>OX418216.1:101443756-104122586 GCA_948455865.1 Conomelus anceps
AGAGCATCTCGCATGAATACTCCTCGAAATCTCTTCAACTTGAAACGGCAGGCATACTTGTAGAGGTCTGCATCTGTTAGCGCTCGGTCAGGTAGAGCAACAATCATCCTGTGCCGCCACATTGACGGCAACACAACCCGTTTCCCATCTTCTGACGTCTCAGGTACAGGCCTTGCCCCTTGGTTGCTGCTGTAGTTCTTTTCCTCTGTGCAGCTTTCCCCTTCCTTTGTCGTTTAGCTCCTCCTCCAAACTTTGCTTTGGCCTTCATGATGTTGGTTACCGCTAATGCTGCAGCTCTTTCTGCCAATCCAGCATCTGAAGATGTTACCACACTCCAAGCTCGTTCAGCCAAATCTCTGTCTGCTACTGCTCTGCTCCTTGTATCACTATTCCTCGAATAGGCAATGTCGTGCTGCTTGCAGGCCTGATCAAGTTTGTTGATTCCTGGATCACCTCTTGCTAATCGTTTTTCAAGCTTTGTACCTGGTCCGCAGTACTGGTAGCCGCCAGGAAGATGAAGTTCTACAGGCAGTACGTCTATTGCTTTGTTGACTATTGTACCTGCTGCATTTGTGATTGCTGAAAGGACTCCTTTTCCTTTATACCGCTTGACTACCCCTGTACAGACAATATTCTTCTTATTTTTCTTCCTATTCATATCCATCTTGGTTGACATATGGCAGTGTACTGAACGTCCTTGGCTTATGTTGCTGCTTAAATATACTCCTCAACATCCATTGGAAGTATATGGTGTTACATTCTTCATGGAAACAATGTAGCCCCCCCTCCACCAGCTCTTCCAGAATTGAGTTGATCTCATTCTCATGTCCAGTATTGTCAACTGCTCTTAACTGATCCAAAAGTCTCAATCTGTCCACAAGTTCATTGGGATTATTCCAATAGACATATTTAATCCTGTTGCCATCTCTTGCCACCATATTGAAAGGTGCCACCAGTCCTGTCCCAGTGACTACCATTTCAGGTTTTTCTCTCACCAGCTCCATGATTATAGTCCTGTATTTTGGACTATTATAGTTTACAATTCTGCCATCAGAACTATAGTTAAACCTGTAGACACTGGTCAGGCTCAACACATTCTTGTAGGTTTCTTTGTCAGCAGATGTCACTTTATTGAGGTCAGGTCGTTTCTTGAAGATCAACTCACAAACTCCAGGTGTGGCATTAAAGACCCTCTCAGCAGTGTCATCATCTGGGTCAGTCAATACAATCCTGTCTCCATCAGGTCCAAAGGTCAGCAGCTTGTTACCAAGATAGTATTTGTTATGTATAACTCTTGGTCCAAACAACTCATCAAAGTTCCCATCTCTGTTGTCCAGTGATCCTTTGACATATTCCCCTATACTTGTTTCAGCCAGCTTGGATTGGGCAAAGCTTTCATCAAATTCTTCCTGTGTAGTATTCAACAACGTCTCAGTGTCCTCATCATCATCATTGGCTGGGTCTTCTCCATCTTGCTCATCATCAGCTGAATCAACTCCACCTTCCTCTTCTTCCTCTTCATCATCTGAAAATTTACTTCTATCTTTCCACAATTTCCGTCCCACTCTCGAAGTGCTCTCCGCATGCAATTTTCCTTCTCCAGTTCTAAATGCTTCCATGATTTCTTCTTCATCTTCTGCAATAGGTGAAGGTATACTGGGTGGGGGCCGTTGTTGTGCCTTAGGTTTTCTTAGCAGATTCAACTGGAATGGGTAAGGCAAGCCGGGTGATGTTGGCGGTGTAGGAGGTACACGACTCAAGGATGAAAGAGGACGCATGAGTGGGGGTGGTGGTGCTGGGATACGTTGCTCCATGATAATGTTTTTAATTTTCTTGAGTGGATCAGTAATTGGTTTAAAACGTTTGATGTGCTCCTCTTCCTCCAATGATCTGCCCAGTATAAACTCTTTATGCTTCCTCTTGATGTCACGTTGCAGCCGGGCTATCTCCATGATGGTTGGAGCAATGTCTTCCACAGTTTGCTTCTTATACTTTGTGTCCATCTCACATATGGTGGAGAAATGATGCTACTTGAGCTCTGCTCATACTTTTATAGTGTCTGCTATATATGTTTACCGAATCATAAATAGCTTTCAGGTAATAGAACCCTTTTGTTCAAGATTTTACACAATTGGATGGTGGGATGATACTGTTTGCCATTGACTGTTTGAGCCAAAATGGAACAATTACAACTGGCAGCATTGTGGAGCACTAGTGCCCCACTTAATGCCCCTAGTGTTTCCCTAGCACACCCCTTAATTCCCCTAGTTCCCCCCTAGTGCGTCCCTAGTGCTTCCCTAGTGCACCCCTTAATTCCCCTAGTGCGTCCCTAGTGCTTCCCTAGTGCTCCCCTAGTGTTTCCCTAGTGCACCCCTTAATTCCCCTAGTGTGCCCCTAGTGTGCCCCTAGTGCGCCCCTAGTGTTTCCCTAGTGCACCCCTTAATTCCCCTAGTGCTTCCCTAGTGTGCCCCTAGTGCGACCCTAGTGCTCCCCTAGTGTGCCCCTAGTGCGCCCCTAGTGTTTCCCTAGTGCCCCACTTATTGCCCCTAGTGTTTCCCTAGTGCCCCACTTATTGCCCCTAGTGTTTCCCTAGTGCACCCCTTAATTCCCCTAGTGTTTCCCTAGTGCACCCCTTAATTCCCCTAGTGCGCCCCTAGTGTTTCCCTAGTGCCCCACTTATTGCCCCTAGTGTTTCCCTAGTGCACCCCTCAATTCCCCTAGTGTTTCCCTAGTGCACCCCTTAATTCCCCTAGTGCTTCCCTAGTGTGCCCCTAGTGCGTCCCTAGTGCTTCCCTAGTGCTCCCCTAGTGTGCCCCTAGTGCTTCCCTAGTGCTCCCCTAGTGCTCCCCTAGTGTGCCCCTTCCCTGGGTAGTTAGGTCATGTTAGGTTAGGTTAGTTTTGGTTAGGTTAGGTCAGGTTGAGTTATGTTGGGTTAGGTTAGGTTAGATTAGGTTGGGTCATGTTAGGTTAGGTTAGATTGGGTTAGGTTAGTTGGGTTTAAAAGTGGCGCGCCACTTTTAAACCCAACTAACCTAACCCAATCTAACCTAACCTAACATGACCCAACCTAATCTAACCTAACCTAACCCAACATAACTCAACCTGACCTAACCTAACCAAAACTAACCTAACCTAACATGACCTAACTACCCAGGGAAGGGGCACACTAGGGGAGCACTAGGGGAGCACTAGGGAAGCACTAGGGGCACACTAGGGGAGCACTAGGGAAGCACTAGGGACGCACTAGGGGCACACTAGGGAAGCACTAGGGGAATTAAGGGGTGCACTAGGGAAACACTAGGGGAATTGAGGGGTGCACTAGGGAAACACTAGGGGCAATAAGTGGGGCACTAGGGAAACACTAGGGGCGCACTAGGGGAATTAAGGGGTGCACTAGGGAAACACTAGGGGAATTAAGGGGTGCACTAGGGAAACACTAGGGGCAATAAGTGGGGCACTAGGGAAACACTAGGGGCAATAAGTGGGGCACTAGGGAAACACTAGGGGCGCACTAGGGGCACACTAGGGGAGCACTAGGGTCGCACTAGGGGCACACTAGGGAAGCACTAGGGGAATTAAGGGGTGCACTAGGGAAACACTAGGGGCGCACTAGGGGCACACTAGGGGCACACTAGGGGAATTAAGGGGTGCACTAGGGAAACACTAGGGGAGCACTAGGGAAGCACTAGGGACGCACTAGGGGAATTAAGGGGTGCACTAGGGAAGCACTAGGGACGCACTAGGGGGGAACTAGGGGAATTAAGGGGTGTGCTAGGGAAACACTAGGGGCATTAAGTGGGGCACTAGTGCTCCACAATGCTGCCAGTTGTAATTGTTCCATTTTGGCTCAAACAGTCAATGGCAAACAGTATCATCCCACCATCCAATTGTGTAAAATCTTGAACAAAAGGGTTCTATTACCTGAAAGCTATTTATGATTCGGTAAACATATATAGCAGACACTATAAAAGTATGAGCAGAGCTCAAGTAGCATCATTTCTCCACCATATGTGAGATGGACACAAAGTATAAGAAGCAAACTGTGGAAGACATTGCTCCAACCATCATGGAGATAGCCCGGCTGCAACGTGACATCAAGAGGAAGCATAAAGAGTTTATACTGGGCAGATCATTGGAGGAAGAGGAGCACATCAAACGTTTTAAACCAATTACTGATCCACTCAAGAAAATTAAAAACATTATCATGGAGCAACGTATCCCAGCACCACCACCCCCACTCATGCGTCCTCTTTCATCCTTGAGTCGTGTACCTCCTACACCGCCAACATCACCCGGCTTGCCTTACCCATTCCAGTTGAATCTGCTAAGAAAACCTAAGGCACAACAACGGCCCCCACCCAGTATACCTTCACCTATTGCAGAAGATGAAGAAGAAATCATGGAAGCATTTAGAACTGGAGAAGGAAAATTGCATGCGGAGAGCACTTCGAGAGTGGGACGGAAATTGTGGAAAGATAGAAGTAAATTTTCAGATGATGAAGAGGAAGAAGAGGAAGGTGGAGTTGATTCAGCTGATGATGAGCAAGATGGAGAAGACCCAGCCAATGATGATGATGAGGACACTGAGACGTTGTTGAATACTACACAGGAAGAATTTGATGAAAGCTTTGCCCAATCCAAGCTGGCTGAAACAAGTATAGGGGAATATGTCAAAGGATCACTGGACAACAGAGATGGGAACTTTGATGAGTTGTTTGGACCAAGAGTTATACATAACAAATACTATCTTGGTAACAAGCTGCTGACCTTTGGACCTGATGGAGACAGGATTGTATTGACTGACCCAGATGATGACACTGCTGAGAGGGTCTTTAATGCCACACCTGGAGTTTGTGAGTTGATCTTCAAGAAACGACCTGACCTCAATAAAGTGACATCTGCTGACAAAGAAACCTACAAGAATGTGTTGAGCCTGACCAGTGTCTACAGGTTTAACTATAGTTCTGATGGCAGAATTGTAAACTATAATAGTCCAAAATACAGGACTATAATCATGGAGCTGGTGAGAGAAAAACCTGAAATGGTAGTCACTGGGACAGGACTGGTGGCACCTTTCAATATGGTGGCAAGAGATGGCAACAGGATTAAATATGTCTATTGGAATAATCCCAATGAACTTGTGGACAGATTGAGACTTTTGGATCAGTTAAGAGCAGTTGACAATACTGGACATGAGAATGAGATCAACTCAATTCTGGAAGAGCTGGTGGAGGGGGGCTACATTGTTTCCATGAAGAATGTAACACCATATACTTCCAATGGATGTTGAGGAGTATATTTAAGCAGCAACATAAGCCAAGGACGTTCAGTACACTGCCATATGTCAACCAAGATGGATATGAATAGGAAGAAAAATAAGAAGAATATTGTCTGTACAGGGGTAGTCAAGCGGTATAAAGGAAAAGGAGTCCTTTCAGCAATCACAAATGCAGCAGGTACAATAGTCAACAAAGCAATAGACGTACTGCCTGTAGAACTTCATCTTCCTGGCGGCTACCAGTACTGCGGACCAGGTACAAAGCTTGAAAAACGATTAGCAAGAGGTGATCCAGGAATCAACAAACTTGATCAGGCCTGCAAGCAGCACGACATTGCCTATTCGAGGAATAGTGATACAAGGAGCAGAGCAGTAGCAGACAGAGATTTGGCTGAACGAGCTTGGAGTGTGGTAACATCTTCAGATGCTGGATTGGCAGAAAGAGCTGCAGCATTAGCGGTAACCAACATCATGAAGGCCAAAGCAAAGTTTGGAGGAGGAGCTAAACGACAAAGGAAGGGGAAAGCTGCACAGAGGAAAAGAACTACAGCAGCAACCAAGGGGCAAGGCCTGTACCTGAGACGTCAGAAGATGGGAAACGGGTTGTGTTGCCGTCAATGTGGCGGCACAGGATGATTGTTGCTCTACCTGACCGAGCGCTAACAGATGCAGACCTCTACAAGTATGCCTGCCGTTTCAAGTTGAAGAGATTTCGAGGAGTATTCATGCGAGATGCTCTACCTGTCAACGGACCACTGGATCAAGAGTGCGGCATCATCAACCTGGACAACAGTGACGGAGCTGGTACACATTGGGTGTGCTATGTGAAGAAGAAGGATGATGGCATCGTCCGCTACTTTGATGGCTTTGGCAACCTGAGACCACCACAGGAGTTTATCGACTACATGCACAGAGGATCGAGCCCAGCAAAAAGGATCGAGTACAACTATGATCAGAAGCAAGAGGATCTCTACTCTCATATATGTGGACACTTGTGTTTAAAATTTTTGCTCGATGAAAATAAATAACATAATATATTGTACAACACTTGTCTTTTCCTTTCTCCCCACCACCACCCACATAGTATAAAGGGGGACATTGTTAAGGGTGAGGGGGAAATTTTTCAGGGTGAGGGGTAACGTTATTAGGGTGAGGGGGGAATTTTTCAGGGTGAGGGGTAACTTTTTCATGATGAGGGGGAAATTTTTCTAAGTCCTACGATTTTCGAAAATTTTTCTAAGTCTTAGGATTTTTCAGAAGTTTTTCTAAGTACTGAGATTTTTTCTGAAATTTTTCTAAGTCCTGAGATTTTTAGGAAATTTTTCTAAGTCTTAGGATTTTTCAGAAGTTTTTCTAAGTCCTGAGATTTTTCTGAAATATGTCTAAGTCCTGAGATTTTTCTGAAATTTTTCTAAGTCCTAAGATTTTTCGGAAATTTTTCTAAGTCCTGAGATTTTTCAGAAATTTTTTCAAGTCCTAAGATTTTTCGGAAATTTTTCCAAGTCCTAAGATTTTTCGGAAATTTTTGTAAGTCCTAAGATTTTTCGGAAATTTTTCCAAGTCCTGAGATTTTTCGGAAATTTTTCTAAGTCCTAAGATGTTTCAAAATTTTTCTAAGTCCTGAGATGTTACAAAATCTTTCTAAGTCCTGAGATGTTTTTTTTTTTTTTTTTAATTTTTTTTTTTTTTTTTTTTTTTTTTTTAATTTTTTTTTTTTTTATTTTTTTTTTATTTCTTATTTATTTTTTTAATTTTTTTTTTTTTTTTTTTTTTTTTTAATTTTTTTTATTTTTTTTTTTTAATTTTTTTTTTTTTTTTTTTTTTTTAATTTTTTTTTTTTTTTTATTTTTTTTTTTATTTTTTATTTATTTTTTTAATTTTTTTTTTTTAATTTTTTTTTTTAATTTTTTTTTTTTATTTTTTTTTTTTTTTAATTTTTTTTTAATTTTTTTTTATTTTTTAATTTTTTTTTTTTTTTTTTTATTTTTTTTTTTTTAAATTTTTTTTTTTTTTTTGGGGGGGGGGCGGTGGAGGGGGGGGATTTTTTTTTTAGGGGGGGGGGTTGTTTTAGGGTGAGGGGGAACGTTTTTTTGGGTGGGGGGGGGGCACTTTTTAGGGGGGGGGGGGGGGTTGATGATGGCGGGGGGGGGGGGGGCGGTGCAATCGATATGCGACAGTGTTGACGCCTGGTGGACAAAGGTGAAGCTTGCGCCAGCGACAGTGCTGCTGCTTGGTGGACAATGGCGAAGCTAGCGCCAGGCGACGCGAAGCTAGCGCCAGGCGACAGTGCTGCCGCCTGGTGGACAAAAGGTGAAGCTTGTCCCAGAATGAACAAAAACATACTACTACCGAATTCTAATCGACGTTTAATAGCATCAATGATTGGCACAGCTGATAATTTCTCCTCCCCTCCTCAAACGACCATGACTAGCACTTGGGTTGTGATTGGGTGGCCTATATACGTATGTGATGACGTAATTATGGGCCACATTATTGACATGTGTGTAAGCGCTTTCATGGACACGACATGCATGTCAACATAACTGTCACCGCCACTATACCCAATAACAATTTAGACGCACTGACACTTCTTAGTCACTTTAGGGGGGGGGGAGTAAATGACAGAGAATGAGAGAGTGAGACAAAAAGAGAGATTTAGTTAGCTTGATTTCTGATAATTTCGCGATGAAACATTTAATTAATTTTCCATATATGAAGCATTCAATCATTGTGCACCTAAAAACTAGCCTCATTCTAAGATACTTTTAAATTTGCATTTTTTTGCTTCTTGAATACATTACATTAATAGATATAGTTAGAACAAATAGATTCAGACGCAGGTTCAGATGACTTCATTTGTGCAAATTCGCTATCAATATTAAGCAATGAATACGAATATTAATATTCATAAATCATAATATTAATATATTATGAATATTAAGTAATTAGAATTTGCAATACAAAGATTGAAATATGATGTCCAAATAATTTTATAAAAATTCAGTAATATTAAAATTCTAATATATTATACGATTTAAAATTTATAACAAGGTATACAATGCTTTACTCATTCAAAGGAATTGTTCAATGGAAATGTTAAAATAGATAATCAAGAATGAAAACTTAGACCAAGTGATGACTTACGCAAGAAACAAAGTTAGAGGAACGTCAAGTCGTTTGATGAATTCCAACTTTTATAATCACCATTTTCACATTGGAATCCTTCAAGCATCATTCATGAATATAATACATAAGCATTCTACTTCCGATAAACAAGTTAATTCTCAAAAGGTGAATATTCCTATATGGGATGTGAATTAGTGTAAAGCACAATAAAATATGCAAATACCGTAATACTCAACAATAGACTACATTACGATTGTGGTTGATGAGAGGAAGAGAATTCGTGCTGATATAGCTTTAGGTGTCTAGACATTCACTGTTTACAATTATTTTCAAAATTATGAAAGGTTTTTAATTCATCAGTAAACAGTTTATTTCTCATTATACATTTTTTGATCGTGATAATGATGATATTCGCAGCTATTCATCCTTTTTTCATTCCAGTAATGACTGTATACAGAAATTCAAATAGAGATGATATTACATTATTTTCAAAATATTACATCAAAAATATCCATTTTCATCCTGTTTCTGAGTGCAACATTGGAGGAGTTTGTAATGTAACATTACATTACGGAGTGTTTGCTTTACGTTCGTACTTGCTATCAGTCCGATACCCTAAATTGCTTGATCAGAGCGCGTGAGTTATAAACAGGTTAGTGAACCTATCAAATTTGCTACAAAATCAAGATTGTTGATAGCGTTCTGAAAATACCCCTTCACCAAACACCTCCCCCCCCCCCCCAACCAGTAAATCCCCTTCCAAACTCGTTTCTCATGAGATCATTGAGTACTCTCGTAAAACACGCTACAAATTCATGAGCTTCGGTTTATGATTGCTGTGAATTTGAGTAGTAAGTAAACAGAAGCCCATTCCGAGCGTCCCTTAGTTTCCAAACTGAACCGTGCTTGAGTTGTTTTCCCATTTTCTAATTTTATTCCTCCCATGATTCGTTCCTGGTATCTTTCGATTACTTCAGTTCATTTGCAAAACGTTCAAACTCGAGCTCGAATGCAGTTACAGTTTGAATGCAACGGGATTATTTAGTTAGCAGCAATGCACTTTGCAAGAGATCAGAACCATTACTATCTGCAGAATAGCTCTATAAAAGTAAGCACGTGTTCTATTGAGTTTCTCACTTGCGAACATGTCAAGGAATTTCAATCTAAAACACTTCGACTTTTAATTGAAGCAAAATACTTCGTTCAATGACATCCATTTCATTTGGAACAGGGCAGAAGAATGTACAAAAACATTTAATTTGCTGGAAGAGCTAGTAGGAAGATGATGAAGTAGAATATATAAACAGTTAGTGCAAAGAGAATTTGTGTGAGAATAAGAAATAGAGATGAAAGAGCATACACGTATTCAGGGGTGTTTAGGAGTTATAACCTCCACACATTGGAGATAATTTAAGCATTGGATAAGATTTACTTTGAATCATAATGTGTGTGTAAATGAATGGATTCATGTCCGGAATAGGTTGACATTGAAAAAGGATCTTTCTTCAGAATTTTCTCTGGAGAGGACCCCGGATATCATTTTATAACAACAGTTATTTTACATTAAAATGACCCTCTACCTCTTAGTAGTTTCTGCTATTTTACTCAATTAAGTTGGAGAAATGCTTTTTTCACTTTTGTCAAGTGAAAAGATGCTTCAGCATTACAACTGCTAAGAAAAACAGTATCAGATTTTATGTTAGATTGTTAAAGTCTGGAGCTGAACTACCAAATAAGTCAACATAAGCCTAACATCACCAAGTTTGTATGCGAGTATGTTATTAGTATTACTGTCCTAGTAGTAAGGGACTGAAATTTGATACCTAGTTACAGCCTACGTAGTACGTATTATCCAATATCTAGTAAAGTCTTAATAATTAGGCAAATTGTCAAGGTGTTCACAATATTGAGTGCAGGCCCTTAGCTAGGTCTCTGGAGGCACCGAGACCGAAAGTAAATTAAGAAGCCTCCTTTTTTCAAGTTTTGCAACTTTCTTTGGAAGCTAAGGGGTAGAAGGTATATCTGGGGCACTTTTCGTCAAGTTTATAAGCTTTTTGCAAGTTCAAGCCCTTTGGGGCACCCTTGTTTGAGCCTCTTTTAGTATTAAGTAGGAAGAAGTATTCCAGTGCTTTTTAATAATAAATGAAGTTTTGTACCGACAAGAGACTTAAAGATTAAACAAACCTGATATTAAAGGCATTATTTAATCCAATTCTTGCGACTGACATAACATAGCCGTCTACATCATGATGTACCAATCATCTGCTCGTAAAGCATTTGCAAAACATTGTACAGCGATAATTCATCGAGGGGCCTGTATTATACGTATATTCAGTAGCCCACTCCAGAAGAGAGGTCGACGGTGCTACTAAACATACGCTTCGTGCGCAGTTGAATACAAAAGTGTCGAGCGATAGCGTCCACACGTGAACACACACACATACATATACACACATACATATACACACATACATATACACACACACGCGCACGAACATATTCTGTGTCGCCTGCATTACATACAGAAGGCCTCGCGTGAGAGATTAATTGGCGCGCCTGTAAATCGCGCGCGCAAATCCAGAAACACGACGGCGGCATATTAGAGATTCTTCGATACAGGAGGCATTGGCCGGGAGAGCAGTAGGGTTTTAGAGTGTAGCCCCAGCAGCCGCGATAATGCTGAACCTGGTTTAGTAGAGCTAGCACGAGCCAGCAGATAAATCTGACCAACAAGCCTCCTCGTTCAGATTTGATACATTGACCCCTCCTCCTCCTCCCACGGTGACCTGGTTTGCCCCATTATAATAGGCGGCAACACTATTGCACCTGTATATATTTCCCTGCATTCCTGTCCCTGACCACAATTACCAGGTACCCCTTTTCAAACTTCCTCCCCCTAAATTCCCTCCCTTAGCCCTCTAACTAGTTTGGATCCACCGTGTGCATTTCTGGCGGCCATTATTAGTTTAATGCTGGTTACCCTTCCCACACCCCAGAAATGAAAGATACACCTCTTAATGCCGTAGCGACGTTCGCGATTAGTCACTACTCTGAAACCTTTTCGCAACGCACAAGCTATGAGCTTAAATCAGATTATAATATCTTTTTTTTATGAAAAAAATTTAAGGATCTCTATTAAACTTTTCTAGTTGTAGATGTTACTCATTTCCACTCTACTCTCAGACTGCTGTCTTGTGCAGTAATATTCACTCTAAAAATGTTTTGTATTCGTTTGTGCTTATCAATATTGTGTTGACAAACCTTCATTTGACTCAGTAACATCAGCTGCTGCTACTAACACCACTATTATTAATTTTACTTGTATTGTTAATGCCTGGCGCAAATCGAAACGCAGGCCACGTGACGCCACGTCAGGTGACTTACACTTGTGGAACAGTGTATAAACCCAGTGTCGAGAAATCCCGGAGGAAAGAGCTCTTAACTTCTTCCATCCAGCCATGCTGCATGTTTTTTACTGATCAACAGGCTTTTTACAACACAAAAATGGATTGGACTTACTATAGTATATTTACCATTTCGTTGAAGTTTTAAAATGTTCTTTTTTTTAATGGGCGTAATTAGGATTTTCACAAAAGCTAAAATATTTTTTTTTAATAAATGCAATATTTTTGGTATTAAAAGATATTTCAAAAACAAGTTTTCAAAAAAAAATTTGGAAGTTTTACTTTTAAAACAAGTTTTTCCTGTCATTTCAATAAACCATTTAATAAGAAGACAAGTAAATTGAATTGTGAAATATTTCTTATTAATATTATTAATTTTGTTCAGAAAATTAATATTATTGATGTTATCATTAATGGCCTATCATAAAATGTGATCTTCCCAGTTGCGGAGAGGCAGCTGTCTAATCTACCTATAGGCTCTAGACGGTCTAGTCTCTTGGACTTATACCAGAGCGTTCTTTGTTCCATGTCATTCCGGGTTCAATTTCTTTGCTATAGAATTTTCATCACTTATCAATATAAAACAGTAGTTTCCAATTGATTCTGCTGCCTATTGGCTCCTAAACCCCCCCCCCCCCCCCCCCCCTGTTTCATACATGTATGCTGAGATTGTAGCTATGCCACATTATTTGAATTAATAGATTAGCTACATACAATAAAATCATACTTACTGTGCGAGACTAAGCTCCGTGTCCCTGACGGCTGAAGAGGGGAGACGAAGAATATTATACTGGGCAGCGCGGACGCACGCACAGAGACGCACAATTGCATTGCTTTTGCGATGACATAGTGACGTAGTGCATTCCTCCGAGGGACACGGAGCTCAGTCTCGTACTGTATTATCAATTTCTTTGAATTATCATGTCACATCTGGTGTTTAATTAGCCATTTCCATATCAGAAAATAGCTTTGAAGCTTATTTTTTTTTTAAATTAAGCGCGTTTTACGCCCCAACAGCTGGCACCTGAGGCGCTTTCTCACGTGCCCCTCGCCTAGCTACATCCCTGCAAAAAAGAGTAGTCTACTTCTATTTTCTTCTAGGGAAAACTAGACAATTTAAAAAAATAGATAACTTTATTCACTATCTAGTAATTCGTCTTGCTATGACTGAACTTCTGATTGAAAAGAAGCATTGAACTTCATTTCAGTTGTTTTTATTTTTGAATCATCAAATTAAAATTAAATCCTCAATTTATTATAGACTTCAAAATTCACTGCCCTACCAAAATTGTGAAAAGAAAAATATTACGCCCTAGGCAGCTGTCTAGTCTGCCTATATGGACGAGCCGGCCCTGGTTATAAGTCCAGTAAGAAAGTAGGTTGGAATTGGAAGGTGGAGCTGAACAGTGATCAGTAACAACACTCAAGTAAAGTAGGTGGTAGGTACCGGGTGCTGACAACTCGATAATTTCATTTGACCAAATTGAGTGAGTCTGTGTTCTAGTGTCTTGGCATAGGTGCCTCACACTGCCTCACATATTCACCAACTTGCATTCCCAGACTCAGTTCGAGGTACGAGGTTCGAGCCAAGAGGTCCGTCCTCCCGTTCCCATCACTACTGCGTAATTACAATGCTAATTTTGTTCTAATTGCCTTTCTCCAGCGCACACACCCACCTAAAATGAGTTCACCTTAATCAAGGACTCAATCATTGTTTCTTTCTCACTCTTTCTGTCTCTGTTCATCTCTTTCTCACTCACTCTCTCTCTCTCTCTCTCTCTCTCACTCTCTCTCTCTCTCTCTCTATCCAAGCTCTATTTTTCTTCCTTTTTTTAAAACTATCACATCAATAATTTCTGTTATACAATACCTTAAAATATAAATTTGTTATCTTTATAATCTTTTCTACTCAAACTATTCAACCATTATGTTTACTTTTCAAAAATAACTGTACCGGTACACCACTTCAACTCGGGGATCTGAGAGTTGCTAATATTAATAATACTTTTATCATTCATGTACATTGTAAATTTACACAAAGTCATCTCAATCCCTCTCACTCTCTCTCTCTCTCTCACACACACACACACACTCACTCTATCTATCTCATTTTTCATCACCTTTTCTCTCTCTTCCTCATTCTTTCTATCTCTTTGTTGATTTTTCTTTTTCTCTCACTAAGGTTTCATGCGTAGGGGATGAAGTAAGTTGAAGCCATAAGAAAAATTATTTTATAATTAATGAAGTTGAAAACACAGAGTAATAACAAAAATGAGAATAATATGTGTTAGCAAGATCATCCTTGTGCGAAATAAGACTGAATGAATAATAAAATGATACTGAGAAAAACTCCATGTTGTCACAGCCTTAATAATAGCTCATTATACGAAACAGGAAACTATAGTTTTGGTAGTTACACTCTCCTCAATCTCAATCAATCTGGAAGTGGAAAAGTTATAATGAAAAAGTTGCGAACAGCTCTTTTAAAATAAGAGAAGATTTGTCCACTTTATAGAGGAAAATAAATTATTGTGGTTTAACCCTTGAAAAAAATAAGATAGTACCACATCTTTTTTTTCTTTTCGGAGGATGAAGCCCACATAGGTCTGACCTGTGCGTGGGTAATAAATTGGAAGATGGTGATTCATGAGTTTTACCTACAGTTTTAGGTGGGTTACAAACCACCGGGAAGTGATTTTACAACAGAAAACAGTATTTTTTGCTGGCCAATCCAATCGGTCACCCGTACAAGAGCGCCCAGGAGCTTCGTAGCTTATCTCTGATTGAACAGATACCTGCTACGGCACTCGGCTATCACTTCCCTATAGTAATTCCATTCTTTTTTGCAGAAGACTACAAGCTAGCAAGTTGCAGTTTATTCTCAACTTATCATTACAAGTTCAAATGAAACAACATATAATGTTCTCATTCCAATTAGAAGATAAACTACCGCAACAGCCACTTGCTCAGGTATGAGGTTAGAATTCATCGGTGTGAGGCCATATCGATATGCAAGCAGGTCAGCCATGCAAAGGAGCAACTCCCATGGGGCACTGGGTTTATGGGGGGACAGGGGGCTTAGGGGGTTTTAGGGTTACAGTGCATCGTGTGTTGGGGCCTGATTTTGGCGCATTTCCAATTTCCATCATAGACAGGGGACCAGAGTGCAGGGGAAGAGCAAATAAATTTGAATGACAAACTCTATCTCCCTACAATGGCACGAGAATGTAGTGCAAGTTGGTAAGTACGATAAAGTGTGACTTTTACAATGATATTCGCGAAAATAATAGCTTTATTATTGTGGATAAGGCTTTTCTTGTTTGTCAGCCTGTTTCCCGCATTTTCTTCTCTTCAATTTCGTTTTGAACAAAAAGATTGAATGTAAACGGAATAAAATAGGAGTCCAGTCAATAAAGATTTTCAATGCATGTGTATATTATGAAAAATTAACCACAGGTTTTTCATTCCAGCAAGATATTATGTTACCTATGTAATTAATATTATTATTATTATTATTATTATTTATTTATTTATTTATTTTTTAATTATTATTTTTATTATTATTTCGTCGTGAAACCGTGTTATTTTCATGAGCATAGCTCTTACGGTGTATGACATGTCATAATATTTCTAATCTATCAGTCGTGTTATTTTCATGAGCATAGCTCTTACGGTGTATGACATGTCATAATATTTCTAATCTATCAGTCGTTAGACGACAACAGGTAAATTTTCAATAAGTAAAAGCGTAGAAAATTACAAATCCTTCTCTTAGTGCCATATCATTCCATCGCCCATTGCACGTATCTCGTCCTGGCCCGAGACATGCGCAACCAAGCCAAGGAACCCAGGAACCAAAGTTGATGGATTCACAATATATTTTTACAAAATTCAACATTCGCATCCAGCAAAACGCCCGCGCAGAGCACTGCATCTTCATATTAATTATGTATAACTCAACTAAGATAGTTCATGAAACTCGTTTAATTTTCATACCCACTACAATCCACGACTGATAACAATAAAAAATAATTTTTTCAAGAGATTCAGGCAAAGGTAACTTAAAAATTGAACCAAACATTATTTCTAAAGATAATTAATCCAGTAAACCACATAAAACTGTATCAGCAATATTCAATTTCCGAAATTACTTTTCTACCTTTAGCTGCAAGCAATAGACAGATAGATCTCAATGAATTGCAACTGATACCAGGGTCCTGTACAAGTGGAGGGGTCTTTGTGGAAAACAATTTGAAAAGACGACGACGGGATGGACGTCCTGCAATATTGTTTCTCAGACAGCTTTGCTTCTTCAAAAGAAGCTCGAACGCGGAAAAAACTTTATCATTAGGAGAAAATGGAGATAACTCACTCAACTTTTTGCCCAGGCCAAGAGGATTATAGATCTGCTTCTTCTTCTTTTTCTTCTTCTTCTTATTCTTCTTTTTCTTCTTATTATTCTTATTTTTCTTCTTCTTCTTCTTTTCCTATCAAGCTGGAGGTCAAGAGAACTCTCCCTAAGTAAGCCGCTTAGACGGCAACAAACGTAAAGCCACTTTTTCGCTGCGTTCTCTGTTCTGTCTCAATGTTGTCTAGTCGATTTTCTTGTGTATTCTACACTGTGAATTGTGGGGAGGGGGGCGTGACCTAGCTATACATTGTGGAAAAGTGTGAATTGCTGAGATGTGGGATGGAGCGTTGGAAATAGGAATTTTTATAACTATCAAAGCTTTGGCAATTTTGTATACAGATTTTTCAATATTTGGAAAAATGTACTCAGCCTTCTTTCTCTGTTTGACGTGATATCCAAAGTCAGTCTCTTGGAAATGGGTTTCAATCAAATTTATTAAATCTTAAAATTATAAAAATCACTCATCAATTCTTGAAAATCGAAAGCCAAAATTGATCATATTTGCTACAGTTTATTGATCTATAGAATGGAGGTATAAAAGATCTATTCTGAAGCAATCATTTGAAGCTATATGAATATATTTGAAAGCGACAGGATGTCTCATACCTTCATATATACTTCAATTTACTACAACAAATTAATTAACATACTTAATTATGTAGGAATGTTCTGCTGCGCACTTTACTCAATAATCTCATAATTATTACTTAATTGAAGTTCATTAATATTTTTATTATTTCTACTGTTTTGAAGTAATGAATTTCTCACTTCCTACCTTAATGTATTTCTTTTACGGCTGTTATGAAGTTGAACGTCGAAGGTACAATTTTGAATACATTTTTGTACAATGTGATAAAACCTCACTTTATTGGATGACCGAAAAAATAGAATAGAAATACTAGGTTGCATACTTCACTTAAGCACTCCTTCATCGCCCTTGCTCCTAAAATCCATCATAGAAATTTGAACAAAAGTAAAAATGTCTTTTAACAAAATGCTTAATCTATGTCAAAACAGTGAGTCATATACGAGGAATTAAATCCTTCAAATGATAACTATTTTCATCCCTTCAGTTGGTCACGGAGTTCCTGCAATCTTGCCAAAACTTTGTTTTATTGTTTGTCTATGTATCGTACAGTATTGCAAACACGATTAACCGAGATAATACGAGTAGTAATAATGAAACTCTTTTATATATAATGTGTATGTAACTGGTAGCTGGTGCTGGGAAGAACTGCAATAGAACAGCAAAATGTTAAGAAGTATAGAGAGAAATTTTCTTGACCGCCTCCAGCATTGCATTGCCGAGAATGATAATCAGAAGATTGTTGTTAGTTTATCGTACATGGCACATTAATATAATTAGAGCTTACTGTATATATATTTTGATAGTGCTGCTTGCACAATTCACATAGCTATTATTATTTATTTTCTTGTTTTCTATTTTGTTTTATTATTTTTCTATTTTTTCTATTTCGCTTTTCTACCGTTTCCCACCCTATCAATTTTATAAATCTTTGGAGTTATTTCGGCATGGCTACTTCAAAATAAGACATAAATTATTTGGAGATCGTTTATTCTACTCTTCTCTGTTTTTCTACTAGAAATGAATGGAAATAAACGAGAACCGGTGCTCTACTCTTGTGAAATGTGCAATGCACTCCCTGAAGCGTGAAACACAACTCATAAGACGCACAGCGAAGCTGGAAGTCATATTATAGTCGTGTACTCCCACACTAAATCATAGCTCAGTGGAGCGTCAAAAGTCATAAAACACATAAACGATAAAAATCGAGGTGGTCCTTTATAATTGAAAATGAAGTTCAGGTGCTATTAATTTCTTGTCATAAGTACCTTTTCTCGTCGTCGTAAAAATACCAAAGATATATATAATTAAAATATATCCGAAAAAATAAGTACCTAGTCTACTGTAATCAGATCAACTACCGTATTGTACTTCTTCTAGGACAAACCCACAGCGAAAACTAACTCCTTTGTATTTGTAATGCTTCTCTACTCACCTCTTTTTGTTCATCAACCTTCAGCTTCTTTCATTTCCTTCATCTTGCTCAGAGGTTAATCTAGCGGCCAAATAATAATCCGGCGAACATCCCTCCAACTATAAACCCCTATAATATTCTCCATCTCCATCTCCAAAGACACATATATAATTAAAATATATCCAAGAAAAATACGTACCTAGTCTACTGTAATCAGTAACTATTCTCATTCTCCATCTCTATCTCCATCTCCATCTTGTAATGATTTTGAACCTTTAACCTAATATTCGACCTTTATATTAGTGGTAACCATGTAGATAAACCCTGATTTTTTAACCTTTACTTGCAGTTTTTGTCATTCTGAAAAGAATGCTGTGTTTGAATTTAGTGGCAACTGTGTTGCCATTGTAGTTTGACAGTTGCCTCTCTAATTGACTTTTGCTCTCTTGCTATTAGAGAAAGAGATGTGTCATTATTCCTTAGTGAGTTACACTTGGAAAAGTGTTTTCTTGTCTAGAAAAATTTATTGGACGATACAATGACGTAGAATCACCTCATCGGTGCTAACCAATAATATGCAAGCTTCATTAAAGCCACTGACCTCATTCTAGGTTAGATGCTATTCTTTTTGTAACTTTTTTAACAACTGCTTTGCATTTTTTCTCCTGTTGTCTTATTGATTTATAAAGTTATAAAATGTGAAAGTAAAACTTTTTCCTTAAATATGTTCTAGTTATTGTTTCGTCTCTTGGCAAAACTTAATGTTTTTAATAGGTGATTATTTTGAAAAGAAAATGAAATATATGTAATTTAAATCCGCCTAATGGGTAAGTGTTGATATTTGTATGATTCTAGATGTTATAGAATTTGTTTTAAAATTAATTATTCTTAATTTTGTAAGATTACCTTCAACATTGTTTAGCAAAATTATTTTGAACTGGAAGTAAAATAAGTACAGTAGTTGAACTAACTTTCAGGTTATGCCAATTATAAAATAGGCTACGAGAATATATCTATAGTTAATAATAGTTTTATCTTGTTGGTTTAGAAAAGTTCTTAAAAGCATGTTTGATTTTTTATGAGAATGTACTGATCATTTTATTGAACTAATATATAGCCTATGGTCTAATTTTTTGAATTATTCACTAGATAGTGGATGAAGCTTTTAATCTCACTTGCGATTATGATTTCTCTTTGAATCCATGTGTGGGCTGAAAATAATTAAAGCAACTAAGTAAATATATTAGTGGAAATTTGGTTAACAAGTGTTATAAAATAGGACTTGAAAAAGAAATTGTTAGGATTGATTTGTTTTTGTTATCAGGATCATTTGAAGCTATTTAAACTTGCATTGATTTATTGGCTAGGTTAACAAACTTTGATGTAGTTCAGATATGAAACTGAGGTATGCTTTAGTCTTTTTTGATTACGCAAATGACTTAACGAAAACTAGATTTTGTTTCTTTCATTTACAACCGAGAGGTTAATTTTGTGAAAATTATTATACTTAAGTAATTTATTGATAAACAATTGACAGCTATTTATAAATTTTTTATTTAACTCATAGATGTTTTTCTAAGATTACGGAACATATCCTTTTAAAATAGTCGATTGTTAATGAATGTTAGAAATCACTTAGTACTGGACAAATTTCTATTCTTTTTTTGAATGTTTGTTTACAGCGGTTCTTGATTCCTCTTGGTTTTTCTTGTGTTATTCTGGAGTCCAGTTCCTTGCGTTCAAATTCTTGAGTACATGTAGCAGTTATCCATGGATCCATTTTTGTGAAGTACCAGACGAGATCGTTTTTATTTTTCGTATCAAGTATCCAAGGTAACAAATTGAAATTATTCAGTACAGTGACAAACAAGTTTCAAGAGTGAAATAACACGAATTCGAAAAGGGGCAAAATTAGTAAAAAGGGATTAGGATTAATGAATGAACATATTATGAATTTTTGGGGATTATTATGCACAACACATTGGTGGTGATGAAGGACAATAATTAAGTTAGCTTTAGTTATTTTACTTCACTTGTTTAATGGTGAAGCTAGCCAGTCTTCGGTTCGTTAATAATTTAAGATTGTGATATTTGTTGAATTGAATATGATGAACCCTGTGATAATTTTTTTTTTTTATTATTCATAATATTTTTCATTATAGTTTGCCAAGAGACATAAAAACAACCTTTCACTGAGTTCATTACCATTCCACATTAGTTGAATAAGACAAGGTGTATATGCCAATCACGACTAATGAATCTTGATTTGTTAGTGCTGATTGGTGTTCATAATTATTGTTTCCAGGTAACTCCTCAACAAAATTTTGGGAATAGCCCAGTTCCAACCAACTAGGAGGAAAGTTACAATCTTCATCTCCATCTCCATCTCCATCTCTATCTCCATCTCCATCTCTATCTCCATCTCCATCTCTATCTCCATCTCCATATCCATCTCCATCTCCATATCCATCTCCATCTCCATATCCATCTCCATCTCCATCTCCATCTCCATCTTTATCTCTTTCTCCATCTCCATCTTATTCTTTCTCAGTAACATCAAGTAAAGATTTTTCCAGTCGCAAATTAATATTTTATATTAAATTCGCAGTTTGATTACGATAATATCATCATTTATCGACAATCACTTCCTTTCAAAAAGTCTCGAGATAACTCGATTGTGAGTGATGTAAAGCGGATCAGTTTGGCTTGTATCGATTGCAAAGTGATCGAATCTTCTTTCTTCGGCTTTCGTCTGCTGCTTGAAGGGAGTATTATGGCATGGCCTTCAAATTGAATAAAACATGTATGCGACGCTTGGTTCCCTTCTAGGCTAGAGGAGGAAGATACATAATACACAGTATGCATTGTCACCGAATACGTTGCATGACAAATTGCAAAGCTCCTTCTTCCGACAGCTGTTGCTGTTGCTCGCTAGAAGAAAATTTTCCCCGGAAAATTCCTAGTAAAAGTCGACTAGTTTTCTTTTTCTAAGGGGTTTTGTACAAGGTTCAGTCTCAATCAGATTTTGCCCTTGAACTTTGATTTCCAACATTTTCTCCATAAACTACTATTTCTTCGGTGAAGAATCTTTATGAGTTTCGGCTGAAATGGATGGATTCACTTCTCATTGAGTAACCTTCAAGCTTCTAGGGGCCTTTCATCAAATCAATGAAAGCCGTCTATGAAAGCTATCAATCAAAGCTAACAATCCTTTGTCGATTCTCATTACCCAAATATTCATACAGAAATTTCAAATTACATACATAACTGATAAAATTCAAAGTGAAGACTGAATTTGTACGTTTCATTTGAAGGGGCTATTGAACATTCCTGAAGCTGATTCTAATGACAGTCATTTAAGCCGATTCAAACATTGAAAACCGCTAATTCAGTTATGTCATGAAGTAGGGCGTACAAAAATAAGTTTTTTCATTATGGTAACATGAATGAGTACCATGTACTTGCAGTTATTCTATTAAAATGTTAATTATTTTCTGTTTGGCTAGTAAGTAATTATTTACTTATTTACTTATTATTTACTGTTAAATCGTTGTTAACTGGTTTACTTTCATAATTTCATAGTTTTCATCTTATTTACCTATTATTTACTATTAAATCTCATTCTCGCTCTCTCTCTCTCTTTCTTTCTTTCTTTCTTTCTCTCTCTCTCTCTCTTTCTCTCTCTCTCTCTCTCTCTTTCTAATAATGTTCTATCCTTTTATTATCTTCTACTTATTATCACTTTGATAATAGTTTATTCTTGTTTGATTTTACTGTCCCTATATAATCCTCTATCATTTTCATCAATATTTTTTTGTTTTTTCTTCCTTTATTAGTTCATTCTATATTTATTGTTAATAAAATTCATTAAATTTCATAATGTGTGAAACATACTATGAGGTAGAATTTATAGGTTGAATTTAAGAGGGGAACATCTTCCCTAACGTCGCCTTTTCATGCAAATTTAATTTTCGCTTATCGTTTTTTTGCTCATTACATAGTTTTTATCTCCATTATCCTTGGGTAATGAATTCAATTAAGCTATCATAATCGCTATTCTCTGGTTATTCAAAATTATCACTTACTGTAGTACTTAGTAAAATTGTATTTAGTCAACTTTTATCTTTTTCTGTTATTTTTCTATAATTTGGATTGATTTGGATTTGTATTGTCTTTTTTTAATCTGTTTCAAAGAAATATTGAATGTTTAGTGACATGAAAAATAAATACCAGTGTTTAAATCAACTCAAGTCTACGCACAGGTCACTGTTGCCTATGTAGACTCTTTCCTATATTCAAATATCACGAAAATCAAACTCTGTATATTTATATGCATTTATGTATTTTTTTTTCTAAATTGTATTGTACAAATTTATGAAATTATGAGGAATAAATCTTTAATCAATTAATCAATCAAATGCATCACCAAGTTTTCCCTTGTCTTTTGGCTGTTGTTTCTACTCGCTTTTTTCTCGCTTTTTTCTCATGTTTCAGTTGCACTGTTCTCCGCTGCTTCATCAGAGCATCCCAGTTCCCTTTCATCGACAAATCACTTCTGATCATCACTAGGCTGCATCATAGGACTACCTGCTGGAGCTCGCCATCTTTCAATTTGTGTACTTATTTTGTACATAAAATCGAACTATATCATATTACAAACACTTACGGAGTTAGAACACAACTGTCGAAATGCATCTTGCAATTCAAGTGTTCTCTTTTTCTTTCATTCAGGTTAAGTCATCCTAGTTTTAGTTTTCATGTCACACTCATGCTTTGCTCCGTGGTTGGGTTGATGTCAGGCTGCGATTCCTCTGATGCATCCCACTGACGACTCAGCTTGCTCGACCTCACTTCAAGATAAGCTCGGTAATGGCCTTGTATTGTCGGACAGGCTTCAGCCTTATAAAAAATTCTTTAAAGCAGCTCATCTCAACGTCCAACGCTAGGGTGCCACATTGACGAGCTCAGAGCCATTTTTCGTTTTCAAAACTTTAATATTATTTGAATTTCCGAATCTTTTCTTAAACCGAGCATATCATCCGCTCAAGTCTCACTACCAGGCTATACTCTACTTCGTAATGATAGATTGAACAAAGCATGTGGGGGTGTTGCAGTATATGTTCAGGATGGTATAAAGATTAAAATACTAGCTACATCGGAACAAGAATATTCAGCCAGACCTGAGTTCATGCTACTCAAATTAGCTATTTCTAGTTCAGATAAATTACTTGTTGGAATCCAAAAATAGGTCACTTCACGGATTTTGAGATGCTTTGCTTTCTTTTATGCCTAATTATAGCCGCATTTTAGTAATGGGGGACATGAATACCGACCTAAACATGACTAACCGTAATTTTGACTATCACCAACTTACAACAATCTTTCAATGCCTCAACCTGACTATTTTGCCACTTGAACCGACTCACAATACAAACGTATCTGATACATTAATAGACCTTCTTATAGTCAGCGATCCCGATGAGGTTGTAAAATCAGGTCAAATCTCAGTTCCAGCTATTTCTGCACATGACTTGATCTACTGTGTGCTTTCTTATAAACCACCAAAACCAGCACAAAAATTCATTACTTTTAGGGACTTTAAACATTTTGATGAAACTGCTTTTATCAGTGATGTAGCTTGGATGTCGCTCTTATAGTCAGCGATCCCGATGAGGTTGTAAAATCAGGTCAAATCTCAGTTCCAGCTATTTCTGCACATGACTTGATCTACTGTGTACTTTCTTATAAACGACCAAAACCAGCACAAAAATTCATTACGTTTAGGGACTTTAAACATTTTGATGAAACTGCTTTTATCAGTGATGTAGCTTGGACTCCATGGCATCAAATTGAAGATTTATCTTCAGTTGATGAAATGGTAGAGACTCTTGAAGACTGGATTCTAAAGATCTATGATAAGCATGCACCTACTGTGACAAGAAGAATAAATAGTAAACGACTTGTACCTTGGATGACTGACAATATATTACAGTTGATGGCAAAAAGGGATTCAACTCACAGGAAAGCTAAGAGAACAGGCGACTTGGGCACTTCAAATGAATATCGACATCCAAGAAATAAGGTTAAACAAGAGTTACATAACTTAAAAATTAGGCACTTGAACTCATTCATGACAAAAAAATAGACAAAACTCGGCATCCCTATGGTGTGGAATTAAAGAATTCGGTTTTGGTAAGCAGAAATCAAATACTTCTATCAACATAAATGAGCATTTTATTTCACATTCAGCTCAACATGATGAAACAGTCATCAAAAATCACATGAATGACCTGAACAATCAGTTTATTAACTCAAATATCCCATTAGCTTCTCAATTCCATTTTCATCCAATCTCAGAGCATGAAGCACTTAAGGCATTCCAGCACATTCATAGTAATGCAACTGGTGCAGACAAAATTCCTATTTAACTTGTCAAGAAAATATTATTTGCTGTTTTACCTATTATCATTTCTATTTTCAATAAATCTCTTCAAAGTGGAAGATTCCCCCAAAGTTGGAAGTATGCTTTTGTTCGTCCATTAAATAAAGTTGCCTCTCCTGATAAAGTTGAAGATTTTAGGCCTATCAGCATTCTACCAGCATTATCTAAAGTACTTGAGAGACTTGTCCATTCACAGGTAGTTGAATTCCTTGAGAAGAACAGTAAGCTACACAACTTTCAATCTGGGTTTAGAAAATCTCATTCAACTGAAGATATCAGGTTGGCTATGGACCAACGAAAATATACTATTTTGAGTCTATTTGATTTCTCACTAAATTACTCACTAAATTAGCTCTTCTTGGCTTCAGTCTGGAAGCCTTGGTATGGTTCCAATCTTGTCTCACAGGTAGAAAACAATGCGTCACTGATAGTGATAACAGATCACAATGGAAAAATGTAATACATGGTGTCCCACAAGGCTCTATCTTAGGCCCCCTTCTTTTTACCCTGTATGCTAATGACCTTTCCTCCATAATTAAGTTTTCCAGTTTCCACACTTATGCAGATGACTTACAAGTTTACTCCAGTTGTCCTAAATTGAAAGTCAATACAAGATGAACAAGATGAACAAATATATTGAACTTATTGTTGCATGGACTAAGAAAAATGGACTCAAACTCAATCCTGTAAAAACGCAACCTATAATCATCGGTTATTCACGATTTATTGACAGTATTGACTTGAACCTTACTCATAAAATCACTGTCGATGGCAATGCAATACCATACTGTAGTTCAGTTAAAAACTTAGGTATAATCATGAACCAAACACTTGACTGGTCAGGGCAAGTTATTAAAACATGTAAAAAGGTTTTTTCATCCATGCATTCTTTGAAGAGAATGCAGTATATACTTCCTCAAAGTATCAGATTATTACTGGTTAAATCTCTCATCTTCCCACATTTCATGTACTGTAATTCTGTAATGGATGACATGACAGTCTCTTTGAATGATCGACTTCAACGAAGTCAGAACTGTTGTCTTCGATTTGTTTACTCTCTTCTACGTCACGAAAGAATCACTCAATCCCATGTTCTAAGCTCAACACTCAAGCTACCTGATCAGAGATTATTCAGAATAGTAAATCTTGTAAAAGATATTCTTAAATATGGTAAACTAAACTATTTTAAGAATGATTTCAAATTCGTGTCTGAAGGCAGGAGGAATGATGTTTCGCACACCAGAACAGGTGACAATACTCTAAGGATACCAAATCATCGTACGACCATTTATACAAAATCATTTGTTGTAAGTGCCTGTCGTGCTTGGAACGTACTTCCTAACTTCATCAGGTGCCTTGAGAGTCGAGCGGGCTTTACCTCGTCATTGAGAAAATACCTTATGGAGAAAATTACTACGTCTGTCCAACCCTAGAGCAACTGCATGACAATAAAATCTAGAAATATCAATCTCAAAAATATCTATTAACTTTGTAAATAATACGCCACTGTTGTAGTTTATAGCATACTGGAGACACAATTTCATACTCACCTCGATACATTGAGAAAATCTGTACAAAATCATTATTTCTAATTACCATCTTCTCTCATCAACATTCATATCATCTTCATAATCATTTTATATTAATGTTTATTTTAATCATTTTTTGCTAATCTTTTTCTCAAATCTTACTTTTTAGTCTCATTTTTAGTATTAAAAACATTATGATACATTCTCATCATCTAAATTAGCAATTTAAGATGTTATATTAATTGAAATCAATCTAAAATCTGGAGTCAATTTAATTAATGCTTAATTATTTTATTTATTTTTATTTTATTTTAATTATTTTGCTGAATTTAAGAAAAACGAAGACCAAATGTTCACAAGGTTAAGTGCTCGAATGGACGAATTTTTGTCCAAACTTCGCCTTTTCATGTGAATGCATCACTTAGAATTTCATTTCATCAGCTCTACCCATTAGATCAATGTTAATATTTCCAACAAAATGTAAATAGTATCATCCTGCCAACACTCAAGCTAAGCTTTTGTTGGCAGTGCCAGAAATTTTCTTTTTTATACAATTTAGTGTATGTAGGAATTTTGTATATATGTACTTTACATTTGTTACTCAACTGTGCTTTTTTTCAAGATTGTTGTAAGAAGTTTTTGGCAATAAATTTCAATTTCAATTTCATCCAGGTCTGCTTTCTATGTGATGTCAAAATATTGTTTGTAAGCACACATTTGAAAACAAAAATTGTAAATTTATCATGAATAAAGGAATCTAATCTAATCTAATCTCTCTCCTCTGAGACGAATTTGAGACACGTCTGACACACAATTAATAGCGTCGGGCGGCGTATTTTGTAGCAGAGCAACGGAACGCGTGGTTTAAATAATTAGGAAGCTTTGACACACTATTATGAAGACGAGAGAGAAAGAGAGATTGATAGACTTGAAGAGAGAAAGAGTAGGTGGAAGAGAGAGTAAGTGAGAGAGTGTGTGAGAGAACTGAGAGTTGTTGGTAAAGAGGTTGCGGGAGATAGGAGACATGCGGAAATCTATAGCCACAATTAAATATGATACATTGGCTTAGTTGTCTGTAACCACTTGTCGTTGTCTAGAAACCACCTGCCACATTATCTGCACATAAGTTACTAGAGTATCTATACTGTATAGGATTATGCGAGTACGAGATGCGACTAACGAGATGGCGAGTCTATGCTGAGAGACATCTATTGTACATATAAGTTTAAAAAGGATGTATAAATATTGTATTAATAATTAGTTGTTCTGTATTTTTATATATCATCTATGTGCAAAGTGCTTCCAAAGTCTGTATGTTGTCTCTCATGTTATCTTGGGTGTTGGTAAATGTCCGACTAAATTTATTGTACAAAGGTATGATAGCAGGAGAAAGAGAACTTAATTCACACATAGAGTCAGGTTGTCAGGTTTTATGAGAGGAAGTCTAAATAATATAAGGGTACCTAAGGCTCACCTTCCTGTAGAATTTATAAACAGAATATACTTGCACTATACTACAGTATACACATGGTTTTTACACAATGTAAAAACTCCATGTCATGGAGTTTCTATACAGTGCAAACTCTTAGTTAGCAAGGCATATTATATTCTAGATAAGTACCTTAAATTGTTCCTTAATTGGTCCACTTTGTAACGGTGACCGATTAAATTGGCCAGGAAAAAAGACACTGTTCTCTGCTGTAAAATCACTTCTCGGTGGTTCGGAACCCACCTAAAGCTGTAGGTCCAACTCATCAATCACCATCATCCAACTCATTACCCACACACAGGCCTCAGACCTAGTGGGCTTCATCCTGAAAAAAAATTAATATTTTGCTTGTGTTTTACTGGAAAAATTGCTTTCAAATAATTATTTCCAATGTTTGTTTTTTTTATCTGCAAGGACTTTGTTTTTGCTGTACCGTTTTGAATGATGCTTGTTATAAATGAATATTTTTCTCTACATAATTCGTACTAATTGTGTAAATAAATCATTTGGATTTGTACTTGAATTATTTTATGATAAGCTGTGTACCCTATACCTGGTACCCTATAGCTAGTACCCTGAACCTATACCTAACTCGAAGAACTACCAAAAAATACCACCAGAATCGAGTGTACATCCTCCATAAACTGAGCCTCAATGCTCTTCGTCCAAATTCTCTGATCTTCACAATTCATCTAACAACCTCCCTGCCTCCAGCTGTTGTAGAGAACAATGCACGCTTGTCAATTGATCGAGGTTTGGTGATTGGTTTGGGTGATGGTGGGTCTTCCCTTCCAGGAGGAGAAGGAGATAGAAGTTGATAGAAGAGGTCAAGCTAAGCTCAGAGGACCACACCATGCCTACAACTAACTCACGCTCTCTCACGCTCTCTCTCTCTCACACACACAGACTCTCACTCTCTCTCGTGTTTCTCTCTTTCTGTGTTTGAGCCTGGCCCTGGCTCTGGCCCTGGCCCATGTCTAATGATGTATCATTTATTCGAGGCTCTGTAACTGTGCAGGCAGCCTGCAATCTATGATAGTGACGGCGAGGGAGGGATAGACTAACAAATGTCCTCATATAAGGCAGAGCGCCCCTACAAATGATCCCCGTCTCTCAGTGCCCGATGCACACTGCTCTACCATTGTTGTTTCGTCTCTCTTCATCACTTCTACTCCTTCGCCCATGTTTCGGAGAGAAAGAGGAATAGCAAAAATAAGGTGGTGGAGTGGAAGAAGTAGTTGGATTAGGGTAAGAGGATGGAAAGAAGGAGAGGTAATCTGAGTCGTAGCAAGATTAGATTAGATTAGATTAGATTACTTTATTCATGGTAAATTTACAACTTTTTTCAAATGTGCGCGTACATACAATATTTTAACATCACATAGAAAGTAGACCTGGTTGATACTATTTACAGTTTGTTGGAAATATTAAAAGTGATCTAATGAGTAGAGCTAATGAAATGAAATTCTAAGTGATGCATTATATGAAAAGGCGAAGTTTGGACAAAAATTCGTCCACTTAACCTTAAGAACATTTGGTTTCGTTATTTTTAAATTCAGCAAAGTATTGAGTTAATTTAATTGACTTCAGATTGTAGAGTAATATTACATTGGGAATTGCTGATTTAGATAATTTAAATTGACAAAAGATGATTAAAATATATATAGAATGATTATGAAGACAACAAGTAGAATAGGAGACAACAAGTAGAGAATTGCGTGGAAGAGAGAGAAAGAGGGTGATGTGAAGGGGGAAAGGCAGTGAGAGGAGAGAGAAAAAAGGATGAAGAGAAAGAAGAGAGAGAGGAAGGAGAGCGATGTAGAGAAATAGGAGGATTAGTGAGAGTCAAATTATTAAAATCAAATTATTAAATAGGGGAAGTAGAAAAAGGAAAAAGGAGAGGAAGCAAAGAAAATTGGCGAGGTGAAATTGGCGAGGAGAAGAAATTGGAATGTGAAAAAGGGAAGAATGAGAAATTTGAAGGGAAGACGTACAGAAAGAGAAAAAAAGCTGCAAGAAGACAAGGAAGAGAATGTGGATTACGAGTTGAAAGAGAGAAGAAAAGAAGAAAGAGGTAAAGAATGAGAAAAAAAGGAGAAAAAAAGAAGGAGGAAAATGAGTAGAAGATGAGCAGGTGGGGAAGGAAGAGAAGGAAGAGAAGGAAGAGGTGATTGAAGAGAAGGAGAAGAATGAATAGAAAGAAAGAAGAGGTGGGTAAGGTGGGGGAAAAAGATATTTCATAGATGGAAGAGGATGAGGAGTGGGAAAAGAGGAAATGAGAAGGAGATGGAAGGGGTGGAGGAGAAGAAGTAGACAAATGGAGGAGTAAGAAGAGGAGGTGGAGTGTATCCCCTGTGAATTTTGATACAATTAGGCTGGTTCCTCGGCCTTCCACTCGCTTTATATGGGTGACATTTCTCAGGCAGGCCTCCGGACAGTGAGCAGCCCATCTTTCAGACGTAAAGGGAACCAAAACAGATTTGAAACCGGGTGTCAGCCACTAATGTCGCCGCACACAAATGTCGCATGCACAGCTGGACAACAATGACAGCATACGGCTTGCATGGACCGACCCTTGAGAACTTCGTGTCTTATGCATCGTGACACCGGTCACTGCTTTGAACTGTTTCTTGTGTTGTGCACTGTGGGCTGTAAACTGAATAGTGTAATAGATGGAAGGAAATTTCTCAAATTGAGGTGTAACTAATAAACGTGCATCTGTTTAAAATTGACTAAATTGTCTCTATAAGTCATATTTTATCGGGATTGAAATTTATTTCTTTTGCCGAAAATATTATTTGAAAAAATAAACGATTTCCATTATTTTTTAGTCTTATATAACTTGGTAGCAGACGGGTCCAGACGTAGCACGTTCGTAGCACGTAGCATCTTCTATCCTCTGCTAAGTTGTATGACTACTACAGTCCCTAAACTACAAAACTACAGAACTTTAGTCATTAAAATGTCTGTATCAAACATCAGTGGTGATATTGTTGTGAACATTTATAATTCAGCTATTTTTAATCGTGAAAGATGAACCTCAATTAGCTAAAAAGTACATATCCACACACTTTAAAATCATGTACTATACGTGACTGTAGAGGTGGCGAATAGAAGGAAATTTATCAATGGCGGTCATTCTCGTCTGATACGATTTCGATACATTTTGTGATAATCATTAGAGCTTTATTATATAGAGCCACTACAGTCACAGTTGCGCGCCACAATTAAGGATAAATAAATACAGCAGCCAGGTAAATTTCATTACAAAATAGATGACTAATGACTCCAAACATGCTAATGTCTTTGTCTAGTTTGACATTGCTGAGCTTGGTCAGACACTCAGCTGATGTAATTTAGCCTGAATTTTGGCGCGCGACTGCGATTGCAGTGGCTCTGTATAATAAGGGCTTAGGGATTCATTATTCCAAGATCATAAGTGTTATGTTAGTAGACAGAGATGCTTGTAATGATTGGGAAACACATATTGAAGACTCGCCAACTTGCAAGTCACGAACACTAGCTACATCATTCATATTTTACATGGAAGACTTCTTTTTCTTCCTCTATCTTCTTCCTCTTCTTCCATTTTCTCGCTTTTTTGTGAATTCTCTCAATTTTTATTTATCTTGAGCTAAACTATAGGAAATACTACAGTTGAACTTCACTAAAACAAAAACTATTATTGAGATAAACAAAGATAATTTCTAGCAAAAAGGTTGTTAATGAGAACCACTTAATGTAACGGTTTTATTCTAGATTCTCGTAGTTGAGGTTTTACTGTGAAGGATGTTGGACTCATGGATTTTGAAAATCCACATTCGAAGGGGGCAGGCACCCCCAATGTCTATTGTTGAATCTATTCCACACTGAAATTTAAATTGGGAACGCACTGCAGTGGAGGCTTCTACTTTTGATAACCTAGACAGGCAGTGTTCTACTTCATCAGCAGAACAGGATGGTCGATATGAATTAATGGCTCGGACAAGATAACTACTACTTGCATCTTGCCCGGATGAGCAACCCTATCTTGTCATATCAAACCCTCTCTCGCTCATTCTCTTTCTCTCGATGGCTCTCTCTTTCTCTTCCAAACTACTGACATATCAAGTTCGCTTTCAATTGTCTACTGCAAACAGCAGCCAACTACTTGCTAACATTCGAAGTAATAATATTCAACTGTGCACCTTCTTCCTCCTTCTCTTACATTTGCTCATTCTCCTCCACCTCCCTCTCGTACCACTTCTTCGTTTACCTACATTTCCTTCAAAACTCTCTTTGCCGCCGCCTCCTTCTACTTATTTACTTATTCTTTATTTCGCTCCTTCTTACGACTTTGTCCTCATTCTTTTCCTCCATCTTTCTCCTACACCATTTAAGTGTTCTTCATCATCATCTTCTTCCTTGTCTTCTTTCATGTATTTTTCTTCCTCCGCTTCAGTGGCGGATTTGCAGGGGGCTCTCGGGCTGAAGCCCCGCAAAACCTCCAAAATGTTTTTTGGAAGAGTATAAATTTTTTACCAATATAATCAGTTTAAAGCTCGTGAAATATTCATTAGCATGAATCACCTAATACCACTACTAAGTCTTCAATTGTATGAAATCCGTTAACGTTTTAATACAGTATAATGTCATACGTTACATTTACATTACCTGCAACCAATCAACTCAGTGTTTAGATTTTTTAGGATGAATCCCACATAGGTCCGAGACCTGTGTGTGGGTAATGAGTTAGATGATAGTGATTGATGAGTTGGACCTACAGTTTTAGGTGGGTTCCGAACCTACGAGAAGTGATTTTACAGCAGAGAACAGTGTCTTTTTTGCTGGCCAATCTAATCGGTCACCGTTACAAACAGGACCTACGAGAACGCAGCTTATCTCTGATTGAACAGATACCTGCTACGGCTCGCGGCTATCACTTACTTGCTGAATAGTAAAAGTAGTGCAACAAAAAATTGCAGGAATTGAATCACGACAGTACTAGATTTCTTTTAATGGAAAGTAATGAGGAACTACATTAACATATCAACCAATGTTTTTTTTGACATTCTACCACAGCGATCGGCAAACCAGTGTTCACCAGCTATAGGTTATATCGTGGAAAACTTCCAGATACAACGCTTGCATTGGGTTTACTTGTATATAATATGGATCTAATAGCAATTTAACTGATTTCTCAAAGAGATTATACAAAAATTTTCTGAGGGAGTAACTTCAGATCCCATATTTCTATAAGAGGAAAACTAGTCGTCAGATAAAAACTTTAGAAAAACATATCTTTTTACAGTGTGGAATTCACACAAAGTTTAATTGAAACTAGATGAAACATTAGTAAATTGAAAAATTTGTAACTAATTATAGCTCCCACATTGATTTTCATTCTTAAATATTGAATAATATGACCGTAATACTGGAATAATACTATGTTCCTAAACAAACTGCTGAACACACCAGATTCAGTCATAATTCAATAAAAATTTCCAATATACTTTAAATTTAAATTAATGTTATCGCTGATACGGTTCAAAGCACTAGTAAAGCTACTTTTTATTTCACTATAATGAAAAATTCAAAAACTTTCACAATACTTGTATTCAGTACACCTCTACCCCCCCCCCCCCCCCCTATCGTCAGTAGATACCAGCCACCCCTAAACATTTTTCCACTGCTCCGCTTCTATTTCTTCTTTCTAACTTAGCTCCTCCTTCTTCTCCTTATTCTTCTTCTACTCCTTCCTTCTTCATCTTCCTCTTATTCTTTTCCCTTTTCTCCTTCTTATTCTAGGTCATCGTCTTTACCCTCCATTTTTTTATCTTTTTCTTCCATTTCCTTCCTCCACCTCTTCTTCTTGCGTCTTCCTCGTCCTCCTCTTTTCTTCTGCCTTCTTCGTTTTCATCTTCCTCTCTAAAAACCTTACAGAGGCGTAAACTAAGAAGACGGTCTCTGATCAGGTCTGTTCAGTATAGTAGGCCTACTGTGCTCTGCTGTCTTGCTCAGAGGTTAATCTGGCGGCCAAATAATAATCCTGCAAACAGCCCTCCAACTATGAACCTTCATCCCTCACCCTCTCATCTAATCCATGTCCCCTCCCCTCTATCTCTCTGGTAGGAACGATGAGAGGGGAGGGGGAGAACTAGAGCAACTGGCGATGGCACGTTATTCCCACTGTTAATAACATCATAAATTCAAAGCTGCTGTTTCTCTCGCCCTCACTCTCATTCCCTCTCGCACTATCACTCACTCTCTCTCTCTCTCACTCTCTCTCTCTCTCTCTCATTATCTCTCTCTCTCTCTCAACTCTCCCTCTTCCTCCCACTTACTCACTCTTACACCACCAATCTACACCACATCATTCTATCTCTCTTGTGCCTAAAACAATCACTGTTATGTTATTATTGGGATTATATTAGGATGATATTGTCAGATTGATTATTATCAGGGATGTTATTATTAGGGAAGCAAAGAAAAACATTCATAGCCTATATTGCTATCCCCCAGCATGACTCAATAAAACAAATACAATACAACTCCTTAATAGTTTTATTAAAATTATCGGGTATAATAGGAGGTATTGAATTCTATTAAAATGCACGGTATTATGAATGGATTACACAGTTTAACTGAATTGAAAAGTCGGTTTCTGTGGAAGTTTCTATGGTTTTATTGACATCTTCATTTTTGTAAACAGTTATCTCTGAGAGGATTAACTACTACTCCTGCGGTAACGAGTTCGATTCCCGTTCAGCCTGGCATATTTAGTGTCAACATTCACCTGATTACCCACGCACAAGTCTCAGACTCATGTGGGCATCATCAGCCAGTAAAAAAGTTCAGTTTTCCAAGTCTAGGAAAGCGTAGGTGCAATACTTGACTAACAGTATGGCAGGTCGACACCGTGCCATGTCAATTTTACCAGAATGACTGTAAGAAGGAACATAATACAATATTAAAACTGATTAATTATTGAAACTGGAATTACAAATTTCCTAGATTTAAAATTTAGATTAGACTCACCATCCCGTCAGCCACATTTATAGCTTTCCAAAAAATCTTTCTTTTCATTCTTCATTCTTATCTAACAAATCAAATCGAATCGTTTATTGAACAAAAACCGAATACAAACAATATACAATAATATTACAGTATATACAATTTCACATACAAAAAGAATACAGTATTTTTATAAATTTGTGCTACACACCGACAAAAGTAAAAACTTGCTCGCCGACGTGGAGTCTTATCAACAGAACGTATTTACTTGCAAATTAGTAGTGAAGTGAAAAAAATTATTGTCTCTTATAGGTAGAATTGAATTGAAAAAATCTCATAACTGACAAATAATCCTGGTTTTTTGGAATTACATAATAAATCAATATTTACATCACCTATTATAAACTAATAAAATCAGCTTCAAACATTGTTATTTAGGATTCAGTAGGCACCTTTCCGATCTTATAAATAAATAAAGAGATAAATAAACAGATAAATATTTATCCGTTCGATAAATAAACAGAAAACAAAGGTGTGAGAATGAATGGTGTGATAGCTGTGGGGAGAGCGTTGGGGAGGCTGTTAGTGTGATTGCCCACTTGAATAATTCTAATCCAGACCTGGCGCTTACGATCCCCAAGGAAGCGAGAGGTGGGTCTCCTACCAAACAGAGACGCAAAGTGTGGATGCACTGCATGTAGCTGTCTGCTAAACTCCGTTGTAAGCCCACCTTCTACATTCCAACTACAAGCGCAATTTCTGACATTCAGACGCACTCTCCTACTACTCCTCCATCCACTTCTCCTAATTCACCTCTTCCTCCTCCTTTCCCTCCTCCTTTCCCTCCTCCTTTTCCTGCACCTTACCGCCTCACTCTTCTTCAAACTCCACCGTCAAGTCCCGGTAAGCTCTCCTGACTTACCTATTAATTTAGCATTGTCCCCAGTGAGACTATGAAACGAGCTCACCTAGTAGTTGGTGCCAATTTAGCGGTTAAAACTCAGCCAATCGTATCGCTCGCTGGTAAGTGCCGATCTGTTAAGCTCACATTCAAATTGTTCTAGGTGAACTACTGTTCTATCATTAATACAGCACAATTAATGGCTGGGTATTGCGGCTGGAAAATCATCCTCATTGAGCTAAATTCTGCATAGAAGAGGCATAATATTTATCATGGCCATTCATTTTATAGCCATGATACATGAAGAATTACAATGTAATTCATTTTTCATCAACACTGACATACAATGTAAAAATATAAGAATCTCACATCTCATTATAAATGGTAACTTGTATTAAAAATTATACGTATCTTATTCACAACAGAAATCTATATAACATTAGCCAGCAGAATCTCTTTGCACGCCTCCACGCCTTGGGAGGGTGAAATTTGTATCAAATTTGAAAAATTATCAATTGTTGCACCTACTAAGGGGAAATTTCTATAGAATTACTTGGAACTCATCTAGAGTCTTGAACCTGGATACTAAACTTTTAAGGGATTCTTAAGATACGCTTATCTACAACTTTTTCAATAATCGCTAGAATCGATTCACTTGACTGTAGCAATCAGCAGTTATTTCAATCACTCGAATCTATTATTAAAGATATTTATTTATTTTTTTGAGGATGAAGCCCACATAAATCTGAGACCTGTGCGTGGTTAATGAGTTGGATGATGGTGATTGATGAGCTGGACCTACAGTTTTAGGTGGGTTCCGAAGCACCGGGAAGTGATTTTACAGCAGAGAACAGTGTCTTTTTTGCTGGCCAATCTAATCGGTCACCCTTACAAAGAGTGCCTAGGAGAACACAGCTTATCTCTATCTGATTGAACAGATACCTGCTACGGCTCACGGCTATCTTTTCCCAAATAACAGAAACCTGTTGCAAATAGCATGAAAACTGTTTGCCTTATTGTGGCTTGAGATGAATTGAATTTTGTTCATCTCAGATAAAATTAACGACTACAACAATGCTTCCAGTTTGGAGGCTGGAAGTAGCTCATATGTGTGCTGGATAGTATACGCACTCATCTATGCAGCCAGATCCTGTGTACTGGTGAGCGTAGAACTTCAGGTTTTGTTTTGGCGGGCTTGGCATACATATATAAAACTGTTAGCTCAGTGAGGAAAGCAATTGCAAACTACTAATAACCTCACTCATTGTTTGCGTAGTTCGCTATTCGAACTAAAACATAACGGTGAGGACGGAAGAGTCACCTACAGTCGAAATCGGCTGTGGTATTTTGGTACTATACAAACATGAAACCTGTTATTATTGCATAAAAGGAGAAAGAATAATATCATAGTACTGTTATAATAATTATTAATCTGTTCTATATCGGGTTCTATATCTAAAATAACGCTGGCAGCACTTAATTTATCACTCGCACTCTATTTACACAAATAATCCACAATAAGCACTGATCAGTAATGTCTTACACAAAAATAAGCAATCAAAACTCAAAACAGATAGATCGATATTGTTCAACTAATAAAGAGATTTCAATAATACTGTAAAAAAATCAATCACTAAATATTAAAAGGCCGATCTAATATTAAACAGTTATTGTTCAATAAACTGTCCAATAATATTCAAAAAGAAACATCTAAAAAGAACAATTAACTTACATAGCACAAGTCCGTAATACAATAAAAACTATTTAGTAGTCCACTGGTATGAATTAAATAGGGAAAAAGTAGGAAAATAAATATGAAAAAGATAAATAAATAGATAATAAATAGGAAAAAGAATTATCACTATAGTCACTGAGAAAGAATTATCACTATATAAGCACAAAATATAGAACTGTCACACTTGTCGTCTCGACAAATTTCAAACAAGACTGAACTAACTCACAAAATTCTCTCTCTATAATATAATATATAATTTTTCATATTTATTTATATATTTTTTATAAATTTTTTATAATATATTATATAATTTTCCATAATCGAGATATCTCTCGATTTTTCTATCAACTTCTACCGAATTCTAAAATAAACAATCAAGGACCTCGCACCTTCCACAATATTCAATAAGATTCCATTAATTTCTAATCAAACAACTAGAACATTCTGTAAAGCTCCAAGTAAACACCATAAATGTGTCAAAGAAGAGTAATTAATTTCCTAAAAGTAAACATTTACATAGCAGATAACACCGACAACCTTCTTTCTCTCCATTTTCACTACAGTACGTTTACGATAACAATAATCTCTTAGCACAATAAAAATATCAATCAAAATACACTTAACAGTTTGCTGTACGGTATTCATCTAGCAAAGTTTTACAACTTTACTACCTCTTTGATCTTTGATCGCTTTCCAAACGATAAATATATATATATCACAATAGCGTATTTGAATAATATTTATTGACTGACCCATGGGTAAATCATGAATTGAAATGTCATGTCTAATCCATCAGTTCAACTAGGTGATATAGGTGACATCATTTTGCCTCAGCTCTGATCAAATCTGTGGCTCTTTGTGCAAATAATTATTCTGAAATGCACACAAATCGTCTATTTACCTATAATATCTGAATCATTCAACTGATGCATTCAGAGTTCAAATTGTGCAACATTGTTTATTAGATTGATGTTTATAACGCATGTGGATAAATGTTAAATGTTGGTGAGCAATTTATTTTAAAAGGTGAGTAATTCTATTGAATCGAGTGCTCTAAGTGTTTTTCTAAGTGCTATGGTCATCATAACATGTCAGCAAATAGTAACATACTCACATACAGTATATCATGAATAACATTACTTTGGTTTAACTTCCATAATAAATTGATTTCAGTCAGGAGGTGATATCGCGATAACTTCCCCCCCCCCCCCCCCAGAAAATATTGTAGTAATCTTTCACAAAACTAACAATTACAGATTAAATTAAAACAGTCAATTAGTTTTATTTAGCACAAGAGTTTGCCACGGGAATCATGAAAAGTATACAATGTTATTATGTTACTCTATGTCCACCATGCCGCGGCATGTACAGTTTATTGAGCAATGTGGCAATGCAGTGTTTTCGAGTGGTGTCTGTCACTGCCTCTTCCGGATCGGAGATATATTTCATTTAAATTAACAATTACTTTAATTGAAATATCCAAGTAAAAATTACTTTAAAATGCTCAAAAAATCATTATAAAAATTATAAATATCGAGAAAATATTTCTGGGGCGGGGGGGCCGGGGAGATTCAGCTAGGAGAGATTCCATTCCCCCCACAGCCCCTGGTATCCCCTCCCGAAGTTTAATCCTGGCTACGCCACTGATTGCAGCATGCCATTAACCAATCTAATTTTTTTGAAATAATTTCCTTTTCTTGTTTCTTTGTGTGCCAAATGCATTCATACCAATAAATGTTATATAGTCATGCCACTGCATTTTTTTACCATGTAATCCATAATAGAAATATATTGTAAATTAAATATAAAGAGGATACGTCAAAAAGCCTTTACATCATTCAATCAGTCAGTAATAACTCTTTTGACAAATGAGATTCAAAATATTTTCTCCAAAGTTTAAGATTATATTTATAGAGTGATTAATTAGAATGTGTCCTCATTGTTCGTAAAACTTGTCTTCCACATAACGTACAACGAACACACAGAAAATTATGATTAGGAGCTCAACCATCACATTTAAAAATATTTGGATCAATCTTCTCCGATTACAAAATGAAACAGTGTTGCCTATATTGATTTTACATGTTATTATCATTCAAACCAATTCCGTTTTGGAGAACATCTTCAGGCCTACAGCATCCATGAATATCCATCACATTCGGAATTGATCAAATAGAACCCAAATACGCGTAGACATCTAATTCAAAGGAAATAACAAGCTTCAATAATAACTTCAGATGACAGTAAAACAATAATGGAGAATACACTCAAGCTGAAGCATGAATAACTCGTATTGTGAAGGGGGGAGGGGGCACCAGATATGGCTGGCTATTATTTCAACACCTCGCTTGATTTGCAATTCTAAAATGAGAAGTTTCGCACACGAGATGAATATGAATATGCCAGCGTTAGAATACATTATTTGACAGTTCAATTGCACATGAACATTTGACACAAAGTACTCAATTTATTCAATTTCAGCACTTCTCCAATATTTTATTCACCTTACAAGAATCACATTTTTCAAAAGCAACGACTATTTTATGATTGTTCAAATTGTAACAAAATAACGAATATTTGACGAACAATGTATTTCATTTCTTTGCAGCACATCTCCTTTATTTCATTCACTTTTCATGAACCAATTTTTTTGAAATTTGATCTATTCAAAAATTCTAGGTACAATATTTTTCTCTCCATTATAACTATACACCTGTATATGAAAATTTTGATTTGACATTATTTCACTGATTGAAGTAGCAAGCAGGATTTGAAATCGCTTTATATTCTTTGAAGTGATTTACCGTCAGTCACAATCCGACCAACTACTATGAACAGTTTCTTCAATAATTTTTACTATTATCTATCTTTGTGAAGATTTACTCAATTAGTTCTACTCAACTAACACACCTACCTACACCAAATTCAATTATAAAGAAAAATGAAAAAACTAATCCCTTTTGTATAACCTGTAGTAGATGTAGATAGAATTAATTCAATTACTCGGTATCAAGCCCAGGTTTTCAAACCCTTATACACGTATAACTAAGTTTCCAAATAATATTAATCATGTCATGAAATTTTTCAAATGAAGATTTCTGATTTCCAGCTAGCTTGATATGAATCTGCTTTTTATTTCTAGCTCATATTCCTTTATACATCAATTCATCACTAGGCCTACTTATCGTGATAAAAACTTGAGATATTTTATTCTTTTTGAACTTATTTTAAATACAAATAACTGTACATGTGCCTTCTTATGGAATGTTCCTTATTTCATTTTATAATGTACTTTTAGATCGAAATAGCTTGAATGGTTTTATTACATACGGGTTTAAAGATATAGTTTAAATTATTTTACTAGAGGTTTATCCGTAAAACAGCCTACTCTGTACATTATTACCTTATAGAAGTTATTGTAACACCATCAAGATTTTTTTTCATTTCTAGAGAAGATTGAAGTTCAAATTTCCAATAATTCCAATATTTAGATCAATGCCCAGGCATCCACGTCTTAGATACATACACAAAACTTACTCTCTATTGCCATAAATGACAAAAACTGATATTACGAAATTTTAATAGTCACGGTCACGGCTACAAAACATAAAAATACGTTTTATACGTTTTATAGAAGTCACACTCTTTCTCCCTCAACTTGTACGAAGGAATCTAACATATCGAATATATACGATAATATATATTTCTCCATATTGGTAATCAGGTATTGTAACATATTTTTTATATTTGTAATGTAAACCAAAAATCTTTTCAATCCTTATAAAAAATAAATAAAAATTTTAGCCGGAAGAATACTTTAAAACTACATAATGTCACTTTTCTCGCCTTTTGTTTTTATTTTAAATCAGAATTTCTGTCTTTCACCACCATTTAATAGCATAATGAAAATGAATAAAATTAAAAATTAATTAATAAATTATGTTGATTCAAAAAAAGATGGAGCTTACGCTAAATTAAAAATAGATTCTGTGCACGAATAGAAATAAATTTAAATTGTGTATTGGTGTAAATTTTATATTGACTAAATAAAAGAAAATTAATTTTTTACTATATTTTATATGATCTACAAAAATCTTTTGTAAGTTAGAATAATAATCAAATATTTAATAATATAAGTTCTACCATCAAAAGCTATGCTGAGCCCTTGAAATATGAATTAGTGAAATATTATTGTCGCGCCCTGTCTTTCATGATTCCCACATTCATAGGGTAAAGTTGAATGTGGAAATTGAGGGTGAATATGTGCGATGATACATAATATTACACCATAAACCTTCATTGCAGAATCCTTACTTGGTGGAGGCTACAAATGGTAAAGGCGCAGTCCTTTAACTATATTCAGTCATTACAAATAGAGGAGGATCACTACAAAAGATAGTGATGCTAGCATTACAAATGGTGGATGCAATCATTACACTATGTACAAATGAACATACAATTCAGTCATACTTTGACTATAGTCAACAATAAACACACAAAAATGGGCTAGGTCAGGATTTCACTGTCATGTTTTTCAGATTATCACTGAAAAACTCCTCTCTCCAAAAAGCTTCTCTCCACTAGCCACCGTGATAATATGCCTTTAAAACTGTTGTATTGGGCCTTCCTAAGAGAATCTGGCAAATGATTGAACATCCTCAATGCTAAAGCAGTAAAACAGTCCTTCACTTATGACAACCTACATCGAGGCATGTCAATATTTACCCTGCCTCTTGTGTTGTGAGCATTCAAGTGACAAATGATGAGTACTGCCTTATTATATTTAGGAGAGATGCAAATATGTACTGCCCAAAGACGTAGAACCAGACGATGAAAAATGGGCTTAAAGTGAGCATCAATTTTTTTTTATTCGCTGTATATCAATGTTCTCAGGGCCTTCTTCTGCAGGAGTTGAACATCCTTTACATGCGCGGAGTGATCCCAGAGCAGGATACCATACTGAATGTGATTGCTGAACACAGAGTTTACATATACTGTACTAGTCCATCAAATATTTTCAGGAAATAATTGATGAGTCACTTAAAAATGATAAAATAAAACTTTAGCGATATGAGTAAATCCTATTTGTAGATGAGACACATTGGCAAGTTTGTAACCATAATCAGATAGTACAAAAGTTTCTGTTACTGAACTAAAATGAAAGTGAGTTATCAAACAACCTGCCATCACGGAAAAGTTTGTTGTCTGATGAGTTGCAAATACTGTGTCGTGTCCAAAGAGAATGGTAATAACAACGCGGTGATTGCGTTGTTATTCATGAAGAAATTACTGTTCATGAGCTGAAAGTATAGAAGCAACGAGGGCTGCTGAGGAATTTCCCAGCTACAGACAATTATTAGCGCCAGGATTGAGAGGAATTAAGCTGAAAGTGAAACAAATTATTTATTTTTAGTGCTCCCTAAAGTGCCTTTCTACTTTTGGATAGACAGGGATGGAGGATGGCTATTTAGCATGCAGCCGCTATTTCAGCGCTTCCCACCCGACTGACTGACTGGCTTCTACTAGCTATAAATCATGATCAAATTAGTATGTTTCATTTTAGTGATTGAAATCAGTAATTTCAGTGGAATAAGAGAAAGGCGAATAGCTAACACTCTTATATTCACATCTAATCATTGAAACACAACTTTCCTTTTAAAATTATCTACAGTTTAAATTTAAATTTTATGAAGTATCTTGAATGAAAGCATGATACTTTGATGAACTGAATAAACAGACTCATGGTTGAAACGATTTGAAAGATGCCAATAATTTTTTCTTGTGATAATTTTTTGATGGTATCAACCCAACACTCATAATTCAAGCATATTTGCCTATCAGGAGATTGTGATATTCTAATTAAGTAAAAAATAACACACTGATATGTTACTACCATAAGCTGTAGATTGGTGAATGGATTGTTGGACAGCCCTGGTCTTTTTACTGGCGTTGAGGATTGAGATCTGTATTTCAAGAGGGACCCATTCAAGGACAATTTTGCTCACATACGCCTCTACTGCATACGCCTACAACAGCAGATTGTCTAGACTCTAGACCTAGACTCTAGAATGCTCAGGTCTGGAGGCTGCTGAAGGCCTGAAGCTGGTATTGATTTCTTTTGTGTCTCCAAATGACGCATTTAGAAGAGCTGTCTTGCAGGCAGCGTTAAGATAGCTATTTGTTCCATTTTGTTTGTTTGTTTGTTTATTGCTCAGTGTTGCCTTTTTACTGGTGATTTATTTCTGGTTGCCTTTGCATGCTGTTTATCGTTTTCTGTTTCTTTTCTTGGTGCACTTTCTTATCATTACATTTCTTTGATATGTCTTTCTTAATATTTTTAACTATTATTGTTTTATTTGTAGTTCTGTATTGTGTTACTATGTAATAATGGTTTAATCCGTTGAAATATGAACAAATAAAGAAAAAATAGATGAATAATTATAAATGTGTAACTATTCTGAGAAAATAAGTGAATGAATGACAGTAGTTTCAAAAAAATGTTTTTGCATAGGATAGGAAGGTGAATTCAAATGAAATAATTATAATCATTTAACCTGGATTTCACGTTTCAAGTTTTAATTTATTAGAAAATAAAATAATGGATACAGAGGATACATTCAGTAGTTGATGTGCAGACGGCCGCAATAAATAAAAGCATTACATATCCATTAATGTATAAACAATAGGCCTGAGAGTAGTATGAGAATAATAAAATATGGATTGATTGAAAAAATATATAACACTCCTTTAATAATGTATTTCTCAAACAGGGATACTTTTGTCAGTCCTTTTGTCAATTCCCAGCCTTTGAGAACACTACATTGCTTTTAGGAGGGAGGCCCCGCCCAAGGGTTCCCGGTGCAAACGAAAAAATAGAGAGTTGGAATTGAGAAAATTTGTAATATTTCAGAGGATTTTTAAGATAAAAAATATGAATTGTAATTTTATTCAAGTTAATAGAATACCACACCACAGCAAAACTATAATTAATAAATAAGTTCTAGATATTATAGTAGCTAAGGTAATGATTACAGTGTAGTTTCTATGAATAGATTTTTCACCGACATAGTCAGTGGCGGCGTAATGGGCCCTGAGGCATGAGGGGCTTTTAGGCGCCACGGAGTTCAGAGGCCCTGGTTGGGGTCAACTACTCTCTTTTTTATCACAATTGAAAACTTTTCAATGAAACTATCTTTGGCAAATTTTTCAATTATAATTTATACTGTATTTCGTACTTAATTGCAATATGAATACTACTTGACTCATTCTTGAAAAATATATTGATGGGCACAGTAGAAAATCATATAAACAATACAGAGAAATCGAAGGCTTGCCAATGCGATATCCTCTTTCATAAAAATAGCTTCATCACTTATGCTTTTTGTGTATTATAACATATTGCTAACTTCTGAAGAATAGCTCCTCACATCCCAGCCGCAGGATGTCTGCACACTGGCAAAAAATTAAGCGAGTGAAGCTTATGGAATTTTTGGAACTGTCTTGGAAATCAAATTAGACAATGAGGTTTTTTTAATTAAAGAAATGATAATAGAATTTTAGGGGCATTTTTATTGTAGAGTGTAGAGAGAAGCCAAGGAGAAAGTTCCCGGATGTGGACCTCCCTTGTTGGTGATGACTCAAGCACTAGATGGAATTCACTTTGATTTATATAATGTGGGTTGGATTAGAATGATTCATGTATCAAAATGCGGTTTTAGAGAGCTTATTTTTTTATTTTTTTACGGGGAGGACACCCGTTTTGTACGAGTAGTCAATATTTCAAAATTATGACTCCTCTTTAATAATAAGAGTTATGGACTGACTATAGAAATGATTGTTGTAGATATCCATTTTTCGTAAACTGCAGTAGAACTATTCATATAAATATTAACTTGCTGTGCAGAACTGACATGTTTTGAGTCGTGGCGGACGCGTTTCGAACTATGTCGTTCTTCTTCGGCGCTTGGTTGCAGACTCAGACTCAGACTCTGTAACCAAGCGCCGAAGAAGAACGACATAGTTCGAAACGCGTCCGCTACGACTCAAAACAGGTCAGTTCTGCACAGCAAGGTAATACATATGAATAGTATAGAAATGACCTTTAGTTCGCTTACCAGAGGGTAGGCTTATCGGGACCTGTCTATCACTATCGGTAATAGTACTGTATTCTAATTTGCTTAATTTCTCTTTTGTTTTGTTAAACGCATTCACATGACTATTTACAGCATTTACAGTATAATAAGTAGAAAAGTTATAAAAATTATTGGTCGAGTTCGCAGAAATGAGTTCTAAAGTAATCTAGATTTCAACACATAATACTGTTCTAGTGAAAAAATTAAAATTCAAGTAACAAATTGTTGAGAATGAATTTCAGTGGTTGGTCTTTAAGATGGGTCGGAGGAGAAAGGTTTAATGAAGTCAAGAATAGTATCAACGTAAAGCATTACACAAAGGTTTGGGGGGGGGGAGGTTCCGCCTATCAGACCCACCCTCCCTTGATAATTTCCGGCTACGATTGCGGTAGGGGACCCTAAATTATTTTCGCGGGGGTCCCAGAATAGTGACACAGCCACTATTGCTTCTATAATGCACAAGAGTTGCTTTCAGATTAAAATTGACACTAAACTTTTGTAATTGTATTTAGGTAAGAAGTGTGTAACATGTGAGCAGACTTATACTTTAAGCAATATATAATCTTCAAAAGATATATATGACAAAATCTGTCAAAACTTTTTGAAATGGCAAAATTTGTCAATATTTGGTGAATTATATTATCACCCATTCACCTCTCTTTTTACTTTTTTACTATTGATATTCTATCTATTATTACTGTAAGCAGTAGGATTGAAAAAATATTATTTGGCATAACGTGCTGACTGCAGGGAGAGTTTTATACTGTTTCAAATTTTGACCCTACCTTCCCTCTTTGTTTTACAATGTTTGATCTATGTGAAAGATCATTTGGAAAACTCCACTATGCAGGGGGTGATACATACTCACAACACACGCGCATGAAATAACTTGATTACTCACCGTTACAATTATTCAAACACATCAAAAACTTTTCTTTTTATAAGTGTAAAACTGTTTAATGACATTCCGGAGAACTTAAAAAATCTGCCATATCCAATTGTCAAGCATAGACTGAAACTTTTTTATGAATAACCCATTATAAAGGTTTGAGGATTTTCAGGTTTGAGGCCAAGACTTTGTAAACAATTTATAGATAGCTTTAAATGACACACTGCAATAGGTAAGTTGGCTAATTTTGAATGTGATTTTGTGTTTCAACGTTTTAACAATGTTGTATGAGACAAAATGATTTTGATGTGAACTATGACAATTTGTAATGCTTCTGACGACCTCAGGAGTTGCTGCAATAAAGATTTATTTATTTAAACAGTGTATAACCCCGAAGGGAGAAAACCTGGAAGAAAGAGCAACTACTTCCACGCACCCCTCCTGCATGCAAGCTAACAGGATTTTTACAGGAGACTGGTTACTCTTCCCGTGCGTGCGAGACAAATCTGTACTCTTGCTGCATGTTTTTAATACAATAAGAATAGCATAATACAAGATTATTCCACTAATTATTCGATGGAAAAAATCAAGATGTAAAACTAACAATTTACTATCTCAATACAATTATTGTCGCCAATTCAAGAAACCGAGAAGAACATGTCCAAAAGGCTAGTGAAGAGCCTCATATATAAATCAACACCAACTGAAACTTTAACAAAAGCAAAGCAAATGAAAGCACTTGAAGAAATACGCCTGTTGTAGGAAATCTCCGGGTGTTGGAGAAGGAAAAGCACACTGTCAAAAGTATTTATGGCTTCTGAAGTGAAAAACAAACGGCTGCTAAAGCTGAAACACTACCTACTACTACTTGAAGACGCTTACGCCGACACGAGTTGAGTGATGAAAAGGCTCAATGAAAAACAATGAGAAGGCAGAAGAAAGAAAGAAAATAAAACGGAAAGTAAGACTAAGGAGACGAGCCGAGAGCGCGCCCTATTTGGTTAATGGCACTTGCAATTACACGCCCTATTGGCAGGCTACTTCTGGTCTCTACTTTGTGCTTTACTTCCAACCAGCCAAGTCATAAAGTTTCTCAAGTCGGGCGTAGCTGCAACTTGCCTTAACCCCACCCCCTTCTACCCCTTCCACCCCCTCGACACAACCGAACAAAAGATTCGCCCAGCAGCAATAAAACATGAAGAGCCGGCTGAACGAATTCAAACCGCGCGCGTCTCCGCTCCAACGTCTACCTTTCCTAATTCTCTACAATATTTTTGGCTCCTGCACCTTGGTCGAGAAAAGAAAGAAGGCACAAAATACTAACTCAGAAACTGTTGAAATTTAATGTTTGACATGAGTTGCACATAGAGAATGGATGCATATCTACAAAAAAAATGATACATTGTACCATTAGCAGACCCTCCAACCTGATTTTCGGGAATGTGGGCATTATATCTTTGGGTTCGGATACGTACTTATAATACAGGCAAAACTACGTTAACGATAAACGTTAATGCTTACTAGAACACTTTATTCATCAATAATTCATCAGCCTGTTTTAAAAGCAATATGCTACAGAGTAGACAAATGCTTCAAGTGTTCAGGTTAGAATTTGCGTTATCGTTCAGTATAGTCTCACGAAAAAACTTCTTTTATGTCCTAATAATAACTTTAAATTAAATTTTGCTGGTGTTTTTTTTTCAATATTTCAAATGTTTAATCTGAAAGTACTTACGTGTTTTTGCTGCAGCCTACCGTTTTTAATGTTTATTTTGATGATGTGACAATAGACTATTTTATTGGTAACAAATGGATGTTTACTCGACATAATTTGTAAAAATTGTTTAAATAAAGAATTTGAATACAGATTACTGATGATTTAGAAAGTTATGAAAGGCTGTAAAACAACATGAAACTGAAATAAAACATAGTTGAAAACACAAATTAAAAGCAATTTGAAAAAGTTAGTTGATAGCTTACCTATACTTATTACCTATTAGATAGTTAGTAGTTATTAGCTCCTTTTATGCTAAGCAAAGAATTAAAATCTGAATATTTTTAATCTTTAGAGCCATGAGTGTAAATTTATGTTTAGTAATATTATTTTGGAGTTAGAAGCTGGAGTTATTTTGGGAAATTTTACAATCCATAAAATTAAAGGAGATTTGAAATTGATTAAGTTAAATCATTGAATAAGTTGCTTGCGATTTTGAAAAGTGAAACACAAATTGTGAAAGGTGATTCAGCTCAATTATTATTACATCAAACTTCTTCAATCCTGATGGTCATGTTACTCTACAAACTATCTCTCTATCTTCAAATGCATGTGTACTAACTTCTGAAACTGAAATCATGAAACTTATGATCACTAAGAAACTTACTTATTGATGCAGTTGTTGGATCAAACGTGACGTTGATCGATGCAGGAAGATCCTGTTATCGGAAGTTCGCTGTTCGCTCCACTATTATAATGTTCTTTACAAACTGTGATCATGGAATGAAACCAAACACTGACTCAATGGACTTTGAAATATATTGGAACATTTCAATTATTAGAGAGATAATTGGATGATCGTAAATAAGACGTTGTAAAATACCAGTAGGAGAATTTTGTGGGTGAAAAATATTGGATGAGCTTATTTATTTTATTTTATTTCTCACTTTCAATTTGGATTTGTAAGGTTCACAAAAAGTGAACTCGTTTGATGAGACTATTGATAACCTTTGAACAATAACATCTATGAATTTTACTTTTGGAACATTTACTTTTATTCGGTACACATATTACTTCTTCGTACACAGTCCCATCTCAAACTTCATAAAAAATAACTGCAAACACATTGATGATCCATTAAATTAATGGGATTGTGGCATCTCGCAGAGGGATTATCAAGTTATTAAATTATATTCATCTCATTTTCAAAATTGACTTTTAATTCTCCGTAACATTAACATTTCTGTATCAAGGCTAAAGCAGGAAACCCATTGGCCCGGCACCGGCGGCGCCCGGCGGCGACCGGCGGCGACCGATGCTTACCGGCAACATTGCTTTGCGTTGTTTTCATTGAACAGCAACCCACTATATCTGTCCGTCACCGGCGGCGGCCGGCGGCGACAGAAGCCTTCCGTCACCGGCGGCGGCCGGCGGCGGCAGAAGCTCTTGGGGGCATTCTTGCCGGGCAGCCTGTCCGGCAATTCTCTAGTCGATGCCAGTATCGCAAGTGTTCTGCGTGAATGGTACAATGAGTTATTTATGTGTCGCAGTGTGTGTTGAAGAAGAAAAGAGTCAGAAACGAAGGAAGCAGTTAATAAAAATAAAAATTAATTAAAAATAAAATAATAAAAATAAAATAAAATAAATTAAATAAAAATTAAATTAAATTAAAAATAAGATAAAGATAAAATAAAAATAAAATAGAAATAGAATAGAATAAAAAAAATTAAAAAAAAGAAATAAAATAACAAATGAAAATAAAATAAAAATAAAATAAAAATAGAAAAAATAAAATGAAAATAAAATAGAAATAAAATAAAATGAAATAAAATAAAAATAAATTAAATTAAATAAAAATTGAATTAAAAATAAGATAAAGATAAAATAAAAATAAAATAAAATGAAATAAAATAAAATGAAATAAAATAAATTAAATAAAAATTAAATTAAATAAAAATTAAATTAAAAATAAGATAAAGATAAAATAAAAATAAAATAGAAATAGAATAGAATAAAAATAAGATAAAAAAATAAAAAATAAATAAAATAAATAAAAATAAAATAAAAATGAAATAAAAATAAAATAAAAATAGAATAAAAATAAAATGAAAATAAAATGAAATAAAATAAAAATAGAATAAAAATATAATAAGAATAAAAAAAAATTAAATAAAAATAAAATAAAAATTAGTTAAAAATAAATAAAAAATAAATAAAATTAATTATTAATTAATAAAAATAATTTCATGTTACTTTTTCAATTTAATTTGAGCCAATAACAGAAATTTTCCATGAGATCGAAATTCTTTCGCTGGATCACCTTTTGTGACTTCATGTCACCTTTTAATCGCTAGTTATCTCATCCAGAACTCACTAAATTTTATCACATCACAAAATCATGTTTTATTTGTTATTGGTTCAGTTAAGTATTGATTAGTAAGTAAAATAGTGACGATTAAATGATTAAATAGCTGTTTTGAAAATACTGCAGATAAATAAGTCACATTGATCTCAAATCTTACTAATCAATACTTACCTGAACCAATAACAAATTAAAACATGATTTTGTGATGTACCGTAATAAAAGTTATTGAGTTCTGGACGAGATAGCAGGCATGACAGGTGACATGAAGTCACAAAAGGCGATCCAGTGACAGAATTTCGATGTCATGGATTATTTTTGTTATTGGTTCAAATTAAATTGAAATAGTAACATGAAATTATTTTTATTAATTAATAATTAATGAAATAAATTTTATTTTTAATTAACTTTTTTTTATTTTAATTTAATTTATTTTTAACTAATTTTTATTTCAATTTTTAATTATAAAAATAAATTTTTATTTTTATTTTTAATTTATTTCAATTTTATTTTTAATTCAATTTTGTTTTTAATTAATTATTATTTTTATTAATTGCTTTCTCAGTTTCTGTCTCTTTTCTTCTTCAGCACACACTGCGGCTATCACAAATAACTCCTCATCTGACGAACTCTCCATTGCAACTGCTGTATTTCTTCTGTCAGCTCCGGTTTCTGCCGGACAAGTGGGTTAATTGTTGTAAATTGCCGGCCGTCGCCGGTCGCCGCCGGTCGCCGCCGGGCGCCGCCGGGCGCCGCCGGGCGCCGCCGGTGCCGGGCTAGTGGGTTTCCTGCTTTAGAAGGAACACTAAAAACTAACTTCTTTATAAGAAAGCTTGATAAACCAGAAATATTACTTTCTTCTTCTTTATTAAATAATTATCAGCATATTGTACATTAAATTTGGTTCAGCTTTCCGATCAGATATATCTGGTACGTCTCACCTGATTGACCAAAATAGGACATTACAGAGTGTATTATGTTTGTTGAAACATATAGACTACTTAGCAGATACAATATATACAATATACAATTCATTTATAGCCTACTATGCATTCTCCATGTAAGTTATCCATTTGAATTACTGTAGGTCATAATGGTGTTGTGCTCAACCCCTGACCTATATAGTCCAATAGCTATATTACTTATAAATTCTATTCTTATAAATTACTGTGTTTCAATACAATATCCTGTATATTTTTTTATATTTCGTTGAATTCAGCATCTCCTAGCTTTAAAGGAAATGAATGTGTGACTGGAACAAAGCTTTATCTAGCATATGAAGGATTCAGCATGGAAGAAAAAGCATAAAGGATTTCAGCATCATGACATTGAACTTATTGATGGAAAAATACTCGAAAAAGCGATCAATAATTTGACAAGATGATATAATAAATAATCAAATAATGAAGTTTTGTTTTGCAAACAAAGGATTTAGTTTACAAAAATGAAAGCATAAACGATTTCAACGTACAGAATATCAAACTCGAGTAATTTTGGAAGATGATTCAATTTTGATTGCAAAGGTTCACAAGATTATTAATTCAAAAATTCCTTTTAATGATATAAATTATGCCAAAGACCTCTTCTACTGCGGACATTGACAACTGCATTGGATAGATAATGGGAATCGATGTTTGCCACAACACAAAAATATTCGGTCAGCGCCGGAAATTGAACCACGGATCTCCCAATTTTTTGTAATAACCGAATTTCAGTCTTTTTATTGATACAAAAATATTTAAAGAGCAATCAATAAGTCGACAAGGTAAGATAATAATTAAATAGTATTTAAAAATAGGAACATCGACACAGCAAAGCTAAGCTTAAAGCTTATTGCATGGCAGTACAGAAAAGTATGTGCTAAGCCCACCTATACTGGACCAATATAATACCCACCTATTGAAGTAACCAATAAAGTTATTACGGATCAACTAGGCTACTCTTCAGAATATATGATGAACAAACACAAGATGTAAGTCAACAGAGCAAATGGCGAAAATGAACTCTACTTATAAAGTGGGGAAGGCAGAAATGGCACAGTTACTATATATAACTTAGCTTCAACATTTGTGAACACTTATTTATTAGCTAGTAACTTGTTTGCGCTCCAACTCCAAGCAACTTCTTCTTCGTCAGTATTTTATTGTCGCTAGCTGACTGCTTGTACTCCGTTCGCTGCCTGGAATTTGCCAGATAAATTGTGAGTTGGAGTTTACTGCTTCTTCTTGAGAACGAAGTTAGAGTTGAGAAGTCATGACAGAGTTTCAGACTTACAGTCGAGACGGTTAGTGGTGAATGGGAGTCGGGTGGATTTTCAACAGTAGGATGGCAATGAACTAGTCTATTTTTAGGCTGTAATACTTGGATGCTTGGATGTTTCTTGATTCAAATAATTTATAACAATTTTTCACTATCAATAAAATATTTAAATTTGACATAAATTCGTTAGGAATCTACAGTACTACTGAGAACCTATAATCTAGATTATAGACTGAGAACCCATGAATCCGACTGATAACTAACCCACCAAGTTGTGAGAGTAAAGTACAGTAGAAAATACGAGCTTGTTATTAGTGTTACAGAAGACATGAAGAACCCACCAAGTAGTAATAACTAATGTATAATATACATTTTTGTCGGATGATACCCACATGAGCCTTGAGACTTGTGCGTGGGTGATGAAGTGAATGATGACAAGGTGAAAACATCGAAGCCTGAACGAGATTCGAACTTGATACCTCAAGGAACAGCAACCAGCCAGATAAGAGACAAACGCTCCAACTGACTGAGCCGCTGAGGCCGACATAAGTAGGCTATGCAAACAGAAAAGAAATACTGTTATTACTATTATTATTATTTTTTAATTGTTATTATAATTTTATTATTATTTTATTATTAAATGAATAATTAGAAATGCATTGTTGCATTTATATAAAAGCCGAGTAAATACCACAGCGGACACACCTGACTTGCACAGTGAAGACTGACTTCTGGCACATTTACCACTGTTCCTCAAAAACCACCTGGCAAAATTTGGTATGTAACTTGGCAGTGAAATTCGATACACATGTTCAGTTTTAATAAAGTTATGTGTAGATATTATTATGAGTTCTATCACTAAAATAATGCTGGCAACACTTGAAAGTAGCACTCTAACTTTATTTACATAATTAACTTAAAACAGGCAGTGATCACTTGTTATTACACAAGGAAATTAATAAAAAAAACAAACAGTTCAATAACGGTCAACTAATAATTAAGTTACTGTAAAAAAAACTAATTATTAACTGTCAATGGCAGATCAGTAATTTAAAAATAATAGGTTTCCAATAATATGTTCAATGACTTGAAAAGAAATGTCTAGTAAACGGGTAAAACACTCAATAATAAACTATGCACTTACGAAGCACAATGTCTGTCATGGGCTATTTATTAATCACAATTACAGCGAATTGCAAAGGCACAGTGTAGGCTACAGTGTAGGCCACTGACTGTCACTCAATACGAACAAGCGTTTTTGAAATCTGAATAACAACGGACCAACTGCTCACAAGGACAACCCTTTAAATAAGCAATGAATACAGAAACTATAGTACCATTCCAGAAGTTCTTGATCTCTTTCTATAAAAAGAGTTCAGAAAGTTCTAGCACAAACTTGTACATTCCTCATGCCCATTTAAAATATGAGAGTAAGAGTGATGAAGGGAGGAGAAATAGAAACAACAAGTGTTTACTTGAGATTAAGTGAGGGATAATTTGTATGGCCCTTCTGTAGATAAGGCGCTGACATGCCGGAAGTCATTCCCAGCTCGTCGTTACAATATGAATAAGATATGTGAGTATGAGAGTATGTAGATGCGTCTAATGAGCTAAAAATGCAATTATTGCGGATCACTTCAACGGCTCTCAACCCTTAATTTCATTTATTCTTGTTATATTTACATATTTATTGTTGTAAATTGCATCAAATAATGAATAAAACGTTTGTTTAATTATTGCTAAACTATTATTTATACAGAATTTATTAATTTCGAATTCTTTTAGGTGCTATTAGTTTATACTGAAGACTTCCGCAATGGCGGATATTGACAACAGTATTCGAAATTAATAAATTCTGTTTAAGTAAATTTGTCAGTTTGTTCAATTGTCAGTAACTTCGAACTTTCTTATTATTTATATCAGAAGCAGTCATTTTCAACAACTTCAACCACTAAACCACACACAAGGTCAGCAAACATTAGTTTTCAAGATCACTTTTGTTTTGCTTACCACACTAACACGCAAACTGACTACAGCACAAGAAAAAAAGAAGACAGGAAGGGGTGAGAAGAAAATGAAAAAGAATGAGTGGAGAAGAAGGAGAAGGAGTGGAAGAATAAGACATGTTGGGAGAGGGATCGAGGGGGTAGGAAGAGAAATGGATACAGGGGTAAAGACAAGAAAGAATGGAGAATATGTATGTATAATAGGTGACTTCCACAACTTGAACAACTCTCAGCCAGAAAGATTACCTCGGAAAATTTGAGGAAAATGGGCTACAGCAGCGAGATTGCAAAGGATTACTTTAGTCCAGAGAGAGAAAGAGAGAGTGAGAGAGTACGAAAGGGTAGTTTAAGAGGGGGGTAGATGACACACAAGCCTCCTAACACGCAACGACAGGGGACAATTTTTTATTTACATGATATTCGTTATTCCAAGCACGTCAAATGTTCATCGCCTCGGAGGACGTTCATTCCACCCAGGGGAAAATTCCCCTTCTACCTGACCAACCCTCCCCCCTTATCAAACCATGGGGAAAAACTACAAATGACGTCTCGACTCGACCGTTACTCTCCAAAGTACATTAGAAACTCTCGATATCTGATCCCTATCCCTTTTTTTATTTGAGGGAAGGGGAAATTCCAATTCAAACCACTCGGGAGCCGGGCAAATTGTAGCGGGGGAAATCTCTCATGATAGAATCGATTAGAAAGTTATCATATTTCCAGGTGTTGGGTGATGCTGGTGGAAAGCCCGCTTGAAGATTGATCTGTGTTATCGAAGAGGAAAGGGGAATGCATTACAAGTTTACAATGGCAAACTTTGTGGTTATAATCTGTAACAATGAGTAAGGGTGCTTGCACAGTGGAGCATCTCCATTGGAAAATCCAACACCCACTGTGTAATTGTGTATAATAGATTGGATCAGCGTGAATATCACCATTCCCTGGCATGTGTTTTATTTTGACTAAGTCAGAAACTTGCGCAGAAGATAATTCAATACTTAATTGATAATCACTATCGCAAAATCAAAACACACGCAGTGGAATGATCTATGACAGATAGCAGCATCGTGAATATCAAGAATCAAGAAATCTATTTGCTGTAAAACCATACAAGGCAATGAGAATCGCAAAAGATTATAATTTTTTTTGGAGGGAGTAGCCCACATAGGTCTGAGACCTGTGCGTGGGTAATGAATTGGATGGTAGTGATTGATGAGTTGGACCTACAGTTTTAGGTGGGTTCCGAACCACCGGGAAGTGATTTTACAGCAGAGAACAGTCTTTTTTGCTGGCCAATATAATCGGCCAATTATTCAACATCACCATATCGAATATCACTGTATCACAGCATTTGTTTGATTTTGCGCGCAAAATGATTTGAAAGGGTGATTATGAAAGGGTAGTAGATGCTCCGCTGTGCAAGCACTTTTAGATGCATATGGGAATCTGTTCGTTTTCTAAAAGTTCTTAATTTCATTGTATCCCGTAAAATTTTACATGCTGAGTGCTTCATTACAATTATTAATGGCAAAGTTATGCTATTCTGTATTATTATCGTATTATGTTATACTGGTGCATATGAGCGGTCAGTACGGTACCGACATTGCTGCATAAGTCGGCCAATTTCTAGCTGATCACACTTGCAATGATCAAACTTGCAATCACAATCAGTTCTCAGACATCCTACATTACGGGTTGTGATTTGCAATCATCGGGAAGCTTTGAGAAGTCATTGACAAAAAACGACTGTAGCAATTGCATAAGAAAAGTTGCAAGTTGCAAGCAACTTCCACAAGCTAAGCCATGAGTTGCGGATAGTATGATCACATGGTTGTATTGTTCAATCGTTTATTTGCAAAAGTCGTTGCTTAAAGTTTGTATTCGAGCAGTTGCAGAATTAAACGATTGCATGACTGGGCACTCCTGTTTAATCCTTTGGCAGTGACTTTTCTAACTGAAAATTTCATGTTTGCGCCTGGCCTAATGTCAATAAATAGGCTATAGAATCTTTCATTTACTAATATGCACATGAAATCGAAATACAGTATATAAAAATCAAGGTACAGTACGTGAATAACTAACGAGATGGCGAGTCCACGCCGCGGATTAGCATTATCACAAATCACATTTAAAAGGCTTACAAAATCACAAATTTCGCCTTATTTATACTTTAGTCACACTTCCCAGTTTCATTAACCACAAAATTTGTGAGTCTACCGTAGGCAAGGTGTAGACTCGCTATCTCGTCTGTCCCGTACCTACTATATTGTATTATAGCTTGTAGTAGAAAATAATATTTATTAATTTCGAGAACACAAAATCTATTTCAATGAGAATCGATGAAATTGGCAAAATAATTATTTAAATGTTGATTGATTCTTTTTTGAATAACCAAGTTTTTCCCTGTTGCAGCTCACAGCAGTAGCTATGAATGAACAGTGACGGCACATTTAAACGAGCTCACAGTAATTATTAATCAGGCTTAGAGAGAGCCGAATAAAAGTAGAATGAGAGGGCAAGAGAAAGATAGCGATAGAACAATAGAGACAGTGAAAATGATAAATCAGGTTGCCCGAGAATAATACCAGTGTGTATATATACTTCTTTATAAAAAGCGGGTGGCAGCGCTCTGGCAGAAACAGATTTTCAATAATTGCCTTTCCTATTGTGTTCATCCTACCCACATTTACCCCTTTATTTCCCCCACCCCCCCCCCCCCCCCACCTTCAAAAAGCATTCACATGGCCATTTTTCTTGGCCGAATTAGAAGCAGCGTGCGAAACCAATGGTGCCGGTCCGGTGGTACAATTATTGTGGGCAATTAATTGAGTGCTCACGAGTTTTCTGCGGTGGCTGAGGGGTGGGGACTGGTGTTCAGATACGCTTGTGCCCACCCAATTCGGAGACTACAGTGGGTGTAGAGCCGTACGTAGCAGTACAGCAATTTTTTTCTTTTTCTACTTTTCCAGCACTCGCGCAATTCAATTTCCATGAATCAGCTGCTAGCGAAAACGGCGGGCTCAACGATATTTCAGACACCTTCGGTCTTCAGGCAGGCCGGCACGAAAGCCGCCCGTTGTGAGTCAACATAAATCATGGAGACCACCCGTCAAGCCCCTTCCACCTCCTTGTTGTATTCTTCGCAGTGGTGAGGGGAAAATACCCAACAAGAACATTTTCATCTTCTGTTGATATCATTTTTTGGACAAGATTGCATAGAATGATAAAGATAGAGTGAGAATGAGAAAAGAGAGAGTGAGAGTTAGAAAGAGTAAGTGTGGGAAACAATGAACTCTATACTACGCAACAGCACAGTGATGGAAAGCATGTGAAGACTAGCACTTCGTGTCAAAAGAGTTTGTTAACTTATGTGTTTTCAGTGTTATCATCTACAACAAAGCCTTTCTTGCTGTAAATTCAATATCAACAAGATCGAGAGAAGTGGACTAGCTAAATGCTAAATGTAATAACATTTTTTTTATTGCGAATGATGCCCGCATGAGTACCTGTGAGGCTTGTGCAAGGGCCACGGTAATGAGGTGAATGGGTGAATGGTGAGAAACATCCATGGCTGAATGAGATTCAAACCCAAGGCTGCAGGAAACGAAGCCAGCCAGAGTCTTATCTTATCACAGACAAGCGCTCCAACCAACTGCGCAACCAGAGCCGTCAATAGTTTTAAGGGAGTCTAGTCCTACTAACTTTTGCACTCCTTATGGAGTTCGATGTAAAGTATAATAATTTATTTAAATTATTTTATTCAATTTATTATTATTTTATTATTTATTATTATAAAATTATTTTATATAATTTATTCAATTATTTACTAAAACTTTAGCACAGTAGGTTGGCAATTCAAGAAACTTGATGATTACACATAAGTAAAAATATATATAAATAATTTAAATCACATGTAAATAGCGGATGTACAATCAGTTAATAGTATCAATAGTACATATAATAGCATTTGTATTGGGCCAAAAATGAGCGTATTAGGATTCTCACATAACCACATTAGACCTGTGCGTCGGTAATATGTTAATTGTACAAGAAGGTCAGGGCTCGAAATTCGAGCCGAAGGCGTTCGGTGTAGCCGTTAGCAATAGTCGCCGAAGTGAGAATATTCATATTCTGCGCAGAGACGCAGGCTTGGAGACGTGACACCCGGTAACTTTTGTCAAATACATGAATGAATCAATCTGGATTCTGTCTGTGCAGTCTATTTCATTTCTGTGTTTCACAAAACGTCACACACCGTCAGCCGTCACGTCAACTATCAGGGGCAAATCCAGAAAATCGTTCTGGGGGGGGGGCACATGCCAAGGCGGATTCACAGTGGAACATTTGGGGGGCCGGGATATGGACTAACCCCCACCATGAAAAAGGGAGTCCGGGGGGGGGGGAAATTTTGGAGGTTTGAGGTTTTCAACCACGGAATAATTACCCCCCCCCCACAATAAAATTTTAAAATTTCGACATGAAATAATAATTGATTTTTTAAGCTTTTTCTAGCACTGAATTTGGATTTAATGGCTTAGAAAACCATAAAGATATTGTTGAAAATATATAGTATGTAGGCCTACACCTAGAAAATTCATTGGCAGAATATTAAGCCCATTTACTTGAATTTTCATATGAATTATTATATGAATTATTCACGGTATTATCATAGATTTTAAACAGGAAAAGTATGTATTTCTGTGCGACGATCTGTGCTGCGCGAGATACTGTGAGTGCAATGGACGCTGTTAGTGATGATGTAATTTGTTGCTAGGGAGCCATTTTAGTTTCCAAACAACCGTTGCTAGGTGTCTTTTTCCATGTTATTTATATGGGCGTAAAACAGTGTCTCAGATTTTTATCAATATCAATACAATTACAAATTTCTAAGAGTTTTGAGTCCTTTTTTCATGTACCAGAAAACCAGAGGATTGAGTATCAGGCTTTTTTCAGTTGTGTTATTGGATATAGAATTAATTTCATAATATTTTGTTCATAGGTTAGGCGTACAAGTTAGGTGTAGGCTACAAAGCATATTATACGATTAGACTAAAAAGCCAATTTATGGCCATCACATTGGGGGAAATAGTGACATATTTTGGGGATAAACCAAACACAGTAAAAAGTATAAGATATGATGGTGAATTAAAACATTTGGAAGGTTTAGTACAAGCAAGTATGTACATCAGATCATACAATGTGAAGGTATGTAATAATAACCTATGACACTAATAAAACAGTGTCTTAGATTTTCATCAATAAATAAAATTGCACATTTTTAAGAGTGTTGGGTGTATACCAACTGGACTACTACCATCTACCAACTCGACTACTAATCATGTAAACTTGATTGTTGTATGGGGAACCATTCCAACTTCCATCACATCCTCCTTTTATAGGCTTCAACGAATTTTAATATTAAACCAAATCTCTGGTATTTGCAGCTAGGCTATCTACAATTTAGTCTGGTCTACCAATACTTTATAAGCACTCTGTTCATGCCACTAAGACTAATTGCAGCATTATTCTATAGTCTGTTCAATAGAAGTTAAACAAGTGCTACCGGTATGATTGCTGGTAGGTACTGTGACTTTTGCACAACTTCATTATTATTATTATTATTATTATTATTATTATTATTATGCACATAATATAATAATATGCACATAATAGACCCAATGATTTGTGTGGTACAGGTATTTACTAGTGGTTTTAGGTTGCTTACACAGTGGAGCATCCAATAATCGATGACAGTCACCAAAACAAAATCATTCACTTACTGCAAAATGGTAGTATTCACAGAGATCAATCTGTTATACTCCATTAAACAGCATATACACCTGAATTACATTCAGGGACTTTAAACAATTTGATGAAGCTGCTTTTATCACTGATGTAGCTCGGACTCCATGGCATGAGATTGAGGATTTATCCTCAGTTGATGAAATGGTAGAGACTCTTGAAGAGTGGATTTTAAAGATCTATGATAAGCATGCACCCACTGTGACAAGAAGAATTAGTAGTAAACGATGTGTACCTTGGATGACTAATGATATATTACTGTTGATGGTAAAAAGGGATTCAGCTCACAGAAAAGCTAAGAGAACAGGTGACCTGGATACTTTAAATGAATACCGACGTCTAAGAAATAAGGTTAAACAAGAGTTACGTAACTCGAAAATCAGGTACTTGAACTCATTCATGACAGACAATCGACAAAACTCTGCATATATATATGGCGTGGAATTAAAGAATTTGGTTTTGGTAAACAGAAATCAAACACCCCTATCAACCTACCACTAGATGACATAAATGAGCATTTTGTTTCACATTCGACTCAACGTGATGAGACTGCCATCCAAAATCACATCCATGACCTGAACAATCAGTTTATCAACTCAAATATTCCTCAAGCTTCTCAATTTCATTTTCATCTTATCTCTGAACATGATGCTCTTAAAGCATTCCAACATATAAAAAGTAATGCAACTGGGGCAGACAAAATTCCTATCAAATTCATCAAGAAAATATTATTTGCAGTTTTATGTACCATCATTTCCATTTTTAATACATCTCTCCACAGTGGAAGTTCCCCAAAAATTAGAAGTGTGCTTTGGTTTGTCCGTTAAACAAAGTTGCCTCTCCAAATAAAGTTGAAGACTTTAGGCCTATTACCATTCTACCAGCACTATCTAAAGTTCTTGAAAGACTCGTCCATTCTCAGATAGTTGAGTTCCTTGAAAAGAACAGTAAGCTACATAACTTTCAGTCAGGGTTTAGAAAATCTCACTCAACTGAGACAGCACTATTGCGTGTCACTGAAGATATCAGGTTGGCTATGGATCAACGAAAATGTACTGTTCTGAGTCTATTTGATTTCTCTAAAGCATTTGACACTGTTGATCATAAGGTTTTACTCAATAAATTAGCTCTGCTTGGCTTCAGTCATGAAGCCCTAATATGGTTCCAATCTTATCTCATAGGTAGAAAACAATGTGTCACTAATGGTAATAACAGATCCCAATGGAAAAAATGTAATACATGGTGTCCCTCAAGGTTCTATCCTCGGTCCTCTTCTTTTCACCCTGTATGCTAATAATCTTTCCTCCATTATCAATTTTTCCAGTTTCCATACTTATGCAGATGACCTACAAATTTACTCCAGCTGTCCAAAATCAAAAATCAATGCAACTGTTGATAAGATGAATGAAGATATTAATCATATTATGAAATGGACCAGGAAAAATGGTCTTAAACTCAATCCTGTAAAAACGCAGTCTATTATCATTGGTTATTCACACTTGATAAATAGTATTGACTTGAACCTAATTCACAAAATCACTGTTGATGGCAATGTAATACCATACTGTAGTTCAGTTAAAAACTTGGGTATAACCATGAACTCAACTCTTGACTGGTCAGAGCAAGTTATTAGAACATGTAAGAAGGTTTTTTCAGCAATGCATCCCTTAAAGAAAATGCAAGATATTCTCTCTAGAAGTGTCCGATTGTTACTAGTTAAATCTCTCATCTTTCCACATTTCCTGTACTGTAATTCTGTAATGAATGACATGACAGTCATTCTGAATGATAGACTGCAGCGCAGTCACAACTACTGTCTTCAGTACGTTTACTCTCTTCAATGGCATGAAAGAATTACTCAATCCCACATTACAAGCTCAAATCTCAAACTACCAGATCAGAGACTATCCAGAATAAACAAACTTGTCATAGAAATTCTCAAATATGGCAAACCTAATTACTTTAAAAATGATTTCAAATTTGTTTCTGAAGGCAGACACAGAATAATGTATCTCATACTAGAACCGGGGATAATACGCTTAGGATACCGAACCACCATACTACAATCTATACTAAATCATTTGTTGTAAGTGCTTGTCAGGCTTGGAACGCACTTCCTAATTCCATAAGGTGCATTGAGAGTCGAGCGAGCTTCACCTCATCATTGAAGAGGTATCTTTTGGAGGGAATGACTGCATCTTTTCAACCATAGAGCACATGCATGACAACCATCATCTTTCATTTTGTAAATAATATCCCATCTGTATTCAGTGCCGGATTTAGGGTACTTGCGGCCCTAGGCCAAATTACCCCGAGCGGCCCCCGATATCTTCACGATTATGTAATTAAAGCATAAAGCACATTTCATATTAATACATAACGTTTGTTTTAATTTTACTTTATAAATTGGTACAACATACAAAGCATAACATACATGAATAGAAATGGCATTAATGTTCTATTCAAATACAGTACAAAAAAAGGTTGAAATGTTGTATTCGCTAATTAAATTATCTTGGTTTACAAACTTGGCTAAAACCCCAAAACAGCTCTAACAACAATTTCTATATTTATAGAAAATATATAATTCAAAAAGTTAGCAAACAGCAGTTATTTGTAAAATTATTATATTATAAATTAGTATTGCAGTTAATTGTTGAAATTAAATAACATTTGTTTCATTCGGGGAAAGTACAGGTGACAACAAAAGACTAAAAAAAGCCGAGTTGAAAATACATTATAAGTAAAAGAACAAGCAAAATAATAATATGAACTGTAATAGTAATAGGCTACGTTACTGAAAAATAAAAATATTAAGAATACAACAAATGAACTTCAAATCATCTAATAATATACTAAAATCTTTATTGATTAGTGCCTTTCAATTTTCTGTCACATAGATCAATAAAACTTGGGTAATGATCAGGTCGAATAACTTGACATGCAATTAAATTGCTTCTATTATAGGAAATAGGCATACAACAAGTCATCAGTAGTTAATTAACACAAAATTGCAACTTTGCACTTGAAAATTAATCAGCCAAAAACGTTTGTGCTTAATTTAACAAGCTTTATTAACTTAGTATCATTGAAACGAAAGAACAATAACATAACCTATGCAAGTAGTACATACCTGATTGCAGCAATCCAGCTTTTATTTTTGTTGGGATCATTTGGAAATCTATAAAAACTGCAAACCTTAGACTTGCTGTAATGTTTGCAATCAGGGACAAAGCACATAACCATTTTGTTTGATTATAAATCACAACTAAAAATTGGTCCCTTGCATTTTAAATGGACTTATAAAGTTGTTTGGAAACATGTAATGGCAGATTGGGGCTTGTGACGTCACACTAACAGCATCCATTAGATATTTTCTTTTGCTCATAGACTACAGCTTCAGGACTTTATCTTGTTCATTCTTTTCACTATATCCTTATCCTCTACCCTTGCTCTCTAACCTCTTTCTATGGTTTTGATAAACAATTTCGATAATGAAATCTCCTTAGAATCTTATGATACTATTGAAGTGTACGACATTTTTAGTTTTAAGCCCCAGAATTATGTTAATAAAGAATGCAATTTCTTTAATATGTGTCACATGAATATTAGAATAGAAGTATGAATAGGAATTTTGATGATTTTGCTTATATGATCCAGAATTGCAATACAAAATTTGATATAATAGCCCTTAGCGAAACCTGGGTGACTAATAATAATTACTTCGATTATAATTTAAATAATTATTCAGTCCATAGTGTCCCAAGTAACCTGAATAAATGTGATGGGATTTTGTGTTTTTGTAAAAATGATTATCAGGTTGAACACATAAACTTCGACATATTTGAAGCAAATTCTTTAATACTAAGTCTTGTCATTCCAAATTGCAATTTGAAGTTAACCATAGTTGTGATATATAGATCACTTACTTCTGATTGTGATATAAATACTTTTCTCAATAGTTTGAATGATTGTATAGACTATCTAAACAAATTAAACTGTCAAAACATAATAATAACTGGCAATGTTAACTTAGATCTAAACCAAAACACTACGGTAGTAAATGAATATTTTAATTTACTCTCATCTAATGGTTTTAAATCAACCTATATATTTATAAAAATGAATGTCTGTCTGTATGTATGTTCCCTATAGACTTCAAAACTACTTGACAGATCGGCATGAAACTTTGGGAATATGTTGTGTGAATATTGGGGATGGTTTCTGATCATAAATTTTAATAGGTGTGCTAATAGTTATTATTAATTAATCCATTTTACAGACCTAACTCACTGAACTTGCCAGCCAAAAAGCTTAAAGGAACAGCTGATAGATGTCAACAGTTTTTAATCATATGGCGGGCCCCTTAGCGGCGTTATTTAAGCTGTCTGGAATGCAAAGACTTTGCATGTAGGCTACTGTGCAGCCGGAGCCTTGCAGTAAGTGCAGTAAGTAGGAAACATATGACTACATATGATGAAATGTAATTATGCCAGGTTGATGACATCTGTTAACCAATGCAGCTAGACATTTGGAATGTAGTCTCTGTAGGAGGTGGCAAATAATAAAATCAAAAACCTAGCTTCTACCCTAATAGTTGTAGGAGGTTTAAATTTGAAATGTTTATTGAGAGGTGGTGAGTAAGGTCTTACTGTGTAAGAAAACAACGAAGTAGGCCTCTCTGATCAGCTGGGACAGCCCTAGGACTAACTTCTTCCCTAATAGTCCTAGAAGGTTGAAATTAGAAATGTAGCTTCAGTGGGAGGTGGCAATAAAATCAAGCATTTTTTATGAGAACGCATGTCGGGCCAGCTAGTTATAAATAAACCTACTTGCATGGCAAATGGCTCCCAATCATGTATTGACCATATTTTCTATAAAAATACTTTTTTCCCCAGTGACACTACAATAGGCTCTATAATTAAAACAAGTGTAACTGACCATTATCTGACTTCCATTACTATAGGTTTATATGGAAATGAAAAGATAACAAATCCAATAATAAATCATAAGGAATCCATTAACTACACTGAATTGATAAAAAATTGAAAAAGTTGCAACTGGATCGATTTGTATGCATTACCAGTACTTGATTTAAATATTGATGATGTGATAGATTTCTTCATAAAAAAAATTATCAACAGAAATAAAAGAAGTAGCCTATATCAAAACTGTACTACACAAATTTGAAACCTCTCAAGCCTTGGATAACAACTGGACTTATTATTTCAATAAGGAAGCGTGATCGTATGTATCAGACACTAAAAAAGCAACCCTTAAACACTAACCTCAAATTGCAATTTATAAATTATAGGAATATTTTAAATGGTATGATTAAACAATGCAAATATGACTACTACAAAAATAAACTATTACAGTGTAAAGGAAAATCGAAAAAACATGGGAATGCATCAATGATTTACTAAACAAGAAATGAGAGACATGTCAACATAGATCCAGAAGTACTAAATCATCATTTTGCACACATTGGCCAATTGTATGCTAATAAATTAATAAATAACATCCCCACACAGAATGTTCATGTTGACTCTATACTATTTATTCTCATAATTCCTTTTATTTGGCTGATACAAATGGAGTAGAGATATTGGGCATTATAGATTCTCTTAAATGTAACTCAGCTCCCAGAGTCAACAATATAAGTAATGTTTTTCTAAAAAAATTGCTCCTTATATTATTACACCTTTTACAGATATAATCAATAAATGCTTCCATTTAGGTTATTTTCCAAAACAATTCAAGGTTGCTAAAGTTGTTCCCATTCATAAATCTGGTGATCAAACAAATCCAACAAATTACCGTCCTATTAGTCTCATTAATATACTAGCCAAAATAATGGAAAAATTAATTAAAAAAAGATTTGTGAGTTATCTTGATAAACACAGCATTATCAATGAAAATCAGTATGGATTTCAACAAGGTAAGTCTTCAGAGCATGCAATAACTAAGCTATTGGAAATAATAACAAATAATTTTAACAATAGAAAGAAAACTTTGAAAACTTTCCTAGACTTAGCAAAAGCCTTTGATACCATCTCTCAAGCCAGACTCTTGAAAAAGATGGAACACCTAGGAATTAGAGGCCTACCTTTAAATTTGTTTCATTGCTACCTGTCAGATCGTTTCCAAATTCTTACAATAAATTGAAAGTATTAAAGAACTCACTGAGTATGGACTACCTCAAGGGACAGTCTTATCTCCAATCTTGTTCCAACTGTACATAAATGATCTTCTAAAATTAAATATTGGTAATTTTCATTATATCATATGCAGATGACACTGCTCTTACTTTTACTGAAGACTCATGGGATGACATAAGAATTTTTGCAGAAAGTGAACTGAAGTTCATGCATTCTTGGCTTAGGGAGCATTTATTAACACAAGTAAAAGTGTCTTTATGACTTTTTCGCCCAATTTCCATACTCAACCACTTACACTAAAGAGTATCAAAATCCACCAGGTTAGCTGTAACAGTCAAGGCTCTTGCACTTGCCCTGATATCCAAAAGAAAGACCAAGTTAAATATTTAGGTATTTTGATTGATCCATATTTGAGATGGGATACTCACATAAATAACATGTGTTTGAAACTAAGGCCCATATTTATGAACGTGACTTATCAAAGATCGACTTAAGTCAGATCGGATAAGTCAGACTTAGTGGCAATAAGTCTTACTTACACTAACAGGTTCAAGCCAGCAAGCAGCTGTAACCCTAAAAGCCAACCCAGCTCCCACAACAAAGATCTGACTCCTGATAAATAATTTAACATTAATAATTTACATTAAACAACTCTAATTTACACTAATATAAGAATTTACACTACATAAATGTAGCAGGGACTACTGGGTTGGCTTATAACCTCACTTTTCAGCTAGTAAACTCACCTAATATAAGTAAAGCTTAGACTAAAGTTTGTATTCATGAACCTTACTTGAACATCTTCTTAACTTAAAAGTTGAGTTGTGCTTATAATTGTAGTCTCAAACAGGGGCGTCATTTGGGGGGGGGCAGGGGGGGGCATTAGCCCCCCCCTGATTCCTGGGTTACAGAAAATATGCTGTACTAGCTAATATACAAATAAGCATTTTATCTGGTCAAATGTTAAAAACTTAGCAGCAGAGTAAAAATCTTTGTATTCTTGTAATTTAAAACAAAAATATTAATTTATTACACTATTTAAACTACTATTTTCACTCTAAAAACACGTAATATTTAATATTAAATCTAGTGCAAAGTACACTTATTGGTGTACACATATAGGTCTAAATAATAACGGCAGAGCCAATATATTCTTCTTAGTCTGAACGTCAGACGTCTGAGCTATCAGAATTTTACCGGCTTATTGTATAATTTATGTGGCAACACTGGCGGTTACATGGTTTTGTCGCTGACTCACCACGTACTACCAGGTATTGTGAATGTTTGTTTACTCGACAGCGCGCGCCCTGACCGTGCATCTGCCCATCTGCCCTCCCTCTTCAACCCCCTCCACATGACTGAGTCATCAGTCATTGTCTAATTTTAGCTTCTGCACAGGAAACGGGAAAGAGAAACAAAGCACAAACGAAAGGCTAGCAAATGTTATCATGTCAAACCCTGTTCAGTTTGGTGAGGGAGTCTGGATCGGTATGTAGTCTCTTGTTTGGTGTCGTACTGGTGTTTCTGTTATAGTGTTACTCGTTGTGAGTTATTTTGACTACTTGGATTAATTATTAGTTATTTGTGTAGTGAGTAGTGTATAATAGTATTTTTACAACCATGGGTTGGCAGGACTGGTCTGCCGGTGTTTGTTTGTAGTGTAGCCTGTAGTTACTTTCAATTTGTTTACAAAATTTCTAAATATTTAGTTACATCCAGTGTTTCAAGTTTGGTGCTGGTGCTGTGCGAGAGAATAGTGTGTCTTAAGAGCTATTGATATTTTCATTTACATATTCCTGTTGTTCAAAGTGATCTACAATTGATTTTCACTAATCATAACCTCACTTCATACCGGTTAGTGACTTGAACTTGATTCCCAGCACTGCTTGTCATCGGCTCGTCTGAGTGGGAAAGAGGTCAGCTGTTTCCACTGATAATAACTCTGAATTTTTACTGTCTTGAGCTAAGAGACAACAATGATTTGTTGAAGTTAGTGATAACTCCGTTATATATATATATATATTTCATTCTTCTTTCGCCTATCTATCTTCAGATTCTGAATACCTTTTAACCCTCTCTAATCAGGAGCTTCCTTTCACCTCGCCTTGATAGCTCTATTGGCAATCCCCACTCTCTTCCACCTTTTCCTAATCTCTGCACCCTCTTCCTACATATTCAGATAATAGGTGAAATTAACATGAAAAAAGGCGATAAACCAGATATTAGGTTGTTTTTTCATTCGAAATGTACTGGTGTTCAAGATACTGGATCTGTTCAAGATCCGGGAAGTGTTCAAGAAATAGTGACAGAAGGTTCTGTAGAACATATGGATGATTCATCGACCCAGAAAGAACCTACACCTTCGTGTTTGACAACATGTACTGACAATCCATGCACATTGTCATTAAGTTGTAACCCTCAAGAGGAGCCAGTCCAGCCCATCACAGATTTTCCTTCTGAAAAAGGAAGGAAATTCTCGGTCTGCTACTACAAAGCACATCAGTGGCTAGAGTACTCTGTTGCACAAGATGCATGCTACTGTTTCCCCTACCAACATTTTGTTCCTTCAACTTCAGTCCGGTTGGGAGAAACTTTAGGAAACCGTACTTTTATAGATGAAGGTTTCCGGAAGTGGAAGGATGCTGTTACGGCCAATCTTATCTGCTATAAGATAATAGCCACCCGCCCTAGCTCTGAGCCTCCCTCTCAGACAGTCTCGCTCAGTCCGTCAATGAAGTAGCTCGATAGTACTTAGTCTTTCTCGGTAAGCCATAGCAGACAGTGCAATTGTCTCTTTACTCAGTGCCCAAACGCGATTACTCTCTCATCCTCTCTCATTCATGCTCTATGTCTCTCATTCTCCTCACTCACTCTCTTCCTCTTTATCACTCTCACTCTCTCACACTTCTTCTTCCACACTCATATATCATCGCACTACGAACACCAGACTGGACGACTACAAGCAGCAGGAAATAAGGGGCGCCCCTCCTCATCTCTCCAACTCAGCTCAACGTCTGGTAAGTGTACATCTAACACTCATTACTCTTCCTCTTATCCTCATATGGTCCTCCACTGCTCTTCTCTCTCCTCAATTCTGCTATAAGATAATAGCCACCCGCCCTAGCTCTGAGCCTCCCTCTCAGACAGTCTCGCTCAGTCCGTCAATGAAGTAGCTCGATAGTACTTAGTCTTTCTCGGTAAGCCATAGCAGACAGTGCAATTGTCTCTTTACTCAGTGCCCAAACGCGATTACTCTCTCATCCTCTCTCATTCATGCTCTATGTCTCTCATTCTCCTCACTCACTCTCTTCCTCTTTATCACTCTCACTCTCTCACACTTCCTCTTCCACACTCATATATCATCGCACTACGAACACCAGACTGGACGACTACAAGCAGCAGGAAATAAGGGGCGCCCCTCCTCATCTCTCCAACTCAGCTCAACGTCTGGTAAGTGTACATCTAACACTCATTACTCTTCCTCTTATCCTCATATGGTCCTCCACTGCTCTTCTCTCTCCTCAATTCCTCTAAGCTACCACAGGCCTCAACATTTGGTCCCACAGGACAGATTACACCCTTACATTTGCTCCTCCTAGGCCGAATACTCAAACGCCTTTACAGATGCTACAGCCCTGTTTCAACAGCATGAGTGCGCAGAAAGACATAGGAGCTCAATGGTAGCTTGGGGCGAACTGAAGAGCCGAAGTTCCCAAAAAAAGGCCACAGCTTCTTTGCTCAACTCACAAAGAAGTGTAGAAATAGAAGAAAATCGTAAACATTTGAAAATGTTGTTAAAAGTGACCCAGTTCCTAGGTATGCAAGGCTTGGCATTCAGAGGGCATAATGAGAAAGATGAATCGTCTAACCGAGGAAACTTTAAAGAACTTCTAGATGTCATGACAGAAGATGATAAAAATATGCAACAGCGAATCCAAAGGAGATACGGCCACTACTCTTCTCCTGAATATCAAAATGATTTCATTGGTGTTTTTTCTGCACGAGTTGTTAAAAATATATCTGCAGAAGTTAAAGAAGCCAAATTCTTTTCAGTAATGACAGACGAAACCAAGGATTTATCAAAGTCTGAGCAGCTGGCAGTTCTTGTCAGATACATTGACAAAGACAACAAAATCAATGAAAGAGCCCTTACCTTACACTACCTAAAAGATTGTAGTGCAGATACAGTCTCAAAAACCATAGTGAGTGCACTTACCAACGAGGGATTGGACTTGAACTTTTGTGTGGGACAGTGCTATGATGGAGCAAATGTCATGAGTGGTTTGACTGGTGGCGTGCAAGTTAAATTGAAGGAACATGCGCCAAATGCTACCTACTTGCATTGCCATGCTCATAGACTAAACCGAGTTTTGGTCCATACATTACAAGGAAATGATGAAATAGAGGACTTTTTCAATACTGTCCAGAAGTTGTACAACTTTATATCAAATAGCTCCACCCATCATGAGCTTTTTGTATCAGCCCAAGAAAGGCTCAGCATGCCCGTACTACATCTGGAAAGAACAGTTCCTACAAGGTGGTTTTACTGGTACAGCTCTGTAAAGAAGGTCAGACAAACTTTTCAAGCTATTTTGATTGTGCTAGATGAAGGAAAAAAGGACAGATCTGAATCACTTGGTCTAAGTGTGCAAATTCAACAAAGCCGTTTCATATTCTATCTTCATGCAATGGAAAACATTTTAGGAACCACACATATTTTGTCCAAACAACTGCAAGAAAACGATTTGGACTTGTCAGCTGCAGTTAACCTAATTGAAGCCACTTGTAAAAGATTAGTTGATGCAAGAACTGACGAGGAATTCAACAAGATTCTTGTCAAAGCAAAATCTTCAAGTGAAAAGTGTGGGATAGAGTGGTCAAAAGAAAAGACAAAGAAACGGAAAACAGCTATCCCTATGAAATTTCAAAGTGATTTGGTATACTCCACAGTGGGACAAAACCAAAGAGACGCTTCAACTAGTGAAGAAGACCACCCTGAAATCAAAAGAGTGTATTTTGAAATCATCGACCAAATTATTTCAGAGTTTGACAGACGTTTTACCAATAGTGACTTTGTCTACTTAGCAGCAAAATGCTTCAAAAAGGATAGTGAATCATTTCTAGAATATGACAAACTCAAGCCTTTCTTGGACTACTATGATCAGTTTCTTGACTTGGATGTAATCCAACTACAGTTGCCACTTGCTAAGGAACATGTATCAAGTGTTTGTTTGGAGGATAGTGTTCTATCATTTTTGAATACTCTAAAGGTTCTTCCCGTGGCATACTCTGAAGTTATTAAAGTTTTGCAATTGTTTGCGACTTTACCCATCACAACTGCTGGGAATGAAAGATTCTTCTCTGTCATGATCCGAGTGAAAAACTTCCTAAGAACAACAACCAGCGATGAAAGACTCTGCTCCCTGATGTTGATGACAGTGGAACGAGAAGAAGTAAGAAATCTAGACCTGGATCAATTGGTGAACGATTTTGCAGCCCTGAGGTCACGACGGTACCCATTACTTCATTGAAGGTTAGTTGAAAAGGAAATGTACTAAAAAGAAAAATATAAATGAAGAAACCATGAAAATCTAAACTGAGTGTTTTTCTTAGAGTTTATTGTTGTGACTTTGTTTATGTTAATTATTTAATTTTTCAGTTTTGTTAATCCATTCAGTAGTAGGCCTACATATTGAGTTTACATGAAATAGTAGTTTATGTTATTAATTTACTTTTTCAGTTTTGTTTTGTATGATCAACCACTTACTTCTTGTTTATATTTATATATACAGCAGACTTTTTTAGAAGCATTGTTTTTTCATTTATTTTTATTAATTATTAACATTAATATTATAAATTCAGTAGTACACGTTTATTGATACATGCAGACTTTTTTAGAAGCATTGTTTTTTCATTTATTTTTATTAATTATTAACATTAATATTATAAATTCAGTAGTACACGTTTATTGATTTACATAATTTGTTTTAAACATTGTACCAGTTTAATATAGTTAAATTGAATCTTTTCTACTTTTATGTCTAAATATTATTAATAATAAAATTTTATATGTTTTTAAGTACCTATTTAAATTCATGTGTTTTATTTCATATTTGAAAACCAAAATGGACTGTTAGAAACTATAACTTAGGTCTAAATGTTGTATGAGAGAAATTGGCCATGAACCTCATAACAAACATAATATTAATATATCATGGAACTATTGATCACGTTTATCATGTCACATTTATCGTTTTTTATCTAAGAAGATGACTAACTTACCAAAATGTTATTAAGATTCTGTCTGTTGTCAATAATTGTCGTTTTGCATTAATTTTCTGCATATATTTAAGGAAATTTTACTCATAATTTTGTTATAATTCAAAGTGCATTTGACATTTAAAATAAGCTTAAAACCCTCTTTTTGGTTTCAAAAGTGCTCAATTTTCCGGGGGAGGACCCCCGGACCCCCCTCTTTGGTGGGGGGTATTCCATACCCCCCACGCCCCCCGGTGTGTGCCCCCCAAGGTTTTTGTGAAATGACGCCACTGGTCTCAAATCCGTTCTTAGCCAAGCTAGGTACAGACGAGCTGACTTGAAGCCATTCTTAGATTGTTGGGTTGCATCATATTTTGATTTCATTTTTTAGTATAGCATCAGCTCATAATAATAAAATAAAATCATCATATTCAATTTTTGCACCATTGCAATGTAATTCACTGTATATTTGACTTATTGAAATTATTTCTACTTATTTTATTTAATCTAGGAAACCTATATATTTTTTTGGCACTAGGATAGAATTTTCTTTCTACGAAATAGAATGGATGAAGTTCTTTGATCTGCTGGCAGGTAGCGTTCACTACAATGCCTCGAATGATATCATTTTTCAAATTTGGAAAACAGAAAATAAGATTTGAAAGATGTTGGCATGGTAATAATTATGTAACAGTAACTGTAAATATACATGCAGCAGTGGCGTACCGATAATGGAGCGAGTGGAGCAGTCGCTCCAGGGCGCAAGGCTCTGAGGGGCGCACCGTTCTTGAGAGAAAATTGCCTTTTACTGTACTTACAAAAAATGTATTACTATAATGAAGGCCAAAAGGGTAAAATTTAAAAAAAACCGTATGTATACATTGCTGCGCATTACAAAAAGGAACATTCATGTCAAATTTAAAAGAAATTGGTTCACGCGTTCAGCCGTAAATGCGTTACAAACAAACAGAATGCAAAACGATCGAGTCAGAAGTAGCAAATAGTAGAAAGTAGCAAAGCCAAAACAATTTAAATTGGGTGACAAAAGGTATAACAATTTCAATTAATTGAATGAAGACTTTGAATTTATTCTGGAAAAATAAATCCACAAGAAGTTCAATGGTTTTTATATTAACAAGAACATACTTCACTTTTGAATACTTTTGCCAAAATGTAAGAACATTTTCATAGGAATGACTTGAAAAATGCTAAAAAAATAACTGCAAATAAATATATAGAAAAGTGAAAAAATTCACAACATGCAGTTTGGAATTGATTAAAGCAGAATCTGGTCTGGCGAAAAATCATTCATCGGAGATTCGCATCTCTGACAAATATGGTGTAGTTGGAGGCGGGAAAAAACCGCTGATTCATTAAATGACCACTATGTTAATGTCAGCCCATTTGGGTGGTTGAGTGTAAGATTGATTTTTTTTGGGAGGGGGGGGGGGGGGGGGGGGCATCGTAAGACACTTTCGCTCCAGGGCGCTTGAAACCTCGGTACGCCACTGACATGCAGTGCAGTATCTTTATCTTTTCATGCATGTTATTTCATGTTTATTAGTGCCTGACAATATGACACAATTTTAGGTTAGCTTGTGACCATGTTCAATGTAATACAGAGCCTTTCCAAATCAAACTTAGATAACTCGTGCTTCAATCAACGTAAGTCACGTTCATAAATATGGGCCTTAGATTCCTTATTTACAAAATTTATCAAATTAAACAACTGAATAACCTTGAGATAGCAAAGCTAATCTACTTCTCTTACACGCAATCTGTTTTTCAGTATGGTCTAATCTAAGGGCTTGGGGGAGCTTTGAATGCACACTTCAAGAAGCTTTTTATAATCCAAAAACATATTATTAAAGCTATTTTAGGCAGACCCAGACTTTATCCAACTAAAGATTTATTTAATGAATTTCAGGTATTAACGGTTAGACAACTTTATATAAAAAATTAATATTTTACATTAGAAAAAATAGAAACCTTTTTGAACTGCATAAATCTCCCTTTAATCTACATCCCTTGCAAAACTTATTTGAACATGTTAGAATGGACTTGAATGTGTGTGTAGGAGACAATTTTCTTTCACATCCACCAAACTAATTAATCACATTCCCTCAATATTTCTTGAAAATACTCGCAGGAACAAAAATAAACGATTTAAGGCTGAAATGGATTCATGGATATTGACAAGCAAAATTGAGGAAAAAATATTCTAATAGTCTACTATTATATGAAATTCATTTTTCACAGCATGTTTTCAAACCACTTCCATCACCCTCCGTTTCCTCTCTCTCTCTCTCTCTCTCTCTCTCTCTCTTCCTTCATCTCCTTCTACTCTTTCTCTCTGTTCACTGCTTTATTTCTATATTCATTTTTTGTGTCATTGTTTATTTAAAAAAATTATTTAGCAACTCATACCTGCACACAGGATTGTTCCTTGCAGGTATAATGGATTCTTTAAAAGTTCTAAATTATTTTGTTTGTAAATGTCAAAAGAGAATCTGAATAAATTTTGATTTGATTAAGATATGTATTAATATATTATCGGTATTAATATATACGGTATTAAGATAGATATGTTAATCACCAAAAATTTGATGTTTTTCAATATTTTAAATCTTGGTTTTATTAATGTAAGTGACAATACATGTGTCCTATACAGAAAAAGAGTACCGGTACCTATCATATTGGTTTGGTATTGATGCTTCTAAGAACTTCATTTGTTAATGAAGTACTGTATTCGAGTAAAATAATGAAGTAGGCCTAATCAAGAACAATATTCACAAATTTAAAGTATAGCCTAAAACTGTATTCTCAATTTTTTACAAACAAGTTTTCAATTCGCATTGCGGTATCATGTTCAAATGCAGACAGTTACTTTTAAACTGTGAGGTGAGGATATTTTTGAAAATATTAGAATAGTCTAGATATCAATGCTTATTGATTTCAATATAGCCTAAACATAACCAAAAACATTCGTTGTAAGGCTATTTTGCCCCCCCCCCCCCCCCCCACCAAGGTACACCTTGCGTAATTTTACACTAAATGAGCTGACAAATACGGTGGTCAGACAAGCCAATGGTTCTAATGACATGTCTTCGTCGCCAGACAATGAATAAATGATAAAATAATGCATTACTTTTGCAAAATATGTAGCACTGTTCCGCTATGATAGACCTGTATTCGCCATCGGTGGTTTGGAGAGGGAGGGCGTATGCCCTTGTGCCCCACATCTTGTTCCTTTTCTAAATCATTGTTGAATAATAAAATCTGTACAGCTATTATCCAACCTGTACAGGAACAGAAAATCCAACTACCTATAACTTTAAAATTTGTAAAACATGTAGAACTATCTCTAATAAGCCTATCTAGTGTAGACTATTCTTAATCAGTTCAGGGGGGGGGGGGGGGAAAGGGCACTTGCCTCTGTGCTTCTCCACTACATTCACTTCTGCATTATTTATTTAAGAATAATACACTATCAATGCAAAGATACATGGGCACACTATCGCTTTCTTCACAAATTTACAACTGAAGAATCCAAATTTATAACTTGTCCAAATTATACTAGAATGATTTATTACAATATTTTCACCTGCCCCCTAGACCCACTAATGACTATGTCTTCATTGTTTTCTTTATCCATCTTCCTATATATTATATCTAGTGTATCCTATATCCATCTGAGGGGCACGTGCCCCTCTTGTGTCCCGCAAGCTCACTTCTGATTATATCTAGTGTATTCTTTGTTCATATTATATATAGTGTCTGGGGGGCACGCACCCATGTGCCCCCCAAGATCCGCTACCGCAACTAGTCAGTGTTTTTATTTGTGCCGGACCTTATATCCAACTACGATACTGTATGAGATTGTAGGGATAACAGTAGCGTAGCGTCTTCTAGTAAGCAAGGAAAACACTGCATTACTTTTTCGAAAAAAAGGGAATATCTCTTCAATAAGTTTTTATTATGAATATATAAGAGTAAATTAAGTATTGTAAATAAATAAATAAATTGTTATTTAAAGATTCCATGATGTAACTTATAAATAAAAGTAAATGAGTTATTGTGAGTAAGTTAGATAAATTTATGTGTGGAACAAAATGATTGTAAATTGAAACAGCCTATATTTTGCATTGACGATGGTTAATTTCAAGCCGGACCTACCCTTTGAGATTGAGCTTCTATTGTATTTGTAAGCGGAGGAAGATATTGCATGCCTAGGATATCAAGAGAGTACACGACACTGATGGATCCACTAAATATGTTCAAATAATACCGAGTGCATTTTAATGGCTATGAGAGCAACGAAGAGAATCTTTAATTGTTTTCCTCATTTTAATTTCACAATACAAATGGCACAGCAGGTAATGTTTGGTTTTGCAATGACAGCATTAGGCGAGTGCTTAGCTGATTTAATGGCACTCTGGCCTTGGACCACTGCTTCAATTACCTCCGTCGCTACGACCAGAAATTTATACACGACTCAAGCTTATAAATGAATTTTTCATTATGAGGTTCGAGGGATTTGCGATAAACAAGCTTTTTAATCCGCTTCCAGCACAACTTCGGTCCTGCATCTAATCCGACAAAATAAAATGCTTCCGTTTAATGCTCTTACAGGGATGCACCTGCTCAAACTGTAACCACTAGCATTTCTACAAGCAATTTATTCATAAGTTTCTATCTACACTCGGATGCATTAGATGAAGTATGGCAATCTCTCAAAAAGGAATTATAGAGATCAAAGTATAGATAAGAATAGACTGGCAAATTTACATTTGTTTGAGGTAAAATTATTTGACTTAATTTGTACAGATGACAGATTAGACTACCAGATGTACTAGGTAAGTGTAGACTAGTAGAACTTAATTTGTTTGACAAGGCGAAGTTTGGACAGAAGTTGTAAGAAGTCTGCTGCATAATAGCGCCAGGAGCAATATATATATATATGTGTGTGTGTGTATAATCTAGTAAGAAGACATAAAGAGATTAAGGATCAAGAATTACGTAAGACATGTTATTTATAGTATTAGTAGTTATATAGAACTTACAGTATATTATTTCTCTGGTATTTCATGATTAAATACGGTTAACCACTCAGTACCTATAATTTACCATGAAATACTATATAACCATAAACTAGTTGATATCTTCCATGGACAAATATATTAAACTATGAAAAACTCTTCTAACTCTTTGATTATTGAGAATAAACAAAATATCAGCCTATCTTCTATGAACACCAAGCACTTGACTGACCACCAATTCAAATGGCTTTGTTTTTTTAACCTCTGCAACAATCCTACATTTTCTAGCGGCTGGATTACTTCGAGGTTGTTGCGTTGATGGAGCCGTGCTTCATGTTTCTCATCAAATCTCTGTGAGAAAAGTTTTCCACTTCGTTGTTATAGCATCATCAGAAATAAAGTGTTCAACATAAGAAAATGTGAGTTTTTATTCCCACTTCAGTGTTTTACCGTACTTAAAAAATGAATTGTTCATCTGAAACCTTTTTACTTAAGTTTATATTTTTACTTTCAAAGTCTTAAAGACTAATGAGCTACTAGACCACCCTTAGAGACAGGCATATGGATGGATTCAAGTAAAGTGAACACGAGTATATTGACTCATAGTTTTTTTAATATACAGTTTACCTAGCAGAAGGCATGGAAAGTTTCAACGTAAAGTTCATTCATACATAACAGCACAGTACTCTTCTAGTAATGGTTCTCTTATAAATATAGAAATAAAAGCTAAAGAATGAAATAACGAAGATTCTGTTTTTCTGATAACCTTTGAGCTACAGTGAAACTTTACAGTGAACACGTGTCGGCAACGGCAATGGGCTGTAAGTGGCTCAATCGTCTCATTGTAGCATCATCAACAGTATATTATATACAGTACATTACAGTATATAGCACAGACGCTAACACCTAATAGCAACAATATAACATATATGCTTGTGAAGAACAAAAGATACATAACAAAACTTATTGAATACTATGTACAGTCAATTACATAAATTAGGCTACAGACTTACATTATTAACAAAATTCATTAAGGACCCTTTCTACTTCGGTAGTCAGATTTAAGCGTCGCGCAGATGATGAGGGGGAGCGCGACCTTGAAAACATGCGCTTGTAGTTTACTGTTTCTGACGGTATTTTTCATCCAATAAACAATGAAAATGCTACCAAGCTGAGCAGAAATATCTGAAGAATGGATCTTCAATTCCGATTTTTTAACTTCATATTAGCCGTATAAGTCAATAAACCTAAAGAAAATGTTAAAAACTTTGGCAAGTACCGTACTTAGTTATACAAAATTAATAAGTGTAAGTCAAATTTAAATATTATGTGGTCAATTTAGCAATATTTATATGAAATTTAACGCTGTTCCCAAATATCTAGCTTCAAAAATAGCGTCCTAAATAGTAAACTACAAAGTGCATGTTTTTGTGCTTTCTCTCAGAGGTATTTTCTTAAAGGACTCTAAATAATTAAACATTGATTTTTTTATAACTGGTACCATTAAATATGTTTTCAAGCAAGGGAAGTAGCGGAACATGAATATATTTTCAAATTTACAACAAAAATTTACAAAGAAAGCCATCAGTCTACAATTAAATTATTGTCCGCAAGACAATCACCTCTGGAGCCAACACTTTGTTCTACATAAGGTCAAATCTACTTGCGACAGCAGTCAGATAATGAGTGTGTAGTCAGTCGGCTCTGGTGAGCAAATTTCCGCTCTAAAGTGGACACGCGCCTTTCAAACTGCACCTAAGAATTTTCAACTGCAACTTCTATAACATTTATGATTTTCAACTGATACCATATTAGCAGGTAATGGGAGTTTTCTATCTAGCAAAACAAGAAACTCAAAGCAAAAGATTCAACATTAAAAATTCTCTAGAAATAGTAAATAAGAATGCTTATCAAGAACTTCATGCTGATGAAGCCTCGATTACATCAAGCGAGTTTACTCTCAACTAGCCGGCAAATTTTCTGATAGTAAACTCGCCCACTTGTTTAGAGAATACTATTACACTGAGCGAGATTTGCAATCAAATAGTGAATTCACTGGCTAGTAGCGAGTATGGCCGGGTTCACACATGCTACAATCGCACGAATGTAGCAAGATCAATTGTTAGTAGCCAGAGCAATTATTGAGACAGTTAACAGCCGCAAAATGGCTCTTCACACGAGTGACAAGCAACAGCTCTCGCCAAAGCATTTATGAATAGCAGAGCTGTCGCCGACTTTGTACAAAAAAAAAAATTCAGATATTCAAGTCCCATGCTACTGTACTCAGTGCCCTAAATCTGAAGCAACATGAAATTTTCTTCTCACTAAAATCAACATTTTTAGCCTATCAAATACATTTCTTGCAGGCCTGTATACTAGGTTTTCATTGTTTATTCTCTCAAATGAATCGAGAACTTTCATTGAAATTTATTTATGTGCAAACTCTTTCTCCAATGATCTCCGAAAATAACAGCAGTGCGGTATTATTTTTAACTCCTATTTTCCTTAAAACGGCAACCCATAAAAATGACTTAACATGTAATTTTAGTTGATATCTGGATGGAATTATACAATACAGTAGAGTTTATTCCAAACCGGTCCCTTCCAAATCGAGGGACCGAACCTTGTTTGGATTAACAGGATGAATTCGGAATAGGCGGATTTCATTAGGATTTTAATATGACATAAGTTATATCAAGTGCAAGGACAAGGACATCTGATAGTCAGATCTATACATTATTTATAGTATTAATCGGCTCTTGAACAGATTCAGTGAAATTCGGAAGGAAAGGGCAATGTCCGCCCTGCCCAATAACTCAGCGCATATGCTTGACTACTGTGTTGTAAAAATAGAAAATAAAATATACTATTTTAGGTGGGTTCCGAACCACCAGGTTTGTGAAAATAAATATCAGCCACGATACGAACGGGAGCGGTAAAAACAGCATAGGTTCGAAGTGATGTATCACATTCCAAAACTGAGTAAAACCCTTACGCACCATTTAAAAAGGGATTAAAATTCCGGAAAATCAGTTCCGAAGGGATTAAAAATCATCAGAAAGAAAATTCCACTTCACATCGCAGCAAATTTTATACCACCATAGCCTGTCTCATTCCTATAACATATTCATTTATTTTGAATCAATTATAGTCCCCTAGTTTAATTCAATAATTCTTTCTATGAAAAACAACAAACTTCAATCGTCCGCCATTTTGTATAAGATTATCTCTGAAAATGGTTGATTTTATTATTTTTGTCCCAAAGAAACATTTACTTGTAAAAAGTAACATTTAAAAAAACATTTACTTCTACAAACATAGCATTTACTTGTCCATTAAAAGACTGGTTGAGAAATCCTGAACGTTGGAAATTTCATTTCCGACAGAATCTTATTTATTGAGGGGTTTCGACCTTCACTAGGTATAACAGCAACTTATGCAATATATGCAGTTCAAACAAATATTCTATAAAAAATTTCATTTTCATGCTAGAAAAAATCTCAAGTTTCTACATATTCACAACAATAAGCAGAGCACAACCGGATTTTAAAAAATTCAAAAATTCATGTTGTTTTTTGTTGTTAGCTGAATTATAAACGGAGATGACATTGGCTACAAGCGCGCGATTCTAGTTTAATGGGCTACAGGCCGGCTACATCGCAGCTGCACTACGCTTGTGGGAAGGGCACAATCTGATCCTGTGCTCTGCTAGAATCGCCGAACTGTCGATAATAATTGCTCTAGCTATATTCGCGCGATTGTAGCTTATGTGATCCCGGCCTAAACTAGCTCAATGTAGATAAAGCTAGAGATATATGAAGATTTCCAAGAAAGTTTGAATCAATAGCCAAATTAACTAGGGAATCAGCTTTTGTACCAGACTATTGCTAGCTGAAGCTGTATCACTGCGTTTCAAAAGTACAGCACGATCCGAAAGTATTTTAGAAACCAGGTTTGATAGCATTTTTCTCAAATTGAAATCACTGTATATAAAATCAAAAGGCTAAACCATATGTTCAATTTTCCACTTATGACTGTTACAAAATTTTAATAATAATCAAACCGTATTGAATCAGCATATTTCATTAAATTAAATGCTTGAATATTACTAGAAAATCAAATCTGTAAAAAAAATTACAAAACGTTTTTCAACATTGAATCAAGTGTTATTGAGCTATTTTATAATTTCAATGTACAGTGACTTTATACATTCATTGTACTTTGTCGAAAATGGAATAATACTAGGATTATTCATTGTAGATTAGAATATTAATGAATAATAATAACCTCCCACCTATGACTGATACCAAAATAGCAGAGTTCATTATAATTTAATACCAGCTTTACATTGTGGTTTGCAATAAATTGAATCACAAAATTTGAGTTCTAGAAATTTAGCATTGAGATGTTTATCTGAAGGTTTAATGAGTGTTTGGGATATAGTTGTGTTGACATTTGAACATGTGGAAGGGCCGATTGTGTAACAGAAAATCTCTGTACAATGTAGGATCCGTTTCAAGCATTTATTTTTTTAAATATTCATGTATTGGAAGATTACTGCACGTTCTGGATAAATCTAGTTGATAATACTAAATAACTGGAACCAGAAAACCTTTCTGTGATAATACTTTTTCCAAAATAAGGTTCACAAATCTGTACAAAATTTAAATATATACACAATAATTTGCAATAGCTTATCAATTAAAGAAATAATTCTCTGTTCATAATTATCATCTAAATCCAATTGGGATAATTATGGAACAAAATCTGAGGGCATTTTATGAAGAGACTAAAATTACAGTTTCCTATTCACACTAACCAATTTACACACTTGACTATTGTATAAATATAAACATCATTACATTATTTATATAACTGCATTACAACAACAATAAGGTATATACAAAATATATCTTACAGAATTATTCAACAACATCATTGAAATTTTACAAATCGTCATTTAACTACTAATGGTATTAACATTTATTTAAATATAAATATAATATGGCAGGTGAATTAAATTCATAGACCGATGAGACAATAAAACAATAAGCAAATGAATCAATAAATTAATTGGCGATGCTCTACAATTGTACAATTACAAATGAGACAACATATAGAACACTACATACAATAGAGCCAAGGATACTGTAGATGAATATCTTTATTGGGAACAGGTGTGTTATTTTCAATAAGATAGAATTTGATGTGAAATAAGGTCACTGTCAGATATACAAGAATATCAACTACTGAACCCTTCTACACGGTGTCAGTGGAAGTGACAATTGGCTTGAGAGCTTGATGTTTGGAATTGATTTAAACGAATCTTGATGTTAATATCTGAATACCTCAATTTTCTCGAGCCGATTGCTCATTCAACTGGTATCGTAGCCCTGGTAGGCTGCCCCAATAACGAAAATTCGGTTTTTTATTTCAAGTAGAAGCTAGTCATTATAAATTACGTTGTCTTTCAAATCTGTATACGCAAAGGGCAATAATATCATTGAATATATAGGTAATTAAATGTTTGGATAAGTTTCGAGTGTAAGTATTTCAATTTGCATGGCACTAAGAAGAGCACGACAATGTAGAGACTATTCAATATACAGCAACAAACCGTAAAAACAGTCAAATAGAAAAATTTGTCATTAAAATATAAATATTTTCTTGTCCAATTTGAAATTTGTATTTACAAAAAGCAATCTTCAAAGTTTCAAAATTTTCTGCTTTACCATTGCTTTCAATATTCATCCAATTTTCAGAATAAATAAATTAAATTTGTTCAAATGAATTATATTATAAATTGATCTATTATTTCACATCCAATAATTTCGCAAAATACCACAAGAGCAAATATTTTCAAATTATGCAATAGAAAGGGTTAAGTGATAGTAGCTATTGACTTAACAAATAAAGTTACTCATAACAGAATCTATTAAGAGGCACTGCTATCCAATAAAAACCACAGTAAGAAATGTATCAATCCCCAGTAACAGAAATTTATCAAGTCTATGAATTCCACACACCTACTTCAATCTAAAATCCTTCAATTGAGAACATTATAACTAGTTTTTACAATTTGATACATTAAGAATTTATGGGTATTGTCAGTGCATTATTATATAATTTTACATTTGCTAATATGACTACAAATAATTGATTACAAGAGAACTACTATTTGAGAAAATTGAGAAAGCTAATGATAAAAGTTCAAGCAACGTATAAATGCTTTACAGTTATAGAGCAATTACACAATAAATTATTCATAAAAGTTGTTTCACACAATGCGGTTTTTGCATCCAAGAAATGCCATCAAAGAAAAATATAAAAACTTTATTATTAACTCGCTAGTATTCGCTCCTGAAGTTTTTGTATAGTTTTCAATAGCATAGGTTATACAAAATTTCATTATAAAACGTGAAAAGTCAAGAGCATATTTGTTTGAATCAAGAATGTTGTCTTGCATTTTCATGTGAAAAGCCAACTATTCAGTTGGAATCAACAATAGAAAGCTTGTACGTAACAACACTCATAGTAGTGTTACATCATATTTTTTGACAAATATATTTTCATAAAAATGTTTTATTCAATTAAAATTATAAATTATATTCGTGACTACATATTTTATAATTCTAAATCATATCTGCTACTGTAAAACATCAATTTGTGAATAGAAAATGCAATAGAGTTTTAAATTATGGATTATCGATGAAGTCTCACAGAATTGAATTTTAGAAATCGTTCGAACAGAATTGAACTTTAAAGAATTTTTATAATCCTGGTTTATTATAGATAAAATTTAAATTACTGTAAATGTTTTTTCATTAAAATCAAATCGTTTATTTCTGCTTCCAGGATTTAGTTAATTTTCTAAGATCAAATTAAATAGAATTGACAAGTACACATAAAAATAAAGATCTAGTATTAATTTGATATTTTTAATATCTTTTTAAAACATCTATCACAGAAAAGGTTCTGATATGTATAAGAAAATTTATGAAATTTGTTTTTTTTTCAATTGAAATAATTTAATATGCACTATTGAAATAAGATTTTTTTAGGTATGCAACAAAACTTGTGTTACAACCATAACACAATATTTAAATGTTATTTCAATTTATTGTTCATTTTACTTTAAAAGTAATATGCTCTCAATTCTTTCGAACATTTTTGAAAATATGAGTAAAAATAAAAGTTTTAATTACTTTCAGTTTACATTAATACTGTAATTTATTTTTATTGTATCCAATATAGTTAGTGTTCAACATAAACGAATATTGTACATGCATTATGTTAAGGCTATGCATGGGAATGGACATCTAAAGGCATTATCACTGATTATTGTAATTAATTCATTAATTTAATTTACATTGATTAAAATTAAAATTTAATTATTCATTCAATTATTGTAATTAATTACAACATGGTTGGCTCAGTAAGGACGCAAACTACCTCATCCTTCTTTTGCGTAGTACGCTTTTTGGACCAAAGCATAATGAATGTCTGAAGAGTCGCCTACAGTCGAAATTGGCTATGGTACTATATACATACATGGCATACCTGTTTCTTGTTGATTCAAACCGAAACCACGGTAACTTATGTTTTAGAAAAGTAATATCACTGGCAATGGCTTTTTTGCTGATGATGCCCACATGAGTCTGAGACTTGTGCGTGGGTTATGAGGTGAATGATTACTAAAAATACCCAAGGCTGAACGGGAAGCGAACTCTAATATAACCGGCGGAGTAGCAGTCAGACAGTCATATCAGAGATAAGAGCTGTAACCACTCGATAAGCGGTGGCTGCCACCGCGTCTCAACCACATATTTATTTATAACAGAAAGGTGCACTAATAATTTCTGTATATATTAATCTTATTACATCATACACCACTACCCCACTATTAAAAATTTATCAACATTAATAATGATGTAATAGCCAAAATTACAGTCTCTCGTCGAAATATGATTTAGTTATGACATAATCTGTGTCACACTTTTTGTAAAATGGACATTAGGCAAGTGCTCTCGTCTATCGCAATTGAAGGTAAATGTTTCAAAACTAGCTAAACACTCAATTCAAATGACGCTGTGTTGGGCTATCATGTAAAAATACTAAGTCAATGTGAGCATTAAAGGCAAATTTTTTAAATTTAATAACATGGCTGAACAAATTATAATGCAAGATTATTCTACTACGTAAAATCCGTTCAAAATGAGCATGAAATTTTTAAACTATCAGAGAATTCAATGTATACCAAAAATCGTTTTTATATGCAATGACCATACTAAAAAGAAAGTTTTAGCGAGTTGAAAATCGGTTCACGAGAATATTAGGTGAAATGTATGTTCCTCCTCAAGCTATTTCTATTAATTTGATTTTCAATGGGAAACCATTAGATTGAATCTGTTTCTTTCAACTTTTAAAATGTTACAAAATTTCCAATTAAAAACGTTTTTTAAATTTATAAAAATATGAAAAATGTTTTTTGAATAAACCATACTTTTGATGAAATTAAATAGTAGCATTGGGAAAACATTGTATTCATTCACTATTTTTTCAAATGCCACTTTTGAAGAGTGTACCTACAAATGAAAGCTATATGCTAAAAAAAACTAGTTGATTAGAAGCAACGAAAAATTAATTTTCAAGTGTTCATTGAATATTTTCCTTTTCCCTATTGAATTACATAGATGAATTACATCCATTTATATTTGAGTGAAATTAAAATATGAAAGCAGGCAATCATTTGTACTTTCACAAAAACAGAAATCTTGAAACAGTAAAATTTATCAAGCATTGAATTAGCATATATACTGGTTTGTTGAAAAGACAAAAAACAATTCAAATCAAAATGACGATTAATCAAGTATATCAAAAGTTGAGAAGAATTCAAAACACTTTTAAAATTTCAATGCATTTGTAAAACCTACTTCTTGAAAACGACATACAAATTAGGAAACATATTGCTTCAATTAACTGGCTCATAAATTCTACTTTACTATAACATACTTTTTGTTTACTACTCTAGCATTACTCATAGCATTCATGGGGTATTAATTTTAGTACCTTTGTTACCTTGAGCTATGATGTGAGAATTGTCCACCAGTCAGAGATAATGATTATGGAAAAATGTCATTGAGATTATATCATGACCATGGGTGTTGAAGACCATGAATCGTCTGGTAATTACAGATGGTTTGAATGTTGTGGAGACAATGATAAATGCATTAATTACAAATGAATTAAGAACATATTTCAAGATATGTAAACTAGGAGAAGATGCTCAGGCCAACTTCTTTATTCAACGTTCAAAGTAAAAGGAATAGCAATAGCAGTAGTGATGACTTTATAATAATTCCCTACAACAATACCTCATACAACGCAAATCTATAATCAATAACATCCAATGACATAGTCAATATAGAATTGTCACTAATTGTATCACTTAGCTTAACCTTGCTGATCTATAAGAGGGTTCCCCATGTACAATTCCTCTTCAAAACTCAAAAACAAATTGAGCAGATGACTAGCGAAAACGCATCAAGAATAATCGAATGACAAGCGACACCATATTTTCAAAAAGTTCCAACAATTGAACATTTGGTTCGAAACAGTTTTAGGAAAATTGAGATAACCATTTCATAAATACCATATCAAATATACTTTTAGTGCTCAATATTTCAATAACAAAGCGAATGTGAAAGTTGTCCAACATTGCGCGTGCTATTTATTTATCATTATTTGTTTCACCAACAGTATTTATAGAAAACTGTGTTACAATATTTATTTATATTATAGCATAACCATGATAATAGTGATTACTTTAGATACAAATTTTACACAATTCAATTATATATAACACCTTTGGTTTTTAATTTATTTATATATATAGAAAAATTAGAATATAATATACATTTATAATGATGATTTACATTATTTCATTGTTCTATGTTCTTTTCATAATACGTACAGCAAAAACGTTGAATGATAAGTCTTCCTAATAATATAATTATTTATTAGTCAATATTGTTGTTGCTTAATTGAAAATGATTTCTATACATATATCTAGCTTTGAAATGGTCTAGCACAGGTGTTTTACACCTTAGTCTTTATTAACAAGTGAAGGAAGGACACACTACACAAGAATCTAGTGGAATTTGAAATTGAATGGAGCTTGATTTTTGCGGTCAGGAAAGGATCCTTTTGAAAGCGTTTGTTGTTCGGTTTTTGGGTTTGTCTTTTTTGCTAAGTGTCAACGCAAGCTGCAGATCAGCGATTTCTTTCATTTCGTCTTTGCGACGTTTCTCTTCAAGACGCAGACTCTCGGCAGCCGCCCAAGCCAACTGCTGGTCTTCTGAAGGCAGAGGAGTTGACTTTCCATTGGACGTGGTACTTTTCACCTCCATTCCAAAAGCATCAACCACCTTCGAGTCCCACGAATTATTATTGCTCGAATTATTGTTGTTACTACCTGAAGTCTGACTGTTATCTGTGACATCCTCGAAAGGGTCCCCAATATTAAACGGATCCTCATACCTGTAGTCTCTGAATGGATCTTCGGTGAAGTCAAGATTTGCATTGCTCTTCGACTTTGTCTTATTGATATTCACTGACGAATTCGTCACTCGAGGTGGCACCGCCTTCTCCTTCTCTTTACCTGTTATATCAGAGAACTAAAAAAAGAAAACAAAACTATAAAATAATTCTGGGTGAAGGTGAAAGGTTTACAATAAAAACAAAATCTAGGCAGTTGAAAGTTTTCAAGGCTAGTTATTCAACGAATAAATAAGCGTTGGTAGGGGAAGTTGGTGTTAACCCAAATAAAATGTTGAAGGTAAGAACGCAAATAAAAAAGGAAAAACACAAATGCATTATTAGTAAATTTGATCAGAATTGGTTCAAATCATAGTAAATTCGTATAATTGAATGTTTGTCAATATTGCATCTGATAAATACAATTTTACTGAAATAGTGTTAAAATTACTGTACAACAAATCCAGCCGTGCAAATTACGTCATTCCACTAATAGCAAACGGAAGGAGTATTCTGCTCAAAAAAATAGTACGAAAAAAATGTATTTAATGAACAGAGATTGTGAATGAGGGCATAGAAGATTTTTACTGTTATTGAAAAGTTCAAAATGTTAAATTCCTCTCATTTTGGAGATCATATTCGTGATAGTTAGTATTCGGATAAGTTAGTTTCACGTAAACAATTTCAATAGTTTATACACGCTTGTTATTTACAAAAAATGACCTAATGAGGGTATGATTGATAAAGAAACACAATTGATGATTACACAGTGGGGCTATTAAAACGTTTGAATTATCCAAACAAAAAACATTCAAAGTTTGAAATATTCATTGAAATATTAGATTGTACGAAGAGAACAAATGTGATACTTTGGTAGGAAGTAATTCGACAGAATGAAATAGTGTTAAAATTACTGTACAACAAATCCAGCCGTGCAAATTACGTCATTCCACTAATAACAAACGGAAGGAGTATTCTGCTCAAAAAACTAGTTGGCTCAACAATTAAAATTATTAAATTTATGGAGACATTGTATTGTTTATAGTTTATATTATACATTATGACTGTGGAACATCATTCAACAATATTTGAAGAGGATAGAAATATTTCTAATGGTTTTGCACTAACAAACAAGCGTAACAAACAAAGTTTTTGAAATATGCATAATACATAAAGCGCTAATTGTTTGAATTATTTGCAAAGATAATTATTATGTTTGAATTGTTTTCTATTATTATGCTTGAATTATTATGAAAATTTCATTGAATGAATCGTTAATTATCATTCAGTTACACTTTTAAATCTGCTCACCAATGGAAATTTTGCATAAATTGAAAGTTATAGCCAAATCGGCCAATTTCAAGCATAACTTGAAAGTGTAACTGAATGATAATTATTAATGATGCATTTAATGCAATTTTCATTTAATTCATGTGGAGCAGGATCGATCATTTCTATGTATCTCAAGATTTTTTTTATGAATGAGCCTTTCTAAAAATTAAATTTGACAGATATAATATTTTCCTGTAAGACGGTGTACTAGAGGAGTTATGATCTGTTCATGATCTGCAGGACCAATAATGATTCCTCTAATGTAGAAATTTATCACTTCAGAGTCTGACAGGAAAACTTTTATCTAATAAGGATGATATTAATTTACTTACATTCTGGACGATTTGCATCCAAGTCTGGTTTGGGAAAGTTATTGTCATTTGAGCGCATGCATTACTCTCACTAAATGTAATTGTACCGATGCTGGGAGTCATAGGCATAGTGCAGTAGTAGGAGCACTAGGTAAAAAACATACAATAACCAATACTTTGGTACCGCAGATATGAAGTTTAGGGGAATATTCAACGAATAACAATGAATGTCAAAGCCAAACTATAAAAGACTACAATAATATAGTATACAATACTATATAATAGATTTACTAGGGATCAGAAGCGATTGTTTTCTTATTCTATTTATTCGATATAAACAAAACTGGAAGCTAACATGCACATGCCAAAAATTATTTGCATTTTACATTACGCAATAAAAATGAAGCCAGGGAATTAAGGTTACATTGTGGTTATCCAGAAATAAATACTCCACCCTAAAGTAGTATAAAATAGGTAGTTTGAAGCAACGAGGATTTAGATAAAGGTAAGTTGTTTATTTTTTAAAAAAATTCTTCCACAATATAGTTTTTTCACTGCGCAAGACTAAACGAAAGGAACAAAATAATGATTCTGTCAATTTCACCGAGTTCTAGTTTAACGAATAGAATAGAACAGAATGTTTCATTCCACTTGATCAAAACTCTGCACAATGAAAGAGAAAAAATAATAAATATTCACATTGTACAAACTTACACAAACTGAATTAGTGACTACAAAAGCATAGAATCACAAACTGAATAATTTTGAAGCACGTGATTATTTAGATTAGCCAGATCTAGGATAATTTACTCATTCATTATTACTACTTTGTTATTTTTTGTAAAATAATGAAGGATTATAGCTAAATGTAATTTTAGTGTTGATGATAGCCAGTAGTAATTTTGTAGTATTAATCTTGTGTCATCTTGAGTATCCTAGAATTTGGATTTTTCACTTGAAAATTTGTGATAAAAGCAGTTTTAGGCAAAAAATAGATGAACAAAATCAAGTAATTTAATAAGTAAAAATAGAACTTTAATTACAAAATATTGACAAGCTTTTGGTGTCTGTATTTACAATACAAATTATACATTTTTTAAATGTATTCTTCAAGACAAAAGTTGAACTCTGGCCGCGCAAGAAATAAAATTGATATTTGATAAATTGGTACAATTAGAAATAAATAAATTTACTCATTACAAAAAAAATCAAGCAAATATACAAGACTTTTGCCCATAACTGCTTTCTTCTTTAAAATGTACAATGGAAGACTCATATTCAAATGCAGTATGGGTAGAGCTATCAAAGGAATTACCCTCGCAAAGAATTTAACCAGGAATGCTAATCGACATTATATTTTGTGCTGAATGGAAGAGTCAGTACTTCAAGTTAAATTAATCAAGAGCTTTAATAAGTAACAATATTTCAATAAAAAAACAGGCAAGCAAAATTAAATAATTTAATAAGTAATAACTTGATCTCTTAAATGGCGACATCTTAAATGTTGAAACAAATATAGCACTTCTACTTCTTATTAATTTCATTATAAAGAGAACATGTGTCGGTTTCATTTTCTTATGATGACAACATCGAACCCCAAACTGCTGGAGTGGCAGTCACTCAGAGTAGGCACTCTAAACAACTACACTACTGCATCTAGTTGTAATGTAAATGGAAAAGTTTTCTATCAATTGAATAGCAATTAGGGATTTCAGAATGTATCTACCGTGCAATAAAAAAAATTACACTAAGATGACGCAAGATGCAACTGTGTTATCATTCAAATAGGCTATACAATGTGTGACATCAAACACCTTCAAACCTCCTACAGTTCTTTCAAACCCCTTGAATGCTACAGACATTCTAGAAATTCCAATCCAATTGCCAAACATGCAAGGCAAAATAAATATTGTCTTGTTTACACTGTACAAAATAATGTAGATTCGTGTAAATAATTGAAAATGTTACTTTTTTACCATTTATCAAGTTCTGATTTCAATTTTGTAAGATACATTTTCTGCCAAAAACGCTATTTCAAGAACAGGAAACTGCATTTTGATTCGAATTACGTACAATTTTATGGGAAGTTTTAATTACAATGCTACAAGTTGTACAAACACTACTTGAAAAACACGATTACATAAATATACTTTTTTTGCCATTTTTACTATCTTGAATGAATATCAAGGCATTGTATTTCAAATTTTTTTCAACATTTTCAAAGTAACATGTTTTTCTGTAAGGGTCTGTATTGTTCTGATAAAAATATTCAATACCATTCAAAATATTTCCAATGTCATTAAATATCTGGATGAGAAAAAATGTTTTGAAATTAAAATTAAAATTTTATTGCTCTTCAAAAATAAAAAACATTTATGAAAATTTTACAATAAGATTTGAAGAATGTTCCCCGCATGGGCTAAAGCCAAAATTTAACTAGTAGGTTGTGTCTAGGCCATTTTTCCTTGCTAATAATGCCCACATAAGCATGAGACTTGAGCGTGGGTAATGAATGATAATACAATGATGTAATGAACAATGGCCTACAGTTTTTTAGGTGGGTTCGAAACATCGGGTGAGTAGTTATACACCAATTTGATTAAAAATAAAATTTATCAATTAATTTTTATGTCAACCTGCGTCACGATAAGCTGGGCATTCACATTCCGATTTGCAGTACGACTTGTAGTCCAACCTCCAAGGTTGGATCCGATATCGGAACGTGAATGGGCTTGTTGGAAGGGTAGATGGACGACTCGGAACATCTAGAGGGACGACAGGAAGGTCCGACTGTTGACGGAGTTGGAGAGTGAGTGGGGGAGTCGGATCAAGTCGTCCAACTTACCTCATTAAATGCTTACCTTCGGGCAAGTTCGATTACATTTTTCGGCTCGAGATCGATGTTCACAACTGACTAGGACTAAAGTTGAATAGCAAGTCGAAGCGTGAGTGGAGTCGACTATCCAACTAGCAGTCCTACTAAGTCGTACTACAAGTTGGAAAGTGAATGCCCAGCTTTACAAAGTCTAGTTCCTATTTGCACAGGGAATTAATAAGCGTGCAATCACACCACTCTGTATCATACATCAACTGCAATAAACAATAGTTTTAGATGGTAATCTGCAATTACCTTGCTATCGAAGTTGCTGAAATCGGCAAATCCGCCAGCACCGCCTCCGCTGGCAAAGGGATCGGCCGGATCGTGTGCTGCAGGGGCGGCGAACGGGTCTGGAGTGGGATTGGGACTGAGGCTGGGACTGGGGCCGGTGCTGCCGCCGCCCGGTGATGACGTCATTTGTGTGGTCATCTTGGGTGGGGCGGGGCGGGGCGGTCGTTGCTTGCTCTTCTTCGGCGGCAGCGCCGGACTCGGACTCGACGGACGCTGTGGTGCGTGCAGCGCCGCAAACGGATCACAGCCGAACGGGTCTTTGTCAGTAGCCGCTGACTAAACACAAACATAAAAATGAAATGAACAAATTATTATTATGTTTATAAACAAAAACTAGTTTGACACCAGATTCAACTTATTCGAATCATATGCAGTAATACCCCGTTCAATGCTGATTGATCAAGTGCTATGGTTAACTTACTTCTTACCAACTTATTTCAAACTAAATCATTTATTTTTTATCATATTCTTAATTTATGAATATAATTTCGTAACTCATTTTAAAACTTTAAATTTTCGTAATTCAATTCAAATTTTCAATTATTTTTTTTTCAATTCTTTGTAATTCAATTAAGAACGATATCCTAAATCGTCCTCAAAGAGCATTTTCTTATATGAATATAATCTCGTATTTTCAAACAAATTTACTGTAATTAATCAGTAAATTATTGTTTGCACTGTATTGATAAATACAGTGTAAACAATAATTCCAAATTATTACACAAATAAGTCATTAATAAAGCTGTGAGCGGATCTAGAGTACTAATCGATGTGTTACTGAAGTGGTCATGGAAGGCAGTTGAAGTGAATTGCAGTGTTTCTACTTAGAATGTTGAATATGCAATAAGGAAGTGCCGAATTCACATCAACAGTGCACAAATCGACGAGAAACTTTTGACACCAAAGTATTTAAGTCGATAAGTCTATATAAATGTACACTTATGTATTACTACTATAGCCGATTTCGACCGCAGGTGACTCTTCAGACATTATGTTTTGGTCCAAAGAGCGTACTACACAAACGAGGAGTAACGTAGGCTGCTATTACTTTCCTCACTGAGATAACATAGTTGAATCTATTTATGCCCAGCCCAACGACACACCGAATTCTAAAGCTCTATGCTTTTAACAGTCCACTCCCACCTTTACACAAGGTCTGACTACACAGGTGATACTATCAAGCACACCTCTGAGCTATTTCCTGCGTCATTCGACAGAGACGTTTGGAAAGCAACACAATATTGATGTAGCCTTTTTTGAATCTGAGATGAACAAAGCTAAATTAACTTCAAGCCACAAGGCAATATGTGAATTTGGCTTGTCGACTCAATATTCTGAATAAAAACACAATTATGTTCAACCAACCTATTTCAAACCCACTCAAAATTGATACCAGTGGCCCGTTTCACAAATGGACAAGTCTTGTAAATTACAATTGATGCGAACAAGCTCTTGTAATCATAAGTTGTGAGTAACTAGTGATTCACAAAAAATTAGAGAAACTAGTTTGGCTACAGGTAAAATACTTCTTAAACTAATGTCAGAAATACTTGTGAGCTACAAATTTACAAATTGTTGATGTTGTTGTCATGACCACCAAGACGTTTCAATTGCAGTGGGGTGGGAAGGGTGCAAAACCTTAATCTTAGTTTACCTTACTTTCGTCTATACCCCTCTCCCTAAGAATGAAGGTGGCGAGTCAGAAGAGTAATTAAACAATCCTCATAAAAAAGCGTTAAAGCTATATTTTACATAATAGAAAAAGGAAAATTTTCTTTTGATTTGCATAAGGAAGGTGCTCTAAATTGCAACTTGGGTCGTTTGGACTCTGAATGTTTCAATACAACACAAGATATTTGTAGTGATTTTTCTTTATATAATTTTTCAGCCACGGGGGTGCAACTGCACCTACTTGCAAACCTCCCGGTGACCAAGGTTGTTACGTAAACATAATCTCTATGATAGTTACATGATATTATGATTTTTAGTTCAATCAATTTGTTCTCTTATAAAATATCACAATGAGATTAGAGCACATAGAGTTAATAAGATTCAACAACATTATTCTCATAACTTGTAGCTCATTTAACCTTCTAGTTAAGTAGAAAATCATCAGTTACTAACAAGTGTTGGTTACATACAATCACTTGTAGCAAGCAGGCGAATTGTTAGTAAACTTGTGAGAATTCACTTGTTAGTAACGAGACTTGTACATTTGTGAAGCGGGCGCTAGCAATCTACAGTAATCTTTCTCACCTGCCTAATATAGTAGCAGCTACGAATAATTCCAACATCGAACACCAGAGATAGCAAATCATCAACAGATTTGTTATTGCTAGTGTCATGGTTATTATTTCTATATTTGTTACAATATCAACTAAATAAAATGAATTTTTCTTCCTAGGGTTCCCAAAATTGGATTATTGATAAGATCTACTTTATATGTATTTTATGTTTCTCTTTTTTTCGGAGGATGAAGCCCACGTAGGTCTGAGACCTGTGCATGGGTAATGAATTGGATGATGGTGATTGATGAGTTGGACCTACAGTTTTAGGTGGGTTCCGAACCACCGGGAAGTGATTTTACAGCAGAGAACAGAGTCTTTTATGCTGGCCAATCCAATCGATCACCCTTACAATGAGCGTCTAGGAGTTTCGTAGCTTATCTCTGATTGAACAGATACCTGCTATGGCACTCGGCCATCACTCCCTAAACTCTCTCACTCCCTACTTGCCACCCAAGATGCCATTATCAACTAAAACTGCTGTTTTAGAAGGTTCATGTCACTGCACTGTAGTCGATTGTGCTAAATCCCTTCTGTGCTTATCGTGTGGGTTAATTTTCAATAGTGCTATTTTGGAGAGTTATATCTACTGGATCTGATAGAGAATTAAAGACTATTGACGATAATTTTATTCTCATAATAGGTACTGTATAGAAAATTGTGAATTGTAGCTCCTAATATTATTATAGGCTAATGGAATAAAAACATTATGATGTGTTCTGCATTTTCAATCTCAAGACACTGCTGTATTAGTGTAATAAGATGAAACTACACTAACACACATTATTTCAAGAGACGCATTTACCAGTCAATATTCAAGCTAATTGAACAACAAATAGAATGTTTGTCCAAGTTAATCCATTGAAAGTTATAAAATACATCAATATTTAGGCTACTTTCTTTGTAGATTACGTCTTGGAGACTCCAGTTAATGAGTATAAGACAAGTCAGATCAACAATTATACTATCTTATACACTAGTTACCATAATTACCACATCAATTAGTTGAGGTGAGGCTTAATTTGGATATGTAGACTATAAATAGCTTTATCAACTAAATATTTTTTCAATTGTTTTTTTTTTAATATTTCTATATTTTCAAGACTCTTTAAAAACTGCGGTAGCCTGTTGTAGGCCATAAATTCTATATGTAAAAATGTAGATTGTCACAAGTCAATGATGAATATTCGAAGAAAGCAGACTTACATCATTTGTACTTTCGGCAGGTCTGGCCATTCCACCCCCACCACCACCACTTGCGGCCCCTCCCCCGCCACTTCCATCGCCAAACGGATCGAATGGATCCGATTTTCCTGAAGAAAATATAACGATTATTGGACAGTGAACACCAACTTAACCTGATCAAAACTAAGAAAAAAAAACAAGATGAAACACTATTCTATTAATCATTGAATAGACATTGATCTCTTAATAAATTTGATCCTTTTGAAAGCTTATAGAGTCCGCGAGATATAACATGGACCTCAACCCCTCAAACGGTTGAAGCGTGGCTGGCATGGTAGGGATATGGATGTCTCTCTCACAAATCATTCGCTCTTACTCTGCATGCGGTCAGCGTAGAAAACTTTCGACTCACCTCCCCCTTAGCTGTTGCTAATCGAGACACTACACTCCACTCAGGTCACTGCCCTCTTCTTCGGAATTTCCATATTCACTGCTTGAGTCGGAGTCGCTATTGTCTCTGTCAACGTTTATTATAAATCTGTCCGTTAAACTGTCCAATTCTTGTTCAGTGTTCAGATACTGGGATTCTATTTCTAGCACATGTCGACATCGTGAAAACCATTCTTCCTCGCCAATCTCCTTCACACTTTCACTCACTAAATCAATACAGTCATCCAATTTAAATGTAGTATTTTTTCTGGTGACATAGTTTTTTATGGATGCCCAAATCATTTCTATGGGATTCAGATCGGGGTGATATGGAGGTAACTGGAGCACACTGTGTCCATGCCAGTAGTTACATTTTGCCGCTTCTAGGACACAAAGCTGGGACAACCTTGACCTTTGACCTTGACCTGGGACAACCTTGACCTTGACCCTGACCTTGAAAAAAAAGAGAGAAAAAAATAATAAAAAAAAAATGGTGGGAAACTGTCACCTGTTCAGGCTATGGGTGGAGGGGTGGGGTGGGGGTCGGGGTCGAGGGTTTGGCGGTGGGGGTTATTGGCTAGAGTATATAAGCTAGGTGTTCTGTTGGAGTTATCATTACACTGCTCTCATATAGGTAAAAAATCACCTTGCAGTGCTTTCAATGAAGGCAGTTTCAACGAAAAAGAGAGGGTAGAGAGAGAGAGTGAGAGAGAGTCCCACTTCTACTTCCATCACTGGCCCCGCCCACCAGCCTTTACTTACTCATTCCAGTTATGTGACAACAATGTTCAGTTGTGTCCACTCAAGAATGTGTATGGATGGGTGAGCATGCTTCCATGACTTATGAGCATTATTATCACTTACTCAGTGGTTTGGGACCCACCTAGGTACCCCATGTTCTTCATAGCATGACACTGCTTTATGATGTCCCAAAGAAACTCTATGCATATGACCCATATGCATGTGCACTCTGTGCTAACCTAGCGCCCCCTAGTGCCCTAGTGCTCTCCCTAGTGCCCTAGTGCTCTCCCTAGTGCCCCTAGTGCTCCCCCTAGTGCCCCTAGTGGTGCCCCCAGTGCTCCCCTAGTGCCCCTAGTGGTGCCCCCAGTTCTCCCCCTAGTGCCCCTAGTGGTGCCCCCAGTGCTCCCCTAGTGCCCCTAGTGGTGCCCCCAGTGCTCCCCTAGTGCCCCTAGTGGTGCTCCCAGTGCTCCCCCTAGGGCCCCTAGTAATGCTGCTAGTCTTGATTGTTTCATTTTGGCAGAGTCAATGGTAAACAGTATCATCCTGCCATCTGTCAACTAAATTGATGACCATCTGATGACTCAATTGTGTAAGATATTGAATGGAGGGTTTCTATCACTAGAAAGCTTTCTATGAATCAGTCAACATATCAAGCAGACAGTATAAAAGTGTGAGCAGAGCTCAAGGAGAATCATTTCACTGTCATAAATTAACTGAGATAGACATGAAGTATAAGAAGCAAACTGTGGAAGACATTGCTCCAAACATCATGGAGATTGCCCGGCTGCAACGTGACATCAAGAGGAAGCATAAGGAGCTCACACTGGGCAGATCATTGGAGGAAGAGGAGCACTTCAAATGTTTGAAACCAATTACTGATCGACTCAAGAACATTAAAAACATTATCATGAAGCAACGTATCCCAGCACAAGCACCGGCACCAGCACCAGCACCTCCACTCATGCATCCTCTTTCATCCTTGAGTCATATACCTCCTACGCCACCAAAATCACCTGGCTTGCCTTACCCATTCCAGTTGAATCTGCCAAGAAAACTTAAGACACAACAATGGGAACCACCCAGGATACCATCACCTATTGCAGAAGACGAAGAAGAAATCATGGAAGCATTTGGAACAGCAGAAGGAGAATTGCCTGTGGAGAGCACTTCAAGAGTGGCACAGAAATTGTGGAAAGATAGAAGTAAATTTTCAGATGTTGAGGATGATGAAGAAGAGCAAGGTGGAGAAGATTCAGCTGATCATGATGAGGAGCAAGGTGTAGAAGACCCAGCCAATGATCATGATGAGGAGCAAGGTGGAGAAGACCCAGCCAATGATGATGATGATGATGATGATGATGAGGAGGACATTGAGATGTTGTTGAATACTACACAGGAAGAATTTGATGAAAGCTTTGCCCAATCCAAGCTGGCTGAAACAAGTGTGGGGGAATACGTCAAAGGATCACTGGACAACAGAGATGGGAACTTTGATGAGATGTTTGGACTAAGAGTCATACATAACTAATACTATCTTGGCAACAAGTTGCTGACCTTTGGACCTCATGGAGACAGGATTGTATTGACTGACCCAGATGATGACACTGCTGAAAGGGCCTTCAATGCCACACCTGGGGTTTGTGAGTTGATCTTCAAGAAACGACCTAATCTCAGTAAAGTGAAGTCTGCTGACAACGAAGCCTACAAGAATGTGTTGAAGTTGACCAGTGTCTACAGGTTTAACTATAGTCCTGATGGTAGAATTGTGAACTATAATAGCCCCAAGTACAGGACTACAATCATGGAGCTGGTGAGAGAAAAACCTGATATGGCAGTCACTGGGAAAGGACTTGAGTTACCATTCAATATGATGGCTGGCAATGGCAGCCAGATTGAGTACATCTACTACAATGACCCCAATGAACTTGTGGACAGACTGAGGCTGTTGGATCAGTCTAAAGCAGTTGGCAACACTGGACATGAGAATGAAATCAACTCAATCTTGGAAGAGCTGGTGGAAGGTGGTTACATAGTTGGTGAACCTGCATACTAGCTACAATATACAAGAGAAGAAGATTAGATAGCAGCACTGCATGATAAATTGCTCCTATGAAGAATTTAACACCATATATTTCCAATGGATGTTGAGGAGGATACAATATATTTAAGCAGCAATATAAGCCAAGGAGCTTCATTACACTGCCATACATCAACGAAGATGGACATACATAAGAAGAGGAATAAGAACACTATGCAGAATGTTGCCAGTGCAGGAGTAGTAAAGAAGTATAAGGGGAAAGGAGTGCTTTCAGCAATCACAAACGCTGCAGGTGCAATAGTCAACAAAGCAATAGATGTACTGTCTGTAGAACTTCATCTGCCTGGCTACGAGAACTGTGGACCAGGTACAAAGCTTGAGAAGCAATTGGCAAGAGGTGATCCAGGTATCAATGGACTTGATCAAGCCTGTAAGCAGCACGACATTGCCTACTCAAGGAGTAGTGATACTGCTAGCAGAGCAGCAGCAGACCGGATCTTGGCTGAACAAGCTTGGAGCAGAGTGATATCTCCAGATGCAGGTGTCTTGGAAAAGGCTGCAGCACTAGCAGTGACCAACATCATGAAGACCAAAGCAAAGTTTGGTGGAGGAGTGAAAAGGAAGAGGACTGGCGCCAACACAACTGTCAAGAAGAATAGAGCTGAAGAATTGAAGAGGGCTGCTGGAGCAGTGAAGAAGAGAACAACATCAGCAACCAAGGGTCGAGGCCTGTACCTGAGACGACAACAACAGCAGAAGACAGGAAATGGAGTTCACTGTCATCAATGTGGTGGCAGCAGCAGAAGATGATTGGTCTGCCTGGCCAAGCTCTGACAGATGTGGACCTCTACAAGTATGCCTGTTGTTTGAAGCTGAGACAGTTCCAAGGAGTGTTTATGCAAGATGCTCTACCAGCCAATGGACCATTGAAGAGCGAGTGTGGCATCATCAACCTGGACCATCAGCAACCATGGCTTTGGTAACCTGAGACCATAAGAGTTTACTGCCTATATGAGAAGAGGATTGGAGCTAGCAACAAGGATCGAATACAAATATGATTGGGAGCAGAAGGATCTCTACTCTCACATTTTTGTACATTCATGTTTAAAATTTTTGCTAGATGAAAATTGTTAAATAAATCCGAGTTCATTGTAAACCCACATGTTTTTTTATTTTAGTATAGAACCTATGATTATTCTGATTGCCAATAAATTAGTCCCAGTATGAGCAGTCATGGAAAAACATACATGGACTGTCAAGTCAACATCTCAGCTGGAGAAGCCAAGATACATTGTAATTGGACTGCAGACTGTAATTGGATCAGATGGTAATCAATTTAGTTGACAGATGGCAGGATGATACTGTTTACCATTGACTCTGCCAAAATGAAACAATCAAGACTAGCAGCATTACTAGGGGCCCTAGGGGGAGCACTGGGGGCACCACTAGGGGCACTAGGGGAGCACTGGAGGCACCACTAGGGGCACTAGGGGGAGCACTGGGGGCACCACTAGGGGCACTAGGGGAGCACTGGGGGCACCACTAGGGGCACTAGGGGAGCACTGGGGGCACCACTAGGGGCACTAGGGGGAGAACTGGGGGCACCACTAGGGGCACTAGGGGAGCACTGGGGGCACCACTAGGGGCACTAGGGGAGCACTGGGGGCACCACTAGGGGCACTAGGGGAGCACTGGGGGCACCACTAGGGGCACTAGGGGGAGCACTAGGGGCACTAGGGAGAGCACTAGGGCACTAGGGGGCGCTAGGTTAGCACAGAGTGCACATGCATATGGGTCATATGCATAGTTTCTTTGGGACATCATAAAGCAGTGTCATGCTATGAAGAACATGGGGTACCTAGGTGGGTCCCAAACCACTGAGTAAGTGATAATAATGCTCATAAGTCATGGAAGCATGCTCACCCATCCATACACATTCTTGAGCGGACACAACTGAACATTGTTGTCACATAACTGGAATGAGTAAGTAAAGGCTGGTGGGCAGGGCCAGTGATGGAAGTAGAAGTGGGACTCTCTTTCACTCTCTCTCTCTCTCTACCCTCTCTTTTTCGTTGAAACTGCCTTTGTTGAAGTAAAGTAAGGTGATTTCTTACCTATATGAAGTAGAGTAAGGTGATTTATTACCTATATGACATCATACATACTAGTTGAAACTGGTATATCAAAGGCTGGTGGGCGGGGCTAGTGATGGAAGTAGAAGTAGTGGTGGTCTCTCTCTAACTCTCTCTCTCTCCCCTCTCTTTTTCGTTGAAACTGCCTTCATTGAAAGCACTGCAAGGTGATTTTTTACCTATATGAGAGCAGTGTATGATAACTCCAACAGAACACCTAGCTTATATACTCTAGCCAATAACCCCCACCGCCAAACCCTCGACCCCAACCCCCACCCCACCCCTCCACCCATAGCCTGAACAGGTGACAGTTTCCCACCATTTTTTTTTTTTTTCAATTTTTCAATTTTTTTTTATCAATTTTTTTTTTTCAAGGTCAAGGTTGTCCCAGGTCAAGGTCAAAGGTCAAGGTTGTCCCAGCTTTGTGTCCTAGAAGCGGCAAAATGTAACTACTCATGCCTAGCTAGAATACAATCAATTTTGAACTTTTTAAATCGACACTTATTCTGTTTTATTAGTGAGTAAAGTTCTGGTTTCAGCATATCATTATTCACAAAATATCATTCGCTGTTAGCCAATCTTGCATGATTGACTTTCTTGATGCACTTGTTGGAGCCGCATTCAGTTGCACATTGTGATACGATGCATTATCGATCACTATCACAGACCTTGGGGGGAGATTGGGAATTAATTTTTCCATCACCCAGCATTCATAGTTTTCAAAGTTCATGGCATCATGATAGTTGCCAGTAGTTTGGCCAGACTTGAATATTAATAAGGCGTCATTAATAAATCCTTTTTCATATCCAGCATGCACAATAATTGCTGTTCTCCCCTTACTAATTGGAGCACGAAGTCCAGACGATAACGGCGATTTTGATTTTGAATCACTTGACCATGAGTATGAAGAAGTATGGGAAGCATGAATATATGTTTCATCGGTGTAAACTATTGGCCTTCCACTATCACAGTAGTATTTTAAAGTCTTCAAATAACTTACACGTTTTTCTTGAATTTCGTGTTTCTCAATCAATAGTTTTCTATTGTCTTCTGTTTTCTTCCAACGAAATCCCATACTTCTTATAATTAATCTTAAACTCCATTCACTGCCTTTTTGAAATCAATTTTTTCTTTTAAAACAGGCAAAAGAGATTTAATAGTCGGTCATTCACCTTTCTCTTTGTGAAAATTGTTTATGGTTCTCCGTATCACACTTTTGTCGAAGTCATCCAAATTTGTTTTCAATTTTCTTCTTGGCATCCTCTTCCTACTTGAAGTAGTAAAACTCCCCCCCCCCCCCCTCTACTTGAGCCACATTTCCTTCCCCAACAATCCTTTTTATTGAAGAAATCGATACCCCTGAGGCTGTAGAAAGTCTTTTAAACACATTATTGAGTAGAATAGGCCCTTCACTCTTTTCTTTTTTCATGAAATTATAAATGTTATATATCAGCTCCCTACCTTGGCTATGTAGCATTTTTTTGTAGCCTACCTTCTGATCACTGGATTGATCCATTTTGGATTCAACATGCAAAAACGGCGCGCGTTGTTTCCTGGCACTGATTTCAAAGCACAAACGGGGACTATGTTTTTACTTCAGACAATAGAACACACCCGGACTCAAAGCTAAGGTATCGGCTGCCGAGAACGAACTGACCAAACGCTTACCCCCACCCTAAAAGTTTCAGTGTTCGGTCTCATGTAGTGGGAGTCGAAGGTCCATGTTATACCTTGCGGCCTCTACCAATAGATATTTCATGAGGCATGATACGGCTTTGTTATCTTTGTCTAATCCACTGAATATTCTTATTTATTTATAATCAAATCTAAATAGCCTTTGTTCAATCAATTATTGCACTCAAGTTTTACTAAAACTAACAAGATTTCTACAGACTATAAATCGTATACTTTTCCATCTTTGAAAACAGTCTCTCATACTGAAGTTATGGGGAGCGCAAAACAAGTTAAAAATAACGGTAATGCAAACCTCAACACTCTAAATATCTGTCTGCTCTATAGCATCTTGATTTTAGAGCAGAAATAGGCGCAGACTGTTGCGAAAAATCTCTATAGATTGTACAATGACAAAGAAGTATAGCATTCATTCAAGAGATTTGTTAGGTTATTCCAAATATGAAACAATTGGTAATATTATGTTGATTTAGATGAATGAATTTTGATACTATACATTCATGTATATAAATTAAATTTCCAGTTTTTACTTGAATCTTGTAAATGCATATATTAATTCAACTATTCACATTCCAAAACTATTGGTAAATAGAAAAAAATATACCAACTGTTGTTCAACTTACCCGAGACGTTATTGAATGAACTAAATGGATCTGATGCAAAACCGCCCTGAAAATCACAAATATTATGTTGTATTCAAACAGATTTTTACATAGCACAAAAATTTATTCACAGTAAAAAATAATGACTAGACATTACCCATTAAAAAACCTACAGCCGAGGCATTCACAATGGCAGCTTTCATTTGTATTCATAACTTTTTGACAGCAAAAAAGAAATAGTAGAAAATATTATGACAATGTATTCCTACACTATACTGTATTCCAGCACATACGTCTTATTCTGTTTTTGTAAACATAACCTTCAAGATTTGGGTAGCACAGCAAACATAAAGCTAGTTCGCCTCAAGGATGCACCCTGCGTAACTTAGTCCAATTATTAATGAGACAGTCAGATAAGCCACAATGGCTCACAAGTCACTAATAAATTAATTTTTAATGCAACTTTTTTCCATCAATAAATAAATAATAATAATAATAATTTTCTAATCAATTGTTTTTATTTTTCATTTTTGTGATAAAAATGCAATGAATGCAACAGACTTTTTAAATTTTGACTTTGTTACATTGACTGTTAAATTTAAACTTTGAGGTTAATTCACAAAAACAAATTTAAAAATTACTGAAAACTTCACTTGAAACTCACCTAACCTAAACTGAGCAATTCATTTAAAAGTTCACTCGAAACAGAACACTAAAACCCAGTTAAAAAGAATTCATAATATCCAATTTTGATGTTTTTCGTAATAAGAGAATAAGTCAAATCAATGATACACTATTTTACTTGATGGCGAATTATTTGCTTGATTGAATGTACACTCACTGTATTCTTTGATGTGAAACCTGAGCCGAAGTTATCATTGGAAGCGAATGGATCAGTCGAGTTCGTTGTGCTTTTGAAAGGATCTGAAACATGTAGTTAATGAAATAGATCAAAATCTGTAGATGAATAACAAAACATAATATGAATAGAAAAAATATAAATTTAATATGAATACCTAAGTTATAGGTGTATTATTGTAGTAGTGCTAAATCAGCATTATCATAGTTAATAAAAGTTCTCACGGCCTGCGCGCCGTGCTTAGTCCATTCCAGTCTCTCTTCACTGAACGATGGGGCTATGTCCGTCGGGTCAGCAATAAAATTTATCTTTTTAAAAACTTAATTAATTATTCGACAATCCTATCTGGCGCCCGAACAGGGACGGGCGATGAAAATCCGTGATCAAAATCTCGAAATTTTTGGTGAATTTCAATTCTTTACGTTCGTTTCCGAAATTGAATCCGCGATCGTAAGTTTCGGGAGTTGTGAAGTTCCGAACGCGATCAAAAAGTGCTATTCTCCACATCATCAACCTGGCCAGTAGACGCTCAAATAGCTCCTACTTGGACTCTTTGCGATTGGACCATAGAACAACTCTGAAAGAGTTGATTGAAGAAGAAGAGGAAGACAACACTGAAGAAGAAGAAGACGAGACTGACGTTCGACTACAGCCAAACGAAAATCCAGGATCCTCCATCATGTCTCTCGAAGGCAAGGTTCCAACACAACAACAACAACAGGTACAACAAATATCAAAATTACTTCCCAAATGTGATCTTGACCTCATTCCAGATTACGATGGAAACCCCATTGAACTTATTTCATTTCTTGAAGTTGTAGAGACTCTTTTTGATGGCTACTGCACCAACAATATTGTTGAGGCTGGAGCAAATCATTTTCGTTTATTATATCAAATTAAGAAAAGACTGCATGACATGGCTAAAATAGTTGTAATCAACAGCTCATGTAAGACAGTGAAGGATGTAATTACTGCCCTGAAAAATAACTTTGCTGATAATCGATCAGTGCATCAACTAACAAGTGAACTTTTAACTCTGAAACCGAATCATAGACAACACCCTCTTTCATTTGTGAATATGTTAGAAGAAAAACGTACCACCATCATATGTAGGCATAGACTGGATGAAGTGCAAGGTGAATTTTTAGAATTCGTCACCAGCCAGTTAGATAAGCAAGTGATCAACGTTTTAGTAGAAGGACTTCCTTATCAATTAGGAGCGCATCTTCAAACACTTAGAATTAAGAATTTGAATGAAGCTAGGCAAGCTATTATAAGTGAAAGTAATGCTGTTCTTAAACATTTGAATTTCACTACTGATGTGTCAAAAATGCATTTTAAAAATAGTTCAAATGAAAAACCAAATCACAATGTTCAACATAATCAAGCCAACAAATCGCCTTATAATAATCAAAGCAATCAACCATTCAAACAACCATTTTTTCAACAACATAATCATCAAAATAACCAGCAACGTCAATTTACGCCCTTTCAATCTCAAGGTTTCAATCAAAAACCTCAACATTTTCAATCACGAAATTTTAATCAACAAAATAGACCACAAAATAATCAAAATCGTAATAATAGCGATGTATCAATGCGAACTGTTTCAAATTTACATAAGCCTAATCATGTTCATTTAACTGAACCAATGACCGAATCAACTGAAGTTTCAGATTCAAACTTCCAAGCACTTGCTGCAAAAGTTGACAAATTAGCTGAAGCTTTTGATCATTTTTTAGAATTAGGCAGAGTCAAAATGAATCCGAGGTAATCGAAATGAATTATTGTAATGCTCACGAATTGCCATTCTTACTTGTAAATGATTGCAAAATTCTAATTGACACAGGATCGAAATATAATTTTGTTAGAACTGATAATAACACATTTCCATGTATTAATGTTGAAGATTACGAATTTAAAATCAAAACACCTGCTGGCGAAACAACAGGCTCTTTACGTGCTGTTTCAGATTTAAGTTCTGTGCATGCTAATTTAAGTAAAGAATTATTTTTTGTACATGATTTCAGTTCAAATTACGATATTTTATTAGGTCATGAGACTCTAAGTAAAATGGGAGCTCAGATTGATTTCCAAACAAATTGTATGATTACTACTGATAAGACATTGAACTTGAATGGCCTAACTCCTGTTAAAATACGAAAAGGTATTAATAATCTTAGACTACCTTTAATAAATAGATCAGACTCTCAATTAGGCATAACAAAAATACCTACCTTAGAACTTAATGAAATTCTTGTAAATATTATTGATAAACATTTTTGCGAATTAGAATACTTTTCCGATATTGACAAAGAAGTAAATATTGAATGTCTTGAAATAGAAGAGTGTGAATTAATAGATCATTCTCCCTCTGAGAATTCACTAACTCATGAAGAAATTTCAGATATTATTCGTCTGGACCATATAGATCCAAGTGACAAAGCAGAAATTGTCAATTTAGTTCATGAATTCCAAGATATCTTAAAACTCGAAAATACTTTACTAACTGCCACTCATTTGTTAAAACACAAAATTGAAACAACTGATGACTCTCCTGTTTATACAAAAAATTATCGATATCCTGTAGCTTTCAGAAATGACATTAAAATTGAAGTTCAAAAATTACTAGATGGAAAAATCATCAGACCATCCAACTCACCCTATAATTCCCCTCTTTGGGTAGTACCCAAAAAATTAGATTCTTCTGGTAAACGCAAAGTGCGTCTTGTCTTGGACTATAGAAAATTAAATGAGAAGACAAAGAGTGACAAATTTCCACTTCCAAACATAGAAGATCTTTTTGGAAAAATTGGTAGAGCAACTTATTTCTCTAGTTTAGACTTAGCGTCAGGCTTCCATCAACTTGAAGTTGAAGAAGCTGATATTCCCAAAACTGCTTTCAGCACAGAAGAAGGACATTATGAATTTGTTAGAATGCCATTCGGATTGAAGAACGGTCCTCCTAGCTTTATGCGCGCTATGAATATAATTTTTTGTGACACACCAAACGCTCTAGTCTACATGGAGACTAGTATAGTATTTTCAGACTCATTCGAAGAACACCTTAAAGACTTAAGACGAGTTTTCAAAAAATTAAGACAATACCAGTTGAAAATTCAATTAGACAAAACAAATTTTTGTAATATGGAATTATTATTTTTAGGACACATTGTATCTAAAGACGGAATTCGTCCTAATCCCGCTAAAATCGAAGCTGTTTCAAAATTTCCAATTCCTAAGACTGTCAAAGAAATTAAACAATTTCTTGGTATGACTGGTTTTTACAGAAAACTTATTAAAAACTACGCAAAAATCGCTCAACCTCTTACCAGAGCATTGAGAAAAGATGAAAAAATTGATATTAATAATTCTGAATATAAAAAATCGTTCAATAATTTAAAGCAAGCCCTTTGTAATTCTCCTATATTAACGTTTCCTAATTTTGATAAAACTTTTACTTTAACAACCGATGCCTCTAATTATGCTATAGGTAGTGTTTTGTCTCAAACAATAAACGGTACCGAACTTCCAGTATCATATGCATCTCGTACCCTCAACAGAGCTGAATGTAATTTACCTACTATAGAAAAAGAACTTCTAAGCATAGTATGGAGCATAAAACATTTTCGTCCTTACTTATATGGTAGGAAATTCATAGTCAAAACTGATCATAAACCCCTCGTATGGCTCAGAAATTTAAAAGAACCAAATTCTAAACTTTTGAGATGGAAATTACTCCTCGAAGAATATGACTTCACAGTTGAATATTTGAAAGGAAAATCCAATGTTGTCGCTGACGCATTATCCCGAAATCCAGTTAACGTTTCTGAAGTTTTAAATAATGAGATAGTAGATTTTAACACTCTTACTGAACTTGATTCCCAAGACATAGTTCCTTTAAATTCTCCAGCAAACTCTCTTGATGAACCAATGGATGAACCTATAGACTTAGATAGAGTACTAGCAGAATTTTTTCCAAATCAAGATAATCAAGATAATGAAGAAATAAATCTTCCACAAAATAATGATGACAATGACTCATTAGTAACGATTCACTCACAAGAATCCTCCGACGATAGAGCTGCTATAGTGACTGATAATTCACCAATCAATAAAGAAAAATACCAAATTGTTTTAAAGCGTGGAAAATTTAGTATCCAATTTATGAAAGTTTTCAATAAAAATCGAGTCAACATTACTGTTTCATCGAAAAACGATATTTCAAGTAATATGGAAAAATTAAAAACATACTTCCAACCTGATCTCACTTATGGAATAATATTTGAAATTCCTAATAAAAAGTTCCAACCCACAGCAGACAGTTTACTTAATTTCTTGGTCGAAAAATTAAAAGAAGTAAGCCAAACAACCAGATTCAAAATATATCAGACTAAATTGTCAGATGTTACAGACTCCGAGGAGCAAAAACTATTAGTTTCTACTTATCACGAAGGAAAAACATTCCACAGAGGAATAAACGAAAATTATCTAAAATTAAGACGAAATTACTATTGACCCACAATGCATCGTGATGTAACTAATTATGTAAATAATTGTCCGACATGTCTTCGCACTAAATACGATCGTAGACCTGTTAAAATTCAATATCAAGTAACACCAACACCATTGAGACCTTTTGAAAAAATCCAAGTAGATGTATTTTCATTTGAATCCAATAAAGTTGTAACAACAATTGATTTATTTTCCAAGTTTTTCCAAGCTTTCATAATTGATAGTGTCAATGGCCCGTCAATAACCAAAGCCTTAAAAGAATATATTTCAAAATATCCTATTCCAGAAACCATTTCCATGGATGGAGGAAAAGAATTTGACAATGCACTAGTTAGACAATTACTAGCATTATATGAAATAACACCACATTATACTTCTGCAGGACACCCTGATAGTCAAGGCTCAATAGAACGAGCACACTCCACACTAGTCGAATTACTCACTGGACTTGGAACTGAAATGCCACATGCAACCTTTAAAGAAAAATTAGATCTTGCTCTGATAACTTATAATAATTCTCTGAACTCAACCCATCAAATGACTCCCTTAGAATTGACCTTTGGTAAATTTAAACATTTTAATTCGTTAGAGAAAACTCCTGTCCAAACAACAGAAGAATTAGCAGACAGATATTTCCAAGAGCTAGAAACTTTTCGAAGCTTAGTGAAAAATAAAACACTATGATAAGATAATTGATAGATTAGAATCAAATGAACAAGTACTTATTGAAAATGAGAGGAAAAGCATTGTTGTAAATAATAAATTAGTTGATAAGTTTAATGATGATTTGAAAGTAATTAATAGTAATAATGAAATTATTAAGAATGTAACTTTATTGCAATCTACTGTATTGAATCAAATCCTAGCTGTATTTCTTATTAATCTTAATCTTGAATTAATGGAAATAAAAGTGAACACATTATTAGATAGTATTGAATTTTGCTACAATTCTAAAATTCATTACTCTATTATTCATATAAAAGACTTTGAAAATATAACAAGTTCCCACAGAGGTAATGTTGCAAGTGACAATATTGAAACATTATGGAAACTCAGCTCAGTTCATTGTACTATCTCACAGAATTTTATAACGTATTTTATTTCTGTTCCTAAGAAAAGCGCATTGTTTGAGACCTTCCGTATGATAGAATATCCAGTAATTCTCGACAACTATTGTTATAGTATAAGTGTCAGCGAGAAAATTGTTTCCGTATCTGAATCAGGCTTAATAGTATTAGACCAATGTTTACATGACTATGATGCCTCTTATTGTAAAACTATACGTTATGTCAATGATTCTTGTATTCTAGATATTTTAGCAAATAATGACTTGACCAATTGTCAAAGATTCACTATTGCGAATCCGACTCCATTCATTCGATATGATGAAGTCTGTAATTGTATTTATGGATATGGTTAATCCCATATCAGAATCAATAATGATAAAATAAATCCGTCAAAAACATTTCTCATTCATTTGAAGCAAGGTGACCAGATGAAAGACCAACGTCTTCCATCCACTTTCAAAACTTCAAAATCTTTCAAGCTCACGAATATTCCTGAGAAAATTGAAATGATTTCAAATGATATAAATAATTTGAAAAATGTATCCTTTTTTGAAAAGCAGAATCCAAATTTAAATGATTTATCAATGTTTAATGAAGTTAGTATTCAACATTTGTATTTCTTATTATTTGTTATTTTAATGATTATTTTAGTTGTAATTTTGTTATTTTATTATTGTCGAATTTTAAAGCCTAATTATAATGTATCTTTACCGACTAGTTCTCCGCAAGCCCCTACTACTTTGATTTATGCTATACCTAAACCTTAAGGTCAAACATCGAGGACGATGAAAAATTTTGGGGTGGAGGAGTTATAGGTGTATTATTGTAGTAGTGCTAAATCAGCATTATCATAGTTAATAAAAGTTCTCACGGCCTGCGCGCCGTGCTTAGTCCGTTCCAGTCTCTCTTCACTGAACGACGGGGCTATGTCCGTCGGGTCAGCAATAAAATTTATCTTTTTAAAAACTTAATTAATTATTCGACAATCCTATCTCTAGTAAAAAGATGAAACTAGTAAAAACAATAACTACGAAATTTCACTTTGACATATTAGAATATTTTCAGCAAAACTAGATTCTTCTGGTTCACGTAGTTCCGGTTCCATTTCCGGTAGTATTCATTCCCGATTCCTATTTTCAATCTCCTGTACTTGCAGTTGAGTTGTGGAACTTATTCACAAAGAAGAGAGATATTCTAAATTCCACATAAATATTGATTCAATTGCCAAAACATCGAGGGGAATTGACTTTACACTTTCACTTAACCATGAGTAGGCAAAACAAAGAGCCCTGCCACATGTTATGTTATGTTATGTTTGAAGGGACGGATTCAAAGATCCAGAAGATTCAAAGATCCTCACACGTCAACCGAAGCTTATTGTGTGTCCCTAGTACGTTAGTTAGGCAAACCAATACCTGTGCCCTTTACAAGATCCAGGAGTTTCTTCCCTATGCTAACGTCCCATTCATCACCTGGTTGCTTAAAGCCAAACAGAGCCATTCTCCTTGCCCCGAGTCTCTCGCAATCCAGTATGATATGCTTGGCAGTCTCTTCAGACTGATTGCAAAGCCTACACATCTGACTTTCATTTCTGAGTCCAATTGTGTGGAGATGTTTCCTGAAGTGGCCATGTCCAGTTATCAGAGCAATCAGCTGCTTAACCTGACCTCTACCCAGCCTCACCAGCCAGTTGGTGAAGTAGGAGCTTGTGTCTGCTAGCAGCCTTTTGCCAAGTGCTTGGCCTGAGTGACCTTGCCATTGCTGGTGATGTAAGTCCCTGGACCATTTGTTTATTGTGTGGAAGGCAGTAGTTTTGCTTATGCCACAGCTTGGCTCTGGGCCAAAGAATGACCTACTAGAACCTTGCTTAGCAAGCCCATCTGCACACTCGTTGCCACCTATGCCTACATGGCCAGGTACCCAACCAAGATACAAAGAGTTGTGTGTTGCGAGCCTGCTGAGTGTTTTGTGACACTCCCACACCAATTTTGACTTGATTTCATTAGAGTCAAGAGCCTTGAGGGCTGCCTGACAATCTGACAAGATTACTATATGCTTGTCGCAATAGCATCTGGCAATGCCTATATTGGCACAAGCCATGATGCCCCAAATTTCTGCTTGAAAGATAGTACAGTATTGTCCCAGACTTGCACAGATTTCTGTTCTGGGTGATTCACTGTACACCCCATAGCCAGATTTCCCTTCAATAAGAGAGCCGTCTGTGTACCAGACAAGGCTACCTCTCCTGATATAGGGCCCTTCCTCAGACCTCCACTCCTCTCTAGAGCAGAATTTAACAGAAAAAGGTTTAGTGAAAACCATCTCCGTACTCATGACATCTGAAGTCATTTCAAGCACAGGGCTATGAGCAACAGCTTTGGTGATTGTGCAATGGCCTGTTCCAGACAGGCCTTCCCTCCATTGGCCTGCGACTTTCAATCGATAGGCTGATTTTCGTGCTTCTGCCTTGATAAAAATATCCAAGGGCAGCAAGCCAAGAGCAACTTCAAGAGTTGCTGATGGGCTGCTCCTGAAAGCTCCAGTGACTAGGAGTGTGCCCATCCTTTGTAAACTTGTGAGTTTGGCTGTAGCTGTAATCTGGTTCACCTTTGTCCACCAGACTAGTGATACATATGTGACTTGAGGCCTTATTACTGCCTTGTACAGCCACAGTGCTATGTGAGGCTTGATCCCCCACATGGAGCCTGCAAATCTCCTGGACGTCATAAGCGCCCATTTTGCTTTGTGCAGTATATTATTCAAATGATTGTTCCAAGTCAGCTTGGAGTCGATAGTCAGCCCTAGGTATTTGACTATACCTGATACTTTGAGCTGTGTTGGTCCAAGTTTCAACCGGGAGAGAGATTCCAGGTTCTTTTTCCTTGTAAATGGAACAACTACAGTCTTTGAGGGATTTATACTTAGTCCCTCTCCAAGACACCAGTCATTAACAAATTGAAGGTTGACGTTCATGACATCAGCAACAATATTTGTGAACCTTCCCTGTACCATGAGGACTATGTCATCTGCATAGCCCTGGACAAAGACGCCTCTACTAGTGAGCCTGCCACATTAATCTTGATACATCAGACTTGTTTCATAAGCCCTATGAATGTGCAAACACTAAAATACACATATTTTTCGAAAACTGCTCATAAAGATCTACTTTATGTACTGAAAACTAATTAAGAGGCAGCTGTTTACTGAGGAGCGAGCAGTAAAGTACTTCTTTCTTATGTTATAGCTTTACTTTTTCACTTGTATGTAGCCAACCTTCCATTCTACAATTATTGCACCTGACATTCAAACTTATCATATTTTACAATTATTTATGCTTTAATAAAAACTATCTTTTGATTATTTTGGAAATTAGATTTCTTTGAAATTATTGTACATAAGCACTTACCCGGATTCTATATCATACAAGACACAAAATTATCATACAAAAGTATAATAATAATTATCATAAGGCTGGCAACACTGGAGCTTGCCAGCTGATTACTGCCAGATAAATTGTTTATAACCTCAACTTTATCTGATAACGTCACTCTTTACACTCTTAATACATAAATAACTATTCCTAATTATACTAACAATACAGTTAATAATAATGTACTGGAAGTGAAAATGAAGAGAAAGAGGAACAGTGGTTCTCGGTGTTATGTGCTATGTAAATGTCTACTTCTAAGCAATTAATTACTCTGCTTTTGACACTTTTATGGTGTTTACTTGGTACTTTGTAGAATGTTCTAGTTGTTTTATTAGACATTAATGGAATCTTATCGAATATTGTGGAAGGTGCGAAGGACTTTCATTGTTTATTTTAGAAATCGGTAGAAGTTGATAAAAAAATCAAGAGATATCTCAATTATGGAAGATTATATAAATAGAGGGAGACTTTTATAAATTAGTTCAGTCTTGTTTGAAATTTGTCATGATAAACAAGTAGTGACAGTTCTATTGTGCCTATATAGTGATAATTCTTTCTTAGTGAAAGTTCCCATTAATACAGACAGTGCAATCCCGTTGGCGCTATTACAAACCATGCAATGAACTTTCATTGTCTGTAGTGATAATTCTTTTGACATTTCTATAGTGATAATTCTTTTACCTATTACTGTATTACGGACTTGTGCTACATAAGTTAATTGCTCTTCCTCAATGTTTCTTTTTGAATATTATTGGACAGTTATTATATAATATTAGATCGGCCTTTTAACTTTTAGTGATTGATTTTTGTACGGTAATATTGAAAACTTGTTTATCTGTTTTTAATTGCTTATTTTTCTGTAAGAAATTACTGAAGAGTGTGAGTTGTGAATTATATGTGTAAATAAAGTGCAAGTGATAAATTTAAGTGTTGCCAGTGTTAATTTAGACTTAGAACCCATAACAATAATTATGTGACACACTATTACAAATGCTTGTTCACAGCAAAGTTTTAAAGCTGGACCCGCTTTGTCCACTAAACAACGTCAATTGCATTAGGCAAGTTCAATCACAACCTGATAAAAGGCAATGTGAAAAGCTGTCGAATCAGTTAGTGAGATAGTGTTCCCGTACACATAAAACTTTCCACTCGCTCAATGGCTAACTAATCCTCTATTGTTAAAACATATGACAATTATAAACTTGCAGCTAGTCTACTAGCAACCATGATTACACATGACTGGTTTAGTAGCCAGCGAGTAGCAATAAGTAAAACTGAACTATTTTCGTATCTGCTAGTTAGCTAGTGAATATTATTATACTGGGCGAGTTTACAGAAAAATTGTAAATTCGCTGGTGATTAGCTAGTAAACTCGCCAAGAGTAATCTATAATAAAAATCCCAGCACTCTAAAGCCCTATATATCAACATTTACATTTGCCTTGGTGTTATCATAACAATTTAACTTGTGTAAAATAATTATAAGATCACTTGCCTGCCAAGCCGAAGGGGGGGATTTTATACAACAGCCTGATTTTTATACAACCTGACAGGGAGAGGAGAAAATTCAACTTTATCGGCCATGCAGTACATAAGAATGCTATGAAAAGGTCATATTTAGGCGTGCCTTGAAAAAAAAATCAAAAAACTATTCTTAGAAACACGTCTAGGTTCAAAACTTGATATGTTTACGAAATTGCATCTATTTTGGCCACTTAGTTCTCGAGAACGTCAAAAACCGCTACATGAGTCAATTTTGCGCATATTTTTGGGAAATTTTTAAAATCCATTCTTAGCATGCATCTAGGTTCTTGCCTGAACATATTTACCAAATTTCCTATTTTTGGTCAAGTGGTTTTTGAGAAACGGTCATGAATGGGTGAACCAAATTGGCTTTTACACACATGGGTATCAACAAACTATGCACAAATCAAAGGACAAGTAATAATAATTTATGAAATAAGATCATGTACACTTACCATTACTAAAGGCATCAGTGTGATTGAATGCATTCCCACCGCTGTCAGCTGGTCCATTCAAGCTACTAAATGGATCTTTACTGTTATCTGTTGTGGAAGATTCCTGCAAAATTAGATAATGTCTCAGAAATAAAGAAAAAACGCCAAGTGAGAGTATAATTCACTGTACTTCTACAACTTTTCATCAGATTATTTATTAGAGGGGTAATCTGACATGGAATAAACATCAAAAACTAATCTAAACTAATAATGCTGTGAACAGCAGACCTCACTCACCCAAAACGGGGATGATCTTTTCGAGAAAAAATCAACAGCACTTTTGTCTCAATTTTAATTGATGATAGAAACTACAAAAATTAATATTTGAAAAGTACAAAATTTTTCAAGAAATTACCCCGTATACTTAATAAAAAATACTATTCATTTTAGCCGCTCTTAATAAATTAACCTCCAATCATAAAAAGCAAAAATTATCCATCAACAAGAAAGTTGATCACCCACACCACAGTAGAATCTAGATTTCCACCTAGCTTCAGAGGATTTTAGAATTTTTTCGAATGAAAGTCTCCAGAGTTTTTATGCTGTACCTGATGAGGAGAAAAATTTCTCAACTATCTCAATATTTGAGTTTTAAACATTTTCTCACCCCCCCCCCCCCCCCATAGTTTTACAAAAGTTAAACTATGTAAATTTTTATTAGAAAATCAATATTTCAACATCAGTGTTCTACAAGAGTGAACTCAATTCAGTAATTCCATTGATCAGTATTGCAGTACAATAGCAAAATGTGCAATTAGCAATCACATGATTGCTTTTACACTGTTCATCATCGAAGCAAGTGTGTGTACTACAGGCATCAGTTTACAATATCTAAAGACTGCTATAAGTGATAATAAATATGTGTTATAAATAAAATGAAGCCAAAAGCCATAATTTATACCTGTCGTCCATTAATAAGCCTAGAGAAAGAGGGATCTTTAAATTCGGGCTGTAAGTTGAGGCAGGTGTCAGGCACTGTTGAGGCATCTCCACATGCAATCGCAGTTTCGGCTAATGCAATCACATCATTCATTTGTCTCTGGTGCTCTTGCACTTGTGTTATTTTAGCTTTAACCTGTAAATAAAATATTACACACCCACAATCATTGTCAATTATATTTTTAATAAATCTGATCTTCTTTCAAAATGTTGTTGCCTACCATTTCAAGGGCTAAAACGCGCTCGATGAATAACACAAATTATACATGTTATTTTAAAGAACCTAATACTTTATTCCGAAAAAACTCCTATATCTGAGCTGATGAACCAAAATCCCAAAAGAATCAAATACTTGATTAAGAAAACAATTCCACTTCCATTCTGATCTGATGAATCAAACTCCCGAAAATATACAATAAAAACGCGTTCGATAAGTGTTTAGAAATTTTCCTTCCAACCAGAAACGTATTTTCAGCATCTTTGCAAAACTACCTCTTAAAAGCAATAATAAAAAAATGTTGTGTTCTTAATTTTGTTTTTTTATAAAAAATTGCCCTACTGAAAAACTAAAAATAGGGATTGTGGAATATATTATCGTAGATTATAGCAATATATTTGTGAAATTAAGAAAAGGAATTGAAAATTAATAATCGTTCAAACTAAAAGTTGGACATGCTGGTGTTCATCCTTCAGGAATGCAGGTTTCATGTTTCTTGAAGTTGATCATTTGTTTCCAAGTTGAGATCATCTCTCACGACTAAAGAAGAAAGACACCAAACGTAAATGGAATTCATCTGAAATTAGCTGTCAATGCCATTACATAATAGGTGCTTGTGAATGTGCTATTACATCAACTAAACAAAAGATACATTTTCAGAGTAGCACTACATATATTATGTACTTAAATAGATAAGATTTGATTAATTTCAAATTAAAAGCTTGGAAAGGGTTTTCAAACAAGAATTCTCAATTACAGATAATCGTTCTACCTTTTAGATGACACGCTGCTATTGATTTGTAAAACATACTCAATATGCTTGGTATGTTATCGATTAATGTGTATACCCTATCTCAATCTGTCGTAAAGAAGACCTCTTCCACTGATATTGATAAATACATGAAAGCTTGTGACATTACTATAACGTCTGTTGTTCATCATACCGTACTCGGTTTACTCAAGTCAGCGATATACCAATTTCAGAAAAGTAGAACAAATTTATCAATGTAGAAAAACATATAGAGTGAGAGATTATTTTTCAAGTGAATAAAAAATATTCAGTGATAATTTTAGAAGGAAGAAATTTACTGAACAAAATATTTTAGAGTAGTACGTTCAGTTTATTTTTTCAAGAGTTGATATTGCTTTACAAGTCGAATAACTTACAATAGCCAAATTCATCAGAAAACATGTACAGCCCGAGAGCTTTTTAATTTGGATTTACTAACCCTTTTCTATGGCTAATGACTCTTTTCACATGCTGATTAAAGCTTCTTTCAGATGGTCTATTCATTCGTTTCAAGATCTCAAAGAAATCGTTCACCTTAATAACACTTATTAATTTGTCAACAGCAAAAATACACAATACCTCTACTGAATTAGAAATGTGGTGAGATAATAATTAACAGCTGAAGACTAGGAATGCAATGAGATATTCCACAACGAAAAAAGTGTATTACTCTTTTCTGTTTAGAAGCTTCTATACCACATCTAGAAATACATCTATACATACTCAACTTCATTGTTTCTAACAAGGCGTTAGCGATATAACTGCAAGGTGTGTTTACTTTTCCAACATATTTGTTGATAACACAAGCTGACTAATTACCTGACTAATTTGAAGCTGAGACTCTTGCAGGTTTTGGCTGAGACTCTCCATTCGATTTTTCAATTCATTCTGGTTCTGTTCCAGTTTTGTTTCTTCCTGCTTTAGTCCTTCCAATTCCTGGCGCTTGGCGTTCAATTCCGTTTCCTGGGCTTTAAGGGATACTTCCTGTTCTTCAGCTTGTCTGCGAAGGTTGTCAACCTGAATTTAACGAAATTCCGAAAATGAGAATACTATACTTATAAAAAAACATAAAAGCCTATGGACTATAACTGATTACAAACAAAAATACATTATGAATCCAAAGATATTGAGCGTATTATAGATTACAATGCATACAACACCGCAAATACAAGAATTTTTTTTGAGGATGAAGCCCACATAGTTCTGAGGCCTGTGCGTGGGTAATGAGTTGGATGATGGTGATTGATGAGTTAGACCTACAGTTTTAGGTGGGTTCCGAACCACCGGAAAGTGATTTTACAGCAGAGAACAGTGTCTTTTTTGCTGGCCAATCTAATCGGTCACCGTTACAAACAGGACCTACGAAAACGCAGCTTATCTCTATCTGATTGAACAGATACCTGCTACGGCTCACGGCTATCTTTTCCCAAATAACAGAAACCTGTTGCAAATAGCATGAAACCTGTTTGCCTTATTGTGGCTTGAGATGAATTGAATTTTGTTCATCTCAGATAAAAATAAAGACTACAACAAGCTTAGACATTTCCTAGCTTTGACTGCATGACTTTTATTTCTATTTCAGATGTGATTTTTTTGAAATGTTTGGAGCACAAATACATTTTAACAGATAACAATAGTCTGTCTTACTTAATGCCCAATGAATGTTGACCAATAGAGAGGATTATTTCAATTATATTTTTCTCTGGTTATACGGAAAAGCACACTCTGCTCAAAAACGCATTTAATGAGAGAACAGGATAGGAAAGACGATTAAAACGGATTGATTGTAAACTACGGGTGTTTCAAAAATGACGTAACCCTAAGACCAAATGGCGGTAGTCATGAATGGGGTTGAATTTTCAGTGCCTCAATCGATATTTAAGTAACATTCAATTCAATGTCAACTGAAACAATTCGAATGTACTACTCGAGCATTAGTTAAGTCGCAGCAGTAGTTTCATTGAAATGATTCAAATCTATTTTTTATATTTTTCAAGATTATCCTATTCTTGAGAACCTTGGAACTTGTCCCGTCTATTGTTTCCCTATATAGGGCTCTTTGCAAAAGAAGTTGATAACAAACTTCTTATACAATATAGAGAAAATTTTAAGGAAAGTGTTGAAATTACTACAAATCTATTTTAAAGCTACAGCTATTTAAAGCTACAGCTTTTTAAAGCTAAAGCTAGATTGAATTTTATTCAATGTTGGTATATCAATAATATGTTAATATATGTAATATATTATACCCCATGGGTTGCGTTATTTTTTAAACACTCTGTAATTGATTCTTATAAGCAAGTCGAATGAGTGCATCAAAGAATATAGTCCAAAGCAGTCTTAATTGGAATATATTGCCCAAAAGAGAATAACAAACAGGAAATTAAATAGACAATAGAATATTAAAACATAATAAGACAAATTAAAAAAATAGCCCGAAGAGAGTTAACAAAGAGTAACTAGAATCGCCCGATTGTTGACAGCAACTCCAATTCATCATAATATTCTAAAAAAAATCATTAGCATTCAATCAGGGTTCAATAAAAATTGTTTCAATTGATCAAATATTCAATAAAATAGAGAATTATATTAGCAAGGTCAGTTCTACTAGCCAATTTAAATATCAAAGAGTATTAAAAACTGAAAAATTAGCTAATTTCAAGAATGTTTTGCCTTGGTCGAAGGAAATCATTCTTCAATCATTGTTATAAAGGATAAAAAAATATAAAATGAAAATGATAATCATTGTTAATATAAACACTTCATTTAAGACCACATTTTCTGCTGTGATGGAACATGATTTGTTGAATAAACAAAATTATTCTAACAATTTACAATGAATAGATTTATTTATTCGTCTGACTGAAATACCATTACTGTAATGACTTTCCTAGAGTGATATGAGCAAAAAGAGTAATGATAATTCCCCAATTCCTCATTAAAATCAATTATTATATATTTTATCTACTATATTACTAGTCATGCTAACATGCATTCTCTACGTGAAGTAAAATAGAATGAGGTAGTTAGTAAGAGCAAATGGTAATACAATTCAATTATGACATTTTAAAATTATATTAAGAAATAAAGCCAATTGATTTTTATAATTTTTGTCAAAATGGTTATTTAAATTTAGGATTTTAAAAAGATAATATTATGCTATTGTCACAGGCGGCCTTCGATGTGCTTTTGTTGAGAGAATGTATGACGACACGACTTTGTATACATAACATGGCATTGTTTGCTCAGCCAACGATGGGTCGCTTTGTGTTGACAATAAATTGACATTGTTTGTGTGTTTACATTAGTGGCGATTGCATTGCTCCCTCTCTGTCAACACTCTTTTTTTCTCTTGCCAAATGTGCTTCTGGACTTTCAGATGTCAGTTTATTTGTTCTGACAATATCGTGTCAATAGAAAGATATGGAATAGAACTCTCTGGAAACAATTCTCTCTATGAAAAAGGCTGTTTGCCAGTCAGTCAGTTAGTGATGAACAAACTCTAGTGAGAGCAACATCGTTTCGGTTCCAAGTTATATAGATGATATCCTGCACTCTTCGTGCAGTGAATTGTGTCTATAAACATTTCGGCGATACGTATGAGGAAAACTGTGATGACTATTAGTGATAGCTAAACTTCTTTTTGATTAGTGTCAGTAAGTTTAGTGATTATTATTGTGTTTATATATTGAAAAGTTTATTGGCATTTATGAATTGTAACAGATCGGCAGACCTGATAGTGATTTATTAGTCTTGAACAGTTCAGTAATTAATCTTGTTATTGAAATATTCTTTGCTAGTTGAAAGATATTGAACTGTCGTTTGTTTTATTGGTTTCTTGCATGATAATTACTTATTAGTGCCCGCTGTTAAGTTAATTGTGTAAATAAAGGTTGTGTTACTTTCAAGTGTTGCCAGCATTATTTTAGTGTAAGAGCCCATAACAGTACTTATTTCTTAATAGTGTAAGTTGCAAATTATGAACAGTGAACTCAACAATCTTTCTGCTATTCACTAAATTATTGTATTAAATATAAGGGCTACTTTTAAAATAGTGAACTTCAAATAATTTTCAAACAATCCATTAGCAAATAATCTTTCTCATCTTTTACTCCTGATTTTTTACAGTACTTGCAAGGATAAAGATCTACCACCTATGACAAATTCACTTGATAGCACCGAGCCCTGCAGTTGAAAACGAGTTCGATTTCAGAGAATTCCTTTATTCCTTATTTAATTGAACAAAGTAATTTAATCAAGTTATTATTTTCCAACTTACTTTAACGAGAATCAATTGAGCAAACATGAATGGTTTCGCTAGATCATAATAGTGTCTATTCCATTAGTATACAATTTTCTATTATTGAGCTGCGTAATAGTAATACCAAAATAAAGATAGAAAAAACATGTTCAAAAAAGAAACAAAAGATAGAAGTAAAAATATGAATGGAATGCAGAGCATTAGACCAAATTTATGAGACAAATAAGCAATGACAAATAACGCTCACCAAGAGATAAATCATAATCTTAATCCATAATTTCATTATTAGATTTGAAACTAATGATAATACTATTCAGAGCAAGATACAACATTTAAACCAGTCCCAGTTAGGTTAGGTTGGATATGAGACATGAATGTTCTATTATTATGATAGTTAATTATTACATCACAAAGAAGAATAGAGACAATTAAGCAAGCTAACAGCTTATAAAAATGACAACTAGCAATGAAAGAGGATATTTATTTCCAAATCCATAAACTGAGGTTAGAAGTTATGGGGGGTAAATTTGATAAAAGAATATCTGGAGGAGGAGAAGGAAGAATAGAAAGGAAAAAATATTAGAGAAGCCATTAATTCAAAAAGGAAAAATCTGAAATAATTAAATGACCTGAAGGGGGCATATAGGTAGTGAAACATGAATAACAGCAAATAATGCAAGTAGTCACGAATGAGTCGTGAGCATGAATTGAAATAGATTGCTTAGAAGTACACAACCGCCGTGTTCTTTTTTGTGAAAGACAGAAATAAATAATAATCCCTAAATAAATGCAATGGTGTGTTGTAAACCATTACTGTTTATTCATTCAATGCGTTTAACATCACTTTCTAATTTATTATTCATTTCTTTTCTTTATTATTCATTCATCACTTTCTAAATTATTATTCATTTCTGTGCTTCAAAGGCTATCTTAGTGGAAGCGACAGTCTATCTACACCAGACGCAAAGGTACTACACACAGAAAAGAAAGCACAAGACAAATTACAAAGAATTACAGAAGCATGCAATACATTACAAATTACACGAAGCAAACCAAACATTAAGGTTTTTAATCTATTAAGCAAAAAGAAATTATGCAATAGAAATTCATTTTGGTTATAGAATACTTAGCTATTGAAGAGCTTGGCTTCAAAAATTATACGTTATGATAGAAATATTAAAACAAGTGAATATAACTGAATTTTTCTGACTACAACAATTTGGTCCAATAATTTAGTTTGATTTAAAGTGAGTTAAAATTTAAATTGTTATTCAAATCATAAACAGATTGAAATTACTGAACTTACATGAACACATTGAACAATGCTTAAAATAATTATGTACTATGACCGAAGAGATAGCTTTTGAAGAAATTCTTTCTTCGATGTCACCCCCAAACCAAAAAATAGGATTACTATCATAACTATTCTTGTAGTATATTACTTTTTTCAAGATGAAACTTTCAAAAAATTACCTGCGCTTGCTCAGCATCAATCTCCAACTTCACGTCGCTCAGTTCTGATTCTACCAATGCTCTCTACATGCACAGCAAACACCAAAAAATGGTAAAAACACATTTGTCTTAATATAAATAATAAAAAACAAACAAAATTCAAATAAAAAGAAAGAATGGTAGCTCCCCATGTCATCAAAGTATGTCTGTCTCAAGTCTCAAGAGGACACGCCAAGAATATTTGAGTTTGAGCAAAACTGCGCTAATGATAAGCTAGAATTCTAACCTCACCACTCTACAGAGTGTTTCAGAAGGAATCTACCATACTGAACCCTCTATACTACAGCTGATCCCTCTAATCAAAATAAAATAAAAAGTTCATTAAAAACGCTTTACTTTTTTTACAAAAATTAAGATGGTTCAAGTTGATAGCTGTCCCTATCAATTCACTCATTCAGAAATCTCTAGGGCCTACATTTAGTTGTTAGATTGAACAGGTTTTATGTAGAAGGAGCTGAAAAACAAATAAAACCTGCTACAAATCCGTAGCTACCGTAATTATCAAAATATTTTACAAAATACATGAAAATGGCAATGAAAACACGTTTTTTCAAGTTTCAAAAGGATTTACTTTGTTAATTGTCAATAAAACAATATTTTTATTTTGTAGATAATTCAAATATTAAAATAAAATTTTACTTCATCCATTAGTAAAAAAACACCCCAAAGTTATGAAATCTGATTTTATTGATTGGTTTTGCACGGCAGCTTCAAACTTTCTGTTCTTATGTGTTTTGACACTCAACAAAAATCTTTTCAATGCAACACTTGAATGAAGGCGCTAAAGATTTCTGAATGAGTTTTGATAGGGATAGCTGTCAACTTCAGCCATCTTTATTTCTGAAACAAAGCGTTTTTAAAGTCATGTATACATGAACATTTTTCTTTATTTTGATGAGAGGAACCACCTACAGCAGTACGGCAGATTCCTGCCATAAACACCCTGTTTATATGTTTCAAGTTACTCTACAGCATCTTGCATTCAGAGAAAGCGGAGGCATAGAATGGTCAGATTAGAATTATCGATATCATTAGCGTAGCTGTGCTCAAACTTTCTATCAATATGAAAAGAAATTTAGTTTTCATAAAGGTTTGAACAGTCCATTCAAAACCATCCACGCAATTGTACTCTATCCAGCATACAAACAAAAAAAGTATGCATTATGTTTGACATGAGAACGAAAATGTTTAAAGAAAAAAGTGGTATTTGGTGAATACAGACAATAAAAAATAAAACAAATAAGAAAGAATCAATAATACACTCAAAAATGAACAAATGAAGAATACTCAATGAACAGGCCTCAATTTGGAGCCATAAGATAAGAGTTTAGTCTAGACTTAAGTTAATTAATTAAAGTTAAGGAGCTAAAAGCCATCTACCTATTAATTCAGCAAATAGTGAAGCTCACCATGAAACTTTAGTAATTGTTACAGCGTTTGAATGCAACAAACTGTTAACAAATAAGGTTAACAATCAAAGCTACATGCTTACAAACACATAACTTATGCATATCTATCACACTAATATAAGAAAAGAAAAGTGAAACGATTAATGTGAAACTCCATAGGTTTAATATTACCTGATTTTTAAGGTCGTTCAATCTCTTTTGTGCTTCCCCTTTTTGATTTTCTAATTGCTTGAGAGTCGCTGCTAATGTATCCAATTCTCCCTGAAAAATAGAAACAAACTTGGTAGTTTTCGCAACATGAAATATTATTGGCGGTTACACAAGCCCAACCCTATAACATAACCCGAGATCAATTTTATTCTAGATTTGTTTCAGGAAGGGCAACAAGTTTTTGACTGATGATTTTGATTTGACCAGAGATAAAAGCAAAGCTACAAAACTATGAAAATGAATATGGTGGCAAGCTGTGGGGCAGTGGAGCAGCAGACGTGCCACTGCTGCGCCACCGTCGCGCCAAATCTGCTGTACTAACGCCCGTTATAAGCAGAAGAAATTTCAAAAAATCTTGCTCCATCACAAAGTAGAAGATTCAAAGATTTAAAGGAGTGAATTTACTTTAGCACATCAAAGATACGCTTAAAGCAGTATTTAATTGGAAGTATTTCTCTCAGGGCAGAAACAGCAACCATTAAGATAATATTATATTAACAACTACTCTAGAACATGGCATGCCATAGTGGGGTAGGATGATTTCCTTAATATATGTTTTATCTATTATATGTATCTTATTATATTACCTGCAATATAAAAATTGAACCAGTTGGTTAAAATACTTTGTACTGTATATTTGAAAAAGGAAATAAATTATTATTTCTTTATTTATACTGTAATTATTATTGTATTCATAATATGCATTATAATCAACCATCAAGATAATATTATATTTAAAACTACTGTAATTATTATTATTGTATTCATAATATGCATTATAATTCAACTATTTTCAAATCAGCGGTAGAATACGAATTACCCAACACAATATAACACCGGACTAATAACAAGGTCTTTCAACAATTGATTATCACTAAGTACCGGATAATTCCGGAATTCCTAGATGAGTCGAGCATTTATCTAGTTTTCTCTCGCCAATGGTAGGAGAAAACTTGGAACAATATTATTGTTCAAGTTTACTATAATTTCAAATCCATTTGAAAATTTGATACTGAATGGAAACGCTTTGAATAATTTACCTGAAGACTTTTCACTTCTCCTGTCTTGATTTTAATGTCAGCCTCTTTTTGTAGGATTTCATTTTCGATTACATGTTTTTCTAATACTAGTTCTTCAATATCCTTGTTAATTAGAGCTAATTCAGGATTTGAGTAAGGTGAGTTATTAGGTTCCTGAAAAATAAAGACAAAATGTAAAAATAATAGGAAGATATTATGAAGTGTCTTCGGGTAATAATTAATGAACATTTATATTGTTATTATTATGAACTACATAACTTTATATTCTCAAGTCTATTATGAGCTAACTCCGAACCACATACATGTTAAAATAATTCAAGCCCAATCCGTTACTTCTAAAACCAAATGATCAATTCCAGTAAACTAAATTTACTGGAAATTCAACATTTTCTTAGTTGAAACCAAATAGCCAAAGATTGATTAATGCAATGAATGTTAGAAATAATTTTATTAAGTGCATGAATTTTCAGCATCTCAAGATCACATTCCAATAAAAGATAATTATTGATAAAATTTAACAATAATTAAGACATGAATGAAAAACAAAATAGCACTCGACCATTTTAATAAAAATGAAATTGACATCATTACTAATTCGAGAAAAATAGATTAAAAGTTTAATGTAGTTCATTGCTGATGAATTATGAGTCAATGCTGCAATCAAGAGGTTAAAACATTCATAAAAGCATTGAATTTATTTAGACCCTACCCTGTAAACCCCAACAATTCTTACAAAACGACAATAGCTCTAATGCAAGCAATAAACTTCAGCTTAAAGCTATCACACTACCTCATTCAAATTCAGAGATCAAAATTCAATATTTTTAATGTAACAATTAGGTTTGATTCCGTTTGATAGAGTAATCTCTTAATTGAATGTGTCTGACTAAATGTTAACTACTCTTTTATCACCATTGTGTTCAAAATTCATCACATTTCAAACAACTAGGAGGAACTACACGTAAGGGCCGGGCCTTTCTTTCCGTGTACAGCGATAACAGCTAAAAGTTAAGTTCATTCTTAAATATCAATTGAATAATACAAGCAAACTGACTGGGAAACCACCGCCTTAAGGCCTTTCACAACAAAAAAAAACTTTTCTTTTCTGTATTCAGTTCTGAATGCATTATAGCAAGGACAATCAATATTGGATAAGACTTTCTTTGATTATAGACAGAATATATTCAATATCTAGATTGTGAATTGATATGTTAGCTATGAATTGAACTATACTTAATTCATAATGAACAAACGTGATGCAAGCATTCTACTCCCTTTGTACGGCATCCCCTTTAAACTATACAAAAGGCATTCAAAAGCTAGCGAACAGATCTCTTCTTGGAATTGTATAAATTGAAGTTTGAAAGTAAGTATCAGATGCAAAAAAAACTATGCTACTTTTTTACACTTGATTATTCAAGTTGCACAAATAAATTTTGTTTTTTTAGACCGAATATACAAGAAAAATCATTATTTATGCAGTAGATAACACTTGCATAAAATGCAAAATACAACATTTATAATAGAAAACGTATACTGTATAAATTAAGAGATAAATTGGAAAATCATGCCATAGCTATTCATGATAACTGGAAATTTTAATGAGCTTATGAAGTGAGAAAGCTGATAAGATAGATAAATAAATTGCTTTTATTTGTGCACTTTACAAGTAAAAAGTGCTGTGGGCGAAGTTGAGGCATAAGATCCCCCTTCTCCACTAAACCCACAGAGTTGTTGTAAGTTGTTAGTAGAAGAATCGAGAATGACTAAGGAGCGAACGTTCATCATGCAAATAATATTCTAGGATTCATGCTATGATTACTTGAACACTCAAGACATACAGAAGGCTTTGCTTCCTCATCAGGGGTCTGGAAAAGAACACAGATTTACAAGAGACAGTTAATAGAAAACTAAAATCTTAAAATCATAAAAATTGATAAGTTGATATCATTGTTTATAAATCTAGAGGCTACAATAGCCAAGAATAATAAAAATACAAGTTATAATTTTACAAAATTGTAAAATACAATAGAGGATGAATAGTGAGAAGCTTCACACACAACACCAAGTACTATACTATCAAGTATTTTTAATCTAAGATATAAATTTAGAGTTTGAAAGATACTCACACTATGAGAATCAGGCTTGTTTCGACTAGAAGGTGGAATCATTTCAGCTGTAAGCGATTCAGGAGGATCTATGCCTTTCAATTTCTGATTTATAAGCCACATTGCTAAACAAAATTGCTCACAATTCAATTTTCCAGTTTGTTTCATGTCACACAGACCCCTGAAACGACGTAAAATATTGGTAATATTGAGTTTGAAATTGATGCATACAATTTGAATATAATAATGGAATCACAATACTCAATGAGCAATGAGAATAACTACTAATTTTATTATATTATGCTCGCAAAAAACTATTGGCTTTAAAGTGCCAAAACAGAATCTTATGTAATATGATCAAAAATTATGCTTAAAAACTTTCATTCGCATAATTTCAAATAATTTATTTAAATTAATTATGATTACTTATAAATACCAGAAATCCACTAATAATTTTGTGATAGTTTTATAGTAAAAACACGTATAACAGAGAAAAGATACACAGTTGTGTGAAGTATTACTTATAAACGAGTCATAACATGGGACTCGACCATAATAAAAATTGGAATATAGTTTCTCCCGATAACAGAAGTTATTTATAATTTTATTCGAAACTATCTGCTCAATACCGTTACAAAAAGTATTGCCGTATCGAAAAAGAAGAAAGTGATTTAATGTGATATATTTGCTGAAGGATAACACCATTTTTATCATGTACTGGGTTTTATTCATATAGAAGGAACAGATTCTAAACTTTTATTTCTTCTAAGTTACAACAGATACCAAGGTTAATTCCAACGTTCATAGAAAAAGGATTTTTTTCATTTCTAACTACCCGGGTAAAAGTTCTAATCACAGCCGCATTGGCACTGTTGTTTTTTTTAGGATAACGCCCTTTTTCAACTTTCCTCTTTCTATGAGCGTTGGAATTGTTTTTATTTTTTGAAATTTGGAAGAAATACGTTTGAAATCTGTTTCTTCTTTTTCAATACGGTAACACGGTATTGAGCAGATAGTTTCGAATAAAATTTGCGAAATAAAGCCTATGAGCTAATCTCTACAGATTTTAAAAACTGCCTTTGACCTTGCTGATCATAATATATTATTGTCAAAACTTGATGCAATAGGCGTTAGAGGAATTGCTTCCAGTTGGCTCAAAATGAATAAAGGTTTTTTTAAATAACAGAGAACAGAGAACAGAGAGTCAGAATAGGAGATCAGTACAGCACATCTCTTATTAGTAAGGCCGTGTGCATAGTGAAGCGTCCGAGAGCAAAGAGCCTAGAACATAGAGCAAAGCCTCGAATTCAAACACATGCTATAGTAATGTAGCTGTGCATAGTGGAGCAGTGCGTCAAGGTCACGCGAGGAGGTCTTGAAAGAGCAGAGCTGCGAATTAAAACAAGTTTGATTTCTCTGCTTTGCTCGCTTATCGATGCCAGCCGGTCCTGCCATTTTTCTGCGTTCCGTACCGCATTAAGCAGCATATGTTCGCTTTTAAAAACTTTTTAGAATCGGGTATCATCGGTTTTCAAAATGAATGTTGATTTGCTGATAAGTAGAGTGTTCAAGAGGCAACCTTTGTGGGACCAAAATAATAGGAATCACCACAATCGCTTCATTCATAAAATATTTCGTCTTATGGATAGCTTCCACAATATCACCTTCCCCACTACAAAAGAGTACTGTTAAAAGCATTAAACATAAGCTGACACTGATGTAATTTTGGAAATTAACCAGGAAAGCTATGAAAATTCAAATGTTTAAAGTTCATCGTGCGAGTTCAACTTTACCAATGGTAACGTGCATAAAAGGATACAACATACTCTGCAGCCGGCGACCTGGAATGACTGGGGGTAATTCACCTTGAAAAGCGCTTTCCAACGGGGACTTCTTCGTGTTAATCTTATAACGCTAATCTCGCTTGTTCATAGAAAACCCACTGCAACCCCATAATACCCAACAAGGCATGCGTAGAGATAATGCATAATTGAAGCTATTATTTCCTATTCATGCAACCTGTGTTCTCGGGAGAGTGCTTTGTTTTCTGGCCTTATCTTCGTTGCTTTGCATATTGTTGCATTTAAAATAGTCTGTCCTATTTTTTAGCACCAGAGTACTCATTAAGATATAATAAGACGCTTACTGGCAAAAAATTCATTTTAGTAGGGGTAGCTATTCACAGATACAGTATCATAGACTGGATGCGCATTTTGACAGACAAACAACATTATGAGAAATAATTGAACAATGCTCTAACATATTTCGACACATAAGCGTTCCTATTTATCAGTTGAAAAAAAAATCATATTAATATGAAATTATTGTTTTCCATACAATATAATTCTTGTGAGAAAAACAGATTTCTGTTCGTTATAAATGATTTAACCTGTACAGCCTACTAAAAATGATAAATTCATTTCTTGAATTTCTTGTTCCATAACGATCTGCGTTGTTAATATTAACTTTTTATTGTAAATTCATCACACGACTTGCAGTCAATTTTAATTGTGAATAAATAATGAATGTACTCACATTTTCCCGAACGTTTTCGAGTTATTGAATCTCATTTTCAAGGCCTTGATTATATATTCACAATTTAAAACTGAATGCAAGTCGTTAAATTTACAACAAAAAGTTGAGATAAATTAATTTTTTTTTTTTACTTTTTGTTGTCTAAATCTAATGGCTTTTAGTCAATTTTATTGTGAATAAATAATATTTGTACCCACTAGTTTATTGATTTTATTATTCTCAAATTTATTATTTATTCATTATTTATTAGTTGATTTATTATTTTATTAGTTAGTTTATTATTTATTCACAATTAAAATTACTGCAAGTCGTAAAAAGTTTCTATTAACAACACAGATCGTTATGGAACAAGAAATCCAAGATGAATAAATCAAACAAAATATTATCAATGCCCATCAATGTAACAGGAACACAAACCATCTGTGCTATTGATACATTAATTTATTAACTGTCTGTATCGTTAATAGATTTGTCATTCGAAATATTTTGTTTATTCATTTATGAGATGAATATAACAAAAGAAGAGGATAATGCAGAGGATATTTCCAATAATCAATAAAATAGGCTTTTAATTAATAAATTTCACGATGCATTTCGGCATGTAGTTGTGAACGAACTGGACAGTGGGCAGATGAACGGCCTTGATGCTCGCTGCTTCAACTCCTCACTATGAATACAGTAGTTCTTTGCTCTTTTATCGCGGACTCTAGGCTCTTTAATCTAGGCTCTTTTATGCTTTGCTCTCAGCTCCACTATGCACGTAGCCTTAGGCAGGTGTGCCCCAAGGATCAGTTTTGTCGGCTACTTTATTTTGGGTTTTTATAAACGACTTGCTTGAATTACCTCTTCAAGGGCAAGTAAGTGCTTTTGCAGATGACATAACATTATTTTATTCTGAAAAGAATCTGCATGTTGTATGGACCAAGGTAAATGACGACTTGAAAGCATTGAGAAATTGGAGTAATGTAAACAAGATGAAGATCAATGTAAGCAAAACTAAGTATATGAATTTCAGTATTGTTAATAGTTTTGATTTTCCATCAACTCTTGTCTATCACGAACTACAATGCCCTATGATAAACTGCAAATATGAAGAGATAGAAAAAACAGAAACTTTCAAATATTTAGGAGTCAATTCAGATCAGAACTTGAATTGGCAAAATCACAATTCAATTGTGCATAAAGGTATGAAATCTTCAATTAGAACATAGAACGTTTTATTTTTTGAAAAATTTCTGCAAACCAAGTTTTCAAGACTTCTTTATTTTGCTCTAGTTGATTCTAGAATTCAATATGGTATTCCCTGTTGGGGGGGGGGGGAAGACATATCTAGAGAAATTAAGAGACTCACAGAACCATTCAATAAGGATAATATTAAACTCCGCTTTTTTGTTCCATTAAAGTATTCCCCATTCATGAAATTATTTTTCTTCAGGAGTGGCAATACTGGTACTGAAATTCCGTTTTACCAGATGAGAAGAAATTCACAAAGGTTTTTCAGACTACCCAGAGTAAATAAATCTGTATTCAAGCAGGCATTTCAATATATTTCCCCTAAAAATAGTTTAATAAACTGTCACTATATATTAAATCGTCTGGAAATATAAAATTATTTTTAATGCAACTTAGGAATTGGCTTTTCACTTTTAAGAATTTAAATTTCTTAAATTACTCTTTTACATAGTCTATGATGATTACTCTCAGTATGGTGAATGGAGATTACAATCTAGTTCTTGATCAATTGTAGTTTTCAATTTATTATATAATTTCGAAATCACTTTCGAAATTCTTGTTGGGTTAAGATTTTGTTGTAAGTCTTTTTATTTCACAGAAGCCATGGAATGCGAGTTATTTTTAAATTGATGCGAGTTTGGACTCACTATTCAAGTGTTTTTATTGTTTCAGTTTTTTTTTTCTTTTTTGTTTATTTAGTTTCATTTTTGCTTTGGCCACGATTACTGGTAAATGTGGCCAAAAAAATTCCTATGTAGTAAAATTGATAATTATGTATCACAATTGTGGAGGAATAAATTCCATTTCATTTCATCTTCCAAATCGCAATAGACAAATCTCCTGTACGAGACTAGAGCCTTAGTCCATACGAGGTTAGCTGTTAATGAATTTAATTCGTATTAATTTGCCATAAAAAATATTAAAACAACTTTAAAACGAAGCAACTTTACAATAGATGCGCTTCGCGCATCTGTGACGAAGAGTATTTATAAAAGTGATTGATTTATAATGGCTGATATGATGAGGATTGCTACTGACCAGATACGAGCTAGAATGGCTTGAGACACCCCGGATTGAAGAAAAACATTCCTGATTTCCATTCCAGAGACAAAGCCATCTTTGTCCACATCGCTCTGCACGAAAAGTGTTTCATATCTTGTTCTTTCTTCAGGACTGACAACCCACGTTACTTGGGGTATCGGCACAGGCTGAAAACAGCAATACACAAAAAAGTTTATTCAATCGTCACACTTTTCAACTAGCACAAATAACACTCTACACCATTAGGCTCAAGACATGAAAATAGTTTCAAAATTCAAGAGATTGAGAAGATGAAAACTAGAAGCAAAAACAAAGGCTAATGTTCTGAAAAGTGAAAAAGGTTCCCCTTTTAAAAGTTATATGAGCAAATAAGCCCAAAAAAAACTGTTATGAACAAGAAAAGAAATGGAAAATTGTGATAAATAAGATTCGATGTTTCACAAACACATTGATTAGATTATGTAAAAATCTAGGTATAGATGTGTTTGATTTTAAAAATGATGTAACTGCCCAAACTATCATCTTGATTTTATAATTTGACAAGATAAAGTTAATTTATTATGGAAATGCACCACGACATCACTATCACCTATTCAATTAACATTTTTCTCATTTACAATGCTCTGAAGTCGGCTCTATTCGAACAATAAATTCATTTTTAGGAATGAGTGCATGATTTGAATCCAAGTAATTATTGAAACAAACGAACTTTGTTGCATTCTAGTGTCTCTTATGAGGGTTGATTAAAAGCCGAGTACATTAATCAGAGATCGAATTTCATATTACGCTTTTTTTCGGAGGATGAAGCACACATAGGTCTGAGACCAGTGCGAGGGTAATGAGTTGGACCTTAAGTTTTAAGTTGGTTCCGAACCACCGGGAAGTGTTGAAACAGCAGAGAACGGTCACTACTGCTGTGACCAACCTTTGTGTTCAACCTTTTAAAGGCAGCCCTAGCGCTCTTGATATACGATTGCATATGGATGGAACTTTGAAATGAACAAGTATTGAAATGTATGCATACCTTAGGCGGCTCATTTGGCTGAATAGCAGAAACGCCGACTGGAGCGACAGGAACTGCTGTTACAGGAATGACTGGTCCAGCCGGAATGGAATCTTTTCTTTTTCCCGGAGGCATCAGTTCGGGAGGAAGCACGTTGGGAATGGCATACTTTTCCAAAGCCTTGTATACGAGATGCATAGCCTTATCAACAAAAAATCAAACAAATTATAAGACAATTTCAAATCATTTCTGGTATATTGAATGATTGAGTCATTTCTATTTATAACAAATTATGTACACGTACATTTGAATAGTGTCACTTATACCTGAAAAACAGATAAAAAGCACATTTGTCAGCAAATAAAATACAACAAATAAAGATAACTCAATTAGTAAACTCTTGCAATGCATCAAATATTATGACAAACGTAAACAATTTAAAAACGAGTATTAGTCCACTTTGTTCTTAGGACTTTGGTCAGGATAAACATAAGTTATAGGAGTTTTTTCTCAACGGAATCTGAACTTTGGCATCTCTAAAAACGATTGCATCACGAGATAATTCCAAGATGACGGCCAAATTTTCACAGTTCGACAATTTGAACTACTGTATGTTTTTCCTGTAATCTCCTACTCATGATACTTGGCTACTGGATTTATAAAAGTACAATTTTTGAAACCACTGAATGACTATCAATTGATAATTATTCATAGAACACTAATAATTGAAAGGTTCGTTCAAGGCCGAAGTATACATTAATATTAAATTTTGGCGGCTTTGGTGGCGCAGTTGGTTGGAGCGCTCGTCTATGATTAGATAATACTCTGTCTGGCTTCGTTTCCTGCAGTTTTGAGTTCGAATTTCATTCAGCCATAGATGTTTCTCATCATTCACCTCATTACCCATGCACAAGTCTCAAGAATCATGCGGGCATCATCCAACTAAAAATTATTTATAAATATTAGCATAAGCCCTGACCTGCTTATGATATAGGTTAATGTTAGGTAAGGTAAGGTTAGGTACCCCGGCCTTAAACGAATGACAAACTTTCGACAAGAAAAATCGTCCAGCGCCCCCTTCACAAGGTATGAATTTTAGATTGGGTTCACTATACGGATGGAAGTACAGTAATGACACTATGTACTCAAGTAATAATTGAATTTAATCTGACATACGTTTCTTATGCTTTGCATTTTAGGTGCACTGGTACAAAAAAGTAAGAATAATTAGATACTTACAACAACGAATTCATGCCTATCAAGACTTCCATCTTTATCCATGTCAGCCAAGTCCCATATCTTTCCCAACGTATCAACAGGTAACTTTGAATCAATCAGTAATCCTTTCACCTGAAAGGGATCAATCGTATTGCTTAATAAAGATTACTTAGGAATTAAAAACAAAATGATCCAATTTTTAAATTTCATGTGCATTTTAGGATTGAGAATAATAATAATTATAACGAATCCTTAAATAACTTTCATAGAGGCATCTCTTGAATTTGAATATGCCATAGCCTAAGAGTGAATAGAACCTATGCTATAACCTATCAGAAAGTCAGTTTCATGTGGGTGATTGTATTACAAAATATAAACCGTTCAAGTATGGCACTATTACTATTTTCCTTTAATTTTTCATTTTTTTTTTATCATTGTATTAACCATCTAAATTTATTCTACTTTTGAACATTGAATTGAAATTCCCCGATTCACATCTCTGATTTGTTCATTCAAAATTAAATTAATGAACAAAATCATAAATCAAGTTGATCGTGGTATTCGCAGGAGTGAATATTGTCAAGTGAAGTTTCATCATACTAGTTACCAAGGAAATAATGAACTTGATGTCACAATTTCTAAAATATAAACGCACAGCACCTGATAAATAGTCTGGGCTGCAAGACATTGACAATAATGGGACAAATGACTTAATTTTAATGACTAAGCTGTACTGGGATGCAAGACAGAAGAACATAAGGCTATAAGATGTTAAGTAAAAAAATATGCTGTTAAAACCTCATTTAGTTTAAAATACTATATACTATAGTTTCGGCAGTCACGCTATTCTTAATATCAATGGCATGACTGCTGAAAGTTCATTCTACAGCATTTCCGGTTATCATAATAAATGTGGTTGTGATTTCAAGTCTTATTATTATTATTATTGATATCTATCACAATATCAACATTACCGATACAAAAATGACCCAGAAATTACATTTCATCAAATAAGTTCACATAAAAATTCAGTTTCATAGTCATAAATTAAACATTTTAATGACAAATATGTTAAATAATGCAATAGCTAATTATGAATAGAGGATAATTACCTTATTTCCTGGAATAACTCCATTCAATGGTTGCAAAGAATCGAATAGTTGATCATAGTTGGCTCGCTCGCTGGGCTTCATTGCCCAATCACTCACAGCTGACACAGAATTTACCATCGGAGGCACCGGCGGAGGACCTATGCTGTTATGCTGATTTATTAATGGAGGCATCGTATCACCCTGCAAAAAACACACATGTAGAATTATTTGAACAAGCACTGATAAAAAATTCATTTTTAAATGTCATAAAAACAGCCATAATATCATAATTAGTCATTTTCTACTCAGCGCGTAGAAAACATAGAATTTGGAAGTATTATTTCAAGTCTCATAAATAGTCCTACAACAAATAGAATAGAATAAAAAAATTAGTTCTGCAACACAGCATACAAGTATACATTCTGTACGGCAACAATTTGTATAACATAATTTTTGACATAAATGATTTTCAAACAAAATTAATTGAGCAAATAATACTGTGATAAACAGAAATATAAAGCACTTCTTCAAAGAATTGATAAACAATATAAAATTAAAACTTAATCTAAAAAGACGAAAATAATGGTTTTTGCAGGCAGACACCATCCGCTCAAAAATACTACTCAATAAGGTATTGGAGCAGGTTTCTCATTTAACCGATCTAGGATCTGATGCCACATATAAAATTGATAAAGGAATACCCAGGAAAATTGATAAATCCCAATCAGTTTGTGGTTTCATCAGCAGGACTTTCATAAGAAGAGCCACATATGGCGGTCAGTTATGGCGGTTTCTGGGGTCAGCTAAAGGTTGTTCCCCGAGATATCACATCCGGAGTAGTGACATAACACAATAGTTTAGTAGCAATCAACTATCCTGGAAAAAATACTCCAATACAGGGAAAGTTGGAAAGCCATGTTGAATGGATGCTGCAAGACTGACAATGCAATTCCTACATTACCGACCAGTCGGAAAAAAAGTTTATGGAGACCAAGAAAGAGGTGAAGTGAAGCTGAATATGCAGGAGCTCTAGAACGGCAGAAGTATACGAACCATCAGGATGTCACATCAGGTGATGAAACTCATCAATATTGCAAAGAATCTATAGCAATTGATTTCGCTAGCAATAATGTATGACAAATTTATAACGTACATTTTTGTAATACAGAAGTGGTGTACCATTATCATACATAAAAATGAAGACTCCCAATTTATTATAAGCAACACAATAAACACTGATATACATTGATTTGGAGGAATTTCACTGTATTATTTCACATAAATCCCTATTAAAATAACAACTACTACAAAAGCAGCCATGCCGAAGGGCCATAGAGTTGAAGTTTCACCTTGATCCCGAGCTATTACAATAAACTGAAATTTGGGGCCCAACTACGCAAAAACTCTTTTGTTGTCGGTTGACAAACGATCTTTAGAGTAGTCAGGCCCTGAATTTCAGTTTCCGGTTTTGTGGGCGGCTAGCGAAAAAGCCGACATCGATTAAATGAATCACCAAAAATGAGTCTACATGCCTCTAGCTCTGGCCGCTAATATAGTTGCACTTTTAAGCCCCCCATACACGTGCGAACAATTTGCGCAAATTTGGTGTTTGTGCAAGCAGTTTGACCATCTGTTTGAATGGTTGCGCAAACTGTTTGGGTAAAATCGGTCAGGATCGAAATAATTTGTACAAATATTCCTTGTTTGAGTCTTGTTTGACGTTTATGGTACGGTTTGTGCAAACTTTGGGTTAGTCAACTCCTGCTCCTAGACACTGTCAGGCAGTTTCCTTTCTATTCCATGGTTGAAAACGTAGTTCCGGTTTTTTTTTAGTTTGTTGCTATTTATCTCTCCAATATGGCGAAGAATAAGACAGCGGGATGATTAACAGCGGGAACTTTGGAGAGAGTTTATTGTAGTGTATCGTGATTTACCTGACGTGTGGAAGGTGAAAAGTGACGGATATAAAGATAGGAATAAGAAGGACGCGGCGTAAAAATACTCGTCGATAAAATGAAGGAAAATGTTCAACAAACAACACCACAAATCGGAATGATGTTTGCGCAATAGGTTGCTAAGTGTGTGTGCTAACATATGTAAAAACAGGCGTTTGTACAAACACCGAATTTGCGCAAATTGTTCGCAAGTGTATGGGGGGCTTTACAGAACCCATAAAATACAATAAAAAATCTTGGATTTCTTGTTCCATAACGATCTGCGTAGTTGATATTAACCTTTTGTTGTAAATTTAACGACTTGCAGTCAGTTGTATACTGTGTATATATAATAAATGTACTCACATTAGGCCGAAGGTTTTCAAGGTATTGAATTTCATCTTGAAGAGATTCAATACCTCAAAAACGCTCGGCCCAATGTGAGTACATTTATTATATATTCACAATATAAAACTGACTGCAAGTCGTTAAATTTACAACAAGAAGTTAACAATAAAAATGTTGTTTTGCTGAGTCAGATAACTTCATTTCATGTTTGGATTGTGAATCTCTGCACTTACCATTTTTGGTGGTGAAATATCCATCAGAGTATTAAGGATATTCACCTCTCTCCCCGCTTGTGCCAGGGATACCAACTTTAGAGCCACAAAGAATCCAGGCTTATTGAGATATCCTTTCCCATTCGGATCTGATAGGTCCCAAATCTGTCAAAACAATAACCATGGTTGTCAATCAAAGAATTTAGTTTCAAATCATTGGAATACATCTCTATAACGTTGGACAAGAGAATTGAAGCCATACTTTTTTTTAATTAAATCTGTTTTATTGAAACAATTAGTAAACAGTATTAATTTTTTAAAAAGCTGCATCATCCTAAAATAAAAACAGTGAGAAATGCAACACATGACTTTTAAATACCAATTCTGTAACTAATAATAATGACAATAATAATATCGACTGACCTGACTGGCTCAGGTCACTGTAACTGTAAAGCACAGATTACATTTATTTAGATCTCGACTATATGAGTGAGATTACTATTTATAAACATGTTTTAGAGACAAAAGGAATTATTGAAAATTATTATTATTTTTAATTATTATTATTATTATTATTATTATTATTACTCTATATTTGGGTTTACTAAATCAAGTCTTTTTGGTTTCATCAGAACATAAAAATTACCAAAATTTAGAAAAATAAACAAACTACTCGTCGAATCAAAGTGGAAAAATTAAAACTTTTTTGTATCTTAAATCAATAATAGCGCGTTTTTATGGAAACTATGCTCGTTATTGGACAAAATGCACAAGTATTATTCACTTATTACAATAATTTATTGTTTCATCGTTCATTACAATTCATTGTAATATCTCGTTTCAAATAAAATACTTCTTAAACTTTATAAAAACAATCGTTTCAACACTCCGTCATTATATTGTTCACTCTGTCAGCGACGGTATCTCAATTCAAATCAAACTCTAATATAAAATCAAATTGAGAACGATTTATTAATTCTTATTCATTTAAGACGTGGATATTTAATTTAGTCTAACCATTTTTGTTTTTTGCTCTCAGATTAAAGCACATCAATAATGTTTAATAATGTTTAATTCAGCATAATAGAAATGTTTAGGTAAAAGAAAAACGGTATATTCGATCATTTGAAATATCAACTCAAACCCAAATCATTTAGTTGAAGAAATTTGTACAGAAAATTACAAATTAAAGACCTGAGCACTCACTTTGCTCAATTCATCATCTGAAAGGCCAGATTTCTTCAAAAACTTAGCTGCTTCCAATGCTCCAACTCTGCCATGATTTGTGGGGTCCACCTGATAATGAACATTTACAAATGTTTTATTATTGAAATAGTGTGATTGTTATAAAATACAACATTTGTAGATTTTATAGTAATTTAATACAGAAAAAATCATTAAATACAATCGCTTCTGCAAATAATTTAGTATCTTCTAGATTCAAGGCAATTTGAAGGAAAATATATTATTTGGTATTTGCATATATAATATTACCAAAGACATGTTTCAAGACAAATTAATACAGTACTACAAACTTAATATATTCTTAGAGTTAAAATGAATTTTTATTGGAAGATGTTGCAGTTTATTGAATGGCTAAATGTTAACAATTAATTGAAACAAAATTAATTGCAAATTTCTTTTCAATGCTATAAATCATGCTCAAACCCTTAAATAATGTAATAGCCATTTAATACAAAATTTAAAAAAACTTCTAATAAATCGTTAGCTTAAATTTTAAAAATCTATTTTTTTTTTTTTTGAGAATGAAGCCTACATAGGTCGGAGACCAGTGTGCGTGGGTTGGATGATGGTGATTGATGAGTTGGACCTACAGTTTTAGGTGGGCTCCGAACCACCGGGAAGTGATTTTTCAGCAGAGAACAGTCTTTTTTGCTGGCCAATCTAATCGGTCACCGTTACAAACCAGGAGACCGGAGAACGCAGCTTATCTCTAATTCCGAAAATGAGAATACTATACTTATAAAAAAACATAAAAGCCTATGGACTATAACTGATTACAAACAAAAATACATTATGAATCCAAAGATATTGAGCGTATTATAGATTACAATGCATACAACACCGCAAATACAAGAATTTTTTTTTGAGGATGAAGCCCACATAGTTCTGAGGCCTGTGCGTGGGTAATGAGTTGGATGATGGTGATTGATGAGTTAGACCTACAGTTTTAGGTGGGTTCCGAACCACCGGAAAGTGATTTTACAGCAGAGAACAGTGTCATTTTTGCTGGCCAATCTAATCGGTCACCGTTACAAACAGGACCTACGAAAACGCAGCTTATCTCTATCTGATTGAACAGATACCTGCTACTATTATTTCCATAAACTATTCAATGTATTTGTCAATGTCCGCAGTAGCGAAGGTCTTCAGCACGATTTATAGCATTAAAAGGGAGTTTTAAATTACAGTATAACAAAATAGTTGATTATTATAATACTTAAAATTCTAAAATGAGCCTAATTCACAAACATTAATCAACTTGCTTAGTAAAAAACATTGCTAATTCACATCAATCTCGGAAACAATAATTAATCTCATAACATGCGCATACCTTTTACAGTAGTCGCCACGTAGCTGTGCCCACCGCAAAGGGCCAGGAGAGTACGACACTACCCACGCTGAAAACATTTGACCATTTTCCAAAAAGTTCGAATATTGTTTTAGAAAAAAGTTCTTTGTATTAAACTAACCGATGTGCATCATTTTTGTCCTTTGCATTTTCAACGAGAATCTACTCAATACAAAGATATTTGGAATTTAATAAAAACCAGACTTCATTCAAAAAATGTGTTCACATTTCATTCCCAACATAGCTACTGTCGAACCATTCATTAGAAATCGATAAAACTTTGGTAATATAATAAAAACAGTTCGAGAATGCCATAACCATCGATTAAATCCCATTTCAATCAAAGATTTTCCGAGCACAAGGCAATTAATACAGAAAATTTACAAATCGAAATTTTCATGACATTGAAAAGTTATGTATCGAGAAACTTTTTTGTCTTCAATAATTTTCATATACATTCAGCGTATGAAATGTAGAGAATAAATTGAATTTATTTTCTGTGAAAGAATCATCTATTTGGTGAGATTTTGCAAAGATTCGTATCTTTGCTCCCTATAGGCACTTCCAACAATACAACAAAGCAACTTGTCTTCGCCTGTGCAGCAGACTGACTGATCTAGTTTCTTCAATTCAGAACAATTTTCAATAATTTTTTTACGAATTCCACTTTATTCAACTTAAATAACAACGAAGAGGAGAAACACTTGACCGAAAAGTAAACCCGAATCACAGCCCGAATGCAAGCAATCTGAACGCGGTGTACTGAGTGCAGTACAGTAGCGTTCAATAGGAGCAGACAGCACAGAGACAGCGTATGATGTATGTAGAAAGGCATTGATATCACCCCGCGAACCTTACTTCATCTACAAGGTATTTCAAGGACACGTAGGCACAGCTATGTGGCGCGTACTGTACTAGTAGAGAAGCCAGTGTGACAAAATAATTGCTTATCGTGTTCATTTGAAACTAAATAAATGGTACTCGATAAGTCTTGAGCATTGTATATAAAATTAAGAGAGCGAGAAAGACTTAAATTTGGAAGAAAATAATTATGATAGAACCCAGTCTTTTAATTATTTTATTAACTGAATAAAAAACATATTTCTAAAACTTAAAGCCTTTAATAGTTCAACTCACCTGTTGGTAGAGCGCTTCATATAAGGAATAATGGCTTCCAGCCACCTGGAAAAAAGAAATTTTTTGTCAATAGAAAATTTTAAAAATAGATATTGTTATGAATGCAAGAAAAACAATAGTCGAGTCCCATGGAAAAAATTCAAAGGAGGGTATGCTGACGAGGACTACAGTGATTTTTGGTTTGGCGGGGAGAGGCCAGTCTGGAGGAAACAGAAGGAAGATCCTGGTCAGAAACATGTGAGTTCCCAGAAATATTCTAAGCAAGAAAGACCAACCTGGCAGGGAGAAGGCGACAGCATTAAGGAAGCAAGCAAGAAGAAGCAGCACAACATCAAGGCTGGCCAAGGTGGCAGTAACAAGGCAGTGGCTCAAATTCAGTGCACACTATCCTCAGAGGAGGAAAAATTATCTAGACAAGTAAGAGGGATCTGTTTACCCTGCCCAAGGAGTATGCACTAGCGCACTGTGTCACCAGCAACTTAGTAGAATATTGAGTCATTGCTAGTCTTCAAGTTTTGTGGTCTCAGAGACCTGGAACAACAAGGACCAGGAGAAGAAAATGTTCATCTGCAGCGAAATGGTCTGCATCTCTTCTACCTGGTGACTAAGGGGCAGCATGAGGTGAAGGCATCATATGACACATTGCGGACTCGCTTGGTTTAGATGAAAGACAGGATGCAGCAACTGGGAGTGAGGAAACTTGGTATGCCAAGGCATGGAAGTGGTTATGATGGCTTGGACTGGGCCAATGCTGGTGAAGCCAATGCTGGAAGAAATGTTTCAATCCACTGGTATTCAGATCACCATTTGCATCTACATCTACAACCCTTGGAGGATCAAGGAAGAGTCTGTTAGCGGTCAAGGAAGACATCAACCATTCAATGTTCTGTCTGGGACAGAATAATTTCTTAATGTGGGGGTAGTGTTATGAATGCTAGAAAAACCATAGTCAACACTACTTGTTTTTGTAAACATAGCTTCCATTCATCGATGGCACATGCTTCAAAGAGATTGTAAACTGACCCTTAATGTTTTCTGCTTTCTCCTTGAATGTCTCTATCACTCTTGTTTGGCAAGTGCGCTTCGAGCACATTCACGCACAATAGAGAATCTTCCAGATTACGTTACTAGCTCCCAGAATTTCCTGAAATACTTTCAAACCCTTTATAGGAGTAGTCCTCGTAAACAGTAGTCAGTTGTCATTTGCTCTTCACACCGTTCATACCCATTGACAGTTTATATAGACTTTGTGTTTACGCATGTCAAGTACGTGTGATCAGTTTATGTGGTAAATTCTTTGACAGTAGACTTCCTTCTTTGAGGCAGAATACTCAGTGTTATTATTGGGATTATCAAATACCATAACAGACTGTGCTTCGTAAGTGTTCCATTTCTTTAGTGAGTGTATAACTGATTCTTTTTTAGACATTTCTTTTTACAACACTCAACAGTTTATTGGATAGTTGTTTATTAAATTATCAATCGGCCTAAAAGAAGTTAGTAATTAGTTTTTTGTACAGTGATATATAAAATGCATTATTAGTTGAGCATTAATGATATGTTTTTCTTATGTCATAAATATTTAGAAAATAATACTGATAATAAATCTGTATTCTATAACAGTAACAAGCAATTGAAGATAGGACAGTGTATAGATAGCAGTCAAGTTGCAGTACCTATTTAGAACTGAGCAATAATTATTTTTTTTTAATATTTCAAGGCTCCCTCAACATCACATCATGTAAAGAAGCTCATTGAAATACAATACAATATTGCAATGTTCTTTACTTCCAAATTTCAACGTCTATTGGAAAATACTGTTTAAAAGGTTCAAGTTGAAACATCCACTGAAACCACAGAAAGCAGACAGGAAGTATCAACGAGATAATTTCAAGTGTAGGCAGTTCATTATCAACTAAAAGCTTTTATTTGGGAAAAGAACGCAAGGTGAATAAAATACGAAATCCCTTTATTTTTCATGATCAATTTTTTCATGAAAAACCTTTGTAAACAAATGATAGCTTTTACGTAATGAAACACTCACTTATAAAATGTATTTACACTGAATGTCGCAACACACATGATTCTATTGAATGAAAATTTTGATTTTTTGAGCGAATGGTTTTAAGCCTTTCTTCCGTTAAGGAAGCCTATTGGTTAGTTCATAAATACGGCACCAAGTAAGTGTTCATGTGGATAGATAATATTAAGCATTTTTAACCAAAACAAGGATGTAGAGTATTTTGTAATAAATATTTTTTTATGAAATAATAATATATATGAGTCATGGGTCAGAACTATTTTGTGACAAAATAATAGTTTTGAATTAAATTAAACATTTTCAGTAAATCAATCACCATGTTTCAACAAACAATTGGTTTTTGAAAAAGTATTTTGTTGTTGAAAGCATCGCATAGCACTAAAGAAGTTAACCTCTCAGCAAAATATTATTACTTATAAGTTAGTTTTCTTCGAAAACGCAATCCATCTATCAAAAAAAAATTATTTGAACCAAATAAGTTAATAGTTTACCTAGCTATCCCATTCAGACCTAATTCATTAGGTCCTTTTACAATTTTAGTTACATCTCTGTGGTTGACGTGTCTGTGTGTGTGTGTGTATGTCTGTGTGAGAACGCATGTGCTTGAATTTGAATAGAAAAAAATATAAGAAAAGTAGCATAAATTTTTGTCAATGTACTGGACTCTTTGACTCACAATACAGACCATTTATGTCTATGTGGGCTCATATTATTACAATAATGGATAGTTTCAAATTTATTTATAAAATGATTGATATATTATATAATAGGTATATTTTTTATTATATCTTTTCATTATGTATTTTGTATTTCACTGTCTGTCCTGGAAAAGTGTTATGTATTTTGTAGATTTTAATTGTCGATGAAATAAATTCAAATTCATTTATGGAAAGCGTGAGTTTGAAGGAACTTGGCTCTTAGCCCTGTACTTATAAAACTACCTCAAGAGAGACTTGAAAATCTCTCCAAGTCACCGTTGAGTTGAGGGTGCGTCAAGGATCTGAAGACCTGATTGAAAACTAATCTGAATCTTGTGTACAGTATGCATTCACTGATAGAACTGCGTTGAGTGGTAGAATAGTATACAATATGTGTTCACAACAAAGATTGAACAGTTTCTATGAGCCCAAAGTAAGTCAAGTATATCAATAAAAATTATTAACTTATGTGAAATTTTACATTAGTATTAAATAACTTTACATAGTTATATATTTTTATAGAATACTAATGCTGAAAAACAATCGGTTTGACTGAAATATTATACGTTGAAATTAAGTAAACCAAACAACATTAATTTCGGTGAGAAATTTTCAGGGCGAATAGTTTAAATGTTAATTTCTCAATTTGAGTGAAGTGGCCTAATATTCCAAGTGGTTCGAAGAATGCTTTCAAAACTAATTTATCAATTGTGTAAGAAATTTATAAGCTTCTAGATAAGATAAATGCACACTCATGTCGAATAGTTTCAATGGCTTAATAAGTTTTATGAAAAACATATCAACAATAAAATACTCTAATTAAACATTTTTTTGTAATTCAACAGTAAATTAATTTTATGCAATTTTAATTTTATAACTTAATTTTCAATTGATTAACATTTTTTTTTAGTAAATAAGAATTTAAATACACACAATAAATTAAATGATTGAATGAGCCAGAAAATAAATTATATAATGTAGCCTACTCCATAAAATTTTCATCTCCATTTAAAAGAGTTTACCATCATCAACAGAAAAATACTTATTTCACAGCAGACAAAACCGCCTAATATCAGATAAAAATTCAAACGCTCACAAAAATAACTGTCTGCAAATAGATAATTTGTATAATGCAATATGAAAAGTTTCAGAAAATCCTATTAAAGACCGAAAGGTCTCTGTTCAAGTCAACTGTTTTGCATTTGTCTGACCGTTTGTTTGTAACGCATTTATAGTCCAACGTGTGGACCACACGGTCTATGATATTTTGCATGGATGTTCCTTTTAAGAATATGCAATGATTTGTATAAGGATTTTCGAAATTTGCTTGCATTTATAGGATATTACGAAAGAAAAAAGCACTCAGGCCTTCTTCTATAGAAAACATAAGATTTTTATAATGAGCTTCTCCGTCATATACAATTGGAATCAGATTTCAAGATAGCCCCCGGGCCCCCTTATCTATCTGATTGAGCCTTCATATTAATTAAGTTATAATTTATAAGAATGACAAATTTGTTTGAGAGAAACAAATCATTTATAATAATTCAATCAAGTGTAATGACAAGTAATTTTATAGATGATAATTGTACAAATTTCATTAATATTGTCATGTATATTCATTCATCAGACATGTAAAATCTATTCTGATTAGAGCAATCAGCTGCCTGAAACAGCATGAGTACAGGCTGGATGAAAATAGAGACGCATCCTTGGTGAAGTGATACAGAGTGACGTTTGTGGAAAACAGGCATGAAATAGACTAGGTAAATTAAATTTGAATCAAGGATTAGGTCTAAGACTAATGATTTTGTTTAATTCTGCAATGGTGATTGCCATTGAGTATGTTCCTCTGTGAAAGCACCCTTATTCTTGGACGTGAGGTCTACTGTTCACAAAACTAATAGTATTGAATGAGCGATTTCTGAATATATGTGTCCGACAGATAGCAAAGACGGTTTTTACGATTTTTATGAAACTAGGAGTATAGGGCTTTTGGTGCAAGAAGTGAGCTATGGTACAGCCACACTTCAATATGCGCAACATGCTACAAACAGTAAACAGAGAGGTGACACTGTTCTAATAAGTGTTTATTTTACTGAATTTCATCCATACATCGGCTGGAACTATTTTTTTCTTGACAGAGGACCAAGCAGGTTATTGTAGAAAGTGACAGATTTTATTCGAAACAAGTTTAATATCAGATCTTTCAGGCATAGCACCCCAGCAACATTATGGAGCGGCACGATGGTTTAAAAGCAAGAGCTACAGCTAGAGCATAAATCGAAAGCTCTGAAAATTGAATTATACAATAACAAACTGTAATTTTTATGGTAACTTACTTTACTTAATTATAATTCAATTAAAAACTAGTCATAACCAACATAAAGCTCTGAAAATTGAATTTTACAATAACAAACTGTAATTTTTATGGTAACTTACTTTACTTAATTATAATTCAATTAAAAACTAGTTAAAAAATAATTAGAATTGGTAATTGATAGAGGGAAACGAAGAAAACACTGAAGATGAGAATTTATCATCAGTCATATTGTTCACCAATTTTGAATATTCAATAAAATTAAAAATATTGGTTATGAATTAATCACGAAGTTGCAGAGAGTTTTTCATTACATTTTTATAGTTAATAACAATATGAAACTCATACTGATTAATGAGGTTTTTTAGTTTGACATTTAATGCATTGCTGAGCTTTCAGAAATAAAGAAGGGCTTGTAATGCATTTTTGAATACATAGAATTTGCATTGTCGTCAAATTCTTGTAGTCTTCTCAGTAATGGTGTTGAATACCTCAAATCTCGAATTTTCAACAGTCATGAACAAAAGCATTAATAGGCTACTACCAATAAATGTACGATATTATTATAAATTATTTCTAGACACTATGATTCTGAATGTAGTCTATCTCGATAAATTCGAATATTCATCAAATTTTGAATAACGCAGATCAGGAAATCCCATAGCTTGAATGTGTTCTCTAAGCTTTTCCTCAACATTAAATCAATTTTAGTTTTCCGATTACCGAATATAATAACTCATCTACCATAGGCTACATCAAGTAGCCTAAGTTATGCCAAATTTTCAACATAATGAACGACATTTAATTTGATTTGATTTCGTTTGAATGAGTATTGAGATAGCTTTATGAAAATAACTATCGTATGAGAATACAACACTTTCTAGAAAAGTTAAGTGATGTACCAAAGAAAGGGCTTCAACTAAGAAATCTACAAAATTAAGTTCAGCGCATCACAGCACTGGATGAAATTTTGAGTAACAAATAATTAGCCTATATGCAGTAGAAGAAGGCTACTTATCACAAAATATCTGTCAACGTACAAAACATGAAAATATTTTTTCAGGCTGCTCAAAATTTACACTTATAACCTATAAATTAAATAGGTAAGACTGATAAAAACCGATAAGGAATGCTTGTAAAAAATGAGCACAAGAAATAGCATGAGATAATTATTTTCCATTAATTTTTAAATCAAACCTCTTTACTTCATACTCATTCAATTAGCAAGCAATATACTAAAACGCCTACAGCATCAATTTCATAACCTAAATGTATCTTATGACAAATACTACAGTTCTACTTGTTGAGAAGTACAAATCGCCGGACTTGTCACAATATTAAGATTTTATACATCTTAATAAATTCTATCAACTACAAATATAAAATTTCAAATATGAATTTGTAAAACATGAAATTAAGAATTGATTTGACATTTCGCAATGATTGATCGGAAGAATGACAAACGAAAGTTATCTGTATCGATCGAAAGGAATGTCTAATGGAAAAGTCTATGCGATATTTTATGAGAAGATGAAATTTTATATATCAAAATGCACTCAAGAATAGAAATAATTCGATAATTCACTTATTTAGCCTAAAAAAGGGAAGACTAGGCACGGCCTACGAGACGTTGATAGATGATGAAGATTGAAGAACAACATAATATGACCTCTACAACTAATGTCGAAAAGCTTAAGTTTTAAAATTCAGGTAGAACACGAATTAAAACGATCTAAAGATGATAAATTATAATTAATTGAATGTTTTCTGCACTTACCTGTGTTGGAGATGGCAGTGTAGCCATGTTCCCCTCAATACTTCCTACAGCGTACTATTGGCTCGTAGTTTTGGACAACCATCACAAAGCGACCAATCAGAATTTTGATCAATAAAACCTCTTGTTCAAATTACTTGTTCTAAAAACCTCCTAGAGAATTCAGCACCTATTAGCGAGGCGCTCTTGCTCAACTTTTCAAATAATAATATTCCAGTTAGATAATATATTACGAAGTAGTAATAGTAGCCTAATAATATTTAATACAGAACGGTAACATTTTATAGAAAATGTTAATAAAACGGGCTGTTGTCAAAATGCTGTTTTTCACAAGTAATTGGTAGGTAATAGGACGATTATACAGAAAAATACAACTTAAATACAGAACAGTTACTTTTAATGCGGTAGGATCTGTAACCTACCAGTTTAATATCCCGTAGCCCATCAATTGTAAATTTTAAATAGAAAATATGCTAGTTCTATATAGGATAAGCGTAGCCAGCTATCATTTATTGTGGGGGGGGGGGGGGCATTTATGCGTGATGGATGGGATGCAAGATTGAAGAGGGGGAAGGTTGAGGGCCCTCTAACAAAGATTTTTCAAGACTAAAACTTTAAAAACACACATTTTAGATTAAAAACAAAGACTTAGGTCTGAATAAAGAAAATTAATATGGATTTTTTTATATAATATAAAATCACTTGATTTAGAAATTAGGTTTCAATTGGTTAATCAAGAGGGCCCTCTTGAGGGCCCTCATTCCAACACAATAAAAGCTTGTAGTTGTAACATCACAGACCGTGCGCGGATTTGGTTAGCATTCGCCATTGTTGAGGTTATGTGAATTTCATGGATTCTGTGATCCACCAATGGGAAGATATCAAAATCAAAACAGAAGCGTAAAGAAAACAGCTGGCGAGCGTAAAGTACTTTACCGCTTGCGGAGCAGTAAAGAGGTATTTTACAATTAGTTTTCAGTACGTAAAGAACTACTTTACGAGCAGCAGTTGTAGGAATAGTTATTTATGTATTAAGAGCGTGAAGCGCGACTTTATCGCTCGAGCCAAAACATTTACTGCGCGACGCATAGCGGAGCGCAGTAATTTTGCGAGAGTGATATAGAAGCTTCACGCGCGAATTGCATACAATATTTTTCCTACAACTGCAGTTCTGGATTACAACACAGTTAAAGCTTGTAGTTTGTAACATCAAATCCATGCGCGGATTTGGTTAGCGTGCGCCATTTTGAGGTTATGTGAATTCACGGATTCCGCGATCCACCAAAGAGAAGACATCAAAATCAAAACAGAAGTGTAAAGAAAACAGCTGGCGAGCGTAAAGTACTTTACCGCTTGCTGAGCAGTAAAGAGATATTGTACAATTAGTTTACAGTACGTAAAGAACGACTTTACGTGCAGTTGTAGGAAAAAATGATTTCCTATCACCATTATTTTCAAAATCAGAATCAACAAAACATTCGCGAATCCTTTTGACTCTTGTTTATAATAAATTCTCATATTTTTGGTTGTTTATATAAATAAAATTAGAGTTTTGTCTGTACATTTATCAGAATTATATAATTTTTGGTTATTTTTACGTTTTATACATTAAATAAGCCGAAAATAGTCTCACTTTCTGTCTGTCTGTCTGTCACGGCCCCAAAGGCATTTTACGCGGCCTTCTCCTCAAAAACGAGAGCATCGATCGGGATTTTCGTTATTGAACAGTATTGAACACTTTATTGACAATGTCTTTAGCTATAAAAAACTAAATTAACTTTTTTTAACAGAGTAATAAACGTTTAAAAACCAAGTAGCCTATTGTGCGATTTTGGATACATTTTACGCGGCTTTCTCCTGAAAAACGAGACGAGCATCGATCGAGTTTAAAGTTATTTATCAGTATTGAATACCTTTTTGACAATGTCTTTAGCTATAAAAACTAAATTAACTTTTTTTTAACAGAATAATAAACGTTTAAAAACCAAGTATTGTGCGATTTTGGATACATTTCACATAAGAACAAATCACGTTTGTATTTATTTATAGTACATGTCATGAACAGTAGGCACACCATATTGACAATAGTCATACAATATTTCAAGTAACATACATAGTACAACAATCACATCTCAATACAAAACAACTTAAGTCTAAGACATAGGCCTAAACATTAATATTCATATCCAAAACATATTCCTATCCAATTCAGCGGTCAAAAATGCTTCGCCATTCATAAAAGCAGTTCTCTATTAGCCAATATTTGACTTTCATTTTGAATACATTTATTGTTTGTGCATCTTTTATATTCTGGGGCAGAGAATTGAATACCTTTTTACTAATGTAATTGGGATTTCTTTCATAAAAATCTGTCCGGTGCTGTTCCACTCTGATAGAGCTTCTGTATCTCGTGTTGTGCTGATGAATATCTGCACCTGACATCCAATCATCTTTCAGTTTAAATGCAAAAATTGCCAGATGGTACAAATAGAGACTCGGGACAGTCAAAATGTTATTTTCCTTGAACAGTGATCTACATGAAAAACGGGGTGGCTTTCTAAAAATAATTCTTAGGACTCTCTTTTGGGCACGAAAGATAGACACCGAGAATCTTGATCCTCCCCACAGCAATATCCCATAAGATAGTAGTGACTCATAATATCCGTAGTAAGCAGAGATAACTGCTTCATGAACCAAAACTTTACTGAGCCTAGATATTGCATACGCAGCTGAGTTTAATCTCTTGGAGAGAGATTCGACATGGGATGACCATGTCAGTCCCTGATCCACTACAACCCCCAAGAAATTAGTAGCACTAGAAGGATGTAGTTCATCGGCCTCAACTTCAAATTCCAATCGATTGTTTGGGAATCTGTGGATCGAGAATTCAATGAAGGTTGACTTGCTAATATTGACCTCCATCTTATTTGCAGAACACCATTTTGCAATTTCCGCTAGAACAGCATTACCCAAAACCCACAGCTCATCAATGTCATCCGCCGAGACCAGAAAATTTGCATCATCAGCAAATAACACAGATCTTGCAGAAGGCACATTACAAGGGAAGTCGTTTATGAACACAAGGAACAACAAAGGGCCCAAAATCGAACCCTGCGGCACCCCCCTGCTCAAGAAACGGGAATGTGAGTGGAAATTTTTGTTCAATAGCTGTCCCTCAGAATCACTCACCTCAACCACCTGACTCCTTCCTCCCAAATATGACTTGACAAGACTCCTCTCTTGGCAGATTACCTCTGATACCATAATAGTACAACTTCTTAATCAAAATGTCATGAACCAGACTATCAAATGCCTTTTTAAGGTCAACAAAGAAGCCCAATACCTTTCGACCCCGATCCAGAGATGAATAAATTTCACTAACAAATGATTCCAATGCCTCAACCGTTGATTTATTCTTTTGGAATCCAAACTGACTGGGAGAAAACAAATTGTTTCTTTGAAAGTGATCAAGGAGTGCATTGTAAATTATTATCTCCCAGGGCTTTGAGACTGATGACAAGTTAGCTATGGGCCTATATTTATCAACACTGCTTCTAGATCCTTTTTTGAATATTGGCTTGACTTTAGCTACCCTGAAGCAGGATGGAAAAAGGCCCACATCATTGGACAAGTTGAACAAGTGAATTAAAGGTTCACTTACCTCCTGGAAATGCTCCTTGAAGACCCTGCATGGAATTTCATCAAGGCCACTTGACATCTTGTTTTTCAGCTTGCAGACAACAGTAATCATATCCTCATTTGAGAGTCTAGGGATTCCAGAGACAATGTCATTTCCTGAGTCAGCATTCACCAGAAGCACAAAAAAGTCCATACCATCAGTGCCACCAATATCTCCCAGAGGCACATCACTGGTGAAATAGTCGTTGAATGCATTTGCAATCTTGGTGGGGGAACTTAGCGGGAGGCCATCAACCAGGATTGGGTAATGAGAATTTATCTTGTGCACAGTTTCTCTTTTTATCAAGTCCCAAATGGCTTTTGACTTTATATTAGAATTACTAATGAGTTGCTTTGAGTAATCAGCCTTCAGGGAGTATATGAGGGTTCTTATCTTCAATGAGACCAGTTTAAACAAAATTTTCAAAGACTTGTTCTGAGGATAGATTCTAATGAACAACTCTAGATCCCTCTTCCTATCACATAGACTTCTCAACTCAGGACTTGACCATGCTAACCTCCTGGGACAATTTTTAGCTCTCATCCTCACCAATGGAAAAGCACAATTAAAGGCATTACAATAATTATGCATAAAGTAATCCATCTTCTCATTGAAGGAAATGTGATCAAAATAAAGGGGGCTCCAGTCACATCCAAGGAGGAGATTTGAGAACCTGCACTTATTTCTAGCAGAGAAGGTTCTCCTCAAGACCAAATTTCTAGGTGGCATGGACCCCTCATGCAATGAAATTACAAACTCCTGAGCCAGATGATCAGATAAGGAGAGACTAATCACTTTAGCTGAAACTGAGTCAATACAATCCGCAGAGATAAAACCATTATCCAATAGGGATGCTGAATGAGAAGTCACACGAGTTGGCTCAGTAATTAGACCCTGCAAGCCATGTGAGCTGAAAACAGTAACTACCTCTTGCATTGACATGGAGTTTCCTGAAAAATCAACATTGAAATCGCCAACAACAAGTATCCTCTCAAATCTTTCAAATGTTGAGGTTAGGAGGTGATCAAGATGATTTGCAAATGCCTCCATATCACTCCCAGGTGGCCTGTAAATACACACAACCAAGAGACACTTATTGAAAGTTAGTGCCGAAGCCTCAAAGTTAGTCTCACAAGCTCCAGGCAGAGAGAACTCAGATACTGAAATACCCCCTCTAGCATATATAGCCACACCACCACCCTTCCTTGTTGTCCTGTTGAAACAGCTGATGAGATTGAAATTCTCAATAACCACTGTCTCATTCCCTTTTAACCAAGTCTCAGTTAAACACAGTAAGTCTACTTTTTTTATCATATTTTCCTCCTGAAGTTTTTCAATATGAATAGCAAGTTCATCATTTTTGTTCCTAATGCTACGGATATTATAATGCAGAAAGTTCAAATTTTTCCTACTCAATGAAGGTGCTTGTTCAAGTGCCCCACCTCTGGCTTCAGCCAAACAATCAATTAAAACGGATTGTGAAGTTCTATCCCTCCTCCTAAAAAATTACTCTGTCTGTTGGAAGTGAGAACTGGAATTTCCTGACTAATATCCGGTATAGTTTCAAGAGCACCATCAACGAGTCCAGGCACAGCATCAATAAGAGTTTCATACTCCAAATTATTTTGACTCAAGTGAATGTGAGACTGAGAGAAATTAACCTGGTTATCCCCAACCACACTCTCGCCATATGCTATGTCAATTGTGACATATGACTGATCAACACAATTAGAGCTTGAGGAGAGGTGGTCAATTGTATCATTTTTCATGGAGGCATACCTTGGATGATACGTAATTTATCATGATATATCAATCAGCTGTTCTCAAATAATTATAATCTGAATGGTGGGCCCTTTGCGGCGTTATTTACGCTGTCTGCAGACTTGTACAGTCGGAGCATTGCAGTCTTTTAGGAAACATATGACTGGTGAATCAAAGCTCATCTTATCTTCTATCTATAAAAGGATGATACCCTTACTCACTCATCAACGCAGAGCCAAAACTACTAGGCCTATGAACTTGAAATTTCGTATGAACAATCCTTATAGGATTTCATCGTGCAATAAGAAAGGATTTTTCAAAATTCGTGATTTTAGGGGTGTTTTTAGGGGGTTAAAGTTTTGCCTATGCAAAGCACGGGTACATGGCTAGCTAGCTTACAGGGATCTTTTAATCATATGGAAAATAATTTGAAATTTTCCGATCTGCTGTACACGCTGTTTCGATGGACAAGCTGTTTTTTGCAAATCACCATTCACCTAACCTACTAAATTTGCCGGCCAAACAGTTTGAAGGAACAGCTGATAGAAGTCAACAGTTTTTAATCATAAGGCAGATCCCGCGTAGCGGCGTTATTTACGCTGTCTGTAACGCAAAAACTTTGCATGTAGGATACCGTGCACTCGGAGCCTTGCAGTATGAAATGTAATTATGCCGGGTTGATGAAATTTGTTAACCAATGCAGCTAGAAATTTGAAATGTATTCTCAGTAGGAGATGGCGAATAATAAAATGAGAAACCTAGCTTCTACCCTAATAGTCGTGGAAGGTTTAAATTTGAAATGTTCACTGAGAGGTGGTGAGTAAGGTCTTACTGTGTAAGAAAACAACGAAGGAGGCCAGATCAGATCAGATCTGATCAGCTGGAAGAACCCTCTAGGACTAACTTCTTCCCTAATAGTCCTAGAAGGTTGAAATTTGAAATGTAACCTCAGCAGTGGGAGGTGACAAATAATAAAATCAAGAATTTTTTATGAGAACGCAGCAACGCGCGTTGGGCCAGCTAGTGTTTTATAAATTATTTCTTTGTTGAAAAAAAAACAATATTCTCTAATTTCAATTTATCAAAACAAAAATTAACATTTTAGGAAGGTCTGATTTGTGCTAGGCTCTTGGAAATTCGCCAGGTAGCACTATTATAACTAAAATAACGTTGCAACGCATGGGTGAACCGCTAGATTCGTTTTAAATGGGTAAGAAAATGTGATGCTTTAGTACTATTCCGCTTTACAACCAATGCACCATGGACAAGACAAACGTTGTTACATGGTAATATGTAAATATTTACCAGCATATTACTATTTGAATTATTCAAAATGCCTCCGAAAAAAAAGAAGTTTTTTTGTGTTTGGATTCCAACATATTTTATAAGTGGATTAAAGTAGCTCACTTCAGGAGAAATTCAGGCTTATCAATTAGGGAAGTGATAGCCGCGAGCCGTAGCAGGTATCTGTTCAATCAGAGAGATAAGCTGCGTTCTCGTAGATCCTGTTCGTAACGGTGACCGATTAGATTGGCCAGCAAAAAAGACACTGTTCTCTGCTGTAAAATCACTTCCCGGTGGTTCGGAACCCACCTAAAACTGTAGGTCCAACTCATCAATCACCATCATCCAACTCATTACCCACGCACAGGTCTCAGACCTATGTGGGCTTCATCCTCCAAAAAAAAAAAAAAAAAAAAAAATTCAATAGATTGGTTTTAAATTGGTAAGGAAATGTGATGCTTTAGTACTATTCCGCTTTACAACCAATGCACCATGGACAAGACTCAATCCGATTACTACGTACTTATTATTATTATCGAACTGAAATTATTAATTGCTTCAACTATTATCAACCCCCAAAACACTAAGACTTGACAATTATTGTTGGATAACATGCTATCAAAACTAAGTTTAATTAAAAATGTTTTGTTGAATGATATGTATGTCTTATTCCTAAACATAATCCGTACGAAGGACGGGTACAATAGCTAGTGTTAACATATTTCAATAAGTGTTTTACTTCTTGCCAATTCATTTCTGAAGGTTCCTGATTAAATTGATTCAATTTACAGATGGCATACATAATATCGGGCCTTGTACAATTGGCTAAACACAGCAAGCTTCCTAATGCACTTAGTTTTATCACATTTCTTCAAATCTGCGTTACATTTTGTACATTCTGGATTGAAATTGCACATTTCTTACAATATTTAACAACTTTGCCCTGCACTGGTAAAGGAGTATAGCATTCTTTTGCATTTTCCATGCCATACGTTTGTACTACACCTGAAGCATTTATTTATTTTGATACAATACAATGCAACCGTTTTCCATGCATGACCTCAAAATTACTCAAACGATTTTGTAGCAGAAATGAAATGAAACTATTGATTACTTACCTAGAGAACCTCAATTATTCAGCTTCGAACATTTCCCATTAACACCTAAGTATCCAACTCACCACTAAATTCAGTAGACTACTTATTCACTAAAATTCTAAAATATTGCCCAATTCACCACCACATTCATTAAAAAAGCTGTGATTATTAAAACCAAATATATGATGATCATTAGAACAGTTAAGTTACGGTACACTATTTACATGGCAGCCTCCTCAGTGTAGTTATTTGGTTGGTTATGCCCCAATTAATGTTGTGAGCGAGTTAAGGTATTAGTCAGATGGAAGTAACACATATTTCTCTTTTATGTACGATATATTTACTGTACATACTCGCTGTATATAATGTACATTATTTAATGGCGTTCATTAAGTCATGCACATCAAGAAGGTTGTGAAGTAATGCATTTTATTTGATATTATTTATTTATTATTATTATAACTCTTATAAACATACTAGCTGGCTCGACGCGCATTGCTGCGTTCTCATAAAAATTCTCCTTGATTTTATTATTCGCCACCTCCCGCTGAGGCTGCATTTCAAATTTCTAGCTGCATTGGTTAATAGATGTCATCAACCTGGCATAATTACATTTCATCATACCTATTCGTATGTTTCCTACATATTGCAAGGCTCCGACTGCACGGTAGCCTACATGCAAAGTGCAAAGTCTTTTGCTGTTCAAAGACAGCATAAATAACGCTGCTAAGGGGCCTGCCATATGATTAAAAACTGTTGACTTCTATCAGCTGTTCCTTTAAGCTGTTTGGCCGGCAAGTTCAGTAGGTTAGGTCTATAAAATGGATTTATTAATAATAATTATTAGCTCCCCTATTAAAATTTATGGTCAGAAACCATCCCCAATATTCACACAACATATTCCCAAAGTTTCATGCCGATCTGCCAAATATATACTTATTTCCAACATTTTATGTCTTATGACATATGTTCAAAATGGCTGCCTTGTTCATTAATACACGCATGAATTCGTTTTACCATGTTTATTGACACTTTGTGGAGTACGCCTACACTAATGTTGTTAATCACCATTGTAATGTTCATTTTTAGTTCATTAAGTGTATGAGGCCTATTTTTATAAGCCCTTCCTTTAAGATAACCTCACAGGAAAAAATCTGGAGGTGTTAAATACTGATAAAATACTGTTAAAGAAGGAACACTCGTTGCTCTTGGGAAAACGACATGTTAACCTTATTGTAATCTAAACAATACTGTTGACCTGTTGTAACCTGTACACACAATAATGGGCTTTACATCTGTTGTTTATATTAACAGTGGTGCTATCTTGCGGTAGCCACTAGAAATGATATACAAAACCTACTCCAGACTCGTTTATTTGGATATGCGCGACTTAATGAACGTGCTATATAACAACCTAAGTAATTGAAGTGCGATACCTGCTCTGAAATACTATTATGCAAGACTATTTTGCCCCTTTTTGGGTACTTTCCTTTGAATGCTATCACCCTTGTCTTTTTGGTTGAAACTGCCAACTTGTAATCCTGACACAGATTGAATAGCTCATAGAGTGGTCTCTGCAAGTCATCCTCACTCTTTTGCAGAATCACAGGCAACTTACCGCAGTGTTTTCTGTTATCATGATTCCAATGAGTATTTGAGACTTCCATTTCCTGATCACGTCATCTAAATAAATACTAAACAATGTGGGTGACAATCCACACCCTTGTCTTACTCCTTTATTGGTCACTATCTTGTCAGATTTGGAATGTCCCATATCTATTATCACCTTTGTGTCTTTGTATAAGCTCTCAACTGCTTTAATGAGATAAGAGGGATAACCAAACTCTTGCAAAACATTTCAGTTTTAGGGGTAATGCGGTAAATGAGAAAACAAAAACAATTCAAATAATTTTTTAAAAGTAATAAAGCTTTAAAAATATGGTATTTTACTTATAGTGAAGACAGATTATACAAAATCAATTAACATCTAATAAATATTTCTGCTCTCATTGTTGATATACTCTTACTAAAAATAACTAAACAGCTAAACAATTACTAATCAACAATAATAAAATGTAAAATCACAAATGAAAGACTAAATATGTAGTCTAACAAGTACAAAGAAAAACGAAATAGTATAACAACACTGCTAATGAGAGAGACTAAATACAGCACTGAAAATAAAGATATTATCATTAAAAAATGAAATCACTTGTCACTGATAATAAAGACATTATCATAAAAAATGAAATCACTTGTCACTGATAATAAAGACATTATCATAAAAAAATGGGGAAATGGCGTAGGTTTCTTAATAAGAATTCTGATGGAGATCAAAACTTCTACTAAATAAGTCATCGTAATTGAGGTCGGTTGCCAAAGAACGCCATCTTTCCTACTGAAGTCCTATTCTTATAGTCTGATAAAATTGAATAAATGTAAAACTCCAAATTACTATGTATCCAATTACTATAGTGTTGTGTTTGTAAAAATATAAGTTTCATTACAATTTCCGTTGTAGTGGAAGGGGGATGGGTGTGTATTAAAAGATGTAGGGAACTTATCTCAATAGAATGCATCTTTTGCGAGACAAAATAAAAGTCCGTATCTATGAGACTTCCTCAACTGAAAGACCCGTATTTATGAACCTTAACCTACCTTGAGGCTTTCTCAAGGTGGACTTGAATTGCCTTTCAAGAGAATGCTTTTCAAGTCTTCCTTGAATTAGGAAAGTCTCAGGGTGGTTTAATAGATACGGGCCAAAATCGGTTCATGAGAATAACAGCTTTGCTTCCTTCTTCAAACGTTGCTTCTTTGACAAACCTTGTGACTTGTGACACTGATTATACCTATTCCAGATCTTTTAAATTGATTGTAGACTGTTCAAATTCGGTCGCATGGATTGCTAGAGGAGATTCTAAAAGAAATACTTGATGGTATTCTCCAACAGATCCAGGTAAAGCAATGGGGCTATCTTCTGATGGAGTTCCATACCAATCTGTACTACTGCTTGTGGGCTCATCCTGTACAAACATAAAAATGACAACAATTAGTAAGAGTAATTTATTAGGAGTTATACACAGATGATAGCTGAAGAAAAGGCAATCTGTAGAATACAATATTTCTATATTCATGCAGTCAATTATTAATCATGACGTAGGAAGATTCTATTATTTTCAAGGCATTTTTAGCAAGAAATTGTAAAAAGGAATTCAAGATAAGGGAAAGTTCATGCACGACAGCGTCGAGATGACACTGCAATTCAGAGAATAATCATGTTGAAAAAGAACTTCTCCGATCAGCATTGTAGGAGTCTGCGCAGAGTAAGAAAGAAAAAATATATTATTTACAACTTTTAAGGCTCAGACAGAAGGTCCATTTGAAGATGAGGGGTTTTCTTGGATCCCACTTCACACGATCTCATATAATTTCACATTCTGCTCCTAAATCGTTCATATCTACTCGAATCATGGGTTGAAATTAGATTACTTCCTAATTATTAGTAAGGAATTACTTCAATACTAATTACTGTATTATTCATATAACTTGTCAGCGTGTAGAAGATGGGAGGACTTGCTAGATCTGAACCCAACTGCTGCCAAGTTATATGAAAACTACAGTAGATTAATATTGATCAATCAATATTATTTATAATCAGAGTAATATTTTAGAATATGAATTGAAACAGGTCCCAGAACTGTAGATTCGGTAGTTTTCTAGAAAATAATGCTTTTCAACGGAAAAATAATGGAGATAACACTGTAAAAAAGTATAGTGATATTGGTCTGCCATTCCGAGGGCCACGAGTCCCGTTCCCATCAGGTATTTTTCTATCATTGTTCATATCATTGCTCATGCGCGAGTCTCAAACTCATGTAGGCATTATACAAAAACATTATGCATTTAATTTCTCCTTTCACTATCTTACTGACATACTAATTTTTCTTTTTAATATGAATGTATACGAATTTTTCTTTGTCATATCCTTCTGATCGTGTTAGTTTCATCTCCTTTATACTGTCTCTGAACTCATTATCTTGTCAATTGCATAGAACACTTTTTTCCATTTTAGTTATGTCTCTTTGGTTGACGTGTATGTGTGTGTGTGTGTGTGTGTGTGTGTGTGAGAGAGAGAGAGAGAGAGAGAGAGAGTGAGAACGCATGTGCTTGAATTTGAATAGAAAAAATATATATGAATACAAAAGTAGCTTAAAGTTATGTTAAGGTACTGGACTCTTTGACTCACAATACAGACCAAATAGGTTTATGTGGGCTCATATTATTTCAATAATGGATAGTTTCAAATTTATTTATAAAATTATTGATAACTTATATTATAATAGGTATATTAATTATTAGGTAATAACTTGCATTATTGATAAGCATATTTTTATTATAACATATCTTTTAATTATGTATTTTGTAATTCGCTGCCTATCCTGGAAAAGTGTTATGTATTTTGTAAATGTTAAATAATGTCAATGAAATAAATTCAAATTTAAAAATTCAAAATGCATCTTTCAAAGTACAATTCAAATTGGTAACGTGTAATTCAATCTTTATATTTCAATCTTATATACTTCAAATATATTTTTCAACTTTCCAACAGTTTTGAGATAGGTATTGAGTTTTATTGATGATTCCCATCGTAGATCGCCAGGGCACCAGGCAGGTGTTTTAACCTCTACACCACTGTTGCCAAATCTCAATCGATTATCTCATATTCTTGCATGTTATCTTACACTGTATTTTCTGAAACTATTTTTCTTACACTGCCTCCTATCATGCAATTATTGAGAGTAATAATTTGAATTCAAATCGGTGTGAACGACACAAAAGCGGAAGGTGAAAGGTGAAATAAGGAGATATGATAATGAATAGTGAGCGAGTTGCAAGGGGAAAAATGGCAAATAACTCCCATACCATATATTGCAAGCCTTGTCCATGCTCAACCCATGTCCTTTACAATGAGAGCTCCTTCTACAATGCATCATGAATTAATTTAAAGTTTCATTAGCAATTATTAAAAAAACAAACACTAACCTGCAGCATTTGCAGACCCATTAGATTATCTTGACTTCCTCCCAGGAGACTGGTAGTGAGTACAATATCTGATACCACTTGGACATCCGATAATTCTGACTTTTTCGTATTCACCGATATACTGCTTGCGTTTGCCTGTTGATTTTCAGTGGATGAAAGCTTTCTCTTACTCTTCTTTTTGGTGTGGTATCGCTTCAAGAATAAATCCTGATATTTTAGGTAAGTCCTTGCACAACTGGGCTCTAAGCTGCTGTTTACGTCATTTTGTTGTACGTCTTCCGTAGTTGTTGAAGAACTGTTATTATCATTCAGATCACACGGTTCTTCAGCAGAAAGAATATATGCTACATTTTGATTATCATGTTCTTCTTCCAGCTCCATATGAGAAACTTCCTCTTGTACACAGCTTTCGAATTGTACTGAAAAAGTGAGAATATGAGGAATACAAGTCAATGACAAAAAAATATTGTAGTGAAAATGAACACGGAAAGGATTTACAGCGTTATCGCTTGTGTCAACAAGTCTCTGGACAAAGCAATTAATTACTCTTCTTTTGTCAATTTTATTATGTTTGCTTTGAACTTTGTAGAATATTCTATGTGTTTAATTAGAATTTAATGGAATCTTATCGAATATTGGGGAAGGTGCGAGGGTCCTTGATTGTTTATATTAGAATTCGGTAGAAGTTGATAGAAAAATGGAGAGATATCTAGATTACAGAAAAATATATAAATAAGAGAGAGACTTTTGTAAATTAGTTCAGCCTTCTTTGAAATTCGTCGAGATGAGCAACTAGTGTAAAAAGGTGATAATTAATTACCATACACTGTGCCTATAGTGATAATTCTTTTTCCTAACACATGTTGTGGAGCAGCTGTAGTGCAACAGTAGCACAGCAGCCACATGTCTGTTGCTCCACTACGCATGACTAACACGCTGAAGCTTGCAACCAAAACCATTTTCATGATAGTTTTATGATTACTTGCCGGCAAGCTCGCCTCGCTCGCCTCACCCATTTAGACAGGGGTTGCACCCTCTGGACCATAGGAGAGAGGGATTTTTTATTATCAATTTTTTTTTGGCTCATTCCATTTTTAGGTTTTATGCAAGTTTGTTCTATAGCAAGAATAATTGTAAATTACAATCATAGCAAACTCAAATTGAAATTGAAAATACATCACAAACATCAAATTGAAAATAAAATTGCAGTACATCAGGAGTATATTGTCACTAAATAAATTGTATTAACAAGATTAGTACTAATTCATTAAGAAATAAAAACAAATAGGCCTATCATAATGCAAATGAATAAAACTATAGTTGTTTAAAAATGTGATAAATCTTGTGTTACCCTCAAAATTAAGAGACAAATTTGCTTTCACTGTACTCCTTCACTGATTAATAGCTATTATTTAGTAACCATTTTTCCATTTCTGCTTTATTTTTTCTGTTTTTATTTTGTTTAATTGTTTGTTAAAAAGCAGTTTTGTATCTCAATACAGAGAATTTTTCTTGGCTATGGCTAAGATCAGGTCAAGAAGATGGAGGAGTGAGAATAACTATGTTATATTTAAAAAAGAAAGTAGACTCAGCAGTTGGTAGGACTGATATTTTATTAGTTTTTTGTATATCTCTTCTTGAATCATAACTATTTATATGATTATTATTGACTAGTTTGTTGACGTTGCAATTTTAAACTATTTATATGATTATTATTGACTAGTTTGTTGATGCTGCAATTTTATATGATGCAAACATGCCATTATCATCTGATTCAACTCCAGGAATTCTAGAGAACAAGTAGTGTCAATATAGTCCACACATACATACTCTCTCAAGAAACAATAAAATAACTAGAACTAGGATAGTCTAGACTAGTATGAAGATCACTCAAGAATGGAAGCTACTGTATTATTATTTTGTGAAATTTTTTCATTGTCTGCTACTTTGACTCCATTAATATAAGTTAGTAGAGCGCATTAAAGTTGAAAGGTACCAGACTTATCAAAAATAATTCTGTTGCACTGAAAAAAATAAACATTATCATACATCTCTTCTTTTTGGATTGGAATAACATTTGAAGTATGTTTTTACTAATAAATTATTTGTTTATTCATTCATTATCCATATCATCCACAATTTGTGAAGTTTTTCACATTATAAACCCACCCAAAACTATATTTTCTTAACTGAATTATTGTTTTGTGAATGTCTTTCTAGAAGGAAATTTTTATACCTGATAAAAAGTGTAATTTTGCTGATAGAAAAAAATTTAAAAAGATATGAACAGTGTTGAACATGTAGAACATGATGGCAATTTGAAAAATTCAAATATCCGAAATTTCACCAAATTTAGATTTTGGTTGAGATAGGCATGAGTTGTGCATAGACGCGCGGCTACGCGCGTCTGGTATGCTTCAGCTTTACAGCTGAAAAAGTAGCAAGCGTGCAAACAGCAACCGGCACTGCCATTTAGTTCTAATGGCACTGAGTCTTTCAGCATCAGACGCTCCACTTTTTGTCGCAAGTTTCTGCCATGAAGCCAGCAGCAAATGAGCAGCTAAATTCGTCACAAAGTGCCGTGTGAACAGAACAAAAAAATCTCATATAAGACAATGCTTTGCCATCAGCTGCACGACAGATGCTCCACAAAAAGACGCCACATGTGAACAGGCTCTAATACATTACACCAAGCTCTTGGAGCTGAGAGAGTGAGTGAGCCAGCTGTTGTAGTTAGTTCACTTCACAGTTCAAAATGCTTGTGGAGTGGAGAGGTGAGTGCTCTTGTCTAGCAGTAAATTATGTTATTGGTTAAGACAGCAGCTATCAATTAAATTGAAAGATGATAGATATTCTATGAATAGATAATATGAATCCTGGGAGCTGACTAGATTTCACACAGAATTATTTCTAAAAAATCCCATCGTCCTCTTTTTAAATTTATATTTCTAAAAAATCCCAGCGTCCTCTTTTTAAATTTATCATTGGGCAGAGCTCTTGTTTCCAGGGACAATCATTGTTCCCTTTTATCCCTGCTTTACATTCACCCTGATAACACAATCATTGATCACCTTGAATTCTTAGTCCAAAAATGTGGGACTCTTTTTTTTTCTTTTTTGGAGGATGAAGCCTCTTGACTGTGGGACTCTTGACTGTCTACTGTCTGCTATAAAACTATTGTTCAATAAACAATAGAGATTTATTCGAAAAATAATTACATTATGAGGTACTTGACCTAGAAAGTATTGTTGTGGAAGAATGAACAGTGATTTTCGGTGTTATCTGCTTGTGTCAACAAGTCTTCAGGTCTAAGCTAATTGTTTACTTTTCCCCCGCACTCTCTTTACCTTGCAGTTTATATAAATGTCATTAAAATGTTTAATTAGAATTTCATAGACATTTATCGACTTAATCAAATATTGTGGAAAATGTGAGAGTCCTTAACTGTTTATTTTGGAAGTTGATAGAAAGGTGGAGTGCCGTCTAGTCCTCTCTGGAATGTAAAAGGTGTATAAATAGGAGAAAATGTTGTATAAGTGAGTTCAGTTGTTGTTCTACATTGATAACAAGTGGCAGTGTACTGTGACAGTTCTCGTTTTCGTTAATACGGACAGTGCAATCCCGTTGGCGCTATTACAAACTGTATTAATGAACTTTCATTGTCTGTAGTGTTAATCGCAATATCTTGGGACAGATTATTATTCAGGCTTACTTGACAGTTATACAGTGACTCGTGAGTGCTTGTAGAGTTTCAACTATTATTTATTAGACGCTTCTCCTTGAATTATTGAACAGTTTATTCAAAAGTTATTATTCAATATTAGATTGGCCTTTTGACATTTAGTGATTCATTTTTGAACAGTAGTATAGCAAAATCTTTATTAGCTGAACATTATCAATTTATCTGTTCCGATTTCATTATTTTGTGTAAGAAATAACTGAACAGTGTGAGTTGTGGATAATTTGTGTTAATAAAGTGCGAGTGATAAATTTAAGAGTTGCCAGCGTTATTTTAGAGATAGAACCAATACCAGTATAAAAATTACAAAACACAAATTTTCATAACCTTCTTTTAATGTGTATCGTTACATCACACAAAGCAGTAGCATAACTACAGGGTCAGTCTAGGGTGCAGGATGACCAATGATGTTGCTGGGGGAGTTATTTGCCTCTGTACAATAATTAAAAAAGAAATTTGTAATTTGGAGTAATAGTCCTCTAAAGATAAATTTAAGCAATATACATGGCTATTTATTCCAAAACGGGGGTTCGGGGTAATCCCTGAGAAAACTTTTGAAAATTACCTCTCTAAAGCCACATTTCAAGTGATTCTAGGGATTGATTCTTCCAACTTAACATTTGACACGTTATGGGTCAATGCAAATTTTATCTAGTTCTTGTATTATTGTCAATGGGAGATCGGACATTACATGAAGCTTCTACATTTCTATACTTGATACCTCACTGCTCCTGATTGGGGTACCGTAGAGTACAGTACCTTAGGATACTTGAACATTTATTTCCAAAAAGTTGAGGTGTACTCCTTGAAAACGTTTTTAAAATAACAATTCATACAAAACCACATTTCAGCGATTCCTGACATCTTCTTTGACTCTTACCGAAAATTGTCTTACAATGGCCTTCAAAAATTCCATTTTTTCGTCTGGGGGGGGGGGTTTAATATCCCCCTGATTCCTTCCCATAGTTACGCCACTGCACAAACTGTTAATGAAAAATTAAATTCACACGAAAAATTATGTACTGTATATTATTCGCAATGGAAAATTATTCTGTAATCAGCCAAAATCTCCCAACTATTTTTTGAGGATCTAGGCTCTAGGGTCTAGATTATCTGAGTGAATGTAAAGTAGTGCTGATAAAAGAAGTTGCTTTTTCTGCCATGGTAGACCTCAGCCATGTATTGATACGTTGCAGAATCCAGAAAAACTTTTCAGAACTGGCATCATTTTTAGACCAAATACTGAAGTACACAATAATTTGCAATAAAAAATCAATTATTGGTTAGGCATTGCTGTCTCATTTTCCTCCCTTGTCAGCAACTTTGAAAATTTTCTTCTATTTTCTTCTACTTTTTTTTCTCTTTTTACCCTTTTTCATATTTTTTAATTTTCATCTCTATCCTACCAATTTCTATCCTTTAACATATTGTCATCTCTTTTCCATTTCTTCAATGTTTTTTATTATTTCCATTCGTTAAGAATTCTACTTTTTCCCCTTTTTTCTAAGTTTCTCCCTTTTCCTTCCTCTTCGTTTTCTTTTCTTTCTTTTTCTTCTGCGTTTGGGGGGGGGGGAATTTCCCCTTCCCCCCGTGGATCCACCACAAGAGGTCACTAATAATTAGATGATTGGAACATTTCATCTGCTTTCTTTTTTCACACAAAAAAAGTAAAATCTTATAAAACACAACAACAAAAATTTAACAGCCACCCTTCGGGGGAATTGACCTGCCAATTAAAAGAAAATCACCCACTTCAGATCAAAGTAGGCTGATGACTCCATCAAAATAGCAAGTACTAGTACTACTTGTACTAGCTACATATTGTAATAGAAGCTGCATATTGCAAGTTGTTAAGGAATGTTGTTCTAACATTAGTAGAGGGCAGTTTAGTAATTCAAGCCATTACATAATTTACTTAGACCTTGTACTTAAGAAAATCGTTTAAAATTTTAATCTTCTAAATAACATTATTTTTAAACCCAGGGAGTTCTGAGCATTTTTATAAGTCTCTTTGGTCAGCTATCATCATTATCATCTGGAATGATTGCAGTAATCGAAGGTGTTAAAGGGCTATTTCACACAATTTGAGGTTGACTTGAGTTATATTAAAAAAGGCATAGTTGGCTTTGTAATCATATTCATGTTTAGAAGAAATTAAAGATAGATTGAGACTGAACAGTTGCTTGCAAAAATGCGTTAGACTTGTTTAAATTACCTAATTCCAGTTTTTACAACCTTGGACAAAAAATATACAAGTTCAAAAATTGAACTAATGGTATGGAGAATCACAGTACAATAGCAAAACACACACTATGTACAAAATGGCATTTGATTATTTTATTGCAAAAATTTATTGACTAATTGTTCCCAGCTACACATTGAATTATTCTTTTTTCCTTGTTAGCCAATTTAATTATTCACTCGTAAGAAAAGTATGTCAAAATACGTGAGACAATTTTCTTATTTTCCCGACCAAATCCACAAAAAATTCAAAATTCCCGACCTTTTCCCGGTTTTTCCCGACCTATTAGAACTCCCGACCTTTTCCCGACCAGTAGACACCCTGTTTGAAAGATTAGAATATTATTTAAATATTTTTAAATATCTTAAAAATATGAAAAATACAATCACGTTTAAAAATATTTTTATTTCAACCTGATTCTATCATACATTTACAAACACAAACACACAAACTTTGGTTAAGTTTCTTTGGTCAAGTTTCAAGTTTCATTGGAAAATTTCACTTCAAAGCACAATAAATTACCTATTACTTTTCTAAAACAAACTAATAAATAATATTCATCATAGTTTTGTATTGATAAAAACTGTTTTTCATTCTAGCATTTTTTCTTCTCACCCTGCAAGTGTATTAGAAATAAACAGAGGATACAATTTAATTGGTTCCGATCAGATTGCCATTATCATATAATATCAGTGGCCATGAAAATATTATTCAGATACGACCTGACAACTCTGACACCAAACCTGAACCAGCCTGGTCACTTGAAAAGAAAAAGGAAAGACAGAAAAACTTATTACAGAAAAAATACAAATCACACTAGTTCAATGAAAAATATTGACTAGAATAAACAGCCGAACTTTCTTACATGATGGAATAATCATTATAGTACATTTTCATACTTTTTGTAGTAAAATTCCAGTTAAAGGGCTTGTTTCACTACCATTATTCATGTATTTTTTAATGTTTAATTTGCCTACAATTCAGAGTTCACAGTGATGATTTTCATCGATAATTTGAACGACTCTATTAATGAAGTTCTTCCAAAGCTTATCATAAGAACAGTAAATAAATGCGAATGTTTCTAATTAAATATAGCAATGATTAATTAATGAGGAAATTGACAGTGAGACATGAGCATTACCTTGATTCTCAACTCCTTCCACGTTGGCTCCTTCTATTGTATATAACTCTGATTCATGACCAGGCCACAGTTCTAACGGATTCATCACCACTATAACACAAAAAGGTATATGATACTTGGGACAGTGATATAATAAGAATGAAAAAGATGAATGAAAGTCTGGGACTAAGGCATTCATTATCACAAGAGCAAAATATTACATTATTTTTAAAAAAGCTTCCGGATTGAGAATAGAAAGTATTGCATAATTTTCACTGTTTTTTATCAATAAAAACTACTAGTCATACAATCAATTCGAGCATATAAATAAAATAGCCGGCAGGCCACATAGTTCTTGATAACGCTATAAAAACGCTGGGAAAAGTTCAACTCAAGCGTATTTCAAAAAACCTTTGTTAGTATGCTTCTTAATCCAAAACTTGACATACGAGTATATCCCAAATTTCAACTTTTTGGCCGTGTAGTTCTATAAAATTCTAAGAAAACGACTATTTTGGGCGTATTTTTGGAAATTTTTAAAACCTGTTCTTAGCAGGCGCCTAGGGCTAGGGTATCGACTGAACATGTGTACCAAATTTCAAGTTTTTTTGGCGAAGTGGTTTTCAAGAAACGGTGATGAATGAGTGAGTCAGTCAGTGAGTGGGATTTGGCTTTTATATAAGGAGTTCACTTTTCAATCTTACAACGGTGAGAATATAAAAATGCAAGATTTACCATTTGGCTCCAAATTTTTTCAACAGTTTCCATGAAAATCATGTAATCATCAGTAGAAATAAATGATAAAAGTATGATTTTTGAATGTGAAATACAAATCTTGTTATTATTTGTTAGTATTATAAATTGAATGTTTTCAAATTGTGTGAATGCTTGAAAGAGATCCACCAAGCGAAGTTGCAAATTGAAAATTTCCAATTTCCAAATTATTCAGTATTCAAGTAATTTTAGAAGTTGACCAACTTTTTAAAGTTATAACTAACAAATAGGAAGCTTTGGAATGTCGATGAACAGGAAGGTTCTAATATGACAATCGGGGAAATTGGCGGCAATAAATTAATTAGTCAAGGAACGCCAACGCCCAAAAAAAGCAATTTTGTGAAGGGTCGAGGAGCAGGTGTTAAAATTTCAAAAAAGAGATTATTGACTTGTTTGTATAAGTAAAATATGATCAAGCATTGAATTATTCACTTTCAGTGAAACATAGTAGGTTTTACGGGTAAATTAGAATCAAATCAGAACGGCTTATGCTGGTGTGATGTGTTTCCAGGGTGTTTGCACAGAAATAAACTAATTTTAACAGTTGTTAGTGTTTCGCTTCAAGTGAACTTTTAAATTAATATTGATTAAGTGAGAAGATTCATTTTTTTATTTTTCGAGTGAAGGTATTTAGAAAATCTTAAATTTTTATTCTATGTTAACCTCAATGTTTTGGACAATGTAACATATTCAAAATTTGAGAAGGAAGCAGTTTTGGACTTGAGTCTGTTGCGCCTTCACATTCGTTGTAAAGTTGTCACAATAAATAAATAATCATAGATGCGAAATTAAACGCATGCTGTGGGATAACATTTTGCAGATTGGAGTATCGTGAATACCACAATAATTACCCAGCATGTTTTTGATTTTGCATTTACGCTTATCATTGAGTACTGGAAGCTCCACTATGTAACAGACATCACACCAGAATAAAGACGTTCTATGTTTTGATTCGAATTTCCTCATTTCACATTCATAACAAACAATGTTTTACTGAAAGTGAATAATTTTATGTTTGAACGTATTTCTCTGATAGTGCTGATTCCAACACTAATTTCTCCTTTTTTTTAAATGAATTGATGCGCCACTGTGCAAGCACCTTGACTTGTCTTGCGGAATCAATTAAAATATTGAACTTACATAAATTGATTGTGTTGTTACAGTTTTCAACATTATCTTCTGATTGTTTTGCATTGTTGATACTTTTATTTGAAAGGATGTCTTTATTTTCCTCATTTGTCCTGTGCTTTTTCATATGAACGTAAAGACTCGATTTGGCTGAAAACGTGATTCCACAGTCTGGAAAAGAAAAATCAAACGATTATGAGTTACGCACCCCATACAAAATCAATTAAATAAGAAGAGAGAGAAGAGAAGAAGAAACATCAACATTACCTTTCACAGGACAAGCGAATGACTTGGACACGTAGTGAGTTCTCTGATGATCTTTCAAGTGTTCCGCGCGTAAAAAGGCTTTAGGACACAAGTTGCAAAAAAATCGCCGTTCCTGTGTATGCTTTGTTTGATGTCTGCTCAGCTTACTCGAACTGGTGAACGCCCAATTACAGCCCTGAAATTAATTTAATAGTAAATTATTTTCAATGTATAAGTAAAAAGAAGCATTTCATCATTTCATGGTTTTTTTTTTGTAGATTACGTACTGGAGACTCCAGTTAAGGAGTATAAGATAAGTCAGATTAACAATTATACAATCTTATACACTAGTTACCATAACTACTATATCAATATTAGTTGAGGTGAGTCTTAATTTTGATGTGAAATGAGCTCTTGTACACTATAAAAAGCTTTATCAACTAAATATTTGACATTGATAAGTAGAACAATAAGGAAAGCTTAAGAAAGAAAAAAAGAAATTTATTTACAGGAATAAAACAAAAAAAAAACAAACAACACAAAAGCTTAAGGTGGATTTACACATAGCCTGCCATGTCCATGCCATGTGATTTTGACAACCGGTAACCGGTCGCTGCCGTGCACCTGCCATGACGTTGCCTAGTTGCTTGTTCTTCTGTAAGAGCGCACCCTATGCAGTTGCTAAAATGGACACGGATGAGGTGGACGTAGTGATCGCGACCGCTGCTGTGGCTATACGTGGTGACTTCTTACGTTTCCGTAGCGAACCGAAGATTCCCGAATGGCATCAGAAATACAAAATAACCGATGAGGCACCGACTGGGCGCCCAGCCGGTCATTTTTATAACCGGCTACCTGCCCCTGCCATGCCACTGCCGCGAACCGGTCGCCTGCTCGAATCGCCCTCAAGAGCGATCAGATGAAAACGGAAGAGGCATGGCAGCGGCATGGCAGGGACACGGCAGGCTATGTGTAAATCGCAAACATGCTGTACAATGTATAGTAAATGGAGAATCCGAAATAGTGATTCACACAAAAACGCACGGCAGGGGCATGGCAGGCTATGTGTAAATCCACCTTTACAAGTTACATGAGCAATTGTAAAAAAACAACATAAAATGACTAAGCTTGCGTAGCTTCACATAAATAAATAGATATTTTCCTGTAAAAAGAAAACAAGCCCCAACAGATTTAAAAAAAATTCCAATCAAAGGGCTTGTTACACTAATAAAAATCATAGCACACCACTTGAATAGTACATAAACACAGACTCGCACCTAGTCTTTAAAAAATATATTTATAAATTAATAGATATTCCATTATATCAATTTAGGGAGAAAGTCTGGATCATACATCACAATACAAGAAACGAAAAAAAGCTTACTTATTCAAAGAAAATGAAAATTACAATCTCATCTACATTAAAAGATCCCGAAATACATACACATAAAATTCATTGTCACATGGTTAGATGCAAAACATTATGAAAAATGGAAATTCATTGTGAAATATGATTATAGCTTAACATGCATGCATAACACAAAATCTCTGAATAAAATAATTATGTGAATTCCGTATATTTTCCAATACTGTACATTAAGATTGCCGAGTGAGAAGCTCGTTCAAAACATACGAGGAACATCATACTGGAATATAGAAGAATGAAAATGGCTGATATAAGTATTATAACCAATAAAAAAATAAAATACCCGCAATTAAATAAATCATAAACGAAGTAGGTATAATCGTCTTAACAGTCATTCAGAGTCTTAAGAACTTCCTTCTGTACTAATACGGTATATAATGGTCTATTGAAAGATAATGCTCTATATTTTGAATTTGAACCTTGAAATTGTAGCACTATCTAATTTATTTCAACAATGCCTAGCTTACTGATTCAACATCATTCGGCATGCAGTCCAATACAATCTGCTGGCTCTTTACAGATCTGTTCCAACTTTCTGAGGCATATTCCTGGATTTCTTGTTCCATGACAATATTAACTTAAAAAGTTAATATTCTGAGGCAATCGATCACCTGTCAAAGCCTCACATTCATTCAACAGATGAACCCTACCCTATTCATGTTCTCAGCTCTACACATTGGACAAAAGGAATATTTTGCGATACCTACACTATCTAGGCTAAATAACCTAGCAATATTCATTATATCACTGTAAACGCAGTATTACAAACCTCATAGTTGCAACTGTACGGTTTCACACCTGTATGGCAACGTATATGAGCTATGAGTCTACATGGTTTGTCGAATACTTTCTGACAGAATTCACATCGCAAATCTCCGGCGTCATGTTGATGTACACGCAAATGAGATTGAAGGGCATTCAAACTATAGTATCTTTTGCCACAAGACGCAATTTCACACCTGCAACCAATAACAATCAACATATGATAACCTTTCAAGTGGTTTTGATCTTGAATTTCATAGTGAAAATAAAATTTTGATGGCAACTCTCATTTTAATTCTATCAATTGCACTGAAGACTTTCGGTTTACTCCCGGTGGTACAAGTAGCAAATAGACATGCAAAAACTTGATATTTCCAACTTCGCTATTATCCAAAAAATTATGACACTTCCGAGCCCTTCCCTTTCGCGAAGAATGCTCTTACCAACTAAGATACAGTGAGTTTTCTGAATCATAGCATTCATTTGTTATTAGAGCCAGTCGGCTAATATATATTAATGGCAGAAATGATCCAAGGATATTGCAATTATTGCAAATCAATATAGATAGTAATGAATTTAAAGCTCTCATTTTAATGCGATCAATTGCACCGAAGACTTTCTGTTTACGAATATTGACAACAGTAACAGTTCGGATTAGGCATCGCCCGCTATCATTCATTGTTGGGGGGAACGTATTCCTGAGGGGGGTTAAAGAATAAAGAGGGGGTTAAGCCCTCTAACAGAGAATTTCTAGTAAACTATACCGTTAAAAACATACTTTTTCAATCTAAAATAAAGACTTCGGTATAAATGAAGAAAATTAATACAGATTTTAAATTAAGATACAATCAATCATTTGATTAAAAAACAATGGTTCAGAGGGCAAGTCTGATTAAATCACTTGATTAAAAAAACAATGGTTCAGTGGGCAAGTCTGGAGAAAGTGGGAATGACCAATGATGTATGGTTGTTGGGGAAGGGGCACCCTAGATTATGTAGTAAACAGCAATGGTGTTAAAGGAGGAGAATGAGTATTATAAAAAGGTGGTTCGGAGGTACTCCCCGGGAAATTTAGGAAAAATAGTCTCTCTAAAACCATATTTTAAGATTCTAGATAAATATGAAATTAGCTTTATTTCCTTCTTCCAGAGACCAAATACAGTAGAACTGAGTAGTTGGATACATCAAAATTGAAAGTCCTGAAGTGGTTCAAACAGAACTATTGTAAAATGGGTTTGAAAAATGGATAATTTGTCAAACGTTCTATAATTTTCTGGAAGATATTAAGCTACAAAATTCTGGCAGATCATTTGTCTTCTATAGATTCTCATTTTTGGCAGTCTATTTTCGTTACACATTTAAGTTACAAACCAATTTAACTTGAAAATTCACCTTTATAAATTTCATTTTCTTCAACTTCATGAAATTGCCTCAAGTGTTTTAAAACACAAAAAATCTGTCGCGGGGATCTACCCCCTCATAGTTACATCACTGATTAGGTAAAAACAAATGATAAAATTCAGAGTTTGATTAAATTTTTGTTGAAATTTATCAGTACATGAAAACAGCTTGAAACACGTTATTTATTTTCAGAGAGGTTTCATTATCCTCATCTTTTAAATCATAAATGAATCGAGTAGCAAATTTGTCTCTAGAAATTCTGGTGAATGTAAAGAGCATTTGTCAATAACAAGCGCATTCTTTGCAGTAGCGCTCTTTTCGTATGAGGACTGTGCGTCATCTGGCCTATTACCGGCACACAGCAATATTACAAAAAAATGGAACTTCAGATTTATTAAAATGATAAACAGACAATAATATTGTAAGTTAATGACGAAATCTTATTGATTCGGGTAAATCCAGAAAAGTGAATCTCTGTACTGTTGTTTTCTAACATTATCTATTTTCAACACTTTATGAGGTGGACATGAACATAATATGGGGGGGGGGGGGGGGTACATAAACAATGACCCAAAATATTTGACGTGTCCCTCCTGACCCGCCTCCCCCACCGGTGTTGACTCCTGTGTTAAGATTGTAAATAAGAGGAGGAATAAGCAGAATTTTAGATGAGAAAAAAAATTTAGAAAGAAAACAGTGATTAGAAAAATTGGAACAACTTTAAACGCAGACAATTCCCAAGTGATCCTAAGGCCGTTAAGGATAATGATAAAAAATCAGTATTGTATTGTCTGTTCGCTGAGGAAAGGACTAAGGTTCTGAAACCTCATGCTACTCAGAAATGTAATTTCTGTTGTAAAAACAAGTTTGTATTCATTAACAACGATGAAAATTGCATAATTAATTTTGGTTGATAATACTTACACATGAGGTGCGTGCTCTAGACCGTGTTCCTTCAAGTGTATTTCCAACTTGCGTTTTGTTTGGAACGCCTTATCACATCCTTCAACCGTGCACACCATGTTTGCTGGTCGATCGTGAAGTTTTAGATGTGTAGTGAGGTTGTAAATGGTTGTGAAAGTACTACTGCAGCTGTCACACTAAAATGATAAAACATAGATATTATTTAAAAAATATGACAATCAAATGGTTTAATACAAGGTACATTAAAATTGTAAGAACCTGACCTTTTTCTCCGGACCTAAAACAAATACAAATAGAAACATGCGGTTAGTTTTGAAATGAATGCCCACTCTTTATCGATGCATGCCAGAGATGCCAACTCTGTACGGCAGTTGCGAGGGTTAGAACTGTTTCTGCCACTTGGAATGATGAAGTTACGGATACAAATTTCGGTAGGCGCCAGTACTAAAATAATGATGGTGGCCATGTTCTAGAACAACGATAACGTAATCCATTGTGCTCCAACAATTTCCTGTCCCAAAACATGGACACCATCATTTATTTAGCACTGGCGCTTAGCCAAAATTTTGTACACGAGAATTCTAAGTGACAAAAACAGATTTGATTTTCGCAGCTGCGCTACAGAGCTGTCACCTCTTGCATGCATCTCTAAAGAGTGAGAGTTTATTTTAAAACAAGCCGCATGTTTCTATTTTTCAGGTCCGGAGCAAAACCGATGGAGGCCTTACTACTTGAATTAATTCACCTCGTATAGGCTAGAGAATTTAGAACTGGAAACTCTAAACAAAAGATTTGGTAGCATATAAGGTTAATAAAGTAATATGCTCTGGAATATTTTCTGTTCTTTGAATCATAAACACCAATTCGTTCATTTATTAGTAGCAAATTGATTGATAAAATTCTAGTTTCAGCTAATATGGTTCATTCAAATTTGAGAAAAAATTCAGACAGTAGAGTCTGGGTTCTATTGATTCAAGAGGCTTTTGCTCTTATGCAAGCACCATTAAACTTTCCGACTTTATACTACAAATATTTAAACACACTTTTTGTTTGAAAGTTGATTGCTGAAACTGTGAAATTTGAGGTCGGTGTGGTAGCCTTTGGACAGTCACCCTAAGCACAATAATGAAGCTGTACCTGTTTTCAAACTGGGAGCGTTACATATATGGAGGCGGTTGTTAAAATTCCATCAATAAATATTTGGAATTAGAAATTCTTGCATAAGACGACAGAATAAAATCATCTTAATTAATTTCTATGCTCGGTGACGGGACTAGTTTTCAAACAGAAATTGAAACAATTTAAAAAAGAACATAAGTTATTTTCTTAATTTATTTTATTATTGTATAACTTATATATACAGGGTGTTTCGGAACTCTCAACCAATACTTCTAGGCAGTGTTTCTGGACCACTAACAAAAGTAAATATTGTAATAAAATTTTTCTAAAATCCCCAGTTACTCACACAGCCGCCATTTTGTTTTTTTCACTCATTATTTTTTTATTCGAACACCTCTGAATGTATAATTTTGAAATTTTGCAAACAGCTTTATAACAATTAAAACAATCTTAAAAAAATCAATCAAAATTTTCCGACATCAAAAAACAAAATGGCGGCCAATCCTTCGAACACGATTAAATAAATAATGGCTGATGATATCAAAATTTGACTGGAATAACGTTTTTTAGACATTGTTATTGCAAATCCAACGATACCTCATTTTTCAAGATTGGCCAACAATTAACAGAGATATGCTACTTTTTAGGGTGTGCAGTGGTTGGAAGCGAAAAACTGCAACCCGTTCTCAACCACCGCACACCCTAAGAAGTAGCATATCTTTGTTAATTGTTGGCCAATCTTGGAAAATGAGGTATCGTTGGATTTGCAATAAAAATATCTAAAAAACGTTATTCCAGTCAAATTTTGATATCATCAGCCATTATTAATTTAATCCTGTTCAAAGATTTTAAATAGCCGCCATTTTGTTTTTTGATGTCGGAAAATTTTGATTAATGTTTTCAAGATTGTTTCAATTGTTATAAAGCTGTTTGCAAAATTTCAAAATTATGCATTCAGAGGTGTTCGAATAAAAAAATAATGAGTGAAAAAAAAAACAAAATGGCGGCTGTGTGAGTAACTGGGGATTTTAGAAAATTTTTATTACAATATTTACTTTTGTTAGTGGTCCAGAAACACTGCCTAGAAGTATTGGTAGAGAGTTCCGAAACACCCTGTATATTATGTATTGTGTTTTGGAAACAAATAAAGGCTTTATTTATTTAATTAATTTGTATTAAAACTCAGTATGCGTTGGTCCATAATGAACAGCGAATAGTATATAATATTATCACTTGGACATTTCAGGCACTGAGGATAGGCATCCTTTCCGAAAACATGTTAGGCCTCAAGAAGGAAAATTTCGAATCAGATCAAAATTTATTTCTATCAGTTCTGCATGTCATCCAAGTGAAAATATATACTAATGTATGAATAAAGATTCTATATTAGTCCAGTAAACACTTGTTGTGAGAAAACTCTCTCAGTTGATGTAACTGCCGAATCTATATTATCTTGTTCAGGTAATAAATGAATGTGGTTGTGACAAAATATCAAGCATTATTGTATACTTGTCAAATATTATATCAATTGTATTATTTCAAGTGAATTAGTATTCATTATGAATTATTGTGACTTCAATGGATGATTACCTTGTATTCTTTCTTCTTCAAATGTGTTGACAGGTGGCGTTTAAGTCTAAAACTTGTGTAGAAAGACCAAGAACAACCTTCATAATGACACTGTAAAATCAAAAAAGGTTATAACAAACAATATACACAGTAAATTGAAACTGATGTATCAAGAAATATGAAATATACCAAAATTGTTATTTCAATCAAATTATTTCAACTGTTGTTAATAGTAATCTCCAAAAATTATATAATTTTCGATTACTAACCTGCTCGAAATTTATCCCATATATTGTGCATTGACAAAAACATATGATGATAAATCAAGTAAGATCAGAATCATGCTGTCTAGATCAATATAATTTAAAACATTCTTGAACACGGCTTATTCACTTCATACTGATATTATAATGCCATAAAGAATAAAGATGTATTGTAAGTAAAAAGCATAATTGCCTTATTGTGACTTGAGATGAATTAAGTTTTTTTCATCTCAGATACAAAAAAGGCACATCAATTGTGTTGCTTTCCAAACGTCTCTGTCGAATGATGTCTTGGACTCAGAAAGTAGCTAAGAGGTGTGCTAGACAGTTGTAGACACTCATCTGTGCAGCCAGACCCTGTGTAAAGGTAAAAGGTGTCTGTCAACATAAAAACTTCAGAATTTAAGAACTTCAGTGGACTGAATTTGAGTTTCAGAATTTGTTTCGGTGGGCTTGGCATACTGACACAGTTTTGTTAGCTCAGTGAAGAAATCAATCACAAATTACCTCACTCCTCGTTTGTGTAGTAGGCTGATTGGACTAAACCATAACGATGAGGTCTGAAGAGTCACCTACAGTCGAAATCGGCTATGGTACTATATACATCATACTAAAAGCATAAAAAATTAATTGCCTGCTCAGGACAGAAATAGTAATGAGCAATGTGGAATTTCTGTCGAGAGCAACATGCGATTAATTATTTCTATTTTCGATAACAGACTTGACTAAAAGCACAAATAATTCACAACTGCATACCTTGAATGGTTTAATATTGAAATGTGTAAGGATGTGTATTTTCAATGCTGAAAGTTTGCTGAAAACATGGTCGCAGTCTTCTATTGGGCAAGACCAATTATGTCGATTACCTGACTTAGTTTCCCAATGCACATTTGCCACAATTCCCAATGATTTCAGTGCTTCAGTTACAGGTTCCTCTTCTGTAAAATAATTCAACACTGATAATTAAAGACCAAGATTTTTTCATTATTTTTTTGTTTCTACTGGATTGAATGTTTTTCTTTCACAAGAAGTCACACAGAAGAGAACCTTCCATGTCCATTTTGTCTGAGACTTTTGCGTGGGCACAAAACATGTCAGAACAGGAATCGAACGCGTGAACGCAGGAATAAAAAACTCATCAGACATATAAACGTCAACATTACAATTGAAAAAAATAAAATGTACCATATAGGCCTTCACTATTTATTGAGAAAATTATATACAATATAAAATCAATTAACAGCGAATAAAACATCCAAGCAATCACACTAGGCTTTATGGCACAGAAAACACTCAACCTGCTAAAAAAATTATCTTCGTTTATTATTTATTAGACTTGTATTCAATTTAATTTCAAATTTATATGTATTAACACTCAGATGCTATATAAGGTATTATTATTATTATTATTATTATCATCTAGCATCCCAAAAATCTGATTGCCAGACTGGGGACAATTCAAGAATGGGCTAAGTATAATACTTACTAATACTAATATTAAAAAACGAAAGTTTCAGTAAGTCATATAGGCCTGTATACTAACGTTGAACATAAATATTTCGAATCTATTCTAAAATTCATTCATCGAATAGAATGCCCTCTCTAAAAGCCATTTCTTAAGTTCCCTCCAAAAAATTATCAATTCTTTCAAGTTACTGGGAAGCTGGTTAAAGACTTTCGGACCAGCATAGGTCAGACAGCTCTTAAAATTCTGAGTTCTATGGGAGCTACTTGCCAATCTACTACCATGCCTTGTACCTGTGGTTCTCATTTAATTTATTCAGTTTGTCCAAGTTCTTGTATGTCCAGATATTAACCTCAAGAATATACAAGCAGGTTAATGGAAGAATTCTCAGTTCCCTAAATAGCTCTCTACATGGGTGGTAGGGCGGTTTTCCAAGAAGCGTTCTCACCACACGCTTTTGTAATTTGAAAACGTAATTTGAAAAACCTAATTTGAAAGGTTGCTATACACTCTCATGTCCATGGCCCTATATCGAAGTCAACCGGAGTTCTTGGTAGATGAGAAAGATCAGTCTGACACAAAACTAGGTGTCACCTGTCTCTCTATCAGCTATTGTTTTTTAGAACAAACTGCTCAGCCATCTCTAGGAAAGGGATAGCCGTGAGCCGTTATCAGATACAGATAAGCTGCGTTCTCCTAGGCACTCGCTCTGTAAGGGTGACCGATTAGATTGGCCAGCAAAAAGACACTGTTCTCTGCTGTAAAATCACTATCCGGTGGTTCGGAACCCACCTAAAACTGTACGTCCAGCTCATCACTCACCACCATCCAACTCATTACCCACGCACAGGTATCAAACTTATGTGGGCTTCATCCTCAAAAAAAGCTCATAAATGGCCATGGATATGTACCAGCACGTCAGACAATTCAAAGATCCGACAAAATCTTTTTAAGCCCCGAAAATAATTTCAAACTCTTTTGATCTCGATCAATATTTAAATTAAATTTGAACAAAACCATAATAATCAACATATTTTATGGTAAGTTTCAGAAACAGTATTTTTATTCAAAGGAAGAGCGAAACTTACCACTAGCAGAATTATCTTTCCTTGTTGAAACATCTTCAGGGTTTATTTCCACAAGTATACCTGAAATAATAGTATAACAGTAATCATAAAAGAAAAGAAAGTGGCCCAAGGTTGAGTTTTATAATAACCATTGTAATCTGAGTTTATTCAAACGTGCGACTGTAGAGTATAGTTGAAGCCTGATTCACAAACAAAGTTTTGACGCTGCGGTATGCGACAAAAAAGTTGTTAGGGCTGACTTCGAGTCGTCACCTCCACACACAACGCGGTTATGCGGAAAGACGTTTCTTGACACACAAGCGCAGCCAATCGAGTTGTACGAAATTGCAAAAGTTTCATATGTTTTCGCGTCATCCATAGTCTAGTCATCAAAAACCAACTCATCGAAATGCTCTGAATTTCAACGAAAGCACGTTAAATTTCGGAATTTAATTTAATTCAGTTTATTTAACCAATAAGCACTTACCCTGCTAAATAAAAATAAATACATTCGTACACTCAACTAAGAAAATAAAGTACATTTGCTGATGTGGTAATAAAAGTATGAATAGAGAGAAAAAAATACTTGATGCAAAGAGAAATAACAAAGCTGGTGAAAGGAATCGCTCATATGGACCTCAGGGGTCTGTTTTAGAGTCGACAGTAGAAGAAAAGCAATACTAGAATTGGGTGTTTTTGAAGAGCAATTGATAAATAATAGAAACAAGGAACTGTAGAATAGAAGGAAGTGATAGAATTAAATATTGAGTAAAATGAACACACACACACCCATAAAAGGAGATAAAAACAAACAACAACAGGAGCTATAAAGAGAAAGATAAAAGAGGTAATGATGAAAGAAAAAGAAATAAATTAGAAAAGTTAAGTAGGCCTAATGAATACTGTAGATCAGGTGTATTAAGACTAGCAAACGCCAACATTCCATGTCACTTAAATGTGACAACCTATCAGATTTTTTTCAACTTTTTATGGTAAATTCAATGACTTTCAGTCGTTCGTTGACTGCAAGTCGTTGAATTTACCATAAAGTTGATATTAACAACACAGATTGTTATGGAACAAGAAATCCAGGAATTTTTATTATTGTATTGCGACACTGTACAAACCCCTGTCAGACTAATTTCCATTGGACAATTCTGCAGAGTGGTATGTATTAAGAAGGTTACATTTCTATCTCATATAGAGCGCACATTCTTATACAATCCAGAGTGATGCAGATGAGAGCGCACATTCTTATAAATGCCAGAGTGATTTAGATGAGAGCTTCATGTTGCATAGTGGTGCCTATAGAGACAGCATTGTAAGCTATCCATTTTCAAAGGCATAGAGGAGGGCAGATCTGATAATTTTTTGCATTGAAAACATTCTTGGTAGTACGGTATACAAAAGGTCTGATGGATGCTGTCTCCTGTCAAGGCACAAATATTATCAGGCGTTAATTTTTTACGTAAAAAATATGTGCTCTATTCAAGTGCATAGGAGCTTGAGCTTCATTTTTAGCAAAAAAATTAACCTTTTCAATATATGTGTGTGTGTGTGCCTACCTAAAACGCAAAATTGTGCGACACACCGCGCCGCATTCTGTATGAATGGGACTTACCGAGTGAAAGGAAGATATAAATTAATCTCAATTCAACTGACTGATGTCATCTACCATAAGTACATTAGAAAAATGTACTCAATTATAATATTCTAAGAAAGTCCATCCAAGAGGAAAAGTTCGTCTTGTGAATGGCTTGGAAGATTGTCATAGCCAATGTCACTCAGTCATTAATAATGGCTGTAATAAATAGATCATTTACAATGATCCGAACAAGAATCGAGTACCAAGCGACTCGTGTGCTGACGGCCTTAGTATTTACCTGGTAATTCAGTCTGGTTTACACCTTCCTCTGACAGAGATTCTGAGCTTTCCAATTTCAAACAAAAGTTTGATAACGAATTAGTTGCCTTCAAGATGTCACTAGCTTTCCCAATATATTGCTCTTCACCAATTTCTGTTTTAATCACAATTTCAGTTCTGTCTTCCAATTTGTCAGTTGAAATTGCAACAACAGCTTTGGCTGCCTTCTCTTCAGAACCATTCGCTAATTCTGAATTTGCATGAACAGAGGATTGAAATTCATCGGCAGATGTCATAGTGTCACTTATAAAAGTGATATTTTCATTAGTAACAGGGAACATTACAATTCCAGAACTGTGGATTCCGTCGGTGGAGAAATACTGCAAGTTTGTGTTTGAATCAACATCAATAATGGACGTATTTGGCACAAATGTTATTTTATCTGTGAAAGTACTTGTTTGTTCGATAGCTTTTGAAATTCCTAATGACTTATAATTTTCCTTTTTCAGAATTTTTCCAGAGCGAATCAATTTTTTGGGGATTTTAATGTAAGGTAGAGCACTTTTAGGTTTTGAAAGTCGCGCTTCATTCCTTTGATTGTTGTATTCATCATTACACATCGTTAATAATCCTAACGACTCTAACGATACTACATTGGAATTCTGATTTTTACATTCATTCTTGATAGGCGAAAGGTGTAACAATACATTCTCACTCAGGGTGTCCTCTTTAGAAGTTGGATCTGACTGAAAACCGTTCAATTCTTCAAGAAAAGTAGTGTTAATGCTATCTGCTTGCGTTTGCAAAGCTAGGTTAGGAGACAAAGTATACACCGAGCTGATTTGCGTTTCGGTATCAATATCGCTGTTATCATTTTTTGGTGAGGTTAGTTCAGATAATGTAACTATTCTGTCACCCAGGTCTAGAGATTCAATTTTAGAACTGTCTAAGTCCACAATAGATCCTGACTCTGCTTTTTGTCTAACCCACTCATAAACATCACCATGAAATAAATTGCTTTCGTCCAAGTTTTGAAGGAGACCCAAGCCCAGATTTCCCGAGCTAGTCCCGCCATTGTTACAGTAATCACTATTAAGTCCCATAATTAAGGGAGCACTATCAGAACTTAGACTGCATTTGAATTTTGAACTTGAATTACTATCTTCTTCAAGTTCCGCGCTATTTAATTCTAAATCACTAGAAACACCGTCGTTCGACATTTGAGGCCCCCGACAGATAAAGGGGTTTACAAAGGAGACCATGAAACTCAACTACAAACTACAACAACACTTCCAGCAAATGAGCAGACTTCCACTATCGAGTATCGATCAAGCTTCAAATATTCGGCTTTGGATACTTCCAATTTCCCTAGTTTCTCTATTTAAATAGCATTTTGATGTTAAAGCACGAATTTTGATATTTATAGATTTCCAGCAAGTCATTTCTTGATTATTAATTAATCTTTCGTACGATGACGAAGACTGAAAACTGCAGTTTGTGTTGAATAAACAAGAAGGCATTGGAAGATTATGCGGCAGCGAAACCGGCCATTTGTGGTAGAGTTCATGGGTTTCTTTTACCGGTAACCGGTAAGTGTAACTGGTGGCTATGTCTCATGTGGTACAAAAAAAAATATGTATGTCTGACCAACCAATTGAAAAGTTTCAACGTAGATCACGTTACCGGTAAGGCTCCCGAAATCTCAACCAATGGTTGAGTTCATGAGAGCCTGCTCATTTACCGGTAAATTTTAACGATAAACTGCTGTTGTGCTGAACCAACGCTTCCTGCTTTTGTACTCAAGAAGGCATTGGCTGCACCAACCATTCCCTAGATTTGGCACATCTTTTGAAATTATTGTGCCCGGCCCTTTGTCTGAACCCTGTTTTGACAAGAAATGGCTTAGACAATTCTCCCATAAATTTTACTTAAGAATAGGTATCTGTTAGTGTCATTATAAGAATTTTAGTTTTGACATCCAGGCCAAACTGTTTCAATATTGATATTCCATCAATAAAGATCTGTCAATGGAGTCATTTTATGCTTTTTGAAAGTCAATGAATGACATTACGTATGGTTTGTTTGGAAGTTTACAATAATTCATAATGTTTTTAAGGTTGAAAATTTGTTCTGAAAGCTGCTATGAAAAAAATCAACTAGAAGTAAAGTACAATAGCATTTAAGAAAAATTAAATATCCCATCTCTTGTTTTTATTATTCATATGTATGAGCTTGCTGTTCAGAACTAACCTTTTTCGAGTCGCGGCGGACGCGTTTCAAACTATGTTGTTCTTCTTCGACGCCAGTCAGTCTGCAACCAAGCGCCGAAGAAGAACAACATAGTTCGAAACGCGTCCGCCGCGACTCTAAAAAGGTTAGTTCTGCACAGCAAGTTTATACATATGAATAGTTCTACTGCAGTTCACGAAAAATGGATATTTTCACAACAATAATCTTGTTTTTAGTTTTATAGTAAAAAAAAAGAATTACACTGCAATTTAATATTACAAACAAGAAATATGCTAGGTAGGCTACATAACTTGGCCTGTGAAAAGAAAGAACACGATCTATTTTTAACAATTAAGGTAAACAATAGCCCAGGCAAACGCCAGACTAAATAAATTCATGCGAATCTGGAATATTGCATTGGAAATGTTGAGTGGAAACGGTGGGGGTTTTCAGGCAGTTTATTTGCAACTGAAGTTGATTTCAAGACGAAACGAGGCTTATAAGAAATATGAGTCAAGAAATAAGTTAAAAATTTCACTGTCCTTATTTTAAATCATTAGAAGAGGGATTTGCACAAAAAACAATTTCAATTAAAGATTCATTCAAGAGGCGAATGTAGTGTAGGCAGGGCCGAATTTGGGGTGTCTGTACCCCCTGTGCACCCCCACTAACTGCTACAGTATAACCTGTTTTTGATACCGTACGTATTATAAATTAAAAAGAAAATAAAGTAAAAAGCCCAGTTAACTTTTGCAGATTATATAACATAAGTATTTAAGAACACACTGTTATCTTACATGATCTTATAAGAGTCGAAAGTTTATAAAATAGCATTATTTAGCTAAGAGGTATCTTTCTTGAACCATCTTTAGCAAATGTATTGATTATATCATCATAGTCTAGCCGTACAGTAATGTCTGACTCAATGCATAGCACTGCATTGTTGACTATCTGTTTTGTACTTGACTTGATCGCAAGTAGGTAATTCTTAATCCTTTTTGAAATATGAGTCATAAGACTAAACTATCCTTTTTGAACGTAACATATTGTATGACTTATATTTTGTATGCGACTTGTTTACTCACTTGTGACATGTTTTTCTTATCACTGTTTGTATTAGGTGCTTTCATTTTTTATATGGAAAAAATTCTTGATTTTTGCTGCACCCCAAAATTTGCCGCCCTGTGCAGGTGCACATACAGCACATTCAGGAAATCCGGCCGAGTGTAGGCCTGCAAGAATTTATTTGGTAGCCTCAAAATGTTAATTTTAGTGCTAGGAAAAAAATCCAAGTTGCGTCAGATGTAGGTACAATAGCACGACTTGAAAAATTTCAATTATCTAGTCCTTTAGTTTTCTGTATGGGTATTAGAAAAAAAGTCGGCGGCAGCTCTGCGATTTATTATTACTCTAGCGAGGCCTGTTGCACGTGTGGCAGAAAGCAATAATAGCTTTGCGACTGCTGCGCGATTGTAACACGTCTGAAACCGGCCTAATTTTTCAAGATCAATGTCCAGTAGTGCTGGTCACTAATAATTTCTCTGCATACTTACCGACCATTTGACATCTTCATTTCTATGTATTTTACATACAACTTATATAAAGCTCACAAATAAGTTGCCATTTTCAGCAGAGCTTGTCTTCCGATCTCATAGGCTGGTCTTCATTATCAACGGTCATGTACTAACCATGTACCGTACCATGCCAAAAAGTAATAATATAAAACTATTTGTAGGAAGAAATTGCAAGTCAATTCAAATAGGATTTTATAATAAGTTCGGCTCATTTGCGAAACAATTCCTTTTTATTATAAATGAGTATCAATGCAATGCAAAAAATCACTTGATGGTTACATGATACAGTACTTGATATACAGTTATAATTACTTGACAAATTAGGAGATATACTGAGATTAATGAATACAAAAATTTTGAGATAAATTAATACTACAATAGTAATCAGCAGCTATGATATTCTATAATAATAGCCATAAATCTAATGTTAAATATTAATTTAGAAAGATTATTGACACCTTTAAAAATTACTAAAAAGAAAACTTACTTTCAATAAATGAATTTCTCTCCAACGCCTCTTCCTCAATAAGAGCAGAGCGTTTTATTGTATGCATTATGGTCCCCAATATTCAGTGTTCAGCATGTAAACGTAAAGAAAACATAATCACACATTGCTTTATGAACTTTATGAGGACTACTCGAAAAAAATTGAAGGAACCTTAGTTCAGCACGACAAACGTTTAGCAGACATGACTGCTGAACTTAAGCTACAGGCAGAAATGAGGAAATATGTACAAATTATTGCCATTACAAAATAATACGGTTCAAATGCACTTCATTAAAATTGGTGAATTAAGAGCTAATTTGTCAGAATGGGAACCAATGCGTCCGCAACTAATGGAGAATTATCCTGCTATGCCGTAAGGCGTGACAGAGAAAACAGCGGTACAAGATGTGTGTATGCAAAACATTGAAAAAGAAGAAAACAAATCTTAAGTTAACCAAGCATAAACCATGATAGCATAAGATCGCTAAACTCCCAAATTATGTAAGGCGTAATACAGAAAACAGGGAACACAAATTTATGTATGCGAAAAATGTAAAATTATGCTCTCAAATAAACCAAGCATAAATTTATAATTTTTTTTGTTGTTTTTCTTTGGCTGCTCCTCTTCAATTGCTTGTACTGACACCGGACATTTCTTGGAGTTCTTTCAATAGATACTTTGCATACTCAGCATTATCAATAGGTTTAACTGAAACAATAACCACCTTCCTTCTCATTTCATCCTGAAAAATGAAAAAAAAAAAAAGAATTAAAACACAAACATTCAATATGAAAAAATAATATTAAGCTTAATCAATATTGAAAGCACATTTACATTCAATAAATTAAAGCGGGTTAAAATATAGACTTTGGATCCAAGTTCAACACATAAGTTGGTCTAATTTTTCATGCATCTAATAGCTTTTTTGAGAAAATAAACTTTTTTAAATGGAGACATAAATACAAAAAATTGAAGACAGTCTTAGAGGACTGTTGACCTAGTGATCCATGCACCCCTAGAGCCACAGTAATTTCGTATGAAAGCTCTTACAAATCTTGAAAAAAAATGATGATAGGTCATTTATCGGAATTTATCTCTCGAATTTTGTTAATATTTGTAAATTTGGATAATACCAAGATTTTTGTTCCAGGGGTACCAGTAACTGGGAAACTCATTTCACCGTTTTATCTCCACTAGTTTTTGAGCTGTAGCTATTCAAACAGCCACACGATACTATTATTATTGAGCGATGGCTCATTCATCTCAGCTCATCGAGACGGTCGACGTTCATGAATATTTTTCATGAATATCTGTTGATTTCGGCTCACCAATAAGATTTTTATCCCAGGGGTACCCAGTAATTGCCTTCAATACCTTGAAAAAGACAATTCTCAACATTTAAATGGCTCAAAGTCAGGAATTTTCAATTGATAATTGATTGCTGATAACAATTACGGAATTTTCTTTTTTTAAATTTTGCCAATTACTAAGAGCTGTAAATCATGAACTATGTGGGGTAGAGTAGAGCAATTAGTGTCAACATTCATTAAACTCCTAGAAAAGGTTTTCATTAATTTTTTTATTCAACAATTATTTTGGCCTCGAATTTGTAAATTTTTTAAATTTAGCATCATATCCAGTAGTTACGCTTCATTTACAGAGTGGGTTCTTATATTATGATTTATTTCAAGAACATTTGTTTTCCAATTTAAGACATTTCTACATTTTCATGTTGAAAAATTTCAGTTAGAGCTATTTAGTTGTTTAAAATAGTAATTTTCGAGGTATGAGAGGCAAATTACTGGGTGCCCAAGAGATGATAAATAAACAGAATTTATTAATTTCGAATTCCTTTAATTGCTATTACTTTATACTGAAGACTTCCGCAATGGCGGATATTGACAACAGCATTGAAAAGCTGATGGGAATCGATGAATGCTACTGTACAAAAATATCAGTCACCACCGGGAATCGAACCACGGACCTCTAAATTGCCGGTTGAGCGCCTTAACCACTAGACCATGGAGACCTTTCTGCACAGGAGCATTCATTTTCAACTTGGCCATATCGGCTCGTATCTCACAAGTTAGTTTGAAGTGACTGACAATTGAATAAACTGACAAATATACATAAACAGAATTTATTAAGAGATACGAGCCGATATGGCCAAGTTGAAAATGAATGCTCCTGTGCAGAAAGGTCTCCATGGTCTAGTGGTTAAGGCGCTCAACCGGCAATTGAGAGGTCCGTGGTTCGATTCCCGGTGGTGACTGATATTTTTGTACAGTAGCATTCATCGATTCCCATCAGCTTTTCAATGCTGTTGTCAATATCCGCCATTGCGGAAGTCTTCAGTATAAAGTAATAGCAATTAAAGGAATTAGAAATTAATAAATTCTGTTTATGTATATTTGTCAGTTTATTCAATTGTCAGTCACTTCAAACTAACTTGTGAGATACGAGCCGATATGGCCAAGTTGAAAATGAATGCTCCTGTGCAGAAAGGTCTCCATGGTCTAGTGGTTAAGGCGCTCAACCGGCAATTTAGAGGTCCGTGGTTCGATTCCCGGTGGTGACTGATATTTTTGTACAGTAGCATTCATCGATTCCCATCAGCTTTTCAATGCTGTTGTCAATATCCGCCATTGCGGAAGTCTTCAGTATAAAGTAATAGCAATTAAAGGAATTAGAAATTAATAAATTCTGTTTATGTATATTTGTCAGTTTATTCAATTGTCAGTCACTTCAAACTAACTTGTGAGATACGAGCCGATATGGCCAAGTTGAAAATGAATGCTCCTGTGCAGAAAGGTCTCCATGGTCTAGTGGTTAAGGCGCTCAACCGGCAATTGAGAGGTCCGTGGTTCGATTCCCGGTGGTGACTGATATTTTTGTACAGTAGCATTCATCGATTCCCATCAGCTTTTCAATGCTGTTGTCAATATCCGCCATTGCGGAAGTCTTCAGTATAAAGTAATAGCAATTAAAGGAATTCGAAATTAATAAATTCTGTTTATATATATTTGTCAGTTTATTCAATTGTCAGTCACTTCAAACTAACTTGTGAGATAATAAATCTTATTGAGAGCCGAAATCAACATATTCATAAACGATGAACTGAGATGAATGAGCTGTCGCTCAATAATAATAAAATCGTGTTGCTGTTTGAATAGCTGCAGCTGAAAAACTACTGGACATAAAACGGTGAAATGAGTTTCAAATTGTAGAAAACGTTGTCCCCCCCCTCGAGAAGTTTTCAAGTGTAAATTTATATCCTGCCATCAGTGAGATAAAGTCGTTTTAATTATTCAAAATTATCAACTTTCCAGAAAATTTCAAGAAATTTGAACTTTTCAATTTTGGACCTATTTATGGTACAGAGGAGAAATTTGCAACAAATTCTTAAAAACAACAAGTGTAACTTTTCCTGTCCTACACTTAGATTGGCCTCCAATTAGAAAAAACCAAAATGAAATTAGTAAATTCTACAGTTTTTCCAAGATGGCCGACAAATCATAGCTAGATTCTTGAGGACTTTTAGTATGTAATTCGGCATGTTTCTGGTTATATATCCCGATTTTCAGCCATGTTTGAGTTTTTCCTTTCTCCTTTAAGTGTATGCTACTTTAACTGGACTTTTATTGTAGTTCAAAATTTTCAACAAAACATATTTTTTGGATAATCTTAACAGGATCTATGCATGCTAGGAAGATGCGATTTGGGCCTGGTTATAATTACATCAGGCAGTGCCCTATTGCTAGAAACCTGGCATCTGACTGCAAGAGAGGACACAAGTCATGGCTTACACTTTAATAGGATGGGTCGGCTCAGAATTGCTAGAAAGATCAGTGTTATAATTGAGAAATGTGTCGAAAGCAATTTTTTCTTCTCGAGTCAGAGGAAGACCACACCAATGCCCCATCTGCTTTGAATATAGGTCTTAAATCATCAAATGATAGAAATGGTATAGGCCTACATGTTAATTGTTATGCAGATAATACAGGGTCTAGGGGGTTGATGGGTGCTTCCCCTGTGTTCTCTGAGCTGTCAATTTTGCAAGGTAATGATTTAGAAACTCCAGAGGGAACCAAGGTGCAACTTCACAGGCTTTGAGTATAGGCGGAGGTGGGGTGTAACAAGACCTACAGAACAGTGTAACATTCTAAAACCTTATTCAACTTTTCCAGAAATCTTTCTGCTTTTTGCAAGTTAGATTTTTTGCAAATTACCTCAGGGCATATTCCTGGCAAGTTATCCTCAAGCCCGATTTAAAAGTAAACTTGAGGAATTTCTTCTGAGCTGTCATATTGAAAAAATACAAAGCTGGTATTGTCTTGAGCTGATCATTGTTTTGATATAATTTTGTAATAGTTACTCTTAAATGCTTTCTTTGAATTTTCAATTTTTATTTCAAACGTATTCATAACAAAGACATATAATTTAATTGTTGACTATTTGTGTATTAAATTTCTTCAATTTCAAATACTTGTGGTATTGTTTGAGCTCCTGTGCACAGATGGAATTTTTTTATGTCTTTGCATATTAGTATTTTGCCTTATAAGTTAAAATACTTTATGGCTGTATTTTTGTTTCATAATTAATGCTTATTTTTGGAATAAAGTTATTTAATTCGATAACTACAACCATAAATTGATCAATTCTTGCTGTTTAATCTAAGCTACACACTACAACAGTGTAACACACTGAAGATAGATATTTTTGTCTTATGTCCCTCATCATTGCCAGACTCTAGTTGGACAACTCAGTCCTCACACAGCAATGTTCCTGGAAACCATAGCCTTATCATCAAGTGTTGGAACATATTTAAATGCTTTGCCCACTGCACAAAACATGAATTTATCCAGCTTTCAACTGATAAAACTGCATAATATAATTCTTTAAACCGAAAGAAGATCAGAGTCCGGCCTTGTCCGCTGTCCATTTGCATTGCTGGAAACAGACGCTAAATAAATTGTACAAGAACTAAATTTTGATCACAACGAAAAATTAGAAGCTGCAAAATATTACAGTGACACTTACATTGAATGTTTCAACCTTAGATCGAAGTCGGATATTGTACAATCTAAACTGAGGAATTCGGAACAACTTTTCTATTTCTTTTTCATTATCTAGCATTGCACCGATATCATCAGCAGTGGCACTTAGAATCTGTTCAGCTACGTCTTGGAAAGCACTTGCCCATTGACTATCAGTTATATCAGCAATTTGTAACTGCAATGGAAATCAAACAAAATGTTTCAACATTAATTTCAATGTATTAAATTTAATATAACACATTATTGGAAATTAAATTGTATAATGCAGAAAAATTATGTCAAACAATAATAAACATGCAAAAAAGAATGCAAATAATAAATGACAAAATAATCTTCACCAGAATTGCAGAGAAAGCCCCTATCTCCCCTTTGAATCCACAGCAAGTGACACATAAGCTTTACAATAACTATTAAAGAGTATACTAGTGAGCCCAACGGGCTGGAGAACTGGCTTGCAAACAACTAATTTTGGAAATGGAAACTCATCTGGGAAGCTTATCCTAGGGGAAGGTAGTAACGAAAAACGGCTGTTTAGAAGATACTGACTTACATAAAATTCACAAGACATCTATCACTTGAAGTTCAAGTTCATCGTTGCTCTGATACACAGATTTACTTTCCACAAAAAAGACCTACTTTGCTCATGGACCTATATATCAGGACAATGAAATTAGTGTATCTATAGAGTAGATATATTTACCACATAAAAACAGCTGTTATTCATCCATATTTTATCAAGGAAATGAAATTAGTATATCAGCTGATAGAGATTCTATAAAACACCTGATCGCATTTATTCATCTACAGCTGATAACTCAAAATATATTTTGAAATCTATTGCGAATTCCATATGGTGAAAAAAACTATTTTCTATATATAGTAATATATAGATATATTAATGAAGGACTGAGATCCTATCCTTTTGTTACGCCTCTAAAAGGATGAAGGATCGGTCAATTTTATTGGCCAACGAACTTGACCTGTCTAAAGATACCAAGAATCTGTGTTTCGAATTTGAAGTTGATTGATAAAGGCGTTCGAAAGTTATCGTGGAACATACAAACACACAACGCCTCGAGCCTCAAGTCAAAAGGAAGAACTTGCTTCGCTTGTTCAATAATTAAAAAAGACGTTTAATTTGGAAGATGTTCTATTCTAATTGAACGAGCGAAGCGAGTTCTTCCTTTTGACTTGAGGCTCGAGGCGTTGTGTGTTTGTATGTTCCACGATAACTTTCGTACGCCTTTATCAATCAACTTCAAATTTGAAACACACATTCTTGGTATCTTTAAACAGGTCAAGTTCGTTGGCCAATAAAACTAACCGACTCCTTCATCCTTTTTGAAGCGAAATAAAAGGACAATAGAATCTCAGCCCTTCATTAATATATCTATATATCACTATAATATATACTAGTGAGCCCAACGGGCTGGAGAACTCGCTTGCAAACAACTAATTTTGGAAAGGGAAACTCATTTGGGAAGCTTATCGTAGAGGAAGGTGGTAACGAAAAACGGCTGTTTTGAAGATACTGATTTGGATAAAATTCACAAGACATCTATCACTCGAAGTTCAAGTTTATTGTTGCTCTGATACACAGATTTATTTTCCACAAAAAAGACGTACCGTACTCATATACCTATATATCAGGGCAATGGGATTAGTGTACCTATAGAGAAGATATATTTACTATATAAAAAACAACACATTCATATTTTGTCAGGGCAATGAAATTAGTATATCAGCTGATAGAGATTCTATAAAAAGCCTGATCGTATTTATTCACCTACAGCTGATGATAACTCAATAGTATATTACGTTACTAGGCTGGAAAATGACGTTTCGCCGGTCGAGCATAATATGATAGTTAATGCACGAGGCGCAGCCGAGTGCAGAAACGTGAATAAGCGAGAACCGGCAAAAGTTTACAGCCGTGTAATGTACGATATTTTTTGTTACACTTGATAGAAAGGCAAGATACAAGCAGCTGGATAATATGCGAGACATTCAAAAGTATTCAAGACAAGTGAATCAGCTGCTTTATTCAGATTCAGAATTTGATGGGCGAATTCCCAGATATAAACCAAAATATGATAGCCTAGTGCAATCAGCTGGATAATATTCGAGACAGGTACGTTGAACAAAGAAATTAATTACTTTAGCAAAAACACATTCAGCCCGCAGCACAGTCTGAGATCAAGTCACTACCATTCCTTTTTTCAGAGCACATTCCTACCCAAGATAACTGATTATATGTTCACTTCCTTCCGTGGAATGTTCTAGAAGGTTTTTTAAGTTTCTGTAATTTTATAAATTGTTACAAAAAGTGGTCCCAAATAACTAAATTATTGTTTCTGAATTAAATTTATCAGTTCTCATACCGGCATAAATTGAATACAGTTGATAGTATGAAGAGAGTCACTGTCTTATTTCAATTTATTAAATTTTATACAATATTTTCTGATACAAGTTAGTTTTTCAGTTCTTACAATATTAATGTTTTGGATGGTTTATATTACTGATACTATTAAATATTATTCGTTGAGTTTGTTTGCTGAAGACACTGACTGATAACATGTTAAATTTGGCGGTTGAAAAGGTAAACAAAAAAAAACTAACCTATTGAACTTTTAAAGCTAACAGGTAGGCTGTGATTTGAATTTATAAATTATGAATTACTGATAAAAAATGACTGAGAATATGGTTCTAATAAATCTGGTTGAATTTGATAATGACTGGAAATCTGGTAAGTGACTGTACTTAGATGAATATATTTTTTCTTTAATCTTTCTTTGAATTCGGGAAAAAAGCGACCAGCGAAAAAAGGGACCATTATGGAATGCGTGAAATAAGCGGCTAAACTACCTGAGTCTCGCCCACCCCCCGTTCGAGGTCATTCAACCGATCTTATGCGCGAAATAAGCGGCCAAAATGATTGAGGGTAAATCCGTCGGAGGGTATATCCAAGGAATTTGTGAAAATCCGTCCCACTCTATAGTGGGGTTAACCTAACCTAACCTAACATTCTGTTAATATATCTGTAAATATTATTCATAAAATGTGAAAAAAGCATAAAAATTTCAAAAAGAATAAAAAAATTACTGACGACGCTATCTTCTAGCTGATTTTAAACACGCCTAAATGATAGAAATATCCATCTATCATTTAGCCAGTCCAAAGCCTGGATAAAGTGTGATGGAAATCAGTATGCCAGAGTAAGTGTCAACCTCTTAGGACACAGGTAAAAATCAATGACGGTCGCTTTTTTCGCAGGTCACTAACTTCACTCAAGTAGTTACCTCACAGGTGCACATACTATTTCGTGATAGCCGTATTTCGCTAGCCGCTTATTTCGCTGGTCCCTTTTTTCGCGACACCCTTTCTTTAGCTGGTGTACTTTCTTAATTTTTTATGGCTTTATTAGTCGGATAATAGGTGCAGCATCACAATATTTATTAAATATATTTTTGTTACACTTGATAGAAAGTAGATTCTTTCCATAGATTTTTCACGTATGGAAAGTGCCTCTTTTCCGTACTAGATCGGAAAAATCAGCTGACAAATAGGGCCTTATATAGAGCCGTACAAGATTGGAAAAAACATAAGGCGTGCGGCAAAAAATTTTCCGTTGACTCACATATATATATATAGATATAGTCAACTCATTACATTACTCAATAACTGTCTCGAATATTATCCAGCTGATTGCACTAGGCTATCATTATCATGGTTTATATAAATATGGGAATTCGCCCATCAAATTCTGAATCTAAATAAAGCAGCTAATTCAATAATTTATTGTCTTGAATACTTTTGAATGTCTCGCATAATTATTATCCAGCTGATTGGAGCATGCCTTTCTATCAAGTGTAACAAAAAATATTGTACATTACACGGCTGTAAAATTTTGCTGGTTCTCGCATATTCACGTTTCTGCACTCGGCTGTGCCTCGTGAATTAACTATCATATGCTCGACCGGCAAAACGTTATTTTCCAGCCTAGTAACGTAATATACTATTTGAAATCTCTATTCTGAATGCATTTCAAGAGTCCCTCGAGCCAAAAAGCCGATTTTACGGATTTTTACGTAAATACGGTCCTTAAGGATTCCACTAGACTGTATACTTTAATAAATTTCAATCTCAACATTCTCTTCTAACATTTAATCGCAAGTAAAATTGAAACTTTATTAGAACTTGTTTTAGAAAGACATATCCCCTATGTCAGTAGCAGGGAAGTATACTAGTTTCTTCTAGTAAGATGAATGCGATGAAACTGCCTGTCTCAACTTCAAATCTAGTGATCCACACACAGTCATACCGTTATTGTAAAATATAAGCACAATACAGCAAATAGGTAATGGACAACTAGATAAAAAAGTAATGACCACTCACGTTGATCAATAGACGGTACTTGAAGTTTGGAGATGCTCTGTTGCATTTTTCACATCTGTATTCTCCTGTATTTAAATCAACAACCTGTAATTCAACAAATAAAATTTATTTTCACCTTGACACGTTAAATTCAGAATGAAAATGAACAGGTACAATGGAGTATCCATGGACCCGACGAATTTACATGACACAATTATTATTAGTAGTTGTGTAGATTCTATGATTTCTGTGAACATTAAACCTCTATGATTTCTGTGAACATTAAAATATTCTGCCCGTTTCACAAAAAAATGGACAGCAATAATCACATGGTGCAGTTATTTTTTATTCATAGATCTCAGATAGCATTCCTTAATATTTTCTCCCTGTTTTTTCTAATTTGAAGAATTAAAATCTAAGAATTTTTCAATACAATAAAAAATAAAAACGGCCACTTAAGCACAGTAAAAATAAAAGGGGATGATTTGGCTTGATAATTATGCTCCATATCAAATTTTTGTTGCATTCACAGTGCACCCACCAGCTGTGCAATGTTATGATTTCCATTTGCCAAAAACTAACCTAGCTTTACTGTCGAACTAGTTTTCATGATGATTCTTTTTGTATTTGATGCCTAAAATCCAAAATCAATAGCGATTTCAATTGGACTACGAGGAAGCTATATACAAAGTTTCAAGAGTCTAGAATCGTCCTTTTAAAAGCTAGAACATGGGCGGATAGACAGACAGACGGGAAAAGGTTCGACACCAATCAATAACGCCCTGCCGGTTTTTTAATAATACCAACAAAACAGAAATTTTCTATTACTTTGACATTTTCTACTTTATTGAATACAAATTCGAGTAATCAATACTTTGTTTGGATTTGAAAACATGAATTAATATTGTAGAACCCATCACCATCGTTGTGGTGAGCGTTATCTCAAACAATAAACATCATACAAAAATCTGTATTGTGCAATTCTACAAATTTGTTCTGGTTCGATTCTCAACTTGGCCAGATATTTTCAAATTCACTTTCCATCCAATCATCCTCACACAAGCTACAAGCATGCATAAGATTCATCAACAAAAAAAATCAACAACCAACTTGTGCAAAATAATGATACTCACTTTCTTATTACAGTCTGCAGATGGGCATGCTTTGTAACAGAAATTTTCTGTGCGAATGTGCATGATATGTGCAAATGTACTGAAGTATTCAGCTTTATCGGAGTCAGAGTTTGAATTCTTGGCTTCCCTGAGCGTTACCGCCTTGCTATTGCCCATTCCTCCTGTGAAGCAAATAGCAGATTAAAATATGATGGCATTGTATGAAACTGAATGAATTATGAACCAAAGATCCAGTGCCACAGCAGACAAGATATTGGAAAATGATATTTTTCAATGTGATATTTTTTCAGATATTTTTCAATGTAGATAGTTTTATGATATGAATTTTCTTTTCATTTTCATGTACAGCATTATATTTAACGCATTCCGGGAAGTTGTACAATTCATCGTCCGTAATAGCCATGAGAAATTAAAAAAAGGCCAAAAATTATACAAAGCTGGATATTTCAATTCACTCCAAGCATACCAGAAAAGACTCCTCCAAGTTTGCGGAAAAATCTGGCTTGTGCATAACTTTTGGGGGCAAAGAACCCCAAACTAGCACTTTTTCAGTTTTTGACCTAAAACTCGAAAACTATCTGCCGCGTTAAGAACATTGTTCAATTCGAAATTGAAGAATATGAAATTCTACGTCAATTGATGTATAACAATGCCAAATAGGTTCAGTTGTTCATTCACAATCAATTTTCAAAAATCAGGTATTTTTACCCCCTTTGTGAAAAAGATTCAACTCCATGCTTCAATGCATTTATCTTGTAAAATGATCATTCCAACACAAAAAATTAATGAGAAAGAAGTTTTAGATCATTGAACTTACTTCCAAAAGAGTCCTCAATTTGATAATTTTGCTAATTTGTTTTTTAAGATATGCAAAAAACCTGAACTACTGTATAGCGCTATTAGGATAGTAACCAAGTTTCATAAGTGATATTAGAAAAAGCATTTAGTAGTTCTTTCTCAACGGATTCTAATGTATTTTTAGACGCTGAATTTCGTCACCAACGGTAGACACCCTCCCCCCATTTGAACGGTCAATTGCACTTCATTGGGTGATAGCTCATTCTTCTCAGCTCAGTGAGGCGGTGCAAATTCATATGTAACATTTGATTTCTGGCCATAATAATTAACCATTTTACTTGAAACGGTAATATTCTGTACATAGGCCTATACTGGGAAAATGATTTTTCAATATTGAGATAGCTCTAACTCAGGAACTACTGGGGATAAAATTGGGAGGTTGGTCTTACATTGTAGGTAATAGTTTCTTCTTTGACACTAAGTACCATTGAAACCTTGAATCTCTTTGTGATCTACCTTGAACCTTCTTTAAAAATTCGAAAACTGGTTTAAAAATATTTTAAAGTTTTAAATAACAATAACTCAGGATCTATGAATTGCATCGTAATAATATTTTTCATATTGAAGGGAATTCCATTACCCAAATTAAAGAACTAGTTTTCCCCTCCAACGCTTAGATGGGTCATAATAATGGAAAAAATAAAAAATAGAAAAACAGCGGAATTTTTGGAAGATATAATATTATGTTCTAAATTCATCTAACAAGACACTAATACGTTTCTAATTGACCAGTGTCAAAAAATAAACTATCAACTTCAATTTAAGATCAATCCAGCAATTTTATTTTCAGTAGTTCCTGAGTTAAAGCCATTTCAATATTGAAAAATCGTCATTTTCTAAGTATCCGCCTTCAAGTGAAATGGTTAATTATGGTCAGAAATTGACATGTTACATGAGAATTTAAACCGCCTCAATGTTCTGAGAAGAATGAGCTACCACTCAAGTAAGTGTGATTGCCGTTCAAAGAGAGGGGGGGTCTAGCGTTGGGGACGAAGAGAATTTTTAAAAATTTTGCTTTGTACCAATTTTTGTCCACCAAAAGTCTAATTTTCCTGAGCTATAATTCTTTACATAAATAAAAATCCATCGCATTTATAAATCTAATACTATCTAATCTAATGAATTAATATTATAATTTCAATTCAAGGAATTTGTACAGTTCATCGCCCTCAATGCCTTAAAAATAGAAATCACCACGCACTTATAAATCTAGTGCTGTCAAATCTATATAATTAATATTCTGATGAATAACTCTGTAGTTTGAAATTATTCAAGGTTTGAATGTCGCAATTGAGGTATGGTAATTAATGAATATTTCTAAATCTAAACCAATAAATCCATTATAAATAATTAAATACTTTTCAAAGCTCTAACAATTAAGTGTGAATATAATAAAATTTTGAGAATAGAATTATTTTAAATTTCATCACAGCAAAGTCATCTAATCTTTTTCAACTGTTCATAATGTCATGATGAGAAAGTGGAAATAAAAGAAAAATAATCATACCATCCATGCCTCCGCCTCTAGTAGATAAACTGTTGAACTTGGCATCATGAGAGAGTGCATCATACCAGCCTCGCAGTTTATGGGCCTCAGGAATTTGGGGATTAACAAGAACGCTAGAGCTGGGACGAACATTAAGCGACCTTCCGCCACCGAAGTCCGATAGTCCCGCTTGTCTAATAGCCACAATCGGATTCTTTCCATGATTTGAAAAGTTCTCGGCGTCAGTATGCCATAAAGTGACACTTATCTGAAACAAGTTAAATTAATGGTCAGTTTATGATGCATCATCATCATCATCATACGTTGTCTTCACCGTAGTCAGTTGACCGGGGAGTCGTCACGTTTTCAACTACCACTTGTCACTAGTGAGCTTATGCGGGTTGTGAGTCAGTATGTATAACACGTCATAAAGTCAGTTTCAGTCACAGTCAGGTGTTGGAAAGTATGTTCGTCTGTGTACTCAGCAACAGAGTAATTCGGTCTAGTAATGAGGTATTGTTTCAGACTTCTGATAAACATTGGTCGGTTCACTAGTGATTTCAGTTCCACTGGGAGAATATTAAAGAATAGCGAGCCTGCGTAAACCGGAGAACTACTAAATTTTTTCAGCCTGTGTTGAGGAAGGTTTATATTTATCTTACTTCCTGTGGTACAGCTGTGTAAGTTCGATCTTAGAGCAGGTCCTGAATTTCTGGCTAGGATTATTGTTTCGAGGATGTAGGTTGAAATAACTGTATAAATATTACTCTCTAGGCTTGCAATGCTCAATTTTATAATGAAGAATGAATGAATTATTTCTTCTCAATATTGTTCTGACAGTCTTCTTCTGGATTCGTAGCACTTGATCAAGGCAGTTTTGAGGCGCTGATCCCCAGGCAGCAATACCATACCGCAGATGTGAAGCAAACAGCGAGTGATAAGCGATGAGCGCCGTTTTTTGTCAGTAGTGTTTCTGATCCTTCGAATAACGTAGGGCTGAAGATAATTTTTTGCATAAATATTGCACGAGTTGTTGCCAGCTCAATTAATGACACCAAGAAATTTTGTGTGGTCAGCTGTTAGAATATTGCAATCATTCACATCCCTTTCCTCATGATTGTAACTATTGGGTGTGAGGTCAATGTGAACTGTCTTTTCCTTATTAATATTCAACTTCAGTTCAGTACATAATTATCAAAGAGGCCTCTTCAAGTGTCATACTCGCACTGTTGCTATTAGTTTTATTATTAGTAGGGACAATGATAGTACTATCATCAGCGAAGAGGATGCACTTCTTATTTTTCTCATCTTATCAGGAAAGTCATTAATTTAAATAAGGAAGAACAACGGTCCCAGGATCGAGCCTTGGGGCACACCTTTGGTAGATTTCCTAATTATTGATTTCATACTTCCTATAGTGGAGTGTTGCTGATAACTAGTGTCAACACATTGGGACAACATGGTAAATTCTTTAAGGTAATTTATCTCGACCAGTAAATTTTTTATCATAACATCAAATTGTTCATTTCGTCTAGCCCTAGTTATATCAGTTCTACCTGTGTAGTTACAGTGCATACACATATTAGTTACAGAATTTGTAGTCATAATTGGTATTATTCGGCATTGCAGAAATTTGCGTGGCTTCAATATTTATACAAACACTACACCCTTCGCACAACCATGGTGGCCCAGAGTATCTTCCTTCCCTCATCAAATCATATTGTTGATCAGTAATTCGTACACACTTTGTATGGTAATATTGGTTTACGTCACAGTGACAGGCTACTGCTCTATCATCTTCCCGAGCTATAAGTAGGCAAATTTTACATAAATCCCAATTTTTAGACACTGCGTTTCTTCACTATTGCTTGTCATAGGCTTGACTTTTGTAGATTCTTGTGACACTAGCTTTTTGGTTCCTCATCTTGTCTACTCGTCAATACACATAGGATAGAAAATTATGATGACTTATAATAGAGGATAAAACTCTAGTGCTTACTGTCTAAATCATGCGATTTCACCAAAGTCTATTTATACCAAGTCAAATTAAGTAGTGTATCATTTATTGGGAATTCGAGTCAAGTCACGCTATTGACACACGCTACCTGTGTGTTACCTCATTGTTATGATCATGAGCTCACTGTCATATTTCGGTTGATATCACTTTTTCTCTTAGCTTCAACTTTTAAGAGCAATCAAGATTTGATTAATAAAAACAATTTGAGAACTTTATTTTTACAAAAATATTTTTTATAACTGAAATATTTCAGTCTCATAGTGTTGACAGAGCTATTTGGTATTCCACCATCACAGGATCACAGCATATCAGCGAAAGAGTTTTGCAGGCTATTATGATGTTGCAACAAAATACAACATTTAAAAAATGTGCCAACAAAAAATTATGTTTACATTAGCAAAATCACAATGAACAATAACTCCGAATAACTTGAATTACGTATGCAACTTAAAAATGCATTCAAATGCATTTCATTGTCAAATCTCGATTATCCTGGTAAATTATGGAGAGGGAAGGCAGGAATGGCTAAGAAAAAAAACGGTCTAGTTAGCCCAGTCAATAGGCAGTTTTTTCAAAGGTTTTTCTCAATGACTCACTCCATATATATGTTGAGGCGCTCAATTCGAATTTTATGTTTCCCACCTCTTAATAGCACGGCTTCACCCCCCAAAATTGAGAAGACCCCAACATTTCAGAACGTTTTCCATTTCTTGCTTTCATTTTTATCTCAAAAGATGTGGAGTTTTCAAAAAATTGTATTTGGTACAAAATTAAAAATATCTTACAAAATGAATGTTCATGTTTGATTATCTGAGTTAAAACGTGCTCAATAAAGGATATTTTAGGAAATTTTTAAATGCCAGAATCTCCCGACGTAATTATATAAGTCAAAATATAGAGATTGTAAGATCTCTTCTATCATGTAAAAGTACAATCAATGTTGAACAAGATTTATCTTTGATTTCTCAATTTAGCATTATGGTAGGGGGATTAAGTGCAAAAGCAGATACTCTACAGCCACGCGACCCCACACTGTGTAGCTTCTGTGCTACATAGATAGTTTCAAGCTAATTTTTTTCTCAACCCATTCTTATACGCTTTTAGGTGCTGAGACCGAATTTGATCTTTGGCACTCCAAAAAGTGGTCGCAACGTCAGACCCCACTCCCACACTTTAAATAGTCTTTTAATTTGTACCCCTCAGTTGTGAGCGATAGCTCATTCTCCTCAGCTCATTAAGACGGTCAAATTCATAAGTAAAATGCCAAATTCCAACCGTAATTGGGAATTTCACTTGAAAGGGTGGTATACATAAGCAAGCCTATTCTTGGAAAATGTCAATTTTTCAATTTTCTCAGAACTAAAGGAAACAGAAATGTAAAAATTCCTCTCAAATTGTAGGCATTAGCTTCTAATTCGATTCTAGTACCACTCCAACCTTTCAATGCCTATTAGGATGAAGCTAAAACATATTATTATTATTAGCGGTACCTAAGTTTGTTTTCTTCAATTTTTTCCATGATCACAGCCCAACTCTGGATTTGACGACAAAGTTACTGGAAACCTTTCATTCAGGTAATAGAATTCCCTTGACTAAGACACCAATATCATAACCATCCAATTCATGGATCCCCACTAATAGTTATTTAAAACTTTCAAAATTTTATTAAATTCAAAACCAAAGTTTTGTAAAAATATGTTCAAGTTGGGATGAAAGGAGATTAAATGTTTGCAATGGCACTGGTATTAGAGAAGATAAAATACCATAAAAATAAAAAAGAAATTGAAAGAGAATTAAATAAACTTACAGATGAGAGAGAGTTGTCAACCAACTCTATATCCCTCTTCTTCAATTCTTTGTTAGTTGTTCTTTGAATTACTGTGGTAACATCGCCTACTGTTTTGCAAACTCCAATAACATCTGTAACAATAAATTTTCAAATTAATAATATAAACTGTTTTCTATGTATTTGTGATATTCATTTATATAATAAGAGAGAATAGGGGTATGTGTGTCGGTCGAGCGGATTCTACAAAAACGGCAATGATTTTGAAACGAACCAACAAAGCTTCCTCTAAAATCAATTCAGTGCCCCTCAAAAACCAGATGTTTTACTTTCTAAATTTTTTTTAAAATTAATGTTCAATTTCACTTAAGGTCACCATTACTGTTTAAAAATGTGTTTAGATGTAGGAAGCTCTGATACATGATTGCTTGGTTGAAGTCTGAAACTCTGTTAATAGATACAGCAAACAATCAACAGCCAACTACGAAACAGCAATAATAGACAAGTTGAAAACAGGCACCTAATATTTTTGCGTTTCCGATTTGTACATGGTATATTGATATGTACTTCGTTATCTGCCTTTTTTGCTCGTTATTATTGTTGTTTGTATTTGATACTTATTTTACTGCATCACCAGTTAACATAGGATGTGTCAAGACTCTAAGGCCAATTACAAATCTCAAATCTTTCGTAGGTCAGCCTATTAAAGATCCCCATACTATTAACCAGTATTATTAATCTATATAGAGTACATAAACAAGTCGTACATAAATTATGAAGCAGCTCTGTATTTTAGTTCAAATTTGAATGAATTGGCGTGACTGCTGGAGATTTTTGTTGCGACAATATCTTATTCATATTAATTTTATAATTCTCAAATATATTTAAGTTACATATATTTATATTCTATTATTGAGTCTTATTCATAATGTAACTGTATTAAACAGTGTATTCCAAATAACACACAACTACATAACGATTAAAAAATCAAATATCAATTAGAAGATATTTCTTAAATTATATGAGCCTCCATGGAGAAAATAATGTAAGAACAATGCAAGATGCAATATACAAATCTGGGAGTCTATGCAATATATAGATTCTAGGAGAATAGACAATAATTGTTTATGGAGAAACTTTAAAAGCTAATTATAACCTCTCATATTGTATGCAAATACTAGATTTAATATTATAATCATGCTTATTAGTGGACATTAAACCGTTAATCTCAAAATAACTTGTATAATTACTCCTACTACGGTTATACTGACCTACGGAATTCTCCAAATTTACTTCTTGCAGTGCAACCAATGATGTGAAGTTGTATTTATTTTTTGGAATGTTGTCACAGTCATCAGTGCAGAGCTCAATTCTTGTTTCCGGTGTGCAAGTCATCTCATAGTCATTTTTCAAACTGCTAAATTTCTTGTTAGCTTGCTTCAGTTGACAGCGGCTGATGTAATACACATTATCTACCTGTGAATAATACTAGAAATTAGTGACAAGAAGTAGATAGAAGTTGAGTAGTACCTAGAAAAGACTAGTCTTAACACAGCATAACAGAGAGTTCTTTCATTCCACAAAGTAGAATTCCTGGTATACCAGTACAAGAAGCAGAAGACCTCGTATTGAAATAAAGTATTTAAACATTTAACACCAAAATTTGTACCGATTCGAAAAACCACTATTTTCAATTCATCAATTCAGTGGCTGCAGCCTAATTTATTAAGCGCTGGCTTGCTCAACCCAAAGATCTCACGTTCGGTTCCCGTTATACCAGAAGATTTTTACTGAGGCTACTTCGCTTTTCGGAAGGCACGTCAAGCCCAACGATCCGGCTTACAAACTGTGGCCCACAAACTTTCGCAAACTCAGGGGACTCTCTTAGGATGTAGAGTAGATCAAATTCCAGCTTTGTACCAATTTTGTCCACCAAAAGTCTAATTTGTCTGGGCTATGTTCAATTATCAAAATTATAATTGATACACTTGATGGCACTAGTTTAAAACCTTATCACACAAATTGTCACAGTTATTCTCACACTAATCACCGTAATACACTGTACTGCTCATAGTCACAATACACTCTATGAAGAAGTCGGAGAATATAAAAACGTAGTTGGAGAACTGTCAAATATTATCACCGCTCTTGAATCAACAATACTGACTCTGAGCAGGCGTCCCCGTATTCATAGAAAGTCATTTTAACCAGAAAGTTCAGCGTCATCGCTGATGTCTCCTTTGTTTACAAAGTAATTCGAGAACAGGGTAGAATAACTTGGAGTTATCTAGATTCATATTTAATGTGCAAGGGCGAGGAACAAAGAGAGAAGCAAAATGAATGTTGATTTGGTTATTTGACGGACATCAGACCATTGCGCAAATAAAACACTGCTATGCTTTGGCGCAGTCATTCAAGCAAGTTATTCATCATCGTCTTCTGCTCCTGGTTACAGTACAATAACATACACGTTTATGTAATGAGTTTCAACACTTGTTCCACGATGTTTCACTCAGTGGTGTTCATATTCAGTAATTACTTTAAAATGAACAATACAACGGAGTATCCAAGGACCCGACGAATTTACATGGAATAATAATTAACCAAAGTGAGGTAACCGTTTCAAGTTGTCCGTTTTGTATTTGTCTGTTAGTAACGAATTTTGGCAAAATGCGTGGACCAAATTCTATGAAATTTTGCATGGATGTCCTTTTAGGAATGCCTAGAAATGTATGTGTGAGAATTTCCAAATTTGCTTGCATTTAAAGGATATTTAAAAGGTAAAAAGGAAAGGCAATCAGGCCTTCAACCAGAGTGAGCATATTATTTAAGATGGTCTATTGTCCATCATAATATTGGATCATCATCCGATTAAATTTCATAAAAGTATGTTCATCTATTATATCTCTCAGGTCCTATTGCCATGCCCCCACCTAGGATAAATTAATAATCGTGAGAGATGTATGTATGTATGTCCCCAGTAAATTCCGAAACCGCTGAACCGATTTTTATGAAATTTTCAGGCACAATGTAGAATAGTCCCGAGATGGTTCCTGTGAAGTTTGGGAGTTCAAAAGTCCTCGCTGAAGGACACAAAAAGGAGAAATCTATCCTTAAAGGAACAGCTGATAGAAGTCAACAGTTTTTAAACATATGGCAGTTCCCTTAGCGGCGTTATTTACGCTGTCTGGATCGCAAAGACTTTGCATGTACCATCTAGTCGGAGCCTTGCAGTCATGTAGGAAACATACGACTGGGTATGATGAAATGCCAGGTTGACGATATCTGTTACCCAATGCAGCTAGAAATTTGAAATGTAGCCTCAGTGGGAGGTGGCGAATAATAGAATCAAAAACCCAGCTTCTACCCTAATAGTCGTAGGAAAATTTGAAATGCTCCTTAATTCAGAGGTGGTGAGTAAGAAAACAACGAAGGAGGCCTCTCTGGTCAGCTGGAAGCGCCCTAGGACTAACTTCTTCCCTGATAGTCATAGAGGTACAATTTATCAATCAGCTGTCTGAAACAACATAAGCAGTCCCTGCAGGTTGGCTTAATGAAAATGAAAATGGTGACGTGATGAAAGTGATTGGGGGAAAACAGACATAAATTAGACCGCACAAATTCAATCAAACTTGAGGTCTTATTCATTTCTGTGTTCCAAAGAAATTCTACCTGCGTTACTTTACAAAGCCCAACTGTAGAAAACATTTTATTTTATAAAAGCCAAATAACACTCACTCATTCATCACCGTTTCTCGAAAATCACTCGGCTAGATTTTTAAATTTTGGTACACATGTTTAATCGACGACCTAGAAACGTGCTATGAAAGGTTTTACAATTTTTCTCAAACATACACCCAATATTAATGTTTTTCGCGTTTTCTCGAGGTTTTTAAGAACTACTTGTCCAAAAAAAGTTAAATTTTAGAATATAAATAATGTTTTGGATTTGAAAGCGTAAAGAAACCTATCCCAAAAAATACACGAGTTTCACTAACAACCTAGTGTTTTTAAAGTTCGTATGTTTTATTTATTTATTGTGACAAAATTAAAATGAATGAGAAGGAGCATCAGATCCAAGTCCAAAACTGCTCTCTTCACAAATTTTGAATATGCTACGTTGTCCAAAACATTGAGGTTAACACAGACTAAAAATTTAAAAAAGTTTTGCTTAAAAAACTTCACTCGAAAAATAACAAAATGATTCTTTTTCATTCAATGAGCACTATAAAAGTTGAAATTCTAGTGAAAATATTTACCTCTTCCTGGTTTTGTAGGAGTTTGTCACCCTGGGAGTCTAGGGGGCATGTTAAGGCTAGGCGAGCCTGCTGGCATGAATATAAAATATAGTGGGTTTCTATACGACGCCAAATGAAGCGCACTGTAACATGTATTAATTAAGGTTGGGGAAACGTGAGAAACTACTTTTTAGATGGTTACTTCTCCCCCTGAAAAATTATGGTGATAATAACCATTGCAAAATCAATCACATGCCGTAGAATGGTGTAACCAATCGGAGCCACATAAACACCACCATTTCACAGCATCTGATAGATTTTGTGATGGTGACTATCATCAAGTATTGTATACTATCCAATAGCAAGCACCCTTATTTTTGGGCGCGAGGTCTAATGTTCATAGAACTAGTTTAAAAAAATAAAAACTGAGATAAATATAGCGTATAAATATAAAAAAGTATATTATATACGGTATATGAAGAAAAAATCAATTGCTAACCTCGATCATATTGTAGAACTTATCGACCTGCTCTCTGAATGCAGTGAGCCGAATCTCTCCACTCTCATCGGCCAAATCCATGCTGAACAGTTGTCCCTCGCCGCGGGCATTGCTCCACTGTTTGATGGCCGATTTGCTCAGCACTCTGGCCTTAATCACCCACTTGTTCTGGTAAGGACTGAGGTAGGCAATTGGATGCGTGTGCTGGCCGGCCATCGGTGATCCCTCTGCTCCTGATTGATTTGGCGTTCTAATTTGCCTTCCCGCAAATCCTCCACCTCCTCCCCCTTTAACCGTAAACAATATCAGAATACTTTTCACTTTCTGTAGAGAGATGTTATAATTTACATTAAATTGACGAATATTAAGCTTTTTAATGCCATAAATTATGCCAAATATCTCAGTATCTTATACCGTGGGCATTGACAACTGCATTAGATAGCTAATGGGAATCGATGAATGCCACACCACAACAATATTGAGAATCGAACCACAGATCTACCAATTGTCGGTCACGCCTTAACCAGAATGACAACCTCTGTGAAGCAGCATTCATTCGATATTAAAAAGGACAAACAAAATTTGATATAAAATGGGGTTTGAAGGATGTTCATTTTGGCAATATTTGATCTCAGATAAAAAGTTGTTATTCTTATTATAATTATAGTTGTTAGATACACAATCAAGTTAAAGGTTAACATGTGCGTGTCGTAGTGACGTGGGCCGGGTAAATACCCAGTGTTTGGCCGTAAATTACCAGTACCCAAAAACTGGGTTTTTATAATTTTTAATGAATTGGAAGATTGAGTTGTCTTTTGCAATTACTATCCTGTTCGGAAAGCAAATGAACAATTTTTCATATGGTCCCCACTAGCATTTTACTTCTGAGCATAATCGACATAAATACCCGGGTCCTGGGTATTTACGATTTTCTTCGTTTTTTGTGGGAATTTTATTGAAAATGACAAAAAGGGTTTATAAAAGTAATAATTATTATTTAGAGAGAAGAAAATGTGACCCATGTGTAAACTAACCCACGGAAATAATAAAAACACAGTCTGTATGATGGTAAGATTCAATAATAATTTTAAAAGGATTTTTGTTTAAGATCTTAGTACTAAAATAAAGAATACTTAAACTCATGCAAAACATAACTTAAACAAACATTAACTCTATGACACAAAGCTTTTAAATTAAAATTAGACCAAGACAGAATTTTTTAAAAATTGGTTTATCCAGATTGGAGCCAAGAGGCAACACTGAATACCTGCATATTCATCTACATTGAAAATTTGTATTACTTTTAATATTATCCCTCCATGTCAGTTAGGTCTACTTTCAATCCATTTTCTAAAATAAAAATCATAACATAATAACAGTAGAAGTAAGTTCACTATTTTTCTAATGTGGTGCTGTCTTGATTGCATATCATAGGGTATTTTTAGTTTTGGATATTCCAGGGTTGCATCACTGCACACCTGCCTACCCCCTCCCCCCTACCAACCTACAAGTCTTTTGCTGTGTTGTGTGTCCAGTCTCACTCTTATTTACCTTGTTTCTTCTTTTTATGCCGATTTTAGACACAAAAAATCCTTTTTATTTACAAACTTTGGGTACTATTTAAAAATAACTACTAAGTCATTGAAAAATGGTAAATAAGTTGTTATAGATTAATGAATTATTATCATACTATGATAATAATAACATATTCAGAGTGAAAATCAATTAAACTTGCTCGATTTCATAAAAACCCAAAATATCCGGGTATTTATGAATTTTAGGTATTTACCCGGGTAACATGCTTACCTCCGTTATTCAATATACTACCTTTTAACTTCAAATCCCCCTGAAAGCTCTAGAAAAAAATAGTTTCCATACGATTCTCATGAATAGCAGGATAAGAAGGAAGCAAAGTGACCCTTTGACTTGAAATTTTCAAAAACAAGAAACGAAACCTAAAAAAGGAAAAGAGGAAGAGAGAAAAATAGCCAATTAGGAAAAGAAGACAAGAAACCTTGTTGGATGATGATGACTGATCAGTTGGACCTAGTTCTAGAAGGGTTTCGAAACACTGGTAAGAGATTTTACATCAGAGAACAGTCTTTTTTGCTGGTCAAACCTAAGTAGTCACCATTCAGAATTCATTTCGAGCACTCGTATCTTACCTTATCTGTCTCAACAGATACCTAGCACGGTTTGTGCTAGTTTTCACCTCTTCTTTGTCCTTTGTGCAAAGAAATTCTCCTGATCCAGGATCAGTTAGGCCAGTGATCGGGTATTAAATGTTGATTTTCATTTGTTCTGCCGGCTATTAGTCTACTTGTATTCAGTTTAAGATTTCTTTGATCAAAATAATTGATTTATTTTAAGCAGATTCTAATCAATTTATTCTTTAAATGAAAGATTCAAGTGAAAATCATAAATGAGACAGACATGATTTTGATAAACTATTCAGTTGAAATTCAGTAAAAAGAACAGTTTCAAGGCTGTGGTTTCCATCAAATGTATATGCAGATGAATATATGAATAAATGTGTATTTTTATTGAACAGTGTGATGCAATCGAAGTTATAACTCGTCAAATTTAGCATTTAATGAATATTAATGAAAAGCCCCAGTGGGTAGAAAAAAATCTTCAAGACCTATTTCTATTTGAAAACTAAATTTGGTCAGTCAACAACTTTTTATGATTTAATAAGTTATAGTTTCCAAGATTGCAACTATTTAGAGTCAAACTGTGGTTTACAATAAACTGAGGAAAAATATGGCCCTACATGAGCATACTTCAATTATATGTTATAGAGTTTCTAACAATAAATATTCTTATTTCCAATATTCCACCACTAGCTCAATTTCTCTTTGTACCTACAGCACTTGGCAGCTAAAAGACTCAGTTAATACTGAAGTAGAGTATTATATTGTCAATCATTATTATCAAATTTCTTTTAATAAATGTGTTCTAACCATTATTTGTACCATTGTTGACAGGTATGTTAGGTTTAGGAGGCTGATTTGCTAACGGAGCATTGGGTGTAGCGGTTTCATCTCCAGTGTAAGGAACAGGATTTCCGATCTTCAAGTTAACTTCTGAACCATGCTGCAGCACTGTCAAGTCCAAGATGATCATCAAACGCCTGGAAAATTTCATCAAATGAGAACAACACAAAACTTCAATTGAGATTATTGAGCGGTACAAGAATACTGTAGCTTAATAGGTATTAAGAGTGTAAAGAGCGACTTTAGCTCACTTGAGCTAAACAGTTACCACACGAAGCTTTACCCTTTCAATACATACATCATTTTCCTCTACAACTGCAGTTTTAGATTTCCATTCAATAAATGTATGAAATTATTTCTGTACAATGCGCCATCATTGAGGTTATGAAAAACTTACCTGGTAGCAATGAACTGTATGAACAGCATACTGTTGCATAGCATACAGTTAACTCAGCTGACAAGCTTCAGTTTTGCCAGTCGTATAATTATTATTATATGGTTTTGTACGATAACTTGGTGAATTGTATGATGTAGGATCTGGCTAAGTGCGTTTCTTTAATCATTTCAAAGAAATCTCATTCCGGAAGATTATATTTAAATAATTAAGATTAATTGTAAAATATTTGATAAATATGATGAGTTTCAACGTCAGGTACGATAACCGATGAAACCGGTTGGCGACACATAAGCGATAAAGTAGGCTAAGCTATGATGTGAGTGAGCGGTAAAGTAGATTACTGCTTGCTCCTTGGTAAACAGCTGTTTTACGATTAGTTTTCAATACATTAATTAATTCTTTATGAGCAATTGTAGGAAAATATATGTTTGTGATCAAATGTAATAATTTATTGTAATTATTATAGCTCAACACATCTACTAAAACAACAGAAATCTTCAAGTTTTGGATCTGCAGTTTATCAGCCCACAAGTATAAAAGCAGCGAGGCTGATACAGATCGAAGCAGTCAAATTCCGAGCTTTCAGAGAGAAATCCACGTCAGTTGTGCATGTTATTTGTGATTTTTGCATTACTGAAGTGCGTCGATTTTGATTTTATTTATTGTAAAATTTTACTGTTAGTCTTGCCACCTCCAAGCTGATACTATCTCACCAGTTAAACCCCTCTGAAAAACTTCATAAGAAAAAAATTATCGAAATAAATAAAAATATAATTTAAAAAAGTCCAATATTGTAGCTGTATTTTGGATGTTAACTTACATGAATAAAATGTACCGTAGTCAATGTTATTGTGTTGTAGTTGACTTTGTTTTCATTTTGAAATTTTTACTCCTCTAACCAATTTTATGTCACCACAAGCTGCACACAACCTTTTGCGCATACCAAAAAATGCAGAACTTCAACTGGGAATCTGAACTACGAATTTCTAAATCTATAATAGGTTTTTTCTTGAAATTCTGTTTCTAAGACTTTAAACTAGACCATCAGAAACTCCACTTTTCAGGCTTCAAATGTGGCCTATTTTTTCAGGGGACCCTCCTTTTTCACAACCTTTGAAGCATCTAACTTGTAAACGAATTGTTGAATCTCATCAACCCATAGCTCATTAAACTCAGCTCATTGAGGCGTTTCATCAAATTCATATATCAAAGGTTGCATTTGGCCTAAAATGTGAAATTTCAATTCTGAGGGTACTAGTCATGTTTTTCCTACACCTACATGAAATAATGTGATTAAAAAGGTCGCTAACGATAAGGTCCTTAACGCTAACAATAAAAATTTGAAATTGATTTCAAATTGGAGATCATAATTTATCTTTCATTTGTTAGATATTAGGTGAACCTCACTAATAGAATATTGAATTGAAACCAACCTTATGTTTCTATCTCGCACTTTTCAAATATCAACAAAATCAGAAATATCCTATGTTTATCATTTTATTTTGGTGTAACTTTTCTATGGCACGTCATACTGAGAAAAGTATGAGGTGAAGTTGAAGAACACAGTGTTCTGTACATTATGAAATTAATTTCAATTTTTTATCTCAAGTATTTTTCATATTGGAGCTATGTACAGACATACAATTCAAAACATTAATAATTACGATCTTTTATTCTTGTCATTTATAGTGGAACCTCAACATAATTGCAACACGCAAAATTTTTTCAATCTTAATGATAGCTTAAAGTGCCCTCAATAATCCCCATACAAATGTCCCTGAATTCCACCTTGGACCAACAAGTTTTTTGTAATTCATACTGTTATTGTTGTATTTTTATACTTGTGTGCTTAATTAAAATCATTTTAATATATATTTGATATATTAGCCCCGCTTTCCTGGGGGGGGGGGGGGATCCCAGACCCCCCGGAAAACCACCGGTCCAGCCCGCCTTCTCTTTGACTGTTGACAATGTGGCCCTTGATTAAAAAAGGTTGGGCACCCCTGGTCCAGAGAAAGTAGACATCATTTTGAATTTTGTTTAGATTTAAGAACCAAAATAAATAAGTCATAACATTCATATTCATTTCAGTTGTTTGGATGTTGCCAAAGTGGGATCCATGGGGATTTTAAAATAAATAATTGTACTAGTTTAACCAGTATTCAGAGTATCATGAGCTTTTTCAGTAGGCCTAATCTCAGTAATAATGAATTTTAATCAGAATAGACGGGATCATATGCACATAAAAAGCTCATACAACCAAATTGATCGATCTATCTTGAGGTAAAATGTGATTAATTTATCCTTCAATCTTCTATGTACTTTATCAGAAAACTTTAAAATGCATGGTGTGAATAAATAAATGTGGTTATGACAGCATCTAGTCGTATCTACTAGTTATTCTCCAAGTCATATTCCTTTTAAGAGTATGGTATAACCGTGCTTAATTTTTCATCTTAAATGAAAAAATGGTTAATGTCTACAAACCACAAAAATATTGGTTCCCTTTACTTCATCTTAGGTATTTGACAAATGTTAGTAATACTTTGAATAATATACAAGTGTCTCGCCTCACCTATCACTTTTTCCGGTCTGGCTGTTCACCATACTGACCACATGCCTATTTATTTGTACAATCGAGTACTCAGCCAACTCTCCAGCAGTTATTTTGTCGTTGAGCTGTGTGGCAAGCATGGCAAAACTGTTTAGGTGCACTCCATCGGAAATAAGAAGTCTGTAACGATCAGTCGGCGAATTGGCAGTTATCTTCTTATGGCCCTGTATTACACACAAAAATTCCCAAATTATACTCAATCACCAATTGATAGTTACAGCATCAGCCTGATGCTTTTTTTTAGCCTGACGCCTGAAAGCCTTTTCAACGTTGATAAGAACGGTTATTATATTTGATAAATTAAAACAAAAAATTAAAATTGTTTGTTTTGAAACACAGTAAGTAATTCTATCACGAACAGAATAACTGATTATTTTACATGTGGGTATGTAACAAAAAGCATGATTATCATTGACTTGACTATGGTCGACGCTTAGTCAGCGTTTTACGAACTGTTTAACCTCTAGTTTTAAAAATTAGCCAATAGCCGCGGTGCATCTTTGACAAAAATAATTATTCATTATGCTTCAGAGCAAAACATATACAATGAATTTAGATGAACAGATGACAATTTGATAGGATAAATGGAGGTTTTTGCATCTTATGCAGATAATTCTAGTCTGGTTTGTTCAGTAAAATGCTACAAATTTAAAGAACGCATTTTTTGTCAGTTTGTGGTGTTTCAGTCCTTGCACGTAACAAACTACTAGAGTAACTGAAATTCAGCAGGGTCAGGTACTCTGCATACACAATAATTGCTTGTTTTACCATCCTGGTGACTCTTTAGAAAGTATAGAAATCGTCAAAAAACGAAAAAAGCAGTCACTTAAAAAAGCGTTATATTAAACATGTATTGTTTCCATGGATTCCTGGACACTATCAAAAATCATTCATCAAATACTTTCTTAACTGCCTTTTAAAATCAGCCTGGTTCTCACAGTTTCTCAGCCATGGTGGCAGCATTCGCATCATTTTGACAAGCTCTTATGAAGGCTTTTACTCGTACATAACTGTACTAAAATACTGAAACGCACAAGTCTATTTTTAGTATTAAAATTATTTGTAACAATTTCTCACAAATATTCTTTGTTTAGAGTAAATAATTGCCTAAAATATTTAAAGGGAATATACAGTCAAAATACCTAGATCTCTAAACTATGTTCTACATGACTCAATGGGTTTAACTCCTTTGATTACGATCATAGCTTTCTTCTGCATCCTACAACAGTTTTTTCAATATAGTCATCCCAAGAGAAATTTCTATGTTTAGTTGTCTCAGAAATTGATCTAAAGCATGAGTATTTACATAAGTATCTACTTCTAAACGATCCTCATTCCGTGCACCACAAAAGTAGGATGTACCGTCAGCATATATACTAAAACCTTACCATTTAATATTACCTGCGATCCAATTTATATGTATGAAGTAACAAACTAACAATGATCCAAAGATAGAACTTGTGGTACCCCTGACTTGACTAGAACACTGTTTGATTTATATTTAATTATATATGTCCTTCATCTCTCGTTATCTCTACAAATTCTGTTCTACCCACAAGATAGAATGTGAACCATTCCAGCTCTACATCCCTTACATCCACATATTCCAACTTTCTTAACATGATTATACAGTTGAATGCTTTGCTCAAGTCAAGGAAAACTCACACTGTCGTTTCACCCCTATCTATCATGTCCTAACCAATAAAACACTAAAAACGTTTAAATAAAAGTTGATTAAGGTTCATCAGAGATTAGAAGTTATCTACTTACTAGTATTTGGAGTACAGGATTTACAACTTCACCGCCATTCATGATCGTCTGAAATGAAAAACATATAAATAATCATTATTTTTCAGTTGTGATGTCAAATACGATTGTAGAATCAGCGAACAATTCGTTAGTTATCAAAATACTACTAAAGTTGAATGAATAAAATAACTTGATTAACCAACCCAACTCCAAGTTATTACAATGGATATTCAATAAATCTCACAAAAAAACGTTCATTCTCACGAAATCAGTTGATTCATTCTTTTGGCGATCATGGTTAGTGTAAATTGACTGATAAATCTCAACTCTAACCATATTTTCAAAATACTAAGTTATAGTAGGCACAGTAAAGTTGTCGATGAGAGGTTGATCTGAATCAAATTGATGATAGTTCTGTATGTAGAAGAATTTTCGATTTTGTTTCCATATTGATTTAGGCCTATGGTTTTAATCGATTTGTCATGCTATTCTGAAAATAAACCAAACATATTTTTTTGCGCTAACCTTCATTTGATTAATAAACTTAGTTCAAAAGTACCTTCAACTTGAGATCAAGATCAACATCAAGATCGATGAATCTATAATTAATTATCGAATCACACTGCTAAAACTGAATGGGTGGACGCTCGACGTTGTTTACCTCGAATGCTACAAATGTGGTTGCACTTCCATATCTAATCCTCAAAATAATCGATTGAGAATTGATAGTCGTTATCTGTACCAAACCCAAAGCTCAACCTAATCTATTGATTCTCTCAGTCGATTGTTTCGGTGGATCAGATATGAAAGTGTAGCCAAAATTTTCAGTTTTGAAGTCAGAATAACACAAGAAATCGTTAGACCTGTAAACTTTAGCCTTGATTACAACGAAAGAAACATAATACAAAGAGAAAATTCCAGATTAATTATTGATGAACTAACTTACGATGCCAGGATTAGATGAGCCTAGTTCAAGAAATTGCATATTATTACAAAATTTGTACTCACCTGAATACATCCTTCTGATAGTTTGACAGACATTTTGGGATATCTATAAATCGTCTCAGTAGATTAATTAAACTTGACACACTGTCAAAATGAACGATAAAATTAGAAAAACAAATAAATCACATGGAGCTGGCCATTTACTTTTCTTTGATGCCGATCTTTATGACGCAGCACGCAGCTGACAATTCTGGCGGTAACATTTCATGCCATGTGAACCAACATAGCGGATTTTTAACAGTGCAAGAATATTGGGGAAGTAAACTTCACCGCAGTTTTGTGATGTTCGAGGAATCAAATAATTATTAAAGAGAATTGATTGGATTAAAAAAATGTCTCAGAATTACACTGAAATAAATATGCTATCGGTACTGCTGTTTAGACTCAACCGTGATCAAGAAGGCAGGCAGTAGTGTTCGTCGTCTTTTTGACAGTTCATCATTAATATAACCTCAATGTTCTTTGTTACAAACATTGGTATAATATTATTATTTTAGGCGACTCAATTTCTATCGTATCTAGTTTTCTCAGCGCTTTTTATGCTTGAAAATGTCTAGGAACAAACCAAATATCCTCATAACAGGTAAGTTGATTACATTCAATATAATTGGTCTCGCAGTATGAGCTATCAGTACCCATCCCATGTGGTCTCTGCTTTCTCTGTTTTTTTTTTGTATAGGAAGGAAAAATATAAATTACATTTCAAAGAAAAACAAGTAGACAGGAATAAAGTTTGGCGCAGAAAGACCTCAGGTACCACTAGAAAGCCTCTCAGTCACCACTTCAATTTTGTGAAGCACAATTAATAATCCACAAGCGAGAGTGATTTCACACTTGCGAAATCGATGGCATCAACGCACATTCAACAGAAACCGTTTCAATAAAAAAACCCTCATACAGGTGCTGATAGTAAGATAGCCAGGTCATCATTAATGAATTCATTAATTTTTTAATGGGATTTGCTACAACAAAGTAATGACCCTCTCTAAAACGCCAAGATCCAGATGCCTCATTTTAAGTAACACAGGGCTAGTTACTATAAAGTCTGTGTTTACAGAGCCCTAGGCTACTTCTGTGGCCTGTCCTTGAAGGCGTGTGATGCACCGTGAAGCGCACACTGGGTATGTCAAACAGCTCTCAATGCCTGGAATTGTAATGATGCTTAATTTTAGGTGACCAAATCACTTGGGTTCTTCTGAACGTACATAAGGCACAAAAGAAGGAAATGTCCAGCTTCATACCGTTACAATCTATTTGAGCCACACCTAAGGCGCATATTGAAAAAAGTCATGGGCGATTGGACAAAGAAGACTTTTCATTGAATTAAGTTTTTTATGTGGATAACAGTACATCCAAAATAGTTCCTTGAATAATAGTCAATACAATTCCTTAGTTTACACAACCTTCCTAACTTAATAATCTAATGAAAACCACTTGTTTGATATTTCACCTTCAATTTTCTTATTCCTTTTAAGGTACACCGGGAGTTGGGAAGTCAACATTGAGTGAGGAAATTTGCAAGCAAACAGGATTTGAATGGTTGGAAGTGAGCAAAATTGCCAAGCAATGCGATTGTCTGACAGATTTTGATGAAAAATATGAGAGTTATGTTTTGGATGAAGATAAAGTAAGTTTCAGAACATTATTCTGCAAGATAATGGTTTATCAATACTGTGGTTATAAAATTACAGGTTTTTTCATTCAAATAATTTTTTTTTTGTAGAGTATTGTCACGGATAGGTTAGGAAATTGGTACTGTATAAATATGTTTGGAATACACCATCAATAGTAATAATAGATAGTCCCGGACCCAACCCAACGTGCTAATGGATTTGAGTTGCCACGGCACCTTTGGGTGCGACTGAATAGATTCAGGACTGGGCAGGGGAGATGCCAGAGGAACATGCACCGCTGGGGTTTTGCTGATTCTCCTCACTGTGAGTGTGGTGAGGTACAAACGATGTGCCACATTCTTGAGACATGTCCATTGAGTAATTTCCTTGGAGGACTTCAAAGATTGAATTTAGTCCAGGACGACGCCATACTTTGGCTGAACAATCTTGAATGCCAAATTTAGTACCTTATTAAGGTACACTCTTGTATATTTTCACTGCTTGTAGCCATACGCATAATAATAATAGTAATAATATTTATTTATACTATTGTATGACAGTTATCAGTGTTATTGTATGACACTGCTGACAGTGAAATGAATCAGAGAAGCAATGTATGAATTTGAGTGTGAGATCCACTTGACAGTCAATATTAGTTTAATCATTAATAGCAGTGGAACGACAACAATTGAAACGCCCAGCCACGGAAAGGTATGCTTTGTTCCTCTGTTCTGTACTGCATTGTTTTGGCAACCATAAGCGAAGCAGGGCTGAGCTGCTTAGCATTTGTACAGTGAGTGTGGTGGGGAAAGCCATACAAAGTTACAAACCCCAATTTTGGCCAGTTCAAAGGTTCGCTGTGCTACGCACAGCTTTGTCTTGGTGCCAGGCGTTTATTGAAAACCATTGGTTTGGTTTTAAAAGCTGTCCCAGCACAGATTTCAGTAGCCGGGCGCCCTTATTATCAGATCATCATTTTCAGAAGTGCTAAGACTTATTCTTTGCTGAGCTATGAGCCAGTTAATAAGTTTGTTTCGCCCAAAATCTATTTATATTTTTTACAAACTTTCAATGGAAGCAACAGGCATCAATACCCAATTATGCCTCCTTAACACACCAACATGATTCAAAAAATAATAAATACAAAAATAAATAGTAGATGTAGTCATACAGTGTTATAAGATAGTATAAAAAGTAAGGATAAAGACAATCAGTAAATCAAAGTTTAAAGGTGACTACCGGTATGGATGAGTTGATGAGAAAGATGAAAGACAATGAAAAAGAAGACAGTGGTGAGAATGACAATTATGGCTAGAATAAAATATGCTATGATTAAGTTAATGAAGAAATGATGATGTTAAGATTTAGCAAAGAGTGAGTAAAGAGGAATTGAACAGCAGTAATACATTTGTGTGAGGTTGCGCATTTAAGTCTGTTCAGAGACAGCAGCATGTGAATTTTACATTTGAACTCCACTGGGCTATCTATAAATACATCCACCTCTCCACCCAGAGTATTCAACGGTCTAGGCATAAGTTTCAATAGAGTATATCTTAAATATGTTCTTGATCTCATTATAAAGAACAATGGATGCCATCTTCAGTTCTGAGTGGGTATGGAGATCCCAATCCTGCGAGGTAGGTATGGTGAGTCCACCCTGTTATTTAGAATCTTGTAAAAATCACCAGAGATGAAACCTCTCACCTGAGCTTTAGATTGTCCACACCAAATATTGACCTCAATTGCTGTGATATCACAAGCTTGCCCAAATCATTTATAATAATTAATAGAGGTATCTCAATAAATTGTTCTGCAAACTTTCAAGCCTAGTTATGTATCTCACATACATAAGGGCTCCAGACTCGCGCTGCATACTGAAGAAGACCCCAAACTAGTGACTTGTACAATGTGATATAGGTTTCCAATGTGGCATATACTGAGTATCCTGAGTATCTTGTTTGGTCTTCCACTTCTTCAGCAGTTGATCCACATCTCGGCGATGCACTAATTTGACAACAATCCTGGCAGAAGGGATATCCTTCAACCTTCAGTATCATTACCTTGGTTTTGTATCATCAAATGGGGAATTCAGCTCTTTAATTCACTGGGATAATTTTTGAAAAATTTAAGATTCTTCAAGTTCCTCCATTTAGACCCAACTTAATTTTTTCCTAAAAACACATTAATTTATCATCATTTCCTGCTCATTAGATGGTATTTAAGGGGTAAATAACATTTTTAAAGTATAAATATTCTCCATATTTGAAATAAGTGATGTTCCCAATTGGGAACAGCGGGCTCAAGAGGGGTGGTGTTTTCAAAAAGTAATTTCACATTTTTTTTTAATATTAAAAATGTTAATTATCAATTATTTTCATGCTATTATGTTCATGATCAATGTTAGAAATGATAATTCATTATTACAAATACCAATAACACAGTCTGAAGATAATTTTTATGCTTTCATAGAAAGCCTCCAAACAATGAGTATGTAGAGCAATGTCATATTTCTTGTATTTCATTCTCACATTTCTTTTGCAAAATGCACTACTAGTTTGCTTTCCATTACTTGTAATCATAATCATGTGGTTCACTTGATCAAATCGAACATGCTAATTGTTGTGCTCAGTTTTTGACGGCTCACAGCCTCATTGCTTGGGCGACGCGCGCTAGTGCGCATGCGCCTGGGCAGTTGTAATAATTCATGACTTACCAAATACCGACCAACCGGTCTCGTGTGACACATGTCTGAAGCAGGGATGTCGCGTCGCACTGATGTCTCAAGCAGTGTGTAAGTCCCCCATTTAATAACATGGGTTGGTTTTTGATAACAATGCCTCAGACACGACAGATGTCTTAGACATGATGTTTATATTTTTAAACAGTAACAACAGTTCGAAAACCAAACATTCTCAAAATAATGCTCCTGCTACTCGTTCTAATTCAAGAAAAAGAAAATGCTTGCCAGGTAATAAATCGACAATGTGAAAAAAGACAATTTGTGATTGGGTGATGATTTTTTATTAGTCACATTGCTTGAAACACCTCTACACACTGGTGTCTTAGACATCATGTCTAAGATGTCGTGTCTGAGGCATTTTTATCGAAAACCAACTCATTGTATTAAATGGGGGACTTACACACTGCTTGACAACTTGATTCACCACAACCACAATGCGATAATGCGATGCGTTTCCTCTGCTCTACTGACGGAAATTGGGGGATAGTGCATGTTTTGACAGGAAAGTACTGGCCGCCAGTGGTCACATGACCACTCACGTGATCCGCTACTTTCCGTGGAGTGGCAAGTAAAAACAAACAGGTTTGTTTTTACTGGCCGCCAGTGATTACTTTCCGCTGGAGTGGAAAGTACCCCTTTAGACAGGAAAAAGTAAGTGGTAAGTTGAAGAAGCAAGTACTCGCCGCCAGTAACTTTCTGTCTCTACTTTCCCCATCTATAACTCACTTAACACATGATAGAAAGTAGCTACTTTCCATAGATTTTCACATATGGATATAATAGTGCCTCTTATCCGTACTAGATCGGAAAAATCAGCTGACAAATAGGGCCTTATAGCCGTACAAGATAGGAAAAAACATATGGCGTGCGGCAAAAAATTTTCCGTTGACTCACATATATATAGTCAACTCATTACATTACTCATTACCTATGACTCAATACCTGTCTCGAATATTATCCAGCTGATTGCACTAGGCTATCATTATTTTGGTTTATATCTGGGAATTCGCCCATCAAATTCTGAATCTAAATAAAGCAGCTGATTCACTTGTCTTGAATACTTTTGAATGTCTCGCATATTATCCAGCTGCTTGTATCTTGCCTTTCTATCAAGTGTAACAAAAAATATCGTACATTACACGGCTGTAAACTTTTGCCGGTTCTCGCATATCCACGTTTCTGCACTCGGCTGCGCCTCTTGCATTAACTATCATATGCTCGACCAGCAAAACGTTATTTTCCAGCCTAGTAACGTAATATACTATTTCCGTTGACTCACATATATATATATATATATATATGTTAGGCTTGGCAATGACTCTTTTCAATGAGTCGTTCAATCGCCCTCGCTCTTATAAGTGAGTCATTCATTCGAACTAGTTCAAAAATGAGTCATCAGCAATGCTCGTGCTCATCCACTACCATTGCTTGTTCAGCAGCTAAGCGCTCTCTTGCTGACTGAGCACTCATACGCACAACAATAAACAGCCTTGTATGTCTGGCGCCTCAATATGAATAATTCTCCGAATCTGAGTCATCAGTTTAATATTCCAGAGCACAGAGCTTAGTCAATGAGCTTTCTCAGCCAGCTTTAGTTGTAGTTTGTTCAGCTCACATTTCAAAAAGCTCGTGGAGCTGAGAGAGTGAGCAAGCTGTTGTTGTAGTTAGTTCACTTCACAGTTCAAAATGCTCATTGAGTGGGGAGGTGAGTGCACTTGTCTAGCTGTGCCTATAGCAGGCCGCTGCACTGCTCTGCTAATTCAAGGAGCGCTCACTAGATGGTGTGTTGACTGTATTCCATAAAACACAAACACAGTTCAAAAATGAACTACCTACTTTCTGAATTTGAACTACTAGTTCGTAGTTCATTTTAAAGAGTCAGTTACTTTGAACAACTCACTCAATCTGGTCACATCTCTTATATATATATATATATTTTATATGTATAGATATAGTCAACTCATTACATTACTCAATACCTATCTCGAATATTATCCAGCTGATTGCACTAGGCTATCATTATTTTGGTTTATATCTGGGAATTCACCCATCAAATTCTGAATTTAAATAAAACAGCTGATTCAATTGTCTTGAATACTTTTGAATGTTTCGCATATTATCCAGCTGATTGTATCATCCCTTTCTATCAAGTATAACAAAAAATATTGTACATTACTCGGCTGTAAACTTTTGCTGGTTCTCGCATAATATTCACATTTCTGCACTCGGCTTTTGCCTCATGCATAAACTATCATATGCTCGACCGGCAAAACGTTACTTTTCAGCCTAGTAACGTAATATACTATTTCAGTTGATAAGGTAATTATCTCTTTCACAACTTCTCTTCTACAAAATGCTTCACTGTTGCTTCTGTGATCCAAATTATCATAATCTCCATCACTACTGTCTTCATGAGATTGATCTGCATTGGGTAGAATGGCTATGTAGCCATCTAAGAAGTCATCTTCTTCCATCAAAGCAGTCACAATCTAATCCAAAGTCAATCTGGAACTAAGACATCTCCTTGTGAAACCACCTACCCATTTGTGCCCACTGTTCCCAAATGGGAACAATCATTATTCAAATGCGATAAATGATTTATTATTGAACTCAGGTGAGTTATTTGGTATCAAATAGGTCAATCAACTCATCTTAATATGATATTACACACTTTTAGCAAGATATTTGATAAATTCACTGAAAATAACACTTGCCTTTCTTGTGATACCATGGTGATGGAAACATAATCTCTTTGAATGCAATTATAAGGTGCCACAGCTAATTTCTGGTGCAATTGGTTGTTGCTATCATGTCAGGCTGACTAACAGAATTTTTTCCATATAAGAAAAGTTAACTTGTTTAATACCAACAAATATTATTGAGTGTTGAAAATTTGTTCCCATTTGGGAACAGTGGGTCTAAATGGTTTAAGTTCCTCCATTTACATAAAACCTATATTGGTCAAGTTTTGTATAAAATAAGCTGAAAATCTAAAAAAACGTATCTAAGAATTCCCATGTTATTCAACAAAAATGCAAAAATGGCTTGAAAAATATTTTTTTTCTAAATTTGAAATATATTAGCTTGGTCATCAATTTTTTTAATATATTATAATAATCATTAATACCATATTACATAATATTAATATATTTATTTATTCAATTTTTTATTTTCAAGGTAAAACATTCATTATAATAGTTTCATTATACATCGCATTAGATTCAATCTTCAATAATTATATTACATAATATTATATTCGATCTATAATAATTATATATATATATATTTGCAGCTTTTGGATGAACTGGAAAATCGGATGGCAGAAGGTGGAAAGGTAGTTGACTATCATGGCTGTGACTTTTTCCCAGAAAGATGGTTTGACATGGTGTTTGTGCTCAGAACAAACAACACAATATTATATGATCGTTTAACTGAAAGGTAAATTATTCAGATATTAATCTAATTAGCCATAACTAATTATTAATTGGACAATGGCCATGATTCCATTGAGAAAATCGATCCCGTGACCGCAGGATTAGCAGCCAGTCAGAGGTAAGCGCCCTAGCTGATAACACCATTTTGTTTGCCAAGAGTTTACATGACCAGGAGATATTTCTTGTCATTGAAAAGCTACAAATGTCCTTCAATTCTGCAGATAATGTCTGCAGAATGCCGACACATTACCTGCAATTTGGTTTGGGGGCCAAGAAAAAATGTGGATCAAACATGTGAAGTGTGGTAGAGGAAGAAAGTATCCATCATTATTTCCTATCAATTATTTAATTGAACTGCTTATTGCTGTACTTTGTCTATCTGAAACTGCATTAAAATAATATGGATGGATTCCTATCAGCACTTTTACAAATTATGTAACATATCTGAATCTAGAACATTGAATTCAATGTCACTGTCCCTAAAGTGAGACATTCAGTCAAAAATTTAGTTATTTTTTTAGAAATAAGATACATAACTTATAGACACTTTAAATGTATGAATTCACACATACAAATGTATGTATTTAAACTTTGAATGTATTCATACATTTAAAGTATTCCAAACATCTCTGAAGTGACATTGAATTGAATATATCCAAAACTATTGAATTAAGTTTGGTTCCATGGCAAACTTGAGATAGGTAAGTAGGTGCGATGTAACAACACCACGTGCGTGAGCATGACTGAGACCGATAACAGTACTCAGTTCACTCTAGCTGTAGCATTGTCAGCATGGTATTGTAAACCATGAAAACCCATTGAATGGCTGTATATGTTCGTTTATTTTAATTTTAAGCGACCTCGCAAGCGGTGTTGCCATTTTATCAATCTGGGGTAGAATGGCCATGATTTAATTCATCATACATCAACTGCGGTTTGATTGGGATTGAAAATAAACTAATAGTAGAAACTATAGTATCTCGTGTCTTCATTGGTTTAGTGGTTGTGACAATAACTGTGTTATTTATAAACTCATTACAGTTCAAAAACAAATCGCATCTAGAAACAAATAAAAGAGGCTTTCAATTATTTTAGCCTTCTATTTTTCAGAGGATATAACAAAAAGAAGCTGGAGGATAATGTACAGTGTGAGATTTTCCAAACTCTTCTAGATGAAGCCCGAGATTCTTACCAGACAGAAATAGTTCATGAACTTCAGAGTGATAACGATGATGACATGAGCAGTAATATTGACAGGATAGTGAAGTGGATAGACCAGTGGCAAAAAGATCACTCTTCATAGTGGTGCTGCATGTATTATTTAGTTCAAAAATAAAAATGTTAAATTTCTAGATTATTTTATTTAAATTACCAGTTTTAGAATGAAATGTACCTAGTTTTATAGATAAACAGTGTGTTTGTTATGTGTTGATTTCAACATTGGATGTATGGTAAAATCATATGGTAAAACTAATAGCCTTCAACTAAAAAGAAATAGTTATTTATGTATTAAGAGCGTGAAGCGCGACTTTATCGCTCGATCCAAAACATTTACTGCGCGACGTGTAGCGGAGCGCAGTAATTTTTCGAGAGCGATAAAGAAGCTTCACGCGCGAATTGCATACAATATTTTTCCTAAAACTGCAGTTCTGGATTCCAACACAATAAAAGCTTGTAGTTTGTAACATCACAGACCATGCGCGGATTTGGTTAGCATTCGCCTTTTTTGAGGTTATGTGAATTTCACATATTCCGTGATCCACCAATGAGAAGACATCAAAATCAAAACAGAAGCGTAAAGAAAACAGCTGGCGAGCGTAAAGTACTTTACCGCTTGCTGAGCAGTAAAGAGGTATTTTACAATTAGTTTTCAGTACGTAAAGAACTACTTTACGAGCAGTTGCAGGAAAACAAGTTTTTTCAAATGAAATTTTCCAGTGACTAAAAATGTTATGAAGAAAACTATTCGTTTGGCTAGACAAAACTAGAGATTGACAAGCACCTTTAATCCATAAATTTGTTGAAAACCATCAATATTCATAGATTCAGGCTCTTTGAAAGTAGGTCATTAATTTATAGGAAAATTTAGTTGTTCGCACTAAATAATAAAGTATAATATTGCTTGTTGTCTCAAGATTTAGTTGTTGACAAAATGAAAAACGTATTTTTGAAACAATGTTTTATCATATGTAACATGATACAGTGAAGGTAAACTTTCAACTAGAAATACCTTGCTTTTGTCTCATTTCTTTAATCTTTGAATCGATACTGGTGAAATATTTAAGTTTTGACACAATTTTAATCGCTAAATTTAAATCTTTTTTCTCAAACGCAGCAGACAACTCCCTGAAAGAGAAACAAAGCAGGATCTATTATTATTTACAGGTTGATGATTAAGAAGAAAGCAAGATTGCAAGGATTTATTTATCTGAAGAATTGTTGATTTAGATAACTGTAATTCACTCAATTGCTTCAGTTCTGAACGTTTAAAACGCATAGAGATAAAGATTTTCTTCATCATATTTAGATGAGAAAAGTTAGTTCATAATGAATTACAAAATCTCCCTAATATTTTCTCTAATAGATCAATGAACAATTTATTTGAATTTCAAAAAGTATACATTTCATTACATTAACATTATATGTATAAATAAATAAATTCATTTCTCTTTTCAAAACATTTGGTGCATATAATAGTTCAGATTTAAGGGATGTATTGAAGATTGTTTCTTGATAGTTTCAGTTCTTAGGAAGTAAGGAGTATTAGAGTTTAGGCAAAGATATAGTCAGTTTCATAAAGTCTAAACTCTAGAAGAATCAGCTGGCTTGGTCATGTTCACCAAATGGAGCAGAATAGGATGCAGAGGCAGAATGGAAGGAACAAGAAAGAGAGGTCGTCCTAGAACTCACTGGCTGCAGGATGAGGAAAAAGATCTGGCCCGCTTAGGAGTGAGAAACTGGAACTAGAAGAAGCTGGCGAATCAAAGGGAAGATGCTTGGAGGCATACCGTTGAGGTGGCCAAGGTCCACGTATGGCTGTAGAGCTTCTTATGTATTTTTGTATGTAAGGAGTGTTAACAGTATATTGAAGATAGGATTTTATTTGAATACTGAGTATGATTGTAAATAATCACATCAAGGAATAGCTGAAACTCTATCTGGTGATACATAGTTTTCACCTCATAGAAGAAGCAATTATCTTAGAGGAGAAAACAATATATAAAAAACAACCAGTGTTGCAATTCATAGCCGTAATTTTTAACTCTTCTTTTAGATAAGCAGATCCTTCACGAAATCGAGAAGAGACAACTTCAGCAGTGTCGTTTGTCAGCAATGTTGTGCATCAGTGGAAAAATGCTGAATCGACACTGGTTGGGAAATCCGTGAGAATTAGCCATGTGCCATCACACTGTCAGTTTAGAGCAGTGACCTGGAAATCGAGCCAGTGAGTCCAGGGAGCGAAAGCCCCTGGGGCTAGTTAGAGGTCAGTCGAATTGGTTTCAAAGTAAATTAGGGTGGTCCATAACTAAACGTTTTGGGTTGGCACTAGGATAGGGATTTATAAGTAGATTCAGACCTATTGAACCTGACATATTATTTGTTGTTACTTATATTGAATATTAAGAGCTTAAAAATATATGTTAATTATGAATGAGTATTAGTTTTGAATTTCGATACCATCAAGTTTTGTTGAATAATGATAGTTGAATAAATTAGAGTTCTGTAATATCAATCTAGAGCTCATTTACGCCAACCCTGTCTTTTTGTATTGTGTTAGTATCAAGTTCCTTATTCCCTGCCCAGAGAAACGGTAGCTGAATATTTTTGCAATATACCAAATAAAAGTAATACAATAAATTAATAGACATTGGGTACCCCCGAGATACACCCTTATAAGAAACACCATCTAGAAATGTTTTTGATTTTCAAACAAATACAAGGTGCCAGTTCAAAACATTGAGAGAAATATAAGATATACATAAATGTATCAATTCAGGAATAAGAAAATTAGATCTAGTAAATTCAGAATTTTTAGTTTTTCATGGATGATATTCTGGAATAAAAAATATCCTAACAGAGATTAATATACAGTACCGGTATGTACAAAATTTAAAACAAATAAGATTAGGTAAAGAATTCAAATAGAATTAGCCTACTCAAATTAATTAAACTAATAGAAGAAAGGAGAGAAAAATATTCAGTTGGGAATGAATTATTAACTTATATTGGTTAGAAGGTGAATTCAGCCTACTGCACTATGAATGGTTGTCAGCTTTTAAGCGATTACTCTTATTGAATGACAAGAAATGCCTTGTAATTGGTTGGAAGGGTGAATAAGCATACTGCATTATGAGTGCAGAAGAACATGGCTCAAACGGTGAGGTGGAACTACCCGTAAGCACAGACAAACCTTCTTCTTTAATCTGTGCCGTAAGGGTCTCCCCACCAATAAAAGCCATACGCTTATCATTATTACTGTGCAGAGATCGTTCTACCTCGAGAACCTTTTACTCCTTTAGCAATATTGGCTATTGAAAGAAACACTGCTCCAATCTTGAATTTTTTAGTTTTCCATTGCAAATTGAAGAAAAGTATCTATTCTTTTAAATAACTAAACAAATGATTACATAAATATTGCATCAACTGTATGAATAAAATGACGGCATAGAATTTGTATTATATTTCTTGTTTAACTAATTTTCCAATATTTGTACATAGGCTAGCTGGTTGATTTATATTTTGCACAACAATCAATGAAAATAATGAATTAATTTATTGTTTTTAAAAGTAAATCACCTTTTATCTACAATATAAATGTATATGTAATGGTTATTACACATACATATATGTTTAAACATATTTTGTAATTTTACACACTTTAAAGATGATTCATTTAATTCAATTATTAATTGCTTGTAGCATAAGCATTCCAAGTTCCATCTAAATTTGAAGATGTTAGTTGAAGTTCATACTAAACATTCTTTCTAATTGCTTCGCCTTCTTCTACTCTCTTCAATCTCTTTTTCATCGCAACTTTCTTCGCTATCAATGCCATTAATATAATATGATAGATGTGAACATACTACTAAATAATTCACTTTCTACTAATTTTGTAATACTACAAAATTAATATCTCAAAATATTTATTGATAGTTTATAAAAATCTTTAGAAACAGTTGATTTCCTCATTATTTGAATGCATTTAATTGATTTTACTTCATGATAGATTAGAATAAAATGGAAATTTCTTTCACTAAGACCATTGTGAGGTCTAATTTCTCCCTTCTCCATGATGGTTTGCCAAGGAGGCGGCAAAAACCCACAGGTCCAGGAGCACATAAAATCTAAATCCGGTCCTGTATAGGCTATATAAATAGTTATTTATAAGCTATAGAAATGAATAAAATACTCACGCAACTAATGATCCAATACATTTCTTATTTTCTGCATCTAATTCAATAATTTTTTCCGGTTGAGTCGCTTCTTCTAGTGCCTCATTACGTTCCATCATTTCCATTAAAAATTCTTTATTGAGATCTGTATTTGCCTCCTCAATTGACAGACCCTTCAGCTTCAACATGTACACGCCGCGATTGAGGGGATTCTGGAGTGTATTGTAAGCCTTATTAATCAATGAGGAATATTCTTCTGAAATATTTTTTTCTTCCTGGATAAAAACACCATGAGGATTTGATTGTTTTTCATCTGTTTGACTTGTGCATACTTACCGAAACAAGGAAATCACAAGATATACTTTACAGTGATTGAATAAAAATAGAATGAAAAATGTTGTTGAAATCAATAATTGTTCAATTTAAGAAGCTTATTTAGATTGAGTATACTAATACACAGAGATTAGAAAAGAATGAGCTTACAGCTGTTGTATCTTCAAATTTGATTGAATTCAATAATCAAAGAGACAAATTGGTGTGAGGAAGGGGAACCGGTAGTACAAGTCTGATACATTGAGGATTTCAAGTCTTGAGTTACATCCAGAGAATGGATTAATTTTGTTCTGTTAATGGGTGGTGTGAATAGAATGTTAAAACTCATATTTTTGACTCAGCGCTTGAGATTCTTATTTGATGTGAATAAAAATTCGAGTCAATCACAGATCTTTCTCACACCTTCTGATCGGACTCCCATAAACTCAGCATGATCAACAATCACTCAACAGTCAACTCAATAAGAGATACTCAGCTGTCTCAACTTTATTCACATCACCCATTAACCTTGAAATAATGATGGCATTATTCTTGAATATCCTACATTGGTTAAACAAGGCTCCAAGATTCGTTTTTTTGATTGCTGAAGGTGAAAAACTAAAATGAATTAAGGACATGGTGAGAGTTGTATGAATTATTATGAAAATATCTAAAAGTGGATAGAAAACTTCAAAATTGTCGAGAATAATTGATCCACCTATTAGGAATAAAACTAAAGCATCAACAAGAAAAGTCATATTGATAGTATTTTGAGACATTCAAACCACAGATATTCTTCAACGACAAAACTACCCTCCATAAAAATTGGAGCTATCAAGCTTGTAGTTCAATCTACTCTTGGTTCTTTCAGAAAACAGCCAACTTAGTAGTTGCTAAAGCACTGGAAGATTCCCTAACATTATATTTTAATTTGAGAATGATATTCAGTCAGAGCGGGATGACCAATTTTTTGAAGGGGAGAGGAGCAGCTACTTATAGCAAGGCATCTTATAGTAAAACACAAGGATAGAAGGAGCAAGGAGTCCTCTAACAATAATTTAAGTTGATGTACATGACATTTTCTTCAAAAAAGGTACGGGGTACTTCCCCCCCCGAGAGATGTTCGAAAAATAAACTCTTAAAACAAATTTAGAGATTCTGGAAATAAATTTATCCATTCCAACATTTTAACCCACGTCAAAGAGAACTATCTATTGTCAATGGAGAACCTAATGCTGGAAACTTATTGTTTGAGAGAAGATAACTTGAATTTGGAATGTCTACTTGGTTGCAATCCTCACATTTTCATGGTACTTCATGTCTTTATGGTTGAAGTTCTTCATTTTGTAGGATAATCCTTCACCTAGGAAGGATAATATTTCATATTTAATGGAATATTAGTCTATCATTTTTGTGAAGGGTGTCTAGAATGCTTGAGCCCTGAAATGATGAGACTGCTTCTATTGAATGTCGCAATGTAAGAATTGATTTTAGAAATTAAGGCATATTCCTGTTAGCCTGATGAGACAATGATGAGATTTTGGCAATGCGGCATTTGATTTAACAATGTCAATATTGGTCAGTGAGTCAGTCTTCTACTTGAAACAGGCCCCAGCTTGTAACAATGTGATCAAATTAATCTGCTATTGCGACTTTTGTAAACACAAACATTTATGTTACCGTACTTGAATCGTGAATGAAGTCCATAGTCTTACCTCACTTTTATTACCAAATTTATCTGGATGGAGGACAGACTGCAGTTTTCTGTAATTTCTCGATAATTCTTCATTCCTAACATCGAACGTCGAATTGACATCCAACAAGTCAAAATAATTGCTGTCTTTATTCGGTTCCTGAATAGAGTTACATTTGTCACAGAATAAACTGTGATTCATTACAGAACTATCACATTTCCAGCAACGTTTAGACTTATCGTTACAAAAATTAACCCTAGCATCAACTGGCTTGGTAACTATTCGGAAAATATCGTATTTGTTATTGAACTGCATTGGTTCGTATCCTAGGGAGATATCGTGGCGAACATTTTTCTGATATAAATGTCGACAAAACTTGAAAATTAAGGTACTTCTTCTGAACAGATTAGGATTGATCAAACTCATATCAATTTTTAAAATCAAGTTCTATAACTTAAAAAATAATAATGTATAGTGAAGATGAAAGTAATAAACACTAATTGATAAGCTCGAGATCTTTTGAGGTTACAAAATGAAAACTTAAGCCAACAGCTGGTCCGAGAATCAGCTGGCACTTGTCATGAAAGCCATCTTTAAAAATGAAACCGCGTAATTCAAACATTTAGCGCTCTTGATCATTTTAATTATTCATAAGTAATGCTGGATATAGCATGACTTCATATTTCTCAATAATAACAAATGATAAATTAAAATAATGTTGGTAATTTGAAGCAACGGGGTACTTGCGATTTTTTGAAATTCCCATGAAGTACCGAGTTTTTGAAAAGTATGGGAACGGCCTAATAATAGTAATAATCCAAAATTAGCGTAAATTCCCGTACCGTACCGAGTTTTTGAAATTTGTACATCATTTTTGGGTTTTTCAAATTCGAGACCAAACGATACGTCAGAAAGAAAATGTTACACACCCCTCTTTTGGTAATGTTGGTAATTTGAAGCAAATACGGGGCACTTCCGATTTTTTCAAATTCCCGTACCATACCGAGTTTTTGAAAAGGGAACGGCCTAATAATAGTAATAATCCAAAATTAGCAGAAATAAATATACTTAAAGTCCTCAAAGTTCCTAGCTGTGTGTTTGCCGCCATCTTGGAAAAACTGTAAAATTGTATATCATTTTTGGGTTTTGAAAATTTGAGACCAAATGATATAGAAAATGTTACACACCCCTTTTTCAAGAAGACAACATTTTACAGAATTTTCCAGCAGTTACCGCTGTACCTTCAATAAATATTCACAATTTTCTGTAAAATTGATTTTAAATGTTGAATAATTATAACGTCTGTATCTAATTAATGGCTAAGCCAAAAATTGTATATCAAAATACCTTCCAGAGAAATGAAGTTCTCTACAATTCGAAACTAATTTTACCTTCATATCTTCGTTGGTAGGGAGTACTCAAGAAAAAGCTCCCGAATTTGGGTCTCCATAATAATTACTGTTGAACATAATTATCATATCCGATCAAGCGATGGCTCATTTGAATGGCAGTCCACATTCATGTATCATAATTATTTTGTATCATATTTGAATAAGTAAGATTTTTTCTCATGAGGGTATCTCTCATACTTCGAAAATCACTATTTTCAACATAAAAATTACTTTAAAGACATATAACTCAACACAACAAAGCCCCTAGTTTTTTGAATCTCTTAAATTTATAGTTTTACTACCTCCAGTGTAACTTTTGCAGTTACTATTTAATTTCTTACTCAAAGTCTAAAAAAGTAAATATACTTGCTCAACACTCAATAATAAATTGCGGTCTTAGTACATTCAAAATTTAATACTGTATTAGATTATCAATGTGTCATTCTTGGGATATCCATGAATCCCCAACTCCACCACCGATAATTCACGTACGGTATTGCTGGAAATGCAAATTAAAAACAATGGAGTAGAGCGAGTCCAGCTTTAAAGGCGTAGCCTACCGCCAGCAATTGTCTTACTCAAATAATTTGTTATTCAACTTCATTGAATCGTGTAATTGATAATTAAGATTTTAAAGAAATTTATTTCAATATGAATAACTGATTTCTATTCTAGATTCATATTGTTGTAAATGTTTAGCGTGAAAGAGGAAAGTCTGTCAAATAATGAAGGCAGTATAAGAAATGTAAAAAACTATTTACTTTCCTAGACACATCTATATTCACATCGTCTTTGTACACATTATTCTCATTAGCATAAGAGACTTCTAATTCACAAAATTATTCCAATCTCATGATTTCAGAATTATAAAATTTGGTTGAGCATTATTATTATTATTTACATTACTTTATGAGTTTAGTCACAAGGACAATTAAAACTTGCTGCATAATTTCAGCATTCTACTTCATATCATTTGCCTATAGTTTCATACATTAGGTCTATTTGTTACCTAATCATTGTTAGTTATTAATCCTTTAAAAATCGGGTTACTTTTAAAATCATGAACATAACATAATGAAATTAAACAAAATTAACGGTTTGTCAATTCCACGTTTTTATTGAAACACTGAACCGGGTTCGTGGCTTTATTAATCATATTTTTAACAGTGCAATGGAACTAGTAAAGCTGCGAAACCGGTATACAGTGTTCCAATAAAAAACGAGGAATTAAAATCCATGTTTGTTTATTTTCAGTATGGAAATCCACAACATCAACCAAAAATCTACTAATATCATACGGAGTTCAGTAGATGGGCTTGTAATGTATGGAGTTTCCAAAAAAACAACAACAACAACCGACAGATAGTTCCCCAATTTTTACTAATCAAAATGCTTTGTGAAACATTTATAGAGAGTTATTAAGTTTTATGTTTATAGTTTCTGTGAATTATTGTTATCAATCATTTATAATGTACAATTCAACCAGGATTGACTTCGAGACGGATTATCAGTTCCCAAAGAATAATTTTCCATTGTCTTGAATAATTAATGTGAAGAACAAGTCTCAAAATAAATACAGTACAATATCACTCGCGTGAAATAATATTGTTCACCACCATACTGCTTTACTGGTTGCCATTATGGTGGCATATGGCAAAAATAAATTTTGACAGCTCATAGAGTTATCAGTTAACTTTTGAGAATCATTTAGGGCCAAATCAGTACTCTTTCATTCTGCTGTAGCCTGATAGAATGGATATTTTGTCGCCAAAGTTTGTAGTATCCTGATCAACTTGTTGGAGTTCGGGCTCAGAGGCAGACATTGCAAGATCGATGTCCCGATTTGAGAAGCCAGCCAGTTTGATATTTTCCGGTTGATAGACAGGAGAAGCTATTTTATAGCTTTGAAATTCGGAGGCGGCTGCTTCAGTTTCTTCTACTTCTTCTTCGTTCGTAGCTGATGATAAGCCGTCGAGGTCTTGGCTCTGAGCATTGGATTCGGCCACATCAACAAATGCTGAGCTCAGCTCTCCGCGCAGCTTGCTTATTCTTGTCGAGTTCACATCGTACATGAAAATTTCTTTCTCTTTCCCATTCTCCTTGCTGTTCGATAAGCTGAAGAAAGAAAACATTTCACTGTTATATAAAAAGCTTAAACATACAATAAGGTTAATAGTTGATTATTGAATGAGGGAATGAGGCTAGTTTGCAGTAACTGACAATTGAACAAACTGACAAATATATACAGAAACATAATTTATTAATTTCGAATTCCTCAAAGTGCTATCAATTTATACTGAAGGCTTTCACATTTTCAATATGTGTCATTGCAGAAGTCTTCAGTATAAATTAATAGCACTTTGAGGAATTCGAAATTAATAAATTCTATTAAATGAGGCATCCGGTCGTAAAATATGTTATGCAAAAATATGTAAATTTGTGGGAAATAGCTCCTGAATATTCGCGCTATACATAGGTAGCTGTCACCATTTCCAATTTTCTCTATTTGAAATTTAACTCCACAACCAGTTTATTCACAAATCAATAAAATCAGCTGAGAGGAATCCAGTTATTCAAACAACTCAATAGGACCGGACGCCTAAAACATATTCATACAAACTCCAAAATATTCCATCGCTAACTGAAAATGGAAAACAGTCTATATTTTAAATTGTGATTGATATAATCAATATTATCAGGTACTATTAACATGAACCTAATAATAATAATAATAATAATAAGATATTAAGCTATATAATATTGCTGATTTACATGTAATTACAGGATTGAATTCATGAGCCAAAATCAATAAAGCTATATAATTATTATTGTTAATCAAGGGAGAAAATAACCAAGACTATTGGAACATAATATTCATGTATGAAGTTCTTATGTCAGGCTTCTTATATCAAGTTTTTATATAGTACTGAATTCTGTATTCTATGGTACTCATTTCTGTGGTATACAATTCACTATAGCTTAAGATCAAAGGGAGCATCAGAAAATTCCATCTAGTTAACGTATGCATAAGCTAATAATATTCCTACTAAGCTCACGTTAATCGCACTCATTAAAATTTAATTAACTAGCTAAATTGTAGCTTTGTTTCAAGATAATTTTATCTTTCCTGACATAAGTTCAAACCTCTCTCAAGTTCCAAACTTAATTTATTAGTTGGTTATTGTTTGTGACTGAATACAGTAATATTATTTGATCGGCCAGCGCTCAAGCTTAGATTTTCTGGGTCGATGAATGTCAAGCTAGTTTTTAATTATTTATTCTTATATTGTCAATTTATTGATTGCTCTTTTGTGTATTTCTGTATCATGTATTTATTATTAATTCTGTAAGAAGTTTCAAGACCCTCATGAGACTTAAATAGAAAGCGTTCATTTGCATATGGTATTTCATAAAAAAATTACTAGATTTATTTAAAATGTAGGATGATTATTATAATTTCAGTTCAATCAGAGATAAGCTACGAAACTCCTGGGCGCTCTTTGTAAGGGTGACTGATTGCATTGGCCAGCAAAAAAGACTCTATTCCCTGCTGTAAAATCACTTCCCGTAGGTTCGTAACCCACCTAAAACTGTAGGTCCAACTCATCAATCACCATCATGCAATTCATTACTTACGCACAGGTCTCAGACCAATGTGGGCTTCATCCTCCGAAAAAAGTGTTTTTATAATAATGTTAAATTAATTATTATTGATAAATAAATGTTTTTATAATAATGTTAAATTAAATATTATTGATAAATAAATGTTTTCTTCTAACATTGAATAATATTAAGTTTCGTAAGTTATATTTTAAAATTCATTACTAAACATTATCTTAGAAGTTTCTTTGTTTTCTCTTCAACTATAAAAATAAATATAATACAATGGATTAATATTCCTGATCACCTTGTAACAAGTAGAACAACAGATTGACGATCTGTGGGAGTTGATTTTTCTTTTTCTAGCCACGATACATAATTGTCAGCTGTAGGCTCCTTGACTAGATCCTTGAGGATATCACCGGCAATGAACCGGACACCCTGCACCTGGATCGGGGTCGATCTTCCATCTCTGTCTCCATCTGAAATCGGATCAGGAGGATGCACAAAATCATAATCCACTGGTGCCAACACTACCACACTGTTGATTATTCGTCCATCTAGTTGAGGAGCATCAGGCAGTGGAAAGTTTGTACCATTCACTTTGAGTGGAAGATATCTGTTATACCTTGAGTCATTCAGAACAACAGGATCCAGTTGTGTTGCATCTTCTTTAACATAAGTTTCAGCAAGTGACTGTCCTTCCTTTGTTGTAGGATCATAACGAACAACTTTCATCTCCACTGGAGTCTTGGGAGCAGTATCATCAGGGGTAGCTACAGCTGGGACTGGTGCACTCCCTGCTCCATAAAGATTTTCAAGCGCTTCTGGTGGTAAACTTTCAATTGGTATATCACCAACTTTGTCATAGTCTAAAATCTGTATATCAGCATTTCCCAAAATACCTGATTGCAATAACTGCTCTCTAAGATCATCAGGTACCTCACTTGGTAAAGCTGCAACATTTTGCTCATGTTTCTTTTTCTCTTTCTCTCTACGCTCATATAATATCTTTTCACTTTGCTCTTCATCAATCTCCTCATTCTGAGGTATGCTTTGGGCTGTAGTTGATGATGGTTGATGAGAATATGTTTTAAATGGTTTGGGTGTAATAACTGTGGTGGGAGAAACAAATGGACGCTGTGTTGTGTAAACAGGCTCTTTATTATACTTTATTCCTTGCTGTTCAAGTTGGTTATGTCTGTGAGCTGATTTTTGGGGTACTTTCCTCTGATTATTTGAGAAAGATTGCTGATTTGACTCATAGTAAACAGGTGATGGCTGTGGAGTTGGTTGAACCTGGTGCTCTTCTAGTTTGGGAATAGATTTGACAATTTCACCACTAGAAGATGGTGTTGGTTGGCTATTGAAGTGAGACTGTTGAGGCACAATTGCTTGCTGATGTTGATTTTGAATTGGTTTATAATTACTCAACTGTTGACTTTGAGGTTGATTACCTTGAAATTGTTGACTTTGTGAAGGTCTAACTTGAGTTTGTTTCTGTTGATTTACATGATATTGTGGCTGTTGCTGTGCATTAAATTGTGGTTGTGCTTGATATTGTTGTTGCAAATTGTTATGGTTCTGTTTTGGTTGTTGCAGGTTGCTGATAGATTGTTGCTGTTGTTGATATTGTTGTTGTTGTTGTTGTTGTTGTTGTTGTTGTAGTGATTGATGGTGTTGTTGCTGTTGGTGCTGCTGCAGTTGGTGTTGATGCTGCTTATATTGTTGTTGTTGCTGTTGCTGATGCTGTTGTTGTTGAGGATTCAGTTCTTGTTGTGAGTTCTGCTGTTGTTGAGGCTGCTGCAACTGTTGAAGCCTCTGCTGCTGTTGTCTCTCAAACTCAATTTGCAATGGGCTCTTTGGCCTTTGACGAATTGCTGCTGGAAAATTCACTGATGTGGGCTGTTGAACATGACTAGATGGTTGTATATTTGCAAAGCTTGCTTGAGATGAGGGGCTTTGCTGATGTTTTGAATGGTCTTGATTGATTGAGGCATAATTACTTTGTTGAGAGAGCTGAGGCTGTTGAAAATGTGCTTGTGTTATGCCCTGTCTTTGTCCTTGCAATTGATTGAATTGGGTATGTTGATTTTTCTGTTCAACCTGTGTGTGATGGTGGTGCTGAGGCTGTTGGAAACTGTTGGGTTGAGCTTGAACATGAATTGGTTGAGACCGAAACTGGGAGTATTGAACATTGTTACTTGGGGATGCCAATTCAGACTGATGTAACGGCTGAGTGTGCTGATGTGTGGCCTGTGCTAGAGGTTGATGAAAATGCTGCCTTGGTGGTTGATCATTTGGTTTATAGAATGGTCTTTGAGTTTGATGAGTCTGTTGAGCTGTGTGCTGGAACTGTTGTGGTGGTTGATTTGGTCTTACATTCTGTGATCTGACAGTATTTCCTTGACTGTGAGTCTGTAAATTACTATTGAAGTGCTGATTGTTTGGTTGTCTCTGTTGTTGTTGTTGTTGTTGTTGTTGATGATTATGGCGCAGCTGTATCTGCTGAGCTGATTGTTGGAATTTGGGTTGTTGTTGGAATGTTTGTTCAAATTGTGGTGCCTGTGAAGGGCTAGCATGGTTTTGAGGGGGATGTGGTTGAGAAAGAAGACCGCTTGTGTGCTGTGGTCTAAAAGCAGGTTTTTGATGCTGGGATATTTGTCTTGGAAATTGTTCTTTGACAAATGAGGAAGGCTGAGATGGCTGTTGGAAACTGCTTTGGGAAGAAGGCGGTGGAGGTGGTGTTTGATAGGTTCCTGGCTGCAGAGGTGTATAAGGAGGAAATTGCTGCTGCCTTTTAATCTGAGCCCCTGATGATTCTCTATTCTGAGCTGAGGGTACTTGAGATGTTGGGAGAGAAATCGAAGGTTCAGGTGCACTTTGCTCTTCTTGTTCAGCATCAGAGTAGTGTGTTTCTGACTCACCAAAAGTTACATGTAAGCCTGAGCCGTGGAAGACTTCAGAATCTGGATGAATGATAGTTCTAAGGGTGGTGCTTGGTGGAGGAGGTGGTGGAGGTGGTGCTGGTGTGGGAGAGTGTGCCAATTGAGACTGATGTTCAGTTTCACCTTCCAGTTCACCAGGTGGTGGAGTCAAAGCAGGAACTGGAGGCTCATAGATGATGTCATCCTCACCATTCTTACCATAAGAATTTGGATTTTTCTTGTATTTGATGTAGAATACTTGAACTGGCTCTTTCTTTGGTGGCAACTGATGTACTGGAGCAGGGGTGGGTGGGGCTGGCAAGGATTCATTGGACTCTTTGATAATAATTTCAATGATTGGTTCAGGCTCCTTATAGTAATGAGGTGGATAAGGATTGTCATAACGGTTTTGAGCTTCTGATAAATTATTCAATGTGTCTGAAATACTATTGGTGGATTCTGGCTGACTATCAGCTCGTGCCAAACTAATTTTGTTATCATTTGATGCTGTTATGTTGATGGCGTTCTTCTGGTGGTAGAGTGGATCTCGCTGAGAGTACTGGACCAGTGGCTCCATTTGCACGGCATAGGGCGGTGCTGGCAGTGAAGGCCTGGGCCGGCGTCCATCACGGGGTCCATTCCCTGATCGCCGATCCTGGAAGTGACTTTGGAATGGCAATGGCCCTGAAACTATCCTCCTAGCCTGAGGCCTCTTGATACTCTGCTCATCATCTGCACCTACACTGGATGCTAATGCTGAAATACCAGCCAACAGTACCAGCACCTGGAAAAAGGGGGGAAAATTCAATAAGTAAAGCCTACATTATTATAGCATACATTATCATGACAGGTGATAAGGAAAAGGAGATATACCAATAAAATATATGGATCTTCAATATATGAGCGTAACTAAGGGGGATAGATCCCCCCAAGACCGAAAAACAAAATAAGTTATGGAATTTGAACAAGCTGTGAGAGACAATAATGTTTGACAAAAGAGTAAAAAGACATCTTTATTCACTGAAAATGTAGTTTAAGAGGGATTATTTTCAAAAAATGTCTGTGTTAGTAAACCCCCTTGTTTGAATGAACAAGCCTAAAGTCTAGAATTACTTTTAGAAACACCCTTCTTTTCCTTTTAAAATACATTTTTAAGTACAGTACTGTATGTAGGCTACACAAATCAGGTGAGGTGGTGATCAAAAATAGCGGAGTGAAAATAGTTTTTAGTAGTCCTACTTAAAGAGTGGCTACCTATACAACACATTTTTAACTTGAGAGTTCGGATCTCCCACTGACAATGATGGAAAAACTAGATGAAAATCACAATCTTTGACACCAATTTGGGTTAATGTAAGAAGGGATGAATTTGTGTCTAGAATCGCTTAAAATGGGATTTTGAATAAACTATTCATTATAGTCTTCAATTATTGTTAGAGACCCCCTCCTTCTCCTCTTCTACCCTTATAGTGTAATATATAGTGCCTGGAGCCTGCCCCCCCCCCCATTACATCATTGGTCATCCCCCCTAGACTGACCCTTACTCCACACTGTTATTCACTATGTACCTACATTTGAACTATGAATTGATAAGTAATTGCTGATATTCACTAAAAAGTATTAAAAGTATTGTTTTATCAATTTATAGTAAAATATAATTATCCTTTTTGTTTATTTTCTGGAGTTGAACGAGATTACAGTTTGGGTCCCTTCACAATGTTGTATCAATTCTAAAGATTATTATACTACAATGTTTTTTTTCTTTTACTTTTCAATCATTCTATTATTGTATTGACTTTTCTTATTTTTGTCTCTTATTTGATTCAACTCTCAATTCTAATTTCTTTCTCAAATTACATTGTTTTTCATTCTGTAATTTTTAATCTCTGTATGATCATTTTTGCTTCTTTAAGCTATGATTTTTGTACATTTATTTTGTCATGGAGGAGTTCAACCTGTTATCTCCATCAATAAATAATGGATTAGAATATGGAATAATATCGAAATACATTCATAATAATACAAATAAAGAATTGTAAATACTAATAACTTTATTCAATCAAGTGAAATATCCTCCCTCAGCTATACTGAGCATATTGTTATAACTTTGTCTCTAAATGCCACTTTACAATCTACATTCCAAAAGGTGGTTGAACTGATAAGCTCCCAGTCTCTATACGCTAGAGGCATTATCACTAGCAGAGCGTGAACCGGTAGTCCGCAACCATTGCGGTATCCTCAATCTACCTTATTGTCACAACTGCAGCTGGCGACACTGATATGAGTGATTCAATATCACTCATGCTCTATTATATCAGATGATGCTATTGTTGTCACGTTCAAAACGAAAGTACTAGCAGAGTGAGACAGTAAACTCGAATGTAGAAAAAGACAGAGAATCAAGTTGCCTACTCTTGAATTCATTGGCGCACTTGTTATTCAATGGAGTAATCTACTGAGGTTTGGTCAGCTTTCTTCTGACAAATTATTATTTTCAAAGCAAGTTATAAGCATTAGCTAGCTTCAAGCATTTAAAGCATAACAAGAAATTAGTTTACCGAACGCAGTGAGGTCTCAACGCTCGGAATTTCGTATGTCCATCCATCTGTCTGTCTGCATGTATGTTACTCGATTGTCATGAAATTTTGCATAAATGTTCCTTATTCCTCGGCCGAGCGATGTATGTATAAGGTTTTTTCACAAAATGTCCCCATCTTTTTAATTTACCCCTGATTAATGGAGTATCTGATTTGGGTGCGAGTGGTTTAAAATTTAAATTAAGACAGTTTTAAAGGGTTTAATTCGAGAAAATATCCGATAAACCTAACAAGTTATAAGCATAACAAGACTTAGCAAGGAAAGAGGTGTTCAAGATCTTATAAATCTTCAAAATTGAAATTTTTCAAATTTCTCTTTCTGTTTTGGTAAGGTTTTTTTGAGCTGAGTGGAATTTACTGCATTTTCGATAAATTGAGTATTTGGGGTGAGGGTTAATTTCTGCTTTTTACGATTGTAAGTGGAAGATAATTCTATAAGAAGAAGGTTGATACTGAACTAAGTTACTCTTTAAATATTAGAGATTAGTTTGAAGAGACTGACAATCAAACAAACTGACAAATATACAGAAACTCCTCTAATATTTAAAGTGTAGTTCAGTATCAACCTTCTTCTTATAGAGTTACCTCCCACTTACATTCGTGAGAAAATTTTTAAAATCAAATATATGAAGATTAGAAATATAAGAAATAAAGCTTGAAAAGAAACAAAGCTTAAATTTTATAAAGTGATGGCCGTCCCCATACTCTTGTATAGTTCAGAAACCTGCGGGTATCAAAGAAGAAGGAATGGAGCCGGTTACAAGCAGCAGAGATGAGATTCTCAAGATCAGTGAAGGGATGCTACAGGGAGGACAGATTTTATAATGTAGAAATACGAAGAGAGCTCAATATATTCTCCATACTTCAGAGAGTTGAAGAGAACACTGGAGAGAATGGAGATCGTTAGAATTTCCAGAGCAGTCATTTCTTACAAGCCAGAAGGTAAAAGAAGTATCGGCAGGCCAAGAAAAAGATGGGAGAATGTTTGAAGTCAGAACAGGTATTATTGCCTAATCATTGAATTAAGACGACAATTAAGATTAGTGGGAGATTTTTCTTCTCATCAGGTAGAGCATGAAAACTCTAGAGACTTCCTTACGAAAAAATTGTGAAAATTTCGCTTCTGAATCTAGGGGCGGGAATCTAAATTTCACCGAGAAATGGGAGGGAGGTTAAAGGTTTTTGAACTTTTATGTTAATTGATAATTTTTGTTTTTCAGGATTAGAGGTTTAAGTTTGGATTAAGAACAACTACAAATTTAACCGGTTATTAGGTATAAGGGGTGATTTCTAGGGGGCGTCGAAAACTTATTTATTTAGGTACTAAGTTATATCACCATAAAATAGTGAAATAGTCTGTATTGTTAAAAGAGTATGGCCTTCAAGAAGTTAGTTTTTAATTTTCAATATTCCTAGAAATTATAGCAAGATTTGCTCTTTGTTAAACAGATTCCTTATTTAATTCGTTTTATGGCAAACACAAGGAAGTGAAAGCAAATTTGTTATTGTTGGTTTCCGGTGAAAGATTTAAGTTGAAAAAATGTCAGTTTAAAAAAAAAAAACTTCAACATCTTACTAAATTAGTGGGCCTACAATTCTAGTTAGAAAAGATTAATTTAGTGCATACTAATCGATAATTCTTTTCATTGTTGATATTTTATGGGAACCCAGCAGCTGATAACTTTCTCGTTGCATATAATTAATGAACCAGTCTATTTTACGATTTAAGGTGCTTCCAGAAAATATGAGCCGCAAGACACTATATATATATAAAATTTATGTAGGTAGACTTTATACACATATACAGGTGAGGAAGTTCCACCTGACACCGGTGAGAAGGTTCCTCAGAAATCGACTTCCTGTGAGAATATTAAGGCAGATGTTAGTTTATAGTTATGTTACTATCAAGATAGTCTACTGATGTTTGTTTTTATAGAGACAATTTAAATCCGTTGACTTTCTCTTCGTCTGAACTAACTGGAGAATGTGTACGTTACATCATGTAATGCGTTTGAAAGCAATTTTACCGACAGTAACATCATTATAGTATATGAACGGTAATGTTTTGTTTTTCTTTATTTTTGTAGACTGCTCTTAATTTACTGACCAATTGGCTTGAACTAGAATGCCTGGTACTTTTTACGACTCAGATGGGAAACGTTTGTTTACAAAAATGCTTTTTAATATTGATACAAGAATTATGATGTAATAATGGTTCTAGATGTAGGAGACAGATTTAATTGAATTGCTGCCTTTATTTTCCTAGGAGGACAGAGTTGAGGCTCAGCCGGCTCATTCTTGCACTCAGCCCTACTTAGCAATACTAAGCCACAGAATCAATAACAAAAAGTCAATAATAATTTTATTTAGAAAAAGCAAAAAAAAAAAACAAAATGAGAACAGATGTAGAAGATGAGATAGCAAGAATCAAATGAAGCCACATGAAGCATGGAGCCAGAATAAGTTCCTCTGGACTCTCATACTCATTCCAATTGGGATACTTGATTATTCAACATCAGTTTTGTGGTTTAATTCTAGCATAGGCCTACAAGTAATGCTATGCTAGTCGCGCCTCAGGATGAAAACAAACTGCTGTTTAATTGTAATTTACTAAAAACTGTATTTACTGTAAAAAGTGTACCATTCATAGCATTATTCTTTAATCATTCACCTCATTGCCCAGCTCTGAAACGCACATGGGCATCATCAGCAACAAAAAATCCACAGAAAGTGTACTTCTATTATTATTATTGAATTTTGATAGTTCATTATTATATCTACTATTTGTGTATGTTGAGTATGTTGTGTATGTTGTGTTTATTTAGAAAAAGCAAAAAAAAAAAATGAGAACAGATGTAGAAGATGAGATAGCAAGAATCAAATGAAGCCACATGAAGCATGGAGTCAGAATAAGTTCCTCTGGATTCTCATACTCATTCCAATTGGCATACTTTGGGATACTTAAATTATTGTTATGGCCAAAAATTTGATCTGCTTTGTCGTTTTTTTACCATAGGCCTATGCTAGGCCTATACAAGAGCATATTTCTAGTTGAATTTCAATAATATAATTGATGAAGTGTCATATAGCTTACAGCTGAGAGGTTTTTTAAATACATTATTAAAAAAATTGTTTTTCAATTTCAATTGGCAATGTAGAAGTAGTGTGAATTATTTTCTCTATGATGGAATAAGACTCCTAATTCAAAGTTCTCTACAAAGGGAGTCAGCGACAGTTTGCATTCCAATTCAAGAATTGCTAGTTTGTATAAAATTATACAAAGAACATAAATTGTCTTAGTACCGTACTTGGAAGTCATAGCAAGCTTACACAGGCTAGGGAAGGTGAGAATGTGCCTTGAACAATATTCGTTGAAGTCACTAGATTAAAGAATAACTTCATTATAGCAGTATAACAATATCCTTGTTCGTGCAAATAAAGCGTTATCCTAGACAAAAATGCCTCTTTTCTTGCTTGTTGCATAACTTGTCCTGCCTTCCAAATATACCATGTCCAAAGATGAGTTATCTTGAGAGTTAGATTATATGTAAACCTTCCGCTTAAGAGTAAACATGTCATTAATGTCAGAGTATTTTGAAAGTAAAATGAGAAACAGAACTGAAATAAAAATGATAAGGTTTGAAAGAAAAGTCTGGTAAAATTCATCTTATCAGAAAAACACGCAAATTCTCAAGTTTCACCAGCACTAAAGCAAGCAGTTCAGAATAAAATGATGATTAAAAAACCTTTTGTAGACAATATTTTATGAATATAACGCTAGCGACAATATAGTTTTATCGTGTCTAGGACCATAATGATAATGCATAAATATTTTTTCCAAGGAAATTCAAATGTCATTATTATATAACTTGTTTAGTCTGTGGTCTGTTGCAATCCATTGAGCTAAATAGGTTACTTAACGCTAGTGATTTGCTATTAGTGCACCTTTGTGTTGGTTAACGCAATGTATGATGACCAAAAGTAGTTTGAGTTTATTACGCCGGGTATTAGTGCTGTCACGCAGTGAAAGTAAAACGTTTGTTCCGATGTGGAGAGAAGTAAGCTACGCTTATTCTTTGATGGGCAAGCTGTAAAATATTTGTCAAGGATGCCTACCCTGTCGATAGTTTAGTGATTAGCCTATTTGTATACTTTAGCTCATTCTATATAATCGATTTATTGTAACAATGTGCTACTTTATCTTGATAAACACAGTACTGTACTCTGTCAGGGAGAACAAGGATTCACCTTATGATACCACTACCACACCACCCTTCACCGGAAAAACTGTACCTATTTTTTGTTGAAGTTATTGCCATACGGTTATTTTTATTTGTTCACAATTTAGTGAATTAACGGTGCATATTTCTTTGTTGTTGAACATGAGATAACTGGTTTCATCAATCTATGAATCATGTCTCCTCATAAGGTTTTAATAATGGATTGGCATTGAATGGATAATGGGAATGGTGTGGTAATGAACGATGGTTTGGATATAATTCCATGGGGGACCGTACTGTATATAATGTAAAAAGTTAACTTGAAATCATTCTCCTTCAGTTTTTTATTATTTATAAAAGTTTTATTTTCGTCCCCAATCTTCTTCTTCTCTCACCGTATCCTATACGTTACAATTACGGTCAAAAGTAGTGGGGTCTGTGGGGTGTGAATTCCATGTGGAATTGGCCGGTTGCCCTTTCTGACTCCAACCCTTCGCCGACAGGCTGTGTGGGAAGGTGTACGCAGTTTAATGTCATACCCATTCCAAAAGTAGAGTTGGATTAGTAATATAACAGCAACAACAACAACAACAACCATGGCAATAATAAATATCTGCCTTAGGCAGAGGAGATAAAAGACTTGTGGAGGCAAGATAGAGTCATGCAGTCATGCCGTTGATAATATCAGCTACAGGTTTAATACCAAAAGAGCTGCCTGAGAGGATGAAAAAGTTGAGACTGCCTGTGTGGGTGCAAAATTTAATGCAGAATGCTGTCATATTGTGCACAACATCAATAGTAAGGAGCTTCCTAAATATTCCAAAATAGAAAGGTTGTCATTTTTCTAAATTAGCCAATGCCAATGCCTTTCACCCAATAAAATGGAGATATATGTTATTAAAAAAATAATAATAATAATAATGTAAGTACACTATACCTGAATAAGTTTGGAATTGTTACAACTAAATTATTTATTAAGAAAAAACAAAATACATTTTTTATAATAATAATCATTATTTATTTCAATAATTTATCAATAAATAAAAAAATAATAAATAATAGCCTTTATTTAAAAAATTATTTATCTTCACAATTGTTTTGAAACACTCATCAAAATTTGTATTCAACAGAATAAACTGTAGAACATAACTTAATAGTAATTGACAGTTTCGATTGCCAGTTGCCTCAATGGTGGAGGCCTGATGTAATAAACAGCGTTAAAAAGAACATAAAAAATTAATTGGCTGAATATAGTTCTTGGCAACCCAGTAATATCTAATAACTCCATCTTTAGAAGATGAATCTAAGCTTCAATTGAATGAAATGTAAATAATTAATCAATAATAATAATCCTGAAAGGAGTGAATTTAAAGATTTTATTTTATAAATATCTTAATCAACTCTTATTTATCATATTAATAAATTAATGATACCTCATTTGAATTCTATGATTTTCAATTTCATTTCTTCGTGCACGTTTTACTCAGATGAATCCATCTTTTAAAGGACACCAATATGAAAAACAAAACATTACAACATGTTGCCTGCTGCATTTTTAAAAAGGACTTTCGTCGACATTTCAGATATTTTAGTCAAGTTTCACTCCAACTAAAAGATGAGAAAGTTCGTAGATTTCGATCTTTCACACGCGATTGACTTCAAGTTAAACTATTAACTAAGTTGAAACGCTAGAATATTTTAAACAACTTTCCGTTTCTTGCTTTTAAATTGATAACCAATGGATAGAAGAGGAAACCGTTGATTCTTTCGCCCAGTCTGTATAGGCTACCCCATAAATCACATTTGACGCAATCATCTATCATATTTATTTGTGCTGGAGTTGAGGAATCTAATAAATAAAAATGTTTAGCCTCTAATGTCCTCCAATCAGAAATCAAGTTATTTTTGTATAATCTATATGTAAGAAAAATAGGCCTTTCAATTCGCGATTCAATTGAAAATGTCCATTTGTTTTTTTTAAACGCATCATCTTTCCCATTTCTAAATAATTTTTTAATTTATTTAATATGGGCTAGTTGATTTTTTCAAGTCTATTTTCTTAATAAAATAATATCTATTCCCTCATAAGCTCCCATTGTTCGATATGGGCTAGCATAAAATTTAGGCAACTTCCTGAAAAACTTATAAAAAAATGTAAAGTGAGTGGAGCTCAATTGGAGGTTTCTCCAATCCATTAATCTCTGAAGCTGTAAAAAGTGATCGGTTACGCAGCTCTGCGTGCAAAGAAGTAATTAAAGTTTTAAATAAGACATGAATTGTGTAATATATCTATAGTTTGACAAGGAAATGTTTCAATACAAGAGTGATAATGAATTTGAATAGTTATTAGCTCATACTGCAAAATATCTCCGTTGAAATTCGATTAATGTGGTCTCTCCCAATTAATTAATACCTGGGCTAAAGTGATCAGTATGCATATCATCAGTTATAGCTTATAACTTTCTCAATATTTCGATCCAGAATTTCTTTGAACTATCGATACTTTTTTCAAAATGTAGCGCGTTTAAATTCATACTCAAGTTGAAGTGATTATCACTGTACAAAAATGAATGGAAAGTGAGGAAATTTATGAGAGTACAAACTTCTTCAATATAAACTACGGAACGGCACACAATTCAAAACTTTTTTCCTTGTCGAATGCAATGTTTATGAATGAAAGGAGACCATATCTTTCACTATCGCTGCGAGTATTTATAGAACATAGAAGTGGCGGAGCTGTGCCTTGTTCCTTTCGATGAAATTCCGAACGCGATGTTTTCCTTTCTTTTATCAAAAATACTTTCCAATTTTCATTTTTCGAAACTCATTTACATAAAGAACTGAAACACTGAACAATGTGTGCCGAACCTCATTTGACAAGTGTTTCAAGTACCAGTAAATATTATTACAGGTAACAGTACTTAGGCCTATCAGAATCATTTGCATCGACAAAAATTGTTTTCTCTTTCCGCTGTACTCTTACTTATACAGTATTTAATTACGGTAGTTCCTTTTCGTGGTCTTTTTCGAAGCAAACCTGAAAGTAACTGGCTACCGTAGATATTCAGAGACTCAGAAGTGATATCGATGTAATAAAGTTTTACATTTTATTGTTTATTAATTTACCAATAATTCATTCATCTATATACAAATTGGAAGTGAACAAAAGGTTCAAAACTATTCCTCTCATGAAATTCTAACTTATGAATAATACGGTATGTCTATGTTCCATTATCAACTTATGTTATATATATTTAATATTCTAGAAAATAGATGTAGAAGAAATGTCTTCGTAAATAACCGGCAAAATACAAGTACAATGTCTACAAGTTAGAAACTGGAATAATTCTATAGATACCACTCTGAAATAAGGTACATTAGCTAGATAAACATATTTCTTCAACACATCACGTATCTAGTGATCTATACTATAATTTATTTTGATGAAACAAAGATGAATTATTATGAAAGATAATACTACTGTATAATATTCAAATGAATGTAGAAGCAAATTTATCATAAGACAATTATTCTAGAGTTCTTCAGCTTTGTCATAAGACCTGGCCATGGACCAATACATAAAGAAGACTCTCAGCTTTGAGAGCATTTATTTAGAGTGTATTACTTTTTCTTCTTTGGTTTTAATCCTTACTTTGTCTACTATTTTACTGTCTGATATGGATTTTATTACATATAGTGGATATAATAATTATAATAATAATAATGTTGCGTGACCTGACTGGCTCAGGTCAGTCATCAGACTTTCTTTGTAGTGGCGAAGGTGATATTGTGGAAGGTATCCATAATAAATAATAAGACGAAATTGTCACAACCACATTTATTAAAACTTGGAGAAACTAGTTTCGTTTGTTACACCATTATCAATCTCTATCAAACTCAATCAAACAATCTATCAAATAAGTTTGATAGAGACTGATAATGGTGTAACAACCGAAACTAGTTTCTCTAAGTTTTAATAAATGTGGTTGTGAAAATTTCGTCTTATTATTCATCAGTCATCAGAGTTGTCAGGTTGCACTTTAAGTTCAGGGCCTCTGACGTGACTGTTTCTAAGCAGCCGAGACATCCTTACTTATTTCATAGTAATTTTCACGAATTAATGCGCAAGAAATGATGAGATTATGGAAAATAATTTGTAGCATTTTCAATTTATTACAGCACTATCGAGTTGGAGTTAATTTAGGTCTACCCTAGCTATAACCCAACATAAATGTGGTTCCTAATTTTTGTTCAGAGGAGGTCTGAAACCCATGACCCCATTACCTGTACGTGAGTAATGAGTTGGATGATGGTAATTGATGAGTTGGACCTGCAGTTTTAGGTGGATTAGGAGAACAGAGTTTTTTTGCTAGCCAATCCTTACGAAGAGGGCCCCAAAAGATCGTAGCATATCTTAACTTACTAAGCAGATACCTTTAACGGCTCGTGGGCTCGTGGCTGTCACTTCCCTAAATGACACAGACTGCCGTAAATACAGTAGCCATAATTATTATTATTATTATTATTTCAGCTAGCATATTTGGCTTGAGAGGACTTTCAAATTAAAAATATTTTGCACTTGCTTTTAATCAAATATAGACATAATGAGAGCTAGCTGCAAATGTAGTTCGACCCAAATTCCAGAAATGGGAGATATCGATTTCGACCTGTGGCAAACTCTTCTCAAGTAACTTGCCAAGTCTTTACTCGCTGCTGTCCCAAATATACAAGGAAGTTTGAATGTGCTGATATCTGCAGTGTGAGAAATCTCCGCCCAATATTCTGTGCAGATTGATTTAGGGCTGCTTCGTCGTCAGTGAGACGGAAGATACGACAAACTCAATGACTTCTTATATTGCATTAGCGACATAAGAATTATTAATTTTTAGTGCCGCTTTCTCTTTGCGATTGAAGGTGATTATGTAAATATGTCTCTACTATTGATTTACTGTTGATCGAATACGTGTATGGCCATTAACAATAAATTGATTGTTTGCTCTAATCCGATGAGGTACCCATATTTATTTCCTGGTTATTTTACAAGGGCTAATGCGTTATAGTACCTACTATAGTAACTGTCTACTTACCTCGCGCATTGTCTCAATTATTTTATTTTCTCATAGATGTGCACAAAATGTTGGAATCAATCAAAATTAAGTTTCTCCAATAACAGCTTTCAATATAATCTTAGTCTAACTGGCGACATCCCTAATTTTAGCAAGAAGAAAAATTAATAAAACTCATAGCCGATTGGATAATTTACTATTGAATTGAAACTATGGACTTCTTGAATAGTTTTATTTTTATTATTTTTCATTCATAATACTGGGCCTATTATTATTTAAAGGATACTTATTACACTCCGTGGGTCAGTAATTAACAAGCGATTTTTTTCACTACACAACTCCACAAAAAAGTCCACAGTATTCATGATCATATTGAAAGTCAAATTAAATACATACAATTAAGTTCTTATTTTTTAATAGGGGGAATCAACTATTTGGTTCAAAATTAGAGTCGGCTCCTGGAACTAAGCAACTATTCCCCCACAGCATCCATTACAAATCTGAAATACTATTTGAAAAAAAAATCCAGTTATGTGATCATCTAAAACAAAATAAAGTAATGTGATTGGTTCGTAGCAGGCAAAAGATTACTTTCTATTAAGTATACTAGTAAGTGGCGTAACTTGAGGGTCAGTCTAGGGCAGGTGATGACCAATGATTCTGTGCTGTTTGCGGTCGGGGGGGGGGGGGGGTGGGGGGGGGGTTTAGGCTCTAAGCACTATATTCTGTAATCATGAAAGAGAAGGAGGGATTCTCTAACAATACAGTACCGTAATTTAAGACAATATCAATACTGTAGTTCTTTCTTCGAAAGATAAACCCCCTAAAACCACATTTTAAGCGATTCTAAATTTTAACCCACATTGTGTGTCAAACCTATTTTTATCTAGTATTGCATCATTGTCATTGGGAGCCCCATACTCTGTGCTAAACGTAGACAAGCTTGAAAGCGACTTGAAGGTATTTCACTCTGCTATTTTTGATCTCCCCCTCCTCTGATTGGGTAAATGTACAGTACTGTACCGTACTTTGTAGATTCATTTGAACGGGGCTAATCCCCCGGAACTTTGTTAAAAATTGTCTCTCTGAAACCATATTTTTAGCAATTCCAAACACTTTCTTTCACTTTAGTCAAATATTTGCACTCAAATTCCAAAAATTATTTTGTTCCTGGGGGTATCTATCACTCCCCCATAGGTTCGTCACTCTCCCTCTCACTGGATTGGAACTTCTGCCTGAACTGGACCGCGGGCCAGGACCGAAGTGTGTGGCGCATCATGGTCCCCGCGTCACTGTAGAGTAAGTTATGGTTAACATCACTTGCATTGGTGTAGAAATAGACTTGATATGGGGCAAAGCTTCGGATCGGGACTGTGGTCTTTTAACCCGTCAGTCCGGCTCGCGGTCCAAACCCGTAAGTGTTTGAGGCCCATAAACAGCTTGTGTATAAAGCTCTGTATAAAAGAGTGTGAGTGTATAAAAATCTGTTTTATGTAACATATTACCTTTTATAGCTAACTTTCAAGCTTTTTTTGAGAAAGCTTCCACTTTCACTGACAAGAACAAAATATTTTTATGCATAAATTAGGTATAGCTTATGGCTTATCAAGATAATTAGTCTATTATTGTTTTAAAATAGGCAGTTAGATAGCAGAGAGAAGTAATTGTTTCTATCTAGAGAGTTCAGTTCGAGCACATAACAGTGGTAATAAAAAACAGTTTGAAATCGTCTTTGAACGCGGAAGGTCAAGTTCATGAGAAAAGTGGTCGCGACAACGTCCTGTCAACGCGGCAAGAAACTCGCTGCTGCCCAAGCCACTGATTCTGATTGGCAGTTGGAAGAATAGAGAATGGTATCAGTGCCAAATACAGCCGCTAAGGATATAAACAGGAACAGAAACTACAGTCGTGGATTCATGTTCATGGGCTGGGCGTAGTTTAGCGGCCACACTACACTGGAACACTCTGCCCTCTGTTTAACATTTCCTGCTCGGAGGTCAGTTACTAAGAAACTGGATTCACATCAACGGGCACAGTCACATTTAATCATATTAGATTACAGAGTGTGTGCGAAATTACTCAACTGCTACTACACTGTTATTGTACTAGTGCTAAACAGTATTTAAGATTCTTGACTTTAGGTTTTGAGGGATTTCGTCGATTTTTAGGTTGGCAATTATCAATTGCTACATTAATTGAAAACAATTATCAATTTAAGGTCCTCGACTTTTGTTTATGACGGTTTTCGCCGATTCTCAGGTTGGCTATTATCAATAGGCTTATTCACAGTTTGTTTCAGTGGGCTTGACATACTGATATAATTATGTCAGTTCAATGAGGAAAACAACAGCAGACTACTTCATTCATCGTTTGCATAGTTCGCTACGGTTTAAGCCGACATTCATCTAAATAAATATACATATATATACATATACATATACAGTACATATACAGAACATATACATGTACCGTATAACAAATGTTGAGTCATTGACTACTATTCTGTTATTGAGTCACTCTTATCATAGCAGAAACCGTTTAGACTACACATCTTTACTGTCTACATAGTCGATGGCTTATCTAATCTAATAAAAATAATCTGGTAAAAAGAGACACGAATTTTAGGAGAAACGCTTAACCAAAATCGAAGGAGGAAAGAAGAAAGTCATTAAATGCACAAGTTTTAACTTAAAAGTATTTCACTTAGATACTCATCGGTTAGTGACAATACAGTTTACACATATTCTTGAATTCATAGAAACCCATCATCAACAACTATTAATTTCTGTGATGTTATCCATGATGAATTCAAGATGAAATACTTCATCGATATTTCCAGTATTGGATTATTGATTTCTGTCACAATACTAGAATGTTGTCAATATTTTCTAGAAAATTCAGTAACCTCTGTATTCAAGTTCTTTATTTAGCTCGACTGTATATAAAACGACACTGGTTCAGTCCCGACTGTGTTGAGGAAATTAATTCATAATCAAAACTTAATGTACAGTAACTACAGTTTTAGAAAGTTGTTGAATGTCGTAAAAATTTTAATAGCTTAAACACTATGATTCCAGGTTCGTTACCAATTTCTAACTCTGGTGTTTTATCCGCGAATCTATTGAAGTTATCTATTCATTTTTAGCCCCTTATTTATTAAATCACATGGTATAGCCGCTATACGGCTATACAGGTACATCGATTCTATTACACTATTAGCTCCGCAAGTAGCTATGCATTTGCAACACTAGTGCTAGATTGTACGGTTTCTCAACAAGGATACAAATAGAAGTACGAGGAATAAATGACTGATTGCTGCTACTCCGAGTCTCCGAGGATACACAATTGCTGAAAAGGTATTCTCATCGGTAGGACTCAAGAAAATTAAATTTAACAAGGTTATAATGAGAATTTAGTTTACGCACTCGTCTATTACGTTAAGTCGCAAGCCTCTATAATGGAAGATCTAGGATAAAGGAGAGAAAAAAGAACTTGAGTAAACACGTTGTTTATTATTCACGCTTGAACTGGTAGCCTCGGTCTTGTTAACTCCTGAAAAGATCTCTATGACCAATATTTTTTTATTCATTTGCTCATTCTCCGTGAAATCCCATGGTTTTCAGTTGTCGCATTGCGAGCACAGTTCCCTTATTTTGATATGATTGTCCTGAATGCATGCGTCTGGCCAACTCTACTATTAGGTTAATATTTTACGACATGCGTAATTACACTATTAGCTCCACAAGTAGCTACGCATTTGCAACACTAGTGCTAGATTGTATGGTTTCTCAACTTTTAGAATTTTATTGTATATAGTATATACTCGCTAAGCGAGTCAACAAAAATTATTGTGTTCACAAATTGAAAAGATAATAAATTAGCTATGTGCTACGCTAACTGAAGCCAATTCATGGATCAAGCTAACCTTAGATTTTTTTTAAAGAACACGTAGACCTAATAAAGCGCAAATGAGCACACTTTAAATGTAAAATGGAAAATTTATATTTTGATCTGAACGTGTAGACTCGCCTGCTTTTTTATTTTCTTTCTATTCTTTTTACATTTTTTTTCAAGGTTACTTTTTCTTCAACTTTTTTCACTACTTGTCCACATTATATGCCTAAACAATAGATTTACTCCCTTCAGACTTCAGACATGAAGCCATTTTATTTTTTATTTTTGCTTCTGTTTTTTTTTAATTATTTATTTCTCGCGTGTTTCATGTGTTTTGAATAAATTGAGGCCTAATAAATTTTAAATTTGAAAAATGAATAAACTGCAATTTTTTGGCAAAAGCATTCTCTATTCAATAAAACCTTTTTCAATCCATATAAACCATGCAAAAAAATTTTTATTCTGTAGGCTAATTCTATGCGTATTTTTTTCATTATCTACCTTTTTCATTCTATAAGTGACTTTATGGAAAATTAGAATTTTCAGACAAAGGTTATGAGCAGAGATTACTAATTACAGTTTAAAAAAAAATGAAGAATACGTTTTGGTGGGTGAAAGAACAAGCGAATAAGATTCCTCCTAGAAAACATGAATATTCTAGGAAGAGAAACATAATGAAGATATTTATTGACGAGCTGCATATCCATTCATATCCTCATATTGGCGAGATGAATAGCTGATAATAAGAGATGAATCAATAACCTACTCACATTAAAAGCAGACTGCAAATAAATTGTGTAATGGCATAATTTACAAATAGGTTAAACCTCCGGATATCAGGCTAATAAAAGTCTAAATATTTGACTAGTTTCACTTCTCTTTCAATCGACTTGAATTCAGGGAACCCAAGTAAGTTGGAATCAGTAGAATAGTGGGATTCAGGAAACTCACGTTATTAGTGGTCTCAAACAGAACTCTTCATTTTTGAACAACGGAGCTGAACGTCCCACCTCGTAACACAACACAAATGTGACACAAAAATGGGAAAAGTATGCAAACGAAGTAAGCATCGCTATTGAAAGCGAAATATCAGTTTGTGACACAAAGACAGTACTACGGTACCCGATCTTAACAAAGAATAGGATTCCTCTCAGAAAAGAATGAATATTCAAGGAAGAGAAACGTAACTTAGGTATTTGTTGAGCTACATATCCGTATCTATTCACATCAGTATATTGGAGAGTTGAATTAACAAGAGATGTATCAGTAAATAGTTGAAATAACTTACTTTGCCATTCTCGGCGAAAATTAGTTCTCAAGTTCTCATACTCATCACTCATTGGTTAATAAGCGGGTAACTATTTAGCTGTCAGAGATCATCATACGCCAAAGGAGTTATAAGATGAATGAGAGAGTACAGAATGAGTAGCTAATTTAGAAATAAGATCAGCTATAGTTTACTACGCATTTAGAATAAGTTATGAGATAATGCAATAATAATTATGTAATTGTAGTGTTAGATGTGTTTCAAATAAGATTTTATGTAGACTTGGATGATTGATTATGAATCCGGAAGTTGACACGTGAAACAGCTGGTTTAAATTGTGCGGTTAACTGATAATTCACATGAAGTGGTCTTGAAAGGTGAAGCCTGACAGCTGCGGTAACCGCAAAGTGAGGCTTTTCATTAGAACGACCACTGAAATTAATCCTAATGTCGGGAATAGGAAGAGAATGCAGAAAAATGTGTCTGTGAGGAACAGAGAGAGAAGTAATAGTGAAGAGCTTATTCAGTTGTTGGAAAAGGACGGTATTTGAGAGACGAGTTTAAAGAAAAGAAAAAGAAGAGAAATAGATGGAAGAAAGAAGAAATATGAGAGTAAATGGAAAGAAGAAGAAATATGAGATTTAATGTAAGGAAGAAGAAAAGAAATGGAAAAGGAGAAGAAGAAAAAGGAAGAGAAAAGGAGAAGGAAGAAAGAATGGAGGAAGAAGAAAGGAAAAAAATGACGATGGAATGACGCTGAAGGAAGCAGAAGAGGAGGGGAGGAATAGTAGGAGGAGGAGGAATAAGAAGATAAAGAGGGGGGAAAAGAAGAAGAAAAAGAGAGAGAAGAAGAGAAGGAAGTAGAAAAGAAGGCGGAAAAAAGAAGAAAGTAGTAATGGAAAAGGATGACGAGAGGAATTCACAGAACAGTTTCACTTTCATCAACGGTGACCTTTAACCCTGCAAAATCTTCTCGTCCGTCAAGTATTTCTATCTTTCTTCATTTTATTCTCCCTCTATCACTATTTCATCGCAATATCTCACACCCTCTTTCTCTTCCTTTATTTGTAGCTTTACTGTCTGTTAATGCCTTAACACTCGTTCTTGCTCTATCAACCCTCACATCGCTTCTTCTTCAGTTCCACGTTTGTTTTTCCAAGAGAGAGTGGATGATAAAGAAAGATAGAAAAAGAGACAAGATGCTAGCCTGAGCCTGCGGCAATTGTACAGGTCGAATTAAGAAGGAGAACCAGTCGGACAACACTCTCCTTGGGACTACGACGACGACGAAGGCGATCCTACTTTCGTCGTTTGCAGCCTCCGCGTTGCTCCAGTGCAGGAAATCTGAAGAATAACAAGAGAAAAATGCTGTCACCATTTCTAAAGACATTTGTTGCACTGCTATGCTACATATCCGTCTGTTCCGGCCAACATGATTAGGATAGTAATGTATAGTGTCAAATCAATTCATTGTATAGCGACCACTACCACTGCGTTATTTTGTTGGATGATAGTTGCATAGCTCACATAGGCCTGTAGCTTAATGGCTATGACAGGAAAAAGCTGACAAATTATAGCAATTTCAATTAATTTATTTCCGTTTTTTTATTATTTTAATTTGTTCAGATGATGTCCACATGAGTCTGAGACATGTGTTTGCAAATGTAATGAAGTAAACGATGATACAAAAGTACCAGGCTGGATCAACAATCGAGAATGGCTAGACCGTTGGAGTTGCAGTCAGGAAATTTATTTATTACATTTTTATTGCTGCCCAAATGAGTCTGAGACTTGTGTGTGGGTAATGAGGTGAATGAATACACATAGATGCCAGACGGTAGAGCGGGATTCGAACCCACGACCGCTGAATTATCGATTGATTTCTACTTTCTTCATATTGGTGATGAAGATATTGTGGTAGACATTCAAAGTGAATAAGACTTGATATTGTCACAACCACATTTAATAAATGAGACACTTTAGTTACGATTGGTTAAGCTTCTGAAAGGGAGCTTCTGATTGGCTGACAAGTTCTGAAGCTGTTTAGTTGGCTGTGACTTGACGTACAATCACTAATCGACAGGAGCCCTGACGCAAACAAATAGCCATCTAATATGAACCCATAAAACCATAGTATCGTTTATTGAACCGACAAACATATGAGTACATAGAATTATGTAGTTGTGACAATACTTCCACACTTCAACAGTCTTCTTTAGTCTTATCTAAACTAGTAGTTCCGTGAACAGTAGACCTCACGCTCAAGAATAAGGGAGCTTGCACAGAGCAACATACTCGATGTACTCAATGATAATCGCCATCGCAAAATTGAACACAGTCATCAGACCTAACCCTTGATTAAATTCGCGTGGTCTATTTCATGTCTGTTTTTCACAAAAGGTCTCTCTGTATCACATCAGCAAGGCTGTGTTTTCTATTTGCGAGACAGCTGATTGCACAAATTGAATTTAATGTCAGAAATGAAACAAAAAGTATGAATGATAACTTTATTTATACGAATAAGGCTCAACAAGATGAATAGCCAGATGTCACGCTCCGAGGGCTGTCAATGATTCTGATTCCAATTGCATAGGAGAAGCTCATTTTAAAAATCCTATAGAAAAAGGTCTTCCCTTTTGGGTCCTTCCCTTTTCTCCTTATAATTATACTTCAAAGGCAACAAAAAACCTTATACACACATCGCTGCGCATTACTAAGAGGAACATTCATGCCAAATTTCATAGAAATCGGTTCACGCCTTCAGCCGTAAATGCGTTACAGACAAAACTGCAAAACGGTCGACTCGAAACATAGACCTCACTTCGCTCGGTCAAAAAGGGAGAGATCGGTTTTGATCTCTTTTCTATGGTCTTATTCCTAATCATTTTTTCAGTCAATTTCACACCAGGTTACATCAGTAATTATCTACATTGTAAGTTCACTATGTTTCACATAACATGCCTCAGAGTGCAACTACACTTTTATGAGTCTCCCCACCAATAAAAACTATAATCTTATTTGTTGATGTTAGATTGGACTTTTTTTTAGAGATGGTAATAAATTTCGAAGCCTCATTTTCATTCTGTCAAATGCATTGGAAACTTTCGATTTACGGGTATCCACAACAGTGACAAATAATTATGAGAGAACTATTACAATCTATAATGATTTACCAATTTTCAATGATTGAAACATCTAAGGATTATTTCCACCATTAAAACCTTTTTTATTTATATTCGCTTCTACTTTTCATTCTCTTTTCAAAATACTCATCAAAAATAATTTTATTAATTTCTGCAAAAGGTTTGCAATATTTTTATCGAGTTCGAGCTAGTTCAAAAACCGCATCTTACTGCTTCTCTTATCTAATTTTCATTCAATTCAGTCGTCCGTAAAATGTTATTCATTCAATTCAAAATAACTCATTGATATTGTTTTTTAATTTGTGTTATGAATGGACGGAGAAGTTTACGCTTTCAAAGCGTGTTCTATAGTATTTCTTCACACATTTACGCAAGCATGTGACCACACATCTTTTACAAAGGCGTGTTGGTCACATTACATTCTGGAATAATCGTGATTTCTTTATTACAGGACTAATGTGTCCAATGCATGACCAACAGCTTATAGCTGTTCATTAACAAGATATAAGCCGCACTAAATGGAATGTCAGAGTCGTACATCTTGATGCACTATCTTAACGAAATGTCGTGCCAACTTCTTAAGCTATAATGATAAGAAATGCGCGGAGGGAAAATTTCGCACGGAAAAAGTAATTATCGCCAACTTGACATTGTCTGTGAAGAGAGGCATTCAGTCACTTTCTTGGTCCTTGGGTTTAGCAACATGCGTTTAGTTTGTGTGTGTAACTGTCTGCGTTCACACAATAGACAATAGCGGTAATTGCTACTTTTATAATTGCTAGATTTTCCATTGAACTACTCTAGAAATTTTCGACTATGCACAGGTTGATCTATAGTGGATAATAGCAATGAATACAAACGAGAATTCTCCTTTTTTTTATTGATTATAGGCTGAATATTTTTCGAACACCTGGCAGCAAATTAGACTAAACAGGAGAAAGCCAAATGTACAGGCAACTTAATTTTTGTTTTATGGGATTATGGGCTTATGGGATTTCGTTGGATATAATATTTATTTTTATTTATTTAGTACAAAGCATAGATGGAAGCTTACTTCCATATTGTTTCTTTGCTAAAGATAAGAGACGAAAAAATAAGAATCTTTAGAAATGTCACTATTTCATCTAGGAATTAGACTGCTTTTGATACTCCAGTGACCAGTTCAGCAGTTTGAGCATTTCAGTTGAGAGTCCGTTCGTTTAGGTTGGAATTTGTAGCGTTCCTTTGAGAAATGTTGAAGGTATAAAATTGAAGATGGAGATGTTCTAGGGAATGGGTACTACCTATTAATAACCTCCTAAAAAACACTATCAACTCAAATAGTCAAAACACGTCAAACTCAGACATAAAATGTTAAGACCCTATGCACTGTCAGTGACTAAACTGCAACCAATCTTATAGTTAGTTTAAACTCAACAAAAGTTTACCAACATATTTCTTACATCTATTTCTTGACACTGGACTCAGTGTAAGAGTATGAACATATAAATCCACAATTAAACCAATTAGAAACTGTCTACATGCTAAACGCAGTTGAACGCGATTTGCGATTTGAACACTTTACAATAAAAATAAGTTCAGTAGTAGCAAGAATGCTACCTGGTACGTAAATGATATTAGGAGCCTTGAGAAACTAACTGCTAAGGGTTTAAAAATCAGGATCTATTTAGTTTCAAACAATTTCAATGATATTTTTCGAACATGATAATTAACTTATTATGACTCCAGGAGAGCCAATAAAATTGCAAGAGTTAATCTTTCACTCAACCCTATTTTCTATCTCTAGACAACTATAATTCAGGGAAACCATGTGACCTCAAGCAAAATAATAGAATGTCGATAATAATATAGTGCTACTCACTGATTTAATGCACTAGTTTTATAGAAATATTTAGTTCACCTGGCATAAAAATATTCAGGCCTCGGAAATTTCTCTCTCTGAAGTTTTGAAATAGATATCTTGAATGGACCATCAACTGCAAGCTCAATAATAATAACTTTAGTGCAACTGGAATGTATATTATAGTTATTATCCCTATCTGTCAGTAATTTTCCTTGACACAACTGGTATGAATCTGGACTTTTTGCTTCAAGCTATCTATTTGTTGCACTCACGCACATGCAATAAGGCACGGTTACTCTAAAATACCATTTCTGAAATCAAAATCAATTCGTTTAATGCTAGCTTACATAAACAAACTGACATTTTTGTAACCAAGCTGAGCTACTCTGCTCTATTTGGTATGAAGAATTAATTTTTGATTCCATTTATCTTCTTAATAATTATAATATTTCTAACTAGAATAGTCCTCTACCAAGATTCACTTCATCAATATTAAATCTCCCAGGAACTCTCTTTTTGTCTTGCTGAGATAAATTCTGATATAGACCAATAAATAGACATTTCCGCAGCATTTACGGTTTGATGTAATCAACAAAATCACCTGTATATATTATCCTTCAAGCTTTGCCTGTTGGTAAAATTTATTGTTCCATCTTGCACATAACTGTTGATACCAGGTATGATACCGGCAATCGAAAAATGTTTGTAATACGAGTGCAAGAATAATGCATAGAATGAGATACGTTGACCCATATAATAGTGCCGGACTCGTGAAAATCAGCTGCAATACAATAAAGCTAAAAAATCTTTGATTTTGTCTCATATTTAGCTAGCTTTTTTATTAGTTTCACATTAAAAACTGAATTCTTCGTGTGTCCATACGTTTCTAAGTGCCTGGGGCGTGTTGCGTAACAACTTACAGATTACAATTATTACAAAAAGTTAAAATCACCATAAGATTTTGCATTAGGCTAACTACAAATAAATTTTTTAATAAAAATAGTTTGTAAATTGTTATGCAATAAGCTCTTGTTTGAATTTCGCGAATTTATTGTCTGAGCGTGAAATAGAAGTAAAAGAAGAAGGTGAAAAAGTAGTAGATGAAAAATGGATCGATACATTAAAAATAAATCCTGTAGCTTGTAATGAGGTTGAATTGATGTAACGGTGAAACTGGGGATCTGAAAGTGATTAGTCACGATAAGGACACTCAGTTGGAAAAGTGGAGTTTTTCATTTCAAAAGTGTCTGGGAGGTGATTCCAGACTCCAGAAAGCTTGCACACATTATATTATTTTATGGTTTCCATCATGGTTTACACTTCAGAGCTAAGATGATGTGATACTTGACTTATGTTGATGTGGCAGTATTGTAAATAAATGGTAGGCTAATAATATGTCAGCAAACGAAACAAAAATGTCAGAGTTTCAAACTGTACTAATGGTTCCTCTGATTCCTTTCCTTTATCTTTATTATCCTTTATCCTTTCTTATCTTTACTATACTAATAAATTATAAGAATGTACTCGCCGATATCATCCTCAAAACTTTCAATTTTTTTTTCTTATTGCTTATATTACACTAGTAGAATAACTATGTTCAATTCTACTTCTTGAGAACAGTTTTGGGTTACTTTTATCCACAGCATTCACTTATTCTGATTCTAAGAAATATAATGAAATCAAATTTGAAATTAAGTATCGCCTAAGAGAAATTTACTACTTTAAAGTGATTATTAATCAAATTAATTCTAGAATCAGTGATAGGTCACATAAAGGGACAGAAAATGATAATGACTAGGAGCAATTATTGCGAATTCTCCTAAAAACTATCCAGAAATTTACTATGTTCACGTGATTATTCATCAAATTAATTCTAGAATCAGTAACAGGTTACGTAAAGGGGTAGAAAATTATGGCGATTAAGGGTTATTATTGTGATTACTCCTGAAAATTATCAAGTGGAATTAGAAGATGAGTTGAGAAATATAATAAGAAATTATAAACGTGCGTGCACAGCAAAACACTCATAGTAGTTGCCTGTTGTAGTCAACAGTCGTAGTACATCACTTGACTATTTTAGACGCGTAACTTTATCCTTTATCCATCCAAAAGTGGTGATAAATTTAATGCAATTTGACTGACCAATTCGGCAAAGCACACTTGTTAATAAAAGCACTTTCAATGAATAATTATAACCACACCAATGTAAATTATGAACTTTATCACTATTATTAGTAAAACTTTAATTTTTGTGGTAAAAAACTCAAACTGACAATGGAGTGCCGTAGCATGATGACATGGAGAGGTTGAACTCAGTCCGCGGTCAAGACACAACTGAGGAAAGGTACAGTCGGAGGTCTGGCACCTGGAGAGAGCACCTCTCTCCAGAGCCTCTCTTCACTCCTTTACACTTCGCTCATCTCTTCTCAGTCACTCTTGTCCCTTCTCTTCCATACGACTAAGCACTCGTTCACACAACCTCTCTCACCATTCTCCACATCATTCATCTCTCTCTGTCTCCCTTCGTCATCGCCTATAGGCTACCTCTTTTTTCTTCCTCAATTGTTTCATTTTTATAGCATAATCGTTGCAGACGTATGCATAACTAGCCTGGTTTTTGATGAGAGCATTTTCTCCTGTTGATGATAATCGACGAGTCTCTCCCAAAACAAGCAGTGAATATCAACGTGCATGCAACTGCTTGTTTAAGGAAGAAATTAGGAGTCAATTATAGTCATTGCATATAACAGCTAATTTATGTTTTGTTGAAAGTTCATTGGGGAAAATCATTAAAAACTGAATAGAATAAAAATAGTGAACTTACGCCCTTGAGAGCGAGGGACAGCCAACCTGAAATCCAGGAATAAAAATAGTGCTGATATGCTACTGATTCAAGTTCAAGTTCTAAAACATCACACGGATGAGCTTCAAATACTGCTATAGTATTTTCAGATGATCATAGTTTTGAGTCTAGAAAAAATAATTGTAATACATAGCGACACAGAAGATAGTTGAAATAATCAGGAAACAGTTGAGGAATGATTAGCTAGTAAATTCATTAATATAATTTTATGTATCAGTTGAAATTATTTAATGACAGTTAGTAATTGGCACAAAAAACCCGCAAAAAAAACTAAAAATAAGCTCAGATTCTAAAATCCTCAAAACAGGCTAAGCACCAAGTCTTTGAGGCCCTCTATTGTAGATTAGGCTATTAGATTTAACTCAATTTGAATGCTGATACTGCATACGGGCCCAAATTTCAAACTGATAAATAAACTTTGACGGTTTTTGATGGTACATTTTCCGAGAAAACTGGAGACTCCCTAACGCCCCCCTCCTATTCACCACTACTGAATATGTTAATGCGTTAAATCTTTGATCATCAAAAACAGCAGCTAGACATTGAATGGTACATCCACAGAAGAAAGCCACATGCAACTGACACATCATGATGTCTAGTTGAACATGGGTTTTTTCATTGGTCTGCCTGAGCCAGGGCGTCAGCAGTAACACGTTTCCATTGGCATTAATTCGGCGGCAGTAATCGGCTACGAAGATCTTTCCGAGTGAAAGTAATGGGCCGCCAACTAACAGAGAAAGAGATAGATAGAGTGTGTACTGTTGATCGGCCAGCTAGCGGATTCACGATTCATCCATTCATCCACTTCATTCACCCGACGCCTCTGCAACTCTCCACTATTAATCATCACAGTTAGCAGTTGATGTAGCTGGCTACTACGGTAGAAGGTGACGAGGATCAATAATTTAAGAGATAATCAGGTCGTTCATTGAAAGATCGGACAGGAATTGAATTTGTGTTAGTTGTTTTATGTCCACCTTCATTATGAACTCAATGTTTTCATCAGAGAGGGTTTGCAACATCTTGTGATACAATCGAAACAATGTATTTATAACGATGGACCTGACGATAGAGGCTACACTACTAAATACAATTAGCTCATAATTAAAACTCGAATAGGCTACGGTGTGTTTTACTGCTATTTGAAATTAAAGTGCATTATTCAGTGCACAACTAACAAGACTAAGGCCCATAGAATCAACCTACCTTGAAGCCATCTTGATCAAGGATGACTTGAAAAGATTTTTCTAGCCTGCCTTGAGTTAAGGAAGCCTCAAGGTATGTTATCATGAATACGGGCCTAAGAAGTATTCATGCTCAAGTATCTGAAACAGTACAGTCCTATTCATTAAAATTGATGTTCCCTACCTTTCCTCTTGTGATTCAAGATTGGCATTGAAAATTGATGGTGACATTCGGTTCATAGGCCAAAGAGGAAATATTGAAGATAATAGTTTACAAACAACTCAGATGCTGTTATAATTTATGGAATTAACAAATTAACAATTACGAAGTAACAGCGACAAGGAGAAGAATTATGGAAGGCGAACAAGCAAGGCAATGGATGAGCAAGAAGAAAATTGGGTAGGAGGAGTAAAAAATTGATAGAAAACCTCCGGAACTCGGACGAGTGAGCAGAGGAGGATGAATGCTACAGATAAGTTATGTTATGTTTTGAAGGGACGGATTCAAAGATCCAGAAGATTCAAAGATCCTCACACGTCAACCGAAGCTTATTGTGTGTCCCTAGTACGTTAGTTAGGCAAACCAATACCTGTGCCCTTTACAAGATCCAGGAGTTTCTTCCCTATGCTAACGTCCCATTCATCACCTGGTTGCTTAAAGCCAAACAGAGCCATTCTCCTTGCCCCGAGTCTCTCGCAATCCAGTATGATATGCTTGGCAGTCTCTTCAGACTGATTGCAAAGCCTACACATCTGATTTTCATTTCTGAGTCCGATTGTGTGGAGATGTTTCCTGAAGTGGCCATGTCCAGTTATCAGAGCAATTAGCTGCTTAACCTGACCTCTACCCAGCCTCACCAGCCAGTTGGTGAAGTAGGAGCTTGTGTCTGCTAGCAGCCTTTTGCCAAGTGCTTGGCCTGAGTGACCTTGCCATTGCTGGTGATGTAAGTCCCTGGACCATTTGTTTATTGTGTGGAAGGCAGTAGTTTTGCTTATGCCACAGCTTGGCTCTGGGCCAAAGAATGACCTACTAGAACCTTGCTTAGCAAGCCCATCTGCACACTCGTTGCCACCTATGCCTACATGGCCAGGTACCCAACCAAGATGCACAGAGTTGTGTGTTGCGAGCTTGCTGAGTGTTTTGTGACACTCCCACACCAATTTTGATTTGATTTCATTAGAGTCAAGAGCCTTGAGGGCTGCCTGACAATCTGACAAGATTACTATATGCTTGTCGCAATAGCGTCTGGCAATGCCTATATTGGCACAAGCCATGATGCCCCAAATTTCTGCTTGAAAGATAGTACAGTATTGTCCCAGACTTGCACAGATTTCTGTTCTGGGTGATTCACTGTACACCCCATAGCCAGATTTCCCTTCAATAAGAGAGCCGTCTGTGTACCAGACAAGGCTACCTCTCCTGATATAGGGCCCTTCCTCAGACCTCCACTCCTCTCTAGAGCAGAATTTAACAGAAAAAGGTTTAGTGAAAACCATCTCCATACTCATGACATCTGAAGTCATTTCAAGCACAGGGCTATGAGCAACAGCTTTGGTGATTGTGCAATGGCCTGTTCCAGACAGGCCTTCCCTCCATTGGCCTGTGACTTTCAATCGATAGGCTGATTTTCGTGCTTCTGCCTTGATAAAAATATCCAAGGGCAGCAAGCCAAGAGCAACTTCAAGAGTTGCTGATGGGCTGCTCCTGAAAGCCCCAGTGACTAGGAGAGTGCCCATCCTTTGTAAACTTGTGAGTTTGGCTGTAGCTGTAATCTGGTTCACCTTTGTCCACCAGACTAGTGATCCATATGTGATTTGAGGCCTTATTACTGCCTTGTACAGCCACAGCGCTATGTGAGGCTTGATCCCCCACATGGAGCCTGCAAATCTCCTGGACGTCATAAGCGCCCATTTTGCTTTGTGCAGTATATTATTCAAATGATTGTTCCAAGTCAGCTTGGAGTCGATAGTCAGCCCTAGGTATTTGACTATACCTGATACTTTGAGCTGTGTTGGTCCAAGTTTCAACCGGGAGAGAGACTCCAGGTTCTTTTTCCTTGTAAATGGAACAACTACAGTCTTTGAGGGATTTATACTTAGTCCCTCTCCAAGACACCAGTCATTAACAAATTGAAGGTTGACGTTCATGACATCAGCAACAATATTTGTGAACCTTCCCTGTACCATGAGGACTATGTCATCTGCATAGCCCTGGACAAAGACACCTCTACTAGTGAGTTCACAGAGGAGACCATCCACCACAAGGTTCCACAGAAGAGGAGAAAGCACACCTCCCTGCGGACAACCTTTTGCAGGTATGATCACCATCGATTTGTCTTGAAGATCAGCCCTGATCCGCCTGGAGTGGAGCATGGCCTCAATCCACCTACATATAGCAGACTCAAGACCACGCCCATGCACTGCCCGGACCATGGCCGTGTAAGTAACATTGTCAAAAGCACCCTCAATGTCCATGAAGGTGCATAGAGCAATCTCCTTGGCAGCAAGGCTGTCCTCCACCCTGCTCACAAGTTGATGCAGGGCTGTTTCACAGGACTTACCAGGCTGATAGGCATGCTGATTCCGATGAAGAGGAGTACCTGAAAGCACTCCCTTTCTTAGATGTCTCTCCACCAGTCTCTCTAGTGTCTTCAAGAGAAACGATGTAAGATTGATGGGGCGAAATGATTTTGCAGTTGAGTAGTCTGCTCTTCCTCTCTTGGGAATGAAGACCACCCTACTGAGGCGCCAAGCTTGAGGGATGTACCCATAAGCCAGACTTGCTCTGAAGAGTTCGCACAGGAGGACCAAGAGAGCTTCTGGTCCTTGCTGCAACATAGCCGGTATGATACCGTCCCCCCCAGGAGATTTGAATGGGCCAAACTTGGAGATGGCCCATTTAACTTTGGAAAGTGTGACAATACGTCTGGCTAAAGTCCAGCTTCCACGATCAGCTCTTGGCCGTGAGCCCATTTCGCTGTTGCCGGACATGCCTGAGCAAGCACCCTCAAAAACACAGTCTGGAAAGTGAGTCTCAAGGAGTAGTTTGAGACTTCCACCAGTTCCAGTGGTATATTGTCCCCCTGGTAACCTCAGAGTTCCCAGGAGGCCAATTGGGCTTGAAGCTAAGACACGCTGCAGTCTTGCTGCTGCCCTAAGACTATTTACCTCCTGTGTAAACAGTCTCCAAGAGTTCTCTTTGGCTTTCTTGATTGCAAGGCTGTATTCTGTGAGTGCCCTGTGGTATGGTTCCCAGTTACGGCTCCGTTTGCAATGGTTATGAAGCTTCCTGACAACCGCCCTTCTGCGGTCAAGGTCAGCAGTCCACCATTTAGTATTAGTACGACTCTTTCCCCGCCGCAATGGACAATTGTCCTGAAAGCAGCTTATGATTGCATTCTGAAGATCGGAAGCAATCTGATCAATGTCTGCAAAGCAGGTGACCCTCTTGCCTAATGATCCAAGTTGAGACAGGAGGTCAGACTTATAGAGTGACCATTCTGTTCTCCTTGGATCTCGATAGCAGGATGAGCTGCCTTCACTTTGCAGGTTAAAACAGATGAACCTGTGGTCAGACAAAGAGGCCTCATGACTTACGTGCCAATTGTCGATGGCACTAAGGAGTCCTTCTGAGCAAAGTGTAATGTCAATAACCTCACTTCGATTTCGTGTAACGAACGTCGGACGGTTTCCAGCATTACAGACATAAAGATTATTAGATATGAGAAACTGAAGGAGAGCCTCACCTCTTGGATTAGTGTCAGAGCTTCCCCATCCAATTGTGTGATGAGCATTGGCATCACAACCTAAAAGGAGTTGTTGTCCGCCAGCGCAAGATGACTCCACCAGAAGTTCAAGTTCTCTTGATGGAGGAAGGTCCCCGGAGTCGTAAGGCAAGTAAACCGAGCCTGCAATTGTGCTCCATTCCTTGCCTTCATTGCTCCAGGTTATAGACACCGCAGTGAGATCTCTAGAACAGAATTCAGTGATACAGATAAGTTACATGGAACAGGAGAAATTGTGTTATACGGAGATAGACATAGAAAGAGAAAAAGAAGATGAAACAGTTGCAGTACAAACGCGGAAAACGAACTTCACGTCTGCTAGCGCTTGATCGGCAACCGGAATGCGACAAGCAGTGGAGAAACTTGACTAGGGACTTGGCCGACGATGAGTTGGCCAAATGTGGACTTAGCTAAGCACTGACTTTCGACTTACAACACTTGACGCCCGCACTTGGTTTGCCCAGCACTTACAGAATGCTAGTAGGCTACTGCAATTACATGTTTGAAAATTCACGTTGGTACCAGGAAGGTATTTTAAACACCTAATTATGATCAAAAAGCTGTTTTGGTTATTTCCTAATAAGATACGGTATAATTGAGATACCATCACCTTATTCACCTAATACCTTATTCATCTTCACCTTATTCACCTAGTCAAGTATTATCATTAATAATCTGTTCCTACCTCTTCGTTTAAACCGAAGTAAGCTATCTTTTAATCAAAGTGATCATCAATATTTGAAATCGAGCAATTTAATTGCAAAATAATTGCAAGGGTTCCCCTTAGCCCGTAGGTTTTGAAATATATAAAAAAAGATAATGTAATGGCTAGCGAGAAATAAAAAGTAAAAGAGTTATTACACCATTGAACGGCCCTCTATTCTCTATAATCGATACGGAAAGTCGATACCTATTTCTATGAACCTATGAAAAGAGAAATAAAAAGGGTGATGAATATGATTATGTGATTAGAATTAAGCTGATTGAATTTCAAATTCCAGCTGGAAATGAGTTTCAACAAATATTATGTTTTTCTATTAGCTGTCCATAACTAACTCGCTATCCTGTTTGCTCTAATTCCTTTGCTTGCTTCTCTTGTGGACAGTCTGGAATCGTCATCAGATGGTAAATTGTAGCAGCAATGTTTCCTTCAAAACTTTTATTATTCAAATAAACAATTTCCACGGTGAAAGTGATGCCGTGAGAAAGCGAAATAAACGGTCATCTGCCTCACAATAGAACAGACCTTGTTTGAACAACCTCTACCGCTCCCCGAAAAAATAGTCAATGATCTATTTTCCCGTAATTTACCATTCCATTCACTTCTGATTGCTGGTTTTTTCGATAGTTACTACGAATATTACAACCTCTATAGGTGATAAGATCAGAGGAGTACACATTAACATAAGAAACTGTTGTCTGGTTATTATGGAGGTAGCTAAGGATAAGATAAGATATACCGGCATTGTCTTGTCTAGGAAAATTGATTATCCAGAGACTTTGTACCAATAAGGGCAGTATCTGAAACTAAAGCTTGACGTTTGTGGAGGGTCGATGAATTACTTAACATATTACAATGTTTAGTATAAAATTGCACAGCGCAACTCTGCCATGTAGAAGTACTTTCGTAGACTTTACCAGAGTAAATACCTTCATCGATCACAAGAAAATCCATTTTTATAAAATGATCACAAATGACTCAATCTGTGAACATGCTAGCCTTTTCCAAACTGATCATTTAGTTTGTTATCATTATTATATAATGAGCTTCAATTTATTATAAAATCTCCAAGTTGCATTTATTTAAACATTAGACTAAACCCTACAATAGCATTATTTAATCTTCAATACTGTCACCATAACATAATCACAATCATAATCGCAAGCGAGTGCAAATACTCTTGTTTTATAAATTACCATATGCTCTCATTTCATTTCTAAATTGTCGTCTCCGAGACTCTTGATTCTTCCCCTGATAAAATGAATTTAATGAATCTAAAAACCACTCATTACAAAAACCTATGGTTAGAAATGAGTATAATGCACTACGTAAATCATACTAGGGTTCAGAAAGTGAGCCTGTATGTGGATTCTTGTTTTGAAAACAGAAATATAGACACTCTCCATTGCCTAATAGTCTCAGTCGTTCTTTAAAATAGATAATTGACAACAAGGTCATCCTACATTCTGTAGTCTAGACACTTTATCTTACCTGTAGAGACAACTAAAAGTGATGCAACCCTTTTATCTAGCAGCCAGACAAACAACACCCTGAAAAACGTAGACCTCTAAATGGATGGATGTTCCATGAAGAGAAAAAAACTGAAACGAATAATAAGTTAGTCAGTGTTCTAGTTTACACTCTCTTTCAGCTGTTAGTAATAAGAACTAGTAATTTGACTTTTTGTCTTTGTCCAAAAATTTCTCACATACTCACTCGAGTATCTCACGTACTCACTAGTATCAGAGAGTTGAATTGAATTGCTGTTTTATTTTCCTTCAGGGCGAAGTTGAGGCGTAGCCGGCCCTCTCTTGCACTTGACACACATTCAGATGACTATTTGCGCAAATGTACCACATAAATATGAATGATTAGCAACTCTCAGATCCAATCATTACAGTAACGTAAAATGAGAGAAAGTGAGAGATAAGATAAAATTACTTTATTTGCGTAAATAGCAATACAGATGGGATATTATTTACAGAATAAAAGATGAAGGTTGCCATGCAGTTGCTCTATGGTCGAAAAGATGCAGTGAGATTTACAGTCATTCTCTCCAAAAGATACCTCCTCAATGACGAGGTGAAGCCCGCTCGACTCTCAATGCACCTAATGGAATTAGGAAGTGCGTTCCAAGCCCGACAAGCACTTACAACGAATGATTTAGTATAGATTGTAGTACGGAGGTTCGGTATCCTAAGGGTATTATCCCCGGTTCTGGTATGTGATACACTATTCTGTCTGCCTTCAGACACAAATTTCAACTCGTTTTTAAAGTAATTCGGTTTGCCATATTTGAGGATTTCTTTGACAAGTTCGATTATTCTGAATGCTCTCTGATTTGATTAGGGAGCTTCGGAGTTGAGCTTGCAATGTGGGATTGAGTAATTCGTTCATGCCGATGAAGGAGTAGAAATACCGAAGACAATAGTTCTGACTACGCTGCAGTCTATCATTCAGAATGCCTGAGAAAGAGGGGAGAGAGAGAAATGCTCTTCAAAAGAATTGAAATGCATAGTTTATTTATGGATACGCTATAAAGTAGCCTACCTACATTACAACGAATTTTAAATAGAATATTGTCACTTCTAAAGTAAAATCAAAATTTAGTCTGATTGCAACAAAATGAAGTCTGAAATAGAACAATATAAATGGACGATATTACTGTCTGAAATTCAATAAAATGAAGTCTGTTACAGTTTGCTTCTTTGTTGTATTTGACCTGTAAGTGACTTTTGAGAAAATCGTGGTTAACTTAGTAGGAAGAGGAATTAGGCATACTGCAGAGTGAAATGTTATTCTGTAACAGAGAGACAGTTTATTTGGTGAAATTGTTCACGGTTCAAAGTCAAGAGTGAAGAGTGCAAACAAAAATAATGAGAGCTATTGCCAGTCGGAGCATGTGCGCTCGCAACACACAGGTCTCACTCAGGTTTTGGCTCGGCTTGGCGAGCTGTGAATTTTTATCAGTTGGAATTTCACCCGCTTGATTTGCGATTACGATTCAGGGATTCAAACAGCAGACGCGCATACACTTTGATGGACGGCAACTTTCCCTCTCAACTTCAGTGGCTAACCACCTTGTGTGTCCGTGTATCTGCTTCCTTTATTTTTCTTCTTCTTCGCACTGTCACACCAATGTAAAGATGTTCCTTCTGGTTTGTTCCTTCCTGGTTTGAAGCAACTTTGGTCGATTAACTAAACTGTAAAAATAGGGGTAACCCAGTGGCGTAAATAATTGGGGGTGGGGAATGATTATTGGTCATGTTAGATTAGGGAGGGGGGAGAGTTTAGGCACTACATAGTAATGGGAAAGAAGGGAGAATCATTTCACAATTTATGATAACATAGGCTATGAAAAATCTCGTTTAAAATGGGGATTTGAGAGTACTCCCTCTGAAAGGTGTTTGAAAATATCTCCTCTAAAACCAAATTTTAAGTCGTTTTTAAGACGAGTTCATTCACTTTAGCATTTCAAACCATGTTATAACTTATGTCGAATTAAATTTCATCTAGTTCTTCATTGTAAATGGGAGATCTGGACCCACATTGTTAAGTAAAATAACAATAAAGCAGGCATACTTGAAACTTTTTTCACTCTCAATTTTTGAATCCCCCACTTCATCTGATTAGGGCACCACATTTGAACATTTATTTTAAAAGAAGGCTTCGATGCTACTCCCCCGGAACATTTGCAAAAAATTATCCCTCTAAAACCAGATTTTTAGCGAATTTTAGACATCCTCTTTGACTCTAGTCAAATATTGTCTCATAAGGCTTGTTAAAATTCCAAAATTTCTCTTGTCTTTGGGTCTCTGGAGAGGGGATCTATGCTCCGACCTCCCCCACCCAAAATTACGCTACTGATGGTAGCCAGAAGCGATTTAGGAATTGAATTAATTTTGGACAATTTCTCAACCAACACTGAACCTTTAAAAAAAAACGGGAAAACCAAAATTCTCACCAGAAATTTAAGAAAATGTGCCCTCTGAAAAGTGGTAATAACTTGTATTTGTGATTTAAAAATATATTTTTAAATATTTATTAAGAAATCACAAAACTATTCCGCTGGTGCCACTTCTGTAGGCTATGTAAGTCGTCTGGGAAATCTTAATTGAAATATTGACTAACATTACTTCCTAAAGTGTATGATTTCTTTACTAAAGTGGGTGTCACGTTATCTCCATCAAACTTCTTTAAAGTAGCCTAATCGATGTCAAACTGATTTCCGATTTTCTGGTTCATTCTGAGTTCAACGTAAAAAAACAATTTTTAACTTAAAAACAAACGCCTGATCCACTTATTCAAAATTGGAGTGTTTCTCTTCCTTTTTTGGTAGAATAATTTTACACCTGAGGAGGAAATTGGACCATCGGAAGTTTACTGCTATGGAAATTTTATAGCGACAAAAGATCACTAAAAACTTCAGGAAGTTTGCGAGTGTGGTAAAACTTGACTCAAACTTCAAGCTTATAGCTGAACAAAATAGTTTTACTTTATCAAATGGTATTATCTTCCTGTGTGAAAAACTTATCAAATCTGCAATTTAAATGAATTTTTACTGCATAAACAGGTAAAATAGTTTAATAAATTGGATAACAATGAATTATGTTCATTTCCAATTCTGAGAACTCTCTTCTCCTACTAGAAAATTGGAATTTATCATCATTCATCTTCATATCATAATCAGCATCATCATCATCATCATCATCATCATCATCAACAACAACAACATCGTGGCATGTTGTCTTACATTGTGTATACTCTCCTCTCCAACCCATCCTCTATATTTATGTATTTATCTATCTATTTATTACAAAACACAATCAAGTAAAGGTACAACAGGAACAGCCTACTGCTGCTTTCTTTACAAATTTTTAATTAAAAAATCTTAAATATCTCAATAATATTAAGACACTATTGGGAAATTTTGCTTATGGACTCTTCTCCACCTACTTTATCGCCTCATTAACACATTACTCAAAGATTTTGGTAGATATAAACGACCAAAGACGTAAATATTACATTATCGTTTCATAGTTTGCATTATTGTTAGATTACAGTCTCTTAGACGTATTCATGAGCCTACTTTGAGGCTTCCTTAGGTCAATATGTGCTAAGTGTTAAGTCTTGAGATAAGAAAGCTTCAAGGGCCCAAGCTTTTGTAATGTGCCAGGAGCTTGATTGACTGAAAGAAAGCGGTTAGATGTATAGAAAGAGTAAATAGATTAGATTCATGTAGGTCGTTGTTCAAGAGACTTGATCTACTAACTGTACCCTGCTTATATATGTATGAAGCTGCTTTATATGTAAAAACGAATGATTTTAACCAAAATCTTGACTTACACAATTATAATACAAGAAGCCGAGGAGATTATCACTTGATGAGTCACAATATTATCTTATTCAAACAAAAACCTAGTTATATTGGTAGGAAACTCTACAACAAGCTACCGCAGTTTTTAAAGAGTCTTGAAAATATAGAAGTATTCAAAAAACAATTGAAAAAATATTTAATTCATAAAGCTTTTTATAGTGTACAAGAGTTCCTTTCACTTCAAAATTAAGCCTCACCCCAACTAATTGATATAAAATTATGGTAACTAAGAGTATAATTGTTGATCTGACTTGTCTTATACTCCTTAGCTGGAGTCTCCAAGACGTAATCTACAAAAAAAAAACTTTCATTGTGAATGTAAACCGGCACCTTATTAAATCCAGATTTACTTGAGATTGCCATTAACAAACTTTTAGGTTTCGGGCAATGTATTATTGATGTTTTGGTTAATACTCATAGCATTTGGAAGTAGTCGTTTTTATCCATTTTATCATTTTAATCACGTTATCAACAAGAAGATGACTGCTTGAGAGAAGGCCGGTTTTCAGCTGTCTTTCAATGATGTTCGGTGGCTATCTATCGATTTGAAGAGAAAGTAGAGTGATGCTGGCAACTGGTCCGATGAGGGTGGATGGGGGGTGTCCACGAAGGACGCAGCTAAGGACGAGTATGAGGGCGGAGGATGGAAGGAGGTGAGGGGGAAGCTGCGCAAGGGCGGACCAGCAACAAGAAGTAAAGAGGAGCGTGCTTAGGAGGTCAGTGGCTCACTCCTTATAGCTGCTTAGCACACGCAAGTGGGTGAACAACAAATACCGTACACGTACATATCCATCCTACCACAGCTTCTTTTAATATCTTGACTGATACAGCAGATACACCAGTGCAGTTACAGGGGAATATCGCCTTCTTCCTCATAATCATCACCTTCCACCTTCTTCGTCTTATTTTCTTCGCTTTCTTCCTCATCTTCTTCCACTGTTTTCTCTCTACCTTATCCGTTTTCTTATTCATATTCTTCCTTCTACATTTTCTTATTTTCAGCGTTCTTTTTCTACCTCTAATCTTTCTTCTTCCGCTTATATTTCATCATCATCGTCGTTTTCTTTCTCCTTCTTCCACAGCTTCCTTCTCCTTCGATCTTCTTCTCCCTGCTCACTTCATTTTGTTTGTTTTTCTACCTGCTGCTGCTTCCTTCTTCTTTCTTCTTCTACTTTTTGGTCCTCTTTTCAGCTTTCTTCTTCTTAATCATCATCATCATCATCATCATCATCATCATCATCATCATCATCATCATCATCATCATCATCTCATCATCATCATCATCATCATCATCATCGTTTTCTTCCTACAACTTCTTTGTCTTCTTTCCCTTCTCTTTCTTTACTTCTTCTTTCGTTTCTTCTTCCTCAGCTTGCTTCTCAAACTACTCTATTTTTACGCCTTGTTCACACAGAATAAGTTACAGAGCGAGACAAACAAAAGCAGTAGACGAGTGAGTATTAACTTAGTAGAGTGACGGCCCTTGCTTGCTCTTCTCTTTGGGTCAAGGCAGCCTGGTCTTCTAACGGTATCCGATGCTTCGCTCCTCATAATTTATTATCATTATTTATCACTTCTGCACTTCTTTATCTAGTGCACAGCATGCAGATCGCATCACCTCCGTTTTCCTCTTCCTCGCCGTCTTCATTCTCCTCTTTCTAATGGCACCACCCTCGCCCACGCCACCCAAAAAAAAGAGAAAAACGGCACCAGCCCCTCCCCCTACCCCAGGGGACAAACAATTCCGCCGCCTGCACTTTCTATTTGCGCCACTCGTTCCAGTTTCAAGGACGCTCTAGGTCAAACTTCTCATCTAACTTCTTTATTTATAGCATTGGTTGAACTAGGAAGGTTATTGATTGCAGCTAGTCATGATTGTAGTCTGTTAAATTTGACGCAATGAAAACTTTTAAAGGTGTATCACTGGTGGAAACGGAAACAGAATTGATATTTCATTCTGTATTTGGGCTATTAATATATAATATTGTATTGCACTTTTAGTTTGGGTTGAAGAATTTTTTTTTTTTTTTTTTTTTTTTTGAGGATGAAGCCCACATATGTCTTAGATCTGTGCGTGGGTAATAAGTTGGATGATGATGATGATGATGATGATTGATGAGTTGGACCTACAGTTTTAGGTGGGTTCCGAATCGGGAACTGATTTTATAGCAGAGAACAGTGTATTTTTTTCTGGCCAATCTAATCGGTCACCGTTACAAAGTGGGCCCGGCCCATTACATGAATTGTTTATATACAGCTCTATATTCAAGCTACGATGTTGATCAGTTCTGCAGTTTCAATCTTATTCACCTTGTAGAAATGTAAAGTACTTACATTCCATTGATCTGAAAGGAGAAGAATTTATAATTCCAAATAATGAAAAGTACAAGGGAGCATTATTCTGTATTATGTCCCATATTATCTCTGTAAGTGTATTTTTTTAACATGAAATTTGATTATAGTTAATTTTATAACTTCGTTATGAATTCCATAAAATAATGTTGCCGTCAATGTCCGCGATGGCGGAGGTCTTCAGTATGATTTCCAGTATAAAAAAGGGAATTAAAGAATTGCTAAATATTTGGCAATTAAGTAAAATTGTAACATTTTTCAGAATAACTCCAACTCAATTTACTCTGCTAGTTCAGTGTTAACGCATTGTTCCTTGTTGTTCTTCATAATTCATCATTTCTATGCCTGTTTTCGTTCAACATCAATTTGTTCTGAAACGAATAACAACTAATAACTGACTTGAGATCGAATTACAAAATACATATGAGAGTAAATATGTATACTTCTCATAATATGAATTTCATAATTTCTACTTATTTTTTTCGGAGGATGAAGCCCAAATAGGTCTGAGACCAGTGCGTGGGTAATGAATTGGATGATGGTGATTGATGAGTTGGACTTACAGTTTTAGGTGGGTTCTGAACCACCGGGAAGGGATTTTACAGCAGAGAACAGAGTCTTTTTTGCTGGCCAATCCAATTGGTCACCCTTACAAAGATGGCCCAGGAGTTTCGTAGCTTATATCTGATTGAACAGATACCTGCTATCTGTTCGACTATCTAATATCTATGAACACATTATTTAAAATCATTGGATTTTTTATTGGCGATATCTATGAATTTACTTTATCCATAATGTTCAAGTTCTCAATAACATCTCAGAAGAAAAATATTGATCTTTTTCTAGTTTATTATCCAATTTCTAACACATTTTAGCATATTCTCCATCTTTTATAGATGACATTTATAAATCAATCTATAACTCTCTCTTAAGATATCTAGGTTCTTGCTTGCTGATTTAAATTATTGAAAATTCTGGAAGCATCTTCCAACAGAGTAGAAAAATAAAAACTTGTTTACACCTCATATGTTACGGTCAGCTTCAAAATGTCATACCACTTGTTTCATCAGATATTGACATCTTCAAACATCCTATAGGAAACATTCGTGGAGCTCCACATTTCAAGAGCTGTTCTTTATCATTGGCTTTCAAATGACTCAAATTTCCCAGATTGGTAGAAATTTATTGCCTAGCTGTATAATCAGGTTTATAATAACAAAATAAGAACAGAATCATTTTAACCCTGGAAATCTATTACAGAAAATAATTATAGAAAAATATTTAAAGTACAAAAGAAAGATATTGGATCTTTAGTTTCCATTAGATTCTGAAATAATAAGAATGTTCGTTAAATTATTAGGAAATTCGTGGATAAAGCCCATTCAATCAAAATAAATAATAGAAGAACTATATTTTTTCAAAGGAAATAGTCTAGATCCAGAAAGTCGACAATGTTCTTCATAAAAACTAATCCAGAATAAAGAATAACTAACTATTGCACACAATATATTGGTTTATGTTGAAAATTCCATTTTTAATGGGAATGAACTGTTAGCAATCTGCACTGAGCAACGACGTCAACAATCCGAAGAAAATGAGAAAACTATCAGAAATATTAGAACTATTAGAAATATTGTTGCCTAGCAGCATTAACTTCCTTATTTGGCACGGTCTATTTAACGCATGAAATGTAGATGTTAGGTACTAGCTTGGGCCTAGTACGGTCACGGTACTAGGAACTCTACGAAATTAGTTACCTATGATGGACAAGTCTGAGAATCGAATAAGGAAGGAATTGGCATTTCCCATCAATTAAGTCATACTGTACATGGACATGCCCAATGATATACCCCGAGCATTATATCCCGTTACATTTCTTAATCTGTGATCCCGAGCTATTTGGCTCAATTTCCTTCCTGACTTTGATGACGTGTAGCCTGATCAACAAGCGTGGGCCGCTAACTTCTAGTACACGGTAGTCATTAGTCGTTACTTATATTAAGAAAATTAGGTAAGTAAGTTACCTTAGTTCAGTTCATACTAAGTTACCTTAGATATGGTACACTAGTTGTGGGCCTAATCAGTAAACAGTAAGCAATAAAAAGTATAAACTACTCTATAATCACAGTAAAAATAAAAGGTCAGGGCGATGGGTGAACCCAAGGTTAATAGATAAAAGGATGAACGGCCCCAGAAGGTAATTATCAATATAATGATCATATGACGTTTATGCAGACAAATTTTGAAATTTTCAGCACAAGTTCTTACGGAGAATCAATACAAAATCTCTAATAATGGTTGAAGAAACGTATTCAACTTTTTTTTAAGATGAAGCCCACATAGTTCTGAGACCTGTGCGTGGGTAATGAGTTGGATGATGGTGATAGATGGACCTACAGTTTTAGGTGGTTTCCGAACCACCGGTAAGTGATTTTACAGCAGAGAACAGTGTCTTTTTTGCTGGCCAATCTAATCTGTCACCCTTACAAAGAGTGCCTAGGAGAACGTAGCTTATCTCTATCTGATTGAACAGATACCTGCTACGACTCACGGCTATCACTTCCCTAAATTTTCGTTTGGAAACAGTCTTGAAATAATAATTAATTCTCTGCAAATACACCACGATTAATACAATAATGATGAAAAATTGTAACACTATTTATTCGCATTAAATGAGATAGTAGCCTACCTTACAGAAGGCAGCATGATACAACTCGATATAATCCACTTCAATTTTCACTTGAGTTGAAAACCAGAAAACTTTATTAAACCTAAATTATAATTTATTTCCGATTAGGCCAACACGGTTTCAGAAAAGAATTGGCTTTCCATAATAGACTATCTTACAGATTTGTGCAATAATAACGTTTTCATTAGAATAGTATAACTTAATAAATAAACTTGCTTTTTCGGATTGCATTACACTTTAGAAAGAATTCTCACGCAGTATTTTGCAAGTTATTTTGTCGAATATTCACTAGAATAGGAAACGGGTCGTCCAAGATTTAATAATTTAATTATTGGTGGAATTACATCCTTTGCGATATTGCAATCCAAATAAGCAAGTTTCAGTAGTACTAAGTTACATTGCTAGGCATAATAAAAACTTTTTTCACGAATCTGTAGAATAGACTATTGTCAACAGCCAATATTTATTTCTAAAATATGCCTAATTAAAAGTGAAACATAAATATAGGCTTAGTAAACTTCTATAGTTTTCAAATCAAGTAAAAATTTCTCAAAGTTGACATAATACAATTAAAGTGGATTATTCAACGTCGTACATCACCCTAATTAATTTCACACATTATTATACAAGAAAGAGGTAAAAAATAAACGTTTGGATCAATTGGTATAATTTACGCAATAATTACCTTCAGTAAGGTAGGACTCCATCTCAGTTCAATGTGAATAAATTGTGTTACATTGTGTGTGTTAAATTGTGTATTGAACGTGGTCTATTTACAGAGAAAAAAAACGTAATTTGTTTTTTCTTAATAAATTATGTGGTTGTAACAATTTCTATATTAGTCATTATGGATATCTACCACATCATTCATGAAGAAGAATAACTTAGTTACTTACTTCTACGGCACTACAGCCCTTGGTGAGCCGTGGCCTCCCTCACAATTCCCCTCCACGCCTGTCTTTCCTTCCCATCATCACACAACTCCGAACACAGCAAGATAGGCAGTCACTCCGCCTTTCCTTCTGTCCTTGAAGAAAAATAACAAAATAGGTAAATATGGACGGAAAGGAAACAAGAGCAAAGAATGAAAAAAATCGGGCAGAGACAGAAAAAACTATAATAACCGATGGCAATAATGGAACCAAAGAGGATTGAAAGTACCGTAGGCATTGGAAGTAAGAGGATTGGTGGCACATTTTCTTTGACAGGAAAAAAGGTAAATAACTCCTAATTATAGCCTTCTTATTGTGCAGTACTTACTGGCTAAAGTAGGTACAGTAACTAAGAAATCATTTTCAACATTATTTATCAATTTCGAATATCCTTTTTGTAATACCAGTCTTACTGGAGACTGCATTAAATAGCTTTACTTCCGTCACCGATGGGAATCCTACCACGTACCGCTGGCTGAATTTGTTGCGACTGAATGTTTTGCTTAGTAGCTTTCATAGATTTTGATAAGGTATTTAATGCTACTGTCAATGCTTAACATTGCAGTAGTCTTCAGTATGAATATTAGCACAATAGTGCTAAACAAAGCGATTCGTGATTAATAAGTCAACTTGTACGGTATGTATTATATTTATATATCGAAAGTTCCTTATAGCTAGGCATACCATTTCTCCGAGATTAGCCCGGTAATTCCGGGATTCATGTATATCTCCGGGGAAAAATCCGGGATTGAATTATCTCCGGGATTTTTAATAGAGATGGTGAAACAGAGAAAATTGTTCTCTATTTTCAAACATGTCTATATTATAATGTTTTTTCATAAAGTGAAAATGTAAGTTCGCTAGCATTGTTAATATACATACTGGAGCCTACTCAAGACGGCTAGAATTCAATCTTAATTTAATTGGTGTAGGTTTCTGTTTATATTCCCTTTCTAGTTCTTGATTTTTTAGCTCAATAAAAAATCAGTTTTCTTTCTAATTAATTAATTACCTGAATATTCTCATTCTGATAGGATTGATGTAGTACTATAAAATTATTTTTGTATTTAGTCCATAGAAAATGAACTGATTTTGTTTCAAAAGACAGATGATATTATTATTATTATTATTATTTACTATTATGATTACTATTACTATTATATTATTACTGTCATTATAACACAAAGAATTGAAGAGAATCCAATCCTCTACAACTTTCTTCATTACAGTTTAGCTGTGAAACTGTACGGAGTGCTATACGGAATGGGGTGCTTTCTAGGGGGGTTTTCAGTCTTTCAACTCATTACAACTTTACAACTTTTACAATGCACTAAGTGTATAGGAATCGCATATTCATCCACTATACAATATTAACATGGTTGCATCATGATACTCACTTCTTGTTCAAAATAGGTGTATACGTAAGACCCCTATAACTTCGGAATTTTCAGGGATAAATAATCAAATTGAAGATAATTCAATTCTTTACAACTTTCTTAAGTACAGTTTTGCCGTGAAACTATCATGAGAGCTACTAGAAGTAAATAATTTACAAAAAACGTGTGGTGGACAGGATATTTTGGAAAATTATCGGTTTTCAGCGACGTGTATCTCGGAAACTATTGAATTTACGCAAAACTGTAAAAAAAACAAATATTATAGTAGATTTAGTAAGCTTTATTTTGTATTTGAAACATTTTACTCTAGGGTCAACCGTTTTTGAGATATGATTGAGGAACCCGAAAATGGTACCTTAGGGGGGCATGGGGTGGGAGTCAAGAGGGGGTGGGGCGGGTACTTATGTGTACATACTTATCTTATACTAATATAACATCAGGCAAAATTTCAGCTTTATACTAATTAGTTCCGACGCAAAACCTTTATTGACTGGGCTATTAAAAACCTGCTAAATAATTTTGTTGTTATAATTCCATTATTTTTTCGCTGGTAGATTTCCTATAGAATCCTAATACGGTAGGTGATAGAAGTGAATATTAACACTTAATGAGTGTATTGGCCATTTCGCACTATTATCAACCTTATTCATTATTTCTCCAGCAATGTCTGAGAAAGCTACACAACAGTGCGAAATGCCCATTACAAACAAATTAAGTTAGTGTTGATGTTCTTCTCCTTGTCTTTCCCTTTCCCCATTTCATATTTACTTGGTCTGCATTTCCGTCTCGTAGTCTCTTCCGCTGCAGCACTCTGTTGATATTCACTAGGAAAATAGCCTATAAGATTATCAAATTATAGTGGTGGGGCTGGTAGCTGAAGAGAGTAGCCATGTTGAAAATAATGAGTTAAAAAATTTTACCTTTCGTAGTCTGTTGCGTTGATGAATCAGGTTGGTGGAAGGGTGAGGTATGGGAAGGAATAAGGTTGTTATGTTACCCAAACCTGATGATGCGGGGATGCACTACGAAATTAGGCACTACTAAACAAATAACTGAAAATTTAACACACTGGATTGAAATAAAACTATAGTGGACTGTATATTATGCGATGTGGATGAATCTTTCTATGCGGTGAGCACACTCGTCTCGTCTCTACAAGCCTCCTTGGTGAACTGATTTTATGAAGTCTAGACTTTGCAAGGAGTGGTTAATACATTGAATCACGTAAAATCATGAAGAATGAATAATTAAAATTAACGTTTTACTGACTGGCGCGCCCATGTGGTTTAAATAATTTTCTGTGATGTTTTCCATGACGAAATACTTAATGAACAATCTAATATTAAAACTGTCACTGTATTTCAGTTTTATATAATGTTTTACTCATAAGCATCATGCTTTACCTCAAGCATCTCCAATATATGTGAGTAAAACATTATATAAAAGTGAAATACAGTGTCAGTTTTAATATTGTATTAGATTAACTAATTTTCTCAAACTCCAAGATTCAAACTGTTCAAACTTGAAACTTTCTTCTCCAAGCATTTCAGTGCAACATTAATGAGACCAGAATAAAATCGAGCTAATCTTCAAATGTGGTCATTTCACGCTGCACTTACATTTTCCCGCCTTGCAATTGCAACTTTGGTATTTTTGGCGTGGAAACGCCTCTATTCTCGCTACAAAAGCATTCGCTCGTGATTACTTGCACGTTTCTGACATGAACGTGCAATCCGTGGCTATTTCTGACATGTGGTACAGAGCTGTGGTGCATAAGAGATCGCAACAATTCTCCTTCGTATACTGATATTGGTTCTATCGTTCACCAGTTGAGATGAATAGCCATGAAGATTTGTGGGACCGACAGGCACAAAGCCTGCTGGCCTGCTGCCGTGGGCTACGTCTGGCGAATTTAACATGCATGTTATACAAGTTACATTCACTTTGCTTATCGAACTGTTCATAAAGTTTCCTTTATTATCATGGATCTAGCAGTACTGCAATGCACCATTACATAACTTAATTTCCAATAAAATTTATAGCAAGCAGTTATTGTGAAACACAGTGCACCGTACCATAAAATCTAACATAAAGTTCACAAGTTAGATGTACCGGTATCTTGTAATTATGTTTTTTATAAGAAGATAGTAAATTGTTCTCTTAATAAGGTACTACACTCCTTTAAAACGAAATCTATTAAATATAGCTTTAAAAATTTTAATGTAGATAATATTTCTGTAGTAGGCCTACTGTAAAGATATTTTTTTTTATTTCATGTAGTATATGCGTGAATAATTGATTCAGTTCCTACAATCATACTGGTTAATTCAAGACATTATCGGTTTCCCCCTCATTTTTATATTTTATGAAAATATGTTATCTTAATTACATTCATCTTCTGGTTTATTTGTTTCAATAACGCTTAAATTATTTCTCCTCTTTCCGACTATTCTAGGATCCCAACTGTTTTCAACATTCTCCTACTTATAATGTTTGAATTCTGTATATCGAACACAATCATATTTCATCTGTGATGTTTCCATGACGAAATACTTAATGAACAATCTAATATTAAAACTGACACTACATTTCACTTTTATATAATGTGTTACTCACATTGGAGATGCTTGAGGAATGCATTTCACTTCTGAAAAGAAGCTTCATCAGAAGTTAAATGCATTCATCAAGCATCTCCAATATTTGTGTGAGTAATAAAAAAAAAAATAAAAAAAAAAAATCATTTATTTATCCTTTTCACAAAAAAGAAACATAAGAATATATATGAAATACATCTGAATATACAATTTAAATATAAAAAGCACTAAATTAAAAATATAATAAGGAAGGTCCCTGCAAGGTTAAAACCTGTGCGCAGGGGCCGAGTGTTATACAATTATAATTTCTGAAAAGAATTTAAGGAAACGTTTAAACTAAGGTAAAGTTTGATATATATTTAGCCATTACAATTAATTATAGGACAGAAGGATTGAAAAACCTGAAGCAATAAAACAAACTAAGGAAACAGGGAAGGGGAAAGGGAGTACGTAAATAATACATTATTTACATTATTAAGGGAGTAAGTAATACATTATATAAAAGTGAAATATAGTGTCAGTTTTAATATTAGATTACATATTTCATTCTAACAGAGCTTGACCCATGCAGGACCCTCCACTTATTATTATAATTATTATGGTAGCTTGTTCTTATTGATTTCTAATTTGTGTATTATTTATTTATTTATAATAATAATAATAATAATAATAATAATAATACATACTAAAAAAATTACAAACAATAGAGGCTTACAGCTAACGCCAAAACAAATTAATAATATTAATATAAAAATGTATTAATATTATGATTATGAATAAGCACTATTTTATTGCTCAATATAATTCTATAAAGTAATGAATAATCTATATTTACTCTCTGGAATCCTCAATTGTTCATGGGCGACCTGATAACTCTGGCACCACCTGAGCCAGCCAGGTCATGCGATATTATTATAATGAAGTCATGAATTATTGACAATACGAGTTGACCATAAATTGTTTTTTTTTTATTATTATTTTAATATTGGTGAATGAATTTTTCTGAATGATTTTTTTGAGGCAAAATCCATTTATAATATGGATTATCAAAATGAATATGAAGAATAGTTGTAAGTATGTTGTATGACAAAACGTAGACGAGACCCCGGTTAATACTAATGGCACTTATTATGGTATTGTGGATAATGGATAATGGTTAGTTTTCAAATAGTAATGATTTTCATCAGTTAAACCAAGTGTAGGCCTACAAATAATGCAATAGGAGTGCTGTATACACTCTACTTTCCAAGTGTAGATAACGTTGTAAGAGAAGACAATTATCAATCATTGACCATTACCTACTTAAGAAGAAGTTAATAATCTGATACATTCTCCATATCAAATATGACCAGAACAATAATGGTCATATCTTAAGACACAATGAGTATTTTAATCCATTTCAAACTTATACTTTCTCTGATTTATAAATCAAGTTACCTAGAAGTATAACCAACCAGTGAAAGTAGAAAGGGGCATTATCACATTGTCGATCTTCTAGCAGTTATTATTCACTGCAATTGATTTGTCACAATTATACGAATAACAGACTGTGGCCTGGGGAGGAGTAATTTTAATCTGATCTCTGAACAGCTATAAAACGTCTTCAGTCTTTAAAAGGCTTTTTAGAGCCCAGCGAAAGGCTTTCTTAGCTGAGTACGGTAAGTGCTCTTTTTACAGATACAACTGTTTCAGACAAAAGAATTGCAGGGTGTGAGCGTCTGGTAGTGATTTACCACAAGAAGAGGAATAAACTTTACCAGGTGCTCAACGGTATGTGGGAACCGTCATAAATAATATTTCAGCCCAGCTTTCACCAACTAGAAAAAATCAATTCACTGGTAAATCATGTTGATTTGAAAAAAGCGTTTATTACAACAACGAAATTCGGCTTGAAAGTAATCATTTAGGATGGAAAAATTTAAATTTTTAATTTTACTGATAAGTTTAAACTGATGATAACTGAACTCTATGTACCATGGTCCTAGTAAAAAATGTCTGTGTACTAGATTCACGATCCATGTTAATTCAGAGGACCTGCTATTCCGTTTTAGAATTCAACTTATTTACAAACTTTCAATTTAGCTTCTTCTTTCAATTTTCTTCTGTGACATGGCTTATAGCACTGAATTCAATAATGTTGTAAACTTTTCATTTCCTTATTTTCCTTATGTCACTCTGTTATTTTAATATAAATATGTGTCTTTCTCATTAGTGGTAATCTTATTATGTACTCAATTCATAGATATTGAAATGTCCTTGCTGATCCAGCACAATTTATTGTGAATTTGACTTTACTAATAACCGACTGCGTGTGATGTTTACTAAATTTGTACTCTAAGTTTCTTATATCTTATATTTTACTTGAAATATTCACATGTATAATTGAGTATTTTCCTGAGAATAATGTCATCTCATGATTGCAATAACATAGATAAATAATTAAAATTTTGAGTTATATTCTTATATAGTAAATCGAGCATATCTACCGTATTAAATTTCACTGTTGAATTTCATCAGATACATGGTATTAGGGGCTGATGTTTTTAGAGATATAAAGCAACATTAAACTTAATCATTTGCTGATTTAATTCCATCTTCTTTTCCACTGGTACTAATGAGCTAAAATAAAACTAGCTTTAGATAAGTTTGATACTTTAAATAAATTGAGTGAAATATCACTCACATTTTGAGTGACGATTTTTTGCTCTAATTTACATGTATATTATCAGACCATGACTGATATGATGCTCATACATTAGAGCGAAACGATCGTCAGGAAAAATGTGAGTTTTCAATTCCACTTGAAAGTCAATCTTATTTTAGTTTAATACTAAATTTAATTTAACTAGTGGATTATTTGATAATTGGTGAATTAGCGGCAAAAATACCAAGTGAAGCAACATTTAAAAATTAACCTTGGAATCAAAATCTTCTCCATCTAGATGATCTGTACTTAGCCTAATAGCTATATTTGATCACTGAATAATCAATCCATAGTGTATTCAGGTAAATTATAGAACTGCGTCTTGAAGAGTTAGTTAGAAACCGGCTAGAGCAAACTTGAAAATTAAAGTCTGTACTCGTTTCTCCTTTCACTATGTTGGGTAATAGGTAGAAGTATTGAGCAACTCAATTCTGCAGATGAACAAAAAAATTCTACATCTCTTAAGAGTAATAGTGGGACAATGAAGACTATGCTAATGTAATTTCAGCCACATATTTTGTTTGATTATTATCTTTGTAGCGAAACAAAAATGTTCAATATTGAGTCATTCTCAGTATTTCATAATGACTCAATCGTACGTAAGACACTGACAGAAATTTTTGATGGTATACAATGAGTATAAGCTTATGCATCATAATGCTATTAGAAAGCCTTTAGTAGTGACGAAAGTGAATTACCGAATATTAATGTTTTTTTAATCGAAAAAATAATAATCACCAAGCATTGCTAATGTAAATATAGCCTAATACAGTAGATGCAAACATTTTAAAAAGGTACAGAATAGAATACAGTTCATATTTATAAATATAGGCATATACACGCATAAACAAATGCAAATGGGGAAGTGATAGCCGCGAGCCGTAGCAGGTATCTGTTCAATCAGATAGATAAGCTGCGTTCTCGTAAGTCCTGTTCGTAACGGTGACCGATTAGATTGGCCAGCAAAAAAGACAATGTTCTCTGCTGAAAATCACTTCCCGGTGGTTCGGAACCCACCTAAAACTGTAGGTCCAACTCATCAATCACCATCATCCAACTCATTACCCACGCACAGGTCTCAGACCCATGTGGGCTTCATCCTCAAAAAAAAAAAAAAAAAAAAAAAAAAAAAAAAAAAAAAAATAGTAGGCCTATAAAGAATAGACAAAATTAAACACAATACAGTGCATTAGCATACCGAATTAAACATAATATATTTTAAGTTTAATTAATCATTGATTAATTTGAAAATAGATTGAATTTTTAATCACTCAAGTAGACAAATTGGGAGTCTACATACCCAAAGACTGGAAAGACCATTTCATACCCTAAATCTAAGACCATAACCTAACCTGAACAATAATGCTGAAGGAAAATATATACATTTTGCTATGCATGAGAACAACGACCAACTTTATCAGACACATGAAGCGAATATATTTGACACATCGATCATGCTCGAGCCACGCGCTTCACGCTCGTGCTGATTCGATTCTATGATCCACATACAATACTACTATAAAGCAATAGTTGTGAAATAATATTATAATCCTGAGCGAGAAATGCAAACTGTTGACAGTCAACAGTCCCGATGCCCAATTTTCCATATAGGACATTTGGCATCTAACTGCTGAGTGCTGAGGATGACCTACTTTGTGCTGATTCGATTCATACTAAAATTTCAACACCTCCTACAAGAAAACTTCCCTCTCTATTAGAATCGACTTTGTCATCGTATCTAGATACAACGCAGGAAAGCATTGAAATAGTTAAAATTCCAAACATTTATTTTGAATTAACTATAACTTAAAGGGGCATTATGCCAGTAAGTTTTAGCTAGGAATTAATAAAAATTGTATATCTCTTCATTCGGTAATCCATTATTCAATTGAGCCTCACATTATTTTTTAAATGAATAGGCTTTTCAACACCAACCGAATAAAAAAAAAATAAATAGCATACATTACTTTATTTCAGAATCAAATATGTGAAGATTTAAATGTAATGTAATGGGTAAAATTCATGGTAAATAATTAAATTACATTCAAGCCATAAATTGATAATGCAATAATTCTATAGTGAATGTGAACACATACTGAATCATTGAGTAGGTACCTAACTGTGTATGAGGAAGCACTACAACATTGCGAAATGGCTACCACAGTGTTCACTTACACTATGAAAGTGTTGCATTATCAATTAATTATAGTTTGAATATTTACAGTAAAAAATGGAATTGGAACAACAAATAGAATTAATTATCTTTGATGTTTTCCATGGCGAAATACTTCATGAACAATCTAACATTGGAACTAGCTCTGAATTTCCAGTTAGTTTTAATGCAAATTAAATTATGCTGTTACATTACATCCAATATCTCTCATTTTTTACAATTCTACACATAAATTTCACAACTCCATTCAATTTTAATTGAGCAACATACTTATTCAGAGTATTTCGTTGCACTATACTCAAGAACAAAATGATCATTTTTAATTTAGTTACAGAATTCATCACAAATCGATGAAAATAAAAAGCCTTTTAATGGAGATGGTAACCTGATAAGCTTTTATTATTGGGAAGACCAAATGGGCTCCAAACCACCGGGTCGGGTTGTAGAGAGGTATAGAAAGCTAGAAAGAGAGATATATTTTTCAGACACATTATGAAAGTGTTGCAATATTATCAATTTATAGTTTAAATATTCAAAGTAAAATGAATCTATTATCTATTGGTTGATAAAGAAAAACGATAAATTAAGAAAATAATTTTACTTTTGACTTTAAAATGCATCTTATCTTTAATAATTGATCACATTTCTAGGATATATTTTGGATAATAATAGAGTTTTTATTATAAATCTGGATTATTATGAGCTGAAACTGCTTCCATTTGAACTGGAATGACATTTTGAGTTGGCATGCTGTGAGCCACGAGAAAATGAACTAAGATATAATCAATTCTATATAAACAAGATGAAGTTAGTGACTTTAAGTTATTTCGAAATTGGATAAAAGTCAAGCTAAAAGTGCTTTAGGAGTGTTTGAGAGCGATAGAAGAACAGAAAAAGTGCGTGAGTTTGTGTAAGAGAGAGAGAGAGAGAGAGAGAGAGAGAGAGAGAGAGATAGAGTGAGTGAGTGAGAGCGGAGAGGTCGAATGAGAGAGAACGAGTGTGGGAAGAGAAAAGGTAGTTTTTGAAGCCCCTCTGATAATGAGCAGTGACATTGAAATAAAAGTAAAAAATTATAAGTTGTATGAAATCTACTTAAGCTGCTATCTCATACATCTCAAATGTGATATTCGTTGACATTTAAGTCTGTTTTAATGTGGATTTTACTTTTAACCACCTTTCAAAAGTAAATCTTATAGTTATTAAGTTTTTATCATCTCAACATACTGGAGAGTTCAAGACTATGCCTATCTATATATCTATATGATGTACAATTACAGTGATTCACATAGGATTGGAGTGGAGTGTCTGAAAACGTGAACTTTCACCAACAGTTTTGGCTTATATGCTTCTTATTTTTCCAAAGAGGTAGGCTCATACTGGTTGGCAAAACGGACTACAATGCCACTGGCTGGAGTTTGAATTCCTGCTAGGCCTGGCATTTTGTATTAACATTGCACCTCAAATTTATTATTACACAGATTTAGATGAATTTTATAATAATTATAAAACATGTAATAGAATGGGCAGGCTCTCTTCGCTCACCTTAACCGTCTGGACGTCAGGCGTATTTTGGGAAATTTAAAAAAGCTTTTCCTAGTTCACGTCTCTAGATCCAAAACTGAGCATGTATAGGAAATTTCCACTTTTTGGCTACGTACTTCTTGAGAACGCAAAAAATCGCTGGGTAAAACATCAAACTTGGACGAACTTCCAGGAAAATTTTAAAAGTCTTTCTTAGTACGCCTTTAAATTAAAAACTGAGCATATATATCAAATTTAAACTTTTCTGTTTGAATGGTTATCAAGAGACGGTGATAAATTAGTCAGTGGTATTTTGCTTTTATATGAATATAGAGATAAAATAGATAGTAACCTTATTTCCCAAGCACAAGCCTGAGGTGTATGTGAAAACGATGTTTTTGCAAAAAAACTCTGAATCTATTGATATTTAATCCATGAATAGAACTTGAAGTGAAGAGTTTCGAGTCTGACACAGCCCTGCACTCTCCATCACAGTGTGAATAATTGTGCTGAAAAAGAAAAATACCAATGTTTTTTTTTAGAAATAAGAAACCTTATACTTCTTATTAACGATGATCAAGGGATGCCTCTGAAAATGGATCTCAAAGATTAGAAAACGTTCGGCCTACAGAGTAAGTAAACTCTACTTATTCTTAATGAAAATTTGACTGCAAGTCATTGGATTCACTTAAAAAGTTAATATTAACGACGCAGTTCGTCATGGAACGAGAAATCCAGGAACTTATACTTCTTATGGCTTATATTTATAATCATCATTTTTTATTACCGTACCGACTAAATACTAAGGCCGAACGGGTCGATTAGTGAAATTAATCAATGTTAATCGTCCAATAGTTGAATTTCGAAAATATATACTGTAGAGAATTTATATTTTAATCACTATCTCAATTTTAAGAGCTATAAAACTCCGGTTTGCAAATTTTCTGTGTTGAAAATACATTTTTATTTACTGTATCCAATGCAATTTTTACAAACAGATTATAAGCTGGCCTACTGCCTCAAATAAATCAATATTTCAAATTTTACAAGCATACCGTACATGATATAATTGAACATTCACTTTGAAGTTATTATGGCTATTATTGACCTCGAACTTAATTTAAGGACTCAGTTTATTTGCAAAACACGGTGATGCCATTGCATTTGAGAAATCTTTCTTCATAGTTGGGTACATCTTATGTGGGAGAATATGAAGGAGCTCTGTAAATTACAGTTTATTGGAGATTGCAACAAGATGTTAGGCTACTTTCATATATGGGAGTGTAATTATTGCTGTATAAAGACGAATACACAGTAGGAAAGTGGGTAGAGCTCTATTTCTCAATGCAAGCAGTAAAATCTCGCTACTGGAGACTCTGTTCTATATTGAGAAAGAATATTTTTACGCAGTAGCGCATCGATTTCCATCAGCTAATCAATGCTGTTGTTAATATCCGCCATTGCGGAAGTTTTCTGTATAATTTTGATAGCACTTTGAGGAATTCGAAATTAATAAATTATGAACATATTTATGCAGTACTACTCTATATTGGATCTTCAAATAATGGTTAAGAAGCCAGAGGTTGTTACTGTACGAAAAGAAGGAGGCTATACCATATTATGAAACAGAACACCCTTACTAGGCGATTTTGGAGAATTTGATTCTTCATTTAATTATATCACAGAAAATTTCACCGTGCTGTTATTTCATTACAGTGGCTATAGTATTATGATTATAGTTATCTCATTTTATAAGTATATATGCAATATGTTAATGCTTGACTTTTGAAAAGCAGGTGCTTCCGAATTTTTGCTGGTTCTTTTTATTTTAGAGATATTGATTTATGGTAATGAATTTCAAATTCTTAATTTAACTTTATCAAATGCACTGAGCACTTTCAGTATACCAATATTGATAACAGTAACAGTTTTCGCAGTGAATGCGAAAATTCGATGAATGCTGTTGTCAAAAAATCTTACCACTGCCGGGGATCGAACACCCGGGTCCTTTTCATTCGCGGAGAATGCTCTTACCAACTAAGCTACAGTGGATCCTCTGAATCATAGCACTCATTTAATATTAGAGCCAACTGGCTAATTGCATTAATGGGGAAATAGTCCAGTGATATTATTAACAATTAGATTACAATTTATTAACAATTGTAATATACTTGGACGATTTAACAATTGTAATATACTTGGAGGATTTAGCAATTGTATGCTAAAAAGATTAATTCATCATTTATATGTTGGATATTTTATATCATTAGTATGTTGTTAATGACTTAATAAAATTCATAATAAATTAACATTATTTTAACAAATATAACATATAGCATAGAATCAAAAATTACAAAAAAAATAATAAAAAAGTAATAATTATAATTGTGAAAAACTAGCTAAATGCAATGAATAATTGCCTGGTTAATTGCAACTGCATTATAATTATTGTGGTAAATGTGGCTTGAAGTAAAAATGCATCTCTATGCTCATAGCTTCGGAGACCATTTAGCTATTCAGCTATTATCTATTCCCCAAGATTGTTCTTCATTTTCTAGAGATTAACTCAAACTTCTCATTTCTCATCTCACAGATGCAATTTTTCCTTTCTTTCTATTACAAATTCAAAGTCGATTGCATCACTACTATGTGTGTGCCTCTCACCTGAGAATAATTGCATCTCATTTCTTGCCACAACTTTCTGGATGTTAATGGACTTTTCCGCTAACGATTGAATTCTATTAGTTGAGTGCAAAGCAGTAGCCTATTTTATTGTTATTACAGTTCTAGGCTGGAAAATGAAAGAGAAATTTGTTTCTCTTTTTAATACTTTTCATTTTCGACGACAAGCGTCGGCTACTTAATGCATCCTGCTTTTGATGCACCTGACCTTACAGACTTCTTCAATTTCCTTCCGATGTTGTCGTAGTAGCATTCATATACCTTTTCAACCACTGGCTTTCTTTCATGTTGCAACACAACAGTTTGACAGTTGGTTTTCATTGACATAATGGTGAAAAGTCTTAAGAAGAGTGAATATGACATCTGAAAGAAATGTTTTTGAACAATGCAAATACTCCGACACTCTTGACAGTCTGACTCGCTCGATAGTCCGACGTGCCGTTCGCGGGTGCTTGCATAATGGAGCATCCAATAATCGATGATAATCACCATCACAGAATCAATCATCGCTGTAGAATAGAAAATAAAATAAGTTTGATTTTTCAAAGCTGATTATCATTGAGTGTTAAATGCTACACTGTACAAGTAACCTAAAAAGGAAATGCTGTTGAGCGAGAAATCTAATGTTGAGTTATCAATATCTTTTCTATGACTACAGCTTTTAAGAAAAGTTTGGTAGATTATGTCTATTTAAAAATAAAATTTTCTATGAAAATTTCGCTATTTTAGAGAATTTAAAGTGAAAAAAATGCATTATCTAATGTATACGGCCGTTGCTAAATATTTATTTTCAGGTCATTAACCTCAATGCCATTTTCATGTACAACGTTCCCTTACACGTCGGCCTTGCAATAAAACGCTACAAATTTTAGAATTAGATACACGGATTTAACAAATCAAATCAATATTTTACAATGCACCAATGTCATTCGAAAAGGATATTGCAATACTTATTTATAATTGTATACGTTGTTTCGCAACTTTCTCATGCCATAAAACCGAGAAACTTACCATCAAGAAACAAAAGAGTGAGAATGCAGCCCTCTGCTGATCGTAAAGCAGTTTAAATTCAACTGTAGTAGCAATCAGCATGAAGAAAATTAGAAAAGAAATAAGTAGAAAAAGTAAAAGGAGAAATAAAAAAGAGAATGAAAAGAAACAGAGAATAAGGTGAAGATAAAAGGAGAAAAGAAGAAGGAAAACGATAAAAAGAAGGAAAAGAGGTGATGAAGAAGCAGAAGATATTTCACATTTTTAATAATCCGATTTAATTGAATCGGACAACCTGCTAGTTAATTGATAATTAAAATTAACTTGAATTTATCAAACTCTTAAACCTCTTGAAATACATCAAGATTATCCTCTGCACAATATTTCCAGACTAATTAGTATGCAATAGTCAGTTGCTTAAATTGACATTGGAAGCCATGCTACATCTCATAGACAATTCAGGAAGACAACACATGACACGACTTCATTGTCAAGAGAGAATAGACAATTGAATCTTGATTAATAATTATGGTTGAAAGTCATTTGAGTGCCATCAGCACTGAACAAATTCCAAGTAACAATTGCAGTTGTGATGGGTACACCTGCTTCATCGTTTCAAACATCAAGTTATAATGATAATTATCATTTTGTTTTTTCCCAAACAGGAAACGTTTCCGCTTTTGCTGGAGAAGAGTTTGAGGTACTTTCTCTGGAGGCCAACTCGACTAGTGGGAAGGTCGCGGGGTCAAGTCCCGTCTGACCCCCACATTTATTCTTCCGCTGTGTAGCTGTAGACTATCATAATACTGTACATTATCTGCCAGTTTTCATTCCCTTCACTACATATATATATACGGACAAATGCACATTTCGGTCTAAAGTTGTAGCTGATTTTTCGATAAAAAAAGTATCCCTAATTAGCATAATCAACGTTTACAAAAACAAAACTCGTTACCGCAACTCAAGATCACTCAAAATGTTCTTCTTCACTACGGAGCTAGGCCTAATTATTGTGTGCACAGGAAATTACCATATAGAGAAACCCTAAAATAGTTTACATGCACAGCATATAAGTTGGTTGATGAGTAAATGTTAATTTTTGCTGACAAGATAAAATATGTACAGTGTTTTAGGAAGAATGGATCATACTACAGGAACTGATAAGTCGTACGCCTAAATACGACTATAAGCATAGGTCAGGAAATGCTTCGTTACAGAAATAAAGATGCCTAAAGTTTGCAGCTAACCCCATCAATTTACTAATTTTGAAATCTCTAGGGCCTTTTCATTAGAAGCTAAATGAAATAGGCTTTCCATATAAAAGAAGCTGGAAAATCGAATGATAATAATATTTGGATTTCTTGTTCCATAACGATCTGCGTTGTTAATATTATACATATGATTGTAAATTTAACGACTTGTAGTCAATTTTAATTGTGAAGAAATCACAAAGGTCTTGAAGATGAGTTTCCACGACTCGAAAACGTTCAGCGAAGAGTGAGTAAGAATATTATTTATTCACAATTAAAATTGACTGCAATTCGTGAAATTTACAATCATAAGTTTATAATAATAAGAATAATAATAATAATAATAATAGATAATGATTATACCTATACGAGCCACAAAGCTACACCATAAGGAAAATTCAGAAGAAAATTTGTTGTGAATAGGCTGTTATTTTTATATTTTAATTATTATTTAAATTTAATTAACTATTCAATTCACTTAATGTTATTTTATTATAACACTTCAATGACTGCACAGTTCAATTTGCGTAGCTTTGCTCAGCAATTAGGCAAGAAGAATGTTGGTTAAATATTATTCATTTATTTATACTCATGGAACAAACTAATTATAGCAACAGAATGATGATTTAATAATTAGAAACCGCGAGTAAAGAGTAAAAGTAGGTAAGCTTCCCAAAAAATATTTTCTGAGCACCGATAGAAAAGATCACCAAAAAATAAGTATCATAATTTTTTAGAGCTTTTCAATGATTTGGAAACGCTATCTCTGGAAAGCCTCGATTTTTTCAACGATGTTCTTCTTTCTTGTATTGGTTTTTGGGATAGTTTCGTTTCAATTTCTTTTCTCTTGCGTACATAGTCCTTATTTTTCATTTCAAAGCATTTGACACCACACAAGAGTAGAATTTCATAAAGCTCGAGAAAGGTTATCTGGAAAAAAGTAGTGTCTGATTTCTCATATTCTTTTAAGAGGTAGTTTTAAAAAGCCAAACAAAATTAACTTTACTCAACTTGATTAATAATTGATAATTGATTAGTTGAAGTGTTAGTGTATTTTGCTGAACTAATTGATAAGCAGATGAATTGAGAAGAAAGTTAGGTGATAATTAACACTAAATTGGTAAAATTATGATTGAATTATTTGACGAGCTAATTAACGAACTCCAATAGTTCCTAACTCAAAAATGCTTCGTAAGGTAAAGAGGATTAATGGTTTTGTTAACTGCTCGGAATGTGGGACCTGTAAATAAATTTGACTGGGTGCCAATAATTTTGTGCAAATATATTTCCAACTTTCTTTTTTTCGAAGGCATAGTCAAGGAAAAAGAGAAATTTTCAATTTGTTTTTACATGATGAATTTCAGAGGGGCCAAAACTTGAGAAAAAATGGTGCTTTACCTTGTATAAGAATTTATCATCAAATACAGCAATTCCTTCAAAATAGTAGGAGAATTTTACCCATAATCGATCTAAAAGGAAGGGAATAATCAATAGCTAATTTTAAAATTCTATCATGAATGAAAAAGCATAATATTAATTATAATGAGATGTACGCTTGTATGATTAGTCATTTTCAAAAAGGTGATTTCCAAACAAGTCAACATCCAAGTGTCACAGCAATATGTATCTACATATATACACATGATATACTGATACTCACTGATCATTCATCACCGTTTCCCAAAAACCATTGGCCAGAAAAGTTGAAATATGGTAAATGTTTGTAGTGGAGACCCTAGAAGTAAGCTAAGAACGGGTTTTGAAAACTTTCTATAAATACGCCCAAAACTTACGTTTTTCTAGCGTTTTTAGGGACCTCAAGAGCTACGTGGCCGAAAAGTTGAAATGTGCCATACATGTTAACAATTTTCAGTTTTTGACCTAGGTGTTGTCACGCCTGGTTCAATATTTTAGCAGAATTGAGTATTTTAAGGGGGATCAAGACACAAAAAACAGAATCAAATATTTATTAAGAAATAGAATAATACTGTACCATTATGAAGATCTAGCCTAAACTAACCTTCAGACCAGCATGTTTGTCAAAAACTTATTAATTATAGTAAAACTGAAACTTCTCATAATATTAGTTTTAATATATCATTTTGTAATAAGATAAAGTCTATAAATCATATTTTAACTCTGAAATTTAATAAAATTAACACATAGAACTTTCACGAACACGTGCTAAAAACTCAACTTTCAAACACGGATATTTAAAAAACGACTGAATTTTATGAATAACAAAATTTAGAGCCAGAAAGAGCAAATTTTGTAGAATATTACCTGTAATTTTGAAGTTCAAATTCGTCAAAAAAGTCACTTTGTAAAAAATTGTATCAAACATGTAGAGTTAGTCAAAAGAATGCTAGTAAGTGTAGAAAAACTATCTCCTATTAATTGAAATAAATCAGCCACAGCTTTTATGTAAGTCTCTGTGGGATTATATTTAAGTTTTAGGATTTTTAGTGTGGATCCTTCAATTTTGTAAAGAAATTTCGGAATTAATTTGACTGATTTCGTGACGTAGACGTCTTGATCTGCAGATTATCAGCCCACAGGTATAAAAGCGTCGAGGCTGATGCAAATCGAAGCAGTCAAATTCCGAGCTTTCAGGAGAAATCCACGTCTGTTGTATGTGTTATTTGTGATTTTTGTATCCGGTGAGTCAAAACGTTCACTTTATTGAAAGTCATTAGGGCCTACTTATTTCAATTTCTAAATTATTGAAAAGGATTGTGAACATAATTTTCAAATTCCAATTTAGACTGAACTTTTTATCAAATCAAATTTTTTATACTGTATTTAAAGAAATTTAACTAGAATCCAATTTATTAATAAATTTAGGACAATCATATCTCAAAATCACTATAAACCGGCAGTTGAATAGATTGAGTCAAAAAACGAATAGATTCTTATTTTGTGAAAGAGGCCTTATCTATAAGTTTCTTGAAGACTGAAGTGCAGTTTGAAAGACTTTAAATTCCTGATGATTTGAAGAAAATCGTAGAGGTGACTACTGAAGTGCGTCGAAATTTAAATTTTATTTATTGTAAAATTTTACTGTTGGTCTTGCCACACCTAAGCTGCCAAAAAACGTTCCAGATTAGGTCGGCTGAACGAGTTCACCGCCAAGCAACACCCGGTGGCGAACTGTAAACCGTCATTCGACGTTCGAGATCCATCACCCGCACTGGCTCGAGCACGGGCCGTACAAGCAGCCACATCAGTTACTGAATCCAGGACCGCATCGACCGTCCCGAGTCCATACGTGTAGATCGACGCGCTCTCACATCGCCTACGATTTCATCTGTGCAGGAGCTCAGAACATTTCCAGGGCACATCAGAAAAAACCCCACGGCAGTTCCCTACCGCCTACCTCCGGAAATCCATCAAATCAGGTCATATCCATAAAGATTTTAAAACTAAAATTCAAAGAACTTTAAAATCAGAAAGCCGATGCTATTTCACCAGTTAACCTCCTCTGATAAATTTTCATAAAAATGTAGATTTAATTTAATTAAAAAAAAAAAAGAAAAATCCAATATTTTTTGGTGTATTTTTGGATTAATAAATGTAATCAAGGTTATTGTGTTATAGTTGACCTTGTTCTTATTCTGATAATTTCACCTCCTTCATCAATTTTATGTCACCATACATGACATATGGCGCCCAACTAGTGGAGCTGGTGAAGTAGTATCGGCTTTTATTCAAACTAACAGTATTAGTACAAGAATTTAATTTATCGTCATTAATTAATTTTTCTTTCAGAAACTGTCATTTTTTAAGATTTATATGCGCATAGTCTTGTGGGAGCCTATGTGTGTACTAACCCTAGTAACTTTTTCAATTTATTTTATTTCATTTTCTCAACTTCATCAAAATATTAACTTCTTTAATTTATATTATTTTTTAATAACTTGCAGTTATATTTTCAAACGTACTAATACTTTTCAGAAAACTCTGTGTAAGCAACCAGCACAGTGTAGCATACTTATAGTAGTAATTGGTATAATTATTAAGTTACATTCCCACAGAGACATGAGGATAAGAGAATTTATGTTTTATTCGTTAGTGAGTTATTTCCTGAAGCTCACAAGGAATTTGGCTGCATAAATGTTTTTGTTCTATGTGAGAGTTTTGTAGGAACTTTCCATGAATAGATTACTTCTTTGGTCTATCATTATCGTTATAATTGGCATTATAAAATCGTATTTAAAAGTGCTATTCAAAATCAGTCAGGTAAAACGAATAAACCTTGCTAAAATGGCAGATCAGAATAGGGCTACTGCAATCTCAAATAATGAATCCGCATCAAATGATAATCTACCTAATAGTGAATTTAGAAGAGAGAGCCTATATCATTTATCCTCAACACAGATTGAAGGGAATATATCTGAAGGAAATGAAACACACTTCTCTCCAACACCAGTTAGAAATTCAGCTAATTCACCGCATAATGTGAACAAAGACGATAGTGATGATAGCATTGGTAATATATTGGACGCTATAAATAAACTAGCAAACAATATGCAGACAAATCATAAGAAATTAACAAAAGATATTCAAGATAGTGCGCAACAAGTAACGGCTCAACTGACAGTTAAGGTTCAAGATAATTCTAAGCAAATAGTAGAAAATAAACAAAGAATAATAGAAATAAATAAAAAAGTAGAACAAATCAAAGAACAGGAAATAATAAATATCAGAGTAGAATTACAAAGTCAGATTGATGAGACTATTGCTGAAGTTAATAGGATTAAAGAAAACTGTATTAGGCCTACTAGTAATGCATTTAGAGACAGAGCACCTAATGGATATGAAATATGGAATACATCAAATTTATTTGCAAATCTAGGTCACTTTGATAATACTTCTAGAACTCCTCAACCGAAAGAATTCGTGAATCAAATCAGAGCAATAAATGAGCTGCAACAACTCCCTTGGAAAATTTGGAGTTTAGAACTTGTCACTCATCTACATGGGGAAGCTTTGGTTTTCTTTAGGAGCCGTATATCAGAATTCGGAAGCCTAGAAGAATTCACTAGGGCCTTTCTAGACAGATTCTGGTCATTATCAAGACAACAAATTATTTTGAACGAAATAATCACTTGTAATTTCAATAGTCGGACCGAAACATACAGTGCTTTTGCTGCGGAATTAAAATATGTCAATTCCCTATTAGACAACCCTCTTTCAGAAATTAATCTAGTGCACATTATCACACAAAAATTCCCATACAATGTTCAATTAGCGCTTTCTTGCTCACAAATCAGCAACCTGGGAGATCTAGAAAATTGTCTGAATCGCATTCAGACGGTGAATGACAATAATCCTCGACCTAACTTCAAAAGAGTTGAAGCAGTACCGAATAGCGAACTTCAAGCAGCCGACAACGGAGAACCGGATAGCACACAACTCAGAAACGGCAGATGGGAGCCCAGAAAAGCGACATATGAAGGTGGAAGTATGCGGCAATTACACACACAGAAACGCAACAATCAGCAAAGGGGTCCATCACCGCGACAGTCAAGAGAGGACGCGGATTGGCGCACAGCGGAGCAGTCACACACGACATCCAACCAGCAGTGCGATCAGCCGGCGCGGCCGAAAGATGTGAGACCGAACACAAGCATCACTCCTAACAACAGCAACAACAATGACAAAAATTATAGGAATCCAGGTCAGGGAGCCTCAGCCAGGAACAAATGACAATTATTACATGAGATGATAGTGCCGATACAAGAAAAACAAAGAGAAAAAACCACTTTGAAAGCGAGTACTGTCATCCAGCCAGACAAACGTGAAGCAGTTAAATCAACTATTAATGATGCTGATTCGCGAATCTCTACGCCTCACACTGTTGAATATCAGATTGATCACGTGAAATTATTCAGAAATAATGCGTCGTATTGTTGTTATGGAAAAGATGTGAGCGGAAATGTGAAAAATCAGAATGGAGATAATAGTGATTATGAAAAGAATGTTAATTTCGGAGAGCAAAGTAAAAGTAAGGGATTTGCAGTAAAGAAGAAGAAGCATACTCATTTTAAAAAAGATTATAATCCACATGAGCCTAGCCCTAGAGAAAAAGTACGCACTGATTGCAACACAAATTATATGCACTCGTCACACGCGAGATACCGATATTCGCGAGTAAGAAATCGGAAGCGTACGCGCTTTAAAAACCAATGCATGCTAACGGATGGCAGAATTGGTACTAATAATGAAGAGAAAAACGAAACGGATCGTTGTACTTTATCAGGAATAACGGTTTCAGAAGCGAGCCTACACAACAAAGATAGTGCGCCCTTGACAATCTATAGCCCTGACGAGATTGAGGAAAAAGATAGTAAAGAGAGCCAAAATGATAGACCGAATTATGAATCGAACGCTAATATAATTATCTCTACCTCAGATGTACGAGGCAAATCCATTAAGTATTTTCCAGAAGGGGAAAATACAAGCGTTAAGAAAATAAGGACTGTATTTAGAGATGATATTATTGATGATTTATTAGAAGAAGAGGAAGAGCTTTATAAAAATGAATTGAAGCAGTTTCAAGCGTATGTAGAATGTAATTTATATGGCCATAAAGTACGAGCATTAATAGATACCGGCGCACAATGTAGTATTATACAAGCAGACTTATTCTCATGCATTGAATCAAAACAGCGAATTGAAACCTTACCTCTTAGTTCAACCTATATCCAAGGTATAAACCCAAGTCGTCGCGTCAGAATATCAAGACAATGCCTATTAGAAATACTATTATCAAATGTTTGCCTTTCTCACACTTTTCTGATCTATCCAGCATCCAGTCCAAGCCTTATAATTGGTGTTGATTTTCTAAAATATTATCATGCCATTATCGATCTCCAAAACATGACTCTGTCCGTTCGCCTGGAGAAAGAGGGAGCCGTAATAACTGCCCCACTTCTCTTAGAAGCTCAAAAGATAGACACACCAGAAGTTAGGATGATTGAACAAGGCTCGATTAACGAGGACGAGTACGACGGTCAGGAGGAAGACGGCGTGTTTATAAGGCTAAATGATGAGCGTTGGCAATGTGATGAACGTGACAACTCCGTAGACAACCAGTTATTTGAAACTCTACTGAATGAAATCTGCATGAATAACGAATATTCAGACAGAGAGAAAAATACAATAATTGAGTTACTACACGAACATAGAGATGTATTTTCCGAGACCCCAGGTCGTGCGATTCACTTCCAGTGTCAACTAAATGTCAAACCGCATAATGCGTACTATAAGAAAAATTACTCTATACCTTTTGCACTGAGGAATGCAGCACAAGCGGAGATAGACCGTATGGAGAAATTAGGAATTGTAGAGCCCTCCTTCTCTCACTATAGCTTACCTATAGTATGTGTAAAAAAGAAAGACAACACTGTAAGGGTATGTCTGGACGCTCGCCCCTTAAATGCTATTCTGGAGGACGATAGAGAGACACCTATGCAAATCGATGAAGCGCTACAGACTTTTCACGGAAAATCGATATATTCAACTGTCGATCTTAGTTCAGGATATTGGCAGGTGGAAGTTGCAGAGGAATCACGTGACTACCTATCATTTTTATTTAATGGAAGAAATCTTCGCTTTACGCGACTAGCTTTTGGAGTACGCAACGCAATGGCCATCTTCATAAAGTGTTTGCGACGAGCCCTGGGAGAAGATATAGCAGAGTTTTGTACCCTATATGTGGACGATGGTATTATCGCTTCCAAGAATATAAAAGAACATTGCCATCATCTGAGCATTGTATTTCAACGACTGAGAGAAAACGGTCTGAAATTAAAATTGTCAAAATGTAACCTATTTAAGGGACAAGTTCACTTTCTAGGACATATTATCAATCAAAGGGGCGTCACTCAGGACGAAGAAAAACTATTAGCAGTCAGGCATTTTCCTTCCCCCAAGACTCGAAAGCAACTACAAAAGTTTGTAGGATTCCTACAATTTTATCGTAAATTCAGCAAACATTTATCGCACTACACAGCACAATTTGGTCAAGTACTTTCGTCTAATAAACCATGGAGATGGGGAGACGAAGAGGAGAGAATTTTCCAAGAGATAAAAGAACGCTTCCTAGAAGTAGTCATGTTGCAACACCCCGATTTGAACAAACCATTTTACATAAATGTCGATGCCTCACACTACGCTCTGGGAGCCGAAATATTTCAGTTGAACGAGGATAACGAAAAAGGTGTTGTAGCCTTCTACAGTAAAACTTTGAATAATGCGCAGAGGAAGTATTCGGTTACTGAAAAAGAATTATTAAGTCTACTAGAGGTGTGCCTAAAATACCGTACGCTACTTTTAGGAAGAAAAATATTTGTCAACACCGACCACAAGGCTCTAACGTTTTTTAGAACAGCAAAATTGACGAACAATCGCCTCTCCCGTTGGTTTCTAGCGTTACAAGAATTTGACTTAGAGCTCACACACCTTCCAGGAAAGAATAACCAAACTGCGGATTTTTTATCACGAGAGATAGACGCCACGTATAATAATGAAACAACGTTCAACTGTTATCTAATAGAAAATACTCAAGGCATCCCATTCCCTGCTAATATAAACCCCCTTGTACATGAGAGATTATTGACACCATCTAAGATACAGAGAGCCCAATCAAATGACCCTGACGTTAATAATATTATAAGACAATTGGAAGTCTTGGGTGATGATGGCCCTCTACAACCTAAAAGATATAAAATGTATAAAGGTTATTTGTTTCAAAGAGCGTCAATAAATGTGCATAATTGGAGATTAGTCATACCACAGGAACTAGAAGATGACACAATAAAAGAGACTCACGAAAGGATAGGTCATTTTGGCATTAAGAAAACACTCCATCTTTTGAAAGAATCGTGTTACTTCAAAGGGATGCACAAAAAAGTGACAGAGGTTGTAGCGGCTTGCGACGTGTGTCAAAGAACCAAGCATAATAGATTCAATATTCGTGGCGAAATGAAAGCGATAATTCCGGAAAAACCATTAGATCTACTAGCAACAGATATTTTTGGGCCGATTCCCACGGCTATTGGACGGCATAGGCATATATTTGCTGTCACCTGCTTGTATTCCAAATATACGAGACTGTTTCCAATTGGGAAAATAACAGGCAGCAAACTAGCTCGTTGCATAACCGAAAAATGGTGTACGCAGGTTGGTAAACCACGAAAAGTACTGGCCGATAACGCTACATATTTTCGCGGTAATAACTGGATTCAAATCATCCAACAGGAAAATATTGAAACTATATGGACTACAAGATATAATCCTAGCTCAAATCCAGTTGAAAGAAGAATGGCCGAAATATCCCGATTCATGCGTGCATACTGTGGTACTGAGCATCAGAAATGGATCAGATATCTACCTTTTCTAGAAGAATGTATAAATAATACCTACAATGAATCAACGGGTTATACTCCATACGAAGTTATGTTCGGTAAAAAGAAAACCAATTTCCTAGAACAGTTAGTAGAAGCACCTTGTGAGAACAATAAGAATAACACTATCGATAATACTATCATCCGAAGAAATTTGTTACATGCTGCAGAGTTGCGCAAAAAACATCATGATAAAAAGATTCGTTCGTATGAGTATCACGTAGGACAAGAAGTTTTATTGCGTTCGCATCGTCTCTCTGATGTTCATGCAAAAAAGACTAAGAAGTTTTACCATCTGTATACCGGCCCGTATGAAGTCGCCGCAGTTTCAAATTACAACACTGTACTACTCACGGATATAGAGGAAAATCGTTCATTGGGGTGGCATAACTACCAGAATGTCAAACCATACAAGAGGAGTAGATGAAATTTAAACAATGTACAAAACACATATTAGCAAAATATTTCAAAAAAAAAAAAAATGTAGAATTAGAATAAGGATTATTGATAAGAATTCACTCATCAGCCTAATAAGAATGATAAAATTAGAAGTTATAATAATTATTGTATTGTACTACTCAAGTAACTTACCAGCAGGAAAGAATGCATGTTGAATAATCAGTGTTAAATGTTAAAACTATGTGTGAAGGTACGTTAAAACTAAATGTTAAACATTGATGTTAAGAAGAAATATATATATAAAAATATTAAAAAAAAAAAAAAAATAAATAAATAAAAAAAAATATATATATTAAAAAAAAAAAGATATGAAAAAAAAAGAGAATTAGAAATAAATTATCTCTTCCAATAAGAGATTTTGTCTTGCATTGTAGTATTTGCATGTAAAGTATGAGCGTATTTATACCGCTTATCTTATGAGCGTATTTATGAATGTATAATCTATATGTTATTATTGTTTCCTGTATTTTCATTCACGTAAGTCAGCACATTAAGAAGGGAAATGGTTAGCTAGAAAATTTTAGATCGTCAGTTATCCGAAAAATGTTTCACCGGTCATTATTTTAATTTCCGCCGACCAACTGTATCAGTGACTCGCCGGAAAGGGAGCCTATGTCACGCCTGGTTCAATATTTTAGCAGAATTGAGTATTTTAAGGGGGATCAAGACACAAAAAACAGAATCAAATATTTATTAAGAAATAGAATAATACTGTACCATTATGAAGATCTAGCCTAAACTAACCTTCAGACCAGCATGTTTGTCAAAAACTTATTAATTATAGTAAAACTGAAACTTCTCATAATATTAGTTTTAATATATCATTTTGTAATAAGATAAAGTCTATAAATCATATTTTAACTCTGAAATTTAATAAAATTAACACATAGAACTTTCACGAACACGTGCTAAAAACTCAACTTTCAAACACGGATATTTAAAAAACGACTGAATTTTATGAATAACAAAATTTAGAGCCAGAAAGAGCAAATTTTGTAGAATATTACCTGTAATTTTGAAGTTCAAATTCGTCAAAAAAGTCACTTTGTAAAAAATTGTATCAAACATGTAGAGTTAGTCAAAAGAATGCTAGTAAGTGTAGAAAAACTATCTCCTATTAATTGAAATAAATCAGCCACAGCTTTTATGTAAGTCTCTGTGGGATTATATTTAAGTTTTAGGATTTTTAGTGTGGATCCTTCAATTTTGTAAAGAAATTTCGGAATTAATTTGACTGATTTCGTGACGTAGACGTCTTGATCTGCAGATTATCAGCCCACAGGTATAAAAGCGTCGAGGCTGATGCAAATCGAAGCAGTCAAATTCCGAGCTTTCAGGAGAAATCCACGTCTGTTGTATGTGTTATTTGTGATTTTTGTATCCGGTGAGTCAAAACGTTCACTTTATTGAAAGTCATTAGGGCCTACTTATTTCAATTTCTAAATTATTGAAAAGGATTGTGAACATAATTTTCAAATTCCAATTTAGACTGAACTTTTTATCAAATCAAATTTTTTATACTGTATTTAAAGAAATTTAACTAGAATCCAATTTATTAATAAATTTAGGACAATCATATCTCAAAATCACTATAAACCGGCAGTTGAATAGATTGAGTCAAAAAACGAATAGATTCTTATTTTGTGAAAGAGGCCTTATCTATAAGTTTCTTGAAGACTGAAGTGCAGTTTGAAAGACTTTAAATTCCTGATGATTTGAAGAAAATCGTAGAGGTGACTACTGAAGTGCGTCGAAATTTAAATTTTATTTATTGTAAAATTTTACTGTTGGTCTTGCCACACCTAAGCTGCCAAAAAACGTTCCAGATTAGGTCGGCTGAACGAGTTCACCGCCAAGCAACACCCGGTGGCGAACTGTAAACCGTCATTCGACGTTCGAGATCCATCACCCGCACTGGCTCGAGCACGGGCCGTACAAGCAGCCACATCAGTTACTGAATCCAGGACCGCATCGACCGTCCCGAGTCCATACGTGTAGATCGACGCGCTCTCACATCGCCTACGATTTCATCTGTGCAGGAGCTCAGAACATTTCCAGGGCACATCAGAAAAAACCCCACGGCAGTTCCCTACCGCCTACCTCCGGAAATCCATCAAATCAGGTCATATCCATAAAGATTTTAAAACTAAAATTCAAAGAACTTTAAAATCAGAAAGCCGATGCTATTTCACCAGTTAACCTCCTCTGATAAATTTTCATAAAAATGTAGATTTAATTTAATTAAAAAAAAAAAAGAAAAATCCAATATTTTTTGGTGTATTTTTGGATTAATAAATGTAATCAAGGTTATTGTGTTATAGTTGACCTTGTTCTTATTCTGATAATTTCACCTCCTTCATCAATTTTATGTCACCATACATGACAGTGTGTAGGCTACTAAGAAACATTACTGAAATTTTCTTCAAAATACCCCTGAATTCTAGTGAAAATATTCCCCTCTTCCTGGTTTTCTGAAAATCTGTCCCCCCGGGGGTCCAGGGGGCGAAGCTCGACAGTTGAGGGGGCAAACGGCAGGAGGATAGACGGTTAAAGCAAGCGAAGCTTTTTAACTATACAAACCTTATAATCCATGTTGTAGAATCTATCGCTTGTTTTTATTTTTGGACATATTTGAAGAATGCACCGCATAGCAATCCGTGAATTTGCATATCCCAGAAATGCCAGGTAAGTAATTTTTGCAGGTTCCGATTTAAAGTTTGTCGAATTCTGTTCGTGGCTCACGTTGCCACAATTTCTTATTCTTGAAGAAATATCGTGTGCATCAACTAGAAGCAGAACAAGAAAGAATTAACCTGGAAGGAGCCACAAAAATTTAATAACAAAATTACATTAATTTAATTGCATTATATTGCATCATTTCAGTTTGAATCACATTACAAACTGTAAATACCTTCTATCGATAAAATTATGTTGAGTAACAAGCTGTAATGTGTTTTGCGTTGTTATATAAACTTATATTCCATATGAGGTATTATCCTAAAAATGAGTGAAAGTTTTGCTTAATTTTCTACTTATAAAATTTATAAACTTATAAATTTAATTTTCTACTCATTTTTAACTACCTACTACTCAACTACCTGACTCCTCGTTTGTGTAGTACGCTCTTCAGACTAAAATCGGCTATGGTACTATATACATACATACATACATACATTATTCATTTTATAAATATATCGAATGTATTTTATACATTTTTTTTAGATGAGATGTATTTCAGATGAGATTCATCATTAATGGGATTGTAGATTTTTAATGAAACTGTATTAGAGAGCTCAATATTTTAAACCTGAATCTATAAAAATTATCGGATAATATTATCGAAATTAGGTTATCGAATACTTTGGTGAGCTTTAAACAAGACAATGAATCTACAAACGATTTTTGAGAAACTATGAATGCATTTGCAGTAGCCTACAAGAAAAGATTGATTATTTAGCTGTAATTCTGTAATGAAAAATCGGATTTGTAATAATAAATAATATGAACATAATCATTTTATATTGTAGGCTATATACCTATTTAATAGTCCACACCTATTTATTTTCAACTTACAATTTTTTACTATTTCGTAGGACATTTCCTGTACATCTTTCAAGTGCGAATTCTTTTCCCAGTTCAAAATAGTCATCAACAGTTGTCTAGCAGTTAAATCTGATTCAAAACTTTGAAAGAGTTTGTAGATTTCCTTCATGAAACAAAGGTTCCTGTAGTCTTTTAAAACTGAACCTGAAAACCAGAAAATCATCATTGCAGTCATTATAGCATTCGCAGTTATACATTTCGATTTGAAAATGAAGGGAGGAACGTTGTGAGAGTTATTTATATAGTCATTCATTTATTATCAATATTGCATGTATTAGTTAATAATACTGTTGTTATCACAAGCCACGAGCAGTAAGGTTTACTATTGCTATTGCTTCACTTTCATATCAATGAGTATCAGAGCCGCACTATTGTTTTCAAACAATTATTCTATTATGCAAACAAAATGGTAGCAGCAATCAGCAAAGCAAGTCCGTTAAATTGAAAATGTGTAAAACAGAGGTCAATCAATCATTGACTGTATTACTATTCCTAGTAGACTGTATTACTTTAGTGAGAGACTGTATTACCTAGTGCTGACTGTATTACTTTACTATAGTAGAAAAAGTTGTAATGAAAGCTAAGTTACAAACTCTATTTTTCAAGAATTTCTCAAACCTGTAAGATTTCCTACATTTGGTTTCATATCTTCTATGATAAATTTCTCAAGAGCTGAAGCGAGAGCTCCTGGAGTCTTTGGGTACCTCTCTCCAAATTTTCCATAAAATTGCCATGCAATCTCAAGAAGGTAATGGAGGAATTGGAAAAAATAAAGACGTTCGAATGGACTCCGATGATATTTTACCAGAGAAAAGGGATTGCTTTCTGAAACCAAAGGAGCTATTTTAAAAATAATATCGAGAATAATAATTTCAGCCAAAATGGAATCGAAACTATAGATCTGATACCTACTTTATACCTAGTCGTCCAAAGTCTGTATCTCCAGTGAAATCTAATAATGCACGTAGCCATTACTAGATATTTACTAATATTTACATGGTTTCTCTTCTTCTTCTTTTCCTCTTCCTGGATGGCTTCATAGCGTCGGGGTAGACTCGGACATCCTCCTCCAGTATCTCGATCCACTGCCAGTCTTCTCATTTGCCCCACGATGTTGCCTCTTTCCTCTCCCAACATTCTTATGTGCTCATCTAGGTGCTTATATGAGTATCTAGGACGTCCTCTCCTTCTCTCCCTCCTACAATCACGTTTGCATTCGGTTTACTTTCCTTTCATCACCCAATCTTTGAATGTAGCCCCACCATCATAATTGGTTTTAATCTATTATTTCTTTCACACCCTTTATTCCTATTTCTTCTCTGATTCAGTCACTTCTTATTCTATCTCTCAATGTCTTGACAGCCGTTTTTCTATGACACTTAATTGGCACTTCCCTTACTCTACTCATATCCTGTGCCTTAATCAATATGCTCAGCAATCTTCCTTGATGTGGCCCAGGCATTCGATAAGATTTGGCATGAGGGTCTGATTCATAAACTACATAAAAGTCTGCCTATTAGATTTATCAATCTGCTAAACTCCTACATCACAGATTATTCAAAGGAAAACAAGGCGATGAAGTTTCTGAGTTAAGGGAAATAAGGGCTGGAGTTCCTCAAGGAAGTGTTCTGGGACCAGTTCTCTATGTACGGTACTGTACACGAGTAATCTTCCTGAGTTGGATGCGCTGACAGTTGCTACTTTAGCAGATGACACTGCAATACTGGCAGAAGGGAAAACAGTTGAAGAAGCGGCAACTAAACTTCAAAATGCTAGCAACCAATTCTCTGACTGGACCAAGAAATGGAAAATAAAATTAAGCGAAATAAAATACAATTAACCTGAAATAAAGTCCATTCATGTCAACCTTTTTTCAAGAGGATGAAGCCCACATAGGTCTGAGACCTGTGCGTGGGTAATAAATTGGATTATGGTGATTGATGCGTTGGACCTACAGTTTTAAGTGGGTTCCGAACCACCGGGAAGTGATTTTACAGCAGAGAAAAGAGTCTCTTTACCAACAAGAACATCAATAATCCAATCCACATCAATTTGAATGGAAATGTAATGCCTCACAGTAACACAGCTAAGTACCTTGGAATGACTCTTGATGCCAAGTTGAAATGGGAAGAACATATCAAGATTAAAAGAACTGGGAATCAAATACAGTAAAATGTATTGGCTCTTGGGTCGTCAGCTATCACAGCTATCACTGGACAACAAAATATTAATATACAAACAAATACTAAAACCCATCTGGACCCATCATATTCAGCTGTGTGGATGCTCTACGATCATTAACATAAATAGAATTCAAATCTTCCAGAACAAGGTACTGAGGAACATGCTGAATGCGCCTTGGTACATAAGGAACAGCGATTTGCACAGAGATCTGCACATCCCTTACGTGGCCAGCGAGATAAGACGATTGGCAGCCAATCATGAGTCACGCCTTCATCAGCACGACAACACTGAGGTCATTCAACTACTTGGCAATACCCAAATGACAAGGAGATTAAAGAGAACGAAGCCCTTCGAGTTGTTGTAGTGAAAGTGGAGTGAAAGAAGAAAAAATATTTAAAAATAGATAGATAGTGAAGTAAAAAAGTGTTAAAAAGCAAAAATTAGTCAGTAGAGAGCTTGAATCATCATTGGAAGACTCAAGCATTGGTAGATAAGAATTTAGTTTATAAGAATATAGAATAAAATATTAATGGTTAGTCCAGATGACTATAGTTTTAAAGAGCATTAAAAATATATCCAGCGCCTTCAAGGGACAACTTTCTGCCCCGAAAGAGACTACCAGTACTATAATACTTTTACAGATTCGGTTCTTAACAATGGTACTCAATTCTTTCTTCCCATAAATAGTCTCTGGTTGCATAAAAAGCTCGACTAGCTTTATAAATTGTCTTTCGTAGTTCCTCATTAATTTTACCATCTTCATTTATGACTAAACCGGTACCTAGATACTCATATATGAATTCACCTGCTTCACTTCCTGTCCCTCCAACTCTATCTCCATTCTCTCTCCTTCCATTTCATTGATTAGCATCACTTTTATCTAAATGATATTCAGTGTCATGCCCTTCCTTTTGATTTCCTTGTTCCACTCCATTACAGCTGCTTTCAGTTTTATCTCGATCAGAGCTGTCATCTATTTACATGACTGATACCGTATCCATTTTATCCAGCGCTTAGGGTCGGACTACATGGACGATCCGGTGTCAAGCTAGAAGTTTACTACAATAACTTTAATGGTGAAAAAAATCAAGAACAATAATTGCTAAATCAATATAGATGGCAATAAATATCGAATTCTCATTCTTGAAGGTCTTTGATTGGCATGAATGCTGAATTCGCTTTGGTCTGAAGCCTGTATCGAAGAGATTCACAGGTCATAATAGCTTCATTGCAACGGGTTTGTTCAGCTATGAATAAAGTCAGCTCTTATGACATTACCTTTTAAACTCTAATATCTGAACTTTAACATAATCTAGTCATAATAAAACAATTATACTTAATCTAATATCAAAACTGACACTGTATTACAATTAAATATATGATTTTCACTCACTTTTACTGAAGATACTGGAGGAATGCATTTCACTTCAAAAGAGAAGCTTCGTCAGCCTCTTTTAGCTTCTCTTTAGAAGTGAAATATCTCCAGTAATATCCAGTATCTCCAGTAAAAGTGAGTGAAAATCATATATTCAATTCAAATACAGAGTCAGTTTTGATATTAGACTGTTCATCAAGTTTTTCGTCATTGAAAACAACAGAATTCTACTTACTTACTAAAATATCAAATTCTGCTATTGACTTCTCTGTGAGTTGAATTTTACAGTCTCTCAGAATTTGCCACAAGAATAATCGTATAGTTATGATTTTGACACTCCACCTGTGCGAGTTCTTTTTGCAAAGAATAGTTGCATATTCATAGTAAACTTTCTTCAAGAATGTAAGGTTCCTCAGGATGATATTGCGCAGCCATTTTTCTTCGAAACAGCCCTCAAAAATTCTATTAGGTACTGAATCTTCAGAATAAAGCTTAGTATTGGCTGTTTTTCCTTCAAATTCAACAAACTTCCTCACAACTCTTGTTTCAGTTTCAAGTTTTCTGTTAAAATTGAACTGTTCCAAAGTCCATTTATTCTGTAAATATCTATCCACATGATAACAAAGATCTATACATTCACTGGATAAATGAGTTGGAATATTTTGTTTTTCTAGCTTTTTCCCTTTTTGGATAACAGACACGTTCAAAGGACAAGTTTTAGTGGTGATCAGAGAATGTTCACAGTTGACAACAGGCTCTAGAAGATGATCGTTGGAGAAAAGTGGATTTCCTTTCAAGAAGAAACCGTTTATACAAACTATTTCTCCATAACCATGCTTCAAATCCTTCTTCCATTCGCATTTCAAAATCATTCCAGAATCAGTTTCCAATATTCCAATGCCTGTAAAATTTGAAAGACAATTACCAATGAATTTCAGTTTATGGCCATGAAGAAATCCACATTTAAATCAAGAATCGCATATTGAACACCAATCATTAATTTTTAAGATTATAGAATCATTATGGTAACTGAAATGTAAATCATATAACGACATTATGTAGATAATTACTATAGTCCATTATGGAAGTGTCTGAGATTTTTTCTGAATTGATGAAGTCCAACAAGTTATTTGGAGTTAAGAGCACATAAGATTCCTGATGCGGGACAATTTAAATAATTACTGAGTATGGCTTCATTTATGGTCTCATCAATACGAAAAACAAAATACTGATTATTTTCAATGATATACGGTACTATGCACAATGAAATCAGATAGGTACTACATACATGTACTACCTATTAATATAATATGTTCTACTTGTATAGTTCTTTGAAAAGATTGGCGTGAGCGGAAATTCCTACTTGGCACCAGCTCTTCTTGTTTACTCATAGTAAACTGTAGTCAATGGACGTATGCTAAGCAACATTGCTTAGCGAAGAGTTAATTGACTGTAGTATAAGAAAAATTTTTTAATTTTGAGTTTATGTAAACTTAATCCAAACATCATAGACTCAATCAGTCACTCTAATTAATTCCTGGTTATAAAATTCCTGTAATTATACTTTTTAATTACTCTGTAATTCTAAAAACTTTTTAGTTTTTAATGAAAACTTAAAAAACACTTTCAAGTTGAAATTGTGACTCACGTTGAGGCGTGACAGCCGTTTCACTCTGTTGTTAAGAGCATCGTCAGACGACCCACAGTACACTGATTCGAGGCATGAGTCTGAGGGTCATGAGCATCCATAAATCTTTACTGTGGGTCGTCTGACGATCCTCCTCTTAACATCAGAGTGAAACGGCCGTCACGCCATAATGTGAGTCACAATTTCCTTTTAAAAGTGTTTTTTAAAGATTTTATTATATACTAGTGGAAACAACTATATGATGAATCTTGAACATCATAATTTTAGTTTTTATAGCACATTTTTTCTACATATACGATAATGCTTACCGAAGCTATGAAAACCGATTTGTATTGGCACGACAAAAAAAATAAATACAAACCGTGTCTGTATCCTTCAACCCATGTACCGTAGAAACTGTTGCTAGAAGTAAAACAGAATTCTCTAGTAGCAACTGCTGGGCACCAAGTATACTGTCCTAAGCCATGCATTTTCCCATTTTTCCAGTCTCCTTCATACATCTGAAACAAATGAAAATAACAAATCATCTACAAATAACCATATTGATGTTCTCTAATAAGAAGATCATTTCTTCTAATTTTCATCAACTTTTTGAGAGATGAGCGGCGTTCAAAGTTACAGTTTCTCGCTACCTACGAAAGTATAAGGGGTGAACAAGTAATATTTTTTCCATAATTACTATTCTTCATCATTTCACATCTTTGTTGTTCATTTTATAAATGATGAGAGCCTATGTATAAGATATTGAAAGTTCAATTTAAATGTTAAACTGGATTTGTTTCAACACATTACAAAGCAACTAACAACATTTGATTTTATTCTAAAGGCTTGTGCTTATTCAAACTATATATAGTTCATGCCACCAAATTAGGCGGTTTTGAAAAATTGCGGTGCTGCTAGATATGGGACCATGCCAGCAGCTGATAGTGAAAATCTCCAACCTCAATGCACGAATTGACAACACTAATCGTACCTTGTTGCCAAGTCGGAAGTAAACTTCCTCCGGCTTTGGAGGGACTTCGTTTACACGCATTTTCCCATTTTTCCATGTACCGTAGAAACTGTTGCTAGAAGTAAAACAGAATTCTCTAGTAGGTGCTTACGCACAGTACACGCATGCAACACCGCAATTTTTCAGAGCCGCCTAATTTGAAGGCATGAACTATATAGTCACCTGGGCCATAAATATCGTCATCTATACCCTCATAAACAAAATTTTATTTGCTAATCCTTCAGCCTTCCAATAATGTCTTTACCTCTACTATTTTTTACATTCTTTCACTTCGGTATTTTTTTAATTTACTTTTTATTGTAGCACGAAATATATAATTTCAAATGTTATGTAAGTTATATTACAAATAAAATTAGAATGAATTCATATCGAATCGTGAAGCAAATATACTCTGTCTCAATATAAGAACCTCAATAAGAAGTTTGCAACTTTGACCGCCCATATATTTTACAAAACAACTAATTACTGATTTAAAAAATAAATAAAATTATGACTAAATGGCTAGTACACAGCCTTAAATGAAAATGGAGAAAATAAAGTAGATCATCCTGACAACGCTTTCCCACAGTCTGCAGCAACAACTGGCAATTAAGCTTGATGCAAAATATTGCATTCCTTTCTCGTACTGATATTGCTCAACTGAGTTCGAGACTTTGAGTTGATGTTAATGATGGTATGGACGGACCAACACTTTTAGGTGGGTTCCGAGTTCCAAACCACCAGGAAAATGATAATAAAGCAGATGGCGTCATGTTATTTTTGCTAGTCACCCTTCTAAGCGCAGTTTCAAGTGTTTGTAGCAGAACATATCACGATCGCCCAAACACCACACCCGGATAAACGATTGAATTGCTGTGTCATTGAAAAAAGCACCAGCTGCCGATGTATCTATATAGATTTCAACATGATAGGTTTGGTTTAATCTACCAAATTACAACAAGAATCTGATACTACTTATCACTATTATTAAAAGGAAAAGTAGTTCTTTTTTTCAAATATAGTTTTGTAACTTTTATGCTGATAATATGAAAATGGCCATTAAGGTATACTTGTGCCCTTTTGTAGTGAGACAACTACAGAAAGTGTCCACTTGAGAGAGCTTGCAATGTCTACCATTGATTGTTTGATGATAACCACCATTGCAAAATCAAACAAATGCTGTGGAATGGTGGTATTCACGATGCTCCAATCTGTCATACATGACTCTACACTACAGCAATGCGATGGTGATTATTATCGAGTATTGAATGCATGTGTGTATGTAATGCTCAGTTGGAATTTAACTGTATGCTGGCTATTTATTGCGATCTTACATCACCGTTGGGCCAATGAATAACTCCATATCCATTCCTCTTGCCGCCTTTCCAATGTCCATGAAACGTGGCTCCAGAAGGATAGACTCTTAAGCCTTCACCAGAGCACGCACCTTTCTTCCACTTAACGTCATAGTAATCGGGAGCACCCACATCCGAATCGTAGCAGAGGAGCCCATGTCCATTTCTTATGCCAAAGTCCCAATTTCCCGTAAATGCTAGACGCCCTGGCACCACTAGTAATCCACAGCCATGGCGATATCCTTTATGAAATTCGCCTTTATACCAAGACTGCATCGGCCATACTACAACACCTCTGCCTGTTATGTCACCACTATTAAAAGTGCCCTACAAAAACAATAAAAAAGTAAATATTCAATTTTCATCATTAGAATAATTATTATTTTAAAAAGTAAAAAAATTGAACAGTAACGAGAGAGGTACAGTCATGAGTGATACTAATGTTGTCACTTCCACTCAAATTATTAACAAACGAGATGAAACTCAAGTTTAAAATTGATTATATTGTTGAAAATCTAGGAGTTTAGATTCAAAATGACGTGAGTCAAAAGAATAGTGTCTCGTATGTAATAATTTGAGTGGTGTGACAGTAACTCATTATCGATATCCACCTCAATATCACAATCACCAATACCAAGAAAATGCAGTCATACTCAAACATAACTGAGCGGTGCGGTGCGGTAGTAAAACATGGTAAAACTAAAAAAAAATCCCTTTACTAGAAATTTATTCCTGCAGATAATGTCATCAGCCAAAATGCCAAAAAAAATAATTAAAAACAAATTTTTTCATTCATTTTAGAGAAGTTTTGAAAAAATCAAATTGATTCATAGACGAATCACCATGCAATGGGGGGAGCATGGAGTTGATACAAATGCATGTTCCCTTGATTGTATGGTGGTTAAAATTTGAATCATTTTCTATCTAGTTAAGCTGGGCATTCACATTCCGATTTGCAGTACGACTAGTAGGACTGCTAGTTGGATAGTCGACTCCACTCACGCTACTACTTGCAATCCAACTTTATTCCTAGTCAGCTGTGAACGTCGCACTGAAGCCGAAAATGTAACCGAAGTTGCACGATGTTGCCCGAAGGTCAAGCACTGACTGAGGTAAGTTGGACGACTTTGATCCGACTCCCCCACACACGCTCCAACACCATCGACAGTCCGAAGTCGTCCCTCTACAATTCCAACTATCCAACAAGCCCATTCACATTCCGTTATCGGATCCAACCTTGGAGGTTGGACTGCAAGTGGTACTGCAAATCGGAACGTGAATGCCCAGCTTAACTTACTAAAATATTCGTTATATAGATGAATGTAAATAGATATAGCAAACTGAATTTCAGGTAGCAGTGGTACTGTGCATACGTTGTCAGAACAGGCTCTGCGAATTTTGAAGCATATACAATATTAATTCGAACGGATAAGTAGTATTTTTGTTTATTATTATTATTAGTATTTATAATATCTTAATAATTTACATCATTAACTTGTCTAATATAAGTTAAAGTATTTAAATAAAAAGTCAAATTCTATTTTCGAGGTGAGGTGTACCGATATTGATAAATTTTCTTGTAATTAAATAGTCTCAAGTTGACAATTGTAATAAATTAAGTAATATTTCATTAAACATTTAACTAAAATCAATTGAAATCAATTTTTAGCTAGGAAAATGAGTCCAAACAAGGCATCTAAATCTAATTGTTTACCTAAAACTCAGGTAGCTACGCGATCTCAGCAATTATTAACAAAAAATCTCCAACAGCTCTTAAAGCTACTGTAGATGTAGAAGAAAAGGTTGCTAAACTATTGAGTGATCACACCAAATTGAAAACAAAATTAGAAACATCACTAAAAAATTCTGAGGAAGAACGAATAGGGTTAGTGGATCACATAAAATCTCTGGAAGTTATTGTAAAATTGCAGCAGGAAGACCATAAAACTGAAATACTAAATCTCACGAGTCAATGTAGGTCTATGTCAGAGGAAATCGAAATATTAAAATCAAAAATAAACTTGGCTCATGTAAGATCTGAACCTCTGATCAATACAAAAAAAGTAGAACCTAAATCAAATGGGGAAAAAATAAATAGAAATGGTCAAACAAAAACGTATAGTCAGGTTTTGCAAACGGCAACCAAAACTAAAGTAAGGGCAAATAACGATAGGAAAGGTAGAGTACTGCTCTTGACATCCAGTCATGGACGAGACTGTAGTGACCTACTAAATAAAATATTAAAAAATAAGTATGAAGTTCAGAGCTTATTCAAACCAAGTGCTCCTATAAACGCAATCGTAGAGTCAGCACAGGAACAAACTAAAGATTTTGGAAAAAACGATTTTCTAATAGTACTGGGTGGCTCAAACAATATAAATGAACCTAATCTAAAACATCTTCCTGAAATAAATGAAAAAATTAAAGAGATTGCGCCACTCAGCCAAAAAACTAATGTAATAATAAGTACAATTCCGTATAGGTTTGATAGGCCAGAGCTAAATGAAGCCATTAAGTCAACAAATAAATCAATTCATAATACAATCAACAGCCTAAAAAATAAGAATTCTAAGCAGTTGGGGATTTGTTTTCTAAATGAAAGGCTGAAAAAACAAAACTTCACTAATCATGGTCTACATCTAAATCAATCTGGCAAAGTAATATTTTGTAATAGGCTGGCAGAGCTGATTGAAAGTCGTTTGCAATCTACTGTCAATAATTCTCCTAAACAATCATCTAACGAACCTTTTTTAGTAAAGTGGCTCAAAACCGGGAAGGGAAACTAGTTTCAGATGATAAATTCATATCTTCAATTGTATTAAAAGACGTTAATCGATCAGAAAATCAGGATAGCATTAGTGGAAGGAGCTCTTGTAGCAATCTGATAGGCTCTCAAGATTCTAAGAGATTAAGTAAATCTACTTCAATATGCAAAAGCAACGATAAAGTAATAAGGGATGATAGGGAAGTACCGGTACTCACTGTGTTCCATCAGAATATTCAATACATTCGTAACAAAATAGATAGAATCGAAGTATTTTTTAAAGAAGAGGCTCCTGATATAGCTATTTTCACAGAGCATGGTTTAAAAGAAGATGAATTGTCACAACTTAATATGCCAAACTATTCATTGAAAACGTCGTATTGCAGGACATCTCATCGAAGTGGGGGATGTAGCTATCTTCACTAAAAATGCTAAGAATATGCAAACATTTAATTTAGAATATGTAGAAAAATTTGCTGTGGAAATGGATTTAGAAGTTACTGGTTTGAGAGTAAAAATCGACAATAATTTCGAAGTAGCGGTGTTAGGTATTTACAGGTCACCAAATGGGGAATGGAACAATTTTTGTGAACTATTCAATAGGCTTTTAGAGATTACTACTACTCGTTTTACAAACGTTATTGTAGCGGGAGATTTCAATACAGACTTTGCAACACAGAATAAAATGACAGAAGATTTAAAGGATATTATATGCATGAATAACTTGGAAATAAAAGTTCATGAATATACCAGAGTCACAAGAACATCACAAACAATAATTGATAACATCCTTACTAATATAGATTACTCTAAAACAAGATTAGGCGGCTCGGAACTATCTGATCATGACTATCAAATCTTAGAGGTGGGGTTGCAAGGTCATAAATCAATTAAAAAGAGTAGAGTAATGAAAGAAATTCAACAATGTGAACAGGGGAATATCGATTGTTTGAAGCAGAATCTGCTACAAGAAAACTGGAGTAGGGTTTACAATAGCAATAGTTTAAATGACAAATATGATAGTTTCATTGATATTTTAAGGTTTCATATTACTATGAGTTGTCCAGTTAAAAAAGTCCCTGTAAATAACAAATTAGACAAGATTGAAGAGTGGATAACTGATGATATCCTTGCAGAAAGAAATAGGGTTAAAGATGCATATGATGAATTCAAACTATCTAGAAATATGTTAAGTGAAGATAATTATAAAGCTCTAAAGAAAAATTATACAAAAGAAGTGAAAAGAGCGAAATGTAAGAAAACACCTGAAATTTTGAATAATAGTGTGTACTTTAACACAGCAGTATGGGATGTAATAAACAAAAATAGGCAAGTAGCTCATGTAGATGCTTATAGTAGTGTCCCCAGAATAATTAACGAAAATAACAAATATATTGATGATAGTGTAGACATTTGTAATTTCTTTAACAGATATTATCAACTGGTTGCTAAGGATCTTCAAAAATCTCTTAATACAGGTGTTAGTGATGCAAACATGAGTAATACTGAGGGGATTCAGAACGAATTAAAATTCCACCCAGTATGCCAAGACGAGTTGTCAAATATCATTGATAGTTTAAATAATAAAAAAACTGTAGGAATGGATGGGGTATCCAGTAAAATTCTGAAAGAATGTAAAGATCAATTGTTAGACCCTTTGATTCATCTGATCAATCATTCATTAGAACAAGGTGTTTTTCCAGATAACTTAAAAGAGGGGAAGATCTTGCCAATCTTCAAAAGTGGTGATAGAGAAAAGGTAGAAAACTATAGGCTTCGGGATCTCTGGTGGGTCCACATATATTTTCTACCTGTAGTGGACAGGGCAACAGGTTGTTGGGTTGTGGAAGAGTACAGCTATTGTTCCTAAATCTATGAATGCCCATTGTTGGTTACTAGTACGAGAACTGGACCCAAAGCTGATTTGCCATCTGAACAGAGCACGATTTGGAGTAATGTGGAATACTGGGCTACACATGCTGAGTGATAAAATCTCAATAAAATGAAGAGTTGACCGGTACATTTTTAAAGAGAATGTTTTGTGGTAATGACGGATTTCTTGATTTTATTCTCTTCAAACTCACTTTCAGCTATTTTATAACTTTCAGGGGACAATGCTTGTTCCTAAGAGATAGGTAATACAGTGATAAGATGTTAAAAAGAAGAAGTAAATAATTACTTCTGGCAAAGTGACAATCACAAACTTATGCTATCAATTGATAGGATCTAATTTTCAATTTCTATACATTTCAGCTACAGTATGAGTAAGACAAAAGTAAGACTACCTCGTCCAGTGAGATATTTGACTGAGAATCATGTTTGTGAGAAGTTTGAGAAGTTTAACTAGCTATAAAAATTCAAGGTTTGATTTGAGATGAGAATTTTGTGTTGTAATGAAAGTTTTTAGCAGTTTATACCAGCCATACCAATTCAGTACTTTTTAATATAGATTAATAGATAAAACTTTTTTGAAAACGATTTTTATTAGACAATTTTTCTTTTACCAATCCATTCCATACAACCTGTAAGGACATTGAAATACTTACAAGAACAAGTTACATTGATTACACTAAGTTTTTGTCTCACAGCTCCACAGAATATGTACTCCTAAATGTGCGCTCTATAGTCAGCACCAACAAGGAAGGCTCAAAACTAACTAATTGGTCAAACTTTTCAACTATTATGGAACAATAGAAAAAGGATGAATGAAGGAATATTTCCACCTTTACAAACAATAGGACAACCCTTTCCGATACCATCAACCTGTTGATTTGTCTAACTCCAGGTAGAAAACACATGTGGACTCATCACAGATCCCGAAGCCAAACTATAGGCCCATTAGTATTTTAAATGTAATAAGTAAAATTTTTGAAAGAGTAGTTCTAAATAGGTTACTTCTGCACCTTCAAGAAGCTAACTTTATCTGTGATGAAAAGCATGGCTTCCAGAAAGGGAGATCAACAAAAACAGCCATAGTTTCTCTAGTTGAAAAACTAATAGATATCATAGATTCAGGTGATAAAGCTACTGCAATCTTCTTAGATCTGTCGAAGGCATTTGATTGTGTTAATCATAGAACTTTATTGGAAATACTGCAAAATGGAGGTGTAAATGGGGTTGAACTGAAATGGTTTGAATCATATCTTATTGGGAGAAAACAATGTGTAGAACTAACTACAGTAGTTGGTAATAGGATAGTAAAGAATAAATCTAATAAATTAGAGGTGCAAGCTGGAGTGCCTCAGGGGTCAATACTTGGTCCATTGCTTTTTTTGTTATATGTCAACCATTTACCTAAAGAATTAATTAGTGGTAGAGCCCTCTTATTTGCTGATGATACATCACTCATTTTCAGCAATTCCATTCTAGATAATTTAGAAATAAGTGCCCATATAGGTGTGCAGTCCATTGTCCAATTTTTAAATCAGTTGAAATTAACTATAAATAGTAAAAAATGCCAATACCTTCAATTCAAAAACAAACATAATTTAAATGAAGATAGGGCTATAAACGTGTTTGTAAACGATAATCAATTAGACCAGGAAGAAAAAATGGCATTTCTAGGAGTTATGTTGGATAGACGATTGACCTGGACTCCATACATTGAGAAAATATGTAGTAAAATTTCATCTGGGGTATTTGTCCTGCGGCAGCTCGCTAGATTGAATGACAAAAAGTTACTTTTTACAGCTTACCATGGGCTCTTACTGTCACATATTAGGTATGCTATCTTAGTATGGGGTAATTCATCAAAACAAAATCTTGATAGGGTGTTTAAGATCCAAAAGAAAGCGGTTAGGTGTATAGAAAGAGTAAATAGATTAGATTCATGTAGGCCGTTGTTCAAGAGACTTGGTCTCCTAACTGTACCCTGCTTATATGTGTATGAAGCTACTTATATGTAAAAACGAATGATATTAACCAAAATCTTGATGTACATGATTATAATACAAGAAGCCGAGGAGATTATCACTTGGTGAGTCACAATAGTAGCTTATTCAAACAAAAACCTAGTTATATTGGTAGGAAATTCTACAACAAGCTACTGCAGTTTTTGAAGAGTCTTGAAAATATAGAAATATTTAAAAAACAATTGAAGAAATATTTAGTTGATAAAGCTTTTTATAGTGTACAAGAGTTCCTTTCACATCAAAATTAAGCCTCACCTCAACTAATTGAAGTAATTATGGTATCTAGTGTATAATATTGTTGATCTGACTTGTCTTATACTCCTTAACTGGAGTCTCCAAGACGTAATCTAAAAAAAAAAAAAAAAATTTATTTACACTAAACACATGATATGGTCATCAGAAAAAACTATGTTTCCTGTGTTCGATTGCAAATTATGATAGGACTTTCCACTGGTTTACTTGAATTAAATTCCTGGATTTCTTGTTCCATGACGAACTGCGTGTTAATATTAACTTTTCATGTGAAATTTAACGACATGCAGTCAAATATTTGTTAAGAATAAGTATAATAACTCACTTAAACTGGCCGAGTACTTTCGAATCTATGAGATCCATCATCAGAGCCTCTGATGATGGATCTCATAGATTCGAAAGTACTCGGCCAGTTTAAGTGAGTTATTATACTTATTCTTAACAAATATTTGACTGCATGTCGTTAAATTTCACATGAAAAGTTACTTGAATTATTGATGATATCCTCCAGCACTTGAATGTCTTCATTTCCCAATACACAGAGTGATCGTAAAGTCGCGCAATCCAATGTTTGAAGCTGTGTAGGAATGAAAGGTAAATTTGTAAAGTATGATTTCAATATGGGAATTTTTCGTTTATTTGTACAATATGTGGCAGCACTGCTAGATCACGCCACCGGGCGACAGTAAGTGAACAGAGTGAGCCGGATACCAGACAACAATTGGTTTGTTCATTTTGAGTCGCAATGTCTTTTACGCATTTATGCAAGACCAGAGTGTATATCATTCAATAATTTATCATGGTTTTTGGCCTCCTCGTTCACAAGATCTGTATGAGTCCTCCTGATTTTTATTTGTGGGGCTATTTGAAAGATAATGCGTCTGATTGGTCTATTCAAATTTGTCAACGTCTATGAATTTAAGTAGACCAATCAGACGGCACCAGTAAAGCTCCCAGGAACTCGACCATTGATGATACAACGGAGTGGAGATGTTAGTAATTAATTTTAAGCATACCACAGCTGAAAATAGAAACTGATTCAAATATTAATCACCAAGCAGTGAAGGTTTACATTCAAATGTAAAAAATGAAATGGCTTCTGAATGTTCACGTTGAACTCTAAAATCTGGTGCATTACCATTTTTTTATTCCAAATTTTTCCTGATTTGAAATTTAATTTCCCAACAAGTCTCTTCACAAATCAGTAGAATGGGCTGCAAGGCAACCAGTGATGCAAATAACTCAATTTCATGAAAAGTATCAGATACCATGTTTTACTACCGGACTTTTGTAACTTATAAATTTATTATCAAAACTGACACTGTATTTCACTTTTAAATAGTGTTTTACTCACATATATTGGAGATGCTTGAGGAATGCATTTCACTTCTGAAAAGAAGCTTCGTCAGCCTCTTTTCAGAAGTGAAATGCATTCCTCAAGCATCTCCAATATATGTGAGTAAAACATTATTTAAAAGTGAAATACAGTGTCAGTTTTGATAATAGATTGTTCATTAAGTATTTCGTCATGGAAAACATCACAGAGTCTTATAAATTTATTTGAAAATCCTTAAAACTTCAGCCATCTTTACTTCTGAAACGAACAGTTTCCTGACAAGTGTTAATATGAAATTGTGTCCTTATTTGGAGCTGAATAATCAAATCCTGAAATATGATCTATACCAGAGGTTCCCAAAGTGGTCCATGTGGACCCCCTGGGTCCACGGGGATCTGCCAGGGGTCCATGCCAGTGAAAAATAAGATTGGGGTCCACGATTTGTTTATGAGGATCCACGATAGCGAATGTCTTTGGATCGGGTCTATGTGGTGTATAGTAGGCCTATACCTATGTACTTGCGTGATACTGTTCTATAAAAATGCATAGCCTACATACAGTATATCCATTTCAAATAATAAAATATGAAGACTTTTTTAAAAGATCACGGAGATTTAATACTTGGTTTTAAAGAAGACAATGTTACTTAGTAAAGCATTAATCATTTAACTTCTTGAGTTCCATTAATTCTATTCTACTATATTACTAATAATAACAATATATCATACTATTTGGTTAGTTTCAATTCATATTCGATTACATAGCAAAAATGTACTAAGTTTAGACACGTGTTTTTGAATGTTTTCTGCACTATAATGGATAATTTGAATTTCTGTCAGTAATAGTAGGCCTACTCTACCAGCTATCAAAAGCACATTTAACAATAAATTAAGAAAAAAATAATGACATTTATGCAAGGGGTCCACCTAAAACCGAAAATTACGGCAAGGTATCCATGAGGCAAAAAAGTTTGGGAACCACTGATCTATACCTACTGATATTCTCTGTATATTGTGATTTATTTACTGATTTTTTTCTACATGAATCTGATTCTTGTGCTAGGGTAATCATGACACAAAATATGCTATGCTGAACAAACTGGATTCGAACCCGTGACCGCACGAGTAGCAGTCAGAGTATGATCAGAATTAACACCCCAACCGATCACACCACTGCGGCTGCCATTTTATTTGCCATTTATTTTTAATAAATTTTTGGACAATAAATACGAAAAATAAACATTTGTAAATCTATAATCTAACAAGATTGCGTCACCTTATAAGAAGTTCCATTGGCCCAAATGAATTCACCATCTCCATGCATCACATGTCTAGACACACGTCCTTTGTAGACGTTCCCATTGTGAAATTCAATTTTCACAATTTGATCTTCTTTGTACCACCTCCAGTCACTGATTGGTTGGTTAATAGCTCCATTCGCTTCAGTGATCCAAATTCTGACTTTCAGTTGAAAATTAGGTTACACCAAATCAACTATAATTCAGTCTACTACAGTATTGGCAATAAGATAATGAAACACACATCTACGGTATTCCAGTATGCATCACAAATTTATCCCTCCACTCTCTTTTGCTTATATAGGCCTATATTTTTTATAATATTATTTGTCATTTGAATTACGTCTAAGAAAAGCACATGTTTATATCGCCAATGATATAATTTAAAATCAATTCTTAATAGTTTGAGAATTCCAATAACATGAATTCTACAGCCACAGACTCATTTAAACTGGTTTTTGAAAGAACTTGCAATTCAACAAATTGCCAAATATAATTTTTAGCAATAAAAGGCGATTTGAAATTAACATTCATATTTATTGACGGGAAATTCGTCATAATACTGCATTATTCATCATAAATGAAAATATCTATATTCAACTGAGTGGCGCAATGAATTGAAGAGGTCAAGTAAGTAAAGATTGTTATTGATGGTTGATTATTGAGGTAATTAAACTAATCCATGACGCATGATTACAATAACATAAGCGTACCTACGACTTTTATTAGTGGGAGAGATCCTTACTGACATATTTCAGTATTTTGTGGTTGTTCCACCTTGTCAGCATTGATCCATATTATGGGGAAGATAATATATGTGGGCCTACAATTTTAGGTGAGTTATGAACCAACAGGTACAGATAGTAATAATAGAATGGCCACCCATTCAAGCAAAGTCAAGAGTGCTCGTGACTCAACATCACGACACGTAAAAAACAAATATTCTTGCATCACTGTTCGAAGGTCTTTCATGAAATGGACACTTCAAATGAATTACAGTATATCTTACCGCTCAGAATCAGTGGTAATTGAAGAATGGTCTATAGATTGTTCACTTGTCTGTTCATTAGCAACATAAGTAATTGACTCCACTCCCGACAATTTTGGCAAAATCGCTTCTTCTGAAGAATTTACTAAATAGGAAGCATTTTGTTCAGATTTTTCACCAATTTTGTCGTCATTCGAAGGCTTTGAGTCTGTACTCAGTTTTTTGGAACTTTCAGAAGCTCTAGCTGCAGAGACTTTGAACTTTTCAACACATGAATAGCCTTCCCAACTGGAAGTGGAATGAAACGTATTATAAGAAGTGTCTATACAATCTTAATATATTGAATAACCTACCAGTAATGGTACATAACTTGGTAGAAATTTTATCTAAAAGTGGTACGGGTCACAAAAATACAGCGATAGTATGATAAAGATACTCATGCAAATTAATTTAGATTAAGAAAAGGGAATCTTACCTTTTTACAATCGATCCTAGCATTTTTACGATGAATTCAGATACCACATTATCTCTAGCTGTTGGATATCGGTACAAGTCAATTAATCTTTTTTCACACTCAAATACTTTTTCATTCTCAATTTCGCCACTATCCTTATCTTCCATTTTAATCGAATTTTGAATGGTACTTTTGATAACATTCAACAGACCATTTCATACAAACTAAAATCGGTTTCATGCAGCTTGGTTTATAATGATGACAGTAGTATCGCTTGCTCATCTATTTTTATCAGACGATGTTTCATCTGTTGAGCGTTATCAGCTGACAGAAGTAGTAAATCTATGCTAAAAAATATTTACAAAGAACTAGCATAACAAATATAATATTATTGTTCTCTGCTGTAAAATCGCTTGCCAGTGGTTTGCAACCCAACTAAATTATAAATAGCCTAACTGGGAAGTGATAGCCGTGAGCCGTAACAGATGGAGAATCAGATAGAGATAAGCTGCGTTCTACTGGGCCCTCTTTGTATGGGTGATCGATTAGATTGGCCAGAAAAAAAGACACTGCTCTCTGCTGTAAAATCACTTCCCGGTGGTTCGGAACCCACACATAAAACTGCAGGTCCAACTCATCAATCACTATCATCCAACTCATTACCCACGCACAGGTCTCAGACCTATGTGGGCTTCATCCTCCAAAAAAAGTCCAACTCATGAATCACCATCATCCAACTCATTATCCACGCACAGGTCTCAGACCTATGTGGGCTTCATCCTCAAAAAATGAACTGAAACTAGAAATACAATAAAGAAAAACAGTTGAAGGTTCAACTAAATAATAAATAACAAAAGTACCGGACTGAGCCAGTCGAGACGAATTACAAAAATTTGATCAGCATTGTCATAAGGACGCTGTTACACTTTCACAAATTTACTGCGACCATTTTTCACCGTAGATATATTATTAATAATATGTTATTAATCTTGTATCTTAATAATATGTTGTATCTATGTTTATCACAAAAAGTTCTGATTTGAGTTTTCGTCAGATGACTTCCCTACGCATTTAAGATCAATGTAAATGATGTATGTAGATTCGTTCATTCAGTCACCATCTTCATCAGGACCTTAATGAATATCGAAAATATTCTATCGGTGTACTACTTCTTTTGAAAATGGACGAAAACATGGCCCAACACATACACCATCACATACAACACATGCACCAACCATTGATTAACGACCTGGGCTGGATGGTAGCTGTCTCCATTCGATTTAGCCATTTTCAATGTAGTTAATATACAAATATAATAGTTTTGATACCTACATTAGGGTTTTTGGAATGAAGATGGAATTGGTAAAAAGTTCATAGTTGTCAAGGTATATAAACTACTAACCTTGTATTCTATTAACCTTACACACTAATAGGTTTGCAAATCACAGATCATATTTGCAGTCACAGTCTTCAACTAGATTCAAGTAGGTTATTCGTGATTCTAATGGCATAGGGATCGGACAAAGATTTCGGCACTTGTGTGACAAAAATTTCAGTAGAGTAGCAGAAGCATGAAAACGGCCAGTCACCAGAGTCGGCAATACAGAGTGATTTATCATCTGATTGATATACGTGAAACACTACATAATCGAACAGGCTACTTCATAAAATAAATGAGTTCATAAACCCTTTACAAAACACCATAAATTGTATGATTCACAGGTGATTCAACGGTATTTTATAATGAAATATCGACAGTATATTATTGAATAACCGTATTAAATTTTAATTGTCGAAATAGATAGTTTATGTAAAAAACTAAAAATAATCGATAGCATCGAAAATCACCTCAACAGAGAAAATAAAAAGTACTCGTCCTAGATATACGAAAAACATAACAATAACACTGAGAAAAAATAAAAAAGATTTTCATTGTTCAAATCATTTTTGCAGTTCTTTTCAATACAAAGACGGCTGCATCAAGTCCGCCCAAGTTTATGCCAATTCGATGCGGATTGGTCCAGTATTGAGAAAAGCTGGACAAAATCTGGAATTGATAAAAATATGATTAGTAACAAGGAAATCCGATCAATTATTGGAAGACAAAACGTGAGACTACACTAAAACAAAAACAGTGTTCATAGATTGCTAGTCACAAAACACTAATCAACTAAAATTTAGTCGTGTCAAATTCTTCAATCAAAAGTCCATTCTTTAGGCTACTCATAGATTTATCTATTGTTTTTTATTATTCATTATTCGCGTAAATTGTATGCAAGTATTTCAAGCCCAGGTGTTGATTAACTATTTGATTATCTTCTTCTTGATCCTCAATCATTTGATTGGTTGGCAGCTCTCCATCCTTTTCTATCAAGAGCTAGTCGTTTTAATTGAATATATCTCTAGTTAATTGTTTCAGGTACCTGGGCTGGGCACCTTATACGAGCTGATGACGCCTGCCCTCCAAAGATGGCAATGAAAGGGGCAATATATGGAAAACGGAAGAAGGGACGACCCAAGACCAGATGGATCGATGTTGTGGACCACGATGCAACTACAATAGGAGTAAGGAGATGGAGAAGTGCAGCGTTGGACAGAGATGCTTGGAGGCAGTCATTGAGGGAGGCTCTGACCCGCAGCGGGTTGTAAAGCCAAAGAAGAAGAAGAAGAAGAAGAAGAAGAAGAAGAAGAAGAAGATTTGTTTCAGGTACTTCAGCCGAGGTCTTCCGCGACCCCTCTGTCCCGTCATTATTCCTTCTAATATACATATACTTAACGTGAATTCGATTAACCTTCAATCATAAAAGGCAATAACTATCCACTAACAAAAAAGATATTCGGTTGCATTTGATTATAATATAAAAATAAATCAATACAAAAGAAGATGCATGAAATGGCATGAAAAATTACTACTAGAAATTACTAAATACACATCTCTACGACGGCCAACGGTCATGAAGGCAGAAGATGACAGCTAGTCACAATGGCGGTCATCTGTAAGGGGGTTCTGGCGTTAGGGATTTACAAACTAGCACGGATAAAAAAATACAAGAAGAAAATATGATGAGCAAAACTAAAAATTATTGACCGAACGAAGAGAGTTCTCTGTTTCAAGTCGATTGTTTTGTATTTATCAGTCTGTCTGTTTGAAACGCATTTACAGCTAAACGTGTGGACCAAATACAATGATATTTTGCATGGATCTTCCTTTAAGGAACGCCCAGCGATGTATACGTAAGGTTTTTGCAAAAAATGCCCCCCCCCCCCCAATATATTTAGGGGGCCCAATTTACCCCCCGATTATTGGAGTGTCTGATTTGGGTGCGAATGGTTTTAAATTGAAACTGAGGTGATTTGAGAGGAGGTTTAATCCGTGGCAAAAATTCAATAAACCCAATGGGCCAATGTTTTGGCTCTATAGTATCACTGATCCTAAATGAAAACATTTTATTCCAAAAACAAAAAAAAAACGATATTATAAAATAAGGTATAGAAGAAATTCAACTTTTTAATGGCAACTTACATCTGCTCAGGTGTGAAAGCTCATTCTACTCAGCTCATTAAGGCATTATAAATCCATATAGAGAACATTCATTTTATGATAGGTGTCTGACATGAAGTTTCCTACGTTTGTGTAGATGTGAATGCACATTTAGGTGGTCCGAAGTTCGCCGTGTCAGCTAGTAATAATATAAAATCCTTTCGAAATAAGCCAGTTCTATGGACTAAAAGAAGTTAATGATACTTATTGGCATGAAGATGGCTAATGAAAATAAGCAAAACATTTCATTATTCTATGATTGAAAATTCATGATACCTTAGTGAATGTTTTGCGGTCATGAGTCATCAGAACTGCCCTGCCACTTTCAAGTCTAACAACTCTAGTTAATTCATTGAGAACTCTTCTGTAGAGTGGACCATTGTCAATTTTTCTACCGCTTCTTTTCCCAAATGGCTGAAAAGCAGAATAAGCACAACGATAAATTGAATCTACACAACCACAAAATACCTGATTCCAGTAAGTCGCAAAAGAGTATTTTTCTATTTCCACGAAAAAAAATAAGTGAGAAATTAAGCTTTCATTCAGCGGGACTTATTTGCAAGGAAAATTAGAAACGTTGATATGAGTTTTATTGCAGTACATTTTCCCTTAAAGGAAATCTTACAAAAAGAAATCTTGTGAAAAATCCCAAAGGATTTTGAAAACCTAGAGCAAAGGGAACCACAGCCCGTGAGTTTCTGTCAATACGTATGTGCATCGATAAGGAAGATAATAACAAAATGGAAGATAATTCGCCAATCTTCATATGCAGTGGAGCATCCAATACTACAGGATAATCACCACTGAAATACTAAATGCATGCTGCGGAATGGTGTATTACAGACTGGAGCAGTGTGAATAGCATCATTCCGCAGTATGAGTTTGATTTTGCGATGGTGATTATCACTGAGTATTGGATGCTCCACTGTGCAAGCGCCCAAAGCTACGTTTACCTAGCGACGCGACAGCTTTTTTTTGTGCTAGCGCTATGTCGTCAAAATCTTGCCTCATCTAATAATAATAATAATAATAATAATAAGTTTTATTTATTCAACATAGCACATTGTTAAGTTATACAGTTGAATATCGTCAAGTATAAATTACAAACTAAAGGTAACACAAGGCTCCAGTCATAATTGGTATTAAATAAATAATAATGAAAGTTATACAACACATTGAAACTATTACTATTAGATGTTAGTCCTTAACAATTATTTTAAATCTCATGTGTCGAGAAAAATAAAAATTATATACAATTGAACTCGTCTACACTATAAAATGCTCTAGCTGCAAGGAAGCTGTACAAATCTTTTTTAAATATATTTATTTCTATCTACACATGCATAGTATGCACCTATTGAGCCAGAAACATTGACGCATCACTACTAAGGAAACTTACCTTCAGTGGTGATTGAATATGATAATGAAATGAAAAATAAATGTGAGGCATCTTAATTTAACAGATGATGAAGCTCTATCATATTTTACTATAATTGCGATTCATGGATATGACTCAACTTAATAATAAATAAAAATAGATACTGGCTATTCCAAAAATTTTCTATGGTCAACCACTTGGCTCCATACAAATTCATAATCAATGTTTCATGTTATTGGAGATCAATATTTAATTAATAAATCGATTTGCCTGTTTTTCCCTTAAGATTTGAAAGGAGAAAACGTTAAATGAAAAATTTCTCCGCAGAGCCCAGAATATAAATGCTATATATTATATTTAATGAGAATCATACCAGATCCGTAGTGAAAACATCAACTGAACCACTTCTGAGAGGGAGTTTGGCGGCATCCCATTGGAAAACATCAAGTGGCAATGGTTTCTTGTACAAATTTTCCAAACTGTTCAAATTGCACAATGCTCTATTCACTGCCTTCTCATGATTATCGCCACAGATGTTGAAAGTGTAAGGAAAAGCAAGACTGCACTGAAACAAGCAGGAATTTGAAAAATAGATGGTGAGAATTGAAGATGTTTTCCCATTTTAAACTTAAAGAGCAACAAGAATAATAATTCTGGTTATATTTTTCATTTTATAACATGAAATAATGTTTTTCCATGAAAAAGGTGAGATTCACGAAATGAACATTTCTTCTGTAGACTAGAACTTATAGATTTTCCAAGAAAATTAATTATTTCTTCTCTAATTTACAGTCTTCACATTTTGGTTTTACTTTTTGTGTGCTAAACATAGACCCCAAGTCCCAGGTTCTAAAACACAAAAAACATGAGTTCTTTCAACAAGTGCTACTTTTCATTTATATACATCTGTTATAAATGAAAGGATTGAGCTTTGTAATTTATTAAAGCAAGTATATTACTGCTGTATGAAATCATAATTATTTATTCATGATAAAAATACAATAAAGCAAAGATACAACCAACAGGCTTTCGCCCACAATTGCTTCCTTCGCAAATTTACAACACTGAAGAATCCAAATGTTATGTTATGCCAATTTTTCATGAAGTTCACTTATTGAAATGATATTTGTAGCAGGTTCACTTTGGAAATGTATGATTCAGATATGATCATGTTAAAAAAGAAAATGCAGACAATCGTTTTATAATATTCATTAAATGGTTGAAATGATTATGATTTGACTTTTAAATCTTAAACAAAATTCAAAATTGTCTGTATTTCCTTTGGACTACTGGACTGTTTTAGTGCTATTATCAAAGGGAACTTCCGAATTAGTGTTCTTCAATTGAAAATAATCGGTAATTGTACATCAAAGTGAAATGTCTAGTGAAACTTGGACATAACATTAAATTTGTATTCTTCGGTTACCAATTTGTAAATAAATCAGTTGGGGGTAATAGTTTGTCGTATCTTTGTATTGATTGTGTTTTAGTTATCAATAAATAAATAATAACAAAATTATCCTTCCAAAAAGTTGAGCAATTTCCCAAATTTAACATATAATAAATCGATGTGATGGCTTCTCAACTTGTCAAATTTTTCTCAAACGAGCAAAATGCAAATAAAATTATTTTGCATACTAACTTCAAAAGGAATAGAGCCACCCCCGCAGAGAGGATCAACTACTATATCGCCAGCCTGCGGACGAGCGAAGCGCAGAAGATTGTAGCATAAAGTAGCTCGTAGTGTGGTTGGTCCAAAGTGGGTGATATTTCGCTTGTGCATTGACTCTCTTGTCAATGCCAATCCAATATATGTTTCCTCTGTTAAGATAGAACAATTAATTGTACAAATACCGAAATGATATGATGAATGTTTCCTAGAAATAAATTCCAATAAAGTAGAATGCAAATATTATGGATAAATTGCATGCGATAATATCCCTGCTTCAACAGGAAGTAATAAAAAGCAATTCGGTTCAACGTTTCCCAACCGGTGATAGTCACAACTCGTTTCTTAAAATTGGAGAATTTTGAACAAAATAAATCTTGGATTATGTGTACATTTTAGTGTTTTTTAATGTGCCGTTTTTTATCAGTATGCATAGTTGCAGCCAGAGATAGCTATAGTAGCGACCAGGACTGAAGGCTGATTGAAAAAAATACTCGTGGACTAGAATCAGCTTAATACAGTGATCATCTAATCACTAACAGCCTGCTACAGTGAGTCGGTTCTCCATAACCTGTCTCCGAGTCTTCGGAACACATTGGTGTGACGCAAGTCAAGAAATTTTGGGAAACAAAAATTGAACTCACCAAAAACCCGATTTGACCTTTTTCAACAATTCATAAACACATCTTTAGTAGTTGTATCGTCAATTCCTCAAGTCACATAGTTTCAAATTAGACTACTAATTATTACAAAAAGAATCTTTCTCATGTAGTTTGCCATTCCGTACTGACACCTATCAACTTCAATTCTGTAAAAGTTTAGCTTGATTATTCACTTCCAATCCAAATCACAGTGCACAGGTTCAAATAAAAACAATTAAGGCTCATATAATATTAGGACAATCTAAATAGCACAGTCTATAAGTGTAATGAGTGTACCATAATTTCACAATGCCGCATGATAGAGAAATATTTCATTTCATTTATTTATTTCCAGCATGATAACAAATACAATATAGATTAAAAATTATAAGCAACCGTTCCGAATAAATAGCTTTTGATAGGAATTAGTTGAGATTACTATGAATGGTCAATTTCATAAATAATTTATTCTTAGTGATTCCATGAGATTTTTCGATTTTGATTGAGAACTCTAAAACAATTAAACTACTTACTGTTGCAAATGTTCAACACAACTTCCAAATCGTAATTTTTCAGATCGACCAGCCACATGTAATTGTCATGCAACTGGCCTCCGAAATCCCGAGCAGCCTCCATAGACGAGAAAGAATGTTTGCCAACTCTGTTACACGTAGCTCTGAACTTCAAAACATTTAGCTCATTGTCTCGCAGATATTTATCCAACTCCTCTTTATTTTGTGGCAGATTTTCACAAATTTTCAACTTCTCTGTCTTTATTTCATCTTCACCTTTATTCGAGTTATCTGCAGAATCTAAATCATTTTGTTCTGTATCTTCAACTTTCGAGTCACCACCACCGCCATCGATCTTAATAGGCAATTCAGTCCTTTCCTTCAAGATTTTTTTCACTTCTACTGCCCTCTGGCTTTGTTCACTCGTAGGAAAAGAAATCCCTTGGAATGCCATACATGTTTCCCAAATTGGAATGTCCTGTTTGAAATCGTATCTGTTGACTATATCTTTGATTATTGACAGATCTTCATCCTGCAAATGCAACAAAAAGATAATTTTATTAAACTTTTTAAATCTTCAAATTGTCATATCACTTGAAAGTAATTTAATGACTGATCGACAAATAGAATAAGTTAATTATGAGCAGAATGATTATTTTAATACCTGCTGTACATTGAAAACAAGTAATGATTCAATTAAGCAATATTTACATTATTTTATGTTGCAGACATGATACAACATCCTCATAGTGTTTTGTTCGTCAAAGACTTTCAATGATTAAACAGTGTAAATTTTATAGCATCTGTTGGGAAGTTTTGGTTCAATGGAAATTATCTTATCTCTTCTTTTCTGCAGAAGATAACTTAATGAGTCTGAGACTTGTACGTGGGTAACAAGCTATATGATTACACAAAATGTGCTAGGCTGAACAGGAATCGAATCCGTGACCGCAGGAAAAGATAGTCCGTCAAAGATAAACGCTCTAAGATAAGAGCTCTCTGACCTGCATTTCCCCTTGAAATTGTATATTAAATGATAAAGCAATACAAGAAACTTGAGCTTCCGAACTTGCATAAGATAGTTTACGGTAAGACAATTAGGTAAACATAGGCCTACATCAATAATGAAATACTTTTGCATGAATGTGAAAGCTTACTATATGTGCGTGATAACCATTTTGCCTTCAGCTAAGGAAACATTACAGCACTGCGACACATTACATACTTTTAGTAACTGTTCACATTCACTACAAAAGTATTTCATTATTATTTTATGTTTAAATATACTAGAGAAAAATAAAAATTGAACTACATCATCAGATAGTTATTATGCAAACTTCTTTAGCCAGTGTTTTAAAAAAAATTGTATAAATTTGGTTGATGGTGTATATGGTAATGTGTAGACTGGATCAATGTGTAAACTGAAAAACTGGATCAATGTAGTAGAGGGTGTGATGGTAATGTGTAGACTCACCATCTCGTCAGACACTCGTAGATGTATAGTGACTATATCAGCTCTGTTATATTCTATGTTGAATATGGTATCTTTATGTAGTCTAGTATATTCTTAACCATTTCTTGACCAGGAGTGAAGTTTTATTGTAAACAGTTCATGTGTTTGGACTAGAAATGTACCATGTTCCCATAAGATGACTCAATCGGGAAAGTGGAACTACCCACGGCTCTCTCCACCAATAATAGCCATATGCTAGAAGCAAAATGCAAAAAGACCTGAGGGATTCAGAACCAACTTTCAGGCTGAACTATTGTACATGCATTTCAGAGAAAAATTTCGACAATAGCTTACCTTGTCTTTTCCTTCAAATTCAATGTTTTCGTCTGATATAATTTGATACAAATTATCAACTGAGCGCATTTTTCGTAGCTGGAAAAAATTTCAACAATAATTATTATGATTTATCATCAGTAATTGTGTATAGTGAATACCTACTAAGAAAGCTATAAGCAGCATTCGGTATCTATATATATATGGAGGTAACCCTACAAAAATGTTTAATTTATCAACATAAATAGAAATAAAAATCGTCAGTAAGTAAGTACATTTCCTTGAGACCTCGACCTAGGCACATACTCTCTGAAAGTAGGAATTAGCATAATAAAGCAAAAATGTATCATGATAGAATGATAATAGGCATTGTTATCATTTGTCAACAAAAACATCGAAACATACTTCGGTTAATGGACGTGGTGAGCTTCTCAGTTCATTTAATGAGAAGGCAGAGTAGATTTTGAGAGAACTACTAGGAAAACTGATTCAATTGCAAATGTTGAAGACAATTGAAAACAAGTTAGTTTGAAGTAACTGATAAATATACAGAAACAGAATTTATTAATCTCAAATTCCTCAAAGTGCTATTAATTTATATCACAAGTTAATAGCACTGAGGAATTCGAAATTAATAAATTCTGTTTCTGTATATTTGTCAGTTTGTTTCAATTACTTCAAACTAACTTGTAAGATACGAGCCGATATGGCCAAGTTTAAAATGAGTGCTGCTGTGCATTCACTACAGTCTAGTGGTTAGGCGCCCGACCGGCAATTGGGAGGTCCGCGGTTCGATTCCCGGTGGTGACTGATATTTTTGTACAGTAGAAATCAACGATTTCCATCAGCTATTCAATACTGTTGACAATATCTGCCATTACGGAAGTCTTCAGTGTAAATTAATAGCACTTTGAGGTATTCGAAAATAAACAATTTAAAAGTTGAATCATCAACCAGTTTGTGAATTTCACTTAGTTCATATTATTTTACAAAAAATACACATTCAACTTATAACTAAAGTATGATAAGAATAGGTTGCATTGGCTTGTCAGCCTTCTGTAATGTATGTAACAATAAAACATATTTTAAAACAAAAAAAGAAACCGACTTCAGTGAAATGATAAAATACTCACGAACTAAAAAGTTTAAAATAAAGTATTTTCTTTAAACTGAGAAAATTTTAAATTTCATACAAGTAATCTTTTGAAGTCTTAGGATGCCAAATCACCGGACAACACTTTATACTAAGTCTTTTGTTGTTAGTGCTTGTCGTGCTTGGAATCTACTCCCACTTTCAATTAGGAATCATGAGAGCCGAGTGGGCTTCTCCCTGTCTCTGAGGGAGACATCTATTGGAGAAAATGGCAGCGTCTGTCCGGCCTTGAGGCGACTGCATGATCAATGATACTATAATCCTTTAAGTTAGGTTAGGTTATTATCTATAATCAAAATTATTTATCTATTCATTTTTATAATATTTTTTTTTTTTAATCCACAAATTATTTTTAATATGCTTTCACATTTTTTGTTTTAATGTATAAATGTATAATATGAAACTTTTAAATTTTAATTTATTTCATTTGAATTGATTTATCGCATTTAGATAACCCATATTAGAATATAAATCATACACATCAATGTAAACTAGTAGGACATGATGAGGTAAAAGGTTAAGTGTAAGAATAGGCCTCAATGGCCAAGACTTCGCCTCTTTGTGTAATTCATCTCTCAGATCCAGGCTCTATTTTTGTTATGTTTTTTTTTATTTTTTAAACAATCGCATCCATAATTTCTGCTGTACTTTACATTAAAATAGTTAATATAGTTGTATTTATAATCTTTTCTACTCAAACTATTCAACCATTATGTTTACTTTTCAAAAACAACTGTACTTAACTTCAACTAGGGGATCTGATAGTTGCTAATATTAATAATAATTTTATCATTCATATACATTGTAAATTTACACAAATAAAGTCATCTGAAATTGAATCTGAAGTCGGCGCCAAATATTTTATGAAGATGATAAGAAATTCTATCAAAACTAACACTGTATTGTTTTGGAGGATGAAGCCCACATAGGTCTGAGACCTTTGCGTGGGTAATGAATTGGATGATGGAGATTGATGAGTTGGACCTACAGTTTTAGGTGGGTTCCGAACCACCAGGAAGTGATTGAAACGAAATTCTATCTAATATCAAAACTAACACTGTATTTCTATTGAATATGTGATTTACACTCACTTTTACTAAAATACAGTGTCAGTTTTGTTTTAGATTGTTCAATTATTTCGTCATGGAAAACATCACAGAGTAATTCTGTTATATTTTAGAAGTTTATGGGAAATTTGGCGCCGACTTCAAAAGATTTAAAATGAAATTTTAAATGTTCTCAGTTTAAAGTAAATTATACTTTATTTTAAACTTTTTAGTACGTGAGTATTTTATCATTTCACTGAAGTCGGTTTCTTTTTTTGTTTTAAAATATGTTTTCTTTTAAGCTTTTTAGTTGAAACTTTGAAAACATGAGAAATTTCTTAATGCCTACATTATAAAATAAGTTATTTATCAAATAAGCAAGCCAATAATTAATTTATAACATCCAAACTTAAGTAACTAAAAATTCACTTATAAGAAAAGATAAAACTAAGGAAAATTCTACAACGTTTTATTTAATGTGGAATGTTGTATTTAGGAAAATTATAATAGCGAAAGGCTTCTTAAAAGTGAAATGGCTTTTGATTCATTTTGATATGGTCCCTTTCAGAATATACCTACACTGAAATAGTAGGCCTATATTATGTTACAACTGTGGAAAATTGTGTTTACTGAAAATATGATAAGTAAACGCAGGAGATGAAGTTGAGTGCGGTATTATCATACGAGTATGGTAAACATCTTCCCGGACGAGTTATGTACGATATTTTTCGTGATATTAGTCATGATATATTTTTTTAATATATAAAACATAAACTTTGAGCTAGTACAAAAGGATCATTAAACATAACCTCAAAATAGCCTATTGTAGGCACATGTATTTAATGGCGAATAAATATTCTTAATCCATCACAGCAGCGAAACTAAAAATACTTCTGAGATCAGCTGTTTTTCCAAATTCTCCAACTTATGATTGAGACTAAATAACCTTATTTCTATGACTCAATAACATCAACTAAATTATTTACAATTTTCATATGAACAGATGGACAGAAATATTATATTCTTCTTATTCTCGATTCAAATTAAGTTCACGTGATTGGTCAAAACGGGTCATTACAGGCTTGTTTCACACTTAACCAGCTTTGGGTAACCGATTTCGTTTACCCGGCATAATTGCATTGCATCATATGATTTCGAAAACCGTCTAGATGTAAAGCGCTCCATATGATACAATGATCAGCCCGGTAAACGACACCGGTTATCCGATTGGCGGTTATGTGTGGAACTATCCTATTCAAACTTGATTGAAATGAAGACATCGAAGAATGCTCCTTTTTGTTTAATATTGGGCTAAGTATTGGGCCGATCCTTGCGAAACTTGGATGGGACCACCGCTGAGCGATGCTCTTTCATTTAAAAAAAATTCATTGAAATCGGTTCAATATTGTTCGAATGATTGATGTACAAACATTAAAAAAACAGGTCGAATATAGTAACCTTGTTCTTTTTGGAAGTCGGTTAAAAAATATATAACACATGATTGCGACTGCAAGTCCAATAAGAGAAACTCATTGTGATATAGCACTCTACAGAAGAAACCTAGACTCTCTAACATGAGTTTGCAAGAGTAGCACGAATACAGACTACTCTATCGCAAGAACTGTATCCGTTCGGGCTGAACAGTAACATAATACCTATGTTATGTATGATGGTGATTATATGCTAGAAAATCAAGGAATGATTGGGTACGAAAACTGTGCTGTGCATGGACAATTGTTTAAACTGAGCCAATGGTTTTCAATCAATAGCCGGCCGGCACAGCGCAGCACTGCTTTCGGTGGTCGGCCATTCATTGAAAACCATTGGTTCGGTTTAAACAGCTGTCCCAGCACAGCACAGCTTTCGGTAGCCGGATGCCCTTTCAGTATCTTATTAGTTCCACATGAAACTGAATATTGGTCCTCAATATTTTATGAACTAGATTTGAAACACTACTGAAAAAACTTACTTTATCAAGATTCGCTGTATCAGGCACAATGTTGAAGAAGATTCTGCCTCTACTGCGACAACATTTTACAGTACTTCCGAATATTTCAATGCATTCTTCAAGAGCTACACCTTCGAAACCAGTGTCAACAGTACCCTCTATAGTTATGACATTTTTTGCTGCTTTATTGTCATTAATAAGTGTCTGAAGATTCAGTTCTGCCGGATTGACAGACATTATTTGGCGAGATAAACAAAATAAGTTCAATTCCTTTCAAGAACTTCTGTCATGTAACACCTTTGGGCTACCGTATAACTACCTACAAATTAATTACTTGTAGCTGCTAAACACTATCAATCTAGGAACTAGCAACAACCACCAGAAAAACGACACCACCAAGATGATAACATAACCACAAATTAAAACGAACGTAAAGAAGGATTCACCAATCACCACTGCCTTCGGTATAATAACGACGATTGATATGAAAGATCATTTAAGGGTTGATTACATTGGGATAGTTACTCGCTAAGCGAGTAGCGAGTAGGACGTTACTGACCGACCGTGCTACAGCAACTCGGCATTCCAAGCCGAATTATATTAAAAATTTATCTTCCAGAATCATCCCCATACTATGGAATTTCTAAGATAATAAATAATATTCCAACACAAAATTAAAATATGAAGTTTACCAACAATTATTCAATAGAATTTCATCAAAACAATATACAATATATCTCATCTGAAGTGTTATGCTGGCAGCCTGCGTGATTAAGTGTAGGCTTTGGCCACAATAATATTGTATTTTGGTGTTGGCTACTCTGCCAGCGAGTATAAATGTGACCAAATTCAAAGTACACAATCTCTCAACTTTGAATTTGGTCACATTTGTACTCGCTGGCAGAGTAGCCAACACCAAAATACAATACTATTGTGGCCAAAGCCGATACTTAATCACGCAGGCTGCCAGCATAACACTTCAGATGAGATATATTGTATATTGTTTTGATGAAATTCTACTGAATAATTGTTGGTAAACTTCATATTTTAATTTTGTGTTGCAATATTATTATTTATTGTCTTAGAAATTCCATAGTATGGGGATGATTCTGGAAGATAAATTTTTAATATAATTCGGCTTGGTATGCCGAGTTGCTGTAGCACGGTTGGTCAGTAACGTCCTACTCGCTACTCGCTTTGCGAGTAACTATCCCAATGTAATCAACCCTTCAGAAATTCCATAGTATGGGGGTGATTCTGGAAGATAAATTTTCAATATAATTCGGCTTGGTATGCTGAGCTGCTGTAGCACGGTCGGTTAGTAACGTCCTACTCGCTACTCGCTTAGCGAGTAACTATCCCAATGTAATCAACCCTTTACATTGGGATAGTTACTCGCTAAAGGGTTGATTACATTGGGATAGTTACTCGCTAAGCGAGTAGCGAGTAGGACGTTACTGACCGACCGTGCTACAGCAGCTCAGCATACCAAGCCGAATTATATTAAAAATTTATCTTCCAGAATCACCCCCATACTAAGGAATTTCTAAGACAATGAATAATATTGCAACACAAAATTAAAATATGAAGTTTACCAACAATTATTCAATAAAATTTCATCAACACAATAAACAATATATCTCATCTCAAGTGTTATGCTGGCAGCCTGCATGATCAAGTGTCGGCTTTGGCCACAATAATATTGTATTTTGGTGTTGGCTACTCTGCCAGAGAGTATAAATGTGACCAAATTCAGAGTAGACAGGCTCTCAACTTTGAATTTGGTCACATTTATACTCGCTGGCAGAGTAGCCAACACCAAAATACAATACTATTGTGGCCAAAGCCGATACTTAATCACGCAGGCTGCCAGCATAACACTTCAGATGAGATATATTGTATATTGTTTTGATGAAATTTTATTGAATAATTGAATTATTGAATAAACTTCATCTTTTAATTTTGTGTTGCAATATTATTTATTGTCTTAGAAATTCCATAGTATGAGGATGATTCTAGAAATATTTTTTTAATATAATTTGGCTTGGTATGCTGAGCTGCTGTAGCACGGTCGGTCAGTAACTTCCTACTCGCTACTCGCTTAGCGAGTAACTATCCCATTGTAATAAACCCTTAAGCGAGTAGCGAGTAGGACGTTACTGACCGAAAGTGCTACAGCAGCTCAGCATACCAAGCCCAATTATATTAAAAATTTATCTTCCAGAATCACCCCCATACTATGGAATTTCTAAGACAATAAATAATATTGCAACACAAAATTTGAAATTTTATTGAATAATTGTTGGTAAACTTCATATTTTAATTTTGTGTTGCAATATTATTTATTGTCTAAAGGGTTGATTACATTGGGATAGTTACTCGCTAAGCGAGTAGCGAGTAGGACGTTACTGACCGACCGTGCTACAGCAGCTCAGCATACCAAGCCAAATTATATTAAAAAAATTATTTCTAGAATCATCCCCATATTATGGAATTTCTAAGAAAATAAATAATATTGCAACACAAAATTAAAATATGAAGTTTACCAACAATTATTCAATGAAATTTCATCAAAACAATATACAATATATCTCATCTGAAGTGTTATGCTGGCAGCTTGCATGATTAAGTGTAGGCTTTGGCCACAATAATATTGTATTTTGGTGTTGGCTACTCTGCCAGCGAGTATAAATGTGACCAAATTCAAAATTGAGAATGTCTACTTTGAATTTGGTCACATTTATACTCGCTGGCAGAGTAGCCAACACCAAAATACAATATTATTGTGGCCAAAGCCTACACTTAATCACGCAGGCTGCCAGCATAACACTTCAGATGAGATATATTGTATATTGTTTTGATGAAATTCTATTGAATAATTGTTGGTAAACTTCATATTTTAATTTTGTGTTGCAATATTATTATTTATTGTCTTAGAAATTCCATAGTATGGGGATGATTCTGGAAGATAAATTTTTAATATAATTCGGCTTGGTATGCCGAGTTGCTGTAGCACGGTTGGTCAGTAACGTCCTACTCGCTACTCGCTTTGCGAGTAACTATCCCAATGTAATCAACCCTTTAGAAATTCCATAGTATGGGGGTGATTCTGGAAGATAAATTTTCAATATAATTCGGCTTGGTATGCTGAGCTGCTGTAGCACGGTCGGTTAGTAACGTCCTACTCGCTACTCGCTTAGCGAGTAACTATCCCAATGTAATCAACCCTTTACTTTGGCGCAATCGCCATCTTTGGGAGTTATGACTTCAAAATTTAAAAGAAATTCATCCAGCCAGGGTCGACCTAACTAGAGCCCTTTAATACAAGTCTTGAACATTTTATAACACAATCATTCAATCATTTACCATAAAACATTATGACACATATATGTCAGGAAAATAGACATGCTGAAAACAAACTGTGTACACAGCACAAACAGGAAACGTCTATTATCTCTATTGTTAATATAATAAACACAGCAGGGATCAACTCTGTGCTATTCTGCTCTACTACAACTAGTTCTATAAATTTGCGAAGAAAAGTAATAAATCTGTTTGTATTGGGTTCAGTGGCGGATCCAAGGGGGGGCAAAGGGGGCAATTGCCCCCCCCGAGATCCTAGAGAAAAATTAAAAAAACGGCATAAATCTAATAGAAACTAGGACGAAATTATGTAAGCAACAAAAATTGGCCGTTTCCAATTTGTCTCTTCTTACTTTTACTTTTTCTCTTCTTATCTATATAATAGATATCAATCAGTTAGAGTGAGTACAGGACATGGCAGCTATACCACATCTGAATGGAGAAGGGTTACTTGCGGAGTGCCACAGGAACACAGGGATCAATTTTAGGTCCAGTTTTGTTTAACCTTTTTATAAATGACCTACCATTCAACATAGACTCCAAACTAATTTTATATGCTGATGACACTACTGTTCTGGGCAAAGATAATGCAACCGTCCTCTTGAAAGCTCAAGAAATTTTAAAGCAGCTTACCGATTGGTTTCATAGCAACAAACTCAAGCTTAATGCCAAAAAGACACCATTTTCTATTGAAAAATCCAAAAATTTTCCGGGGGTGGCCCCCGGACCCCCCCCCCCCACCATTTGGTTGGGGAGTATGGTATACCCCCTAAACCCCCCGGTGTTTGCCCCCCCCGAAATCACCTCCTGGATCCGCCACTGATTGGGTTTGATTCATGGCCAGTTTAATCACTATATCGATCATTTTAGCCAATATTATAATGCTCATGTAATAAATTTCATTTATAAAAATAGTTCAGAGGATCAAAATAGTCTGAATAAATCAACCTTTCCCAATCAGAACTTCCTGGCAAAGGAAACCGTGGTGAGCGGTGTGGTTAATAGTTAGTGAAGCAGAAGTCCAGTAGCATAACCATGATTTTAAAATGAGGGAAGGTAGACGGTGTTTTAGGACTTTTGTGGGGGGGTCTAAGGAGTATGGAATACCCCTCCAGAGAAACGGGGGTCAGGGGGTCCTCCACCGGATAAAATGTCTAAAAATAAATTTATAAATAGTGATTACGAAAGTGGGTCCCACCAATGGAAAGGGCGAATTCATTCGAGTAGCATTAATATTTTATAAAATGATAAAATGTGAGAATTTAATTAATTAGTAAAATGAATCAGTATAAATTAGAATTTGAGTTGTTAAGTTAATCAACAAGTTAACAATTATAACTTCGCGCTCGAGGGAAGCGCGCTTCATATCGCCTCTATTTTCAGGTGGCCCCCCTCCCAACCACTTTCCGGCTGTTACCTAGAATGGTTGTGCACACCGGCCAACTGAAGCAATTTCCTTTCATGTTGAATCATATGCCTCAGCTATAAGCGGCTAATGCAGATTACAGATGATATTGTCTGAACGCTGACCGTGTAAGCTTATGTAAAGAAAGCACTGGGGCTGGGTCCTCTGATTTCTTGAACACTCATGCTCAGAGATGTATTAAGTTGAATTTTTCTTGCTTCGGTTACTCTGGTAATTTAATTTATAAATAAAAAATATTTCTTTTTTATTCAATGACTTTTCTGTAGTGAAGCCGTGCTTCAATTGCTTCATCTGACCACTTGCCACTGGAAGGAGATGGAAACTTTCCTTTTTTGAGGCTAATTTTGATGATAGATAAAAATCAAGTTGTTTCAGAATCAGGAGCTCAAACAGAATAACATAAGTTTAAAAATTCAAACGTCTGAATTTTTTATGGTGTTTTGCATTTGGAGGGTGATAACTCATCAAAGCCAAAAATATCATAAAGAATGTCTCAAAAAGCACTGATGGTGCCGTCAGTGATTTTGTCAGACAAGTGTGCACAGCTTTCAGTACTTTGCTATCTTTATCAGCTTCCAATTCATTTTTATTCCTGCACGTCACGTCCTGGTACAGCACAGATAATTATGTGTGAATCGACTTTTATTGTATTCATAAGTATTTGAGTAATTGATGATGTCGGTGTCTTCTCGCCTCCTCTCTGTAAAATCGTGGAGGTTTATTTTTCTTATATACGGTATGGGATGGGTATCATTTTTGGGTGGTTTATAGAAGTATGCAGAAATCAACTATTCGAATGCTCCATACTTCTCACTTAGAGATTGTGCCCAGCTCTAGAAGGTTGAAGCTCATAACAAAAATTCTAAAAATCCACCAAATTCCAAAACAGCTAATGACCCTTAGGTCGCAAAAAATCCACCTAAACTTTCAAGAAAAGCTTTACATCTGTCCATGCTGCACTGTCCTTTTCAAAGAAATAGGGCTTAATTATGAAAGTGGGATCATCCCCATTCATCACTTAGAGACTATATGCAGTGGATTTCATGGAAAGTAGGATAGTTTTCTGCAGATCTTTGGAAATTTGCAGAAATTTTGGAGAGAAGAAATTTTGTATGGTGCCATATGTACAATTCAAAAATTAGAAACATTGCAGTACGTCTGGTAATGTACAAAAAGTAACTTATTTTAGGGGGAAAAACTGTTATCGTTTATGCAATGCTTCCAGCACTTTTCAATGATACTATTTTTCATGCATTACCAGGAATTCTATTTCTATATTTTAATGAATATAACACACCATACAAAATTAGGAGGTTCTGATTAATTACAAAATGTCCATTTCTCACGCCTCTCTGACATAAACTCCTCCTACAGCCTACAGTCTACACCAGTGGCGTAGCCAGGATGAGATTTCGGGGGGGGGGGGGGGGGGGGGGCTCACCAAGGGGGGGGGGGTCGGGGGGGGGTAGGAGTCCGGATTTTTTTTAAATTTAGTGGTGTAAAAGGCTAATCTAGACAACTTGTTGGGCTCTAAAGTACAAAAGAAATTTTTGAAAAATTACTACCTAAGAACCTAGGTGGCCATGTTTGATATACTAATATCTGTGACTATTTTGAGTCCAAACCCTTGAATTGGAACTAACCATACTCAACTTATTTACTTAATCTCAGAATTAATACAATGATAATAAATTGCATTTCAAGTTTATAAAAATACAACTCAAATATACATGAAGAAAGCATACCTTTTTATGAGTTTCATATAATTTATGTCATTAGCCTAAAACGCACCCAACCCAAAGTTTATGAAATCGTAATTTTTTTATCATTGGATACTGATTTTACATGCTTGCATAGAACTTGCACTTATTTGTCTGTTTACATTTATAAAATCCCGATTTCATGAGCTTTGGGTGCGTTTAGGCTAGTGGGTTATACCATAGACGAACCATCAAGTATCTATCCCTAGTAACTATCTAACCTTACTATCCCTGATCAATGGTTATACTGAATTTTAACTTCAAAACTAAATTTTCTACAAGATGAGTTTATTCAAAAAGGTGATTTATCAATAATTAACAAAGTTAATTCACTTCAAACTTAAAAAAATTGCGTTTTATTTGATGTAAAATTTCAATAATTATGGTAGTCACAGTTGAAAAATGTTTTATTCGATTTTGTAGCTCATTTTAAATCAAAATTATCCATTTGAGCACCTAAATAAAGAGTCTACAAGTTTCTATATGAGTAAATACTGAGGAAATATTTGAACAATACATTAATCTGACTAACTGTAGCTATATTCTATTACACAATTAGGGTTTCTCTATTCTGTTCATATAATACTACAAAACAGATAGAACCCTTCGGCTTTAACAACTCCTTATCTATTAGTTATTAAAGAATTTTTTATTTCTGAAATTTCGGGGGGGGGGGGGGCCTGGGCCCCATGGGACCCCCCTGGCTACGCCACTGGTCTACACCATCAGAATGATTTTCTGGATCCGTACTGAAGAGAAATGGATCTGTACAGACTACAGAAGAGTACTATGTATGGGTATGTATGGGTAATGATTTTACTAGGAAATTCAAGAATCTCTTTTATTCAGTAATGAACACTTTGACAAAACTTATATACAAAACCACATATTCAGTTTTCAGTTTATAAAAGCTAGAAGAATTGAACTAAGACCGTAGAGCACCGATTAAAATACTCATATAATATGTACAATTAAAAGCTCAGATTTTCTATCCAAACATACATACCATAAATGGGTATGAATAAAATAATATTTAACCTGACTTAGCAATAAAACTAGTTACTTATTGCAGATAATCACAACATTTTCATTTTCAGAAATTCATTAACAAGAATCAAAAATTTCAGATGCACTACATTTTTACCAAAATCATTTATTACAACGGTACACTTCATTTTTTTGGAAACATTGATGATCAATTTTTAACCTCATTAAAGATGGTGTACTGTTAAAGCTCTATCAACGTACAACTACACACTGAAATAGGACATGTTGTTAAGTGTAGGCCTAATGCAATAATAATCATAATATCGTTAAATACACCTTTTCACAACAAATTAATTTGTATCAGATTGAAGCAAAATAGATAATTAATCTTATTGATATGAAACTTTTTTTTTACTACAACACTATTATACAGTAGAGAATCCAATCTGAGATGATATTGTAAACTTGACACATATTCACTACTCAAATGTGAGCTTCCAACAGTTTAAAATGAACAATGCAGTTTAATAACTATATTAATCCATTCATCAAATTGGGCGATGAACAATGAACACCTACACTACAACAAAATCTTCATTCTACATCTCCATTCATTTAATTCTAGTCAAAAAAATAATCATTTGAGCTATTAATCACATACAATAAACACACAAAACTAGATGCGAATAGAATATTCTACCCAAATTATTACGGGTCGGGATGGATGCTGGAATTAAAACATTACTGAAACCATAAATAATGTGATGACAATATTAAAGTGATACTATACAAATCTATTGCAATAGATATTGTAAGGAATAGATAATAATACAACTCAAACAGTGTAGTGTAGCAACCATAGAATAAAACAGAATTTGAATTAAATATTGTGCAAATGACGATACAATTAATTTTAATGACAATGAACTGTTATTAAGTAACATGGTCAATGAACCTTTGAACCTAGTTCCTAGTTTCAAATAAAAAATAATCAAACATTTTCATGATACTACTGATGAAAACAAAAATTGAGGAAACAGAAGCCAGAGTAGGCCTACTGCAATAGGATAGCCTACTAATACAGTAGCTTATTGCTAGATGAAATAGATGTCATCAGCTTTGAAGTTATTCGAACTTTTGACAAGGAACAGCAATAACAAACAAGTGAACAGCGAGAGAAACCTCGAGTAAATAACGAATACTTTTAGAATTACACAGAAATGTATCTGAATGATTTTTTATCTATCAACTGGAATTAATGCCTACTTTTCTGACTTACACAAAATTGTATTCAATTTATATGATGACATGGTATGCTTGAATGCAGCGACTTCAAATGATAATATTATCTGAATGTGATAGGGCTAACCGATTGCTAACCTCCAGTTTACACAATGAGATTGGTTTAGTGGTATTATGCAATAACATTACCGTACTCAATTAGCAGCCGCGGTTGTAATTAGTTGGAGCGTTATCTCTGATAAAGCTCTGACTGACGCTATTCTTGCGGTAAATAGTTTGATTCTCGTTCAGCCAGGCATATTTTGCATAATCATTCACCTTATTAGCCACGCACAAGTCTCAGACTCATGCGGGCATCATCAGAAAAAATAAAAGATCTAACGAAGGATAGAGCAAAACTAGTAGTACTTCAAACCTACAAAGTTAAACTGATATTTCAAAATATTCATTTCTCTACAAAGCTTACTGAGTATTTAGAATTGAGAAGCCCTGAAAAGCATTGTAGAGAAATTTTCAAGCTGGACCGCATCTCACAAAATGAATATTGTGCATGCACAGTTAAAGGATCAGCGTAACTTTGTAGGTTTGAAGTAAAACTAGTTTTGCTCCATCCTTCTATAGATCTTTATTTTTTTCTGATGATGACCGCATGAGTCTGAGACTTGTGCGTGGCTAATAAGGTGAATGATTATGCAAAATATGCCTGGCTGAATAAGAATCAAACTCTTTAACGCAGGAGTAGCCAGCTTTATCAGAGAGGGAGAATTTAGTCAGTAGCTGATTACACAAGTGGAAATTAAGAATAAAATATTCAAGAAGAATAAGCTTCATTTCAAAAAACGTATTTTTGAAGATTGTAATAAAGTTTCAAGCCTAAACAACAATAAAGCAAGAATGCTAGTACAGTTCAGATGTTGAATGGATCACAGGTATTAAAAGTTTTAAACTGTTTGAGTAAGTTTTAGAAATGACAACACTTTGAAATTGCTTGTTCTACAGTGAAGTTAAAGTATAGGTATTTCAACTTTTTCTCTATATTTCGGAAATTTCAATAAATTAACCTAATTTAAGTGAGAAATAAAAAAATGTGCTAAAGAGGTTGGCGGCTTAAAAGTTTTTTCAATATACTGTAATAATGAATGTACATGTGGAAAGGTTACTTCAACCTACAATATTAATTTATAAAATTTAGATCATTCGCAAGCACTTGTGAATTAGTTTCCATGCTACCGTTGTTAAGTTTCATTTTACATGACTTGTAATAATACATTTTACGAAAAATTGAAATAAATAAATAAACTAAAACTAATAAAGGTGCAAGATTGAGTTTTCGGAACTTAAATCTAAAATAGTTGTTTTTATTTTACAATACGCAGTCTTCATAGGTGTAAAAACACAGATAAATTACAGCTATAATAAAAAATCAACATAAAAATAGTATTTTAATGAATGATCATTATTGTAATTTTTCAAGGTTGAGAATCATGCATCTGAATTTGGAGTCGAAAATAAAATATATACTTACTCCATTTATCGAAAACTTTTCCTAATTTCAGACAAACTTGCACAAATTTATAAGAAAACGAATGTACGAGACATTTCTCGAAATTTCTATATCTTAATGAGATGATAGAGTGAAAGATATTGAAGCAAATGCCGCATCATTATAGATTTTAATAAATTCCGAATTCTCATGGAATTCTATCAATGGAATGAGAATTCGTAATTTACTAAAATTTATGTTGATTTAGCAAATGTGAATAATTGTAATATCTAAGGATTAATTCCACTAGCTTATTAACCGTAGCATTGATTTATAAAAATTATGATCGCAGAATCAATCATTAATATATAAAAACAAAACAGGCGATGATGATAATAATATATTACCATGATCATTAAATGATGATAAAAATCACATATAAAATCCACGCATCTTGGAAAAATTGTCTAATAATTATAATATTTTTATTGTTGATCAAGATCCATTGCAGTTTTTTAAAGAATGGCATGCAATGCGCAATATAATTAATAACCATTCGACAGTAAGTGGGACACTCATTCCAGTAACAATAAATTAGACATTAATCTTCTAATTACGTATTTAGTCACATGAAATCACATCGATTTTCTGTGTTTGAAATCAACAGTAATTTTATTATTGAATTCAACACACTCAATATTTTCAAAAATTCAATAAATTTTCTGTCTGAAAATATTTTTCTAACATTTCATAAGTCTATTAGCTTGTAAATAGAGGCCTTTAAGCATTATTCAAATTTAGACAAGATGTTAAATGAACTGTTTGATGCAATCGTTTATCACAACTATAATTTTTTAAAAAGCAAAGAAAAAGCAGATCTTTATATTGTGCAATAATAATTATTAATAGCTTTCTCTTATAATGCAATTGTTCTACATTGTTTCTTCATTCTTCGTCACAAATTCACTCATCTAATTTTTGTGATCCGGTACCCGAGTTCTTATTAATGAAATATAGCCAGAGTTTAAATTAGATTGAGAATATTGAACAATTTATTGTATCGTTAGCAATCCACCAATTTATTCAAAACGAATAGTGAACAATGTTGGATTTATCAATCTTTTTCTGAAATTAAATGCAATCCCCATGTTCAAAATTTTAATAAAGTGAAAGTGTACTACATGATTGAGCTCTTCCAAAAAAGCATTTTCAACTGTGCTTTGCTTCAAAGTGCTAGTTGATAAATGAAACATCAAAAGAATTTCAACGCAAATAAGATGATTTTGAATTTAAATGGTATTGGTATGGTAATAACGTACATTATTGGAAATAAATCAAATAATATAACTTGATCTAAATTTCCTCAAATTTCGAATTCTAATTTCACAGCAAATAAAAGTTCTTAGACTATCATTTCCCGGTGGTTCGGAACCCACCTAAAACTGTAGGTCCAACTCATCAATCACCATCATCCAATTCATTTCCCACACACAGGTCTCAGACCTATGTGGGCTTCATCCTCCGAAAAAAAATACATGAAAATTTTAGGAATTTGGCTCATAGATAAAAATTAAGAGGCAAAATATATTTCTAATATGAACGACAATTTCTACAACACTAACTATAAATTAAAAATTTGAAGCATAGTTTATGTTTTTCTATTCATTTAATCTTTCAATATATAAATAAAATATTCTGTAACTGGAATCAGTTCATGGAATACGATATATTACAGGTATAATTCGAGAAATTAAATATACATACATCAACAGTTTGGATTACTTATTTAGTTCTTAAAATTGTAGAGTGAAGAGCTTGTTAAAAAGTTGAAAATATTAGGCATGAAATAAATTGATAGATTGAATTCAAGAAAAACAAATAAATCACATTTGACACAAGAAATAAAATTAGAACGACTGAAATTAAATTTTAAAGCATACGCCAGTATTTGCATCATAAAAAATAGATAATATTTGATATGAAAGAGTCTTAGTTGAATCAAACTTTTATAGTTTATGGGGTTTCAACAACTAACCGAACTTTAAATGTTGATAAAAGTTGTGCACAGTGTTACTATAAAGTTGAAATAGGCAACAATAGATACTTTTATTTATTAAATATATCATTGATACATGAGACAAAAGAAAACATATCTAGGACCAGAAAGCTTCATTTTTTTAAAATAAGAATGAACTCAAAGTCTTCACATATTTGAGCTTTATAACTTGTAGGATTCGTTTACAAAAATGCAACGTTCGACTTTCAAGCTGAATGACTATTAATGATTTTAGATTGAACTGCATTTTTACAATTATGATTTATTCTGCCAAGTCTCGGATCAAGTTAATGTTTAATACTTTTAATAAGTACCATTTTTGACATTTGAAACACTTTCTGATATTGTTAGTTTAAAATTTCAAAGCTTTGAGCAAACTATATTCATAAATAAGCCCATACAGTACTTTATAATTCCTTGAATAACTTTCCTACTACACTACTTCAAATGTGAAATTATTTAATTTTTTACATTAATCGAACTTGCGACTGCGCTTTTTTCTCATACACGGAATTAATTATCAAGAAGAAATTGTATTACTGTAATAGTTTTCAAAATTATGTGTGATTATTAAAAAACACAATACAAACCTTTATACAACTAATATCATCTTCAGTAATGCTACAGCTGCTGCAATTATTTTATTGCATTTTTATGTGAAAATAATTTTAAACTCTGGATACATGACAAACAATGCATGTAACACATCACATACATATGACAACTTCAATCAGACAATTAGGAAATGCCATTAAATCTTACCTCTGAAAACTTTCTTCAATATTAATGGAGATAAGCTAACTCTAACCTTAATGCTACAAGTTCAACTTGAATGTCAACATGTCTGACCTAGCCAGGTCACACGATATTCTATTTTTTTTATTCTAATGTCAAACTATAAAACTTTCTAGATTTTGGAAATTGTTAGAATATATTATTCAAATGTATGATAACTGTAACGTACGACAACGGTAGTATTTAACTAAAAGCAAAAAAGAATGGAGTTCACAAATTGGTGATTGTTTCGACAATCTTAAAACAACGTTTCATTTTTTACATTGAAACACCAAAAACAAACGTATTTTGTTTCGAAATTTAATTTATATTTATAAAATATCTGGAACGCATTAATTTAACCAATCAATTGTATTGGAGCAGAAAAATTTGTAGTAGTTACAAAGTGAAGAACACTCCTTACTGGAGGGTTCAGATCTCTAAGATAAAAAGTAGGTACTATACCAATGAAACAGTTGATATCGACGCACACTAGACCCTCTCTAATCCGACTCCAGTTCACTACTACAGCGTGCTCTACCAATCACTTGAGTGTGGATGTGGAGGAGTGACGATACCTTATCCTAGCCGACTTAAACGAACATTTTTACTAGACGAAAGATCGGTTGTCGTCATTTGACCCAGGCCACTTTATCTTTCACTGTTTATCTCAAATCTCCTATTCAGACATCAAATTTTAGTTACCGTTCCGTTTGAAGCGGCTAGGAAAGCATAAATCAAGTCAATACACGTTACTGAGCGTAAAATTCAAACAACTTGTAAAAGATAACATTGAATGCGTTTTTATTGTAATAAATCTTTATTACTTCTTCACTAAATTGGTTGACTTTGTAATACTGAACAGTATTTCAGTACTCTAGAAATAAGATAAAAAGTGAATTTTATCAGCCTCCTCCAGTAATCGCACATTGTCAACATTATCACATTATCATTTCGGGTCGAGCGATGACGCTTTCTCAACCGCCATAAACGGGGAAAAGTTCAACTTAAAATCCTACAAGAGATCCATTGTTGAATTGCATCAACAGAAAACAAAGGAATTCCCGCGTGATCAGTCCTCGGCCTGAAGCATTAAGACGGCATTGTTTGCTACGCAGTCACCGCATTCAGTGCCACCCGAGTTATGCAAGCCACGTTTTGTTGCTCAGAAATAAACAATGTTGGTTTGAATTTGCAAATTATTATTTATTTCTGAGCTTCAAAAAATAAACGCTGTGGCTGTTCAGTGAAATCCGCAGTAATAGGCCAGGCCTCTAGGTAAGTTTTACTAGCCCTTCACGGAAACAATTAAAATACACTGCTTGATCCATACAAGTACGGATACAATGTACTGAACCAATTGACCGAAACGATGGCGCAATAACCTCTCTTAAGTCATACACTGTACATGCGCAAATAGTGTGTAGCAATGCTACTTATAAAGCTTATTATGTCCATTTTTCAGTAGTCGAGTAATTCCTGACGCTATCAAAACGTACAAGTTTCAGTTTTCAGCGGCAGCCTGAATACTTCAACTGAACAATCAACATTATAAACAATTGCACGACATGAACTATTTACGTCAAAGAATGACACTTTACGAAAAAGTATATAGTGAATGTATCTAAGTGCGTGTGTCATGAGGTGGTGGAGTGCATCACGTTGCTTTCCAGTTGTTGAGCGAGTGTGAGTGGGAGGAGTGGGGGTTGTGAGAGGAGGAGCGGGAGGCGGCTGCAGCTTGAGCGGCGGCTGCTGGACTGGGAATCATGTCGAGCAGGTACTGGCGGTGAAGGTCGGCTGCCTGACGTTGCAGTTCGACTAAATTGGCAACAGGGCCCTTGCCAGACGATGCAGCCTGCGCCATGGCTAGTTGGTAGGGATAGAGGAGGGGCGAGAAGGGGAGCATGTGAGCGGGCAGTGGGGAGGGCTGGTGGGGGGCGAGGCCGCGCAGCAGTTGCTGGTGCAGGGCGAACTGCGCCTGCGCTTGAGCCGCCTGAGCAGCGGCTGCCGCCTTACTGCTGCTGCTCTCGCCGCTGTTGGCCTTGGGGCCGGGAGGTGTTTGAGGCGGCGGCGGCGTGGGCGTGGCGTGACGAGCGGCCGGCGTTGGTGGTTTGGGCGGAGGCGGCGGAGGGGCGGCTATCAACTGCACTGATGCAGCTGCTGTACCCACATCCTGCTGGTGCTGTTGCTGTTGTTGTTGCTGCTGCTGATGATGGTGACTGTTGCTGTTGTTGTTGGTGGTGGTGTTGTTGTTGTTGGTTGTCTGCTGCGGTGGCGAAGCCTGCGCCAGCCGTTGCTCAATCTCCTGTTCCTGTTGCAGCGCTTTCACAAATGCCGTTTTCAGCCGATTCGTGTGCTCCGCTTTCAGCGATTTCTTCACGTTGGTTGTCACGCACTGCTCACAGATCACCTTCGGATCTTTACCTGCACATAGCACATTTAAAAAAATTATCATTTTTAATGGGTATAAATTCATGAGATAATAATACTGAATTTCATAATTAAAAAAAAAAACAAAACAAATAAAGCAATAATTAAGGGGCATACTTCAAAACGAAATGTTCTTTGGCGCATTGTTTGAGCGCCTAGTGCTAGATGAGAATTTTGTAAAAATTATATCATAAATTGCCTTGTTCTCTATTTAGTTCTAGTTCATCCAAGGCTTTTAAGAGACTTACATTTCTTGAGAGAAATACTTATTACAATGTGAATCATTTTCTTACAGTAAAACAAGTAACATGTACATGTTATTTGACAAATCAGTGCCATAATTGGATCCATTAAGAGTTCTATTTGTTGAGATTTTACAGTTTTTAATAATTTATTGTGTAAGTTTTGACTTCATATTTAATCTATGTACAAATATTTAAAATCCATTAATGAATTTTCTAAAAATACCAGTACTTCAATGAATTTCGAACAATTATTAATTATTATATCACTCAATATCTTATACAAACAGTGTTCGGTTGCAGGAAAGTTCATTAAGTTCAGGAAAGTTGAATATTATGGGACATTAAATAAGGCCTCTTTTGTTATTTGACATCAAATCCCTCATTAAGACCTGTTATTATTCATGTATAGTATAACCTTGAGTGCAATTGATTGTTGACATTATTTTTTTTTAATATTAGTGTACTCGTGTACGCTAATACTTTGAAGGCAATAAAGAATATTGTATAGTATTTTGTTAAATTGCACTCTGTACACTACATCGATCAATTTGTAGGCATTAATTTCTTCAAATGCATTCATAGGTTTTTATAAGTATTATTCGTTTTTAGACTACTTGAACGAATTGATACAGTACACGATGCGTATCATATCACAAATTTGTACTGTTTCTCGTTTTATTTTCTCTAGTAACCCATTTTTGTAACGGAATATTTTTGTACAACTCCCACCAGTGCGAAAAGATGTATCTTTCTGCTGACTAAGTATTGAATCAGAAATTTTACCTATGCCCGTTTTTTTTTAAGAGAATGTGATTTTGGCATTGATTTTTTGATTTGTGTAACAATGCATTTTTCAAGGCAAAAAATATTGAATTTTTTAAAAAACTTCCATCATTTAAGGAAAGGTGAAGAATTTTCGTGCAATCCAACAGCCCATTGAAAAAAAAACATCATTGTAATCCCTATCTACGTAATTGAGCTATAATGGTAGTCTAAATATATTGCTTCTTCCATTAAAGTCTTCCAATAAGTAATGAAAAGTGGATAAATTTCGCGCACTCCACCAATTGAACGAACCCCAATCAAGTGATTGAGCTATAATTGTAGTCTTAATTGTATCTTCAATTTTATCTACTTGAAATGAGTGAGTGACCTTTGGACGAATTCTTTTCCCACTTCCATACGGGAGTGAAGTTGGTTGTGCACTGCGAACAGCGGAAGGGCTCGGGCGGCGGAGGCGACTTGTGCTCCTTTGTTATGTAGTCGACAATGTGCTCCAGGCCGAGCAGGTAGATGAACTCCGTATTCGACGGATTCGGAATGAAATGCATTTCGGGCGGCGGAGGTTTCGGCGGTGGAATCTGAAAGAGCACAACACAGATTTGATTATTTGCACCTACAGTTTTAGGTGGGCTGCGAAACACCACAAGTGATTTTACAGCTGAGAAAAGAGTCAAAACGATATACTAACACTATAATAATAAATAGAAAGAATTTTTAATTACAGTAATTAAATATGAAGTTTAGCAGGTACACTTACACTCTACATCACCCGATAACAGAAGTTGCATTTGAACGTTTTTAATGCATCAGAAACTAATAATTGCAGTGCCATTCAGACGAGTACACACTTTCTAGAAGATGCAAAGAACCTTCATTGGAATTTCAGTACAGCTTTTACGTCATTTTGATCCATGCATAAACGTTGCACGGTGATTGGATAAAGGTGAGTTGTGAATTTTTTAAATTGGTCCTTAAATTAACTTATTCTGAGTGCAGTTACATTGCTATATGATTTTAAATAACTGCCTAATTTATAAATACGAAACTCAATTTTCCATAAATATAAACATTTTTCCAGATTCCTGTAGATTTTCAAAAACTCTACACGTCCAAGCATGACAAGTGAGTGACGCACATTAGACTGAAATTTTTTGAACGCACCATCCTCAACTTTGTTCAGATGTACAGAGATGGCAGACAATCAATTCTGGTTACTTTGGCATTCATTATTCAAAACAATAAAATTGAAACTTAAAAAGCGCATTTCATTCAAGTTTAGGTTCAGTTTTCAGCGGCTAGGAAACCTTAGTTCACCTGGTTACATTCATTAGAATATTAAATGATAGAAGAATGGCGAGTGGCATTACCTGCAGTAACGTTTTCTCCAGCTGTTTGCGCAAAGCGAGTTTAGCGGCAGCCTGGCGTTGTGCTGGTGTTTGCGTTTCTTCCATTCGTACGCCTCGATCACGATCCTTGAAAGGCAAACAAAATAAAAATAAATATAATTTCAAGTGCCAAAACAAAATGAAATTGTTTTAATAAAGAGAGCAGACAAGTCTGAAACACAGAAAATAAATTAATATAGATGATGACTGAACTATAACAGTAGACGAAACATTAAAGAAAAACTTATGTATCTTTCCTCCGGATAAAGTGAAGAATTTTTTAGACTTTTAGAAATTGTGAAAAATCATAACTCCACACATGCTCTTTAGTCGATAAATCAAGCTATGACTTGTAATTTAACTTATTGGATTTAGTTACTTAATGGTTTACAAAAATATTTTTTACAGTTGTTAGAATTCTCAATTGAAAGTGTTTCATCTGACAAAAATGCTCGACTGTCTAGTTACCGGTACTATATTGCGAATATTTTTTTTTATTCTTTTAGTATAATTGCATAAAATAAACGCATGTATTTTTTATGTCAATAAAAGTATCCTTGATAGTGGAGCATACAGGGAAAGCAGAAAACTTTTTATTCAATTATTATGAATTTATTTATTATCTACCATTTGCTAATGTATTATTCATTAGAAAGACCGTATTCGGGTCATAGATTCGATACTAAAGACTTCCACCTGTAGAGATACAGCAATATTCAAGAGCTATATTGAAGAATAGTATTCATAGAATAGAAGTTCATAAAACGAAAGGAAAATAAAAAGTAAACTGTACAACTGTAAAGTCATAAAACACATTTCTCAAGGATGATACAAATTGCACAAAATCTATTTATTGTAAAGTATAGTAAAGTATTGTAAAGTTGCAAGAGACGAAATTTCAATAATGACAGATATGAATACTGAAGCGGGGCCAGTACAGCAAAATAAAGAGCAATCAAAAAACTTCGAACAATGAATAATGCAACAGGATGAAGTCTCAAACTACACACCTACTGCTTAAGGGCAAGGAAAATGTAATACGATGACTACAATACAAAAAACGCCAGTGAATAAACAACATCCTAACCTGTTCGTTGAGTTGTTGCATTTGTAAATTTACGTTTCCTACTTTATTATCCACATTTCCAGGCAGCTTGAAATCATCATATCATTATTAGATTTGATAATATCAACAAATCAACAATTGCAATATTATTATAACAAACAAATTAGCATCAACAGCATCAAACGTGATTTATTGATAGGAACCACATTGAAAGAACAATCTCGTGTAGCAAACCACAATTGAAATTATATTAGAACCTATACACACAGGTTAAATTGTTATACATGCTCTGAATCGATCATTTTATTCATTTAAAATAGAAGGAAAACTTGACACAGAAAGCATTTAGTTGACCTTCACTTTTTAGGCTCGTGTTAATGTCAAAAAATGAAATACATGATAAGATTTCAAAAGCATGCAATACACTTATTCTGGAAGTAAGTTTACTCAAGTATAATTTTTAAACAAAAGACTACAATTATGAATTTCCATCACAATTTCAAATACAATACGATAATCACCTATTTATTCTGATTAAATAAAGACTTTTTGTAGTCAAACTACTTATTAGATTCGATCTATTCATTTTTTATCTAAATTTGCAATGTCTTGAATGCATCAGCTTTAAAAATCTTCAAGTCACTGACAGTTGACTGAATACATAAGAATTGTAAAATTTCTCTATCGTGTAAAAACCGATGACAAAAATAGTGTCAATTTTTCAAGAAATTCTCATTTTTTCAACAGTCTAGTTTCAATGCTAATGGCATCATCCTTAGTTTCGACTCAACAGGATAATGTAATGAGCATTAAAATCAACATTTCTTCTAATAAAACTATTTTTAGTAGTATTGGCCATATTTTTTTAATAAATGTTCAGGTGTTGAAATCCATTGTGAATAGCTGTTCTACAGCAAATTTACTGCCTTTATTATTAGCAACACAATTTAAAGCCGAAATCCAAATGTTCTATGAATGTAACGTTTTTTATCTCCAGTGAGACTTTTGAACTGCAGGTGTTTCATAAAAAAAGAAGAGGAATCAAATAGGAGAAAAATAATAGAAGTTGGTACCTGTTGAGCGGGAGAGTGGGTTGGAGCGGGCGAGTGGCGCGCGTCTCTCGATTTGTCCTGTGAGTTGGGCGTGGTTGAGCCAGAGTAGCCACCCATCATCACATTGGGTGGTGTACTCATCATGCCACGACCTCCCAGAACGCCACTGCCGCCTATCAAATCAAAAATTACAATTTTTATTTACTTCCATCATATTAGACATAAATTTTAATTTGTAGAATAATAATGTTATTGAAACAGTGAAGAGCAGACACAACATCTTCATTTCATTTCAATTGTATATTTATTCATGCAGTGCTATTCAATATGAAGAAGAATCCAGAAAATGAAAGGTTTATAGATCACTCACATAATACTAGAATAAGAAATATCAATATGGTAACACCAACAATGATCACATCTTTTAGTCAGAGATCTTTTCTTTATATTGGGCCAAAACACTTCAATAAACTTCCTCAATATATAAAAGAGGAAACTACACTTAGCCGTTTCAAGACTAGTTTAACAATGTGGCTGATTGCCTATGGAGTAGGTCCATGCGATGTTTTAATGACTAGTAAGTTAGAATAGATTAATCAATAAGTAAATAATATAGATTTAATGTAAAAGTATAGCATACTAATAAGGCTACTCCACTGGTATCGATTTCATGTTTTGATTGAGAATTTATTATATTATTGATTTCATGTTTTTGTTGTGTTTAACGACTCTCCAACCGAACACATACATTTTTATAGTGTTTTTTGGTTTTTGCAAAATTGTTTCAGAGAATTTCCTTCCATTTTACGAATTGTATTTTTCTTGTATATGAAATGAATAAACTCCTCTGAATACTGGACAAATGTTCGGAGAAAAATTGAATTGAATTTCATTTCAATTACTATTACTGTATGAATGATAGTTCATCAGCTGATAATTTTGTTTTTATCGAAGTTCAACATTTATTTTATTTGCTAGTTATTTTAGAATAATTATCCATCAATTTTATCAATTGAAACTCACACTCATAAATTAGTTAAAACTCACATTCAAACAATAGAAAATATAAATATAAAAACATTTTCAGAGAAAAATTCATGGAAAGAAGAAATTTGAAAACTTTTAACAACTCTGGTAAAAGTTCCCATCACGGCCAAATTTTCGCTATTGTCATCATGAGTAAGAATGGAACTTGACATTCCTCCTCCACGGTATGGCGAGTACTGAAACATCGTCTGTAGATGAACCCATACAAACTTTGTAATTGCTAAGTTTTTAAATTCCAGCACACAAAAGTAAAAGTTTAGTCGCCGTCTAACTACAAGCAACAGCGCCAGTGCAGCCATTTTAATTTTATTAATCATATGTTGATCATTGTAGCTTGTACAATAAAAACATAGGTCATACAATATTCTTAAAATATAAAACAAGTCATACAATCCTCATAAAATGTATAAAACATACAAAATAACTCAGTGTTATAACTTATATTAAGTTCTTCGAAAAAAATGTCACCAAGAATGACCACAACTTTTTAATTTCTCTGAAATTGAAAAATTCTTCTATGCTGTAGAAGCACTTCGTATGTAGCCAAGACTTCAAGCTTCTCCTATACTTCGAGTCAGTTTCTATTTGTCGAAGCTCTGCAGGAAGGGCAATATGGATCTTCTTACCCATACACCGAGGATTTGCTTCATAAAAATAAGTTCTGTGAGCTTCGAGTCTTACATTTACCCTGCTTCTTGTATTGTATGCGTGGAAGTCCGCTCCAGTCATCCATTCACTCTTAAAATTTAATGCCCTACATACTGAAAAGTAAACAAACGGCAAGTAAGCGGCAATGGCGGGCCGCTTAGCGCAGTTGGTTGGGGTGTCGCAACTTCAGCGAATCCCGCTCCACCGTCTGGCATCTATGTGTAATCATTCACCTCATTACCCACGCACAAGTCTCGGACTTATGTGGGCATCATCAGCAATAAACGAAATCCTTGCTGATATGAATAAGTCTCTGCAAGGGTATAATGATGGTTTCCGAAGCATAACCCTTAGTGCTCTCTTCTACACTCTAAAAACACGAATGCAGTTACTTGAAGCTCCCCATGCGACAATACCATAGAACAACAAAGGCTCAAAGTATCCATGGTATGATATTTTTACGATATTCTCATTAGTCATTTCAATTAATCTGGACATGACATGGACTGCCGAGTTCAGTTTTTCCACCAATGTCTCTATGAGTCTTCCAGGTCAGGCACTGATCAATAAAAATACCCAGAAACTTAATGCAATCAACCCTTTCAATGATAGTTGCCATGATTGGAGCAATACCCAGCCTCGAAGAATATTTTAGAATTTTAAACTTTCCTCGTCCTAGGTACATTAAAATGATATTTTCTTCTTTTAGTTTGGAAGGAATAAACTATTAGTTCTGTGAACAGTAGATCTCACTCGCTCAACAGTCACTCAAAAGGGGATGACATTTTCGAAAAACGTTGAAGAGCATTTTCGACTCGATTTTAATTCCTTAATATTTTATTGATGACATAAACTGTAAAAATTAATATTTGAAAAGACCAAAGTTTTTGATTCCCCTAGAAATCACCCCTTATACAAAAAATAGAGGGTTCTATAAATCTCCAACCATGAAAAACAGACATTCTTCATAAAAAAATGGATAAAATTATAGTTGTTTTTCACATGTGATGATCAACATATACTATCTGGTTCTTCTTTTCAACGGTATATTTTTTAATCATAATATTGTCTGACCTAAAAAATATTTTTGAACATCTAAATACTAAAAATTGAATAAGACTATTCAAGTCTAATTAAAAGAATAAGTTGAATAACTTATGACATAGATTAAAATAGATTGATTAGTGTGAAAGAATAAATTAAAATATAAATTATTGTGATAGAATAACTTATAATGCAATTAAAAGTCGGTCACGTTATATTATCCATTGAATATATAGTAGTGCATATAAGAAAAAAGCTCATATTGATACAAATTCAGTAACTAACCAATTAACTATATATAAGAAGGAAGCTCATATTGATACAACTTCGCTTTATTTGGAAAAAATTTGGCCACCAAATTGAATTTGAAAAATAAAATATATACATCGCTGTGCCTAGGAATAAGGAACATCCATATGGAAAATCATAACAATTGGTCTAGGCGTTCGTCCGTAATCGTGAGACAGACAGACAGAAAGACAGAGAAAATGCAGAGGGTCTTAAAGGATAGACCTCACTCCGTTCGGTCAATGATTGCAATCTGTTCCTTTTGAATAATCCAAATTATCAGGTAATTAATATTGGCATCCGCTCTTCATGCCATACTCTTCATTTTTATTTACTTCTTCAACTATGACAACTTTTCTTCTCCCTCAGTGCATACTGTCTCTTTATTATACTGTAGTTATTTATACTCATCAATAGTTGAATTATTGCAATCTGTTTTTTTTTTTTAATATCCCAATATTACTCATCAATGAATATTATGATTATCTCTTCCCTTATTTTGAAATATGGCGTCATTTCGTCAGCGGCTGAGAGTATATTCAAAGTTCAAAAGAGGAAAACTACTCACACTGCCCTCGCTCTAAATTGTTGAGACATGCTTCCACACAATGGGAAATCTATATACAGTAGTTCCAGCCTTTGTGGAGATACACAAGGGGAAGAAATCTAGCTAGTTTCAGCCGTTAAGGAGACACTCATAACTATAACACACGCCGATCAAACTTAATTTCTACAGTTGCCCACAGAACTGCCCTTATTGAATGATCGTCTCAGTACATAGGTCCAAAAATCAATAATGCTTTGCCAATTGAACAAAAGAATCTAAATAATCATAGAAAGTTTAAAGTTAAACTCAGGAATTGGCTAGTAGACAGGGCATTCTACTCAGTGGAAGAGTTTTTTAATTGGGCCACATAGATTATATGTTTTTCTGGTTTTAGTTTTTTTTTTTCTTAAATTATTCGACTCATCCCCTGTCTGGCTATTGCTCAGATGTATTCGGGATGTAATAAGACATTTTATACAATATATAATCTATGTATCTGTTCATCTATTTATGCTACACTTTTTGCGCATTCACAAAAAAGAGTTGCTCACTAAATAGCTATTTTTGGTTTTTTATTATTATCATCATCAACATTTGTCATCACTAAAGTATTTTTTACTTTATATATTTCTTTTATTTTCAAGTGTTTGCATTGAATGAAATGTTACCTATTGCTCTGCTTTTAAAATTATTATTTATCTGAGTTTCCAATTTATGCTTACATGAATTGTAGATATTAATAAGAGCTATGCACCGCCTACCACTTGACTACATAGTTTCTTCCCTGAATATTGGTAGCAGAGCTTCTTTGTTATATTATACTGCATATTATCTTAATTGATGTTTCATACCTCTCTGCATGTTGGGCGTGGTTGGATGCATGTTGGGCGGCATGCCTGGAGCCAGACTGCGGCTTCCCGCTTGCGGCATCATCAGTGGTGGGGGCGGATGTGGGGGATGGTGAAGGGAAGAGGGGGCGCCCCGTTGCGGGGGGACCGCCTGACCCCCTCTCATCAGATGCGGCACATTGATGGCGCCTGGCTGTTGCTGTTGCTGCTTGCCCTGCATCTGTCCGGCAGCTGCTGCTCTGAGCAGAGGCGGCGGAGGAGGCGGCTGCACAGCAGCGGCTGCAACGGCTGGCGGCAGTTTGCCCCCTCCTGACTGCAGCTGTTGCTGCTGCTGGTGGTGGTTGGCTGCAGCTGTGTTGGACGAGGTGGGTGGCACGACGGCTATGTTCTCCTTCATCTGCTGCGACTGCCGCAGCTTCTTTAACAGCACCAGTTTCATTTCTTCGTTGCGCAACTCCTCCTGCGCCCGTCGCACCAGCTTCTCCCGTTCCAACACTTCCGCTGGACTCAGCTCCTACAATTCAAATTTTATTAATTATTATTGATACAGATAAAAAACAATGGGTGCGTTCTGGGAGACTGCACTGGTTGCACCGGTAGACTTGGCTGGCTAATCAAGAGAGATAGAATAGAATAAAATTGTATTGCCATATTGATAAAAATAAACATTCTCCTTAAAGGCTTAAATCCGATTACAATTCAATAAAATATGTAATCGTAAAACTACATTACAAAAAAGAATGAATACCTATTTAAATTTGTTTACACTTTTACCTACCAGGCCCTCATCAGAAAAGCAAAAAGCTTGTAATCTAGGAAGGAGTTTGGAACTTTTCTTTTGAAGTGCGATATAGCAAAACAGGAAATTAACAATACATATAAACAATCAACACATATACAAACACAATCAACACATAGAATTACAATGGAATACAACAAAAAACAAAAGACCGTTTTTCCCACCCAATCACTAATCTCACACATTGAAACTTTGGTGATTCTATCATTTATAGAAACACATCATAAATAAGAACAGCATTAGAAACCAAGTAGACTGTTGTTAAGAGAAATTAACCTACCAACATTAAGACAAACATACGTAAAAACGCAGTTCTATATTTTAATAAAAATAAACATATATTTATTTGATCCTCGGTGTATACCGTATCATTAATAAATTTATAAATGATCGATTTATTAATTTGTGACGGCAAAATGAGAACTGGTTTTTACAAGTAGAATCGATCTAGTGAATACGGTAGTATAGGAATTAGAGGCATTTGGGCGTATATGATACGGTATACACCGAGAATCAAATAAATATATGTCCATTTTTATTAAAATATAGAACTGCGTTTTTACGTATGTTTGTCTTAATGTTGGCAGGTTAATTTCTCTTAACAACAGTCTACTTGGTTTCTAATGCTGCTCTTATTTATGATGTGTTTCTGTAAAATAAATAATTTACTTTTTCTATTATTTTACAAGAGTAGTTACTAGAATATTTATTGCGGTCTTGAGTTTTTAACTCTAACCTATTAGAACTACTATTCGGAAAATGTTATAAATTATACTCATGTTTTTAAAATTGTTTTATCCACAATAGAGTAAGAATTGTGGCTCTTTGGTTTTAATAATTGAAAGTCCAGAGTTAGCCATGTCATGAGATTCGTCCCACGATTCGCCTATAAAGACTAATGCAGTATCATCCGCGAATGACCGCCAGCCATTTGATCAATTCGTCGGGTCATTTATCCATCTCTCCTGAGTAGCCAGAAATGTCTACTGGTGAAACCGGTGCAGACTCCCATAACGCTTACAATAACAATATAATTTTTACTAATGGGCTTCACTACTTAGGTCATCCTAAGTCATCCTGGAGATATCTAGGTAGCAGTGGTACTGTGCATACGTTGTCTGAACAGGCTCTGCGAATTTTGAAGCATAGAATTTTAATTCGAACGGATAAGTAGTATTTTTGTTTATTATTATTAGTATTTATAATATCTTAATAATTTACATCATTAACTTGTCTAATATAAGTTAAAGTATTTAAATAAAAAGTCAAATTCTATTTTCGAGGTTAGGTGTACCGATATTGATCAATTTTCTTGTAATTAAATAGTCTCAAGTTGACAATTGTAATAAATTAAGTAATATTTCATTAAACATTTAACTAAAATCAATTGAAAACAATTTTTAGCTAGGAAAATGAGTCCAAACAAGGCATCTAAATCTAATTGTTCAACTAAAACTCAAGTAGCTACGCGATCTCAACAATTATTAACGAAAAAATCTCCAACAGCTCTTAAAGCTACTGTAGATGTAGAAGAAAAGGTTGCTAAACTATTGAGTGATCACACCAAATTGAAAACAAAATTAGAAACATCACTAAAAAATTCTGAGGAAGAACGAATAGGGTTAGTGGATCACATAAAATCTCTGGAAGTTATTGTAAAATTGCAGCAGGAAGACCATAAAACTGAAATACTAAATCTCACGAGTCAATGTAGGTCTATGTCAGAGGAAATCGAAATATTAAAATCAAAAATAAACTTGGCTAATGTAAGATCTGAACCTCTGATCAATACAAAAAAAGTAGAACCTAAATCAAATGGGGAAAAAATAAATAGAAATGGTCAAACAAAAACGTATAGTCAGGTTTTGCAAACAGCAACCAAAACTAAAGTAAGGGCAAATAACGATAGGAAAGGTAGAGTACTGCTCTTGACATCCAGTCATGGACGAGACTGTAGTGACCTACTAAATAAAAGATTAAAAAATAAGTATGAAGTTCAGAGCTTTTTCAAACCAAGTGCCCCTATAAACGCTATCGTAGAGTCAGCACAGGAACAAACTAAAGATTTTGGAAAAAACGATTTTCTAATAGTACTGGGTGGCTCAAACAATATAAATGAACCTAATCTAAAACATCTTCCTGAAATAAATGAAAAAATTAAAGAGATTGTGCCACTCAGCCAAAAAACTAATGTAATAATAAGTACAATTCCGTATAGGTTTGATAGGCCAGAGCTAAATGAAGCCATTAAGTCAACAAATAAATCAATTCATAATACAATCAACAGCCTAAAAAATAAGAATTCTAAGCAGTTGGGGATTTGTTTTCTAAATGAAAGGCTGAAAAAACAAAACTTCACTAATCATGGTCTACATCTAAATCAATCTGGCAAAGTAATATTTTGTAATAGGCTGGCAGAGCTGATTGAAAGTCGTTTGCAATCTACTGTCAATAATTCTCCTAAACAATCATCTAACGAACCTTTTTTAGTAAAGTGGCTCAAAACCGGGAAGGGAAACTAGTTTCAGATGATAAATTCATATCTTCAATTGTATTAAAAGACGTTAATCGATCAAAAAATCAGGATAGCATTAGTGGAAGGAACTCTTGTAGCAATCTGATAGGCTCTCAAGATTCTAAGAGATTAAGTAAATCTACTTCAATATGCAAAAGCAACGATAAAGTAATAAGGGATGATAGGGAAGTACCGGTACTCACTGTGTTCCATCAGAATATTCAATACATTCGTAACAAAATAGATAGAATCGAAGTATTTTTTAAAGAAGAGGCTCCTGATATAGCTATTTTCACAGAGCATGGTTTAAAAGAAGATGAATTGTCACAACTTAATATTCCAAACTATTCATTGAAAACGTCGTATTGCAGGACATCTCATCGAAGTGGGGGAGTAGCTATCTTCACTAAAAATGCTAAGAATATGCAAATATTTAATTTAGAATATGCAGAGAAATTTGCTGTGGAAATGGATTTAGAAGTTACTGGTTTGAGAGTAAAAATCGACAATAATTTCGAAGTAGCGGTGTTAGGTATTTACAGGTCACCAAATGGGGAATGGAACAATTTTTGTGAACTATTCAATAGGCTTTTAGAGATTACTACTACTCGTTTTACAAACGTTATTGTAGCGGGAGATTTCAATACAGACTTTGCAACACAGAATAAAATGACAGAAGATTTAAAGGATATTATTTGCATGAATAACTTGGAAATAAAAGTTCATGAATATACCAGAGTCACAAGAACATCACAAACAATAATTGATAACATCCTTACTAATATAGATTACTCTAAAACAAGATTAGGCGGCTCGGAACTATCTGATCATGACTATCAAATCTTAGAGGTGGGGTTGCAAGGTCATAATTCAATTAAAAAGAGTAGAGTAATGAAAGAAATTCAACAATGTGAACAGGGGAATATCGATTGTTTGAAGCAGAATCTGCTACAAGAAAACTGGAGTAGGGTTTACAATAGCAATAGTTTAAATGACAAATATGATAGTTTCATTAATATTTTAAGGTTTCATATTACTATGAGTTGTCCAGTTAAAAAAGTCCCTGTAAAGAACAAATTAGACAAGATTGAAGAGTGGATAACTGATGATATCCTTGCTGAAAGAAATAGGGTTAAAGATGCATATGATGAATTCAAACTATCTAGAAATATGTTAAGTGAAGATAATTACAAAGCTCTAAAGAAAAACTATATGAAAAAAGTGAAAAGAGCGAAATGTAAGAAAACAGCTGAAATTTTGAATAATAGTGTGTACTTTAACACAGCAGTGTGGGATGTAATAAACAAAAATAGGCAAGTAGCTCATGTAGATGCTGCTTATACTAGTGTCCCCAGAATAATTAACGAAAATAAAAAATATATTGATGATAGTGTAGACATTTGTAATTTCTTTAACAGATATTATCAACTGGTTGCTAAGGATCTTCAAAAATCTCTTAATACAGGTATTAGTGATGCAAACATGAGGAATACTGAGGGGATTCAGAACGAATTAAAATTCCACCCAGTATGCCAAGACGAGTTGTCAAATATCATTGATAGTTTAAATAATAAAAAAACTGTAGGAATGGATGGGGTATCCAGTAAAATTCTGAAAGAATGTAAAGATCAATTGTTAGACCCTTTGATTCATCTGATCAATCATTCATTAGAACAAGGTGTTTTTCCAGATAATTTAAAAGAGGGGAAGATCTTGCCAATCTTCAAAAGTGGCGATAGAGAAAAGGTAGAAAACTATAGGCCCATTAGTATTTTAAATGTAATAAGTAAAATTTTTGAAAGAGTAGTTCTAAATAGGTTACTTCTGCACCTTCAAGAAGCTAACTTTATCTGTGATGAACAGCATGGCTTCCAGAAAGGGAGATCAACAAAAACAGCCATAGTTTCTCTAGTTGAAAAACTAATAGATATATTAGATTCAGGTGATAAAGCTACTGCAATCTTCGTAGATCTGTCAAAGGCATTTGATTGTGTTAATCATAGAACTTTATTGGAAATACTGCAAAATGTAGGTGTAAATGGGGTTGAACTGAAATGGTTTGAATCATATCTTATTGGGAGAAAACAATGTGTAGAACTAACTACAGTAGTTGGTAATAGTATAGTAAAGAATAAATCTAATAAATTAGAGGTGCAAGCTGGAGTGCCTCAGGGGTCAATACTAGGTCCATTGCTTTTTTTGTTATATGTCAACCGTTTACCTAAAGAATTAATTAGTGGTAGAGCCCTCTTATTTGCTGATGATACATCACTCATTTTCAGCAATTCCATTCTAGATAATTTAGAAATAAGTGCCCATATAGGTGTGCAGTCCATTGTCCAATTTTTAAACCAGTTGAAATTAACTATAAATAGTAAAAAATGCCAATACCTTCAATTCAAAAACAAACATAATTTAAATGAAGATAGGGCTATAAACGTGTTTGTAAACGATAATCAATTAGACCAGGAAGAAGAAATTGCATTTCTAGGAGTTACGTTGGATAGACGATTGACCTGGACTCCATACATTGAGAAAATATGTAGTAAAATTTCATCTGGGGTATTTGTCCTGCGACAGCTCGCTAGATTGAATGACAAAAAGTTACTTTTTACAGCTTACCATGGGCTCTTACTGTCACATATTAGGTATGCTATCTTAGTATGGGGTAATTCATCAAAACAAAATCTTGATAGGGTGTTTAAGATCCAAAAGAAAGCGGTTAGGTGTATAGAAAGAGTAAATAGATTAGATTCATGTAGGCCGTTGTTCAAGAGACTTGGTCTCCTAACTGTACCCTGCTTATATGTGTATGAAGCTACTCTATATGTAAAAACGAATGATATTAACCAAAATCTTGATGTACATGATTATAATACAAGAAGCCGAGGAGATTATCACTTGGTGAGTCACAATAGTAGCCTATTCAAACAAAAACCTAGTTATATTGGTAGGAAATTCTACAACAAGCTACCGCAGTTTTTGAAGAGTCTTGAAAATATAGAAATATTTAAAAATCAATTGAAGAAATATTTAGTTGATAAAGCTTTTTATAGTGTACAAGAGTTCCTTTCACATCAAAATTAAGCCTCACCTCAACTAATTGAAGTAATTATGGTATCTAGTGCATAATATTGTTGATCTGACTTGTCTTATACTCCTTAACTGGAGTCTCCAAGACGTAATCTACAAAAAAAAAAAAAAAAAAAAAAAAAAAAAAAAAAAAAAAAAAAAAAAAAAAAAAAAAAAAATCCGTTTACGAACGTAGATTCTTCCTACAATGGTTCATTGATAAAATGGCAAAAAGTACGCTATCCAACTAGACTTTCGATGCATTTGCTACTGTTCATGTATTGAAATCATAGTATAACCTATAACGAACTATGTTTTCCAAGTGCTGGTGGCAGTTTGACTTCACTGAACATCGTATCCTTCATGCATTATGTACTGAATATGCCAGTTGCGTGTATCTTCGAATCTGGTTCAAAAATTCATATTATCATTTCCTTTTGAATCGTTAATAATTGTGACATTGATAAAGTCACGTGCAAATTGTTTGAAGACCGAATAATAGTGCAATTTGGGATTTAAAAACTCAAACAGAATTTAGCACATGGACCCCCAGAATGTTACTACACTTTAAAAACAAAGCGTGCTTTAAATTATGCAAGGAAACATTTATTTAATTACTGAAAACTGAGAATTAATACAAAACTAATAATATAATTTGTTGCTTTTTTCTTCATTTATACACTACAAAACGGTTTCATGTTTCCATTATTACATTGAACTAATTAGAATAGACAAAAAAAAATAAATGCGTATGGCTTTAATTGGTGGGGAGACACGAGAAGTTCCACCTCGCCGCATGAGCCATGTTATTTGAAACAAGGTGGACATGCAATTTTTAGGTGGGTTCCAAACCACCGCTAAGTAATTTTACAGCAGAGAGCAGAGACATTATTGCTGGCCAATCCAATCTGTCATCCTTACAGAGAGGGCCCAGGAGAGTGTTGCTTAACTAATCTGATTGAACAGATACCTGCCACGGCTCACGGCTTTCACTTCCCTTTTAGAATAGTAAAAATTTCAATTTCAAATTAGTGAAAATATTCGTTCTAAGTACAAAGTGAAAAATATCAGCAAACTTAGAAAACAAATAATTTTGAAAGCAGTTTGATTTTTATCCTGTCTAAGGCCCGTTTGCACAGTACAAGTTTAACCTTTAGTTTAAACCAAATCTAAAAGTTTTGTAGTTTAAACTGTGGAATCACTTGAAAATCGTTTTCTCAGTCTGAGTTTAAACTGTGTCTGGAGTTTAAACTCTAGTCTAGTTTAAACTAGCGAAATGGGAGGTTTAAACCGAATAATACAGTTTAGCTGAATAATTTAAGGTAACCTCATATATGTTATGTTTGCTGTACAATGAACGATTGGTTATAAAGGAATAGGAAGATAAGTTATAAGAAAGTATGGAAGAGTTTATTGAGATTTTCAATGAAATTTAAGATGAGGACTACGATAATATTGTGACAGTAATGCCAAAAGTAAAAAAATATTAGACAAAGAATTAACCATTTTAATTCCTGCGATGAGGACGAATTTTTTAAACGTTTTCGCTTGCTAAAAGGAACTGCTAATATAATTTTAAATCAAATAAGACACTCAATCAAAAATACAACAACTTGGAACAGTGCGCTTTCTCCTGAAGAAATGTTTTTAATAACTCTCAGATACTTTGCTTCGGGAAGCTTTTTAATTAACGTGGATGATCATAGTGGAGTGTATGTAAGTACGGTTAGTAGAGTAGTGCATAAAGTTTCTCGAGCAATAGCAAGTTTAGCTCCAAAATATATTTGTCTAATATCGTTTTCTTCTCTTCTAAGCACTTCTGATCAAAACAACGTCGACAATCAATATTAACCGCAATGTAATAAATCAAATCTGTGAGCATGGCATAAACTTCATTCAAGACAAACATATGTTTTTTTGTAGTGTCAATGAAGACATTCTATTGTCAACCTAACACTAATCTAGTTTAACTTAAACTAGATTAGTAGAAGCACTGTGCAAACCAACTTGAGTTTAAACTCGATTAAGATAAACTAGTTTAGCATATCATACTGCGCAAACGGGCCTAAGTGTACGGGACGTTAGATGTAAGATTAGATTACTTTTTCCAAGGAAATTTGGTTTTTGAGGATTATCGTGTAATTACCTCTAATTTTCCTGTTTTAAAATTCTGAAAATATTTTTTTTCGTGATCAAGGTTATTGAAGATTATTTTTTGTGTATGAAGTTTTTAGTGAAGTTGGCAGTATTGAGCTGGAAACCCGGCTGTTTTTATCATGATGTACGTAATAGTATATTTCGCACCTAGGGCCGAAAATGTGTGTTTGCCGGCTCGAGATCGCGGTTTTCAAGTTCGAGACGAAGTCGAGAACTTGAAGCGTTTGAGAGCCGGCAAAACATTTTTGCCCATGTTGCGAACGCTATTTTTCGCCACACCACAAAATAACAAAACAACAATGTTGGAAATTTTGAAAGCGAAATTTTAAGGCTATGGTACTTGCAAGAATACAAGGAACGGCTATCACCTCTTTATCCAACCTACAGCGCTCTGGGTGGGCATTTTGTCAACTACTACAACTGTACGCCATAAGGTTAGTTGGTTAGGTTTTTTGTTGTTATTCCTGTTCCTGATTCAAAACCTGCATAAAAAACCAAAAACCTAACCAACTAACCTTTCTATACCAACAGTAACCTTTACCAACAGTTGCAGTAGTAGACAAAATTCCTAAAAACAAAAAACCTAACCAACCAAGAGAGGTTAGCAACAGTTGTAGTAGTTCACAAAATTCCCACCCAGAGCTCTGTAGGTTGAATAAAAAGGTTCTATTGTTTGATATCAAAACTACAAAATATTACATATTAAGTTATAGAAAGTGATCATTTTTGACATTTTAAATACTACGTACATATTAAATTATAAAAAATAAACATTTATTGATGGTTTAAATCTTTTTGTTTTACATAAAAGTTGGAAGGATTCATTTTTACAATCATGACTGCTGTATCCAGACACGATCAGCTGTCATTCAAGGTCATTTTCTTTTCCGCCCTAGGGCGGTAAACGTTTACAGACCTCGACGGAAACCGAACACTTTCGGCCTCCATATGACGCACGAAAAACAGCTCATTACGTCCTAGTGTGGCGAAAACTAATAAATAAATTTACATATTTTGCATGCAATAAACTGTAGTAAAGTCAGTGTCAGTAAAGTCACAGTGCACTTTTAACCCGCCATAGCAAATGAACGAAAGAAGATAGAAATATGAAATCTTCACCACATAAAATGTAAATTTTCCAAGTATCTCTAGAATTATGTTGAAGATCACGCGCGCGGGGAAAGATGCGTGCGCGCAACTGTGGTAATGAATTAACTAACATTTTCAGTTGTTTTCGCCAGTTGGATACAAGATTTTATTTTTTCTTTGTGGAATAGACCGTGATACATACTATGTTGGAATTGCTTGCCTTGTCACAATTTCTAAAAGGTATCACTTCCAACAAGACAGCGCTCCTCCAAACTACGAAAAATTGTTTTTGAGTGAAACATTCCCCTAGCGGTGGATAAGCAGGAAGCCTATCAAGCAATGACCACTACGGTCTCGGATCTAACGCCATTAGTCTTTTTCTTCAGGGTTATGCGAAGAAAAATGCATACTGTAACTGTGTCAACTATATTGACCACTTAAAACACAGTCTGAGACACTGTTGACTGTGACACCAGACGTCCTTTAATGCAAGTGAAAAGTATATAACTATCGTTTAGATGTTTGTAGGGCAACAAAAGTAGCCCAAATCGAATTGCAAAGAGTTGGAAAGAAACTTGCAAAGTTTTCCTTTAATTTGGTAAATATTTCACATTTCTGTCTTGCTTCGCTCATTTCCTATGACCGGTCAAAATAACACCATGGCTTTATGGACACACTGAATATTAACACCACATAGATTGTAGACTTGGAAGGCGCTATTTGATTTTACTGGTATAGTTAATAGATTTCATGTGATGCATCTACATGAAACAAAGAAGTTTAGTTCAAAATTCGTCTATTCATCAAACAATCAACGGACAATGGTTACAGAAAGTCGTTTCACGACTCTACAGTTTTTTCGACTCTACAGCCCAATATGGGCTTTGGTCTCTTCCACTACAGCCCTCCAAGCATCTCTATCACCAGCCATCCCTCTCTATCCTCTATATCCCATCTTCAAGATATCCTCTCTGATTTCATTCTCCCATCTTATCATTGGTATGCCTTTCTTCCTTCTTGAGTGAAGTTTTTCTTTGTATATTATTTTGGGCATTCTGGTTTTACTCATTCTGCAGATATGCCCAAACCACCTGTCTCTGCGCCTTTATAAAACATATAATATTACGGCTGTGTATCGATGATTCCAGCTTTGTCCTTGCTTTGTCCAGCTTGATGATTTGTCCTTCTTCTTCATTCTTCGCCCTCTAATAATTTAGTGTCTCTACGAATGAGCCTGCTTTTTAGAAGTTTCATGTTACTGAAGTACGCTCTATTTCCGGACATTATTCTTCATTTTATGCTGAAACTCATCTTGTTCTCATTATTCAGTTTAACGCCTAAATAACTAAAATGTTTCACTCCTTCAAATAATTTTAGATTCCTGCCTGGCTCCTAGATATTTTCACGAGAGTTATTTTATTTACATTTAGAGTGATATTGAATCGAGTGGGTAACAGATTATACCAAATAAATTTTTTGCAGCGGGGCTTAGAGGATTCAAAAAAATGAATTTAATAATCTATCAATGAATAGCCGGAAAGCTCGCTTCGCTCACCTTCTCACCTTAAATCGTATAGCCGCAGGGGAATAAATTTATACTAGCCAAAGAAAGACGAAAATGTTCACTAGAATTTCGAACTTTTCGGCCTCCTAATAGATAAGAACATCAAAAAATGCTAAAAAAAGAAGTCAAATTCATGGAGAATTTTGGGGGGAAATTGAAAAAACTTTTCTTAGTACACGTCTAGGTCCAAACTAAGCATGTATGCCAATTTAAACTTTTTCAAGCACTTAGTTTTCAAGAGCGCTTAAAACGTTGGGTAACTGCAAAACTTGGGCGTATTATCGGGGAATTTTTTTTTAGGACGTACACTTTTAAATCCTGAACATATTTACCAAATTTCAACTTTTTGGCCAAGTAGTTCTTGAGAACGCTATAAAAACGTCAATTTTGGGCGTATTTTCAAATCCCGTACTCGGCACGCGTTTAAGGTCTCGAATGAACATGTGTAGCAAATTTCAATTTTTTGGCCGAGTGGCTTTCAAGAAACGGTGATGAATGAGTGATATGATGAGTGGTATTTGGCTTTTATATGACCTTGATGGGAGGCAGCGGAGGCATTTCTTGGTCGTCGCTGTCGCTGTCATAGCTGCCGCCGCCGTTGGTGTATCCGTTGATGCGCGGCTCGTCGTCGGACACCACAACGATGTCAGGGCTCTCGGCGTAGCTGCGCAGCTCGGTTCGCGGCCGCAAACTGCGACGAGGTCCCCATCGATCACTCATCTCCACTCCAGCTGATCTGGGAGCCGGCGCCGTCGGCGGTGGCAGCTCTCTCCTGCTAATTACAACACACAATTCAACAAATATTCAATTAAAGTGAACACATCACAAACCACCAATGACTACAGTACACAGATGTAGTACAAAACAGAGAGCTAGTGTATTTTGGTGTTTGGTATTTTAGTGTATTTTGTGTAAAGATTTACACAAAATTGAACAGAGTATTATCAAATCTCTCTGAACAGGTTTCAGTGCTCCGTTTCAAGTCGACTTCCATGTCAATACTCATTTGAAATAATTTATTAACTTGATGCATTCTCCATTTCATGCAAATCATTACTACTACAAGTAACTTGAAGGCGGCTAACCCTGACAGCAGTAACTAAATCATTATATCAATGTACAAAATACATAAGGGCTCTCTGTTGCAGCGGTACCTCTGATAAAACCTCTCGTAATAAATATTCATTTTAATTTCTTTTGTGCTTAAGTGAACTGTTCATTATCAATGTTGATATTTTTTCGTGATGATGTTTGCATGAGTCCGAGACTTATGCGTGGGTAATTAGTGGATGATGAAAATGATGTGATGGATAGTGAACCTGCAATTTTCAGGTGGCCTTTAAACCACCAGGTAAGTTATATATAATACAGCAGGTAACGTCGTCATATTATAAACTTGCAATTACAAATCAACTTATTCCCACTCAACCAAATCTCTTTTTTCCAAACTCTACAACTATTCTACCACCTTTCCACCATAACACAACTACGAGACCTTCAAAAATTCAGTGTGCATTCTCTGTTCGCTGAGAATGGGACTCGGGTCCTGAAACGCATCCGATACTACTCACAAATGTCAGTTCTATTGTAAATGCAAGTTCATAATAATTAACATCGAAAATAGCTTCGTTACAATGAATAAAGATTGAAGAGAAAAATGTCTATAGATCAAAATCTCTTCAGCTTTTTACCAGGGACAAATAATGCTTTTCTGGAAAAGCCTATTATTTTAATTTATTGTTTCATCAGAACAAAATCTATAGATCAAAATCTCTTCAGCTTTTTACCAGGGACAAATAATGCTTTCTGGAAAAGCCTATTATTTTAATTTATTGTTTCATCAGAACTATTGAAATGTTCTTCAACACATGAAATTTCTCCAGAATATTTGTCCCGTTTTCTTTACTGGAGTAATAAATAAGGATTGGGGTATTATACAGTTTAATGAATGTTACATGATAAAAATACATTTTCATGTATTCATCTGGATAATCTGGACAACTGGGATAATTAAATCTGTACTGTATTTTGATTATTAATAATAATACTTAAGGCTAAGTTACTATAATCCTCGTAACATACACACCTTGCACTGAGATCAACTACTTCTTGATCAACATCCATTTTTTCCATGATATAGAATTCACAGCAACTCCCACCTACAACATACAAACAATATTTACATTTTAAAATTTAAAACTCATAACACAAATATTGGTGAGAAGAAATAAATAAATTACACAAATATTATTATCAACACCTTTCAATTTTTTTTTTTTTTTTTTGTTTGTTTCAGAATATACAATGTTGTTTCAAATATCATTTAAAGCATATAACTTCAAAATCAAGCTTCAGGAGTTTGTATAAATGTTTCTCAAACAATGCACCAATTATATGTAGTTACTTAATAACTGTATACAATGAAGAAAATCATTCTTCTCAACTGATATCCAGATTGTTTGTGAAAAGCACAACACATGACATTCCAGGCCTACCTGCTGGTTACCACTTTTAAACAAGCCACACAGTTGAAAAAAAAACAAAATAATCTATAGGATTTTCGTTCATTTCAGTAGTCATTTATTTGAAGTAATTTCCTCAAGTAAATTTACTGGAGGCATTAGCCGATTTCAGGTGTTCTGGGTTCAGGGTTCTGGGTTCTGGGTTTGGATGGTTTTAGCTTATTATAATAGCTCTTTAAATCGAGTTTTGACAAGCCTTGAAAGCTTATCGAAGCAACAAATGATCGAACATAGAATATTAGAGCCGACAGGAAAGAGAGAAAAAGGAAGATGAAGCTAGATCTAGCACGACTTGCTAGTCTGAAGCTCTGTTAGCTGTAAAGGAAGCTAAAATGACTTATTTTTTCATTTCTCGTTGAATCACTTCATCCAAAGATGTATTTCGATCAGCTTCCACTAGTTTTTTACCTTATTCCATTGATAAAATTAATGTAAATTGTTATTGTTATTGTTATTTTTGCAACCAAAATAAGGAAAAACGCAAAAAAATGATAAAGATATGTACAATAAACAATTTTACATAAATTATATAATAAGGAATCTATAGATGATATGAATCTTTGTTACTTCACAGCAACTTCAAGATAAAACCGTTAAAATATTATTTGATAATATTATTTATTTTGAAGAATGTATTCATCTTGATCCATTCATCTACTTCTCTTAGTAGAGTTGGCGTGATTTTATTATCAATAAATCTTTGTGGGACTAGGTTTATAATTTCACTACAAAAAAAGTCATATAAATCTATCTATAATCCATAAATGGTAGAACAGCCCTAAGAGAGCCTAGGCCAGTGATGGGCAAACTACGGCCCGCGAGCTGGTTTAATCCGGCCCGCAACATGCTTTTGAGTAAACACTATCACAAGTGTAAAATAAATGACAATATAAATATATACATAATATAATGCGAGATATATATTTTGCGTTGCTGAATTGAAATATATTATCTCTTCTGAGTTTGAATTGAGAGTTTAAAATGTGTTATTGATGAATTGGGGTACAGCTTACAATGGAAAATCGACAGGGAGAAGGGCTCAAATGTCAATTTTCGCTGTTGTATTACGATGACGGAGGCATAATTATTGTCATATTGCAACAAAAGTTTTGATCATTGTTACAATAAGTTACGCGCCTCTGTTGTCAGTGGATAAGAAGTTTTCATATGTTGAAACTAATACATGCTTGAAATTGGTCAACAATAATTACAAACATAAACTAGTTTCATTATTGATCATCCAATACTAAAAGGCCCTCACTTTGAAAATTATTAGAATTATTATTTTAATTTTAAAAATGTTTAATTTAAATGTTTGGTCTGAATGGAATTGTGGAATTATTCTTATCCAGAACAAAAAGGACGAAATTAAGCTTTCAAAGTTTTTAGCAAAAAAATACCAGACATCAGTGAAAGTCAAAACATTGAAAACAACCTTATTGACTTGCTTTCAAACTAAATATAAAAATTTATCTACTGAAATAACTATCATGATTATTAGTGAGACATTCGATATAAAAAACAACAAATTAATTTCACCCACTTTGGGTGAGATTTAAAATTCCAATCTGCGTCAAAATGAGTGAATTTATAGTGCCAATTTTCCAAGCATTTCCCGGGGGAGTACCCCTGAACCCCCCTCCACTTTGATAAGAATGAGTTTTAGAATTACAGTACTGAAAAACGGAACTCAGTTGAATCATTGTCTCTCTTCGTGAGCTAAACAAGAGTACCTCTACTATATTTTCAATTATTGAGGATAATCATCATTGAGGCAAAAAAATTTAAATCGATGATTGAAATGTAAACAAACGAGTTTAATGATTATTAATCAATTTTTTGACCCGCCCACATAATTTGTCATTTCAACTGGCCCTCTCCGGCCCTAGGCCTACATAATCAATCAATATTCACCAATAACTCCATCTATAATCCGCATTTATGCAGTATTCTACTTATTACTCGAATTCTATAAAATAAAATCTTCAATATTGAGCAACATTAGACATATAATTAATTATAAATTCAATATCCATCGCCGTTATAACTTATATTCAATTATAGTGAGCCATAAATGCTAAGTTATTTTCATCAACTTATATAAGACAAATTTTCCTCTCTCAAGTTATCAAAATTCATTTTTAATGGAACATTTCATTTTTATCAATTGCGTTCAAAATTTGGAAACAACCATATAAGACCTATTGACAGAAAAGAATGTTTTTGGCAGAAAAGAATGTTCTAATCCATTAAAATCTATAAGTTTTTGCTATTTTCCGAGCTCGTTATTCTTGATCAATATTGATCATTCTTTACCTCCGCCTCCTCTACAAATCTGAACTGCGTAAACGCAGAACTGACATGATTAAGTAAATAGCACACGAGTTTTGATGAAACCCTCTATTAGAACCTTACAGTTTTTGCTATGTTCTACAGTCTATCCTTGATTCAATGAATCTGAAGGGACTGGACAATAAATTCGACACATCTAGGAATGCAGTATGTTGAATTGAGGTTCTTTGTGAATTTGTTGAATTATCAAGGCTTGACTGTATTTAGAATTAAGAGAATTGTTTACAACCCTACTACTAACATCGAGCTGGGTTTTGCTAGCAAACATAATTCTTTTGCCCGACAGGAAGTCGAACAAAACAATTACCGTACACCAGAGAGATGTAGTCATGAAAGGAGTGACTTTACGGCCACGATCACTGCTTAGATGGTGGCATGGAGGAATAGGCCAGATGTTTTATTCGTGCCAGCAGTAATTATAAGCTCAATTTGGAGCGGAAGGCAGGCATAGGACTTTGTATAGAAGGACCTGACTACTTAGAAAAGAAGTTTTCAGTACTGTAGATATCCGTTCTAATGTATAATGTCTATCTAAGCATAGGCGCCTAGGAATCCACGCTACACAACAGGGCAAGCAAATACAGATAAAACATGAATGCTACATAAATGTTAAATAATGCAATGTAAAGAACTTTATTTTATTTCATAGGTGAGACGATAGTGAACAAAGCTTGATTGGAGCATTTAATTATGATTCATATCTAGTATAAATGATAAATGAGACAAAGAACTTTGGAGAGTCCGATCCCACTAGGCGTCAAATCTGCAAGAAATTAGAAACCAATCTGTCAAAATAAAACAATTCAAAACTTGACAGAAATTGTACTTTTTCCCCCGGTTCATATTCGATAAAGTAAAATGTAAAGTGGACATTATGAGTGTGAATGTATATTAACTTTTGTAAATCTACTATTTTTAAACTCTCAGGTAAAAGGGTTTACATTATTCAAAGATTAATTAATATCATTTTCAAATTACTACCTCAATCTGTTTAGATCTCAATTTAAGTGCACACATGATTTGAGTGTTCAAGAGGTTTTAGCTGGTCTTTGAGAGAACAGCAAATTCCATTCGTTATATTTTATGAGCTCTGTAGTAGCCTTACAACCCTGGGTTGAAATTGCTTTCTAATAAATGTGACGCGCCCTCAAATGGAGTACCCAATTACACCAAATAATAACTAGAAAGCTAAGAAATACTAACATTAATGAAAGCTTGATTGGAATCTTCCTCAAAGATTTAGACCTAGTAGAAATGGCAAATAATAGGCAATGAACTAGACAGAAATTTCTATGATTGAATAAATGACAACTAATAAGCTACGAAACTCTTGGTCAACTTTGTAAGGGTGACCGATTGGATTGGCCAGCAAAAAAGACTCTGTCCTCTGCTGGAGTCCACCTAAAACTGTAGGTCCAACTCATCAATCACCATCATCCAATTCATTACCCACGCACAGGTCTCAGACCTATGTCGGCTTCATCCTCCGAAAAAAAATTAATAATAAGCAATTTTCTCACCTATTCCAATCCTTGTCCCTACGTCGACATCGGAGTATGAAGAAACATTCTAATGAGAATAGAACGATCTGGCGATCTTTATCACAGCAAATAGGTTTTCCTGTAAAACAAAGAAAAAATAATATTTGATTTTACTCAATTTTATATGTTGTTTACAGCTGGAATTAAAAAACTGGTCATCAATACAAAAATCATTGTCATGTATTATAGCAACCGGACGTTTATTCAGCTGACAAGAGTACGACAGTAGTGCTACTGCATTGTAGGAGCTTTTCTTTACTATAACTAAGATCTTCTATAAATTATTTTCTTCCTATATTGGACACGAAACTCTATGCCTGTTATATACATCATCTATGCCGTTGTTCCCGGGCTCGATTTTAAGCCGGGTCCAATATTTTGTGTAATCATCTCATCACACATCACACACGGTCAATCCAGAGGCTTATCTGGGAATCATACGTCAAACGCCATTAAAATAAATTTGTTTCTGTGCTAGATTCACATGACCCTAGATCGAAGACCCTAGACATGGGGGTTGATAAAAAATGTTTAAAATGTGATTCCTTCACATCTGGACATTCTAGCTTCTGGTACGTCAGTCTGTTCAGACTGGGAATAGAAAGGCAGCCATGGACGAACAAACGATTGCCGGTGAAGGATATCGATCGGTGTTTGCCTTTCCCGCCCCACTCTTTCTATCCTTCTCCTTTACTCACTTCCTCGCTCTCTCTCAAACTCACACACATACACATTCATTTCCTTTCCCCACCATCCAACTAACCCTTGCTTGAGCCACAGCAGTCAGCCTCCCGACTCCCAACACAAACGACGAGGCAAATATTTTCAGATCCCCGGAAACAGTTTTGTTCTTGCAACTAGCGTGCCCTCCCTCCTACCCAAAATACCCCTACCTTGCCATCAAGCCATGCGTCTCCCTCTATGTTCGATAATCACTGGAATTCTCTTCCCTATCTAAAAAAGATAACATAGATCTTTTTCAATTTTCCCCATCTTAGCTCACTGTTCACTCGAAATTATTAGGCTACACTTCTTTTATTCGTGTATTTTCCCTCAATCTCATCTTTTTCCCTCCTTTCAATTGCTATCATGTATCAGATATTTTCTTCTCTTTTCATTATGAAACAGATCTTTTTGTTAATAATTATTCATAAATTATTTATTGATTAGCTGGTTCAAAATCAATAACAATGAATTCCAAATGGGATACACTCCCACCTGATTTGTGATGAGATGAATAAAGAATAAGAAAATTGATTAACTTGTTCATATTTTATTGTAAAAGAGAAGCAGAATGCTTAAAATTACTCGATTGACACACTGAGCAGAGAACAGATGCACGAAGACGCTTGCGTTTTTAGGCATGTCATTTTGAAATGAAATAGTCACCTCTTTTCACAGCTCTAATCAACTAGGGGGGGGGGGGGGGGGGTCAACAAACTACTCTATAAGATAAGATATACTTTATTTTGACCAAAACAGAAACGGATAAATTACAAGAATAAATATAGCTTACAATAAATGTTTGAACGAGAATTTGATTATAAATAAAGACAAATTTCTAAACTAAATATAGTATACGATGGGTGATTGGAGTACTTCTAGCCTTCTCAGCAATGAACATAGATACTGCTTGAACATCTGTCAGTTATTGGTTTATTATCATGCAAACTGCTAGTTCTAGACAAACGGCGACAAAAGAGTAACAATTTGAGTAAATTTTCAATTGTTACATCATTGGAATACATCATCAGTTTGTTGAAAATTTATCATAAGAATAAATCATCAGTTTATTGAAAAATTATCATCACTTGTTTCATACGGTTGAGTGATTTTTTGACGCACACAGCAATATCCAAAAATTTGCACTAAATTTTAGCAATTTCACACTTTTTCTCCATTTGAAAACTATACTTCACTCATTTCTGTGTAACGAAATCGATTATCAAGGTGAAAGATCGTTCTACAGAGGCATTCGTTAATGAGATGTCGTCTTGAAAAGATTGCATGTCAACGGACCAATAGAAGTTCTTTACACAAAGGATTTCGTTATTTGGAAGTTCGCTATCTTTATGGAAGTTTGCCTGTATTTCGGAAATACTAAAGCTTTTAACAAAATAAACTATGAAAAGAACTAAGGCAAAAGTAAAATGAAAGGTAGAGTATCTTTTCTAGTTGAAAAACGAAAAGAAAATTGTAACAAAGAAAGGCACAGTAGTTATTATAACCCACAATATGGCCGACGCCGACACTGACCTATGCTAGAAAACCACGATTCACTTTCCAGCAGAACATATAATAAGCACTGCGATATCAGTTACTTTGTACAGAAAAAACATTATACTGTATTTAAAAACTTCTGTATACAGTCAAACTTCTCTATAACAAAATCTATTATACAGGCAAAAACAAGTGCTAGAGAGGTATTCGTTAATGAGAAGTCAGTCGTCTTGCTAAGATTGCAATGTCAAGGGACACTATAAATTACTATAGAGCTTAGATCCTTTAAACATGCGATTCTTTACATAGAGAATTTCGTTATTTGGGAGTTGCTTTCTAGAAATTCGTCGGTATTGGCCTAATTGGAGAAAGATGAACGTAACTGAGAGGTGATAGCAAGTGTGACACCCACCTGGTAGGCTTTGCAGATTTGCGCATAAATATAGAGCGCGTGGTAAATAGGCACAGTGCACACGGTGAAACCTGAGTGGGCGATTGGCGATCGGTTAGTTCGCTCTGCAAACCGGACGGACAGACACAAGCGAATATGAAAATTGTCATGACCGACCAAACACAAAACAGTTCGACCAGTTACTAAATACACATATATATACACACACACACACACACACCACGCACTCTCTTGCTGTTTCTCTCAAGGGCCGCAGGGGATTGACGCACTAAATCTATCAAACAGGGAAGGATAGTCCTACTCGAATATCACCATCCCCAAATCGAACTCTATAATCCACACCCAGTCGCCGTACAAACTCAAGCACTACTACAGCTTTTAGTGAGTGTAGGGCAGGAGGGTGAGGGGGGTAGAGAAAGCACTGCTCTGATGGCACAATAATATCGATGACTTACGGCTGTATCTCATTCTCATCCTATGTCAATCAAACCAGAAACAGGAAAACAGAGTGATGATACAAAGACACAAGAATCACCGAATAGCGTGTCTCATGCATAAGGTTAGAATTGGGGAGATATTTGAATTCTATGCTCTGTTGAGCCATGTTCAAAGCTCCAAGTGCAATCTTTGATAATGTCTGTTCTTGCAAAGTATATTTTCTCTACTAACAAATGTATATCATTTTTCCAATAACACTTCTTGAAAAATGAGGATGTAGTATGTGAAATACTTACACAGAGGCGGCATTACATTAGGAATAACAAGAGCATACCATGCTCATAAAAACATCATTTAATAAATTGATTTTAAACTCCTGCGGCCTCACAAGTCCTATGTTTGATATAATTGAATTTAAAACACACTAATAAACTCTTTTACTTTTTGATGTGATTTTGTTTTTTGTTATACTGGTAATAATTTTATATGGGCACCAGCTTCATAATTTAGGTTATAAAAGAATTGGCACAGTTGCACAACACTTTGCCCATATTGAGAAAGGATTTATAATATCGACATCAATCGTTCAACATGCTGGAAAAGGGTAGATTGAAAGACATGAGTGGATCTGGAGGATGCAGCATCAAATTATCATTTTATATTCAATAATTATCATTTATTTAGTAAAACCTTAGTTGTAATAGCTGTTCATTCCTTGGCTTGATTACTATATTTTCGGTTTTAAATCCTCTAATGAAATTCAAAATTATATCGACTTTCTTTGGACAATTGGACTGTTTTAGTGCTACGTTTTTAAGTAAACTACTAAATTGATATTCTTGTTTAAGAAAAATTAGTAATAGTACTTCCAAGTGAAATTCCTAGTTTAACTTTGTCATAACCTAAAATTTGGATTTTCCATCTAAAAATTTGTAAAGAAAGCAGTAGTGGGCCTTTGTATGTTTATTAAGTTTTGTGTATTAATTGGATAAATAATAAGTAGTCATAGTTCATTAATTTTATTAAGGTAATTCAACTTCAAAACAGAAAGAAGTTAAAGCGTTTTCACTCATGCGTGAAAGGCTTTAATTATTATTTAATGACTACTCAATTATTCCTTCCTGATATTTGAGTATGGGGCATTTTTTAGTTTTAATGGTTTCGAAAAATTTATTCGAGCAACAGAAAAATCAACAACTCGGTTACGCGTTTCACAGGGAATAGAAATATACCGTATTTCAATTTGAAAGAGAGATGTACAGTTCGGGTGAAACGAGAAAGGTTTTTGGGAGTGATAGTGGGTGGCGGAGGGGGGTAATAACCTACCAAAAGCCCACATGGATATCAGCCATTCTTAGCACTTGGGTTTCGGATAGGGGTGGTTGGGTGGGTGTTTGGTTGGCGAAGGGTGGCTCGTGCCAGATCAGGTGCGTGCGGGAGTGGTTTGTCTCGCTTCCCCCGGACATCTCGAAAAGCGCGAGCTCTCTGCTCATTACAAACACTCGTACTCACGCACGCACACAAACAACCCCAGCAGCACAGCAGCAGCACTTGAAATCGTGTCTGAAAATACACACCAAGCCCCCGACAATGCATTCTCCCATCCATCCCAGGATATCCAGGGTCGACTCCATCGTTTCCAGGTAACCGAGTAATACAGATGAAAGGGCTGGGGGGGGGGGGGGGGAAGCAGAAGAAGCTATGCTCTACTTTCATAATAATTCAACAGTCGCAGGTCATATTTCAGTGATCAGTTTATTTGTCGACTTTTGATCATGATCATGACTAGTACTTTAATGTAATCATTAGTTTAGTACCTACTATTATTGATAAATCATATTTATTATTCAAATTTCCAAACATAAAAAGCCAAGAAGCACTTGAATCATGGAAAGTCCATCCAATAAAATTTAAAAATAGCAAGATACAAATTTATACAGAACATTATAGGTACCCCGGAAATACTGTTCTAAGTACATCAGACCTTGTTCAGGGTAGCCAGCATTATTTTAATGATAGAATCCATAACATTATATTATAACATTGGGATTTAGTCACAGAAATCTGCATTTTCTCATTGAATTTCAATTCATTGTACATGATTAGGAGCACCTTTAACCTCGACTTACAAAATACAATTTCCAACATTTTAAGAATGTTTTTGAAATCTTTGATAAGTGGAGCAAATTGGAATTATTTCAAATCCACGGCAGCGAGATTTCTAGTCTATGCAACGGGTAACTGAAGATGACGTCACATATTCTGACATTATAGTGGTGATCCTGAACAGCTGATGAGAACTAACTGCAATTATTTTGTATTTGCGGTATCAATTATCTGATTTTTATCAAAATACACAATACTCGATCTAATAATTATTATACTTCCATGAAAATTTTCAGGTACAGTACAATTATGTTTTGTTCATACAGTTTTACTACTCAATTTTTTTGTTTTATATGAGACTTTTTGACAATAAACTAGTTGATCGTCAAAAGAAAATAATAGCCGTTTTATACAAATGTAAAATCATTATACACCACAATAAGTGGGGTTTTTTTTTTCAACAGAACACGAATAGTACAAATTATCCAAATAAATTGAAGTAGATTATTTTTAAAAAAATATTTAAAATGTTGCAGGAGCAGAGCAACAGACGCGTTTAATCAACAAGGTCTTGCAAGGAAGAAATTAGGAGTTTGAATTCTTACCTACCTATAAGGTCATTGACCATTGACTGATAGTCAGGGATGAGGACTCATTCCGGTATGAATTGGTCATGGTTGACATCTTGTTGGTGACATCATTCTTCAGCAGTCAGCCAAGAGTACAATGCTATTACAAGTCCATCGTTCTTCACAAAATTACAGCAGTATTTTGACGTATGGTGTTGTTTTCAAGGAGTTTCTATAGGCTTAAAATGGCGGTCAAGAACTTGGGTGGATTGATAGATTTCATTAAAAGCCAAGTAAAATTGACATCAGATTCATCAAAAATCATTTAGCTTATTGTTTTGCAAAATCTAGGAACTTCTTGGAGCTCAAATTTTTCAGATTCATGTATACATATTCGAGTGCTTGTAAAGTGCAGCATCCAATACTTACTTACAGCATTTTATTAAAACATTTTGTTGTGTTCAACTAAAAAATATTGTAGTAAATAGAAAATGTGCAACAAAAAAAAAAACAATAATTGAGGTGGGTGGTCCGTGATGGTGTCGTTTGTTTGAAGACATTTGCAATAAGTGTCTAGCTAACAAACATCTGCTGGTTATAGCCATTCTGGCTATAGTATTCCCGGATCATTTTAAAACTGCATCAATTGTCTCATTGTTCAAATCTGGAGATCCCAATGACCCATCAAACTACCGCCCGATAAGTTTACTGAGTATATTTTCCAAAATCATGGAGAAAGTTATCAAACGTCCTCTGAATAATTATTTAAACTATCACAATATTATTCACAATAATCAATGTGGCTTTCAAGAGGGTAAAAGCACAGAGGATGCAATGTTGTAAAATTAGTCAATATCTTTTACAACAATTCTAAAACAAAAAAGAAGACGTTAGCAGTGTGTATTGATTTGAGTAAAGAGTTCAATACCATACCGCATTCTAGATTACTTGAGAAGTTGCTAAGCCTAGGTATTAGAGGTATTCCGCTCAATCTCTTCAAGGATTATTTGAGTGGACGCTCTCAATCTCACTATTGGTAATAGGACGAGTGAAGTGAATTTGACAAACTATGGCTTACCTCAGGGTTACAGTACTATCAGCTGTATTATTCTTGATTTATATCAATGATATGTTAAAATTATAAATAGAGAATTGTGACATTACATCTTACGCTGACGATACAACTATAGTATTCACCACCAATACCTCGCATAACATGAAAATAATCAGTGAAAATGGCCTCAAAAAGACAAAACAACACTTTGATGATCACACATTGACCCTGAACACCAAAAAAGTATGTATCTAACATTTTCGCCAAATAAAACCGGGCAGCCTGATAATTTTAATAGATTAAAAATCCATTCATCTTGCTGTACGGATTCAACAAATGTGTGTGGTTGACCTGAAGTAGATTTTGTTGACAAAACTAAATTTTTAGGCATCTTTTTGGATCGTCACTTGAGATGGGGTGCTCAAATAAATAAACTGTGCTGCAGATTGAGGTTCCTCATTTATAAGTTTAATAATATTGGCTTGTTGAAAAATAAAGAAATTGCTCGTCTAGTTTATTTTGCTTATGCCCAAACTGTTCTACAGTATAGAATCATTGCTTGGGGAGGAGCAAGAAATTTGTACTTCAATAAATTATTCTTTATCCAAAAGTTCTTAATCAATAAGGCTATAAAATCCAAACCTAGACGATACCCCAGTAGTGTCCTGTTTAATGAGTTTGGCGTCCTAACAGCAAGACAATTATATACTAAAAGTCTGCTCATGTATATAATTAAAAAAAGAAATAGTTTTCGCCTTCAAGAAACCTCATTCGACCTGAGACCAACCAGTATCATACATGAATGTGACCGTGCTGCTCTGAAGGTGTGTTCTAGACAGTTTGCATATGTAACCAAGAAACTGGCCAATTTTATTCCTGATTTTTAAACAGTAGAATAAATAATAGAATGCGACATGATCTGGATAAATTGATAGTTTCAGAAAAACTTAGTGACAGACTGTTTCAATAGCTCTTAAAAATTAATTCGATTTTTTCTATTTTTTGAACCAATTCTTATAAATAAACTTAAACTTAGGTAGTAGTTTTCTGGAAATCATAGTGTTTTCTTTGTTTTTTCTGAGAACTTCTTTTATCGTTTCTAAATCAATAACTTATTATCCTCTCTTTTTAATCAATTTCAATTTTTAAATTTCTTCACATAACGTTTTTTTGTTTTTATCTTTTCCATAAACTTTTCACATACTTCAATAAGCGACTCATACCTGCGCTCAGGTTTCACCTTTGTAGGTATTATTTCCTTAAACACCACGTGATAAAGTACACAATGGAAACTGTGACATTAAATGTGGAATTAAGAATGGTTCTATCTATTATCTTTAGTTAGTTGTCTAAGAAATTTCTACTTTATTTTATTCTATTGTAATTATACAGTACAGTATATTTTGACTGCTTTTGACTTTCTACACAGAATTGCTGATGATGACAATTTTTAAAAAATGTCTCTTTTCTGATGATTACCTTCAAAACTTGAAGATACTCTCTTGCATTGTATGTAATCATTGATGTAGTTTTTCATTAATTTCACCAATTCTTTTATACATAAAACTAGGGTGTTCTTTTTCAAACACCGTGTATAATGAAGATAGCTCATTACTTATTTTGTATTTTTTAATTTGGAAAATAAAATTTGATTTGGCGGGTTTATAGGTGGTGGATAATGGAAAGCCCTAGCTTTAGGGTAGGGGAAGTCTTCCCTCCCCCCAAGAACCAAGACTGGCAAAAGTAAAACTTGCGTTCTATAAATAATAAATTTATATCAAGGACAACTGCATTTTCTTAGTAAGTCTGAGTGTATTCCAATGTTTATGTGTGTATTTGGCAGTTACTACAGTTTATAGCACTTCATTTCCTTAACCCATTCATTTATTTATTGAAACAATATTAAATACAGTGATTGCTATTGATATATGTTTTTCAAATAACGCACTATATGTAGAGCCATAGTTAACTGTAGGCCTATGTGAGAAAACAGGCTAGCTAAATAGTACGCGGCAACTCAAGAGAACAGCTCCAGCATGGTGAAACAAGGCGTGCGCGCTCCCTTTTCAGGAACCTTTTAGGCTTACCATTTTTCCGGATTAGCCCGGTAATTCCGGGATTCATGTGTGTCTCCGGGAAAAATTCCGGGATTGATTTATCTCCGGGATTTTTAGTAGAGATGGTGAAACAGGGAACATTTTTCTCTATTTTTTTTATAAAAATGTCTATATTGTAATGTTTTTCTATAAACTTAAAATGTAAGTTCGCTAGCATTGTTAATATATTGATAGCTTTATTGAAGAGATAATATACGTGTACGTTTACTGAAAATCTTCAACTTGAGTTTCAGTTTCTAAAATGCTGTTAAAACAACAGTGGTTGTGTTCACTGTTCAAATTGTATTTAAGAGTTTTCGATAGAACGTATTTGATGAGCAAACATTGACCTGCAATAATTAACCATCAGTAAATTGAAGCTTCAATGGGTTTCTTTGCCTGAAAACTCAAGAAAGTAGAAAATGGCAAACATTATGTGAGACTATGTCCAAATGCAGTAGTATTAGCCGGTGGAATGTTAGATGTGCTTACCAGGTACATCAGAACCTGTAGGTGTAGAGCGGGTGTTCTCAGTTATGGGAAACGTTTGGTCAGTTGAAAGGGGAAGGTTGGCCCTTAAAAAAGTTGTAGGAGAGCTACCCAATGTAAAAATTTTTGCAAAACTGTCATGTGTGACTTTTTTGAAAAAATTAAAGGGGACAAAGTGTTTTTGGGATAAGTAAAACATATTCCGAAAAATATGTTTTATTTAATTATTTTTCACAGTATTATAATATTTCTTTATAGTAAAATTTCACTACCTTTTACCTTTCTTGTTCTTGATTTTTTAGCTCAATAAAAACTCAATTTTATTTGTAATTAATTAATTATCTGAATAGTCTAATGGTTGATATAGTATCACAATAATTGTTTTTGTATTTATTTCATAGAAAATAAATTCATTTTGTTTCAATAGACAGATGATTGACATGCACTTAATATTGGTAAATATATTCTTGTAGAAAATAAATACATACAAAACAAGCTTGTTCAACATAATTCATACTCCTTTTTCACTCTCTGGAAAAATACCGGGATTGGGGTTGGAAAAATATGGTAAGCCTAGACCCTTTGGGCCTCATATTACCCAATACCAACATACCATACCAATGGTATCATTTTAAAGGTAATTATATTTGCTGCAATATTTCATGAACAATCTTTTTTGTATTATTATGCTATAAAAAGATAAACAGAAAAAACTGCAACCTTATCACCCTAATTCATATATTTTTTAAGTTACTCGCTTTGTGGCGCCTTTAATATTAGTTTTACAATAAGATTGTACAGAATAAAATTTGTAATACGCCTATAGACAAACACGTTTAAAAAATAAATAAAACCATTTTTGGACGAACAACAACCGAGATATGCGCATTATAGCAAAAGCTTGTAAATAACAAATTCAAGGGGGGTGGGGGTGAAGCACAAGGGGGAGAAGTGGGGACTTTTGGTAAAAAGTACCTCTTATCATGGTCTATCATCAGGGAAAAATCCAGCTTTCCCCTAATTTGTTGCGAATAAAATCCTTTATTAACTGGGCTATAATCACCGTTGCAAACCCAAACAAATGCCGTGGAATGATGAATGAACATTGAAGCAGCTTAAATACCAACATTCCACAACATGCTTTTGATTTTGTAATGGTGATTATCCTTGCGTATTGGGTGTTGCTCCACTGTGCGAGCACTCTTAGCTTACTACAAAAACAAAGTAATGAATATTACTTGTAAAGACCACTCATATAAACTATTATTTCACTCAAATGAACTAGTCAACTTGAGTGAACTAGTTTACTGAATTAGTTCGCCATGAATCCATCATCAGTGCTGCAGTTCAATCAGCAGTAAGTGCTTGATAGACGGCTAGAAACACAAAGCAATGAGAAGCAGGTTGCAAAGGAAACGTTTTCTAAAAGGCTACTAACTAATCGGAAAGACACACGGCATAGCATGTATGTATACATATATAAAGGCATACACGTACGGTAAACGTGTGTGAGATATAGAGGCCACTGATGCCCGTGGAGAGGGGTGGGCATTGTAACCCACAATTAAGAGGGCCATGACAGGGTATCACCAATGAGGAGAAGGAGGAGGAAAGAGTACAAGAAGAGCAGTGGATGAAGGGGAGGGTGGAAATTTAATGATAAGGGTAAGAGAGGACGAGGGAGGGAGGTTAGTTTGAAGAGAGGGATAAGCGGCTCGATCGATCGCGGTGCCATAGTATGGAGAGACGGGAGATGAGAAAACAGAGGAGCGCAATGACGATGTGTGTGTGTGTGTGTATGTCAGGATCAGACTCACGCCGCGGTGGCCACCAAAAAGAGAAAAAGCGAAAGGAAGGACAGAGGTTGGGGAGGGATGCTGGTGGACGATTGTCGGCTTCATCCAGGACGGTGGACAGAGCAATGTTCGCGCTTATAGACAGATTTCTCGATTTAGCCAAACCAACATTACACCAAAGTAAAAGTCTACTATAAATAGTTATAAAAGAAAACAACGATGAACATTTAAAAATATTTAGGCTACTGCATTATATTATTTACTTTCCAAGTGAATTTAATACAAAAAGACTTTATATTATTTTTTTATGCCAACAATTCCGAAAGATTAAGGCGATAGTTCATCTACCTAAAGATAGAAAAGGAGAGTCCGATCTCACTAGAATGATAAATCTTCAAGAAAGTAGAAACCAATCTGTTGAGTGCCAAAACTTGTTGATTGCATTTCTCCTTGGAAAGGTTGTGAATATTCTTCTAGTATTGATACTATCAATACTGGTTAATTATTGAATAATAGAGTACAATGTTTGATAAAATATTGGAAGTACTGGAGTTGGGTGCATTATGAGACAAGATTCAATGGAAATAAGCAAGTGGTAAACCTCAAACTGAAATATCAAACAGCAATTCCAAATACTGTAACACTAATTGCATCTCATTATTTTGTCAAAGCAGTCGAGTAAAAATCTATACCTATTTCAATTTATATTCTTTTCATTTCATTGTATTTCAATGTGAAAATTCAAGACTGCATTGTGAATTAACAAGAAAGAATGACAAGGAAGTTACGTGTCAGAATTTTGACAGCTTCTGTTGTTTGCTTATCATTTGTCCTACTTATCGCTGTAAATGTGATTTATAAGATAAGTCTAATCAGTATTAACTGATATATATTTTTCAAGAGGCCCATATCGAGTTCATAGATAACAAATCAAGTGTATGCACAACCTAGTATCATTGAACATTTGCAAAACACCAAGAAACAATAAAGTTTGAGCAAAAGTATCTGACGCTAGTTATTTCTAACCTCCTAATCCACTCTCTTCCACTCATGCAAGGTGCTTTAAAGTGTAAAGCAACTTGAGACATATTATAGTGGATATGTTAGAATAATTAACGTTAACGTTAATGAAGTTTTACTGAAACTCTCTATTAAGCAAGTCAGGAATGACGTAAGCATGTACTGTAATAAAAAACAAGGATTTGTCATTTTTGTTTTTAGAAATATACCGGAAGTTACATTGGATTGGACATCTCATGTTTATATTAAGTTACAGAATTGTATCAAAAATGATACAAAAATACTCGGACATGTTCAAAATATGACCGCGAATTTCGGAGAAGGGCATTTAGGGGACGGTGTGGAGGGGAGGGGAGGGACCGGCTAAGCACCGGTCGCCATGTCAAATGCAAATTCGATAAGCTCTTAATAAATAAATAATGAGTTGAGCTGGAAGAGTGGCAAGGCTTCAAAGCGACATCTACTGCACTGCGATCTACGCATCGGCTAAACACGATTACAGTCAAGTGAACGCTATACATATAGATTGACATTCATCTATATTTTATCGTTCGGGGCTACAGGACGATACAGAATACAGAACTGTGAAGGGGGTTGAAATGGGTGGTTGTGGGTTGTGGGGTTTGGTATGGTACGGCTGATGGAGTCGATTCTGATTATACGTCGAATAATTAACACGTGAAGCCAACTGAGAGCTAAAAGCTATTAATAATTTACGAGCACATTCCAATACTGTATCTTACAAAGACAAAAACGCTTTCTACAATACAGCTCACAGCTCAACTACACTAAAGAGGTCGAGGAAATTCCACCTCTATTGAGAAAGATGAACAAAAGTAGAATTAAAATTCCACTCTAGATACTCAACACTGTAGAAACAAAGTTATAATACCTAACTGTAAAAATAATACAAGAATTTGTAGACTCTGTATTATGCATTTAATGAAAGTGAAGTTAGTATTTAAATAAATATACAGTACAACTTTTTCAGGAAAGCATAAACATAACTACGTAAACTTTGAGCTTTGGAATAAAGTCAAATCTATCCGAAAATCGAACCCGACATCAACGGGATAGTAGCCAGGTATTCTAACCACTACACGTAAGAGGGACCCGGTGTTTACAAGAGTATGGTAATAAAAATTTCCAGGAGAGAAGGTGATTTTAATTAGCAGTCTAGCACAACGAGCATAAATGCATTTCGACCACCTAAAAAAACACTCTACAACACTTCTACGGTATAGCCTACGTGTTAAGTTATTTTGACGAAAATGCTGTTTTTAATACGTTTTCTGAAATAGTGGGAAATATTCTCAGTCACGAGCGCTCAGGCTACACCTGTATTGGTGACCAGTAGACCGCTTTGAACTAAAGCGGAATGGTGACCACTTTGGCTCGACCAGCAAAAAGACTGTTACCTCCTCTCTAAATCACTCCCGGTGGTTCGGGACTCACCTAAAACTATAGTTCCAATTCATCAATCATCAAATCATAATCACTTACTCATTAGCTATGTGGACTAGGACCTATGTGGGGTTCATCTTCCAAAAAAAATATTCTCCATTCTTCAGTTTGCTTTTTAAAAACAGTATTTTCAATTTTTTTGTTCATTATGAACCCATTATTATTTTTATTAAATGATTGAAATGAGTATCCAGGTATCTCGGAATATGTCAGACATCTCACAACAATATTATTCAGCCTTCGATACATGAATGTGGCCGTATACTGGTATGAATTACCATCAGAAATCTATTTATATCTTGGATCAAAAATAATGATGAGTGATTGGTGAATAGATTAATCTAAATTAAACTACGTTACTCATTTTCATAAAGAAATCTTGGATCTAGAAATAACCAGAATTTAGTTTAAAAACAAACTTGGAATTCTTTTTAAAAAAAAATGATAGATTCAAAATAATCTATTATTTTTTACATAAAAGCTCGACTTTTTCAAAGGTTTGTTCAATCTAAATTTAACTATTAGAAGCAGTCAGAATGTTTCTTTCAACGATTGTGATGAGTGCGTTTGATCTATATTTAGATACAGTAACAACTGCTTACGATGTTATGACTAGAGAAAGAGATGAAAGTTCACGAATTCTACGGGAAAAATGAATGAAGCTGATTTTTTTTTTTTTTTGTTTTCCCCTAATAATAATTACTGTGCATTAGGCAACAATAGAGGAGCATATAACCGGCTAAGAGCTATATTCACAGAAATTTAAAAATTGACAACATGCTAATAATGTTATAAGAACTAAATAATTATTGCGAATAATTTTACAGATAGAATAAAAATAATTTTATTGTGCCGTATAATATAAGTTCAACTAGACCTAATCTGAAAATTATAATTCGAAAGATTTAGTTAAAAACCGCCTAATCGTAGTACAGAATCGTAAGTGAATACTTTGCTAATAGAAATAATTATAAATAGTTTTACAAATTCAGAAAGATATTTGATTTGCAATTAATTAAATTAATTAAGAATATGTGCTTCTAATACTGAAAAATTCAGAAGAGGGGCTATTTAAGAAGGGAATTTAACTAATACCTAAGTTAGTAAAGGGGATGATAGACGACCCGTTCTGTGGCAAGTTTTGTCACTCGTTTTCATGTCGAGTGCACAACTTCTCAACATGGTAAGCAGGTTAGGGCGTAGGGTAGTTTAGTGTATACCCGGTTTGATGCGAATTTCGTATTGCAGAAAAGATAATACAGTAAATAAATAAGTTGGACGGGTCTACCAATTCCTTCAAAGTAATAGCTTTGGGATTTTCTAGAATGGTTCCTATCTGTATTCATGGTTCAACTCTCCATAACGCAAAACCAAATGATTTATTTGTTACGAATAATACATAAAAATAACCTGAGCACTTCTCTGAACTAGAAACGCGAGTAATTGCAGAATAATGAATAGCATGGCGGTGGCTAGGTGAAGCGCATCGATAGAGTAGTTGTAGTCGGCAAGATAGATGAAATTCGCCTGAAATAAAAGAACCGGTTCTCAAAGATCATTACGGATGGTGGACGCCGACCGACGATCCAGTGTCCGTCCACTTTGGAGGGGAATGAAGAGGACATGAGATTGAGATCCGTGACAACGGGCCACTGATCCGCGCTCACTGGCTCACACCACCACAACAAAGAAGAATAAAGCAATAGCCCGCGGCTGCAGCCACACTAGCTGCACGAGACCAGTCAGATTTGTATCAACTACAAGGCCAGACCCACATGTGCTTCTGGCTGAATCACAAAACATGATAATATTATCATTATATAATTATTAAGCAATGATAATACAATGGTAAAATTTCAAGCAATGATAATTGTCATGGTAGAATATTAAGACGCACTGATGATAGACTGGCCTTGCTGACCTGACAAATATTACATCAATAATAAAGAAAGTAAGTTGCTTCGCTGTATGGTTCTTGGTACACTGGACCCAATGATGTGTATAACCCCGAAGAAAGAAATCCCGGAGGAAAGAGCCAGCTCTCAACTCCTTCCACCATCCTCACCAGCATCCAAGCCAAAAGAAGATATGTCAAAACGTTGATGACAAATTTACTTGTTATGCTACGGGTTACTCATTTGCTTGGTTAAGTTAGTATTATTGTATAAATTATTAATGTTCTTCAACAATGGTTAAGGCATTCAGCAAACGATAGTTCTCATAGCTTTCATACCTAAAATAAATTAAATTGAAATTTTAATGTATGATTAAAAATGGGGATGGAAAATCTCTTAAAACTTATCCAATATGATAATAATAACTTCAATCTCAATACAAAAAACTAAGATGGGAGCAACGTAAAGCTGATGATGAATTTGAAATAATACAATATTAAATAATGCGCATTCTGTAGACGATAATTCTACCTTCAGCTTTCAAATCGTTTAGATGTATCCTACTAAATTACAAATAAAATTAGAATTTGCGTTAAAGATAATAAATAATAGGGATAATAATACTGTACATGAAAATCTCGCCCCAGATATTTAAACGCAATACAAGAAACTAATAATATGAGAACAACGTAAAGCTGTACTTGAAATAATGATCGGATCAAATACTGCACAATAAAATATTCATCTTTAATCAACCTCACCATCGTCTTTGCAAAGCTCAAGATGAAAATCCAATCAACACTGTGTGCGAACGGATAAATAAATATATTTATTATTGCAGGTGTCATATGCGATGTGAATAACATCAAAGACTTGCTCCAGGCAATGCTTTTATTTCAATATGCTGTGCGATGCACATTGAAAAGAAAAGCGATTAAGAATGATGAAGAAGGGGGCAAGGTGTGAGGGGGGCGTATAGGGATATCCTTGCCTTTCGGCATGATGGCAGTTCATTGAACCGAGAGTGAGCACCTCTAATCAGCCCAGAACTCACCATACAACCTATAACCAACTAAACATTCTAGATCCTAGATTCCAACACTGGCACTACACAGCAGACAGCAATAACAGGCTTCACTTACTTGCCCCTCCATGGATTACTTCTCCGACAATCCCCCTCCCACCAGCATAGCACACTGGCCATAGTCAAGCAATGTAGCAAACTACTTTCTCCTTCACTTTACAAAAAGGCTCAGATATGCTAATTGACAGATACAGATACCAATGAATAAAGTAAAAATATCGACATAAAAAATAAAATCAAGTATTGTAAAGGAATTATCAACATTATCATCGCCATTCTTCTAATTTGTTTTCCTAGCATTAGGTAGTAGCCTTTGTATGCTTATTGGTGACAGACTACGTGCACAAGCAAGGAAAGTTAAATTGAAAATTATGAAAGGGATCATAGTCAGGCAATCCGCACACGGAGCGTTTGCCAAGTGAGGAGGCTACACCACCACGCTTCAAATAAATGCTATTTATCCGTGGCGCTTGATGCCTGTAAAAATGATCTAAATGAGGTTTGGGAAACGCTCCGTTTGTGAACTGTCTTAGGCGTATATAAAGTTTCAAATTCGCTTATTTCTGGGTCAGAAGTGGTCCAATTAAGTGAGAAATACTTCATTTACAATGAAATAGCACATGAGAGTCACTGATATTCAGGACAGAAAATGACATAACCCTGAGAATGACGTATTAAATTTAGTGAAAGTTAAATTTTCGTTACCCTCTTCAATTTCCATAAAACTTATTCAATTTTATATGAGCCCTATTCAATTAGAAACTTCTTTAGCTGTAAGGACCATCCCCACAAAGAGGTTCGTTGAGTGTCCTCATAATAATGTCAAATTAGTTTGCCTTTCTACACAATTGATATTTTTTATATTGCTCACAACATGGTAAGATGGTTTTAGAACATACTGTGACTACATAAGGCACTTGCATTTTCATGGTAAAATCTAGACTGTTATGTGATTATCAAATTACCAATGATTTTAGTGTGATTGTTCTATTTGACGAAACGACTGCGCTCAAAGTTAAAAATAAATATCATAAAATTCATTCAAGAGATGTTCCAAAAATGAAAATTCAATGAAATATAATTTTCAAACAAATCAATGTGTCTGAATTCTATACATTGATCAAAAATTTACATGGGGAGATGTGCTCTAAGATCTACACAATAAACTTTTTTAGTGTACCTGGCTTCTTGGAAAACAAAGTTAGAAAAAAAATAGTTGAAAAGTCTGGCCCTAGAGATTAATGATTGAGAAGATTAATAGCCAATTTTAGCCATGTTTATTTTTGCCATCTTTGATGAGAGGAATTATTTGGGCAGATGGTATGGCAGTTTATTTCAATTCAATATATTTATGTACTATGTACAGTGAAAATTTCTCTTCTCATAATGAGCAAATCCGTGTTCCGAGGAGGAGGAGGAGGAGAAGGAGGGAGTAGGATTCCTCCTCAGATACTCTGTACATAAATAGTAGAAAAATCAAAATGGTTCTGGCCATCAGAACTTACTGGAGTAATTATTCTGGCCCTGAAAAGTTTGAAGACCTCTGGTCTAGATCATTTTACGAGAGCGCTCTGAGACATTAACCCTTAATGCGCTCTCTTAGAAGGAGCACCCTGCTTGCACAGTGGAATATTCAATACTCGATTAAAATAACCGGAATACAGGATTTTACACTGCTTCCATCTGTCATACACCTTTTTACAGCTCGTCTTTGATTTTGCGATAGTCATTCTTCTTTCATCATCTTTGACCACTGAACTGGATAAATGGCGTCTTCAAATTAAAAATATGAATAGTAACAGGGTAGAGAGCAGCAGGGCCAGACTATTTTTCCCTTGTTAAAATTCAGTAATCTAGTACCTTCATACAAATCTCTGACGTTTTCTGGAAATTCCAAGTTCTTCGCATTCGTTTTCCTGTCTTCTCTGTTCATCCTTTCGCCTCCTTTCACTTTTTAATAAATTGCCATTCTTCTCCATACGTTACTCATCTTTACACATATATATGTTTCTGTCAAATCGTTTGCATTATCATTATAATATTTTTTATGTTCGTGGGTAGACTTGCTGTCTCACCTTCTTTGGGTGTTTATATTCCTTGCATTTTTTCTTGAATGTCTTCACTTGCATTTCTTACATATTTCATCAGCAATTTTTCAAAAATCTATATTTCTAAATTTTATATTGTTATTATTTTCAAGTTCTATTCATAGAGCGGAATTTTTATTCGCTTATTTATTTCTTGGCCATTTTTCACGAAGAAGCACTCTTAAAAGTTGTATGATGATTTTAAATTTGAAGTGTGTTGATTATGTCAATTTCGAAGAATAAATCATTCATTTATTTAACATCAGCGCAAAGATGGGGAAAGAATCTAGTTAGTTTTGTAGTAAGAAATGCCGATAATGTCGTCTTTTCTCCTGGTACTACGTGAGGGAGAATCAGACCTCAGTGTCAGACTGTCTTCCATACCTATAAAATGCGGCAGAACACAGTTGCTAAAGACAGTAAGAATGCCCAGACTAAGAAAAATTGGCAGTAGTCACTTTGGCTGGTTTGATGCTCTGCTTCGTTCAGTTAAAAACGTCAGTCGGGTAATTACCATTGAGTACGATATTGGATGTTCCACTGTGCAAACACCCTAAGGCACACGAGGATAATAATGAGTCTCATGAAATTGCACAATTTCAGGTAGATCGCACCTGAATTTTTAGTAGTCTTCACCAGCAGTCCATGGCTGCGGGAATCGTCCGTTTTTCTTCCCCTCACCAGGGGGCACTCGACCATTATTTGGTCCCTCTTTTGCTCTTGTACATATGCTCCTCCACAAACTCACATAGATTGTAGTACGGTCTCAAGTGTAGATAATGTTTCAGGCCCTTGATGAAAGTATTTGTATTTGGTATAGTTTTCAGGTCTGTAGGCAGAAGGTTATAAAGGTATGATCCAACATACTTTGGAGATTTTCTGTATTTTTTTAATCTGTGTTGTGGTAGGTCGATGTCATTTCCATTTCTTATATTATAACTGTGTTTATTTGACCTGAGTATCTGAGTCGATTTTTTAACTTGAACAATAGATTCCAGGATGAACAATGATATCACGGAAAGGATTTTGCACTTTATGAAAAGAGCCTGACAGTGTTCAATCCTGTCTACTCTCAGTATGGTTCTTATGGCTCTCTTTTGTATACGCAGTATCCTTTCCAGGTTTGTTTGAGATGAAGACCCCCAAGCGACTATGCCATATCGAAGATGTGAGGCAAAAAGTGAGTGATAGGCAACAAATGCGGTATTTTCGTCTGATATATTTCGAATTCTCTTGATAACATAAACTGCAGATAATCATTTTTTACATAAATTATCTATGTGTGTCTGCCAGTTCAAATTTTTGTCTATCAATATGCCTAGGAATTTGGTGTGCTTGACTGTAGTGATGTTTTCGTTTGTCTGTTCGTTTTCTGTGCTATTTGATGGCGTGAAGTCCATGTATACTGTTTTCTTTTTATTTATGGTGAGCCTGAGATTGTTGCATATGGTGGTGGCTTCATCCAGGGTAGAATCTATCATGGTTTTATTTGTTGTGTTTTTTTTTAGTAGGTATCAGTATCGTTGTGTCATCAGCAAATAAAATACAACTTTTTTCATTTCCTAGTTCTTCAGGAAAATCGTTTATATACACTAAGAAAAGCAGCGGTCCAAGTATTGATCCTTGCGGTACACCCTTTGTCACCGTTCGTAATGATGATTTATACGTTATGATGTTGTTCTCTTTGTAGTATTCTATTTCAACATATTGCTTTCGGTTTGTTAGGTAGTTTTCTATCCATTGTAGCGCTTTCCCTTCTATTTTCAATTTCCTTAGTTCAATTTTTAGGGTTTTCCAGTCAATGGTATCGATTAATTAAAAAAGAAGCGGAGTACTAACATGTTATAACAACTTAATATGGAGTTTTATTTTTGCTTATAGCTATATGAAGGTATCGGTAGATATTCAAGAAAATGATGAGAAAGTAGAAGACTGCACCATTGACAAAGAGCACATATATGTGTAACCCCGCCAAAGGGAAGGAAATAGGACGACTCCCCAGTCACCAGACTGTTGGGAAGACCCAAGAAGTAGAAGTAAAGTAAAAAGTAAGTACTGTAATGTATCCACAATCAAAAAGAGATGACATCAAACGTTGATAGATTTCAATTAACGATATCTGTTTTAAAATATTTCAAAAAGTATAATTTATTATTAAATTTGAACTTTGAAGTTGGAACCTTCAAATAACCAAGTTAAGAATACATTTTTTTAAAAGGTGGTAGCCTGCAATCATAACCTTCAATTATTATGAATGCCGGTGTAGGCTATATGAATATCAGTTTACATTTGGTAAATTACGAAACATTATTGATTTGTTTGTAAACATCATTTAACCTACAATATATAGCAAGCTAAACAAGCAACCGTTTACTGTAAATAAAGCTCTCGATCTATCGAACTACAAAGCCCGCCGACTAGAATTTTGTAGGTTATAATTTTTCAAAGTCAAACCTAATACTGTTTTTCACGAAAATGAGCCGACGAATGTTACCATGAGATGCCATTAGCTCAGGGCCCTAAAGCATTAAGCTGAGATAGCTTCCCTACAGATCTATTAACATGGTATAGTTGGTTAATATCTAGCATATTCATTAGAGATTGACCTAACCAAAAATGTAAGTGCATTGCTAAAACGTACAAAATACAACGTTTCCAGCGATACCCATAAAGAAATATTTTTGAATAACTTGTTAAACATACCTGGGGGGGTCAATCAAGGACGTTCCCAATTTGTTAACTGGCTGACAAATCGATTACAAAAGTACCGACAAGGTGTTGATTGTAGTATTTATCCAAACGCACTCCATTTCACACATAAATCTTGTTCTAGAAAGCATCCTCGATGTAAACCGATCGTCACTATCACTAACAATTAGCACTTGTAATTAACACTAAATGATTATTGAAAAAATTACACTCCACGCAAAAATTAACAACTGATTCAATATGGCGTGGCCTTGTTTTTCTCTCATTCTCATCGGTACTCTCTTCCTTTTCCGTCTTTCTCGCACGCCATCTCGCTCTATCATGCTACGGGGCCTCCTTGTACAGTACAAGGATTCCGTACACATGAAAATGACAATAAACAAATGCACGTGACCCGAGACTGTCCTCTCCATTGGCGGTCACAACAACCCCGCCGGAGTTCGAATGTTGAACCCGGCTGCTCTCTCGCTCACTCAAAACAACCTTGGTGCACTTGTTATCAATATATTTTTACATTCTTCTAATTAAAAAAACAAATTTATTTAAAAAACAGTTAATTCATGCATGGGTAAATAAATAACAATGTATTATAAAAATAATAAATAGACCATTGGTGTATGGCAGATTTAAAAAAATGAAATAAAGTGCCTCTTTACAACAACGTTAACTATAAAAAACGAAAGAGAATTTTCTTCAAAGATGAAATTATTGAAAATTATGATTGAATGAACGAGTTCTAGTATAAAACTATGAAAACTATGATACCTGATGATCGTAGTGGATCTAAATCTAAAAAACAGATTGACAGTGAAGTAGAAATTATTTTTTCTTCCAAAAGAGTACAGTCCTGCAAACGGGAATAGTTGAGTAAAAATGAAGAATTAATAATAATAATAATAATAATAATTCTAATGTAACTTATATATTCAAAGTAAAAACTAAAGAAAATATTTTCAATCATTGTAGCAATGAATTGATTTCTCAAAAAATGCAAAACATAGAAAATTTGATAAATTTAGCGATTTAGTGTGAAAATTGCAATAGTTTTTCATACGATGACATTTAATTGGTAAATACATAGTCTCGGTATTGAAGTACAAAATCAAAAATTGTTTTATTTCTCCTTCAACAAATACAATATACTGTATAATTATGTGTATAGGTGTATCCATATAAAATACAAAATAAACGTATAAATACTAACTTTTTATGTGAATTCAACGACTTGCTGTCAAATATGCAATATTTAATTATAATAAATAATAATATGCAATAATTAATAATGAATAAATAGAATTTACTTACTCTGTAGGCCGAGCGCTTACGAATCTTTGAATGAATATTTGACTGCAAATCGTTGAATTCACATAAAAAGTTAATATTAACAACGCAGTTCGTCATGGAACAAGAAATCCAGGTATAAATACTATTCAATACAAAATATAATAAGAGAACAAATTATTCCTCACCTGGTATTAAAGTATCGGACACAAATGCCAACGGTGAAAAATACTCGATACCGGTAAGACAAGCTTTTAAAAAAATGGCGAAAAAGGCTGATTTAGTATAAATATTATTTATTCACAATTAAAATTGACTGCAAGTCGTTAGATTTTTTAAAAAAGTCAATATTAACAACGCAGATCGTTATGGAACAAGAAATCCAAGAAAGCAACAAGTGTGATCCAGTGGCGGGTGGAAGGGAAATCCCCCCCTCCACAACGGAGAAGAAGAAGGAAAAGAAAAAGAAAAGGAAAGAGAAGAGATAGAAGAAGAAGAAGGAAAAAAGAAGAAAAGAGGAACGAATGGAAATGATAGAAAACAGTGAAGAAGCAGACAAGAGATGACAATAGAAATTGGTAGATTTAGATTTAGATTATTTACTTTATTCATGTAGATTACAAAATGCACAGTCTTAGATTCTAGATAGTTAAAAATATATAAGTACTGTAATTATTGCTCTATGAATTTTACAAATCTAAACTAAAGAATTATATGTTCTCTGCTGTAAAATCACTTCCCGGTGGTTCGGAGCCCACCTAAAACTGTAGGTCCAACTCATCAATCACCATCATCCAATTCATTACCCACGCACAGGTCTCAGACCTATGTGGGCTTCATCCTCAAAAAAAAAAAAAAAAGAATTAATCAACGATATGTATACAGTATAAGATGCAATTTGATAACGATAATATGATTGTGATGTATCTACATGAAACGGCGAAGTTTGAACATATAAATGTCCATTCTTGGAAGAGGATATTCAAGAATATCCTTCTTGGTAGGAGAGAGATGAAAATGAAAAAAGACGAAAACGGGTAAAAAATAAGGATAAAATTAAAAGTAGAAGAAAATGAAGGAGAGTTTTCAAAGTTGTTGACAAGCGAAGAAAATGAGACAGCAATGCCTAACCAACAATTAATTTTCTATTGCAAATATTGTGTACTTCAGTACTTGGTCTGAAAATTATTGCAGTTCTGAAAAGGTTTTCTGGATTCTGCAGCTTATCAATACATGGCTGAGGACTGCTATGGCTGAAAAAGCAGACTTGTTTTATTAGCACTACTTTACATTCACTCAGATAATCACTCTAGAGCCTAGATCCTGGATCCTCAAAAAATTGTTGGGAGATTTTGGCGGATTACAGAATAGTTTTTCAATTGCGAATAATATATGTAATTTTTATAAACAGAATTTATTAATTTCGAATTCCCTTAAGTGCTATTAGTTCATACTGAAAAATTACCGATATGGCCAAGCTAAAAATGAATGCTGCTGTGCAGAAAGGTCTCCATAGTCTAGTGGTTAAGGCGCCCGACCGGCAATTGGGAGGCCCGTGGTTCGATTCACGGTGGTGACTGATATTTTTGTACTGTAGCATTCATCGATTTCCATTAGCTATTCAATACCGTTGTCAATATCCGCCATTGCGGAAGTCTTCAGTATGAACTAATAGCACTTAAGGGAATTCGAAATTAATAAATTCTGTTTATGTATATTTGTCAGTTTGTTTAATTGTCAGTCACTTCAAACTAACTTGAAATTTTTCTTGTTAATTTCATTTTTCATTAACAGCTTGTGTCAGTGGCATAACTATGGGGGGGGATAGGGGGGAATCTGGGAGAAAATTTTTTTCCCCCCGAGAAAAAGGAAAATTTGGAATTTTAGCAGGCCATTGTGAGAGAATTTTTGGCAAGAGTCAAAGACGCCTGAAATCGCTAAAAATGTGGTTTTATGTAGGAGTTTTATTTTTAAAAAGTTTTCAAGGAGTACCCCTCAATTATTTTTAAAGAAATTTTCAAGTAGCCTACGGTACTGTACATTACCCCAATCAGGAACAGTGAGGGATCAAATACAGAAAAGTGGAAGTTTCAAGAAAGGTCCCGGATCTCCCATTGCCAGTAAAACAAGAACTAGACAAAATTTACTTTGACATACAACGTGGGTTGAAGTGTTAAGTTAGAAGAATTAATGTCTAGATTCACTTGACTTGTAGTTTTAGGGAGGTAATTTTTCCGAAATTTTCTCGGGGAGTTCCCCGAACCACCGTTCTGAAATAAATAGCCTTTTATATTGCTTCAATTTATCATTAGAGGTCTACTACTACTCCAAATGACATATTACTATTGTAACTATTGTACCGAGAGTCCAACCCTCCCGGCAACACCCCTCCCCCCCAAACTGACCCTATAGTTACGCCACTGATTTCTGTGATGTAATGATACACATTAAAATTATCATATCATTACAGGCAATAAGTAAACAAAAAAAATTTGAAAGTTGGTTTCATTTCATTTGAAAATACCCTTAAATTCACGACTTTATGCCTCATTTTTAGAAACCCCGGAACACCCCCCTTAATCCACGAAGAAAAACGTTGCTTCTTCATGATTTATTTGAGCCAAATCAATATTTGGGTTTCTAGGTATATTAGGCAACATTAGGGGATTTTATCCTGCTGTGTTTACTGTTCTTAACTTCGACAAATAATTAATAGGAAATAACTAAGAGTAGTTCTTACAAATCATACGTTAGGCCTATGTGAAAATAAACTACAGACGCTCAACCTTTAATAATTAATACTGTATTTTCTTTAATTAATAATTATTATCAAAACTTGTTTAATAATTCTGCTTTTGTTTAGCTAAATACAAAATTTTGATTCAATGCTTTTGTTGACTGATGCCATACCATTTACTCCGGAATAAAATTACGCACAAGTAATGTTCTCTAATATGACATTTGTAAAAGTCATACACGAAAAAGTAAATACATGAAAACATTTAACAGAATTTATCAACCTCAATCATTAATAAAATTTCAAATAAATTATATTTTGTAAAATATTTGTTGGCCTGGGCCAACCCATGTAGTTTAATTAGAATAGTTCCAATTTATTGATATAATTTTATATAATTATCAAAAGAGATTTCAGCTATTTGTTAGCTTTTTGCATCCTCACTCATCCATTAGAAAGCATTTTAATTATATCAAAAAGCAGTTGAACAATAGAATACAGCAAGGCAATTAGACGTTTTCTGACTACCTACGAATACTGTACATTTCAGGGGAGAACCATATAAAAACTTGAGTAAGCAAGTATTTTATAATAATAGGATGTTATAACTAGTAGTTATGAACAGTAGACCTCACTCATCCAACACTTCTCACTCGAAAGGGGATGATAGTAAAAATAAGATTTCCGCCCCTAAGGGGATTATTTTTACAAATTTTTCGAATTGAAGTCTCCAGAATGTTTATGCTCTACCTGATAAGAAGAAGAGTTCCCCAATTATCTCAATATTTTTTTGGTTTTTAAATTTTCTCAACCCTCTACTCTAATACTTGAAGGATAGTTCAGTGTCAACCTTCTTCTTATGTGTTATCTTCCACTTCTAATCGAAAAGCGCAGAAATTATTCAGCAAGTGCGTTTTTTGAAAAAGTAAAATTTTCTTCCCTTACCACCTCAATGCTCAATTTATAAAAATCCTCTTAAATTTAATTTAAAACCACTGACACTTGATAATTGGGGGGAAATTGGGCCACTAAAGACGATGGGGGAAATTTTTTGAAAAAAAGAAAACAACTTTTACATACACCGCTCGGTCAAGGAGTAAGGAACATTTATGCAAAATTTCATAACAATCGGTCAATACGTTTGGCCGTAATCGTGTAGCATACAGACAGACGAAAAAAAACTATATTCTAATAAAAGGATTTCTACTATTTATAGTTATCTACGTTGTATACTCACTCATATTTTTCATTTGTTGCGTAGTAGTGTGATCTATCTGAGATCATCTGAGTTCGCCGTAGCTCTTTTCTTGGTAGCACATTTTTGAATGACACAATTTTAAGCAACGTACAGATTCATTCCTCACTTATTCGTAAATTAAATGGTGTGACAATAGTAGTAATGAATTGCCAAGATGATGCATGGTAAATCATTATGATACAGATTTTGATAAACAAGTGAAGTAGGTACCACCTAATCATATTATCTGTTCTCATAAAGAGGTAGAGTCCCTACTAGCAATAGCCAACGTTTTAAAGTTGCTGGAGCACTCAAAAGCATGCAAATACTTCTACAAAAGAAATCTTTTAATTTTTTGTCTTTAACTTAATTAGATACGAACAGTTCAAAAGATTCATAGAAAAGATCTTATCAGAATATAGGAGGTCTCTTAATTGAGAAGAATATTTGCGTCACTTTTAAAATGTTTTATTAAAAAAAAAAACAAATATATTAACATCAATTTTATAACAATATCATTTTTAGACTGAATTGAGCAAAGTGAACATCACATTTAGAAAAACAGTCAGTCTAAAACACTTATTTCAATTTAAACAATAGTCAGAAAATATGATAAAACAACTACTATCTTATTTACAATTTAAAAATATAAGAATAAGTTTATATTCAGATTGAGTCAACTAATTGTGAATTCAATAATTATTATAGAAACAGTTTCAATTGGACGAGATCACCATGTTATAGCTAGTAAGATTAATTGTAATAAAAACAGCAATTCAAAGGATTAGCCATAAATATTTCATTTTGAATTTCGGGGTATTTCTGAGGATGTAAAATTGTAAAAGCTCAATCTAGACAATTTTATAACACTATGATGGTTCAGAAAATACTGAAACATTGATTATTCTAAGCATAAACTCATTTGGAAGTCAAGTTGCAATACTTGAATATGTAGGATGGCCGTCAAAAGAATCAAACAAAAGATATGAAGAGGGAAAGATTTTAAAAACAAGAAAAAATTAAAATTAATAGAATAGAATTGGTCAAACACCAAACTGTGCAAGAATAAAATCGTGAAATCTAGCACTGGCCTCTTATCAATTCCTGAATGGGCAAAACTGTAAACATTCAAGATAAAATGAGAAATCACCATTGATTTGTTGATCAGACACCTTTCTCTACAAGAATGAAATCGTAGAATAATAAAAGTATTTTTGGAAGTGTTCAAGCACCTTTAGGCATGGTGTATCAGATGGCCAAAAAGTCAGATAAAATGCGAATATTATTAAAAATAGTAAAACATTAAGATCGACAGAATTCCAAAATTGCAGTGCTACTCTGGTACTGGCCAAAGTGCTCAGGGACGTCCACTTCAAACCATCCACGATAAAAAAGAGACTAACTTCTATACCATGGTCAAGCACCATTTTGTGTTAGAATAAAATTGCAAAGATATTCTTGAAATTGCAGATATTCTCAAGCTCAAGGCTTTACATTATACTGGACAGAATTACATGGGTTACCTCCTATGGCTTAGTACGATCAAAAGACTAGAGAAATTAGGAAAACATTTTTCTGTGCGTAAATAGATTAGATTTTCAGAGACACTCAAGCTATTGTATAGCAGTTGGGCAGTGCACTAGGCTTTTGATCATACATTTTTTAAAGATTTTTTGGGATAGCCACTAAGCTATTGAAATGCTACCTATTTCCATCACATGTCTTCCTCAATTATCAATTGCTAATTAATTTATATGGCAATTAATCAATTATTTCATGAAATATGATCGTTTAAAGTTGTAATTCTATGATTTTCAACTACCGTACTTACAGTTTTTTATAATAAAAACTCAAGTCAGTGATTTTAGAAATATGACATAATATATTCTCGATTTAGATGGAAAGTTTAATACAAATAAACTGATAATAATAATAATAAATTATTATTATTATTATTATTATTAATAATAATATTTTAATAGTAAGCACTCATCACTAGTTTATGATATCTCGTGAGGGATGATACAGAGAAAATGATTTAAATTAAATTGTTCATATTTCTAAAAATAATTCATGAAGATCATCATTTTTACAAAACAGTAGATAACATTTCAAAGGCTTAATAGCCGCCAAGCTCTCTAGTCCCCACTCAACAAGCGTAACGCCGCTTTCACACTTCCACGATTTACTGCAACTTTTGCAATGGGGGTTTGCCGTATCGTATTAGAGCGCCTGTCAAAGAATATTTCTTGTTCACACAATCCGGCTGTTGACCGTATACGGCTATATATGCCGTGACTGTATTGACTGAAGGGGACTGAACCGCTTACGATTATACATGAGCTACCAAACCGATAGAACGGGGCCGTAGTGTGGAAGCGACGTTAAGGCATATGACACAGAATCTGTGTAAGGTCACGGACTTTAAGCACTGCCAGTTCCCGATGAGAACTGTATGAGATCGCAATTGTTGTCATCCCGTTGCAAACAATCGTACTGGCTGCGAATGCCGCGAATAGTTCGACTGATGGCGTCGAAAGTGGGCCGATCGTGCGGATCGCACTTCCAGCAAGGATAGATCAACTGCGCGTAGATCTCCTTGGGACAGGTGTCGGGACAGGGCAGGCGCACGCCCTGGTCCAGTGCACACAGGATTTCGTCCGGCTGATCCGAGCCACTGCCGTCGCAGCCGAAACGCAGCCGTGGATCTTCGCCGTAGGAAAACATCTCGAATAGTGTGACACCGTACGACCACACGTCCGTTCTTGTTGAATATTTGCCATTTCTTAGTGATTCTGGTGCGTACCTGCAATGATTTTCAGCATAAGTCACTGCATGCATCACACAGGATGTTTCTTCAAGCGAAAACAATCATACAGGGTGGGGTAAAATATTAACCCACAACACATTTCTTTGTTATTGATTCTTTAGTTAGGTATTATTTATGTGCTTTATTTTGGCAGACGTAAAAGCACTTCATGGAAATTAGTTCCTTTGTGACCGAATGATTCCTTCAACCAAACATTTGTTCCAAGAGAGCCAACAAAGGAAACCCATTTGCTAATGTTTTTTTTGTCAATAGTTAATTCGGGTAACACTTTGATTTTGTACAGACACAAAGTTATTTACATTCAATTTGCTCGACAGATCGCCTAGAATTGTGAAATTATGCTATCGCTTATCTTGACCACTTAAGTATGTATGGCTTGAGCTCCTCACCAAACATTATTTATTAGAAGCATCACAATTTTTAGTCGCTCATCAACAGATAGTCTAGTTTGTCATTGTCAGTCATCTCGGAACGAATGCTTGGTTGAAGGAATCATTCGGTCACTGGAACAGTACTTTCCACGAAGAGCTGTCACGTATGCCTACATAAAACACATCAATAATTACCAACCTAAAGAGTTAAGAACAAAATAAATGTTGGATCATATCGTGCGCCACCCTGTAGGATCATACTTCAAGAGCTGATCACCTTTTCTGTCACAATTACAAACCATAAATAACCAATTAAACAACATATATTATTAATTTCGAATTCCTCACAGTGCTACCAATTATACTGAAGATTCTGCTATGGCAGAAATGGCAAAAGCTTTGAATAGCTTATAGAAATCGATGAATGCTTCTATACAAAAATATTTAGTCACCGCCGGGAATCGAACCACGGACCAGTCAGGCGTCTTAACCACGAAACTACAGTGAGCTTCTGTAAAGCAGCGCTTTATTAAATAATCTTGTATATATTTGGCAGTTAATAAATTACAATCTCCTTCAAAAAACCACTCAAATTATGTCTTGAAAGATAATAATTATGCATCACTTTACCCACCGCACTTCTGTTTTGAGTAAGTGCATAAATAGAATCAATTATTTATCTAACCTATCTATCATCTAGAGAAATCTTTCTTCACATTGAAGTAACAAAAAAATAGTAAATTATGTAGGAAAAGAGTAAATTTGTATTTTTTCTGTACTTTATTACTAAAAATAATCAATTGTTGAGTAATTGGAAATAATTAATGAATGCTATTGTGAATAATTTCTAAAATATTATTTGCCAAATGTGTGTGTGTGTTGCGCATTGCATTCTCTAGTTACTTTTCATTTCATTCTCTAGTTCTTTTCTATTCTGAGTATTTTTCAATCCAAGCCTGAAATTTCTTCTTCTCAAAAATGTTTTTTAACCGACTTCCAAACAGGAGGAGGTTCTCAAATCGACCTGTTTTTTATGTTTGTACATCAATTAATTATTTGAATACTATTGAACTGATTTCGATAATTTTGTTCAATGAAAAAGTATCATTCAGCGATGGTCCCATCCAAGTTTCGCATGGATCGGCCCAATGCTTAGCCCAATATTAAACTAAAAGGAGCATCCATCGATGTCTTCATTTCAATTTTGTTCGAATAGGATAGTTTCACACATACCCGCCTGTCGGCTAGGTGTCGTTTACCAGGCCAATCATTGTATTATATGGAACGCTTCAAACCTACCCGATTTTCGAAATCATATGATGCAATTTAATTATATGGCGCGTAAACGACATCGGTTACCCAAAGCTGGCTATGTGTGAAACAAGCCTGTAATGTCTCGCTTTGACCAATCAGATTTTACTTATGTGATTAGATTATATACTGAAATGTAATTTGCAAGTGATGTATTGTTTTTTCAGTACTTTTATTAATAATTTTTGTTTAAATATGTTTGAAATAAACATTTTTCAAATAACATTTAATTATGAAATTGAATTGAAAAAATGAAAACTAACTGATATAACCTGACCTGGGTTCAGAACGCTTCGTTTTGTATCAATGAAATGTTGGAAGATCTTCACATTCTGGAACGTACTGTACTTTTATTCAGATTATGAATTAGAGTTGAATAGTTATTAGTATATATATATTTTTATGTTAATAAAAACTTCATTGTATTATATTTTTGTCATAGAATATGTTATGAATTAGTTACTGAATATTAATTAGTTATGAATATGTTACTGTACTTTTTTTCAGATTGTGAATTAGAGTTGAATAGTTATTAGTAAATATATTTTTTTATTTTAATAAAAACTTCATTGTATTATATTTTTGTCATAGAATATGCTATGAATTAGTAGGTTATCGAAATTTCCCAGTTCTCAAACTATTTGGCCAGTACTAAATCTTTACTTGAATGAATGAATCTTTATTTCAACTTTCTATTGTAAATTCAACGACTTGCAGTATTATAACGGATGTTGATATTAACAACGCAGATCGTTATGAAGCAAGAAATCCAAGAATCTTCATTTGCCATAAAGAACAAATTTCAGGCGAAATTGAACGAACAAAATATAAAATGAAATGCAATGTGTCTTACAAATAATAAGAGTTTGACTTTTATTAGTTGAGAAAGTCTACGGGTTGACCTCACCATTTGAGCAATGTTATGGGAAACACTGGGGCCTTCAGTTTTAGATGGGTTTCGAACCACTAGGTGATAATGAATCAGCAATAAATCATGAATAACATTAATAACTTACCACTTGATAGGAAGATAACGTCTTGTTTTAATGATATAGTAGTCATTATTTCCTATCGTTTGAGCTAATCCAAAATCTGAGATTTTCACTTGAAACTCATTTGCTACTAGAATATTCCTTGCAGCCAAATCTCTGTGCACAATATTCCGCTCTCCCAGGTATTTCATGCCCTGAAAAAGTCAATTTACCAAATCAATTCATCACCTCCGTTTTTTGTTTGTGCTGTTTATAATGAATTTACATTGCTGAAAAATGTTTAAATAAGGAACAAATGTCGTGTGTTTACGCGATAATGATGACAATTAATTTAGAAATCCATTATGGAAGAACTTTTTGATAAGAGATGCTTTTTCCAAAAAAAAAAAATTTCAAGTTTCAACTGAATAAAGATATTTTAATGGACAGATTCTAACTTTTTGCAGACCTGTTATCTAGTGAGATCGGACTCCACTCCAAAATTGTTGTATGCAATTTGAGAAAAAAAAAACGAAAAGTTTCAATAATTTTTCAAATTTCCCATCACAATTATGTCTGGGTCTTTTTCCCTCTTTTCACTATTAATTCATAGGAATGTTTTATTCTAGTTGACAAGTTAAACATTGAATAATACTCATGAGTAAATTATAACTCGAAGATAATAACTTATTAATAAAAAATTATAACTCGACACTACTGTTATAATATGTAATAGTAATAATAATGTAACAGTAATGTAATGTATTGTAATAATGAATAATTCACATTTCAAATACTCTATAAAAAAGAATAACAGTGTTGAAATAAGAACGTGGAATGAATTTTATAAGAAAAACTGCATGAAATAATATCATGGATTCTTATACTGTAATAGAGTTACTGTAGTTTTCATATAACTTGGCAGCAGTTTGGTTCAGATCTTCTACAAGCTGCCAAGTTATATGAATACTACAATAGTTGCTTTTATCAATATATCAATCAAATGATACTATAGTTCATGAATGCTTTACCTGAGCAACATCGTGAGCAAATTTAAGTAGATGGTTGTAAGGATCCAACATATCCCTGTAGTGTTTCAAGTACGATTCTAAAGACCCATGTTTTACATATTCCATAACCAAACTGATCTCGTGCCCCTCTGAGATGACTCCTTTGATTTCAACAATATTTGGATGTTTCAGGCACTGTAATTTAAAATAAATAGAAATTTTTATGGGATTCATGCACATAAAATAAAACGGTAATTATTGAGTATCCAAACTTTTCGATTTTTCCAACAATTTTTTTTTTGTGACATCTACACACCCCATGAAGCAATAATCCGTTGAAATTTTTTGGGGGTCGCGTCTTTTTCACACAAAAATTTAAATTTTCGGAAAAACCTTTTTTTATGAAAATTTAATTTTTCATTTGAAAAATTCATAATTTGCAAACATATTATGAACTCCAAACCATAAAACGATATAAATTAAATAAATAATAACAACATATCCAGAGAAAACTAAGCTTACTAACCTTTCAATACTTTGGTGGAATGAATACCAGTCAACCACTGTTGTTGTCGAAATTCCCAGCTCTTCACAAATAAATGTTTGTCGGGGTGGCTTTAGGTGCAAAAGTATTGACACCAAATAGAAATATTTTTCTATTGGGAGTCTACAATTGTCCAAGAATGAGCCCACCCTTGCCAAGCCAGTAAACCCACAAACCGCGGCCGCCTTCTTCCCGTCGCACTTTTTTTTGACAGCAAAATTGAAGATTCGACTTATTAACAACTAATTCGGCACCACACTTTAATCTCTTTAAAAATATCATGCCTGAACAAAAATTCGATCACCTCCTTTTCGCTACGGCATACAGATTCTAAAAATTTGAGGTTGCACTGTGTATCACACATTACAAATGGCGTTTCACGTAATGAATAAATTAAAACAATCAGCTCTTGCCGAAAATAAAAAATTATAGCCTTTCCAAGAAAAAGCTATATTTTCCATGTGATCTAACAATAATTGTCGATCTGACCAAACACAAAATTATAGCATTTCAAAGAAAACATATGTTTTCAAACTATTATATTTTTAGATTGATTGGTTACTTGACCGACCTTTCCGTTGCTCAGATCTACCAGTTGACCGACCAAAGAAAACTAGATGATTCCACCTAACCAAACCTAACCTAACCTTGCCTAGTCTGGCAGTGTTACAGTGTGATGGAAGTATTCATACGCGGAAGAAAAATAGTTCCATCAGAAAACTCTAATTTAAATGCCAAAATATCAGTGTATTATTACTTACTAGTGTGTTTTGAGTGTGTGGGGAAAAAATTGTTGAAAAATTCGAAAAGTTCGGATACTCAATAAATACCAATAAAGCATTGAAATCTAAAACCAGAAGATAAAATATTATAGGAATGAATGTAATCACAAATCAACAAATTTGAACTTAATGCAATGTCTCTAAATACACAATGAGCGTTTAAACTTAGTTTAACCGGTTCAATGCTACTATGTCTTGCTACTATGATACCCCTGAACTGTTTACAGTAAGCAAACATATATGATGGTAGACTGTCGTTTAGTTTGAACTCAATTTAAACGCTCACAGTGCATACGGGCCTTGAAAAATCTAAATGCGATAAGTTTTATGAACATAACTCTGTTATGAAACAAGCGTTTGATAGTCGATCACACACAACCTTAATCCGTTGAAGAGAGATTAGCTATCACTCTAAATTCAGGAAAAATCCAGATGAAATATTCAATACTACACAATGTTAAAAGGTTTCACCCGTGCTTAGCTAAAGGGCTAACAACGCTTTCAAAGAAAATCATAAAATTGTTTATGAAGAGACACCAATACGAATAATTTATAACTTGACTTGAGATAGATACTACACATTTAGTGATTTACTGTATTTTAAATTAAATATATATAGAATTCTTCATATGTGTGAACCTTTATTTGACCTTATTTTTTATCAATTGAATAGGTTAATTAAGATTAGACTGTAGCATTATTTTCATATTTGATTCTTCTTGGATGAGAATACGGTTTGTACTTGTGCGCCCAGATGTGTTACTTTTATTTAGAGTTAATGAGTAATATAAATAAAAAATCGTGGCTTGCCTACCTGCATGATAGTTATCTCTCTCATGAAATCTTTATGAATATCGGCTGTAATATCAGAGGATATGAGTTTCTTCACAGCGACAAGTTGGCCATCGTCTTTGCCACCGTCACAATCATATCTTGGAGCCATCGTTCCTCTGTAAACTTCTCCATAATTTCCCTTAAAAAAATGTGCCAAGTACAACAGCTATTGTAAACAAAACTCAAACCATTTATAAAGTCACAGACAAGTATAAAATCCCTGAATTTAAAAGTCAGGTTAAACAGTTGTAGCAATTCAAACACCCTGCCTATAATTTAGGAAAGCTTAGTCATCACTCTGATGTGGCCACCGAGGTGGACTCTTGACCGGTGAGCTGGAGGTGATGACGACCGGGGCCAGATTAGGCTGGACTGCGATGGTGAACAGTTGTGAGAAATAGTTATAATGTGAATTAGGAATAATACGTAATGAAAGTATTGAGGCATAAGTTTTATGGATGTAGAATCGGGAATTAGAACGGATGTTGAAGTATAGAAGTGTTTCATTTATTAGAATATATTTATCCAGTGAAATTACAGGGCCCAGTCCCTTAAAACCTGGTGATGGCAGCAATACCAAACCCGCTGCCTATAACGCTCGCCACGAGAACTACACAGTAACTTATTACACTAGCCGCCATTAACAGAATTATAAGTTGAGGCATAAAGTTAGTCTTAAGGAACTCTTGTAAACTATAATAAGCTTTACCAACTAAATATATTGTTAGAAAACTCAAAGGAAGAGGAGAGCGTCCTTCAAGCATTGCATTGTGTCAAAAGTCAATTCCGAAACTGATAACGGGCGAGCGCCTGTTGTTTCTCTATCTTCGTCCCAACGCTCTCTTTTAATCTTATTTGTTAAATGGCTTTTAGTATTTTCGAGGTTATCCTAGGTCTTAGATGAAAGCTCATCTGTTTTAACGACATTATGTCAACAGAAAGATCACAAATAGAACCTTCTAGAACAATGCAAATCTATAAAACGACTGTCCCTGTCAGCAGTGAGTCTTGATTCAGCAGGATTCGTTATATGTTTTTAGGATAATTCTTTATGTGGTAGTTGACATTCTTTTTTCATGGCAGTACAATGCAGTGCTACACACTGTACACTTGTGATTTATTGTGTTAAGTGTGACAGTATTGTGAGACATTTCATTGAATAGATTATTGGACACTTATTATTGAATTATTGATCGGCCTATTGGCATTTGCTAATTAGTATTGTACAGTGATTAATCTTGTCAGAAATATTTATTATTAGTTTGAAGTTATTGGACTGTTGTTTCTTATATTGATTTTTGTGTGATAATTACTTATTAGTGTCAGTTGTGAGTTAATTGTGTAAATAAAGTTCAAGTGTCACTTCTTCGTGTTGCCAGCATTATTTTAGTGTTAGAACCCGTAAAAATATTTTCAATTGTTTTTTTAATATTTCAATATTTCCATAACCCTTTATAAGATGCACTAGCTTGTTATGAAATTTCCTACCACTATAACTAGGTTTTTGCTAGACTACTATTGTGACTCACTAAATAATAACTTTCTAGGTTGCATGAGTTATAATAATATATTTCAATTCAACTTTATACTATCAATGTGTATCTATGCTTACGGAATGCGATGTCAGGGTGATCGTGATGTTCAGTCAAGAGAGCTCGGTACTGCAATTGGAAGGATAACCGGAAAAAAGTAACATGGCGTTATATGCTTTATTATTATTTACCTGCAAGTTTGGAGCACACTTAAAACTGTAGGTCCACCATCCATAATAACCATCCACTCATTATCCACGCACAAGTCCGTACTCATGTGGGCATCAATATGAGATTTAAGTAAAAATACTGATACGTGTCAGAGTCAAAGGTTTACCAATGATTGAAATTTTTACATAATTGAGATTTGATATCGGATTATAGGAGTAGAAATGCGTCTTGGGAATAAGTCTCACTGTTAAGGGGAATTTCGAATAACAAAATATTTTCCACATTTAGGAAACACTTACCTGTCCGATTTTGCCATTAAGAACCACACTGTACTTTCCGTTGAGTTCCAACAGTTCTTCCAGCTGCATCCGAGTGACACTGTCCTCTGAATTCGGCGCTGCTAATGAATCCATCTGCGACAATATTGACGAAACATCAATATTGTACACTTCTAGTTGACTGCTGCTACTTGCCTGACAACATTCAAACAGAGATAGAACAATTAGAGAGCGGTTTGGAACCCACCTAAAAATGTACGTTCACAATGCTTACCATAACATGGCTCTAAACGGAGAAGGTGGAACTAACCGTGACGGTCTCCCCACAAATTATAAATATATATATAATTATTATTATGATTAGCCAACTAGTTGACTGAACTACTACATTTATAAGAGTACCAATAACGAATTTTGTGTTGATATCAGAATCCATTATAATTATAATCATAGAAAATAACTATCATTAATTTATTAGGAAAATAACATATTCATAGATGAAAAACACTTTATTTTGAGAGAAGACAATACATACTTCATTAATGAATCAATGTCTATAACAACTTATAATGAGTGTATTAGATTAAAACAATTCTAAATTTATGGAGAATTTATTATCAGCTTCTAATGTCTATTGATTTCAAGGAATATAAACACAAAATATGCAAGAAACAATAAAGAAATACTACCTACATTAAAAACTTATAGCATTACAAGTGTAATAAAAGTGTTTAAAATATTGTTATGGACATGGAACCGTCCGTTATCTGCCTGTGAACAGGCGTTATCTGCCTGTGTCAATATTGATTTCCGGAAGTAATTAATTACTCTTCTCCTGTCTCTTCTCTCCTTGCCTTGTAGTTTATCTATGACACCTTTAGAATGTTCTTATCTCAGCAATTAATATAGCCTGGATGAATGGAGAATGTTCTAATTGTTTAATTTAGAAATTGATAGAACATTTTAGAAAAATCTGTCTTTCTGGATTATGAAAAATGTATAATTAGCAGAAACTCTTGTAAAAGTCAGTCAGTTGTGATTCGATTGTTAATGCGATAAGTGGCAGATTTAGAGTGACAGTGACAGTTCCCACTCAACCGGATTACCAGTGAGCGCGATTACAAACTGTGTTATATGAACGTTTGTTGTTTAAGTGATAATCGCAGTATATTGTGACAGATTATTATTCAAGCTTCTTTAACCGTCTATACAGTGACTCATAAGTGCTTGTAGTGTTCAACTGTTATGTTTTAGACGTTTCTTGTTGAATTGTTGAACAGTTTATTGAACAGTTATTATTTAATAGCAGATTGGCCTTTTAACAGATGGTGATTTTTGTACAGTAATATAGCAAATCTTTATTAGCTGAACATTATCCATTTGTCTGTTTCTGATTGCTTTATTTTGGGTAAGATATAACTGATTAGTGTGTGTTGTGGATAATCTGTGTAAATAAAGTGCGAGTGTTAAATTCAAGTGTTGCCAGCATTATTTTAGAGATAGAACCCATAAAAATATATTTTATGTACAACTACATTATAAAGCAGGGGTTCCCAACTGGTGGTACGCATACCACTGGTGGTATGTGAGAAGATTTTATGTGGTACGCGTCACATGGCACAAAAAATAGTTTTTTTTTCTGAGTATGAAGCCCACATAGGTCTGAGACATATGCGTGGGTAATGAGTTGGATGATAGCAATTGATGAGTTGGACCTACAATTTTAGGTAAGTTCCGAACCACTGGGAAGTGATTTTACAGCAGAGAACAGTGCCTTTTTTGCTGGCCAATCTAATCAGTCACCGTTACAAACAGGACCTATGAGAACGCAGCTTGTCTCTATCTGATTGAACAGATACCTGTCACAAAAAAATTGCTCTGTGAAGATTGGCATATCTAGCTGACATTTTTGATACTCAACATGCTGAATATGAGTCTACAGGGAGTAAACACAAAACCCTTCACAGCCAATCATAGAATAAAATCTTCCAAGAAAAAGTTGGTCCTTTTAAGTAAGACAGTTCCATGAGAGATGTTTTTAAAGAGAAATCATTAATCGGCTTCTGGATCGGTTATAAATCCGCTCTTCCGGAAAGCTATGCTGTTTTTGATGCCATTTGTCAATAGTTACTTGTGTGAGAGTGGTTTTTCTGAACTGTTGTATATCCAAAATAAATACAGGAACAAACTAACAAGTTTTCAATCAAATATAAAGTTCATTACTTATTTATTAAAAATAAAATGAACAATGGACATGTTTCGGATAGAACATGCTTTACTAAAAAAAATTTGTTTCAGGGGGGCTTTCTTCAACACCCCAGACCGGTGATTGTGGTACGCCAAAATCTTCAAAACCCTTCAGGTGGTACGCAGTTGCTACAACGTTGGGAACCCCTGTTATAAAGTACTTATTATAGTTTTAAGATTAATGCATGACTTTATTCATGCCTAATCATAACCGTTTTACAATGTAGCTTATGAAAGTGGAGATACTTTTCGATACTCTAGAATCTAGATGCTCTAGAGTAGACTTTAGATAAATAAGAACCCAACATCCGTCCCCCTTAGGGTTATAATGAATATTATCAAATACATACTTCAACTGAGTTGAACAATTCAAAACCGAATTCAGTCTTTAAAAATTGTCTAGTTCTAAGCTAATCGTCCACAAATAAGCATTCTCGGCTATGTTAAGTTATACAAAAATGTATAATGTTCAAGTATAACTAATGTTTAAGTTATAAAAAATGAAACTGTAGATTTACATGGCCTGTATATTGCTAGTCATATATAAAAATAATGTATTCAACGATTAGACACGAAATATACAAGAAACAATAAAGAAAAGCTACCAACATTAAAAACGACACTTTTCGACAAGGCTGTAACTTTACAACATTGGAAGTTCAATAAAAAGTGTTGAAAATATATTTGTATCCAAATAATGTAAGACACTGGTGACATGTGTAGAGCAGGTAACGAGCAGGTAAAAAGGAATAAACTGTTTAAATAACTTGTTTATAAGTTTGTGATACAGAATTTCAGAGAATCTCAATGATCCAAATTTAAGAAATTATTTCAAATGCAAAATGAAATTGGTTTTGCCCAATGCTTTTCTATGGAACACTTGAAACACAGCCTTCCTGAGCGGAGCTCGGTTCATTTCTTCATAATGTTGATATTCCACAGTGAAAATTTTCCAAATTTTGTTAGCAATTATTTGAATGTGATTATAATAATACTAGAAATATTTTTTCTGCCACTCTAGAATGTCTTTTCTGCCACTTTGTTATTGGGTGAAAAGTTGAAACATATCCACTTCATATAGCTAATAAAATAACTTCCTCAGTTTTGAGTATTTTTTATAAATGGCCTCGAGTGTCTTTAATTTCAGGGCGCTGAATCCGAATTTGAAATAGGAATTTCTCTCTCTTTTCTTCGCGACTTGGGTTTGGAGGAAAGGATCAGTCATACATAAAGTTTGTGGAATTATTTATAAAAAATGTCTGGTTTCGATATTTGTTTAGTGACGCCGGGCTGTCGCGCCTGTCATTGCTTCCTTCCTGTCTAGTACATCCTCTCTCTATTGCTTATCAACTCCATATTGTTTATCAACTGACTGATTCACATATCTCAAATAGCTTTAAATATTGTCCAATATACTTGGGTCATCCGGAAGTATTACCCGTTTTGGAATTAAAAATTAATAAACTGAGTGTTTTTAACAAAATGCCTGTTTCGGTTGAAAATAACAAACTATTAACTACTTCTCCACGTATTCACCCTGCAAATTTAAGCTTTTCTCATAATGTGTGATGGGTTTTGAATCACAGATTCACACCCCTCTGCCGCCAGTGTATTGAAACAATGTAGTGACAGCTGCTTCCAGTTCTTCATCACTTTCAAATTATATCCTGCCAAAAAGTCCTTGACTTTATATTTGAGGGATATTTGTCAAAAAGACTTGGTTTATTTTTAATTTCAAAACGGGTATTACTTTCCGGATGCCCCAAGTATATTGGACAGTATTTAAAGCGATTTGAAGGACTCTAAAGCAATTTGACAATACTTTTCACTGTTTAATTTTATGGAAATTTGATCGTGTACAAACGGCTAAACACTGATAAACCTATTTATAAATATTTATTATTTCATGAAGATTTTTGTCATATTGATCATTTACTTTGATCTTTTTCTTTGTTTCAAGCTCAATTTATGCAATAAAACTTTTGCAAATTCTCTAAAAATTCCAAATAAGTAAGTTGTAATTTATGATTTGTGATTTAAGATACATTGAAATGATAATGATGTGAATTGAATTGATGAGAAATAAACAGAAGAAACAATTAAGTATACTTGTGATCTATTGAAACCAGTTAATAGCAATAGCAGATATTGATAATACAGTAGTTATTTTCGATCAGTTTGTTTCTCACAATTTTTACAAAAATAATCTATTTTGTTCAGTTTAATCGCTTGAGTAATTGAATTGCTGTAGTTGTGTAGTTTATTTTTAAAAGAACTGCCATGAGTATATCGTCAGAAGGATGGTCTTAGAATAAAATTTGTTGTATTTCTAGGCTAATTTATGCAAGAAATTCAAAGTATTTCAGTAGAGAGCTCTTAGTATTGAATCCTATCATTAGAGTTGATATCAAATCATTAATACAATGATTGTAGATCAATCTTTAATCTTTAATCTATTACCTTGTATTAATTGATTGAGACAGTTATTATTGGACCCTATCATTAGAGTTGTTATCAACACCTTGACAAATCAATCTATTAGCTTGCATTATGCTAATTGAGATAGAAATAACGGGAAATATTGAATTCTATCTTACGATGAAATTGAATACAACTGTGCTGGGCATGGCGAGAGGAGTCCACTTTAATAGGAACCGGGTATACTTGGACGAAGTGAGAACTAGACGGTTAGAGACACTACACGCTCTGAGACAGCATAACGCTGGAACTAGACGGTCCGCAAATCTAGACAATCTGAGACAGTGAACCTAGACGGTTTGAGAACTCGACGCTGTGAATACTAGACGTTCTGCGACACTAGAAGGTGCAAAATACACCCTTCAAAGAGCGCACCTACTACTAAAACTAAAATTTTAAAAGCAAATTTGAAATTTGTTATTTTAGTAATAGTGACGTCATGAAGTGAGCTAAAAAAGATAAACTTTAAACAATAAATAAAAGCTTTCAAAGCGTTAAAAATTCATTTTTACAGAGCAAAGTTTTCAACAGCCAATATCAAATTTATAAACAGTAGGCTAATTAATCGAGAAATTCAACTCACCCTAGAATTGATAAGGAGCTGGTTCTCGTCTCCCCAACTATTGCTTTGGTTGACAAGGACACCACCCATCCATTCAACTTTTGAACTAGCTAGAAACAAAATATAATTAAACTAGTATTGAATAAAGAATTGTAACTAAATAGAAACTTTCCATTAACTGTTGGAATTGGAATTGCTAAACAAAAAAAAAAAACAAAAAAAAAATCTATAGAGATGCGAACAATGACTGCGTGTGTTATAAACAGTACATTACATTATTCAAGATTTTTTGACATTTCATACCCGCTGAGAAGCAAATTTATCACTTTCTTCTTTATAATAATTTCAATATCATTTTGTAATTATTCCCAAAAATAAACACAATATCATTATTTACCAGAACAAACACTGGATTTTTAATTCAATCCTACACCGGGCCTCCTACCAGATCGTAAAAGAGTGTTCGCGCGGAGTTTTCATGCATTCCACTACGAAAACCGTTCAAATGATAGATATTTAATATATTTATTTCTTTAAATTAAAGTAATAATAGATTTTAAATATAAAATACCTTATTTTCATTAATAAAGAATGAAATTTCTACACAAATAAAATGAAACTTGAGGCCTTGTTATTGGAAATTGCTACAGTTTTCATTCTGCATCAATATAGGGCAATGCAGACGCAGAAGCGAGACGCTTTTCGAAATTTGGGAGACGAGCCTATAAGAAAAATTACACCAAAGTACTATAAACTGAATGGTATTGAATATCTCGTGAAAATGTTGAACGTGGATCCGATTTGGGATGTCAAGTCTTAATTTTAAATCGAATACTGCAGTGTTAACCCCTACAGGGTTAACACGTGGATTTTGTTTCTTCAACGATACCATAATAAATAGAACATGAATTGAAATCTGAGTAACTGTCATACATTCTGTAGGAGTGAGGTTATAGGTTTTGAGTAACTGATAACCAAGTACAGGTGATATGTCCAATGAATATTGTTTCAGTGATTTATTGTAATTGTTCTAATTCTTGATTACTGTATTATACTGAAATTTTGAAAGGGATAAATTGATTTACTACAGCTTATCTGCTTTATCACATGCCTGAACATGTGCTTCATTTACACAAAAACAATTATTGATAAGTGATGCTTACCTTCAGACACAGAAAGTAGTGAAGTCAGATTTTCAGTCAACGACGAAGTTCCATTGCTCATTGTTGCTTCAGTATTATCAAGATTTAGAGAAGCATAATGATTTTGAACTGGAGCATATGAGTTCACTCGCCGTGAGTTAAAAACTGAAAATAGATGAGAAATCAATATATTATTTCACATTAGCAAATGAAAGGATATTTTATTCAATTTGTCTATTTATTGCTTATCCAGCAGTCTGATAGTCAATTTCATATGAATAGTTTCAAATTGATTCTGTGATGCAGATTAGTAATAAACATAATGAAGATCATTTTGCTTGTAATGATTCCGATGTTTTACGTTTTCATTCAATTTGAAGTTTTTGTTGCTAAGTTAATTGAAATGACTGTTTTGAAGTTTGATACTGTTGTAGATTCTATTGGGGCGAATTTATGCACATTAAAAAATAATTTCATTTTACAACTGCCTATACTCCTCTATCGTGATACTAAATATATCTAGTACCGTACCTGAAAAAAAAAAATAGTTAAAGGTTCAAATGTCTGGTGTAATTTTTGGAATAACATGTTCCATTTAATTACCTTGGTACCAAATCCTATTGATATCTCGCACTGCTTCTTGTGCTTTCTTTCTATGATGAACGTCAATATTCCAACAAGATAACATGATGTCGTAAATTGTGTTGAGACATCCTCCTGGCATTGGTAGTCGTTTTCCTTTTCTGTAGAACTGAAATAAATAACATTTTATGATTTTCGAACCAGATAACTGATGACAGAGAATGGATCAATATAAAATTAGCGTTGAGAGAAAAATATAACTGAGTCTTCTGAAACTTAAGATCTCAAATGGCACTGTATAATATGGTGCCAAAATATTTATAGGCTTATCTTCATCACAGAATGTTTTTATGTAGGTTGATTCAAACTGAGAAGCTCCAATTCAAACTTCAATATACTGAATATAGTATTAAGTATATTGGTGTAGTAATAATTACGTAAAAGTAACTGTAAATTTTACATACAGTACATTATCTTCATCTTTATCCATATTAATTTATGTTTGAAATCATGCTTCGACCTTGAATAATGACTCGCTGGTGAACTTGTGAACGCATTCAATCTAATAAAGGCGTTTCAAGAATTTCTCGATTCAAGGGACACTGATGGAACGTTCATGAATGCGGGCATAAATAGTTATTTATGTATTAAGAGCGTGAAGCGCGACTTTATCGCTCGAGCCAAAACATTTACTGCGCGACGCGTAGCGGAGCGCAGTAATTTTGCCAGAGCGATAAAGAAGTTTCACGCGCGAATTGCATACAATATTTTTCCTAAAACTGCAGTTCTGGATTCCAACACAATGAAAGCTTGTAGTTTGTAACATCACAGACCATGCGCGGATTTGGTTAGCATTCGCCTTTTTTGAGGTTATGTGAATTTCACGGATTCAGTGATCCACCAATGAGAAGACATCAAAATCAAAGCAGAAGCGTAAAGAAAACAGCTGGCGAGCGTAAAGTACTTTACCGCTTGCGGAGCAGTAAAGAGGTATTTTACAATTAGTTTTCAGTACGTAAAGAACTACTTTACGAGCAGTTGTAGGAAAAGTATTTTCTGGTTTTAATCTTTCTTCACGTTCTGATAATAATATCATACTTAGAACTGTAAGTATTAACTTATACCAAGTTTCAAGAGCCTAGGATATTCCTTTCAAGATCTAGAGCACTAGGATATTACTTTCAAGATCTAGAGCACAGATAGACGGACGGACAACGGTACGATCCAATAAGACCCTGTCAGGTCGTTAATAATTTTAAACAATGCATGATAATTGAGTGTTTGACAAGATGCATGTTGCCTTATCTAAGCTAATAATTGATCTACTTCGATTTATTAATATTAACACTATTATTTATCACTAGTTAAACATAATTACAGTTGAACCTATGTATAACGAATTCGATTATCCTGAGGAAAAGTTCGCTGTAGAGAGGTATTTGTTATTGAGAGGTTGTTGATCTAGCAAGATTGAAATGTGTGACAAAAGCAAATGATGGGAGGATGGGAAAGACCAGTAGACATGTTCCTGTATCCATAAATGCAGAGTTTTAAGAATTGAATTGTGTGACAAAAGCAAATGGTGGAAGGATGAGAAAGTCCAGTAGACCTACATAATGAGTTCTTAAAATTCTATTTTTAGTAAACTGCATTCAATTTCTGAATGTGGTTCAATCTCAATTAACTGTCTACCACCCTGTCTTTGACCTACCTGAATCTCTCATTATCTTTGGTTTTATTGACCTTCCTGCTGAAAATAAACAATTCCTTGGAAATGACTGTGGGCTTCCTATATACACTACATATCTTAAGTTGAAGTGAAGAGAAAACTTCGTTGTTGAGAGGTCCGAAATTCGTTACATAGAGACAAATAAGCAGTAAAAATTCTAATATGTCATGGTACAAGGTAAAAATTCGTTATGTAGAGGATTTCGTTATTTGGAGGTTCGTTATATAGAGGTTTGACTGTATATTGATAATAGACAAAGTGAGCGCTTATCAGCAGTAAAAAATATTTTTGTTAGACGGAATGACAACACAAGAGAAGCAGCAACCCCTGATTATTCACTTGTATTGTTCTGGAAAAAGGATGATGGTGGAGAGATCCAATCGAATAATATAGTAATCTATCAATAACATTTGATTGTTTGTAATGTAGTGTGGTTATAAAAACACTAACCGTGATCATTTCTTCAGGATTATCAGTGGGTGGCGAACTGCCATAAGAGAAAATCTCCCACAGTGTTGTTCCCATTGCCCACATATCTGATTCCGGTAGCTTTCTAACATCTTTCACATTATCATAACATTCAAGTGGTATCCACGGAATACTGCAAATTAAAATATTATTATAGGACTAGCATGGAGAATTTTGATAAGAAAAAAAATCTATAACAAAAACATAAAAAGAAATAATTAAAACAAATGAAAAATGAAAAGAAGCTATTATAAATAACGACAAATTTTGTGAACAGCACTTTAATTTCATCTCTTATGCTGAGCTTGGTGGGATGAAGCAGGTTGATACTTTATCGTACATAGGAGTATATTAGGTTCGCACATGAAATTTAAATTTTGAAGTGCATTTTAATTCATCTCTGTGTTGGACAAAAGGACACAAATCCTGCGTTTCTATTGATATATAAGTTTCCTTGTAATTGGGCCAGGCCTCAAATGCATACTAGAAAAGCAAGTCCAATAACAACAGGTTTATTCATTCCTTGAAATGGACAAGATAATATCATTAAAGAAAAAAAATATTGAGGAGTGCTATCTGAGATCTGTGAATCAAGGAGAAGAACAGCAGTATAGAGCTACTGAAATCATAGAAGTCAAATGGTGATTCACAGGGCTATCAGGACAACTAATAAATAATAATTAATTCATGTAAATTCGTTGGATCCTTGGATACTCCATTGTATTTATTTATTTATTAGGCTATGGACACTTTTAACTTCTTTGATTTCTATAAACGTCATATGCTTCCTGATTCACAAAAAAATGCACAAAAGCAGTTCTTGAAAAACGTTTTGTCTCTCCTTCTTCTTGTTCCACAGATCTCTTTATATTTATCATGCATCAATATTTTCTCTGTTTTTTCTTTAATTTAACGATTTAAAATAGTTTAAGAAAAGATTTTAACACTTTATCAACATTTATTATTAACATTTATTATTAACATTATTAAAATTTTATCATAAATATAAACTGCAACTCTTGCACTGTAAAAAAGGGGGGATTATTGGGCTAAGAAGCAATCTTCGTTAAAGTCTAATTTTTTGTAAATTGAAATGATACAGCTGTGTAATGTCATGATTTTCGCCAGCCAAAACTAACCTAGATCCTAGTGGCGATCTGTTTTGCATCATAATTAAGGACCCGACAGGGCCTTATTGAAATCGTGCCATTGTCCGTCCGTCTGTACTCCAGCGCTTGAAAGGAAGATTCTAGTCTCTTGACACTTGGTATATAGCTTCCTCACTGTACAAGTGAGATCGTAATTGATCTTGGAATTCGGGGGTCGAATATAAATCTGATAATATTAGTTATACAACATAATTATTATTTTGTAAAGCAATACAACATAATTATTATGTTGTAAAGCAGATTCCCACATAGGTTCTAGGTTAGTTTTGGTTAGTTAAAATCGAAACATTGGACAGTTGGTTCATTTCGAACAAATTAAAAACAAATTGACGAATATTACAAGGCTAATGCTTAGCCCAATTATCAATTTTATTTTTACAGTGCAAGCGGGCAAGCGTTGACGTTTTATAATTATTTGTGTCATTTTGAACTTCAAGTTAGTCGCCTGCCTTATTAAACTGGTTGCTGTTTTATTTTGAGAAGAATTATTGGATTGCGTAACGTATAGCAATTAATTGTTCATAACTCAACTTTCGATATCTTCAAAAAATACATCATTCTCTTTTATTTTTTTAAAGTAAGTCTACAATTCAAAATTCTCTCTTTTTTTGTTTACTTTAAACAGTAGTTCTTCACACCAACAGACAATAGTACGATTTCAATAAGCCCCTGTCGGACCCTTAATAAGCATATTATGGATTTTATAGATGGGGAGACTTTTACGGGTACTTAGTTTCACCTGATCGTTTTCAGCCATGTATTTGAAGCATAATGAACATACAATTTTAGGAGGATTCCGAACCCCTGGATCAGTGATAATCAAGCAGATAACTATATTATAAGCAAATCAAGTTTCAAGTGTAATGTTAAACAGCAATCAACAATTTTTTAAAATGAGAGAAGTCTTACTCAGCACTGGAGATTGGAATACTTCGAAGACCAGGATCCGACAAACGAACACAAAATGTACTTGGCGTATGAGCAGCTACTAACAGCTTCCGACATCTAATATTTCCATGGACAATACCACCTTCTCTCTGCAAAAGATCAAAGAATTACATTATTTTAATAAGATTTTCAGATTTGATCTAGGTTGCTACAAACCAGTTGACGTAATACGACTCTATCGATTTTATACCAAATTTCATCCGGGTTCAGCTCATTATTTCCCTACATCAAATACATAATCTTGGTTGGAGCGACAGAATATCCGAAATTAATGCACTAATATCATGGAACAAAAAATCAAGATTAACAGTCGTGCTCCACGTTTATGAGCCTGGATCAGAGTTGATCTAGGTTGGTGCAACCCAGCACCAACAAAATGTTAAATAGAACCACAAAATTTAAGCAGAGCTCAGGTGGCATGTAACACACCATTAGACATATTATATAGCAGAGAGCCAGAATCTACGCCAACCGATGCAATCCAAGAATCTGCCCCAAAAAATTCTGCTGGTTTAGAAAGACAAAATCGACGCATTTATTCTGCCCGTATAGGGTTCCCCTGAGACCCCATAATAATACTGCGCCAAAAATTCCTGGGTTAATAATTAATTCCCATAGCAACCACTCAAAACTAAACTTCTTATAAAACCACCAAAAAACTGAGTTTCATCACCAATATATGTCAATTTATAGCTTCTACCAATTTTTATTTATGTTGCACAGTAGCATTTAACTCTGTGTAAACCCAAAAATCAATATAGTGACAGTAGAAACCAATGCTAATACATACCAAGTGCCACACGGCGGTAGCAAGACCCGTGGAGGCTTCGACCAAGTCAACCACCTGGAGAGCATCAATATTTTTCCTCAAATACTGGTCCAAAGTTCCCAGTGCAAAATACTCAGTCACCATTGATACAGGAGAGTTCAAGGTCACACCTAGCAGTTTGACTATGGCACTAGGCTGAATAAATGCCCACTTTCCAGCCAATTCTAGGAATTCCTATGGGGAAAAACCATGTATCAAATAGAAATATAAGCGAATGTGAACCTAATAATAAACATAAAAAATGTTAACATGCTAAATACAACGGTAATCAGTTTCAAGCCACTTAGACAAATGCTTGGCTACGAATGGCCGTTCTGCTTCCCATATTTGTTTAAGAGTAGAATAAAGGAATGGCTGATAGAAAACTGCTTTTATAGTTGGCAAAGCCTTTTTTAACATTGAAGTTTGTTGCTATTGATACAGGTATTCTGTAATATTGTATTGTTTGTATTAGTGACTTGTAGTTATATAGGTATTAACTGTGATCATTTAATGTAGTTGTATGTTAATTAATGCATTGATTATTGTGATGTTGTATTACAATTATCGATGTTAATATTTATTATAACCCATGACAAATAAATAAATAAAAAACGAATTTATAGTGCCAGTAAAAGCCATACTCTATCAAATTACAATATCCGATCACAGTCAGGAGGTACAATATTTTGGAAACTTTAAATATTAGAAACGGAATTTAATATTCAATATAATGTAATTGGAAGGCGTTTACTCACTGGAAGATGTGAATTATGATCAGAGTTCAGCACTTTCAGAGCTACATCCATTTTTTTATTCATTTGGTACTTGTATACTCCTCTGTACACGACTGTCATTTTACGATGGCCTTCTTTCTTACGACCTGAAATGAAATTATATCAATACAAATAAAAGGTGTTAGAAATTATAAAATTAAATGATAAAGGGACATATTGTATTAATCCATGATCTTTTCCCGTGAATAGGCTCACTTTTAATAAAAATGATACCACTTCAATTTGCTAAGCAGGTCTGGGCATTTGAAATTTGCTCAGAGAAATGATTATTATTAATGATTTATTGGCAAAGTTGAAGAGATTGACCGCTCGCTAATCTCGTTCATAGGGCAATCATGATGTTAAGTCACGATAGCTAGAGACTGCGCTTGGAAGGGTGGCCGGTAGCTGCAACATGACGTTATCATCACTTACCTCATGGGTTCAGAAACCACCTAAAAATTTAGGTCAACCATCCATAACTTCATTGTTTCACCATTCATTTAAGCAAAAAAAATCTTTATTTGAAGGAGATTACGTGTTTAGTAAACATTATTAGTGATACTTTAGTAAACATTAAAAAGTTGGGTCAATATAGTTCGATTGCCTACATTCAACTCGTGATAGAACTGTTATCATTTTTTAGAAATCAACAAGGAAGTAGATCTTATCTCATGGATAGAAAAATAATACGCTTGATTATGATAAAAATAATAAGATAAATGAAATATTGATTGAAAAAAGCTTCTTACCTTTGTAAACTTGTAGTTGTCTGGTGTTTATACAGTATGGTTGATTCAAATTCATTTCCCGAATGGAGCCACTGATGTTGAAACCAAAAACATCAACGGACGTATCCACTGTTTTGCACAATAGAAGAGGCGAATCATCTGAGAGAGAATAGAAAAATTAAAACTATGTGAGAATTATAAATTCAATAAAATTTTGATAGTAATTTGATAACATTTTAGTAAAATTGCTGCAAAACAATGTCATTAAAAATAGTTGTTAAAAAAAATTGGGGTTTAAATTCTTAGAGAGAACTAATGATATAAATAGTAAAATAATACTTAGAAGAGTTAGAAAGAGTAATATTTATATTGAATTGTTTAGCCTCCGGAACCTGCGTTTTGGTATCCAATTACAGGGTGGAGTAGAGGAAACGGATGATTTTTAAACAGTTAGTACTCGACGACGAGTAATTGGCAGACCTTGGACGAGCGTTGGCAGACAGCTACCGCAGTGCAGTTTTAGTCGCCATGAAGCGTTGGACCATAGAACATCGAGTGTTCACAGTCAAGAGGCTTTATAGAAATAACGGTTCTGTGGTCAATGTTCAATGTCTTTTTCGGCAAAAGTTCAATGTGGAACGTCGAGGTGCAGTCCCACACTGAAACACCCTACTCCAATGGATTGTGGCATTGAGTCAACGCGAGAGAAACAGGAAGGAGCCACAGCTCACACTGCAAGAGCATCCATGGAAGTGGTTTGGCAAATGTTTCCAGGACACGTCATTCCACGATTCAGTGATGTTAACTGGCCCCCAAAATCACCCGATTTATCGATCTGTGACTTCTTTTTGTGGGGCTACTTGAAATCAAAAGTGTATGTGAACAAGCCCCACACAATACATGACCTCAAGATTACAATTTGTCAAGAAATTGAGGCTGTGCTGAATGAAATGTTGAAGAGCCGTGCATAACTTTCAGGAGAGGATCCAAATTTGTATCTGGCAAGAAGGACGTCATCTAAAGGACATTATTTTTAAAACTTAGTTACGGTATAAAGATTTCAAAAATGCAATAGAATTGTTATTATTCAAAGTCAATATTATTTTTCTGTCATTAAAACGACCCAAGTACTAGCGGTTTAAAAAACATCCGTTTCCCCTGCTCAAACTGGACCAACACTCTATTTTAAACGATAAATTGTCTTTTTAAGTGAATTCAACGACTTTCAGTCAAATTTTCATTAAGAATAAGAATTTACTTACTTTGTAGGCCGAACGTTTTCGAATCTTAGAGATCAGTTCTCCTGATCAGAGGCATCTGAAAATGGATCTCAAAGATTCGAAAACGTTCGGCCTACAAAGTAAGTAAATTCTACTTATTCTTAATGAAAATTTGACTGCAAGTCGTTGAATTCACTTAAAAAGTTAATATTAACAACGCAGTTCGTCATGGAACAAGAAATCCAGGGAGATAAATTGTCATTTGCATCAAATTATATATACGACGCGGCGATTAGGTTGAATGAGGGGGAGGGGTGTTAGGGCTACTTCAAATTATACGGGATGATGACTCCATAGGAGGGTTGAAACCAGTAGTGACTATAATAATTGGATACCAAAACGTAGGTATTTAAACTTTTATTTATATTTACTGGCATCCGGAGGCTAAATAATTCAATACAAATATCACTCTTTCTAACTCTTCCAAGTATTATTTTACTATTTATATCACTGGCTTTCTCCAAGAATTTACCTTTATTATTATTTATAAAACCGGGTGATTAACAAAGAATGTCCCAACTTTGAAGGGTTTTATTTACAAAACGCAAATACTTACAAAACTTATGACCATAAATATGAAAAGCAAACTCAAAATTTTGATACATGATAAAAAGTTCCCTTTCAATGATAAATGTTTCCGCCAACAGAACCCGAAACGATGTTTAACCGGTAATCGAATTTTTCCGATAGTCGTAGAAGCATGTCTAATACTACGGTTTCAATAGCTGCAGATAATTGTTACTTGTTAATTACTTTATTATTTGTTACAGTATTTCTGTTACTCATACTTCAGACTCAAAGAAATCGCGGTGCAGCAAAAAAAAAAAAGACCGTGATGACAAACCATATGACTGCTAGCGTCAGACTTGTAGACTAGGCAACACGGTACAAGTAGTGTTGTCAGTTTGTGCATTGAGGTTGGTGATTCTCTACTGACAGCTGCTGGCATAGCCCCATGTCTGGCAACACCACAATATTTCAGAGCCGGCTAATTTGGTGGCATGAACTATGGATGTGTTCATAAATTGGATATCTTCTCAATTAGAAGAGAAACATATATTTTCCAGCTGAATGAAACACCACCACATTTGCACCTACCATTTCGAGAGTTCTTGGGTAAAAAATTAGGAAGGATGATTGATTGGCTGTAGAGAAATTGACATAGGCTCTTTTTCACTACCCACCAAGAAGCCCTGTATGTGTGGCGAATATTGACAACAGTATTGAATAGCTGATGGAAATCGATGAATGCTACTGTAAAAAAGTAGGCGCCCGACCAGCAATTCGGAGGTCCGTGGTTCGATTCCCGGTGTAAGTGTAGTAGAAGATGAAGTGATTATTACTATACATACTGATGAACTTCAAGCAAGAATAACTGCAGCCACCGAAATCATAACACCGGACACATTGCTAAGAGTGTGGGGAAAATCTATAACCGCATAGATATCGTTTGGATTTCTGGTTGCGGTCATATTGGGCTATAAACATCCATTTAAACTTTTGATCATTTATGAAAATTTGGAATGGGCTTATTCATATTATATATTATTCATATTAACAGACACAATCACAACATTCTAGACTATAGTTGTCGACTATACGACAGTGTGTAGATGTTATTGTTAGCTAGTCATGAGTCTATTATTGTGTCAAGTATTCTTTAATTGAGGACGAATGCAGTGTCAGCTGTCTCTCACACACTCATTCCTTCTCACTCGCCAGCCGACCGTTCTGTTTATTCACAGCTTCTTGAATATTTCCCCAACCCCTTTTCATGTGCTCTGGAATGTTCAAATTTGTCCACCAATATCTTTTGTCATGTAATCCTTCTCGAACTTTCCATGTGCTTCCGGCTAACTATTGTTGTCTATTGGGCAATTCCCATCAGCTACTGGGATGATCTAAGTCATTGTGAATCTTTTGTTTGTGACTCACAACCGGCTCAGTTGACCTGAGATTTAAGTGTAGGTATCTTAAAACAGAGTTAAGTGTACTTAGTGTATATACATACCATATTCAGAAGGTGGCAGACATTCCTTCAAACATATTGAACTATCTGGTTGTCTCAGGCTTGCAATGAGTTGCTTTATCGAAGGATAGCTCATACCACCATCAAATATGTAATCCTCTGGGCCTTTCATTTCAATTTTGTAGGAGGTGGGTTTTGAACTGAAAATAGAAATTAGACTACTAATTATAGAGTTCATGTAAATTAAACAAAGAACTGCGGGCATTAAATGTATGCTTTTCACTCACAGTAGAGTATTTGGTTACAATATGAAGGTTGAAAATGTTGCAAGCTTAACAAAACCTTCAGTTGATTTGAACTACAGTTGATGATGGCGAGCGCAATTATTTTTTATCTTGCTGATGAAGCAAACATCTGTCTGAGACTTGTGCTCGGGTAATTAGGTGATTGATGTTATGAACGTTGAGGTGTTATGCAATGATATTATAAATGGTGTGATGATGAGAGTATATTCTTCAGTAAAAAACAATTCTTAAAGTTGTGATCAGAGTATTTTGTAAAAGTTTGGCGCGCTCCATTTTCGCATTCTGTACAAAATAAAATATATTAGATGAGTTGCCCAGACAGTAATGAACAATCGAGCATGAATCAGTAGAAAATTGAAATACAAACCCAATATTCTATTTATACAGCGTGTATCAGAACTCTGAGAACAATTTCCGGTGGAAATCCGATACAGAATATCGTAATATTTCCAACAACCAATTTACCTTTGTTAACTGTGCAGTCGAATTTTGTTTTATGTCAAAAATCTATTGTATCGTATGAATGAATCAAGAAAATTGAATTTGGAATGTGTACTTCAAATCATGTAACTTACAATGTAAAAATAAGTCAAATTATTACAATTACACTAGTTGCAAATTCTAGGTTAGAAATTCAAGTCTTTCGTTTTATTTTTCTGCTATTATAATGTACTTGAGATGCCTTGATCTCAGTTGCATTCAGTATTAACTTATTTTTGCTGTATGTAGCATTTTTTATGTAATTTTTACTTTATCTTTATCATCTGTATTTTCAATTTTTTTTAATGGTTAAAATTTCTTCATTTTTTATTAGACAGGCTCTCAACCTTTTTTTCAACTCGCTGGCAGTGTAGCCAACAGCAAAATACAACATTATTGTGACCAAAGCCAACATGCACGAAACATTTCAACAGCGCAGGCTGCCAACAAAACACTTTAGATGAGATGTTGAATTTTCTGTGATAACACCAATCAACTGTGTTGATGAAAGTTCATCAAATAACTGCTGGTAAACTTCATATTTTAATTTTGCGTTACAATATTATTTATTGTCGTCCATAGTATTATTTAATTCCATAGTATGGGGGTAGTAATTCTGGAAGTTCCATTAATTCTATAATTTGGAGTGGCATGCCGAGCTGCTGAAGCACGGTCGGCCTGTAACGTTTCTTTCTACTCGCTACTCGCTTAGTGTCCAACAATAGACATCAAATACATTCGGTCAGGCAATCCAATGGTTCTCATGAACAGCTTGAGACTTTTATTTGAGCTCAGAAGACTCAAATAAGGCTAATTTTAAATATGAATTGATTCCATCCACTAAATGAATGGAACATGAACAAACGTACTTGGACTTTATTCATTTTTCCACATTATTGGATATTTATAGTATTTAATATTAATTAGTTTCTTAGCAAAATTATTTATCAATAAAAGCATTTACGGGAATAGTGAGAACGCCCTAATTCGCATGAGAACCCAATCAGCTAGTTACAAACCCATGAAACATTGAGTTAAAATATTTTAAATATTTGTCATAATATCGAAAATATTACCTTTTATTTGTACAAACATCCATATAATAGATATCATAAGCTGTTTCACTCTCTCGCAAAATGAAGCAGCCTTCCTCGTTGTTTCTCTTTTCTGAAAGTTTTGCGTAGGAGAATTCACCACTGGAATAAAAATTATACACTTTAAAGAAACATTAATTTGAAACTTATTCAAAACGTAAAAAAATAAAGTCAAACTTCTACATAACGAATTTTTTATGTTAATTAATTTGGTATATTATTGCCAATGGTCATTGAACTTCTCATTAACAGTTTCCTCTCTGTAACGAATTTTCTAAAAGGATAAACAAATTTGTTATACTGAAGTTCAACTTTTGTACAGTTGGCCAGTTATATTATAGGACAGATATGTAGCACAAATACACAACACTATCCTCTTATTACATACTGGTAAATGATTTTATAAAAGGCAAGTTTCAAAAGTGGTGTACCAGGTGAATGCAGTCTCTACCAGACTGATAATTAATTCATTTGAATTTTAAATAAACTAACATTTGATCTACCACTGTCCTATAATATTTAGGCGAAAGAGAGTTAGAAGAGATGAATAACATGAATTCACATGCCCTGATTATGTTTACAGTTGATGATTTTCTCAGGGCAAAATTGAAAGTTGTGATTTAAGTAAGAGCCTTATTAAACAGATCCACTATAATCGCGCATGTAAGCCACAGTTGTAGCGCGTTCAAGCCACAACAATCGCTCAGTTTTCACAATGTCATGAATTTCATGAAAATTGCAACAACTCCCTACATAAATTGAAGGTGATCTATAACAACTTTAATTTATAATCTGAAACTAATCACATACCGCAACAACATTGACCTACATACAAACATGTGATGACAAGCTGGTAAGGAACTGTCTTATGGACGACTGTAGACAACTATGACACTGCGGTGCTCATTGGTGACTAGAGTGGCTCATTATAATAAAGGTAGAAACACACTAGACCGTACCTTACTAGAACCATGTCAGGCGCGACAAGAACGCCTTAAAAAATTGCACGGCAACGCGGTTGCAACGGTGTGTGCAGGCATCACGTGTCATGCCAGTCAAAATATTCAGCAGACATTCTCGAGTTTGTCAGGCATGGTACGGTAATGTGTTTGCCGGGGACGAAATGGTCTAGTGGGCGTACTCCAATACACATGAATACAAAGAATATTATTCTGCATGTGTCGGGACGGGCACGGTCCTTGTATAGTACGGTCTATTGTGTTTCTATCTTTAGCGTTATAGCAAACACTGGTCGGCTGCCAAAGCGACAGTTGCGAGGAGTGGCCACTAAAAGCGAGGGTAGGCGACTCGAGTGGCCAGTGGCTGCGACTAAAGGGACGTGGCCCCAGTATAGTAAGCTCTATATACATTGCATGTATCGCTGAGAGAGGCTTGTCTGAGCGTCTGTGGCGGTGGCGCGCAACTGCAGTGGCTCTGCTTAATGAAGCTCCAAACTCTAAGAAGTCTAATAATCAATTTATTTGAATTTTACAGAAAACTATAATTCTAACCATTACTGTTAAATTATATTCAGATGAGAAAGTTAAAATAGATGCATAAAAGTCTCATCTAATTATAAGCATAGACGAACCATCTTACTTAATCCCTGATCTATGTTATAAGTAAATGAATTATTTTGAGAACGGCAACATTTATAAGTGAAACACCATGTTAATACAACCTCAATCAAACTAGTTATTGATTTATTTCAATTTTAAAGAAACTATCATTCAAATTATCATATTGAGGGCTGACACAGTTAGTACAGATTAATAATAGCATCCTCTTATTAGCCTATTAGCTAGTTCATTATTCTAAAAAGGCAAGATCTTTGAGAAGCAAGGCGATTAATGCTACCTAAACCAGTAGAGATCGATTTATTTGTATTTCAAACGTTATTATAAATAATAATTAATATAAAAATAATAATAAGGGTCCCACGCCATTTTTAATAAATTAGTATATCCGTAGAAATCTGTTTTAAGAAGTTGCTTCTTAAACAATCCAACATTATTGATTTATTTGAATTTTGAACGATATTATCGATTATATCACTGGTAGATCATATTTAGAAGAGATTGATTGATTGACTGACTTTATTAAGGGCGGAGTTGGGACTCCCGGCTCTCGGTCATCTCTTCCATTCAACCCTAAAGAGAAAGAGTTAGGACAGATACATAAAAGCTTCCTTTCGTTAATGTTAGTTGAGGTTTTTGGAATAGGCAATATTCATGAGTGGCGAAGCAGGTGAAAGGAGCCTAGACCTGTCTAATAGTTGCTTTATCTGAATTCTAAACGACATTATCAACAACTTTTCACCAATGATCATGATATGTAATTCGTAGTGAGTAAAATGTCATGAGAGTTTTGCTTAGCAATAATAGAGATTGACTGCGGTACTCACCCGACAGGGCCATGACATTTGATAGCATTAAGTCTTTGTAGCGACGGAGTTTGGAAATTGCTACAGAGATTGAACGTCCAAATCACGGTGAGCCTGTAATAACCGTCAAGGAGACTCATGAATGATGGAAACGATTTTTCAGCTTCAAATCTTAGGTAGATGGGGATGCCCGATTTCCTCGATATTTCGGCTTCGTAGCTCTTCATATTCACTGATATAAAGCATAGCTCTTCAATTGAACACAGATGTAGGTACTGAAAACAAAAACACTCCTCATGTTAATCATTGAGAATTAAAAAATAAAATTATGAGTTTTCTTTTCATGTAGGAAATGAAATGACAGACATCAACCTCAACCATACATTTTATCATTGATCTCTGCCTATCATTTTTGTTTTTTTATTGAAGGCTATCAGCCAATTAAAATTTTGTTTATCTGAGTAAAAATGCTATCCATTGATATTATATAATATCATAAATAATATCCATTTGGTATTAATTTGTATTGTTTTCTATTTGCATTCTCATTTTGTAAGCACAAATCTTCCCCAAGAATTGTTTCATTTTTGCATCAAGTTTGAATTGCTTTGAGTTTGCTTGAATTTCTATTATTTTTCCAATTTGATAGATTGATCATTTCTCTTATATTACAAACTAGCATTTTACCAGGTCTTGCCCGGGAATTCAGTGTGGAGTTTTTTTCTGGTAGATAAGTGATGGTAGCTGTCATAAAATTGAATTGAGTTGAATTTCTTATTAAATTCATTAGACCCTTCAATTTTATTCTTTTTCAATCCAAGTTAAAATTAAAGTAACTTAATTTCATGTTCTTATTGATTCATTTTTAATAATATTAATATGCAAAAATAATTTCCAAAAATTCCCGTTCAAGCCCATGCAAATATTAAAAATTAGTACAAAAAATAGTACAAAATTATTGTTTAAAAAAAAGCTACATATTCATGACTTACGCTGATTATAATGGAAATAATAGTTTCTCTTACAGTTACACAGCAGAATGCAGATCAAACGATGAGAAAAAAAATTATACAAATAAATAATTTCAACCAAATTGGTTTTGAAAATAGGAAACTTATTAGTTGGAGTTGACTTCTTACAAGCAAAAAAATGTTGCCCGTACCGAGATTTGAACACAAGTTCTCAAGAATGATGATCAGCTGCGCACTTATGCGCACTGCGCTATAATGCTCACTGGATACAGTTCTGTATGTTATACAGAACGATGTTTAACATAGTCTTCAGAACAAGCAAACTTTAGCGATTTGCTTTGTGAATAAAATTGGGAAGTCATCTGACAGAAAAAATCCGAATTAATGTGACAAAAATACAAAGCGCCATTAATGAGTATTAAAAACATAACAAAATGTGATCAACTTACTTCAGATTTTCCATCGTAGCAGCATCTTAAGCCTGGCTGGTCACTGTGATAAGGGTCCACTCTGAGAGTGACTCTCCGTTCATTTTTGCCAGCATCATCTATCAAAGCCTTGTACTGCTCGCACAAATAATTGGGAGCCATATTCTCGAATTGATCCAAGTAGGCATTCCTTACATGATCCGAAGTGAGATTGTAGCTTATTATTAGTGTTAGGTTGTCGCGTATTAATTTCCTTAAATGAAAATAGTGCCGCTTCTTAATTTCTTTTGGAATGAATTTTTTATAATCTCTTTCTATATCCTCTCTACTCTTTCCTGTCTCCAATATTACACGATACATATCACTGACTGACAGACCAACCAAATCATCCTTATACTTCTCATAACTAATGTCAGAGATCTTATTATCAATAATGTCATTGCGCACTTGATGAAAATAATAGTTGTAAGCATTTACATCCAGCTTTCTCAACGATTTTGCCGGAGGTAACTTGAACCTGATTCGTAACTCGAAATCAGTTGTCTGAGACTCTGAAAGAACGTTTCCAGGACTGATGAATTCCTCTCCATTTTTTATCCTCAATGCAAAAAGGTGCCTACAAATTGGTCCAATTTTCAACTCTCTACAGCAATTTATAACAATATCTTCGGCTAATGTATTATCTTTAATTTTGTATGTCAGTCTTTCGGGTTCCAACGATGTATGTACAGTTACATACTTCTCCATACTAGTGTTAACTTTCAATGCATGCCCAATCAGGTAGACACAAAGTTTCTGTAGAGACGTCTAGCTAACGATGGTGAGTAGTTATTTTAGACCATGTGTATGTTCACCTATAAAAAAAGAGAGAAATTGAGCTCATTATAAATAAAACTTAAATTAGATCAGGGCTAGTTACTCACTATTTCAAGTCTAACTATTATGTTATAAACCTAAGAGGCTTTTTTGCATAACAGAAATTCTGTTAAATAACTTGAGACTGTAGATCCTGCTGAACAGCAAGAAATCTATTAGTATAGGTTCCGTACAGACAATTAAAAAAATCTCATTTTTTAATTTTCATAACAATATTGAATTTATTTAGACAAATTAACAATAAATGAGCCATTCCAAAATTATGAGTTATTTGAAAATTAAATTACACCCGGATTTAATTGAATCTGGTGGTATAAAAACAACCTAAAATTGTAGGTCCACCATGTTCCTCATAAAATGGCTCAAGCGGCGAAGTGGAACTCACCATAAGCTTTAGATTTTTTGAAATCGAATCGGGAAACCTGCTAATAATTAAATAAACCATCTCAAATGTTTTGGACAGTATAGAATAGACAAAATTTGTAAAGAGAGTAGTTTTAGACTTTGTTGCATCTTCATTTCATTATAATACTGTCTATAAATGAATAAGTTATACAAGTTAAGCATGTTACATTTATTGATGAACAGATAAGTGCCCCACAATATGAGTAGGATATGCATTCGTGTTTTATGGCCATGTTAAGCTGATGTTTGAAGAGAATGCTTGAGCATCTGAACGCACCTTTTGAGTCTTACGCCGGGTCCAGACTGCAGACAAAACCCCGTAGTGTAACCACGTCGCGTGGCATCACTGACGCGTAATGTAACGAAATCAGCGAATCGCAACAATGTTGCGTAACATCTTATGGTTGTATTTTATGATAATTTGTTACATGACAGTGTTACGATCAGCTGATTTTGTTACGGAGTGATGCTACACGATGGGGTTACGTTACGGGGGTTTGTTCACAGCCTGGACTCAACTTTAAGTTCTCAGCTGAAGTGATTCAGTGTGTTGTTCGGTTGCTAAGACTATGGCATAGTAACAAGCTAAGTACCAAAAGAGAAAATGGACGATAGAAGGTCTCCAAATTTTTATTAAATGCAGCTTAATTGCCTCTCCAGTATTAAATACTGGAGAGGTAATTAAGCTGCAATTAATTTGAATTATCTTAATTAATTATAATTAATCTTTAATTAAGATTTTTAAACAAGAATATTATCTCACTCTTCCTTTAACTCATTCTCTCTCCCTACAAATTGAAATTTTCTGATGAGTCGTAGGGAGAGAGATTTCAACAGTTATTCACAAGCAGCTGAACAGAGATCGACGATAAAATTTTAATAATTATTTAATAATATGAGAAAGTATAAAAATATTCTCTTCTCTTCCAGACTTCAAAATTCACTGCATCACTGAAGAATTTGGCGGGAAACAGAGTTGCTCCAAAAGCCATAATTATTAAAGTAGCGTTGCCTCACATTTTTTAAACAAGAAAAAACGTTTTGATAGCGGCTGATTCAAAACGTTTGTAGGGAGAGAAAAATTGTAGTGACAGGCAAATGCATGGTTAAAAAATAAAATTTGTCCTTGTCTATATGATATTATTGCAGAGGACAACCATCCAAGTATAAACATATTTTTATTTTCAATAAAAAATGGGTTTTAAGGTAACATAAAAAATGGAAAAGTTTGCAATTTAGCCGTGTGACATGAGAAGGGAGAGAGAAACTGGGTATTCAATAATTTTTATTCGCAAAAGTAATAAGTTTTTTTGACTTTAATATCGGTCCGTTTGGGGGTCATTCTGTTTACACCACAGGTGGCGCGTACATTAGGGCAGATAGGCTGAGCCCCACCAATAATTCCGTAAAAGAAAAAATAATAGTTAATTAGAATAAACACTGAATTAATAAGAGAACAGCGCATGAATTTGTAAAGCAAGTATATTAATTTGCACACCGATTGCGAGTAGCCGCAGTGTGGACTGGTTGCACTGTTATTGGACTGGTTGGGCTGATTCCAAGTAGCCCTGGTAATACAAAGCTGATATACATTGGCTCTATAAGCGGGTGACGTCAGACTGATAGCTCTCCTACTTTGCAGCGCCATTTATGCTGCATTTGCTCTCGGGCTTAGCCCACGCTGTGCAGTTGTAATTACGTTGACCAGTGGCTCCGTTACACAGTTCACGCTCCACCGGCAGAGTACGTAATACGTAATACAGAGTACGTTGTCTGGACAACACCCATACGGAAAGTGAAATATTAACAGCATTATTTATTAATTAACTCTTATTATTTATTACTTACTTTTTGTTAAGTAGGTTAACTTTTTTTTGAGGATGAAGCCCACATAGGTCTGAGACCTGTGCGTGGGTAATGAGTTGGATGATGGTGATTTATAAGGTGGACCTACAGTTTTAGGTGGGTTCCGAACCACCGGGAAGTGATTTTCAGCAGAGAACAGTGTCTTTTTTGCCAATCTAATCGGTCACCGTTACAAACAGGACAAACTTGAACAATGAATTTGAATCATGTTGACAGTTTACTTTCCACAAAGTTTTCGACGTTGCCATTGGAGGTAAAAAAGAAAATTAACCAGTTAGGCACACATCAGCCCAAAGATTTTAAGCTTGTTGTAACATACACAAAGCAAAACAGAAACGATTGTACCTCGTGGTTCGATAGAAAGCCGTGGTTAACTGCAAGCATTGAAAAACAAGCTTCATTTTGTTTTTATTGTTTACGGGAATCATAAGGGAAATGATGATCTTTGGACGAAAATTGGCTGTAAGAATCTCAAACACTTGAGTGAGAAAATTAAAAAACACGAGGAAAGTAGCACTAATTTAACCAATGCAATTAAATATCCAGCCAAAGATTCCATCTACAATTTTATTATTTTACTTGTTCATTAATTTATCCTCTTCACCCCTCTTGACTGTGTCAATATAATAACTGACACAGGAACACTCGAAAAATGTACTGCACAGTAATTATTGTCTTTTTTCATGAAGAAAGAAAATAATATACCGTAAATCCTGATTTTTTTTACAAACTGGCCATGCCAACAGACAAGTTTTATAACTTGTCGGTAATAGACAGTACCGTTTCAACAGATGATTTGAAAAAATCCAAGGATTCGTCTTGAATACTGGTTGGTCTTGTGGTCTTGACAATATTCTGACTGAAATAGACCTCACGACCGACCTACAGGTGTATTTAAAAATTAGCCCCACCAGTGAAAAACTTGACGCGCCGCTACTGGTTTACACCCAAGAAAAAATTCAACATCCTTCGAGGAAAATTATGGATACGTGGAGGCCGATGTCACAACTTCTACCTTAGAATGAAATGAAAGTGTTTACACCAGAAGTTGAGAGTAACTCAATCGGAGGTAACTGATTAACAGTAGAATAAGGAAGGAGAGCCCTGTTAGGAGAGCGACTAAAGTGGCTCTGTTTAATAAGGCTCTCAAGTCAGTGATTGACAAATCGCCCTTCCAAAACTGCGGCTCAGTACATTGCAAGCTCAATGTACAATGACTGCATCGTTTAATTAGAGGCTTGTCTGAGCAGAGTATGTGTCGGTGGCGTGCGAATAAGTATTTCAAGGTTACAAGAAGTTGAAGGGGCCGATATTTAGTAGGTTGCGGATAATTGGTGTGTTTACCGAACAAACTTTAAACTACGGTACACTATAAATATATTGAACCATTTTGGAATTTGGAATATCTGATAAAGATAGCCTATACACTAAAATAATTACACTCAAGTGAAGTAAAAGAGAATAATTTCAACGTAATTTCAAAGACGGGGAAGAATATACAAGGAGTAATTACAAAAATTCAAGTGATAAAATACTTCAAAACAAAAGAATATAGTTGTACGATTTCCTGTACGATTTGTTGTTTCGAACATATAGGTTAGAAAATGAATGGATATTTTGATGAAGTGGACAAGTGATAAAAATACTTCTTGAGGAGAAATATGTCTCTATCAACAACAGAATTTGTGTCTAAAAGCTCACAGAAAAATAACAGAATTTACCATTTCTATTTAACCTTTTCCAAATCTGGGGCTCAGATTTCACACTGCCCTGACGCACTTTGGAGTTTGGATTTGCTGTCTGCTCCGTTCAATTCTGCCAACTGTCTGCAAACCCGATCCTATATCAAGAAGATCTCATCGTTTGATCTCACCAAATTCTAGTTTTCGAAATGAAATAATATATTGAAAGAAATAATAGTTTTTCTTAAGCACGTGAGGATTGCTTTCATCAGCTTCCGAATAATTATACTGTGACATAATATTATTTTGGCTTAAGGATTTGAGAAGCAGAGCACACAACAGCTGATATACGTCACTGTCACATTTCGAGTATAACCTAAATTGTAAACATCGAAATGTGAAGATTTGAATGCGAAGGGATCAATTATTTATGTTGTTTGGTGAATATGTAATTATTGAAAGTAATTATTCTAGTGGAATTAAAGTTGTTTGCTGAGATTTATTACGCTATAAAATCTGATTCACTAGAAGTTGTTAAAGTGATTCAATATAAGATAGCCTGTACAATGATTATTTCTTTATAAATAATTGTTTTTACAACATTGAAGCATAATCTCACTTGCTTTCAGTCGTTTCGTGATTATTCCATGTGTAAATGGCTCGTGTTTGGTGTGTTGTTCCTATCATCACATTCTCCACAGTTTGCTTGTATAGTTTAACGACTTTGGCTCCCCAACTGACGACAGGAGACGATGTAGGTTGCACTGATAATGTACAACAATAAATTGATAATGATTAATTAATTGGATTCTACCAATGTTCTAAATTTTATTTTGTTATGTGGTTGCTATCCAGTTACAAAAAAAAATCACTAGCATAATTATTATTCGCGAGATGGAGTTCATTGATGAAACCTACCAGAGTAACTTAACACATATTATCAATGAAAGCTGCACCAGTTACTTAGACAACAGTTTAAAAGTTATTATCTATTATAGATAACGAATTTATAAACCATTGGTATGTCTCACTTAATCATACCGTTATTGTTAGGTCTAAATTTTATTTTAGTCAATAAGCCCTTATTTTACTGTAGTAATTTATAGGCCCATACCAACTAACATTCATTTTTGTCACTTGAGTATTTTGCTATAAGCTCTCAATTTGTTACCAATTGGGAGACATGCAGCATGGTTTTCGACGGGGAAGGTCCACCACCTCAGCCTTGCTGTCCCTGGTTGAGACGATCCACAGGGCCTTTGAAGAGCAGAAATCGGTTGACTTGGTGCTGTGTGATCTCACCAAAGCGTTTGACACAGCATACTTCTGAGAAAGCTGTCCAGATATGGAGTACGGGACAGGGCATGGAACATGCTGGAGGATTATTTGCGAGACAGACGGCAGGTGGTTTCAATTATGGGTGCCACTTCAAGAGAAAAAAATGTACCACATGGAGTGCCACAGGGATCGGTGCTTGGCCCTTTGTTGTTTCTGATAATGATCAATGACCTGCACCTGGAGAACTCCAGTCTGCTGTTTGCAGATGATACCACAATTATTGGCCGGGGTACTGGACCCCATGATGCCAAGTATAGAGCACATGAACTCTTTTCTGATGCCAGGAAGTGGTTTGCATCAAACAAGTTGATGTTGAATGAGAGCAAAACTCAGGAGATAATGTGTACTCTTGGTAGCATAAGTGTAAATGAAGCACCTGTTATCCTGCTCGGTTTTGGCATTGACAACAGATTAAGTTGGGAGCAGCATATTTGTCAGGTATGCAAAAAGCTATCAAGAGTCATATATCTATTCAGAAAATTGAGAGTGCTCCTGAGCATAGAGCGCTTGCTTATGCTGTATCATGCAGTTTTTGGCAGCCACATTCAATATGGTATACTGGTTTGGGGACATTCACCACATGCCAGAGACATCCTCTTGCTTCAAAAGAAGGTGCTTCGTGTGTTGACATTCAGTGAGTACAATGCGCATTGTCAGCCCATCTTCCAGCGTTTGGGCATACACACGGTTTTTGGGCACTACATACTGGCATCACTCCTATATGTTAGGAAAAACAGTTCAGCCTTCATGAGGAGAGATCAGGTGCATTCCTACAGTACTCGAGGAAGGACAAACTTAGACTTGCCACGATGTCGGTTGTCTAAAGTGAAGGATAGTTTTCCGGTGCTGGCATTAAAAATGTTCAACTGCTTGCCTGATTTAGTGAAGGAGCGTCCAGTGAGTGCGTTTAAGGCCTCTTTGTCACAATGGCTGATAAAAAGGAGTTATTATAGTGTTGACGATTTTTTTGGTGATAGCTTTGTTGGTCTGTGACGCTGTTGCCATCTTGATCTAAGTTCAAATACAAATTTAGTTACCATAGAATGTATGGTATTTGACATTTCTAAAGTGAAATTTGACGTGATCTATCCAGGAGGGCCTGGTCAATGATCAAGATTTGGATACCTGGTATTTCATTTGAAATTCGTTTTGTTCAAAATAATTAGAGCTGGCTTCTGTCATCTAATTTCATAATTATTTTTATTGAGGACCCGATAGAGCCTGATTGAAATCGTGCTGTTGTCCTTATGTGCTCCAGCTCTTGAAAGGATTCTACTTTTGAAACTTGGCTTATAGCTTCCTCATATTCCAAGTGATATCCCTATTGATTTTGGAGTTTGGAGGTCGAATATAAAAACAACAGATGCCACTATAGGTTCTAGGTTAGTTTTGGCTAGCTAAAATTAAAAAATTGCACAGCTGGTTCATTTCGAACTCGAAAAATGTTAAAATATTACGAAGGTTGCTGCTTAGCCTAATTATCCACTTTATTTTTACAGTGCAAGCGTTGACGTTTTTGTTTTTGATTGTGTTGAAATCTTTTATTAAATTATTTTAAATCATCAAATCGAAAAATTTAGAGGCATGATATATTATTTTTATTTGTAATACTTTTTTATTGTACTGTATTTTATTTTGCGGTCAACAGTCCTGAAGGCAGAAGATAACTCGTCAGGCAGTCACAATGGCAGAAGGAGCGGAAGAGCCATGACGGTCCTCCTAAAAGGTGTACTGGCGTTAGGCGTTAACAACCAAACAGATAAAAATTGAAGGAGAAAAATATGACGAGCAGAATGGAAAAAATTATCTGCGGATTGTTATTCACATCTCATCAAAAGGGAATACCAGCCTCCGATCACATACGGGGTACGTAGTGATGGTCTAAATTTTTCAAACCCAGTTAGAGGTTTTGGCCAGAAAAAGAACAGGAATGCTATGAAGAATGTTGAAGGAAGGAAGAATGCTGAAGTTGGGAACGTGGAATGTCCAGGGATGGAGAAACAAAATCACAGAGGTAACTCAATTCCATGAAACGAATCTGGATATTTTAATAACAAGAAGAAAGGAAGTGACCTTGAATTAATAGAAGGTACATTACTTTGTTGGAGTGGCGTAGATAAAGATCAAAAAGCAAAAGCGGGAGTCGGTATACTCATGAAAAAGCAGCTGAAGAAATGCATAGAAACATTGGAACCTTTTAATGAAATATTTGTAAATCCAGTTTTTTTTTAAAGTATGGCAAGGAAATATTAGTTATTGGAGCATATGGGCCCAATGATGATAGTCCAGTGCAAGAGAAAAAAAAGTTTCTGTGAAAGTGGGTTACAAAATCCAAGATATCAAACCGTAAAAAGAAATTACTCTAGCTGGAGATCTAAATTCAGTGGCGAGGCGTGGAATCCTCCACCGGTCATCGCAGGGGGGTTCTCCCACGTCCCACCAACGCCCGAAGGGGTCCAAGGGCCCTCCCCAGGAAAATGTTAAAAAATTCGAGGCAAATTGGTGACTTTTGATCATCTGAAATATCTCCTCTGAATATGCCTAACAAAAGTCAAAGACCCAATTCAAAAGGCAGAGAGAACTAGAAAGTATTTTATCCAATTGCACCTCTTGCGTAATATATATCATCCCCACTACCATAGACCGACGATGGATAATATAGGAAAAAACGCAAAAACAGCCGAAATAATAGGCATTGATATGATGCACTCACTCTATGGTTAATAAATTTAACCATCTAATGAATAATAAATGTGATATAAACTTAGAAAACACTTTTAAGTTGAAATTGACTCACGTTATGGCGTGTCGGCCGTTTCACTCTGTTGTCTAGAGCATCGTCAGACGACCCACAATACCCATCTGACGATGCTCTAAACAACAGAGTGAAACGGCCGTCACGCCATAACGTGAGTCAATTTCCACTTAACTGTTTTTTAAGTTTATATTACATAATAGTGGAAACAAAATGGATCTTCAACATCATAATAATAAATGGTATAATAATAGATCACATTCTAAAATATAAAAAAGATTAACTAAATTGCAAAACAATAATAAGCCTATTGTAAAAGTTGAATAATTTAGCATATGCGAAATTCCCGATGTTTCCACAATGCTGTGACTGAAGCTGAGTGTGGACTGGGGAGAAGAAAGCATGAGGCAGCTACCGAAAACCCACGACAGTGGCCGAGAACGCACGAAGCCTTTTTCATCGCAGCCGGTTGCGATGTATCACAAGCATTACATGAATGATGTTGAAGATCCATCTTGTTTCCACTAATATGTAATATAAACTTGAAAAAAACACTTTTAAATGGAAATTAACTCACGTTATGGCGTGACGGCCGTTTCGCTCTGTTGTCTAGAGCATCGTCAGACGACCCACAGTACACTGACTTAAGGTATGAGTTTGAGGGTTATGTATGTTGGAATGGTGATGGGGTGGGGGGATGAGTAGGTCAAACTCATACCTTAAGTCAGTGTACTGTGGGTCGTCTGACGATGCTCTAGACAACAGAGCGAAACGGCCGTCACGCCATAACGTGAGTTAATTTCCATTTAAAAGTGTTTTTTTCAAGTTTATATTACATTACATGAATGGTTTAAAAACTGAAGGCAGGGGGAATCGAGCAAGGCGCGGGAGGGGACTGGTGTGATTCGCAAACCTTTTGCGCTTCATATACATTGAGCGTCTACTTGTCATATTCTTATTGGTTTTTTATACAATTTTCACAGTTTTTGAACATATTTCTGGGCTTTGAAGCCTACAAATGTCCATTATTTAAGAGTTGAGATTATTTCAATATTATTAGTCCAATTTCTCTACTCATCGCCGGATCAAACGATGACCGGACGCCTCGCCACTGTCTAAATTGTAGAACTAGTAGAAAGGACAAAAACGGGATCGCGGGAAGTTTTGGTGAAGATGTCATGAATGACAATGGTGAAAGATGATTTATCTTTGCTCATTCTAAGAATACTTGAAGTCTATTATAGACAGAACATTCATAAGTATACATATACCCAAGAAACTCGTAATTTAAGATTGATAATCGACTATGCGATAACTAGACAAAAGCCCTACTAGTGAAGAGAGTTGTTGAGTATAGGTCGGATCACAGACTAATTGAGGCGAAATTGGAATTCCACAATTATTCCACTAAGTGTACAAATGATTATAAGATTCGTGAGAAGAAAGATTGTGAAGAAGAAATAAGATATAAGTTGCATTTGTTGCAAGACAAAACAGTGCGAGATCTTTATTAGAGACGTTTGGACCAGAAACTGCTGGTGTTCAGCTAACTTTGCTTACTATAATTCCAAAACATAGTGTAGGCCTATTAATGTGATTTCATTAGTATTAATGTAATTTCATTAGTTCAGTTGGCCTACCCAGGTACTTTGGTGCGGGGAGAAACATATAGTAGTATTTTTCTCGATGGATTCTCATTTATTTTTAGGTGCTGAATCTGAACTCGAAAAATGCTTGCTTCATGAGATATTATTATTGTACTGAAAATCTGTTTTTCATATCCGCCATATTGGGAATATCTCAAAACCCAAATTTTCTCGAAAATGTAAATCACAGATTCGGATTCAGAAAATTACCGACAATAAATAAACTTGTTATGTGAATTTAACGACTTGCAGTCAAATATTTGACTGCAAGTCGTTAAATTCGCATAACAAGTTAATATTAACAACGCAGTTCGTCATGGAACAAGAAATCCAGGAATAAATAAACATTGCACAATTATTGATCTAGAATTCTTTCCTCCGCCTCAAATTACCGAAATATGTTTTGGCCGCCATCTTTGATATGTCTCGTGACACAAGCATTTTTTGAGGTGCCAAAGTTCGGATTCAGATTCAGCGCCTAAAAATACATAAGAATCCGCTGAGGAAAAACTACTACAGTGGAGTCCCGATAGTCCGAAATGATTGCAACCAGACTCATTTCGGATTAAGCGAAATTATTACTTACAACGTGTATAAGGTTATAATTAATCATGAATCATACGATTTATTAATGTACATACAGTACATTAAAAGTAATTTATTAATTGATATGTGCTATTTTTACCTTAACTTTAGTGTAATCAACATAAATAATTTAGAAAAGTCTTATTGACTTCTGCGTCATAAAAATATCCTAATTTCGGTTTCGGATTAAGCTGACTTTTGGATTAGCCTACCGAATTTTGGATTATCGGGACTCCACTGCAGTAGTTTTTCTGACTCAAGTATTTGTTTAATGGACTAATAGAAGGCATGCAGATGATGGAACAGGGTGGAATGCAATAGATACTGTACCAAAAAAATAAAAAATCCATCAAAACACTAAAAAATAATAATTCAGCTGGGCCGGGGGGGGGGGGGGGGGGGGGGTTATGATATTAACCCAGAATTAATCAAGCATGAAAGCATCATAAAAACGCTTTTTGAAAAATATAGTAAATGCTGAAGATGTGCCACAAGAATGGAGTACCGACCACATGACTTCAATATTTAAAAAAGGAAACAGATAGAAATTTGAAACTATGGGGCGTAGCTGTGATATGGCAAGACTGTATGGAAAGATTTTGAAAATGAAGCTCGAAAAGGATATTGATGACAAAATCGGAAAGATCAGGCGGGTTTCTTGGCTGGAAAATCTTTCATTAATCATATATCATAACCCAACAGCAAAAGTGATTGAGAAAAAGAGAGCAGAAAATCAATCTGCACTTGGCTTTTGATAAAATCAACAAAAACTGTATTTGGGAAATAAATCGCTATTGACGCCTACTGAAACATCTAAAGGGCTTCTTCAAGGTTGTAGCAAGTCACATATTCAGAAGACTGAAGACAGGAATTGGAAGAGGAAATGTTAAGGACTGGGTTTGCCCATTAGAAATGAAAACTTGTTCACCCTCTGTTTTGCTGATGATCAGGTCTTTATTGCCCTGGATGAAGAGGATCTCAGTTCCATGCTAAGAAAACTAAAAGAAGAGTATGACAAAGAAATTGATTATAAAAAGAACCTTGTTCTTTTTGGAAGTCGGTTAAAAAGCTGAATACCTCGTAACAAATGATGAATTAGTGAAAGATTTGACTATTGCTGGATTTCAAATGAAAGGTACTTCAAATGGAATTTGTGATGGATTCACCACCACACAAAATGGTAATACAGAGGAGATGAAATTCAGACTTAAGAAGACTAGAGAATGTATAAAAAAGCTGCATGCAGTTATATGGAGCAATGGCATCTCCTGAGATACTAAACACCGAATTTTCAAGAGTATCATGACGTATGGGACAGAAGCGTGGGTGGCAAATAAAAAATCAAGAATCTGGTTTGTTCTGCAGAAATGGAGTATTGGCGATGTTGTGAGTTCAGGAGAACGGATCAAATAGGGAATGATGAAATTCAAAGGAGAATGAGCGATGGTGATTGGGAGGATAGAGGATGGTAGAAAAGCTAGCTGAAAGAAGGAAAACAGTGATTACGGTACCGTAAAATCCTATAATAGAATGAGATTTGTTAAACAAGAAGAAAAAGAAAAAACAAAACCACTTTTCAAGAAATGTGCATTTTTGTGAACCAGAAGGCATTTTATAGAAATCAAAAAGTTGAATGGTGCATCAGCCTATCAGCACAACCGATAATAAAAAATAATAACTATTATTATTCCGTGTAAATTAGTCGGTTCCTTAGATACTCCGTTGTATCAGTTTATTATTATGCTTATGTTTATTGTTAATGTGAGACCGCAAAATTTATGTTTTGTACAGTAGTAGTCCAGTCAAATTAGCGAAAAGTACAGAAAAAATTCCAAACCGGCTGAAAATCGGGATACATGACCAGAAAACATGCTGAATAACATACTATAAGAGTCCCCAAGAATCCTAGCTGTGCTTCTGCCGCCATCTTGAAAAAAAACTGTAAAATTGTCCAACACCATTTCGGGATTTTTCAAATTTCAGGCCAACTAATCTGAGACAAAAAAATGTAACTTTTTTTAAAGACCTATTCTCTATGCGAAAATTCTATAACTTGAGGGCTATTCAAGGTGCAGGGGAGTATCATCTGTTATCAAATTCTTTAAAATTCAATTTTCTTGGAAAAAGACCAGAGTACCTAACATTTTCCGTCCAACGCTTAGTTTGGTCTCAAATTTGAAAAAAAAACGCTTCCAGAACAAGGTACTGAGGAACATGCTGAATGCGCCCTGGTACATAAGGAACAGCGATTTGCACAGAGATCTGCACATCCCTTACGTGGCCAGCGAGATAAGACGATTGGCAGCCCATCATGAGTCATCTCTTCATCAGCACGACAACACTGAGGTCATTCAACTACTTGGCAATACCCAAATGACAAGGAGATTAAAGAGAACGAAGCCCTTCGAGTTGGTGTAGTGAAAGTGGAGTGGGAGAAAACAATGAAAATAAATAGATAGTGAAGTGAAAAAAGTGTTGAAAAAGCAAAAATTAGTCAGTAGAGAGCTAGAGTCATCTTTGGAAGACTCAACCATTGGTAGATAAGAATTTAGTTTATAAGAATATAGAATAAATTTAATGGTTAGTCCAGGTGACTAGTTTTAATAAGCATTTTAGAAAAAGCCCAAAATAATCTCAATTTTACAGTTTTTTCAAGATGGCGGCCGAAGTACAGCTAGGATTCTTGGGGACTTTAAGTATGTTATTCAGCATGTTTATCTATTAACATATTCCAATTTTTAGCCGTGTTTCACTGGACGATTAGTCATTAGTTTGAGTATAGTCAAAACATAGAATCATTCCCGACGGTAATAGAATCGCAGGTTTGTTGTGACTCAGATGACTTGACCTCAAACTGTGTGCAATACGAAACACGTATTACCTGCGACACGTCACCGACCCAGCGTTTCTATTTGCACCGGGACTGACGGCTTTTCTTGAAGCTAGAGCTGAAATGCAAGAAATAAATACTATACCGTTTGATTTCAAACCTTGTTAATGTTCCAACCTTGTTTCCACATAATATAAACTGATTTGAATTGACCTGACTTTAAAGAACTAAAATTCATTAATGTTTATAGTAAATGATGAATTATACTCAAATTTGTGTGGTAATTTATCACGCTAGTTGTCGGTAAGCTTGTATTCAATTATAATATTGTATAGGTGAACTTCAGCGTTTTTTGTCTTACTTTGCAGGTAAATTTGAAATTCCCTGGCAGTTTTGATGAGCTTAAGCTAATGGCCAATTTATTAAAGTTGTATTACGATAAAAATTGGATGTACGTGGTCATTCTGTTTAGCAGCGCTTATTTATACAAACAGTCATTCATGATTCCTGGATCTGTTTTCATGGTGAGTGAATTCGATAACGATATATTTTACAATTTTATTAAAAAGAACTGAAATAGGTGGGTGACTATATTTTCGGTGTTGTCAGACAACTGATTTCAAAAACGTAAGTTCAAAAATCACATTAGTCGTGTACAAACCGTCAGCTATGTTTGATCAATATAACTTACTATAATGTGATTTATCCTTTATCTACCATAAAAAGAAGGTTTAGGAATAGTTTTGAATAATTATTAAACGGTAATGTATAGGATACAATTTTCCTAAGTACAGTAATAAGAATGAAAATTATCCTTTTCTATAAACAATTATTTTCCAATTTTTTCAGAATGTACTGGCCGGAGCAATATTCGGTGTGCTGATAGGCTTTCCACTCTGCTGTATTTTAACTGCGTTTGGGGCATCGCTGTGCTTTTTGATGTCAAAAACATTTGGCAAATCGACTTTACAGTATTACTTCCCAAATGAAATACAATTTCTTCGTTCCAAAGTGAGTATTTTCCTTTAATAATGGGCAACCACTTTTCAATTACTTTTACCGTACTGTCTTAATGATAGTATATCCTCAATTGAATTCATCACTGAAATAGTGAATTTCGAACACAGAGTTTTTAGTTGAAATTTCATTTCTGAAAAGTGAATATAGAATTGATAAACAATCGAAATTGCAAGTCTACTTCAACAAGTAACATCTGATATTGGCAGGAACAGAACAATCTGAATAATCTAGCATCAAGACTTTTGGGGAAAATTCAGTTTTTTTACAGCCTATTTCAAAAGGCCACAGTTTTATCTCTGTACTACACTGGAAAATTAAGTCATAACATTTTGAACTTTTGCTTTGTTTAAATGCTTTTTCATTTTCATCAAATTATTGATATTTATATGGGTATAGGATACAGTGTACTGTCAATGCGCTAATTTACACATACACCACACTCTTAACTGTTGTCTTTGTGGTGATATTCACTGTAAAAATGCTTTGTTTCAGTTTGTATAATTTCATATGTTGGGAGTAAAGTTTTATTTGATTTGATAATCCAGACACACCTGTTGGCTAAGGTTTTGGGCGTTTGAGCCGGAGGTGCAACTTTACTGTCTTTGACATATGTGCCAGTGACTTGACGATAAAAACTATGAATGTTTATTGAACTACTAGTAGAATTGAATCTACTTTTAAATCTATTTTTTCTTATCCATCTTCCCCTTCACCTATTTCTTCTCTTTCTCTTTCTCTCATTCGTCTTCTTAACTCGCATGACAATATAATAGTTCATTTTTCGTCACACGGAGCGCTAGTTTCATCGACAGTGGACACCATCAATACGTTTATACTTTTTTTTGTATAAAAACCTCAATAGGCATTAGTCCCACTGGTGGTGTGATATTCTTACTAACTAAAACACCCACCTACATGTCGCATCAGAATCCTGACTGGGACCGCTAAAAGCATTTCTTAATGTCAGGCTTGCTACTGAAGCAATTCTATCAAATTCATTCCTGCTTGTCAACGGTCGGCTAGATATCATACCCCTTAAACATCATATAATTGAAAGGAATTATCTAATTGAGTGAACGCAACTTTTATAGAATAATTGGAAAATGAAACATTAGAACTATAGTGGTAAAGATATTTCACTGTTTGTCTCTTAAAATTATGGTCTTTGTTTTCAGGTTAATGAAAACCCAAATAATTTGGTTTACTTCTTACTATTTATTCGGCTGTTTCCGATGACTCCTAACTGGCTCATTAACGTTTTATGCCCCATAATCGATGTTCCACTGCACTTGTTCTTCATTTCAGTCTTATTTGGTGAGTTTTTTTTTCATTTTTAAGCATCGTTAATGTATTTTTGTCCCATGCCAATAACTGAACAAGTGTATGAATTACAAAAATAATGGATAAAATTGTTGATGGAACAAGCAATTAAATAATTATACTCGTATTAAAAAAGAATTACAATAAGGAGTTGAGCAAATGAAATGAATTCTCTCCGACATAGAAATGACTTAAGAATAAAAATGTCTCACCACTCGCCGCTCTTATAATGGCCGAGGCCCAATACTGGTCTTCTACTCGCACTTGTAAATGCAATTTTTATGAAAAAATATAAATTTACTCGATTGACATTAGTTTTGATTCGTCATTGTTATAATCACGCTTCAATTTCACAGTAGTATTTTGCCTCAGATTTTAAATATATATATATTTTTCATTGTTTTTATTTTTCTTGTAGTTTCTCTTGAGGATTTTTATGTTTATAGTAATTTATTCAGTTTTTTATTAATTTTTCTCATTGCTTTGAATAAGTTTTTTTTTGTTTTGGCAAGAAATAGATTGATTGAAGTAATTTTTTCGGACATTACTGCAATTAGTTCGTGTTAGTGTCATAAATTTAATGTTATAAAGGTTTATGCTGGATCGATGAATTATATTTATGTTGCAGGTTTAATGCCTTACAATTATTTATGTGTGCAAGCCGGAGGTATGTTGGCATCATTGACTTCCTTGGAAGAAGTGTTCAGTCAAAGAACGTTGTTACAGTTGGCAGCCATGGCCAGTGTTGCGTTAGTTCCAAGTTTACTATTCAGAAAGCAACGCTCTGAAAATATTTTAAAAAGTACAAAAAAAGATTGAGTGAAATTGTCTATTTTTTCATATGGCTGTGAATTCTTATTTCCCGACAATGATGTTCATTTCTACTTGAAATGCTATAATAGAAACATTTTTGTGTAGATATTTTGACGAGCATATACCAAACATATCACCAATATAATCTGTATGTCACTGGTGTTACTGGTAAATGACTACTGCTAGAGAACGATAACATGATGCTATTATAGAATCATTTTTGTGTAGATCCATTGAAAAGCATGTACCAAATAAAAGTTGAAAGTCAATCACTTGTAAATAACTAGTGCTAATAAATGAGTGCAATGATATTGATAGTAATACCACTACGACACGGGATACTTATTAAAAATCTGCTATAGAGTATTACCTCATCCAGCCAGTAGTTTTGATTTTGAAACAGTCAGAAGATGAAAGTTATCAGATATACTTCTACAAAGAATATGTTAGATAAAATTTGAATCGGGGGAATTTTATTTTTCATGAGATGAGAATTTAATCTACTCGTAATAAAATAATTGATTTTTTCATAGTTAAGATTAAGACAATGCCATTCTTCAATATAATTTTAAAATTTAAATTCAATCAAGAGAATTAAATTTAGTAAAAAATGTACATCTATGTTTTAATAGTTTTGTGGTTTATAATGAATACTTAGTTTTGTTGTACTGTATTTGGTTGCTCAATAATAAAATAATGTATTTCATAGTAGTGGATTATTCTACAAATACCCATTGTCTTTTCAATTCATATTTATACTATTTATATTTATTAAATTTATTTATATTCATTCTATATAACTATATATTACATTTATTTTTATTCATATTCATTCTATTCAGCTATTAACTGTATTATTTATACCGTAGTGTACCTTTCAAATATACTGTGACATATTTCTCTACTTAAAAAGAGAGCTTGCCAATGTTAATTCTCTAACACTCATTTTGTGCTCATTTTGCACACCGCCAACTGTTTGTTTGTGATATATTAACTTATCCAAGTTTAGATACCAAAATTTATTATCACCCATTCCTTTTATAATAACAAATATGAAGACCATTAGTCATTTTTTTCAAGTACAATGTATTTACAATAATTATAACAGATATTTCTTAACAATTTAGTTGAATACCTAGTAATATTGTACTATATGAGAAGAAAAATTGTTTTAAGCTAAAATATTACATCTATGGTATTGGAATAATACTCTTTGAAATTAAAAACCCATCATATTTGAAATATTCTTAAAATAGCAAATCTTTACGTACAGTTAAAAATATGTCTTATATCACAAATATACGAGCGTTTTACAAGATTTTTTGAGATAAAAACGTATAGAAGTTACAGTAGCTGGTTGTCTGGAATAATGTATCAAGGTTCTAACAAGAAATTGTTATTAGGTCATATCCATGAAAAACAATTTAATATGGAAGTAGCGTAAAAAAAATTAGGCAGTTGAGAAGAATATTGCCAACACATATATTGCTATCACAACTGACTTTGCAAACCTTTAAGTTAAATAAATGAAGGCAGACAACTGACTTCACATCCGTTATAAATCGATAGTATCACATACTATTTTCTTTTTGAATCAGCTCTAATTAGCCATCCCCACTTTACCTACCCACCCAATTTCATGACCGCAAACATAAACTAATTTTATTAGTTTTTTTTAATGTAGTTTTGTAATGGGGAGAAGGCCCCATTATGGTTACGCCTAGCGACAAATACATTTTTAATCCTAATACTTGTTATCAAATTAAATTTATAGGGCGCCCGGAAACTGAAAGCTGTGCTGGGAGTGCTGTTCAAACAAAAACAATAGTTTTAATAGAAGTCCTGACACCGACATAGCGCAGAAGGAGGCCGGCCGCCCTTAATTGAACGCATTGATTTCATTCTCATAAAACTTTCATTTCCAAACGTTTCGAATCGATTCAGACGAATGAACTGTAAGAACCTCACTGTTGCAGTTTATCTTGCAAGATGGTAATGAATGACATCCATAGTCCGTGCAAACCAGTTTTTATGGAGTACAGTGCTGCCAAGTTGCACAGAAGCCGAACAAGCCTAGTTAATCGGTCACTTTTCCATGTGAGTGACAAAAAATGCCAACAGCGCGCTCATATTCCCATCTCAAATAGCATTGCCTTAAACCTCAGTACAGTACTCGGCTTTCATGGACTATAGACCCATATATATGAACCTACCTTGAGACTTCCCTAACTCAAGGCAAACTTGAAAAGCATTCACTTATATGGATATCCAAGTTACCCTTGAGTTAAGGAACCCTTGAAGTAGGTTGATAGATCCGGTCTGGTACTATGGTAGATTCGAATAGAACATGAATGGAATGATCTGCTATTATGGAATGACACTATTATAGTTGTTTGAGCGCCTTCATTAGTTCCTCAACACTGACATCGGTCTCTTCGACACTGGCATCGCCGCTGGGCCCGTTGTTGGCATCGGGCATCGAATAGGCAGTCCGCACACCCTCCACCAATGTCTGTCCCTCAGCCGCGTCACCCGACTCCTCATCCACTACACATATACCTGCAATTGTTATAAATAATCTATTACATAAGCGTTTAGATGTTGTCCTCTGTCGACGAAACTCTAGCGCTCGAAAAAAAGGGATTGAAGGAGGAGAAGAGGATGAAGAAAGAAGAAAAATGTTGATAAAAGAACAGAAGAAGATCGCTGTGCTTGCTCCTCAATAAACAGCTGTTTTATAATCATTTTTCAGTATGTAAACAAATTCTTTACAAGAAATAATTGTAGGAAAATAATTATTAATGCTATAATTTCTAGCATTAAATAGGAATATCAAGATTTTTATCTTGCAAACATTTAGCAATTCACTAAAGTTTAACATCTTCAAAAATAACTCGAAATTGAATAATTGAAAATAATAACATCAATTATTATTACATAGTAAAAAAATTTCATATTGTTGGGAGATGAACTTTTCATTATTTTTAATTCACCCAATATCCCATCAGTCGTTCCGATCTTTGGTGTTGTTCATCATCCGAGTATATTCTTGTACTTTTGTGTCATCCGTCTATTTTTGCTTATTTATTGATACAGGCAAATTACTACTGATTGTCAAAGAACAAGTTTTCAACCCAAAACTGCATCTATTACTGAGTTTTAACAAGTGACTCAAGTTTGGTTTGAATCTCACTTTTTTGTCTTTAAGTTTCTCAAACGTTTCTTTCTTGTTCTGAAGATCATTCAAAGATATTTTAGAACCGATAATACAATAAAAATTTAATTGATTATTCTTTTAAAGATTGCGGAGGACTGGTTTTGATGCAAAAAAATCCGGTCTCTATTACCAACCGAGAATACTGATAAATCATTAAGAACTACAAACAAAACATTGAAAGTTTGATTTCTGAAATAATTGTAGGTCCAGGTTAGGTTTTCTAAAACATCGTTCAAAATTGGTATATTTCAACTCAATAAAATGCAAATTCTCTCATTTAAATTTACCGGTCTCAACGTTTGTGTGGCAAAAATCACGTGAAATCATGCAATAAAAAGTCACATGAGCGGTACCGAAGTGTGGCGTGAGTGACCAATAAAATAGCAAAAAACCTAAATAAACTGGAAAATAAGTGAGAATAGTAAATGCAAAGAATATCAGAATTAATAAACTGAAAAAAAGAATAAAAATGGGAAACTAGAATAGCAAATATAGGACTTACCCCACTCGTTGTCTTCATGAACGACAGCTTGCGGTTCCTCAGCAGCGGCAGGTGTTGGTGGTGGAGTGGGGGGAGGGCGGTCACGTTGCATTTTCTGACAAAACGAGTCGTCGCACATCGGATTCGGTTTCAGCTGCATGCGCGGGAAAAAGTCGTTCAGAGCGCTGTATCCCAAATACCAGGACGCCTCACCAAAACCAAGCAGTTTCCTGAATTTATCAAAAAGACAAAAGAATTTATTCAAAGGTGAATATCAATAATTTTATTCTTCACGAAAAAACAAAACTATAAAAGTTAAAAATAAAGTGACGAAGAATATACATACAAGTATTACATTTTACCATTATTTTTCTACAAAAATGCACATTCTTCAATTTTCTCAGATACAGTTAATTTGACAGTTTATAGTGAGAACCTGGAGAAAGAAGCCAGCTCTCAACTCCTTGCATAGAGCCTTTCTGAACGCAAGCCTGGAGGCTTTTTACAGAAGACTTGTGATTATCTGAGAGCTATACCAAGCAAGCTGCAGTATGATTGGTTGCCAGCATTCTAAGCAAGTGCTGTTATTGGTTGCAATGAAACATGTTTTAATTTTCAATTGATTGGAAGGTGGATCCAGCTCGCTGTATCATTTTGATTGGTATCCAGTATTTAAGAGTGCTTCTATTGATTGACTATAAATGCCTGGGTAATGAGCTGTATGATGGTCATTGATGAGCTGTACCTGCAGTTTTAGATGGATTCCGAACCACTGGGAAGTGATTTAGAAGGTGAAAATGGTTAAAAGGTAGACATCGCATGCTACATTATAACTGGCTCCTACAATTTTAAGCAAGTGCTCCTACTGGTTGACAACAACACCTGTAAATTGTTTGGTAGGTGGACCCAGCTCGCGCATTATGATTGGCTACCATAATTTTAAGTGAGTGCTCTTATTGGCTGACTTGAAACGCCTTCATATTGGTTGGAACGTGAACACAGAATGCAGCATTTTGATTGGTTGCAATGATAAAAAGCAAGCGTAAGTACATGTTTACTAAATATAGTGATACCTCGGCAACTCAAAACTAATAAAACGCTGACCCAGTGGAATAACCACGGTGGGTTCTTGGCTACCCTGTGAAAGAGGCCCAAAAAACGAGTAAAAAGGCCACAATAAAAGCCGATAATATCAGTTACTGGATGTAAAAGTTTTCAATAAGAGTAAATAATGCTATTGATTAAAATACCAATATACTTCAATTATTGAAGTTGAGACGTATTTAAATGCTCAATGCCCATCGAGAGATATTTGTCACAACATACAGTGTGCTAGATGAGTTTTCTTTAAAGCCACATTAATTTATTTTGTTCCGTAGCTTTTATAGAACAGATGCAGCAACATAGCGAAGGGGCGGGGTCCCCTTGTCACAGGAGGTTGCAACTTTAAAAGAATTATCCTGTTATCATGCAATGAAAATAAACACTTTTATTTTAATTGTGAAACAGACATTGTAATTAGGACCACCCAGAAGGTGGGGACAAACGGGGCAACTTGTTCGGGGCCTCAACGTCAAGGGGCTACATAATTTGACGTATGTAAGCAAGTGACAAAACAAAAAAATCAGGGGCCCCAGGGTCCCTTATTGCTTAAAAAAAGTATAATTTATTACTCTAGAGGCACTTTTTAACGACTATGTTATTAAGTACAGGTTTACCACGAGGAATAGGGCATATTTAAAAATAATAATACTCTTTACTACAATTTTGAAATAATAAATTATTTATCTGTGATGTTTTCCCATGACGAAATACTTAATGAACAATCTAATATTAAAACTGACACTGTATTTCACTTTTAAATAATGTTTTACTCACATATATTGGAGATGCTTGAGGAATACATTTCACTTCTGAAAAGAAGGCTGACGAAGCTTCTTTTCAGAAGTTAAATGCATTCCTCAAGCATCTCTAATATATGTGAGAGGCTGACGAAGCTTCTTTTCAGAAGTGAAATGCATTCCTCAAGCATCTCCAATATATGTGAGTAAAACATTATTGAAAAGTGAAATACAGTGTCAGTTTTTTTAAAATTATTTATCTACATAAAAATGTAGTGAAATGTACGTCATTGAATTCTACAATATGAAAGTATTTTAAAAGGTGAAAAGAGAGAAATTTTTCTTAAAGGTAAAGTAAATTAGTGCAAATATTGAAAAAATAGTAAAATGTTAAAGATAAATTTTTCTCAAGTGTACATCAAGTGTGATGAGCAAATAAGTACCGACAAGCGAATCGGCGTGGATTGTGTTACAGCACTGTTCTTGCTCTTTCCATATTTTCTGGCGTTCTACGGGTCCGTAGAGTAATTTACGTCTTGGTAATGATAATAAGAACGCCAGAAAATGTGAAAAGGCAAGAACAACGCTGTGACAGAACCCTCGCCGATCTGCCTGTCTGTACTCATTTGCTCACCACACTTGAGAAATTTTATCTGTGACATTTTACAATATTTTTATTAACTTTTTATGTGAATTCAACTTGCGTCAAATATTCATTAAGAATAAGTAGAATCTACTTACTCTGTAGGCCGAGCGCTTTCGAATCTTTGAGACCATTTTCAGAGGCGCTCGGCCTACAGAGGAAGTAGATTCTACTTATTCTTAATGAATATTTGACTGCAAGTCGTTGAATTCACATAAAAAGTTAATATTAACAACGCAGTTCGTCATGGAACAAGAAATCCAGGAATATTTTTATATTAAAAGCGTACATTTTCATGTTAATAGAATTTAATGACGTATACTTTACTACATTTTCATGTAGATTAATAATTTATTAATTCAACATTGACCGAGCATTATTATTTTTAAATACACACTATTTCTCGTGGTCAAGGTGAAGTTATTAGAGGTTCGAAATTAAAGTTACAGCAGCTGACTTTAGTTATGCCTGATCAAAGCAATTCTATTGAAGCTATTACACAACGGGAGTAACTTTTAGACACAAGATCTAGACCAATCAGAACTCAGAATTTCTTCAAAAGTGTTGAAATGAAAATCATTCAATAGTCACATCAGCTGATTCGAACATTTTGAAATCAATTTGAGTTTCAAATAGATTTCAAACCCGCATACAATCGTCAACAAGCAAGCATTCTAGGTTAATATAGTTGAAGTAAGTTATCCATGTGATTGGTAAGTAAAATTAAAAGTAAGTTATTGATAGTAGTAGATAAAATAATGTATGCAACAATTGTATTATGACTGCATTCAAGCCACAAGTGAGATGTAAGTTAGGAGACGAATGAAACGAGTGTTTTTAACATCTCACTATTAAACTACAATACAATGGAAGTATCTCACATCGTCTAGATTTCAGATCGTCTAGGTGCTATTTTAAAACGAATCTGGAGTATGTGAGACGGCTGGAAGTATCATGCGCTGATCGTCTCAGATCGTCTAGTATTCACATCGACTAGCGTCTCACTTCCTCTATATTTCATATCGACTAGGTTCCATAGCAGCCAGGCCGGTACAGTCAGCTACCGACTAAAATAGAGCCCGCCAGCTGTAATCACACGTTCTTATTATTCCATATCGTTTCACAATGCCATTTCACTATCTGAATTCCAACGAAAAAAAATAATTTTGGTACACTTGACAAATGGTATTACGTGATCCCAACAATGCAAAAAAACATCAATTTGAAGCAGTCGTTCAGCTTTTAAAATGTTTCAAAAATTTTGAAATGTGAACTGAAAAAAAACTCTAATAGAGAATTTTTCCCATTTTCATGGAAAGTTTTAAAAGTGGGAAAGTTGTAGATCTTATCTTGAGTTTATATTTCAAACTTTTATCTCTATAAGGTGAACCTTCTTCTCTTTGAATTAGGAGCAGAGTTTACAAGTTGGATAAATAAAACTAAGCACTTAGTTCCTTTCAAGTTGTTTAACGATTTAGTTTTTCTTCTACAGTTATTCACTGTTATTCTTTCAATGTTATTAATTGCTATAGTACTATATTTACAAAGTTTCATTTTGATGTACAGTATACAACGTTTTCAATATAGGCCTACAGCAATATTTAGCTTAATTTATAACAGAAATATACAATGCCGTGGATAATTACTATCCTATAGCCTACACTGGATAAATATACGGCAAATACTTTCAATAACTTACAATAAGAATAACTATTTATGTTATAATAACTTACAATTAAGGGAAAGGCTCCGTTGAGCCTGCCTTTGGTTAGAGTCAGTTAGAGACATTATATTCTATATCATATGTCAGAATTGAATTACGTTGATTTCAGCTCTAACTGAAAATCATAAATTCAAATCGATTTTTCAAATACGAGTAGCTTTGGATAAACTCTACATAAAGAAATATTTCTTATTGATTTCATAATTCCTAATTCATGCTCTTTATTTTTTATTAATCTATCCATATTGCAGGAATATTTGTCTATAAGTCTCATTTTTAATTATTTTTGAACATGCAGGGTTTTCTTCTAAAAAAATTTCACGAATTATGGAAGCTGTACGTACATAAATCATTTGATTTCAAAATCAATAGACATTGGAAATTATGTTTTCACTATCATTGCCATAATGAATATCTATATCATGTCTTAACAGGAAAATGTCGCAAATTTTGTCCAGTTTTTTTATGGACATGTACTCCATTTTTGTGAAATTCAAATTCGAGTTATGGAGTTCGCTGTATCCACTGCAATCAATAGGAGAGGGATTGGGGGGAAAGTTTTGGGAAATAAACTCTCAAAAACTGATTTTTAGCAGTTTTTTGCGGAGGATAGTATCCACAAAAGTTTAAAGCTTGTGCGTGTGTAATGTGATTGATGTTGATGAAAGATGAGAGAACCTACAGTCTCAGCTACAAAGGTAAATGGCTGTAAACAATATCAGAGCAGCTGGAAAAGATGAAAACAGTCAAACGGTCACCGTTTTAACCGCTGTCACGAGTATTACGTGACTTATCTTCTATTGCTAGGAAGACCCAACGATTTCTATACATAAATATTTATGTAGCCCCATAGAAATCGTTGAGTAGAACACGTTAGCAATCATATATAGAACCATCCACTACTCAAAAATAAGTTCTTGATATGAGTCGGTAGTGTTTTCAAGTGAATTTATTTAATTTACCATTCAAGGAATTTTGAGTGGACCGGACCCCCGGAATGGAGAAGTCTCGGTACACAGGCTAGACAAGTAGGACAAGGATTCATGATGAATCATTCTGTACAAGCAAGCACAAGTTCCCTATCTTCTTTGTCTAAATCCAAAAACTATTGTAGGCTACATGTTTTTCTGGACTGTACAGCGATGTGCAATGATGAAAAATTATTATAGAAGCACAATAGCCTATAATTAGCTCATAATTATTATGTCTGAATTTAAGCCAGTATGATTTTTTACCAAGAGTTTTGGTGAATTTTTTAATAAATGAAATGTTTGTAGAATCCTGTTTCTGCTAGATTGTGTTCATGAAGGAAGACTCGAAATGAAAACCCTCAAATCGAATTCAACATATTGAGTAGGTATTTGAATAAAGTATGTATTTAATGAAAAATCGTAACTTTTTATTTCTCCTGTGTTATTGATGAATTGGTAGCCCTTCTACAGTTTCACTCTGATACAGCGTCAATAATATTGACAATAAATGATGTTATAACTAAGTCATACTGTATTTGTTTTACGGAATCACAGTGAGCTCTATATAACTTTCATTGAACTGAATATTGAGACCATGGAAAATTGACAGTTGATAAGGCCCCCACCGACCCCGTTGCGCAAAGGTAACGAACAAGTAAAAAGGAACAAACTGTTTTGATAACTTTTTTATGAGTTTGTGATACAGTATTTCAGTGGATCTCAATGATAGAAAAAATGAAGGATGTAGTTTTATTCAAGTGAATCAAAAACCTAGGTAGCAAGAGTAAAATCCTATTACATTAAGTGAGCAATTTCTGTATCTGTATACCGTATTTCTATCCAAAATTTAAGATTAGCACAACATTTGTGAGTCAGAAATGATTTCAAATGCAAAATGAAATTGGTTTTGTCCAATGTTTTTCTATGAAACACTTGAAACACAGCCTCCCTGATCGGAGCTCGGTTCATTTCTTCCATTTAATAATGATGTTATTCTATGGTGGAAATTTTCCATATATAATATGATTAAGTTATAATAATACAGTACTAGAAATATTTTTCTGCCACTCTAGAATGTCTTTTTTATTGGGTGAAAGGTTGAAACACATACATTTCACAGCTAATAAAGAGAACTTCCTCAATTTCGAGTATTTTAGATAAATGGGCTAGTGTGTGGCCACGAATCTGGAATCTGAATTTCTTCATTTTTTGCGCGATTTAGGTTCGGGTGGAAAGGATGAGTCATACATAAAGTTTGTAGAATTATTTATATAAAAATGGCTAGTCTCGATACGGCAATATTTGTTTAGTGTCGCCGGGCTGTCGCGCCGGTAATTGCTTATTTCCTGTCTAGTTCATCCCCTCTCTATTTCTCAAATACTGTTTTTCAATCTCATACCAAAATTTAGCATCAGTTACTGCTGCTAGTACAGCAATAAGGCTGTGCAGGCAATTGTGAGTCTGGAACTTTCGCAAGTTGTGAGTGTATATATACCAAGATGGAAGGCGTCATTGAGATAACGGGTGATAACGGTTTTTGTGAATGAATAAATAAATAAATAATCATTTTATTTGTTTACGAGCTTGCACTCACACAAATCGAGTTGCCATCGACATGAAAATATAACAATATTAAAAATTTCATGGCTAGAAGACCTAATAAATTTCTTCCAAAAACAAAAAACAAACGAACATACAATACATGAAATTATATAAACACATTATATCTAACAATAATTTTACCAATTAATACCATCCGAAACCTAGAATATACATATAATATATAATTATAATTTTTAATAATAATAATTATCAACCAGCTAAGAAAGTCATCCTGTAGTCTCTAAAATGTAATTTCTCACGTTTATAGCGCTTGCCATATAATTGTAGACATCTTTTATTTTATCGATAGTTACATTTGAAAGGAGCACTTTAGCTTTATCCTCATGATTAATAATATTTTTAATGTACTTTGCCAAGAACTGCTGTCTAAAATCTAAATACATTGGGCAACGAACAAGAATATGAGTAGGTGTTTCGTCCTCTCGCAAGTTGCAAATCGGACAGTACTCAGCACAGTCTATGTAGATCCCTCTGTTCTCTAAATAAAGGTAGAATCCATATTTTGAAGCCAAACGCAACTGAGTAACACATCTAATCCATTTGAAAGCCGACCTTAGTTGAAGCTGGTCACCCAGAATAAAATTGGGATTTATAAGTTGATAAGCGGGGCACGAAATTGAGTTTAATGCTTCATGTTTGTCTACTTCATGAAGTGCTACACTATGTCTACAAGCTATATCCCATTTTATACTGCTTAGCCTCCCCAGTAAAATTTCCTCTTCTTCCCAATTATCATTAAAAGAAGCCAAAGCTAATTGCTGTTTTACCAAACTTACCCAGTTAAGAGTGTTCCTACTTGGATAGAGCTGATTGTTAGAAAGAAGCATTAGTTCTCTCAAACAAATTTTTGGATATCTGCTATCTGACATATTTAATATTTTAATCAACCAACTTAAACTTTTGAATAAAATTAAATTTGCTACTTTGACTCTTCCTGTCTCTAAACGTAATGCCCAATTAGCAGTCCTTTTATCCAGAAATAAAAGTCGCTTGAAGAAATTTAGCTGGACTTTCTCTATTTGTTCAATACAACTCAAACCCCAAACTTCTGCCCCATATACTGCCGTTGGCAGAACAACAGATTCAAACAACTTGATCTTGCTCTCCCATGTGTCAGATTGAGCCTTTCTCAATACTTGTAAAACTACCTCACTGATTCCCTTAGCTTTAGCTACTACTATTGAGCAGAATACATTAAACCGGCCAGAGGAGCTAAATTCCACGCCCAAGTATTTATATGAATTACGGACTTCAATTTCATCCCCCCTGTAATAAAAAGGTCTATTCCTTCTCAGCCTACCCTTATGAAAAGGAGCTATCTTAGTTTTGGAAATGTTCACCTTCAATTTTAGAGCTTCACAATAGTCTTCCAAGCATTTGATTTTCTTTCTCATGTCAGATGGACTATCTGCAAGGATAACAATATCGTCGGCATATAAGAGAGCTAAAATATCGGTGAATCCATTTATAGATATGCCAGATAGGCCTCTTTCTCTAAAAAATACTTCAATGTCTGAAAGATACAAAGAGAAGAGAAGCGGGCTGATCGAATCCCCCTGTAATACGCCTCTGCCTACTGGGATAGAGTTTTTCCCTAGAATAAGTTCAGCCCTACTATAAAGTTCACTCAGTAGTCTAATAATTTTCCCACTAACTCCAACCAACCCTAGCTTATACCAAAGCTGATTATGAGGGACACTATCAAAAGCCGACTCAAAATCAATAAAGAGGGCATAGACGGTTTTATTATAGAAGGCGTCATTGAGATAACGGGTGATAACGGTTTTTGTGAATGAATAAAATTAAAAGTACCCTGCTATCAGATAGAATTTTAATAAAACAAGATTAACCATGACAAGTGATAGGCTAAACAATATACTGTATTACAATGAGTTCAATCAGGATCCTGAATTAAAATGATAGGTTTCACATAAAACATGATTACTGGAACAGTGTATGCAATTTGTGGACCTACATTTCAATTTAAAACTTAAAGACATTGCATTACAAGAAGATTGAGTAAATACAATAAAATAACTAAGATGATCACCTATCTCTAAACATGACTGCATAATATCCTACTGAATCCGGATTCTATCTAATATTCAACAAATAAAATGGTAGCAGCACTGGAATCCAAGCAGGCTAATCAAATCATCGACTTTTCATTTCATATTATTCCTATCTATTATGATTTTATTGTCCAAATAGCCTACATTGAAATAAATGATCAGATAGACGATAATAAGTATTTATTAATTATGATGTTTGAAATTTAGCAGTTTGAAAAATTGCAGGTCAATTCAAAGAAAATCAGCTTGATTCAACAAATTATTGGTCTAACTAATGATGCGAGAGTTGATTCTCTCAATTAGTATTGAATCAAAGTGTAAGCCCCAATTCAATCAAATTTGGAATTGATTCAAAACAAGTGGTCTAGATTAGCATCTACACCACTAAATTTAAAAAAATCCAATCCTGGCTACGCAACAAAAATAAATTTTCAAAAATGAAAATGAAAAACAAAACAAAAATGCTTGCTTATCGCTTCCGGAAGTTATTATTGACACAGCGCAGAAAATAGCCTACTTCTTTCTTCCTAGCAAAATTGGAATTGTTTCTATATAAACATGTGTTTATGTAGGCATATATTTAGGATTAGGATACCGGTATATAATTAATTGTTCTGGAAATATTTTAGCCAATAATTATTGTATTTATGTCTTTTTGTAAGTTTTCGGCTGTGCATTTACAATAAATAATACGTTTAATAGTAATATTAATATAATAGTTGAGTATTCAATGGTTTTATATCAAATAAACCCTGAATCCACATCTTTTTTTCTGTTGATGATAAGTCTATGACTTTTGCGTGGGTAATGAGGTGAAGGATGATACAATAAATTCTAGATGGAATGGGAATCGAACCCATGACCGGAGCAGCGATAGCAGACTGAAGTTGCGACGCTCCAGTCCACTAGGCTACGCCGGCTCGCCATCTTCCATCTAGCCAACACTTCTATCATCATTTCTTTGCGAGTAAGACAGGTTGATTACTGAATCTCGTTAAAATGGATAACAGAAAGTAAGTTACTGAGATTGGCAAGTTCACAGAGCATGCTTTGCTAGCACTTACTTCAGTGGCGTACAGATAATGGAGCGAGTGGAGTAGTCGCTCCAGGGCGCAAGGCTCTGAGGGGCGCACCGTTCTTGAGAGAAAATTGCCTTTTACTTACAAAAAATGTATTACTATAATGAAGGCCAAAAGGGTAGAATTGAAAAAAAACGTATGTATACATCGCTGCGCATTACTAAAAGGAACATTCATGTCAAATTTAAAAGAAATCGGTTCACGCGTTCAGCCGTAAATGCGTTAAAAACAGACAGAATGCAAAACGGTCGAGTCAAAAGTAGAAAATAGACGAAAAGGAGCAAGAAAAGATAGTGAAGCCAAAACAATTTAAATTGGGTGACAAAAGATATAGCAATTTCAAGTAATTCAATGAAGACTGAATTTATTCTGGAAAAATAAATCCACAACAAGTTCAATGGTTTTTATATTAACAAGAATAGGAGTGAAATACTTTACTTTTGAATCCTATTTCCAAAATATAAGAAAATGTCTATAGGAATAACTTGCAAAATGCTAGAAAAATAACTGTAAATAAATTTATAGAAAAGTGAAAAAATCCAAAACAAGCTGTTTGGAAATTGATAAAAGCAGAATCTGGCCTGGCGAAAAATCATTCATCGGAGATTCGCATCTATTTGTGTGATTCGTGTACTTTTTTGCAGATTACGTCTTGGAGACTCCAATCAACAAAAAAAAAAAAAAAAAAAAAAAAATCAACTGGAATAAATAAAATCACTTTTCTGCCTAGTTTAATTTTTATAATAGTAAGTATGCTCATAGTTTATTATGAACGATTTTGAAATCGAATTCGAATAGGAAATTGAATCGAAATCGAATAGGAAATTGCAAAATTCCCATACATGTACAGCTTACACTACCAAAATAACTTGAGACTTGGAGTACCTTCTATTATTAAAATCCATTCCAAACAGACTAATCTAATAGCCTCCTATTCAACTGTCTAGAGTTTTACTGTGTGCAGTCAGGAGGTTGAAGTCACTTCAATTTTCTGAGCTGAGACTCAGTTTTTCCAGGAAGTAAAGTCTATCATCACAGTGACTTGAATTGCAATTCAACAAGAAACATATTTTTAGAATGAATTTAAGTGGCGAGTCTTGGAATGAAGTCAAAGATAATATCTGATTGAGGTAGTACATTATCATTGTTGTTAGTGAGGGGGGAGGGCTAGTTTGTACCCCCTCACTAGAAATTTCTGGTCACGCTTACGGGCGGTGGGAAAGAGAGGGTGGAGGGGAATTTTCACAAAAAAGGTCAGCAAAAACTCATTCATGACCCCCCCCCCCCCCCATCAAATTTAGAGCTGGGACCACCCTTGTATAAGATAAGAAGTCACTCATCTCAAGTGTTGAGGTAGTGTAGTGATAGCTGCTTCCAGTTCTTTGTCACTTTCAAAATATATCCTGCCAAAAAGTCCTTCAGTTTATATGTGAAGCATGTTTGTCAAAAAGACTTGGTTTTTTCAAATTTCAAAACGGGTATTACTTTCTGGATGCCTAAGTATATTGAACAGCATTTAAAGAAATTTGAAGGACTCTATAAAGCAATTTGACAATACGTTTTAACTCTTTCATTTGATGGAAATAAGATCGTAGAAGCTTTAACACTGATAAACCTATTCATATTTCATGAATGTTTTAGTCATATTGATCATTTAATTTAACCTTTTTCATTGTTTCAAGCTCGATTCATGCAATGAACTTTTAAAAATTCCAAATAAGTAGGTTGTAACTCATGATTTGTGATTTAGGCTACATTGAAATGATGATGATGATGATGTGAATTGGATTGATTAGGAATAAACAGAAGAAACAATTCAGTATACTTGTGATTTATTGAAACAAAGTTAAAAGGAATAGCAGATATTGAAATAACTACACAGTAGTTATTTTCAAACAGTTTGTTTCTCATAATTTTTACAAAAATAATCTTTTTTGTTCAGTTTGATCAATTGAGCAATTTATTGATATGCTGTAGTTATATTTTTAAAAGAACTGCCATGAGTATTCCGTCAGAAGGATGGTCTTGGAATAAAATTTTGTGTATTACTAGGCTAATTTATACAAGAAATTTCAAGTACTTCAATTCTTGTTATTGGACCCTATCATCAGAGTTGTTAACAATTCATTAAGAAATCAATCTTCTACCTTGTATTAATCAATTGAGATTGGGACACTTATTATATTGGACCTTATCATTAGAGTTGTAATCAAATCATTGACAAATAATTATTTTGTACAATTACATTTGTAATGTTTCTGTTTTTTTATGTGGCAATAAATTCAATTCAATTCAATTCAATTCAATTCAAATCAATCTATCAGCTTGTTTTATGCTAATTGAGACAGAAGTGATGGGAAATACTGAATCATATCTTATGGCGAAATTGAACGCCACTGTGCTGGGCGTAGCGAGAGGAGTCCACTTTAATTGGAACCGAGCATACTAGACGAAGTGAGAACTGGACGGTTTGAAAACTAGACGCTCTGCGACAGCGTAACGCAAGAAACTAGAGGGTCTGCAATCTAGACCACCTGACACAGAGAACTAGATGGTTTGAAAACTGGACGCTGTGACATACTAGACGCTCTGCGACACTAGACGCTCCAAAATACACCCAATACAATATCTGCTATAGAAAGATGAATCGAAAAGCGACATATTATAATGATAATTATTATTATAGAATTTATTGAGCTTACTTGAGAGCATTTTGTACTAGAAAACCAGCAACGATTCCCATAGTAGTGGGCAGACTGGCTGCACAAACTCCCTCCTTTTTTAACGTCCTTTCATCAATGTTGGAAGCGACTACAAGTGGCGGAGCACACTGGAAATAAAATTTACAAACATCAATCGTTTTTCATAGCAAATCGTTATTGGACAATCCTTTACAAGTGGGAACATTGATGTTGGGTTGCATAAACATAGATCAACTCCTGCGCTTGATCAAGATCCTAGATCACCACTGTTTTTTCTTAAAATTAATTTTATTTTATCACTAAAATAAAATAATTCTCCCTGGGGCCTTACATAACAATTTACAAATTCAAAACTACAATTCACAAGCGACAACTCTCAGAACATTTCAGTAACTATAAATCTAATAAAATTTGTTTGTAAATTGCTATGCGACAGTCTCCTGAAGTTTTCTGCTCCGTTCTTAGTAATTTTGAATTGCAGTCACTTTTTGATACTATCTCATGTATTTACATACTAATAGTTAATCAAGAAAAAGTATTATTTTGTTCTTTTGCTAGAATTAAAGAATTAATGGAAAATGAACATCATGTATTAAAATATTTACCGAAATTATAAATTAGGTCAAATTTATGAAAGTATTTCAGAATATTAAAATAATACGAACTTTACGGTATTTACCGGTATGGTAATGAGAAAAAATGAAGTCTGCAACATTTTTTCACATAATGAAAAAAATGAAATTTGTAGTGTTTTCCATTGGTTTTTGTAATATATAAATATAAAATTGAACATAAATAATAGATAAGACAATCTGGACGAGTATTCAATACACGATACAAAAAACACACCAAAGCACCACACTCCTACATTGACTCAACATTCACAGTAAAATTACTTTCTTTCATCCGTATATGACTTTAAGTTCTTTTTTTGTAAATTACGTCTTGGAGACTCCAGTTAAGGAGTATAAGACAAGTCAGATTAACATTAGTCATATACACTAGATACCATAATTAATTACTATATCAATTAGTTGAGGTTAGGCTTAATATTGATGTGAAAGGAACACTATAAAAAGCTTTATCAACTAAATATTATTGACAGTAGATTGCAAACGACTTTCAATCAGCTCTGCCAGCCTATTACAAAATATTACTTTGCCAGATTGATTTAGATGTAGACCATGATTAGTGAAGTTTTGTTTTTTCAGCCTTTCATTTAGAAAACAAATCCCCAATTGCTTAGAATTCTTATTTTTTAGGCTGTTGATTGTATTATGGATTGATTTATTTGTCGACTTAATGGTTTCATTTAGCTCTGGCCTATCAAACCTATACGGAATTGTACTTATTATTACATTAGTTTTTTGGCTGAGTGGCACAATCTCTTTAATTTTTCCATTTATTTCAGGAAGATGTTTTAGATTAGGTTCATTTATATTGTTTGAGCCACCCAGTATTATTATAAAATCGTTTTTTACCAAAATCTTTAGTTTGCTCCTTTTCTGACTCTACGATTGCGTTTATAGGGGCACTTGGCTTGAAAAAGCTCTGAACTTCATACTTATTTTTTAATCTTTTATTTGGTAGGTCACTGCAGTCTCGTCCATGACTGGATGTCAAGAGCAGTACTCTACCTTTCCTATCGTTATCTCCCCTCACTTTAGTTTTAGTTGCTGTTTGCAAAACCTGACTATACGTTTTAATTTGACCAACTATGTTTTCCCCATTACTTTTAGGTTCTAATTTTTTTGTATTGATCAGAGGTTGAGATCTTACATTAGCTGAGTTTATTTTTGATTTTAATATTTCGATTTCCTCTGACATAGACCTACATTGACTCGTGAGATTTAGTATGTCAGTTTTATGATCTTCCTGCTGCAATTTTACAATAACTTTCAGAGATTTTATGTGATCCACCAACCCTTTTTTTTGTAGATTACGTCTTGGAGACTCCAGTTCAGGAGTATAAGACAAGTCAGATCAACATTTTTTTTTTTTTGTAGATTACGTCTTGGAGACTCCAGTTAAGGAGTATAAGACAAGTCAGATCAACAATATTATACACTAGATAGCATAATTACTTCAATTAGTTGAGGTAAGGCTTCATTTTTATGTGAAAGGAACTCTTGTACACTATAAAAAGCTTTATCAACTAAATATTTCTTCAATTGTTTTTTAAATATTTCTATATTTTCAAAACTCTTCAAAAACTGCGGTAGCTTGTTGTAGAATTTCCTACCAATATAACTAGGTTTTTGTTTGAATAAGCTACTATTGTGAATCACCAAGTGATAATCTCCTCGGCTTCTTGTATTATAATCATGTACATCAAGATTTTGGTTAATATCATTCGTTTTTACATATAAAGTAGCTTCATACACATATAAGCAGGGTACAGTTAGGAGACCAAGTCTCTTGAACAACGGCCTACATGACTCTAATCTATTTACTCTTTCTATACACCTAACCGCTTTCTTTAAGATCTTAAACACCATATCAAGATTTTGTTTTGATGAATTACCCCATACTAAGATAGCATACCAAATATGTGACAGTAAGAGCCCATGGTAAGCTGTAAAAAGTAACTTTTTGTCATTCAATCTGGCGAGCTGTCGCAGGACAAATACCCCAGATGAAATTTTACAACATATTTTCTCAATGTATGGAGTCCAGGTCAATCGTCTATCCAACATAACTCCTAGAAGTGCAATTTTTACTATACTATTCCCAGCTACTGCAGTTAGTTCTACACATTGTTTTTTCCCAATAAGATATGATTCAAACCATTTCAGTTCAACCCCATTTACGCCTACATTTTGCAGTATTTCTATGATTAACACAATCAAATGCCTTTGATAGATCTAAGAAGATTGCAGTAGCTTTATCACCTGAATCTATTATACCTATTAGTTTATCAACTAGAGAAACTATGGCTGTCTTTGTTGATCTCCCTTTCTGGAAGCCATGCTGTCATCACAGATAAAGTTAGCTTCTTGAAGGTGCAGAAGTAACCTATTTAGAACTACTCTTTCAAAAATTTTACTTATTACATTAAAAATACTAATGGGCCTATAGTTTTCCACCTTTTCTCTATCACCACTTTTGAAGATTGGCAAGATCTTCCCCTCTTTCAAATTATCTGGAGCAAAACCTTGTTCTAATGAATGATTGATCAGATGAATCAAAGAGTCTAACAATTGATCTTTACATTCTTTCAGAATTTTACTGGATACCCCATCCATTCCTACAGTTTTTTTATTATTCAAACTATCAATAATATTTGACAACTCATCTTGCGATACTGGGTGGAATTTTAATTCTTTCTGAATCCCCTCAGTATTCCTCATGTCACTAATACCTGTATTAAGAGGTTTTTGAAGATTCTTAGCAACCAGTTGATAATATCTGTTAAAGAAATTACAGATGTCTACACTATCATCAATATATTTGTCATTTTCGTTAATTATTCTGGGGACACTAGTATAAGCATCTACATGAGCTACTTGCCTATTTTTGTTTATTACATCCCACACTGCTGTGTTAAAGTACACACTATTATTCAAAATTTCTGCTGTTTTCTTACATTTCGCTCTTTTCACTTCTTTCGTATAGTTTTTCTTTAGAGCTTTGTAATTATCTTCACTTAACATATTTCTAGATAGTTTGAATTCATCATATGCATCTTTAACCCTATTTCTTTCTGCAAGGATATCATCAGTTATCCACTCTTCAATTTTGTCTAATTTGTTTTTTACAGGGACTTTTTTAACTGGACAACTCATAGTAATATGAAACCTTAAAATATTAATGAAACTATCATATTTGTCATTTAAACTATTGCTATTGTAAACCCTACTCCAGTTTTCTTGTAGCAGATTCTGCTTCAAACAATCGATATTCCCCTGTTCACTTTGTTGAATTTCTTTCATTACTCTACTCTTTTTAATTGATTTATGACCTTGCAACCCCACCTCTAAGATTTGATAGTCATGATCAGATAGTTCCGAGCCGCCTAATCTTGTTTTAGAGTAATCTATATTAGTAAGGATGTTATCAATTATTGTTTGTGATGTTCTTGTGACTCTGGTATATTCATGAACTTTTATTTCCAAGTTATTCATGTATATAATATCCCTTAAATCTTCTGTCATTTTATTCTGTGTTGCAAAGTCTGTATTGAAATCTCACGCTACAATAACGTTTGTAAAACGTGTAGTAGTAATCTCAAAAATCCTATTGAATAGTTCAAAAAAATTGTTCCATTCCCCATTTGGTGACCTATATATACCTAACACCGCTACTTCGAAATTATTGTCGATTTTTATTCTTAATCCAGAAACTTCTAAATCCATTTCCACAGCAAATTTCTCTACATATTCTAAATTAAATGTTTGCATATTCTTAGCATTTTTAGTGAAGATACCTACTCCCCCACTTCGATGAGATGTCCTGCAATACGACGTTTTCAATGAATAGTTTGGAATATTAAGTTGTGACAATTCATCTTCTTTTAAACCATGCTCTGTGAAAATAACTATATCAGGAGCCTCTTCTTTAAAAAATAGTTCTATTCTATCTATTTTGTTACGAATGTATTGAATATTCTGATGGAACACAGTGAGTACTGGTACTTCCCTATCATTCCTTATTACTTTACCGTTGCTTTTGCATATTGAAGTACATCTACTTAATCTCTTAGAACCTTGGGAGCCCATCAGATTGCTACAAGAGTTCCTTCCACTAATGCTATCCTGATTTTTTGATCGATTAACGTCTTTTAATACAATTGAAGATATGAATTTATCATTTGTAACTAGTTTCCCTTCCCGGTTTTGAGCCACTTTACTAAAAAAGGTTCGTTAGATGATTGTTTAGGAGAATTATTGACAGTAGATTGCAAACGACTTTCAATCAGCTCTGCCAGCCTATTACAAAATATTACTTTGCCAGATTGATTTAGATGTAGACCATGATTAGTGAAGTTTTGTTTTTTCAGCCTTTCATTTAGAAAACAAATCCCCAACTGCTTAGAATTCTAATTTTTTAGGCTGTTGATTGTATTATGAATTGAATTTTTTGTTGTTTTAATGGCTTCATTTAGCTCTGGCCTATCAAACCTATACCCTATCAGTTCTTCCTCAGAATTTTTTAGTGATGATTCTAATTTTGTTTTTAATTCGGTGTGATCATTCATTAGTTTAGCAACCTTTTCTTCTACATCTACAGTAGCTTTAAGAGCTGAAGGATATTTTCTTAGTAATACTTGAGAACGCGTAGTTACCTGCGTTTTAGTTAAACAATTTGATTTAGATGATTTGTTTGGACTCATTTTCTTAGCTAAAAATTGTTTTCAATTGATTTACGTTAAATGTTTAATGAAGTATTACTTAATTTATTATAATTGTCAACTCGAGACTATTTAATTACAAGAAAATTTATCAATATCGGTACACCTAACCTTGAAAATAGAATTTGACGTTACCAAGAGTAATCTGTGAGATAGTAGCTGTAAGTCGTTTGCTTATGTAAACGGTGACTCCGTTCTAAAGAGTACTCTACATTATTATACACTACACAAATTCAAAAGGCTCTTTTCAACCTCCTGGATTATCAAGATAAAAAATAAAAGAATTCATTCTTTTTCATTTGTCTCGTTTTGCATTTGTCTGTCTGTCTGTTTGTAACGCATTCAAATTCAATGAATCAAATTCAAAGGATCAAATTCAATGAAATTTTGTATGGATCTTCCTTTAAGGAATGCCCAGCGATGTATGTGTAAGGATTTCCGAAATTTGCTTGCATTTGAAGGATATTTAAAAGGAAAAGGTAGGCTCTTAGGCCTTTTTTATACTCTATAGGAACATATGATTTTTAGAATGAGCTTCTCCATCATATGCAATTGGAATCAGATTCATAGATAGCCCTCGGGCCCCCTTATTCATCTGGTTGAGCCTTATTCATATGAATAAAGTTATCATTCATAAGAATAACCTTTTTTTTGTTCAAGAGAAACAAATCCTTGGATTTCTTGTTCCATAACGATCTACGCTGTTAATATTAACTTTCTGTTGTAAATTTAACGACTTGCAGTCAGTTTTATATTGTGAATATATAATAAATGTACTCACATTCGGCCGAACGTTTTCGAGGTATTGAATCTCATCTTCAAGTCCGAATGTGAGTACATTTATTATATATTCACAATATAAAACTGACTGCAAGTCGTTAAATTTACAACAAAAAGTTAATAGAAACAAATCATTTCTAATACTTCAATCAAGTACAATAACAAGTGATTACTAAATAAATTATATAGAAATTTAATTAATATTGTTACAAAATCATTGTTATAAACAAATATTGTTATAAACTCATTCAAGAGACATCTGAAATCTAATCTGAGCAATCAGCTGTCTCGCAAATAAAAAAAACGACCTCGTTGATGTGATACAGAGTGAGCTTTTGTGAAAAACAGACATGGAATAGACAATGCGAATTGAATCAAGGGTCAGGTCTGATGACCGTGTTTAATTTTGCGATGGTCATTAACATTGAGTGCATATGTTCTTCTGTGCAAGCACCCTTATTCTTGGGCGTGAGGACTACTGTTCATAGAACTACTAGTTACATAAAATGACTCAATATATATATTCATATTTCATATGAATATAAAATTGAATGTAAATACTACATAGGACAAACTGGTAGAGCATTCAATACACGATACAAAGAACACATTAAGGCATCACACTCCAACATGAACTCTACATATGCAGTAAAATGAAATTGAGTCTATTCCTGAAAAATAACAAGAACACAATAACTAGATTATTCATTTAAATAATCTATATTGTCAGAAACTAATTATGAATATACAACACAAACACAATTTGAAATTCATTAGTATAATACAGGTATTACATGTAAGAAGAGAATTATCATATGCGGTTTATAGCATCAAAACTTAGCTGGGTGACCGTGATTTTTTGACTTGATGTTATAAGCATTATTAAGTAGCTGGATTGCCTCAGGATTAACATGCTGCCCGACTTCAACATCATGTTAATCCTCAGGCAACCTAGCTACTTGATAATCAAGATATCACCAGAAAAGATGAAGGGGACAACGCCTTTTGAATAAGTTTAGTTTATAATGCGGAGTACTCTTTAGAACTGCCAGTCATCAATGGAAGAACGGAAGAAACTTAATTTTAACTTTAGTTGAGTCAGAAAAAAGTAAATGGTTAGTCTTCAAGACTAGTTTTAATGACATGTAACAGAAAAAATATTCAGAGACCGCTAACTCAACACTGGATACTCACATAAAACCATTCAAACTGACATAGAAATTCTACATGCTGTTCAAAAAATCCATAAACTAAACACAATTTAACAATTTTAAATATTCAAACACTACAAACGGAGAAGAACTAAAATACTAAGCAATCAGACACGATTAATCTTATTAATATTTGTGGTAGTAATATTTTGGTAGCTATCTATAAAGAATAATACAGATGTTGCCACAAACTGTAGTATCTCGAATTAACATTCGAGATACTACAGTCTCGACAGTCACATCTTGTCAATCTCTATCAAAGTAAAACAAAAACTGAACTCGTTTTTAGTTTGATAGGGATTAAGAATGGCATGACTGTCGAAACTCTATAGTATCTCGAATAATTAATTTAGTGGTTTTGCCAACATCTGTATTATTCGTTAGACACAATTAAAATACAAAACGATTTCTGAATACATAATGACCGCTCAATCTAACCTCAAAAAACATAACCCCTGGTGATAAGCAGTTTCAAGTGAGTATCATAGTTATTCTTACGGCAAAGCAAGCAGACACTCCAGGAACGATCAGCTGAATGTGTCCGGAGACTGCATTTTCAGAAACTCCGGATTCAAACCATATCTGTCCAAGTTCATTGCAAGCCTTATTTATTGCCATTCTTGCTTCAAAGTTATCGACACAGCTCAGCACAAGGTCAACAGGGCCGTTTGTCAAGCTTCCAGTTCTGAAAGCGATCAACAGAGCTTCTATTAGACCAGAAAATACAAATGACCGATAGAATCCAGTTGAAGATAGAAAAAATTAGGTGAAATTCAACTCTTTGTCACAGCAGCGCACACAACATTAACACTAGTTTAGCATATTAGCATAATTATATTGATCGTCTTAAACTGTAACAAAAGTTAGTTATCAACAACACATTGTAACTCGGAAAATATATATTATAAACACAATCATCTCAGTGACAACTCAATACAATCACACAAATAACCTGCCTAACACTGTATATTATCAAAGTGCGCCGACAAACACAACAAAGGGATAGTCCCACATGAGTCATAGACTTGTGTGTGGGACGAGTACAACTCATACAAATTAATTATTGCTATTGACTGTAAATGTCAAGAAATTAGGCCATATTAAAATTAAATTTTTTTTATTGAATCCTTTCTTAGCACGCGTCTAGGGCGTCAATTGGAGATGTGTGCCAAAGTTCAACTTTTAACATTTTCCGCGTAGTTTTCAAGAAATGACGATGAATGAGAAAGTATGTCAGTGGTATTTGGCTTATATATATGCAGATAAATTATTTGAACAATCTTGTTAGTCACAAACAGTATGATACGTGAACTAGATTTGTTGACTTTATTGAACGGTGGGTCTGGTGGCGCACGTTTTTGGTAGCATGTCTTTGATTAGATAAGACTGGCTGGCTTCGTATTGCTGCAGTCTGAATTTCGTTCACCCATGGATGTTTCACATCATTCACCTTATTACCCTCGCACAAGTCTCAAAACTCATGTGGGTATAATCCTACTAAAAAATGTGGAATATTGAACATAATTGTAGATTATGAAAATGAAATAAAACTATCAAATACTGTTCAGTATTACAGAAGTGAAGAAAATGAGGACAAGTGTGTGAGACATGCAAAGGATGATACAAGGACGAAGAGAGACATAACGATAAAAGTATCGATTGCCAAAGAGACCATAATAGAAAATATAGGAGGATTAGAAGTAGAAAAGAAATTGACTGGTCAGGACATATAGCGAAGACGGACGGAGGTTAGCAGGTGGACAAAAAGAACAATAGACTGGTGCCATGGGCCCTCAAGAGAAGCAACGGGACGGGCGGCCAACCAATGAGCAATTTCGGAAGATGAGCGGTGGAGCAACATGGCAGAGGAGAGGATGGGTGGCGCAGGAGAGAACAGAAACGAAAACGACGAATAAAGTTCTACAAAGACTGAGATGGAAAAATATGTCTCATAATAAATTGAAAGACGCTTCAACCATTTTGCCGCTGAATTAGTTTTACCTAAGCATACTTGTAGTGCTGCATCCTTTTATTTACATATTTAGCATGGTACTGTATCAGTACATAACAAAAACTTTGTTTGTTAGTGTCATTTGTTAGGAACTGTTTGAACTACTTGATAAGTTCAGACTTGAACTATTCAGTTAAGAATACAAATAAGGGAAGTGATAGCAGAGTGCCGTAGCAGGTATCTGTTCAATCAGAGATAAGCTACGAAACTCCTGGGCGCTCTTTGTAAGGGTGACCGATTGAATTGGCCAGCAAAAAAAAACTGTTCTCTGCTATAAAATCACTTACCCGGTGGTTCGGAACCCACCTAAAACTGTAGGTCCAACTCATCAATCATCATCATCCAATTCATTACCCACGCACAGGTCTCAAACCGATGTGGGCTTCATACTCCGAAAAAAAGAAAAAATATGAATAGTAGAAAATACCAATAAATTCTGGAAATGTAAATATGTTTAGTACGCTAAATCTAAACAATCAATTCATAATACGTAATCAATTCCCAGAAATCTGGGCTGGGGTTTGATTATGTCATTATGGTTAAAGGGGCACCGGATTTACCAATAAACCTTGAAAACCCCGAAATTCCCCCCCCCCCGCAATAAGTGTCCTACTTTTGAACCATTCGTCTCACAGCAGTCAAGAAGAACTTCTTTTCAGCTCGTCCAAATATCTAGATTCGTAAAATAAAATTCGGACTAGACCTTTTGGGCGGCCCAGGGGGGCAAATTTTGATTTTGGGGATTTCCAGTGATTTCAATAAATGATACTGAGAATTGACCACCCAAACTTTCCCCCACCCCTTCAAACATGATAAAACTGTATCAAAGAAACAAATTGTTATACCTAAAGTATGCGTAATATAACACTGATAGATATCTTCCACAAAATTCCTAATTATGGCAGGGGGTATGCTTCTTTAACACTTACTCAGCACTAAAACGCTCCATGCCAAATGGGTAAATAACGGATGCAGCGGTGAAAGGATTAACTTCCTTTTTGCGTTAGCCTCAGCAAAAGGTCGGTCATTTGAAAAATGTTTAGTTTAATAATGCATCACATAAAAATGTAAGTAAATGAAGGATGCAATAAAAGATTTATTTATTTGAGAGAGGAATCTTTCTATTTTATCCATAGGACGAATTGATCTCGATTATAACGTAATCGTTTATGAGAAAAATGACCTCAATCAATAACAGGTCATTTAAGGTCGATGCACACATGACCAACGACGATGGCTTCAGTGCTCTTCAGTGAAGGACAGATCCGTGCTAGATTCCTCACGTTCACAAATTTCCGGGCGAGACGGGCTGAGTCATAGCCAACTCCTTTCCACTATCATTCATTCTTTCCCATGTCATTCTACTTAAGCTCCTGATTTTGGAACAAATATTTTTCTGTCTTCAAAATTAGCAAAAAACAAATAAGATTCCAGTTCTTTTGCCATATATTATGCACTTGAAGAGACAAGTAGAATAACATACTTAATACGAGGTGAATACAGCCTAGATACAAGTCTTAAACATTACAGAGGAATAATTTGCCATAATAATAATAATAATGATTATGTTTGCATAAAGTTTGTTTTCTAGCCTGGTCTGGGTTTGACAATGATGAATTGTCAAATATTAATTTTTGGTAAATAATAGCAATCAATAATAATACAAATACTAAAATTGACATTGCTATTAATATTTATTGCTGTTTTTTTCGCTCTGCACATTTGACTTTAGTAAGAATAATAGTAATAATAATAATTTTTTGTAATATTCAATAATAATTAATTTCTAACGAGTTTATTAAAAACAATTATTATAATAAGTATTTTCATTATTATTTTTTTAATAACTACTTCTACAACTAGCACTACAATTAAATTTACAATAAAAAAGTAATGTATTGGGTTTGATTCACGATTAGTTTTAATTACTGATCATTTGAACTTGGTTTATAATACATTGTAATATTAATAAATTATGTGCATTAAATTATAAAAATAGTTCAGAGGATCAGAGTAATCTGAATAAATTTCAACCTTCTCTATTTGAACTTCCTGGCATAGGAACTGGAATTTTTCTTAATTTTTTTGTGGCTAATTATGAAGATAGAAAAAATTAAGTTGTTTTAGAATCAGAAGCTGATTCAGAACTAATAATATAGATTTAAAAAAATATCAAATATGCTTAATTTTATATTTTTCGCGTTTGGCTGGCATGACGACTATGGTGATGACTCATCAGCTCCGATCCATGCAGCTGAAAAGTATCAATGGCAACTAATTTCTCGAATAGCTCTGAAGGACACTGACAGCGCCATCAGTGATTTTTTCAAACAATTGTGAACAGCTTGTGTTTTGCTATCTCTTTAAATTGTCTTACCAGCTTCCAATGCTTATTTATCAATGTACATCACGTTCCAGTATGTCACGGTACAGTATGGCATGGATATTAACTTTTACTGAGGTCCAATTACAGCTTAAATTGTTGCTGAATACAGCATCAGCTGATCACCTTATTTGTTCAATGAAGTGATCAAAGTTGTCAACAGTTGTAATGTTGTAGTTGTGCGTTGCTATGACAACGTCAGGATTGATGCCAGTCAAGGTGAGCGCGGCCGCCTCCACTTTTGAGAGACCGGCTTGGTGTGGCTGGAAGAACAGACGATTCATATTCGCCATCTCAACCTTATCGTAGTCGAACAAAATCAGCTGAAAATAGAATAGAATTGCTAAAAAAAAGTAGCAGGCCTTTAGGAACTTAGCCTAGATGGAGGCTCAACATGAGACGACCGGTTAATCCTCCAATTGGTAGTGAATACAGCTATTTGTACTTAACACTTGCAACTCAACTAGTTGTACTAGTTTTTTAACGACTTGATTTATGACGTTGTCTATTGTTCAATGAATTGAATGACAATAAAATTTTATTTATTTATTTTATTTGAATATAGCACATGCGCGAACGGTATAGCGCAGCCATGGCCACTGTTTGTCTGCATAAAACAAAAAAACAAAAACGAAGCTTACTAAACTTTCTATACTTAATACAGTATCCCTCATAAGTATAGAAAGGTTAGTTGGTTAGGTGTTTTGTTGTTTTATGCAAACAGTCCGCGCATGCGTTCTATTATTACCTACCCATTGGAGGATTAGCAATACAGCGCCATGTGCTAGTACTATTATGAAATCTGATGCTAATTCCATATTATGATGAATTAGCCCATCTTAAATCTTAGCCCATATTGTAAATCCTTACACATACATCGCTGGGCTTTCCTAAAAGGAGCATCCATGCAAAATTACATGGAATTTAGTCCATGTGTTTAGCCAAAAATACTTTACAAATAGAAAGACAAATGCAAAACGGTCGATTGAAACAGAGGCTTCACTTTGTTCGGTCAACTAGTTGCAGTTGTCTTCGTTTATCACACTCGTTGCATATGGGTATAAAAAGGGTGTTGAGCTACAATTCAAGTCGAATCAAATCTGAATTTTCAGTTTACCCACAAAAGTAACTATTTTGGTTTTTCCTTAGGGCCTATCTCTTTCATGTGAGTTTGCAAGTTTTTTAAGATTACGTCTTGAAGACGTCGGTTATGGAGTAAAAGATGAGTCAAGTCAGATCAACAATTATTATATACAATATTACCAGTATAATTTCCTTATTCACTAGTAACAATAATTAAAATTTAAATTATTTGAGACGAGGCTCAATTTTGATCCGAAAGGAACTTTAGTACACTTTTAAAACTTCAACGGAATATTTTCTCAATTGATATTAAAAAAACTTCGATATTTCCAAGACTCTTTGGAAACAGTGATAGCTTGTTATAGAATTTCCTACATAAATAACTATATTTTTGTTCGAATAAACTACTATTGTGACTCACCAAATAATAATATCCTCGGCTTGGTGTATTATGGTCGTGTACATTCAGATTTTGGTTTATATAATTTTATATATAATGTAACTTCATACACATACAAGCAAGGTACAGTTATGAGACCAAGTCTAACCTACTCGTATTTTCATAAGTGTATACTAAACATTACATCGAGAATTAATAACAACAACGAACAGAGAACAAGTTGAAATCGTATGAAACATCATGAACAGAAAAATAATAGGACTAGGAAATGAATAGTTTTATGTTTTCTTTTTTACGTACTAAAAAGGAAATGAACTCACTTGACTTGTTGTTTTTTTTGTTTTTTGTAGATTACGTCTTGGAGACTCCAGTTAAGGAGTATAAGACAAGTCAGATCAACAATATTATACACTAGATACCATAATTACTTCAATTAGTTGAGGTGAGGCTTAATTTTGATGTGAAAGGAACTCTTGTACACTATAAAAAGCTTTATCAACTAAATATTTCTTCAATTGTTTTTTAAATATTTCTATATTTTCAAGACTTCAAAAACTGTGGTAGCTTGTTGTAGAATTTCCTACCAATATAACTAGGTTTTTGTTTGAATAAGCTACTATTGTGACTCACCAAGTGATAATCTCCTCGGCTTCTTGTATTATAATCATGTACGTCAAGATTTTGGTTAATATCATTCGTTTTTACATATGAAGTAGCTTCATACACATATAAGCAGGGTACAGTTAGGAGACCAAGTCTCTTGAACAACGGCCTACATGAATCCAATCTATTTACTCTTTCTATACACCTAACTGCTTTCTTTTGGATCTTTGAACACCCTTTGAACACATCTTTCTTTTGAACACCCTATCAAGATTTTTTTTTGATGAATTACCCCATACTAAGATAGCATACCTAATATGTGACAGTAAGAGCCCATGGTAAGCTGTAAAAAGTAACTTTTTGTCATTCAATCTAGCGAGCTGTCGCAGGACAAATACCCCAGATGAAATTTTACTACATATTTTCTCAATGTATGGAGTCCAGGTCAATCGTCTATCCAACATAACTCCTAGAAATGCAATTTTTTCTTCCTGGTCTAATTGATTATCATTTACAAACACGTTTATAGCCCTATCTTGATTTAAATTATGTTTGTTTTTGAATTGAAGGTATTGGCATTTTTTACTATTTATAGTTAATTTCAACTGATTTAAAAATTGGACAATGGACTGCACACCTATATGGGCACTTATTTCTAAATTATCTAGAATGGAATTGCTGAAAATGAGTGATGTATCATCAGCAAATAAGAGGGCTCTACCACTAATTAATTCTTTAGGTAAACGGTTGACATATAACAAAAAAAGCAATGGACCTAGTATTGACCCCTGAGGCACTCCAGCTTGCACCTCTAATTTATTAGATTTATTCTTTACTATACTATTACCAACTACTGTAGTTAGTTCTACACATTGTTTTCTCCCAATAAGATATGATTCAAACCATTTCAGTTCAACCCCATTTACACCTACAGTTTGCAGTATTTCCAATAAATTTCTATGATTAACACAATCAAATGCCTTTGATAGATCTAAGAAGATTGCAGTAGCTTTATCATCTGAATCTATTATATCTATTAGTTTATCAACTAGAGAAACTATGGCTGTCTTTGTTGATCTCCCTTTCTGGAAGCCATGCTTCATCAAATGGATCGAGGTAGCAGTGGTACTGTGCATACGTTGTCAGAACAGGCTCTGCGAATTTTGAAGCATAGAATATTAATTCGAACGGATAAGTAGTATTTTTGTTTATTAATATTAGTATTTATAATATCTTAATAATTTACATCATTAACTTGTCTAATATAAGTTGAAGTATTTAAATAAAAAGTCAAATTCTATTTTCGAGGTTAGATGTACCGATATTGATAAATTTTCTTGTAATTAAATAGTCTCAAGTTGACAATTGTAATAAATTAAGTAATATTTCATTAAACATTTAACTAAAATCAATTGAAAACAATTTTTAGCTAGGAAAATGAGTCCAAACAAGGCATCTAAATCTAATTGTTCAACTAAAACTCAGGTAGCTACGCGATCTCAGCAATTATTAACAAAAAAATCTTCAACAGCTCTTGAAGCTACTGTAGATGTAGAAGAAAAGGTTGCTAAACTATTGAGTGATCACACCAAATTGAAAACAAAATTAGAAACATCACTAAAAAATTCTGAGGAAGAATGAATAGGGTTAGTGGATCACATAAAATCTCTGGAAGTTATTGTAAAATTGCAGCAGGAAGACCATAAAACTGAAATACTAAATCTCACGAGTCAATGTAGGTCTATGTCAGAGGAAATCGAAATATTAAAATCAAAAATAAACTTGGCTAATGTAAGATCTGAACCTCTGATCAATACAAAAAAAGTAGAACCTAAATCAAATGGGGAAAAAATAAATAGAAATGGTCAAACAAAAACGTATAGTCAGGTTTTGCAAACAGCAACCAAAACTAAAGTAAGGGCAAATAACGATAGGAAAGGTAGAGTACAGCTCTTGACATCCAGTCATGGACGAGACTGTAGTGACCTACTAAATAAAAGATTAAAAAATAAGTATGAAGTTCAGAGCTTTTTCAAACCAAGTGCCCCCATAAACGCAATCGTAGAGTCAGCACAGGAGCAAACTAAAGATTTTGGAAAAAACGATTTTCTAATAGTACTGGGTGGCTCAAACAATATAAATGAACCTAATCTAAAACATCTTCCTGAAATAAATGAAAAAATTAAAGAGATTGTGCCACTCAGCCAAAAAACTAATGTAATAATAAGTACAATTCCGTATAGGTTTGATAGGCCAGAGCTAAATGAAGCCATTAAGTCAACAAATAAATCCATTCATAAAACAATCAACAGCCTAAAAAATAAGAATTCTAAGCAGTTGGGGATTTGTTTTCTAAATGAAAGGCTGAAAAAACAAAACTTCACTAATCATGGTCTACATCTAAATCAATCTGGCAAAGTAATATTTTGTAATAGGCTGGCAGAGCTGATTGAAAGTCGTTTGCAATCTACTGTCAATGATTCTCCTAAACAATCATCTAACGAACCTTTTTTAGTAAAGTGGCTCAAAACCGGGAAGGGAAACTAGTTTCAAATGTTGATGTTGAAGATCCATCTTGTTTCCACTAATATGTAATATAAACTTGAAAAAAACACTTTTAAATGGAAATTAACTCACGTTATGGCGTGACGGCCGTTTCGCTCTGTTGTCTAGAGCATCGTCAGACGACCCACAGTACACTGACTTAAGGTATGAGTTTGAGGGTTATGTATGTTGGAATGGTGATGGGGTGGGGGGATGAGTAGGCGGGAGGTTTGAAATTGGGATTATTTTGTCAAATAGAGTATGTGAGAAGAAGTTAAGTTGATCATTTAAAATGTTGTCAGGTTGCTGCTTTGCATGTTTGTAAATCTCATATTGTTCTAAAACATTGAGTTTCTGGCTTTTGTGATTGAAGTGTAGTGTGTCTAAATTAGTGTCAATGTCTGTATAACTGTGGCCTGTTGAAATGATGTGTTCAGCAAAAGTGGAATGTGTATTTGGGTGTGAGATGGCTCTTGTGTGTTCTTTGAATCTAGTGGTGAATGTCCTGCCAGTTTGTCCTATGTAGAACTTGTTGCAGTCATCACATTTCAATTTGTAAATTCCAGATCTGTTGCACTTGTTTTGAGATGTTGTCTGAGAATGCAGGTGTTTTTTGAGTGAATTAGTTGTTCTGTAAGCTATTTTATATTTGAGTTTCCTGAATGAAGCTGCTATTTTATGAGTTTTGTTGTTGAGGTAAGTAAGTGTGATGAATGTATGGGGGTTGTCATTCTGTTTGTTGCTGGTGTGAGTGATTGGTTTTGTTGATATTCTGTGCAGTAGTTTGTCTATTAGTGTGTGTTTGTAACCATTCTGTTGTGCTATGTATTTTATAGTATTCAATTCTATATTGTAATCTTCTTGTGACATAGGAATGTTTGTTAGTCGGTGGAGCATGTGATTGAAAGCGGCATGTTTATGTTGGGTTGGGTGATTTGATGTGTTATGTATTACTGTATCAGTTGTTGTGGGTTTCCTGTAAATTCTAAATGTTTTGAATGCATGTTCCTGCTTTGTTATAGTGATGTCCAAGAAGTTGATACTATTATTGTGTTCAAGTTCTAAGGTGAATTTTAAATTGGGATGGATTTTATTGAGATTGGTGTGGGATATTTCAGTTTGTCTTTTATTGCCTTTGTATAGAATTAGAATGTCATCAACATATCGGTGCCAGCTGATGATTTTGTCTGTATTATGTAGGATATGTTTTTGTTCTATATTGTGGACAAAGATTTCAGCTAGGATGCAAGAAATTGGGGAACCCATAGGAAGGCCATGAGGTTGTGAATAGAATTTATTATTGTATGTGAAGTAATTTTGTGAGGTCTAAAATTTCTTGGAGCTGTTCAGGTGGTGTGTTTTTTTGGATGAGCATTTGTTTAAGGTGAAGAAGTGTTTCATGTATGGGTACATTGGTGTAAAGATTTGTAATGTCAAGAGAAGATAGTCACTCACACCAGCAACAATCACTCAATCACTCACACCAGCAACAAACAGAATGACAACCCCCATACATTCATCACACTTACTTACCTCAACAAAAACAAAACTCATAAAATAGCAGCTTCATTCAGGAAACTCAAATATAAAATAGCTTACAGAACAACTAATTCACTCAAAAAACACCTGCATTCTCAGACAACATCTCAAAACAAGTACAACAGATCTGGAATTTACAAATTGAAATGTGATGACTGCAACAAGTTCTACATAGGACAAACTGGCAGGACATTCACCACTAGATTCAAAGAACACACAAGAGCCATCTCACACCCAAACACACATTCCACTTTTGCTGAACACATCATTTCAACAGGCCACAGTTATACAGACATTGACACTAATTTAGACACACTACACTTCAATCACAAAAGCCAGAAACTCAATGTTTTAGAACAATATGAGATTTACAAACATGCAAAGCAGCAACCTGACAACATTTTAAATGATCAACTTAACTTCTTCTCACATACTCTATTTGACAAAATAATCCCAATTTCAAACCTCCCGCCTACTCATTCCCCCACCCCATCACCATTCCAACATACATAACCCTCAAACTCATACCTTAAGTCAGTGTACTGTGGGTCGTCTGACGATGCTCTAGACAACAGAGCGAAACGGCCGTCACGCTATAACGTGAGTTAATTTCCATTTAAAAGTGTTTTTTTCAAGTTTATATTTAAAGTTTCAAATGATAAATTCATATCTTCAATTGTATTAAAAGACGTTAATCGATCAAAAAATCAGGATAGCATTAGTGGAAGGAACTCTTGTAGCAATCTGATAGGCTCTCAAGATTCTAAGAGTTTAAGTAAATCTACTTCAATATGCAAAAGCAACGATAAAGTAATAAGGAATGATAGGGAAGTACCGGTACTCACTGTGTTCCATCAGAATATTCAATACATTCGTAACAAAATAGATAGAATCGAAGTATTTTTTAAAGAAGAGGCTCCTGATATAGTTATTTTCACAGAGCATGGTTTAAAAGAAGATGAATTGTCACAACTTAATATTCCAAACTATTCATTGAAAACGTCGTATTGCAGGACATCTCATCGAAGTGGGGGAGTAGCTATCTTCACTAAAAATGCTAAGAATATGCAAACATTTAATTTAGAATATTTAGAGAAATTTGCTGTGGAAATGGATTTAGAAGTTACTGGTTTGAGAGTAAAAATCGACAATAATTTCGAAGTAGCGGTGTTAGGTATTTACAGGTCACCAAATGGGGAATGGAACAATTTTTGTGAACTATTCAATAGGCTTTTAGAGATTACTACTACTCGTTTTACAAACGTTATTGTAGCGGGAGATTTCAATACAGACTTTGCAACACAGAATAAAATGACAGAAGATTTAAGGGATATTATATACATGAATAACTTGGAAATAAAAGTTCATGAATATACCAGAGTCACAAGAACATCACAAACAATAATTGATAACATCCTTACTAATATAGATTAATCTAAAACAAGATTAGGCGGCTCGGAACTATCTGATCATGACTATCAAATCTTAGAGGTGGGGTTGCAAGGTCATAAATCAATTAAAAAGAGTAGAGTAATGAAAGAAATTCAACAATGTGAACAGGGGAATATCGATTGTTTGAAGCAGAATCTGCTACAAGAAAACTGGAGTAGGGTTTACAATAGCAATAGTTTAAATGACAAATATGATAGTTTCATTAATATTTTAAGGTTTCATATTACTATGAGTTGTCCAGTTAAAAAAGTCCCTGTAAAGAACAAATTAGACAAGATTGAAGAGTGGATAACTGATGATATCCTTGCAGAAAGAAATAGGGTTAAAGATGCATATGACGAATTCAAACTATCTAGAAATATGTTAAATGAAGATAATTACAAAGCTCTAAAGAAAAATTATACAAGAGAAGTGAAAAGAGCGAAATGTAAGAAAACAGCTGAAATTTTGAATAATAGTGTGCATTTTAACACAGCAGTGTGGGATGTAATAAACAAAAATAGGCAAGTAGCTCATGTAGATGCTTATACTAGTGTCCCCAGAATAATTAACGAAAATAACAAATATATTGATGATAGTGTAGACATTTGTAATTTCTTTAACAGATATTATCAACTGGTTGCTAAGGATCTTCAAAAATCTCTTAATACAGGTATTAGTGATGCAAACATGAGGAATACGGAGGGGATTCAGAACGAATTAAAATTCCACCCAGTATGCCAAGACGAGTTGTCCAATATCATTGATAGTTTGAATAATAAAAAAACTGTAGGAATGGATGGGGTATCCAGTAAAATTCTGAAAGAATGTAAAGATCAATTGTTAGACCCTTTGATTCATCTGATCAATCATTCATTAGAACAAGGTGTTTTTCCAGATAACTTAAGAGGGGAAGATCTTGCCAATCTTCAAAAGTGGTGATAGAGAAAAGGTAGAAAACTATAGGCCCATTAGTATTTTAAATGTAATAAGTAAAATTTTTGAAAGAGTAGTTCTAAATAGGTTACTTCTGCACCTTCAAGAAGCTAACTTTATCTGTGATGAACAGCATGGCTTCCAGAAAGGGAGATCAACAAAAACAGCCATAGTTTCTCTAGTTGAAAAACTAATAGATATAATAGATTCAGGTGATAAAGCTACTGCAATCTTCTTAGATCTGTCAAAGGCATTTGATTGTGTTAATCATAGAACTTTATTGGAAATACTGCAAAATGGAGGTGTAAATGGGGTTGAACTGAAATGGTTTGAATCATATCTTATTGGGAGAAAGCAATGTGTAGAACTAACTACAGTAGTTGGTAATAGTATAGTAAAAAATAAATCTAATAAATTAGAGGTGCAAGCTGGAGTGCCTCAGGGGTCAATACTAGGTCCATTGCTTTTTTTGTTATATGTCAACCGTTTACCTAAAGAATTAATTAGTGGTAGAGCCCTCTTATTTGCTGATGATACATCACTCATTTTCAGCAATTCCATTCTAGATAATATAGAAATAAGTGCCCATATAGGTGTGCAGTCCATTGTCCAATTTTTAAATCAGTTGAAATTAACTATAAATAGTAAAAAATGCCAATACCTTCAATTCAAAAACAAACATAATTTAAATCAAGATAGGGCTATAAACGTGTTTGTAAATGATAATCAATTAGACCAGGAAGAAAAAATTGCATTTCTAGGAGTTATGTTGGATAGACGATTGACCTGGACTCCATACATTGAGAAAATATGTAGTAAAATTTCATCTGGGGTATTTGTCCTGCGACAGCTCGCTAGATTGAATGACAAAAAGTTACTTTTTACAGCTTACCATGGGCTCTTACTGTCACATATTAGGTATGCTATCTTAGTATGGGGTAATTCATCAAAACAAAATCTTGATAGGGTGTTTAAGATCCAAAAGAAGGTTAGGTGTATAGAAAGAGTAAATAGATTAGATTCATGTAGGCCGTTGTTCAAAAGACTTGGTCTCCTAACTGTACCCTGCTTATATGTGTATGAAGCTACTTTATATGTAAAAACGAATGATATTAACCAAAATCTTGATGTACATGATTATAATACAAGAAGCCGAGGAGATTATCACTTGGTGAGTCACAATAGTAGCTTATTCAAACAAAAACCTAGTTATATTGGTAGGAAATTCTACAACAAGCTCCTGCAGTTTTTGAAGAGTCTTGAAAATATAGAAATATTTAAAAAACAATTGAAGAAATATTTAGTTGATAAAGCTTTTTATAGTGTACAAGAGTTCCTTTCACATCAAAATTAAGCCTCACCTCAACTAATTGAAGTAATTATGGTATCTAGTGTATAATATTGTTGATCTGACTTGTCTTATACTCCTTAACTGGAGTCTCCAAGACGTAAAAAAAAAAAAAAATCACAGATAAAGTTAGCTTCTTGAAGGTGCAGAAGTAACCTATTTAGAACTACTCTTTCAAAAATTTTACTTATTACATTTAAAATACTAATGGGCCTATAGTTTTCTACCTTTTCTCTATCACCACTTTTGAAGATTGGCAAGATCTTCCCCTCTTAAGTTATCTGGAAAAACACCTTGTTCTAATGAATGATTGATCAGATGAATCAAAGGGTCTAACAATTGATCTTTACATTCTTTCAGAATTTTACTGGATACCCCATCCATTCCTACAGTTTTTTTATTATTCAAACTATCAATGATATTGGACAACTCGTCTTGGCATACTGGGTGGAATTTTAATTCGTTCTGAATCCTCTCCGTATTCCTCATGTTTGCATCACTGATACCTGTATTAAGAGATTTTTGAAGATCCTTAGCAACCAGTTGATAATATCTGTTAAAGAAATTACAAATGTCTACACTATCATCAATATATTTGTTATTTTCGTTAATTATTCTGGGGACACTAGTATAAGCATCTACATGAGCTACTTGCCTATTTTTGTTTATTACATCCCACACTGCTGTGTTAAAATGCACACTATTATTCAAAATTTCAGCTGTTTTCTTACATTTCGCTCTTTTCACTTCTCTTGTATAATTTTTCTTTAGAGCTTTGTAATTATCTTCATTTAACATATTTCTAGATAGTTTGAATTCGTCATATGCATCTTTAACCCTATTTCTTTCTGCAAGGATATCATCAGTTATCCACTCTTCAATCTTGTCTAATTTGTTCTTTACAGGGACTTTTTTAACTGGACAACTCATAGTAATATGAAACCTTAAAATATTAATGAAACTATCATATTTGTCATTTAAACTATTGCTATTGTAAACCCTACTCCAGTTTTCTTGTAGCAGATTCTGCTTCAAACAATCGATATTCCCCTGTTCACATTGTTGAATTTCTTTCATTACTCTACTCTTTTTAATTGATTTATGACCATGCAACCCCACCTCTAAGATTTGATAGTCATGATCAGATAGTTCCGAGCCGCCTAATCTTGTTTTAGAGTAATCTATATTTGTTAGGATGTTATCAATTATTGTTTGTGATGTTCTTGTGACTCTGGTATATTCATGAACTTTTATTTCCAAGTTATTCATGTATATAATATCCCTTAAATCTTCTGTCATTTTATTCTGTGTTGCAAAGTCTGTATTGAAATCTCCCGCTACAATAACGTTTGTAAAACGAGTAGTAGTAATCTCTAAAAGCCTATTGAATAGTTCACAAAAACTGTTCTATTCCCCATTTGGTGACCTGTAAATACCTAACACCGCTACTTCGAAATTATTGTCGATTTTTACTCTTAACCCAGAAACTTCTAAATCCATTTCCACAGCAAATTTCTCTACATATTCTAAATTGAAAGTGAAAGTTTGCATATTCTTAGCATTTTTAACGAAGATACCTACTCCCCCACTTCGATGAGATGTCCTGCAATACGACGCTTTCAATGAATACTTTGGAATATTAAGTTGTGACAATTCATCTTCTTTTAAACCATGCTCTGTGAAAATAACTATATCAGGAGCCTCTTCTTTAAAAAATACTTCGATTCTATCTATTTTGTTACGAATGTATTGAATATTCTGATGGAACACAGTGAGTACTGGTACTTCCCTATCATTCCTTATTACTTTACCGTTGCTTTTGCATATTGAAGTACATCTACTTAATCTCTTAGAACCTTGGGAGCCCATCAGATTGCTACAAGAGTTCCTTCCACTAATGCTATCCTGATTTCCTGATCGATTAACGTCTTTTAATACATTTGAAGATATGAATTTATCATTTGAAACTATTTTCCCTTCCCGGTTTTGAGCCACTTTACTAAAAAAGGTTCGTTAGATGATTGTTTAGGAGAATTATTGACAGTAGATTGCAAACGACTTTCAATCAGCCCTGCCAGCCTATTACAAAATATTACTTTGCCAGATTGATTTAGATGTAGACCATGATTAGTGAAGTTTTGTTTTTTCAGCCTTTCATTTAGAAAACAAATCCCCAATTGCTTAGAATTCTTATTTTTTAGGCTGTTGATTGTATTATTGATTGATTTATTTGTCGACTTGATGGTTTCATTTAGCTCTGGCCTATCAAACCTATACGGAATTGTACTTATTATTACATTAGTTTTTTGGCTGAGTGGCACAATCTCTTTAATTTTACCATTTATTTCAGGAAAATGTTTTAGATTAGGTTCATTTATATTGTTTGAGCCACCCAGTACTATTAGAAAATCGTTTTTTCCAAAATCTTTAGTTTGTTCCTGTGCTGACTCTACGATTGCGTTTATAGGGGCACTTGGTTTGAAAAAGCTCTGAACTTCATACTTATTTTTTAATCTTTTATTTAGTAGGTCACTACAGTCTCGTCCATGACTGGATGTCAGGAGCAGTACTCTACCTTTCCTATCTAGGTTCTAATTTTTTTGTATTGATCAGAGGTTCAGATCTTACATTAGCCAAGTTTATTTTTGATTTTAATATTTCGATTTCCTCTGACATTGACCTACATTGACTCGTGAGATTTAGTATTTCAGTTTTATGGTCTTCCTGCTGCAATTTTACAATAACTTCCAGAGATTTTATGTGATCCACCAACCCTATCCGTTCTTCCTCAGAATTGTTTAGTGATGATTCTAATTTTGTTTTTAATTCGGTGTGATCACTCATTAGTTTAGCAACCTTCTCTTCTACATCTACAGTAGCTTTAAGAGCTGAAGGAGATTTTATTAGTGTTACTTGAGAACGCGTAGTTACCTGCGGTTTAGTTAAACAATTTGATTTAGATGATTTGTTTGGACTCATTTTCTTAGCTAAAAATTGTTTTCAATTGATTTACGTTAAATGTTTAATGAAGTATTACTTAATTTATTATAATTGTCAACTCGAGACTATTTAATTACAAGAAAATTTATCAATATCGGTACACCTAACCTTGAAAATAGAATTTGACTTTTTATTTTAATACTTTAATTTATATTAGACAAATTTATGATGTTAATTATTAAGATATTATAAATACTAATAATAATAAACAAAAATACTACTTATCCGTTCGAATTAATATTCTATTCTTCAAAATTCGCAGAGCCTGTTCTGACAACGTATGCACAGTACCACGAACCTCAGGGGGTACTCTGTTACTTGCCTTACTAAGTTCTTTTACATAGTAGTCCACCCGCATCAATTTTTATATCCGTTTTCTGTCAAAAAAAGCCGCAATAGGGTAATAATAATAATAGTCATTGGTTACATGATTATAGATAATTAATAGGTATTGTGAGGTGACTCACCTTCCCGATACCGCATCTGGTCAACATTTCAGCGGTTACACTTCCAACTCCTCCCACACCCACAACAGCAACGGTGAAGTCGCGTATTTTCTCATAATTGTCAACAATTCCCATTCGTTTCAAAGCCATAAGACGACTGCAAACCAAGAACATTGCTATTCAATCACATAGATGAGTCGTGTGAACAAAGTTTATTGATTTTTTGTTATTAATTATACAAAATTCTAATGTTAGGCTGTATTATTTAATATTAAGTTGTCTATTATTTTTATAAATCTGTATGACTACTGTCAATGCTGCATGATATGAAGCCTATGACATGCAAAGTGATAGATAAATGGATAAATAAAATTAGCTGAGCAAAGATAAACATGAAAATACAACGATAATTTAAACCCTATGATTTTTAAACAAAGAAATAGATTATAGACGGGCCAATCGAGTTTCAGCGAAATGCCCTTGATGTAGAGAAACTATGTTAGCGGCCATAAAAGCATGCAGTTGAAGTGTTGCCAATCACACAGCTGACTTTACAAAGAGAAGTGTCAAATTTGCATCAGCCAATTCTTTGGTTGATGCACGGTTGAACTGTGATGTGTGATGGGCTATACCACAAATTCTATTCAACCAATTTTTTCGGATGATAAGCCGACATAAGTCTGAGACCTGTGCGTGGGTAATGAGTTGGACCAACAGTTTTATTGGGAAGTGATTTTACAACAGAGAACAGTCTTTTTAACCAACTTCCAAAAAGAACAAGGTTACTATATTCGACCTGTTTTTTTTATGTTTGTACATCAATCATTCGAATAATATTGAATCGATTTCGATGAATTTTTTTTTAAATGAAAGAGCATCGCTCAGCGGTGGTCCCATTTAGGTTTCGCAAAGATCGGCCCAATACTTAGCCCAATATTAAACAAAAAGGAGCATTCTTCGATGTCTTCATTTCAATCAAGTTTGAATAGGATAGTTCCACACATAACCGCCAATCGGATAACCGGTGTCGTTTACCAGGCTGATCATTGTATCATATGGAGCGCTTTATATCTAGAGTCTAGACGGTTTTCGAAATCAAATGATGCAATGCAATTATGCCGGGTAAACGACATTGGTTACCCAAAGCTGGTTAAGTGTGAAACAAGCCTGTAATGTACCGTTTTGACCAATCACGTGAACTTAATTTGAATCGAGAATAAGAAGAATATAATATTTCTGTCCATATGTTCATATGAAAATTGTAAATAATTTAGTTGATGTTATTGAGTCATAGGAATAAGGTTATTTAGTTTCAATCATAAGTTGGAGAATTTGGAAAAACAGCTGATCTCAGAAGTATTTTTAGTTTCGCTGCTGTGATGGATTAAGAATATTCATTCACCATTAAATACATGTGCGTATAATAGGCTATTTTGAGGTTATATTCAATAATCCTTTTGTACTAGCTCAAAGTTTATGTTTTATATATTAAAAAAATATATATGACTAATATCGCGAAAAATATCGTACATAACTCATCTGGGAAGATGTTTACCATACTCGTATGATAATACCGCACTCAACTTCATCTCCTGCATTAACTTATCATATTTTCAGTAAACACAATTTTCCACACTTGTAATGTAATATAGGCCTACTATTTCAGTGTAGGTATATTCTGAAAGGGACCACATCAAAATGAATCAAAAGCCATTTAACTTTTAAGAAGCCTTTTGCTATTATAATTTTCCTAAATACAATATTCCACATTAAAAAAAACGTTGTAGAATTTTCCTAAGTTTATCTTTTCTTATAAGTGAAATAAGTGAATTTTTAGTTAGTTATAAATTAATTAATGGCTTGCTAATTTGATAAATATTTCATAATGTAGGCTTCAAGAAATTTCTCATGTTTTCAAAGTTTGAAAATTCAACTAAAATGCTTAAAATAAAACATATTTTAAAACAAAAAAGAAACCGACTTCAGTGAAATGATAAAATACTCACGTACTAAAAAGTTTAAAATAAAGTATTTACTTTAAACTGAGAAATTTCATACAAGTAATCTTTTGAAGTCGGCGCCAAATTTCCCATAAACTTCTAAAATATAACAGAATGTACTCTGTGATGTTTTCCATGACGAAATAACTGAACAATCTAATATCAAAACTGACACTGTATTTCAGTAAAAGTGAGTGTAAATCACATATTTAATTGAAATACAGTGTTAGTTTTGATATTAGATAGAATTTCTTATCAATCACTTCCTGGTGGTTCGGAACCGACCTAAAACTGTAGGTCCAACTCATCAATCTCCATCATCCAATTCATTACCCACGCAAAGGTCTCAGACCTATGTGGGCTTCATCCTCCAAAAAAATACAGTGTTAGTTTTGATATTAGATAGAATTTCTTATCAACTTCATAAAATATTTGGCACCCACTTCAAAAGATTACTTGTATGAAATTTAAAATTTTATCAGTTTAAAGTAAATACCTTATTTTAAACTTTTTAGTACTTGAGTATTTTATCATTTCACTGAAGTCGGTTTCTTTTTTGTTTTAAAATATGTTTTATTTGCTTTCATGTGGTGATCCAAAATCTGAAACCTGTGTCTGTGAATGTATTGAACAGGTGGCTCAGTATAAATATCTGGGAATTGTTTTGGGCCAAAGTTGAGTTGGGCGGCACATGTACGGCTTCTTAGGCAAAGATTGCGAAAATTGATATATGCTTTTGGCTAGCTTGGACAGGTGCTGAGCATTAAACATTGCAGGCCCATTTATTTCGCCTATGTTTAGTCTTTGCTTGAGTATGGCATCGTGGCATGGGGTAGGGCCTCATTCAACATCCTGCAGCTTGTTGCAGTCTCCCAGAGCATTAATTAAAGCTTTACTTGCTTTAATTAAATCACAGATTTCCTACTCATTTACTATTCCAGGAATTTCTAGTATTAAATATGAAACAATTAAACATTAAAATTCGTTTAATCTTCATATGGAAAATAACTTCAATTTCATAGAAATACAACATATTTACATAACTAGAAAAAGATTAAATACTAATATCCAATTTCCCCGGCTTAATAATTCTATTCAACTCTCAAATTCATATCATTTGGCCCACTAGCTGTACCGCAATATTCCTCCCGAATCAAGGCCGAATGAGGGTTGCAGTGTTGCTGTTTACAAGCGAAGAGTGAGCGGGTGACTGCTTCGCATTGGTGCAGATGCTGCCGAAGCATAATTTGTAAATTAGAGTAGCATTGATATCATGGGAGTTTGTTTTTGCGATGGTGATTATCCTCGATTGGATGCTCCACTGTGCAAGCACCCATAAATACATCGTATGCAGCTCTCGAGTGGAATAAGAATATTCCTGGTCTCGAGACAGTAAACACTGAATTGTCACAGAATGCTTAAAATAACGATCCCCCAGATTGCACAACGTACGAAGGATCAAGGTCTCAAGTGAATTTTGGGGACTGCAGAAACTCGAATTAATCTCAAAAGATGAACTTCTCATAAAAGGAAAAGGGAAAATGTAAGGATAAAAAGGAAAAGGTTATTTTTATCTTTTTGAGTCAGACTTCGTCACAAGTAGACACAAATTTCACATATTGTTCCTCAATACGACAATATTAAAATCTTAAGTGCACTGAAAGGTGCTTATAATGTAATTTATTTTCGATACGAACCTGACAACTATTGCTGAATTTCATAAACTTTCAACAATTCAACAAATGTTTGTCTGGACTATGTCATTTGACATGATCTAGCATAAGCTACTCATAACACTTGAACATTTCTAATATTTTCAAATTATAACACAGTATTTGTGTTGTTAGCAGGCAAATATTAAAATAGTAATCAATAGCTCCTCTTATGAAGCCTAATTAAACGAACTGTATAATCTGAGCATATGTTTGGTTCGCACATATTCATGGTATTGACAATGCAATTATAACAAGTTTGTACGAATTTACAAATCATGTCTGTAAGACATGAAAAATTGAGAAATTAAAGAGTAACCATAACAAATCGGTTTTTCTAGGATTGTTCATCTTGTTTATTAAAATATGAAAGTTGGGTTATGTTCAATTTGACAAGCACGCTACCTGATTTGAAAAAATGTAACAAACCTAAATAACCAATGGATTTTAATATGAGATTGTCGGAAATACCTGTAAGGATTGGAATCCACAACTTCTGCTGACATTTCGGATATTTTCTCCCTGACAATACTTTTATCTCTTCTTGAAAGTTCATCTTCCAACTCTTTTATTCTCGCTCGTAATTTTTCCTCTGTATTCATTTTGTGAGTTCAGGAATGATTAAAAGTATTAAGGTTGGAATTGGAAAGGAGTTTAAATTAACATTACTGTCTAAATCAAAGAAAATTAAACAGCATGTAACCTATAAACGTAAATAGAGTTGTCTGCTAAATACACACTCAAAACTCAATGCACAAATGACTTGACAGGCTGACACGTACACGTGGACTTTCCAGCTGACTCTTTATACTTGGGAACTTGGGTCATAATAATATAATAGTCATAATTAATATAGATTTTAAGTGAAAATTGAATGTGAAATGAAAAATTGTGAATGATACCTTCTTAAATTCAAGTTTCCATCTTGATATTCCTTTTTATATTTCTGCGTTGGAAGAGCTGTCAATCGTTTAAAGCGCGAAATTTAAACTGAAACTATTAACCACGGGATTCCTTCTATTGTGAACGATTTCCAAATTAGCCTGTGACTTGTGCGTGAGTAGAATAGAGAAGTGTCTTTATTGATAAACAGCAAATAGAATATAATGTTACATACAATACTTGGAAAATAAAACATTTCAATAAATGCTTTTTAATTTTGTACACTGCGGTATAGCATACGTATATAGTTCATTATAAATTTTCACAGACAAAGCTTTATGGTCTGTTGACCGTCCGAGGTGTTAGCAATCAACATTCATACACTAAATTACAATTGAAAATTATTCAATAATTAAATTCCTAGACCAACTTGTTTTATCTTACAGTACCGTAACGGCTCACCGCCAACCAGTCTTTCCGGTCTGTTAATAATGCCAGTTCCAAAAGGGTTTCCTCACCTCTGCAGCTTATCAATGGCTGAGGACTTCTATGGCAGAAAAAGCAGACTCAACATGTTATTAGCCCTAGGGCTCATGTTATTAGCCCTAATTCTCATATTTACTCAGATATCACCCTAGTCAAGTTAGAGCTTATATAGCCCCGAGATCCACAAAAATTTGTTAAGAGATTTCAGGTGGTTACAGAATAGTTTTTTCCTACAACTGCTCGTAAAGTAGTTCTTTACATACTGAAAACGAATTGTAAAATACCTCTTTACTGCTCTGCAAACGGTAATAAAGTACATTTCCTACAACTGCTTGTAAATTAGTTCTTTACGTACTGAAAACTAATTGTAAAATACCTCTTTATTGCTCCACAAGCGGTAAAGTACTTTATGCTCGCCAGCTGTTTTCTTTACACTTCTGTTTTGATTTTGATTCCTTCTCATTGGTGGATCACAGAATCCATAAAATTCACATAACCTCAACAATGGCGTACACTAACCAAATCCGCGCATGGTCTGTGATGTTACAAACTACAAGCTTTTATTGTGTTGGAATCCAGAACTGCAGTTTTAGGAAAAATATTGTATGCAATTCACACATGAAGCTTCTTTATTGCTCTCGAAAAATTACTGTGCTCCGCTACATGTCGCACAGTAAATGTTTTGGCTCGAGCGATAAAGTCACACTTCACGCTCTTAATACATAAATAACTATTTCCTACAACTGCTTGTAAAGTACTTTACATACTGAAAACTAATTGTAAAATACCTCTTTAAGGCTCCACAAGCGGTAAAGTACTTTTCCTACAACTGCTCATAAATTAGTTCTTTACATACAGTACTGAAAACTAATTGTAAAATACCTCTTTACTGCTCTGCAAGCGGTAAAGTACTTTTCGTCATACTTGTACATATTCACCACTTTACCGAGCATTGAATTGAGCCGGTAAACATCTGTTTACAGAAAGAACAGCTGACTCTCATTACCGCATCCTTTTTCAGTGTGGTAATGGATTTTATCTATGACCATGTCATAATGTATACATTACAGTTTCACAATTGATGCCAAAACAGCTGTCTTTTTGAAATGCTTTTTGAGACCCATTGCATAAAGAGCTCATTATAGTACAGGTTCTACATTATAACACGGGTTCTGGACCAATCAGAAGCATTTTTGATGGAATCAATATCGTAATTCAATATTGTGAAACTATCAGCTGATTTGATCAAACTGCTACACCAGCTGCTTTAACCTAACAATCTACTATAACTTCTCATATTTGAGACGAGAGGTTAGGTATCTCTGAACGGCCACAGGTAAAATGAAATTGTTTTAATTAAATGTATACTAGTGGTCGTAGATAAAATAGTGTATGCAACAATTTTATTTGGCCATTAAGGCACTCATGAGATATTTATAACACTCGCACTCACTCATGTTATAACTTACATCTAACTTGTGCCTTAATAAGGGTCAAAATAAAATCGTTGCATAAACTACTATTTTGTTTCACTTGATAGAAAGTAGCTACTTTCCATAGATTTGTCATGTATGGAAAGTGCCTCTTTTCCGTACTAGATCAGAAAAATCAGCTGACAATACAAGATAGGAAAAAACATATGGCATGCAGCAAAATTTTTTCCGTTGACTCACATATATATATTATATGTATATATATATATATAGTCAACTCATTACATTACTAGTAAATAAGTAAATTCGTATGGCTTTTCGTGGTGGGGAGACCCTTACGGGTATTACATTACTCATTACCTATGACTCAATACCTGTCTCAAAAATTATCCAGCTGATTGCACTAGGCTATCATTATTTTGGTTTATATCTGGAAATTCGCCCATCAAATTCTGAATCTAAATAAAGCAGCTGATTCACTTGTCTTGAATACTTTTAAATGTCTCGCATATTATCCAGCTGCTTGTATCTTGCCTTTCTATCAAGTGTAACAAAAAATATCGTACATTACATGGCTGTAAACTTTTGCCGGTTCTTGCATATTCAAGTTTCTGCACTCGGCTGTGCCTCGTGAATTAACTATCATATGCTCGACCAGCAAAACATCATTTTGCAGCCTAGTAATGTAATATACTATTACCTGATTCTAGCTGTTAGAGAATTTGGAAAACAGCTGATCTCAGAAGTATTTTTAGTATTCTACTGCTGTGATTGATTTTGAGGTTATGTTTGATGATGTTTGCTGTAGTAGCTCAAAGTTTATCTTTTTTTTTTTATATTTTAGACTAGTATGACAAAAAATATCGTACATAACTCGTCCGGGAAGATGTTTACCATATTCCTATGATAATACCACACTCAAAACTTTGTCTTGTGCATTAACTCATCATACTCATATGGTAAACACCATTTCCTGCACTTGTAACGTAATATACTATTTGGGTACGTCCAAGATGCATGCTGGTTTTCTGAGTCAGGCGATCGGCGCCGATCGCCGCCGAGTCGGCGTGCATAAAATTCCATGTTGCTAAGCGGGAGTGGCCATAATGCACCTGCATGCAGACTACCGGCGCGCTGGCTGTCTGACTCAGATTTTTACCGGAATGATTTGTTCATTCCGGTTTCAGACAACCTGCCTGTCGGAGTGATTTTCGTTTGTGTATTGAGTGTTTATTTTTATTTTATTCCGATGGATAACGAAGATACACTCCAATAGGAACACTGTTGATGCTTGTTGGAGGAAGATTTCTCTAGAAATGAAGATTGATTGTGGAAATAGGTGTTTGTATTCCCCATAAACAGATCTCAATTTATTAATTGGATGTATTTCACTTCTCATTGGTTTTAACTTGGTTGCAACATTGTCACTAAGCAGCAATAAAGCTGCAGCCTGTTCACTTGTAAGTTCCATGGTACACTGGAGTCAGCTCTTTCTGCACTGACAACCTGCTTGCATAATGGCCACATCCTCCTGCCACTCTGAGTCAGACAGTCGGCGCCGAGAAATCTGAGTCTGACTTCCTGCTTTTACCAGCGTGCATCTTGGACGTACCCTTACACTTGCCTGCTGTTTTCTTTATGCTTCTGTTTTGATTTTGATGTCTTCTCATTGGTGGATCATGGAATCTGTGAATTCTCATAACCTCAAAAATGGCGCATGCTAACCAAATCCGCACATGGTCTGTGATGTTAAAAGCTACAAGCTTTTATTGTGTTGGAATCCAGAACTGCAGTTGTAGGAAAAATATTGTATGCAATTCAAGCATGAAGCTTCTTCATTGCTCTCACAAAATTACTGCGCTCCACTTTTCCTACAACTGCTTGTAAATTAGTTCTTTACATACTGAAAACTAATTGTAAATACCTCTTTATACTTATAAAATCTTTAAAATCTTTATAATACCGCAAACGGTAAAGTACTTTATGCTCACCAGCTGTTTTTTTACACTTCTGTTTTTGATTTTGATGCCTTCTCATTGGTGGATCACGGAATCTGTGAAATTCACATAACCTTAACAATGGCAAATGCTAACCAAATCCGCACATGGTCTGTGATGTTACAAACTACAAGCTTTTATTGTGTTGGAATCCATAACTGCAGTTTTGGGGAAAATATTTTATTCAATTTCCGTGTGAAGCTTCTTTATCACTCTCGCAAAATTACTGCGCTCTGCTATGTCGCGCAGTAAATGTTTTGGCTCAAGTGATAAAGTCGTGCTTCATGCTGTTAATACATATGCTGTGGCTATGGTCACGGCAGCCGGGTCTCCATTTGGTGTTCCGGCAGATTGAGACATCACTGGCTTTGAACATTTGCGCATGTGCTGCTATTTATAATGTCATAGTGCTCAGTACCACAGCGTAGCTTGCCTAAATATAGCATATTGGAGGGATTTTTACTAACATATTGGCGTAGACCGTAGAGTATCTGAATACTGCAAATATTAGAACGGCAGATCTAATGCCAATACGATAATATATATTATCTGATTATCACAGTATACCGTACTTATTACATTCACTAGCGCCTTCCTAGAATCTAGAGATCATTATTTCAAGGAAGCCTCATGCATCATTGAACACTTTTTTACTTTTAAATTCAACATTTGAAACCCCTTATAGACATTGGGAAACTTATCATAAAAACAGGATTTAAAGAAGTCGATTGCGATTTTTTTTGTCATACTAGTCTAAAATATAAAAAAAAAAGATAAACTTTGAGCTACTACAGCAAACATCATCAAACATAACCTCAAAATCAATCACAGCAGTAGAATACTAAAAATACTTCTGAGATCAGCTGTTTTCCAAATTCTCTAACAGCTAGAATCAGGTAATAGTATATTACATTACTAGGCTGCAAAATGATGTTTTGCTGGTCGAGCATATGATAATTAATTCACGAGGCACAGCCGAGTGCAGAAACTTGAATATGCAAGAACCGGCAAAAGTTTACAGCCATGTAATGTACGATATTTTTTGTTACACTTGATAGAAAGGCAAGATACAAGCAGCTGGATAATATGCGAGACATTTAAAAGTATTCAAGACAAGTGAATCAGCTGCTTTATTTAGATTCAGAATTTGATGGGCGAATTTCCAGATATAAACCTAAATAATGATAGCCTAGTGCAATCAGCTGGATAATTTTTGAGACAGGTATTGAGTCATAGGTAATGAGTAATGTAATGAGTTGACTATATATATATATATACATATAATATATATATGTGAGTCAACGGAAAAAATTTTGCTGCATGCCATATGTTTTTTCCTATCTTGTACGGCTATAAGGCCCTATTTGTCAGCTGATTTTTCTGATCTAGTACAGAAAAGAGGCACTCTCAACTTTGAATTTGGTCACATTTATACTCGCTGGCAGAGTAGCCAACACCAAAATACAATATTATTGTGGCCAAAGCCGACACTTAATCATGCAGGCTGCCAGCATAACACTTCAGATGAGATATATTGTTCATTGTTTTGATGAAATTTTATTGAATAATTGTTGGTAAACTTCATATTTTAATTTTGTGTTACAATATTATTTATTGTCTTTGAAATTCCATAGTATGGAGGTGATTCTAGAAATACATTTTTTTATATAATTTGGCTTGGTATGCTGAGCTGCTGTAGCACGGTCAGTCAGTAATATCCTACTCGCTACTCGCTTAGCAAGTAACTATCCCAATGTAATCAACCCTTTCTATAAGACTCAATGACTCATAAAAGCCATCTATACCATGGGTGCGACAGATGAGGAGATTTCAGGAGCAGAATGTGACATGCTTATTGGTTGCGCACGCATCCAGGCATGGGCCTGTAATGTGTAAGACGTCATACTTTAAAGATTGGCCTAGCGATCACTGCCATTTTGATATGCCACTTGTAAGCCAATAGCTCAATGTTTATATTATATACATTTAAATAGTATTATTTTATATAAATGTTTGTTTAAACACCGTAACATTATTTCAAATAATATTTTTTCTATCTAATTTATGATTTGTACAAAATTAATAACTCTAATTTCATTCAGTAACCAACACAGGTTCACTTTCGTTTTATAACCTCAAAACTACAACATCATAATAGTTTGTGAGTTAAAAGTTGAAAGCATGGATGGCGAGAGTGATAAAATTCAATGTCCCTTTTTAGGGCCAAACTCATTAAATAATCAACCGTCCTTTTCAGAACTAACCTCCATGGAAAATCAACTTTTTAGGAGAATACAATGACTTGCAGTCAATTTTTTGGTTGAAGCCGGGCTCTGGGGTGTGTATCATAATTAATAGAGCCCGGCTTCAACCAATAAAAAATTGACTGCAAGTCGTTGATTTCACCTAAAAAGTTGGTAAATACATTGGGTTTATCTTCAAGAAACACTACTATGAAATTACTACTAACTATATGAAAAATTGACTTTTATTGCTGAATGGGTGTGGCAAAGTTGTGCATTTAAGGGAACATGGAAGATTATATTGGCTAAATTATCAGAGTAAAGTAGAATTTTTCAAATGAAACAGACAGTAAGGAATCTTCAATTTCTTACTATCAATAATTATTATGTAAATGAACAAACTGCAATGTGGAAGAGACAACAGGTTGAGAATTATCAATCTTACTAGGATTTTTGATTAAAAGATAAACAGATTAGTAGTTGTCACTAGTCAGACGATGTTATTCGCTTATTCTTTAACCTTAACCTACAAAAAACAAACATTCTCGTAGTCGAGCAAATGAAGTGATGTCATTGCTCACAGCTGGTGCTGAATGTGTCTGCACTCAGAAGCTCCTGCCGTGCCTGGATGCGTGCACAACTAGTAAGCACGTCACATTCTGCTCCTGAAATCTCCCCATCTGTTGCACCCTCTATACCATGTTTAATACCATACAGTTAGTGATGGCAAAATTTTTCAGAACATCGATGTTTCGATGTACATTTAACATTGATGGCATTAAAACATCAAGCTCAAAACATTGCAAACTATTGCTATATTTACTACAGTATTAAGGTGGACTATTGAATGGGCCCCTAATTACACAGTAATTCCATTACCCACGCACAAGTCTCAGACTCATTTGGGCTTCTTCCTTAAATAAAAAAGATTATTCAAAAGATATTAACATTCAAAATTCTCAAAACCCTAGAAAATCATTGTATGGTACCACTGTTTTATAAAGGTGTGATTAGGGTTACATGAAACATGAAAGAATGGATCAGGTGTCATTGTAATGTAACAAACAGTTTTCATACAGTGTTGTTTTAATTTATTGAAAATTAAAATTCAGACAAAAGACATATTTTGTTAGATAGACAAAATGCTATTTACTTGTATCTTATTGTATCCGGGCCATAGTCAGACCGGTTTTCCCGGGTCATTTGCAGGACCCGGGCCCGGAAAAGGCAAGTGAAGTAGTAAAAATTCTATTTCAACTACAAAAAAATTGGAATTTTTTCAAGAATTGATTCGTAAAAAGATGATGAGATGACAAAACTTGTTGCAACTCAAACATCGATGTATTTGGATTAAAACATTGATGGTAGAAAAACATTGGTCTTCAAACATCGATGTTTTTTGTACAAAACATCGATGTTTTCTTGGCATCACTACATACAGTCTCAGTCGAGCAGTGGTAGCGAACGGTCATGTTTGCAGTGATAAAGTAGTGCATTATTGTTCTATTGTTGATTGTTGTACAGTATTGTTTCTGATCCAGTACTATCTACTCATGTCGCGACACGTCTTGTCCATCGTAGCAGTCAACTAGTTACTCAAACTTGATATTATATTTGTGAACTTATAATAATATTCCAATAATAAATTGCATATCAACTACGTTCAATCATGAATAAGTGCAATGTTTGCAATGGTAATTTCAGTGATACAGACTCGATAATTTGTGTTTCGTGTAAGCAAAAATGTCATTATATTTGCCACTATTTGACCAAAAAGTACTTTAAAAAACTGTCAAGGGATAACAAAAATAAATGGAAGTGCGGTGCTTATTGTAAACAGATATCAGGATCACAAGAACAGGGCGAAATTGAAAGTGATATAATTCAGAAAATTACTTATTTGAAAAGTTTTAAAAACTGATTTTAATAAGCAATTAAGTAAACTGAAAGACTCAGTCGAATTTATTTCGAGTGACAGATTTGATAGTTTCAAGGCGGAGATAGAAATCTCAAAGACTTCTGGCAAGTGAATGAGCCCAGAGCTTCCACCTCCACTGTCACAAGTGCCTTTGCCACTGCGCATCTCAAGGTCATAGCTCACCCTATTCCTCAAGTACTGTACTAAACTCACCCAGTATCATTGAGGCTTAATGCCTATACATTCAAATAGCTAGAACATAATGATTATATCCTGCTTTCCCTGAAACATTGACAAGAAAGTAAAAACAAAGAAGAGAACAGAAAAATTATTGAACAAACAACATTTTTATTAGGGTTCAGTTACTAAAATTATTTGATACATATACACTTAAACATAACAAATTAAAGTTTTTCAGGTAGAATTATTTGTCAATTTAATAGTTAAAATTCAAAATTTAGAGCAATGAAATTGAATGATTGGTATTGAACAATATTACATAGATTGGTTTATAATAATAATGAAATCAATAGGGCAGTTCCACACAATCTGAAAATTTAGTTAATTTATTATTGAATTAATACTCTATTGAGAATCACCTCAGTGAATGCTTAATTACAATTTATCAGTGTTATGCATTGCATATTTTTCTTCTAATTCATTACAATCACAGTTGAGTAATATGAGCATCATTTAAAAATGTAACTTCTGTTACATAATGGACAATGCTTCTACTAGGTTGAACGCTAAGTTACTATACTCGGTTCACAGAAAGGATAGATAATGTAAACAACGATGATCATGCAAGAGTGTATCTTTGAACAACAAGACTGATTCACAGTAGTCAATTCACAATTAACTGCAGATTTACAATTAATGCGCAGTATATAAGTGAACCAGTAACTGTGACAGCGACTGTGACACTGAACTCAGTGTCAACTGGTAGAAATTAGTTGATCAGTCTACAGCTGATAAGAGTCATCACTTTTTCACTCACACAAATGCAAATGTTTGTTTTGGTTTGTCTCTCATTTCCATGAACATAGTATAGGTTGAACACTTGCATGTGCTGTTGCTGTCCACATTTGATTGCAGTGGGGGTCTGCTACCAATGAAATCACTCAAATTGGAAGTTGATGAGCTCTGCATAATCTTTACTACAGTTCCAGTCAGGTATAGCTGGTCTCATATTACACATTATGCAAATGAATGTGAATACTGTGAATGTGATTTTAAGTTTTTTGGATTTTAATATCACTGACAAGTGGACCTAATTTATTATTTCAGAATTCAGTGCATCAATCCATAATTCCATACATTATCCAATTGATTAAAATTATAAATATTTCGAACTTGGGGAAAGTTAGTTATTATTAGCCTAAAACTACCGTAGTGAATTTCTGTACCCCGGAGGTAAAGGACACCATATCCATTTTTTAGTGAAATTGAGTTAGCACCATCTCCTTAATGTACTTTTTCTGCTCTACACAGTGGTATAGAGCACTATGTCCTATGATCATAAATAGCAATGATACACAGAAAGAATGAACTTCATGTCCAATTTCTATTTGATTTGCTCAGAGGTAAAGAACACTATGGGGACATGATGTTCTATACTTCTGAAATTGAGTGGTATAGAACACTATGTTGAACATGGTGTTGTACTCCTCTGGCATCTAGTGGACATTTCGTGAACTAGTCACAATGTTTACATCAAATAAGTAGCTTACGGTGTGTTATTTTGAGTGGAGTTTTGTGAAATATAATATCTTGATAATGGATCCTAGATACCTTCCGGTATCTCGTGGAAGGAATATATTGAATATGGTTCTACCAAAGGATGATAGTTCTACATTTTGCAAAGGTAAGACAGTTAATTTACTTTTCACAAACATAACCTATATTTTTAGGTTTACTATAAAACTATTTGGCTGTGAGCTCTGTTGCAATCCATTGAAATGTTCATTCAACACTACATTATTATTGTTTCAGGAAGCATAATCAAAAAAAAAATAGAAACATAAGACATAATAGATTTTGATGTATGTTCTTGATTTAGTAATAAAATTCAAACACAGGTGTGTTTAACCTTAAAACTACTTTGATTATCATAAAATTATTACTTTAGGCTTACTAACCAACACTAAAATTAGTAATTTGAATGTTCATGGTGCATGTTCAATAAAGTTTTTTTTTATTATTCCAGATTCAAATGCAAGCTGTGAAATAAGAGAAGCTAGTGATATAGGAGAACAGATTGAAGAGCCTGATATGGAAGTTGATAATTCAGACCTGGACAAAAATTATGTGCCAAATGGTAAGTTGTACTCTATTTTAGAGACCAACTTTGATTAAAATTTGCTCAAAATAATTAAATAATTATTTTACTACAATATGATTCAAACCAACTAACTTGACCATTGAAAAATCATATGCTTATACTTGCACTGATATCTAAAAAGGTACTAAAAAAGTAGTAGTTATTTGAAATTGAACTGCTTGCTCCATTCCAGAGCTTAATTTCTAAAATTTTAGGTGTGGGAACACTCATTTATTCTTATGAACCACCCTCTCTATTTTCTTCTATATGGTTTTTTTAATGAATGGTAAAATAAAAAAAAATAAAGTCTAGTTTGCAATAAAACTTTTAAAAACAATTTTAAGTGGAAATTGTGACTCACATTACTCAGTGAACTGTGGGTTGTTTGACGATGCTCTTGACAACTGAGTGAAACGGCCGTCACGCCATAACGTGAGTTACAATTTCCACTTGAGTGTTTTTTAAAGTTTTCTATAATATATTAGTGGAAGCAAGATGGATCTTCAACATCATAATTTCGCCTTCTTTACATTTTTATTTATATACAGAACAGTAGCACTAGTAATAATACAAAATATCAATACGTAAACATGATGTTTTTTAAATTTTCTAGAAAACTAGTGAGTCTAAGTGCTTTTATAATCTCATTTTAATGTTACAGATTGAACTGTAATTTTCTTATATTTTATAAAAACATTTCGCCTATCTTAAAAAGTGCAGAAAAATGTTTATATCTTCAAAATAAACCAACTTCTTGAAAAAGAAAGGATATGTTTAAGGACAACAGGCATAAAAATAAAAAGGTTTAATAGGACAGAGCCCTGTTTCTTAACTATCATCCACAAGTGGCAAGAAATATGTGCACAGATCTTGCTTCACCCTACACTAAAGTACTTTATTATTATTTGCAATATTTTGCATGATTATCTGAATAAATATCAAGATGCTATTCGTTCCCTTGCATTCCCACTGATATTAACCCCTGCTCCATTCTCAAAACAATGTAGGCCTATTGATAAATTAGTGTGAATCCATCTTTTTAAAGACCTACCCTGAATATAAACTTTGTTTGAAAACAGCTTAACTTGAAGTATCTCATTACTTTTGGCCTACTAACCAATAGGCTACAAGATGGAGAAATTTGAATGTTCAATAAAGTTTTTCTTTTTATTCCAGATTTGAATACAAACTGTGAGATGATAAGAGAAGACAGTCAGACAGAAGAACATTTTGAAGAGCCTGATATAGAATTTGATGACTCAGACCTGGACAAAGACTATGTGCCCGACAATGACGAAATTTCCTCAGACTCCGATTGTTGTAAGCCTTCTACAAGCTATGTGAGTAGAAATCCATTGGTTATTGAAAATCAGAATAATATGAAGAACAACACAAATCCAAATAAAGTAACGACTGATGTCTTGGAGAATGATCTATATCTCTCTAGTGAAGAAGAATTAGATAACAGTGGCTCAGCTCCATCAACCTGCAGAAAAGTTAAAAATAAAACATCTATAATACAAAAGGGAAGAAAACGTATAAGAAATCCAGATTCTTGGATTTGTAATGTACGCAAACAAAAGTTAGCTGCAGGTGAAGAGTATGTTAATAAAAAAGGTCTTACTGTAGCTGCCAAGGCATTGAAACCACCATGCTCATGCCGTCAAAAATGTTATGAGAAGTTGTCTAAAGAGAACAGAATCAAAATTTTCAAAGCATACTGGGACAAAGAAAAAAGTTGGGATGTGAAGAGACAATTTATTGTTTCTTGTATTCAAGTTTCCTCTATTGTCCGTCAAAGAAAAGAAAAAAATATTCCAAAAAAAGCAAAAGAAAACACACTTTCTTATCACTTTACAATTGACAATAACCAAATAAAAGTCTGTAAGGTAATGTTCTTAAATACCCTCTGCATATCCAATACTGTTGTTGTAAATTGTTTAAAAAATTTGCAACCAGGGGGTGCTGTGAAAATTGATGAGAGAGGTAAAAATACTCCTACCAACAAAACTCCAGATGAGACTATTAAAAATGTTATTCAACACATATCCTCCTTCCCTTGTTATGACAGTCACTACAGCAGGGAAAAATCACACTATAAATACTTGGGACCTGAACTGAACAAAGAAAAGATGTACACCTTATATCTACAGTTTTGTGAAGAGGAACAAATAGACAAGAAATATATTGCTAAAAAATGGGTTTATTTTGATACTTTTGATAAGGAGTTTAAGCTTTCCTTCAAGCCACCAGAGGTAGATACATGTGATGTTTGCGATTCCTTTCAGGCCAGACTCAAAGACAATTGTTTAAGCCAGACAGATAAAACTAATCTAGAGGAAGAATACGAGTCACATCTAAATGAGTCAAGAAGAAGATACAACCTAAAGAGTAAAGATACAAAAATGTCTAAGACAAACCCTACACACAAAGTTTTAACAGGTGATCTTCAAAAATGTTTGCCCACACCCCTCTTGACAAACTCCATAAGCTTTTATAAACGTAAGCTGTGGACATTGAACTATACACTGCATGATTCTTCCAACAATAGCGCTCATTGTATGATGTGGGATGAAAGCAAAGGAGGCCGTGGTGGCGATGAAATATCATCAGCCATTTTAAAATGGGCCCACAGTTCAATCCCTACATCTGATGTCACTGAAATAACATTATGGTCCGATAATTGCTATGGCCAAAATAAAAATATAGCAATTATTATGTGCTTCTTCTGGATCATGCATGAGTATCCTCAGGTGAAATGTGTGAATCTTAAGTACCTCCTTAAAGGACACACACATATGGAGGCCGATACCATCCATGCACTCATAGAAAAAAAGAGGAAGAGACTTGACATTCCAATATTGACCCCATGGGACTGGCAGCAGATGGTGCGCCAGTGTTCAACCAAATTTAAGGTCCACAATATGGAGGCACAAGATTTAAAAAAATTCAACACACTTTTCTCAGGTAAGAGAGCACCATTTATCTATAGGAAAAAAAATATTGAAAAAGAGAAAGTTCTTCTGTCATCAAGTGTTCACATTCAAATGCGACAAGAAAGCATTGGCATGCTGTACTTGAGATCATCCTTTGACAATGAGTTTGACACAGTGGACCTCAACAGACTGAAAAGAAGAAGTGCAAGATTAGATGACAATACGTTTCCAGAAGTTCTTCCAGTGAAGCCTTCAGTGCCAATACCCCAACAAAAGTACAATGACTTGATTTCATTATTACCGTATGTACCCACTTTTTGTCATACATTTTATATCAATCTTCCTAACAACAATGTTGCCAGGCAAGACTATCCTGAAAGTGATGAATGCGATTTCTTGGATCACTAAAATTCCATTTTCATAATAAATTTGTTAGTATTGCTCAAATTTAAACATTTATTATCCATCCTGTAAGTATTTCTAAGATTCATTTTGCAAAATAAAAGTGTGTGATTATCAAAAATGTGTTAAATGATTGAATATCTGATAGCACTAAGACCCCTAATATGACAACCTAGTTAGGGGTATACAACACCAAGTCCATAAAAGGTCTCCAAAAAGGGGGGTAAAGCAACTTTTAGGTAAAAATAACAAAATATGTTGTAAATTCAGTACAATTGAATATTCTGGTGAAAATTGGTTGAGAACATTCCATGAACAGTTCATTAAAATACAATATGAAGTATAGAAATTCTTTAATTTGGCTCTCCTGTAAAATTATGAAAATGTGACATGGTGTAGCAGCAGTTGAACCAGCACAACTTTCCACTCCCTTGACTAGTGATGTAAAGCCTATAAATATGAAGTCATGACATCATCATCCAGAAGACATTAAGTTTATCAACAGCAAAATAGAAAGTTTACTGAAAGAAGAGGTAATTGAACTGAGTAATTCTCCTTGAAGGGTGCAGGTATTAATAGCCCAGACTGCCAATCATAAAAAAATGGTCATATACTACTCAAGGATGATAAACAGATACACACATCTGGATGCATACCCCTTACCAAGGATTGATGATATAGTAAACAATATTGCTTCATACAAAGTATTCAGCTCCTTAGATCTAAGAAGTGCATATCACCAGATTCCTATACCAAGGAAAGATCAAATTTATACAGCATTCAAAGCATCAGGACAACTCTATGAGTTTACTAGAATCCCCTTTGGTGGCAGCATTCCAGCAAGTGATCAACAACATAATAAGGGTTGAACAATTGGAAGATACATTCTCTTAACTAGATGATGTAACTGTATTTGGTAAAGTTCAGGAACAACATGACTAAAGTTTTAAAAGATTTCCAGCAGCTTCTCAAAAGTATTCTCTCACTATTAATGATGAAGAAGGTAAATTTTCTTTGAAAGAAAAAAGTAAATTCGTATGGCTTTTCGTGGTGGGGAGACCCTTATGGGTAGTTCCACCTTGCCGTTTTTTTAACAACTGCTTTTTTTTATAAGCAACTGGGACCGACGGCTTAACATGTCCTCCGAAACATGGGAGTGGCTTGAGAAAAATATCTTGCACTCAACTGGGATCGAACCCAGGACCTTTGGCTTATCAGATCAGTGATAAGCCAACTCGGCTACGCCAACTCCTCTTGAAAGAGATCAAGCTACTTGGATATACTATATCCAATGGAAAATTGACACCAGACCCTGAGCCTCTAAGATCATTACCACCACCAAATGACATTGCTTCTCTTTGATGATGTTTAGGAATGTTTGCACATTATTGAAAATTCATTTCAAAATATTCAGAGAAGGTCCTACACCTTACCAAGGCAACTTTCCACTCAATAATGAATCAATAAAGGCTTTCAATAATCTGAAACAAGGAATAGAACATGTGAAAATTACATTTTTTTGTTGATTGGAGACTCCAGTTAAGGAGTATAAGATGAGTAAGATCAACAATTATACACTACATACCAAAATTAATTACTATATCAATTAGTTGAGATGAGGCTTAATTTTGATGTGAAAGGAGCTCTTAGACACTATATCAACTAAATATTTTTTCAATTGTTTTATAAATATTTCTATATTTTCGAGACTCTTTAAAACCTGTGGTAACTTGTTGTAGAGTTTCCTACCAATATAACTAAGTTTTAGTTTGGAAAATCTACTATTGTGACTCACCAAGTGATAATCTCCTCGGTTTCTTGTATTATAATTGTGTACAGCAAGATTTTGGTTAATATCATTCGTTTTTACATAAAAGGTAGCTACATACACATATAAGCAGGGTACAGTTGGGAGACCAAGTCTCTTGAACAATGGTCTACATTAATCTAATCTATTTACTCTTTGTATATGCCTAACCACTTTCTTTTGGATCTTAAACACCCTATCAAGGTTTTGTTTTGATGAATTACCCCATACTAAGATAGCATACCTAATATGTGACAGTAAGAGCCCATGGTAAGCTGTAAAAAGTAACTTTTTGTCATTCAATCTAGCGAGCTGTCACAGGACAAATACCCCAGATGAAATTTTACAAGATATTTTCTCAGTGTATGGTGCCCAGGTTTATCTTCTATCCAACAAAACTCCTAGAAATGCAATGTTTTCTTCCTGGTCTAGTTGATTATCATTTACAAACACGTTTATAGCCCTATCTTCATTTGAATTATGTTTGTTTTTGAATTGAAGGTATTGGCATTTTTTACTATTAATTGTTAATTTCAATTGATTTAAGAACTGGACAATGGACTGCACACTTATATGGGCACTTATTTCTAAATTATCTAGAATGGAATTGCTGAAAATGAGTGATGTATCATCTGTAAATAAAAGGGCTCTACCACTAATTAATTCTTTAGGTAAATGGTCAACATACAACAAAAAAAGCAATGGACCTAGTATTGAACCCTAAGGCACTCCAGCTAGAACCTCTAATTTATCAGATTTATTCTACTATACTATTCCCAACTACTGTAGTTAGTTCTAAACATTGTTTTCTCCCAATAAGATATGATTCAAACCACTTCAGCTCAACCCCATTTACACCTACATTTTGCAGTATTTCCAATAATGTTCTATGATTAACACAATCAAATGCCATTGATAGATCTAAGAAGATTGCAGTATCTTTATCACCTGAATCTATTACATCTTTTAGTTTTTTTAACTAGAGAAACTATGGCTGTCTTTGTTGATCTCCCTTTCTGGAAGCCATGCTGTTCATTACAGATAAAGTTAGCTTCTTGAAGGCGCAGAAGTAACCTATTTAGAACTACTCTTCAAAAATTTTACTTATTACATTTAAAATACTAATGGGCCTACAGTTTTCCACCTTTTCTGTATCACCTCTTTCAAAGATTGGGAAGATCTTCCCCTCTTTCAAATTATCTGGAACAACACCTTGTTCTAATGAATGATGATCAGATGAATCAAAGGGTCTAACAATTGATCTTTACATTCTTCAGAATTTTACTTTTATCCATTTCTACAGTTTTTTTATTATTCAAACTATCAATGATATTTGGCAACTCGTCTTGGGATACTGAATGGAATTTTAATTCATTCTGAACCCCCTCAGTATTCTACATGTTTGAATCACTAATACCTGTATTAAGAGATTTTTAAGATTCATAGCAACCAGTTGATAATATCTGTTAATGAAATTACAAATGTCTACACTATCATCAATATAATTGTTATTTTCGTTTATTATTCTGGGGACATTAGTATAAGCATCTACATGAGCTACTTGCCTATTTTTGTTTATTACATCCCACACTGCTGTGTGAAAGTACACACTATTATTCAAAATTTCAGCTGTTTTTTCTACATTTGGCTCTTTTCACTTCTTTTGTATAGTTTTTCTTTAGAGCTTTGTAATTATCTTCACATAACATATTTCTAGATAATTTGAATTCATCATATGCATCTTTAACCTTATTTCTTCCTGCAAGGATATCATCAGTTATCCACTCTTCAATTTCGTCTAATTTGTTTTTACAGGGACTTTTTTAACTGGACAACTTATAGTAATATGAAATCTTATAGTAGTTTATGCAATGATTTTATTTTGACCCTTATTAAGGCACAAGTTAGATGTAAGTTATAACACGAGCGAATGCAAGTGTTATAAATATCTCACGAGTGCTTTAATGACCAAATAAAATCGTTGCATACACTATTTTATCTACAACTAGTATACATTTAATTAAAAAAATTTCATTTTACCTGTGACTGTCAGAGATACCTAACCTCTCATCTCAAATATGAGAAGTTATAGTAGATTGTTAGGTTAAAGCAGCTGGTGTAGCATTTTGATCAAATCAGCTGATAGTTTCACAATATTGAATTACGATATTGATTCCATCAAAAATGCTTCTGATTGGTCCAGAACCCATGTTATAATGTAGAACCTGTACTATAATGAACTCATTATGCAACGGGTTTTAAAAAGCATTTCGAAAAGACAGCTGTTTTGGCATCAATTGTGAAACTGTAATGTATACATTATGACATGGTCGTAGATAAAAATATTAATGAATTTATCATATTTAAACTATTGCTATTGTAGACCCTTCTCCAGCTTTCTTGTAGCAGATTCTGCTTAAAACAATCTATATTTCCCTGTTCACATTGTTGAATTTCTTTCATCATTACTCTACTCTTTTTAATCGATTTATGACCTTGCAACCCCACCTCTAAGATTTGGTAGTCATGATCAGATAGTTCCGAGCTACCTAATCTTGTTTTAGAGTACTGTTTAATCTATATTGGTTATCAATTATTGTTTGTGATGTTCTTGTGTCTCTTGTATATTCATGAACTTTTATTTCTAAGTTATTCATATAGTAAATATTTTTAGGTTAGAAGGGATTTCTTATTGCTGATGATTGGGAAACATATCTTTTTCAATGTCTATGTAAATAATACTCAAATGTTTAAACTAAATAATTGAACTCCAGCAATTGGATTTGTCTACACTATGTTGTTATGATTATTAGTGACTTACTGTTTGTTGTTAATGTTAGGTTGGATTGGGTTTTGTTATGAATTTGGGAGTAGCCCATCATCTTCTTGTTTAGTATCATTTTAAATGTTATTAAATTTTAAAGGTATTTTTTCATGTAAAGTTTTCTGGATTAGGACATATAAAACAAGTTATTGGGGAGTTTAGATTTTAATTATTCATTTTCAATAGAAGTAATAGAATCGACTGGGTTTTCATGTTGGAATTGGTTTTACAGTGAAGCATTGTTTTGAGATTCAATATCAAACAGGATTGAGTCCCACGCTGGCTGATCTAGTAAAATAAAATAGAGCTAGTTTCTCATTCTTTTGCTCTCTCCTACACTCTCTTTACCTGTTCATTTTTCATTTATGGAATAGGCCTTCTGCGCAGGCCTGGAGGCAAGTCGAGAATTTTGATTCACTAAAAGTTGCATAGTTTTGTAGTTCCCATATAGTTTCTGAACATTGATTCCCACCAAGAGCTAGCTGTAGTTGTAGGCAAGCAACAGGCTTATTACTCGACGAAATTCCATGGAGCAAACAGCATGCTAGTTAGGATGAGTTTACAGTCTATATTTGAGGTTATGGTGACATGATAAATTTGTTTTTAGCCCCCTGTGCTGGGCAATGTTTATAATGTCAAATTTATTTTAATTATGTGATTTGAGAAGTTAATTTTAGGAAACCACCACTCACCTCATCCTTAGTTTGTAATCGTTTGTTTGGTTAGAGGATAACCCATTATGTACTTCACCGCTTTATAAGGTAACAACAATATATTTTTTATATGAAATACTTTGTTTGTGAATTGATATTTCTAGCTCATTGTTCTCATGTACGTAATTAATGTAAGCAATTGTTTGTCAGAATTCATAGGCTATGGATAAGACTTAGAGAAGTTTAGTATAAAAAAAGGAAGAGTTTAAATAATTAGATTTAAGTAAGACGTCAGTAGTAAAAGTTAGCATACTGTTTTCAAGGCAATATTAGTGTGATAAAAGATTATAAAATTGATGATGTAACTAAGTAACTCAACTTCCTTGTTGCTATAATAGATTAATGTGTACTATTTTTGAATACTGCAATGCTATGATACTTATGAAGTAAAGGTTAGGATTGTTTAATTGTTTAAATTGTAGGAATGTAGATGTGAAATTAAGCGACATAAATGTTTGGGATTTGTGGTTGTGAAAGTAAATTGGACATAGTAGTCTTCATTTCAAATTAAGGGTTTATTTCGTTATCAGATAGGAAGTTACAAAATTTGAAATTTTAGCGGTTCACAAAACGGAGCATTCCCAGATAGGAGCATTCCTGAATTGGAGTCTTCCCGAATTGTCGAGACTTCGAAACTTTGAGACTTTGAGTATTCCAGCATTGGAGAGTACGAGAATTGGAAGGTGCCTATTTTCCTGATTCGCAATTCCTGATCAAGGCTGTATTAGATCAATGATCTGACATGAACTACCTTGGAATTAGTAAGGATTATCGAACGAGGTAACAAATTTATTATATTTCTTTCTTCGATCAAAGTGAGTGCAACAAATTGTGGGGAACTATTAATTCAGTGAGATAATGAAAACGACGATATAATTTTCTTTAAATTAAAGTAATCTTTGAAAATGCGCAATAATTTTAAAGACTTGAGATAATGATAAGGTTAGACAGTAATGTTGATTGAAATGTATATTTTTTTTCCGATTTGGTTATTTTGAGGTTAATGAGGTGTGATTATATTTTTGAGTGGTTGTTTCCTAAACATGCACTTCATTTGGCTTGGTAACCTAGTTCCTCTTGGTTTTGTATTCATGGGTATTTAGCGGTGTTTTGGTGTACAAGCGTGTAGAAAGGAAATGTTTTCCTTTTTCCATGTTTTGCCTTCTAAATTTTTGGTTGTTTTCATCACCCCTAAATTTATTCTAAATTAAAACAAATTGATGCGGCAATTTACTGCGCCACTCTGCTCTATTGCTATGCTATTGCTATGCTATTGCTATGCTATTGCTATGCTATTGCTATGCTATTGCTATGCTATTGCTATGCTATTGCTATGCTATTGCTATGCTATTGCTATGCTATTGCTATGCTATTGCTATGCTATCAAATTATTAATATTATCACAAAGCTACATAACTTTTCTTAAATCTTTAGCTAACCTAACAAAGCATTGTCATTTGAAATTTGAACTTTGTCAAAGAATACCGATAATGCCTATGCAAAAAACTTGAGGAATAGTTAAGCCAGTTGTGTAAAATAACAGTGTAAGAAATAGTAATTGAAATATAAAGTGAATTTTGGAACATATCTTGAGATATTTTATAGTCTACAATGTCATCATCAGAAATGAGGTCACCAGTTAGGTCCCCAATTATTATGCCGACAAAAGCTAATTACTAGGATGTTAAAGCCCAAGTTGAGTCATGTGTAGATTTAAATGAGTTGTTTGTACAAACCCTGAATCCGGATTATTTGTCTAAGAATGAGTTAATTTTCGAATTCAAAACATTAGGGGTACCCAGTAGTATAACAAAGAATTCTAGTAATGATGAGTTGAGGGCTAAATACCGTTTAGCAATTAAAGAACCAGATCCTAAAATATGTAGAATAGTATATTCTGCAGAAAATTGTGAAGAGGCTTTTGGAGCAATTTTAGAACAGTTAAGGAATTTAGATAGATATCTTGAGGAATTACCTAAAGAAAAAGAAATTGTAGATAAACGTGGAGTTATAAAAGGAATTAGCAAATATTTGCATATTTTGAACAGAATTACTCATTTATTAGTATATGCTAAAGAAGCCGTTAATGAAGATTTAGTGAAAAAGCTAGAGAAATTATTTGAAGATGTGAAACGAATTTATGATTTGATTTTGACTATACAGAGTACTGCTAGAAGTAGAGCACCGTCACCCATACCGACTAGCCTAACTTTACCTAGGGCAAACCTTTCATTCAATTTCACGCCCAATAGGCCCGAAATTATAGAAGAAACATCACAAGTGATAGATAAATATTTTTCAGGTCAAGTTAGCACATACGCATTACAGTTAGCCAAGACACCTACATTTAGCATGACAAACATGTATAATATAGACTGCCTAATCCAATTGAATGTGTAATTAGAGAAATACCTAGTGCGGAAGGATTAGTAGTTGAGGATTTATTGAATTCTATCTCTGCCACTTTGAAAATTAAAGAACGCGCTTGTCTTCCTGATACCGATTTGTTACATTTAATTCAGCCTTTTGCTATAGGACCCCTTGCTGATAGAATAACGTTAGCTTTACAAAATAATATTACTTTTGATCGTTTTCATGCTGATGTCTTATTTCAATTTATTCCACAAAGATTGACACTGTCGCCGCATCAACCAGTTTTGAAAGAAAGCCGCAAATACAGTTATTAAAAAAGCCAGGTAGTGATGTGAAATGTTATAGTTGTCAAAAATTTGGTCATTATTCTCTGTGATTGAGAGGGAAAAATTTTATAGGCTTCAAAGTTCAGGTGAACCGCTGCCCAGTTATATTTTGTCTATTAAAGAGTCAGCCGCATTATTAAGACTGGGGAAATCAGAGCATGAAATAGTAGGTACTATAGTTTCTGGATTAAATCCTGAGGAACGCTCAAGATGTATTTTTCAATTTAGACCGCGCACTTTTGACAACTTGAATGAAATGTGTGTGCAACCCCAGAATGTTACGTATGCTGATTTCGAGAGGGAACAGATGGAATTGGCGACAAGTTATAATAGGTCTGTACAAAATCAGAAGTCATTACAAACAGTGCCAGTAAAATGTTTTAATTGTCAGAAAATAGGGCATGTAGCTAAAGTATGTAGGTCAGCACCTATTAATCAATCTATTAATTTTAGAAATAGAGCCCAAATAAGTGACACTGTCGCCGCATCAACCAGTTTTGAAAGAAAGCCGCAAATACAGTTATTAAAAAAGCCAGGTAGTGATGTGAAATGTTATAGTTGTCAAAAATTTGGTCATTATTCTCGTGACTGTAGAAATAAAAAGAGTTGACTATCTGCGCGAAATAGTAATCTTGGAAAACAGTTTAAAAGAGATTATATTGAATCAAAGGTACAATCTAAGGTACAAGAGTTAAATAATACTTCAGATTTCATTAATAGCGCACAAGAAGATGTCTCAAAAAAGTTACTAGGCTCTAAATTAAATTCAAATAAAACAAAGCCATTGTCAGATAAAACATTTGGGAAAGATAAAATTAAACCTGTTGCAAGTAGAATTATTCCTTTTATTAGTTGTGAGTTAGGTTTGCCAGCTAGAAATTTTCCTGCTTTACTAGATTCTGGTGCCGTTAGGAGTATTATTTCAAAATCGACTTTACAAGATCTGTTAGTTGTTAATCCTTCTTTAAAATTGTGGGGACTAAAAGCAAAAGCTGCAATGTCCATTTTTTTTCGAAATTGAGTTATTGGTACCACTGCATGCTGTATTGTGTCTAGTTTTAGAATATCGAACTCTTAGAAGCAAAATCAGCTTGGAAATACTTTATTTTAATATCTGAAAAGTGGCCTTAGATGCAAAGTCTGCAAAATCCAAGTTCAAATGTTGACGTCTGTGAAGCAAAACCGACAAAATCCAATTCCACCAATCAGAGTCCGTAATTTAGTCATGTGATCACTTTCAGTGATGGCCGCATGACCGCATCGTTCTATTATTGTTTACTGTCTGTGAATGATTGTAGTTGAAAAGTTTATTAAATTATTCATAGTTTTAATAAGCTTTTTAAAAGTAAAAGTGTAATGGAACCTGACAAAGAAGATGGCATTTCACCTGTATCACCTAGTAAAGCTTGGAAAAGGCAGCGTCGTCCTGAAAAGTGGAAAAGAAATGTCGCTAAGAAATTGAAGTTAGTGTAGGCCTAGGCTAGTATTATAATCCTATGAGTGGGCATAGTTTTCTTGGCTGTTTCTGATATTGCAATCCTATTTAAAGCACTGAAATGTTAGCATTGCCGTACTTTCTATAGATGGTTTTCATACAGTAACATTTCATTTTCTTTATTACAGATATGAAGCACACAATCTGCCAAACTACCCTTCGTGTGGTCACCATACCAAAAGTTATCAATGTAGTGTACTGTCAATGAAGCAATGCTTGGATTTTCATACCAATTTTTATAAGAACAAAGATAGGCAATCCCAGAACAATTTCATTTTGCAATACACGAAAGTAAAGCCAGTTCAAAGAAGAAGGCCCAAGACTAACAAAAATAATCCAAAATCTTTTAGTACAACATTTTTTGTCAGAAAAAATGAAAATAATGACTTGATTCCTGTTTGCCAGAAGGCGTTCCTACAGATTCTTCAAATAAAAAGAGCACGAGTTGAGTTTGTTTCAAAGAACTTTCTAAAAAGTGGGTTTGTACCAAATGAAACCAGAGGGGGAGACAATGTATCAAAGAAATTCATTGACAAGAAGCAGGCAATCTTCAAGTTTATTTCTTCTTTGACTTGCAGTGACATGCATTATTGCCATTCAAAAAGTGGACGTAAATATTTACCTGCTGAGCTTAACATAGCAGAACTGCATAAAATATACAATGGAAAAGTTGAAGAAAATTTGAAAGTGAAAGAATGTTACTTCAGGTATGTTTTCAACCGGAATTTCAACATCGGCTTTGGCAACCCACGTTTGGACATGTGTTCAACTTGCATCGAACTGAAGGAAAGGATGAAACTTGAACATGATCCTCAGAAAAAACAAGAACTTCTCATTCAAAGAACAATACACAAGAAGAGAGCAAGAGAATTTCTTGACCTTTTGAAAGAAGATGACCTGGAAGTAATGAACATATCATTCGACTGTCAGAAGAATTTGCTGCTACCAAAAGTCCCGGATCAGGAAGCCTATTATAGGTGGCAGATTTATCTTTATAATCTCACCGCTGTAAAAGGTACTTCTAAAGATAAACTTACAAAAGAAAACTGTACCAGCTATTTATGGACAGAAGATCAGCACAAGAAAGGATCGAGTGAAATCTCTTCATGTATCTTCCACTTATTAATCAACACTGATTTCAACCGTAAAACAAAACTGCGGCTCTTTGCGGATGGATGTGGGGGGCAGAATAAAAATCAGATCCTCCTTGCCATGTGCTCAAAATGGCTTTTGGAAACTGCATCAACTATCAAGACTATTGAACTCATTTTTCCAATTCGTGGCCATTCATTCATGCCACCTGATAGGGTGTTCAGCCACTATGAAAAAAAATTAAAACTCTGCAGCAAATAGAAAACCCTGACAAATATGTAGAGATAATATCTAGTTTTTCAACTGTAGTGAATGTGGGTACTGATTGTCACATCCATGACTGGCGTGAAGAGGCTTACAGAGTTTTCAAGCCTGTAAATAACTGGCATTTCAAGTTCGCACCAACCAAACGATTTTTCCTCAAGAGATCAGTTAAAAATAGAGGCCAGGTTGTTGTGAAGGGGGAGAACTTTTACTATCATGAGATGTGCCAGTACAGATCTTTGACGAAATTGAAGTTAAAAATAGCTGATATTAAGCCTAGGTTGATTACTCCCGGAAAGGTTGGATTAGTGAAAAAAGTAAAACTGACTGATGTTCGAAGACTTCTTCAAGTCCACTATGGACCGAATTGGATTAGAGACGAGAGTTTGAACTTCTACAAAAAACTTCTCAAGAAGTATGATGGTGACCAGGAAGATGCTGATGAGTATCAAGACGTAGTAGAACCTGAGTGTGAAGAGACCGAAGAATCACCGGAGACTATAGTATAGACAAAGCCAATTTAACTTCAATTTTCATTACTTCATTCGTTTTTTTTTAAAACCCTTAATACTTCTTTTTTTATTTGTAATAAACAAATTACTTTTTAATCCTTGTGTAAGTTTCTTATTTCCTTGAAAACTGAGTAATATTATGTTTGAGGCAATGCTAACATTATGGTTAACAGTGCTGAATTTCAATATAATGTTAAAATAGGTGGTGTTAGATCTAAATGCCTAAGATACATTCATGATCTAAAGCAGTAAAATAAAAGGTTGGTAGCAAAATCAGCAAAATCCAAAACTTGAAAGCAAAACCAGCAAAGTCACAACTAAAAACTGCTGTAACCACTCAACAAATGAGTTTTCAGTCATAATACTTTGTGAAAGTTCATTATTAATATATTAGAATTTATAGAAAAAAATTCAGCCTTCTACCTTTGGTGAAACTACCTCAAATTTTCTTTTGGCTGTCCTGTAAAATCCACTTAAGTGGACTTTGCAGCTTTTGCTTTTAGCCCCCACAATTGCAGAAAGAAAAGATTAAATGTACCACCGCAAACAAAGGGCAACTTGTTCTGAGTCAGTACACTTGAAAATTAAAATTGAAAATTTTAGTTGGAAACACAATTTTTTTTTATTTGCGACAACTTATCAGTACCAGTAATAATAGGTTGTGATTTCATAGGAAGCAAGGGGTGAGAAAACTAGAGACAAAATGGAATCAGATGAGTCAGTTGCTAGTAGTTGAATCATTTAGTTCAGATTTTGAGGAACATTCATATTATAGTTTAAAAAGGGGAATAGTTTAAGTAGTTTTGCGAGACTATAGTTTAAGAAATCACTAATTGTAATTATTTTTGAACATCACCTTTAGGTTTTCACACTATATCATCACCTTTATTTAGAGATTTGACACATACGCATGGTGCCATATTTTGATCTTTACTTATATATTGTTTAGGACCTCTTAGTTTATGTATTAAGTCTGTTGGCATCTGTAGGGTTGCAGCCACTTCACTATAGTTGTTTAGGAGATTGATTTGATTTGTTTCACATCACCTCATCAGATTGAATTGTTACCACATTTAGTCAGATAAGTTCACCTGTGATACCAGTATTTGTTGATCGTCTTAGGCGATGTTTCACACTGCAAAAGGGGGGGAAAATTGTTATGAATTTGGGAGTAGCACAAATTTTTTTTTTAATTTACCTTGGATCATTGTCTTGTTTAGTATCATTTTAAATGTTATTAAATTTTAAAGGTATTTTTTCATGTAAAGTTTTCTGGATTAGGACATTTAAAACAAGTTATTGGGGAGTTTAGATTTTAATTATTCATTTTCAATAGAAGTGATAGAATCGACTGGGTTTTCATGTTGGAATTGGTTCTACAGTGAAGCATTGTTTTGAGATTCAATATCGAGCAGGATTGAGTCCCTCGCTGGTCTAGTAAAAGAAAATAGAGCTAGTTTCTTATTCTTTTGCTCTCTCCTACACTCTCTTTACCTGTTCATTTTTCATTTACAGAATAGGCCTTCTGCGCAGGCCTGGAGGCAAGTCAAGAGTTTTGATTCGCTAAAAGTTGCATAGTTTTGTAGTTCCCATATAGTTTCTGAACATTGATTCCCACCAAGAGCTAGCTGTAGTTGTAGGCAAGCAACAGGCTTATTACTCGACGAAATTGCATGGAGCAAACAGCATGCTAGTTAGGATGAGTTTACAGTCTATATTTGAGGTTATGGTGACATGATAAATTTGTTTTTAGCCCCCTGTGCTGGGCAATGTTTATAATGTCGAATTTATTTTAATTATGTGATTTGAGAAGTTAATTTTAGGAAACCACCACTCACCTCATCCTTAGTTTGTAATCGTTTGTTTGGTTAGAGGATAACCCATTATGTACTTCACCGCTTTATAAGGTAACAACAATATATTTTTTATATGAAATACTTTGTTTGTGAATTGATATTTCTAGCTCATTGTTCTCATGTACGTAATTAATGTAAGCAATTGTTTGTCAGAATTCATAGGCTATGGATAAGACTTAGAGAAGTTTAGTATAAAAAAAGGAAGAGTTTAAATAATTAGATTTAAGTAAGACGTCAGTAGTAAAAGTTAGCATACTGTTTTCAAGGCGATATTAGTGTGATAAAAGATTATAAAATTGATGATGTAACTAAGTAACTCAACTTCCTTGTTGCTATAATAGATTAATGTGTACTATTTTTGAATACTGCGATGCTATGATACTTATGAAGTAAAGATTAGGTTTGTTTAATTGTTTAAATTGTTTAAATTGTAGGAATGTAGATGTGTAATTAAGCGACATGAATGTTTGGGATTTGTGGTTGTGAAAGTAAATTGGACATAGTAGTCTTCATTTCAAATTAAGGGTTTATTTCATTATCAGATAGGAAGTTACAAAATTTGAAATTTTAGCAGTTCACAAAACAGAGCATTCCCAGATAGGACCATTCCTGAATTGGAGTCTTCCCGAATTGTTGAGACTTCGAAACTTCGAGACTTTGAGTATTCCAGCATTGGAGAGTACGAGAATTGGAAGGTGCCTATTTTCCTGATTTGCAATTCCTGATCAAGGCTGTATTAGATCAATGATCTGACATGAACTCAATACCTTGGAATTAGTTAAGATTATTGAACAAGGTAACAAATTTATTATATTTCTTTCTTTGATCAAAGTGAGTGCAACAAATTGTGGGGAACTATTAATTCAGTGAGATAATAAAAACAACAATATAATTTTCTTCAAATTAAAGTAATCTTCAAAAATGCGCAATAATTTTAAAGACTTGAGATAATGATAAGGTTAGACAGTAATGTTGATTGAAATGTATATTTTTCCGATTTGGTTATTTTGAGGTTAATGAGGTGTGATTATATTTTTGAGTGGTTGTTTCCTAAACATGTGCTTCATTTGGCTTGGTAACCTAGTTCCTCTTGGTTTTGTATGCATGGGTATTTAGCGGTGTTTTGGTGTACAAGCCTGTAGAAAGGAAATGTTTTCCTTTTTCCACGTTTTGCCTTCTAAATTTTTGGTTGTTTGCATCGCCCCTAAATTTATTCTAAATTAAAACAAATTGATGTGACAGTTTCTTATTGTTGATATTGATCAACTTTTTGATATTGTATGTGGTATTAAATTAACTTTTCCAATGTTTGTAAATAATAAGTTACCTACTATAATTTAGAATTGAGTTGAACTCCAGCAATTAGTTTTATCTATAGGCTATCTTGACTTACATTCTTGCATATTTATTTCAGGAAGCTCAGCAGAGTTGGAAGAAATGGACAATTCTGACAAGGATGTTGACTATAACCCTGATGAACAAAATGATAGCTTGTACTCATCAGCTAGTGAGCAGTCAGAAATTTATTGCAACCAGCCTCAAGCAGCAGCTTACCAGATAGTAGATGCAGCCGCACAGCAAATATGCAATGAAAAAGGATGTAAATGAAAAAAACAAGGTAGGAAATCCACCAGAAACAGAATACTGAGAAACTCTGGGAAGGAATATATTGGTCATCATGGCAAAAAGAAAGAAGCTAAAGTCATGGTGAAACTTGATGGTAGACATAACTGTAAATACAAGTGTGGTGAAAACCAGTGGCGGCTTCTCCATTTGCGCGCTCAGACAACGCCCTCCCAGATAAAATAATAAAAGTAAAAATTTAATTTAATATGAAAATGAGCATTATAATATTCTGTGATGAATACTCTTTTCTATGCAGTTTAAATATTATGTCATCCACAAGTGAATGAATGAAGACTTGTGTGTGGGTAATGAGGTGAATGATTACACATAGATGCCAGATGGAGGAGTGGGATTCGAACCCATGACCGCTTAAACAACAGCAATCTGAAGTTGTGACACCCCAACCAACTGCGCTTAGCGGCCAGCCAAGACTGAATAAGTTGATAACTCATGGCTCAGGTGATTTGGATTCCATCCTGAATGTTAGGAGAGGGAAAACTGACTTTAGAGAGGTTTTGTGAGGATGATGAGTGGAACCAGATAGCACTGATATATCTATACATATTAGTGCCATATAGCTTCACTTGGGCGCCATCCTTGCAAGGCTTGCAAACATTACATATTGAAATTTACCACAATGCTATGAAACTATTACCAACTTGCCTCCATCATTCAAATTGTACCATCCTAACTGAGGTTAAATAGTTCATAAACAATACAGTATTTATCAATTGTTGAAGTGTAATAGTGGATTATTGTATAATATAGTTTAATTGGAATTCAGTTATGAAGCTCTGACCATAGTTTGTGCAAGTGGTTGATTTCAATAATGAAAGTGAATGGATGAGTTGAAATTCTGAAAAACCTTTTGTTCATGAACATCTGTGCTCTTTCAACATGCATGCTTTGTAATAAGCCTAATAGGTTTTATTCTTTTCGATATTGTTTTACTCGTATTAGTAGGCATGAGTGAAATTCTACTCATACAAGTTCCAACCTATCCAATGTAACTGCAGGTGTGGCCTCATACTGTATTCTTATTTAGCAGTGGCGGCATCATGAAAAGCTGTAGACAATATATTTTGAAATTATTAGCTACTACCACAAACAGTATTGACTTTGAATCTAGGTTGGAACTTAAAAAATTAGGCCCACCTAGGATTTATTGATAATTGATTGTTGAAAATGCTGAATTTCAACAAATTTGTAATCAAACATTTTGCCGAGCAGAAAGAGAGGCAGATGGATTTCATTTACAAGACCATCAATTGAGCTTTCAAACTGAACTGGTAAGTTTTTTATTTAATCTTATTGTTGATGGTGGGCTAGTGATTTACTTGATTTACCTCCTTTATTATTTTCCAAGTGCCTGTATTTAATTCTATGATTTGACATGAATTTTTCTCATGACTTGACTCAAATCATGAGAAAATTATCATTTGGATTTTACATTCCTTATAGACTAGCAAAAAATTTCATATCATCTACTACCAATCTTTTGCCCCTCCAATCTGGAAAGTCACCAGCCGCCACTGGTGAAAACATCAATGATCTAGAGTGGCAGAAAGTTTTTAATGAATTTTGGTCTCTTGCAAATTGGAATTTGCAATCAGCATTTATAAGCTCTTGTGTAACATCAAAACAACCAGCTAGAAAGAAGAAAGATGCAATTAACTCCAAGCAGATGACAAAAATTGTTACTCTGAAGGGATTCAGAGTATGTAAATTATTCTTCATTCAAACTTTAGGCATTTCCCACAACAGATTCGATCTTGTGACAGGAAAAATGAGTGAAACTGGCATTGTACCTATAGATAGTCGAGGTAAAGGGGAGAAGAAAAATAAAATTGATGAACTCCTGATAAATCAAGTTAAAGAACACATCCACTTGTTCCCCAAATACTGTAGTCACTACAGTAGGCATTATAATCCAAAAAGACAATACCTGTCACCAGATCTCTCCATTTCTATAATGTATAAGTTATATTGTGATTGGTGTACAGAAAATGGATATGATAATATGAAAGAGTGGTGTTACCATAATATTTTCAATACTTGCTTCAATTTGAGTTTTCACCAACCACACACAGACATTTGTAACAAGTGTGACAATTTTGCAGTTAAATTGAAACATGAAACAATCTTGTCTCAAACTAAACTTGAACAAGAACTTCATCACAGAAAGGCTCAATTAGCTGTTGAGCAGAAAGAATGACAAGAAGCATGCTGGGGATGATGTTGAAATTTTCACTTTTGACCTTCAAAAAACATTGCCAACACCTTCTCTCACCAGTAAAAAAGTGTATTACCTAAGAGTTTTATGGACTTATAACCTAGGAATCCAAACCTTAAAACTGGTGATGCTTCTATGTTCATGTGGAGTGGAAACATTGCATCCAGAGGCTCCCAAGAGATTGGCTCCTGCCTCAAAAATTATTGTGAGAAAATGAATATGGTACTAAACACATTATTGCATACAGTGATTGCTGCTGTGGTCAAAACCGCAACAAGAACATCTTGAAATACTGGATGTATATAATAAGACAGAGTCAATCATTGGTGGTTATTGACCACAAATTTCTTGAGCCAGGGCATACCTATATGGAGTGTGACCAAGATTTTGGTCGTATAGAGAAACAAAAGAAGTACCATAACTGTATTTATGTTGCTCAAGATTGGATGGAAATAGTTAAAAAAACATCCAAGAAGTCCACTGTTAATGAAATGAAGAAAGATGACTTTCTCTCAATTACACCTATGAATGAGATAACAAAGAGTATTGCCAACAAAGACAATGATGGAAATAAAATATTATGGAGGAACATAAGATGGATAAGGGTTGAGAGAAACCAACCTCTCAGAATGTATTTCAAGGAGAGTCTGAATAAAGATATCCCTTTCTGAAGTGTGAATTATGCAAAACAAATGATTGGTAGACCATCAGCGGTGGCTGCTCTACTGTTACTGCACCCACATGGTGTGAAGATTAAGTTCACAAAGTATAAAAATCTTCAAGAGTTGAAATCGCTCATCCCACCAGTACATCACAACTTTTTCCGTGACCTCAGCCATGATGGGGCAGAGAGACCTCATGCTCGTGGATGTGGTCCTCATGAAGATTACAGCGATTCCAGTGATGTACTTTCAAGTGACTGTGAATGAGTTACTTTTTTGAAACTGGATATTTTCTTTGAAATTATCATTTTATAATCTAACAATATAATATTATTATCATTTTATTATCCAAAAAACTTGTATTTACAATAATAATAAGCAGCTACACTTGCTCAAAAAAATATTTTTGTCACACCTGTTTTTTTACCTCAAAATATATTTGACAAAATCAGGTAAGTGATTTTGATTTACTGATATTAATGGAACTGTCCATTATAAAAGTGTCCTAATCAATTTTACTTGATAAACAAAAACATCTTGTATGATAGAAATGATCAATTTGTTAAGAAACTGAATGTGGAATTTTTTATTACTTCTTGAACTTTGTTGTCCATTTTCCAGAAATGGTGTTGATGTCACTTACCTGGTTTTTGTTTTAAGCCCCTCATTTATCATCTCTTAAATCTTCTGTCATTTTATTCTGTGTTGCAAAGTCTGTATTGAAATCTCCTACTACAATAATGTTTGTAAAACAAGTAGTAGTAATCTCTAAAAGTATAATATCCCTTAAATCTTCTGTCATTTTATTCTGTGTTGCAAAGTCTGTATTGAAATCTCCCACTACAATAACGTTTGTAAAACGAGTAGTAGTAATCTCTAAATGCCTATTGAATAGTTTGCAAAAATTGTTCCATTCCCCATTTGGTGACCTGTAAATACCTTACACAGCTACTTTGAAATTATTGTCAATGTTTACTCTCAAACCAGTAACTTCTAAATCCATTTCCACAGCAAATTTCTCTGCATATTCTTAGCACTTTTAGTGAAGATACCTACTCCCCCGCTTCAATGAGTAGATGTCCTGCAATATGATGCTTTCAATGAATAGTTTGGAATATCAAGTTGTGACAATTCATCTTCTTTTAAGCCATGCTCTGTGAAAAAAACTATATCAGGAACCTCTTGTTTCAAAAATATGATTCTATTTATTTTGTTATGAATGTATTGAATATTCTGATGGAGCACAGTGAGTACTTCCCTATCATCCCTTATTACTTTATCATTGCTTTTGCATATTGAAGTAGATCTACTTAATCTCTTAGAATCTTGGGAGCCTATCAGATTGTTACAAGAGTTCCTTCCACTATGACATTAAGGGTGTTGTAGTTTACTTTGATGACATTTTAGTTGCAGCAGAAACAGAAGAGGAACATGATAAAATAGTTAATAAACTTATTAAAAGAGCAAGATTGTTGAATGTTAAGTTTAATATGTCTAAAATGCAATATAAGTTGAAAAATGTCAAGTTTCTTGGACACATTTTCTCCAAACAAGGTTTGAGTCCTGACCCATCTAAAATTGAGGCTGTCTTAAGGTTAGAACCTCCCATAACCAAAAAGGGTTTACAAAGAATTTTGGGTATGGTGAATTACTGTCATAGTTTTATACCTAATTTATCTAATCTCTCTGCCAATCTTAGGCAGTTGCTCAGAGGTGGAGTTGAATTTTTTTTGGTTACCATGTCATATTTATGAGTTGAACAAAATCAAACATGTCTTGACAACAGCACCAGTCTTGGAAAATTTTGATGAGAAGTTAGATATTAGCATTCAGTATGATGCATCTAAGGATGGTTTAGGTAGCAGTCTATTGTAGAAAGGTCGGCCAGTGCGTTATGCATCTTGCAGGCTAAAAGATTGTGAAAAGAATTACTCTCTGACTGAAAAGGAATTGCTAAGCATTGTTGAGGCCTGTAAGAAATGTCATGAATATATTCATGGCAGAACTAAAATTCAAATTTTCACTGACCACAAACCCCTTATTGCGATTTTGAATAATAAAAATATTAGTAGTATTGGGTCTGCCAGGCTACAAAGAATGAAGTTAAAGTTATTGGAGTATTACTTAGATGTAACATACATTCAAGGTGAAGATTTGCTTGTGGCTGACACTTTGTCTAGAGCATATTTGTGTGATCCTGTACAAGATGATGAAACCCTGCTTGAAGTTGTTCATGGTATTATGCAGTGCATTAGTATCAGTGACTCTGATAGGAAAATTTTCAAAGCAGCAACAGATGCCAATCCTATACTGTCTGTAGTAAGAAAGAATGTAAAAGATGGTTGGCCAGTGAGTGGTAGACAGGCATCTGATGATGTAAATTTGTTATAGAATTAAGAATGAACTTAGTGTTATTGATGATTTACGATTTTTCAACAGTAAGGTTAGTTGATCCAACTAAATTGAGGTCTAAAACTCTCTGTTATATGAGAGTCATTTGGGTGTGACCAAGACAAGTGCTAGGGCATGACAAACTTATTATTGGCCAGGTATGACAAAGGATATTGAAAATTTTGAGTTGAACTGTAAGTGTGTGAAAAATACAGGCCAGCCAATGTCAAAGAGCCAATGCTGTTAAGAGATATCCCTGATACCCCATTCAGCATAGTAGCTGCAGATATTTGTGAATTTAATAATCCAAGTTATTTGTAGCATGTAAGTGGAAAAGGCTGAAAGTCCAAAAAATTAAAAAAATATTTTTTAAGTGAAATAGATTGTTAGTGCCAAGCCCAATTTTATAGATAAAGCTGTAAGTGCCTGGGAAGTCTAGTTTAGTTACTACAATGTTTGATAGATAACGTTCATGGTGGAAGTCTCAACTGATGTTTACTGGAAAAGGCTGAATGTGCCATCATGCTTTTGAGAGAGGGATTTGCCATGACAGTAGTTAGTTGACAAAAGGTTACTGGTTGAAGCACATGTGTTTACAGTATTGCATGTTATGTATTCTTCTTAGTTTTTACTTATCAGTGTTTACATGTGATGTGAAATGTTTTCTACATTCAAGTTGTACATGTAAATAATATTCTTTCAACATTACTGATTTTTTCACTTAGGCTATTCATAATGGCTCAGAATGCAAATCCAGTCCCTCAAATTGCATGTAAATGCAAATATAAATGTAATGAACTCTTAGATGAACACAAAATACTTTTATTTAATATACTGTATAAACTCAAGCCAGAATAACAAGGGAGTTATTTAATTAACAAAATGGTCTTACAAAAAATTTGATGCAGGTGTAATGGTACATATGATAAGCCTGAAGAAAGCAGATGCCAAGCAACCATCAGTTATTTCATTCCTTATGGTAAAGGGGAGAATGAATATTCAGGTCTGTTCGAAAATATTCATCAACATTTTTGCTATTAAACCCAAAAGACAAGTTCTGCAAACAAAGCTGAAGCAAGGTTGTTGAGTGGATTTTTAAGAGGTAAAAATCCAAAGTCAAATGAACATAAGTTTAAATTTACTAATAATGACTATAATCTGGTGAAAGCTCATATTAATAGTTTCCCATGTCATGAGAGTCACTACTTGCAAAAAAAAATACTTGTGAATTTTTGTCTCCTGATCTGAATGTGCACAGACTATTTAAAGCAATCCAAATAAATTATCCCAACAGCAAAATTAACTACCACTTCTATTCCAAAGTCTTTCACAAATATTTTACAAAGCTCAAATTCCATCAACCAGTAGTTGATTCTTGCAATAAATGTGACAAATTAAAAGCACTAATTAACACTGCTGAGAATAATGAAGACAAAGCTGGAGCAAAAAATTGGAACTAATTTGGAACTACACCATCAAAAAGCAGAAATGGCTCGATCAATGATGTCAGAAGACCTTACATTCTCTCAAATTCCTGGAGGTTCTTTTACAACACTTTGCATGGACTTGCAACAAGTGATGTTTGTTCCAACTCTCATACATAGTACCTTGTTCTATTCAAGACAACTTTCCACATACAACCTGGGAATACATATGGGGGACAATAGTAGAGGTTTTATGTGCATTATCAGGTCTACTTGATTCCTCCTCAAGTAATGACTGATTGATATCAGGATTTTCTCCTGATTGACTAGACTCAGTCAGGAAATGGGCGGGGTTAGGAAAAGAGGCCACACTCTTCTTAGGCTTATTCTGCTCTTTAGCAGTTTTATCCTGGCCTACTACTTCTTTCCTTCATCTGGGGGCTTCTGCTTGTGGACAGGGCGAGCTGTCACTAGGTAAGGAAGGAATGGTTGGTTCTGTTATGAAACTAGGAATACTTGGACAGGGTTGGAACTGCACTGTCTGTTAACCACTTGGCATGGGTGTAGGTGACAAGCTTTGGCTGTCTGCAACTGCTGAGCTCTTTGAGGATACACTTCTCAATCTGAGAAGTGCTTTGTAAGGGTATAGGATCGAACACTTGCAGTCTACAACCGCTCAATTCAGGGGCAACACTCTTTGCTGGTCTGAAACCTCTCTGAGAAGGAGGAAGAAAGGATACCTGCAGTCTGCAAATACAAATGGGATTTGTTGCATGTCTGAAACTGTGACGAGAAAATGGAGGAAAGGATAGGTATGGTCTGCAACCGCAAAGGGTACTCATTGCATGTCTGTAACCACTATGAGAGAATGGAGGAAAGGATATATGGTATGCAGTCTGGAACCACAAAAGGGGCTTGTTGCGTGTCTGTAATCATGACAAGAAGGTGTAGGAAGGGATGTATGCAGTCTGCAACCACAAAAGGTACTTGTTGCATGTCTGAAACTGCAACGAGAGGATGGAGGAGAGGATATATGCAGTCTAGAACTGCACTAGGGGCTCACTGCATGTCTGTAACCATGGTGAGAAAGGTACTGGAAATGGATATGCAGTCTGAAACCACATGAGAGGTTCAAGGAAGTTACTATGGGGATAGGGACGAACAGTTCCAGTCTGTAACTGCTAAATTTGGAGCTTGATACTCTTTTCTAGTCTGAAACCACTCTGAGATAGAGGATTGAGCATATTGTGTCTAAATGTTTAAATTATTGGAAACTGTGTTCATGCTGGGTGCAAAAAATGTTGACTGATGAGCACAAAACCAAAAGATTGAGCAATGCATTATACAGTAATGAGGGGGATGATTTTCTAAGCCATATTGTCACAGGCAATGAAACATGGGTAGCCCACATTACACTGGAATTGAAGCAGCAATCAATGGAATGGTGGCATTCATCATCCCCTAGGGAAGTGAAATTCAAACAAACAATTTCTGCTCAGAAAATCATGTGCACTGTGTTTTGGGACAGAAAGGGGGTGTTGCTGGTCAATCTTTTGACTCATGGTGACACAATCAATGCAGCAGCATGCTGTGAGACATTAAAAAAACTGCGCCACTCAATTCAAAACAAAAGGCATGGCATGCTGAATGCAGGTGTCATTTTGCTCTACAATAATGCCCATCCACACATAGCAAATCAAACACAAGACCTTATCACTTCTTTTGGCTGGAAACAATTGGACCACCCTCCATACAGTCTTAATCTAGCACCAAGTGACTATCATTTTTTTTATGCACTTGAAGAAGCATCTGGCGGGGCAGCGCCATTCCAATGATGACAAAGTGAAAACAACTGTGAAGCAGTGGTTGTCTAATCAGGCAGCAAGCTTCTTTGATGATGGCATACAAAAGCTGGCCCCAAGAAAATAACCAAAAAATATATAATTCTGATAAATGTACAGACAAAACTCTAATTTTATTTATATAGATTACATTACTAGGCTGGAAAATAATGTTTTGCTGGTCGAGCATATGATAGTTAATGCACAAGGTGCAGCTGAGTGCAGAAACATGAATATGTGAGAACCGGCAAAAGTTTACAGCCGTGTAATGTACGATATTTTTTGTTACACTTGATACAGGGGTGCCCACCCCCCCTAAGCCTCATGACGCACCCCCCCCCATAAATTTAGCACCAACATCCCCCATAAATTAGCCCCCCCAAAAAAAAATGTTAAAAAAGCACCCCGTATTCTTTCTAAAACTAAAAGAAGATTTTTATAACTATTGAAAAAATTCAAACCCAGTCAATAATATACAAAATGTATGTATATTTCTTGAGATTCTTTACATAGGTAACATTTTTTTGTAAAGGTAAAAAAGAAATATCAATGAAATGAATATATGAACTTCTGCATAATAAAGTTAATTGCAAAATAGCTAAATAAGAATTTGAACCTTAATGGTTTTTAAACAATAAAATATTATTACAAATACACAATGTTCAATAAAAATGATACCTATAAGTTTATGTTCGGTGTACCAGTTACATTAAGGTTAAATAATTCTCCAAAGTTGTTCCTTTAAAGGAAGTGAAAACAATGAGTTAATAACTTCATTTGTAAAACACAGAAATTCAAAATACTAAGTCATTTATTGGACAGTAGTTGAACAACAGGTTATTTACTTAGTGTAGTATCTTGGGAGAATTTATGTATGGATGAAGTACATAAAAGGCACACATTTAATGTATAGTTATTTACAACACACAATCGAAAGAAGTGTCTTTCAAAAACAAAATAAAGAGATAGTTATGAAAAATTACTGAATTTTTAGTACAGTATTTAGTAAGTTTTGCTATAGCAGTTCTTACTTATTAGTAAGTAGTTATCGTAAAATACATGAAAAACATCAACAGTTTGAAGTCAAACATTTTAAATTTGTAGGCTGTGACCATCTACAAGTTAGCTAGGCACCTTCTAAGCTTGTTAAATCTATCTAAACCCCACATAGAAGTTTTTGTCTTTGGGATGAGAAACCTTTCAATTATTTCTACGTTAGAAATAGACTCAAGTACATCTTTTTCTGCAGCTAGAACCATTAGATTGGACAACCATGAGTCTCCCATAGCTGATCTGAGTCTGTTTTTCATCATTTTAAATCGACTTATTGCTCTTTCTGCTGATTAACTAGTAACTGTTAAGGAGAGTAAAGTTGTATAAATCACTTTCAGAGCACTCGCTTAGCATCTTGCTAAGTTTGAATAATAACTTCCTGCACAAATCCTAAACATAACTATTTTAGCTAATTCATATTCACTTGTATGATAATAATAATTATAAAAATATATTTTCATTAATTGACATTCTATCTGATAATCCTGTCCTGTCCGAGGCTATTTTGGGTACTGCAAGTAATATAAATTTTTATTATTCTTGCCTTTCTATCTGGTGACTTCTTAGTATATTTTTTAATGTTGTCACATTAACCTTTTCGCTGCGTAATAAAAATATGCTCAGTTACTTTTGCTGCGTAAGTCGACTTTAGTCGATCTGATTTTTTTCACTGCTGAGTGCGTAAATCGACTTTAGTCCACGGCAATAGAAAAACTTCTCCTTTGGCTTGTTAAATCGACAATAGTCCCAAGTGATAGAAAACATTCACTTCCTACCTATTGGACGGTGCTGCAGCCTGTGGCGAGGTCTGAACTAACTCTATAGTATCAGCAGGCATGGTTCAGTACACATGAGTTCTCGGTTCTCGTGTCGTGTTGTTTTGAATCGTTTTCGTTGTGATGTTTATATTATTATTTCAGTTACGGTAGTGCAATTGTATTTAATAATAGTTAAATTGAGTGTATTATTTTCTCAAGTTTTAATTAGTGACAAGTGAGTTAATAAAAACCATGTCAACCAAGTTTTGTTGATATTGCTTCCAGGTAGGCTAGATGTGTTTGTTTACTCTAACCTAAAATGGCCCAAGTGAATGAAAATGATATAGAGGAGTTTTTAAATAGAGATTCAGAATCAGAATTAGAACTTTCATTGGATGATAACAGTAGCTCTTCTGATAGTGACAATGATAACGAACAAATTCCATCTCCATCTGAAAATTCCAATATATGGGAGGAAGTAGAGGTCTCTCTAGGTTCTTCGATAGAGTTGGACAAAATTCCACAATTCTCAACTGAAAGTGTAGAGTCTAAAGTGAAATTTGAAGATAAATTGGATCCGACCCAATCATTTTGTAAGTTTTTTCCTGAGAACGTTTTTGTACATGTAGCCAAAGAAACAAACATTTATGCATCACAGTGTATGGATGTCACTCATGAAATACCTCCAAGGTCTAGACTTCATAATTTCGAGGACATCAATGAAAATCACATAAAGGCATTTGTAGCGACACAAATTGGTATGGGGCTAGTCCATAAGCCAACTGAACAGTCTTACTTTCAAGATAACTTCTGGCTAACTAAAACTCCTGGATTCTCTACAATTTTTTCAAGAGATCAGTACTTACTGATAAAGTCTTTGTTGCATTTCAATAACAACGAACATCAGGTACGCAAAGGTAACCCTGGCTATGACCCATTATATAAAATAAGGCCTCTTTTAGATATAGTTTCCCCCACATATCTCGAATTCTATGAGCCTGGTAAAGCTCTGTCAATTGATGAGAGTATGATCAAATTCAAAGGACGATTGTCATTCAAGCAGTATATGCCCAACAAACCATCTTCAAAGTGGGGTATCAAAGTGTGGTCTTTATGTGACTCATCTAATGGATTTCTACTCAATTTCAAAGTCTACACAGGGAAAGATACTGAAAATAAGACTGAAGGACTTGGCTCCAGAGTAGTCAAAGAATTATTAATTGGATTTGAGTTCAGCAACAGAATAGTGTATATGGACAACTTCTACTCCAGTGTATCTCTTTTTAATGATCTGAAATTAATGGGTTTGGGGGCTTGTGGTACAGTGAGAGTTAATAGAAAAAATCTACCGCCGGCAATGAAGAGTGTGAAGAAAAAGAAGGGTGAATTACCATCTGTATGGATGAGGGGAAGTAGTGACATGTTAGCCTGTTCCTGGCAAGATACTGGAAGGGTTAATATGCTCTCTACAGTTGGGGACACAGGAGTGACAAATGTTGAGGTCCGCACAAAGAAAGGTAGAAGACCTGTCACAAAGCCCAATGTACAGGTGTTGTATAATAAGAATATGGGTGGTGTGGACCTCTTTGACAAGTTTTGTTCGACTTATCCATATGCCCGAAAATCAATGAAGTGGTATCAGCCTGTATGGCATTTTCTCGTCGAAACTGCGCTTGTCAACGGCTGTATTGCATATAACATGCAAGAGGGCATTCAACAGCTCACTCATAGACAGTTTCGGCAAAATGTAATAGATGGACTTCTGGTAAACTGGGAAAGGTCAACCAATATTCGCCGAGGAAGAAAATCTAGTAATCCCCTTGATGACAGAATCTCTGGAAAAATTCACTTTATCAGTCAGTTTGCTGATAAAAACCACAAGCCAAACTGTGCTGTGTGCAGCATTCTTCCTTCGAACTGCCAAAAAAAAGGTAAAGGAGGATGCAAACGCAAACAAACAACCTACTTTTGTAAAACGTGTACTGATGAACCCCCATTGTGTGTGGTACCCTGCTTTGAAATTTACCACTCAGTTAAAAAATTCAAAAAAACATGTGAATGTACATAAAAAGTCCTGAGATAGCAGACAAAAACTTTGAATTAGATAGTAAGACTTAGGATCAATAGGTTATTAATTTTTAGAATAGGTAGCCTAGTAAGAAATTAACATTTTAAAAACTAAGTGTAAATAATTGAAACTCTCAACTTGAATAATAATTAGCCCAACTCCAGTGCAGTGTGTGTTGAAATAACAAACAATAATAATCTCCGATCTAATATAGGCCTACCTACTGTAGTGTGTGTTGTAATGACCCAGGATTCCTACATTCCAGAAAAAAATTAATCAACTTGGTGAGTTTTTAATGTTTTATATGCATGGTTTTCTCTAAACTCACTAATTGCATGATACTATTCACACTTATCAAATACCCTAATATGAAAAAGTAGTATGTTCCTTTATTCATTTCGAGTAGAACATAGGGATTTTTGTGGAAACTGAACACAAAAAATACAATAAAAAATCAAGTGCAGAAGCCAAAAAACGTGATAAAACCCTTCAAAAATATTTTTAAAATGTGATTTAGCCATAACCTAGTGTAAAACATAACCAAGTAACGGTATACACCATTAAAAAAAATTTTTATTGAAATTTTTTTTTTTGGCTGATAAAGCTAAAAAACGTGATAAAACCCTTATAAAAATATTTAAAAAAATTAATTTAGCCATAATCTAGTGTAAAACATAATCAAATAACAGTATACACCATTAAAAAAAAGTTTATATAAAAAAAAATTTTTGGCTGCTAATTGTAAAAGTTGAGCAACCGGGCGAATTTCAAATGATGCACGGAATGGAACGAAGGCCAGATCGACTAAAGTCGACTTACGCAGCGAAAAGGTTAAACACGGTTTCAATCAACTTTACGACCCCCCCCCAAAACGTTTTCTGGAACCCCCCCCCCCCCCAAAGAATTTCAATGACGCAGTCTGCGTCATAGCCCCCCCCCTGTGGGCACCCATGCTTGATAGAAAGGCAAGATACAAGCAGCTGGATAATAAGCGAGACATTCAAAAGTATTCAAGACAAGTGAATCAGCTGCTTTATTTAGATTCAGAATTTGATGAGAAAATTCCCAGATATAAACCAAAATAATGATAGCCTAGTGCAATCAGCTGGATAATATTTGAGACAGGTAAAATAAGTCATAGGTAGAGTAATGTAATGAGTTGACTATATATATATATATATATAAATAATATAAATATATGTGAGTCAAGGGAAAATTTTTGCTGCATGCCATATGTTTTTTCCTATCTTGTACGGCTATAAGGCCCTATTTGTCAGCTGATTTTTCCGATCTAGTATGGAAAAGAGGTACTTTCCATATGTGACAAATCTATGGAAAGTAGCTACTTTCTATCAAGTGTAACAAAAAATTATTTTACATTTCGATTTTATTAATTGTTAGTAACTGTTGCTATTGAAAATCATTATTGAAATGTTCATTGATGTATGGATGCTCGAAATGGGTCAAAACCCCTGGAACTGGGTAAAAATTGAAGTAAAGGAGACAATGTGGGCACCCTCGCAATTGTGGTGTCATCCAGCATGTAGGGTTGACAATTATGTTGCTGTTGTCGATCGGAATAAGTTCAAGGATAGTCAGAACTTCACTCCATCTTTACAAGAGCAAGGGAGGACTTGGTGGTGAATGTGAAGATGAAATGTTCATTGAGGTATGGTTGGCAAGAGTACTATATAAACCCTTTCGCTACCCATGTCCATCTCAGTGCCCATACATTTAGCTGCTCTCTATTCAACTTCTACTCAATTTTACTCTGTTGACTCCATTTGGGCAGCTCTATGGACATCTAATCTGAGCCACTATACTGTGCTGCTATCTGTAGATTCTTAGGAAACTTTGGTGAGCTTTGATTCGAAAGTGGTCTCAGATTTTTGTATTTTGCAAGTTTAATTCTTGGATTAGGTCAAAATACTCATATTTTACTTATTATCAACAATGAATGAATTGCATCATGTGATTTCTGGTTTGAAAACGTGTAGAAATATCGAGAAATAAAATGTTGAATTCTGATGTACATTGCAATGCCCTTAGGTCAGTGGTTCCCAAACTGGGGGGTGGAGAAAGTCCAGGGGGGGGGGGGGCGTGACACCCAAATGAAATAAATATAAAAAATTACAAAAATAATTTCCTCCAATTTTTGAAATAAAGTCTTTCTAAGTTTTCAAAATTGTTTTTGTAATGTTTCAATTTCCATGTTTTTTTTACCAATTTCCACGCTTCCACATAAAGAATATTCACTTGACATAATGGTCAAGTGTTTGTAAAAAATTAAAGCCATTGTTTAAAATAAAACAGATCAAAAATCCTTTGTTTAAAAAACAATTAATTTGCAAATTAGAGAACAGTGTTGCCGAACTCAAACCGCCCATTTCAAAGAACGTAAATTCCCCCATTACAAAAGGCGTAAATTTCCCCATTGCAAAGTTGTAAACTTTATCAAAGAAGGCTACAGTTTTTAAAACTACAAAACACATGAGTTCAATATTCTCAAAACCGTCCCCCTCCATAGCAGTTACTGTCAGACGCAATGGGTGTGTGTACCGATACCTCCGTTTGACCTTGGTGTGAGTGCGAGTGTCCCCCCACCCCTACCACGCCCACCCCCACCGCATCTTCAATCCAATGTCACTAACCTTGCAGTTTGTTCAGTGCTTGCGTTGTAACTAGTCCATTCGCCAGTCCATTGTGCCAACAGTGTTTTCCATGAATTATCAGTCAGCATGTTTGCTGTATTGTGGGTGTTCTGTAATTGCTGCGACGTTTGAATTGGAGTAATTGTTTTTGTGTTGTGTGAGTTCTGTGTGAAGCTGAATCAGAGAAGATGAACACGGCAAAGAAACGCAAGTATATTGATGATTATATTCAATATGGGTTTGTTTCCTTGCTTAAAGATAATGTTGATCACCCTCAGTGCGTTATTTGCTATGAGGTATTAAGCAATGACGCGATGAGGCCTAATCATCTTCTGAGACATTTGTCAACCAAACATGCCTCTTTAAAGGACAAACCTAAAGAGTTTTTAGCTGCAAAATCTAAGAATTTAAAGCGCATGAAGTTAGATAGCACTGGATCTGCTGCTCAGTCATCTCTAAAAGTGCTTGAAGCTTCCTATGAATTATCTCTTATTATTGCTAAGGAAAAGAAAAGTCACACTATTGGTGAAATGCTTGTTAAACCATGCCTTTTAAAAGCAGCCAATGTTGTCCTTGGAACTGATAGTAGGCAAAAGCTATCACAAATACCACTTTCAGACAACACCGTAAAACGCCACATTGATGATATGGCCGAGGACATTAAAAACCAGGTGGTTGATGCAATAAAAAAATCCCCGTTTTTTGCTATCCAGCTTGACGAGAGTACAGACAGCACAATGCTCTCATTTGATTGTATATGTTCATTACATTGAAAATGAAAGAATGAAGGATGAACTGATGTTTTCTACTGAGCTGTTGACCACTACTAAAGCTGTAGATGTGATGGAAGCAGTATCAGACTTTTTTAAGAAACATGAACTTTCTTGGCAAAAACTTATTGGTGTATGCACAGATGGTGCTCCTTCAATGCTGGGTTCTCATTCAGGCTTTGTGCAGTTGGTCAAAGAGAAGAATGCTGATGTGGTTGGGATTCATTGTTTTATTCACCGCCAAGCCTTGGCAGCAAAAACTCTTCCTAACGAACTCAATGCTGTTTTAAAGCTTTGTATTAAAGTAGTCAACTACGTTAAGAACAGTGCATTAAATACTCGACTGTTTAAAATTCTGTGTGAAGATTTAGGAAGTGATCACAAAACGCTGCTATTTCATACAGAAGTACAATGGCTATCAAAAGGCAATATGTTGGGAAGACTATTTGAACTCCATGATGAAGTGATAACGTTTTTGGCATAGCAGAAACAAAACAAGCTTAGTGCAGAGTTCAAAAAACCCTGTAACCAAGTGATTTTGGTCTATTTATCAGACTTTTTTGACACGTTAAATAACCTAAACTTGAGACTGCAAGGTGCAGACTCAAATATAGTAACACATCGGGATGCCATCAAGATGTACGTTGAGAAACTACAACTTTGGATATGTAAAGTGTCAATGAACCCCAGCAACTATTCAAGTTTCAGCAAAGTAGTGTCAGTCTCAGAAGAAGTATGTTTTGAGGACGTTTTTGAAGGACCGCTTTTGAAAAACTTGATAATTGACCATTTGAAGAACCTCAAGGAGGAGTTCAGCAGGTACTTTCCTAACTTGTCAGAGGAGTTTTACAAACTATCAACCGACCCGTTCAACATGGACATACAGTTGCTGCCAGAAGAGTTGCAAGAGGAGGGAATAGAAATAAAAAATGACTCTGCTGCAAGATACAATTTTGACAAAATGGACAAGCCCTCATTTTGGTTAAAGTACTTAAAAGTCTACCCCAGTGTTTCAGAGAAAGCTGTTTGGATGTACTTGCCTTTTTCAACAACATACATGTACGAAAAAGCGTTTTCAACTCTTGTGGCGATCAAAACCAAGTACCGCAACAATCTTGATGTTGAAAGTGACCTACGCTGTGCTTTGTCTGAAACTCAACCCAGGATCTGTCAACTTATCCAGAACATGCAAGCGCACCCATCTCACTAAATTACATTTTATGTTTTGTTTTTGTAAGTAGGTAGGCCTATTGTTTCACCTTCCTTAAATTGAAAATGTATCTGTGTTACAATGTTAAATTTTGTATCAGTAATTATATTTGTTTTTCATGTAATACTTGTTTTAATTTTCACCATACGTACAATTATTGAATCTTTCCATTCTGCGTTACCGCATTCAACAGTGATCGAAAAATCTACCTACTCACCGTATCAAGTAGGCACATACTTGTACAAGTAGGAGTTGGTATGTACGGCACCGTGGAAATAGGGTATTGCAAAATGGAAAGCTGATATGTGTAGGGGGGCGTGGGGGGTCTCCAAATAACCAGAGGGGGGCGTGGTACAAAAAAGTTTGGGAACCCCTGCCTTAGGTAGTCAACATTCATCTAGCAGTTTTTTGGTTATGTCTATATTTTTCCCAGACTACGTAACTAGCAATGTTTCTAGTCTCATATTTTGTAATATAATCTACATTTTGGAGCCAACAGTAAGATCTAAGTACATTTTTATTATTCAAAATTATTTTTCACAAAATTATTTTCAATTTATAAGAAATTATTTTCCAACATAAGTTATCAAACGTCTTGTGAATGATATTTCCTGAAATGTCATTTGCATGTAATCAGTATCTTTTATCATTTATACCATACTCAACAAGTTTCAACAGAAAATGTATTTTTTATTTCAGACAATGGATGATCAGGCTACTACAAGTAGAGCTCGTGAGTTTAATTTAGACAATCCAAGCTCTGTTGCATCTGTGTTAGATATCCTTGATGGGGATTGTTCAGAGTTGGAGGGCTTCTATAGTGATGAAGAAGTGGAACTGGACATTCCTGCAAGAACCTGTACCAGAATAGGTAAGCATGTTTCTATTACTAGTAATCTAGAATATTTATTATAATCATGAAACAAATACAATTATTGCACTTAGTGACTGAGGATAGCCAACAAAGTTGCTGATCTTTCTTTGTAGTGGCGAAGGTGATGTTGTGGAAGATATCCATAATGAATGTCCATAATGAGATGAAGTTGTCACAACCACATTTATTAAAAATAGTGAGGAAATAGTTTTGGTTGTTACATCATTATCAATCTCAAACAAACTCAGTTGTTACATCATTATCAACCTCAAAGTACAGTTTGTTTGATAATGGTGTAACAAACGAGTTTTTTTAGATTTACAATGGTGTAACAACTGAAACTAGTTTCTCACTGTTTTTAATAAATGTGATTGTGACAACTTCGTCTTATTATTCATTGAAGTTGCTGATGTTGAATTTTGTTTCATGTTTCAGGCGCTAATATTGTTCCCAAGAATGATGAGCATCTATTCAGTGGCGATGAAGAGTTGCAAAATGAATTGAGAATTGCTGGCCCATTATTAGCAGCTGTTCTGGACAATTCAGAGACAGTCTCACCCATTCCAATAGTTGAAGAGGAAGTAGAACAGGCCATTACTGATAATTCAAGACTACTACCACCTACAAATTCAGCTATTCCTACTATCACAACACAGAAAAAAAACATACAATGGAGGAAGAGACCATTCACTCCTCCATCAGTTGATGAGTTTATTCATGATAATGAAGATTCAATAAATCCAGATCTCCCTATTGATTTTTTTCGTAAATATGTTCCAAATGAATGGATATAAAAAATAGTGCATTACACAAATATGTATGCACTTCAGTCCGGTAAAACATTTCAACCAACTCATGAAAAAGAAATTAATACTTTTTTAGGATTTCATATTTATATGTCAGTTTTGAAATTCCCTAGAATTGGAATGTATTGGAGGAATAGCCTGAAAGTTATGATATTTTTGGAAAATATGTCTCGCAATCGCTTTTATCAACTTAGAACGAATCTTCACATTGTGGATAATTTGGAGAGGGAAGCTACTAATAGAGATAATTTTTTTAAAGTTAGGCCACTTTTTGACTATGTAAGAAAGAGATGTCATGAGTTGGAAATGGAACGAGATCTCTGTGTAGATGAGCAGATGGTCCCTTTTAGAGGACACCATTCTGCAAAACAGTATATCAGAGGGAAGCCATACCCATGGGGTATAAAGAACTTTGTTTTATGTGGGAAAAGTGGTCTTATTTATGATTTTTTGATATACCAGGGAAGTACAACAGAGTTGAATGAATCCAACTCGAAATTATATGGTTTGGGTGCATCTGTTGTTTTAGAGTTAGTAAATCAATTGAGAAGAGAAAATCATTTTCTGTATTTTGATAATTATTTTAGTACCTACAATTTACTGGAAATTCTCAAAGAAAAGAGAATATTTGCTTCAGGCACGGTGAGACTCAATCGATTTGGTAATCCTCCTTTTTCTATTGATAGAAAATGCTTGAAAAAGGGAAGAGGTTATGCTGAAGAAGTAACAAGTAAAGATGGCAAAATAGTGCTTTGCAAATGGACTGACAATAGGTCAGTTGTTCTTGCTTCAAATATTGTAGGGATTGGCTCTACTGATCTAGTTAAAAGATGGGATAAAAGTGCAAAAAAAATAAATTTTAGTATCCAGACCTGAGGTTGTTCAAAAATATAATTATGGCATGGGAGGTGTTGATAAGGTAGACCAACTAATCGCCCATTACAGAATAATTATAAAAAGCCGTAAGTGGACTCTACGAATGTTTTTTCATGCTATTGACATGGCATGTGTAAACTCATGGTTGGAGTATAAGCTCAAAATGGAAGAGAAAAAAGAACCATTTCTTGATCTTTTAGATTTTAAATTACGTTTGGGAGAGGCTCTAATAAAAATGGATAATCCAGTAGGGTCAGGGAGAAAGAGAGGTCGCCCTAAATTAGCTGAGGAAATCAGTCCAATTTCCAAAAAAAAGAGCATTGAAGTGAGGCCTATCAATGAGGTACAAAAAGATTTTATTTTTTATTTTTTTATGGAGGTCTGAGACCTGTGCGTGGGTAATGAGTTGGATGATGGTGATTGATGAGTTGGACCTACAGTTTTAGGTGGGTTCCGAACAACCGGGAAGTGATTTTACAGCAGAGAACAGTGTCTTTTTTGCTGGCCAATCCAATCGGTCACCGTTACGAACAGGACCTACGAGAACGCAGCTTATTTGGTAGACCATTTGCCAGAATATGATGAAAAAAAGGATGCAACAAGGTGTAAGAATAATGGTTGTACAAAAAAAAACCATGTCAGAACAGGCTCTGCGAGTTTTGAAGCATAGAATATTAATTCGAATGGATAAGTAGTATTTTTGTTTATTATTATTAGTATTTATAATACCTTAATAATTTACATCATTAACTTGTCTAATATAAGTTAAAGTATTTAAATAAAAAGTCAAATTCTATTTTCGAGGTTAGGTGTACCGATATTGATCAAATTTCTTGTAATTAAATAGTCTCAAGTTGACAATTGTAATAAATTAAGTAATATTTCATTAAACATTCAACTAAAATCAATTGAAAATAATTTTTAGCTAGGAAAATGAGTCCAAACAAGGCATCTAAATCTAATTGTTCAACTAAAACTCAGGTAGCTACGCGATCTCAGCAATTATTAACAAAAAAATCTCCAACAGCTCTTAAAGCTACTGTAGATGTAGAAGAAAAGGTTGCTAAACTATTGAGTGATCACACCAAATTGAAAAGAAAATTAGAAACATCACTAAAAAATTCTGAGGAAGAACGAATAGGGTTAGTGGATCACATAAAATCTCTGGAAGTTATTGTAAAATTGCAGCAGGAAGACCATAAAACTGAAATACTAAATCTCACGAGTCAATGTAGGTCTATGTCAGAGGAAATCGAAATATTAAAATCAAAAATAAACTTGGCTAATGTAAGATCTGAACCTCTGATCAATACAAAAAAAGTAGAACCTAAATCAAATGGGGAAAAAATAAATAGAAATGGTCAAACAAAAACGTATAGTAAGGTTTTGCAAACAGCAACCAAAACTAAAGTAAGGGCGGTAAATAACGATAGAAAAGGTAGAGTACTGCTCTTGACATCCAGTCATGGACGAGACTGTAGTGACCTACTAAATAAAAGATTAAAAAATAAGTATGAAGTTCAGAGCTTTTTCAAACCAAGTGCCCCTATAAACGCAATCATAGAGTCAGCACAGGAACAAACTAAAGATTTTGGAAAAAACGATTTTCTAGTAGTACTGGGTGGCTCAAACAATATAAATGAACCTAATCTAAAACATCTTCCTGAAATAAATGAAAAAATTAAAGAGATTGTGCCACTCAGCCAAAAAACTAATGTAATAATAAGTACAATTCCGTATAGGTTTGATAGGCCAGAGCTAAATGAAGCCATTAAGTCAACAAATAAATCAATTCATAATACAATCAACAGCCTAAAAAATAAGAATTCTAAGCAGTTGGGGATTTGTTTTCTAAATGAAAGGCTGAAAAAACAAAACTTCACTAATCATGGTCTACATCTAAATCAATCTGGCAAAGTAATATTTTGTAATAGGCTGGCAGAGCTGATTAAAAGTCGTTTGCAATCTACTGTCAATAATTCTCCTAAACAATCATCTAACGAACCTTTTTTAGTAAAGTGGCTCAAAACCGGGAAGGGAAACTAGTTCCAGATGAAAATTTCATATCTTCAATTGTATTGAAAGACGTTAATCGATCAAAAAATCAGGATAGCATTAGTGGAAGGAACTCTTGTAGCAATCTGATAGGCTCCCAAGATTCTAAGAGATTAAGTAAATCTACTTCAATATGCAAAAGCAACGATAAAGTAATAAGGGATGATAGGGAAGTACCGGTACTCACTGTGTTCCATCAGAATATTCAATACATTCGTAACAAAATAGATAGAATCGAAGTATTTTTTAAAGTAGAGGCTCCTGATATAGCTATTTTCACAGAGCATGGTTTAAAAGAAGATGAATTGTCACAACTTAATATTCCAAACTATTCATTGAAAACGTCGTATTGCAGGACATCTCATCGAAGTGGGGGAGTAGCTATCTTCACTAAAAATGCTAAGAATATGCAAACATTTAATTTAGAATATGTAGAGAAATTTGCTGTGGAAATGGATTTAGAAGTTACTGGTTTGAGAGTAAAAATCGACAATAATTTCGAAGTAGCGGTGTTAGGTATTTACAGGTCACCAAATGGGGAATGGAACAATTTTTGTGAACTATTCAATAGGCTTTTAGAGATTACTACTACTCGTTTTACAAACGTTATTGTTGCGGGAGATTTCAATACAGACTTTGCAACACATAATAAAATGACAGAAGATTTAAAGGATATTATATGCATGAATAACTTGGAAATAAAAGTTCATGAATATACCAGAGTCACAAGAACATCACAAACAATAATTGATAACATCCTTACTAACATAGATTACTCTAAAACAAGATAAGGCGGCTCGGAACTATCTGATCATGACTATCAAATCTTAGAGGTGGGGTTGCAAGGTCATAAATCAATTAAAAAGAGTAGAGTAATGAAAGAAATTCAACAATGTGAACAGGGGAATATCGATTGTTTGAAGCAGAATCTGCTACAAGAAAACTGGAGTAGGGTTTACAATAGCAATAGTTTAAATGACAAATATGATAGTTTCATCAATATTTTAAGGTTTCATATTACTGTGAGTTGTCCAGTTGAAAAAGTCCCTGTAAAGAACAAATTAGACAAGATTGAAGAGTGGATAACTGATGATATCCTTGCAGAAAGAAATAGGGTTAAAGATGCATATGATGAATTCAAACTATCTAGAAATATGTTGAGTGAAGATAATTACAAAGCTCTAAAGAAAAATTATACAAGAGAAGTGAAAAGAGCGAAATGTAAGAAAACAGCTGAAATTTTGAATAATAGTGTGTACTTTAACACAGCAGTGTGGGATGTAATAAACAAAAATAGGCATGTAGCTCATGTAGATGCTTATACTAGTGTCCCCAGAATAATTAACGAAAATAACAAATATATTGATGATAGTGTAGACATTTGTAATTTCTTTAACAGATATTATCAACTGGTTGCTAAGGATCTTCAAAAATCTCTTAATACAGGTATTAGTGATGCAAACATGAGGAATACTGAGGAGATTCAGAACGAATTAAAATTCCACCCAGTATGCCAAGACGAGTTGTCAAATATCATTGATAGTTTGAATAATAAAAAAACTGTAGGAATGGATGGGGTATCCAGTAAAATTCTGAAAGAATGTAAAGATCAATTGTTAGACCCTTTGATTCATCTGATCAATCATTCATTAGAACAAGGTGTTTTTCCAGATAACTTAAAAGAGGGGAAGATCTTGCCAATCTTCAAAAGTGGTGATAGAGAAAAGGTAGAAAATTATAGGCCCATTAGTATTTTAAATGTAATAAGTAAAATTTTTGAAAGAGTAGTTCTAAATAGGTTACTTCTGCACCTTCAAGAAGCTAACTCTATCTGTGATGAACAGCATGGCTTCCAGAAAGGGAGATCAACAAAAACAGCCATAGTTTCTCTAGTTGAAAAACTAATAGATATAATAGATTCAGGTGATAAAGCTACTGCAATCTTCTTAGATCTGTCAAAGGCATTTGATTGTGTTAATCATAGAACTTTATTGGAAATACTGCAAAATGTAGGTGTAAATGGGGTTGAACTGAAATGGTTTGAATCATATCTTATTGGGAGAAAACAATGTGTAGAACTAACTACAGTAGTTGGTAATAGTATAGTAAAGAATAAATCTAATAAATTAGAGGTGCAAGCTGGAGTGCCTCAGGGTCAATACTAGGTCCATTGCTTTTTTTGTTATATGTCAACCGTTTACCTAAAGAATTAATTAGTGGTAGAGCCCTCTTATTTGCTGATGATACATCACTCATTTTCAGCAATTCCATTCTAGATCATTTAGAAATAAGTGCCCATATAGGTGTGCAGTCCATTGTCCAATTTTTAAATCAGTTGAAATTAACAATAAATAGTAAAAAATGCCAATACCTTCAATTCAAAAACAAACATAATTTAAATGAAGATAGGGCTATAAACGTGTTTGTAAACGATAATCAATTAGAACAGGAAGAAAAAATTGCATTTATAGGAGTTATGTTGGATAGACGATTGACCTGGACTCCATACATTGAGAAAATATGTAGTAAAATTTCATCTGGGGTATTTGTCCTGCGACAGCTCGCTAGATTAAATGACAAAAAGTTACTTTTTACAGCTTACCATGGGCTCTTACTGTCACATATTAGGTATGCTATCTTAGTATGGGGTAATTCATCAAAACAAAATCTTGATAGGGTGTTTAAGATCCAAAAGAAAGCGGTTAGGTGTATAGAAAGAGTAAATAGATTAGATTCATGTAGGCCGTTGTTCAAGAGACTTGGTCTCCTAACTGTACCCTGCTTATATGTGTATGAAGCTACTCTATATGTAAAAACGAATGATATTAACCAAAATCTTGATGTACATGATTATAATACAAGACGCCGAGGAGATTATCACTTGGTGAGTCACAATAGTAGCTTATTCGAACAAAAACCTAGTTATATTGGTAGGAAATTCTACAACAAGCTACCGCAGTTTTTGAAGAGTCTTGAAAATATAGGAATATTTAAAAAACAATTGAAGAAATATTTAGTTGATAAAGCTTTTTATAGTGTACAAGAGTTCCTTTCACATCAAAATAATTAAGCCTCACCTCAACTAATTGAAGTAATTATGGTATCTAGTATATAATATTGTTGATCTGACTTGTCTTATACTCCTTAACTGGAGTCTCCAAGACGTAATCTACAAAAAAAAAAAAAAATGTATTTTGCACTAAATGTATGGTTCGTCTGCTTTGTGAAGGATAGGAATTGTTTTATACAATTCCACAGGAAATAGCATGATATATGATAAGGGGTCATAGCTAATAATAGTTCATTCCCATAGAGTTTTTGTATTTACAGAAACTGTGACTGGAAATTTCTAAGTATTATGTGTCTAGGTTTTTATTTATTACAATTTTCTTATCCTATTTTCATTTTATTACTCTTTCCTATTATTATTTTTTGTGTCTCGATGATTATATGTATACAATTATGGTACATTATGAATTATGTTAGTTGCTTGTTCACGTTTATGACCAATAATATTTGACTATACTGTATTATTCACATATTTTATGATATTTGACTATAGGGTTTTATCAACGTATTTTATTGGTTATTCTATTTTTTGTGTGTATATAAACGTATTCTGAGTGAAAAAAACAATAAATTTCGTTATTGATGATTTTTTGTATAAATTTCAATACTATTCTAACCATTATATTCATATAAGTTATGCAACTATTGAGTATTCCACCTATTTCATTAGTACCATCAAAATACCCATTGACTCGCTTTGTCCATCCCAGTGGACATGCTATATTTCTTTATATGTGTCATTTTTTTTAGTGAACTATGGTTTGACATATTCAAGACACCATAAATAGCCAGAATCAGTAACAAAAATTTTTTTTTACTACCAACAAAAATGCAGTAGTGAAAAGTATGGTATATAAGTAATAGTATATTTTTTAATGTTGTCACGTTAAACACGGTTTCAATCAACTTTACGACCCCCCCCAAAACGTTTTCTGGAACCCCCCCCCCCCCCCAAGAATTTCAATGACGCAGTCTGCGTCATAGCCCCCCCCTGTGGGCACCCATGCTTGATAGAAAGGCAAGATACAAGCAGCTGGATAATATGCGAGACATTCAAAAGTATTCAAGACAAGTGAATCAGCTGCTTTATTTAGATTCAGAATTTGATGAGAAAATTCTCAGATATAAACCAAAATAATGATAGCCTAGTGCAATCAGCTGGATAATATTCGAGACAGGTATTGAGTCATAGGTAATGAGTAATGTAATGAGTTGACTATATATATATATATATAATACTAGCTGGCCCAACGCGCGTTGCTGCATTCTCATAAAAATTCTCCTTGATCCAGTGGAACGGTTGTTCCACCACCCGTCCCCCCCCCCCCCCCCCCGACACGAATGAAAGACCGACGCCACTGTATATTCTGTAACCAACTTCCCTTTGATGTGCGCATGCCGCCATCTCAATTTACGCGGAAGGTAGTGAAAATTTTAAAATGTTGTAATAACATTATTTTTCTAGATTTTTGAGCGCTTTCATTTAAGACCAGAACGAAATTTCTACGATATAAATTCGCGAAGATACCATATGCGGGTATTTTGTCATTTTATTAATTTTGGGACTTTTTATTTCCACACAGCTAATGACAAAACTATCCAACAGATTTCGATGAAACTTGGGATATAGGTTCTGTTCATCGAGTAGATGCCCGCAATTGAATGAAATTTTGAAAATTTTGAAAATTGCCCCTTCACCCCCCCCATTTGGGGCCCCAAAATTTTGAAGTTTTGAAATTTTTTTCCAAAAATGAAATCGATGGACTTGATAGTATAGGTATAGAAAATTTGAAAAAAATCGGATAATTAGGGGAGACTGGGGAAATTTTCAAATTTTCGTGAATTTTCAAATTTTGGTCAACTTTGAGCACTTGATGTGAAAAATCTGTAATGAGTTGAGATTTCGGACTACCAAAAGCGATTGAAGACATGTTTAACCCGTAACGTCCTGGGTCCGGTCTCAGAGACCGCCGTAGGTTTTTATTTACTCAAGTTTTGCAGTTTTAAAAGGAGTTGACCATAGAACTATAAACTTGGAATGCTGACTGAATGCATCGAACTGCGAGCCGGCTGTCTCACTGCTTCCCCCACCAAAGCGCAGTGCTCGCACTGGCACTGACTGAACTACGTACTGTAAAACTAATACGCTCGGCCAGAGTAATTCTATTTCATAGTCTCATAGAAATGTGAAACACCATTAGAAAATTTTGAATAAACATGATTTGAATTGCCAGTTGAAGAAGGTTTCACTATATATTTCAAATACTTTCTATCTATTCCAATGAATTTATAGAAAAAGGTTATTTTGAGAAAAATTCGAAATACAATGATTTTTCGTGCCCTTTTCAATGATACCTGATATGAATTCATCGAAATAGATAGAACAATATTTGAAACAAGTAGTGGAACCTTATTATTATTATTACCGGCGATTCAAATAACTCTTATTAGAAATTTATAGGAAAAAGGTTGAATTTGAGAAAAATACGAATTACAATGATTATTCGTGCCTTTTTCAATGATACCTTATGAATTCATCGAAATAGATGATGAAACCTTATTATTATTAGTCGTCAATTTCCCATTCAAATTGGAAAACGCTAAGTACATGTTTATGAGGAAGGCTGAACTAATTTATTACATTTAATATTTTTTCGGTTTTCCCAATATTTCTTCATTCTAAGAGACAGAATATGTTTATTATTATTATTATTACTACGGCGATTCAGTTAACAAGTAATCAACCTGCTCCTTTTATAAGGAAGTTTCAAACAGGTGCAAGTTTACATGAATTTTGAAATAGAATGTTTAAAACAATATCATTGTTAGTAATTGAATATTAATGGAATAAGTTATGAATATTACAATGAAACTAAAAATTGTTTCATGCATTGAAAGAAGTAGGCTACACTTTATATTTATACATTTTTGATGTATTGGGCGATATTGTGTATTAATCAGAAATTGGTTTATTTTACAATATTTTATGAACAATTTTCCATTTTATAATAAGTAGTATTTATTCTATTTAACAATAGTATAGTATTTAACAGGTGAGGTGTTCTTAAATAAGATAAGTTGCAATAATAATAATAATAATAATAATAATAATAATAATCTTTATTTCCGCAAATAAAAAACAAAGAAAAAAATAATACATGATAAAAAATAATATTGATTATAAAACAAACAATTTTTAGGAGAGAAACCAAGAAGTTACAAAGAAGAATTACTTAGTTTAACTTAAATAATTATCATGTACAAGAAATAAAATGTTACAAAAAATATCTGCAGAAATAATACTACATACAAATAATTTCATTGTGAAATTATGTGTGCATACAGGATCCAACAAAGATGTCAAAGGAGCTATTCATATTTACCGTATGGCCTACTGTATTAAAATGCAATATCATGAAAGTATTTATAAATACAATATTTTTTAAATCTAAATTCAATATCAATAAACATATTCTGAGCTCTAAATAAAAGACAAAACTGTCACTGAACTGAAACTGATCGTAAAAATAATAAACCAACAACACCATTCTTTTTCACGTTAAAAAATCTAGTGTAACAAAGCAAAAAAAACAATGTTTCTTTGTTTTTAGATAGTTTTTCACATGTTGTAAAGACTGACTCTGCCAGCTATATTTTTTACTTGACATAATAATTATTCTTTAGTATGTCATATACCGTAAGTAACTTAAATAGTTTAATTGATTGTTGTTATCCAGTTATACTCTCGCAAACTGCTGTATAACATTATAATTAATCTTAAAGTTTTATTTAAAAAAACTCACTTAATATCCCAGAATAACATTTTGGATAATTCAACAATAACATGGGATAACATTTAGTCTATCTATGTACTGAACTAATTGGAGAAGAATTATCTTTATAAGGATAGCAATAATAATAGCGCCAGATTTGTAGACAATGATACGAATAACAAACGTAGAGTGTCAGATTGGTAGGTAGGTTGATAGGTAGATTTACCTATTTGCAGATAATCAAGATTGCTTCGTAATGTAGTTTTTGCAGCCATAGGCTACACAGTATGCTGGCATTCTTCTTTTTCGTTGCCAGTACAATAAAATAAATAAATTCTCAATACTCAAATCTCAAAACTTGTCAAATAATGTTGAATATCAATGCAAAATCACCATGAGCTGTAGCTGTCTACATAGGTGGAGTGCAGAAATAAGTGTCGTTTGCACTGCACTGTGGTGGGGGAACCGGAACATCGGCCGGCTCGCTTCTAGCTTCCAAACACCGCTTGAGTTAGCATTCCAAGTTTATAGTTCTATGGAGTTGACGCTCGCCATCTTGTGTAGTTCTCCCTCCCCATCACAAAAACAGGTTTCTAGCGTCAGTCGGCTGTCAGCCGTGCCAGTGACGATATCTATCAGTTTGTTTGTCGTGAGCGGTCTGGGTGACCGGACCCAGTACAGTACGTGATGGATTCGCGTCATGATCCTTCATCGCGTATTTCATTCATGGACTCAGATTTTGAAGAGACAGTTGAACATTGGCATGAGGACACTGTAGGGAGTGTAGTTGACTCAGATGACAATATTTCTGTTCATAGTAACCACAATTCAGAATCTGAGCAAGGGGCAAGTGAAGCCGACAAAGTAGACAAAAGTGAGCCGCCTCTTGAAACTACCTCTGACAGTGAAAATACCTCGGACAGTGATGAAGTAATAGGTGAAAGTGGTAATGATGAAGACACTTTAAACCTCCGCCGGAAAAAAAATTATTTTGGCCGAAATAGATATCGTTGGTCTGCCGATCCAGTCTTGAGGCGTTCACATGTGCGGCAGCACAATATAATCCGGATTCCGACTGTTCGGCCCCCTGCACAAATAGGTGATAATCCAACTCCTTCTAGTATTTGGAATCTACTTTTTACAGAAAATATGTTGAATACTGTACTGAAATGGACCAATGAGAAAATTAACAAAGAAAGACCCAACTATGATGAACATGCTTGGCATGAAACTGATGCATGTGAACTTAGAGCATTTTTTGGTTTACTCTTTTACTCAGCTATTTTCAAGTCAAACAGAGAAGATTATAAATCATTGTATGCAACCGATGGGTCTGGGCGGGATATATTCAGATGTGTAATCTCAAAATCAAGATTTGGAGTTCTTTTGAATTGCTTGAGAATTGATGATCCCAACACCAGAGAAGAGCGCCATAAAACCAACACTTTAGCTCCTATATCTCAGATATTTGACGAATTTATCAACAACTGTCAGGGTTTATACAAGATTGGGGAGTCTGCCTGTGTTGACGAGATGCTAGTTGCATTTCGTGGGAGATGTAAGTTTAAAATGTACATCCCCAACAAACCATGTAAATATGGACTCAAAATTATGTGCCTCACTGATGCTAGGACTGGCTACCTTTTAAATGCCTATGTTTATACTGGCAAAGATTCTGATGGCCATACCTTGGATGCTCAAGAGAAGAAATTGATGAAGCCAACACAGTCTGTGATTAGGCTAGCTAAACCAATAGAACAATCAAATCGAAACATTACAGCTGACAACTGGTTTAGTTCTGTTGAGTTGGCTGATGTATTGAAAACAAAGGGGTTGACATATGTTGGTACTTTGAAAAAAAATAAAAAGGAGATTCCTACAGAATTCTTACCAGCTAGGAACAAGGAAGTTGGTTCATCGATGTTTGGGTTTACCCATGACACAACTTTAGTCTCTTTCACACCTAAAAAAGCTAAAGCAGTACTCCTCATCTCAACAATGCATCACGAAGTATCAATAGACAAGGATACTGGTAAACCCGAAATTATAATGTATTACAATCAAACAAAGGGAGGAGTGGATGCACTGGACGAGAAGTGTGCAAAGTATTCAACAGCACGGCGTACTCAACGATGGCCCATGGTGATCTTTTTCCGAATGTTGGACGTAAGTGGTGTAAATTCATTTATTCTACACAACTTGTACAAGGACAGAACTCAAGTCAGCCGATTCAACTTTTTGAAGACACTTGCAGAAGAACTGGTGAAACCACAACTGGAGAGACGTTTGCAGAATGTGCACCTGACATATGAACTATGAGCATGCATCCGCCGAGTACTAGGAGTAGAAGAGCCTAAACCTGACACTGCTGGGGAAAAACTCAACAAACAAAAAACTTGCTACACATGTGACCCCAAGAAAAAAAGAAAAACAGCCTACATTTGCCATTGTTGTAAGAAACCAGTGTGTCTTGAGTGTACAACCAAAATATGTAATGCCTGTAGATCCATGTTGTAAGTTCAAAAATGGTCTCAAAGAACTGTCTCAATTTTATTGACAAGTTATGTTTTTATATGTCTCTTTATTTTTTTCGTATTCACAAAGTCATGGAAAACCAAAATATAGCATTAGGTAAACATTTCGAGCTTTTAATTTTTTTTTATAAAGTTTTTTGTAAATGTCTCCAGTATTTTTCAGATTTTGCACATTGATCTTTTTCGTGTTTTTATATACCAACTATATGTTTTAAATAAACATAATATTATATTATTTACATGGTTATACATTCAATTAACCCATCAGAATGATTAATCACCTTTAAAGCAATAAGAAAAATGTTTATTTATTTTTTATAAATGAGGTCTGGGAGACTGCACCCAGGACGGAGTGTACCAAAAACTTCACCCAGGAAGGTGAGGGTTAAACTATTTACATTTAAAATTTCAAATCATTTAATGTCCGATTAAGCTCTGTAGCTCTGTCCGAATAATAACTGAAAGTTGAAAGTTGCAATATTTTGAATTTAACATTTTATCGAATGTAAATGTCGCGATCCTAGCGGTTAAAAATTGAAAAGTGATTCACACAGTTGCCACCGCCAAATTCGACATTTTCAATAAGCAGCGTAACCAGTGTGCTCACTCGTAGTCAGTTATTTAGCAACCGTTCTATGGAAGTCAAATACTTAACACAGTTTGATAAATGTTCGTTTTGTGAAAAATTAGACTGTTTCACCTCGCTGTCAGAGTGCTCTCAATGCAACGATGTTTGTCGTCATAATTGTTCTTTGGTATGTATTTAAACTTAGCAATTTATTGCAATTTTTGAAATCTTGTGAAAAATTCTCAAATTAGGTATCTATCTAATTTCTTTATCCTCTTCAGTCCCAAATTGTTAATATGATTGATTTCACGTTTTCTCTTGTTTTATCCTGCTATACTGATTGATTATTCAAAGTCAATGATATTGGAATAAATTTCAATAATCTAAATAACTCAAATTGAAAATAACAGATTAGGTTATGTTTACATTTATCTGGGCCCAGGCCGTGTGTCCAGCATACTTTAGGTGACCAGACGTCCCGTTTTCAGCGGGACAGTCCCGTTTTTGAGAGGCATGTCCCGTTGTCCCCACCATCCTTGTCAGGACACGCATTTGTCCCGTTTTGGCAATATTAGTTACTAATATTCTTTTCATGAAACGGCTTTTTTCATTTATTGATAATTATTATTTCTCTAAATGATCTAAAAGCTAAACGTGAGGTCTAATTACAATTGAACCTTAGCTCCAAAATCCCTTGTTATTATGAGCGTACTTGTATTATTCTTCGGTCATCTTCGGATGGTGAACATTGATGGCATTAAAAATGTTGATTGTTGGTCTCGTTTTTTTTTAAGATGTGTGAGAATGTCTTCAAAAATATCTTTGTATAGAAAAGAAAAAAAGGTTTTTCCCCTTTTTATGATAAATTTTCAACCCCCCCCCCCCCCTACCGACAATACGTCCAGTTGTCCCGTCTTGGGGTTTCAAAAATCTGGTCACCTTAAGCATACTGGACTCAATATTTATGTCATCACAAAGTCTCTTCTCAATCTCAATCTAATTTAACAAACTTTGTTGTTAACTGCTTATACATAAATTAATGTTGCTACAGTGATAGTGATATGACGTGAAAGTCTGGATAGTAAATGTTAAGGTGTGGTGCAACAAACACAGTCACAACGTCATGTTTGTTCATTCAGTATTAACCATAACTGGCTCACTTATAGCTGGAATAATTTTGTAGCAATCAGTGAAGATAAATATATTTTATCAAATAACATTTCACTGTTTTAAAAAAAATTGACTCTCTCCCCATCCATTGTGTTTGCAGTGCTTTACCCGTAAGGGTCTCCCCACCACGAAAAGCCATACGAATTTACTTTTTACTTCTTTTTTTTTACCTCTATAACAAGTAGGTAATTAAAGAAAAAACTGATATCCTCTCCAAAAAAGAATTCGTCACCCGTCCTCTACCCCGACCCTATTGAAAACTCTGGTGTGGAAACTAAAATTTGTGTACCAAAAAAAAAGTCAAACAAAATTTTATATAAGCTTTCTGTAAGAAAATGTTTCGATATAAATAAGAAACCCGTCTCCTTTTGCAATATACATATGTCAAAATTTGGAAGAAATTTTGGGGGAGGGCGAGGGCGCTCAATAATTTAGAAAATTCAGAAACACTTGTTAGCTCAAACACTGAAAGTTTGATTTCTGAAAGTTTACCATCTTTCCAATTCGTGATTTTTAAGTGGGTGAGATTGAGCGCCCTCGCCCTCCCCCAAAATTTCTTCCAAATTTTGACATATGTATATTGCAAAAGGAGACGGGTTTCTTATTTATATCGAAACATTTTCTTACAGAAAGCTTATATAAAATTTTGTTTGACTTTTTTTTGGTACACAAATTTTAGTTTCCACACCAGAGTTTTCAATAGGGTCGGGGTAGAGGACGGGTGACGAATTCTTTTTTGGAGAATTTTTTGGAGAGGATTTTATTATTCGCCACCTACCGCTGAGGTTACATTTAAAATTAGGAAAGAAGTTAGTCCTAGGGCTCTTCCAGCTGATCATAGAGGCTTCATTGTTTTCTTAATCACCACCTCTGAATGGAGAAACATTTCAAATTTAAACCTATGACCAGTGGCGTAACGTTTTCCGATTGGGCCCCCCCGCAACCGATTTTCCGGGCCCCTTTCCTCAAAATCATGTAAATATCCCCCCTCATCCTTGTTACCCCTCCCTGAAAAACTTGCATTATTTTGTGGGCAGTTCTAATTATGAAAGAATTAAACACCTTTTTATCTATTAAATTTTAAAATTCAATCATGTTTCAAGGGGGCTGGTCTATTGATTTTGGCTGTAGCCTACGGGCTACTGAAAGATGGAAATAGTTGAGAGTTGATTATATCATAAATAATTAATCTTGAAACCTAGAAACCTTGGAATTGATGTCTTCCATAGGATCCACATTCACATCCTCCTAGTTAGCACCTTCGCTCCTTTTCCCAGAAAATGTGTTCTCACAGAATTCGCCTCGTTTGCAGTCACGGGCACAGGTTCAATTTTTAATAAAAAGGAATTTTATCTAAATTACCGCGAAATTACTAAGTCAGGAAAAGATAAAAAATTTAAGAAATTTATTCTTCAAAGGCAAAAGAGAGAAAATGTAAAATACTTATACAGTACTTGATCCTATTATAAGAAAAAAATTCAACTGCGTTGGGAGAACTGACACAATTTATACTTTAACTTAACTTCGTTAAGTTATACTTATACAATAATCATGTAATTTATCCGATATATCAGGGGTATAAATATTCCTTCTAAACATTGTTTAAAAATGTTCTCATCGATAAAAAATAGAAATAACTAAAACGACCGTACAACATCACAATGCCATAAACGCAGCATGTTGAAAAAAATAGCACTCCAAATAATAAAACTCACGATCACGAACTCAATTAATATACATACGGTTTACTCTAGGGCATCTAGGCCAATTTACCGGACACATGTAGGCCTACATGCATCTAACTGAACGATTCAAAAGAGACTGAATTTGAAATTCTGTGTGAAGAAAAATATTGACATTTTATTTCTACACAACCTCCCACTTCCATTACTTCGTATATCCTAATATACATTGAGGAATTCGATGGGAAAATAATATTAATTTCCTCTAATATTTGCACTGTGGAGACATAGCCGTCATGATTTATAACAGTCTAGATAGGCTAAGTTTGTTCGAAGAGCGTTTTGTCTCCGATATGTCTCCATTCAACTTCCTGGAGTCACAACATCCTGCTTCTGAATTCCTTCACTAAAGTTATCTGCGAATTTATAAAGTAAACAATAAACATTGACCTGACAATATTTATCCTATTCTTTCTTCCTTCAGTGTTTCAGTTTTATTTCTTTTGGAATAATATATATATTCCAGTCTGGGCACGGGCGATTTCTTGAAAAAATATATTTTCATTCCGGGCCCCCTTATAGCCCGGGCCCCCCCGCTCCGCGGGGTCTGCGGGGGTGTACGTTACGCCACTGCCTATGACTATAAGGGTAGAAGCTAGGTTTTTTATTTTATTATTCGCCACCTCCCCTTGAGGCTGCATTTCAAATTTCTAGCTGCACTGATTAACAGATGTCATCAACCTGGCATAATTACATTTCATCATACCCAGTCGTATGTTTCCTACATATTGCAAGGCTCTGACTGTATGGTAGCCTACATGCAAAGTGCAAAGTATTTTACTGTTCAAAGACAGCATAAATAACGCCACTAAGGGGCCTGCCATATGATTAAAAACTGTTGACTTATATCAGCTGTTCCTTTAAGCTGTTTGGCTGGCAAGTTCAGTAGGTTAGGTCTATGAAATGGTTTAATTAATAATAATTATTAGCTCCCCTATTGAAATTTATGGTCAGAAACCATCCCCAATATTCACACAAAATATTCCCAAAGTTTCATGCCGATCTCTCAAGCAGTTTTGGAGTCTATAGGGATCACACATACATATATACATACATACATACATACATACATACAGACAGACATTCATTTTTATATATAGAGATATATATGTGAGTCAACGGAAAATTTTTGCTGTATGCCATATGTTTTTTCCTATCTTGTACAGCTATAAGGCCCTATTTGTCAGCAGATTCTTCCGATCTAGTAAGGAAAAGAGGTACTTTCCATATGTGCAGGCCCGGCGACAGGGGGGGTTAGGGGGGGCTACAGCCCCGGGGCCCGGGCCCCCGGAGGGGGCCCGGTCCGGGGCCCTAGGTCTGGTTTAAAATACAAATCAGTGGTCTTTTTAACCGGGCAATATTTCCTTTAACAGACTTCTTATCTAAAAATAAAGTTGGGTGTAATGCATTAATCAGTAGGGCAAAACTTGAGTTTTTCTTCTATTGTAGAATAGAAGAAAAGAAACGGTAAATTTGAAGGTGAGTGGTTTTAGTACTGTGGTGGCCCGCAGGTCCGGCCCGGCCGCCCGGGCGTGTGGTGGGTATTTCAAGTCTGCGAGGTGGCAGCATGCAGCGTTGGCAACACTGCACTAGCCGTCGAGTCATCTCGCGGCCGGCGGCAGTGTATCTGTCTAGCTTCTTTGTTTACTTACATCTGTTGCACGCTGTCAATTTTCTGTGCGGTTTCGTGGATAGTTCTATCGTTCCGTTCATAGTTCGTTAATCGTTATGTGTGTTTCAATCAGAATTAGTTCGGTGATAAGTTAGAAGAGTGAGAGGAAAGTAGAAACAATGAGCTACAAACACAAATCTGGAGCGCAGAAGAGGAAAGAAAAGGACGATAGAGAGTTTAGAGAACGGGAAGCAAAGAAAGGTCAGTTGTCACTTGGACATTTTTTCAAAATACCCGATTCTGTTTCACTTTCACCTGATACTGAAGTTGAGTTAGCAGTAAACACTAGTTCTAAGACTGATGCAATAATAAGTCCTACTCCTACCGACAAAGATATATTTGTTCCTGAAAATGAAAGTGCTGAGAGTGAGACTGAGAATTACAAGATTGAAACCACTCCTTATGCTACCAGTAGCACGTCTATCTTGGTCACAACTTCCCAGTCTCATGATGAAACGACCTCGTCGGCACCTTGCATACACTTTGATGTAGGGGACCCCAGTTTTGATGCAAGTATACATTTAAAATACAATCATTTTCCAATGCCAGAGCGATTTCCTGACGACATCACCGGTTCTTCAGTACCAACTTCAGTATTTAAAAAAAAACTCACTAATGGCGATTTAATTACACGGGACTGGCTAGTTTGGAGCCAAAGTAAAAAAGCCTTCTTCTGTTTGCCGTGTAAAGTTTTTAGCTCACTCCCTCACACGAAACGCTCATCTCTGGCACTTCCAGAAGGATTTTCAAGTAAAAAACGTTGGAAAAAATTGTTTGATAAGGTCCCTGAACACGAAAACAGTAGTAGTCACAAACACTGCTACATTCAATGGAAGTCAGAGGTGATAAAATCAAAAAAAGATAAAAATCTGACAGGCGTAATTTTGAATTCCATTCTACAAGAAAAGGAAAAGTGGCGTGACCTTTTAAAGCGATTACTTAATGTGACTTTGTTTCTAGCTGAAAGAGGGCTTGCTTTTAGAGGCACTAATGAAAAAATAGGAGACCCATCCAATGGAAATTTTTTGGGCATCTTAGAACTGCTAGCAAATTATGATCCAGTGTTAAACGAGCATTTAAATAAAGTTCGTTTGTATCAAACTAAAGGGGAACGAATGCAAGTTCACTACCTGTCGCATGATATTCAGAATGAATTTATAGAATTATGTTCTTCCCAAGTTACAAAGGTAATTCTTGAAGAAAGAGAAAAAGCCAGGTATTATTCTGTAATTGTTGATGCAACACCTGATTCAGCCCACATTGAACAGACAGCATTTATTTTGAGATACGTGCATGAAACCGAAGAAGAAAGTGAACCCTACAAAGTGCAAGAACGACTTCTATGTTTTGCTGATTGCACAAAAAAGAGTGGCAAAGATATTGCTGAGCTTATCTTGAGTACTTTGAAACGCTATGAAATCCCTATAGAAGACTGTAAAGGCCAAGGGTACGACAATGGTAGTAATATGAAAGGTGCCTATAAAGGAGCTCAGGCTTTCATATTATCAGCCAACAGCGAAGCTGTTTACTCTGCGTGCACTTGTCACTCCTTAAACCTTTGTGGTGAACAAGCAGCGGAGTGCTGTCCAGCGGCTATAACTTTTTTTGGGGCTGTCCAAAAGTTATACAACATTTTCAGTTCAAGCCCCCAGAGGTGGGATATTTTGAAAAATAAAATACCCGGATCTCTTCACTCCATGTCAAAAACACGATGGTCAGCAAGAGTGGATAGTGTAAGACCTGTTGCAGCTCATCTTCCTGGAATAGTAGAAGCACTTGAGGAAGTGATCAAACTAAATTTGACAGCAGAATGTCGTCGAGACGTAGAGGGACTGAAGAAATACTTCAAGAGCTTCAACTGCCTTCTTCTTGCATCGGTTTGGTACAAAATATTGAAACCCATTGACACAGTCAACAGAGTTTTACAGAACCGTGGTGAAACCTTAGATGTAGCGTCGAAGAATCTAAGTCAATTGATAGAAGATTTGAAAGTTTTGCGGAATGATGGTTGGGATAAAATCTTCAATGAAGTTTTGGTCGTTGCTGAAAACATAGGATGGCCGCAGCAACTTGAAGAGGAAGAGAAAAGAAGGAGGAAACGAAAAAGAGCAGCTGACGAGGACGATGAGGTGTGTGATGACAATACGGAACATGAACTTGATGCAAAGACCACTTTTAAGAACGAAGTTTTTAATGTCATTTTGGACAGTGTCATTGGGGACATGACAGTGCGTTTTAAGTCAGTCAACGATTTGTGTAGTAACTTTTCTGTTTTGTGGTCATTCAAAGAAATGCCAGATGACCTGATCGAAACTAAATCTGCTGAACTAGTACAACGACACCAAAAGGATCTGGGAACCGATCTTCTTGAGGAACTGGTGAGTCTGAAGCAAATATATGAAGCAAACTTTGGTGGAAAAACACTTTTACCCTTTGAACTTCTCAAGAAAATTAAACTCTTCAATTTACAATCTTTATTCCCAAATCTTACTGTTGCCTTGAGAATTTTTGCCACAATTCCAGCCACAGTTGCCAGTGCTGAACGTTCGTTTTCAGTATTAAACAGAATAAAAAACGTTCTACGCTCAACAATGTGCCAAAACAGGTTGTCAAGCCTAGGTGTTTTGGCGGTGGAAATGGACCTAGTAAAAAGAGCAAATGTAGATAGAATAATTGACGAATTTGCGTCAAGAAAAGCCAGAAGAGGAGTTTTGTTGTAATCATGGTTAGAATAAAGACTTTAATTGACAAAAAGTGTTGTTTACTTTGTATATGGAAAAAAATCAATTATGTATAATCATAATTTATCTACGTGAATTATACGTAATAATTATGTATATGGATTAATAAAATCAATTTCTTCAATCAAAACATGTTGTATTTTTCTTTTTTAAATACCATTGTCTATTCAATTAATTCAACATTTACATATCTGTGATGCTTTAATTTAAATTTTCTATTGTATAAATTTTTTTTTTTTTGAAAAGGTTTCAATTAAAACCATTTTGTATTTCTTCAATGAGTGCCTAAATTTGTGGTTTACTTAAATATGAAACAGCCTGAAAAGATAATTTATGAATGAATAAGTGAAAACAGGTCTAGATTACACCAAAATGAGTTATTTTATCTGTAATTCAACATTGTTCTCAGGGACTGGGGAGTATCCCTAGACCCCCGGTACCCCACACAAACAAAACGCCTTCATGCATACCATACCTAGGGGCCCGGATTAGGTCCAGCCCTGGGGCCCGCGATCGCTCTCACCGGCCCTGCATATGTGACAAATCTATGGAAAGTAGCTACTTTCTATCAAGTGTAACAAAAAATTATTTTACATTTCGATTTTATTAATTGTTAGTAACTGTTGCTATTGAAAATCATTATTGAAATGTTCATTGATGTATGGATGCTCGAAATGGGTCAAAACCCCTGGAACTGGGTAAAAATTGAAGTAAAGGAGACAATGTGGGCACCCTCGCAATTGTGGTGTCATCCAGCATGTAGGGTTGACAATTATGTTGCTGTTGTCGATCGGAATAAGTTCAAGGATAGTCAGAACTTCACTCCATCTTTACAAGAGCAAGGGAGGACTTGGTGGTGAATGTGAAGATGAAATGTTCATTGAGGTATGGTTGGCAAGAGTACTATATAAGAAGGAGCAACCCTTGGCTCTGTCTCTCTTTTGAATCGTGAATAGTGATGAGGAGGTGACTGCAGAGGCATCAGAATTCAACATCTTATAGGGAGTTGACTGGTAAAGCCTACATAATCATTATTTTATTTATATTACTTTTCAACTTATCATTTTCCTGCCACACCACCTCTATAGCCCCAAATAGCCATCAACTTTATAATCAGTTCAGTTTCCAGCATTAAATCTTTTTTTTGCCAACAATTAACGTAGACACAGTTTAATTTCATTCTTTAAGTTTCTTCTATTCCGTTTTCAAAAATTATCTTTTCTAAATCACAACACTAAAAACAGGAATTTTAGAGGCTCGCCTTTCATCCTGGGTGGAGAGCTACTCATTATTGCTGGAGGGTCAGGGCGGTTTTCGTAGGGGACGGAGTTGTTTGGAGGCAACATATTTGTCCTAAGCTCGCTCATATATCAGCAGGTGGAGTTTCAACACAAAATAATATATGCTATATATGTTGATTTTGATGCTGCTTTCGACTTGGTTCCCCATTGTCAATTGTGGAATAAGCTAGGAATGCTGGTAGTGAGTTGAAAATTGACAAGAACATTGAGTGAGCTATATCTGCATGCAAGATTGGATATAGGTAGTACAGAATTGATCCCAATAGAAAAGGGCATTTTGCAGGACAACACGATCAGTCTGTTACTTTTTTCTCTTTACATATCAGACATAGATATGTTTTTCAGAGGGAAGGGGTTTCAGGGTATTAATGTAGGTGAGCAAAAGAACATTTTGATGTTACTTTATGCAGATGACATCGTTATTTTAGCTGATAGTGTTCCTGATGTACAAAATAAACTAGGATGTCTGTCTGAATACTGTGGTAAGCTGAGTTTGAAGATCAATACAAGTAAAACCAAAATTCTTCCATTCCATAAAGGCAGATTAAGAAGGAATTTAAGAGGCTATTGGTTTCAAAACCTGCAATCTCCACTTTTTAAGGAAAATGAGATTTATATGGCATATGATTCTCCACCTTCTTCTTCACCAGCCTACATTGTCATTTGGTAACAAAACCTGCGATTTACATCGTTTTTCTCATTAAATAGTTTAGTATTGGTATCATAGTCAGCAATCTCCACAGCTGTGTTGGAAACAAACCCAGCAATATCCAGTCAGCCAATGATAAACGCCGGTTGAGGTCATGTGACTGTTCTGTGTGAGATGTGTTCTGCACTGGGTTCTACACTAACCTATATTTTATCACATTGCTGGTATGATTATGAAAGTGATTAGGCCTATCATTTAGTTATGTATAATTTCGATACAGTATAACTTATTTGTTCACAAATACAATAGTTAGTCTTTTATGATACTTTTGTTCAAAAGTTAGCTCCTAGAAAATGAGTACATTACAATTGGATATCTCTTCAGAGACGACTCCTACTTCACCATCAAAATCTCGTAAGCGGATTCGTCAGCCAGACAAATGGAAATGCAATGATGCTAAAAAATTGAGGTATGCATTAATTAGTTCAATTTATTCTAAGTTACTAAGCATGATCCTGAATTGATACTGTAAGTTAAGGTACTCCAAATGCTGCCCCTCATCATCAAAAACTGACCATAGTATTTTGTATGATTGTGTTACTTGGCAAAGGCAAGTAAAACTGAATCTCCTTTTTTGTTTACAGGTTTTCTCCAAAAGGTCTTCCCACTTATCCAACTTGCAAGCATGGAAAAGGAGCTTTCAACTGTTCATTCCTAACCATGAAAAATATTATAGACTTTCATTCTGCATTTTATAGTCGTAAGGAACTATTTAGTTTCATTCTGAAGTATATAAAGGTCACACCAGTAGAACGAAAAAGACCGAGAAATGAAGAATCAAATGGAAAGACGTTTCAAACCAAATTTTTTGTGAAAACAGGCAATGGTATTTCAATTTCTGTGTGTCAGAAGACGTTTTTAAATATATTGGGGACCACAAGAACTCATGTAGAAACTATTGCTAGACATTTTTTCACCCATGGAAATGTTTTGATAGACAAACGTGGGGGTGATAGAAAAACTGTTAAATTTGTAAGTCATGTAACTAGTATTATTAGATTTGTATCTCGTTTTCCATCAATTGAGTCACACTATTGTCGAAGCAAAACAAGGAGACAGTATCTATCTTCTGACTTGAGCATTAATAAAATGGCTAAAATGTACAATGAGACTGTTTCTGATGATTTAAAAGTTTAGTCATCATACTTCAGGAAAACTTTCCTGACTAAATTCAATTTAGGTTTTAATGCACCACGAACTGATATATGTTCTACCTGTATAGAATTGTCTGAGAGGGTGAAAAATGCAAAAGATTCTGTAAGGAAATCTGAGATCATGACATTGCTGCGAGTGCATAAACTGAGGCCAAAAAATTTTATCAATTATTGCGAGGTGCTGATGATGAAACACGTGTGTTGTCTTTTGACATGCAAAAAAATCAAGCTCTACCAAAAGTTCCCGATCAGGCTGCTTACTACAGTAGGCAGTTGTATTTTCACAACTTAACAGTAGTTCAGGGGACTTCAAAATCTAAAATGACCAAAAACAATGTTTTCTGTTATTGCTGGACAGAGGATTCTTATGGAAAAGACTCTAATTTGGTTTCCTCAGTTATCTATGACAGACTAATGAAAACAGATTTGTCAAATTTCAAAAAGATTATGCTTTTTTGTGATGGCTGTGGGGGCCAGAATAAGAATTCTATTCTTATAGCAATGTGCTCAAGATTTATGACTGATGCTCCACAAAATATTGAATCAATTACTTTAATTTTTCCTGTGAGGGGACATTCCTTTCTTCCCCCAGACAGGATATTTGGCTTAGTGGAAAAGGAAATCAAACGATGTGAAGTAATTGAAAATCCACAAAAATATAGAGACATTATTGAACATTATGGTAAAGTTATCATGTTAGGAGAGGATTGTCAAGTATGTGATTGGAGGAGTGAGTCAAGAGAATACCTTAAACAAACAGCAAATTGGCCTTTTCCAATCTCTAAAATTAAAAGTCATAATGACTAAACCAAAAAACAAAAACCAAACTCTAATATGAGGTGAAATCTCATACAGTCAGATTTAACACAAGCATGCTACCTAACAACAAAAGGGAAAAATATTAAACAAATTACTCCTGACATAATAATTTCAAATAATATTGAAAACATGGCAAACCCAAATTGAAGGATGTTGAAAAATTGCTTATAACTCATTTTGGTCAGGACTGGAGAGACTTAAATACACTCCAATATTTTGCAAATGTGCTAAGTTATGCTGAAATTCCTGTACCCAACAGGGAAGAACAATTTTGTGAAGACAATCAGAATGAAGACATTCCCATTATTGTATGATAATTATTTTCCTGTATTCTGTGTAATTCTGTATATTATAATAAATTAGTTATGTATATTTAATAAGATAATTTGCATACTGATCTTATTGCGTTTTTGTTACAATTCCTTTACCAAAGAATTCATCAACTAATTAGTTGAGGTTGATTTTGCATGGGGCAGCATTTTAATTTTATTTATTGTAGGCTATTATTTTATTGATAATATCCTGTCAATAATTAATTGTTTTACTTATGGTGGTTTATGTTATTGGAATAGCTGTGTATAACTCACTTTTAATCAGTTGAATATTCAAAGTTAGTTTCATAACCTGCAATCTCCATGTTTGCTAGTATCAAATCATGCAATATCCTATAATTGGTATCAGAGTCAGCAATCTCCAATATTTAACTTGAAATAAAAAATGTAATTTACATGTTATATTCATTTGGCCTAGTTTGTCAAGTTCAGATTGAAAAGTTCTTCTTTTTAAGTCAAACATCAAGGTGAAAAGTGGTATAGTTTGTTGTACACAAATTATTCAGTTTCTTGGAAAATTAGGTAGAGTGGACATTGCATGTTTTGGAACCAATAACCAGTTGCCAAAGGAATGGTCTCAAATAAAAATGTTTTTCTTATTTAAAAAAGGAGATCAAAAGGACCCAAGAAATTATAGAGGTATTGCCCTTATAAACACTATTGTAAAATTATTCACAGGAATTTTAGAGGCTCGCCTTTCATCCTGGGTGGAGAGCTACTCATTATTGCTGGAGGGTCAGGGCGGTTTTCGTAGGGGACGGAGTTGTTTGGAGGCAACATATTTGTCCTAAGCTCGCTCATATATCAGCAGGTGGAGTTTCAACACAAAATAATATATGCTATATATGTTGATTTTGATGCCGCTTTCGACTTGGTTCCCCATTGTCAATTGTGGAATAAGCTAGGAATGCTGGGAGTGAGTTGAAAATTGACAAGAATATTGAGTGAGCTATATCTGCATGCAAGATTGGATATAGGTAGTACAGAATTGATCCCAATAGAAAAGGGCATTTTGCAGGACAACACGATCAGTCTGTTACTTTTTTCTCTTTACATATCAGACATAGATATGTTTTTCAGAGGGAAGGGGTTTCAGGGTATTAATGTAGGTGAGCAAAAGAACATTTTGATGTTGCTTTATGCAGATGACATCGTTATTTTAGCTGATAGTGTTCCTGATGTACAAAATAAACTAGGATGTCTGTCTGAATACTGTGGTAAGCTGAGTTTGAAGATCAATACAAGTAAAACCAAAATTCTTCCATTCCATAAAGGCAGATTAAGAAGGAATTTATACTTTAATTACAAAGGTGAGAAAATAGAAGTAACTAATAAATATAAATATTTAGGTGTAGAATTTAGAAGTTCAGGTCGTTTTGGACCTTTCTGTAAGTTGGTGTTGAACAAGGCCAAGAGCATGGGCACTTGTACCATAGAACTTCTTGGTAAAGCCAAATCAGAGGAATGGGGCAGTAAATTAATTTATACAAGGCTGCTGTGCTGCACCCTGTGCTATACGGCTCGGAAATTTGGGGACTTGGCTATCTAGATTTGATAGAGAAGATACAACTACAGTTTTTCAAGAGACTACTGTTATTAAATAAATACACACCTAGCTTTGTGTTAAGACTTGAAACTGGAAGGATAAGGTTGTCTCATATAAATTTTTGTCAAGCTTTATATTTTTACATAAGTGTATTGAAAATGCCAGCTTACAGATATCCTAGAATATGTTTGAAAAAGTTGCTAGACTTGAGTTCTGTTGAAAATAGGGTGAATGAGAATAAGTTCAACTGAGTTAATTTGTTAAAAGAGCAACTGTCTTTTGTGAATTTGGGTAACACTTGGAGTGTACATTCATGCATGTTACAAAAGGAGTAATAATAATAATAATAATAATAATAACAAAAGGAGTATGACTTTATTATAAAAGAACATGCAGAATCTTTGTATACAGCAGATATTCTGAAGGCATTGGAATCAGGCTCTTTTCCTCACTATAAAATTTTAAATCCAAATTTTGTGCTGGGAGAGCAGCTCAGCTGTTCAATTACATTTTCAATGATAAGATGCATCACGCAATTGTGAATGGCAACACATAGAAATATGTATTTGTTTATAGACAGTAGTGGTACTTTTTCGATTGCACCAACTTTTGTCCTTTGTGTAACTTAAAAGAGGAGAAGAATTTGTGTCACTTTCTTGTAAGTTGCCCTATGTATAATGATTTTAGAAATAAGTATCTAGCCAAACACATCACTAATATTGCCCAGGATGAAGATAAGGTATTGGTTCTCTTGTCCAACTTGAGCAAAGAAAAAATCAGAAATATTTACTTTTATACAAATTTGGTGGTTAAGACAAGACAATCAATATTAACTATTACAGGTTGATTTATGGTGTCTGATTTTGTTGATTCATCATTGTTACAAAAGTATTATTGCTTTCTTGTTAATTATTATTTGCTGTTACTTGTTAGTACTCTGTTACCTGTTTATAGTTTTGCCTGGTCTAGATTATTATCATTATTATTGTTAGTATATACTTATATAATATATGTATGATTGTATTATATTGTTGTTGCATGTGTTCTGTGCTTGCTTTCTTTTTGAAAATTGTTATTTGCTTCAACTCATTTGTGTGACAAAATGTTGAGCAAATTAAATGATTTATTTATGTTGGTAGAACTGTTGGGTGTGTGTTGAAAATGCATATTCAGGTGCCTGTCCAGGCGTGGCTCACCATTCCGAATGCAGCAGTTGTTGGTACAATGTGCCATGCCATTCTTCTAGTTCTCAGTTCATAGTTCATAAATAAAAATAATTAGTTTGTAATATAAAATAGTTGGTATTTCAGTTTAGTAAGTGTAATTTTGTACATATTATTATTTCAATTTAGTAAGTGTAATTTTGTTCATATTATTATTTCAGTTTAGTAAGTGTAATTTTGTTCATATTATTATTTCTTTTGTGGAGGACTATAGTGGATACTCATTGTTGGATTAAAGAGTTCCCCATAGAATTCATAAACGAATATAGACTCCATCCTTGTCTATGGAAAGTGAAAGCAACAATCATTCCAAAATCTTAAAAATATTTTCCAGAGATGTTCTTTTGATTTTATTAATTGTTAGTAACTGTTGCTATTGAAAATCATTATTGAAATGTTCATTGATGTATGGATGCTCGAAATGGGTCAAAACCCCTGGAACTGGGTAAAAATTGAAGTAAAGGAGACAATGTGGGCACCCTCGCAATTGTGGTGTCATCCAGCATGTAGGGTTGACAATTATGTTGCTGTTGTCGATCGGAATAAGTTCAAGGATAGTCAGAACTTCACTCCATCTTTACAAGAGCAAGGGAGGACTTGGTGGTGAATGTGAAGATGAAATGTTCATTGAGGTATGGTTGGCAAGAGTACTATATAAGAAGGAGCAACCCTTGGCTCTGTCTCTCTTTTGAATCGTGAATAGTGATGAGGAGGTGACTGCAGAGGCATCAGAATTCAACATCTTATAGGGAGTTGACTGGTAAAGCCTACATAATCATTATTTTATTTATATTACTTTTCAACTTATCATTTTCCTGCCACACCACCTCTATAGCCCCAAATAGCCATCAACTTTATAATCAGTTCAGTTTCCAGCATTAAATCTTTTTTTTGCCAACAATTAACGTAGACACAGTTTAATTTCATTCTTTAAGTTTCTTCTATTCCGTTTTCAAAAATTATCTTTTCTAAATCACAACACTAAATATAAAATGTTTTTTAATTGTGAGGCTACCCATTTTAGTTTTCTTTTAAAATTATTTTATAGTTCAATTTAAAGTTTTTTTATCATTTTAATCTGTATAAAGTCTGTAGAAATTTTATCAATAAGAATTAAGTATTAATCTTATTATTTTCCAAAGTTCATTTCAATTTTTTCATTCATTTTTTTATCATTGCAAATAAATTTAAAGTTAATCTGTCCTGTTTTTTTTCACTTCTCTTTTTTATCTACGCCCCTGAGACCCCTGCTCTTTCTTTTAGTTTTATTTATATACCTTATTTGATTTATTTTTGTGAGACAGTGTGATTACTTGTTTGTGTTCAAGTGGACAAGAGGAGTTCTGAGCTTTTGCCAGCTTCACCACATTTGAATACAAAACAGTGTCATTACTGATAGTGTTTGGTTGCTGACACAGGTTGTTGCCAGTAACTGATCACTTAGGCATAAGGTTTATTCTGTAGGTTACTATATTTATATATACTTTATAGTTTAAAATTTTTCATTTATCAATCTAAGAGATTGATTGTCACCGGGTAAAACATTAAAAAAAGTGTAGAGAAATTAGAAACTCACTCTGTGTATATAAATAACGACAGTGATAGAATAGGTGAATAGTTCATGTTTTATAGTGCATGGAATCTAATAGAGGGATTTTTGAACACCTGCGTTTAAAGAAATTAACATTTATTATTGTGCATCAAACCATTTGAGTGCATTTTGAATTTAATATAAGTAAAAGTTGCTATTTTTCATTTGTTATTGTCTCAATTTACATTTTGATTATTTTGACAGAAGTTTTCAGTTCAATTAACCATTGTTTAGTTTTCATTAGAGACAAATATTTGAAAGATGTATTTGTTTGTTGTTGGATTTATTTACATCAGATTTTTCAGAATTAAATTCTCTACAAGTTTTGTATTCAAATTTTATGCATTTATAACTCATTTATCAAGCTAATGTACTTCAAAGCTGAAAAACATGTATTTAGGCACAGAATTTTCCGTTTTACAACATAATATCATAAAAACTAATAAATATAGAGTTCTGAAACCTATTTTATTTGATAAAAAACCATAAGAAATAACTGTATTTAGTCCTTAATTTACCTTCCCGGAATTTCAGTATGACTTTCTTTTACCAAGGGTATGGAGTTCTGGGCGAAATCTTTCACACTGTATAACTCGCTAACAAAGCGTTTCTGGTAATATGTTTATTATGAATTTTTTTCTTATTTTTAGATCTAGAATCAGTAGTCAAAGTTTGAACCTTTCCTCCTCAAACACCCTGTATGTGACCAACTATGTAATTCCAAACACACTGTTCCTCACACTGCAGTACCATTGCTAAGCAATTTATCTTCATACACTAATATGGACACCATATTTTCAAATGAAACTAATGAACCACTAAATTCAACATATATTGGTGAATTTGGTCATTATGTGGCTGATTAATTTTTTAATAACATATTACTTACATATTATATATGTTATTTTAAAATATTTAAAATTGTTTTTCTAAATAGGCCTTACAATATTATTATAAAATTTTATATTTTTTGGTTAATTATCATTTCCTTTACAACTTTTTTTAATTTCAATTTAACTTTTCAACTTTTGATTTTATTGTATGTTTGTATTTTTGTCATAGAAGGACAAGTATCATCATTGCATACTTTGAAACAATTGCCTCATATGGAGGTCAATTTATTGGCCAAGATTGGGTGCACTTTGTCTTTTAATTTGTTGAGTCCATCAAACATGGATAAACAAAATGTTATACTAGCTCTCCAAAGGTTAAGAGCTCATAGTGAATAGAATATTGGAAATTGGAGCACAAGCAAATTCAGCACATTACTATGGAAACTGCAAATGACATTCAAATCATAAGCAGGTGGTGGTAGATCATGAATGTATGGAGCCCATTTACTGGTATTCCAGTGAATGTTTCAATGTATATTTAGATGGCATAACAGATGATTTGTCTGATAGGGAATACATTTTTATGACACAATTCCTTGATTGGCTAGATAATTGGGAGAAACTAAAATTGCAAATTAAGTAGGAAAACCCATACTGCATTGAATTATAGTATGTAAGCTCTTATGGAAGTAGCTTCCAATTGTATAAATGAGATGAATTTCAAATAAATTCAACACAGGAAATTCCAGACAGATATTTCAAAGAGCCAATTTGGGATGTATAGACAATTAGCTTGAAGTCAATTTCCCCTATCTCTAAGGAAAATCCACAAATGTGAAACAAAGTTAAAATACATTTGGACATTTGAAAATATCCATTTCTTCAAAAACGTATGGGGTATTTAATTTGATCCCATTCCTAATGTGATGGAAGAAACAAGCAATGTTGAATTTCAAGACTATTGAGGTTATTCCCAGCAATTTTGAAGAAACCAAAGAAATTGTAATGCCAGTATTGGTTTACATTGCTGGATACTGGACTTTCATAGCTGCAAAAAGTTTAAAATGTGATGAATGCAGAAGTAGACTTCTGCCCTGATAATGAAAGTTATTCATAAAAGTTATCTAGCGGCTTCCTGCAGACCATCAGCTATTCTCACGAATTATTGTAGAATCAGACTTATCATAGTATAGGCAATTCATTGTATTTTTTATTAGTTCTGATCCAGCTAGCATTGCGTATGGTCTTCAAGTACACTTGTATTTGATGTTATAATGTATTAAGTAAAAAAAAATTCATTTTTTAAAAAGAGTTTCGGTCACTTTAATACTTTAACTGGCGCAGTTGGTAGGACACTCAGGAACAAACAAAAATTGTTGTTCTTTGGTTTCAAATGTTCACAAGTGAAACATTTAAAAAATTAAAAACTTAGAGTACTGTGAAACGACAAACTTGCATGATATAAAGACAGTGAATGTTAACAGACGAAGTGTAGTGAAGGCCAAATTATTCTGAAAACTTTCTGTGTTATTCCAAGAACTTTTCTACAAATATTCCACAAAAGTCTACCTGGCATCGGAGATGAGGATATAGAAACATTCAACGTTTAGATCTTCATGATGAGCATAAAATGTCTTATGTTGTGAGTAGCCTAATAACATTGTATTTTTGCATTTTATTGAATAAATTGTAATTAATTTATTATTATATTTCAAGTCATCAGTCAGCGTTTGGAAGTCAAAGCGAGCGGACGTGTTGAAGACAGTAAATTCAATTGTGTTGAAAATTAGGTTATCGTTGAGTCAGGAAAAATTGGCATTATGGGTAACAAAAGTGTGTGTGATTGTGTGTGCGCGCGCGTATTAGTCGCCGCGAATGGAAATCCAACTCCATCCCGGTAAGTGCTGAACATTCACTTTGATAGAACAGCCAAAAAATGTCGAATAGAGAACAACTGGAAAATATTATTACAATAACAGAGAAAGATAATCAAGTCAATACACTCTACATGAAGATAGACTTACATCGGAAGCAGAGAAGTTATTACTTAAAGCATGGAAAGAAACTAATGAAAAATTAAAACAATCAGAAAATACCAATGTTGAACTGAGAAACCAACTCGATCAAATTCAATCTAGGTTATCTGTGCTAGAAAATAATTCGAATAGTGACTTAAAAAATAATGTAGAAAATTACCACACAGATGAAGAGGAATTATCTGCTGAAACGGAATGGATTCATCAAAAGCAAAGGAAGAGGAGGAGAGAGCATTCTGATTCACCTCCATTTCAATCATCTAATAAGCAGATTGTCACTTCACGTGGGGGGAACCAGGTAAAAGAGAATGCCGAACCAAAACAATTATCCAGCAACAAACTGGTAGTTGAAAAGATTTTGAAACCGCCACCTATAATTTTATACAATATTCAAGATTATCAAGTTGTGTATAAAATTCTAAATGACAAGATGAAAGACTCCTACAAAGTGACTTTATTGAATAATGGTAGTCTAAAGCTAAACGTACAATCTGAGGAAAATTACAGGATAGCTACGCTGCCCTGCTAAGAAAGAGAGCAGTATCTGCAAAATTGTCCTTTTTGAGTTATATATGTAGATCTACAGTTTAAACTACGCTGAATCCATTGAGCTAAGTAAAAAAGCCGTATCTGCAATGGTTATTGAGATAATAGCCATCTCATCAGCAGTAAGTACAAGGAAAACCATCCTATTCCTAAGTAAGAAAGCAGTAACTACAAAGAACCAAGCAAGAAAGCAGTATCTTCTTGCAGTTACTGCTTTTATCCTTAGCTTGAAGTAGATACTGCTGATTTGCTTGGCATTTGCTCCCAGCTGTTTCATTTTACTGCCATTTTGTACTATGTTGTTGTTATTTGTTGAGGTTAGTTATTTCTCAATGTATTCTATGTGTGTTGTGTGCAAGTAGCTGGTTGATTACTTCTCCTTACAATGAATAATTATTTTATCTCTTCAAGAAGTAAACGTATTTATGAGTTAGGACTAGCAGAAAGTTTATCGCGTGACTCATGCCTAAATAGTGAAACATCAATTATAGGTGAGCAAGACAAGAACACTAAAGTGTCCATAGTATCAGATGAAGCTAACAAAAAGGTAGGATCAAATGTTATTCTTTGTGAAGATGAACTGCAAATTCATAATGATAATGGTCAGTTAACCAAATGTGTGGAGGTAGAAGCTATTTCTACATGGACAGACAACAATTCGGATGCCAATAACATATACTTGAATGAAGTGAGTGAAAATTCTCTTGTGCTGCAAGACAAGAACACTAAAGTGTCCATAGTATCAGATGAAGCTAACAAAAAGGTAGGATCAAATGTTATTTTTTGTGAAGATGAACTGAAAATTTATAATGATAATGGTCAGTTAACCAACTGTGTGGAGGTAGAAGCTATTTCTACATGGACAGACAACAATTCGGATGCCAATAACATAAACTTGAATGAAGTGAGTGAAAATTCTCTTGTGCTGCAAGACAAGAACACTAAAGTGTCCATAGTATCAGATGAAGCTAACAAAAAGGTAGGATCAAATGTTATTCTTTGTGAAGATGAACTGCAAATTTATAATGATAATGGTCAGTTAACCAACTGTGTGGAGGTAGAAGTGATTTCTACATGGACAGACAACAATTTGGATGCCAATAACATAAACTTAAATGAAAATTCTCTTGTGCTGCCTCAGCTATCATCAACAAATAATTCAAACCTTGATGAAACCCTGACATCTGATAATACAATTGTCAGTTTTAGCTTCGACTCCAATAATGATTCAGATGTAGGCCTAAAAGAAAATCAGAATTCGCTGCAAGTGGACCATGACTATTATGATAATTTATTAGATGTTTTATCTGATGCCTGTTTAAGCAAGCCTGCTTCCTTAGATAATAGCTTAAATGCATCTTTGTTGCCGAATGACAGTAGCAATTGTGTCCAGTCATCAGTTAGTAATACAACTGTAATCTCAGATGCTCCACGTAAGAGAAAGAAGAAAGAATTTTCAGCTGTTGAACAAAAAAAGCTAAAACTAGAAAATGACAAGAAAGCCCACATCCTTCAGCCTCCTTGTAACAAATGTAAAAAGAAGTGCTTAACAAAAGTTAATGAGGAACGTCGAAAAGTTATTAATGAGTATTTTTGGAACATTGAAGATTTAGAAGAAAGGAGGAGTTTTGTTTTTAATCAATGTGAGAGACATGAAGTCAAAAGGCGAACAACTAGTAGTGGAGAAATTAGAAGGAACAAAACAGTTAAATATTTCCTAAAGGATTTGAATGGCCAAAAGCAAGAAGTGTGCAAAGAATTTTTTTTAACCACTTTAGGTTTTAATAAGAAAAATGATAAATTTTTGACCACAATACTTTCTACTGAGAAAGATGCAATAAGACCAAAAAAAAGCATGAGGGGGAGACAGCCATCGGTGAAGAAAGGTCCTCACCAAGATATTATCAATCATATTGAGAGTTTCAATCCAGAAGTACCACACTACAGAAGGGAACATACTCCCTTAACTAGATATTTACCTAGTGATTTAAGTATTACACTTATGCATAGAGACTTCATTGACAAATACCCACAATTTAAGTCTTGTGTTTCATATGAACTGTATAGACGTATCTTGAAAGAACAAAAAATTTCATTCACAAGATTAGGAAATGAACAATGTGAGGCTTGTGAACACTTTTATCTTCACAACCACACCAAGGACAACTTGGATGACAACTGTGAAATTTGTAATTCTTGGAAATACCATGACAAACTGGTTAAAGAGAGCAGGGCTTTGTACAGAGAATATGCTGAAAAAGCAAATGATTTAAACTCGAATAATGAGATCACATTTAGTGCAGACTTGGAAAAAGTAATCATGCTGCCTCGGCTTGAAATGTTCAAGCAAATCATCTTTGCACCACGCCTCAGAACATATAACCAAACATTTGCTCCTGTGGGGAAAAGGTCTAGGCTTAAACCACTAGCAGTGTTGTGGCACAGTGCTATAAGTGGCAGGAATCAAGAAGACATTGTGAGCACCTTTAATGTATTTTTCAACCATTACCGTGATACTAAAAAGTTTACCTTGTGGCTAGATAACTGTAGTGCACAGAACAAAAATTGGTGCTTATTAACATTTTTTGTTACCATTGTAAATTCAACTACTGTTGAAGCTAATGAGATTGAAGTTTACTACTTTGAGCCTGGGCACAGCTTTATGAGTGCTGACAGTTTCCACCACCAGGTGGAACTCTCTCTGAAAGCACAGAAAAAAACCTATGATTTTCATGATTTCACTTCTGCTGTAGGGGCTGCCAATAAAGGTCATGTTGATGTAGTTGCAATGAGCCTTGACAATTTTTTTGTATGGAAAAGTTGGAAGTCTGAAGCAAAATTGAAAGCCATGCCAAACAGGCCTTTCCTAAAGGATATGGTTCATATTAAATTTGAAAGAGGAAAACACAGCCTGCAGTACAAAACTACATATGAAAAATCTGATGACTTCAAGGAACTTCATTTCTTGCAGCCAAGGATTTTGAAAAAGGGTATACCTGGACCAGCCAAATTAGTCTCACCAAAAGGATTCCCAGCTGAAAGAAAAAAAGAGTTGCTTCATGCCATAAAAGGGACTATACCAGAAAATAGATAAATATTTTGGGAGCAATTGCCAACTTCTTAAGTGGAATTTCAAAAGACTGTTGTGCCCTTATAATTACAATTAGCTTTGATTCCAGATTTACTTCACAGCCTCAATGTGAATAATACCGAACTGTTTATAGCCTAGTTATCTCATAGCCTTAATTTGAATAAATCATTTTTTAAAAGAACAGAAGACGTGTAGTTACTGCCATAGTTCATTTCACATTTGCTAAGGAAAAGGACAGTAACTGGTAGATACTGCCTTCTTGCTTAACATTTATTTGGATAAAAAAGAAGTAAGTGATTTTATTTATCTAAAACTGATTTATTTTAGTGTTTTTGTTGTTTGTAATCATTAATAGTAATATAATTAACAAAAAAACAAAAAGACTTTGAGAAAAAAATCCACTATTAAATATAAAAAGGGTAATTGAAACTTTGTTTCATTCTATCTCAAAACAGATGTTTTGCAGTTACTGCTCTCTTTCTTAGCAGGGCAGTACGGCAGTATTCAATGACGAAAAAATTACATGGTCTTCTTTTGAAAACAAACAAACAAGACCTATCAGAGTAATTGTCAAGAGGTTACATAGCACTTGCGATCCAGGTGATATAAAACAAGAACTTCAGGAAAAAGGATTTAAAATCTTAGAAGTTGTGAATATATTGAAGTGGAAGACAAAAGACCCTATTCCAATATTTATGCTCACTTTCGAAAATTCAGAGAGCATAAATAAAATATATGATATTAATGTAATTATGGGCATGAAGGTTGAGATTTGCCCAGTCAAAAAATCCAATTTTCTTCCCCAGTGTAAGAACTGTCAAGCGTGGGGTCATACAAGAAAATACTGTAAAAAGGAATCCAGATGTGTGAAATGTGCAGGTTCCCACCTTACCATCAATTGTACAAAACCAAAAGAAGCCAAACCCAAATGCTACAATTGTGGTATGGAACAGTAACTGGATGCAAAACAGTTACAGGGGATGCATTGTAGCACAAGAGTTACAAGCGCTCCGAAATAAAAAGATTCAACCTAAATCTGAACCACATGTTAACAAAGAAGATAACAAAGCTGTGGTACCTCAAAGAAAATTTAATATTGATAGGGCTACTGGAAACCAATCTTATGCTGATAGGCTAAAAAATGTATCAGCTACAAAAAAAAATGAAAAATCCCAGTTCATACCTCATACCTTGGGTGAAAATTTCAAATTGAACATAGCTACGCAACTCCAGTTAATTCTTGAGAAGCTATTGGGGCAAGATGAATTCAACAAATCAATTTTATCTAGGCTAGAAAAATTAGAAAATACAAAGGAAGCTGTCTACAAGAAATATGGAAAATAAATTTAAAATAATGACATGGAATGCCAATGGGCTTTTACAGCACAAGGATGATCTATTGGCTATTATTACAGAACATAAAATTGATGTCTGCCTTATCTCAGAGACACACTTCAATAAAGAATCCTATTTAAAAATTAGAGGTTACAAAACATACCATGCAATCAGTGGCGTAAGGTACACCCCCGCAGACCTCGCGGCGCGGGGGGGCCCGGGCTATAAGGGGGCCCGGAATGAAAATATATTTTTTCAAGAAATGGCCCGTGCCCAGACTGAAAATTTTTTTTTCCAAAACAAATAAAACTGAAAAACTGAAGGAAGAAAGAAAGAATGAATTGGCTAAATATTGTCAGGCCAATGTTTATTGTTTACTTTATCAATTAATTCCCAGATAGCAGATAATTTGCAGATAGTGAAGGAATTCAGAAGCAGGATGTTGTGACTTCGGGATTGGAGACATACCGAGGACAAAACACTCTTCAAACAAACTTATCTAGACTGTTATAAATCATGACGGCTATGTCTCCTCAGTGCAAATATTAGAGGAAATTAATATTATTTTCCCATCGAATTCCTCAATGTATTTTAGCATATACGAAGTAATGGAAATTGGGGGGTTGTGTAGAAATTAAAGTCAATATTTTTCTTCATACAGTATTTTGAATTCAGTCTCTTTTGAATCGTCCTGTTGGGTACACGTGTCCGGTAAATTGGCCTAGAGTAAACCGTATGTTTATTCATTATTGAGTTCGTGATCGTAAATTTTATTATTTGGAGTGTCATTTTTTTTTCATTTCTATTCTATTTTTCAACGTGCTGCGTTTATGGTATATTGTGATGTTGTACGGTCATGCTTTAGTTATTTCTATTTTTTATCGACTAGTACATTTTTAAACAATAATATTATGCTCAGAAGGAATATTTATACCCTTGATATATCGGATAAATTACGTGATTATTGTATAAGTATATAAATAGTAGTTTTGGAACAATTGTCAGTTCTCCCAATGCAGTTGAATTTTTTCTTATAATAGGATCAAGTACTGTATAAGTAGTTTACGTTTTCTATCTTCTGTCTCTTAAGAATGAATTTCTTAATTTTTTTCTCTTTTCCTGACTTAGTAATTTCGCGGTAATTTAGATAAAATGCCTTTTTATTAAAAATTGAACCTGTGTCCGTGTCTGCAAATGAGGCGAATTCTGAGAGAACACATTTTCTGGGAAAATGAGCGAAGGTGCTAACAAGGAGGATGTGAATGTGGATCCTATGGAAGACATCAATTTCAAGATTTCTAGGTTTCAAGATTAATTATTTATAATATAATCAACTCTCAACTATTTCCATCTTTCAGAAGCCCGCACGCTACAGCCCAAATCATTAGACTTGCCCCCCTTGAAACATGATTGAATTTAAAAATTTAATTTACAAAAAGGTGTTTAATTCTTACATAATTATAACTGCCCACAAAATAAATAATTATGCAAGTTTTTCAGGGAGGGGTGGGGGTGGCAAGGGTGAGGGGGGATATTTATATGATTTTGAGGGGCCCGGAAAATCGGTTGCGGGGGGGGCCCAACTGGAAAACGTTACGCCACTGCATGCAATACATCCCAACAATAGTTGTAGAGGGGGAAGTGCAGTTATTGTTAGAGAAGAAATCATCCACAATGAATTCATGAAAATCGAATTACAGGAGTTCCAGTCAATTTCAATAAAGGCTAAGCTATCTGGTCATCCAACAGGAGAGGTAACAATAGCAGCTGTCTACTGCCCACCTCGCTTCAACTTGAAGAAACCAAAATACAGTGAATTCCTTAAGAATGTCACAGGAAAATTTATTATTGGTGGAGACTTCAATTCCAAGAATACTAAGTGGGGCTCCCGATTAACTACAACCAAAGGAAAGGAGCTGCAGCTGGCCATTGATGAATATAATTGAGAAGTTCACTCAACAAGAAAGCCAACCTATTGGCCAACAGATAGAGCTAAGATTCCAGACCTGATAGACTTTTTCATCACAAAGAACATATCATCAAATTCCATAGATGTTAGAGAAGAATTCGATCTGAACTCTGATCATTCACCAATTGTATTAATAATTCATAGTACTGCTGTAAAAAAAGATAGAGCACCGCAACTTATAAATAAAAATACTAACATAGAAGAATTTAGGAACATGATTAAAAATAGAACTGATTTGAATACACCCATACAAACAATTGAAGACCTTGAATATGAAGTGCAGGAATTTGTGACCAACATTCAACAATGTGCTTGGGAAAATACACCTCTACTTCAGAGCAAGATCAAAGGTAATTGCTATCCACTAGTAGTCAGAGAGCTGATAGTGTTGAAAGAAGAAGAGCAAGAAGAATGTGGCAAATGACAAGAAACCCAAGAATAAAGACCGATTTGAATAGGATTACTAATAACTTAGATGATTGATACAGGATTTATGACAGCAGGATATTAATATTTACCTAGAAGAGCTCAGTAATGACTCCAGTACCAACTATTCACTATGGAAAGCAACCAGAAAATTGAAGAGACCAGTTGAACAAGTTGCTCCAATAAGGAAATATGATGGATCATGGGCTCACAGTAATAAGGATAAAGCAGACTTATTTGCCAATCATTTAGAGAAAACATTTACTCCTCATGAAAGCAGAACTCCAGATGATGAGATAGATAGAACCACACAGCCAAGACTTCCAGATAATATCCCTTCAACTTCTCCAAGAGAAATCCAGAAAGAAATGTAAAACATGGCAAAAAAGAAATCACCAGGATATGACTTTATTACAGGAGAAACATCTTCCTAGAAAAGCAATTGTAAAATTGTGTCATTTATTCAATGCAGCCTTCCACTTGAAATATGTGCCAAGCCTATGGAAAGTAGCTGAAGTTATAATGATTCCAAAGCCAGGAAAGCCTCTGAATGAAGTAACCTCCTATAGACCAATATCTCTTCTACCAATACTATCAAAACTTTTTGAAAGAATACTATTAGCAAGACTGAAGCCAATTCTGCAAGAACAACAGCTTATACCTTTACATCAGTTTGGATTTTGCAGCAAACACTCAACAATTGATCAAGTGCACAGACTAACAAATGTAATAGAAAGAAGTCTGGAAGAGAAAAAATATTGTTCTACTGTATTCTTAGATATAGCACAAGCCTTTGACAAAGTTTGGCATCAAGGCTTGTGTCACAAGTTAGATCAGTTTCTACCATCAGAATATAGCCAACTACTGAAGTCTTACTTGGAGGAAAGATATTTTAGAGTAAAGATAGATGATGAATACTCCACATTAAGGCAAATTAAAGCTGGGGTACCTCAAGGAAGTGTACTAGGACCTCTCTTATACCTGCTATACACAAGTGACATTCCAAAGCCAGAAGGGGTTACCATAGCTACATTTGCAGATGACACAATTCTTTCAGTTGCAGAAAAAGTTGAAGAGTCTACAGAAAAACTACAAAGAGCAGTTAATGAAGTGAACACATGGACAAATCATTGGCTCATTAAACTCAATGATACAAAGTCTGTGCATGTGAATTTCACTAACAAGAAAATCCAATATATTCCAGTTTACATTAATGAAAAAGTCATTCCTCATGCAAATACTGCCAAATATTTGGGTATGATGCTGGATGTGAAATGGAAAGCACATGTCAAGAAGAAAAGGGAAGAACTAGGAATCAAATTCAGGAAAATGTATTGGTTGCTGGGAAGAGGATCCAAGCTGTCAGTATACAACAAAATTCTTCTGTACAAACAGCTACTGAAGCTTTTCAAAACAAAGTACTGAGGAATATAGTAAATGCTCCTTGGTACATCAGGAATGCTGATCTTCCCATGATCTTCAAGTGGAGACAGTCACTACAGCAATAGAGAGGTTTCCAGCTAAGCATGAAGAGAGACTCCACCAACCAGAGATCGAGGTAGCAGTGGTACTGTGCATATGTTGTCAAAACAGGCTCTGCTAATTTTGAAGCATAGAATATTAATTCGAATGGATAAGTAGTATTTTTGTTTATTATTATTAGTATTTATTATATCTTAATAATTTACATAATTAACTTGCCTAATATAAGTTAAAGTATTTAAATAAAAAGTCAAATTCTATTTTTGAGGTTAGGTGTACCGATATTGATAAATTTTCTTGTAATTAAATAGTCTCAAGTTGACAATTGTAATAAATTAAGTAATATTTCATTAAACATTTAACTAAAATCAATTGAAAACAATTTTTAGCTAGGAAAATGGGTCCAAACAAGGCATCTAAATCTAATTGTTTAACTAAAACTCAGGTAGCTACGCGATCTCAGCAATTATTAACAAAAAAATCTCCAACAGCTCTTAAAGCTACTGTAGATGTAGAAGAAAAGGTTGCTAAACTATTGAGTGATCACACCAAATTGAAAACAAAATTAGAAACATCACTAGAAAATTCTGAGGAAGAACGGATAGGGTTAGTGGATCACATAAAATCTCTGGAAGTTATTGTAAAATTGCAGCAGGAAGACCATAAAACTGAAATACTAAATCTCACGAGTCAATGTAGGTCTATGTCAGAGGAAATCGAAATATTAAAATCAAAAATAAACTTGGCTAATGTAAGATCTGAACCTCTGATCAATACAAAAAAAGTAGAACCTAAATCAAATGGGGTAAAAATAAATAGAAATGGTCAAACAAAAAAGTATAGTCAGGTTTTGCAAACAGCAACCAAAACTAAAGTAAGGGCAAATAACGATGGGAAAGGTAGAGTACTGCTCTTGACATCCAGTCATGGACGAGACTGTAGTGACCTACTAAATAAAAGATTAAAAAATAAGTATGAAGTTCAGAGCTTTTTCAAACCAAGTGCCCCTATAAACGCAATCGTAGAGTCAGCACAGGAACAAACTAACGATTTTGGAAAAAACGATTTTCTAATAGTACTAGGTGGCTCAAACAATATAAATGAACCTAATCTAAAACATCTTCCTGAAATAAATGAAAAAATTAAAGAGATTGTGCCACTCAGCCAAAAAACTAATGTAATAATAAGAACAATTCCGCATAGGTTTGATGGGCCAGAGCTAAATGAAGCCATTAAGTCAACAAATAAATCAATTCATAATACAATCAACAGCCTAAAAAATAAGAATTCTAAGCAGTTGGGGATTTGTTTTCTAAATGAAAGGCTGAAAAAACAAAACTTCACTAATCATGGTCTACATCTAAATCAATCTGGCAAAGTAATATTTTGTAATAGGCTGGCAGAGCTGATTGAAAGTCGTTTGCAATCTGCTGTCAATAATTCTCCTAAACAATCATCTAACGAACCTTTTTTATTAAAGTGGCTCGAAACCGGGAAGGGAAACTAGTTTTAGATGATAAATTCATATCTTCAATTGTATTAAAAGAAGACGTTAATCGATCAAAAAATCAGGATAGCATTAGTGGAAGGAACTCTTGTAGCAATCTGATAGGCTCTCAAGATTCTAAGAGATTAAGTAAATCTACTTCAATATGCAAAAGCAACGATAAAGTAATAAGGGATGATAGGGAAGTACCAGTACTCACTGTGTTCCATCAGAATATTCAATACATTCATAACAAAATAGATAGAATCGAAGTATTTTTTAAAGAAGAGGCTCCTGATATAGCTATTTTCACAGAGCATGGTTAAAAGAAGATGAATTGTCACAACTTAATATTCCAAACTATTCATTGTAAACGTCGTATTGCAGGACATCTCATCGAAGTGGGGGAGTAGCTATCTTCACTAAAAAAGGCTAAGAATATGCAAACATTTAATTTAGAATATGTAGAGAAATTTGCTGTGGAAATGGATTTAGAAGTTACTGGTTTGAGAGTAAAAATCGACAATAATTTCGAAGTAGCGGTGTTAGGTATTTACAGGTCACCAAATGGGGAATGGAACAATTTTTGTGAACTATTCAATAGGCTTTTAGAGATTACTACTACTCGTTTTACAAACGTTATTGTAGTGGGAGATTTCAATACAGACTTTGCAACACAGAATAAAATGACAGAAGATTTAAAGGATATTATATGCATAAATAACTTGGAAATAAAAGTTCATGAATATACCAGAGTCACAAGAACATCACAAACAATAATTGATAACATCCTTACTAATATAGATTACTCTAAAACAAGATTAGGCAGCTCGGAACTATCTGATCATGACTATCAAATCTTAGAGGTGGGGTTGCAAGGTCATAAATCAATTAAAAAGAGTAGAGTAATGAAAGAAATTCAACAATGTGAACAGGGGAATATCGATTGTTTGAAGCAGAATCTGCTACAAGAAAACTGGAGTAGGGTTTACAATAGCAATAGTTTAAATGACAAATATGATAGTTTCATTAATATTTTAAGGTTTCATATTACTATGAGTTGTCCAGTTAAAAAAGTCCCTGTAAAGAACAAATTAGACAAGATTGAAGAGTGGATAACTGATGATATCCTTGCAGAAAGAAATAGGGTTAAAGATGCATATGATGAATTTAAACTATCTAGAAATATGTTAAGTGAAGATGATTACAAAGCTCTAAAGAAAAATTATACAAGAAAAGTGAAAAGAGCGAAATGTAAGAAAACAGCTGAAATTTTGAATAATAGTGTGTACTTCAACACAGCAGTGTGGGATGTAATAAACAAAAATAGGCAAGTAGCTCATGTAGATGCTTATACTAGTGTCCCCAGAATAATTAACGAAAATAACAAATACATTGATGATAGTGTAGACAATTGTAATTTCTTTAACAGATATTATCAACTGGTTGCTAAGGATCTTCAAAAATCTCTTAATACAGGTATTAGTGATGCAAACATGAGGAATACTGAGGGGATTCAGAACGAATTAAAATTCCACCCAGTATGCCAAGACGAGTTGTCAAATATCATTGATAGTTTGAATAATAAAAAAACTGTAGGAATGGATGGGGTATCCAGTAAAATTCTGAAAGAATGTAAAGATCAATTGTTAGACCCTTTGATTCATCTGATCAATCATTCATTAGAACAAGGTGTTGTTCCAGATAATTTGAAAGAGGGGAAGATCTTGCCAATCTTCAAAAGTGGTGATAGAGAAAAGGTGGAAAACTATAGGCCCATTACTATTTTAAATGTAATAAGTAAAATTTTTGAAAGAGTAGTTCTAAATAGGTTACTTCTGCACCTTCAAGAAGCTAACTTTATCTGTGATGAAGCATGGCTTCCAGAAAGGGAGATCAACAAAGACAGCCATAGTTTCTCTAGTTGATAAACTAATAGATATAATAGATTCAGGTGATAAAGCTACTGCAATCTTCTTAGATCTATCAAAGGCATTTGATTGTGTTAATCATAGAAATTTATTGGAAATACTGCAAAATGTAGGTGTAAATGGGGTTGAACTGAAATGGTTTGAATCATATCTTATTGGGAGAAAACAACGTGTAGAACTAACTGCAGTAGTTGGGAATAGTATAGTAAAGAATAAATCTAATAAATTAGAGGTCCAAGCTGGAGTGCCCCAAGGGTCAATACTAGGTCCATTACTTTTCTTTTTATATGTCAACCATTTACCTAAAGAATTAATTAGTGGTAGAGCCCTCTTATTTGCAGATGATACACCACTCATTTTCAGCAATTCCATTCTAGATAATTTAGAAATAAGTGCCCATATAGGTTTGCAGTCCATTGTCCAATTCTTAAATCAGTTGAAATTAACAATAAATAGTAAAAAATGCCAATACCTTCAATTCAAAAGCAAACATAATTTAAATGAAGATAGGGTTATAAACGTGTTTGTAAACGATAATCAATTAGACCAGGAAGAAAAAATTGCATTTCTAGGAGTTATGTTGGATAAACGATTGACCTGGACTCCATACATTGAGAAAATATGTAGTAAAATTTCATCTGGGGTATTTGTCCTGCGACAGCTTGCTAGATTGAATGACAAAAAGTTACTTTTTACAGCTTAAAATGGGCTCATACTGTCACATATTAGGTATGCTATCTTAGTATGGGGTAATTCATCAAAACAAAATCTTGATAGGGTGTTTAAGATCCAAAAGAAAGCGGTTAGGTGTATAGAAAGAGTAAATAGATTAGATTCACGTAGGCCGTTGTTCAAGAGACTTGGTCTCCTAACTGTACCCTGCTTATATGTGTATGAAGCTACTTTATATGTAAAAACGAATGATATTAACCAAAATCTTGATGTACATGATTATAATACAAGAAGCCGAGGAGATTATCACTTGGTGAGTCACAATAGTAGCTTATTCAAACAAAAACCTAGTTATATTGGTAGGAAATTCTACAACAAGCTACTGCAGTTTTTGAAGAGTCTTGAAAATATAGAAATATTTAAAAAACAATTGAAGAAATATTTAGTTGATGAAGCTTTTTATAGTGTATAAGAGTTCCTTTCACATCAAAATGAAGCCTCACCTCAACTAATTGAAGTAATTATGGTATCTAGTGTATAATATTGTTGAAACATGACAACATTGAGGCAATCCAGCTGCTTGACGTTTGTGATCTGGTCCGGAGGCTCGACAGAATAAAACCACATGAGCTAGTGAAGCGAAGTGTGCTTATGTGTTTAGTGTACAAAAGAAGGTGATAGTGTTAAATTTCAAGCCTTGAAATGTGATCAAATAGTAACCAAACCTAATTATTATATAAGTTTGGTAATGTCTCTACTTAGTAAAATTAGGATAGAATAAATAGCTTATTAGTTTCTAACTAGGTGCTAATTCAAATGATAGGAAAAAAAATTATTTCAAGTATCAAAATGACCTCAACGGCTTCAATGCAAATAGCTACTCCTACTCTAAAGAAAGAGTATCTGGATATGATTCCAGACTTCTGTGGAGAGCCTACTCTTTTGAATAGGTTTATTTCTATTTGTGATGAGCTAGTAATAGATTCTTTGTTACTTCTAACCCTGAAGATTTTCAAAATGAATATTTGTTTTCAACAATTCTTGCAAAAATCAAAGGTCCAGCTGTAGATTTTATCACTAGCTTGAATAGTTATGCATAGCCAGATGTAAGAAAAATATTATTGAATAGTTATATGGATAAGAGAGACTGTTTCACACTTAATCTTGAAATGGCTGAATTTAAACAAGAAATAGGAGTCACCATTCTCATTCTATGAACAAATTCAAAAATTGTTGAACTTACAAATAGCTTACTTTACTAATAGGGACCAAAATTCTCTGATGTCAGTATGTTAATAATTTGGCACTCAGAGTTTTGTTAAGAGGACTAAGAGAGCCTATTTTGGATCGCTCATGTGTACAAAGAACCCAGCTTCTTTGGACAGTGCTCTCAATATGCTTACTAATGATTTTCAATTAAAAATTAGCCATTCACACGAAAATACCATTAATGCACAAAAAATTTTACCGAATCCTCCAAGTACAAAACCCTCTTCCAAGATATCAATCATTTTACAACCAAACGCCCAAATTTCAATCTCATCAGAATAGAAACCATTTTCAAAATCAAAAAAATTCAGGATATGTGAACAGAGCACAACAAAATTTTAATAATAATCAGCCAAGACCACAGAACTCCAATCAGCAATATTAACCAACACCAATGAGCACTTCTTCTATCAATAATCGTCCTCAGAAAATACCTAGATTGCATCAAATGACAGGGCGACCAATCAATGAATTACAAGACCACTCTACTGAATTTCAAAACAAGCAAAGAGAATTGGAAAATGACTTAAAACAATTAACACTGGATGATCAAAACAAAGATTATTTCGAAAGGGATGAACAAAACTTTGAACAAGATGAATCTGTGACTTTTTTAGAGGATACCAGCCTCCAAAAACATTTTCCATAATGAACTTGCAAGATGACAAAAATGAGCTTCCTTATTTCATAGATCCACAGACACGTTTTAGAGTATTAATTGACGCTGGTAGTACTAAATCGTTTGTGAAAACATTAATAGGTATGGAAAATCTTGACCTACTTATAGGAATTGATAACATGAAAAAGCTGAACATCAATTTGGACTTCACTAACAATAACATAATTTTCAATGGAAGAAAGCTACCAATTTATTATTTCAATACTGCCAAAAAAGCATTAGAACCAAACTCAGTGAAAAAACCAATGCATCAAGTAAAATCTTTTCTTATACAAGCACAAACTCAAACAATAATAGAGATTTCCATTGCAAATATAGTAAAGGGTGAAGCTTTAATATCCTATAAAAACATTTCAGGACTTGAAATTCCACAAAGTTTAATTAAAGTTAACAACAGCAAAGCTTTATGCACTATACTAAATCCTACAACAGAAAATAAGAAGATTTCTATAGCTATGCCATTCATAGTAGAAACTCTTGCAGACTATTCTTGTATTTCACCAGAAAAATTACATAGACAAAATGCATGTAATAATTTCAACCTGCTTAATCACCAAAATAACAGAGTTGACTTTTCAAAAATAAGAACTGACCATATGAATGTAGAGGAGAAGAATGCTATTTTACAACTGATTAAAGATTATTCTGATATATTTCACATTGATGGAAATGACTTGACCTTCACTAACCAAATAAAACACGTAATTAGAACCACCATTGAAATTCCAGTTTATACTTGAAGCTATTGCTACCCTGAGATCTATAAAAAAGAAGTGAACAGGCAAATTGATGAAATGTTGGAGCAAAAAATTATTCAACCTTCAAACTCAACATGGAACTCACCAATCTGGGTCATACCCAAAAAACCAGATGCATCCGGTAAGAAGAAATTTTGTGTAGTTCTGGACTACAGGGGGCTGAATTCTAAGACCATATATGACAAATTTCCCCTTCCTAATATTACAGATATTTTAGACAAATTAGGAAGAGCACAATATTTTACAACACTTGATTTATTCTCCAGATTCCATCAGATCGAAATAGACCCTGATAGTATTGAAAAAACAGCATTTTCAACAGACACTGGGCATTATGAATTCCTATGTATGCCATTCGGGTTAAAGAACGGTCCTCCCATGTTCCAGAAAGCTATGAATAGCATATTACGAGGTTTACAAAACGAATTATGTTTAGTATATTTGGATGACATTATTGTTTATTCAACTAGCTTGGAAGAACACATAGATCGATTAAGACTAGTTTTTGAAAGGCTAAGACAGTCAAATTTTAAAGTGCAACTTGACAAAACGAAATTTTTACATAAAGAAGTCAATTTCCTTGGACACATAGTTACCCCAAATGGAGTAAAACCAAACCCTGATAAAGTCGAAGCTATAAAAAGATACCCCATACCAAAAACAACTAGAGAGATTAAAGGATTCTTAGGACTTTTGGGCTATTACCAAAAATTCATTAATAATTTTGCTCACCTAACAAAACCTCTAACTAAATGTTTGAAAAGAAATGCTAAAATAGATATAAAAGACACTGATTACATTAAATGCTTTGAAACTTGTAAAAATATTCTTACTAACAAACCAATTCTTCAATATCCAGATTTTGAAAAACAATTTAATCTCACAACTGATGCAAGCAATATTGCCATAGGAGCTGTCCTAAGCCAAAACAAAAATGGAGCTGACTTACCAATTGCCTATGCAAGTCGAACTCTTAATGACACTGAAACGAATTATTCAACTATTGAAAAGGAACTTTTGGCAATTGTTTGGGCAACCAAATACTTTTGCCCCTATCTTTATGGAAGAAAATTTAAAATTTACACTGACCACGAACCGCTTCAATGGTTATTTTCAATGAAAGAACCAAATTCCAAGTTATTAAGATGGAGACTAAAATTAGAAGAATATGATTACAATATATGTTACAAAAAAGGAAAGACCAACCAAATCGCAGATGCACTTTCTAGAATTCACCTGAACAATACTAACACCAAAAATCCACACGAAATTGATGCTGTATTGAATGAAGCTATTGATAATTTATTAAATCTTAGATCTAATAATGAAGAGACACAATCAATGGTTGCAAATGTAGATGATAACGAAACTCAATTTCTAGGATTTGACAGTGAACTCAAAGATAACAACCCACCTACTGAACATTCAAATGTAGCTGATGATGAAACAGATTTCTTAGGATTTGACAACGAATTCATTGAGAACAATTCACATACTCAGCATTCAAATTACAAAAGCAACACTTCAGTTGAAATACCTATATCAGAAGATCCAGTCACTTTCGCAAAAAAACAGATCATACTGAAACTTGTAAAAAATGACCCAAAAAAAGTTGTCATTCACAAAATATTTGATAATAAAATGCATATGATGGTAGAAATCTCTGAAAATACTTTTGATAAAGACATAGTGGAATTTGTGAAAGAATACCTAGTACCATATGTGAGATACAGTTTATATTTTGAAAATGAATTTTACAAAAGATTCACTTCAGTCATTGCCAAAAACTTCAAATTCTCTAAATTATTACTCATTAGATGCAAAATTAAAGTTTTAGATGTTACACATGAAGATGATAGAATGGAAACAATTGAAAATTATAATGTTGGGAAAACTAATCACAGAGGGTTTCAAGAAATGTATAAGATAAGAAGAATATATTATTGGCCCAATATGAAAAACTATATTCAAAATTTTATTGATAAATGCAAAATCTGTCTCAAGACGAAATATGAAAGAAATCCACTGAACTTAGAAATGAACTTGACACCGACAGCTGTAAGGCCACTACAAATAATTCACATAGATACAATAACCTAGGAAAAAGTGAAATTTCTCACGATCATTGACAGCTTTTCATGATGTGCACAATGCTATCCAGTAGCCAGCTGTAACAGTGTAGAAATAGCTGACAAATTGTTTACTTTCTTTTCCCATCATGGAATTCCTCAAACAATTGTAGCAGACAATGGATGCAAATTTAACAATGGACTTGTAAAAGAATTGACCAAATTACATAAGATTAAAATCCATTGAATAAGTACTCAACATCCACCATCTAATGGCCTAGCCAAACGCTTTCATTCTACATTAATTGAACACATACGAATATTCAACAACCAACAAGAATTCTAATCCGAAAAAATTGAAAGCAAAGTTAAATATGCTATAATTGCTTACAATAATATTATTCATTCTGTAACCAGATTGACACCCATCAAAATCTTATATGGACATATTGAATCAAATCCAATTTTAGAAGCAAACTTCCAAAACAACTTTATAAACGAATATGTAAATAATCATAAGGAGAAAACCAAACAGTTATTTGACCATGTTAAAGAGCTCAATCAAAACAGGAAAGAAAATGTAATTAATGAACAAAACAAGGATAGAGAAGAATTACCAGACATTCCAAAAGAAGTCTATGTTAGAAATGTACAGAAACAAAGTAAAACTAAGAATAAATATAATAAAGAGACTATTCAATCAATAAACAAAGAACTAATCAAGACAGCCAAAATTATGGCAAGACACCATAACACACAACAAAAAATCCACTTCTCAAAAATCAAGAAACCCAGAAAAATAAATGAAATTAATGCTAATAAAACAGCCAAAAATACACAATTAGATACAAATTCAAATCCTGTTCCAGGTCCTTCCTGTTCATTCAAGCATCCACAGCAACTGACTCCTCAGACCCTGTTATAAAAAACATTACTAACAATGTTGGTATATTACCAATTGAACTAGGACCAGCAAAATTGATAAGCTCTCAACATATGTTTGTACATTACTATGAAATCGAAGGTATTTTCAGACAAGTAAATAATCTAGATTTGTACTATAAAAATGTGGTGAATGTTGTTAATTCTAGACTTAGTAATTTTAGTAATAAGATTGAGTATGTCACTGATAATAGTAGTAAAATTAGAGATATTGTTAATTTTATTCGATTTATTAATCATTCCAAAGATACAATTGAGGAAAAATTAGAAATACTAAATGTGGACAATGCATATGTCTCTAGATCGAAACAAGGTTTAATTGATGGCCTAGGATCGATTATTGAAACTAGAACAGGAAACTTAGATGCAAATGATGGCCAAAATTTCGAAAAAACATTGAATGATATAAGAAACAATCAAGATAATGTTTATAAACAAATTGCTTTACAATATTTAATGAATATGGATATTATGAATGAATTTAACAAAACTTTAAATATAGTTGACAGTAATTTTAAGGAACTTGTTTCAAAACTGACATAATGTTAACCATAGATTAAGCGATTATGTAGAACTAGAAAAATGTAGAGATATTCTTAATCAACTTTTAATTTTGAAAGATTGCTAGATGTAGATTGTATAATTGATAAGAAACAGATTACTTATTTCATTAAGCTGCCAATTACTGACAAAGCAGACTTCAACCTTTACAAATTAATGTCTACACCAACTAAACAGGAAGATAATTATGTAACTATTCTACCTAGAGTTAAGTACTTGCTAGAACCAAAGTCAAAAACCTTGGACATTTTAGGTTTAGAAACTGAATGTAAAAATATAATTTGAAATAAATTTTTATGCTCATCCACTGAAGTGTCTCATCACGACCTCAGCTGTGAAACTTCAATTTTGAAACATGGTTCAACAAAAATTGCAAATTTACTGTTCTTCAAATACTTGAAAATTTAATTAAATGGGCTCCTGAACGTCATCAATATTTAGCGACATTTCCTTACCAAGAAACTTTCAAAATTCAAAACTATAAAGAGACTAGAAACACTATGTTACAAGGTGTATTTCTTATCAGTGTAAATGATAACAATATCACTTATAAGAACAACCAGCTACAAGCTCATGAAACAAAGTTTAGAGGACACCCTAAGTTCCTGGAAGTGCTGAATTTAGACTTTGGAGAGACTCAGAAACAATAATTTTCAGTGCAACTTAAAAATTTGAACTTTGTTAAAATTGAATTAAATAAATTAAGACCAGTCTTCAAAAGTGAACACTTCATGGCAAGCTTATGGACTTTTCCACTTTATGGCGCACTTCAAGTGGGTGTTGGCTTAGTAGTCTACAGAAAATTTGTCAAGAGACTGTCACCTGCTCCACCTACTCAACCACCCACCAAAGTTCTTTTTAGGGATGGAGGAGTTATCTAGCGGCTTCCTGCTGACCATCAGCTATTCCCAAAAATTATTGCAGAATCAGCATTATCATAGTATAGCCAATTCATTGTATTTTTATTTAGTTCTGATCCAGCTAGCATCGCGGACGGTTCTCACTTGTATTTGATGTTATAATGTATTAAATAAAAATAAATTCATTTAAAAAAAGAGTTACTTTAACTTACATATATGAAATGAATAGAGGTTCTTTGGTGTACCCAAAAGAATAAGCTATTTCAATAGTGTTATAACAAATTATATTGTAGTAAAGGAACTATTTAAAAAATAGTAAGTTCCTACAATTCAAAAACCAAAGAAAAGTAGCAGCTTCACTCACAATGAAAATTTTGGATAAATCTAATGAGATTCCATGTACAAATAATCATAACATGGAAATGATCACAAAACAAATTGTAAGGACCTCTCTCCATTGACTGCTTCCCTAATAATTATTGTAAGAAACAAAATGCCATAACCAGGGAGAATGTGATAACAAAAGGAAGATGTGAGTTTTTTCTCAACAGCTTGGATTCTAAAAGTCACTCCTGTATTGTAAATATTCTAGAGTAGTTGTTGATATTGTTTGTATATGAGAATTATAAAATATTTCTAATGCTAATAGTACTATAGTGTAAATATTGCAATTTCTGTTGTTAATATTGTAATATGAATATTGTATGTGTGAGGCTTATTGAAGAAGTAAGAGCCGTTTGCTTGTATTTAAATATTGGCACTCCAGAGCACAGTTTTACTCCTACAGCATCATCTACTGACTCATTGCAGAGCTACAGTGGCATTTGTTTTTTGATTTTGAAGTCATCTGCTTGTCAGTTCTGTGAAACGATTCATGTGTGCAAAAGTACCATTGTCTGCTGAAATTTATTAGGAGTTATGCCTAGTTTATGGACTTACCGTTATAAGTAAAGGAAAAGTGAATGGTGCAGTGGTTTTAAAAATGGATGAATAACTGTCCTTGACAAAGAGCAGACTGACTTATTCAACAAGTTGTTCAAATTGTTTAACAAGTGGACCAAAAACTGCAATATGATTGTAAATTGATGATTAGTGGCCTGGCAGAACAGTTTCCTCAACTTGGATGCACTACTGGCTACAATATTGTCATAGAAAACCTCAGATACCACAAATTGTGTGCAAGATGGGTACCAGAAATGCTCACCAACCACCACAAATAGCAAAGAATGTCCAATGGATGAGATTTTTGGGTCATTATCAACAAGATGGATATAAATATAAATAAATAAATAAATAAATATATATATATATATATATATATATATATATATATATATATATATATATTAAATGCAGCCAGACACCTGTCCTCAGAGGCAGGAATACAGAATGAGTGGGTTTTAAGACTGGGAGCAGACTTCCTGTACTGTGTAAAGTTCTCTCATTATCCAGCTCCAACCTACTGAATAGGGATGAGCATTGATGGTCATGTTTCCATGTCAATCTTCAATGCTTTTGACATTGATAGTAAGGGAATGATGTTTTTCATACATTTATGTTGACCAGCAATATTTTTGTACATCAAAGTTTTATAAATGCAGAATGCTAATTTTATTTCCAACACAAAGTTTATAAGAGCACTCTTTGTCTGAATAAATCTAGTGAAGCCTGTACACCAGCAACCAAGACCAGTTTGTTTAGGAGTGTTCTATAGGATGTGTATGCAAGTGTACCATTGTTGTATTGCATGTTCTGTTCTGACACTGGTCACATGGTCACTAATGCCTTAGCTTAGCTTTGTAACATCATAACATAATCTTGCTAAAAACTTCCATTAACTGTTCACTGTTGTCTGTTAGTGGATGCAAATATAAAGTGATAGCCTATAGTGTATGTGCCAGTTTTAATGTATAATTTAGTTTATGTGAGTGCATAACAATATATGTATAATTTAGTTTATGTGGGTGCATAACAATATATGTATAATTTAGTTTATGTGGGTGCATAACAATATATTATAAGTGTAAAGTGTGTTGGAGCTTTTACAGGTCTTTCAGCATTTAGCCTATTAAAATGCCACCTAAAAGTGCTTTGTGGCAACATTTTGTATGTAACACTGACCAAACTGGTACATGTTGGTACTGTGGAAAAACTCTGAAAAGGTAACACATCAAATTTAAAATGTCAACTTCAAAGCAAACATCTATAGATTTTTTCAGTATTTGACAAATCTAATGGAAGTATAACAGACATTGATCACAATGATGATTCCAGTTGGCCTAAACAGCCTAAGCTTGTCAATAAATTACAAACCACATCAACAGGTTGGTTCACCCAATCAGGTACTTTAGGTATCAATGCACCATCAACTAATGGTAGGCCTACTGTACACATTGAGGAATGTTGCCCAAGTTCTTCAACATTAAGTTTGTTAGTAGGGGCAACCCCTAACCCTGAAGAATCACAAATAAAGCCATATCAAGCAACACAAGTGTGATTAGAAAGACAGAGTCTTTTAAAGAGGGTGGAGGCCTTAACTCAAAAATAATGCAAGTTATTGTAAACATGATTTGTAAGGATTGTCAGCCTTTTTCAATTGTTGAGCACACTGCCTTCAATAAACTAATGGAAACTCTAGCTCCTCATTATAAAGTGCCAAGCAGGTTTACAATCAAAAGAATAATTAATTATAAGTTTGACATTTTTGCTGCTATCATGAGACAAAAACTATTGAAAAAGAAATGCACATTAATAATAGATATTTGGATGGATCCCCAAACCCAAAGTTTTCTAAGTTTGACAGTGCATTTTCATGACAAAGATTAATATAAGTTCATATTTAATGGGACAATTGGAGTTTTCATGCTAGAAGAGTGACACACTGGAGAAAATATTGCTAATGAGTTGAAGTTGTTTTGCTTGGAATGGAATAGTTGTGAAAAGGATGTCATTGCCATTTCCACAGACAATGTGGAAAAAATAACACTACCTGTGGATTTTTCATTTGGAAAAAAACACTTACCTTGTTTTACACACACTCTCAACTTAGTTTTGGAAATAGGGATTGAGCTGTGCAAGGAAGCAATAGACTTGATCGTTAAAGTAAATCAATAGTAACATGGTTTAAACACAGTGGTGTTACAAGTGATGAGTTGAGAAAGTTAAAAGACAAAAGACCAGTTCGATCTGTACCCACTAGGTGGAACTCTGTTTTCTATATGGTAGAAAGATTTCTAGAAAACTGGCCTTTTGTTAACCAAATTTTTAACCAACATGCCAGTGTGCTGCCTATGCACAGTGCCATTGGTGGATCCAGGCTTTGCAGGGCCCTGGGCAATTGATTTTGGAGGGGCCCTACTTACCAAGTTGTCTGGGGGTCCTCCCTCACAATATTTTTGAAAAAGTCAGCTTTAAAAATGCATTTTTTCAATGAGTTAGTTAATCAACTTATAAAACTGACCATATTTGTTTACTATTAAAGTAGTTTCTAATGTACTAAATTAACAGCCTGAAAATTTGATCAGTTAGCACTGCAGGTTGTATGCATTGACTGACATTTTATACAAAATTATGTGTTTCCTGTATATATTTTGATGTTTAACATGCTGGAAATGGTTAGCTAAACCCAAAACCAAAAACTTGTCATGGTTTATCATAAAATATGTCAGGTCAAAACTGTAAAGTATAGCCAATAGGCTTGCCCAGTCTTGGACCCACCCCTGCTCAGTGCCTCAGAAATTGAAGTCCTCAAAGATCTCATTGAAGTGTTGCATCCTTTTGAATCAGCAACATCTAAGATTAGTGGGCAACATAATGTTACAGGGAGTTTGGCAATCCTAATTGCACACATAACAAAAGAAAAGCTAATCAGTCTGGAGCCAAAAACAGAAGCAAGAAAAGAGCTCCACAAATAGGCTTTGAAGGAATTCAGTAAGTGATTTAGTAACATAAGCACACTCATCTTTTGGCAGTTGCTACAATTTTACACCCCCACTTCAAGAAAATGTACTTTGAAAACCCTTTAGCATGCTCATGGCACATTGGTTTTATTGACAGTACTATACCACTGAAAACCAGTTCAGCTCTTTTTTTCTCTAAAGTGTGCTCTAATTTTGGTGGGTGTTACTGTTTGTGATTTATTCAAGCAAAATGTCCCTCAGATGTCATGATAATAAATGCATTTTTTGTATTGACAATGGGGTGTCTCATAGATGTTTGATAGTTATAAAGTTATTTTTATTTTTTTGTGTTGTGTCTGACAGATGTGAGATAGTCTTAGTGGAAGTGAGGGTTATATTTATTGTTTTATAATGGACATTCAACAAAATAGCTCCCATCAACCTCTTTTGGATGTGTTCAAAATCAGCCCTCATATATTTTGAGATAAGTGCATATCAATGACCAGCATTATGAACAGTCCATTGAACAAATGCTTGATGATGTTCTTGGTTCCGATTGCAACAATAGTGATCTCTCAGAATTTGGAAGTGATGACACTGACAAAGATCCAAATTATGAATTTAGTGATCATTAATCACACAGTGAGCAAGATGTGAGTGATAATGATGCAACCCCAAGATCTCCCAGTCTACAAGTTCTTCAACCTGATTTGTCTCTATTTAATGACTCACTGATGACTGATGAAATGTCTCAACATGTGGATGACATCATTGAAGGTATTGTTACAGGAGCCAGACAACCACTCAATGATGAAATATACTATTTTGGAAAAGAAACAAAAAACAAGACTGCTTTTAAATGGAGAAAACAGCAACCAAATGCAAATGTTAGAACAAGAGCTCACAATCGTGAGCTCACAAATTGTGTTGAAAGTTCCAACATTGAAAGAGAAAGCCAGAAGTTTGGGTGACAATCCTACTCCATTGCAGATTTTTGAGTTATTGTTTTCTGAAAATATGTTTCAAGAAATTTTGCATTGGACAAATCTGAAGATCAGTGAACTTGAAGAAAAATACAAAAGGAAGAGTTTATCTTTTATTGAAGACATGGTTATGATAGAGTTGAGAGCTCTTGTTGGCATATTGATCTACTCTTCTGTGTTCAAAGCAAATAATGGGTCTGTTTTATCCTTTTATGCAACAGATGGTACTGGTCAGAAAGTGTTTAGGTGCACCTTCAGTAAAGAAAGATTCCTTTTCTTAATAGGTGCTCTTGGGTTTGACAAACCTGAAGATAGAACAGAATGAGCCAATGAAGATCGACCTGCTGCTATCTCCTACCTGCTTCAAACATTCATAGATAACTGTCAACAATGCTATAATATTGGAGAGGCAGCATGTGTTGATGAAATGTTGATTGCATTTCAAGGTCGATGCCAGTTCAGGATGTACATGCCAAACAAAACTGGCAAAGTATGGAATTAAAATTATGGCTTTGACTGATGCCCAAACTGAATACTTGTATACTGTATATGTGTACAGTGGGAAGAACTGTTATGGTCAGGGGCTGAGTGCAGTTGAAAAAAGGCTAAGCAAACCCACCCAATCAGTGCTTAGATTGGTAAAACCAATTGAAAAGTCAAGAAAAAAATATCACTGCAGACAACTGTTTCTCTTTTATAGACCTAGTAAAAGAACTACAAAACAGAGACTTAATCTATATGGGGACAGTGAAAAAAAAAATAAAACAGAAATACCCAAGGATTTCAAACCCAGTTCTGGTCAAAATGTGTCATCTTCTATCTATGGGTTTACTGATGACATTACTACTGCCTTTGCTCTTGGTTTGTATTTCAAGTTTCCAACAATAAATTGTACTGAATTAATTTTTTCCTACTATTTCTTTTATATTATGGGGTTCAGAGAATGCACCCTGACAATATGTATATATATTTTTCATTTTTTTTTCAATATATTTTTTTATTATTTGTTAAATGTTTTTATACAAATTACAGAATGTTTTCAATTTACAATCTAAAGTGCAAATAATAACAATAGGATAAAATGAATGAAAAGGATGTTGGATTTGGAAAATTTAGGAACTTTTCTTTTCATCGAAAATGCCCAAGGTTCTATGGAAACACCCAAATCTTCACTTGGCTAGGGCTGGTCGCCCTATAATCACCCTACATTGATTCACACATGTAGGACTGTGCACAGGCCATGCACCAGCTGTATTGGATTGTGATCTTGATAGATCACTCTGAAAGAGCTCAGCCATGACACAGTATGTGCACCATTGGTGCACAGTCCTATATGTGTGAATCACTCAAGACTGTTGCCATGTATTTTAAATGGATAGACTGCTTTGGCAAATCTGTCCAAAATGACATGGTTGCAGCACAGATGGCACACAGTCCTATATGTGTGAATCAACCTTAAATCTTCAAAAATGGCACCAATATCAAACAGCGCAATTCATCACATCTTATACATACAGATGACATTTTCTACCAATCATTCTAGATGACTGAGCCATAGAGGTGGGTACAAAAACGACAGACTGTTTAAAGAATAGTTTGGATGAGAAAAACGAACAAACAGTTCTGGCCTACCAAAAAAATCTTTTCTCCCTCCACACTTCAATCATATTCTGCTAAAGACTCCACTCATCCACTGCCACTCATATTGTATACCCAAACGCCTAACAAGCTTTCTATCTGCTGTTGTGTCCAGAGAGTATAGAAGTAGTAGTAATATAGAAGAGTATTCTCTCTGGTTGTTTCAAACATAGCCTGTTGTTTCCAGATCCTCAATTTGCTTCATTGTATCAAACATAGCTGTTGGAAACAACAGTATCATTTTCTAGTTTGCCTCAATTCACTTTGCAGACTGTTCATTTTCACAACGTTTGTTTGTTGTTAAACCAGTTTGTTATTGTTTTCATCCTATTACAAACTAAAACATTTGAAGCTGAGTAAAGGGCATGTCAAGTTAAATTTATTTGATTTCCTTTAGTTTGTTATTCTACTTTTATTTTGTTAGGTTAGTGTTATATAGTTGAATAATTCTGTAGTGTTTAATTAGATTGTGATATTGTTTTGCTTTGTATGGATATTGTTTATCTTTGATGGATATATTAGTGACATTATTAATTATGTGAGTTAACAACTATTTAGCATAAAAAACATTTCAAATTAAATAATGTCAAACAAAAATCAGAATGATGTGGTACAATTTTACTAAAATTGACCAGGAGAATGCTACTTGCACAATTTGCAAAAAAGTGATTCCATACAACTATTACGAATTTGAAGGGACATTTAAAAATGAAACATATTTCAATTCATTTTGGTTTGTTGAAAGAACCACCTACAAATCAACCAGACAATTTCCAACAAAAAAAAGATTTTAAATGAAATATATTATGTCATGATTCCAGGCCATCTAGTTCATCAGCTTTTTTCAATAAAACCACTGCTACTGCTACAGTGGTCACATCGCCTATAACAGCAGTAGCAACAGTAACTTCAGCTAAACCACCACCAAAGCAGCAGAAAACAATAGGTAACTTCATTAGGTACCTAAAAAGTGACTTCTGAACTGAAAAAGAAAATTGATGATGACTCACTAGATTTGTTTATAATAGACTTTCAACCATTCAGTGTAGTGGAGGATGTTGGGTTTGAAAAGTTAATTAAATGGATACCTGAGAATGAGCTGCCAAGCAGAAAACCTATATCATCTGTCATGATTCTTGCTATCATAAGCAAGTTTCATTTATTAAGGAGAATGTAGCCCAATAAAAGAAGCTTCATCTGTGTGCATCAATACAGATGTTTGGACATCTAGAGACATGGAGAGCTATATGTCCACTACAGCACACTACATTAATAATGATTTTAAATTTGAATCCATTTTACTAAAGTGTTCTAGCTTACCAGGCAATCATACAGCTAACAACTTAGCAGCTGAATTAAAAGAGATGTTGACAGAATGGAATTTAATAAATGAAGTCAATTTTGCTGTGTCAGACAATGCCAGTGCTATAGTCATAGTCAAAGTCATTGAAGAAGTAATAAAACTGAAGCATTTTGGGGGTCGATAGAATTCACTAAGTTGGAACTGGTTGAGTCTATGTTAATTTTTTTTGTAGATTATGTCTTGGAGACTCCAGTTAAGGAGTATAAGACAAGTCAGATTAACATTAGTCATATACACTAGATACCATAATTAATTACTATATCAATTAGTTGAGGTGAGGCTTAATTTTGATGTGAAAGGAACTCTTGTACACTATAAAAAGCTTAATCAACTAGATATTTTTTCAATTGTTTTTTAAATATTTCTATATTTCCAAGACTCTTTAAAAACTGCAGTAGCTTGTTGTAGAATTTCCTACCAATATAACTAGGTTTTTGTTTGAATAAGCTACTATTGTGACTCACCAAGTGATAATCTCCTCGGCTTCTTGTATTATAATCATGTACATCAAGATTTTGGTTAATATCATTCGTTTTTACATATAAAGTAGCTTCATACACATATAAGCAGGGTACAGTTAGGAGACCAAGTCTCTTGAACAATGGCCTACGTGAATCCAATCTATTTACTCTTTCTATACACCTAACCGCTTTCTTTTGGATCTTAAACACCCTATCAAGATTTTGTTTTGATGAATTACCCCATACTAAGATAGCATACCTAATATGTGACAGTAAGAGCCCATGGTAAGCTGTAAAAAGTAACTATTTGTCATTCAATCTAGCAAGCTGTCGCAGGACAAATACCCCAGATGAAATTTTACAACATATTTTCTCAATGTATGGTGCCCAGGTCAATCGTCTATCCAACAAAACTCCTAGAAATGCAATGTTTTCTTCCTGGTCTAGTTGATTATCATTTACAAACACGTTTAAAGCCCTATCTACATTTGAATTATGCTTGTTTTTGAATTGAAGGTATTGGCATTTTTTACTATTTATTGTTAATTTCAACTGATTTAAGAATTGGACAATGGACTGCAAACCTATATGGGCACTTATTTCTAAATTATCTAGAATGGAATTGCTGAAAATGAGTGGTGTATCATCTGCAAATAAGAGGGCTCTACCACTAATTAATTCTTTAGGTAAATGGTTGACATATAAAAAGAAAAGTAATGGACCTAGTATTGACCCTTGGGGCACTCCAGCTTGGACCTCTAATTTATTAGATTTATTCTTTACTATACTATTCCCAACTACTGCAGTTAGTTCTACACATTGTTTTCTCCCAATAAGATATGATTCAAACCATTTCAGTTCAACCCCATTTACACCTACATTTTGCAGTATTTCCAATAAATTTCTATGATTAACACAATCAAATGCCTTTGATAGATCTAAGAAGATTGCAGTAGCTTTATCACCTGAATCTATTATATCTATTAGTTTATCAACTAGAGAAACTATGGCTGTCTTTGTTGATCTCCCTTTCTGGAAGCCATGCTTCATCACAGATAAAGTTAGCTTCTTGAAGGTGCAGAAGTAACCTATTTAGAACTACTCTTTCAAAAATTTTACTTATTACATTTAAAATAGTAATGGGCCTATAGTTTTCCACCTTTTCTCTATCACCACTTTTGAAGATTGGCAAGATCTTCCCCTCTTTCAAATTATCTGGAACAACACCTTGTTCTAATGAATGATTGATCAGATGAATCAAAGGGTCTAACAATTGATCTTTACATTCTTTCAGAATTTTACTGGATACCCCATCCATTCCTACAGTTTTTTTATTATTCAAACTATCAATGATATTTGACAACTCGTCTTGGCATACTGGGTGGAATTTTAATTCGTTCTGAATCCCCTCAGTATTCCTCATGTTTGCATCACTAATACCTGTATTAAGAGATTTTTGAAGATCCTTAGCAACCAGTTGATAATATCTGTTAAAGAAATTACAAATGTCTAAACTATCATCAATATATTTGTTATTTTCGTTCATTATTCTGAGGACACTAGTATAAGCATCTACATGAGCTAATTGCCTATTTTTGTTTATTACATCCCACACTGCTGTGTTAAAGTACACACTATTATTCAAAATTTCAGCTGTTTTCTTACATTTTGCTCTTTTCATTTCTTTTGTATAGTTTTTCTTTAGAGCTTTGTAATTATCTTCTCTTAACATATTTCTAGATAGTTTAAATTCATCATATGCATCTTCAACCCTATTTCTTTCTGCAAGGATATCATCAGTTATCCACTCTTCAATCTTGTCTAATATGTTCTTTACAGGGACTTTTTTTACTGGACAACTCATAGTAATATGAAACCTTAAAATATTAATGAAACTATCATATTTGTCATTTAAACTATTGCTATTGTAAACCCTACTCCAGTTTGCTTGAAGCAGATTCTGCTTCAAACAATCCATATTCCCTTGTTCACATTGTTGAATTTCTTTCATTACTCTACTCTTTTTAATTGATTTATGACCATGCAACCCCACCTCTAAGATTTGATAGTCATGATAAGATAGTTCCGAGCCGCCTAATCTTGTTTTAGAGTAATATTAGTAAGGATGTTATCAATTATTGTTTGTGATGTTCTTGTGACTCTGGTATATTCATGAAATTTTATTTCCAAGTTATTCATGCATATAATATCCCTTAAATCTTCTGTCATTTTATTGTGTGTTGCAAATTCTGTATTGAAATCTCCCACTACAATAACGTTTGTAAAGCAAATAGTAGTAATCTCTAAAAGCCTATTGAATAGTTCACAAAAATTGTTCCATTCCCCATTTGGTGACCTGTAAATACCTAACACTGCTACTTCGAAATTATTGTCGATTTTTACTCTCAAACCAGTAACTTCTAAATCCATTTCCACAGCAAATTTCTCTACATATTCTAAATTGAAAGTTTGCATATTCTTAGCATTTTTAAGGAAGATACCTACTCCCCCACTTTGATGAGATGTCCTGCAATATGACGCTTTCAATGAATACTTTGGAATATAAAGTTGTGACAATTCATCTTTTTTAAACCATGCTCGGTGAAAATAACTATATCAGGAGCCTCTTCTTTCAAAATTACTTCGATTCTATCTATTTTGTTACAAATGTATTGAATATTCTGATGGAACACAGTCAGTACTTCCCTATCATTCCTTATTACGTTATCGTTAATCTCTTAATCTACTTAATCTCTTAGAACCTTGGGAGCCCATCAGATTGTTACAAGAGTTCCTTCCACTAATGCTATCCTGATTTCCTGATCGATTAACGTTTTTTAATACAATTGAAAATATGAATTTATCATTTGAAACTATTTTCCCTTCCCGGTTTTGCGCCACTTTACTAAAAAAGGTTCGTTAGATGATTGTTTAGGAGAATTATTGACAGTAGATTGCAAACGACTTTCAATCAGCTCTGCCAGCCTATTACAAAATATTACTTTGCCAGATTGATTTAGATGTAGACCATGATTAGTGAAGTTTTGTTTTTTCAGCCTTTCATTTAGAAAACAAATCCCCAATTGCTTAGAATTCTTATTTTTTAGGCTGTTGATTGTATTATGGATTGATTTATTTGTCGACTTAATGGTTTCATTTAGCTCTGGCCTATCAAACCTATATAGAATTGTACTTATTATTACATTAGTTTTTTGGCTGAGTGGCACAATCTCTTTAATTTTTCCATTTATTTCAGGAAGATGTTTTAGATCAGGTTCATTTATATTGTTTGAGCCACCCAGTACTATTATAAAAATAGTACTATTGAACTCTCAATGCAAGATATTCGAAAATTTCATCAAGCGTTTTACTCAGATAAAAACAAACAAGTTAAGGACAGTTTCATTCTAAAATACACACACAGTGAGTCTCCCAAACGTGCCAGACCGCAAGGTGAGCGGAAAATGCTCAAGGAAAGTATAAATAAGTTTTTTATTCCAAAATGTACTAATAATAATACCAAACTTGTGAAGATTTGCCACAAAAGCTTTTGTGTTATATTAGGTATCAATGAAAAACGAGTTCAACGAGTTTGTAAGAGACATTTTTCAAGTGGAGTCCTGCCTACCGAGAACCGTGGGGGTGACCACAAATCACATCGTTTTGTGGATAAGAAAGCTGTAGTGAAATCATTCATTGAAAAGATTGTTCCCTTGGAAAAACATTATTGTCATGCATCAACTAAAATGAAGCAATACCTTCCAAGTTATCTTTCAATCATGAAACTACAGAATAAATATAATGAGAGCTCTACAGATGAACTTAAATTGCCCTATTCATACTTCTATGATATCTTCACAAAGGAGTACAACTTGAGTTTTGGGAGTCCAGCAGTTGATAAATGCTCAAAGTGCATAGAATATGAACTTAAAATTCAGGCTGGAGATACATCATGTACTGCACAGCAAATATTACATAAGAAAAGGAGTGAAGCATTTTTCTCATTATTAAGAGAAAAAAATGAGGGAGAGAAAACCATTTCCTTTGATTGCCAAAAAAATCAAGTATTGCCTCGCATTCCTGACCAAGCTGCATACTACAGTAGACAATTTTATCTTTATAACTTCACTGTTTGTCCCTGATTTTCCCTGTGCCAGGCCACTCATACATTCCTCCTGATAGAGTTTTTGGTAGGATTGAAATTGAACTACATGACCTAGATACAATCATTGATCAAGAACAATACTGGGACATTTTTAATAGGCATGGGACAGTACTCAAAATGGGGGATGATTGGTCTGTATATGACTGGAAGCTCCTTTCTCAACAAACGTTGAAGAAACCAGGACAATGGCACTTCAAATTCAACTCAACAAAACGATTCATCATCACTTGAAGCACAACACCTACAGCTCCAATTCTGATCAGAGGTGAGCCTTGGTACCAAACCGACATTGCAGTATCAAAGAAAGTCATCAAGCCAAAGTTGGATTTCAGTGAATTAATTTTACCAGTGGTTCCTCTTGGAGCTCCCATAAAACAACAAAAGATTACAGATGTCAAACGCATGTTGCACCTTCACTTTGGTGAAGGATGGGAAGCAAATCCAAACTTGCAATTTTATAGAGACATAATTTTCAATGTGGACACTACAAATCAGTCATCTGAGAATGAATTGGATGGTGGGATGATGGAGGATGCTGATGACATAATGTAAAATATATTGTTATGGGTTCTATGTCTAAAATAATGCTGGCAACACTTAAATTATTATCACTCGCACTTTATTTACACAAATAATCACAACAATCACTGTTCAGTAATGTCTTACAGAAAAAATAAGCAATTAAAAACAGATAAGACGATATTGTTCAACTGATAATGAGTTTTCAATAAACTGTACAAAAATCAATCACTAAAAGTTAAAAGGCCGATCTAATATTAATTAATAACTGTACAATAAACTGTCCAATAATATTTAAAAAAAGAAACGTCAAAAAGAACACTTAACTTACGTAGCACTAGTCCATAAAACAACAAAAACTATTTAGCAGCTCACTGGTATGAATTAAACAGGAAAAAGAATTATCTCTATAGTCACTGAGAAAGAATTATCACTATATATAGACACAATATAGAACTGACATAATTTGTTTATCACGACGAATTTTCAAAGACAACTGAACTCATTTACAAGAGACTTCCTCTATTTATATAAAATTTCATAATTGAGATATCTCTCGAATTTTCTGTCAACTTCTAAATAAATAAATCAAGGAAACTGGAACTTTCCACAATATTCGATAAGACTCCATTAATTTCTAATCAAACAACTACAACATTCTACTAATTACCAAGTAAACACCATAAAAGTGTCAAAAGCAGAGTAATTAATGGCTTAAAAGTAAACATTTACATAGCAGATAACACCGAGAACCATTGTCTCTTCTTTCTTTCTATTCTCTCTAATTTCACATTTGCTACAGTATGTATATATCTTTCAAACAAATTTAATATTTCTGTAAATAAAACGTGTCCTTTTTTAAACTCACATTCACTCATAGTTTTTGAAACAAAAAGTCCTTTGTCCATTTTTTTATTTTCAAAATGTCTGATGTCCAACTTTTGGTTTCAAATGTCCCATGTCCAAACTAATTTGCTTTATTAGAAAAAACTGTTGATTCAAAGATGATAATATTCTGCACAAATGATAATACAAGTTCAATGAATAATTCAAAAATAAATTTCAAGTCAAGTGTCAAAGTTATTCCATTGAAACGTTTTTATTGATTTTCCACAAATGAGAAAAGATGGACCAAGGACATTTTGAAAATAAACTCCTCACTTGTTTTCACTGAAAATATTTCTATGATCATTCAAAAGTTTCACAACTTGTTCTTCACAACTTGAACTACAGGCTCAGTTACACATGGTGAGATCAATTATAAAACTCCAAATCATTTTTCCATAATAATTCTCCCTATAGTGATTATTGCCTAGGAGCCTATCCTTCTGTTTCGCCTCATAAAGAATAAAGGAGTGGTTCAATTTTATTGGCCAACGAACTTGATCTGTATAAAGGCTCCAAGAATATGCTGTATTCAAAATTTGAAGTTGATTGGTCAAAGCGTTCGAAAGTTATTGTCGAACTTACAAACACACAGACAAACTGAAACTGACAACGCCTTGAGCCTTGAGTCAAAATTAAGAACTCGCTACGCTCGTTCAATTAAATAAAATAACTAGTATGCCTCCTGGGCAGGAGAACTCGCTACTAATTTGGAATTGGCAACTCATGCTCGATGCACATTTTTCATCAAACTTATTTTTGCCAGATTCTCTGAGAAAAAACAAATAGAAAAATACTGGCATTCGCACCAGAACACACATTTTCGCAGGGGGGCAAGAAAACAAATCTAAGATTAAGGAATTGGATTATTTTCGCCTGAATATTGCAGCTACTGGCATCTGGGGAGTGGCATTGTTCAGTATCTTCCCGTTACTTTATGAACTCAATTTTCACATTACACCCTATTTCAATCATGCGGAATTCGAGATAAATACTATCGACCACTCAGGTGCCCCCCTTTTTATTTTAGAGGGGGTTTTTTTAAATTTGAAATTTTTTCAACAAACTTTTCTTGACAGATTCTCTGAGAAAAAGCAAATAGAACTGGTGCATTCGCACCAGAACTGAGCGCAGAGGGCAGGAAAACAAATCCAAGATTAAAGACTTAGATTATTTTCGCCCAAATATTGCAGCTACTGGCGTCTGGGGAGTGTATCATAGTAGAGCAAGAGCATAATGGTGAAGAACCAGTTACTAAACATAGGAAGCTCACTGCAGTGTGCAGAGGCGTAACCAAGCTAGGCGGTACCCCCCCCCTCAATTAACTTTCACATAATTAACACCTACAAGGTTTCACCAAATATAAGCATTGTTGTACGATTAATTTATAGGCATAAAGTTTTCCATTATTATGATTTCTAATATAACAGAGCTTACAGTGACAATAAAGTTTTAATATGAGGATCAGTGGCGTAACGTACACCCCCGCAGACCCCGCGGCGCGGGGGGGCCCGGGCTAAAAGAAGGCCCGGAATGAAAATATATTTTTTCAAGAAATGGCCCGTGCCCAGACTGAAATAATTTTTTTTTTCCAAAACAAATAAAACTGAAAAACTGAAGGAAGAAAGAAAGAATGAATTGGCTAAATACTTTCAGGCCAATGTTTATTGTTTACTTTATCAATTAATTCCCAGATAGCAGATAATTTGCAGATAGTGAAGGAATTCAGAAGCAGGATGTTGTGACTTCGGGATTGGAGACATACCGAGGACAAAACACTCTTCAAACAAACTTATCTAGACTGTTATAAATCATGACGGCTATGTCTCCTCAGTGCAAATATTAGAGGAAATTAATATTATTTTCCCATCGAATTCCTCAATGTATTTTAGCATATACGAAGTAATGGAAATTGGGGGGTTGTGTAGAAATTAAAGTCAATATTTTTCTTCATACAGTATTTTGAATTCAGTCTCTTTTGAATCGTCCTGTTGGGTATACGTTCCGGTAAATTGGCCTAGAGTAAACCGTATGTTTATTCATTATTGAGTTCGTGATCATGAATTTTATTATTTGGAGTGCCATTTTTTTTTTCATTTCTATTCTATTTTTCAACGTGCTGCGTTTATGGTATATTGTGATGTTGTACGGTCATGCTTTAGTTATTTCTATTTTTTATCGACTAGTACATTTTTAAACAATAATATTATGCTCAGAATGAATATTTATACCCTTGATATATCGGATAAATTACGTGATTATTGTATAAGTATATAAATAGTAGTTTTGGAACAATTGTCAGTTCTCCCAACGCAGTTGAATTTTTTTCTTATAATAGGATCAAGTACTGTATAAGTAGTTTACGTTTTCTATCTTCTGTCTCTTAAGAATGAATTTCTTAATTTTTTTCTCTTTTCCTGACTTAGTAATTTCGCGGTAATTTAGATAAAATGCCTTTTTATTAAAAATTGAACCTGTGTCCGTGTCTGCAAATGAGGCGAATTCTGAGAGAACACATTTTCTGGGAAAATGAGCGAAGGTGCTAACAAGGAGGATGTGAATGTGGATCCTATGGAAGACATCAATTTCAAGGTTTCTAGGTTTCAAGATTAATTATTTATAATATAATCAACTCTCAACTATTTCCATCTTTCAGAAGCCCGCATGCTACAGCCCAAATCATAAGACTTGCCCCCCTTGAAACATGATTGAATTTAAAAATTTAATTTATAAAAAGGTGTTTAATTCTTACATAATTATAACTGCCCACAAAATAAATAATTATGCAAGTTTTCCAGTTGGGCCCCCCCGCAACCGATTTTCCGGGCCCCTCAAAATCATATAAATATCCCCCCTCACCATTGCCACCCCCACCCCTCCCTGAAAAACTTGCATAATTATTTATTTTGTGGGCAGTTATAATTATGTAAGAATTAAACACCTTTTTATAAATTAAATTTTTAAATTCAATCATGTTTCAAGGGGGGAAAGTCTAATGATTTGGGCTGTAGCGTGCGGGCTTCTGAAAGATGGAAATAGTTGAGAGTTGATTATATTATAAATAATTAATCTTGAAACCTAGAAACCTTGAAATTGATGTCTTCCATAGGATCCACATTCACATCCTCCTTGTTAGCACCTTCGCTCATTTTCCCAGAAAATGTGTTCTCTCAGAATTCGCCTCACTTGCAGACACGGACACAGGTTCAATTTTTAATAAAAAGGCATTTTATCTAAATTACCGCGAAATTACTAAGTCAGGAAAAAAGAAAAAAATTAAGAAATTCATTCTTAAGAGACAGAAGATAGAAAATCATCTTTAACAATATGCCGCCAGTGTTGTCACGGTTTACAAAATTATTACTTTTAAGTGAGTCTAATCCTTTGTTGATTGAAAAACTTTACAATCAGCAACAGTGGACCCACAACATAAATTTACGTCACCAAGAACTTGGCGAATTCCACACATATAAAGAGTTACGAAATTTCAATGAACGGTTTTTTGAATATTTAAGAATGTCTATAGAGACTTTTGATACGCTCCTACAAAAACTGCAAGTTAGGCTGAAAAGAATGGACTTGAATTACAGACAAAGCATTTCACCAGAAGAGAGATTAGTTGTAACAATAAGGTAAGTAAGAAATGTTTTAAATGAAAAACCATGTTTCATTATTTAAAATTTTTAATAGAAAATTTAATTTAAACAATAGACAATGATAGCGGGAAGTTGAAAAGTAATAAAAAAAAATTTCAGTTCTCTGAATCACATGTTAGAGGAGACAAAAGTAATATATTGCCATCTTCGGTATGGATACTTCCACTTAATACTGAAACAGGAGATGTGACTGAACTAGAGGTAAAGAGTGTGTCGAAACTAGTTCCTGAAGTGCTTGTAGTTTTTACAACTGCTTCATACTAGTTGCTGAATTTGCATTCGCAGTCTTAATTTTTCTGTGCGAGGTAAAGATTTTATGTCTGGAAGTAAACTGTGTAGGAACATCACATCGTCGTATTTTTTCGAAGCTTCCTGTAAAAGCGCCAGTATTTTCTTCTCATGTTCAATGTATATGTCCTTGAAATCATTCTCATGACGTCTTTTCCGAAATCCTTTTTTCTTCACTTCAGCAGGTTTACTAGTCTGTTCAGGAAATATAGTATCTTCATTATCTTTACTTAATTCTAGGGCATCGTTTCCTTTATTTTGCAGCGGTTGAGTCTCAGTAGTTTCTTCCAGTACTACAATCGTGTCTTCAGTTAGTTGGGATGCAGCCACCATCTCGCTGATGTTCTGAAGGCTACAAATACGTTTATTAACTCCCAATGTGTTTTTAATAAATGACATAAGTTGGAAGTAAGGCCATGAAGATTCCGTTTTAATATTACCTGACGAGCCACTTTTGGGTTTTTCTAGTTTGTTAACCTCTGCTCTATAATAATCCTTCAGTGTTTTCCACCGCTTTTTCACCAATGTCTCTGAAACAAGAAAGGACCACACCTTGCTGTAGCTTGATGTTTAGACTAAATAAATTAAGTTACCTAATATTTTATTTTTATTTATTCCATAGGATCGTTAACGCTATATTTTCCAACAGAATAATATGATTACCAGCAGCAGAAAAGTTTTTTTACTTCTTTTAAATTTTAACTACTTGTAGGAACGTAATTTTACAGATTGAAGCTTGTATTAGCTCAAACGTATTTTGTTTACAGATTTCTTGGAACTGGGATGTCATTTCATTCCCTGGTTTTTGCATTTTGAATGGGGAAAATCAACAATAGCTTCCATAGTGGAGGATACTACTGAGGCAATATAGGATTTATCAAGAGGAGAATACCTTCCTGTTCCAGATGAAAAAATGTGGATCAATATTGCAGATAACACTTACCTTAAAACTAATTTTCCAAATTGTATCGGGAGTATCGATGGAAAACATATTCGGTTAAAATGTCCAAAAGATAGTAGATCGGAATACTTCAATTACAAAAATTATTATTCTATTGTTCTCCAAACAGTGGCAGACTCTCATTGTAAATTTGTAGCTGTAGATATTGGTTGTAAAGGTCGCCAAAGTGATGGCGGTGTCTTCAGAAGTTCTACATTATTTAATTTACTAGAAAAACTTAATATTCCGCCTCCACGTGAATTGCCTAATTCACTCATTAAACTTCCTTTTGTTTTTGTTGGCGACGAAGCTTATCCACTTCTTTCATATCTAATGAAACCATTTCCTAGAAAGTCTTTGGACAGTTCAAAGCACATTTTCAACTATAGATTATCTAGATGTAGACAGAAGGTAGAATGTGCTTTCGGAATTTTAACTGCCAAATGGAAAATATTAAAAAAAGCTATAGAAAAGTCGCCTGAACTGGCAATTGCAATAGTGAGAGCAGCATGTGTGCTTCATAATTTTGTAATTATTTATGATGGAATAGATAGTCATTCTTTGAACTTGGAGAAAAATAAGAATAGCGGTGAAAAGTTAACAAAATCTACTAGTAGTAATGCGTACTCAACAACAGCAAAGTCAATTAGGTATAAGTTTACACAGTACTTTAATAGCATTGAAGGGGAAATACCCAGGCAAAATGAATATGCATTACCTGAAAATTTACTGCAAAATGCATAGTAGATAGTTAAACTGGTAATGAATGTAATAATGTTCTTACAAAATAGAATGATAACTTACCGTCATTTGTGTTTAATTCACTGCAGACCTCTTTCCATGCTTGTGATGTAACATTTCTAACTTTGAAATATTTATTAGATACATCCCACAACACAATCCTCTTAAAAACACAATGTCATGATATTAAACTTTCGTTATCAAATGACATGATAACCTTCTACAGGCAAACACAAAACATCAAACACTTCTACAGCACGCTCTAAACTGAGCAGCAAAATCAAACCGATTCAACTTTAAGCAGAATATGGCAGCAAGCGTGCGAGCAGGAGAGCCGGTCCTGCTATCTATCTGGCCATGCCCATCACACAACACTGGTTTAATAGTTACTGCTCAACTGCTCAGTGCTGCTTCTTAAGGGTACGTCCAAGATGCACACTGGTTTTCTGAGTCAGGCGATCGGCGCCGATCACCGCCGAGTCGGCGTGCGTAAAATTCCATGTTGCTAAGCGGGAGTAGCCATAATGCACCTGCATGCAGACTACCGGCGCACTGGCTGTCTGACTCAGATTTTTACCGGAATGATTTGTTCATTCCGGTTTCAGACAACCTGCCTGTCGGAGGGATTTTCGTTTGTGTATTGAGTGTTTATTTTTATTTTATTCCAATGAATATCGAAGATTTTGTTTCAAAAGTGCAACTTAATCCCCTGATATGGGATAAGCGCCTAAAAGAACACTCCAATAGGAACACTGTTGATGCTTGTTGGAGGAAGATTTCTCTAGAAATGAAGATTGATTGTGGAAATAGGTGTTTGTACTCCCCATAAACAGATCTCAATTTATTAATTGGATGTATTTCACTTCTCATTGGTTTTAACTTGGTTGCAACATTGTCACTAAGCAGCAATAAAGCTGCAGCCTGTTCACTTGTAAGTTCCATGGTACACTGGAGTCAGCTCTTTCTTTACTGACAACATGCTTGCATAATGGCCACATCCTCCTGCCACTCAGAGTCAGACAGTCGGCGCTGAGAAATCTGAGTCTGACTTCCTGCTTTTACCAGCGTGCATCTTGGATGTACCCTAAGGGTATGTCCAAGATGCACGCTGGTAAAAGCAGGTAGTCAGACTCAGATTTCTCAGTGCCGACTGTCTGACTCTGAGTGGCAGGAGGATGTGGCCATTAAGCAAGCAGGTTGTCAGTGCAGAAAGAGCTGACTCCAGTGTACCATGGAACGTACAAGTGTACAGGCTGCAGCTTTATTGCTGCTTAGTGACAATGTTGCAACCAAGTTAAAACCAATGAGAAGTGAAATACATCCAATTAATAAATTGAGATCTGTTTACGGGGAGTACAAACACCTATTTCCACAATCAATCTACATTTCTAGAGAAATCTTCCTCCAACAAGCATCAACAGTGTTCCTATTGGAGTGTTCTTTTAGGCGCTTATCCCATATCGGGGGATTAAGTTGCACTTTTGAAACAAAATCTTTGATATCCATCGGAATAAAATAAAAATAAACACCCAATACACAAACGAAAATCACTCAGACAGGCAGGTTGTCTGAAACTGGAATGAACATATCATTCCGGTAAAAATCTGAGACAGACAGCCAGCACGCCGGTAGTCTGCATGCAGGTGCATTATGGCCACTCCCGCTTAGCAACATGGAATTTTACGCACACCGACTCGGCGGCGATCGGCGCCGATCGCCTGACTCAGAAAACCAGCGTGCATCTTGGACGTACCCTAACGCTTAAAACTGCTTTCTGTGTGGCCTTAGGGTACATCCAAGATGCACGCTGATAAAAGCAGGTAGTCAGACTCAGATTTCTCAGTGCCGACTGTCTGACTCTGAGTGGCAGGATGATGTGGCCATCATGCAAGCAGGTTGTCAGTGCAGAAAGAGCTGCCACCAAAAGTCACCAGTGTACCACGGGACCTACAAGTGAACACATTGCAGCTTTATTGCTTAGTGGCAATTTTGCAACCAACTTAAAACCAATGAGAAGTGAAATACATCCAATTAATAATAATAAATTAAGATCTGTTTACAGGTAGTACAAACACCTACTTCCGCAATTACTTGCTGATGAAAACCAATTCTTTGAATATTTCAGAAAGAGCTTGGATACTTTTTATTTTATTTTGTCAAAAATTGAACACAGTCTGACTAAGAACTGGGCAAATTACCATAAAACCCCTATTGAGGTTACATATGACACATCATCTCATAAATGGTTAAAGATACAATCATGAATTTATTGTGACATTTAGGTTGTAGTATGACAATGAGTTACAAGCAGAATTGTTAAAATTTCATCAACAAAATAAAAAACTATATAAAAAAAAAGTATTTTCAAAATTTTACACAAAATATTGTTGAAAAATATTTTTATTTTCAGTTACTATAACATTTACCATAATCAATCTTCTTTTGTACAAATGTATACTGTATATCTGAAGAATAATATGTAATACAAATTTCAGGGATTTTATACCTTGGACCAAAATCTTTAATTCAAGCTCTCTTCCACCATCCTGTGATTCAACAAACGCTCACAACTTCTCTTTAAAACCCTTTCAATCCCAAATTACCAAAATCAATGAAAAAAAATTTTTGCACTAAAATTTCTTCATTTTAATGATAGTTCAACATAAAAAAATAGGTTTCACACATTTTTGAATTTTTATCCCACAGGAATAAGAGTGTGACGTTTATGTCACATTGGGCTCCAATGGCAATAAGAAGATATAGTGGGATAAACTTGAATAAAAACGAATTATTCGCTGTGAGAATGATTTTTATTGATAAATAATTAGTAATTCTCAAATTATCTGATGTCAATATGATAAATATAAAATAAAAGAGAAAAATTATATTATTGATACTTACAATTAGCCTACCAGGAGTTCAATAACTTATTGTAATAATTCAAACTAAGTAGTTCAATTCAAATAATGTAACTCACAGAACTGTTATTGGTAAATAAATCATAGAGAAAACTATGAATAAAAATGAAATACTTGTATCATAATAGTAAAATATAAAATGGCAAAAAATTATAGTTGGTGAATCAACAAATAACTTAGGATCAACACTTCAAAATTATGGCATTTCAATTACTTACATACTTACTCACAATTACTTACTTACTTACAATCACTTACTTACTTACAATTACTTACTTACAATATTACTTACTCACAATTACAATTATAAACGAAAAATTTTACTTGGCAAATTAAAACTAAAAATAAGGGTTATATATTTATAGACTACAACTAAAACATCATCAACAGATTCAATTACCAAATACAAACGTTTTATTTGGTGTGAAATAATTGAAAACACTTTTTTTTTACTGTCAGACACAAAAAACTTTACATTTTGTGCAGTGCATCTGTGTTTGTGACTCTATGCAAACTTTGCACCTGCCTCTCTTTTCTAGCATGTCAGGAATGTGGTCAATGCCATCAAATCTCACATCATCAACAGGCGTTTTTCTAGCAGCCTGCCGAGGAGTCTTACATGAGGGCCCAGCATCATATTCTTCTCGGCTTGGACATCCTCTTTTTTTTGACTGTAAAGGCCCACCTTCAGTCAAAGCAAAAGCTATTTGTGACTGGAATTGCAGCAGAGTACAACTATTATTCAACCCACGCTGCTTGCAGTGACGCCTGTAGAGCAGCCAACCATTTGTCACTGACACACTCAAGCACCACAGAACAATTCTGATGTACCACTTTCTCGATTTTACGTCAGTTCGGTACAACTCGACCAACATGTCAATGAGGTCTACCCCTCCCATAAATTTATTGTACTCTGCTACAATGTCTGGTCTCTCCACGTCAATAAATTTTTTGTCAGAGGCACTATAGCGCCAGCAATTCCCTACTGGACTAGTACCAGTATAGGATGACAAAAAATTTATTGACTTCCTGTCAAACCACCTAACCAAAGACAGATTTTCTCCTGTCTCCACTCTCCAGTCATAGGAGCCTCTTCCCAATTTTTTCAATTCATTTTCAGTTTTCAAGGTGCAACCGCCCATTCGATCTGCCCGAAATGTTCCAACAAACAATATACCTCTGTTCTTGAGTTCCCTTGCTAGATTCAACGAAGAGAACCAATATTGTATGTTGCTAATTTAAATTGATGGTGACTGGGTAAGTTGTCCACTAACTCTAACACAATATTTCCTGAGAAACCGATGCCAAAATCTCGACAGGTATTTTTTCCTACATATATAGAAAAATCATACATTATTCCAGACTCCCCCGCCCTGGTGAAAACCTTGTACCCCCACTTGTGAGGCTTATTTTTCACATATTGGCGCAATGTGTGACGACCCTTGTATGGAATTATTTGTTCATCCACACAGTTATACTCCTCTGGAGGTATCTCATGCAGGGCTTCTTTTATGGCTGACAGTAGAGGCCGAACTTTGAAAAGTTTATCATAATTCTCACTCCCAGGTTTAGGCATTTTTTGGTTGTCTGCCAAATGAAAATATTTTAATAATTCAAAAAATCTGTTACGACTCATAGTGTCTGCTACAGGAGGGTATCTACACTCTCTTGACCAATACAGACACATAGATGGCATTGCCACAATACCCATCTGTAACCATATTCCAACAAATTTTCTATATTCGTTGGCAGTTGCATTCAAAATCTTTCCATCTTTTTGAAGAGCATACATATTAGAGTTCTCAGTAATTAAATTGAAAACATCTTCGGAAAAAAACAGTTGGAAGTATTGCTGTGCACTCATCTCTTCCAAAGGGGGATCAGGAATCGACCCCAGCCATTCAGTGTTTGGTTGAGTGAAGTCTGTCTTGCGAAATTTGAAATTTTTCAAAGACTTACTTGGCCTACTCCTGCTTCCCTCACCATTAGTAGATGGAACAGCATCATTCCTGCATGGATGAGTGACCACTCTGCAATCTTCTTTTTGGGATGTAGGCGCATGTGAAGGCTCAGGCAATACAGGAGGCTCCTCTACAGCAGCTTCAAAACCTCGGAAGCCCTATAACAAAAATCACACTAATTAAAGTTTTCGTTGTGGAGGTACAAACTGAATGTGTTTATAATAGTGAGAAATTCATCTACTAAAATCAAACTAGTGGCTTACAATTTTTTCAATAAAGTAGCTACTAATTGCTAAATAACTCAGCTTGTAAAATAGGATGGCCCAAATTATTTGAGCATGGTTAAGGTTCAGTTATGCAACATTATGGTTCAGTTGATCAATTAGTTGTTCAGTGAAATTTGGCAATCCTTGATACATTATTCTTTAGTATTATAACTTGAAAATGCCTATAATAAAACTTGAAACGGTCAATGTTTCCTTTTTTTCATTATGATTTAAACTTTTTTCTTATTAATTTCCGTAACTTTCTTCAAATTTCCTTGTGAACTTATGTCAATAAAGTTCCTCAAGGAGTTCGCTTTTGTATGTGAATAAATAGAAAAATGAATAACATGAGTCTGATAAAATAAATTATTTGATTCAATAGCTTACCTCTTCTTCTAAAAACTGGAAATCTTGACGATTATTTTCAAGTTGTTCAATAATTTTGATAGTCTCGTTTTCTTGAACAGAATTCGTGAATTTTTCAATTTCATTGTCAGCTTCATCTTCTTCACCTTCTGATTCACTTCCTTCAGGAATATCCCCAAACACTTCCAGAAACTCATCATCATTTAAATTAACATAATTTTGCAAATCGAATTCATTTATAATTTCATCCATCATGAAGGAAAGTCAGAAGCAATGTTCACTCATGGAATCATCTCAAAATTAACATAACCTAGGCGCTAGGCATGTTTGAATTATGGCACTACCATTGAAGCCCAATGTGACGTCTACGTTACATTCATTCTACATCAAATTATAAACTATTTTTCAGACAATGATTCAGGGAATACAATTAATTAGGTAGAGAAAATATTGATAATAATGGCGAAAATTTTTTCAAGACATTTTAATCACTTTGAAATTAAAAAAAAATTGTTGAAGTTGGAGATTTTAGTATGGCTGTAAAACATATGGGGCAACGCATATCTAAGCTAATATCTTGAAGGCAGAGCATGATAAGTGCTCTCTTGTGGTATATTTTGAAACTAGATACGTGTAGCTTCGAAGTCACAGCGGGAAAGAAAGGAAAAATATTGATAATAAATGAATTTCAGCCTTTAAAACTTGTGTGACGTGTATGTCGCACTGGGTTAGAAAGGGTATTTTACTTACTTGAATATTTTAAATATTTTATGAAATGAAAATTAAAAAATATAAAATAACTTACTTTAAACATTTTTAAATTACTTTCCAAATCTTCATTTCTAAAGGAATCTTCCTCCAGCACATATCAACGATGTTCCTTTTGGAATGTTCTTTAGTGCACCTATCCCATATCTGGCGATTAAGTTGCACTTTTGATACCAAATCTTTGATATCCATCGGAGCAAAATAAAAATAAACACAAACACACTCAATACCCAAACGAAAATCGCTTTCTGACTAGCAGGTTGTCTGAAACCAGAATGAACAAATCATTCCGGTAAAAATCTGAGTCAGACTGCCTGCACGCCGAAAGTCTGCATGCAGGTGCATTATGGCGACTCCCACTTAGCAACATGAAATTTTACGCACGCCAACTCGGCGGCGATCGGCGCCGATCACCTGACTCAGAAAACCAGCATGCATCTTTAGGGTACGTCCAAGATGCACGCTGGTTTTCTGAGTCAGGTGATCGGCGCCGATCGCCGCCGAGTCGGCGTGTGTAAAATTCCATGTTGCTAAGCGGGAGTGGCCATAATGCACCTGACTCAGATTTTTACTGGAATGATTTGTTCATTCCGGTTTCAGACAACCTGCCTGTCAGAGTGATTTTCATTTGTGTATTGAGTGTTTATTTTCATTTTATTCCGATGGATATCGAAGATTTTGTTTCAAAAGTGCAACTTAATCCCCTGATATGGGATAAGCGCCTAAAAGAACACTCCAATAGGAACACTGTTGAAGATTTCTCTAGAAATGTAGATTGATTGTGGAAATAGGTGTTTGTACTCAATTTATTAATTGGATGTATTTCACTTCTCATTGGTTTTAACTTGGTTGCAACATTGTCACTAAGCAGCAATAAAGCTGCAGCCTGTTCACTTGTAAGTTCCATGGTACACTGGAGTCAGCTCTTTCTGCACTGACAACCTGCTTGCTTAATGGCCACATCCTCCTGCCACTCGGAGTCAGACAGTCGGCGCCGAGAAATCTGAGTCTGACTGCCTGCTTTTACCAGCGTGTATCTTGGATGTACCCTTAGGCTTATAGTCTGTTCAGCCAGCCTACAGAGTGAAGTAAACAAACTTTGCATGTGTGTGAGTGAGGAATTTCGAGAATTGTACTGGCATCAGCTGGTCGGCCAATTCACACTGATTGCCACCTACAATTCATTCTTAACAGCTGTTGTTGCACTAAAAGTTTGTGCTTCACTGTTGAACATCGAGCATACAAAAGTCCTACATTGTGATTAACAATTCGTTATGTTTGTGCTTGTACAGTATCTTACCCAAGTATAATTTGATTTCTAAAGTAGTTTTTTTTTAAATAATTTTATTAGTAAGTTCTTCATTCCATTACGGTAGATTATATTTTATGGTAGCTTAGACCTAGCTTGTAGACTGTCAAACAATTTCTTCAACTGAATCTGAAGAGGAAGAAAACGAGCAAATACTGTCTCCTCCGAGAAAAAGACTGCATAAAATTCCACTGGGTAGCACTGAAAAAAGCATTATCGTGAATGCATATAAAAATGGTTTACAGTCTCATCCAAACAGTAAAATGAGTAAAATTGTAAGCAATGTCGCTAGTGTGACAGGAGCTTGTGTTAGTTGGGTCTATAAAGTGATTCGTGAGTATAAGGACACAGGTGAACTACAATCTCCGAAGAAAAACAAACCGCGAAAGACATTTGTTGATAAGGTGGATGAATTCGATAAAAACGCGATCCATTGAAAGGTTCATGTATTTTATTTTCGAAATGAGCTCCCTACTGTGAATAAAGTACTTGAAGTAGTTAATGAAGACAATCAACTTCCTAGTTTTCGGCGAACTACATTGTACAAACTTTTAAAAACTCTTAATTTCAAATACGTGAAACGTGGTTGACAAAGTGCATTGATAGATCGGGATGACATTGTCGTTTAGAGGAGGAAATTTCTTTTGAAAATAAAGAAATTCAGGGAAGAAGGCTGAAAGATTTACTACTTAGATGAGACTTGGCTTAACAAAGGTTACACAAAGAATCATGTGTGGAAAGATGAATCGATAGTGTCCGCAAAGCAGGCTTTTCTTTGTGGATTATCTACTGGTACTAAAGCCCCATCAGGAAGAGGTAGACGATTAATAATCACACATATTGGCAGTGATTCTGGGTTTGTTGACGGGGCTTTGTGGACTTTTGAGTCAAAAAAACATACTGGAGATTACCATGAAGAAATGAATGGTCCAAGTTTTGAAGAGTGAAATAACACTCTTAATATATATATATATATACAAAAATATATTGCCTCTCCTAGAAGAAAATTGTGTGATAGTTTTAGATAATGCTCCATATCACTCTTGCAAAATAGAAAAGGTCCCCAATGCATCATGGAATAAAAGTGATATTTACTCATGGCTCACTTCTAAAGGGATAGGTGCAGAGGAAAATGAACTGAAAGCACAGATGTTGGAGAAAGTATCCAAAATTAGAGCTGATTTTAATAGTTACAAGGTTGACGAATTGGCTAAATCGAGTGGCAGAGAAGTACTAAGGTTACCACCATACCACTGCAAACCCAACCCAATTGAGTTAATTTGGGGAAAGATAAAAAACAAAGTGGTCTCAAATAATGCTACATTTAAAATTGTGGATGTTAAAATGTTATTAGTACAAGCGATCGACGAAACAGGGAAAGAAGTGTGGAGGAATTGCACTAAGCATGTGATTGAAATCATCAAAAATAAATTTTGGGACTTGGACAATGTAATGGAAAATGCTGTTGAACCACTACTCATTTATACTGCTGGTGCTGAAAGTGATTCCGATCTTTCTGATTCAGATGCTTAGCTTATATTTTTTTCTGATGATGAAGCCCACATAAGTCTGAGACCTGTGCATGCGTAATGAATCGGATGATGGTGTTTGATAAGTTGGACCTACAGTTTTAGGTGGGTTCCGAACCACCGGGAAGTGATTTTACAGCAAAGAACAGAGTCTTTTTTTCTGGCCAATCCAATCGCTCACCGTTACAAAGATGGCCTAGGAGATTCGTAGCTTATCTCTGATTGAACAGATACCTGCTACAGCACTCAGCTATCACTTTTTCCCTTTATTGGATGATAATAATTATTATTGCATTATTTCAAGAACATATTCGATTTTAAATTCCATTATCAAGTCAGTATTTTCATTTCAATTGTAAATCTATTAGAAAAACACAAGTTCTCAGCAGAGAGTTTTTAATGTGGATGAGACAGGTGTGTCTTCAGTACACACTCCACCTAAAGTCATAGCGTCCAAGAAACTAAAACAGGTTGGAGGAATCACATCCATGGAAAGAGGGTTTAATACCACTGTGATTGCTTGTATAAATGCAGTTGGTAAATCCGTTCCACCCCTATTTGTATTCTCACAAGTCCACTTTAAAAGCCACATGCTAAATGGAGCTTTAAAGGGACTTGCAACCAATCAGGCTGGTCAACAGGTGAAATTTTTTTAGAATTCCTTGATCACTTCATTAAACATGTAAAGCCAGACAAAAATAGTGAAGTACTCCTCATTATGGATAATCATGAATCTCACATAAGTGTTGAAGCCATTAACAAGGCTAAAGATAATGGCATCATTTTGTTCACGATTCCTCCACATACAAGCCACAAACTGCAGCCTCTGAAAACTTATTACAATGAAGCTAGAAAGAATTGGCATCTAAGTAATCTGGGAAAACCCTTATTGGTATATGATATTGCAGCTATCACTGGAAAGGCCTATCCCTTAGCTTTTACCCCTTCCAACATTATAGCTGGATTTTCATCATCTGGACTGTGGCCAATCAATCCAAATATATTTTCTGATGATGAGTATTTGGCAAGCTCGGTTTCTGAAAGACCTAACCCTGATGCCAACAATGAATCAGACAAGCCAATGATGAGCAATGATGACAATCTATTAATTGATGTAAACAAAGCTAGTTCTGATGTGAACATTGAGTCAATTGATCAACATGACCTAGATGCTGCTGGACCTTCAAATCTGATTACTACAACCCCAATTCTGAAAAATAATTCTTCAACTCTCCCACACAGCACAAAATATCCTCAGGATATCCTGACCAGTTCCCATATGTCCCATAAAGATCCCGGGATGTTGGAATGTCACTGGGATCTCTGAAGGATATTACATATGGGATGGTATATATACGAGGGTAAGTCAATTATTATCCGCAATAAAGGTATATTTTTGTTTATGTTGGCAGTACTGTTGTTTTGCATTAAAGACACATGTTTTGAATATTTGAGATTACATCTGTGCAAGTTTCAAGCTGCTGGGTTAGTTTCATTGTTGCTGTCGTGTTGTTAATCATGGCCGCTCCGCTTTCCGTTTGCACCAATGAAGAGCAACGGTCAGTGATCCGTTTTTTGTGGTCGGAAGGTGTATCAGGGGCCGAAATTTATCGACGACTTTCAGTACAATACGGGAATAGTGTTTTGTCACAACGTAGTGTTTACGAATGGATTGAAAAATTAAAAAATGGTCGCACAAGTGTTATGCACAATAAAGGAGCCGGACGGCCGTTTACCGCCATAATTGATGAAAACATTGAGCTTTCTCATGAAATGATTGACAGACGAGTAACTGTTGATGACGTGGCACATCATCTGCAAATTAGCCACGGTTCTGCATATGAAATCATTCACAACAGACTTGGGTTTCATAAAGTTTGTGCAAGATGGGTCCCAAAGCAACTGACAGAGTTGCATAAACAGACGCGCTTGGACATCTGCAAACAACATTTGGATCGCTATGTTAACGAATGGGACAACTTCTTCGACAGGATCATTACTGGTGATGAAACATGGATCCATCATTACGAGCCGGAGAGTGAACGGCAGAGTATGGAATGGAAACATCCAAATTCGCCGTGCAAGAAAAAATTCAAGCCCCAACCATCAGCAGGAAAACTAATGCTTATGGTTTTTTGGGACTCACAAGGTCCAGTATTGGAACATTATCAGGAAAGGGGGACAACAATAAACAGTATACGTTACAGTGAGATGCTTACTGCCAAGCTGAAGCCTGCAATTCGAAGCAAACGCCAAGGATTGCTGTCAAAAGGTGTTGTTTTGTTGCACGACAATGCCCGTCCGCATACTGCTGCCCACACTGCTGAAACGCTCCAGAAACTAAAATTTGAAGTACTGGCTCATCCTCCATATAGTCCCGATCTTGCTCCTTCTGACTACCACTTGTTTGGTCCACTCAAAGAGGCATTAAGAGGCCGTAGATTTACCACAGATGAAGAATTGAAAGAAGCGGTGCATTCCTGGCTTGCATGTCAACCAAAAACATTCTTTTATGAGGGTATCAGGAAACTTGAACAACGATGGACCAAGTGTGTTGAAAAGCAAGGGGACTATGTCGAAAAATGATGTACTTGTAAGTTTGCTATTTGATTACAATAAAATTTTATAACTGTATTGTGGATAATAATTGACTTACCCTCGTATTATACTGGGATGGTATATCCCAGGGAGATCCCAGGATATCACATACTGGGATGATAAATCCTGGGGATATCCCAGAATATCACATGCTGGGATGATATATCCCAGGGAGATCCCAGGATTTTATATAATGGGATGATATATCCAAGGATGTCACATGCTGGGATGATATATCCTGGGGATATCCCAGAATATTACATGCTGGGATGATATATCTTGGGGAGAACCCAGGATATCACATACTGGGATGATAAATCCTGGGGATAACCAGGAATATCAAATGCTAGGATGATATATCCCAGGGAGATCCCAGGATATTATATGCTGGGATGATATATCTGAGGGAGATCCCAGGATATCTTATACAGGAATATAATACCTTTCAATCCTGAAATACTCCCTTATATTCAGAGATATGAGGAAGATTACATCCTAAAATATTTTATCTTGGCAATATCTCAGGATGAATAAAATGTGATGTTGCAATGTGTCATCATTAATTTTATGTTATTAAGGTCATTCCCATTCTGCTTTCATGTAATCCTACCACATTCAATTAAATCTAGGCTTATGCTTAACAAGTTAAATCTAAAATGCATAATTACTTAGGTATAGCCTACTATTTATTATTCCTTAGATTGACTAGTTGTTATTAGAATTGGCATTGAGGATGTTACAATTCTGCCTTCTAGCAATTCTAGCACTTTCAATTACTTTGCTTTCACATGAGTTTAAATTCAAATGTGTATTAAATTTCAATGATATTCATTATTGAAATGATTCACTAGTAATAGAACTTACAGTATAAGATATATTATTCACTCTCTCACTATCACTGGTATTGTATCTCCCTCACTCAGTCTTTCTCTCACTTTCTCTCTCTCTCTCTCTCATCCTCTCACCCCCTCACACTTCAATCACTTGCTCCTCACTCTCTCAAACTCACTCCTCTCTCCTAACCTAACTTCGGAGCCACTAATCATATAATTAAGTATGAACACTCATTTTGTAGGGAATTTTATTCTCATTAAGATTGAATTGAACATTTTGTCTTGAAAAACTCATCCCTTTTGAGATAATAGCGGTTAACATACTTTTGGGGGTGAAGCCACCCCCGCACTAGGCTACCTTATCCTACCGCAATCTGTTGGAAGTTCTGGTAACTACCATCACATTGTATCAATTGATATGCAATTTCACAATGTTTATTAAATATCCCTTGTAATATTTAAAGTATAAATATTTTAACTAACAAAGTTGATAATTTTCCTATTCTTGGAGTATTTAAAGACACTTTTTCTATGATCCTAGAATTCTCCAGCCTAAAATAACAGATCAAAGTTACCGAATTTTGTACCTCTCACTAGGATTTTTGTAGCTGTTAGATGGGGGTGTCACTAATGCACAAACTATTCAATTTACTTTAATTATTTACCTTAATAAAGTATCAAATCTCAGCCTGTTGATTAAGATCACAGTGTAGTAACTGTTTTTACCAGCTTAATATCACACCTCTAATAATAATAGGATAGGGAAAGAATATCCCATACATATCCTCAGGATCTCCTCTGTGGGATTTGGACAGCTTTTCCCTTATCCCTAGGATGTCCCTGGGTTTTATTTGGGATATTCTTTCTGGGATATCCTTGTAAACTCAAAGTGGGATATTATAGGAATATTCTGAAGATATCCACTAGAAAATCCTGGGGAGGGATATTTCCCCTGGATCTCCTTTGTGGGATTTGGGCGGACATTCAGTTATCCCTATGATATCCCTGGGATTTATTTAGGATATGATGGGATGTCCAGAGGATATTCTGTCTGGGATATCCCTGGAAACTTAAAGTGGGATATTCTAGGAATATTCTGAGGATATCCACTAGAAAATCCCGTGGTGGGATATTTCATCCCCAGGACATCCTATGCATATCCCCTGGATATCCTTCACGGGATTTGGGTGGACATTCAGTTATCCCTAGGATATCCCTGGGGCTTATTTAGGATATAATGAGATGTCCTGAGGATATTCTCAATATTCTTGTGGGATATTCTTGGGATATCTTGAGGACATCCTTGTGCTGTGTGGGCTGACACCTAGATCGTTAGAGGAAATTAGACCTTTCCCAAAGAATGAACATAAAGCAGTTAAGAGCTAGAGGGAAAAAACCTGGAAAATGCAGAGTTCTTACTGACATGCCTGAAAAAAAAAGAAATTGAGGCAGAGGCAGAAGAGAGAAAAAGAAGGAAAAAGGAAAGAGCTGGTGAAAGGAAAGAGAGCAAAGTCGTTAAGGCCAACGCACACAGCAACAGACGGACGGATTCAGACAGACGGATGAAAAATCGCTCCCCAGCTTATTAAATGTTGCAACGCACACAGACATCCGTCTGTCTGCGTCTGTTGCAGACGTCTGCTTGCAGACGTTTCAGATTCGCTCCGGGGGCGATTTTCAAAACGTCTGGTGCCAGACGTTTCATATCGCGCATGCGCTAACTAAACTTATCGACAGTCCCGCAAGAGGCGCTATAGTTTTGCCTGCTTTCGGTTACATGTGCGTCATTGTGTTTTCTTAATTAATTAATAGAATAGGTAATTTTGTTTTAACTGACATCATGGAACAACTAATAGAAGCAGTGAGAATTCACCGTGTCCTATGGGACACACGATTACCTGAGCACCGTGACTCAAATGCCAGAGAAAAGGCTTGGAGTGAGATCGCAACCGGCTTAAAAAAAGAAAGTAAGTACGGTACCTGTTACATATGATAGTTCTTTATTTCAATCCTATATTTGCATAAATAACATAAGAAGTAGATGATAAGTAATATAAAACAGAGCAAGTCTTTGACGAGGGTCCCCGTTCCTTTTCTTCCTAGCCTGCACACATAATTTTAATATTGTAATAAGGTGAAAATCATTCTTACAACAGTAAAAATTTATCACAATGAAGGCAATGTCTCATAAAGTCTTATGCATAAATATAAATGTAATAGCCAATAAGTTAATTCCCAGATCTGTTAGGCCTATTTATATGAAGAAATCTAGTTTGTAAATAGAATCACTCATTAATCTTGATTGACACACTTGCTAATCGAAATAAGATATAAAATGACTTTATAATCATGAGTTGTTTGATTGATGTTAAATAAAGAAATATATTTGATAACACTAGTGCCGATGATTGAAAATACTGGTGCTTCATCGCTAAAAATAACAAAGGTAGTATATGTCATTAGCCACGACTTTTAAACACTCTCCCGTTGCCAAGGTACACTCCCTTGTTCTGAGAAAAAGTTTCTACGAATTCTGCTATAATGTTTAAATTTTTCATCGTCTTCTGTCAAATCTTGCATAAGGTGATGGTGTTTACCATAAATTTTACGTTTTTTATTAATGGGATGAACCCAATGTGACCTGTTAGATAATGAGTATAACAGTAACAAATCGTCATCACTTGAAGAATCATCGTCCTCTAGCCAAGGAATATTTTTTGAAAAGTTTGTGCCACACCAGACAACAACATTTGACGCCATCTCACTGAAGACTAGCAGCGGACGATCCCCCATCCGTCTGTGGCTGTGTGCGTTGACCAAAACGTCTGTCTGCATGCAGACGTCTGTCTGAATCCGTCTGTCTGTTGCTGTGTGCGTTGGCCTTTAAGCCTAGTTTTTAATGAAGATTATTCCAAAATTGAAAACCCTAATAAGAAAAGGAAAAAAGAAGAGTCAACATCTGGGCCCCGTTTCACAAAAGTCACAAGTTACAAAGTAACAAGTTCACCTACTATTGCACTTGTAATTACAATTTCACAAGTACAGGCATTTCTCAAAAGTCACAAGTTACAAAGTAACAATTTCACTAGTACAAGCGTTTACTTGTTACTTTTCAGATCAGCTGTTACCAAAAAAAATTGTAATCTTCTTCTTCTTCTTACTCTCCCCGATTTTTAATAATTGAAATTCAATCTTGATCTAGGTTAGGTCTATTCCTAAATTTTGGTTAGGTCAGTATCATTCAAAAATGTCTTTAAAACGCGAGGGCAAAACAACATTGCTAAAAGCAATTTTAGAAAATAGGGAAGTGTTGTTTGGGGCCTTCTCCGATACCTTGACCAAAGAGAAGAAGACAGAGATGTGGAAAACCATCCACAATATTGCTATATCTCTTGGATTGGTTTCAGCCACAAAGAATTATTTGTACACAAGGGACACGTTTTGGCAGAACCTCAAAAAATATACAATGGTAAGTTTCATTCATTGCTGTTCAATTTAAAAATAATAATATGTTCGTATTGAGAAATTTAATTCTACAAAATACATGAATTTTAGCATTTTCAGGTTAGTTAGATGTTTTTTGTTGTTATCCATTTTCCCCAAAAATATATGTGACATTTTGTATGAATTTAAATTCATACAGTTAATCTAAATTAATTAATATTATATTCAATAATCTTGCATAAACTTACATTAATTATGTAGACCTGCTATTTGGCATTATTTTGGCCTGTTTTTGCTATTTTCAAAGACTGAATTAATCGACGTTTTCAGTACCGATTAATCAGTTTATCGATTACTCACCTACAAAAAATAATCGATGTTTTGTAGTTCGATACCCATCCCTATACTGCACCATCAGTTGCATTTGTCATTTCAATGTCATCAAATGTATCTTACATGTGCGCATGGTCAGTCCTGCTCTGTAACTATACATGAAATTGTAATTTAAATCACAACTGACAGTATGCTCTGATGGTCCACAGAGCTCTGAAACCAGCCTAAGGCTAGAGAAGTGAGCCTGCCGGCTAGTGTAGAAATAAAATTGAAATGAGAAATAATGAGATTGTCTATTACATTTATTACTATTATGTATTATGATGTTGAAGATCCATCTTGTTTCCACTAATATGTAATATAAACTTAAAAAACACTTTTAATGTATTATGTATTACTTTTTTTTGAGGATGAAGCCCACATAGGTCTGAGACCTGTGCGTGGGTAATGAGTTGGATGATAATGATTGATGCATTGGACCTACAGTTTTAGATGGGTTCCAAACCACCGGGAAGTGATTTTACAGCAGAGAACAGTGTCCTTTTTGCTGGCCAATCTAATTGGTCACTGTTACAAAGTGGATCCAGGAGAACACAGCTTATCTCTATCTGATTGAACAGATACCTGCTACGACACTCGGCTATCACTTACCTTCACTTACTTACCATTTAATATTCCATATATATATACCAGCTTATGATATATATATATATAATTTACATATATTCATTGTTGATGATGTTGCATTAGGAGTGCTGGCATGGTTAGGTGCAAAGAGCAGTACCGGTATAGTGTATGATGCATCACACCATGCACTTAAAATTTTATAGGTGTTAAGGGTATTACATTATCATTTTCTTTTCCAGAAAAAAATTGACAACAGCAGGCAAACTGGGACCGGAGGTGGGCCTCACTGCAGACTCACTGATACAGATAACATAATATTAGATATTATTGGGCGAGATAGCCCAATAATAAAAGGCCTCCATGATCAAGAAACATGGCTAGCTGAGGCAATAATTGATGAAAAATATGATGGAGCAGAGATTGAAATCAAACCGACATCACCGAAACAAAAAATACACTCAAGCATTACCACAAAAATCAGTGGGAAAAGGAGGATTGAAACTGCTGATGCCTCTGAAGAGGCAGAATTTAAAAAAAAGAAACAGAGGCTTGCCATTGAGATAATGGAAAAAGATTCATATTTAATAACTCTAAACATTTTAAAAATGGAGAGGGATTTGGGGTTGCCTCCATCAAAATTCACAAGGGATTTACCCAGTGAATCCGTTGATGACCTACATTCCCAATTGTTTTAATGCTCCTTCTTCTTCTACTTTTTCTGTGTTCTTAATTATTTTATCCTGATTTCACCTTTATCCTTTCCTTTCCAATTCCAATAATAAAATATAATATATTATTCTATCACCTAAAAAATAATTGATGAATTTTTACTTTTTGATTTATTAAGCATTTTAATAAGAGAACCTGCAGTAGATTGAGAAAAAAATCAAAAAATTAAACTAATACACTTCAAGAGAATTTTTCAAGATATTATTGGAAGAAATTGATTAGTGCTTGCAGTCTTCTGTCACCAGCAGGATTTGGATCCTCTTCAACTTCTGCTGGAGCGTTTTGATCAGCTGCATCATCTCTTTCAGGAAGACCTTGATGTTGCCTAATGAGCTGTACATCTTCTACTGTTCTTGCAATGTTGCAAAGAGTGAAGCAGCAAGTGATTATTTCACAAGCAATAACTGGTGCTACCCGCAAGTGATTAAGGCATGGGAATTTTTCTTTTAAAATTCCAAATGAATTTTCCACTACACGCCTTGTAGACTTATGTGCACGATTAAACCGTCCAACAGCTGGATCATTTAGATTCAAGTCTGTTGGAGGAATTAACCATTCTTTCAGCGGGTATCCTGAGTCAGCTAGAATAATACCATCAGGGATGGGTCTCCAACCATTCTCTAGGCGATTATGTAAACTGCTATTCCTGTACACTCTAGCATCATGAACACTCCCTGGCCAGCGTGCACTCAAATGATAAAATTTGCAATCTGGACCACATACCGCCATTACATTTATAGAGTGATCTCCATGTCTATCAACATACTGTTGTTCATTTTCAGTTGGAGCATCTATTTTAATAAGTGTCCCATCAACACATCCTACAACTAAAGGCATTTGTGCTATTTGTGAAAACTGTAAAACTACATTATCTATATCTACTGGCCAGTCAATGACTTGGGGGAATTTTATTTCATTCACTGCTTTAACTACTTGATGGACTGACCTACATACACTTGCTTTTGATATGCCATGCATATCGCCTATGCCGTGATACTGGCCACCATTACCTAACCAGTGGAGGGCTGCACACAAAACAATTTTCTCACTCAGTGCCCCACTTCGCCTTGTAATTCGTTGAAGTCTGGGTCCAATGTCCCCAAGAAGTAATTCCATTTTGTTAGAAGACATTCGAAATCTTTCATTAAATTCATAGATGCTGTTAAATTCCACATTTGTCCTAGCTTTAAATAATCTGCGTCTTTGAATCCTATGTTCCACAACTGGTAAGTCATCATCAGTCGAAGTTTCCCACATTTCTAACATTGTAGGCTGAATAAAAAAAATAAATGATACTTTAATGACGAATATAGAATCTCCAAAGTAAAGTATTTAGGAGATGGAATCATACAAATAACATGTGTCAAAGGCTGGAATATTTCATGAATAACAAGAGAAAGTTGTCACAGCCACATTTATTTAAAAAAAAGTGAGATACTAGTTTCGGATGTTATTTTATTATCAATCTCAAACAAACTAAAAATAAGCAATGAGTAGCTTAACATATACTAAATGATTCTATTGGCTAAGGGATAGGCTGACCTTCATTGACGGTTTGAGATTGGCTGAAGACCATAACAAGTCACGCCCTCTGGTGGGAGGAGCAACAAGCAAAAATAAGAATCAAATCAAGAACTAAAAAACACACAGTATTTTAAAAACTAACATGGAACTAAAAAAGCCACTCTGTACTTTAGTTTGAGATTAATAATGGAGTAACATCCGAAACTAGTATCTCACTTTTTTTTAATAAATGTAGCTGTGACAACTTCATCTTATCATTCATTATTGATATCTTCCACAATAGCACCTTCACCATGACAAAGAAAGCCAAAATATTTCATTTTCAAATTCCATAAACTATGGACGTTTACTCAAAATTATAAATATTTAAAATCTATCAAAATATAAATATTTCCAGGCTGATGTATTTCGCTTATACTCAATCAGTCTTGCAATATGAGATCAGGACTTGGGGTGGAGCTGTGAATTCACATTTCAGGAAGATTTTTGTAATTCAGAAACATATAAAAGCTGCATTAGAAGACTGTACAAGAAGATACCTTTTTTTTAGAATTTAACGTTTTAACAGTTTGACAATTTTTTATAAAAATATTATGCTTTACATAAATAAAAATAAAACCTTTTTTACATTCCTTGATCCACCATATAATCTTAGGCCAGTTTCAATTACTTATGAGGTGCCAAGAGTTCAATTGAATTTGTGTAAAAGGCAATTCAAGTTTACTGTTTCAAAACTAATAAAACTTCAATGATGAATAACCTCAAAAGAGCGGTAGTGACAACAACAACAAAACTATTTTTTCGAATAACATAACCTCAAAACCACTTGTGAAAAAAGTTACCCATGCATTTCGATAGGTTAAAATTTTGGCCAATATTCACCAGTGTTTACTTGTTACTTGTAAAAATATGGATATTCACTGTAGTGAACTTGTGACTTTTTACTAGTGAATAGGTGAATTTTCACTTGTGACTAAAAGACTAGTGAATTTCGTTCGTGAAACACATGTAACTCAGAAAATTAACAAGTTCACCGAAATTCACCGGTGAATATGTAACTTGCGACTTTCGTGAAATGGGCCCCTGATGAGTCATTGGCCTCTTTTTTATCTGAGGAATGCAATATTAACATTCGAGATCTGATTGAGAGGTATGAAAAAGACTTAGAGGAAGAAGTTACAAATGAAGAAATCTTTTCAGATGTGCCACTGAAAAATAAGCTAAATAAATGGGTGGTTGTGAAGCTCCCAATGAAAACAAAAGTTAAACATAATGCTGGTAAAATTGTGGCTGACACTGATGGGATTTCCATTGTAAAATTTCTTAGAAGAGTTAAGCAAACTTCTACTTTTGTATGACCTCAAGAAAATGATGAAAGTGAAGTACAAGATGAGGACATAGTTTATTTTCTTCCTCCACCATTGGAAGAAAGGCGTGGAGGTTTTACATTCCCTGTGTCTTTTTCAGGATTTGAAATCTTTTAAATCTATCAGTTGCATCCAATTTTATTAATCCAATGTTGTATATTCTAAGTGATAATTATTTTTATTATAATTACATTCTCATTTGGTAACAGTTTTTTTAATCATTTCCAGTTTATGACATATTTATAAATCATTGATCCAAGGTACAAGCAGTGGCCCAAGGTACAATTCAGGGTGGTCCAAGGTACAAGTTACTAGTTGTACCTTGGGCCATTTAATAATATTTGGTTATAAGTCATTATATATTTTATTTGTTGAGAATAAATTTCTAAAAAAATTACAGAGCATCTACAATATGGTCTTCATTTAATAGAATTGTTACCTATTTGAAATAGTTGATAGCTTGGAAAATATTCAGCAATAAAAAAAACTGACCCAAGGTACACTGATCTCCCCTATAGATATTTTTCACTGAAACCATTATTTTTGTTTTGAAGATACCTTTAAAATTATGTAACACATGATAGAAGACATTTCATTTAAAACCTCTCCTCAAATTGAACAGTTTGAAAACACGGGTAGAATGGGCTCCATATAAAAATGGGTGGGTTCTTCCTTTGGGATTTTGAGATTTGAGATCCTAAAAATCTGCTTAAAAGATCCCCTTAAAAAGCATTCAGCATTATGATAATCTTTCATATCAGTAAGTAAAATAGTCATGAGCTAATGAAAATATAAAACTAAAGTTCATATTATAAATACTTCAACACCAATTATTTCTATTTCTTATTAACTTGTTATTAATTGCAATCTTTTTACGATCATTCTCTACACTCCTCTCTCCTTACAGAATAATAGCATGAATGACCAATAAGCTACAATTCAATTTTCGCCAACTCTTTGGTCGCTATTAGCCATGAGCAACTAGCTCGGCAACTGATTGAAGCAACCGATTGCCGGGCCAGTCTCCCAGTTGAGCAACTGAGCTGAGCAACTCATTCGGCAACTGCAGATAACCTGTTAATAATAATAATAATAATAGTAAATTAAAATAATAATATTATATATAATTATATATTTAATAAATAAAATTAATTTATCATAATTACAATATTAATAATTAAAATTAAATTATTAAAATTATTTTAAATTGTAAATTATAATAATAAAATAAAATAATAATAATTATTATTATAATTATTATAATAAATTATTTTATTATTTAAATAAATAATTAATATTATAATTAATATAATTATGATATATTTTAATTATATTATTATAATTATAATAATAGTAGTTAATAATAACTACCTACACTAATAATAGAAACTTAAATAGTAAACAATGTTAACAATTCACCTGCATCAAACACGATTGAAATAATTTAAATAAAAATTTAATTATAATTATTTTAAATTATAAATTACAATGAAAATAAATTTTTTTTATCATTTTAATAATTGTATAATTATAATTACGATACTTTATTATTTAAATTATTAAATTAAATAATAATATATTATAATATACATTTATCATATAATTATAACAATACTATATAATAATAGTAGTTTTTATAACTACCTACACTAATAATAAAAACTTAAATAGTAAACAATGTTAACACTTCACCTGCATCAGACATGAATGACAAATGATGAGACTGAGCGGGTTTGTTTTGGGTAGACAGATCGGTGATGCGCATGCGCACACAGTCAGTTGCCCAAAACGTCACGCCACTGGTTGCCTACGGCTAATAGGCGCCATATACTCCAATGCCCCCCCGATGGCAGGGAGACTGAAACAGTTGCTCGCGTAGTTGCCGGGGCTTGACTCGCCCGGCATCTGCATGGACAACTTTTTTCACTTTGGCAACCGATTGCTCACGGCTAATGGCTCCCATTTGATTCAATGCCTCGCTACTCCACCGGCAATCAGTTGCTTCCTCAGTTGCCAAGCTAGTTGCTCACGGCTAATAGCGGCCTTACTATAGAGGGTCAAATACTTTAATGTTGAAGAAGATACAAATATTGTGATGATAATGAGACCGCCGTTTCAACGGTATTATCAGCTGAAAACAGCAGATATCTATTAAATAGATAGAGAGAGAATGATTATGAGAGAGTGTGTGAGAGAGAAGGAAAGAGAGTGAGTATGTAAGCTGGCGAGGAAGAGGGGGTTTGCGAGCAAGTGATTGAGAGTGCGACAGTGAGTAGAGAAAGAAAACGTGTGCCGATACAAGTCTACTATCTGCATACAAGTCACACGGTAGACATTTCAAAAGTAAAGGTACGAACTGTAAAGGTAGGTATTACTGTATGCATCACCTAGCGCCTGGTATTGCTGGCCAGAATCAACGAGTTCCAAGCAACGAACCCATAAGACCAATAGAAGGGGCGTATGCACTACCGTAGCATTACAGAGGTGAAGCCAAGTCCGCCATCTATGTAGTGGATAGAAAGACGAAATCGTATTTTCGAGAGCAGAAAATTTCAATGCCAAATAAACTGCAGTTTGACACACTTAGGATTAAGATATAACTTTCAAACTTGGCATGGGTATAGACAATTAGTTTCTGACGATAACAGTGGAATTATAAAAGTTAATAGTTACCTCTATAAATTTTAATTAGTTGTTTAAAGTTATAATTTTTGTCCGAGTTTCAAACATGACATAAAAAAGTTAGTCAGCTACCAAAATTTTCATCTTTTGGGTAGAGATGTGCTCAAAGCAAGAAAGTTGTACAGAAATAACGGAATTTTTTTTCATGATTTTTATTTTAATCTACGACGTATACTTTGGATACAATGTTAGGTTGAAGTGCAACGTTGAAACGCGATCGGAATGGCGCGCTGTCGTCAGCCGGCTTGTGCATCCAGAACCACAAAGCCAATTCTTCACTTATTTCTTGTATTTGATTCAATACTTCCTTGAAGGTTTATTATTGTAATGTAATAATATTATAGTTAGATTGTTTTTAGGAAATTATTGATTAAATTAGTCTAACCTTTAATTCTTTCCATTTTAACGCAAATGAACAAGATCCAAATAGGAAAATGTTTATTAGAACAATTTTTTATTTCATTTTATTAATCATATGTTGAGCATTGTATCTTGTACAATATAAACATGAGCCAATATTCTTGAAATATAAACAGTCATCTCCATTAAAATACATAATACATACAATATAACTCAGTTTTAATATGAGTTATTATAGAAATAAATGCCACAACTCTTTTAATTTCTCTACTATGCTGTTACACAATGAAATTATAAAATGAAAATTCATCTTTAAAGTCATGTAACTAAATTCAATCGTATAAATCAATGACTACAAAACGTTGAATGTTTACTTACTTTGTCTAATGGGGAAATAGCCTATTGTGAAGACCCTACTTTTGCTAACCAGAATGATATAATTTCTATATGGGCGCCAACCAGACCAACTTTAGGTTGATAAAAAAAAGTATTCTTCAAGCACTCGTGAAGACACTGAGAAGAATTGTGCAATGTATTGTGCTATGTGTTAGAGAAAGAGACTATTCTATTAATAGAAATTATGAATGAGAATGTCAAACAACATTAAGATTATTAATTATTATTGTTGTGACTAGACAGCGATAACAAAAGACAATAATTGTGATAGTGTTTTTGTGATGTCTTTTATGATCGCTGTGACTAGATTTGCAAAGTAAATACATTATCCAGTTCAATTCAGCCTTTTGTTTTCTCTTTCTCCTACTGTTCTATTCCATGTTAAGTAAAAGGATGTGGCAGTCAAATGACAGATATTAATGATATAATGACAGATATAATATAGGAAGGTATGCGAAAAAATGTCACTCCATTAGAAAATTAACTATTTTTTGAGTAAAGTTTGAGTAATCCTTGTCAACTAACTTCATCACAGAATGCCTCTACTCACAATTAAAATTTCAGAATAGATCAACTGAGAAATGACATTTCTATAATTTATCCATCTCAAGAATGAGCAATTCATATGTAATGCGTGCAATTCATATGCAATTCGATGTAATGCGTGCCGTACTGGTAATAGCAAAAACCGGCTTATCAAGCGCATATTTGTAGTGTACGAGCGCCTAACAAGTGGCTTCACCTCGGCGACAAGAAGCCCCTTCTATTGGTCTTATGTGTTTGCTGGTTCCAAGAGACACACATATCCGCACCGCGCCAGCACTGCAAGCACACCGTATGTTGACAGAGTGTCGGTGAAGGTGATGCCAAACCACACATATCCAACACAGTATGCACTTTGAAGCGATTGCAATAGATCATTTTTGTGGAGTTTTACTATAATTTTGTGTAGTTGGTACAGTTGGTGGACTGTTCATGTTTCTTTACTAATAAATTTAAAAGAGAAACATGATGTACTTTTTAATTGCAATTTAAATGTTATAGCTAACTGTTCTCCTAATCACTTAGATCATTCGATTACTCCATTTATTCATTCATGGTAAAGTCTGTAGGTAATAATTAATGAAATTAAAAATCTTGAAATTAGTAATTGATTTAATTCTATTAAATTTATTGAAATAATAATCAGAAGTATTAAAATTAATTCAACATCAAATATTAGGAAAATAACAACAATTAAGAAAGAGTGGATGGAAAATTATATTTGGGGTGATGGAAAATTTGAAAAACAACACTTAAATGGTGAAGTTTTATTTTCATCTGAAACTTATTTTTTGTAATAAAAATGAAATTAATATAATAATAAACAATAAAATAGTTGAAATTAAAATTGCTTCATCATACAAATTTCTTTCTCCTTTTTCAAACTCCCCTTCCTTTTCATCTCCTATTTCACTCATCCTAATACATGGCTTTGCCATAGTTGGATAAGTTTCGTTTTCCCACACACACCAAAATGGAGCCACTTATTTGTAATTGTCTGTTTGTTATTTTTATTTTTGTGTACGTTTTTAGTGTGTTAAATAAATTGAATTGAATTGAATAGTGCTTTGAACCGTATCAGCGATAAAATTGATTTTAAATGAAAAGGAAAACTTTGGTTGAATTATGGCTGAATCTTGTGTGTTCAGCAGTTTGTCAAGGCACATAGCCCCCCCCCCCCCATAGATCCACCACTGCGGTCCTTATCATCACTATCACTGTACTTCTAATTGATCACTGTATCAATCTATCACTATGTACAGTGTGATTGATCATACAGCACAGGAAAGTTACATACTGATTCAATCAACTTCCCTATATCCATGTAGAAAGAGATTAGAAACAGGCTGGAAAAAGGGTAGATAATTGGATAATTGTCACCGACACAGCACCGTGCCCGTCAAAAAGTAGTCTGAATTAAGCTAGAGACACACATGTCCGCACCGCAAGCGCATCGTATGTTGGCCGAGGGTCAGTGAAGGTCATGCCAAGCCACACATATCCAACACACAATACCATGCACTAACCGTGCATCGGCCGTGAAGCATACTGCTCAGATCAGTATACATTTTGAAGCGCTTGCGATAGGTCATTTTTGTGGAGTAAATGTGTGTAAAAAGACATTTTTCGTAAATAATACTATCATTTTGTGAACTTGGTACATTTTATGGACTGGTCATGTTCAGCAGTTTTACTAATAGTGAATTGGGGCTGATAGCAATTGCTTTAGAAGAAGATGAACTAACTAGAAGAAAGTGTAGGAAAAGAAAGTGGGTTCACGAAACATGGAAGAAAAGAAACATTGAAGAAGAGTTTCGTTCATTACTACCTCACCTAATATGCGATGAGACAAAGTTTTACGAATATTTTAGAATGTCAATGTATTCATTCAACCAACTGGAACAGGAATTACAAGGGAGACTGAAGAAGCAAGATAAATTTTGGAGGCAATCGATAACACCAAGAGAACGATTAGCAGTATTTTTGCGGTAAGTAAAATAATAGTATATTACAGTTCGTAAGGTAAAGCTTGAGCTATGGCCGTTGGGTGGCTTACCAATTTGTCGACCTGTAATTTGGTCATATTGACCATTTTCAGTGTCTGATATACTGCTGGTGTTTACTACAGTTTGAGGTTGTCTCAAAATATTATCATACTCATGCCTAATTCTCATCTAAATACAACAAAATCTCAATTTCCTAAGAATAATTATTAACTATAATGAATTAAGCATGATTTCAATCAAATAAATCCAATTGAAGATATCACATGAATAAAAATTATCATGCACTATGTATTGTTGTTTGGTCATCTGATTGAGTTTGTCGTACAAATGACCGAATACAGGTCGACAAATCGGTATGCCACCCAACGGCCATAGCTCAAGCTATATACCTTACAAACTGTACGTAATATTACATAACAAGGTTACTTCCCTATATTACATAACAAGGTTGGAAAGACTGTGTTTACTGTACGAGCATGATAGTTTATTCATGAGACGAAATTGAGTGCAGAATTATCATGCAAGTACTTTATTAATCTATACTTCATCATACTTTATTAATTTAAATACTTTATTAATATTGAGAACTTAATATTTGAGAGCTACAAAAACATGTTGGCAAAAGTTAGCTACAAAATTATTGAAAAAATTGGTTGGAGAAACATTACTGATAATTATTCACAGATGCATAATATTAGTGTTTGTCTGATCATCCCCAATATGTGGCTGGTTTGTAGCAGCTGGTTGCAGCTGTGATGATGGCAGAGAAAAATCAAACGGTGAGTGGCTTGGAGAAGGGTACAGAGTTGATGATGATGATGATAATTGTGGTGATGCAGCCGGAAAGCTTGTAATGTTTGGCATTAAAAGCCTTTCTTGCCTTTTCCACTTTAATTGCTTTAGTTCTGCTTCCTGTACTAACATAAAAATTTTCCCTTTCACTTCATTTAAAAGAATTGGATCGAGAGATTTTAGGGTAGGTGCGATTCCACCCAGGAAAGCGTCAACTGGATCTTGGGATTTAATTTTGGTACTTTTTTTTGCCATTTCTTTTTCTCTTTCTGCAAGTATGTAGGCCATTAGCTGGCTCGCTGGAGAACCGTCTGATTTTACTGCATGACCTGGAAGTTTTCTCTTGGGCACTGCAGGTATTGCAAAGTTTGTACCTGAAGATGACTCTTGTGACTCCAAAGAAACGTTGGTGTTCATAGCTGTAGTGTTCTCATGCGATTTGTCTACTACAATGCTATCTTGCATGGAAATTTCATGCGAATTATCGCCAAACTCGAAGGATTCTTCTTCAACATTCGGTATATTGCTTAGGCCCTCCCTTTCGCCCAAATACGGTGTTAAAAATGTGAGAATATCTACATATTTATATTTTCGGTCTTTGGAAGCTGCCTGTCCAGATTTAGTTTTTCTCTTTTGAAGCGTCCTGCATAGTTGGTCATGTATAGAACTCCATTTTTTCTTGCATTCCTCAACATCACCTGTAACAGATTTTTTTAGAATTCTGTAAAATCCATTTATAAAAAAAAACGTAAAAATCACTTTTAAGTGGAAATTATGACTCACATTATGGCGTGATGGCCATTTCACTCTGTTGTCAAGAGCATTGTCAGACGACCCACAGTCCAGTGTACTGTGGGTCGTCTGACAATGCTCTCAACATCAAAGTGAAACGACCATCATGCCATAATGAGAGACACAATTTCCAAGATGGATCTTCAAAATCATAAAATCCATATATTTAAAGATACCATACCCATAATATGTTGTCTAATTTTTATTGTTTTGAATTATTTCAGGTTCCTTGCTACTGGAGACACCTTCAAGACCATATCTTTCAGCTATAGATTAGGAAAGTCAACAATTGCATCTATTGTTCATGATACATGTAATGTTATTATTGATGTTCTTCTGAGTGAAGTAATGCCAATTCCAAATGAAGAGATGTGGAACAATATAGCTGAAGATTTTTGGAAACAGCGGCAATTTCCTAATTGTATTGGAGCTTTAGATGGGAAGCATGTGAAAATACAATGTTCAAAACGGTCAGGTAGTCTGTACTGGAACTACAAAAACAGTTTCTCTATTGTTCTTTTGGCATTAGTTGATGCATGTGCCAATTTCATTTCAGTCAATGTTGGAGCCTATGGAAAAAACTCAGATGGTGGTATTTTTTCTAATTCTAATCTTGGAAAATCATTGCAGAATAATAAATTGAATATCCCAATGAAAACATCTCTTCCTGGCACAGATATAGAACCTCCATTGGTGATAGTTAGCGACAAGGCTTTTCCTCTAACAACTTACAATATGAGACCATTTTCAGGGAAAAAGTTGGTTGATGAACAGAGAATTTTCAATTACTGATTGAGCAGGGCAAGAATATTATCTGAAAATGCATTTGGAATTTTGACCCAAAAGTTTAGAATTTTCATGAGGGTGCTTCAAGGGGACGCTGATAATATAACAAAAATTGTACTTGCAGCATGCATCTTGCACAACTTCATTCGAAAAAGTGAAGGATATAATGTGCCTCAGGAAAAAGATATTCCTGATTTGACACAACATAGGCTAAACCTTCACAGATTACAATGCAGCAGAGGCAGGCCTACACAAGACGCATTTGCAGTAAGAGAACAGTTTAAAGATTTCTTTAATTCTCCAGAAGGTAGTGTAGAGTGGCAAGAACGTTCAGCCCTGTTCATTTGATTTGTAAAAAAATAATATTTCTTGGAAATAAAAGATATCAATATTTATGGTATACCGATTGTTTTATTGGATGCATCATAATACTCTCTAGATATCGTCATGGTTTTGTCAAAACCACATATTAAATTTTCATACAACTCGACCCCAGCTGAGGGCGATACAGAAATTTATTGGATCAATAATATTGATCATTGGTGATTTGTTAACTTTGAAGTTGAACATATGTCTATTTTACTATAAACACATACATGGTAACTCGCTTACTATTAAGAACTTCAAAATTATAAATATGAAAATATTGTATTATGTATGTATGTATGTATGTATATAGTATCATAGCTGATTTGACTGTAGGTGACTCTTCAGACCTCAACGCTATGTTTTAGTCCAAAGAGAGTACTACACAAACAAGGAGTGTGGTAGTTTGTGATTGCTTTCCTCACTGAGCTAACAGAATTTCATCAGTATGCCAAGCCCACCGAAACAAATTCTGAAGCTCTAAGCTTGACAGTCCACTCCCACCTTTACACAGGGTCTGGTTGCACAGGTAAGTGTGTATAGCACACCTCTGAGCTACTTCCTGTGTCCAAGCCATCATTTGAAAGAGACATTGTATTTTAGCGGAAACAAATCACTGCACACACATTCACCAATCTATGTCCTATTTCATATAATAGTAATAGCATAAGTAAACCTCATGATAATATTATATTTTTCAAATATATGTACAATACTATTTTCACAATAGCCTAAAATGGAAATAGCATAATCAACATGAGGGCGATGCAGAGAACAGACATTTATATACTACATATCCAACTGTTTATAGTAAGATGATGGAAAATTGGCTTCCATACCACCTATAAATTGATATATTGATACATTTTTTAAAAGAAAATTTAAACATGTTTGTTCTTACCTTCCAATGTGCTTGCAATTTCTCTCCATAAACGGTCCTTATAATCACTATTTCTGTACTTCTCATGTGATTGATCATACAGCACAGGAAAGTCACATACTGATTCAATTAACATCTCTATATCCATGTGGAAAGAGATTAGAAACAGGCTAGAAAAAGGGTAGATAATTGGATAATTGTCACAGACACCGCACCATGCCCCTTAAACTGAACTAGTCGGGCTCGGTGCAGTGATGTAGTTGCGCTGATGGTGTGGAGTAGTGGGGACTAGCAGGTTCAATTGCATTGTTCAAATCCGAGGCCGTGCGATGGCCTACACACGGCTGTGGCACTGTGTGGACGCGGTGCGGATATGTGTGTCTCTAGCTTTAGTCGGGCTTGGTGCAGTGATGTAGTTGTGCTGACGGTGTGGAGTAGTGGGGACTAGCAGGTTCAATTGCTTTGTTCAAATCCCAGGCTGTGCAATGGCCTACACACGGCCGTGGCACTGTGCAGACGTGGTGCGGATATGTGTGTCTCTAGCTTTAGCCAATTCTGCCAGCGAAAGAAACAGTGACTTCCACACTCAGCCAATTCCACCACCAGACTTAGCCAGTTCCGAGTTGCGAATTCCGCATTTCCCATTTTGGCTGTTATGCACACAAGCTTAATTTGATTGTTCAGGGTGCAGTAGTGCCCATGAAGGGCACTATGACAAATGTCAAGAAAATAGTAGATCATTTTAAAAGAAGCACTATTGCAACTGAAAAACTTTTAAAATATCAATGTGATCGGCTCATCTATACAAAAAAAAAAAATACTGAAACAAGAGGTTCCTATAAGATGGAATGCCACATTTTATAATTATGTTGGAAAGATTTGTTCTTTTGGAGGATACTGTCAAAGCCACTACAGCACTACTGGATAAGATTCTTCCCATCTTGAGCAGAGAGGAATGGCAAGACTGCAAGGATATGTGTATTGTATTGAAACCATTTGAAGAAATGACAGAGCTTGTTAGTAGTGGAAAATACATGAAAGGTAGCTCTGTAATAGTAGTGACAAAGTGCTTAATGAATGTGTGCAAGAAGATTAGAGAATCAGATGTTTATAACAATTTTTCAACAACAGTAAAGAATGTTTAAAATCTTCTTGAAAAGGGTGTGAGTGACCACTTCAAGAATGTTGAACACAGCAAGACATTTGCATTGTGTAAATTTTTGGACCTAAGATATAAAACTGGGGTTTTCTCAGATGATGCAGCTGTGACAAACATGAAAATGAATGTAAAGGAGATGATAGTGAATTTGATCAGGAAAAATATAGTATTTGATATACCTGCTGAGCCAGCACCTACTGTAAGCTCACCAACAAGTTCATCATTATTTAAGGCATGGGATATGTTTAGAGAAATTTTCTTAGATCAAAGTGCAAGTGTGAAAAGTGTGAAAGATTGCATCCTCATTCCGAAGTTTTCAAGAACTGGATATCTGGATATCAAATCAGCTAGGATATTCTCCTTACCTCGTTTATAAATAATGTTGAAGTTAAACTGGGATAAGTAAAGAATTAAGTCACCAAGTATTTCATCTGATCTAGCTTTTGTCTTTAAATTCTCTAGAGGCTTGTGATCACTACAAACTGTGAAGTTACGTCCAATCAGGTAATACTGCCAGAATTTTATTGCATCTTTGATGACTTTGCATTCTAAATGAATAGCATCAAAGTGTCTTTCCCTATTTGAGAGTTTTCTTGAATAGTATGCAACAGGATGCAGCAGACCATCTTCTTGGGGCTGTTTGAGTGTTGCACCGATTCCTTTGTAACTTGCATACGTTTCAATAAAAGTAGGCTTCTCAATATCATAAATAGCCAGGACTGGTGAAGTGCATAAATAGTTCTTAATCATACTGAAGGCCTGTTCACATTCATCTGACCACTCAAATTTAACATCTTTCTATAATAAACGATGCAGTGGTTCCAGTTTCTGAGCACTGTTTTCTATATATTTTAAATAAAAATTTATGGAACCTAACATACTCCGAACACCAGATTTATCCAATGGTCTCTGGAGCTTCTGAATTGATATTAAGTTATCTTGGGCTGGTGTGACCTTGTTTTTCGAAATCATATGTCCTAGGTACTTGACTGACTTAGCTCCAAACAAGCATTTGGGAAGTTTAAATTTGAAACCTTCAGCACTGATAACTTCTAACAACTTCTTAATATACTGAAGATGATCTTCCCAGTTCCAAGAAAATATTAAAACATCATCAATGTAGTTGATGCAGAAATCATCTAAATTATTCCATCAAATAATATTTCATAATATTCTTTGGAATATTGCAGAAGCATTCTTAAATCCAAATGGTAGAACCTTGAACATAAATTTTCCATATTTTGTAATAAATGAAGTCTTTTCATGGTCTTGCTTTTTTAGTGGTATGCACCAGAACGCAGAATTTATGTCCAAAGCAGTGAAGAATTCACAATTTGCTACTTTGTCAATTACATCTTGTATAGTAGGAAACGGAAAACATTCTGGTACTACCAGTTTGTTAAGTTTTCTAAAATCTATGCAGAGATGCAATTTTCTCTTCTCCTCTTTCTTGTAGGCTAGTGTGACTGGAGATGCAAATGGAGAATCCGATTCTTCAATGATTCCAGCCTTCAATAGTCCATTTATCTGACTCAATATTTCTTCATCATCCAGGATGGAACATTTGTATGGATGAGACATGACATATTCATCTTGGATTAGTTTTACCTCTGCTTCTCTTGAGTGAACTCTACCAATGTCAAACTTGTCTGTAGCAAATAAGTGCTTGTATTGGCCAATTAGAAGTGAAACCGATTGTTTGTGCTCTTCATCTTCAATATGTTGCAAATTACAATCAACTTCATTTAAGTGGAATTTTTCTTCATTTAAAGTCTCTAACCGATGAGAGCCAGATATCTGAATAGTAATCTGATCACTTGATGAATGTGTTAGACTGTTATTCTGATAAATATTAGATTGATCTTCCTGGAAATCTAACAACTTATTGTTTCTGGTATGTTGAAAGATTTTCAAATTCTCATCTTGCATTAACTTAAATTTTTTGATGGCATCTATACCTAGTAACAAATCATAGGAGAAGTTATCGTTTTTAACAACATAGGTTGTAATATAATCTGTAATATTTCCAATACAAAGTGTAATTCTAGCCTGGGCTGAGGTGAAATTAAGTCCACTGATAGTTTTCAACACCCCTCTTTGCTCTATTAATTTCAACTTCAGCAAATCAGCAATTTGTTGATTTATTAATGTTATGTTTGAGCCACTATCATAAATAGCCTGAATGATATTATTGTCATTTACAATAACATTCAATTTTATCAATGGATTTAACTTTGCCTGGTTTTCTAGTTTAAAGATTCTAAATCAAGGTTGACTTTATCTACTTCTGCGTCTGATAAATTTATTCTGGGTTTGTCAGCAACAGCATTTCTGTTACAACATTCAGCTAATGAATGGTAATGATGGTGAAAACCGAGGTTGGCACAAATAGAACATGGTTTGCACTGATTTTCATCTTTTTGTTGGGTCACATTTTTTTTTACTGGGTTTGTATTTAACCTTGAAGTAGGGAGTTTTTCTTTGCTCTTCCCATTAAATGTGTCCACTAATTTACGGAGTTTTGAATATAGTTTCTCAACATTGCTAAGCTTTTCTCTATCAAGCTTCTCCTGAGCTTCAATTGGTAAACCAAAAACAATGTGGTTAATGCGTGATATCTCTGTACTGGTATATCTCTGGGCTCTACTTCAAGACATAGCCTTTCCTTTGTAAGTGTGTAATCGACAAGGGAACCGCCTAAGTATTTGTACCCAAAAGCTCTCTTGACAAGAGACCAGCCTTTATCAACAAAAACATTAAGGAAAGAACCCTTCCACATCACCCATGAATCATTTAAACCTATTTTCTTTAAGTTAGTTTCATACCAATCTTTTTCAGGGCCATTGATAAGATAAAACCATAACACTTGAATTTTAAGATTATTGGATCTTATTTTGAATTGATCACACTCTTCCTCAAACCTACATAACCATTCCATTGGATCCAATAATTTTTTATCAAATCTTTCTAAAATAAACTTTTGCTCGATATTTTGTAGTTTAATTTCATTTTGTTCCGAATTTATTTTCAATTGTGTCTCTAATAGTCGAATATGATCTTCCAATTTTGATTGGAGAGGTTTGATAGATCGAAATGGAACCGTATCTGGAACCAATTCCTTCAATGTTAACTCTCGAAAACAAACATTAGATGATTCATCAAAATATTCTTTTTGAATATCATCTTCGATCCTAACAGCTACTGTTCTATACCCATTTAAATTTTTAATAGCATATATTGCATTATTTATAGGTTTATTACTTGTTAGAACTGTGTGAATCTTCAAGTCATTGGAGTCTTCAGGCAATACATACTAAGTTTTCTTGTCAGTTGAAATGCACTGAATTACAAAGTCTTTCTCAGTTTTCTTCAAAATTTGAACGAATCATCTTACTGATTGAGATCTTGTAATTTAATTTATAAGATCGTTTAAACGTGATTTATTCATTAAACAACAGTAAAGAATTAAATTACACATATTTACAATAGTAAGTGAAGTCAAAGATGTAAGCCATGAAATCTAAAATGATGGGCTACACATGAATAAAACAAAATAATAAACAGAGGTTGCTAGGCAACCTTACATATAATTGCCACATCAGTACCCTGTGAAAGGATTTTCTCCAAATCGGGGCAATTGTGAAAGGAGAAGTTCATTAAATTCAGCAAAAGTACAAATGTTAATGTTTCTAAACACCAATGAGGCAGAATTTGCAAATAATGTTTAAATATCTATAATATTTTGCATTATATTAATTAAAACAGCCACATTTTTCATATTTTTTTCATGTTTTAATGTTAAATTGAAGAAGTCCATAGCAATGAAACTCTTTTATATTTTTTATTGATTTTATTCTTTATAATATAGTTTATTCAACTTCCTTGTCACTTCACTATTCCTATATCAGTCTCCTCTCAACTAAACTGTTAATTAAAAAAATCGAAATAAAAGTACTATTTCACTTATTCTTTTTTAAACTATTAGGCTATTTTGAAAATGAATATTATTTTAATTTATTAATTTGCTCTAGCTTTCCAATCAGTTATAACCAGTACATCAAATCAGACAACCTATGAAAATACTGGTTAGCTAACCTGACTGATGTATGACATTACAATACACATATTATTTTAGTTTAAACATGTGATCTCATTCATATTTTCCATTTCTTATGTATTTCTGTGCTTCTGTTTTAAATGTTACCTTCAAGAAGTAATATACCTATTATTCTGCAGTTTTAGAAAGAAACTTGTTTTATTTTTTAAAATACGTCTGAAATATCTGATTTAGATGATGGAGACAAAGATGAGGAGTATGTCCAACCTCATCCACAGACTGCCTTTGAAGACCAGGTCCCAGGACAGCTTCCAAAGGAGCTTTTTGACAGTATTTTCCCACGTTTGACATGAAAGGAAGGTATTTTCAATCCAAATATTTCACCTTTTGTGGAGGTCCTCAGAGATATTCCAGATCATTTGCTGACACCTTTAGAATATTTTAGAAAATTGGTAACTGATGAAATGCTTGATATGATTGTTGAAGAAACAAATATATACAGTACCCAAAAAAACAGGAATTAATGTCAATACTGATCAACCAGAAATTGAAAAGATTCTAGTCATTTATTTGAGAATGGGTCTGTGCCAAATGACTAGTATCTACTGCTATTGGGAAACCAACTTAGCATAATCACTAGTTTCTGAAGTAATCCCTAGAAACAGGGTTGAAAAACCTATGACATGTCTACATTTCAAAAATAATCTAACAGTATCTGATGCAGAAAAATAAGATAAAATGTGGAAAATAAGACCATGTCTAGAGAAATTGCTTTCTCCTTGAAGCAGCAGAAGAAAACCACAGAGTTGATGAATTGATGATAGCCTTCAAAGGTAGAAGCCATCTATGCCAATTTATACAAAATAAGCCAACTTGTTGGGGATTCAAAGTGTGGGACAGAGCTGGAGCTAGTGGCTAGCTATCTGTACGATTTTGACATCTATCAAGGAGCAGCTGGCAACAAAGGTAAAAAGAGAGAAATTGGAAAAGGAGTTGGTTTTGAGGTAGTGATGGACCTGACTAATTCTTTGTCTAAGGGACACTATTTCAAAGTATTTGTTGACAATTTCTTCACCACAGATATTTTAGTCAAGGCATTATTAAAAATAAATATTTATTTATTGGGCACTATATGTGTGAACAGGTTGAAGTACTGTCATCTATCATTGGAAAAGGAAATGAAGAAACAAGGGCGTGGCTCAGTAGATTCCTTAATGGATATCACCAACCAGTTTTCTGAGGTAAGATGGTATGATAACAAGCCTGTCACCTTATTGTCTTCTTTTGTTGGATCTGAACCAGAGGATGAAGTTCATCACTGGGACAAGGCAAATAAGCAAAACATTCAAGTAAAATGTCCATTGGTAGTCAAGAAGTATAACAGATTCATGGGAGGGAGGAGGGTTCGATTCACATGACATGCTGTCTTTACAAGTATCACTTCAAATCTCACAACTGGTACACATAGGTACATATTCTGGCATCTGATTACAGTGGCAGTTACCAACAACTGGATAAGATAAGATAAAATTACTTTATTTACGTAAATTTACAAAATATAATTGTAACTGATTAGAAAGCATACTATTAACAACACAAAAGATTGTACATGAGAAAAAGTTTGGATTTCAACAATGGTTTGCTAAAACTCCAATATGAATAACATTTTGTATCACCTGAATGTCTAATATGAATAAAATTTTGTATATCTGTATCTCTTTTAATGCCCAATGTGACACATATGTAACATGTATTTTGGGAAAAAATTTGATTTTTTTTGTACTGATATGAGTTCAATATACTTAAATAAGTAAGAAAAACAACATTTTGATTTTTTCATAACTCCTGAACATGCTTTGGTATTACAGAGTTAAATATATTTTCACAGAAAAGTAACAGACAGTGCCCTTTACTTGCTGCATGCCAGGGTGAAATAAAAATTACAAAAATGGACCTCATGTTACTGTATTTGCATATCCTAATAAAGAAAATTGTCCATACCTTTTTAAGAAGTGGCATTGTACTTTAAAAATATATAAATTGATTACAAACTGTAATTCCAAAGTAGGTCTTTCTGATACATGTAATCAATTTATATATTTTTAAAGCACAATGCCACTTCTTAAAAAGGTATGGACAATTTTCTTTATTAGGATATGCAAATACAGTAACATGAGGTCCATTTTTGTAATTTATCCTACTTAATACACATTATTATACAAAATTGTCCACTGGAAATTAGTCAGCCAGGCATTTGTACAGTGTAACATTATAAAAATAAAATAACAGACTGGTTGAAACCTTTAAGTGACAAGGAATGTGGGTGTTTGCTAAAGTCAAAATTTGAAAGGTTCCTATACAAAGTTATTTACAGAATTATGTTGTGTTTAATCTGATAGTTTCATGTGTAAAAAGTATTGAAATAAATTTAGTAAAGGCAGTCAACTATATATATATATATATATATATATATATATATATATATATATATATATATATATATATATATATATATATATAAATCCCACTATACTTACAGCCTCCATACATGTTCATGTTTTCTATACTTACGGACTCCACCCAACTTACAGCCTCCGTATACGGAGGCCGTAAGTACATCCTTAATAAATCTTTCAGCTGTTTTTAAATAAAAATTTTTAAGGCTTGTAATTTTCAGTAAATGATCAGTAGAATGTTTACAATTGAACCTGCTTTGTTTGATTTCTCAAATTGCAACCCAATTTGAATAATTGATTTTTTTTTAAAAAGTGTCAGAGGTCACAAGTCATCAATACGTCTGAAAATATACATTGCTAGTTCACGGTTTTGCCACCAGTGGAATTGGCCAGTAGCGCCACTGGTATATACGTGTATATCTGAATTTTCAAACTCATATATTTACAGCCTCCATTAAACTGGCAACATCGCGTAGCCTAACACACTCCTAGTCTTCCAAGCACGCACGCACGCTCACTCACTCCATACATTATCTTCAATCTGCTTTGTCCACAAACGCTTCCTGTTGAAAAGCCAACTTTTGACCGTTTTATCCCACCCATTACAATGGGACGAATCTTCTTTATATAAAATAGGCGAACATGTTTTTTTGTGATGACAACTCCTCCATGGTTTCTCGACCGATTTTGTTCGTTCACGTCTCATTTGAAAGATCTCATCGAGTAGATGTTTGATAAGGTCTTACATTTTGAATAAAGTCATCAGAGTGGACATCAGCAATGAACGATCAGTTTCAATTTTTTCCATTGCTTTGATCGGTGAGCTGAAAATTTGCACATTTCAACTTATGATTTAATGATCAGCTGTTTTGAAACAAAACGTTTATTTTTCATTGTTCATTCAGAGAGAGAGGGTGGGAGGATAGGATAAAGAGGAAGAGAGAGAGAGGAAAGAGTGAAAAGAAGAAGAAGGGGAAGAAGAAAGAGGAGGAAGATGAAGAAGACGAAGGAGAAGAAGAAAGAGGAGAAAAAGAAGAAGTCGGAGAAGAAGAAGAAGAAGAAGGAGAAAAAGAAGAAGAAGAAAAAGAAGTAGAGGAAGAGGAAGAAGAAGAAGAAGTAAATAAAGAAGAGGAAAAAGAAAAAGGAGAAAAAGAATAAAAAGAGGAAGAAAAAGATGAAGAAGAGGAAGAAGAAGTGGAAGAAGAAGAAAAAGAAGAAGAGAAAGAAGAAGAGGAAGAAGAAGTGGAAGAAGAAGAAATAGAAGATTAAGAAGGAGAAAAAGAAGATGAAGAAGCAGAAGAAAAAGAAGAAGAGAAAGAAGAAGAGGAAGAAGAAGTGGAAGAAGAAGAAATAGAAGATTAAAAAGGAGAAAAAGAAGATGAAGAAGAAAAAGAAGAAGTCGGAGAAGAAGAAGAAGAAGAAGAAGGAGAAGAAAAAGAAGAAGGAGAAGAAAAAGAAGAAGAAGTAGAGGAAGAGGAAGAAGAAGAAGAAGTAAAAGAAGAAGAGGAAGAAGAAAAAGAAAAAGAAAAAGGAGAAAAAGAATAAAACGAGGAAGAAGAAGAAAAAGATGAAGAAGTGGAAGAAGAAGAAAAAGAAGAAGAGGAAGAAAAAGAATAAGAAGAGTAAAAAGAAGAAGGAGAAAAAGAAGAAGAAAAAGAAGAAGAAAAAGAAGGAGAAAAAGAACAAAAAGAAGAAGAAAAAGAAGTAGAAGAAGAAGAAAAAGGAGAAGAAGAGGAAAAAGAAGAAGAGGGAGAAAAAGAATAAGAAGAAAATGAAGAGGAAGAAGATGAAAAAGAATAAGAAAAATAATAAGAAGAATAAAAAGAAGAAGAGGGAGAAAAAGAAGAGGAAGAAAAAGAATAAGAATAAAAAGAAGAGTAAAGAGAAGAAGAAAAAGAAGAAGAAGAAAAAGAAGAAGAAAAAGAAGGAGAAAAAGAAGTAGAAGAAAAAGAAGAAGAGGAAAAAGAAGAAGGAGAAGAAGTGGAAGAAGCAGAAGAAAAAGAAGAAGAAATAGAAGATTAAGAAGTAGAAAAAGAAGATGAAGAAGAAAAAGGAGAAAAAGAAGAAGAAAAAGAAGAAGAAAAAGAAGAAGAAAAAGAAGAGGGAAAAAAGAATAAATAGAACTAAGTCCAAACTTATCATCATAGGCAATGCTGTCGTTCAGTATGTAGAAAATTTACATTTGGAATGTATTTTACAAAGTTTAATGAAGTCGCACATTCGTGCGACCCGGGATAACCTAGTTCTATTCAATTTTAAAAACAAAAACCAAGATGTTCTGACTAGAGATGCTATCTGTTTATGATGATACTTGATACTGGTGTCATATGATGCAGAATAATATTATTGAGATCATAAAATATTAACTAGAAAAAGATGAATCTTTCTCAAAGTGGGGCAAAATAATAAATAATAAATCATGCAAAGGGGGCAAAATAATAAATAAATAATAAATCATGCAATTATTCTTGTATAATAGAGCAATTGAATATCAGAAGAAATTTTTATACTTGAATATTATAACTCGCCTCACGAATAATTAGGGTTGGGGGGGGGGGGGGGGGGGGGGGTAAAAATAAACTTTTAAACTGCTGATCTGATTGAATGGGTCACGTTCTATTCAGTCCTGAACACAAAAATTATGATGTACTGACTTTAAAGTGACTGAATTTTGCAAAGGGGGGGTTTGGGGTACCGGAAATGAGAAAAATCTTTGACAAAAAAACATTGTCCGATTTTGATGAGACTGGTGTCATAGAATGCAGAGAATTGAGGTCTGAAAATATGAACTAGATAATGATGAATCCTTCGATGGGGGGGAGAGGTAGGCAAAAAACTGTTGTTTTTTTAAGAGAATTGATTGTCAACACTATGGTGTCAAAAAATCATGCAATTAATTTTGTATAATAGAGCATTTGAATTGAAGAAGAAAATTTTATACTTGTATATTATCACTCGCCTTCCTATGTGAAGGGGAAGGGGTTAGAAAAACCAAATTTTGAAATGCTGATCGGATCAAAATGAAACAAGTTTTATTTTTTATTTTTTTTAATCAATCCAGAACACAAAAATTAAGAAGTACTGACTTGAAAGTTACTAAATTTTGTAAAGGGGGGTTTGGGTACCAAAAACGAGAAAAATATTCCACACAAAAACATTGTCCAATTTCGATGAAACTTGCGTCAATGATGAACCTGTCACATAGGGGGTAAGGGGTAGATATTTTTCACTCGCCTTTCTAGCTAAGGAGGGGGGTTGAATAAAATCAACTTTTGAACTGCTGGTCCGATTGCAATGAGGCAAGTTCTATTCAATCAAAAACACAAAAATTAAGAAGTATTGACTTGAAAGTTACTAAATTTTGAAAAAGGGGTTGCGTACCAGAACCGAAAAAGAATTCTCAAAAAAAATGACTGATTTTGATTAGTGTTGAAACATATCCTTTTAGGAAACAATACTATATTGAGCTTAGATAAATAATTTTTAAAATGTCTTAGAATACCCAAACTCCATCTCACATGGACGCCCTCAACTCCCTTTAAATATCTAGCAGAAAGTTCTTGAAATGAGTATTTACTTTCATAAATAAGTATTTCCACTTCCCCTCACCGGCAAGTGATAAAAGTAAGACGGAGTCCACAAGTATAGGAATCATGATCATGTACAGAGACTCCCCGTGTATAAAGTATTTGAGCTCTGGAGAGGGAAATAATCATAGGAAAAATCTACAAAAATTCGTGAACATTTATGTCTATACCATTGACCTTCCCATGAAAATTCAGATTGATTGGTTCAAAACAAGAGTGATTATGAGCATTTTTCATATTCTCTTTCAGTTCACAGCGAAAATCAATCTATACCTTACTTTTATACCTCGATTATGATTATTTTTTTTAGGATTTTGGTTCAAATCTACCAAATTAATTTTAAACACGGTAATTTGATTATATTTTATTGTTTTATTGTGTATAACCATGTTTAATAGCCATCTTTTCATACTTATTGTGATTTGAAAGCTGTAATATCGTTGTATCTTGCTGTAAACAACTTTATATTTATACTTCATGTATATAATATACACTTACTCTGTATATCACATAGAAGAACTAGTGAATGAAGGTACTAATTTCAATTATTATTGACGTATTTCAAGCTAGGTATTAATCTTAATCCTTGAAAATCACAATTCATTTATAAGACAATGTTTTAATACAAAGTACAAGATGGCAGTTAAAAGAAATTAAGGGATTAACAAGTTCAAATGACATGCATGCTACAAGCTAGCATAAAGACTATGAAATGGGTTATCAATGGAATACACAGAATAATAATTTACTTTTTGAACAGAAGCTGTGCATAATAATAATAATAATAGTAATCTCCGATCTCATAATTGAATGTTTTTGAATTTTCGCGCCACAGGTCACATGGCCTGGCTTCTTCTACAATTGAATTCGCCACCACGTTGAACTCCTGTTTTAACCTCATAGACTATAGAGAATCTGAAGGCCCGTTTAAACTAACTAAGGCTAGAGAGAAAATTAATTATTGTTAGAGAGCTTGCTTAGAGCAGCGTATACCGTTGCAGATTCCAACTGGACGAGCGATGGGAGATATAGAGCAACACTTTCGCTATTACTAGATTGTTTTTACTATCGTCGTGTATCAACTCAACTGACAACTTAAACTGATCTAAGCAATCAGATTTTCTCTAGCTCAAGCAAATCTTAACGAACCTTGAAAATAAGCAAAAATGGAAAGGAAGCTCCTCTTTTGAGTATAAATAGGTGTAAGTACTTTCCTGAATTAACAAAAAGAGATTTATAGTTTTGAGGGAGAGTTGACTTGAGGATACGCATAATGGATTGAAGCCCCAATAATTTATTGATAAAGTAGACGAATAGCTTTTATCGAATTTTCTGAAATTTTTGAATATACAATTTTTTAAATGTTTCAAGTCAATGAAAGAATAATTGTCTTCTACTATTATGATTTTAATAACGGAAATTGGGTACTTTTTTATGAAAGCATCACGTATCATAAATAATTTTAAAAAAACTTATAGTATTCGTTTACTGAACTATATAAGTCTATAGTGAAAAAGTTAAAAGTTCATATCAAGTCATTGGTGAGATTTGTTGCCCCAAAAATTTCAACTGTGAGTGTACATAAACTACATGAATTTTTATGAAAAAACGTTTTCCCGTGGCAATAGATAACATTTTTAAAACCTTATTAGTTTTCCAATCCAAGAAACTTTGAAAAAATATGACCTAACCCGTAGCTTCTTGTGGGGGGAGGACGTAAGATTTAGATAGATGATATAACTAGAATGCCATGCTAAAAACCATACTAAGATTTCCGTATAATCCAAGAGCCAACATGTTGGAAAAACTAGTAACATTTTCGACGTTGTTTTGGTTTTTCCAAAATTGTAACCAATCTAAGCGTATCTTTCCATACTAACCATTGATGTAAGTGGGCTACTAAATTATTGTGAATTTTTCCTCAATGAAAAACGTCGAGATTCTGTCGTCTAACGATTCTGTCATTTATATTGTCGGACCCTCTAGTTCAGACATGAAGAATTGTCGGCATATCTCAAGGGGAGGGGGATTCTTGAGACCCAATTAGCCTTACCTTGATCCACCAATGCAATAGAGTGCTCTCTTAGAGTAATCAAGAGGATGCTTCCAGTCTAAAATCATAGATTGGGATCTACTATCTAGAATCTAGATAATTTTACAATATTATTGACCGTGCAAAGATCTGTTACATATTGGACTTCTTTCACCCATATACATTACGTTTTTTGTTCCAGTCATTGAGGTATAAGTGAGTGAATGGAGTATGTGCAGTGGGTGCATTTACAATTTATAATTGGCTTCATTTTCTAAATTTATGCTTCCGCCACTCACTCTTGCTTCGATAGGTGCAGCCAAAAACGAACCAAATGGAACCATATATTAGTATGAAGCAAGCCTTATCCAATCGCATTTCCAATAATAACAGCCATGGTTAAACACACACTATAGGTCACGAACCATCAACCTTTCAATCAGCCAAAAAAGTGAATGAGGGGGTTTTCTTACGTGATATCTACAAATCTCACAATACAGTAAACACTGGCAAAGAAACATTAAAAATGTTCTTCAAATGAGTTTATTTCAATAAAAGCTCCTCCGATCGCGTCTTAAATTCTATAAGTATCAAATAATACTGCTATTATTGAGTTGCTGTTCATAGGTGTTTATTGTAGACTGTAAAGTAAACGAACACTATTACGTAGATTTAATTTATTTATAATAATTTTAAATAGGATACAGTATTTGTGAAGCTCATGAAACGTGATGCAATTACACAAAAAAACTTGAAAACTGGTATTGAAATCACACAACTAAAAGACAATTTTATTTGACTTGAAACAGAAATTAAAAAAAGCTTATATATGAAAATTTTAGAAAATTGATAGCCTGCTCAGATGTAAACCATTACCTCATCAATTCTAGGGCCTGTAATGCATTTCGTGTATTTTTCTCAAGTCAACTCTCACTCACTTCCAACCTTGAAATATCATAAAAAGAAACAGAAATTCAGGAATACTAATAATTATTTTCAACCCTCTATACTCAAAACGGAATTTTCTTTCTATTTTTCATCATTATTTAGGCTTGTTTCGACTTGCTAAAGCTAGTCATAAACTAATTGCTTAGATGAGTTTCAGTTGAGTATACACGATCGTAAACACAATCTAGTAATAGCGAAAGTGTTAGTCTATCTCTCTCGTTGCTCGTCTAGTTGGAATCTGCACTGTTATATGCTGCTCTAAGCAAGCATCTCCATCAATAATAATTAATTTTAATATAAATAATTATTAATAAATTTTTTTTTTGTTACTCCAAAGTAGCTTGTGAGATACGAGCCGATATGGCCAAGTTTAAAATGAATGCTGCTGTGCAGAAAGGTCACTATAGTAAAGTGGTTAAGGCGCCCGACCGGAAATTAGGAGGTCCGTGATTCGATTCCCGGTGGTTACTGATATTCTCATAAAGTATAGCATTCATCGATTTACAAAGCTATTCAATGATGTTGTCAATATTCGCCATTGTGGAAGTTTTCAGTAGACTATGAATTAATAGCACTTGAGGGATTCGAAATCAATAAATTAATTTTCTCTCTAGGCGAGTGATAATATTCAAGTATAAAATTTTCTTTTGAAATTCAATTGCTCTATCGTACAATAATATTTTTGAAGCCATAATCTATAAATCTATTCTCTAAAAAAAATTTTTTAGGCCACCTTATGATAGAGATTCATCATTTTCTAGTTCATATTTTCGGATCTCAATACTCTGTATCCTATGACCCCAGTCTCATAAAAATCGTTTTTGTGTAAAAAATATTCTCGTTTTCGGTACTCCAAACCCCCCTTTGCAAAATGTAGTAGCTTTCAAGTCAGTACTTCTAAATTTTCGTGTTCTGGATTGAATAGAACTTGTCCCATTGCAATTGGATCAGCAGTTCAAAATTTGACTTTTCAACTCTCCTCCCCCCTTCAAAAAGCTTGGGAGGTGAATGATAATATTCAAATTATTAATAAATTAATTTTCTCTCTAGCTTTAGTAAGTTTTAATAGTCCTTTAAATGCCCTATGGACTATGAGGTTGAAACGAGAATTTAACGTGATGTCAATTATTTCAATGGGGGCAGCCATTGGTAACGCGATCTGTGCCGCGAAAATTCAAAAACATTCAATTATGAGATCGGAGATTATTATTATTATTATTATGCACAGCTTCTGTTCAAAAAGTAAATTATTATTCTGTGTATTCCATTGATAACCCATTTCATAGTCTTTATGCTAGCTTGTAGCATGCATGTCATTTGAACTTGTTAATCCCTTAATTTCTTCTAACTGCCATCTTGTTCTTTGCATTAAAACATTGTCTTATAAATGAATTGTGATTTTCAAGGATTAAGATTAATACCTAGCTTGAAATACGTCAATAATAATTGAAATTGGTACCTTCATTCACTAGTTCTTCTATGTGATATACAGAGTAAGTGTATATTATATACATGAAGTATAAATATAAAGTTGATTACAGCAAGATACAACGATATTACAGCTTTCAAATCACAATAAGTATGAAAAGATGGCTATTAAACATGGTTATACACAATAAAACAATGAAATATAATCAAATTACCATGTTTAAAATTAATTTGATAGATTTGAACCAAAATCCTAAAAAAATAATCATAATCGAGGTATAAAAGTAAGGTATAGATTGATTTTCGCTGTGAACTGAAAGAGAATATGAAAAATGCTCACAATCACTCTTGTTTTGCACCAATCAATCTGAATTTCCATGGGAAGGTCAATGGTATAGACATAAATGTTCACGAATTTTTGTAGATTTTTCCTATGATTATTTCCCTCTCCAGAGCTCAAATACTATATACACGGGGAGTCTCTGTACATGATCATGATTCCTATACTTGTGGACTCCGCCTTACTTGCGTTACTTACTGGTGAGAGTAAGTAAAGTGAAAAAGTATTTGAAGATGACCATGCCGTTATGAGAGAGATTAATGGTGGTAGTAGAGGGCACCCATAGGAGAGGGAATTCGGGTATTCTGAAAGACCTTTTCAAAAATAGTTTTTTTGGTACAATAACTTACTCTTTCCAATGACCAATGTTGATTGATCAATTTTGGAAAACCACATTCTTTATCTCAATGATTGGGATAGTGTAAAGTTGATTGGGGTATGTGTAAAAATCAACTTTTAGTTTGATCTTAATAGTGGTCCAATTTATTTGAATGGGATTTAATTCATTCGTCACAAGTTGATTGTGATTTCCTCTATTTTATTTTCAACATTTCTATTCCCATTCCAATCGAACTACCTATTAAAAAGTTGATATTACCACCTCTCTTGCCAAAAAGGTTGAAAAATACAAAAAATTTAGAACAGTATATAAGAAACTATTATTTGTTCTACAATTAAAAAAATGGCAGACTTTAAACCCCATCTTTCCTTTACAAAAATCAGTCCCCCGCCCTCATATCAAAAATGTATAATTTCCTGATTCATATCTAAATATATTAAATTCTGTACCGTATAAAAACATATTTTATAAGAATTGAACAATGGTTTTGAGTCAATAATTTTTTTGTATATGATACCTGAAACCACCCCTTTGCAAAAATTGAACTTTTTGTCAACAAAATATCTTCATTGGCAGGTACTAAATGTAATAGAATTTGTCCCAACCCGATAGGATCATTTGTTCAGAATTTGCCTTTTCAACCCCTTTAAATAATTCCCAATACCCTATAATGTACTGAATAAAAAAAAGATTATCTATAATGAAATTAAATAGTTGAACACTCTAAGTCGAATGAATCCAGAATTAATCGTTCAGACCACCCATTCAAAATTGATATTTCCACCCCTTATGCCAGAGAGGTGGAAAAACACAAATAATATAAAACACCCTTCTAAAATATAATTATTTTATAGCTCAAGGAAATAACATGATTTTGACATCAAACCCAATTTTTCCCCTTTCGTTTAAAGAAACCATTTCTCCAACCCCACAACCCCTATGACAAAAATTTATTATTTTATTGTTTATTATGTCCAATATCGATATTCTGCATCAAATAACACATGTCTTATCAAAATTGGACAATTGTTTTGAGTCAATAAATTTTTCGTCTTTGATACCCTAAACCACCCCTTTGCAAAAATTGAACTTTTTGTCAACAATTGTTATTTATGTATCAAGAGCAACTTTATTGCTTGAGAGAAAACAGTTACTGCACGATGAGTAGCAGAGCACAGTAATTTCACAATAGCGATAAAGGAGCTTTATGCGCGAATTACGTACAACATTTTTCCCACAACTGCAGCTCTGGATTCCAATAAATCTTGTAGTTTGTAACATCACAGATTTTAGCGTGCGCGGATTTGGTTAGTGTGTGCCATTTTAATGAGAATGAGGTTTTGAGAATTTAACGGATTTCGTGATCCACCAAAGACATCAAAAACAGCTGGCGAGCAGTAAAGTACATTTTACGCTCGCCAGCTGACTTTACCGCTTGCTGAGCAGTAAACAGATATTTTATAATCAGTTTTCAGTATGTAAAGATCTACTTTACAAGCAGTTATAGGGAAAATATCTTAATTGGCAGGTATTGAATGGAATAGAATCTGTCCCAACTCTATAGGATCAGTCATTCAGAATTTGTCATTTCAACCCCTTTAAATAATTCCCAATATCCTATATGTATAACATATAAAAATTATCTATAATGAAATTACATAGATTATTAGCACTCTCAGTCGAATTAATCCAGTCTTATTTAAATCAGACCACCCATTCAAAGTTTATAATTCCACCCCTCAGGCCAGAGAGGTGGAAAAACACTATTAATGCTAAACACCCTTATAAAATATAATTATCCTGCAACTCAAGAAATAACATGATTTTGACACCAAACCCCATTTCCCCCCTCTCGTTTACAGAAATTATTTCTCCAACCCTACAACCCCTATGCCAAAAATGTAACATTTTATTGTTTATAATGTCCGATATCGATATTCTGCATAAAATAACACATGTCTTATCAAAATTGGACAATTGTTTCAAGTCGATAATTTTTTTCGCCTTTGGTACCCAAAACCACCCCTTTGCAAAAATTGAACTTTTTCTCAACAAAATATCTTAATTGGCAGGTATGGAATGGAATAGAATCTGTCCCAACTCAATAGGATCAGTCGCTCAGAATTTGTCATTTCAACCCCTTTAAATAATTCCCAATCACATATAAAAATTATCTATAATGAAATTACATAGATCAGCACTCTCAGTCAAATTAATCCAGTTTTATTTAAATTAGATCACCCATTCAAAGTTGATATTTCCACCCCTCTCGCTAGAGAGGTGGAAAAACACAAACGCCATTTTCCCCCTTTCATTCACAGAAATCATTTAAACCTACCCATCAACCTCTAAATCAAAAATGTACATTTTCTGGTCATAATATCCTATATGGATATTCTGCATCAAATAACACATGTTTCATCAAAATTGGATGAGAAAATTGGAAAAATATAATTTTTTCGTCTTTGATACTAAAAAACGCCCCTTTGCTAAAATTGAATTTTTTGTCATCAAAATATCTCAATTTTCAGGTATTGAATGAAATAGAGTTTGTCCCAACTCAATAGGATAAGTAGTTCAGAAGTTGATTTTTCAACCCCTTCAAATAATTCTTAACATTCTATAAGATGGATGTACCACAGAAGAAAAAAAGAGATTATCTTAAATGAAATAAAATATTTGAGCACCTTGCGTCAAATGAATCCAATCTCTTTCAAATCAGACCACCAATTCAAAGGTTGATATTTTCACCCCTCATGATAGTGATAGAGGGTGTGATCTTTTGTAATAGAGTAATGATTGCTTTCCATAAAAAAGAATTCTTTCAGTTACATTAATTTTTTTAGAAAAGTTGGAAATATGAGATCTGTAAAAATTGCTGTTTCATTGAAACAACCCTTCAAGAAATTTTGGGGGTTGCAATGCATTTTCGACTTTCCCTTCAAGTTAGCTATTACTCTCTCACAAATCATAGAATCGATAAAATCTTTTTCATGAAAAGAATCATGAAACACTTAAAAATTGACTAGGAGAATAAAAGAAATGATGAGGAGGAGGAGGAGGAGGTGGAGGAGGAGGTGGAGGAGGAGCAGGAAGAGTAGGAAGAAGAGGAGGCGGTGGAGGAATATAAGAAGTGGAAAAGAAGAAAAAGAAGGATTGAGAATGAAGAAGACGCTCACTGAAGAATATTCAGAGCTGAGCTTTGAAAGGCAAACTGTGATCCTCTAGACTCTAGACTGAAGGTAAATTTGGCAACACTGCCGGAGGCCGAAGATATGACAAAATGTATTAATAAGTATATCTGGAGGCTGCAAGTATATCGGTAAACCATATAATGTGTATGAAGCTCACAAGTATAGTCAAATGAAAAGAGGTCAAAAGTATAGCATTATGGCTGAAGAAAAATCCGGTTTTTAAAATTTACCTAATCAGAAAACCAAGACCAAAAGTGAGGGTGCAAATACACTATAATATAGGTATACTCTCATAAAAAATTAATATACTTCATGGTTTAATGGGGATGCCGTAAGTTTCGATTATGAAAAGAGGCCGTAAGTATAGCGGGATTTATATATATATATATATATATAATGCTTCTTCTTTCATCACTATCTCTCTTATCTTTCTTTTTGTAGCATCTGTTATTTGTTTTTTCTTTACATTTTTTTTAGTGTGTGTGTGTGTGTGTTTTGGTGTGCTTGTGTTAAGGTCTGATTGGTGTGTGTGTGTGGGTTTTTTCTCTTACTTTTTCATGTCATCACTTTCTTCTTTCCTCAGTTTCCTGTTTATATTAATTTTTTTCTATCAATTGCTGTTCATACCTAATTTTAATATTTGCTCTTCTTCTACTCTTGACCCTAAAACAGACCCCTGAGGTCCATATGGGCGATTCCTGAAAATCAGCTCTGTTATTCTATTTTATCTTCTCTATATTTTCTTTTCTCTATTCATACTATTATCAACTGCAGTAACCAGAAAATGTATGTTTATTTATGTTTTTTATTCAAGTGTATGAATGATCTTGAGTTTTTTTTATAGAACAATATAAGTGCTTATTTTTGAAATAAACTGAAAAAATAAATGCTGCAGAACATGTATTGCCCCCTGCAATTATATTTCCTTGTGACCACTTCAAAGAGCACATGATCATTGGTGAACCAGTTGGAACTCTTGGCTTGGCAATGCCTTCTGGATGGATGATATCTGAACTTTTTGTGGAAACTATGAAACACTTCATTTAACATTCCCATAGTTCAAAGACATACCCTTCCTTACTCATCTATGACAATCATGAAAGTAATCTTTTTATTAAGGTGCTTGAAAGGAGAATGGAGTTACTATTGTTACATTTCCACCACATTCAACAGACAAACAGACACCCCAGGAAAAAATTATCAATCTTACTTATGATGTTGCAATCTTACTAAACTTATGATGTTGCATCATGTGTTAGAGAAGCTCAATTGAAGGCAATGACGCCTAGTAACTTAACAAGTGCTTTAAAAAAACAGGGATGTATCATTTTGATGATCAAATTTTCACAAAGACTGACTTCTTATCAAGTTCTGTAACTTATAAGCCTCTTCCAAATCCAATGTCAACCAACCAAGAAACTACTACTGCAACTTAGTCTACTGCTTCAACAACCAATCAGTTTATTCACACCATCCTTTAGCAACAATTCTGAAAACCAGCCTTGTGTTGTCTCCAGAAGAAGTAAGAGGTTATCCAAAAGCTACTATTGAAGACAAAGGAAAGAAAAGGAAAGAGTGTTATTGCAACTGACACTCCAGTTAGAGAAGAAAGGAGAAAGAAGGAGAAGAATAAAATTGAATCTAAAAGTTTGTCCAGAAAAAACAACAGAACATAAAAATAAAACTATTTGATGAGACCTCTGAAGAAGAACAAGAAGATCCTACATATATTGATTCATCTGATAGTTTGGATTTTGAAGAACCAATGTGTTTCAAACCATTGAAAAGAGACCCAATAGAAGATTATGTGCTTATCCAGACTCAAAAAAATGTAAAAACATCTATTATATTGGAAAGGTGATTAGGAACAAGGACAAGAATGATGACTTGGAGGTGAGTTATCTAAGAGAAAGCCTAAAAATTCAAAGCAAATTTTGTATGCCAAATGTTTTGGATTTGGCTTCTGTGTCTTAGAAAGATGTCATCTTACCCAATCCTCAATACAAGTCATTGGTGCAACAAAACACCAGCAATCCTATTATGAATTTAGCATAAGATTTTCTGGCATTGATATCCACTAAATTTTTCTGTTTCTAGTTACAAAAATGTATTGTTCAAAATACTTTCCATACAGTTTTTTAATATGTTGTTTTATGTTTTCCATTTGTTCTTTTCTAAAACTATTCATTTGATAAAATTGAATTATTCTTTTATTTTCTGCTTTTATTATGACATTTTCCATTATATTAAGAATCAATACAAATTTAAATTTACTGTTATTTTCTATTCAATAAATGCTTGCTTTTGATAAATTGGAATGAAAATGTTACTAAATATACCCTTTTGCATGCATACTGATTTCTGTCTCACTGTTAGCTATGGTCTGTCTCAGTGTACCCCATTAGTGGGGAACAAACAGATAGTTGAGGCTATGTGACTTTTTCTTCTATAATTTGTATTTTTGATGGAAATTTTTGATAGATTTGAATTTTGAAGGTGAATTTCTTGTACTGACAGCTAAAACACAAACTGACAAAAATATTCATTTGTCTATTTTTTGGTGTAATTATAAAAAAGTGTCTCACTGTTACCCAGTAGAATTGTACTGTCTGAGGCCAAAACTGGAAAAGATTGAGTTTGCTTGTTGACCTCTTTGGATCTATTTGCACTCAGTTGTGCAGGTCTATTTCAATGATTAATATCCTTCCTCAAATTGTGCCAGACTGCTTCATATTCATCCAATTTGTTGACAAAATTGTCAATTTATTAATTTTGGAAGATCATTAATAAAATGTTCTTTTAATTCCTTTGTAATATATGTGTTCCTTAGCAAATAAGAATGCATTGTATCAGTTTAATTCTAGCTACCACTGAACCAATGCGCCATATATGGTGTGACCGCTTTGGGACAACTATTAAGCAAACAATCAACACAGATGGAACAATTAACAGTTCTGAATTGTCGTGCGATGACACCTAGTAGCTGAACAAGCAGTCTTGCGTAACTGTAAACTAATTCTCACAAGTAACCAAACTCCTTCAATGAATTAAAAAGAACAACGCTTGGCTATCCAAAAAACCTGCCACAATGGACCTCTTTCGCAATCCCATGTCTGATCCTGTGACTGCTGACTCTTGCCCCAAATTTTCCCGATATCGTACGATATTGGAAATCTATGATGAGGGGGGAGTAGGCTGTGGCCGGCTGGCAATGGCGACACAACCAAGGTTTCCTTGGTGAAGTCGGAATCCCCAGCCGGTAATTCTGCTTTCAACCGTCGCCTGAACCGGACCTGGAGACGGCAGCCACAGGGAGATGGAGTGGATGGCTGGAAGAGTGTACATGGTGGTTGGTGAGTCCCTGATTCAGTACTAAGCTCGAACCACCCATTAACTGGATTTGTTCAGTACAGTATAACAATTGTGATTTTAAATCTTTTTCTTTAAAGTAAACTAGAGCCTTTCAAATTTCTAAGTCTTAGAGTTCGTTTTGGGGGAGGCCCTCTGCTGACTCAATACCTGAGACACAGGGAACAAGAAACTGATTAATAGTCCAGCATCTTCAGCGGTAGCGCACAGTCAGAGATAGCCATAAATCAATTAAGTTTATTTATTCTCTATGTATTGCGTATTTGTTATTTACTTCTTTATTATATAAATATTTGTAACTGAGGCTAGATAGTCTTTCCATCCATCCTCCTCAAGGTTGTTCTGGTGATAACTATAATCACCTTTTCTTTCTTATTGTTGCATGTAGAGTAACATTCTATTTTATTGTCCATATACTTGGTTGTAGAATTTGTAATTATTGGCCTCCGGAAGGGACCAGCGGAAACCCAGGCTGTCTTCCGGAGAGCTGTTAAAGTGACTGTCGAGCTCTGGGGACAAGTGTATCTCACTTTGAGATAGCTGTTGTCGGTAAAAGTCTGTGTTGTTTTCTTAGGTACTTTTCTTGATATTTTCATTTTCTTGACATTGAATCAAGTAGGGACCTGGTGTGTAGTCTGCGTCAAGTGAAGAGCCAATTAAAAATGAACCAGAAATTATTATTGTGACTGAATTACGTGATTTATTGAAAGTAGAAAATTTACTGAATTTACTGAGGAATTTAAGAATTTCATTAATTGATATTAAATGATTTCAATTGAGAGTAGAAGATTTACTGAATTTACTGAGAAATATAAGAATTTAATTGTTAGTTAAATTTCAACTGAAAGAAGAAAAATCTACTGAATCTACTGAGAAATTTAAGAATTTAATTGTTATTTAAATCCCAACTGAAAGTAGAAAAATATTTTAAACATTCCATTCCAATAAAAAGAAGACACAAAAATATATGATGACTGTGAAGGTTGTATGCACTCTTCAAAACAATATATGTTGATTGCCAGTATCATAACTTCAATGGAAGAAACCATAATGCTGTGCCTGATTATATTAAACGGTAATGTAATTTATTCAATGTCGATGGATTGGCATGTACTAGCTGTTCAACTATGTTCAGTTCGTTAATAACTCATCAGTCATATGTTTGAAAACTATATGTAGCGTTGTGAGGTTCGAATTATCAGACAGTATTGAAGGTCCTCATGGTTGTTAGAGGTTCTGATTATAAGAATAGGATACTGGCCAAATATCTCATAATTTGAAAGATTATACCAGTTAGAAAATTCAGATGATACTACTGTCATTATCACACTAGTTTTCAACATTCTGTTGGGAGAAAAAGAACCCTCTTATTTCAATCATGTTTTTCCTAATAATCTATAAGAGTGTCACCTGTTAAATCTTACATAATTTTCTCTTCAAACTACACCTACAATTCCATATTAATGTATCGTGTTTATAGTCTAAACAAGAGACTGCATGATACGTTCCTGCTCAATTAGCGGAATTATTCACATCTGATATAAATATATTAGCCTATAACATAGGAAGGTCCCTGATTTCTAACCTATTTAAGTAACCCACTGTAGTTTCTATTATGTACATGGAGTTCAATATGAACTGTTCCGGTTAGTGATTGTCTAGATATTCTTGAATCATTCAGTTGTCGCCTAGAACCCTTGTGTCAATACCTGATGTTATAATATTAGTGTACTGACTTAATCTAAAACGATCACCGATCTAAGGCAATTCCTATCATTGTAAAGCCACGTGCCAACCCTTTGCAGTTATCCAAAACCCTTGCTGTTGCCTACACCAAACGATCAATGCCCTGGAACTAATTCTAAGGATGCCATATTCTGTATTTAGATTTTAGAATATATAAAATTTTATTTTCATTTTGGCGTACTGCCATGTGTGCCATCGTCGGTTCTGTGAAATAAAATCGGTGTCAAAATCTCCTTGTCATCCTCACTGTGTTCAACCTCCGTCCTGCACTGTCTAACCCCACCAGAAGGGAATAGAATTCTGGGTGTCACCAACCCCAGGCAATTACAGTATCCTTCATCTGTCTTGATCAACAACCATGAGCTCTTTAAGATCTTTGTAATTCAACACATCCATTCCCTTGATCCACTCACTTAACAAGTCACTGAAATTCAATGCAAAATCTCACCACATCTCAGAGATTAATTTTTTCTTAAAGAACAGAAGTTTTGGTGGAACTGCTCTGGGCTTAGCTTAAATATTTTAAGCAATAATGCCTTGATATGTTTGTAGTTGTCTGCTTGATCATTAGGCTCTTGAGTAATTAAGGCCCATATTTATCAACGTGACTTCTAAACAGATTTTAAACTAACCGAAAGTTTAAACTCCAGATGGTATGCTGAACTGAAAACGAGCAGGCATTTAGTTTAAACGTTTGTTTTGAATTACGACGATAAGTTGGCTAACCTGACTGTCCATTATTGCGCCAAAACTATAGAAATTGAGGTTATGTGTGCTCAATGTTTAACTTTAATTGTTTACAACCGAGCGAGTAGCGAGTACCTAGTGTTTATCGAACATATTATTGAACACGTTTATTGAATCTTATTAGTTGAAAATTTTATTTTTAGTAAGTAGTTGTTTTAATTCAATTTAGTTTAATTTTAAAGTTATACGTAGGCACGGTAGTTAATTTTATAAGTTCAATTTTTATTAGTGAGTAACTTAGGGTCTAGGTAGTGAGAATAATGGAAGGTGGCAATAAGCAAACAAAAAACTTTTCGGAGGGTGAAATAAAACTAATTTTGGAGTTGGTTCAGATGAACAAAGACATTTTAGAATGTAAAAAAACGGATGCCATAACATCCAAAGAAAAAGAACAAACTTGGATGCAGTTGGCTGAAACATTCAATGGTCGGGGTAGTAACATTTTTCGTGATTGGAGGAGCATTAAAGGAAAGTATGAAAACTTGAAAAAACAATTAAAACAAAAGTGTGCTCAAGAGAGCAAAAATATTCGAGGAACTGGTGGAGGTGAGTTCAAACCAGCCAATTTCAGCAATGTAGATTATGAACTAAAAGAACTCATTGGTTGTCAGGCGGAAGGGAGGTCATCAATTTACAACAGTGACAAAGAGCAATTTGTAACAACTGAAGCTATTGTAGATGTGCATCCTGATGTGCTGTATGAGACTGTTGAGGTTCCTCAACAGGAACAGACTGTTGAGGTTATCTCAGACGAAAGTGATGGGGGGGTAGTCTGTTCAGCTTCACCCAGTAGTGAAAAAAATGTCCCCAAATTGAAGAATACTATCTCCCCTCTTCTTCGAGTTAAATCGAAAAGGTTCAAGGCAGAGGACAATTTGCCAGTCAAAAGACTGGATGCCCTGGCTGATGAGAAAATAGGTTTGGTCGAGCTGCAGAAAAAAGTTTATACTCAGCAACTCCAACATGCTCAGCAAGAGCACAATTTGAAGTTGGAGTTGATGAAAGACAAACATCGTATTGAAGTGGAACTCCTTCTTCTAGATAAAGAGGAGAAGGAATTGAATATTCGTTTGAAAAAACGTCAACTTGAGTTGTAAATATATTTCATTTTTTAGAATAAATTTTAATGTGTAAATTGAAGTCTTCTGTTATTTGTTTTTGTAAATGCGGCAATCAGGCAAATGCGGCGACTCTCGACCGAGTTTGCAGGTTTGGCCTAAAGATGTCACTGTTTCCATACTAGATAAAAAATGTTTTTAAATTGATTTTATTTGGAATGTTTTGTAATATTCCTGCTGTAAGCAAATCAAAATTGATTTTATGCTATTCAAACTATTGTAAAACATGTCACATCCACGATCCACAATTGAATTGGTTATAGAAACAGCAACATCTGTAGGCCAAACCTGCAAACTCGGTCGAGAGTCGCCGCATTTGCCTGATTGCCGCATTTACTGTGAACGCGACCTTACAGGTACTATGCCATCCTTGAAAACAAGGTGATTATCAAACCACTATTGATTGTTATTATTTCATGAATTAATAAATCAGTCTCATTCATACTGGTCGGGCGTGCGGCGTGACTCTTGAGGGCAGAGACTACTTTCTATCTTGTACTACTTTCTATCAGTTCGGTGTTATGCATGGCTGAACGTTTGTGAGATCCTGAGCTGTGCATGCGTGAGGTCTCTGCCCTCAGGAGTCACGCCGCACGCCCGACCAGTATGAATTGGGCCTAAGTTACTTTTTATTGTATTTATTACTGACATTTAGTCTGAATAATAGAAATTGAATACTAATGCAATTTTCTTTCCTGATATGGACATTCTTATTTAACTTACCATATATTATTTGAATCAGTAGCCTGAATTGAGTGAAGAAAAAATATTCACTTTTTTATCGAAATAAACGACTAGCAGACATTTTTTTAATGGCATAACAGCTGAAAGGTCTTGTTGAAAATCGTGAGTAATTTATCTATAAAGCCCATACTACACAGACCGAAAAAGCGCGACCGACTTTTGGTCGTCATAGGACTCACGTCCCGTTATGGCGGTGACTATACAAGCCGAATTTTTGGCTAGTAACTTAAAACCATAGTAATTTAGAATTCGGTTGTGCTTTTTCGGTCCATATAGTATGAGCTTTATTCTCATAAAAAACATGTCTGCTAGTCGTTTATTTTGATAAAAATGTGAATAATTCATTGCAGTTCGTAATGGAGGACAACTCATTGAAGAAGAAAAATATTATTTAGCCCAGTATTTTCAGGTATAATATTTTTCTCATCTAAAAAGTACAAATATGAATTGAATAATAATGAAACTTCCTTACAAATACATGATTATGTTATCGGTCAGGAAGCTCTTTATTCTTATTTAACTTATATTTGAATCAGTATAATTGAGTGGAGAAAAAATAAGGTATTATTCAATGATATACTGATCAATCATCAAGTACAAGGTACTAAGTTAAATCAAAGTTTGTTTTAAATCAAAGTATTTTATTTAATTTTTTGCAATGAAATTTTTCAATAATAGGCTGAAATTGCTTGATTATTGTGGTTATTTATCATTGGTCTTGATTGTCCAGTAAACTTTGAAAATAGATATTAATTAATTGATTTCGCCGTATAGCATTACCACCATTCACTTGCTGATTTTGTAGTAAGTATTGGTTTCCATGGAGTAAGTTGATAGCTGCCAGTTGTTCATCATTTACGGGTGGAACATCTTCATTTTGAAGCTGTGCTATATTGTGCAACACTGCCGTAGCTACTATTACACTTTCAATTCTGTCCACATCCAACAGAATGCCTGTTGCTAACACTGGAAATTGTCTTTTCCATATTCCAAATGTACATTCTACAGGATTCCGAGTATGGATTTGCGATTCTTGAAAAAGAATCTCCACTGGGTTATTTACATTTGGATTGGCCAATGGGGTAATTAGAAAATTTCGCAAGCCATAGCCACTATCACCAAGAAGGACGCTCGATCCAAATTCCCCCTCTTCAAATCGTGAACATATTTTTGATGAATTTAAAATATGAGCATCATGTGATGACCCAAACCACCGACACACTATGTCCCGTATCTTATTCTTTGCATCACTTACCACTTGCACATTTATAGAGAAAAACCCCTTCCTACATCGATAAATTTCTGCATTGTCCCCACCAGGAGATTTGATTTTAATGTGGGTGCAATCTACAGCACCAATACAATTGAGGGGGTTAAAGTCAAAACTCACATGTTCCAAAAAATCGAAAATTGAGTTAGCAGTGGTTTATTATAGTACTTTTCAAGCGGAATCGAATAGAAGAAACGGTGAGTGTCAAAACTAACTAGAACCCATTTAAAATGATACTTAAAAGTACAGGTTGGGATCAAAACTTACATGTTCCAGTGGAACATGTAAGTTTTGCTACCAACTGATTTTGAGCTGGTCATGTGACCTGCGTCAACCAATGAGATATCAGTACTGCCTCTGTCTAGCAGCTTGTTGAGGTTATGTTCATGTTGATGAGGACGTGTTTAGAGTGGTGTTACGCAGGATAATCTGTTGTTCATCTTTTAATATTATTTAAATTCGTATACTACTTCATTTAAATTATAAGGAATGGAATTATTGCCAATAACTCCGGTTCAAGCTGATGGTCGCCCTTCAAAAAGAACTCCAAATCCAAGTAATTGGAAAAGAAACAAGGCCAAAACTGCAAGGTATGTCACATGGAGTTATTATAAGAGATCCTTAACTTACTAGTAAAGTAGCAATGTTTTCATCAACTTAACTATTAATTCATTTGTGATTAGGGATTTAGATAATACAGGGTGAGCATAAAGTCTTGCCCTGATTTTAAAAATTTATTACAGAATAACCGTTTGACATAATAATTTAAATCTGGCGCTGTTACATAGGTTAGTGTTAGTAGTTTTTTTGACCAATAGATGGCGCTAGTGGTCCTAAACAATGACGCTGTCTGCTAGTTCACGTTAGTTGCGGTCAAAATGGCGTCGAAGCAGGAAAAAGCACAATGTGTGCTTTGGTTTCACGAAACGAAATCGCCCATCAGTGTTCAGCGTAATTTTCGGGCTTCTTATGGACGCAGCCCTCCTGATGTTAAATCAATAAAGCGATGGTATGACAGGTTCAAAGAAACAGGCAGCGTTGAAGATCTTCCTAGAAGTGGCAGGCCTAGTGTGAGTGAAGCAACTGTTGATCGTGTTCGGCAATCATTTCAACGGAGTCCGTCTAAGTCAACTCGTCAAGCATCACGTCAACTTCAAATACCGCAATCAAGTGTTGTGAAAATTCTTCATAAAAGGCTTAGGTTGCATGCTTATAAAGTGCAAATCGTGCAGGCCTTGCAACCGAATGATTTGCTGAGACGTGCAGAATTCGCAACTGAGATTCTCAACAGGATTGATGGCGCTAACGATTACTTAAATCGCATATGTTTTACAGATGAATCCACCTTTCATGTCAGTGGAATGGTAAATAGGCATAATGTCTGTATATGGGGATCAGAGAATCCACACACTACTGTACAGTTACAGCGAGACAGTGAAAAAGTTAATGTTTGGTGCGGCCTAATGCACAACAAGGTTTTTGGGCCGTTTTTCTTCACGGAAAAAACCATTAGCGCTAACATTTACTTAGACGTGTTGCAACAGTTCATTGCACCACAGTTAGAAGATTATCAACCATGGATAATTTTCCAGCAAGATGGAGCACCCCCCCACTGGGCTTTGATAGTGCGTAATTTCCTAGATGAAACATTTCCGGATCGGTGGATTGGAAGGGATGGTCCAACACCCTGGCCACCCCGCTCTCCAGACATTACTCCCCTTGACTTTTTTTTATGGGGATATATCAAGGACAGAGTCTTCGCCACACCAGTTGCTGACATCGACGAATTGAAGGCTAGGATACAAGCTGCTGTGGGTACTGTGACAGAACACATGTTACAAAACACCTGGCGAGAACTGGAATACCGCCTCGACATTCTCCGGGCTACCAAGGGGGCACACGTTGAAGTTTACTAACGTGAGTGATATTTAAAAAAAACTACTAACACTAACCTATGTAACAGCGCCAGATATAAATTGATATGTCAAACGGTTATTCTGTAATAAATTTTTAAAATCAGGGCAAGACTTTATGCTCACCCTGTAGTTTGGTACATGATGGTACAATAAAGTAAGGCCTTTCTTGACCCTACATTCACAATTTTTGCCTCAGGCCTATGGCCTAATTTTTTATTCTGTCAAAACTGAACAGAAGAAAACACATTTTAAAACTAACATTTAAAATGTGTTTTCTATCTGTTTCAGATACAAACCTGCCTCATTGCCTGAGTATCCCAGTTGTGCTCATGATGGAGGATCATTCTGTTGTAAAAGTTTGACCATGGATGATATCAAGCATTTTCACTCTCTATTTTATAAAAAACCTGACCGAGAATATCAAAACAACTTCATATTGAGGTATGTGGAAGTTTGGAATGTGAAACGTAGACGAAATCGGAAAAATCAAACTCATGAACACACCAAACAGCAACTCCTAAGAACAACGAAATATTTTGTTAGAAACCGACAGGGGGAGAAAGTTCCTGTATGCATGCAATCTTTTTTATCAATACTAGTTGTGTCTCGCTTTCGGGTAAACAAAATCACCAGTGATTATCACAAAACAGGGTTCATTACTGATAAGAGGGGTGGGTTTAAGCAACGAGAAAAATATATGAGGCTGAAGCATAGTGTTCGAGACTTTATAAACTCATTGAAAGGTGTTGAAAGTCACTATTGCAGGGGACAAACTAAGAGAATTTACCTACCGAATGGTTTGAATGTGAAACGTTTGTGGAAAATGTATTCAAACAAGCCTGGTTGCATCCCAGTTAAATGCAGCTATTTTCGTAAAATTTTCAAAACAGAATATAATGTGGGATTTGGCTCACCAAGGACAGACGTATGTTCCACTTGCCTTCGTTTGAATGAATTAATCAAGAATGAAAAAGACCAGAATAAAAAGACAACTTTCATGACTCAGAAAAGAGTGCATCGGCTTCAGTATAAGGCATTCTATGAGAAACTAAAAGATTTAGATGAAAACATTTTAATACTTTCCTACGATTGCCAGAAGAATATCCCACTTCCAAAAATACCAGACCAATCGACTTATTATAGCAGACAATTCTATTTTCAAAATTTCACTGTAGTTAAAGGACACAGTAAGTTGAATCTTAACCCAACAACAGCAACATCATATTGTTGGATAGAAAATCAGTATTCAAAAGACTCTAACATGATTTCTTCTTGTGTATTCAACACCCTCCAGTCGACAGATATGACCAACATAAAAAAAGTTAGGCTAGTGTCAGATGGATGCTCCGGACAAAATAAAAATTCAGCTATAGTTTTAATGTGTCATGTGTGGCTTGGGCAATTTGCCCCCGAGCACATTTCAGAAATGGAGGTAATTTTTCCTGTAACAGGTCACAGCTTTTTACCACCTGACCGTATCTTTGGTAATATTGAAAAGAAAATAAAGTCAATGGAAGAAATTATAAAGCCAGACATTTTATTTGAAATTGTTTCTCAATTTTCTACCATTAAAAAAGTTGGCAATGACATTGAAGTTGGTGATTTTCGTCAAATGGCTCAGTCTTCTCTAAAAGATCCAAAAAACTGGCACTTCAAAATTTCCAAGTGCAGAAGACTCCATTTTATCAGAAAAAAGAATGGTACAGTTCTAACTCGTGGAGAAATGTCATATAGAAGTGACTGTGGAATCTACAAATCAGTTTTAAAACCAGGTGTGAATGTAAGAAGAATCAACCCTGACATTGTTGAAATGAAAAATACAGTGTCACAAGAGAAGAAGAAGGACGTCGATAAGCTACTACAAAAGCATTTTGGAGATGAGTGGAGGGAAAATGAAGACCTCAAGTTCTATTTAAATATCATTGAGGGAGTAACTACTAATGAAAATAACCAGGAACATGATGAGAATTATTGTGAATTATTCGAGGAGCCTGAAATTATAATTGTATAATTCGTAATCTGTATTGAAAATAACCAGAACCATGATGAGACTTGTGAATTACTCATCTCAACAATATCAGGGTTGATTCTTTTTACATTATTTACACCTGGTTTTAAAACTGATTTGTGGTTTTCTTATTAAAAATTGAAATTATTCAATTATCATTTTATAATTTGTAATTGTATTGTAATTGTATAATTTGTAATCTGTATTGAAAATAACCAGGACCATGATGAGACTTGTGAATTATTCATCTCAACAATATCAGGGTTGATTCTTTTTACATTATTTACACCTGTTTTTAAAACTGATTTGAAGTTTCCTTATTAAAAATTGAAATTATTCAATTATCATTTTATAATTTGTAATTGTATTGTAATTGTATAATTTGTAATCTGTATTGAAAATAACCAGGACCATGATGAAACTTGTGAATTATTCATCTCAACAATATCAGGGTTGATTCTTTTTGTATTATTTACATTATTTGCATTATTTATTAAAATAGTGAATCAAAATCGTAATGTCTTTTATTATTATTGAATCCCATTGTTTCTAGTTCAGGTTTGACAGAGTAAAAAAAAATGTGTTATGTTAGAGGCAAGTAGATATGGTAATATTTAACATTACAGAAGGGAGCATGCACCATTGACAAGATATTTACCAAGTGATGTGAACATTGCATTGATGCATGCAGATTTTATTTACAAAAATCCACAATTTAGAGGTACTCTATCTTATCAACTCTACAGAAGATGTTTCAACAAACAAAAAATATCATTCACAAGGCTGGGACATGAAGAATGTGAGAGATGTGAAACATTCAAAATCCACAATCACTCAGAAGAAAACACAGACTTGAATTGCGATATTTGCAACAACTGGAAGGAACATAAAACATTTGCAACATCTAGTAGATCTTTATATCAGAAATTTGCCTAAAAAGCACAGAAAAGTGATGGAACCAAGGAGATTATATTAAGCTGTGATCTTGAAAAAGTGATTATGATACCCAGGCTTGATATGTTTAAACAACTTATTTTTGCTCCTTGTTTGACTGTCTTCAATTTAACATTTGCTCCTTGTTTGACTGCCTTTCATTTAACATTTGTTCCTTTTGGCAATAAAAACAAATTGAGAACTGTTCCTGTTTTGTGACACAGTGCAATAAGAGGAAGGCACCAAGAAGATATAATATGTGCTTTTTATGCTTTCTTTAAAAAATTCAGGGATAGTGAGAAGATAGTAATTTGGTTGGACAGCTGTACTTCTCAAAACAAGAACTGGTGCCTCTATACTTTACTGATCAAGATTGTGAACTTTTCTGAAATATTAGCTTACGAAATATTGTTTTACTACTTCAAACCTGGGCACTCCTTCATGAGTGCTGATAGTTTTTATCATCAGGTAGAACAGTAATGAATAATAAGACAAAATTGTCACAACCACATTTATTAAAAGTTCGAGAAAAAAAATGTAAAAGATCTTCTACCTGAGGTGACAAAATGCCTTAAGCTTTTGAGAACCGTCTCAGTAACCACTGCAACAGCAGAGGGGTCTTTTAGCTGCCTTCGACGACTCAAGAACTAATTGTGGTTAACAATGGCACAGCAGAGACTAAACTACATAGCCATTCTGAACTGTCATCAAGAAGTCTAGATAGTTTGGACATAAGGCCACACTTTCAAATACATTTTCAGATATAGATAACAAGCTTTCAAATAGATTTTCAGATAAGGACAATGCATTTTTAGATATAGACAACAAGTTTTCAAATAAATTCTCAGATATGGAAAGTAAAATATCAAACATGGACAGTGGAATGTCACATGTTAAGCCTTCATAGGAGCTTGTTTACATAATAAAAATAATAGATTCATAATTATTACAATGTATTTATTGTTCATTTATTTAAAAATGTATATATTATGGAATGAAGGGTGATTGTTTGTGTTAATATTGTTATTTAATTTATCCAATTATTATTTTAAAAAATTAATAATTCATAAATAAATTAGTTAATTCTTTTTTAAAAAGAAGGAGAAATGATTGTTATTTGTTGTAAAATTAATTAGAAAGGTTTCTTATAAAAAATGTAAAAAACAGAAATATTTCTTAAATTTTCAATTTAAAAATTATAATAAAAATATTTTCATTTTTTATTTGAACAGGGGAATATTTGGAATGTCACTTGTTTAGCCATCATATGAGCTTGTTTACATAATAAAAATAATAGATTCATAATTAAATAAGTTCATATGATGCAATGTACCAGAAAATCTCTGATTGGAGGTTGGCAAAATTGGTTGATACAACATTAAAAAATCAATAAAATAAGAAGAATATATTTCTGTTTTAAAAGCTGATCATGTAAATAGTGATAGTTTCAGTTGGTTCCAGTTAATTCTCAGTTACAGTTTGGGAAATGTTGAATGGAGTTGTTAGAATGTGAGTTAGAAGAATAAAGAAAGTAGAATAATGAATTAATAACGTTTCAATTGACAAACAAGTCACCACAAATGGCATACAAAGTAATTATGTTGAACATTTTAATTCAATTGTTGCCAAGTTTGTCAGGGGTAAATGGATCAATTTTGCCCTAAGTGGATCCTATCAGGGCTGCTGTGCAGCTGCTGTTGAACAACACAACTTAGGCCATGCCCATTACAACTTCCATAAAGTTGTTTATAATTCAAGCCCAGGTACCTGTGCTAAGAGCAATGAAATGAAAAGAAAAAGAAGATGGACCAAAAAAGAAGAAACAAGAGATGTCTAAAATCGCTATTTGTAAACAAAAGCAATGACAAGATGGACTATGGAATATCTTCTCAACACCCAGACATTTACAAAGAAACTATGAAAAGAGAATGTGAAGAGTATCTTGTGTGGTTGAAAAAAACAAACGAAGAATGTGGAAGGATTGAAACAGAGACAAGACTACAAGCTGATAGCAGTGAATGGCTAAAGCTTCATAGAAGTCTTCTGACTGCGTCACACTTTGGACATGTATGTAAAAAGCATCCAACCACCAGCTGTGAGTCACTAGTAAAGCAAATTCTGTATACAGTTTTTGATTGCAAGGCGATGCTGTATGGCAGAAAAAATTAAGAAAAAGCTCATAAAGAACTCGAAAAAGAAATTGGTGAAAATGTGCAGAATATGGGATTTTCATCAATAAAGAGCACTGTTTTCTTGGAGGAAGTCCTGATGGCCTTGTAAATGACAATGCTACAGTTGAAATAAAGTGTCCATCATCTGGCCAAGATCTGACTCCAGATGACACCATTAAAAATAGGAAATTCACTTTCTGGACAGTTAAAAAATGGGAAATAGGGAACATAAACAAGAACCAAAATTTTTATTATCAAATTCAAGGACAACTGAAAGTAACTGGGCGACAATTGCTTCTTTGATTTATGGACCCCAAAAGGAATCAAAATAGCAAACATTGCTCAAGATGACACATTTTGGGACACAAAAATGTTTCCAAAGTTGAAGAGGTTTTACATGGACTGCCTTCTTCCCAAAATTATAGATCCCCAACATAGCAGGTCAATGCCTATAAGAAACCCACCCTATATAGAAGAAGAAAGGTGAAAAGCCAAACAGAAGAAACTGAAAGAAACAGAAAAATGTAAGAAAATAGAGCAAGTCAGGTGAACTTCATATAGTTCACCTTTATTATTGTTTACTATTTTTTGAATGTAAATAATTATCCTTTTTCTTTCATATAGATGCTATTTCTATTGCTGTTGTTTAAGTGTATTAATATTGTTTATTTTTTATTGCTTAGTGCAATAATTGGTGAAAAATGAATACATTTGAATTTTCACAATAATTAATTGTAACAGAATTAGCTTTTCTTCTAAAGAAAATTTGTCAGATCAGTCAAATTATACAATATTATCTTCTATTTTAGATTTAAGTGATCAAGACCAATATTTTGTTTTGTGTCAAATCAGGTCAATTGATATATTATGTTCTATTCAATAGTGTTTATTTTTGTTTGCTTTTGATATGCTTTCCAAGAAATATATAATACATTATTATATCAAATATACATTAAAAATTATTATTTGGTGCAATAATTGATGAAAAATGAATGAATAAGTTGTAACTGTTTCAATTTGTTCAAACAATTTTATGGTTTTACAATTAATTATTGTTGTATCAGTACCTATATTCACCTTTCTTTAATAGAGAATTTGCGTCAGATCAGGTCTAATGATATAATATTATCTTCTAGTTTAGATGTAAGTGATCAAAACCAATACTTTGTTTTTGTGTCAAATTGGGTCAATTTTGATAGGCATATTTGTTTGTTATGTTATATTCAATATTATTGCTTATTTTTGTTTAATGGCTTTTCATAAAATACATACTATTGCAAAGGGCTTTCAGTGCAATAATTGTGAAAAATGAATGTTTGAGTTTTACAATTAATTGTGGTAAAAGTAATTAGTAGTATCAACTTTTCTTCAATTGAGAATTTATGTCAGATCAGGTTAAATGATACATTATTATATTATATTTAATAGTGCTGAATTTTCTGTTTTGGTTTCTCATTAAATTCATATTGAATTCAAATTACTAAATTGTAAATGGGTTTTATTTCAATTGGTGAAAAATTGAAAGGATATTAAATGCATTTCAAATCACATCAATCTTTAATCATGGAGGTTCTATCTAAGAACAAGAACCTTAATGTATAGGAGAAAGTGATTAATTAACTCTATATGGTTCCATCTGTAAGATAGGACTGTTGAATTCAACTACTCACAGGCTAAGAGCAACATGGTTTCACCATAATTTTATAAGTAACTTTTAACCTATATAGGCAAATAACTTCAAGCAAAGTTTAACATATATTTTCTCTATTTAGAGTACAAAGATTCATAAAAACAAACACTGAATATTTGAATATTATTCTGTTTAATTACTGCAGTACCAGATTTGAAATCTTTCTCTCCTGAAAAGTTAAGGATTTGGCAGGTAAAACCCAAATGTTCCAAGCCCTTGTTTTTTGAAGAATAAATAATAAATTGATTGATTAGCTGACTTTGTCAAGCATCTTTGCTAAAGATTAATTTGTTCTTGTTGAAAGATTTCATGAATGTTATTTTTTGTGATGATGCCATTCATTGATATTCATTTTATAAACAGTTTTGGTAACTCTTCACTATGACACAAACCCAGTTTGGTGATAACTCTTCAAGTCCAATTCAGTAGCTTCAGATCAAGGCTACCTCTTGTCTCCTCACTATTGTTTTTAAACTTTCACTATCTTTTCCCACTTCTGACCTATAGCAACTACAGCACAGTGTGGCATGAGAAGATGGAATGAATACAACTGCAGCACTCTGTGGTAAGAATTGAAATTAAAAGGCAGATTTCAACCTGACTATGGTCTCCTCTTAAGACAATTGCTTCCCTTTTAATATTCAGACAAGTAATGGAAGTAAAGTGTAATGGTCAAGCATTAGTGGGTTAAAATTTTAAAAGGGAGAAAATGAAGTCGAAATATGGTATTAAATACCATACCTCTTTGATGCTTTGTTTTCGATTGAAGTGTGCCTTTCAGTGTATTCATTAGTATTTTTAAATGTTAATTGAATAATATTATTGAACAATGTGTGATGAAGACGGAAGTGTGGAGGTTGGTGAACATAGTGTCGGTAGCAGAAAGAGAAAACTACCTGGAGGTAAAAGGAAATCATTGAAAGGAGCCAGGTATGCTGCACCAAAGAAACCCCTTCTTTTTGTACCATGTATACATGACAAGAAGTTTGCTTGCGTTAAATACAGGCCTAGAGATTACAAAATATTCAATTCTAACTTTTACAAGAAACCTGACAAACAGAGGCAAGATAGCATAGTTGCCACTTTAGTCTCTACAGAAGAAGTGAAACGGCGAAGGGCAAGGCCTGCAAATACTAACAAGAGACAAAAACCAGGCGGGGAACACGAATACAATGATTCTTACTTTTTACCAACATTGCAATTTGGTAAAATTCAAGTTTGCAAAAAGTTCTTTTTGTCAGTTGTGTCAGGCGTAGGCCGAACTAGGTTAAAAAATATAGTAAACCGTGTGCATTGTAGTGAGCCTATTGAAGAGAAGAGAGGAGGAAACAGAGTAGGTGACCGGAACAACTTGAAAAAGGAAAAAGTAAAGGAATTTATAAGCAAATTGAAAGGTACAGAATCACACTACAACAGGAACAAATCCAAGAGAATTTACCTCAGTTGTTATATTTATAGTAATATTTAATTAATATTTATAGCTGCTAATCTTGTCAGTATTAAAGGCCAGTCATGAACCAAAGCACCATCACCATGGTTTCTTTTGTCCATGACCAGTCTGTGACTGTCAAACAATATAAGAATCTGACTAAGAGTATATTCTTGATTGGAATAGAATGGGATGGTATGAATTGAATTGAGTGGAATGCATTAGAATGGAATGGTTTGAATTGAATTGCATGGAATGAAATTAATTGAATTAATATAATAAAATGGAATGGTTTGAATTGAATTGCATGGAATTAAATTAAATATAATAAAATGGAATGGTTTGAATTGAATTGCATGGAATTAAATATAATAAAATGGAATGGTTTGAATTGAATTGCATGGAATTAAATGAATTGAATTAAATATAATAAAATGGAATGGTATTAATTGAATTAATGTAAGGGACTGGCATGGAATGGAATGAAATTAAATTGAATAGAATTGAATTGGAAAACTTTTAAAAGTTACAGTAAGCCAATTTAAATTTTAATATTAAAAACAATCTTAATTTAGATCCTTCTATTATTCAGGTTTGAAGATGAGAATGAGAATTTTGTATCCCTGAGGAAAAAGAAGAATTTCAACTACAGCCAAGTTGTTTTGAAAAGTCTACCACCTATTGGTCATGCGATTACACAAGCCAAAAAGGATGATGTCGACAAACTACTTAAAAAGATGTTTGATGAAAACTGGTCTGTTGTGGAGCCACTGGTCGATGAACGGTTAATTTGGTATAAAAATATTCTGTTTAATGCACCGATCGCCGAAGAACAGGCAGAAGAAGAAGAGTGCGAGTGCTTAGTCCAAGAATGGTGTGATTTACATGCGTAATGTTCACAGCATTGAATAACCAATAATCTCATTTTACTGTCTTATCAATTACCTCATTTTTTGAATTCATATTAAACACCTTCCTAGTACAAAACGTGTTTTGTCCAAGTTCATTCCATTCAAAACGTGTTTTGTCCAAGTTCATTCCATTCAAAACGTGTTTTGTCCAAAAGGTCCATGCAAAACGTGTTTTGTCCAAACTTTATTAATTTTTTTTGGTTATTAAATAACTTTATAAAACCTTATTGGGTATTTTTCTATCAGTACACTCGAAAAGTTAAAAAAAATTCAATAAAATCCTTCCATCCAAAACCTTTTTAACAGTTTTTTGTGTTTCCTGAAAAGTACACAAACTGTGACAAAACACGGTTTGCATGTTACCTCCTCATTTATTCAGTGGAAAGGAATAAATACTGTATACCATAAATGTTTCAAGATGCTGGAAAGTGGTAGGAATAAAACTGAGAAAAGCTTATCAACAAAAGGTCAGCATTTCCACCACCAAATACAAGGACCTGACAAGACTGTGAAAAACAATGGTCGTACCTTTGAAGTACCATCAAGAGTATGCCACACTAAAGGAATCAGCAAGTACATGAGACTGTTTACATGAAAGTGATGCAGATGATGTCGAATCTGGTACTGAATAACAACCTTTTGATTTCTTTTCCAATGTTTGATTCTATTGTGTATGAGAAAAATAAAAAATAGTGTGCTATTCAAGTATTATTTATTTTCCCAAAATACATGTTCATCATCCTACAATGAATACAAATGATTTCTATTAAGAAGATTAACAACTGATATTTGCACTCTTGCTGTTGCTCTTACTCAAAAAGCAGATCTATTAGTCAGTGTCCAAGAACCAAAGACAACCAATGCATTAGTGATGCAAACACATCCATGACTGGAACCTGCAGTGCAAGTAGCAGTCATAAATTTATCACTAATATTTTATCCATCAATTTCCAGAATTAGCATTATTAGGAGGGTGGGTAGAATTTCGGTGTTGTTGATTACACAGCTGACTTTGCAAAGAGTAGTAAAAAATCCAACAACTATCATGAAGTCGGCTGCATGATTAGCAATACCACAATATTCATCCCAATTCCACAGTTGCTACTCTATTTTACAATGCACTGTGTTGGGATGATGCCATACTGAGCTAGATGCCTTGAGACAAGTTTTTATCATATAAATGAGAGTTACTATTCAGAATAGTTATTTCCATCATGTTTGTGACAAAAACTTGTCTCTAGATACCTTGTTCAGTGTGGTACTATCATTACATAGACAGCAGAATACTGTTTTGATATCATAAAGCAGAAAATGTGTCATTAATGAAGTAAATGAAAACATTCAAGGTATGAATCTCACATGAATCATTCTAACAAATTGCTTCAAATTTCATCTCATCATCAGTTGACCCCTGGTTGACCAAGTAAAATGATGATTTCAGATGATTGCAAGAAGGTGCTAACTGCAATCCCCATTCTCAGGTGAAAAAGACAAATTTTGATTAATCCAACAAATAGAAAGCAGTTTGAATACTAATGTAATTGAGCTTCAAATTTCTACAAAATAACTCAGTGAGTAATGAGATGAAAAGCAACAATGGGAAACTTCTTTTGCCTCTCCTGAACCATTATAAAAATTTGGGTTAGCCCCTTTTTGCAAAACAGGGTCGATATGAAGCTTTATATTCAGAATTGAATTTTCTTCAAGATTTGCTGGTTCAAGACAGTAGTTCATCAAGAATTAACATAACAAGTCAATCAACTTCAATACAACTTGAAACATGCCATTATAAGGCTATTTTCTGGAATACCTCAATAATCATGGTAGTTACACTTTCTAACATGTTTTATTCGATTTCCCAGTTTATTTTACATAAAACCTATTTATTTCAGGGATCAAATAACAGATCTAGAAATTTCTGTATAAGTAAATTAGTTGGTAAGGCTAGCAGTAATCTTCCACCATCTTTACTTGGTGTTAGTCCTTTAGTATAAAAAATTGTATAGTCTAATTTAGTATAAAGTCCTTTAGTATAATAATGTTAGAAGTCTCTATCCACAATAGTTATTGAGATTCCTAGAAAATAGCCAGAAAAATGTGATTTTAAGTTTCAAGTAAATAAATTGGATGTAGTTAGAACCTTGTCAAACTGATAATCTGTTCACAGGTAGGTGCAATCTAGTGAATATTCCAAATTCTAGATTCATCTAGTAGAATTCAGTTCTATCTTACTATCTGACCTAACACATTGCTGTTGCAGTTGGGTCACAGATGGGTATGGTATTGTTTAACTCAGTCAGTGCAAGTTTAATTCAGTCTTCAGTCTCAGTGTGTATGAGTATTATTGTGTTACCTTTATTGTTCTGATAGTGGCTCTGAATATTTCATTTGTTCAATATGAAAAGACAAACAATTGATCATTTTTCAAGACTAAAATTCTAAAAACAGGAGAATTAGCAGATGTTAATGGACAAAGAATTAACAAACACAATGAAGAACGTCTTCTTCTGCAGAAGTTGCCACCACAAGCAGACTCCCTTCTACTAGTATAAGTTCCAACAGAGACATTGGCTTGATAGTTGACAGTATTTATGGCAGTGGTAGGCCTATTGTGAATAGTGAAATTAAGAATATTATACTGACACAATTAATCACACAGGATAAAAATTCCAATTACCCAATCAGTGAAATTAATAAAAAGGAGAGGAAGTTTCAACACACTACAGTAGTGTCTAAAGCCTAAAGCAACACCCATCAAGATGTAGGAGCTCCCAGCCATGCCACGGAGAATATGCAACCACACATCAGACATTTGTCAATTCTTACAAAGGTGAGATTGAACTGGGATTGAGATGGTGTTGTTCAGAATGGAATAGGTTAAGACCATTGATAATATCTTGATTTTGATGTTATTATAAAGGTTATTTAATATAAAAGTTGTTATTATTATAAGTTAGGTTCAATGTCTGATGTGTAGTTGTGTGGACTTATTTATTATTGCACATGCGCACAACAGTTGTGATCCACTGTGATCCGTTTGTATTGGTGCATCTTTAGACTCTTGTGCCTTGTTAAGGCTATTTGTAAAAAGTAACAAAAAAGTGAGTACTGTATTCCTATCTCTCAATATTATGAATCCCAAAATAGAATCCCAATTTCTATGAAATATTGAAAACTATTATGAAATTGTTCCATACAGATACAGTATTTTCATTCATCATTTATATACAGTTCAATTATATCTTATATTATAATAGCTGACCCAATGTTCCTGGCAAACAAAACTGCAGCCCAGGTTGAGCCTCATCTTTCAGGTTAGGTCTATGCAAGATTACATTATGTGAAATGGTATACACCCAAAATCAAAATATTATCAACAAACTTAATTCCATTCCTAACAACACCATCCGAGGCCTAACATATGTCCAATCTCACCTTTGTAGGTCATCCAGGTTTAGGTTTTGCAACAATAATGTAACAAATATGATACAAACCAGAACTTCAATGCAAACTTCACATGCACTAGAACCTCCTTTAGACTTGAAAAAATCAGCGTCTTCAACATATTTTCCCAAATATCTTGATAAATTCTAAATTTGGACTATTGAGTGACAGAACATTTTATCTTTAGAATTGAATTCTCTACAAGTTCATCAATTAAAATTACCGGTTTATCATAAAATAAACAAATTAACTTACTTTGAACTTGAAAAATCACATTTTTTAGCATATTTTTTGAAATATCTCACTAAATACTGAAGTTGCAAACTTCTAACTGGTCTTATTGGATTTCTCAGCAAATTTTATATAGAATTTGATGATAATTATACCCAAATCAATGCAGCAAAAAATTACAAAATTGGAAAATATGTCAAAATTTCAACTTGCAGAGGCCATAACTATTTTATTTTACCTTTGCAGACATTTTTAGTCATGTAAATCGATTCAGAATGAAAATTTGTGTCAAAATATGTATAGTTTGTCCACCTAGTGGGGGGGATGCTAAAACCAATATGAGCCATGATGGCTCCCACCACCACCACCTTGCAAATTTTCTCATTTCTCAGCTGTAAATGGTTTGCAAAACAGCTGATTCCCACATAATAAAGATGATAAGATAAAGAAAAATAACAGATACTGGTATCAATATAAAGTTTCTCATTTAGAAGTTTGCAGTGCCTATATTCAGGTGCCAAATTAAGGTCTGAGCCCACTATACCATTCCATACCATAACAGTGCCATGAATGGATTAATAGCAGTACAAGACCATCACATGCAAAATAATATTCTTTGCAGCATTAACATAGAGTCAATAGAGTGCACCCACTACATCATGACTGTATTATAATTAGTTTATATATTATACCATAATATAATTAGTTACCAAAGTTTGATACCCTACTTACTGGACAGAGTGTATATTGCACTATAATTTAAATATTTAATCTCAATTGTGTCATTTTTTATGATTGTCAGTTATTATTAATTTTATAATTTATTTACAGATGGATGAACTTTCTTCTGAAGATTCAAGTCAGGTTGAGGGGAAGAAAGGAAAAATGTGTGAAGGTAAAATTAAGAAGAAACACCAAACAAAAAAATGTATTAAAGATTGGCTGAACCTACCTGAGTTTAAAGATTGGCTACTACCTGGAGGGAGAATGAATGAAGCTATTTGTAAAATTTGTAATGTGAGAATGAAGGCTGGAAAATCAGAATTAAAAAATCAAAATCAAGGGGTAAAGCCCATTCAAAAAAAATGGACCTGGTTAAAAAATCTAATACTCACCAAAAAAGTATAGATAAGAACCTAGAATTAAGAACCTTAGGTGAGGAAGTGAACTGGTCTCAGATGGGTATTTGTCAAGGCAACTTAATTAGATGGCATAGAGTGGCGTAGTCTAAAAACATTTGGTAGTGATATATTATAGAGAGTGCATATAATAAATTGTTTTTATAAATTTTCATTTAGTTAATTTTCTGTTAACTTTATTTTTATTTTTTCTAATTGATTTTAAGTTATATTTATTTCTATATAATTATTTAAATTATATTAAGTTATGTTAGATGTTGTTGATCTAGTAGAATGTCCAGATGGGACTACAGTGAGTATATATAATTAAAATGATGGAAGCACTAACAAATTACAATATCACCCTCCAGAATTTGGTTGGCTTCTGTGCTGACACAACAAATGCTATGATGGGACAAAACAATTCTGTGTCTCAATTGATAAAAAAAATTATCCTTGTGTGATAATTTCAAAATGCTCCTGCCACATGATCCACCTGGTAGCAAGCTATGCTTGTTCTACAATAAGCAATTCTCTGGAGGACTTGTGTAGGAACATTTATAATCATTTTTCACATAGCCCAAAACACACAGAGGCTCTCAGAGAATTCCAAGTTTTTTATGACACAGAACCACACAAAATGTTGACTAGATGGCTGTCACTTCAACACACCAAACACTTTTGGTTGATCACATATTAGAACAGTGGGATGCACTTTCACATTATTTCATCCTTCAAAACCATGAGGATCCCACTCATGTTAACATGCATATTATTCAAATATTGCAGAATCCACTTCTCAAATGCTTGATGCATTTTGTAAGTTACAGCCTGAGTCTGTTCAAAGACTTTAACTACCATTTTCAAGCAGCATATCCTCAGTTTCCTGAGTTGAAGACTCTGGCCTTGAATTTTCTGAATGGGAAGTGTGTTAGGAGTACTCCTGCTTTTGAAATTGATCCCAGCCAGAAAAAAGAATATGTACCTCTTGACAAAATGTACATGGGGATAGATGTGTCAGATCAACTGTCAAGTATTCCTGACAAAAAAGACTCTGAAGTTGAAAAACTTTCTGAGTCAGTGAGGATGTTATACATTGAGGCAGATCAACAAATAAAAAATCGAATGTATTCAAGGAGATTCACAGGGATGTGGAATTTCTTAATCCCTCAAATGCAAATGAGCTGAGGCCGGCTTCATTGAATGCAATAGCTAAGAGGTACTTGCCAGAAGGAATGCAAGTAAACTTCTCTGAACTGGACAAGGATTGGAGAGCTCAAAGTCTCATCAATTGGGAGCAGGGAATACCAACCAACACTTTGAGCTATTGGAAGGTCATCCTTCTGAAACAAAATTTTAAACCACTTCTAACTCTAACCAACTTTTTCATGGCACTTCCCTTTTCAAACGCATACGTTTTTTTAAAGGTTTTTTAGCTCCCTGAAAAATGTGAAATTGGAGAAAAGGAATTGCTTGGACAATGAAACCCTGGGGCTAAATGTGTGTGAAGTATGGGCTGAAAAGAACTGGGAGGACCGCTTCTCCACTGACAAGAAATGAATTTTTGATTCCTCAGCTGAAAAATGTAATTGCAAGTGCTACATCTATGAATCACGAATGTTGAGTGAAACAGACAAACACTATCTGAAAAACTGAAAAATATCTCCATGGATGTATTAGAAAAGGGATTGCCATTTTTATAATTATAGCTGCAGCCCAAGCTATTTTAATATTGTCTTTTTTTAATCATGGTACTAAAATAAACTTGTACTCAAGTAAAATGTAGTACTCATTAAAATTTGTCTACCCATACCCTCTGTCATTGAATATGTATTATTAATAAGTAACACTCAACTATCAAAACATGCAAGATTCATACGCTTTACTCAAGCTATAGCTAACCTGGAATCTGGAATTGCAAATGAGACATAATTCAGTATTAACCCAGTAAGAACCACGTATGGGTGGAATCCCACCCAAGCATTCTTCTTTTCAAGCTGCGCATGCGCCAACGTTTCCTATCTTCTCCTCCGTTTCAGTACCCTCCCATGCCTACGTCATCAGTCGAGCTGCAGCCTTTGTTGGTGGAACTACATTGTCTGTTTCTATATTTCTCATTGTTTATCTTCCTGGGTGACAAACCACCCAACGTTGTCGTGTATGTTCTCAACTTCAGAACAAAGTAAGTGTGAGTATTTTTCTAGTTTTATTTACAATCTACAGTCAATGTTGAATGTATACAGCAAGATATACGTTGGTTTTCACTTTATTGTGGGTTTTTCATCTCCATGGGTGGAGATCCATTGTTTATCTTCCTGGGTGACAAACCACCCAACGTTGTTGTGTATGTTCTCAACTTCAGAACGAAGTGAGTGTGAGTATTTTTCTAGTTTTATTTACAATCTACAGTCGATGTTGATTGTATACAGCAAGATTCACTTTCAAAAACGTTGGTTTCCACTTTATTGTGGGTTTTCTATGTCCATGGGTGGAGATCCACCCATTGTTTTTTGTACGTTCTAAACTTTGTAGTACGGTTTGTGAGTTCTTTTCAATTTTATTCTCAAAATATGGTAAAATAGGCAATGAAATGCAGTATTTCAACAGGTTCATTTGCAAAAATAAACAGTCAAGGTGATGTAATACCTCTCAAACTGGTCAGTAATCACTTCCAGTTCTATTTGGCAAATGAATGAGTGATTTTTCCTCTCTTGTAACTAATTCTGTGCATTGTTGTTTGGATTGCATACTTTCACATATTCTTCTTTGCCTATCTGCACAACTTTTTTCTGCTTGATTTCAAGGCAAGTACTTACATAGATGGTCTTTTGTTTGTTTGTTCAGGTGAGCAAGATGAGCTCCATTCCACTTTTTCGTACGCCTGAAGAGATCACAGCAGAACTAGAAAGGCAGCAGCAAGAAGAAGATGATGAGTTTGAAGAATCGTGTTCAGAAGATGAGGATGGATTATTGATGAATGATGATGATGTGGACGATGAGTTTGATGCTGAAGAACCAAGACATGATACTCAGATGGAGATAGATCCAGAGAATAGAGAATTTTTGATTGGGAAGGATGGCGAGACTATATGGACCAATAAGACACTACAATCGCCATTTGGACGGACTCCAGCAAGGAATATAATAACACACTTTCCTGGTGCCAAAGGAATAGCTAAAGATCTGAAGAAAGAGATTGATCTATTTTCTTTGTTTGTCACTGAAGAAATGATGAACATTTTGGAACGTTCTACAAACCAAGAAATAGAGAGAAAATGCTCCAAACATGAATGGTTGGCCAAAGAAAGGTACACACACCCTACCAATGTTCTAGAAATAAAGGCTGTGATAGGACTTTTGTTTATGGCTGGAGAGTTGAAAAATTCTGGACTGAATCTACAAGACCTGTTTTCACCAATTCATGGACCACCAATTTTTCGCTATGGGATGTCAAAAAATCGTTTTCAGTTTCTTCTTCTAACTCTTCGCTTTGATGATAAAAACAGTCGTGCTGAGAGAAAAGCCAATGATAGATTTGCTGCTTTCAGAGAGTTTTGGGAATTATTCTTGGAAAATTGTAGAGCTTACTACACTCCATCAGAATACGTAACAGTTGATGAGACTCTACTTAGTTTCAGGGGACGATGCATATTCCGGATGTACATGAAAAATAAACCGGACAAGTATGGTCTAAAAATAGTTTCCCTATGTGATGCAAAAACGTATTACTTCTTAGGAGGTATACCATATCTTGGAAAAGAGAGGAGAGAGATTGAAAATGTGTCGAAACCCACAAGTTATGTCCTGAATCTAGTTGATTCTCTGAAGAATAGTAATAGGAACGTCACCACAGATAACTGGTTCACGTCCTGTGAGTTGGCAGACAAACTAACAAGCAAGAAACTTACACTTGTAGGAACGTTGCGAAAAAATAAAAGAGAGATTCCACCAGAGTTTTTGGAAACAAAGGGTGCTCCAGTAATGTCATCTCAATTCCTATATGACCCTGAAAAGATGATGGTTTCCTTCACTCCAAAAAAAAATAAGAACGTATTACTTCTTTCATCAATGCATGGTGATGGCTTCGTGAATGAAGTAACAAAAAAGCCAGAGATAATAGAATTCTACAACATGACAAAGGGGGGAGTTGATGTATTTGATCGTCTATGCCATGAAAAAACTACTAAATGCAAAACAAGCCGTTGGCCTATGCGATATTTTTATGGAGTTCTGGATTTTGCAGGAGTGAATGCTTATGTGCTCCATAAAATTAATAATGTTCAAGATACCTACTCTTCATGTGCCAGAGGAACATTTTTGAAAACCTTGGCCACTGATTTGGTTGAACCATGTTTGAAGGTGAGAGCCCAAAATGCCAGACTTCCCAAAATGCTTCGCTTGTCAATCAAACATCATCTAGGTGAAGAGCAACCTCAACGTCCAGTTCAACCACAGGATACAAGGAAACCGAGAAGATGTGACGTGTGTAATAAAGGGAGCAAAACAAAGGATAGGAAAGGCTATGCATTCTGTGAAAAATGTGGAAAATGCTTATGTGGTGAGCATAAAAAAGTAATTTGTAATGGCTGCCTGAATGATGATGATTCAGATTGAAACTATGTACCTTCTTTCATGATTTCCATCTTGTAATAAAAAATCAATTGACAGAAATATGTTTTATTTCTTTCCTACCAAATATTCTTAGGATTCAACTTGAAAATCATGAAATATCATGCTGGGTTGGATTCCACCCAACGTGGGTGGTTGGGTCCAGAGAATTCACGTGGTTCCTGCTGGGTTAAAACATTAGTTAAAACGGTATTTCATACTTTTATCTGACTAACCTCAAACTTGCAGATTGCAGAAGACCGGCTGAATCGTTTTTTTCTTACCTACCTTTCAGAAATCAGTCTACTAAAGCTTCATGCAATCAGTCCAATCGCAATCTTATGTGAAATTACATGAAAAATATACTATAGATAGTCCAAGAACTTTATATTATTCAATATTTCACGAATAGCCTACCATACAGTACCAGTACTGGGCTAGCTAACTAGTCATCTAGTCGATTATAACTTCTAGTCTTTTTTAGGCCTAGTGAATGACCGAACCAGAAGTTTTCAAAGTTCACTTCAAGAAAATGTTCTATTTCATCCAAACTATTGAACACCTCCAACCAAAGCATCTTTACTTGTCGCTGACCATATGCTATAGTTATAATCAATATAGTATGCTGTCAATGACCATAAGCTATAGTTACAACTCAGCCTAATACTGTAACTCAAGTTTAGACATTCAACTTTCAAGCCATGAATTCATCAAAAATTTAGTTTTGTAATATACATTAGCTTCCTAACTTTATAGATTTGAAACATTGAAATAGTCTAATGAAGATGCTGGTTTGCAAGTGTGGAAAATTGTGCTTACTGAAAATATGATAAGTAAATGCAGGAGATGAAGTTGAGTGCGGTATTATCATACGAGTATGGTAAACATCTTCCCGGATGAGTTATGTACAATATTTTTCGTGATATTAGTCATATATATTTTTTAATATAAAAAACATAAACTTTGAGCTAGTACAAAAGGATCATTAAACATAACCTCAAAATAGCCTATTGTACACACATTTATGATAATGGCGAATAAATATTCTTAATCCATCACAGCAGCAAAACTAATAATACTTCTGAGATCAACTGTTTTCCAAATTCTCCAACTTATGATTGAAACTAAATAACCTTATTCCTATGACTCAATAACATCAACTAAATTATTTACAATTTTCATATGAACATATGGACAGAAATATTAAATTCTTCTTATTCTCGATTCAAATTAAGTTCACATGATTGGTCAAAACGGGACATTACAGGCTTGTTTCACACTGAACCAGCTTTGGGTAACTGATGTCGTTCACCCGGCATAATTGCATTGCATCATATGATTTCAAAAACTGTCTAGATGTGAAGCACTCCATAAGATACGATGATCAGCCTGGTAAATGACACCAGTTATCCGATTGGTGGTTATGTGTGGAACTATCCTATTCAAACTTGATTGAAATGAAGACATTGAAGAATGCTCCTTTTTCTTTAATATTGGGCTAAGTATTGGGCCGATCCTTGCGAAACTTGGATGGGACCACCGCTGAGCAATGCTCTTTCATTTAAAAAAAAATTCATCGAAATCGGTTTAATATTGTTCGAATGATTGATGTACAAAAATAAAAAAAAAAAACAGGTCGAATATAGTAACCTTGTTCTTTTTGGAAGTCGGTTAAAAAATGCAATATTTTCATACACAACTCTGAATTAGAAGAACCTTACCATGACCTTACCAATAAACCAGTAAAATTTGAAGTCATAAAACCATAGTGTTGACTTCATAAGTGAAAAATTGGTTTCTAATGTTTAGTGTTTGATAAAATGTTTCACAATGTAACTGACAAGTGAGTTAGAGTTAGATTGCCCACACATTTATCAGTTGATCTGAAGATAATGGACTGCAGTTCGCCTGGACTGAAGGTGTGTGGTCGCCAGGCAGACGGGGATAGGATGAGAGATTTGCGACAGGCAGTGACCTGTCAGATAATGATCTCATGTTGCCCCCACCACACACTGTCAGTTAGCCTGCAGGCAAGCGATCTGTTGTCACCGTTTCCATCAGTTTTGCGTGAGATAATTTTCATGAGATCATTCACCAGCTGAGATTGGACTGATGGGGAAAGATGGACGGGAAACCTCCTTTCATTTCCGCATTTATTGAATTATATCGGGCCTACCCCTGTTTATGGAAAGTCAAGGACGATTCCTAAAAGATCGCGGGATGAGGTGTATGGTGAGTTGTTGAAGTTTTATCAAAAAACTGTGCCATCAGCCACCGTTGACACAGTGAAAAAAAAATTAATAACTTGAGATGTGTGTTCCGTAAAGAGTTGAAGAAAGTAAAACAGCAAAAGTCGGGCTCATCGGGAGATGACCCCTCACTGTGGTATTTCGACTTGCTTTTGTTTACAGCCAACCATGAAGAAACTTTCTTCACTCATCCTCAGATAATTCGTTAGATCCTCGTGGTGAGACAGCCTCAGTTCACGGAGCAATGACATGTGAGAGCTAGCCTCTCTATCTCGCAGCCAACTTTTTACCCAGACCCTGTTTTCTTGGAGTTCCCCAAGAACTGACAAAACAAACATCGCGCAACGTTTCCGATGGAGCATGGTGAAAAACTGGGGATCTCCTGCAGTCCTGTTTCTTGGCCGCGACAGTCCGCCTGCAGTCCCAATTCATTGACCAACAGTCCACCTGCAGGTACCGGACTGTAGTGTGTGCTATCTTCAGGCTATCATCTGCAGTTCAGTACAGCCGCCTGCAGGCGGTTGACTGCTAGTGTATGGAACTTGGCGATATTGGTCTTACGATCGCCTGTTGAGGCGACGGCCTGCAGGGAATTGCATAGTGTATGGCCCCCCTTAGTGAGTTGGAATTGGGATAAATGCATGATGCAACAGAAATGCAACATATTTTTCAAATTGTACTTATTCTTAAATTTTTTAAATATTTTTCTTATAATTTAACAAATTTATTTAATACAATATATTTTTCAGTCAATTTATAAAATCTGTGACAATCCAATTTGAAGGCAATTGGATGAATTCAATATTTTTAAATAATCATGCATAAAAGGGTTGAGACAAGCTAAGAATATGATATTGCTTTATAAGGTAAGACAACTTGCATATGTGTGAACAGGAACAAAATAATAAAATGCTGTTTTACAATGCTGTTTGTAGTGCATAATGCACTGTATCAAATATGATTTTAGATTTTCTTTCCCAATTTTCTAAGGAAAACAGAATTTTTATTTCATTTTTAACATTTTCCCTCAAAACCCAAGGGTTTGAATATGCCATTTATTTTTTTAAACATACATTTAAGAGAAATAAAATCTTATGTATTCTATAAGACTGAATAGTTTACCAGAAAATGCAATTATTATTATTCATAGTCTCAGCTGGAGGAGGTTTAAATAAAAAATTTAAAACATCTTTCATCTTCTACATTAGTTTCACACATCTCAGGGACTAAGAAAGATTACTTGACCTAAATTACATTACCATGACCTATATTATTACAAATGCTATCATCACATTTTTCATGAAATACTTGGAAAAGAACTTAATGAACAAGATCCAAACTTTGGCACACTGTTATTCATAATGATTGTGGAAATGAATTCACCTCTTTTGATATACCAAGCAATCACAAAAAATTTACAATGATTAACCATTCACACATTTCCAATATTTGAAATATCCTGCAACATTGAATTAATTGCATTAAGAAACATACTCTAGATAACAGTATGGTATTATAGCCACATAGCCAAGGGGCAATGACTCAAGCAGTAGGTAGAACACATTTCCAGGAACTACTGGAAATAAAACTGAAAGGTTGGTTTCAAATTTTAGGTTATAGCTTATACTTAGATACCAGTACTACTAGAACTTATCAATCCCATTTTTATTTAAAGATAAATATTGTTTTTAGAAACTTTATAAATGTATTAAATCCAAAATTTGGTACCTTTTAAAATAGGTTCAAGTTATGACAAAAATTGGTTTAAAAGGTTCTTATTTTACTGGTATCAAAGTATAAGCTATTGCCTACAATGTATGAGCATGGACTGCTTCTTCAAGTTTCACGAATCCATAAAAAATGAGTGAGCCATGAAATAATACCTGACTGACACTTTTCAATATGAATATCTACACTTTCTTATGAAAAGTAGTAAGAGGAAATACTTTAATGACACTTTTTTATATAAATATGATCACTTTTTTATGGAAATAAGACTGTAAATAATCATGGTTTGCAGGATTATTTCTAAGATATCTATCCCACAGACCATAGTCATAAATTTTATACATACCCTTTATGTGAGATATTTTGTGAAAAATTTCGTTCCAAGTACATTTTTATACAATATCATTGCAGGATTTTGTATTAAAACGTTCTGGGCTGTGGGTGAAATTTTAGCAAATTTAGCCTGTCCATTAGTAATAATCAAGTATGAATCAAATGTATACACATGGTCCACTCAGAACTGCCACTGTGTATCATATCTATACATATGGGTCTGATCATTTTAACACTATGATACCTTAAAAAGTTGAAGGGAGATTGGTTGATGGGGTTTGGGTGCTAGGCATGATTGAAATTAATGTAGGTATTGATACACAAAAAAGAGAAAAATTAGGTGAAAGTTATAGACTAGAAATATGTCCAAACAATAAAAGAGATATCAAAACGATGATTCCAATAATAATCAAAAATGTTAAACCAGGTATGACCATAGAGACAGACATGTGGAAGTCATACTTTGGACTCACAAATGGGAGGATACAACCAGTTTACTGTACATCACAGTAAAAACTTATTTTGTTTACAATACAACTCCAAACATTAATTTATTCAATAAAAATGGTGTTTGATACAGACATTTTGATACACAACTGCAATCGATGGTAGCCTACTAATACAGTAGTCTTGTAAAATCAGTCTTCAGAAACTCAACAGTCCAGATTTCACAGCCCTTACACAACCTTACAGGTGTTTAAAAAGATTATGCTCAGATGCTTTGAAGGAATGGAAAAACATGAAAGAAAGTGAGTTTAATGATGTTAGTGTAGTAGCCTTACAGTATTTTCGCCAAGCATCAGCTGTACAGTACTGTACCCTAGTTGCTCTCAAGCTCAAAGTCAACCGGTTATTGCCAGTTGCCCACCTGCTTTCCCTGCATTCTACTTTGTCATTTGTGACCTTCATCTATGCTTATTGCTCATCCTTCCATGCTCACTCAGTCTTTCTCTAACCTCTGATTTGTGAAGAAGTGTGTCTTGGTCCAAATTTGCCAAGAAACCTTTGCTTATTTTGGACAATGCTTATTTGCGCCCAGATCCTGAAGAGTTATGAGATGGGGACATTAAAGTTTTGTTTTTGTCCCCCAATGTAGCTTCCCTGTGCCAACTTATGGATAAAGGGGTTTTAGCTGGAGTGAAGAAGCAATGGCTCCTGTCTTCCATTTTGGTAGCCAATGATGATGACCTTAATTTGATAAATAAAACAAAGGAAGTTGACATACTAGATGTTGTAGGTTGGGTTGCAGAATCTTGGAATGAGCTAGACACCATTACATTAGGGCGTTCATGGAGAAAATTACTAGACCACTCTGGCAATGACTTTGAAGAACTGCCTAAAGAGGACAACTTAGTGGACCTGATTAAGCAAATTTCAGGCTGTGAAGATGCATGTGATAAAAATACAAAAAATGCAACAAAAATACATGGATGGCCCAAGATACAGAGGAGAAACAAATGAGTGACAAATTGTTGTGGCAGTGTCAACAAAAGGAAGATGGTGAGCCAGAAGAAGAAGATTGATTGGTTGATTGGTAGTTATAATCTCACTTTAGAAGAGAAGAAGAAGAAGAAGTGTCAAAAAGCAGGAAAGAAGAAAAGAAAATTACTCACAGTGAAGGATTAATTGCATTGGAAGCAGATCATTAAAATATGTTGAACAAAATGGAGTATTTTGTTTCTGTGGCATTTTTGTATGATGAGGCAAGACAGCATAGAGGTAAAAGTGAGAAACAGAAGAACATTACACATTTTTTCAGAAATTATAAACAAGGGTTGTTCCTACTGTATTTTGTTCATAATTAGAAATTCTGCCCATCTTTATGATACTTCAGTTCATTGTTATTTCATCTGTAAATAATGTAGGCCTACTGTAGTACAATATAGAACATGGTTTTACCTATTTAAATACTTGGCCTCTCATTCATGCCCTCTTTCCCAATAACTTGGCCAATTCGACCTCCTTTTGGTCCACATTAGGCCGAGTTTGTGGGTCCCTACTGTATCAATATTGTCAAATATCAAAACTCTGACTATTTCACTGGATGGTTATGTTTTCAAGTTTACATGATTTGAATCAACTGAATCAAATGTAGCTTCTGATTAGATTGAGTGACAGTTGCCTGTTTTAATATTGTGTGGTAAAATGAATAAAATGAAGAATAAGTATAATTCCAATGAACTTGTGCAAAGTAGAAGTGAGTTGATTATGAAACTCTACAGCAATTCTTCAAAAACGCCAGTATTAAGTGATGTGAACAATGAGTGAACATCTACAAAAGAAGAAATAGTTCAAGATTTGACTAATAACAGCTCAGCTACACAAATAATTAACTTTTCTACTCCTGATAATAATTTAACAACTGATTTTGATCAAATAACTGTAAATAGTAGTGAATTGAGGTTAGATTGTAATGAGCCAGCACAAAGCAGTGAATTGAGATTAGATTGTAGTGAGACTGTTAGTTTTGCCAACAATTTTTCATTTTGATGAACATGAAAGTGAAATTGGATATGATATCATTGATGTAGATCCTGATTGTTATTCTGCAAGTTCAGATGTCAGTTCTGATGATGAAAACGTTGTAAAAAATAATATGAACTTCAAGGAAACAGACTTTAACACAACTACAAATAGCTCTACATATTCTATTGAACATGAACTTTCAAATGAAGAAGAAAATGAAGCAATTCCCAAGAAAAGGACCCATAGGTGATGTCCACAGCCCGAGAATTGGAAATTGAACAGAAACAATAAACTAAAAAAGGATGGTCTATCTTATGAATCAAAGACAAAAAAATGCCAGCCAACTAATAAAACCAATGAACTGCTCTTGTTGCATTTACAAATGTAATATGGTACTAACTTTGATGAAGAGACTAGATAAAAAGTTTGCCAGAAAAACATGAGTTAATTATTATGTAGATGACTTGAAAGGAATGTAGTGCGTGCATATGAAGTTTGAGTGATTTTAGTGAATATAAATGTATTTTCAACAAAAAACATTCAGACTGAAATTCGTCTATATTGAATGAAAGTTGAGTTATCCTCTAAAATATTCATATTTTTTATAGAATAAAAATAATCAACAGCTTCTGTAAACTAAGATTATTCCAAGACTGTTACTCATGTATTCCCAGACCACCACACATTCAACTACAATCCGATCCCAATGACTACAACTGTGTTAATTATTTTCCTTGAAAACTGACAGAGACGAAAAAATAGAAAATTGATAGAAAAATCAAGAAAAAATCTAATATTTAGATCTGTGATTGGATATTTTTTAATTTCACCTGGAAACTTGCAGGTCTGAAAGGGTTAAATCACTATAACTGGTAAGTTGCTCATAGTTTTCGAGAGACATTATACAAGTAGCATTTCACTCTTTGCAGGGCTGATAAAGCAAGTCACCATCCCAACTTTAGGTAATTGGCCAGTTGTCTGGATACAGTATTATGCTTTTCTTACTACTTTTAAATTTGTATTTATTAATATCTTTTTTGTGTAAAGAAGACATATTTGGGGTAACCCATTGAAATAAATGAACTCTCTTCCAGTTATAGCTCGGTTATAACCAGCTGCTTCAACAGGTATTCACACCAAAGTGAATTATTTTGATTATTCACTCATAAACTTTTGGAAAATATGGAGAACTAGTGAACAAGAGAAAATTAACAAACAAAAACTCAAACAAGTAAACGATAGTGAATATTTGCTAATGATTACTACTATTCGCTTTGACAGCAACAGCTAAATAGAGCTTTCACGGCATTTGACACACAAATTTCCCAATTAGCAGCAGCTAGTGCTTGTTGGCTATAATGTGAACATAGCGAAATAAATCTCCATTAACGAGGTGGGTAAACAAGATGGCAAACATTAAATTCCGATCTCATCTAATAAATGCATAAAAATATTAATTATTCTGTGCTGGAAGATTTACACCTTGGAATTACAGTACTGCTCACAAAATATTGCCTTTTATAAATATTGCGGCTACAATGATTCAAGAGAATTCTGTGGGCATTTTTAGTATTTTGAATGTCGTGAATTACCAGAAAAAAGTTTGCAGATATTTCTAATATTTCAAATACTGCAAAAGATAGATCGAGCTTATCACTATAAAATACCTCTGCTATTTAAACCCTTCAATTAATTTAATTATCATTATTCTTTCTTATTATATAAAATATCTCTAGATAACAATAACTAATTCAAAATGGAATGCTAGTAAGAAATCCAAGAAAATGTTATGGTTAATTTTAATACTAATCAGATAGAGAATTTTAATTGATTTTGAATGTTATGATGGAAAACAAGATGATCAATTGGTACATTCAATAAATTCAATACTAATGGTTAGAAAAATAGATACAATGGAGATAAAAACAAAATGGTGACAATTTCCAATTGATAGACCAATTAATATTTCAACTTTGTTTTTTGCAATTCCATCATAGAGTTGAGCGTACTCATTTATATGATTGAGGATAAGCCTTTGCAACACGGGATTCCAGTTCATGATAATTCAACCAATGCTGTTTCAGTTAAGTGAATATGAATCTGACAAACATCTGGTAGGCATTGGTCAAACAATGGCTGTTTCGCCAAAAATATATAGATTAAATGAGCAAATACAAATTCATAATTTTTAACATTATTATCATATATTTCAAGCATTTTTGCTTCAACTGAAAGCTTTTTTCGTGAAGCGTAGATTGTTATTTTGTTACTAAAAACACAAAAACAATCAAATTTCATTACGATTTCCATGTTGTCTCATTCCAATTTTGAATCAATGTTAGTGTTATCAAGAAAACAATCTAAAATTTATTCGACCTGTTTCTTCAAATCTACATATAATACAAATAAAATTTCAACAATCATTCAACAGAACATAAATTTGAGTAAATTAATAACAAGTTACAACTAGCTGGTACATGTGTGAGTAGAATACTGAGTATTAGGAAATGGTACAAGAGGATTGTTCGGTTACTTGACTGGAATGAGATGGCGTTGGCGAGTGAGGACGACTTTCATCGAGCTGTGAAACTGCTGAGTCAGCTGATTGCTGTTCGGTTGGCGTTGCTGAGGAGGCGATTGGCTGACTGTGATTGACTCCCCCTCCAGTTCCTCCTCCTCCTCCTCCTCCACTTCCAGCTCCTCCTTCACTCGATGTGCGGGATCGTGGCTGCTGCTGCTGCGGAGGGTGGGAGGTGCTAACGGGAGGGGGCGTGGTAGATCGCTGCTTCGTGGCCAACAATCTGTTCAGCACCATCACTTGGCTCTGTATTACCATCATGAATGGCTTGTAACCGTAACTGTCAACAACAAATTCATCAATCACTGCAATATTAAGCGCTCCAGGAGTGAACAAGTTTTATCTCAAATTTGCCGTTTTATGTAAATAATAGATTTTCATTTTTTCACGTTTTTTTACAGATAAGACATGATAACAGTCATAGAAGCGAAGGAATTCGGGGTTGCGGTCTACAAGAGAAGGGTGTCTATTTGCTGTAAAATCACTTTCCGGTGGTTCGGAACCCACCTAAAACTGTAGGACCAACTCATCAATCACCATCATCTAATTCATTACCCACGCACAAGTCTCAAGACCTATGTCGGCTTTATCCTCTAAAAAACCAAAAATTTGGCTCCGCTCAATTGGCCGGGCAGCCCCACAGCAGTGTTGTTGCAATCGCCCTACAGATGAGAGGGTTGGTGAGCTCGCGGTTTGAATTCAACTAGCCAGTTTTTTTTTCAGTCGTTTCGCGTGTAAATAAAAGTCGATTTATTCAACCTTTTTACGAGAGATGAGGTACTCTGAAACAGGATTTCATGTGTAGAAGAAAATACTTAATTTTAAGCACTTTTCGTTTTTACTATTTACATATGCATTATTTATAATATGTCTTCTAGATTATAAACTGTTTCCCCGCGCACAGATCAATAGTCCATGTGGGGAAATGTTTTTCCATTAATCATATTTTGTACTCTAAAATACTCTAGATTAAATACTCTTTGATTTAAAATACTCTAGTATTTTACTTTTACTTACTTTACTAGCTACTTTATTTAATAGGATATTGTGTAGGATCGTACAGAATGCTCTTGATAAGAACATGAATATTGCAATCGTTTATTCATTATTATTATTATTATTAAAGTTTCAAAGTTATACTAATCTAATCTATCATAGCAATTTCATTTCCCATTTGAAGATGTTAAGGCACAAACGCTCAAGTTTTTTATTGGATGGGTATCGGAATAATATCTCAAGAATTCGATCAGACGCTTATTATAATCATCTCGAAATCAAGTAAATTACCTGAATAAAATCATTAAATGAGGCGTTTTAGCACTCTCAGATAAATGATAACATAATTGGTTTTTATAATTTAAGCTATAAAAACTTGATTTTGATGCTCATTTTGTAAAAATGGAAATAGTTTAGCTAAATGATACGATTGGTTACAAAACCGTAGCAAGAAATTATTTTCAATAGGGTGAAGTAAATTCTTTGCAAAGAATACTCATATTTCTAATGAATGATGTGATACGGCCTGCGCGCTCATTAGAATAATTGCACCTTTTTGTATAGCGCCTTCAGAGTACGAAAAGGATTACTGTTTAATGATGTTAATGTTATAATAATAATAATAATAATATAGCTTTATTTGCATCCTTTTCAGAACAAAAGCCTCTCATACGAGGTAATAATGTGTTGGTTGGCACCATGACAAAACAAAATATTTTCAAACTTGACAATACAATAACTTTTTTACAAATTTATTAATGCAATTTTATTTTCATGAACTTATAAGTTACTCATTGTTTATTTTTGTCAGTGTTTGAAGAGCTGTTCCATCTCTTGTATTCTTCCATGTTTTCAATTGCCTGCAAAGTGACATAACAAATAACCACTATTTCACTACCCGTGATAACTTCTTCATGACTATGCTCTCCCTATGTCAATCTTATCAATGGTTCTGCTCCGTCAAATTTCCTGATATCCTTTTTTCTCCTTAAATCGAATTGAATTTTCCTTTTCAAAAATATTTCTTGTCATTGATATTCCTGTAATTTCCTCTTCCTTTGTCGCCTATGTTTGTTGGTATTTTGAGAAAATTTCCCCATTCTTCCATTCCTCTTCTTCTGTAAATCTTTTCTTGCGTTTTCTGTGTCTTCATCCTTAATTTCTCCTTTGCTTGCATGCTTCCACATTGAATTTCCATCAGTGCTCTTCTTGAAGTACCTACTCGATGCCTCCTTTTCTTGTAGTTTGTCGCCCTTTCTAGTATTCTTATTTCCACCAGTATCCGTATTCTCTTCCTCACCTTCAGTGGGCAATGCTTTCTCACTTATTACTCTGTTTCCTGCAGTAGACTCTTGTTTGTTCAACTCTTCTAAAGATATTATCTGTTTATCCACTTTCAATTTATCTTGCATTATCTTAACGTGTCTTCCTTCCTCTCTAAGACGAATCATGTTTGGGAATAGGTGTTTTCTTTTTTCTCTGATGGCTCGCGGTAGATCCTCTTTGATTTTTATCATTTCAAACTGTTCTGTCTGAGAAAGTTTCCATTTTTTCCTCAATATTATTTTTTTAACAATCATAGAATTCAACTTGACGATAATTGGTGAGTGCTCCTTATTTTTGTTGGTCTTTCACATATCTCTTATACATACTTCGTCTATGTTTGGTATCAAGAACTGAAGAATATTTAAAACCTTATTACAGATCGACTGAAAGCCTTTTTCCTTTACTCCATAAATTAATATATTTGCCTTCCTCTCCTTTTCCAGATTCTCTTCCACCATGCTTCTATAGTTCTGTTTTATAAGACAAATTTCCTCCTTGATTTTCTCCATTTCTACTTTGAATTGATTCATTACTTCTCCCACCTTCTTCTCCAGCGTGTCCAATTTTTCCAGTTTTTCTAAAATTTTGTCCAATTTGTTCTGCATGGTGCTTCCTATCTTGTTATTGCTCTTCACCTCCCACAATGTTACTCATCCAATCTTATCTCTTAATGGTGATAACAGATGCTCCCACTTCGGCGTAGTTTATCACTATTCCACCTGAATGAGCTACCTCCCTGATAATCACTAATTTACTATTCCAAAAGAGGCTGGTAAATTTCAGTTTGTGAAGTTTCTGTCATGAAGGTCAAAGTTCATCTTTGATACTAATCAAAGCAATCCTTGCCAGCAATTATCTTTCTCTGACCTAACCTCTAAAAAACTATGCGTACCATTTCTGTTTCATGAAACTGAGTTCAAAACACAAATGTGAAAATGAATAACTCACAACACACAAATGTCACTCCAGAATTTCAATGTTCTGTTCGAAAACTATCACCTCCTTGGAATTACATCCACTTTTCTTTAATTTTAGGGCAGCACAGTAAGAGAGTATCCCACTCAGCCAGATCACGGCTACCAACCATGTTAATGTTGATCTAGCGAAATTATAGCCGTAATTAATTCGGTAAAGATATTTGTTTTGCTTGTTTTTATGAACGTTAGGAGTGTTTTCAATTAGTACGTTTTTAAATGACAACCACGTGGGTAATAAATTATTATTTGTGAACTTCCTTAAAATAAAAATTCCAAGATTCAGAGTTACACTTTTCCGAAATTTCTGAAGAAAGGCTGATTCCCTGAACTCTTTAAATATTAGAAGGGAGGGGTGAGAGAATTTTAAAAACAAATATTGAGATAATTGGTAAATTCTTCCTCTCATCAGGGAGAGCATAAAAACTCCACTAGAAAAATTTGTAAAAATAATCCCCTCTGAAGCTAGGGGCGGAAATCTAAATTTCACTGGAAAATGGTGGTGGATGGGAACAAATTTTGAACTTTTAGTTAATGGATAATTTATGATTTTTATGATTTGAATAAATATCAAGAGCTTCTAAAAATGTATACTAGCCCTTGTAATTTAGGGTTTCAAAATTTTTTGCAATTTCAAATATTGATTTTTGCAGTTTCTATCATCAATTAAGCAATGAAAGTTGAGTTGAAAGTGCTCTTGCACTTTTTTTTAAATATCATCCCTTTTTGAGTAAGGAGTGTTGAGCGAGTCATGTCTACTGTTCACTGAACTACTAGTAGGCCTATGAAAAATGATATTCCAATATTCAATAATAATCAGTAATTTGAAATTTTACTGATGTCATCTGCTAACCAAGTTTAAGTAGATAATTTAGATAATATCATGCTTTTTCAAGAAAAAATAGAATACTGTAGTTTTCATATAACTTGGCAGCAGTATGTTGGGTTCAGATGTAGTCATCTGCTATACGCTGCCAAGTTATATGAATACTACATTACATATCTAGTCAACATCATTTATAAAGAAAATATTGAATCAATTTGAAACTTGAAAGCTACTCTTAAACTATCAGTATTGTCTCTGGCATTGAAATAGACATTAATATTACCATTCAGTGGCACTCCATTGGAAGAGGGCGATAATTCCTTCTTTAAGCCTATTTATTGTTTCATATGTTTGATCAGGGCTTCGAGCAGCTATAGTTGTTGTTCGATGAACGGCCATGGCATCTTGGAGGAGTACGGCTATGAGTAGAGACCATTCCAAGCAACCAGCCTCCAAAAATATTTGCAGCAAATACCTGTCAACATTATACAAGGAAAAATAAATCAACTTCAACTTCTAATGCCAAACCCTTTTCAATTCCCAAAGGAACTCTCCAGGCTCGCTGATGGGAGTTGCACAAAAACGCCAATTTAGAAGGTTGAATATATTTATGGTGAAATACCCAAAAAGAAAAATCAAATCCAATCTAATCCAATATGATACATTATGCATCATTAATCCTAGATAGGTATCGTGTCACAGTATGACGCTAAAGGTATGGATACGTAAATTTGATGTATTGAGTTTTTTTTTTAGCCATATAATTAAAAAAATACATATTATATGAATAACGTTTGCATACTGTAGATGTATTTAAATTGTTTTTAAATACAGTACCCTACATTAACCCAATCAGTGGAGGGGGGAGGGGCAAAAATAGCAAAGTGAAAATAGTTCAAGTATAGGTAGATCGCCGCAAGGGGCGAAATGTCATAGCCCCCCATAAGAATACATGTTAGCGATGCCATTCTAGGGCGATCACCCTACAGGCCTGTTTCAAGTTTGTCTACTTGTTTTGATCTAGAATCGCTTAAAATGAGGCTTTAGAGGAACTTTTTTAAAAACTAGATAAAAATTATTTTGACACAAAATGTGACTTAATTTAATAAATTCATGTCTAGAATCGCTCAAAATGTTATCTTAATAATAAATGTGGTCTGCCGAGAGCACTGCTGGAAGAAGGGGAGCCTCGGTGGAGGGGGTAAGGAGTGGCGCACCAAAAATAACCAGTTACACGTCAGTTTTACGTGCGATACCCTTCTAGGGTTAAAAAAAAATAATAAATGCAAACCAATCATTGCAAAATAATAAAGAAAAAGAAGAAAAATAGTTCCATCAAACATAAAACGATTGATGTAGCCCAGAAATACAGTTCCATACACAAAGCAAGTTTTAAAACATAAAAAAAACCTACTGCAATGAAATAATACTGAAAATTCAAATACTCATGTACTTAAAAGTTTAAAATAAAGCATTTCATTTAAACTGATAATTTTAAATGTAATACAAGTAACCTTTTGAAATTGGCGCCAAATTTCCCATTAACTTCTAAAATATAACATAGATTTTCTAATTAACTTCATAAAATATTCGGCGTCTCCTTCAAAAGATTAGTTATATTAAATTAAAAATTTTCGCAGTTTAAATGAAATGCTTTATTTTAATTTTTTTAGTACGTGAGTATTTAATTTTTTAGTATCATTCCATTGAAATAGGTTTCTTTCGTTTTAAAATTTGTTTATTTCAAGCTTTATAGTTGAATTTTCAAACTTTGAAAACGAGAAATTTCTTATGAGATACTAGCTGGCCCGACGCGCGTTGCTGCATTCTCATAAAAAATTCTTGATTTTATTATTTGCCACCTCCCACTGAGGTTACATATCAAATTTCAACCTTCTAGGACTATTTGGGAAGAAGTTGGGGATCAGTCTTCCGGCTGATCAGAGAGGCCTCATTCGTTGTTTTCTTACACAGTAAGACCTTACTCACAACCTCTCAATGAACATTTCAAATTTAAACCTCCTACAACTATTAGGGTAAAAGCTAGGTTTTTGATTTTATTATTCGCCACCTCCTACTGAGACCACATTTCAAATTCCTAGCTTAACAGATGTCATCAACCCGGCATAATTACATTTCATCATACCCAGTCATAACCTAACCTAACCTAACCTACATACTGCAAGGCACCGACTGAATGGTAACCTACATGCAAAGTCTTTGCGTTCCAGACAGCGTAAATAACGCCGCTAAGGGGCCGGCCATATGATTAAAAACTGTTGACTTCTATCAGCGGTTCCTTTGAGCTCTTTGGCCGGTAATTTCAGTAAATTAGGTCTGTAAAATGTAATAATTAATAAGAATTATTAAATTCTATGTTTTCTTGTTCTTGTTCCATGACGAACTGCGTTGTTAATATTAACTTTTTATGTGAATTTAACGACTTGCAGTCAAATATTCATTAAGAATAAGTATAATGTAGCGAATGTGAAATTGGAGAGAATAGAAAGAAAGAAGAAACAGTGGTTCTCGGTGTTATCTGCTATGTAAATGTTTACTTTTAAGCAATTAATTACTCCGCTTTTGACACTTTTATAGTGTTTACTTGGTAATTTGTAGAATGTTCTAGTTGTTTGATTAGACATTAATGGAATCTTTTCGAATATTGTAGAAAGTGCTAGTTTATTTATTTAGAAGTTGACAGAAAATTCGAAAGATATCTCAATTATGAAATTTTATATAAATAGAGGAAGTCTCTTGTAAATAAGTTCAGTCTTGTTTTGAAATTCGTCATGATAAACAAGTGTGACAGTTAAGTAGTTCAGTTATTGTTCTACGTTGATAAGTGGCAGTAGTGACAGTTCGCGTTAATACAAACAGTGAAATCCCGTTGGCGCTTTTACAAAACATGCAATGAACTTTCGCTGTGACAATTCTGATAATTCTCTTGACAGTTCAATAGTGATAATTCTTTTACCTTTGCCTGTATTATGGACTTGTGCTACGTGAGTTAATGGTTCTTCCTCGACGTTTCTTTTTTAATGTTATTAGACGTTTATTGTACAGTTATTATTTAATATTAGATCGGCCTTTTGACATTTAGTGATTGATTTTTGTACAGTTTATTGAAAACTCATTATCAGTTGAACAATATCGTTTTATCTGTTTTTAATTGCTTATTTTTGTGTAAGAAATTACTGAACAGTGTGAGTTGTGAATTATTTGTGTTAATAAAGTGCGAGTGATAAATTTAAGTGTTGCCAGCATTATTTTAGACATAGAACCTGTAACAATTGGTGTCAGAAGTGGGATTTTTTATTTTGATTAAAGAATAGCTGGCAAAATTACATTGTGCGACTTTAAAGTGGCCGATCTCAAACGTGAATTAGAGGACCGTGATCTAGAAACATCTGGAAAGAAGTCTACTCTACAAGACCGTCTTCGTGATGCGTTATTGGCGGAAGGAGAAGACCCAGCTACCTACCTCTTCGAGACTTCAGATACGAAACTGATTTCATCATTCACATCAATGAAGGACGAGCTACAAGAGAATATTTCATCCATGGAGGGCAAACTACAAGGAAATATTCAGGATATGCAGGAGAATATTTCATCCATGGAAGGTAAGCTACAAGAAAATATTTCATCCATGGAAGGTAAGCTACAAGAGAATATTTAATCTATGAAAGGCGAGCTTCAAGAAAATATTAACTCATTACAAGAAGCCATGGAAGAAAAGGTGAAAAATCTTGCTGATTCTATGAATCAAGAAGTCACTAAAGTGAAGGAAGACTTGAAAACCATGGAAGGCAGACTGCAGGGTGACTTGAAAACCATTGATAATCGACTACAGGAAGATTTCAAAACCATGGAAGGTCGACTGCAGGAAGATTTGAAAACCATGGAAAATCGACTTGAGCAGCTGGAGTATGGTGCTGGAACTTCAAGCAGCAACCAAGAAGTAAGTAAATCTTCTAGTTTTCCAGAAATAGTTATCTCAGATAAGTCAATGATGGCAGCAAATGAGGAAGATCTTAAAAAACAGCCAGTAGTTATACCTCAGCACACTGGACTGCCTACCTACGATGGAAAGACACCTCTAGAAGACTACCAAACACTTTTTGAGTCTGCAGCTGAGTTCCAGGGGTGGTCACCAGCAACAAAGGCCTACGTCCTGAGGATGAATCTCCGAGGTGAAGCCTTGGCAATTGTTCACTCAATACCATCAGCTGAGAAGTGGAGTTTCAGTGAGCTGTGGAGACGACTGGAGATGCGATTTGGCAACAAACACCTAGAACAGTTGTACCGATCTCAGCTCAATAATAGGGTGCAGAGGCCCAATGAATCCCTACAAGAATTTGAGGCTGACATCGCTTGACTTGTTAGGACTGCATATCCATCTGCTGATGACAACACATACGAAAGTCTTGCAGTAGAAAATTTTTTGAATGGATTGAGAATACCAGAGACCCAACAGTCCATCAAACTGGCTAGACCCAAGACATTAAATGATGCTTTGGCCCAGGAATTGGAGTTTGAAGCAGTTTGGCAGTCAGTACCAGGCCATTCTAAGGTACAGGCTATGGAGTCTGAAGTCATGGATGCAAGCACAATCCAGAAGATAGTTGAACAGGTTCTGGAAAAGTTGAGATCCAGGAAGAAGGAGGTTCGATGCTGGGCATGTGGAAAAATTGGACATGTTAGAAGCAAGTGTACCACCAAACCAGGTGAGAAGAAGGAGCAGGTAAACTAAAGAGAGTTGATAGGGAGGGGCAGCTGTCAACCTACAAGCAGAAGACCCCAGTAAGACAAGCAGAGGTGGCATCTCTTGCTGGCAGCAGAAGTAGTTTGTATATAGATGGCATTGTGGATGGACAAGCAAGACAACTACTTATTGACACAGGAGCTACAATGACCATCCTGAATAGGAGCACAGTCTGTGATGAGAAGAAAATTAATTCAACAAGGTGGACACTCCATACAGCTACAGGGGATTTGGCTAGTTTTTGGTGAGACAGCTGCTAACCTCCTTATTGGTGGCAGTAACTTCAAGCATCAAGTGTTAGTGGCAGATATACAAGATGTTATACTTGGGATGGATTTTTTCAACAAGTTTGGTCTCAAGTTGTACTTGAATAAGAAAACTGTTGTAATTGGGGAAGAAGAGGTCATACTTCACCCAGGGAAGCCAAGCAGTAGCAGAGTATTGTTACTCACCGACATCACCCTACCAGCAAGAAGCCAGGTTGTGGCCTATGGGAGAATACAGGATGACATGGAGGAAGGGCAGAGTGCACTATTGGAACCAGCAGGACAAGAGGGCAACTTATATCAAGGAGTCTTAGTGGCAAGAACTTTATTTTGGACCAGCAACAAGTTCCCAGTATGCATCATGAATGTTAATGACTACAAGATCACTTTAAAAGGAGGAAGCATGCTTGGACACTGTTCAACAGCCTCATCAGTGGTGAGACAGATCCAGAAGTCTCAGCAAGTGAACCAAGGACTTCCAAAGGAACTTCAGGAATTCACTTCTACCACCTGCAAGAACCTTACAGCCAAAGTGAAAGACTTCATCACCAGATACCAGGACGTCTTCGAAATTGGGGCAGGTCCAAAAGGAAGAGCAAATATTGTACAGCATGCAATAGATACTGGTGATGCTAGGCCCATACGTCAAAATCCAAGGAGATTGCCATTAGCAAAGAGGGAGGAAGCCAGGAAAGTCATCAAGGAAATGGAAGAAGATGATGTCATAGAACCTTCAAACAGTCCTTGGGTTTCTCCAGTGGTGCTGGTGAAGAAGAAAGATGGGTTGTTGAGATTCTGCATAGATTATCGATTGCTGAATAATGTCACCAATAAGGACAGTTATCCTCTGCCAAGGATTGATGACACATTAGACAGCCTTGAGGGATGTAAACTATTCTCAACACTAGACCTCAAGAGTGGGTATTGGCAAGTGGGCATGAAGCCAGGGGATAAAGAAAAGACTGCTTTCTCAATAGGTGAAGGTATTTGGCAGTTCAAGGTAATTCCATTTGGGCTGTGTAATGCTCCAGCTACATTCGAGAGGCTAATGGAGAGTGTGTTGAGAGGATTGTCTTGGGAGACCTGTTTAGTTTACCTGGATGACATAATTGTTTTGGGAAAGTCCTTCAGTCATCATCTACACAACCTGGAGCAAGTATTCCAGAGGCTGAGGCAGGCGAATCTGAGACTGAATCCAAAGAAGTACAACCTGTTCAGAAGACAAGTCAACTATCTGGAACATGTTGTGTCTGATGCTGGAGTTGCCCCAGACCCAGAGAAAATAGAGGCTGTAACCAAGTGGCCAGTTCCACATGACAAGCATGAAGTGAGAAGCTTTCTTGGTCTGTGCACTTATTATAGGCGGTTTGTGAAGGGTTTCTCCAACATTGCTAAAGCTCTGACCAAGTTGACTGAGGACAAGAGCAGCTTTGTTTGGGATGAGAACTGTCAACATGCATTTGATGAGCTGAGGCAAGCACTGGTTGATGCCCCCATCCTTAGTTACCCTAAGGCAGAAGGGAAATTCATCCTGGATACAGATGCTAGTAATGTGGCCATCAGAGGAGTACTTTCTCAGGAGCAGGAAGGAGTGGAAAAGGTAATTGGATATTTTAGCAAAGTTCTGTCAAAACCTGAGTGCAACTACTGTGTCACCCGACAGGAGCTTCTAGCAGTGGTTAAGGCTGTTGGACACTTCCACAAATATCTTTATGGAAGACATTTTCTCCTGAGGACAGACCATGCAGCACTGGAGTGGCTACTCCGGTTCAAAACTCCTGAAGGAGAAGTGGCATGCTGGATTGAACGACTCTAGGAGTATGATTTTGAATCAGTTCATCAAGCAGGGATCAGTCATGGAAATGCAGATGCTCTTTCAAGGAGACCCTGTGAAGAAGATTGTAAGCACTGTTCCCACCATGACCACAAGGAAGGCATCTTGACAAGAACGACTGTAATTGCTGATCTTTGGGAGAGCAACAAGCTGCAGGAAGACCAGATAAGAGATCCTGACTTGAAGCACCTCTGGGATTGGAAACATTCAGGACATGGAAGACCAACTTGGCAGGAAATAGCACCTCTATCTCAAAGTGTCAAGACCTATTGGGCACAGTGGGACTCTATTATTGAAAATGATGGTGTCCTTAAGAGGGTGATTGAAAATGCAGCAGGGGACCAGAAGAGGCTACAAGTGATTGTCCCAAACAACCGCATACCTGAAGTACTGAGGAGTTTACATGATGGCAGTTCTGGTGGTCATTTTGGACTTAACAAAACATTAGAAAAAGTCAGAGAAAGGTTCTACTGGCCTAACTTGAAGGAGGACATCAGAGATTGGTGTAGGAAATGTACAACTTTTGCAGCAGCCAATAGTCCACAAAGGAAGAGAAGGGCACCAATGAAGACCTATAATGTTTGGGCACCATTTGAGCATGTGGCCATTGATATTGCTGGACCATTTCCCACAACCAATGATGGAAACAAATACATCCTAGTAGCCATGGATTATTTTAGTAAATGGGTTGAAGCATATACCTTACCTAACCAGGAAGCAGTCACAGTGGCTGATGTGTTGATGAAGCAGTTCTTTAGTCGTTTTGGTGTGCCATTGGAGCTGCACTCAGATCAAGGGAGAAACTTTGAGTCAGAAGTGTTCAGCAGAGTGTGTGAGTTGATGGGCATCAGGAAGACACGGATCATTCCACTGCACCCACAGTCAGATGGCATGGTAGAGAGAATGAACAGGACCATGCAGCAATATCTGAGTAGAGTGGTTTCAGACAATCAGCATGATTGGGATCAACATCTCCATTTCTTTTTGATGGCATATCGTAGCTCCATTAATGAATCTACAAGGGAAACACCTACTCACATCATCTTTGGTAGAGATCTACGGCTACCCTGTGATCTTCAGTTTGGAAGCAAGCCTGGTGAGACATTCGAGGAGGAAGACTACATCACCCAACTAAGGAAACACATGAATGAGACTCATGAGAAAGTCTGCACCAATCTTGATGAAGCAAGCCTTAAGATGAAGGAGCGGTATGACATCAAAGCTGACCAAGGTGGATACCAAGCAGGAGACCTAGTTTGGTTATACAACCCAAGGAAGATTCATGGCTACTCTCCAAAACTTCAAGATCAGTGGGAAGGACCATTTGAAGTTGTGACTAGGATCAATGATGTGGTATACCGGATAAGAAAACCTCCAAGAGGGAAGCCAAGAATAGTGTATTTCAATTGTTTGACTCCATTCCATGGTAGCAATGGTGCTGAGGAAGAACTCACAGCTCAGGTTTAGCATACTATATCACCAGAGAAGTCTACTGATGATTGCAGTTCAAGAACAGTTGGGAAAATGATCCAGACAAGTGAAAGGGATCTGTTCACCCTGCCCAAGGAGTATGCACTGGCACATTGTGTCACCAGCAACTTAGCAGAATCTCAAGGCATTGCTACAGTCTTCAGGAAGAAGTTTGGTGGTCTTGGAGACCTGGAACAACAAGGACCCATGGAAGGAAATGTTCTTCATCTGCAGCAGCATGGTCAACATCTCTTCTACCTGGTGACTAAGGGACAGCCTGAGATGAAGGCATCATATGACACATTGTGGACTTGCTTGGTACAGCTGAGGAACAAAATGCAGCAACTAGGAGTAAGGAAACTTGGCATACCATGGCTTGGAAGCAGATATGATGGCCTGGATTGGACAATTGTGAAGCCAATGCTGGAGGAGGTGTTCAAATCCACTGGTGTCCAGATTACCATCTGCATCTACAACCCTTGGAAGACCAATGAGGAACCAGCCAGAAACCAGACCCAATCTAAACTAGCATAAGTGCTTTTGTTCTGGGACAGAACAATCTCTTAAGGTGGGGGTAGTGTAGCAAATGTGAAATTGGAGAGAATAGAAAGAAAGAAGAAACAGTGGTTATTGGTGTTATCTGCTATAAAATGTTTACTTTTAAGCAATTAATTACTCCACTTTTGACACTTTTATAGTGTTTACTTGGTAATTTGTAGTTGATAAAATGTTCTAGTTGTTTGATTAGACATTAATGGAATCTTTTCAAATATTGTAGAAAAAGCTAGTTTCTTTATTTATTTATTTAGAAGTTGACAGAAAATTTGAGAGATATCTCAATTATGAAATTTTATATAAATAGAGGAAGTCTCTTGTAAATGAGTTCAGTCTTGTTTTGAAATTTGTCATGATAAACAAGTGTGACAGTTGTAGTTCAGTTATTGTTCTATGTTGATAAGTGGCAGTAGTGACAGTTTGCATTAATACAAACAGTGAAATCCCATTGGCGCTTTTACAAACCATGCAATGAACTTTTGTTGTGACAATTCTGATAATTCTCTTGACAGTTCAATAGTGATAATTCTTTTACCTTTGCCTGTATTATGGACTTGTGCTATGTGAGTTAATGGTTCTTCCTCGACGTTTCTTTTTTAATGTTATTGGACAGTTTATTGTACAGTTATTATTTAATATTAGATCGGCCTTTTGACATTTAGTGATTGATTTTTGTACAGTTTATTGAAAACTCATTATCAGTTGAACAATATCGCTTTATCTGTTTTTAATTGCTTATTTTTGTGTAAGAAATTACTGAACAGTGTGAGTTGTGAATTATTTGTGTTAATAAAGTGCGAGTGATAAATTTAAGTGTTGCCAGCATTATTTTAGACATAGAACCTGTAACAATTGGTGTCAGAAGTGGGATTTTTTATTTTGATTAAAGAATAGCTGGCAAAATTACATTGTGCGACTTTAAAGTGGCCGATCTCAAACGTGAATTAGAGGACCGTGATCTAGAAACATCTGGAAAGAAGTCTACTCTACAAGACCGTCTTCGTGATGCGTTATTGGCGGAAGGAGAAGACCCAGCTACCTACCTCTTCGAGACTTCAGATACGAAACTGATTTCATCATTCACATCAATGAAGGACGAGCTACAAGAGAATATTTCATCCATGGAGGGCAAACTACAAGGAAATATTCAGGATATGCAGGAGAATATTTCATCCATGGAAGGTAAGCTACAAGAAAATATTTCATCCATGGAAGGTAAGCTACAAGAGAATATTTAATCTATGAAAGGCGAGCTTCAAGAAAATATTAACTCATTACAAGAAGCCATGGAAGAAAAGGTGAAAAATCTTGCTGATTCTATGAATCAAGAAGTCACTAAAGTGAAGGAAGACTTGAAAACCATGGAAGGCAGACTGCAGGGTGACTTGAAAACCATTGATAATCGACTACAGGAAGATTTCAAAACCATGGAAGGTCGACTGCAGGAAGATTTGAAAACCATGGAAAATCGACTTGAGCAGCTGGAGTATGGTGCTGGAACTTCAAGCAGCAACCAAGAAGTAAGTAAATCTTCTAGTTTTCCAGAAATAGTTATCTCAGATAAGTCAATGATGGCAGCAAATGAGGAAGATCTTAAAAAACAGCCAGTAGTTATACCTCAGCACACTGGACTGCCTACCTACGATGGAAAGACACCTCTAGAAGACTACCAAACACTTTTTGAGTCTGCAGCTGAGTTCCAGGGGTGGTCACCAGCAACAAAGGCCTACGTCCTGAGGATGAATCTCCGAGGTGAAGCCTTGGCAATTGTTCACTCAATACCATCAGCTGAGAAGTGGAGTTTCAGTGAGCTGTGGAGACGACTGGAGATGCGATTTGGCAACAAACACCTAGAACAGTTGTACCGATCTCAGCTCAATAATAGGGTGCAGAGGCCCAATGAATCCCTACAAGAATTTGAGGCTGACATCGCTTGACTTGTTAGGACTGCATATCCATCTGCTGATGACAACACATACGAAAGTCTTGCAGTAGAAAATTTTTTGAATGGATTGAGAATACCAGAGACCCAACAGTCCATCAAACTGGCTAGACCCAAGACATTAAATGATGCTTTGGCCCAGGAATTGGAGTTTGAAGCAGTTTGGCAGTCAGTACCAGGCCATTCTAAGGTACAGGCTATGGAGTCTGAAGTCATGGATGCAAGCACAATCCAGAAGATAGTTGAACAGGTTCTGGAAAAGTTGAGATCCAGGAAGAAGGAGGTTCGATGCTGGGCATGTGGAAAAATTGGACATGTTAGAAGCAAGTGTACCACCAAACCAGGTGAGAAGAAGGAGCAGGTAAACTAAAGAGAGTTGATAGGGAGGGGCAGCTGTCAACCTACAAGCAGAAGACCCCAGTAAGACAAGCAGAGGTGGCATCTCTTGCTGGCAGCAGAAGTAGTTTGTATATAGATGGCATTGTGGATGGACAAGCAAGACAACTACTTATTGACACAGGAGCTACAATGACCATCCTGAATAGGAGCACAGTCTGTGATGAGAAGAAAATTAATTCAACAAGGTGGACACTCCATACAGCTACAGGGGATTTGGCTAGTTTTTGGTGAGACAGCTGCTAACCTCCTTATTGGTGGCAGTAACTTCAAGCATCAAGTGTTAGTGGCAGATATACAAGATGTTATACTTGGGATGGATTTTTTCAACAAGTTTGGTCTCAAGTTGTACTTGAATAAGAAAACTGTTGTAATTGGGGAAGAAGAGGTCATACTTCACCCAGGGAAGCCAAGCAGTAGCAGAGTATTGTTACTCACCGACATCACCCTACCAGCAAGAAGCCAGGTTGTGGCCTATGGGAGAATACAGGATGACATGGAGGAAGGGCAGAGTGCACTATTGGAACCAGCAGGACAAGAGGGCAACTTATATCAAGGAGTCTTAGTGGCAAGAACTTTATTTTGGACCAGCAACAAGTTCCCAGTATGCATCATGAATGTTAATGACTACAAGATCACTTTAAAAGGAGGAAGCATGCTTGGACACTGTTCAACAGCCTCATCAGTGGTGAGACAGATCCAGAAGTCTCAGCAAGTGAACCAAGGACTTCCAAAGGAACTTCAGGAATTCACTTCTACCACCTGCAAGAACCTTACAGCCAAAGTGAAAGACTTCATCACCAGATACCAGGACGTCTTCGAAATTGGGGCAGGTCCAAAAGGAAGAGCAAATATTGTACAGCATGCAATAGATACTGGTGATGCTAGGCCCATACGTCAAAATCCAAGGAGATTGCCATTAGCAAAGAGGGAGGAAGCCAGGAAAGTCATCAAGGAAATGGAAGAAGATGATGTCATAGAACCTTCAAACAGTCCTTGGGTTTCTCCAGTGGTGCTGGTGAAGAAGAAAGATGGGTTGTTGAGATTCTGCATAGATTATCGATTGCTGAATAATGTCACCAATAAGGACAGTTATCCTCTGCCAAGGATTGATGACACATTAGACAGCCTTGAGGGATGTAAACTATTCTCAACACTAGACCTCAAGAGTGGGTATTGGCAAGTGGGCATGAAGCCAGGGGATAAAGAAAAGACTGCTTTCTCAATAGGTGAAGGTATTTGGCAGTTCAAGGTAATTCCATTTGGGCTGTGTAATGCTCCAGCTACATTCGAGAGGCTAATGGAGAGTGTGTTGAGAGGATTGTCTTGGGAGACCTGTTTAGTTTACCTGGATGACATAATTGTTTTGGGAAAGTCCTTCAGTCATCATCTACACAACCTGGAGCAAGTATTCCAGAGGCTGAGGCAGGCGAATCTGAGACTGAATCCAAAGAAGTACAACCTGTTCAGAAGACAAGTCAACTATCTGGAACATGTTGTGTCTGATGCTGGAGTTGCCCCAGACCCAGAGAAAATAGAGGCTGTAACCAAGTGGCCAGTTCCACATGACAAGCATGAAGTGAGAAGCTTTCTTGGTCTGTGCACTTATTATAGGCGGTTTGTGAAGGGTTTCTCCAACATTGCTAAAGCTCTGACCAAGTTGACTGAGGACAAGAGCAGCTTTGTTTGGGATGAGAACTGTCAACATGCATTTGATGAGCTGAGGCAAGCACTGGTTGATGCCCCCATCCTTAGTTACCCTAAGGCAGAAGGGAAATTCATCCTGGATACAGATGCTAGTAATGTGGCCATCAGAGGAGTACTTTCTCAGGAGCAGGAAGGAGTGGAAAAGGTAATTGGATATTTTAGCAAAGTTCTGTCAAAACCTGAGTGCAACTACTGTGTCACCCGACAGGAGCTTCTAGCAGTGGTTAAGGCTGTTGGACACTTCCACAAATATCTTTATGGAAGACATTTTCTCCTGAGGACAGACCATGCAGCACTGGAGTGGCTACTCCGGTTCAAAACTCCTGAAGGAGAAGTGGCATGCTGGATTGAACGACTCTAGGAGTATGATTTTGAATCAGTTCATCAAGCAGGGATCAGTCATGGAAATGCAGATGCTCTTTCAAGGAGACCCTGTGAAGAAGATTGTAAGCACTGTTCCCACCATGACCACAAGGAAGGCATCTTGACAAGAACGACTGTAATTGCTGATCTTTGGGAGAGCAACAAGCTGCAGGAAGACCAGATAAGAGATCCTGACTTGAAGCACCTCTGGGATTGGAAACATTCAGGACATGGAAGACCAACTTGGCAGGAAATAGCACCTCTATCTCAAAGTGTCAAGACCTATTGGGCACAGTGGGACTCTATTATTGAAAATGATGGTGTCCTTAAGAGGGTGATTGAAAATGCAGCAGGGGACCAGAAGAGGCTACAAGTGATTGTCCCAAACAACCGCATACCTGAAGTACTGAGGAGTTTACATGATGGCAGTTCTGGTGGTCATTTTGGACTTAACAAAACATTAGAAAAAGTCAGAGAAAGGTTCTACTGGCCTAACTTGAAGGAGGACATCAGAGATTGGTGTAGGAAATGTACAACTTTTGCAGCAGCCAATAGTCCACAAAGGAAGAGAAGGGCACCAATGAAGACCTATAATGTTTGGGCACCATTTGAGCATGTGGCCATTGATATTGCTGGACCATTTCCCACAACCAATGATGGAAACAAATACATCCTAGTAGCCATGGATTATTTTAGTAAATGGGTTGAAGCATATACCTTACCTAACCAGGAAGCAGTCACAGTGGCTGATGTGTTGATGAAGCAGTTCTTTAGTCGTTTTGGTGTGCCATTGGAGCTGCACTCAGATCAAGGGAGAAACTTTGAGTCAGAAGTGTTCAGCAGAGTGTGTGAGTTGATGGGCATCAGGAAGACACGGATCATTCCACTGCACCCACAGTCAGATGGCATGGTAGAGAGAATGAACAGGACCATGCAGCAATATCTGAGTAGAGTGGTTTCAGACAATCAGCATGATTGGGATCAACATCTCCATTTCTTTTTGATGGCATATCGTAGCTCCATTAATGAATCTACAAGGGAAACACCTACTCACATCATCTTTGGTAGAGATCTACGGCTACCCTGTGATCTTCAGTTTGGAAGCAAGCCTGGTGAGACATTCGAGGAGGAAGACTACATCACCCAACTAAGGAAACACATGAATGAGACTCATGAGAAAGTCTGCACCAATCTTGATGAAGCAAGCCTTAAGATGAAGGAGCGGTATGACATCAAAGCTGACCAAGGTGGATACCAAGCAGGAGACCTAGTTTGGTTATACAACCCAAGGAAGATTCATGGCTACTCTCCAAAACTTCAAGATCAGTGGGAAGGACCATTTGAAGTTGTGACTAGGATCAATGATGTGGTATACCGGATAAGAAAACCTCCAAGAGGGAAGCCAAGAATAGTGTATTTCAATTGTTTGACTCCATTCCATGGTAGCAATGGTGCTGAGGAAGAACTCACAGCTCAGGTTTAGCATACTATATCACCAGAGAAGTCTACTGATGATTGCAGTTCAAGAACAGTTGGGAAAATGATCCAGACAAGTGAAAGGGATCTGTTCACCCTGCCCAAGGAGTATGCACTGGCACATTGTGTCACCAGCAACTTAGCAGAATCTCAAGGCATTGCTACAGTCTTCAGGAAGAAGTTTGGTGGTCTTGGAGACCTGGAACAACAAGGACCCATGGAAGGAAATGTTCTTCATCTGCAGCAGCATGGTCAACATCTCTTCTACCTGGTGACTAAGGGACAGCCTGAGATGAAGGCATCATATGACACATTGTGGACTTGCTTGGTACAGCTGAGGAACAAAATGCAGCAACTAGGAGTAAGGAAACTTGGCATACCATGGCTTGGAAGCAGATATGATGGCCTGGATTGGACAATTGTGAAGCCAATGCTGGAGGAGGTGTTCAAATCCACTGGTGTCCAGATTACCATCTGCATCTACAACCCTTGGAAGACCAATGAGGAACCAGCCAGAAACCAGACCCAATCTAAACTAGCATAAGTGCTTTTGTTCTGGGACAGAACAATCTCTTAAGGTGGGGGTAGTGTAGCAAATGTGAAATTGGAGAGAATAGAAAGAAAGAAGAAACAGTGGTTATTGGTGTTATCTGCTATAAAATGTTTACTTTTAAGCAATTAATTACTCCACTTTTGACACTTTTATAGTGTTTACTTGGTAATTTGTAGTTGATAAAATGTTCTAGTTGTTTGATTAGACATTAATGGAATCTTTTCAAATATTGTAGAAAAAGCTAGTTTCTTTATTTATTTATTTAGAAGTTGACAGAAAATTTGAGAGATATCTCAATTATGAAATTTTATATAAATAGAGGAAGTCTCTTGTAAATGAGTTCAGTCTTGTTTTGAAATTTGTCATGATAAACAAGTGTGACAGTTGTAGTTCAGTTATTGTTCTATGTTGATAAGTGGCAGTAGTGACAGTTTGCATTAATACAAACAGTGAAATCCCATTGGCGCTTTTACAAACCATGCAATGAACTTTTGTTGTGACAATTCTGATAATTCTCTTGACAGTTCAATAGTGATAATTCTTTTACCTTTGCCTGTATTATGGACTTGTGCTATGTGAGTTAATGGTTCTTCCTCGACGTTTCTTTTTTAATGTTATTGGACAGTTTATTGTACAGTTATTATTTAATATTAGATCGGCCTTTTGACATTTAGTGATTGATTTTTGTACAGTTTATTGAAAACTCATTATCAGTTGAACAATATCGCTTTATCTGTTTTTAATTGCTTATTTTTGTGTAAGAAATTACTGAACAGTGTGAGTTGTGAATTATTTGTGTTAATAAAGTGCGAGTGATAAATTTAAGTGTTGCCAGCATTATTTTAGACATAGAACCTGTAACAATTGGTGTCAGAAGTGGGATTTTTTATTTTGATTAAAGAATAGCTGGCAAAATTACATTGTGCGACTTTAAAGTGGCCGATCTCAAACGTGAATTAGAGGACCGTGATCTAGAAACATCTGGAAAGAAGTCTACTCTACAAGACCGTCTTCGTGATGCGTTATTGGTGGAAGGAGAAGACCCAGCTACCTGTGCGAGTGATAAATTTAAGTGTTGCCAGCATTATTATAGACATAGACCCCATAACAATAATTTACTTACTCTGTAGGCCAAGCGCTTTCGAATCTTTGAGATCCATTTTCAGAGGCGTGTGTTCTTTGATCATTGATGTCAGTATTTAGGTTAGAAGAATTGTGGTTTTTGTAAAATGTGATCAAAATGTTTGTGTGATTTAAAATTTAGTTTGTTCGTTGAGGATGTTTTGTTTATTGTGTGTGGTGTGTTGTACAAACACTTGTTGAGGATGTTTTGTTTATTGTGTGTGGTGTGTTGTACTAACACACCACACACAATAAACAAAACATCCTCAACGAACAACTAAATTTTAAATCACACAAACCTTTTGATCACATTTTACAAAAACCTCAATTCTTATAACCTAAATACTGCATCGATGATCAAGGAACACACGCCTCTGAAAATGGATCTCAAAGATTCGAAAGTGCTCGGCCAACAGAGTAAGTAAATTATACTTATTCTTAATGAATATTTGACTGCAAGTCGTTAAATTCACATAAAAAGTTAATAATTATTAGCCCCCTATTAAAATTTATGGTCAGAAACCATCCCCAATATTCACACAACATATTCCGAAAGTTTCATGCCAATCTGTCAAGTAGTTTTGAAGTCTATTTGAAGTCTATAGGGAACATACATACATACATCCAGACTATATATAGAAGATTCATCAAATTAGCAAATCAATATGATCAATATAGCATCCAAACCAAAGTATCTAAAAATCTACCTGTAAGAAAAGTTGATAAACTAAGTAAAATTCTACAACTCTCTATTTAACATAGAATATTGTCTTTAGGAAAATTATAATAGGGAAAGGCTTCTTAAAAGTGAAATTACTTTTGATACGTCATTTTAATGTGGTACCTTTCAGAACTTACACTGAAAAATTACTTTGAAGAATATTGTTCAATTTTTTTTTAAACTAACGATCACAAAAACAGTTTACTCCATCTCATGATTGAAACTATTTAACCTTATTCCTATGACTCCATAACTTCAACTAAATTACTTACAATGTTTATATGAACAAAAATGTGATACTGTATTCTTCTTTAAATCCTATTTGAACAAAATTGAAATTAATACATCAATGAATGCTCTTTTTTGTTATATTGGGCCGATTTCTGCAAAACTTGGATGGGGCAACCGCTGAATGATGCTCTATCATTTAGAAAAAAATATCGAAATTGGTTCAAAAGTGTTCAAATAATTGATGTACAAACATACGAAAAACAAAAAAAAAACAGGTCAAATTGAGAATGAGAACCTCCTTCTATTTTTGGAAGTCGGTTAAAAATCAAATATTCCTTATCCTCTCCATACTACAAAGGTAGAACACACAGGAATTTAATGTTGGAAAATTTTCAGAAAATAAACAAAAAAATTCATTAAATTATGAGTTTGAATCTTAAACTTCATATTTGAGATGGTTGTCAGGTCTAAACCAGTAGAATGTACTCTATTTGTGGAGTTCTAGAAGTTCTCTTAGTGAAGAATCTATTTTGTGAAGTTTTCTCTATGTTTAATTATATATTTGAGCAGGCTTTTAAAATAGAATTATCTTGATGTGAACTTTGAATTCAACAAATAGTGATTCAATTGAAAATAACCTTGATTTATTTAATATTGTTTCAATTATTTTTATTTTGCATAATGAATAAATTACTAATGTGAGTGTCATAGGCCCAAACAACTATACCATACGCATTTAATACAAATGTGAATAATGTATGAGTGGTAGAGAGAACCTTGAGTACTAACTTCGCCCTTAATTAAGGCTGATCAATCAATCACTCTGTTGGGTTGATGAGAAGCAGAACTATCACAAAGTGAGGTCTATTTACAAGGGTATTCTAAAAGATTTCAAGACTTATGAAGTCCGTGAAATACATCACAATAAAATAGAATCGTCCCCTTTATTTTTCATTGTACAGTTAGCAATCAGTAATATTTTTATAAAAGAGCCAAGCGAATGTTAAATTGAATGTATTTTGGAACATTGAACTTTTATTCGATGCAATGTGTTTTCATAGATGCGCGCTAAGCAAATATTTATTTATTCATTTATTACACAAAACACAATCAAGTAAAGATACAACACTACTGCTTTCATTACAAATTTTCAACTGAGAAATCCAAATTTTAGGTTATGTCCAAGTTAAACTAGAAATTTAATTTTGAAGTACAATTACTATATTAATTTATGATAGAGCTTTCATTTCGCCCAAATTGGTGTAGATTGATTGAAAATATTTAATTAAAAAAAAACCACTTGGATCAAGTCATAAAGTTGTATTAAGGTATAAAATTATATATCAAAACATTATAAAACGCGAATCATATCATGTACATGAATTGACTATACAGATGATAAATCACACTTGCCTTAATTGTACTTCCGATTTAGGTGATCCCTTGTTGTATTGCGTAATCTGCAGGTTTACTTGTTCCAATAGTTGAACGCTAGGAATATCATTCCATGTATCATTTGAAACAGCCTCCGTGTCATTGTCATAGTACCAGCTCTCATTTTCACTAATCATACTTCTATCATCTCCTAGAATAACATTTACAATAAGTAGATCAATATTATTACACTGTAATAAATAAATATCGTAACGGATAGCCTTCGACTGACAACCGATTTCCAAAATGACTCATTAACAACATTCATGGTTTGATAACGTAAAGAATATAATTATTACATATTACAGACAATACTTTGAAATGTTATTTTGTCAATTACTTTCTTTGTGGAATATTGATACTTTTTACTGACAAAAAAAGATAGAACAAAAAATTGCAACTTTGAGCGCCTAATTAGAACTATAGAACATACTAAGAAATAGAGTAAACTATAGACCGCCTGGATTTAATGTTAGGCGCAACTTTGAGCGCTCAACATTCCAATAGCTCAATAGATGAAAGACGAAGTTCACAGTTTTAATTGCACAAATCAACATGATTTCAATTCATACAGGGATGTTTCTATTGGCTTATGGTAGGTTCGAAAAGAGTACTTTTTATAAATTATAAAATTAATTACTTATTAAGTATCAATAATTAAACAAAATGAGTTCATTTTTAACAAAAATACTGATATGTTAATCATAATTTACAGTTTTTTTTCTTTCACTCTCTCTCTCTCATCACTTAGATTGTCATTACCATAGTTAATATCATTAAGATCATACAAATGAGATGTTGCACAAAAAAATAGCATTATCTGAGTTTACTATAGTATATATACAATATATACAATAATAATCACATATATACTATTATACTGTACATATGTGATCTTGATAAGGACGTGATATCGCCGAGATTGCACAGGACTTATTCAACAACAAATCCTTTCTATGTGGCTCACATTCACAGTAACAAAATTCCTCGTCACCTAAGACAAACTGGCATTACAAGAAATGTGTAGAAGGGTAGAGTTGTGAAATGGCTTCACGAAATTGGTAGAGCCAATTCAGAGGCATTAATTGCATCCATATATAGGTAAGCTATTGATCTACATGCTGCTCAATCAATACTTTTATATTTCGAATTTATTACTCTCTTACTCTTTTCAATGGATTTTTTGTTTTTTACTTACATTAAAACCGCTCTATTTACACCAATTGTTCCAGTATATTATTATATTCATATCCATAGTGCATATTATCCAGACCAATAAAAAATATTTTGATGAATATATTATTATTGCTTGTTATTGGGTTTTTGTTTTTGCAGAAACAATGATTTCTTATGACTGGTGCTGAAATGATGTGTCGAAAATTGGTTTTTCCTCTTTTTTGATTGGTGGTCGTTCTCTGTGCTTGTCCATATTCAGTCTATGATTGCGATTCTCTTTTATTCTTCCTTTTCATTCATCTTTCTCATCTTCTTCTTCTTCAATCTTCCATCTTCACTCTCTGCTTACGATTCTCTTCTATTCTTCCCATTCCTTTATCTTTCTCATCTTCTATTTCAATATTTTCTTCTTCCTACTTTCTTCTATTCTATTTTTTCTTCTCATATTTATTCTTATTTCTATTGTATGTTAAGTATGTAGTTTTTTTAATATATATTTACATACAATTTATATACACTATAGCACAAATATGAGACTCATTCTCGCGCACAGGCTGCTTTTGCCCATGCGGGTCTTATTATTTCTTTGTATTATTAAAAAATAATTGTGTCGTATGTACTAAAGTTGAAATAAAAGAAATTTGAATTTGAATTTGATAATTTTGTTTTTAACCATTCATATGCATAATTTGTAAATTTACATGAAAATGTTCATTTATTACACCATTGAGATAATCCAATATAATCTCGCTTTCTCTCTCTCTCTCTCTCTCTCTCCTTTTCTCTCTCTCTCTAAGGTCAAGTGTTGATGAGAAGGATATTCTTGAATATCCTCTTCCAAGAATGGACATTTATATGTTCAAACTTCGCCGTTTCATGTAGATACATCACAATCATATTATCGTTATCAAATTGCATATTATACTGTATACATATCGTTGATTAATTCTTTAGTTTAGATTTGTAAAATTCATAGAACAAAAATTACAGTACTTATATATTTTTAACTATCATAATCTAGAATCTAAGACTGTGCATTTTGTAATCTACATGAATAAAGTAAATAATCTAATCTAAATAATCTAATCTCTCTCTCTCTCTCTCTCCCCGTTGCAGTCGGGGAAATCAGGTCTGAATCAAGAAATGTTTTACAGGGAGTACCACAAGGTTCCATTCTAGGCCCACTTCTTTTTACTCTCTATGCAAATGACATCCCTTCCTCAATTCAGTCTTGCAAGTACCATACTTATGCTGATGATCTACAGATCTACCTTAGTTGCCCTGTTACTAAACTGAACGAGACTATAGGAATCATTAATGATGATGTTGCAAGAATAACTGATTGGACAAAGAGGAATGGTCTGAAACTCAATCCTAATAAGACTCAAGCAATCATAGTAGGATATTCACGACTCATCAATCAAATTGACTTCAACTCAGTTCCTAAAATACATGTTGATGGACAGTTAGTGCCTTACTATGACTCTGTAAAAAACTTAGGTATAACCATGACAAACACTCTTGACTGGACAGAACATGTTAGTGGAACTTGTAAAAAGGTATTTGCTGCTATGCATTCTTTGAAAAAGATGCAAGATTCTCTTCCTAGACATATCCGACTTTTGTTGGTGAGATCTCTCATCTTTCCATACTTTTCATATTGCAATGCTGTTATCAATGACATGACTGTTTCTCTAAGTGAAAGATTACAACGCAGCTTAAATTACTGTTTTCGCTTTGTTTACTCACTTCAAAGACATGAGCATATAACTCATTATTATATACAAAGCTCTACCCTCAAACTACCGGAACAAAGACTTATTCGGATATCAAAACTGGTAAATGACATATTGAAATATGGTAATCCGAAATATTTCAAAAATAATTTTAAATTTGTAGCAGATGGAAGAGCCAATAGTGTAACAACCACAAGAGGAGGTGGTAGAACTTTAAGAATTCCAAACCACCGTACAGCAATTTACAACAAATCATTTGTTGTAAGTGGTTGTCGAATATGGAATTCACTCCCAACTGCAATAAGGAATTTGGAGAGCCGGACAGGTTTTGCTTCTTCACTGAGGAAGCATTTTCTTGAGCGGATGTCTATGGTTGTTCAGCCCTAGAGTGATGGCGTGGGAAATTTTGGCAAAACCCTGTTAGTTATAAGTTTTTTTTTTCCTTTATTAGTTCATTCTATTTTATTTTATTATTATTCTATTTTATTTTCTTTTTTTAATATTATTAAAATTTATTTAATTTCATAATGTGTAGACACTATCAGGTAGAATTTATAGGTTAAGTGTAAGAGAGGGACACCGTCCCTAACTTCGCCTTTTCATACAAATGTATCACCAAGCTTTTTTCCTTTTTTTCTGTATATCATATTAATATCATTTTCAGTAATAATTTCATGTTTGTATATAGTTAAAAGTTTATGTAATAAGTAACTGATAATGTTTTATGTAATAATACTTGGTGATGCCTATATATTGTATTTTATACTAGTAACTGTCCAACTATTATTTGCATGAATAAAGAAATCAATCAATCAAAATCAATCAATCTCCTTTTCTTTCTCTCTCTGCTTTTCTTTCTCTCTCTCTCTCATGTGATTTCCTATTGTGATCTGATTCCTATTTTGCAGATAATGCCATACAATAGAATTTCGATATGAAACACATGGAAGGGGATGATTTGATATTAGGGTTTCAGGGTCCATAGGCATACACCAATGTAGTGTAGAGGTTAGCTAAGCTGACTTTTATCTAGAAGGTCCCGTGTTCGATTCCAAAACTAGCACTGGAATTTCTGTATCAACATGTTCACCTCATTAGCCGCGCACAAGTCCCTAGCTCATGGCAGTCGACCACAACAAAATTTAATGATCTCACATCCTCATATTCACCACATATCCCAAACATGCAACATTTGGAGGAGAAAACTTGACAGTTAGTTACAATTAGTTACCATGCGATCATGGTTAATTTCATGGACTAAGTTGCTCTTGAATAGCTCTTGAATAGGCGGACTATAAGTCTTCTCTACCATTCTACCTTAAGAGCAGGTGATTTGATATCAATGTGGTATGATTTAATAAAATGTTGTTGTAATGATGAGAGAAAGTAAAACATTGAAGAGTTATTATTAGCAGCTGCATTATTTTAAAAGTTTCCTTTGTCCGTTAACCCATTGCCAGTAAAAACATTCAAAAATACTTTCAGCTGAATGGCTTAAATACGTAACATTCAACACATGAATATCTGAAATTAATGATTTTTAGCTGAATGTCTTAGACATAGCATTCCATTCAATACTTGAATATTTGAAATGTAATGATTTTATAAGTGTTATGACTTGATTTTGAAACTGATTGAATTAGTTTACTAACTTTTCAGTCTATTTTTTAGAATAATATTTTTACTCAAACTCAAATGTTAAAAGACTGTCAATGCCCACTGCAATCTTGGGATATTCAATGAAAATGATCTGATTAATTACAAAACTAGAAAATATTATTAAACTGGCAGTGTGGATTTACCAGGAATCGGCTGAGTAGAATAAGGTAGACGGAGAGGAGGAAATAGTGGGTCTTGACTCATGTAGCCACTGTCACCAACTCGGCTGCCCAAAGTAGTTACATCATCGACACCTTTCACCCTCTCCTCAATCGTAGGAGAAGATCGCAGCGACGACCCTACAACAAAATCATATCATTAATATTGGTAACAAAAACTTAGTAATTTTGATGACCTAAACTGACTCTTAGTAATTTATTAAATCAAAATAATAGTTACTGTTACGGGTTCTGTGTCTAAAATAACGCTGGCAACACTTAAATTTATCACTCGCACTTTATTTACACAAATAATCACAACACTCACTGATCAGTAATGTCTTACAGAAAAATAAGCAATTAAAAACAGATAAATCGATATTGTTCAACTAATAAAGAGATTTCAATAAACTACAAAAATCAATCACTAAAAGTTGAAAGGCCGATCTAATATTAAATAATAACTGCAAAATAAACTGTCCAATAATATTCAAAAAGAAATGTCGAGGAAGAACAATTAACTTACGTAGCACTAGTCCGTAATACAATAAAAACTATTTAGTAGCTCACTGGTATGAATTAAACTGGAAAACCAATTATCACTATAAGCACATAGAAAAACGTATCACTATATATAGGCACAATATATAGAACTGACACAACATGTTTATCACAACGAATTTCAAACAAGACTGAACTAATTTACAAAAGTCTCCCTCTATTTATATAATTTTCCACAATTGAGATATCTCTGGATTTTTCTATCATCTTCTAAATAAATAAATAAGGAAACTTGCACTTTCCACAATATTCGATAAGATTCCATTAATGTCTAATCAAACAACTAGAACATTCAACAAAGTAAAAAGTAAACACCATAAAAGTGTCAAAAGCAGAGTAATTAATTGCTTAGAAGTAAACATTTACATAGCAGATAACACCGAGAACGACTTCTTTCTCTCAATTCTCACTACAATACTATTAAATACATAGACCAAATCCAGTCTCTGAGCAGGGGAATAATTTTTTATTCCAATTTTATTTTTTGGCATACTCAGAATTCAATCTAACATCAGAAATTGTAAATAAATAAGAATCTCATAAAGTTATTTTATTTTTATTTCAAGGAAATTCAACACATATGGAAAACAATAAGAATGACCAAGATTACACTATCCAATGTACTAAAATTCGAAATGGGACAACTTGCTGCAAGTCATCTGGCCACAAAAACCAAAATTAACACTCGAGTAGGCGCACCCGTCTCCATGTCATGAGTGGATACATATGTACACCATTTTTGTTATGTGCGTTAAGGCGTTTATACACGATCAAATTTTTCACCCAATTCAATAAAATAAAAGAGCTTTAAACTGCTTCGAATATTCAAAGTCCATAAAATTGCTTAAAATCTTGTCCAAGATTAATTGGATGTGATTATTTGGTGAAAAATTTTATCGTATACAAACGCCTTTATTCGTCAATTTTGTCCAATTGAGGCACCTAAAAGCCAAGGGGGGTAAGTGACATTTTTGTCAAAATCGAGATAAGTGCAGAAATGGATAGTTAAAGTACAAGTATATTTGGTGGCAAAGGGATATAAGTGAATCTATGACAGGTGCTGAGATCTAGTGGTCAACGTTTTCACTAAGAAAAAATTCCAACAATTCCTTTGGAAGCCAACGGAGGTATCAGCTGACTTGGAGGCCAATGGAGGCAAGTGCTGCAATTACCTCTGTTGGGCTCTCACAGCTAACGTCTCGTTGTTCAATCACGTTATGGATGATTCAGAAAGTATTGAAGATAACCTTTTCGATGATGGTAAGTTGAATATTTATTCATTATCTATTTATTTAATTCAATGAAAAAAATACGTAGTGAAAGAAAACAGGCATAGCCCTTACTATTTCCAACACAATTTTTAAAAATATAATCCGAATTTTTAGGTTATGTCCAAATTTCTATTAATGCCAATGTTTTTTCCACTCCAAGAAGGATCCGGAAGAAATTAATATGCAATTTGATACTAAGATACCTTTTCAGAGCTATTAGAATCTATGAAATTCATAAGCCAAGTTAATCAGAATAAGTTGAATGATGTAATGGATTTTGGAGGATCAAGATGAGCTCTAAATTTGTTGTAAGGTTTATTCATCTGGTGGCCAGTGTTAAATTGCTATTTTGATGCCTGTATATTGTCAATAACTAATGAAGGTGTGTTATTTTCAGACAGTGATGAGGACGAAACATATCAACCTGGAGATGAAGTTGATGCAAGGAGACAGAAAAGAAAATTGCCTTTTACACAAGATTCTCATGAAGGTAATAAGATACCCTCTTGAATAACTTATAGTCTATTATTAGTGCTGTTCAATAATATTGTTTGTATTTTATTCATCCATTCAGAGACAAATACACAATCATGAAACAATAGTAAAAGGGAAAATAGGCCTTACCATCTCAATCCCAATTTTGATGACAGATTTAGTTCAAAAATGTTTATGGTATGTTTCTTGAGCCCTTTTAAACAAAGATATTTCTATGCCACAATAATCACCAGGAAATTTCGAATTTAGAATGGAAATAGAAGAAAATTCACTCCAATCATTGGTTAAAAACTTGAAAAATATTGTTAAACTTGAAAATTTTTGAGCCACAATAAAAATAATTAATATAAAATAATTTTATTTTGTATTGTTGGACCTCATTGCACTAATGTTCAAAAATGTTCTTTTGCATTTTGTTGCAGACTTTTCAGGTGAAAGTACAGAGTCAACCAACATGACTAACCATCCAGATTTACCTGAACCTGCCACACCAGCAGCAAAACGTTTACAGAAAAGCAAATCACGGAAGAAGTTAAGGAGGCCGGAATTGTGGAAGAGAAATAAAGCACACACTTCAAGAAACTTGGGACAGACATATACTGACAGAAAAGGACATGTTCATGCTGCTAAAACCTTACAGGAATACACTCATCAGTGCAGGTTTGCATGTAATACTAATGTTCTAGAACCAAAACGTCAGGAAATATTCGACGACTACTGGAAATTGGGTAATTTTGATCTTCAAACTGCTTTCATTTACTCTGCTATTTCTCTTCAAGAGCCAAAACGGAAAAAAGATTTCCATGTGCAAAAACGGAACGTAAGTGTTTTTTACACCCTCAATGACGTAAGAGTATGCAAGGATTTTTTTTGTTTGACTTTAGGTGTGTCCAAAAAAAGACTAGACAACATTGTAGCTAAAAAGAAGCATAGCTTGCACATTGCACCAAAAGACAAAAGAGGCAAAAAAGAACCCAGTAATAAGGTCCCCCAAGAAAAAATTAATTTGGTCAAGGAACACATCAATAGCATCCCCAAATATGTAAGTCATTATACCAGAGCCAGAAATCCTACTCAGAAGTATATGCATTCTAATTTGAACATAACAAAGCTTGTTGATCTATATAAAGATTTTTGTGCAGAAAAAAATGTTGAGCCTGTGTCAGATTCATTCTATAGACATATATTCAATACACACTTCAATATCAAATTCAAAAAACCTCACACTGATACTTGTACAACATGTGACAAGTTGGAAAACATGATAAAATACAACATCAATAACAACACTGGTGATATAGATAACTACAAAATCTCCAAAGAGAAACACATCAGGAAGGCAGAAGCTGCTAAAACAGCAAAATCTGATGCTGTAGATAGATTTAAGGATGATGAAACCACATCAGTAATTTGCTTTGACTTGGAGAAAACTTTGCCAACTCCAAATTTGAGTTGTAGTAGAGTGTTTTATAGTCGACAGCTGTGGACTTACAACTTTTGTGTCCACGATTTAAAAACCAACAAAGGCACCATGTTTATGTGGCATGAAGGTCAGGGAGGTCGAGGTTGCACAGAAATTGCCTCTTGTTTACTGAAATATATTGAAAATTTGTCCCCCAGTGTGAAACATCTTGTAGCATTTAGTGATAATTGTGGGGGACAAAACAAGAGTGCACTTATCATAAGATTTTGGGCATACATAGTTGCTAATACTAAAATAGAATCAGTTGAACACCAGTTTTTTGTGCCCGGTCCAGTGGCGGCGGCTTCATGAGAGCACAATAGCACGTGAACCCCCTACAAAATTGCTACAATAACTATAGTTTCAATTAATACTAGAATGGGCAAAACAGAACTAAGATTACTCATCTATTTATATGATAAGAAGGCACACCAACTGCGATTTAGTTTTGAATTATGCGCCAACGCACCTGAGAGCAATATGACTGAATCATAGCACACTTCAAAGCAGCTCCAAGCGTTCAGCATTTGTTTAAATGATAGCCGGACGAGTCCAGTTGCTTCCCCAGGGAGGGTGTATGCCTATTTACATTAGCTAAATGGGGAGCTGCCTTCGAGTGTGCTCCAATGCTGCCTTGTTGCGGTGTGGCAGATTGGTGACCAGTTGCCCTACCTGTCATCTGCCCGACCTTACCAGTTGACGGACCAAAGAAAACTTTACGATTTAACCTAGCCTGACAATGTTATGAAATGTACGCTTTACTTCTTTCATAAAATTTAGTTTTTGTAGTTTGTTTTGGCTGGGCAACTGACAGGTAGGGCAGTTGGTAGCCCGCCGTTGCAGCACTCTGGCTGTTGTCTTGTCAGTTGTCACGCGGTGTTCGGCTTCGATTTTGAGGTTAATGAAGTGATTGTTTTTAAAAAGAAGAATGGAAGGTTTAAGAAAGTATACATTGAGTGACTTGAAGGAAATTTCGTTTGCCAGTTTATCATTGGAGGATAAAATATTGATTAAAGAAAGTGGTAGGCCAATGTCGCGAGTTGAAATACATCAGACCTCTACATCTAAAACTAGGACTTACAATAGAGATTTTAAAGAACAATTATATGAAAAAACGGCTTTGTGGTTGTGAAAAAACAAACAAACTTTATTGTTTCACATGTTTGTTGTTTGCTTGTGAAAAAGGTGATCTGGCATGGGTTAAAAATGGATTTTATGAGGATGGATTTCATCTACAAACACTGCACTACATAAACTCATTAAAACTAGGATGAGTGGTTTACAAGATCACTATAAGTTTGTGCAACTATATACCTATCATAAATTATTCAATAGAAGTACATATTGTAGGTAGAGAACACTTTTTAATCTTCCCAGTAATATTATATATTGGAATTTCCATTCAAAATGAATGTGCTGCATCTACAGCAAGGTAAAACACAAAAATAGCCTACTTGAAAGATGGGATTTTACAAATTATAATAAATGTGGGTGCATGTTGATTTTGAAATGTGAACCCCCAATGCGTGTTTGCACGAGCCGCCACTGGCCCGGTCACTCCTTCATGGAGTGCGACCAGGATTTTGCAGTTATCGAAAATGCAAAAAAGACATATGAGGCTCAAATATTTGTTCCAGAACACTGGCGACAAGTTGTCTCAAAGGCTAGCAGAAATTTTATGGTTGTTGAAATGGATAAGATTATTGATTCGCTTGAGGAACCTTTCGAAAATTTGCTTGTTTCCAAAGTACCAGGTATACAAAAGATGGTTTGTTTCCGGCTTGAGAAGGAAGATCCTTTCACTTTGAAATACAAAACTTGTTTCAGCAAAAGTGTTCCTTTTGAACTGAAAAGCCTAAGAGCTTCAAAAAAAGGCCGTCCAAAAAAAGGATTGAAGAAAAAAAGTACCACGGAGTGCTCAAGCACATTATTATTTCCTGATCTTGAAAAAGTTGAAAAAATCAACCCCATAAAACCGGCGAAGTTCAAGGATCTCCAGGGGTTACTTGACTTCATTCCGCCGGTTCATCACATTTTCTTCAATCAACTTGCAGTCTCTACTACATCTTCAAAAAATAAAACTACAACTTCTGACAATATCATGAATACTTCTGACAATGCAGCTACTATGGCCGATGAAAATGATGAAGAAAAAATGGAGGACAATATTATGTTCACTGATGAAGATGATGATTAAAAAATAAAGTCATGGTTAACTGACAAATTTGTGAGAGTTTTTATTACAAAAAACCTTAGTAGTTTAGTAAAACCCATGTTTTAATGTTTTATTCTGCCTTTTTGAGTAGAGGCCAAGGGAGGTAAGTGCTGCTTATCATTAGTTTTTTGTTAATAAAAAGCACTAGATAATGTCTACAAGTTCTTATGTTATATTGGAAAAAGTTAACAAAGAGCCATTTGATAGATAAATATGATTGATATAACATTTTGACAAAAAACTGATTTTTGGCATGCTTTGAACTTTGAAGCTGGTTTACCAGAAACTTGTGAAATGTCACTTACCCCCCTTGGCTTTTAGGTGCCTCAATTAAACTATTGTTTCAGCTTTTTTAGGTTAAAATAATTGTTACAAACATGTTTCAATAAACAATGTAACATATATTATGCTATGTGAGGTCCGAGAAAAACACAGTAATTACATAGATTCAACTATTCAAATATTCAAATTTGGCAGTCATAAAGAGATAAAACTATTTCATAAGAGGTCCCGCAGTGTACAGATGTACACCAATATACTACAGTTCTTCTGAATAATTAGTAAGAAATCAATCTTGGAGCAACAAATGCTGCTCCAATCAATGCACTTATCAATAGGTAACGTTGTAAGGAGAAGTTAGATGATCTCTTAAACTTCTCTGTTCAGCAGAAAATAATTCGCTTACATAGCAAATTGCCTGGTGTACACCGCGTGTCAAATGGAGTAGTAAGGGTAGGATAAGAAAAAAGTACAAGAAGAATTATTTTAGAAGATAATTACTCATTCTTATTATTTAGTAGGCCATTTCTATTTAAAAATTATGTGCTATTCCGCTTAAGAGTTTGTTCATTTCCATGTTTTGAAAGTTGTTCAAAATTCTTTTTAATCTTGCATCCGTGTCTCTGTATTTTCGAAGCTTTGACTGTGGCCTCTGTTCAGCAACTAGCCGTATTGTATGGTTGACTGGTTAAATGGTTTATTTTTATTTTATTTATTTATTATTATTATTATTTTTTTTTTTAATTGTTGTTAGCCTGTTATCTTCCGGAGCGTGTTTCAGTGTTGTTCGATATGGGTGCTTTTGAACAGTGGACTCGTTTGCTTTTTTCCTTCCTTCTGACTTTCTCCCTTACTCATACCAATTTCGTTCTCCTTCTTCAAACTCCTCTTCCTTTTTCATCTACTATTTCACTTATCCTAATACATGGCTTTGCCATAGTTGGATAAGTATTGTTTTCCTGCACACCCCACAATGAAGCCACCTATATTTGTAATTGTATGTTATTGTTATTTTTGCTATTGCTTTTTTTTGTAATTTGTGTATGTTTTTGGTGTGTTAAATAAATTGAAATTGAAATTGGAAAAAAAATAAAGATTCATTTATTTATCATGTTCGAATATCATTAGCTAAATATCACAGAAAAGCGGTAACAATGAAATGTAGGGGGAAATCAGTCCTTCTTGTATGAGATGGCCGCGGCAAATTGTCCTAGATCCTAGACCCCTGAAATAATACATACGTATCATGCATACATCGAAGTAGTTCATAGGATGAAATATCTATTGAGATTGCAAAAAAACCAGTATGCATTATTCTATAGCTAAATGTAAACCTCCGTTCTAAATCTTTCAATACGTATCTTTCAAGATGAGAATTTTATGCGTTTGGCAATGCATGATCAAATCTTCTAGAATGTAGATCAATGAATTAAATTCAACTTATTGAATCAGATTGATGATTATTATTATCATCATTATTCTGAGTGTTTTCATCTTGTATCTTTTGACTTTTATTTATCTCATCCGTTCTTCTCAGTTTTTATTGTGTTCACCGTGTTCATGTATTGTCTTCATAGCTATGCACATATAACTCTATTAACATAGAGCAGTAATTGAGTAATAGTTACCAGTGGACAAGCATGAGTAAGTTGGAAATACTATACGATATGATGTATTAGATATTATGATTTCTATATAGATATTTTGCAGTGAAACCATAATGTAAAATTGCAGAAAATCTTTGTAGCTTTTATATGGAATAAAATACATCAAATCAAATAAAGTAGATTCCAATCTGCTGAAATATAATATGAAAGATTAACCCCCCGTTACACAAACGTTCTATCATTATGATGGTTCATCATTCGTAACACTTTTACACCAAGCTACTATGTGAAAGCACATGATTATACCTATATACATGCTAGCATTCATTTGATTTATACATATCTTGAATTGTGGAGCACACACCTAGTATATAATGTATAAAAGTGGAACCATCGTTCACGCGTATGCGCCATCTTGTTATAACTCAACATAACCTAAAACAAGCCTTACATTAATGGCAAATACTAGTCACTACTGCATGTTTTTTTTTATTGCTGATGATGCCCACATGAGTCCGAGACTTGTGCGTGGGTAATGAGGTGAATGATTACACATAAATGCCTGACAGTGGAGCGGGATTCGAACCCACGACCTTTTAGACGACAGCAAGCTGAAGTTGCGAAGCCCCAACCAACTGCACTAAGCGGCCCGCCGCTTATAATTCTAAAAGCTAATCTACTCTCCAAACCAAAAAAATAGGATTATTTATTCACATTATTCAATTTATAACGAATTACAGTATTTAACTAACTTATAAACTATAAATATATTTCATTAACTTTTCATGTGAAATTTAACGACTTGCAGTCAAATATTTGTTAAGAATAAGTATAATAACTCACTTAATCTGGCCGAGTACTTTCGAATCTATGAGATCCATCTTCAGAGGCTCCTAGATCATCATGTCAGTTTTTTGGTTAGAAGAGTTGTGGTTTTTTGTAAAATGTGATCAAAAAGTTTGTGAGATTTAAAATTTAGTTGTTCATTGAGAATGTTTTGTTTATTGTGTGTGGTGTGTTTGTATATTTCAAATTGTTCCAAGGTGTTGAGTTCGTGTCCTTTAGATTTTATGTGTAGATTGTGAAGGTTGGTACTGATGTCAGTAAAAGTGTGTCCAGTTTGAATGATATGGTCGGCAAAATTCGATTCAGCTTTGGATGTCAGGGCTTGAAAGTGTTCCTTGTAACGTTCTTTGAATGTGCGGCCTGTTTGTCCTATGTAGAATTTGTTACAATCAGAGCAGTTTAGTTTGTAGATCCCTGGGAGATCGTACTTGTTTGTGTTCAGTGTGGTTTTGAGTGTAAGTGCATTTTTTATTTTGTTTTTTGTTCTGAATGAGATGGTGTGGCCGGTTTTTTTGAAGATTTTTGCTAGTCTGTGTGATTGTGGATTAATGTATGTCATTGTGATGTATTTTTTGTCAGTGGTGTTGGTGTTCTGTTTTTTGTTTCTTATTTTATGATTGAGTTTGTCAATTAGGTCGTGTTTGTAGCCGTTTTCTTGTGCTAGGTATTTTATTGTATTTAGTTCAGTGTGGTAATTGTCGGTGGATAGCGGTGTGTTGTTGAGTCTGTGTAGCATTGACCTGAATGCTGAGTGTTTGTGTTGTGTTGGATGATTGGAGGTGCTGTGTATTAGGGTATCTGTCATTGTTGGTTTTCGGTGGATGTTGAAGCTGTGTTGTTGGTTTGTGTTCTTTGTAATTGAGAGGTCTAGGAAGTTTAAATTCCGAAGTTTAAATTTCTGATTGTAACAAAATCTACATAGGACAAACAGGCCGCACATTCAAACAACGTTACAAGGAACACTTTCAAGCCCTGACATCCAAAGCTGAATCGAATTTTGCCGACCATATCATTCAAACTGGACACACTTTTACTGACATCAGTACCAACCTTCACATTCTACACATAAAATCTAAAGGACACGAACTCAACACCTTGGAACAATTTGAAATATACAAACACACCACACACAATAAACAAAACATTCTCAATGAACAACTAAATTTTAAATCTCACAAACTTTTTGATCACATTTTACAAAAAACCACAACTCTTCTAACCAAAAAACTGACATGATGATCTAGGAGCCTCTGAAGATGGATCTCATAGATTCGAAAGTACTCGGCCAGATTAAGTGAGTTATTATACTTATTCTTAACAAATATTTGACTGCAAGTCGTTAAATTTCACATGAAAAGTTAATATTAACAACGCAGTTCGTCATGGAACAAGAAAGCCAGGAATATATTTCATGCTCAGCTGATCTCGGAATTTGAAATTTTTTGTTGACTCTGTTGGCTGCATTGTAGTCTAGCTATTATTTCTTGTATAATAGAACAATTTTATACCAAAAAGTGATTAACTTTTATACTGAATGATGTGATGGATAGTAGCCTGGTATAAAAATGTTACGAATGATGAACAATCATAATGATAGGACGTTTGTGCAACCGGGGGTAAGTCTGTAAAAATATATTCTATATAAACGTCTTTATGCTATCCTCTGTCAACAAAACTCTAGGAGAATAAGAGATTGAAAGAGCAGGAGAGGAAGAAAATGAGTAGAGAACTAATGAAGGAGGAGGAGAGGGAGATGACAAAAATAGACTATTAGAGTAATAGAATCGGGCAGCCTGCTGGTAAATTGATAAACAGTTCACCTGATGTGACAGAGCCTTTATGGGTGGCGCTGGCGTTGGCATTGAGCAGTTGTGGGTAAGGCCAGGAGAAGTCAGAGTGCAGATGTCTGAGCGCCAGCACGAATTGTTCGGGGGGGTCGAGGCGAGCAGCGCGCTGTCGCTCCCTGGCCAGCCAGCCGACGAGGGGAAAGTAGAGATGCGCACTCATGCGGCCCAGGTCGCTCAACTGGTGTTGGCACAGCAGGCGGCGCGCGTGCCTCTGAATCATCACATCCATAAAGAACTCCTCGGCTGAATCACTGCCACCGCCACAGCCCGCGCTGCTGCTCACACTCCAATCACTGTTCAATTCAAACACCAGCCATTTTAATTAAAAATACTACAAACGTTAATGCACAATTTACCGATGAAATTTCAACATTGAATTGTTGTAAGGAAATGGTAATAATTTGATGAATAATACAGATGTTTCTGTGGTTAAATTCACGGAGTGGGTCAGAGAGTTGGATGAACAATTACGTCGTTACTTAGCCGCCAAAGTTGACGTCGTTATATAAGCATTGCACACAGCTGATGCCCAGGCGCCAGAGTGCAATTCCATTTATCGGTAAACAGTGAGGCTCCCATGAACTCGACCAATGTTGTGTGTAACTAATTTCAACCAGCTTTGCATGTTTTCATTCTATTACACATTCATATTTTACAGGACTATAATAATAAACAATTCCAATTCATTGCTAATCTAATTTATTTAAATCAACCAGAAATAAATTCGTACGTGGTGATAAGGAGAATGTGAATAAGATATGAGTGGTGATAACTTAGTTCACGAGTACGAACACAGAGAATAGAATTAGGCATTTCCTACTGTGAGTAAGAATCACAGAATATAAAATTATTCTAGTTCAATGCATACCTATCAAATTTTTGTTACAGGCTACGTGGCTGCTAATTTTCACCCATTCATTTTATTACAGGGATTTGTCAAGAAAGTCTTGATTTTAGTCATACTGTACTTGGATGTAGGCAGGAAAATCGAATTGCCAATTTCTCCTAGGTTTACTGGATAGAAATAAACCCACAGCCCCAGTAGGCTAGACTATACTATAAGATAAATTAACAAAATTTGTAATGGGGAAACAAATAATTCATTCACCAGAATGAAAAGTTAGTCGTTCACAAAATGGCTATATCAAGAGAGCAAACAACGCATGCTTTGCACTACAACTTTAAAAGATCGAAGCTGGATAAGGAAGGTAAAAGGAAGAATTCTGGTCAGCTAACAGCATAGTGGAACTTTTTGAAAATGGATGCTACTGAATAACTTCAACAAATTTGATTATATTTTTAAATAAAATAGAAAACACTATGATATTTCCAAATTTGTATCTTTGAACTAAAAAATATTATCTCTTACTACCAATATACCACTACTGCAGACAAGCTTCTACAATGATGAACGGCAGTAATGACGTCATTGTTCATCTACATCTCTGAACAGTCAGCCGCTCAGTCTTGGTTGTGACAACACATGGTATTATTTATTACACACTGGAGTCCTCCTACTTTTCACTACTTGTCAGCCGAAGCCATTCTCGCGATTTGCCAACTATAGCGGCTAATTGTATTAATCTATAGGAAGTTGCTCTATAATTTACTTATCGTTTGATTGAGAATGGCGTGTATGCAGAATGTATCGTGTTTTCATAATTCAATACATGTGGTTGTGACTACCAGTCCTATTCATTATGGGCATGTAAAAATTAAATTTCGTATGTAACAGATTTCGATGTATGTAATAATATAATTTAATCATTTTTCAAACATGTACTTTTCAAAACTAATTGCTATGAGGATCCTCCTAAAAAATCTTGTAGATCTTTTCCTACTAACCGATTGTCTGATTTGCCAATTGGAACCGACTTTTTTCTTCTCTGCGTCGAAATGTCAATGTGATGAGCTGTTGCAGATCCAGACTGAGGCGTATCAACACTCTGAATTTTGGGATTTACAGTTGTACTAAAGCTTCTACCTCGAGAAACCTGTATTTAGTAGAATAAAATTTGTGTTATTAATGATTCTACTGAATTTATAAAAAAATCGAAGGGATCATCTATTCCATCGGTATTCAGTATACAAATTATTAATAAAACATGACAAACAAATTTATTTATTTTTATTTATTTATTTATTTGATGAAATTATTACAATCAAGTAAAAAACTACAGGCATTTGCCTAAAACAGTTAAAATTACAAATTTGTCACATAAATAGTCCAAATTAGGTTATGTCCATAGGTTGTGTTCAAATTTCTGTTTCCATCAAATATTTCCACTAAAAAAAGTAGTCCGACAATAAATGATCAATTTGAATGGTTGATAAAACCGAAAAACACTACATAACACAAATATTTCAAGAATATTGAAATTAAATTGATAATTTTGAGCCGGAAATTCTCACAACCTCTAGGAGCTACTACAGCTGTTTAAATTGATCTCAAATCAACCCCAATCATTTCTTGTCTCATCATAAAAAGTTTCAATGCATTTGTCTGTCTTTAGAATTATTTTCATTTCTAAATTCCATAAACACTTATCTTTTTATTGTTGCTTAAAGTTTCAAGTTGATGAAGTAGGCAATCAAAGTTTCAAATTAAAAGATGATGATGGTTTTAGAGTTCAGAAAATCTTCGGTCATCAAACAGAAAGGTGGGTACAATGTATTAGATAATAATCTTACATCTTATTGAAATATCTCATTTAAATTGAAAAATCGAATCATGATTAATGCGATTGTGTAAATGGTAATTTATTGTAGTAATTTTTCAAATGTAATATTTATTGCAACAGTCAAATTCTCATTACAAAGACAATTGAAGCAGCCAAGACTTTAGAATACCAATTCAACATTTCAACTTTCCATAATTATACTGCAATGAACATGATAAATTCATTGAGCTAAAATTAATGCAGATTGCGGTAGCATAACTTTTTTCAATAAGGAAACAGAGAATCCGTTCAAAAAGTAAAACTGATTGGTAAAGCACGCTATACAGTACTCTTTTCTTTCCTTTTTTTACACTGACAGATGCCATTATTAACTCGATTATCTCGGTCAGACGACAGGTAAAGAGTAACACTTTGAAAACTAGTCTGCCTAATGAGGCTATCCTCATTCTGCTAACACAATTCGCTTCTCATACTCCTCAAATATTAATTTTCATCAACTTAAAATGTAACAACCACCAACGCATAAATGGAATCTAGGCTTTCACTCGTCTCAAAAATAATGAATAATACTTATGTTGTCTCAAAGACATTAATAACATAAGACTCTGCCAATCAAAAGTTTGAGATTGAAAATGATGTGCCAGTTGAAACTATAGTATCTCATGTATTATTAATTAATGTGGATCTGACAAAATCAGTAGTATTCATTATGGATGATATCTATTACAGTATCACTATGAACCATACTAAAAGGATTGATTTATCAAAAGAAAATAATGCTGGCGTATTCAGTATTAGTAAAAGGAAACAACATAAAAATATAGTGTTACCTGCATAGATCCCAGGACCAAAGACAAATCTTCTTCATTTGGAGCTACGGGCGGAGATTGCGGCATCATTCCATATTTTGATGGCATTATGAACGATGTTCTGGGTGATTCTACGTCATTTGGATCTGGCCAAACAATAATAGATAGTCTTTATGGTTTGATTTGTTCAAAATTTCATTTTTTCCACTGATCAATCAATGAAAACGATCACAGTTTGAAGATAAAAAGACGGGATGAAAGCTCAAGAGTTTAAAAAAGACAGATACAATGAGCCTTTCTTGCAGGCCTATACACTCACCCAAATAAATTAGAGAAAGTTTGGCCGTTTAGTTATTTGCCTTCTTTTACAAACTGAAATTTAGGTCTACTTACTCCCCTTCAAAAAGGGTAATAAAAAATAATGGATGAATTATTCACTTCCAATTTCAAGGAGTATATAGCTTACGATTTGAATAAAATTATTAATCTTGATAAAGGTATCCAGTAAATTCATTGTATTGTATAAATAATTAACTAGAAAGTTTTCATTGCCTGATAGTTTCCAGACTTCCAATTTAGTTAATCAGTGAAATAAAGTGTAAGCTACATAATTTTCATTTATAAAAAATCAGTTGACAACATTCTAATAAATTTCTAATTCAACTTGTTAAAGAGAAAATCAGTGAATCAGTCCTACCTATTGCTTTCAAAAAGCGTACAAGATCTTTGGAAAGTTCCCATTTGCCATTCTCAAGCGTGGAGTCTAGAAGCATCGTTGCATACTGCCGGCTTACCGTGGATGATTCCAGATTCTGAAAATTATCATTCATTCAGTGTTGGTTTATATGGTAGATATTGATTTATCAAATTCTAAGCATTGAAGGACAGATTAAAGTGAAAATTGTGTGGTAGAAGTATGAATTAATTACGATATTATTATAGTAATAACATTAATAAAGAACAAACAATATATTTAATATCAAATAATATTCAAGCGTTCCCATTTGCCATTCTCAAGCGTTGAGTCTAGAAGGTAGAAGGAATATTATGAATGAACAAGAAACCCATTTTATCAGGTTTCTGACAAATTGAAGCATTTTAATACAATTTGAAGTTACATTCATCAGAAACTATCTAAACAAAGAGCTTTTCAGATAAAATGGTAGGGATTCTAACCAAACATTTTTTTAAAGTATGATCACAGATTTTGATCATATAAATAAATTAAAAATAATATTTTACAAGTTCAATAAAAAGAGGTTAAATCCTATTACGAGTAAGCTAAAGTTTATTATAAATAGAGAGATGTGCAAATCTACGCTGAAACCCCATTAACGCTAAAACATACGATAATAATTTCAAAGTCACACTTGCTCTGCTACAAAAAACGTGGCCACTTTGCTTCTCATATTTCATATTTGAGCGAAATGAATTAAGTTTTGGCATGTATCAGGCATTAAAACATTCTCTTTGTCATAATAAATTGGCCAAAATATACACGACATAATTCCATATAATTATAATCAGTCAAAATTGAATTAAATACATCGCAAAGCTACCTAGTGAATGTGGGTTACTTTACGATTCCAATACAACCATTTATTTACAACAACTACATGATGTATATCATGGCCGATTCGGCAAACAAAGAGAAACTGTCTTCCAAAGATGTTACACAGAAATATATTTTTTCATAGTTATTTTTAAATATTTCATCCATTTATTAAATTATCTGCATACTTTCTGAACCTTTATATACTGTTCATTGTAAAAACGTTCTCAGAAAAACTGATCTTTTGAGTTGCGGCGGACGCGTTTCGACTATATAGTTATTCCTCAGCTCTTGGTTGCAGACTCGTGTCTAAGAATAGTCATTCTTCAGATCACGTAAATAGATACTTATAACAATAATTAATTTATACTGTATTCTGTATTAAATATCCCTCTCCATTTGGTACAATCATTCTAACCTCTTTGTTGTACTGTTGCACCACATTCCCCTATATAATTATGTGTACAAGTGGCATGTGTGTTATCGTAGTATTTAGCGTTAACGGATTTTTAGTGTAGATTTGCCCAACCTTTCCAATTTATCACCACAGAAATTCCAAAACAACATACGTATTTTATTATACGTATATAGAAAAGCTTGACATGTTCACATGCGGATGGTGAATTCAAGAATGTTGAAAATAAAATTAGAATCATTTTACGAACAAAGCTTGATCACGTAATGAGCGGTTGCACAAGGGAAAACAATCAAAAACAGAACTGGTCTCTCATCATCATAATATTATTCTAATGATATAATTGTACATTTGGCCACAATATCATTGTATTTTGGTGTTGGCTACACTACCAGCTAGTAGCATTGAGAGCCTGTCTACTTTTTTTCACTACTAGCTGGCAGTGTAGCCAACACCAAAATTCAATATTATTGTGACCAAAGCCGACATTTAACCGCGCAGGCTGCCAACATAATACTCCAGATAAGACATATTGAATTTTCTGTGATAACACCAATCTACTGTTTTGATGAAATCTCATTGAATTCTTCTTCTGCTAGTGCCTATTCGTTCCGAATATTGGCGATCAGTCTGACTATGGTTATCCTATTTACAGCCATCCTGAAAAGTTCTGTTGTCATTGAATAACTGTTGGTAATCATCGTATTGGTAATCTTCGTAATCTTCTTTGAAATTTAATGTGAGGGGAGAATTCTGGAAGTTTATTTGTTCTATAATTCGGCTTGGCATGCCGAGCTGCTGAAACACGGTTGGCCTGTAACGTTTCTACTCGCTACTCGCTTAGCTACTAACTCACCCAATGTCATCAATGCTTTAATCACACCAGCCGGGTAAATTTGACTTAAAAAATCAGCTGTTGGCTTCAAAGAAGTATATGCCTTCGTGTACTTTGAAATTGTTGAGCTCGGTCTCATGGTCAGCTGATGTAACTTAGCCTTAAAGTGTGGCTAGCGACGGAGACTGCAGTGGCTCTGTATAATAAGGGCCTTAAATACAGGAAAAATTATACAGTTTGGGGGTGATACTGTACAATATAGATCGCACGTCGGACGCAAGCACCTGATCCCAATGGACTGGCAAAATATTGCACTATTCGTACTCATCATTGCACGCTGCATATTCTACATAACACTCAATATAATCTGAACACGATTCAATAAAATTGCACAACCTCCATTATTGAGTAGCAAGGTATTTTAAGTTGTGGAATGCTTCAATAATAAATTCTGCAATACAATAGAATAATATTGTAGGCCTACGAACCGGGTATCTTGAATTGCAAGTCTTTTAATTAGCGTGGTTGTTCATTTTATAGCAACATGAAATTTTTTTCAAAGGATGAAACCCATGTAGTCTTTAGGTCTGTGCGAGGGTAATGAGTAGAATGATGATGATGACGACTGATGAGTTGGACCTACAGTTTAAGGTGGGTTCCGAACCATCGGGAAGTGATTTCACAGCAGAGAACAGAGTCTTTTGTTGGCCAAACCAAAGCGGTCACCATTCCGTTTTAGGTGCGTGCGCTCGTGTCTTAACTAATCTGACTGAACTAATATCTGGCACGGCCCATGGCTATCACTTCCCCAATGTACATTTGAAGGAACGAATTGAGAAATTTGGTTATACCTGCAATATGATCAAGTAGGAAGCAGCAGTCTCTAATTGTTTCCTAGCAAGGCACTCTTGAAAAAGATCCTTAGGCTTTCCTGCCGCCGAGAAAAGGTACGGCCACAGAGCGATCTCAGTCTTGCGCGCGCATTGCACCACTGTCTCCAAATACACTGGGAACTCCTGAATGAATTCCACCACGCTGGGAAGCTGCGCATCAGGAATCGGCTCTTTACTCGTTGCTTCTTCTTCTAACACCTGAAAAATACCGACAATATTTATATTTTTTATTTTGCTTCAGATAGTTACTGTATTTGCATTTCTCGTGCTACAATTCAAGAGAGAACACTGTTGGCCATTATTTAGTAATATGCAGAGAAGACATCATTTTAAAACAATTTTGTGAGATCATCAGGATTTGCATGTAATTTCAAATGATCCGCCCCTACTTGTACAATTTCCTTGTGAAATTTTTCATTTTATATATACATTACCAACAGCCAATATATATTTTTATGCTGATTTTTGTATTCTTCTTATTGGCTTTCTTTCATTATCAAATTTTTATATTCAAACTTCGACGTGTAGTGTGTCGGCGGGTGCCCTCAAGACTGCAGCCGACTGTTTCAATGTATCATGATCAATAAAACAGTGAAAAGATTCAGTGAATGATCAAGTATATCTGCGTTGCTAAAAATGTTCATGGGAATAAACATCCCTTATTAAGACACCTTTGGCATACAACTGAAATTGAAAATGTATTGGGCTGCTCCAGACACAACCACAAACTTTCCAAAGCACATCGAATTACAGATATTAGCAATGGATTTTGAAGATGTTTATTAGCTTTAAAAGCAGTTTGTAACATACATACATTTTTTTGTGTCAAATGCAGAGAGTATATTCAGTTAGCGTGTTCTAATGAGTATAGTACTAAAACAGCAGCCAAGAAACTGTAATGTAACTAACTTCACAAAGAACAGTGAAAATCAGTAAAGTACGTGACTGACAAGGGGGCGAGTAGACTCACCTTTTATGATCTTTTTCGTATTGGTAATGCTATTGTGGTAGATATCCATAATGAATAAGATTTAACATTGTCACAACCAGTAGCGGCGCGTCAAGTTTTTCACTGGTGGGGATAATTTTTAAATATACCTGTGGGTCGGTCGTGAGGTCTATTTCAGTCAGAATATTGTCAAGACCAACCAGTATTCAAGTCGAATCCTTGGATGTTTTTTCAAATCATCTGTTAAAAAGGTACTGTATATTCCCAACAGACAAGTTATAAAACTTATGTTGGGATGGCCAATTTATAAAAAAATTAAGATTTACGGCATAGTATTGTCTTTCTTCGTAAGAAAAAAGAAATGGACAAAAATACTGGCAATAATTACTGTGCAGTACAGTTTTTGAGTGTTCCTGTGTCAGTGATTATATTGACACAGTCAAGAGGTGTGTAGAGGAAAGGTCAATGAACTAAAAATCAAGTATTAAATTAATAACAATCTTATCATTGTAGATGCGATCTTTGGCTGGATATTTAATTGCATTGGTTAAATTAGTGTTACTTTCCTCTTGTTTTTTAATTTTTTCACTCAAGTGTTTGAGATCCTTACAGCCAATTTTCTTCCAAAGATCATAATTTCCCTTATGATTATTATCATCAAAACATAAACAATAAAAACAAAATAAAGCTTGTTTTTCAATGCTTGGAGTTAACCACGGCTTTTTATCGAACCACGAGGTACAAAATTTTCTGTTTTGCTTTGTGTAAGTTACAGCAAGCTTAAAATCTTTGGGCTGATGTGGGCCTAACTCGTTTAATTTGCTTTTTCACCTCAAATGGTACTGTAACGTCGAAAACTTTGTTCAAAGTAAACTGTCAACATGATTTAAATTCATTTTTTATGTTAACTTACTTACTAACAAAAAGTAATTAATAAATAATAAGAGCTACCGTAATTAATTAATAAATAATGCTGATAATAGTTCACTGTTCACTGCACTTCTACGCTAACAAACAAGTCACAAACTACACAAGAGGTTATGTAACGCGGGCAGACGATTCGAACGTAATTACAAAACTGATCTGATCACCAGTGGGCTGAGCCCTGGATTCAAATGCCTGAAACAAATTAAGCTGCACAGTGGGGGAACTGGCAGTCTGACATCATCCGTCTATAGAGCCAATGTATTTCAGTTCTATATTGCCAGGGCTACTTAGAAACTAGCCCAACCGACCCAGACCACGGCTATTCATCTCAATCGGCGTGCAAATTAATATACTTGCCTTACAAATTTATGCGCTGTTCTTATTATTTCAGTGTCTATTTTAATGAACTAATATGTTTTTCTTTTACGGAATTATTGGTGGAGCTCAGCCCTACCTACCCTAATGGACACAACTACATGCCTGTGGTCACAACTACATTCATTATTAGTAAATGAGAAACTTAAATTTCTTAAAAGAATAATATCTTGAATAACATTAAATACCTCATGCAGTAGAAGTTCTAAGGAATGCGAGAAGTAGGGAAGAGCAGTACAGCAGCGAGCTATCTCCCAGGCATGATAGCCCAAATTCCTTCTGATTAGCTGGCGCAGAATTTGGTGCAGATACACTTGACTCTGAGATTGAAAAAAGAAAGAATTACAGTAAATGATTACCAAGTATAAATAACGTAATTAAAAACACTGACCATTACTATGAGAATAATGATTGTATCATAATTTTATATAGGCTACAATTAAATTCCATATACATTAGATTTCCTATATAGAGCTTAGCTTAAAAAAATTGACAAAAGCAAATATGAGAAAATCTGATACCTAAATAATTTATTGTAGTACTTTAAATAAATTATTACTACAAAAAATTAATTCCATACAGCTTAGCTTAAGAATAATAAATTTACAAAGGCCAATATGAGAAAATCAGATACCTAAATAATTTATTGTAGTACTGTAAATAAATTATTACTAGAAAAAATAAATACTAGATGATTGCAACAGATATTGGTGTTATCTCACACAATGCCACGTCTGAGAGACCTATGACCAAGTTAAAAGAAAAAATGGTTTGAAAAAGAGAATTAAAAGAAAACATCAGCAATAGACAAAATCTTTCTATCGTAAGCCTACTAATAGCCTATAAAGGAAGTTAAAATACATTGAACAAACTTGAAACAATTCTTGACACATTCAAAAAAACTTTACACAAATGTTATCGTTAGTTAGGTCAAGTTGAGTTTTCCTATTATTCTGCAACAGGGGGGGCTTTGGGTAGTTGGCGGCAGCTTGTTATTTCCATGAGCGCGGAGTTAACGTAAATCCGGGCCTGCCGTTACTTACAGTTCAAATATAAAGAGGTGAAATATTCACTTACTGTTCTTTCCAATGTGCAGAAGGGAAGCGAGAATGGTGAAGAGCTATCGGAAGAATACAAAACAGTGTCGTTTTCAGCTCCTAGCAATATCGCATCTTCGAATAATATTGCTGTGAAAAATAATAATATTGTTATTATCATACAATACTGCATATAAAAAAAGCAGTCGTTAAAAAAAACGGCGAGGTGGACCCGTAGGGGTCTCCCCACCACGAAAAGCCATACGAATTTACTTACTTTATCATACAATACTTAAATTTTGGAGGATCAGAGTGATCATTAATCAAAAACCATGCATGCAATCAGTGAGTATTAAGATTTCTCTTGGGATTTGTATAACAAACTTTCACTAACCCATATCTTTCCAATAGTCCAAAGTCAAAAGAAGCAACCCAGTCCCACCCAGGCTCTACATTCGTCAATGTTTTAATCAACATACAATGCTCTAACATACTTTAAAATCTTGGCGTTAAAGAACAGAAATACTTGTTAAATCTAATTTTGCGTACCATATGAACCAAAATCATGTAAGAAAAAACAAAATAAATCCCACCGAATTGTGTTTTATCAATTTTTAAATATTGAAAGCCTACTCAAAAATGTACGGTTTGTAACATTTTTAATATATTAAAGTATCAAATATGTATTATATATTAAAAGTATACAAGACTTCAAAATAAATGAGAAATTATCAAATTCCACATCATAATTATGACAGTAAGCAATCTTTACAGTAAGTGAATCAAATTACTTTTATTAATGGAATAGAGAGCTGGTTTCTCTTTCTATAAATGTTTCTGGTTTCTCAGTTTATAAATGTCAACATTGATTCTACAGTATTTATTAAACCTTAATGAATATATTAAACGATATCGAATCTGCGATTTATACATTGAATATAATAATTAACTGCCGTTATCTTGTTTGTTGGCCTCCTAATTTGAACTCGTTGCCATTGATATTCTAATTGTGCCAGTGATAACAAATAGAACACCATGCGTTCCATGAAGGAGTCCATAGAGTAATCTTTCGTTCCGAACAATCACATACTAGATAAACATTGGAAAAATCATAATTTTCAATTAATCAATCATTGCAGGTTGTTTGATTGTACTCACCAAGCGGGTAAATTTTCAAATGGAACGGTAGCATAACTCGTTTGGACATGAAGGTGTGACCGTGGCCTTTGTGGCCATCCCGCGGGAACAGTGGCAGCCACACTCTCATTCCATGTGAGCCACAGAACAGCCACAGAGCTTCGGTCAAATGTGGCTTGTTTCGACAGAACTTGCTCGGAACCCACACATTTTCAACGCATGATGCCAGCACAGTCGGAGCAGCCAGTACCTGCGACTAGAGAAAAAAAGAAAAATAAGACTTAAATGATAATTACTGTTATGATACTGATAATTCATAAGAATGATGGAATAAGAATAATAGAAGACTAGCACACTCCAAAACCCAATAGCTTTATCAGAAAAAATATATACTTTTCCTTGAATTCCTTTCTGAAGCTTATACTCCACACAATCAAATTATAAAAAATCACGGCGTTGCCAGGAAACCCGAAATAATGTTGAAAAACACTGATTCTATCAATTACAAATATTATTGTTTCAAGTACATGCATATTATTGATTCAGTTATCTTACACGGTTGTATAACTTTTACTTCTTTTCTGGAGTGAAAATTAAATTAGCATCATCCAACGAACTTCAAATTATATTTCAATTATAAATACCTGATTATTATTATGTTGATGTACGGACAGCAAACGGCCACTGACATTCAGAAGAAAGCTGTCTTTTCCGTAAGTCGAGTCTCGTCTTCCCGGCTCAGTTTGCAATGTAACTGACACGACACAGGCCGGATGCACTCTCAGGGCCGATATATTAATTATCTGTAGCCTGTTCAACCCAATACTTCGTTCTGAAAAAATAGATAAACATCGATTTCAATATTTTATTTCCAACTACCAGTGATTGAATATTAAATTCGTCTGATAATAAATTAATTTAGCAGAAAATATTTATAGAAAGATAAATTCAACTGAATTTCTTTCAGATAATTAGCAAAGTGTATTTATAACGAATCTATAAATACGAGACATTTGACAGAAGTTGTGTGTGATGAGATTATGAAGATAACTTCGTGTTCTGGGATGCTTTACAAATTAATACACTAAAAGATTCAGCGTAGTTTCTACTGGTTTCCCAAATATTATATTCACAAAATTTCTTCACTGGGTATTTATAGTACAAGATTAAAACCTAAGTTATAAAGCAACTACACTTTCCAAAAACCATTTCTGCTGTCATCTTCAATAGTTATGAATGATTTAAAGGCGACGGAATAATTTATTGTTGAAAGTGCCGTTTCCTCAAAATGTGAGTTTCAAAATTTTAAAGAAAATTTATTTTTCCTTCAACTACCCGTAAAGAATTAGTTTACATGCTGAAAACTAACCGTAAAACAGCAGTAACTGAGGAACGAGCAGTAATGAACTATGAAGTGGCTATTTATGCAATCATTATAATAAGCAAAAAAGATGATTCCTGTACTCGTTCTACCTTGTCGCACTCCAGGTGCGTGCTCAAAGTATCTTTGCTGCACTGGAGAAACAAATACATTTCTCCTGTGCAGCAAAATTCCACTTCGCGCACTAGTTACACAATAGTTATTTGTGTAACTAGTTTGCAAAGATAATTGGAGCACGAGTTACACAGCACGTTTCTCCTATTGTTGTCGCACCTAGAGTGCGGCAGAGTAAAAAAATGCAGAAATCAGCTGTTTTGCGTATTATGAGTGCATAGTCTCTCTACTATCAATAACTATTACGCTCGGCAAGAATAACGTCATCAGTGTAGCCAACCTTCCATTCTTCTACGATCATTCTTTATCACTCTTGTAAAATTACCGCACTCCGCTACGCATCGTGTGGTACAGAAGGTGCCACCGTGCTTGGCGTGTAGGGGAGGATTATGAGACAAAGAGAGTCTCCCCACTCCAAATTCTCCTTCAGCAGCACCACTGGTACAGTTAGAACCAAAACACACCAGCCGTTCCACTGACAGATGAGAGATGACAGTACTGAGCAACTGTCAATGCTTCGGTTGTACACTCGATAAAACAAATAACTTTCTCTCTTTCTTTTGCAGTCAGACTAGACTAATATTTGGGGTAGATTGTACCGCACCGTGGCGAATGGAAGGAGAAAGCCGTAAGTGCGCATGCGCAGGGCAGGGCAGGCGCCACGCACTTTGAATACCACTTTAACTGCTTAACTGAAGTGATAAAGTCGCCCTTTACGCTCTTAATACATAAATAACTAATATTAATCGGTTAGTTGTGAATATTTTATTGAAAGAATTGAAGCATATGGATACAAGCTTCAATATGTATTGATCAATAAGATTGAGAGTAGCTTTTTTAGATGACTGACTACTTCAATTACCTGATGTTCCATTGCTGATGTGTGTCATTACATAGATAGTAATGAAGGAGTCGGCACAGAAGACAAGTAAACGATCTCTGACAGAATCCAATAGCAGAAGCTGCGAAGAGACCTGTGTCGATGTCATGCATTCATTAGAGAGTCTGGTGTCGCGCGAATAGATGCGAATCTCATCCTGATTATCGGGTAGATTGTAGCAACCGGCAACAATGTAGTTGTCCCACCAGAGTAGGCCTCCAGTCACAACCATATCTTTTTCCTGAGTTTCATTACCGAACAGCTTCCATTTCCTTGTCAATAACGAGTAGTGAGCTAATCCTGATCGCCCAGCCACAGCCAGGTGACAGCCTTCACTGTCAATTGCAGTATACTGAAAACATTAATAAAACAAATCATTTGAAAAAACAAGTTTCCAATATTAATGATCAATTTATTTCCTTTCATCCTTTCCATTAATTCAATCCCTTTTTTAACTTCAACTTGCAAGCTCGGTGAACGTTGCACCGCCCTTGAAGGTGTGGGGGAGTATAAATCTAGAAATTGGAGCAGTCAATTACATTGCAGTATGGGTTTTACTGTTTTATTTGAGAATTTATGTACAGTCGAACTCTACAGGCAAAATGTTCGGAAACTTCAGTATAGTGGATCAGCTTCACATCCATAACGGCCCTGATATATATTTTATGCTTCCTCCGCTCTCTTTTTCCACCATGATCCAATCTAACTGTCCATGAATGTAAAGTAACCTTTCGCTTCGATATAATTTAGGATGCATAATGTACTGAAAATTTACCAAGTTGAATATTCAATTAAGGTTATTTGTTTATAAATAAATAATTTACTATACTTTGAGTTACCGCTAACTTGGTATCTGTTCCAGTCTAAAGTACACGTGATTTTTTGTGTCAGCTATTTCACAACTTTTAAATGAGCCAAAACTCATGAAAGTGATTTTTTCAAGATGATAAATCACTAATTGATGATTCTACAACATAGAATTTCTTCATAATTACTTCATTTAGTTTCCCAATATTCTAATTTATTGTTATTGTATTATCTGGGCCGGATACGAAACTAATACATCAAAGATCAACAAGCTCGGTCCCAAGTTATAAGCGACAACCAACACCACTTTCTTTTAAATAGCTACAGTTTATAGAAACTTTTTCTCGCGGCATTTTGGTGACAATAGGTAATGGCTTAGTTAATATCGACGAATTATTGATTGAAATGATTTGTTCTCAACATTTATGAATTTTGACATATAAGAAGATTAGCTTATGAACAGTGTTCTCCGACAAAATTTTTAGACATTCAACTCTGTATTATGTGAAAGTGTGGCCATGATGTGAAAATGCCACTATTTTTCAAGTTATAGCTATCATGAAGATGCTCTTGGCCGTATGTCCGCAGCCTGAGATATTAGATTAAACTAGCGGTTCACCCGTGCGTTCTAACGGTATTTTAGTTATAATAGTGCTACCTGGCGAATTCCCAAGAGCTAGCACAAACCGCACCTTCCTAAAATGATAATTTTTGTTTCGATAAATTGAAATTAGAAAATTTTGTTTTTTTTTCACCAAAGAAATAATGGATGAAACATAAGCTGAGCATTGATTCACCAGTCATATGTTTCCTAAAAGACTGCAATGCTCCGACTACACAAGTCTGCAGACAGCGTAAATAACGCCGCTAAAGCCCCACCGTATGATTAAAAACTGTTGATTTCTATCAGCTGTTCCTTTAACGATAGATTTCTCCTTTTTGTGACCTTCAGCGAAGACTTTTGAACTCCCAACTTTCACAGGAACCATCTCGAGACTATTCTACATTATGCCTGAAAATTTCAATACAGTTAAATAACTTAAATCCCGATCGATGCTTTCGGTAATAAAACGTGGTAATAAAACTTCGAAGAAATGTATCCAAAATCACACAATACTTGGTTTTTAAACGTTTATTATTCTGTTTAAAAAAAGTTAATTTAGTTTTTTTATAGCTAAAGACATTGTCAAAAAGGTTTTCAATACTGATAAATAACTTTAATCCCGATCGATGCTCTCGTTTTTGAGGAGAAGGCCGTGTAAAATGCCTTCGGGGCCGTGACAGACAGACAGAAATTGAGATAAGACTTGTTTCGGTTTCTTTAATGTATAAAACGTAAAAATAACCAAAAAATATATAATTCTGATAAATGTACAGACAAAACTCAATTTTATTTATATAGATAAGGAATTTGATAAATAATTTAATTCACAATAATTGAATTGAAAAAGATTTAAATATATTTTACTCCGAATGCAGGTTTTGAGCCTCTCTGACAGTTTCCCAGTAGTTGGGTTCAATTTGAGAATATTGATATTTTCCTAATAACTACAATAGCTAATTCAATGTGGATTAATATTGAACTAGAGAGATTAAATTGGATGATAATGAAATGTAAGTAAATCAATATTGAATTGTACTAATATTAGGAAAAATTATAAGACAATTACGACTTCTATTACAGGCAATGACATAGCAGATTCTCCCGCAAAGGAAGGCTTAAACATTGATAAACCACATCAAGCTTTGCCTTAAAGCATTGCAAAAATAATTGCAAATGGTCAGCTGAAGATATTCATTAGGCCGCTCTTATACAACACTTCAAACGACGCAGCGTCAGTCCCAATAATGAGTTGCAGACGATGTTCGAATGAACGACATCTAAAGCACCTCGCAGCAACGACATCCATCGTTTGAGGTTTGTTTCTTTAGTGGGTGGGGGTTTGGCAGTAACAATGTACAGTTTGAATAATTTTGATTTCTGGGAATCAGAATGATCCAAAATGCATAATATGAATTACCAATTTAATCACTGATGCAAGCTACTCTATACTTCAACAAGCAATTTGATCAGTTTGACATTGAGAACTGACCACCTTATTTTTTGACGTTTCTTCAAAATAAGAAACGCATAAACAGCGTCAGTGTCATTGTTTATAACTACTGTTTGCACTGGTTGACAGTTTGGAAAGGTCGATACAAATATACCTGTGCCGTACCCTTCCGGGACGTGACGTACAGTGATAAAATGGAATCAGAAGCTGATAAGACAATGTAAGCGATAGCAAAAAAACTACAGCTGTTTACAATTGTCCGACGAAATCACTGCTCCGTCAGTGCTCTCAGTGCTGTTCGAAAAATTAGTTGCCAATGGTATTTTTCAGCTGCACGGATCGACACATATCACCCTTTTCATCCCCCCCCCTCCGCCGTCAAATATTATAAATATCAGATATTTGAATTGTTTTTAATATTATATTACTTTGCTTGAACACTTCATACTGTTTTAATGAAATCAGAGAGTCTACATCAAAATTAGCCATAAATAAACCAGGAAAGATTGCAGTTCCTATGCCAGGAATGAGTCAGCTGGAAAATGAACCAAATTTACTTCAACTTTTTGTCACCAATTTTAATGATAGAAAAAATAAAGTTGTTTCAGAATCAGGAGCTAAGCAGAATAGCAGAATATTTTGAAAAAATTCAAAAATCTGAAATTTATATAGTTTGGTATTTGATTTTTGAAAGGCATTTGCCAAATGTAGACATAAGATGAAAAATATGAATTGATGAATTGTATAAATTATAGGGTGAGGAACTTCTGATCTGACGAATACCAGTAGTAAGGTTCCAGTACGATTCCCGAACTAGGCCTGTCATTTCTGTACTATCATTCACCCCAATACCCATCTACAAGCTTCAGTTTCATATGTGAATCATTCACAAGAAATAATAACTGTTACAGATAAAGAGGCTCGAATATATGTATGGATGACCACTGATACAACTCTTCAATGACTATATCGGATTGGAATAAGGTACCAGTAGTGGAAGGTACAACAGAGTGAGTACACGTTCAGAGGATCTACTACTCAACATAAAAAATATTTAACAATCCTTAGCAAAAATAAAGATAACCATTTCATATTGGAAAATAAATGCAAATTACAATCTACAGATGATGATGATAATGAAGTTGGATGACTTACTTTGATAGGCCAGTTTGTAGCTGAATACGTTGATGGAATGAGAATAACAATCCATGTTTTGCTCTCAACTAGTGAAGTTGAAACAGCAGGCTGTGGGCTTGGCGAATCAGTTGGATCTTTGATTTGATAAACTTTAGTTAAACCAGCTCCTAAATTTACATATAATCTATCTTCCCCTTGCAAATACAAGTGGGCTTGATGGCTCTGAAATTGAAGAAATAAAATAATCATCAATTAATGACAATTTGTAAATGCTTTGAATAAATCATTAAAGAACAAACATTCTTTGTTTGGTAATACATTAAACACATATAAATTAGATGAAATTATAGGCTCAATTAGGCCTATTCTCTTTCTGTGTCACATTCAAGCTATACTAAATTTTATACTTTCTCTAGAAAATAAAACCCTGAGCACAAAACTGAATGTAGAAAATAAAATGTAAGCATTGCAACAATAGAAAATTTGCAAAAATTCCTAAAAAAATATGACCTATAAGGTTAAAGGTAAGGTTAAAAAATGGTGTAGAAGAATGAAACAAGAATTTGAAGTATTTTAAACCAAAAGAATTTGAATAATTTCTTTTTCTAGAGTGGTTTTCAAAGTCCTGTCCACTAGCAGGAAAAGGCTTGCTCGATGATGCTATCAAGTTAAAATGAAGTTATTTAGTAGCTTTATTAATTATAAATAATCATTGATTTTCAAATTTAAAAAAAATCATTTCAGTACAAAGTTGAAGATGTGATAGTCTAATCAGAATAACACGATCAAAACTATTCTTTGAAATAAATTAATAAATAAATAAAGCTAAGCTTTTGTTGGCAGTGCCAGAAATTTTCTTTTTTATACAATTTAGTGTATGTTTTGTATATATGTACTCTACATTTGTTACTCGACTGTGCTTTTTTTCAAGATTGTTGTAAGAATTTTTTTGGCAATAAATTTCAATTTTCAATTTTCAGTCAAAAAAAAAAATAATTCGTTGAGACATATCCGTTATCTACAAATAGCATTGACAAGGGAACTTTTAGATAAAAAAAAATTGAATAACTATGGGGGGAAAGATGTACAAATCTAGCAGACAATATAATAAACCCCATATTCGCACATAAATAAATTTTCCTAATCTCATTGAGAATCAAAATGAATTTTATTTATGAATTAAATTCAACACAATAATATATTATATAACAGACTCAAGTCAATTTTTGCAAATAGTGATACATGAAGTGACATCTACAAAGTGAACTTTAAATAACTGAAATATCAACTTACCATACAAGGATTAACAGTTAAGGCACTTTTGACAAATCCAAGCTGGATCAGAGAGTCCTCGTTAGAACTGCTATTAAAATTACAATTGCTATTATTTTGACTATTGCAATAATTATTGTTAGCATTACTACTATGTACATAATCGTCTCCGCAGCTACTTTTCTTCACCATCCACAATTGATACCCTTCAGATGACCATTCCTTAAAAGAAAAAACCATAATTTTATTAAATTTACAACAAAAAGTTAATATTAACAACACAGATCGTCATGGAACAAGAAATCCAAGAATATAATTTTATTTCTACTTAGACCAGGGTGTCTACTAGTTCCTAATTGTAAAATTCCCGACTTTTTCCCGACCACATTTTCAAAATTCCCGACCTCTAAAGTTCTATAAAACCAATTTTACTTCAAGTAATATATTCCACGACATTTCGATAAACGGCGGTAGTAACTAAGACTCTTTTACCTAGACATTGTAAGGGACTTCTCGGGCTTGCAAGAATGAGAACCTAAGAACAGCGGAGGCAGATGCAACACCAATAGCGTGAATTAATCTGCAATGTTGATTGCTTACATACACAGGAGTGGACCCAGCAGCAGATTTTTTTATGGGGGGGGGGGGGGAATACCTGAGTGGGTGTGTATCACCATGATGGGGGGGGGGGGGGTGTTTTGAGGCCTAAAATTGTGAATTTGAAGAAATTCAAGTTGAAATGAAACCAACTTTCCAGATTTAATTGTTAAATTTATTTTTCAAAGATCAATAGATTTTTTTAAAAATTGATACATTTTTTCTAAAAATCAATGTATTTTTTTCAAAAATCAATACATTTTTCCAAAAATCGATGCATTTTTTTTCAAAAATCGATGCATTTTTTTCAAAAATCGATACATTTTTTCAAAAATCGATGCATTTTTTTCAAAAATCGATGCATTTTATTCAAAAAACGATCACCTATTGCCTGTAATGATATAATATACTGTTAATACAAAATTATTCATGATTAAATGCCTTTACAACGTCCTATACTGCAAAAAAAACCCAGAAACTTCAACTAATGGGTGTAAATAGAATATAAGTTAATTTCTGAGTGTAAATAGAACAATCAATGTAGCAAAAATTTCAAGTTCAACGTATAGTTTAATGTGTGTATCTCACATAAACATCAAGTGGGAATATCACAATGAAATGTTCATAATATGAACTTAACTAAAAAAAATTATGTTATTGGTTAAGACAGCAGCAATCAATTGAATTGCAAGATAATATTCTATGAATAGATAATATGAATCCTGGGAGCTGACTAGGTTTCACACAGAAGAAAATTTTTGAAAATTACCTCTCTAAAGCCACACATTTCCAGTGATTCTAGGGATTAATTCTTCTAACTTGACACTTCAACACACGTTGTGGGTCAGTGCAAATTTTATCTAGTTCTTGTATTATTGTCAATGGAAGATCGGACATAACTTGAAGCTTCTACTTTTCTATACTTGATCCCTCACTTCTCCTGATTGGGGTACCATAGGATACTTGAACATCTATTTCCAAAAAATTTAGGTGCACTCCTAGAAAATGTTTTTAAAATAACAATTCATACAAAACCGCATTTTAACGATTCCTGACATCTTCTTTGACTCTTGCCAAAAATTGTCTCACAATGGTCTTCAAAAATTCCATTTTTTTTTTTTTTGTCTGGGGGGTAATATCCCCCTGATTCCTTCCCATAGTTACGCCACTGCACAAACTATCTCTTAATGAAAAATTAAATTCACAAGAAAAATTACATATATTATTCGCAATTGAAAAATTATTCTGAAATCAGCCAAAATCTCCAGCAAATTTTTGAGGATCCAGGATCTAGGCTCATCTAGGCTCTAGGGTGATTATCTGAGTGAATGTAAAGTAGTGCTAATAGAACAAGTCTGCTTTTTCTGCCATAGTAGTCCACAGCCTTATATTGATAAGCTACAGAATCAAAAAAAAAAACTTTCAGAACTGGCATCATTTTTAGACAAAGTACTGAAGTACACAATAATTTTCAACAGAAAATCAATTGTTGGTTAGGCATTGCTGTCTCATTTTCCTCCCTTGTCAGCAACTTTGAAAACTCTTATTTATTTTCTTCTACTTTTTATCCTTATTTTTTCTATTTTTACCCGTTTTCGTAATTTTCAATTTTCATTTCTGTCCTACCAATTTCTATCCTTTAACATATTGTCATCTCTTTCCACTTCTTCACTGTTTTTCATCATTTCCATTCGTTAAGAATTCTACTTTTTCCTTATTTTTCTACTTTTCGCTCTTTTCTTTCCTCTTCTTATCTTTTCTTTCTTTTTCTTCTGCGTTTGGGGGGGAATTTCCCCTTCCCACCGTGGCTCAGCCACTTCGTATACAAGAGCCACTAATTATTAGATGATTGGACCATTTCATCTGCTTTTTTTCACACAAAAAAATAGTAAAATCTTATAAAACACAACAAAACAAATGTAACAGCCACCCTTCGGGGGAGTTGACCTACCAATTAAAAGAAAATCACCCACTTCGGGGCAATGTAGGCTGATGACTCCATCAAAATAGCAAGTAGCTAAATATTGCAAGTTGTTAAGGAATGTCGTTCCAACATGTCAATTACTAGGGGCCAGTTTAGAAATTCAAGCCATTAAATAATTTACTTAGACCTCGTACTTGAGAAAATCGTTTAAAATTTCAACCTTCTAAATAACATTATTTTTAAACCCAGGGAGTTCTAAGCCCTTTCTAAAAGTCTCTTTGGTGAGCTATCATCATTATCATCTGGAATAATTGCAGAGATCGAAGGTGTTAAAGGGCCATTTAACACAATTTGAGGTTTACTTATATTAAAAAAGGCATAGTTGGCTTTGTAATCATATTCATGTTTAGAAAAAATTAAAGATAGCTTAAAGATAGCATTTATGTGTAATCATTCACCTCATTACCCACGCACAAGTCTCGGACTCATGTGGGCATCATCAGCAACAACAAAAAGACTGAACAGTTGCTTGAAAAAATGCGTTATACTTGTTTAAATTACCGAATTCAAGTTTTTACAACCTTGGACAAAAAATATATATAGTCAAATAAATTGAACTAATGGTATGGAGAATCACAGTACAATAGCAAAACACACACTATGTACAAAATGGCATTTGATTATTTTATTGCCAAAATTTATTGACTAATTGTTCCCAGCTACACATCGAATTATATTTGTTTCCTTGTTAGCTAATTCAATTATGCACTCGTAACAAAAGTATGTCAAAATACGTGTTACAATCATTTTTTTTGAGGATGAAGCCCACATAGGTCGGAGACCTGTGCGTGGGTAATGAGTTGAATGATGGTGGTTGATGAGTTGGACCTACAGTTTTAGGTGGGTTCCGAACCACCGGGAAGTGATTTTACAGCAGAGAACTGTGTCTTTTTTTGCTGGCCAATCTAATCGTTCACCCTTACAAAGAGTGCCTAGGAGAAAGCAGCTTATCTCTATCTGATTGACCTGCTACGGCTCACGGCTACCACTTCCCAATTTTCCCGACCAAATTCAAAATTCCCGACCTTTTCCCGGTTTTTCCCGACCTATTAGAATTCCCGACCTTTTCCCGACCAGTAGACACCCTGTTAGATAGAAAAGTAAATAGTTTCTAGCTTCAACTATTACTTAATAGTGAAATTACACTCCTATGCCACGCCAAAAGTCCCCCCTCAAAATAATACTTTAATCGTTGAGTTTTGCTTTATAAATTCCACCCTAGACTGCAACCAATCTAGTACAAAGCTAGGTGCTCAACTCCTAGTTGTCAGCCAATCAGAAAACAAGATTTAGGGACATCCTCTCATCCAATCAAAGCGACCTCGCCTTCAGCCAACCATAGAACAATTATAAGCCAATCAGATAAAAAGGTAAATTCCCCCGAGGAGGAAAATAACAGCATATTCAACAATGAGTGAAAAAATCTATGAAAGTCATGTGATAGCGGAAAAGATTTCAAAAGATTATTAGTTGTCGATCTGTGAAAACATCATGACTCAAGACCGTTCCAGACGCTAGGTTTTGTCATTAGGTTTTTGTCATTGTGTTTAAAGGCCCAGAACACTTCACGCCATGACCAGCTTTCGATACAGGTTAGATAGTTAGATAAATTTTTAGTTGTTTTCAGTTTTAAAAGTTAATTAATTTATTTATTTATTTGCCAATACAATTAAAAAAACATAAAGAAACAAAAGTCATTAATGAAAAATACTAGAATAAAATTTAAACTATAACTAGGAATAAAAGTACTAAATTGATAAATTGCATTTAGTTTTCACTTTCAAAAAAGATGTGGGCGAAATTGAAGCATATTCATAGTATTAAAGTGAAGATTTTTATTTTCAATAAAAAAACAAAAATCGTTTACAATGAACAATAATAAAAAATTTTGAAAAAAGAAAGGAATTATAGTTGGGGTAAGGAATAAAGGGCCGTTTTTATGAAAATAACTTGAGGCTATTGCATTGGACATATTCACAAGCTGACTCGCCAAAAAGTAGCAGCACTACTCATTATCAATGTCAAACCTAACCTCAAAACGTAATTTCAGACACTAAAAAACATGAATTAACGTACATAGAGATTAAGATAATGCTCCATATGCAAATTTACAGTTCCTATGGCATAATTATTACTACATCAATATCCTTTATATAATTATTTTGTTTTCGAGTTTATAAATAATGGAAACATAATGTAGCATGGCAAGCGCTAACTAGCAGCAGATCAAAGAACTTCGAGTTTACTGCAGTCAGCTTCATCCCAGAAAGAAATTGATAGGTTAGAAATCGATCTATATAAATAAAGTAAATACAATCAGTTTCAATAAGTCAAATTAGTGGGTTACATTGAAATAGAGCAAAAATAGAATGTGAGTTTTATTTGATTTTGATAAACCGATGCTATAACAAAATATTAAGCCAAAATATGATAGAAAATAATCTTAAGAATGACTTCAAGACAGCCATTTAAGTGAGTCTTGACTTTTAAGTTAAGTAGTTCTAGAGAGATTCTAAAATACGAAATTCAGATGAAGCGTGATTACACTGGGCGAGTTTACTACCTGAAAAGTCAGCGAGTAGCAACACTAAAAGCTGACCCTGCCTTATTTATGTAGATGTATTTATATAAATTCTTATATTAGATAAGTGTATACTTAAACAGTGTGATCGCAGCTAAGTAAGGCTTATTCGAGTTTTTCTTTGATATGTTCATAGATACGACCCTGAGTGTTTAAACATGTACTATAATCGTGATAGATATTAGAAAAAAGAGAGGATTTATGCTTATGGTTGTATAGGACCAGGGTTCTGATGTAAAGTTGGGAGACATTTGGAACGTTAGACTCTTCAAAGAGGGCGTCTGTAGGGTATCTCTAGGGTTTGCAAAGAGCGCTTTTTATGATAAGTTTTTGAGCAACTGATAGTGAAGTTAAAACTGTTTTTTATGCGCCGCCCCAAGCCATGATTCCGTATTATAGTATAGACTGAATGTAAGCATAGTACACCTGCTTGATCAATCTTGGGGTAAGAATACTGACGAAAAATGTCGAAGAGTCGAAAAAACATATATAAATTTTCTCAATTTGTTTTTGATGTACTGTACATGAGAAGATCATTTCAACCTACTGTCAAATATTATACCCATATATTTGTATTCATGAACACACTCCAATCACATTGAGCACAATCATTGGGGGTGCTACAAGTATGCAATCTCAAGTCCAGGCCAACTGGGTCGACATTAGCTCTTATCGAAATTGGTAGGTATTTGGTTTTATTCAAATTCATAGTAAGGCGATTTTGGTTGAACAAATGACTAATTTTTTTGTAGTGCTGTATCATCGGCATATAAAAATAGATAGACATGGTCAATATGGACCAGTGCAAGCCACTGTTTATTGAGAAGAAAATAATGACAGTATATAACATCTATATTTACCATTGCCTAGTAACTGTGAGAAAGAACATTAATAATACATATAATACAGCTAATATGCCACAAGGACACAACAGAATTTTTTTTGCCCAGGTTAAGATTGGAAAAATCTATAAAAAGCTTTCCTATATCTGGCATGAAGTTTTTTAATATGCTGCCAGATTAAATGAGAAAATTGTCTCTTACGAATTTCAAATCAATTATTAAGTCGTGGCTTATTTCCAATCCTTTCTATTCTCTTAGAGAATTTGAAGAATCTGACCATGGTTCAATACTTTGCTGTGTCGAATCAGTTCAAGTCTAGAGTGTTATACTATAGTCATTGCAATGTATATGTAAATTAAGTTTTATATGGACTACTCATTCATGGAAGTAATGTGATAACTGAACTGCTCCTACATATTTTTTATTTATTTTCCCCTATATTTCTTATTTCATGTATTCTTTCTAGCATACTTTTCAAACCCCCAAGTTTCATCATGACGATTGTATTTTAAGACTTATTAGCGCTTGCTATTGTAATTGACCTGGCCTGTTTCACTGTGTTGTGTATTTTTGGCTGAAATAAATGATTATGATTAACTCTACCCAGGTTATTAATATAAATTAAAAACAAAATAGCTCCCAGAGTGCTGCCCTGAATCACACCATAATCGTTGCTCACCTGATCTAAGACTGAAAAAACTTGAGTCCTTCCGCTAAGATAATTATCAAACCATCTCAATGAAATATCCCGAATACCAACACATTCAAGCTTTTTTAGGAGGTACCTCGATCAATTGTATCAAAAGCTTTGGCTGAATCTATGAAAGCAAGGAGTACTTGATGTATTGATTTATGTAAATCACAAATCAAAATCTCTAAGTTTGCAAAGCATGACACTTGCTGAAGGTAATTTGTGATTTTATTGTTTGTCATATGATTATAAATCTATAAATTTCAATTTAAAGGAAATGTGCTATAACCTATGACATATAATTTCAATTATACAAAAAAAAAAACGAAAAATAATCGTTTAGAAACCTTTTCGTGACTGGCGGTATTAGGTCCTGCAAAAGGTCCCAAATATGTAGGCCCGCTCAACAAAAGGTTGCAGCAAAATGTGAAAGATGAAAGTTTGAAAGTGGCTGTCTTTAGTACTGACCATGGCATGAACAGTGAGTGGATTGTACTTGGCGAGATCGACATGGAGTCCATAGTCCCAAGCAAGGCTGCAGACCAGGAGAGAGCCAAAGGTGCTCCAGAGCGAGAAGCCGCCATTGGCCCAGGCCATGGCCACGGCACAGCCATCGGGCGTCCACCGCAGACATGTGACCGCGCCCACATCGCCCGGGTACACTTGCGACGACACTATCAGCTGATGAGTCATCTCCAGGCCCCCGGACACTTCGTCTATCTCATATACAGCTGCCTGAGAACTGCAACCACCATTAAACAACAATGTATTGCCCTAAGTGCAATCGAAGCAGAATAAATTAGTTTGTAAATTAAACACTTTTTTTCCTGCTGATCAAGTCAAACTGAGCCTCAGATTTTTGCGTGATTAATGAACATCACAATTACCCTGATACCACGTTGGGCAAAGGAAGATCCTTCAAGATACAGTATATGAAAATAACTTTCTTATCACTGTAGTTCTTTGTGTACTTTATTGAGTCCATTTAAAACCAAAATTATGTATTTTTTATACAGAGATATACCAACATAATCAATATTCTTCATTTAATAAGGAAGCGGGGTTGCAGTTCCATATCAGTCTACCAAAGAAATCAAACAAATAATTATTACAGAATCGGTAATTGTACTATAAAGTAAAATTTCTAGTGAAGCGTGTACACAACTCGAATTTGGATTCTTCAGTAGAAATTTTGTGAAAAAGCAGCTGTAGGCAACAGCCTGTTGTATATTTGCATTGTATCTTGGTCATGATGAATAAATAAATAATGACCATCACTTATTTATTCAGGTTATTACAATTGCAGTTCATTTAATATTGTGGAGAATGAGATTTACTAAAAAAATCGAATAATATTCACCACAATACAATTTAAAATAATATAATAATACAAAATTTGTATTTATATAATTATTAAATAATAATTATTTAATAAATACAATTGTATATAATTGATAAATATAAATGTTCACACTAAAATAAATAGAATAATAATATATCCAGTGTACTCACCTTCTCCTACCAAACGTTATGAGCCTGTATTTGTGATTGACAGTGGCACAGGTGGCATCATCAATATTTTGCGCCCAAATGCCTTGCACTTGCTACAAAAAAAAAAATTAAAAATATTTACAAGAAACTTTGAAACTTGGATAAGATGAAGTATGTGAGCCTGAAATACAATAAGCCTATTTCAATTTCCTTTTATTTTGGCTAGATACGAGTAGGCTATAATAGGATGATTGAATAATAACACAGATATTGTCAATTTCTACTAGTTTTTATTACGCAAAACCAGGTTTCAATGCTCATGGCATCATCATCAGTTGCATGTTGAGTTAAAACTAAAATTTAGTAACAGAGGTGTTTTAGGTTAGTGGGGGAATGGGAATGTATTGCAGGTTAGCCACTTTCAAAATCAAACTATTAGACTATCAATATTAAACTGTTTTCTAAAATAATAGGTTATTTCTAATGTAAAAAATACTAAATATAAAACTAACTAATAACATTTATGCAATTTGTAAATTCTAAGAATATTTGATTATTTGAAATAATTATAAAAGTTCAATAACTGTGAATAAAAACGTATTGCTTACACTAAAAGTAACCTAACTAGAAGACTCATGAATTGTTATTGAATGAGATCTGTTACAGCCCTTGTTGTAATTAAAAATTAACATGTTCTCTAAGCTAATTGTTGTTATAATGGTAAAGTTATTTATCTAGTCAAGTGGGGAATTAGCTGAACATGATTGAAATCAATAAAAAATAATTGATTATTCTGAATTCTAAAACTGAAATGTAAGCTGATAATATCCTAAAGTAGTCCAACTCAATTAATATCCTAAATGAAATACTTCACAACATTGCAGTTGTCAAATTGTAATTGTTCATTAAGGCTTTCTATTGTTGGATCTTGTTCCACTCTCTTTATTTCCACTGCTTCCAGTACATTCAGTAGTTATCCTTTTGGTGCAAAGTGAAGGTATTCCATGTTGAAGCTATTGTCTAAGTTGTGATTCTCCTCCACAAGGTGGTTTGAAAAATTTGAGTCTAATTTTCCCTTCCACAGTGAATTCAGGTGTTCCCTCCTTCTTTCCTTGAATTTTCTGCCAGTTTGTCCCACATAGTATGCATTGCAATCGTTACATTTTAATTTGTAGATACCACTCCTTTCTTCAAAATCTATTTTATCCTTAGAACTGTTAAGTGTTTGGCCTAGCAAGGGTATGGGTAAATAGGCAATATCAAAGCCTTCTTTTTTCAATGTTCTTCCTATTTTTTCAGAAATCTTTCCTATGTAGGGTATGGTTATCCATGCTCTATTGTCTTGGGAGGTCTTGTTGGGACATTCCCCCACTAACCTAAAATACTTCTGTTACTAAATTTTAGTTTTAACTCAACATGCAACTGATGATGACGCCCAGAGGATTGAAACCTGGTTTTGCTTAATAAAAACTAGTAGAAATTGACAATATCTGTGTTATTATTGAATCATGGAAAAGTTCTACAATATCTCTGAAAACAGTGTTAAATTTATAATAGGATGGTTTGTCTGGATTTGGAACTGCATTACAAAATGTTTGGTTAATTCTTTCATGAAATTACATTGCATATTAAAATTTGATGTGAACACAAATGATTGATGAAATAATTGAAGCTAAAGTAAAGCAGTGCTTGGAAATCTTTGTGAGATGCTGAGGCTCAAGCTATTACTAGAAGAACATCTAAAACATTTTCTTGGACGTTTGTGTTGTTGTATCCAAAATACCAATTAAACTCAAATGTAAAAAGAGCAGTTGACAAATCGATTAAGGATTTACAAGAACACCTGTCAAACAACACAAACATTCATCTCAGGTTTTTCTGAGCGCTAAAATAAAGCCAGTATTAGACTTGTAAGATCAGTGCTTGAACCAAGTTCTACTCAACTGTACAACTTAAAACTAGAAAATGCTGTGTTTTCAAGAGCAAATTGGAGCTTAATGGAACATGTGTAAAGAGTCTTTCCCCAAGTGCAATGCCTCGAGGTAATTATATTAGCAAATAACCAATGGACCTATAATTGTTATATAAACATTACAGTAAAAATAGTACTGAAGCGCTTTTTTATAAAAATAAAAGAGGTTGAAGTTTATTGGTAGATTTTTTACTGTAGATCTTCATAATGAAACAAAACAAAGATGATAGATTGTAAGCACTGTTGAAAGTTTGTCAAGCAAAGCGCCACGAAACCGGTTCAGCATTCTAATAAAATCGTGAATTTCTCAAATTTTAATTTCATGGTTGAAGATTCCAGCTATCCCCTACAAATTAACTAATAGGCTATTAATAAAATGAGTGATGTACTTACATTTGGGTCAAACATCAAATTGGAAGATGTGAGAAAAGCAGCCCTTCCATCATTGAGCACAATTGCGAATCCTCCAATAAGAGGTGAGTATTCCATATCAATTATATAAGTATTATTTTCTACGATTGGCACAGCTAAAAACGAAAATTCATTAATAGACAAAACAATATTTATCTACACCTTTAACGCAATAACAAAAATGCTTGTAATGCTACATGAAAATAATATAGAATAAGAGGAAACATCAGCCACATAGGAGCAGAACAAAACACAATCAACAAATCATTGTGCAGTGAAATCGCTTACAATGCAACAAATTCAATAAATTGAATGATTTTCGCTCAACTAATAAAACAAGTGATATAAGGTATACAAAATGTTCAAACAAATCTGCAAAAAGCGCACAATTTCATTCAAAAAGTATAATTTTAAACGTTTATTTCGAATTTAAATTTTTGTTTTTCTGAAATTAATTTATTTAAGAGTAAACACTATCGAATTCGAATTAGCGTTCGAATTACGCATTCGAATTAGCCCAAAAGTTCACTGTCTACTATTTTCAACTTAAAATTATGGTACACTGATAAAGTTTGAGAATAAGAAGTACATATTCTATTTTAATAAAACTCTCAAATCAATAAAACGGATCATCCAGTACTCTTATTTTCTCAAGTCTTTCATTGGGAAAAATTTAGATGACAAAGCAATATCATTTCAATTAACCGAATCCCTCACCCTTAGCAACCTGTTGATCAATGCAAAATGGTATACGCCGGAGATCCAAGCAGTAGTCTCTATTCTCTGTTCCATCCCAGCGATAACGAATAACATGGCCTCTGGTGGTGGCCAACATCAGTTCATCCCTAATGCACACCATACTTAGAATGCCTCCTCCAACTGCCACCTCATGTTCCTACAAAATTGAACAATAAATTCTTCACACAGTTTTTAAATAGAAAGAAACAAATAAGTATGGGTTGATTCACTGAGATATTCCCTGAAAATATGATCGTATAGGGTTTTTGTTTTATATATTTCTACATTTGCCTACTGAAAATTGTTAGCATTTGGACTTGTTACATATTATGAAAGTAATGAGCATTATTTTATTTTGACGCGAGCGTACTTCGCACTGCGTTCCACTTGCCAGCGAACTGCGCTGTTCAATGCTTCACGAAGCAATCGAGCTCCGTTGCCTCGGAGTTCTGAAGCGGTAATATTCGCCTTAAAAGAAACACCCGTTTAGTAGTTCTTGGCAAGGCGAAATGCAACAGCATGCAGCAAGATTTGCTTCTAGTCTTATGATTGGATAAGTCTCCCTCTAAAATGTTCGAAATGCTTCAACAAGCGTCTAAGACTGTGTCCATGAGACAGATCTGTAAGAGAGGAATGGGAAGAGGGGACAAATTAGCCCCAATTAAGACAACTGCCGTCGGTCAAAACATCGTTAATGTGCAGCAAGTGCAGGATTTTTTCTATATTGATTCGCATTGAAGTCGAGGCCCTGGAATTATCAGAGACTGAAGAGAAACGTTGTTTGCAAGCAAGGAAACATCAAAGACAGCTGGAAACATTATCACGATAATGCACCTAGCAACACCACATTCTTTGTGATCTCCTACCTGGTCTGGGTGAACGTTCCAGTGATTTCCCAGCCGTCCTACAGTCCTTACATATCGTATCCGGGCATTTTCTTGCTATTGCACTTAAAATCGGTGCTGAAAAGGAAACACTTCGACTCGATTGTGGACATCAAAGCAGCTGGTATGGCAGCGCTAGCAGTTATCCCAGAACAGGCCTAAACTGATGCTTCCTAATCAATGGAAAGCCTGTTAAAAATGAGTATTAATGCAAAAGGAGAATATTTGTGGAATGAGTTGTATTAACCGATTCGCTCAGAGAATTTGCCTTTTTGAACAAAGGCTTTTCACTTTTGGAACTGACCATGTAACATTTCATACTCAAAAGTAGCAGCAAATTGTTTAGCAACAAAAAAATAGAAAACTGGAATGCTATTTACCAATGTCAGCTGCAACGGAGGGATAACTTCTTTGATGAATAGTTCGGCACTATCCCTTCGCAAGTTTGGTTGAGGGGAGTCAACAAGTTGGTACAAGCCCTTTTGTTCGCTACCAACATGCAATTTGTAGATGATAAGATATCCACCGGATGTCTGAAAAGTGAATGTTGTTTTATTGCTATTGAAATATTTCATCAGAAAAAGGATAAATGCATTGTTCCATAGACAAAATTGTCTATGTTCAATAGACTCACAAAAAAAGAAGACTAACTTATCATCTATTATATCTATTATACAAATCTATATTTTCAAGACATCATAGACCGGTTTTAAGATTTTCTCTATTAAAATGAACATAGAAAGTGCATGAATTTACTAACTTACAATAAATAAAATTATTTTCTTTTTAAAAAGATAACAACAGGGTGACTAGCAAAGTAAGCTACAAAAATTCCCTGACTTTTAATAAAATTTTCCCTGACCAAAATAAGGTACTAGCCAGCAGGCTCGCTTCGCTCGCCTTAACCGGCTAGCCAGGGGGCAGAGTCCCCCCTGGACCCCAGGGGGTGGTTTAAAATTCGCACAAAATCGTGAATCGAACCAGCACTTTTGTTTGTTGATCATCTGTTGTCATGGATATGGGCACAGTTATTCTTTCTTAGTAATGGCGAAGGTGATATTGTGGAAGGTATCCATAATGAATAATAAGACGAAATTGTCACAACCACATTTATTAAAACTTCGAGAAACTAGTTGCGGTTGTTACACCATTATCAATCTCAATCAAACTGAAAACTGAAGTACAGAGAAGCCTTAAAATTGTAATAAGGCTAGAATTTAATCAAATTAAAATTAAAAAAAATTTTTAAATGGAAAGCTCACTGAAATGCAATCAAGGTCAACTGAGAAATACACATAAGAACTGCTTTTTAAAAATAGGCTGGAATTATAATGAAACCAAATTAGTTGTATTGCATTTTTTTCAGCCTTGAACTTGTGTCCAAATGTTGAATTTCTGCATTTGATTGGCAAAGGCAGACAATTGAACATTTTAGAAGCTTTGGAGATAACTAAGTTGGTAAAAAACGATTCCATAACTAATTTAAATGACCAAATTTATTTTAACCAATTCAATACAACTAACTTGGTTTCATTATAATTCCAGCCTATTTTTAAAAAGCAGTTCTTAAGTGTATTTCTCAGTTGAGCTTGATTGCATTTCAGTGAGCTTCCCATTTTTTTTAATTTTAATTTGATTAAATTCTAGCCTTATTACAATTTTTTTGTTACTTTCTTGATGTTCACAGTGTTTAGTTATTGATTTGACTCGTATTTTTGCTTGTTACTCCTCCCACCAGGGGGCGTGACTTGACAACCAATCACAACGTCCGATTAAGGTCAGCCTCTTTCCCTCTTAGCCAATAGTATCATTCCATCTACAGTATATATAAGGCTTCTCTGTACTTCAGTTTTCAGTTTGATTGAGATTGATAATGGTGTAACAACCGAAACTTCTCGAAGTTATAATAAATATGGTTGTGACAATTTCGTCTTATTATTCAGCACAGTTATTCAATTCACAACTCCATATTTCTTATATATATAATTTTTTAAATTTTCACGTTTGACCGTATTTTCTGGATTTTTTCAAAATTCTTTCTTAGCATGCATCTAGAGCCCCAATGGGACATGTGTACCAAATTTCAACTTAATTAGGCATGTGGTTTTCGAGAATCGCTGATGAATGAATCAGTGAATCAGGGATATTTGGCTTTTATATAGGTGAAAAACAAAAAGACCTTACCGAATAATCAAAACAATTTTATGTTTGTTAACCTACCTAGCTTATTTGTCTGGTTGCCCATATAAAAACGCATTTCAAGTTCGATATTTGAGCATTTCATTTAAGGGTTTCTAAAATTGAACGTGCGTAGCGAGTTCTTAGTTTCAATTGTGACTCGTGACTGGAGGCTCGCGGCTTTTTCTGTATGTTTTTAGGTTTGTGTGTATGTTCGACGATAACTTTTGAACGCTTCGACCAATCAACTTCACATATTCTTGGAACCTTAATACAGATCAAGTTTGTTTCCTAATGAAATTGACCCACTCCTTCATCCTTTTTGAAGCGAAACAAAAGGATAGGTTAACAGCCCTTCACTGGTATATCTATAGAGTAGTAATAGTATATTACTATATATTATAGAAAATAGTTACTTTCATCATATGGAATTCGCAATAGACTTCAAAATAAATTAATTTTGAGTTATCATTAGCTGTGGGTGAATAAATGCGATCATGCTTTTTATAGAATCTCTATCAGCTGATATACTAATTTCATTGCCCTGATAAATGGATATATAAACAGCTGTTTACTACTCTATAGATACATTAATTCAATTGCCCTGATATACAAGTATATAAAAGGATATAATATATACAGGGCGTCCCATGTAAGGTGTAAAAACTAGTTACCAAGGATTCTACATCAAATTTCTGATAAAAAATGTTTAGTGACGTTTTCGAAATGAGGCCTTTGTATTCAAGATATCCGATATTATGACTTTTTCGAGATACGCTCACTTCCCGCCATTAAATGCTCAATAAATCAAAAACTACTGATCGGATTGGAATTATGATGACATTGTTGGAAAGAGCACAACATTTTGCTGAAGATACACGTATTTTCAATATGTAACCCAATCATTTAGGGTGTTTTTTAGGGGTCAAAGTACAAAAAAGTGTTTTTTTTAAATCTCGCTGAAATTTTAAAATTAGCAAAGGGGCACCCCCTTCCTCGCTACATCTCTCATCGAACAAATCATCTCTAATCGTCAATATGCTGTTATACACATCTTTGGATTCATAAAAATAAGTTCTATAACTTCTATTTAACGCTATTCTCTGTAAATTGACATACAAAAATGTCCCCCTAAATAATGAAAAATCTAGTTGATAGAATTCTCTTTGAAGATATTTCAATTTTTATAAAAGAAACTATCAGGTTTACCGGCAAAGCGAACAGCACATTTATTGCAGAACATTATATGACTGATATTATGGAAGAAGAATCAACTCTGTTCGATAGTTAGTTACAGAGATATCGAATTTCCAATAATTAGAAACATTTTCAACTTTGAGGGGGCTTGGGGGAAAAGTTGAGGGGGGATTTTTGGGGACTTTTCGGAAAATGTACTTTTAAATGTGTACTATTGATTGGCATATATAGTCTTGCTTGTCTGACAATAATTATTTATTGGATTGGGCTGGATAGCCAAGCGCCATGCAATACACAAGAGCTGTAGGGTTCGGCGATGCGGTGTCCGCTACTATTTCATCACTCACTATGACGCCATAGCTTGAACTATAGTAATCAATAGACACATCATTTTAAAGCTCATCAAATTATCTATAAGTTTTGTAAGGAACAACACAACCAATAACGCGATATTAGAAAAGATATGATCAGTTGAAGTTGATTTTTGTGGTTCGTGGTGACATTTTTTTCTATAAACTATATTTTTACTGAAAAACTAGGCTATCTACATAGAAAATGTATATGACATATTTTTTAGAGAATAGTTTTGAGTATTAAATGAGATGAGAATCACAACGATACCTTAATTAGTTTCCGAGTTATAAGCCTTTAACTGAAGTACTGCTCTTGCAATGTTGATAGGGGGGTGGTGGGGGAAGCAAGCGGGGTGGGGGTCGGGACTTTGGTTTTTTTTTTTGAGTAAGTACTATGTATACTAACATCCTGCAAAAATTCAGCTTTCCCCTAATTTGTTACGACAATGGCCGTTTTTTTGCATTCATTGTCTGGGCTATTATTCATCATAACGCAAATCAGGCTAGTATAAATAAAAATCATTTCCAGCAAAATGCGCCGGACAACCGTGTATCCACATTCCTTGCCTCAAATCATTAAGAGGCAATTCTTCCATCAGATCAAAAAGATCTAAAATATTTTATTTATCAATTTATTAGATAAAAATGTATCTAAAATTTCGATAAAATCTTTTGAGATCCAATAAAAAATTTAAAAACATCACAATTCAAATGCTTGTTTAAAAAAATATGACCCAAGAATATGATTATTGATTATTCCAGTCCACACAATACCCAAAAATTGGTGCTGAAACCTGTTTGGTCTCATTACGTGAGGATTTTCAGTTGGCCAAGTATGTGTATTATGAAAATTGACAGCACTTCTTGTGAACGTGCTCTCATCCGATCTACCTTTATTGGGAAGCAGTGATTCAACAGAGATTAATCATTTATTTGGAAAAAAATCTTATTACAAGATTTTGAAATCAAATTTCTACTCTCTAAGCTCTTGTCCCTTAGACAATAATTCTTGTGGGTTTATGACAGTTTTTTTTACAATTTTCAAGCATTTGCAAATCACCAATTTATAAAAATTAAGTCTCATTTTAAATCTTGAGAAATGAGGAAGTTTTTCATCAATCAATCATTCATGTAAAATGTTTTTCGCCACACTAGGACATAATGAGCTATTTTTCGTGCGTCATATGGAGGCTGAAAGTGTTCGGTTTCCGACGAGGTCTGTAAACGTTTACCGCCCTAGGGCGGAAAAGAAAATGACCTTGAATGACAGCTGATCGTGTCTGGATACAGCAGTCATGATTGTAAAAATTAATCCTTCCAACTTTTATGTAAAACAAAAAGATTTAAACCATCAATAAATGTTTATTTTTTATAATTTAATATGTACGTAGTATTCAAAATATCAAAAATGATCACTTTTTATAACTTAATATGTATTATTTTGTAGTTTTGATATCAAACAATAGAACCTTTTTATTCAACCTACAGAGCTCTGGGTGGGAATTTTGTCAACTACTACAACTGTTGGTAACCTCTCACCAAAATGTTAGTTGGTTAGGTTTTTTGTTTTTAGGAATTTTGTCAACTACTGCAAGTGTTGGTAAAGATTACTGTTGGCATAGAAAGGTTAGTTGGTTAGGTTTATGGTTGTTTTATGCAGGTTTCGAATCAGGAACAGGAATAACAACAAAAAACCTAACCAAGTAACCTTTTGGTGAACAGTTGTAGTAGTTGACAAAATGCCCACCCAGAGCTCTGTAGGTTGGATAAAAATGTGATGTTTTGTATTCTTGCTAGTACAATAGCCATAAAACTTCGCTTTCAAAATTTTCATTGTTTTTTTTTTTTTAGTGTGGCGAAAAATAGCGTTCGCAACGCGGGCAAAAATATTTTGCCGGCTCTCAAACGCTTCAAGTTCTCGACTTCGTCTCGAACTTGAAAACCGCGATCTCCAGCCGGCAAACACACATTTTCGGCCCTAGGTGCGAAATATACTATATTGTATCACCCTAAAAAAAAATGGAGAAAAATTGCTTTAAAATTTCAGCGAGATTTAGAAAGACCCACTGTTTTGTACTTTGACCCCTAAAAAAAACACCCTAAATGATTGGGTTGCACATGGAAAATACATGTATCTTCAGCGAAATGTTGTGCTCTTTCCAACAATGTCATCATAATTCCAATCCGATCAGTAGTTTTTGAGTTATTGAGCATTTAATGGCGGGAAGTAGCATATCTCGAAAAAGTAATAATACCGAGATATCTCGAAAAAAAAGGCCTCATTTCAAAAACGTCACTGAATATTTTTTGTCGAAATTTGATGTAGAAGCCTTGGTAATCGTTTTTTACACCTTATATGGGACACCCTGTATAGGGTATATGAGTACGGTAGGTATTTTTTGTGGAAAATAAATCTGTGTATCAGAGCAACGATAAACTTGAACTTCAAGTGATAGGTGTCTTGTGAATTTTATCTAAATCAGTATCTTCAAAACAGCCGTTTTTCGTTACCTCCTTCCCCTACAATAAGCTTCCCAAATAAGTTTCCCTTTCCAAAAGTAGGGTTCTCTAGTATAATTATTATCAGGTATATAATTACTACGAAGTTTTCCCGATATTTTTTTATATTCCCTGACTTTTAAAGAATTAAAAAATTCCTTGACTTTTCCCGGCTTTCCCGGTCGCTAGTCACCCTGTAACAATCGAATCACTGTTCATTTCCAATTTTTAACGTTCAATTTTGAAATCAATGCTATTAAATTATTTCTATGTTATTCAGTGAATAGCATGAAATTAAAATGAGGATTCCTATTAATTTGTTAACAGTTCCGTATCAGCCCACCAAAACAATTGAATGACAATAATCTATATCTGTATCAAAACCGAAACTGAATTCTAGCTTACTTCCTATAGGCCTACCGATTATTGTATGATATCGATTATTTAGCCTACACATAATTGTTGAAAATACTTCACACTCTGAAAATTTTCAACAGACTGCCACTGTATGTTCGGGAAAATAACCAAGTTGAGAAGCTACTGCATGTTAATCTAGTGAACATGTCACTCTATTCACTGCATGATGAAGAAATTCCAACTTTTTCAATCTTTTTTGACTCCATACCATCTCAATAAGTGTTATTATATATAAAAATTGAAAGTTTTTATCTAACGACGAAATCAATCCAGCATATTATGCTGGTCAAAGATTAATATTGAATTGAATTCAACACTTGGTGTGTTGACAATATCGCATTGTTGTAATGCTTCCGGAGACACGTCTGGAGGCCTACTGAATCATGTTTGAAACAGTAGCCGCGTCTGAGGAAGCATTACAACAATGCGAGAATGTTTATGCCATCACACTTAATATGTAAGTGTTAAATTCACTAGTAAAGTATTATTCAACAATTGTTCCCCGTCACATGACTCAAACGGCGAGGTGGAACTACCCGTAAGGGTCTCCCCACCATTAAAAGCCATACGCCTATTATTATTCAACAATTGATCATGTTTAATAATGTTTTATTTCTCTTCTAATTTAATGTTCTTATTTCTCTTCATTTAATAAAATGAAGCATTTCTCTTCTAAATATCAAGTAAAAAGTAATATGGTACTTCATCGTCAATTATTTACGTTCGATTGTTCTGTAGTGGACTGATCTGGAACTGTAGCCTTATATTTAGACTTTAAAATCGTAGCTAAAGTATTTAAAATGTTTTCAAGAAAAAATAATTTCCTGTAAAAATAGCCTAAAAACGATGTTGACAATCAAGGTTATGCACATTCAAGGTATTGTAAATATGATTTGCAACATTGGAATGTGATGGATTAACAACAGTAAAAGTCAGTAAACCATGCTTTCACAATGATTATTATCAATGAAGTGCAAGAGGAATGTTTTTTCTTGGTGTTTTATTCCTGCTTACAAAAATATTTTAATTCAGACCAAATCACAATAAAGTTAGACGTTGAACTAAATACTGTAATAATAGAGATACACATTTCTATTTTGCTTTATCTTTGATTTCAAGTAATTTGATCATTTGGTAAATAAATTGACTAGTCCTACATTTGTAAACAAAGTCTACAACCTCTATATAGATACAGTATAATGCTTCATCATAATCTTATTTGGAATCAATAACTTTTTAAGTTATTTGTAAGTTGATGTAATTTCTTCTATTAAATAAACTATATTGAATTCATGAATATTGTTATTTTTATGCTTTAATATGAATATGCTTTCTTATACAGTATTCACTTCGAGATTTGTAATTTTGTTTGTGATTTCCCGACTTTCCGGCTGGTGATCGTGTGATCAAGCCGTAAATGTGTAAAATAGGTATAGGTATTCTATTTTGTCTTTTTAAAAAAATGAGATAAGCATTTTTCTATTTTATTCTATAAACTCTCAAGAACATTTTTAATTTATTAAAAATAAATTGAAACTTGAATGATTTATTTCTAGACGCATTATTCACTATAACTGCTAAAGTATGTAAGATTCAAATTAAATAAAGCATGAATAAGATTAAACGAACCGCAACACATAGTGAGGAAGAATCAGGTCTCCACTGAACGGATTCATTTGTCCCGATATCTTCAATCGACTCTTGGGTTCGCCTGTGTAGGACGATTGGTAAGCAAGGCTGCAAATTAATAAAGTGGAAAATTGATATATATTTTTTTAATATGAATGATAAAAGGACAGTATGAAGAACAAGTATAGAAATAACGGTAATAATAATTATCAACTATAGCTGTTAATAACTTGACAGTTCATAGAAGATGCACAGGTCCCAAGGTGATGGATAGCATTCAGTTAAAATTTGTACCAAGCCAATAACACCAGAGGAAAAAAGAAAAATTATAGGTAGCATATATTTCTATGGCATTTGGCGAATGTCGTAGTAAAGTGGTCAAACCATTAACCCAGGAATGGTTTGAATTGGACAGTGTATCCCTACATCCAAACTAGCAATAACAAAGCTGTGTCGCATTTTGGCGCATTAAGTATGATTTTAAATTAAATAATCTTATTTCTATACGCTTTTAAATACTAAGCAAGCATTGAACTGAAGTACGAATTCATAAGTTAGTAATCAACCATTTTATAATACTAGTGCTTATAACATAAAAAATTTAGGATCTGCAACCTACTAAAATTTTCATCAAAATTAAATGATACTTGAAATTTCTTACCTTTCCGAAATAAACTGATAAGGTGTCATCTGTCAAGATAGCAAACAATATTTTATCTCTATTACAAAGAATTTGACGAATTGAGCAAGCATTCAGATTAGGTATATTCAGCACTTTGGACCATCCTACAGGAAAATACATTTTTACGTGTCTGTTATTGCGTTCATTAGCATGAATAGCTTCATTTTTAAATCAATCGGGTCCAAGACATTTCCAACATATATTGAAATGTTTGAAACTTATATAAAATGAGATAGACACTAATTCAATCATGATCCTTCTTGTTGTCGTGGACAGCTTCAAGATTCTTGGTTATGGTAAAACAGGCATACCACCACAGTAAAACGAATAGATTTGAAATTAGCCTAAAATATAACTTATCCCTTAAAAGAATGTTGGAGGAACCGAGGAAAAATATTTAAATTATTAAAAAACTGAATTCATGTAGTCCCAATAAAGGTTGATATACCATAGGATTTCGCCATAATCGGGAGAGCGCCAGAAGTGGTCGACGACAATGATGGTCGACGACAAACCTGGACGATTCTTAGACCGCATCTGACACTGTACACACCCGACAGAGTTGGTCATCTCAGGAATGCGGTCACCTCTGTCGCCGACAAAATTTGTCGTTTGGTGAAGAAATAGAAATCGATCGCCTCTGTCGCTGCACGCACCCGACAGAGTGGGTTTACAAAGGAATGAGGTAATTATATCGATTCTCTTCTATCGATTCATTGTAACTAATCGATATGGTATAGACTTCGGCGAGCCAGAAGACTGGCTGTATAAACTGTCGTCTAGCGGACTCTCACCTCTCGTTGCGGAGGAGCCTTTTTCGACGGTAGTGGGGGAGCTGTGAGCCAAGAGGGGAAGTTGTAGGGAGCTGTGCTTGGACGTGGAGCGTAGAGCTACACCTCTCTTGACTTATGTTCGCTGTCATGAATAATATTTTATCATTCCAATTTTGAAGATTATTTTCTGTTGAGAGCCAGTTCATTAATGATAATATGAACTGATTAAACTTTAATTATCCACTTTTTTGAATTCCTGTTTACTTAACTATAAATAAATACTAATGCACAACTAAATACAAAATCGTGATAATAAACACTTCCTACTAGATTCATCAAAAAAAATTAAACTTCCCACCAACTGTTCAATGAAGCCATTAATTTTATTTTGACAATGTTTTCCATGCTAATCATTCATAAATCCATGAAGTTATGCTGCAGTTTTTCTAATTTTAAACTTGACTCGTGGATATACATTACCTAATATTGATTTTGATATCAATAATTGTGAGGAAACTAACTCCCCAAGTCTCACCTTGTTAGTCTTTGAAATTTTAAGCATGAACTTTACAAGAAACTATCCCAGAAAATAAAATTACTTACACTTGATACATATCCCTAACTGTGTTCTACTGAATGTTTTCCAATGAGGTTGTTTTTGTTTGACATACCTATTAAAATAGTGCTGAAGTGATTTCGAGGCAATCAATTCTGTAAAAAAGTAATCATGAAGTTTGTATTTTATTGAAAATCACTTGTCAAAAAATCCTCCCCAGTGATGATTTGATCCACCGACCTTTTACTCGGTAAACGAGGATTCATCCACTCAGCCCATAGAACTATAAACTATAGAACTAAACAAGTTTATAGTTCTATGACTCAGCCATGATATCTTGGATATATTAACGTTACTATAGAGTATCTGAATGGTGGATTAGAATGAACATGCCGAGTGAACAGCTCCCCTACCAATGTCGAAAAACAGGCTTCTCCCACCATCGTCGAAAAAGGCTCCTCCGCAACGAGAGGTGAGAGTCCGCTAGACGACAGTGCTGTATAACCTGGCTTAGGCCGTGGTCAGACTGCATGCGTACTCCAACGAGTAAATGGACGAGCGTGCTCGCATCTGGACGTCAGAGTAAAACACACGTTGATAAGCCGGTTTGATTGGTCACAGTAGAGAAGAGTTGGTCGTACGAGGTCTAGCGCACACGCACGAGTCAATTCTGGAAGCAAGTTTGTTTGATTTTCTTTGCGTGGTCGTCAGTGTGAAAATGAAAGTTGAGAAGTTGATTGTGCTTGTGTTTGACCAAAATCCATTGTGGGACCAATCCACAAAGGATTATCAAATAGAGATCTCAATGTGACCTTGATACAAGTCCAAAAATTGCTTTGTTTTTTCAATTTTTGTGCTGATTCTGTTTAAAATATAATAAAACGTTTCTAGTGACATCCGAAAATTATTTTTTTCGTAGATCAGGAAAAAGTAGCTTGAATTCTCCTTGCGTCTCCCTTGTTAAATTAATATCATTCACCCAGCTTTCTTTTTCTTCATTAACAAACAAAATGCGCAATAACAGATTGTCTAACAATTGGTCAATGCCATTGGAGTATAAACTCGCAGGAGTAGGAAGTTTGCAATGTGACCACTCTTACTCTGACGACCTACTCGTACGACCTGCTCGCAAAACGATCTACTCGTCAGTCGCATGCAGTCTGACCACGGCCTAAGGCTCGAAATTTGAATTGTATTGTTCATGGTGTTAAAAAGGTGTTTCTTTTATACAACTTCTTTGTGGATGTTGTAACTCTCATAGGTTAAAATTCTTCGTGAATTTCCAGATATTAGTATGTTTGTTCCTGTTTTACCTTCTTCATGTCATTCATAAATGATTTTTATTGCAGTGTTATTCCTAATATTATGTTATACCTACATTCTATTACAATTTGATAACAGTTAAAAATAATTTAATCAATTTTGATCAACATAATAATTTTCATAATTATAATATTAGAACGAACTCTGATCTTACTCCTTATAATAAATGATCACTTTTTATAACTTAATATGTATTATTTTGTAGTTTTGATATCAAACAATAGAACCTTTTTATCCAACCTACAGAGCTCTGGGTGGGAATTTTGTCAACTACTTCAACTGTATACCAAAAGGTTAGTTGGCTAGGTTTTTTGTTTTTAGGAATTTTGTCAAATACTGCAACTGTTGGTAGAGGTTACTGTTGATATAGAAAGGTTAGTTGGTTAGGTTTTTTGGATGCTTTATGCAGGTTTTGAATCAGGAACAGGAATAACAACAAAAAACCTAACCAACCAACCTTTTGGTGTATAGTTGTAGTAGTTGACAAAATGCCCACCCAGAGCGCTGTAGGTTGGATAAAAAGGTGATAGCCGTTCCTTCTATTCTTGCAAGTACCATAGCCTAATGGGTTGATTACATTGGGATAGTTGTTACTCGCTAAGCGAGTAGCGAGTAGGACGTTACTGACCGACCGTGCTACAGCAACTCGGCATACCAAGCCGAATTATATTAAAAATTTATCTTCAAGAATCATCCCCATACTATGGAATTTCTAAGACAATAAATAATATTTCAACACAAAATTAAAATATGAAGTTTACCAACAATTATTCAATGAAATTTCATCAAAACAATATACAATATATCTCATCTGAAGTGGTATGCTGGCAGCCTGCGTGATTAAGTGTAGGGTTTGGCCACAATAATATTGTATTTTGGTGTTGGCTACTCTGCCAGCGTGTATAAATGTGACCAAGTTCAGAGTTGAGAGCCTGTCTACTTTGAATTTGGTGACATTTATACTCGCTGGCAGAGTAGCCAACACCAAAATACAATATTATTGTGGCCAAGCCTACACTTAATCACGCAGGCTGCCAGCATAACACTTCAGATGAGATATATTGTATATTGTTTTGATGAAATTTTATTGAATAATTGTTGGTAAACTTCATATTTTAATTTTGTGTTGAAATATTATTTATTGTCTTAGAAATTCCATAGTATGGGGGTGATTCTAGAAATAATTTTTTCAATATAATTTGGCTTGGTATGCTGAGCTGCTGTAGCACGGTCGGTTAGTAACGTCCTACTCGCTACTCGCTTAGCGAGTAACTATCCCAATGTAATAAACCCTTTAAGCTGGGCATTCACGTTCCAACTTGCAGTACCACTTGCAGTACTGCTAGATGGATAGTCGACTCCACTCACGCTCCTACTTACAATCCAACTTTATTCCTAATCAGCTGTGAACGTCGCTCTTGAACCGAAAAATGTAACCGAACTTACCCGAAGGTCATGCACTGACTGAGATAAGATGGACGACTTTGATCCGACTGCCCCACACACGCTCCAACACCGTCGACATTCGTAAATCGTCCCTCGAGTGGTCCATCTAGTCGTCCATCTACAATTCCAACCATCCAACAAGCCCATTCACGTTCCGTTTTCGGATACAACCTTGAAGGTTGGACTGCAAGTGGTACTGCAAATCGGAACGTGAATGCCCAGCTTTAAAATTTCGCTTTCAAAATTTCCAACTTAACATTGTTGTTTTGTTTTTTTGTGGTGTGGCAAAAAATAGCGTTCGCAATGCGGGCAAAAATGTTTTGCCGGCTCTCAAACGCTGAAAACCGCGATTTCGAGCCGGCAAACACACATTTTCGACCCTAGGTGCGAAATATACTATTTTAGTCTTTATAGAGCCTTAATAGGTTGGATAAAAAGGTGATGTGTAGCCGTTCCTTGTATTCTTGCTAGTACTATAGCCTTAGAATTTCGCTTTCAAAATTTCCATTGTTGTTTTGTTTTTTTTTTGTGGTGTGGCGAAAAATAGCATTTGCAACGTGGGCAAAAATGTTTTGCCGGCTCTCAAATGTTTCAAGTTCTCGACTTCATCTCGAACTTGAAAACCGCGATCTCGAGCCGGCAAACACACATTTTCGGCCCTAAGTGCGAAATATACTATTTTACTGCTTAATGTATAGGTATGTAGTACCATAGCCGATACTGCTTTATATTAGATGAAAATAATGGTTGACTTCATGGGAGCTTCACCGTTTACCGGTAAATGAAAATTTACCGGAAACTAAAGGCATCTGGTTGGTTTATTCGATTTTTTTGTGAACTTCAATAGACGCCTAGGTTTCCAGTAAAAGGTAACTTATAAGGATCCGATGAACTTTTTCAATTTATGACACATTCATGAACAATAATTTGTTTTTTGTTTTCACATCGTCACGAGATCCTTTCAATCATATTTGAACTACCGTATTAATTTCAATTTATTTTACTTTCAGTTAACACAATGCTTTTATACCATACAAAAATTATGTTTTTTATACCAGAAGATTTTCAAAATTTTGATTTTTTTGGCCCTCTAGCTAGACTACATTGTCAACCAAGTTACAATTATTAGTAAAAAAAAAACCGTTCCCACACTGTAAAATCAGTGAACACATTAGACAAAGAGAAAGGGCGTATGCACTAGCATAGCATACAGTAGGTGAAGCCAAGTCTGCCATCCTTGTAGTTAGTACAGGTAAAATTCTACTAAAAGACAAGTAGAAAACATAAAAATTGGTCCATTCATGAAACTTGCAGGAAACGTAGTACTTACAATTAGGTTTTGAAATCTGAAGAGTCCCTAGTGATTGGTGGGCCGGACTTACTTACTTTTTCGAGTCCAAGTCCTGGAGGTCATTTATTAAAATAGCTTACCAATTATTAATTTAAATTACTTACTAAAGTTTATCAGCCCAGTATCGGGCTACGTCAATGGCATTTTTGCTAACCATCCATAAATCATCAAGGGTACATCTGCCAGGGCACTGCACACATGTGAACAGGTGGGCCATATCTTGCTCCTCCCCACACTCGCATCGAGAGTCCTCCTGCTCCAGGAACCCCCATTTTATTTTGTTATGTTTGACAGGTGCAACGCCTGTTCGGATCCAGTTGAGGGTTCTCCAGGTTTTCCAGTCCAAATCAAGGCCATTTGGAATTGTCTCAAGGAATGGATAGTCCACCGGTGGCTCGATACTGACATTCCTAAGGAAGCTCCTTCTAGATTTGAGCCTGCCAGCAGAGAATTCTACACCATACAGAGGATGACAGTCATCAAACAACTGTTTGAATCTTTTTGTGTACTCCTTGTCCTTTCTGCAACTTGCCGGAGGTGCAAAGTCAGCTGCCTTATGCAATTGGTGGAGAGGTGTGGGTCTCATACATCCAGTCACTATTCTGCATGCTTCATTAAGAGCAACATCAACCTCTCTAGCATGACTGGATCGATTCCACACAGGGCAAGCATATTCTCCTGTTGAGAAGCACATGGCCTGGGCTGTTGTTCTGAGAACTCTAGGGCTCGCTCCCCAATTGCTTGCAACTAGCTTTCTTAGAAGACCATTCCTTGATGCGACTTTCTGTTTCATTTTCTGGCAATGGAACTTGAAGGTGAGTGTCCTATCGAGTGTGACTCCAAGGTATTTGAGAGTATTTGTGTGCTCCAGGTCTTTACCCTCCCATGAGACCTGCAAACTTCTTCTTGCTAGTTGGTTATTCAAGTGGAAGGCACTTATCTGAGTTTTTGCTGGATTAGGTTTTAGAGAGTTATTCTTGTAATACTCATACATAATCCAGAGTGCTTTTTCCAATCCATGCTCCAGGGTCTCAAATGTCTCATCTTGGATTGTTATGGCCAGGTCATCAGCATACAGGAAGTGTTTTGCACCATCGATTATTGGTTGGTCGTTTGTGTATATGTTAAATAGCATGGGCGCCAGCACGCTTCCTTGTGGCAAACCATTTTTCTGCTGTCGCCATCTACGTTCAGTAAGGCTGAACCACATTCAATCGTTTCTTTGTAAAGTAAAGTAAAGTAAAAAGTAAAAGTAAGTAAGGTGGGCCGGAAGTACCATTTTTTGGGGGTTAAAATTTTGGGGTGTAATGATTTTGAGAATATTTTTATTTATGGGATCCAAGCAAGTTGGGTGTTGTTTTCTATGTTCCTAAGGATGCAGAATCGAAAAAACATAATAAAATCAATACAATCTACTTTTAGAAGTTAAGTTGAGAAACGTGAACTCAGAGTAGGAAGGATAGATGGGGTCGGCAAGTTTTTGTGAGAATTTGCTCAGTCAAAGTGGAAGAAGTAAGGCCTAAGTATCACTATGCTTGCTGAAAAATATTTAGATGTGAAAATGCTGCTTCCTAATCCATGCCATGTCATTCTAAGGATAACAGCATATCCCAGGGAATGGAGATTGTTTACTGTTACATGGAAGAGAGTTATAACAGCCAGTTTTTAATCCTGGAGTTATGTCGGGTATAGTGGAGGATTATTGTATCAGTGTCCAAACAATGAAGGTAAGGCTCAAATTACATTATGGAAATGAAATTGTCATAACAAGTACACTCCAAAGTCCCAGCTGTATGTTTCCGCAGCTGTGAAGACAGATGAATCATACATAATAATTGGTACCAGGAAAGGAAGAAAAATATACAAGAAGGAGAAGAGAGGATTACAACAAAGCCTAGTGAAATAGTCAGGAGATCTATTGAAGATTATATATTTGACAACAAAATGTGCAACAATCCTCATGGGTTTATGACCAACATTTCTGAATACATTCCAATGAAGTTAAATGTGTTCCTGGATATTTTGACTACAAAAAAAAAGCCAGATCCTGCAATTAAATGTTCACCTTATGCCAATTTTGTGAAGAAGAGGCATGTACACTAAAAACCTCTAAAAACCCTATAATATAACTCTAATAATCCAACTCCTGTGCTGACAGTTAGCAGTGAAATTGTGTCAAGTCAGGCTGATAATGGAGAAGAACAGGTTGAAGACCCTGACAATTCCATGGATGGTGATGATGCATCAGTGGCTGATGAACAATATGACACCCCACACAGCAAAAAATATCCCTAGGATATCCTGACCAGTTCCCATATGTCCTATAGAGATCCCGGGATATTGGAATGTCACTGGGATCTCTGAAGGATATTACATAAGGGATATGATATCCTGGGGATATCCCAGGATATCACATACTGGGAAGGTATATCCCAGGGAGATCCCAGGATATTATATACTGGGATGATATATCCCAGGGAGATCCCAGGATATCACATGCTGGGATGATATATCCTGGGGATATCCCAGAATATCACATGCTAGGATGATATATCCCAGGATGATATAAACTGGGATTATACATCCTGGGGATATCCCAGAATATCACATGCTGGGATGATATAATTATCCCAGGGAGATCCCAGGATGTTATATACTGAGATGATATATCCCAGGGAGATTTCAGGATATGACATACTGGGATGATATATCCCAGGGAGATCCCAGGATATGACATACTGGGAAGATATATTTGAGGGAGATCCCAGGATATTACATGCTGGGATGATAAATCCTGGGGAAATCCCAGGATATCATATATACTAGAATGAAATATATCTGAATCTCCCTAGAATGTTTCTCAATGATTTGATATTCTGGGCTAATCCAGGGATATCTTATACAGGAATATAATATCCAGTGGTTCGCAACCCACCTAAAACTGTAGGTCTAAGACCTATGTGGGCTTCATCCTAAAAAAAATACCTTTCAATCCTGAAATACTCCCTTATATTCAGGCATATGAGGAAGATTACATCCTAAAATATTTTATCCTGACAAGATCTCAGGATGAATAAAATGTGATGTTGTTGCAATATGTCATCATTATTATTTAGGTCATTCCTATTCTGCTTTCATGTGACCCTACCACATTCAATTAAAGCTAGGCTAATGCATAAACAAGTTAAATCTCAAATGCATAATTACTCAGGTATAGCCTACTATTTATTATTCCTTAGGGTTGACTAGTTGGTATTAGAACTAACATTGAGGATGTTACAATTCTGCCATCTAGAAATTCTACCACTTTTAATTACTTTGCTTTCACATGAGTTTAAATTCAAATGTGTATTAAATTTCAATGATATTCATTATTGAAATTATTCACTTGTAATAGAACTTACAGTATAATATATATTATTCACTCACTCACTATCATACTCGTATTGTATCTCACTCACTCTGTCATTCTCCCTCTCACTCTCTCTCTTACGGCCTCTCACCCCCTCACACTTCACTCACTCATACTCGCTCACTCTCTCTCTCTCTCTCCCCTAACCTAACTTCTCTAACTTCAGAGCCACTAGTTATATAATATAACCAAGCATGAACACTCATTTTGTAGGGAATTTTATTCTCATTAAGATTGAATTGAACATTTTGTCTCAGATAATAGCGGTTAGCATATTTTTGGGGGTGAAACCACCCCTGCACAAGGCTACCTTATCCTACTGCAACCTGTTGGAAGTTCTGGTAACTACCATCACATTGTATCAATTGATATGCAATTTCACAATGTTTATTAAATATCCCTTGTAATATTTAAAGTATACATATTTTAACTAACAAAGTTGATCATTTTCCTATTCTTGGAGTATTTAAAGACACTTTTTCTATGATCCTAGAATCCTCCAGCCTAAAATAACTGATCAAAGCTACCGGATTTTGTACCTCTCACTGGGATTTTTGAAGCTGTTTGATGGGGGTGTCACCAATGCACAAACTATTCAATCTACTTTAATTATTTAGGTATCACATCTCAGCATGTTGATTAGATCAAAGTGTAGTAACTGTTCTTACCAGCTTAATATCACACCTCTAATAATAATATTAGGATAGGGAAAGGATATGTCATTCCCAGCATATCCCATACATATCCTCAGGATCTCCTATGTGGGATTTGGACAGTTTTCCCTTATCCCTAGGATGTCCCTGGGTATTATTTGAGATATCCTAGGAATACTCTGAAGATATCCACTAGAAAATCCTGGGGTGGGATATGCCATCCCCAGAACATCCCACACATATCCCCCAGTTCTCCTTCATGGGATTTTGGTGGACATTCAGTTATCCCTATAATATCCCTGGGGTTTATTTAGGATATACTGGGATGTCCTGAGGATATTCTATCTGGGATAGAAAATATTGATAAATAGTCCCTCTAAAATCGTATTCCAAGAGATTCTAGACTAATGTCTAGAAAAGCTTAAATCCATTCATTTTAGTCCACATTATGGGAAAATGTTGGAATTTTTGATGTTGAGAGCTTCATTTGAGGCTTAAAAACAGTAATTTTATACGAGTATTTATAAATATGAAGTTTATAAATTGGGTAAAGTGAAAGCTTAAATTCAATAATCATTGCTTTTATGAATCGTTTGCCTAAGAACTTAAATCTACTTTACGTATATTGTTAGTACATTAATTAGCTCTGAACAAATTTTAATGTATAAAATTTAAAAGAAATACTACTTTTATAAAGCCAATTTAACAAGTTATAGTGGTCTCAAATTATTATTATAGTCAGGGCCACCCAGAGACATTTTAGAGGCCCGGGGCTGAGTTTTGGCAGGAGGCTCCCTCTTACACCTTCACCCTAAACACCAAATGACTCGATTTCCAGTGGCGAGGCGTCCGGTCATCGTTTGATCCGGCGATGAGTAGAGAAATTGGATTTATAATATTGAAATAATCTCAACTCTTAAATAATGGACATTTGTAGGCTTCAAAGCCCAGAAATATGTTCAAAAACGGTGAAAATTGTATCAAAAACCAATAAGAATATGACGAGTAGACGCTCAATATGTATAATGAAGCGCAAAAGCCTTGCGAATCACACCACTCCACTCCCCCGCCTGGCTCGATTCCCCCTGCCATCAGTTTTTAAACCATTCAAGTAATGCTCATAATACATCGCAACCGGCTGCGATGAATAAGGCTTCGTGCGTTCTCGGCCACTGTCGTGAGTTTTCGGTAGCTGCCTCTTCATGCTTACTCTTCCCCAGTCCACACACAGCTTCTGAGCTTCAGTTACAGCGTTGTGGAAACAATGGGAATTTCGCCTATGCTAAATTATTCAACTTTTACAATAGACTTATTATTGTTTTGCAATTTAATTAAATTTTTTTTAGAGTGTGATCTCTTCTTATAGTCTCCATTTATTATTCAAGATGGTTAAATTTATTTTAATAAATTAAATCGAGTGAGTGCATCATATCAGAGCCTATTATTTCGGCTGTTTTTGCGTTTTTTCCTATATTATTCATCGTCGGTCTATGGTATTGAGGAAGATATATATTACGCAAGAGGTGCAATTGGATAAAATACTTTTTAGTTCTTTGCCTTTTGTTAGGCATATTCAGAGGAGAGATTTCAGATACTCAAAATCTTCAAAAGTTACCAATTTGCCTCGAATTTTTTAACATTTTCCTGGGGAGGGCCCTTGGACCCCTTTGGGCGTTGGTGGGAGAAACCCCCTGCGATGACCGGTGAAGGATTCCACGCCTCGCCACTGTCGATTTCCCAACTAGCATTAAGTCTTCCAGCTATGCCTAGTTACCTACTGTACTCAAAAGAATCTGTGCAAATAATTTGAATGGAGAAACCTCAGAATCCCCAATTTTTTGGGGCTCCGTCACCATCCATATGTTTGGAATTGGATGTGTTATTTACGGTATTAATTCTCTTTTGGGGTTCCATCACCATCCATATGTTTGCAATTGGATGTGTTACTTATTCATTCTCTCTTTGCAAGTTGAATCAAGTTCTATTGAAAATCATAATAATTTTTATATTTTTACACATTTTACATATTCCAGTATTGATGAATAGTTCGATGCGGATTCAAGAGATTGCACAAAAATAGAAGAGAAGTTTATTGCTCTCTTTGGTGCCACTCATTGCCCTTTTCCCTAGCTTCCACAGCTATTTTATGGAATTGTTTGAAAGTTTTAGCATACCGGTCCGATATCTTTAACTGAAAGTTTTCATCGACTGATAGACTATAACGCAGGATAACCGCAGTTTCTAGTCTTAAAAATATTGAATTATTTTAAAAAACAACAGAACATTTTTAGTTGATAGAACTTTTTATATTGTTAGTGTAAAAGAGCTTTCAGTTAGAAACTGAGCCTCTACCTCGACTACCTAATTAAATTGCAATTGTTAAATGGCTCAGTTTACACTAACAATATAAAAAGTTCTATCAACTAAAAATGTTCTGTTGTTTTTTAAAATAATTCAATATTTTTAAGACTAGAAACTGCGGTTATCCTGCGTTATAGTCTATCAGTCGATGAAAACTTTCAGTTAAAGATATCGGACCGGTATGCTAAAACTTTCCATTGACTTTGTTCTAACATGACTTGATGTGTAGCAACTTCTTATTCTAGCTTGACTTCCAACCTAAAACGTCGATCGCTTTGGGCTAGTTTACTAGCTAGCTAGCAAACTAGCCAACAAGCCAGCGAGTCTGGGCACTACTAAACCGACCCAGTTCCCCCAACCAAAGGGCACAAAGCGAGCTTGGTCCTGCAGTGTCAAGTCTCAGGAGTCTGGCTGTGGTCTCTCCAGAATGAAATCTCTATGATGGCCTAAAATTGTAACATACACATATCATCTAGTACACATATCCTATACAATAAACGTCTAATTTTGTTATCTGTCGATGATAGAATTAACTGTGGTTATATGGTGAAAAGCGAGTCATTCCATGCTTCAGTAGCTGTCGTGGCAAGCGGCTTCGAGCGCGGACACTCACTGTTATTCTCAATTCTCATCACATTAAATTATGCAGTGCCTGGAATGAGATTCGAACCCGCGATGTGGATGAGAATTGGGAATAAAAGTGATAGTGCCCGCTCGCCAAGATGGCTACTGATATGATACTATGAAGCATACAAGATCAAGACTCAAAAAGACTGGATACAAATAATATTGTGTATACAAGTTTATAATTGCTAGAATTATTTTTTCCTACAGTGACCCGAGAAAGTGCCTATTTTTGCACTAACTGTAGCACGCAAAATAGTCTATTCTTGCACCAGTGCGGGAATAGTATATTACGTTACAAGTGCGGGAAATGGTGTTTACCATATGAGTATGATGAGTTAACGCACGAGACGAAGTCGAGTGCGGTATTATCATACGAATACGGTAAACATCTTCCCGGACGAGTTATGTACGATATTTTGTCATACTAGTCTAAAATATAAAAAAAAAAAGGATAAACTTTGAGCTACTACAGCAAGCATCATCAAACATAACCTCAAAATCAATCACAGCAGTAGAATACTAAAAATACTTCTGAGATCAGCTGTTTTCCAAATTCTCTAACAGCTAGAATGTGGTAAAATCCATTACCGCACTGAAAAAGGATGCGGTAATGAAAATCAGCTGTTCTTTCTGTAAACAGACGTTTACCGGCTCGATTCAATGCTCGGTAAAGTGGTGAATATATACAAGTATGACGAAAAGTACTTTTCCGCACTCCAAATTTGCAACCTAACAACACAAAATAGTGAGCATGTAATATGCAGGTTCCCTATTCTGCATTCAAAAATAGGTTGGCTACTCTGCTTCAGCTGTGAATAGTTGTTGTAGTTGTTGTTGATGAAATTGATTTGATTCAAAGATAGGTTATGTGAGGAATTTTCAGGTTATGTATGCCCTGTTTTGTTCTGTTTGAATTACTTTATATATTACTGTAGGAAAAATTTTATGTGTAATTCGAGCACAAAGTATTGTTTCTGCACTCGAGAAACTTTCGATGCAGAAAAACGGTGCTTTGCACTCTAGTTACACAAATAGCTATTTCCTACAAGTAGTTCTTTACATACTGAAAACTGATTGTAAAATACCTCTTTACTGCTCGGCGAGCAGTAAAATCAGCTGGCGAGCGAAAAAAGTACTTTACCGCTCGCCAGCTATTTTTTATGTTTTCTCATTGGTAAATCATGAAATCCGTGAAATTCTCAAAACCTCATTCCCATAAAAATGGCGCACGCTAACCAAATCCATGCACGCTAAAATCTGTGTTGTTACAAACTACACGCTTTTATTGGAATCCAGAGCTGCAGTTGTAGGAAAAATGTTGTATGTAATTCGCGTGTAAAGCTTCTTTATCGCTCTCGCAAAATTACTGCGTTCCGCTACGCATCGCGCAGTAACTGTTTTAACTCAAGCGATAAAGTCGCGCTAAACGATGTGAATACATAAATAACATTTCATTTCTATACATGTCATTGGTTACTGTTAAGCAACATTGACAATTGTCATACAAGAAATCAAATACATATAGTATACAATGATACATAGGCCTATCTATAAAAATAAAATAATAAAACAACAGAAAAAAAAAATATATAACAACAAACATAAAATATCCATGTCGAGTCAACAGTAAGAGCATGCCAACAAGAAACAGAAATCGAAAAGTACCTGCTAATTATCATTAATCATACTCTGCCAGCTATAAAAACATTTTTCAATAACCCATTCCTTCATTTTATTTTTGAAAATGGCAATTGATTGAGCCCCCCTTAGTTCAGCAGGCAATGCATTCCACACCTTCCTACCCATATGATCTGGCCCCAGCTCATAAAATGAAGTGCTATGAGGCTCTACCCTGATAATGTTTCTAGACCTGGTACTGTAATTATGAACATCAGCACCCATAGTCCACTCATCCTTGGATTTGAAGGCGAAAACTGCTAGGTGATAGATATAGAGCCCTGGGACAGTCATTAGCCCTGCAGCCTTGAATAGGGACCGACATGAAAATCGACTAGGTTTCCCAAACATTACCCTCACTATTCTCTTTTGAGCTCGAAAAATAGCCAGTGAATGGCCAGAACCTCCCCACAGCAATACACCATACAATAGTATGGGCTCAAAATACCCATGATATGCCACAAGCACTGCTCCCCTATCCAGTAAGGCAGCGAGCCTGGACACTACAAAAGCAGCAGAGTTCAACCTCTTCAAAATATTCTCCACATGAACAGTCCATCTCAAATTCTGATCAATAGAGACCCCCAAAAAATTTGCAGAGAGAGCAGTCTGAACATCAGCCCCTTTCATTCTGAAGTGGGGTGGGTCAACAAGTGATCTATAGATTTGGAACTCAATGAACGAAGTCTTAGAAATATTGATCTCCAGCCTGTTTGCCCTACACCAGCATGTTACCTCTCTAAGAACTGCATCACCAGCCTCCTGCAGCTCATCCACATCTTTTGCTGAGACAAGAAAGTTAGCATCATCTGCAAAAAGAACTGATTTTGCTGAGCTAATATTTGCCGGGAGGTCATTTATATAGATCAAGAATAACAAGGGGCCCAATATTGAGCCCTGAGGAACACCTCTAGTAATAGGACATAAGTTAGATCTGAAGATCTTGTTCACTGTTTGTCCCTCCTTACCTTGCACCTCGACCACCTGGCTCCTATCACTCAAGTATGATTCAATCATATTTAAAAGCCTTCCACGAATCCCATAATAATGGAGCTTTCTAAGTAATATACTGTGATCTAGACTGTCAAATGCTTTCCTCAGATCAACAAAAAACCCAATCACCTTAAGGCCCTGATCCAGAGAAGAGTATATATCATTGACAAAAGATTGCAGAGCATCCATAGCTGACTTCTTTGACTGAAACCCATATTGACATTTGGACAATAACTTGTTTGTCAAGAAGTGAGAAAGCAGGGTATCATAAATGACTCTTTCCCATATTTTAGAAACTGACAACAGATTTGCAATGGGGCAATACTTATCAATCTCTTTTTTTGAACCTTTTTTAAAGATTGGTTTTAACTTGGAAGTCTTGAAGGCAGAGGGGAAAAAACCCAAGCTACAAGACCTTCTAAGTAAATGTGAAACAGGGCCACTAACAAGGTCAAAATACTCATTAAAAATTCTTGAAGGGATCTCATCAATGCCACTGGACATCTTATTTTTTAACCTACCAACCACCGCTGCAACAGTCACATCCGACATGAAAGGAAGCTCGGATGTGGTGACATAGCCACAGTTTGAGTTTGCCAGCAACTGAAGGAATGATACCACTTCATCAGAATGATAAACACTTTGAGAGGAGCCTCCACCCGCAAAGTAATCACTGAAAGCATTAGCAATATCAGTAGATGAGTCCAGTTCAATACCATCTACCACAATTGGATAGTCGGAAATATTTTTGGGTGCACTTTCTTTCTTTATCAAACTCCAGATTGTTCTTGACTTATTATCTGAGGAATTAATAAGTCTTTTGGAATGATCAATTCTCAAGGATTTAATGAGGGCCTTAATTTCCAAGGAAATATTTTTGAGCAACACCTTAAAGGACTCATTAAGTGGATAGGCTCTAACAAATAATTGAAGGTCTCTTTTCCTATCACAAAGATTCTTCAGATGAGGGCTAGTCCATGATAACTTTTTTGAGTGGGTTTTCACCTTGGACCTCTTTTCTGGAAATGCCAAATTAAAAGCACCACTAAAGCCATGAATGAAATAATTTATTTGAGTATCCAAGCCCACTTCATCAAGGAGAAGAGGGGACCAATCAAAATCTTGAAGGTATGCTGCAAACTTCTGTTTGTTCCATTTAGAAAAGGACCTTTTTATGACAAACTTATCAGAGAACATTGAAGAAAGAGGCAATACAATTGAAAACTCCTGAGCAGAATGATCAGACAGAGACAAACTCACCACTTTAGCAGATACAGAGTCAAATAGGTTGGCTGTAATGAAACCATTGTCCAGCAGTGATGATGAATGAGCAGTTTGGCGGGTTGGCTCATCAATTATTCCCTGCAAGCCATATGCACTGAACACAGAGCAAACCTCCTGTTTGAAGCCAGAGTTTCCCAGAAAATCAATATTGAAGTCACCCACCATCAAAATACATTTAAACCTCCTGAAAGTTGAGGCAAGCAGGCTGTCAAGATGCTCAGTAAATATATCCACATTACCATCTGGCGCCCTATAAATGCAGACCACCAAGAAGCTCTCATCTATAATTAATGCACAAGCCTCAAAAACAGACTCACAGACCCCAGTCAAGGAAAACTCAGAAAATGGGATGCCATGCTTCAAATAAATGGCAACACCACCACCCCTCCTTGACACTCTGTTGAAATTACATCCCAAGTCAAATCCCTCAATTCCAACAGTCTCATTCCCATTCAGCCATGTTTCAGACAGGCATAATATGTCCATTTGACTCAATATATTAACATCCTGGAGATTCTCAATCTGAACAGCCAGCTCCACACTCTTATTTCTGATGCTACGGATATTATAATGCAATACATTTAAAGTCCTCCTTCTAGAGCAAGACACCCCCCCAATATTCTGGCAGCCACCAACCCCAGCCAAACAGTCAATGAGATTTGCATATTTACAGCCATTTATGTGTGAACGTGATAGTTGATTTCTTCTAAAAAATGTCTTGAGTCATTTGAAGTCAAAACTGGAATTACCTGTGAAATAACGTTACACGGGTCCGGTAAAGCAACAGCAAGAGCATTATCATCCCTAGCATCACCATCCTCATTTGAAGTTAACTCATGGGTGACATCAATTGTGACAAATGACCGATCAATTGAACCAGAATCCTGGTAGCAGGGTTCTTTACTCATCACAGATGAATTAGAGGGTCTTAATCCCTTATGATGCACACCATTAGAAAAACACCTTGTTGCACTTATTACAATTTCATTAATTTTATTGGCAATCAATAACTTTCCTCTTTTGTTCAAGTGCAGACCATGACTGGTGTGATATTGCCTATCAACAGTCCACAATTCCAATATCTTCACGGAGTACTGCCTAGCCAAACTTCTTATGCTTCTATTTAAATCAGCTATAGCCTTATTTTCAACAGAAGATTCAAACAGATCATAACGATAAGGCATTGTGGACACTATCAAGTTGCCATGCTTATAGGTTTCAATTACTTCTTTCAATTTGGACATGAATCTCCTCTTATCAATCCTACCAAAATTTGAGTGAACACTATTTGTACCACCTAAGAGAACAATCCAATCATTGCAATGTGTATTCATGGTCTCACCAGGAGATAACATCCACTCAGCTAGAGACTCAAACACAATCCCAGGAGCCACATTAGAAGCACAAAACATGCCATCAGGCAGCAATCTAACAAGCGGTTCCCTGACCCCCCTCCCATGGCTATCAGCCCAAATATGAATTTTTGACAGATTTTGTAATGGATCTCTGGAATTCGATCTGGAGCCAGACTGAAACAGGCTACTCAACAGCCTTCTTGCCGAGTGAATATTTTTTTCAATGTCCAACAATAGCCCATTGCTAGCTCTCAAATCAAGTTCTAGTTCAGAAATCTTTTTTAGGAGGCTGTGTCTTGTGTTATCCTTATCCTTAAAGTTCCTACGTGGTTTATTTGTTTTACAAGGATCTATTTTATTCTCAGGCTCTGTAAAGTTTTGTAGGGCACTGAAAGAGTTTTTTGTTACTGTCATATTAGGATTATACTGTTGACTCATAACTGTGCTGCCCGGCGAATAGAAAAGCTTTAAATCCTGAAGCTCTATGTCCAAGGATTTTTTTTCGCTTTTTAGAACGGAATTTTCAGCCTCCAGAACCTCGACACTCCCCTTCATCTGATCCACAACCGCTTCATACTCCATCAGTTTCTGATCAACATCAATAGAATGGTTTACCGCATCATTCCATTGCTGTCTCATTGTGATCATCTTCTTATTTAACTCAACATTTTTTTCTCTTAAAGAGGCTATGACTTCATCTATGTTATCATGAGGGTCACATGTACTAAGGTGGATGGGAGAACTTGTTGGGGTGCTGGAATCAGTTTTATTGAAGATATCTGCAATGGTGGATAAGATCTCAGTTGTATCATCCAAGGCGATGGAGGACTTGTCAGGTAGAGTTACATTACAAGGAACCGGAGTAGCTATTTCGTTTAGAGATGAAGAGTTATCAATTTTCTTGCCACTAGAGGTATTAGGAGTGTTAGGTAGGTGATTATGTTCTAGGGTAGGGCCAGACGCCAAAAAAAGCATAGAATCTGTTCGTATTGAAACCTTACAAGTTTTAACAAGACATCGCCAACTTATTTGACCCGTGGATGAGGTCCTGTCCTTTCTAAATTTATGGTCTTCAAAAAAGACCGCATCGTTACCTTTGTTGGTTGTGGTTTCCTCCAGCTTCATGATGAACCTTATTTAGCTTGATGTCTGAATTTTTTAATTATAGTATTGTGGAGATAATTATATTCAGTCTCTGTTTAAAATTATATATTTACTAGGATGAATCTAGGTATAAGCTAAATAATAGGTACGGTAAAAATCATTGCTCAAGACGAATAGAGAAAAAAAAGATTAGAATATTACTGCTCCACCGTATACGGCATAAATTTTAATGGAATAGATTCTGTTATCAACTAAAGAATTTTATTAAATTTTATATTTATCAACCTACGACTCTAACATAATATTTTATAAGTTTATAACTCTAACAACTTGTACCGGTATCATACAATATTATTAAATGCTCAGAAATAATGTGAAAAAATAGATAGGATAAAATCAGTTCTCGATAAGGAAGACACGATCAAGACGGATTGAAAATTTAGTCAAGTTCTAATAATTAAGTTTGAAATTAGTTGGTATCCTACCAACGTATAGGCAAATTTCTTTAATTTAAGAAATAGATTCTTTTTTGTCGATCGTGCCCCGTCCAGTCCCGGGCCAAGTGCGACTGCCACAGGATGCAATGTTTACATATTATTTACAAAGCAGCCCGTCAATTCATGAATCTATTTCAGCCCACATAATAGTCCTGACTCCTGACCAAAACAGTGACTCCTCCTCGAGTTGATTTCAACAGAAATTGAAAATGAGGGAGCGATTACTAAATAAGCTTAATTGATTTTAGACTAGCCTATATATTTCGTACTTTAAAAATGTCCAAGTTTATTGTATTATTCAATTAATTTACTGTACTTACTCTTCTTTAAAACAAAAAATGTCTATTTTGTATTATATTATTCAATCAATTTACTGAGTTAATAATTCAGTTCAAAATCTATTTTATGTACTTCTATTTATAAATTAATAGTAATAAGTTGATAGTTGAAGGTTAAGTTACAAATTGATTTTATGTTGTTCGTGAATAAACTTCACTTTATAAAGTTTGGGTTACCTAGAGAAAGCTATTAAAGTTCTTATTTATTAGTATGATGATTTAAAAGAAATACGAAAATTAATTTACTTAAAAAAAAAACAGTACCAACAATGCAAGAAAAGACAGAAATTCAGACAAAATAGGTTAGACGAGAATACTTGCTGTTCACTGCTTATCTAGAAGCGATAAGGGAGCTCCGTCAATCACTTCCACTCACCACGGCATCCACAGGCCGAATCTCCAATTATACATTCCTTTGTTCTTGTAAATTTCAATGATCAAGTATTTATTACTAATTTTAATGATTAATTGCTAACTATTAAGAGAAGCCGCGATAGAAATGATGTTACGAAAGAGAAAGCCAAGAGACGTGGCAGGTATCTGTCCGGTCAGATAAGATAAAATACGAACTCCTGGGCTTTGTTTGTAATGGTGGCCGATTTAATGGCCAGCAAAAACTCTTCTCTGCTGTAAAATCACTTCCTGTGGTACAGTAACATTTGTAGGACCATCTCATCATCCAACTCATCACCCAAGCACAGATCTTATACCTATGTGGGCTTCATCCTCAGAAAAAATATTGTTTATTTTCAACAATCAATTATTTTTAGTCCTGTGAGTAAGGGGGGATTGAAGGAAGAGGTGGAGAAGGAGAAAAAAAAATGAAAAGTAAGTTGCATAACTACGTTAATGATAATGTTAATGCTAACCTGAACATTCATGCATTTGCCTGACCTATAGCATATTGATTTTAGAGCAGGCTGAAGCATTGAGTGTTCAAGTTGGCCTAAGCATTAATATAGTTTTTCAAAAACTCTGTCAACTATAAGGTTAGATAAAAGTTATCATGATTACAATATTATTGTTGATTACAAAATTATTCATCGAATAATAAATACATATATGTTAGTTGTTTCTAATATGAAAAATAGACAATTTCATTTTATTCATTTATTAGAGTGTATACAACAATAATACAAAATACAGCTATATAAGCAATAAAATTAAATTCACGTATAATCTTATACCGTCAACTTTTTATGCATTAGCATTCTCAAGTGTAGAAAAACACTTTTAAAATATCAGATCGAAAATTGAGATTTGTGAACATTTTTTCATTATTAATTCACAATATATTATTTTGATTATGAATCTTCAAATAGTACATGATTTTATTAATAACAGAATTCCAATAACGGGAAAGGGCGACTGGTATTTTCTTAATAAGAGGAAGCCTTTAATTAGGTACTTACCCAATGGCACCCCAATGAAAATCACTGAACAAATGTTTACTGGGAAGAAATCAGGATGACAAGCATCACAGTAAGAAATAACTGGAAAGTTAGTATTTTCTAATCCAAAATGATGGCAGTTGGAGTAGAAGCTCAACAATATTGCATCAAGAATAGTTTTGGCACATAAAATGGTTTGTTCATAAACCCAGTATTGAGAAATTGTTAAACCACGAAAATAATTATCATGAAGCTGATTTATTATCCTACTAGGCGGCTTTCAAAAATCTATAGTTACTATAAAATCCACGTTGACTACATTACACATTACAATGAATACTACTGTTTTCAATACACACCAATAACTATAGAAGTTTGAATACATTTAACTTCAAGTTCTAATACAATTTTACGGATTATATTATTATCTTTTGATGACTGATTTTCTCTCAAGTAATATCTTGCCAAATAAATTGGATCTAAAAATAAAGGAAACAATTTTCACAACCTGACGACGCCGAACCTGGAAATATTCAAACGTCAAAAAACTCAAAAATACAAAGTGATTGGAAATAATATGATACCGTATTATAAACTTAATAACTATCGAATAATTGTATTGCTACCACTAGCTTAGGAAATTTATTAAGTTTGATATTATTATTATTATTATTATTAAATTTGTAACCCTAGCCTTCAATGGCCACTTAAGGTAAATATCAAGCAAGATATGCTCTTGCTCCTTCTAAATATTTATGGCAGTAGATTTGCGTGCATTTATTGTTTTTTTTTTCAGTTTTTTTTTGTAGTCGACAGTCTTATGTATGAAAAATACATTAACAAAATATGGCTAAAGACTTGAATTTTTGTCAACTCAACAAAACTATAAAAGTGGAGCGCACAAAAACTCGGTGTCAAGCAAATGCATTGAAATATAGAAAACTACTAATGTCAGCATCTAATTTGATTTCATTACTATGAAACTATATCCATCCTTTTAGGTAAAAACAAATATTTTGTAATTTATAAAATTATGTAAAGTATCATTTAATTGCATCAGTAATATGAGTATAACATAACAGTACCGTAGTGAACGTTATGGTCGAGGACAGTATTATTTCAGATGTAAATTTTTAATGACACATATAAGGCGATTAACTTGCTTTTGCATATCTCTGTTAGGCACTGTTAATTTATACTTTATGTATTTTCAACATGACTCAAAACAATTAGAGCCAAAATGTACCATAAACAATAGAAGAAATGAGTAAAATTTGAAAATGAAACTATTGGAAACATAATGCACGTCATAATGTCTACTTCTCATTGATATCATCTCAAATAAATGAAAGCAAAAACTTAATAAACTTATCTGAGAAACTTGTAATGCGAGAAAGGTAATTATTTATAGAAAATAACTAAGCCGATAATCTAATGAACTAAAATCTAAACTTATCAATGAGTTCAAATAAAATGCAAGAGCTGAAAACTATAACTCAATTGAAAAATGCATTTATTTGTAGGAAAGATAGATGAATCCAATGAGGAGCGATCTTAATATCTGGAATAGAGAAATATATTTATTACAACTACATCAAGACAGAAAACAATAAATAAATAAATGATTGTTGGCATATAAATTCACTTGGTCCTTATTGATTAATTATTATTAGTCAGTCAAAAGACAATGACACAATGCACTTTGGCAGATGACATCAAACTGATTTGAGTTTTTATAAATAGTTTTTTTTAGTAATTTTCACTATATATCGGCGATAAAACTCTAATTAACGTTTGTGCAAACGCCTGTTATTGTTCTGATAAAAACTCAGTCCCGTTTCGACTAGGGGTTTTAAAGCGCACTGTTGGAAGGAGGGACAATCTCGCAAAAAAGGTCAACAAAACCCATTTGCGATTCCCCCCAAACTCCTGAGCTGGAAAAGACTGTAGTCAAGCATGAAGAATGATTATGTAGGTGAAATTGTGAATAACAAATTTAAAATAATAAAAAATGTATTGAGCTTACCTAGGGTAATGGCTGATAAGCAGTTTGCGAAGCTCCAGGGGCAAATTGGCCAGGTGTTGTTATGATGATTATCCTTGCAGTATTTGTGCCCAATACGCCACTTTGGTCTTCGTATACCCCTGAAGCCATTCAGATGAAACTTTTCAAATTATCACTCCTAAAATAGAGAAATTAAAATAAGGAGTTACTTACGTATCTTCCGTATGAAAAACATCTCGAACCACACACCGAAATCTGCCAGTCCAAGCCATGCGACTGACCTTTGTCATGCATGTGATGCATATGTGAGCCATAAACCTTCAAGTTACATTTAACTACAAAGCTTGAAGAGAAAGTACAAGTATAAAGTGGTCATGCATGCTACAAATAGACAAAATTTATAAATAAATCATAAAAAAACTAAGTCTTAAAATACTAGTTTCATTAATTATTGATATTGAGCAGTCTTGGCTGATGTTAACCAATATGCAATACCGCACATTTAGTGTTGTTGCTCAAATAAAACTTCTAAGATCGAAGTAATGCAAACAGCGGTTTCGATCGGAGAATAAAGGAGGGTAGGAGTGGTTCTTAGAGATGTAGAAATTCCACAAAAAACAAGCAATTGCAGTGCTGCCACCTATTGTGTTTAAAGATTTTGCCACTCTAAAAAAGTAAGTAATAAATTATTATTTTAATAAATCGTCAATATATTAAATTTCATCATGAAATGCCTCAAGTATAACAGATTATTTCCAATAAATTTGATTTTTATTATTCAAAGTTTAAATTTAATAGGATGAGGCGAATTGACCAATTTACTTATTCCTCAATTTTTATAAGGCTACATCCTATCAACTTTAATTGATTCTGAAAGATCTATTTTCCCCTGTAAATGGCTGTTTTCCATAAAATAACAAAAAAATAATTATTATTTTCTTGAAGAGAATAACATCTCGAATTTTGTAGACCCAATTTTGACAAAACGTTATTCACAACTCAATATCATTGCTTCAACAATTAAACACAGAAAAATAAGGTTGATTGATCTGATAAATAATTCACGTATGCATCCAACAAGACGTTTCTAGGTTATATGAGCACCTACTCGAAATCAATATCTAGAAATTAGTTTTTCTAGCCTACTTTTCAGGCGGTGAATCTTTCCCCATTCCATCGATCGATACAAAGCAAACATTTCAAAACTAAAAAAAACTGTCACAACAAATATTTTTCGTTATTGAGTGGTAATGGTCGATAACGCAACCCACAAGTTTTACGACAGGAAATACACTTGTTGATATTGTCTATAAAAATATTTCTGTAAATGAAGTATCTCATCGTTCTCAATATTTCCAAATTTTGAGTTTGAAACATTCGTTCATAAATATGCTACTATTTAAATTCACTTGGGAATATTCAATTGTTTTTTTTTTTTAATTCAAAGATAATGTATTAATTTATTTATATTCCCAGAAAATTGGACGAAAATAATCAATAACAAGCGAAAAACGACATATTTGCAGCTTTAATCTGCTTGGTTTATTGGGGAGAAATCATATTAGTATTATAACTAAATTGTTTTATTGTTTAGTTCATTCGTTCTTTAGTAAAACAATGTTTTGGTTGTTTATTCACAACGTAAGGCAGCTACTTATTATAACAAAGCATGAACAGTAATTATTGCAAATCCAAATCATTGATCCATAAATTTCATTTTGATTTGAAATAATTACTTCAGTGATTCTATTTATCTTTACGTATTTGAATTCTACTTATTTCAAAACTTATTACAGAACATGCATTATTTTTCATAAAATACCAATAATAAGGTACAAGGAATGAGTCAGCGCAAAATGCTGATTCAGAAAAATGATCATCGATAAATAAATCAGAACATTTAAACATTGAAAAATATCCAAATAATGGAGGCATAAAATATTTCAATATTGTTAGCAGGCTTCAATCACTTTAATGATAAAAATACGTTATGAATAGCAGTCAGGTCTCACATATTGTGGATATAGTTTTGAATAACTTTTAATTTTAATCAATAGGCGTCAAGTTAAACTAAAATCAATAATTCAATTGATCTACAAAAACATCATGGGTTAGAGATGTTGAAGCAAAGAAAAAAGTAAAATAAAGTGATTCATGAGATTTTATAGAAATACTAGAAGACCATAACCTTCAAAGAATATTATTATTATTTTATTTTTAACCTTTCATGTTCCTGTACTGGGAAAGCCTAAGCATTCAAACAGAATTTACTTACGTCCAGATCTCTTCTTGTAGCAACAACAGAATGGGCAGCACAGACAGCACACGCAGCTGATGATGAACGAAATCACCAAAAATGCAATGATGTAGGGAAGCAACAGGAAAGTACTGCAAATAAATAATAATTGCGAGTTAGAACGGAATCGAGCACACGTCGAGTCAAAAAATATATTCATTATTGTAATATTTATAGTATTCATAATATCATAATGTACAAGATTATTTGGAAAAGTGGATATTAGATAAGCATCAGATAATCAACCGATCTTGTGAATTATCTTTGTAATTTTAGAGACTGGAAATAAATCAGTTTGCATGTCTCAAAAGTGTGTTTTTAGCTACAGAAAAAATCATAAAAAATGCTGAAAAAAGCAAGTACTGTCAGTTATAGTAACTACAGATGAGCGTATTCTACTGTGTAGTTATGGTTAGTTACTATAAAAAAAGATAGATTTTATTATTAGATGTCATGGGGTGAATTATTGAGGTTCGATCAATGTATCAATAATAATGTTGTCACATTCATCAACCGCAGTGTTAGTCTATTTGACATTGTTAATGGAGTAACAGAATAATTTATTTACATATTCGCTGAAAGTATTCATAAAAGAGTATTGCCAGTATCTGTCCATTTAATTATATTCCTTTCAATGGACTTTTTCAATGTTGATTTCTATTACAGTAAAAAAAAAAACATAATGATGAGAAATCATTAGTTTATTAAGAAGTAATTACTTCACATTATTTCAATAATTTTCAAATTCAATACAAATTGTTCAAGCAGAGTATATTCATTCATTTCAAACATTTTTCTAAATAAAAAAAAAATTGATTTGAATCAACATGAGCTGTGCTGCCATTTTTCAAATTCAAAAAAATTAAAAATTCTTTATTGCCAAACTCTTGTAAATAACAATCAATCACACACAATTAATACATTTTTTTTTTTTGGCGCCATCAGCAAAGCATAGCTTGTTCGCTAACGACGAGTTCTCCTTTATTCTCCTATAGTTCTCAATTAAATGTCTAATTGCAACACGAGACTAGAAGCATTAATATAATCCATGACAATATTATTAAAAAACGTAATATGATGTACAAGTTCTTTCAAATAATAACTAATAATACAGCATTTCAAATATTTGTAAAGAGTATCCCAAAAATAATCCAAAAGCCAACACAAAATAATAGAAAATTTGAAACAGAGGAACATCTTGATCACTAATTGAACGGAATTTATTCATCAAGGAAGAAGTGTTTGAACGTAGGTTTGATATTCATTACACAGTACAGTACTAAAAATAGAATCGAATGAAAACGGGAAGATCTAGAAGCCTCGAAAAAAGCAGGGAACGACGAAAAATGCTGATAAATGTTCTAGGTTTATCAAATCTTTTTCAGCCAGTTTAAAAGGCTGTTTATCTTGAAGAAAAACAATGAGAGGTTAAAACAAAGCAATGATCTCATGACTTCACGCCTGGATTGAAAACAGTAATTTTTTCAAGTAAAAAGAAATATGCAACCAATCTCACAGAGCAAATGCCAATTATTTAACTATGACAATATCAATTATGACTGAAATGTATGAGAATAAATGATAATGTTGAAATGATCAATATTTTTCAATAAAATGATGTAAGTTGCCAAATTCATTCACGACTGAAATTATTGATATTTTTTGTATACATTTAGTTCTGTGGAAAACTCGCTTGCTCAATTCTCCTCCTTCAAAAGGGGATTGTATATTCGAAAAACGTTCAGGAGCACTTTCGTCACAATTTTCATTGCATCATAGAACACAGAAACTGCGAAACGCATTATTTGAAAACAAATTTTTTGGCACCTCCTAGAAATTACCCCCTATTCCTAATGAAGGGCAACTATGCAATTTCAGTAGCTTTTAATGTTTACTTCCAATCGTAAAAAGTAGAGATTATAAGTTGACAAAAAAGTTGAAATTTTCTTCACCCACCGCGATCTTTAGTAAAATTTGGTTTTCCGCCTTCAAATGGGATTACTTTTACAATATTTTCGAATGGAAGTCTCCAAGGGTTTTTACGCTCTACCTGATGAGAAGAATTTCCTAATAATCTCAATATTTGAGCTTTTAACATTTTCTCATCCCCTCTAATATTTAGAGAATAATTTCGTGTCAACCTTCTTCTTATATATAGGCTCATCTTCCACTTCCAATCGAAAAAAAATTATCCATTGCTTTGGCTGGTAGCTCAGGGGGTGTGTATTGTGTTAAAAATAAGTAAAATGTTTGTCTTACCTTTCGTAGTCGTTCTTCTATCTGAAACAGGTTGGGGGGAAGGTGAGGTTTGGGAAGGATAAGGTCATAATGAAACCCAAACATGTTGTTGAATTCTGCTACTAAGGTTATCTTGCTAACCACCAAACATGACACTTAGGTGGGTTACACACATATGCATCTCGCACGGTGCGACTGGCATTTTTCTTGCTACTAGCACGCAGCTTGAAGACCAACCTGTGTTAATTACGTGGAGCTTACACACTTATGCGACTGGCATCATGCATCTCGCATGCAGCGTGCAGCGCCACACGCCACTAGGAACCGATCGTGGCATGGCATGGCATGCAGCATGCATCTCGAAATGGGGCATGCGCAGAACACATTTCCAATGAACTGAACGCCAAGAAGTACCCACCTCTCTCATCTTGCTACTAGCATGTGCCACGACCATGCAGCCTGCATGTATCTCGCACAATGCATCTCGCATCAAAAATGCTAGTCGCACCGTGCGAGATGCATATGTGTGTAACCCGCCTTAATAAATTGAAAATAAGCTTTAAATTTGGTGAACTGTATATTGCGATGCGATTTTTCTTATGCGTTGAACACACAGCGACGTCTCGTTGCGAACTGAGTACTGACTGCCCTACATAAGTACATAGTGGAGTGGAGGAAGCTCCTATCTATCAAACAGCCCCACTGGATGAACCATGCTATAAAATGAGTTCAACTAAAAACTATTACCGTACCTACTGGCGCGACTAGTGATGTGGGCCGGGTAAATACCCAGTGGGTAGGTATTTATAAAATTAATTGGGTATTTACCCTAGGCCTGGGTAAATACCCCCAAAAACTGGGTATTTATAGTTTTTCTGGATTTCTTGTTCCATGACGAACTGCGTTGTTAATATTAACTTTTCATGTGAAATTTAACGACATGCAGTCAAATATTTGTTAAGAATAAGTATTAAGTGAGTTATTATACTTCTTCTTAACAAATATTTGACTGCATGTCGTTAAATTTCACATGAAAAGTTAATTATAGTTTTTATTGAATTTAGAGAAGATTGAGTTTGTATTTTAATACCCAGATCCTGGGTATTTATGATTTTCTTCGTTTTTTGTGGGGATTTTATTGAAAATAACAAAAAGAGTTTAAGTAATAATTATTATCTAGAGAGGAAAATTTGATCTAGTGTGTGTAAACTAACTCAAGAAAATAACGCGTGGGTAATGAGTTGGATGATGGTAATTGATGAGTTAGACCTACAGTTTTAGGTGGGTTCCGAAGCACCGGGAAGTGATTTTACAGCAGAGAACAGTGTCTTTTTTGCTGGCCAATCTAATCGGTCACCGTTACAAACAGGACCAACAAGAACGCAGCTTATCTCTATCTGATTGAACAGATACCTGCTACGGCTCGCGGCTATCACTTCCCGATACAATCATAATTTTAAAAGGATTTTTGTTCAATATCTTTTGATTAGTAACTTACTAAAATAAAACATAATTAAACTCATAAAAAACATAAACTCTATGACACAAAGCATCAAAATTAAAATTAGACCAAAAGACAGAAGGAATTTTTCAAAATAGGTTAATGTTCAATTGAATACTTCTCGCTCCATCTATTTCACTACATCACCAATAAGTTCCAATTATCACCATTATCGTTCCAATTCTTCTAATTTAATTTAAATTTTGTTTAGTTGGACCTACACGTTGTTTAAATAACCATTTTAGGTTTTACATTTACCAGTACCGTTCTTTATGAACGAAAGTAATTTGGCATTTACATTGAATAAATTTCCAGAAACATCTCCAACTTAATAACAGTAGAAGTATGTTCACTATTTTTCTAATGTGGTGCTGTCTTGATTTCACATCATAAGGAATTTTCAGTTTTGGGTATTCCAGGGTTGCATCACTGCACACCTGCCTCCTCCATCACCACTACCAGCCCATTATTATTTTTTATTTCTTTCTTTTTTCATAAATTTTCTTCTCAAATTATTCGAGGATTTTTTCTCTTTTTTTTCAAGAGATAATTACATGTTTTTGTTTTCCTTCTTATAGAAAGTTTTGTTTAAATTTAATTTTAAGTGGTGGAGAGGGCTGACTGCGTCTTAACTTCGCCCTTCCAAAGATAGTTATTCAATTCACAAGTATTTTGTTGTGTGTAACAGTCTCGCCAGTAGAATTAATCTTAATTTTGTTTATTTACAAACTTTGGGTAATATTTAAAAATAATTACTGTCATTGAAAAAATAGTGAATAAGTTGTTATAGACTAACTCAATATATCATACAATGCTCGATTTCATAAAATACCCGGGTAGGCTATTTATGAATTTTGGATATTTACCCAGAGTTTTAAATACCCGGGTATTTTATATCACTAGGCGCGACCATCCATAAACTACAATTTTTAAAAGTCAATGTTTCATGCCCCCACCCCAAATGGTCAAATTATCAAGAATGCCGTACATATCATTACACTCTGCTCAAAAAGCTCTAAAACAAAAACTAAATTCAAAAATATCTCAAAATTGAAGTCTTAAGATTTTGAACCTTCCTCTCCAACGCCCCCGTTGGGTTTGTCGATTTTTTGTCTTCGATTAAACCCCCTCTCAAAACGTCTTAATGTTCATTAAACCTGACATTCCAATAATCGAGGGTAGATTGGGCCACCTAAAAAAGATAGGGGGCAATTTTTGACAAAGCTAAAACAAACATAGCTCGGTCTAGGAATAGAATGCTTTTTTATTTGTTGACGTGGCGAAGTTTGGACAGAAATGTCCACTCTACCACTTAACCACGTCGTGAAGAAAACAATACAAACAGAACAAAATATTCAGATAAGTTAACAAACAAAAATGAATCTAATCAACGATATATAACAGATAGACGAAATGCCGAGCGGTCGAGTTAAAACTGAGACCCCACTACGTTCGGTCAATTACTAAAAAAGTGTAAAATGTTTTTTCATTTGAAATTTGTGCTTATTTGAATTCAATTTGTAATTTAGCTATTAAACTACTGAGTTTCTATTTCAATTCAAGTTTCTAATTTCAGCAAGAATTTCATATAGCATAATCTCATAATAATTCAGAAATCTCATGATTCAATTAATTCTGTAAATGGAAAAGTAAAATTTCATTAGTATATATTAGCAGTTTTCAATTAGTTATATCAATTAGCAGTTTTTGTACAACCAATTTCTCGAACATCGATGAAGCTAGGATTTTAGACAGCATACATACCATAGAGGGGGGCATACATAGGAAATGGTGGGATTGGGATGATGGAAGGACCAAAAGAAGAAAAAAGCGATCTATCGACAGGAGTGAGTGGGCAGTAGATGAATGTGCAGCCTGTTCATTCAAGCGAACTATTGCTATAATCATACTATTCACCGTAGAATTCCATTTCAACATTTTATACTGTAGAATTATATTTTTGTAAACTATAAAGGTTTCTTAGTTTTTCATTTTCAAGAGACAAATAGAAGTGTTCAACTAGCACAAAACCTACATTACCCCATTCCACAATTATCACAATGTTAAAGAATAGTGTGGGTGACGAAAAGTTTGGAACGTTGATAAACATCATAGTCATTCGTCTGTGCTTTTGGAGATGAATTTCGTGTGTTGGAGGCTGGCTGGGTGCGCCGAGCAATTCATTTTTTCAAATACTACAGTACAACGAAAAAAAGAACGAGTGGAAAGAGAAAGAGTGATCGAAACAGAGAGAGAAAGAGAGAAGGACACCGATGAACAGCAGGTCAAGGAAGAAGAGAAGAGGCGTGAAGCAGAAGCAGAGCAACAGAGCACAGACTGGCAAAAAGTGAGAACGTCCGAGTTGTTGCGAGTACAGTAGAAAGCACAAGGCCGGTTACGTCACCAGCACCAGTGTGGCATGGCCTGGCGACATGGCCGCCGGTTGATATCAGCCAACGATTCAGCCTCGACAGACGGACAGGTTCAGAGAGAGAAGTGAGTCTCTGTATGTGTACAGACCTTGAATTTTAATCTCCAAAACTCAGGACAAGAGCAAAAAGCATCACTAAACAGTCGGCAAAATTTAACGCGAACAATCAATACAAAGGCTACGACCATAGATAAAGGAAATATTCGTGCTATAACTAATTGCCATAATTCATTCAGGAAATAAGTATGAATCACGGCGGAGGCGGACTTACAGTGTTTTCAGGAAGAGATCCAATAATATAAGATTAAAAAGAGTTTGGAGTATAGTAGCCAATTACGTAATTATATGGGATGGAGTATATCGGCATTTAATTCTCATTAGCCTAACTTAGATAAAACTAATGATTACGGACATTAGCAAAATTCCAATAAGGCATGCCATGTCAGGGATGAGTACTGTATTTGATGCACATGCATTTTGAGTCCACAAAATTCACACTTGATTCAGAAATGTTGTGGTACTTCTCCATATTAAGGAGAATGAACAAAACAAATGTTGTCTATTCCACATTAATTATTTTTTAAATAATAAAAATCATTAATGTGAAATAGACAACATTTGTTTGCTCATTGGCATTGAAACTCGAGTTCGGTTTTTTAAATAATAAAAATCATTAATGTGGAATAGACAACATTTGTTTTCTTCAGTGTCGTATCGCAGAACTAGTTATCCAAGAAACACTAATGCTAGAAACAGTTCATTTGACAATAGGAGTTATACAGGTCTTGGTTTTGCTACTAGAATATTTCAATATTGTCAATTTAGAAGAGAAAAATGTATCAAAATTTCAATGTTCGTTTTTTATTAAATAATGTAAAACTTTCAAAAACTTGTCTTTAAAATAAATTTCATTACTTTTACGCATGGACCACTTCACATCCTTAACACTGTAGATCCACCAATTGGTCAATTTGCCTGTAACTTTTTTTTTTTGAGGATGAAGCCCACATAGGTCTGAGACCTGTGCGTGGGTAATGAGTTGGATGATGGATGAGTTGGACCTACAGTTTTAGGTGGGTTCCGAACCACCGGGATGTGATTTAACTTGGATTAAACAACGGTGTGGAAGCTATGTGGCAATAACACAAGCAGCTTCACTTAGCAGAAGCAGAAGCTATGTTAAAAGTTGAGTAACAATGATGGCCACAATACAACTAGAGTGAACATAGTCACTTGGTGGTTACTACTTGCAAATAGAAATGCTGATTATCTATTACAAAAAGTTTCAAATGGTATGAATAGATTTATAGACAAAATACATAGCATATTAATTGATTACAATAGGTATAACCAATAATTAACAGACTATCAAGATTAACTGACTACAAAAAGTTAATAACTATTATACTACACTGGTGGGAAGGATGCAAAACGGAGAAGAGTCCAAGGTTCATCATGAATTGTACAGTCAGTATAACAGCAATAGTCGAAATTTATACTAACAGAATGATAGATCTGATACAATAGCGACCTCGAGTGAACATTGCATTGACCTAAACTCTGAGTGAAAAGATGAAGGATTTCAAGTTTATTCTCCTAAAGGACTAGGCTGAGAAAAACTGCACTAGTTCTATGAATGTCGGTTAGTATAGGATAAATTGATTAAATATTCTGACCCACCCCGCACTCAGTACATGAAAACGTAGAGAAGTTCTTCTCAACAATTTTGGTTTTCTCAAAATAGTAGAATTTCCGGAAATGTTATAATTTTAATCGTTGTTTGAGAATGATAAAACTATGTTGATTTTCTACTGATGTTATACTGAATTTTAAATTTTTATTGATTGAACTTTTCATTATTATAAGACAAACTAACGATTATTTTGTGAGATACGTACTGCAGCCCTCTTCTTATAAATCTTGAAAAGTTACTCTGTATCCTTTGGTCTTGAAAATATCTTTAATAAGTTTGTTAAACCGAATTCATGTTTGTTTTTCTAAATTGAAGAAATTTATAATTATTGCGAGCACAAAGAACCATCATGAGTTCTAAACATATACAAGGTATTTGGATACTCATCAAAGAGTTATACGCATTTGGATACGCTAAGTAAGGACAGTATTTATAATGCTTTTTATTGTACATTGTAAAGTACATAGAAATAAGAATAATCGTTGAATTGCACTTATTCTATGCTCCATGGCTTTGTATCATGGCGTGGTTGCTACTATAAAATAGTAAAGTGTCAAATGACGTCACAATCAGATCAACATTAATTCAATTCTCTTGGAATACTGATACATTTTTTATTGCTTTTACCTCCGATCAATTGCACTTATTCTGGAAAATATGCACTTTCAATTGCAATGAAACAAAAACTTTAATCACTTTATTGAAGGCAAAACTACGTTTTAAAAGTTGAAATTCATCTGACAATCAAATTTACAGCAGCAAAACACATCATATTAGTTGATGTATCCGTTGATTTATTGGTTAGTTTATGAATCATCTTTAATTTTGAATTTTCGACTTTTTAGAACAGGAAGCTATTAACTTAAAAACTATAAAATACAGAAGATATCATGAGATTAATTAATTCGACACGGAGAACTTGGCAGCATCATCACAATGTGAAATATATTTCGCATGCAAATAATACATGGTACAATACTTATTTTCTATAAAAAACCACAAATCGAGTAGGAAAAACGTTAAGTAGGAAATGTAGGCTAGCTTCAAAATAACGAATAGTCATAAAAATCTGCTGCCCTGTCAAGTAAATGAATCAGTAATCAGTAAAATACTGAATAGAGTAATCCCAAATAGGTTATAAAATAAATTAAAATTAATCACTATTTCATGATTTTTCAACACCTACAATCATTTAGTATAGATAATTCCCATTTGAAGTTGAAGAATACGAAATTCTACGTCCATTGTATAACAATACCAAATTGGATTGTTGATTTACAATCAAAAATCAGGTATTTTTACCCCCTTTCTAGAAAATAAGTCATATCCATGTTTTGATGCATTAATCTTGTAATAAATGCGCACTCCTACACATAAAAGTTACAGAAAATAAGTTTTAGGTCATTGAATTTTCTTCCAAGTCTTCAATTTGAAAAATTTGCCAATTTTTTTAAAATATGCAAGACAACTTTAACCATTGTTTTGCAAATTGAGGACTTTCTGTTTTTTTCCCTTCAAAATTTATGCACAGCCCAGAAACTTTCGCAAACTATCTCAGGATACTTTTTTTAGCATGTCTAGAATGGATTAAAGAAATTCCAGCTTTGTACCAATTTTTGTCCTCCAAAAGTCTTATTTGCCTGGGCTAGTATAAAATGTAGTATATATATTTATAAGTATACTTATAAATATAATGATCTAATAAACGTTTCGCAGTATGTTGGAAATGAGAAAGCAAATTAAAAACGATCGATTCTTGTACGTAGAGATAAACAACGTAAGCAGTGAGACAACGATATTTCACAGAATTCATGTGACCAAACTGCTGATCAAGTTATTATGTTTGACCTCGATTAATAATGATATTCAAGAAACGCATTACTATTCTCATGAAGTACGTCTATCACACAGTCACAGTACTGTTTTTAAAACGAAGCACATTCAAGTGCCAAACGAAATTAGCAAGCTCTGCTTCGAGTGCAGGAAAAATAAGAAAACGATCACTGAACTCCAGACTGATTGCCCGTGGATTCAACAAAAGATGATAAAAAGACTAGGAAGTTTAGCAAAAGAAAAATTATAATTGAATTTTAGTCTATTGAAAACGTGGTACCAGTACCACAACGTAGTATTGTAGCTGGAAACTGGTACCTAACAGTATCACAACAATAAATAGCACTATGGCCATTGTCAAAGTCTCCATGCATACAATGCCTAAACTAATATTGGTATTCTGGTAAGCTACATTCAACTTTCCGATTACTGACCTTATTACGGTATTCAATCAAGTATACAAGAGAAATGAAAGTTTTTTTGGAGGAAGAAGCCCACATAGGTCTGAGACCTGTGCGTGGGTAATGAATTGGATGATGGTGATTGACGTACAGTTTTAGGTGGGTTCCGAACCACCAAAAAGTGATTCTACAGCAGAGAACAATGAATTTTTTGCTGGCCAATCTAGTCGGTCACCCATACAAAGAGGGCCCAGGAGAACGCAGCTTATCTCTATCTGATTAAACAGATACCTGCTACGGCTCACGACTATCACTTTCCTAACATTCATGTATGGTTGAGTATCGTACCCTCAATTTTTATAATTTCTGTTGCCAATAAACCGATACAACGGAGTATCCAACGACCCGACGAATTTACATAAAATAATAAATATTATTCAGTTGTGCACCATTTTATTTCTTTGATTTCAATAAAAATCATATTCGTCCCGATTCACAAAAAATGCACTTCGGCAGTTCTTGAAAAAGTTTTTTCTTCTAAAATAATTTAAGAAAGAATTTCAAAACAATAAAAATGAAAACGTCTACACTTGCACGGAAAAAAGTGGATAATTGGGATAAGCAACAAACTTTGTAATATTCCTCAAGTTTTTTTTCTATTCGAAATGAACCATCTGTCCAGTTTTTTTATTTTAACTAGCCAAAACTAACCTAGAGACTGTAGTGGCGATCTATTTTACATCATAATTATTTCTATATTCGACCCCCAACGCCAAAATCAATAGCGATCACACTTGGACTATGAGGAAACTACAAACATGTACCAAGTTTCAAGAGTTAAGAATCTGTCTTTCAAGTGCTAGAGCACGGACGGACGGACGGACAACGGCACGATTTCAATAAGCTCCTTAATGAGTTTGATTCAGACTGAGAATGACGTGGATTCAGAGCTGTAATAACTAGTTTTTATATTGATTCTACTACCATATGCTCGATAAGAACTTGCCTATGAGTATTTCCCACCAAAATATTAATATACATTGTACCCTAAATTGTTATTATTTCTGCTATCAATGAACTCTTTACAGTATTAATTTTTGCTAAGGAATGTTGAAAAGAATTTGATTGAGACAGAGTGACTTGGATTGGGAACTAAAATATAAGGTTTTTTCAACATATTTATTTATGGAAACCAGCTACATCACAACTACTGTTTATTGAATTTTGATCAGAAGTGGCCGACTTTTCAGCCACGTCTCAAAGTTTAAAACGTTTCAGCCAAAAATTACGATATTATTAGTGAACTATTAATAAATAGCTGCATACCTGGCCACAACGAATTCTGGAAGATCGCAACATTTGACATCTCCTTCGTACGAGTAGCAGCAGTATTCCTCATCTCTGCCATCTATGATCGGTCTCGGACAGGTATGAATCAGTCTGTCCACGACGTTCTTGGAATTTCCAAGAGTACAGTCCATGCCTGAAAAAAGTTAAGTTGTCATAAAATTGAAATTTTCAAAGTTAATGTTCTTGTAGACATTCAATAATTCGCTTGCTTTTTTGGAGTTCAAGCTATTGAAAACCTCTTACATAAGAAATACAGTGTGAGCATAAAGTCTTACCCTGATTATAAAAATGTATTACAGAAAAGCCGTTTGACATAATACTGTAAATTTGGTACTGTTACATAATTTAGTTTTAGTAGTTTTTGTGACCAAGAGATGGCGCTAGTGCTCCTCAACAGACGCAGCAGTTTACTTCACGTTCGAAATGGCGTCAAAACAGGAGAAAGCGCAATGCATGCTTTGGTTTCACGAAACGAAATCGCTTATCAGTGTTCAGCGGAAATTTCAGACCTCTTATGGACGCAGCCCTCCTGATGTTAAATTAATAAAGCGATGGTATGAAAAGTTTGAAGAAACAGGCAGTGTTGAAGATCTTCCTAGAAGTGGCAGGCCTAATGTAAGTGAAGCAACTGTTGACCAGTGGCGGATCCAAGGGGGGGGGGGCAAAGGGGGCAATTGCCCCCCCCCCCCCAGATCCAAGAGAAAAAGAAAATCTAATAGAAACTAGGACGAAATTATGTAAGCAACAAAAATTGGCTGTTTCCAATTTGTCTCTTCTTACTTTTACTTTATCTCTTCTTATCTAGATAATAGATATCAATCAGTTAGAGTGAGTACAGGACATGGCAGCTATACCACATCTGAATGGAGAAGGGTTACTTGCCGAGTGCCACAGGGATCAATTTTAGGCCCAGTTTTGTTTAACCTTTTTATAAATGACCTACCATTTAACATAGACTCCAAACTAATTTTATATGCTGACACTACTGTTCTGGTTAAGGGCAAAGATAATGCAACCGTCCTCTTGTAAGCTCAAGAAATTTTAAAGCAGCTTACCGATTGGTTTCATAGCAACAAACTGAAGCTGGATGTCAAAAAGAATAATTTTATTAAATTTTCAATGATAAACAATGAATTCAATCATACATTAATGCTATATTCTGGTATGGAATGCCATTCGACAATGGGAACTAAGTTTTTGGGTCTGGAGCTGCAGTCAAATTTAAAATGGGATAATGAAATTAAAAGCCTTAGGAAAAAGTTATATCCCATGCGGGTTTTTGCTTGAAGACTTTGAGAAATGTTTCGAACAAAAAAAAAACAGCCTTATCATGGGTATTTTATGTCCCAGGTTCGTTATGGTCTGATATTCTGGGGTGGTAACCAGTGGCGTAGCCAGGATTAGATTTCGGGGGGGGGGGGGGGGCTCACCAAGCACCAAGGGGGGGGTGTGTGGGCAGTGGCTTAGCCAGGATCAAATTTCGGGGGGGGGGGGGCTCACCAAGGGGGGGTGTGGGCAGTGGCTTAGACAGGATCAAATTTCGGGGGGGGGGGGGGCTCACCAAGGGGGGGGTCTGGGGTATAGGAGGGTCCGGATTTTTTTTTAATTTAGTGGTGTGAAAAGCAAATCTAGACAACTTGTTAGGCTCTAAAGTTCAAAAGAAAGTTTTGAAAAATTACTACCCAAGAACCTAGGTGGCCAGGTTTGAAATGATAAAGTTTGATATACCGATAGCTGTGACTAATTTGAGTCAAAACCCTTGAATTGGAATTAATCATACTTAACTTATGTACTGAATCTCAAAATTAATACTAAATTATTATTATAAGTTTAAAAAATTTATGTCATTAGCCTAAAACGCACCCAACCCAAAGTTCATGAAATCGGAATTTTTTTTATCATAGCACACTATGACACATGCTATGTGTGTAACACACTATGACACTATTGACACATATTTACACGCTTGCATAGAACTTGCATTTATTTGTGTGTTTTCATTTATAAAATCCCGATTTTATGAACTTTAGGTGCATTCAGGCTAGTGGGTTATACTGAATTTTAACTTCAAAACTAAATTTTCTACAAGATGAGATTATTCAAAAAGGTGATTTATCAATAATTAACAAATTTAACCCACTTCAAACTTGAAAATTGCATTTTATTTAATATAGTAAATAAATAATTATGGTAGTCCCAGTTTTCTAACATGTTTTATTCGATTTCGTAGCTCATTTTAAATCAAAATTATCCATTTGAGCACCTAACAAGTTTCTATATGAGTAAATATTGAGGAAAAATTTGAAAAATGCATTAATCTGACTATAACTGTAGCTATATTCCATTACACAAACAGAGTTTCTGTAATCTGTTCGTTATAATACAACAAAACATATAGAACCCTTCGGCTTTAATAAGTCCTTATCTATTAGTTATTTGAGAATTTTTTATTTCTGAAATTTCGGGGGGGGGCCCGGGCCCCATGGGCCCCCCCCTGGCTACGCCACTGGTGGTAGCGAGGGGAATATCAATGCAATATTCAGATTGCAGAAGAAAGCGTTGCGAATAATTGAAGGATTCAGTGCAAGGCAGTCATGTCGACCGATTTTCAGAAAATTAGGACTGCTTACAATGCCGACACTGTATTTTTTGAGATTGCCGTGTATTCGCATAAGAACCAGAGTAATTATGAAAATAATATAATCGCTCACCCATACAACACAAGACATGGAGAGTCAACACTTCGGTACCCCATGCATAGGCTGACTCTGATCGAGAAGGCGCCACACTATTTGGGTATAAAGATTTTAAATTGTTTGCCCAAAGTTTTAAAAGGTTACGGTCAAGACAAATTCGTGAAGGAACTCAGGAAGTTGCTTATTGATGCCTGTCCTTACTCTCTGGCTGAATGATATGGGGTTTTTCGGAGACAAAATGTTGAATAGAATCTGTTTTCTAATATTTTTTTATAGATGAACGAACGCTTGATGAATGGCTGATGAATTAGTTTAGTTGAAGTGAATTGACGTGTCACATGCTGTGCGAGCCTAGCTCGATAGATGCAGCTTAACGTGACAATTAACAAATTTATTTTTATTTTATTTATTTATTTGTGTAAAGCCATCCATGTTACTTGTGCAGAGGGAATTCTTTAATGTCGTGTTCTAGATATTAAAGAACATGGGTTCTTTAACCCGCTAGTACGCAGGTACTTCAAGCTTCAAGTGAAGTAGACTGACTGGAGACGGTGTTGAGCTGTTGAGTGTTCCGACCGAATATTATTCCGACTGCCCCCACTAGAATGGTTGTGCGCCACACGCGCATTCTAGCGGCGGCTCATATTTTATTGAATCATTACCTTATTCATATTATTCATATTTTTATAACTTATCTAAAAAAATGTGCTCAATAATTATTTAGTAAATTGGATGAGAACCCATTTGAAATTTGATAAAAAACTTAATTTATAAGAAAAAATACAATGACATAAATAGATATCAGGTAAAACGGTAAGGAATGCAAATTACCAATACAAATACAAATTTGTACATACATATTGATAAAACAGTGCTATCCATGACAACATTATGAGGGGCACTAAAAATTCTGTCAAAATACACCATTTTTAATTAAAAAATCCAAAAAATTTCCGGAACCCCCCCCCCCTTTGGTTGAGGGATATTCCAAACCCCCCAAACCCCCCGGTGTTTGCCCCCCCCCCCCCCGAAATCACCTCCTGGATCCGCTACTGCTGTTGACCGTGTTCGGCAAACGTTTCAACGGAGTCCGCCTCAACTCGTCAAGCATCACGTGAACTTCAAATACCGCAATCAAGAGTGATGAATTCTTCATAAAAGGCGTAGGTTGCATGCTTATAAAGTGCAAATCTTGCAGGCCTTGCAACCGAATGATTTGCCTAAACGTGCGGAATTCGCTTCTGAACAGGATTGATGAATGTCTGACACCCTGGCCACCCGCTCTCCAGACATTACACCCCTTGACTTTTTTCTGGGGATACATCAAGGACAGAGTTTTTGCCACACCAGTTGCTGACGTCGATGAATTGAAGGCTAGGTTACAAGCTGCTGTGGGTTCTGTGACACAAGACATGTTAATGAATAATAAGACGAAATTGTCACAACCACAATATTATTAAAACTTCGAGAAACTAGTTTCGGTTGTTACACCATTATCAATCTCAATCAAACTGAAAACTGAAGTACAGAGAAGCCTTATATATACTGTACATGGAATGATACTATTGGCTAAGAGGGAAAGAGGCTGACCTTAATCGGACGTTGTGATTGGTTGTCAAGTCACGCCCCCTGGTGGGAGGAGTAACAAGCAAAAATACGAGTCAAATCAATAACTAAACACTGTGAACATCAAGAAAGTAACAAAAAATTGTAATAAGGCTAGAATTTAATCAAATTAAAATTAATTTTTTTTTTTTAAATTAGAAGCTCACTGAAATGCAATCAAGGTCAACTGAGAAATACACATAAGAACTGCTTTTTAAAAATAGGCTGGAATTATAATGAAACCAAGTTAGTTGTATTGAATTGGTTAAAATAAATTTGGTCATTTAAATTAGTTATGGAATCGTTTTCAAGAAATTTTCAAGACATGTTACCTGGCGGGAACTGGAATACCACTTCGACATTCTCCGAGCTACCAATGGGGCACACGTTGTAGTTTGCTAATGTACCGTAAGTAGTCTTAAAAAAAACTAGTAAAACTAACCTATGTAACAGTACCAAATTTATAGTATTATGTCAAACGGTTTTTCTGTAATAAATTTTTTTAATCAGGGTAAGACTTTATGCTCACCCGGTATAAATTCATAGGAAAGAGAAGGGCCAGGTTGAAATATTGAAAAACATTTTCAATGTAGAACCAAGCATCAAATCTACTTTTGGGCATATTTTTTCTCAGTTTTTAGTTATTCGAAAAAGTAGAATTCAAAATTAATTTTGTTTGTAGAATTTATAAGTTGAATGTTTTATGCATGCAGTTTTTCCAGTCGCTTTCACATGATGTAACCTTTTGAAATAAATTGTATACAATAAGTTTCTTCAACTTGGTGACTAATTATTGAGCTCTAGAAATGTTATCCACTAGTAGTTCTGTGACCCTCTGAGATACCTCACGCACAAGAATAAGGGTGCTTGCACAAAGGAACATACTCGACGTACACAATGATAATCATCATCGCAAAATTAAGCACAATTGTTTTAATCACCAAGGCTGTGTTTCTATTTTTCATACAGCTGATAGTTCAAACAGATGAGATTTCTCATGTCTGCTGATTCCAAATTGCACACGATGAAAATTCTCATTTTAAAAATCATAAGTTCCTATAGGCCTAAATAGCCTTACTTATTTCCCCCTTTTTAAATATCCTTAAAATGCAAGAAAATTTCGAAAATCCTTACACGTACATTGCTGGGCATTCCTTAAAGGAATATCCATGCAAAGTTAAACTGAATTACTGTAGTTTTAATATAACTTGGCAGCAGTTGGGTTCAGATCTAGCAAGTCTTCCCATTATCTATACGCTGCCAAGTTATATGAATTTTTTTTTTGTAGATTACGTCTTGGAGACTCCAGTTAAGGAGTATAAGACAAGTCAGATCAACAATATTATACACTAGATACCATAATTACTTCAATTAGTTGAGGTGAGGCTTAATTTTGATGTGAATAAAGGAACTCTTGTACACTATAAAAAGCTTTATCAACTAAATATTTCTTCAATTGTTTTTTAAATATTTCTATATTTTCAAGACTCTTCAAAAACTGCGGTAGCTTGTTGTAAAATTTCCTACCAATATAACTAGGTTTTTGTTTGAATAAGCTACCAGAGGTGCCCATCCCCCCCAAAGCCAAGAGCGCAAATCCCCTCCCCCCATTCATACTGCCCCCCTCTTTCACCCCCCAAACTTGGGTATCTTCCCCCTTCCCAAATAAAGGAGACACTATTAGGTACTAATGAAAAAATGAAATTTAAATGATTGTGTATGAAATGAATATGTATCAAATTTACCTCACCAATTTGATACAATAATAATAATTTAATCCAACATATTTATATACATATCATGCACATATTACATTCTTTAATATAAACACATATATAATAATTCATTGAATATAGATAAATTAAAAAATTATTTGTGCACGGCAAGCAAAGTAGGATAATTGTGTGCTGGCTGCAAATTTAAAACAAAATTAAAAATCTATTACTTCCTCAAAAAGCCAAGTAATAAAGTTCTCTAACTGAATTATGCATTACTTTTATTCAATTGCAATGTGGGTTTCACAAAATACTTCTCTACATTAACACTGAATTTCACAAAATAAGAATTATTTCTTTCAATATTGAAAATTAAATTCATTTATTAAAACATCACAGCATAAAACTGGAAATTTTAGATTAACATGAGAAATTGAAAGTGTAAATATTATACACAAAATAAAATGAAAAATACAGTATTGCAGTAAATTTTCTTGTTGTGAGTTTTAAGATAGTTATTTCACTATTGATGAATTCTATTTTTATGCAATTCAATTGCATACTACCTTTATTAAGACACATTTGTTAGGGATTGACATTAAATATGAAATTTCTATCTGTCAAATGACTCGCTTGCATCCCTAAAGACTTTAGCCATTTAGCTGAAATTTTCCCGGCTATAAATATAGTCCCTTTGAAATCGTATTCCAAGTGATTCTAGTCTCATGTCTGGAAAAGCTTAAATCCATTCATTTTAGTCCTTATTATGGATTTTCGATATTGAGAGCTTGATTTGTGGCTTAAAATCAGTAGTTTTATATGAGTATGTATTAAAATTGAGTTTATAAATTGGGTGAATTGAAAGCTTAAATTCAATAAATCATTGCTTTCATGAATCGTTTGCCTAAGAACTTGAACCCACTTTTTGTATATTGTTTTTAGTTCATTAATTAGTCGTGAACAAATATTAATGTATGAAACATAAAAAATACTACTTTTATATAAAGCTATTTTAACAAGTTATAGTGGTTCAAATTATTATTACAGGGCCACTCAGAGACATTTTATTTAGTGGCCCAGGGCAGAGTTGCGGCTGTAGGCTCCCTTACACCTTCACCCTAAACACCAATTTTCAATTAATGACTAGATTTCCCCATATATAGCATTGATTGTCTTTCAGCTGTGCCTAGTTGCCGACTGTATTCAAGAGAATCTGTTCAACTAATTTGATTTGTTTTTTTTCAAGATGAAATGGAGTGTAGGCCAACTGAAAACCATTCCATGTAAAATCTGTGGAAGCTATAGGGAAAAGGGCAATGAGTGGCACCAGAGAGAGCTATAAACTTCTCTTCTATTTTTGTTAATCTCTTGAATCGAACTACACTAATACTGGAATATGACTTTGAATGGAACTTGATTCAACTTGAAGAGGGAATAAATTAATAACACATCCAATTCCAAACTTTGACTTATAATAATTTTATATTTTCATATAGATGGTGACTGAATCCCAAAACATTGGGGATTCTGAGGGATCTCCACCGGAGAAAAGGATTGTTATCCAGGTCTTGAAAGTGCAAATAAGCTTTTTTTGTGGTTATCAACCTCTTCCCTCATATTATTATTTTGTTTCATGGTGTGACAAATTTCACGATCGTAATAAAAGCTATGGGGTATCAGATCTGGACAATATACCATAAACGGTAACAGAAATTAGCATTTGAAGCCCGTCTGCAAAAATATTGAGAAACCTTTTCTCCTTTCAAGCCTACAGCGTCAACTTCATTCAAGTGGTCTGGGGGACCTTCAAACACATTTTTGGGGGCTCCGAAAATACTGGGACCCACCAGCATCTTGTGGCCTTTGATGACCCAAAGCCGAGCCAATTAGGGAACCTTTGCTTATAAATGTAGAAATTTGAAATATTCTAGGTGCAGTCTACTTTTGAATTTCTACTTCACATGACTAACCTGGCAATGAAAACGGGCCCAAGGGGCCCGCGCCGCCAGGGGCCTCTAGGGTCTTTTAGGCTTCTAAGGAGCCTCGAGAGATCTAAACTGGTGAAAAAAGGGGCCCTGGAGGCCCCTAGTTGGACAATTTGTCACTAGTTGGGCTTAAATTTATTTGTCACTTGCTTACATTTTGTAAAATGATGTGGCCCCTTGACGTTGAGGCCCAAGAAAACTTCCCTTGTTCGCCCCATCCCCTCTATAATCTTGATCAATTCATTTTTTTTAGTTAATTTAAAGTATTAGAATTGTATTTTTTCTAGCTGTAACAGTTCACGTATGAAAACTTTTCTACCTCCAGTAACCAATATTATCGTTATTTTTATTGATGCCTCCCTACTCGTTTTTGAGGCCTCTTTTACAGACTCAAGTAAGGGGGTTTGTAACCCGTAACCCCCCTCGTCATTACGTCAATGTAAGATACATGACTTTACAAATCCTCTCAATATCCACTGGACTAGCTTAATTTTATCACCATTTTCAACTGTTTTTTCTTTGTCGCTGCTGTCTTCTTGAGTGCCAGGTTCTCCTTTTATATTTAACACATATAAAAATCTTCTCTAAGAGTCAGTTCATAATTGAGGAGAATGTTTCTAGGTCTGAAGCTACAAGTATTTCATCCAGCTCATAATACATGCATTCTGCAGGAACATAAACATTATTTCACTTGTAAATAAATAAACTTCATAAACATATACTTACAGCTGTAAAGGAGATAATTTGAGTTTTTTTTTTTAAATTAAAAATCGATATTGAAAAGTAAAATCTTATGCAAAAATATTATGGGGGGAATTTAGGGTCTGGTCTGTCCCCCCCCCCCTCCGATTGGTTATTGAAGTAGCCGAAAGTGACTTGACTTGCTTCCCCCCCCCCCACCACCAAAAGTTGGTGCTACTGGTTGCAATGATCTGTGCGGGAAGGGCAAAAGCAAGCTAGCAGGCAGCCATCTATGAAAATTGCAGAGCAAAATACAGCACAGTATTGTTGCGACGAACTGTCAATGATAATATGAAAAGCAAAAATTCTATTATAATTATAAAATTGTGTTGAAACAAATAATACTCCCCAAAAATCCCCCCCCACAATTACAAAAAGTTATAAAATATCTAGAATAATATGTAAAAAAAATTCCCCCCCCCCCAAAAATGCCAGGAGCGCAAACTGCGCACCTGACCCCCCCTCTAGGCACCCCTGTAAGCTACTATTGTGACTCACCAAGTGATAATCTCCTCGGCATCTTGTATTATAATCATGTACATCAAGATTTTGGTTAATATCATTCGTTTTTACATATAGAGTAGCTTCATACACATATAAGCAGGGTACAGTTAGGACGGCCTACATGAATCTAATCTATTTACTCTTTCTATACACCTAGCCGCTTTCTTTTGGATCTTAAACACCCTATCAAGATTTTGTTTTGATGAATTACCCCATACTAAGATAGCATACCTAATATGTGACAGTAAGAGCCCATGGTAAGCTGTAAAAAGTAACTTTTTGTCATTCAATCTAGCGAGCTGTCGCAGGACAAATACCCCAGATTAAATTTTACTACATATTTTCTCAATGTATGGAGTCCAGGTCAATCGTCTATCCAACATAACTCCTAGAAATGCAATTTTTTCTTCCCGGTCTAATTGATTATTGTTTATAAACACGTTTATAGCCCTATCTTCATTTAAATTATGTTTGTTTTTGAATTGAAGGTATTGGCATCTTTTACTATTCATAGTTAATTTCAACTGATTTAAAAATTGGACAATGGACTGCACACCTATATGGGCACTTATTTCTAAATTATCTAGAATGGAATTGCTGAAAATGAGTGATGTATCGTCAGCAAATAAGAGGGTTCTACCACTAATTAATTCTTTAGGTAAACGGTTGACATATAACAAAAAAAGCAATGGACCTAGTATTGACCCTGAGGCACTCCAGCTTGCACCTCTAATTCATTAGATTTATTCTTTACTATACTATTACCAACTACTGTAGTTAGTTCTACACATTGTTTTCTCCCAATAAGATATGATTCAAACCATTTCAGTTCAACCCCATTTACACCTACATTTTGCAGTATTTCCAATAAAGTTCTATGATTAACACAATCAAATGCCTTTGACAGATCTAAGAAGATTGCAGTAGCTTTATCACCTGAATCTATTATATCTATTAGTTTTTCAACTAGAGAAACTACGACTGTCTTTGTTGATCTCCCTTTCTGGAATCCATGCTGTTCATCACAGATAAAGTTAGCTTCTTGAAGGTGCAGAAGTAACCTATTTAGAACTACTCTTTCAAAATTTTTACTTATTACATTTAAAATACTAATGGGCCTATAGTTTTCTACCTTTTCTCTATCACCACTTTTGAAGATTGGCAAGATCTTCCCCTCTTTTAAATTATCTGGAAAAACACCTTGTTCTAATGAATGATAGATCAGATGAATCAAAGGGTCTAACAATTGATCTTTACATTCTTTCAGAATTTTACTGGATACCCCATCCATTCCTACAGTTTTTTTATTATTTAAACTATCAATGATATTTGACAACTCATCTTGGGATACTGGGTGGAATTTTAATTCGTTCTGAATCCCCTCAGTATTCCTCATGTCACTAATACCTGTATTAAGAGATTTTTGAAGATTCTTAGCAACCAGTTGATAATATCTGTTAAAGAAATTACAAATGTCTACACTATCATCAATATATTTGTCATTTTCGTTAATTATTCTGGGGACACTAGTATAAGCATCTACACGAGCTACTTGCCTATTTTTGTTTATTACATCCCACACTGCTGTGTTAAAGTACACACTATAATTCAAAATTTCAGCTGTTTTCTTACATTTCGCTCTTTTCACTTCTTTCATATAGTTTTTCTTTAGAGCTTTGTAATTATCTTCACTTAACATATTTCTAGATAGTTTGAATTCATCACATGCATCTTTAACCCTATTTCTTTCTGCAAGGATATCATCAGTTATCCACTCTTCAATTTTGTCTAATTTGTTTTTTACAGGGACTTTTATAACTGGACAACTCATAGTAATATGAAACCTTAAAATATTAATGAAACTATCATATTTGTTATTCAAACTATTGCTATTGTAAACCCTACTCCAGTTTTCTTGTAGCAGATTCTGCTTCAAACAATCGATATTCCCCTGTTCACATTGTTGAATTTATTTTATTACTCTACTCTTTTTAATTGATTTATAACCTTGCAACCCCACCTCTAAGATTTGATAGTCATGATCAGATAGTTCCGAGCCGCCTAATCTTGTTTTAGAGTAATCTATATTAGTAAGGATGTTATCAATTATTGTTTGTGATGTTCTTGTGACTCTGGTATATTCATGAACTTTTATTTCCAAGTTATTCATGTATATAATATCCCTTAAATCTTCTGTCATTTTATTCTGTGTTGCAAAGTCTGTATTGAAATCTCCCGCTACGATAACGTTTGTAAAACGAGTAGTAGTAATCTCTAAAATCCTATTGAATAGTTCACAAAAATTGTTCCATTCCCCATTTGGTGACCTATAAATACCTAACACCGCTACTTCGAAATTATTGTCGATTTTTACTCTTAACCCAGTAACTTCTACATCCATTTCCACAGAAAATTTCTCTACATATTCTAAATTAAATGTTTGCATATTCTTAGCATTTTTAGTGAAGATAGCTACTCCCCCACTTCGATGAGATGTCCTGCAATACGACGCTTTCAATGAATAGTTTGGAATATTAAGTTGTGACAATTCATCTTCTTTTAAACCATGCTCTGTGAAAATAGCTATATCAGGAGCCTCTTCTTTCAAAAATACTTCGATTCTATCTATTTTGTTACGAATGTATTGAATATTCTGATGGAACACAGTGCGTACCGGTACTTCCCTATCATCCCTTATTACTTTATCGTTGGTTTTGCATATTGAAGTAGATCTACTTAATCTCTTAGAATTTCGGGAGCCTATCAGATTGTTACAAGAGTTCCTTCCACTAATGCTATCCTGATTTTTTGATCGATTATCGTCTTTTAATGCAATTGAAGATATGAATTTATCATTTGAAACTAGTTTCCCTTCCCGGTTTTGGGCCACTTTACTAAAAAAGGTTCGTTAGATGATTGTTTAGGAGAATTATTGACAGTAGATTGCAAACGACTTTCAATCAGCTCTGCCAGCCTATTACAAAATATTACTTTGCCAGATTGATTTAGATGTAGACCATGATTAGTGAAGTTTTGTTTTTTCAGCCTTTCATTTAGAAAACAAATCCCCAATTGCTTAGAATTCTTATTTTTTAGGCTGTTGATTGTATTATGAATCGATTCATTTGTTGACTTAATGGTTTCATTTAGCTCTGGCCTATCAAACCTATACGGGAATTGTACATATTATTACATTAGTTTTTGGCTGAGTGGCACAATCTCTTTAATTTTTCCATTTAATTCAGGAAGATGTTTTAGATTGGGTTCATTTATATTGTTTGAGCCACCCAGTACTAACTAAAAAGTAACGGGAAAAGGGAATTACGCATGTTTGCTTGTCTACAGGAAATAATTCATAAATGCAAATAAAAATGTAGCAATGAAAGACTTCAAACGTAAACAGATAAGAGTCCTTCATTGCCTTGCTAATTATCTTTTCCTTTTCCATCAACCTTATAAACACACACAGTACATAAAATATTCTTATCAGTAAAATTCCAATGTAACTATACATCCGGTCTTTAACAAATGATGTCTGTATCATATTGCAACAACAAAAATATAAAATAAAAATACTAGACAATCATACTGTATCATTCATACAGTATCTTCATATTAGTGTTTATAATGGTCCACATTGTTCCTATAATGACCCAGCTACCGAGTTATAGTAAAGATGATAAAATAAATGAAAGCTTCATTTATTATTGTTGAAGATGGAATCATTTGAAAGCAATAATAACACAATGTGCCGTATACTTTATCTAATGAAAAGCTTGATTCCAGCAGGTATGCAAGTAACAACCACCAGTATAAGATAAGCGGGTGAAGAGAGTAACGGTGTTTCCAACCTTGCGGAAAGTTGACTTAGCAAAGGGCAGTGCAAGTTAAATTCATTAGCAGAGCACGAGCCAACAGAATTCATTAAGCAACTGGTTAGTAGCACCGTAATTCTACTCACCCATCTAATTTGGTGGTCGCAGTATTACATAAATTTCCTAAAAAAGTGTTATGAGATCCATGTTATTTCAAGCTTAGCCAACAGTTTTTCTCGAACAGGAGCTAACTTAAAACAATTCTTCCGCTGCAAGTGGAACTCACTCCAATAGACTAGCAATGCTCATTTTTAATATGAACTGTAATATAATTATAGTGTAATACGATTTACTAATATAAATAAAAGTAATTCTACTATTGAAAGAAACTACCTACCTGCAGTACGGTAGTATTACTGAGATTTCGATAACCCACTCTTGAATCTCAACACTAAAAATGTCATAGAAATGATTCTATCAGAAAGACGACTCAGATTAATGGAATAAGCTAAGCAAAAATAATCCGCTGCGGTGTGCTGTGCAATGTTTGTTTTGAAATGAAGTCCGCTAGCACTTGTTTTCTTGGTAAAGCTAGGTTTGAAGAAATGATAATTAATTAATACTTTTTGCCATTAATACTTGACTCTTTATTATTTAGGCTAAAACCCGAATGTTTGTAAAATTATGAATTCATAGTTTAGCTACCGGTATTCCAATTTTTCATTGTTTAAATGTTGTTATCCGATGGACTTTGAATGAGTTTTTTCTCTAACAGCATAAAACGAAGTTTGTTATCCTTAACTGCTATGAACTTTTGAATTGATTGACTTACCAAAAATATTATTCAAGGAGCGAGTCAAGTGAGCTGTAACTAGGTTAATAAATTACTAACTACGATAATTGTAACAAAACGAATAATATTATGATGTTTTTTTACTCACCAACAACGCCATTGAAAACGGTGATGAATGCGACAAAAATTGGAAGGAGTACCTTCATTGTAGAAAACATAATTTAGTTCAAAAATAAAATATTAATCAAGTAATGAAATATAATGTCAGAATTCAGTTACAAGAACTGAATCCTCTCGATTGATCAACTTCCACACTGGGCGTATACCGTAGGATTCAGTTATCCTAGAATTAATTTGGGAATCAGGAATTTTCCTGGGCACCGTAGACACCAACCACAACGCAACCAGTTGCTGCTTCACTGAACACTAAGCACAGTTGCACAGAGCACAGCACACAATTCTCACACAAGAGAAGAGCTCAATCCACAATATTCAACTATTGCACAAAGCCACAAAGTGATTCACAAAGAGTAGAACCAAACAAAACAAGCGAGAAACCTCCACGAATCCACTCGTCCACTCATGTACTCACCTGATCACAAGGACATGATCCATGCTAGCCAACGTAGGAGACATGAATATTAAGGAAGTGAAAAAATAAAATAATATAGGCGATAAGAAGTTGGCCGAAAGATTGATCGTCGCGAACTCAGGGCGGCATAAATCGGCAGCAGTGTAGTGAGTTACCTAGTAGGTGCATTGTTTATAATGGCTAACATTGGGAAACTTATCATAAAAACAGGATTAAGAAGTCAATTGCGATTTTTTAAGGAAATATAATCTAGAAAAAAGGAAGAACCTTGTAGAGGGTAATCATGTTTTTGATGTGGAGGAGTACAAAGGTATGATACATGGAAAATTGATGAGACAAACTAGCATCAATCCTGTTTTACAATCCTTTTGTCAAAAAATTTCCACTTTGTTTATCAAAAGTCAACTGCCTAGTGGTGGCAACTGCCTAAATCCGCCTCTGCTTACAATAAATTGATATTTTGCAACAATAACAAAAACATAACCTCACCGCTGTTATTAGGATTGATTTCTTTAATTACAAATATCAATGACACAAGTGCATAGAAAACGTCTAATTTTCATCAATCAGCAATCTTTTTAACATAAAATAATTTGTAAATATAATACAACTCACTTAGTCCTTCAAACATAAGAGATCCATTTCTCCCATCTATCCTTTTCGTAAGGTTGACCAGGAAATGAATAAAATGAAACACCTTTTCCTTCTGTATTCTCATAGCTATTACTGCACCCATATACACAACACATAATACGGCTCTTGGGCATTTTTTGTATGTTAGTCTTAAAAAATATTTTTTTGAAAAAATGTATTTGAAGTGAGACAATTCAGCACACGATTTAATGGCAATCAGATTTTGACTCACTAAGTTAGAGCAAGATCCTCCACTCAGAGCGCTGTCGGTCGATCTCCAGACTCCAGATCGCCCATAGGCGATCAGAAGTTGGCCGAAAGATCGATCGCCGCGAACTCTGGGTGGCATAAATAGGCAGCAGTGTAGTGAGTTAGTTGCATTATTTATAATGGCTAACATTGAGAAACTTATCATAAAAACAGGATTTAAAGAAGTCAATTGCGATTTTTTAAGGAAATCTAATCTGGAAAAAGGGAAGAACCTTGTAGAGAGTAATCATGTTTTTGATGTGGAGGAGTGCAAAGGTATTATACATGGAAAAGTGATGAGACAAACTAGCGTCAATGTTGTTTTACAATCTTTTTGTCAAAAAATTTCCACTTTGTTTATCAAACGTCAACTGCCTAAATCCGCCTCTGCTTACAATAAATTAATATTTTGCAACAATAACAAAAACATAATCTCAAAGCTGTTATTAGGATTGATTTCTTTAATTACAAATATCAATTACATAAGTGCATAGAAAACGTCTAATTTTCTTCAATCAGCAATCTTTCACACATAAAATAATTTGGAAATATAATATAACTCACTGATGCCCGGTTTCACCAACATTCGTTAAAGCAATTAACGAACATCAAATCGTTGACGGCTTGTTAAATAGCAGTTTTGCGTTTCACCAACATCCGTTAGCACTTACGAACGTTAAACAGTTTGTCAAAGTTGAAGACTGCTTTTGCAGCCCTCAAAATTTTAACGAATTGTTAAACCTCTACATTTAGGTTATGTTCCACGTTTAGGTGTAACTGTTACAGTAACTCTAGTGACGAAAACAACGCATTAATAATTCATGAAATAAGTTCGTACGTTCAAGCAATAAATATCATTTATTATTTATTTCATGTGGAAAGTACCAACTACCAACAACCCAACTACCCTAACCTTGCTAGCAATAAACGATACATTAAAATATCGACATTATGTTCATATCTCAACAATATTTTAATGTTTCGGTTTTGGCTAGCGAGTTAAGGTTAGCTTGGGTTGTTGATACAGATTTGACAATGCAGGGTGACTTGCAAAGTAAGCTACAAAAACTCCCTGACTTTCCCCTGATCTTTAATAAAATTTTCCCTGATCAATATAATTACTAGCTGACAGGCTCGCTTCACTCGCCTTAAACGTGTAGGGTGGTTTAAAATTCGTACAAAATCGTGAATCGATCCAGCACTTTTGTTTGTTGATCATCTGTAGTCATGGATATGGGCACAGTTATTCAATTCACAACTTCATATTTCTTATATCTAATTTTTAAATTTTCACTTTTGACTGTATTTTTTGGCATTTTTCAAAATTCTTTCTAAGCATGCATCTAGAGCGCCAAGCAAATTTCCAAATAATGTGTACCAAATTTCAACTTGATTAGCCATGTGGTTTTCGAGAAACGCTGATGAATGAGTCAGTGAATCAGGGGTTTGGCTTTTATATAGATGAAAAACAAAGAGACCTTAAAATAATCACAACAATTTCATGTTTGTTAGCCTACCTAGCTTATTTGTCTGTTTGTCCACCTAAAAACGCATTTCAAGTTCGATATTGGAGCATTTCATGTGAGGGTTTCTATAATAAATTAGTATAATTATTATTAGGTATATAATTACTACGAAGTTTTGCCGATATTTATTTAAAATTTCATGACTTTTCCCGGTCGCTAGTCACCCTGCAATGAATATATAGATATTTATATTTACCGAAGTTGAAATGCATAAAGATAAACACTGACATAAACGAAATACAAACTGATTAAAATTTCCGATTTGATGCAATGGGCAAAATTTTGCCTACAATGTATATTTACTTGGATATTTATTTGTGGATTCGTTTTTGTTTTACTCTACATTTAAAATTATCATAGAAACTTTTCAATTGCTTCACAGTGCGCTTACTCACTTCAGCATGACTGTTGAAGTTTTCAGTCAAATCTATCCATCTCCTTCTCTTATCCGTTTTCTTATTCTCTAATAATTTTGCTTTTTCAATAAGTCTAATTAATAAGCTCTTTCCCTCTGCCCTAAAATTTAAACCACGGTTTTATTTCACCTCTGCCATTTTTACAATTAAAGCTGGGCATTCACGTTCCGATTTGCAGTACCACTTGCAGTCCAACCTTCAAGGTTGGATCCGAAAACGGAACGTGAATGGGCTTGTTGGATGGTTGGAATTGTAGATGGACGACTAGATGGACCACTAGAGGGACCACTAGAGGGACGACTTACGAATGTCGACGGTGTTGGAGCGTGTGTGGGGCAGTCGGATCAAATTCGTCCATCTTATCTCAGTCAGTGCATGACCTTCGGGTAAGTTCGGGCAACATCGGGCAACTTCGGTTACATTTTTCGGCTCAAGAGCGACGTTCACAGCTGATTAGGAATAAAGTTGGATTGTAAGTAGGAGCGTGAGTGGAGTCGACTATCCATCTAGCAGTACTACTAGCAGTACTGCAAGTGGTACTGCAAGTTGGAACGTGAATGCCCAGCTTTACACAGTTTACTTCAGTCCCAAAAATTAGACAACAATCGCACAGCATAACTACTTTATCAACAATGAATACGACAATCCATACGAGATAACCGAGAAGCTTCGGTTCTCATAACCTAAAAAGATCACATGGTGTAACATATGTAGCCAATAGGAAAGCAGATCGTATGCAGACAGCCGAATTTCAATATAGCCAACCTACAGATTTGCAACAAAATGCTCCGGCAAATGTTGACGATCCGTCAAAGTTAACAGGCCGATTTTTTCCCCTCGTCAACGTTGGTGCAACGCATTCCATTTTAACAATTTGTCAAATAATAACGAGTCGTTAGTTTGACGTCCGGTAGGCAATATTTAACAGAGGTTGGTGAAACCGGGCATGAGTCCTTCGAACATTAGAGATCCATTTCTCCCATCTATCCTTTTTGTAAGGTCGACCAGGAAATGAATAAAATGAAACACCTTTTCCTTCTGTATTCTCATAGGTATTACTGCACCCATATACACAACACATAACATGCTCTTGGGCATTTTTTGTATGTTTGTCTAAAGAAATATTTTTTTGAAAAAACGTATTTGAAGTGAGACAATTTAGCACACGAATTAATGGCGATCAGATTTTGACTCACTAAGTTAGAGCAAGAACCTCCGCTCGGAGCGCTGTCGGTCGATCTCCAGATCGCCTATAGAATATTACAATCTCATGTTATCACATTCAAAAGTTGCATTGAATATTGAAGATAATTCAGATTATAATTTTCTGATACTTGTGGATCAGAAATTATTATTTCTTGTGAAAAGTATAAAAAAGCAGTGATAGAATTAAATCGCTGATGATGATGATGATGAGGACGGCCGGTGATAATCGTCCCCAGAAGTGAATACCCCATTGATATATATACTCCCATTGTAATATAATTATACCAATGGAATATCCTGGAGAATATTAAGCCTAACCACTAAGGCCCTTATTAGACAAGGCAGCCAAGTTGCGCGACCAGTCAGGCAGCCAGTCGCTCACCCCGTCACCGGGCATTGGTTCATATGGAGCTTTTCACACGAAGACAGCCAATCGTCTACCACCACACAGGAATTTCTGTCAGTCACAGGCCATCACTCAGGAAGAACGTATTGCTACGCTTGAAGATTCAAGTGATAATATTGCTTAGAAGAAAATGTCAATAACAAATGGTTTATAAAAGTGGTATAGTCTTTTACAATCTATTAACTTTGATATTTCTTCTCTCTCATAATTATACTGTTTAGGAAACTTGTAATACTGTATTCCAAGTTCAGTTCTTAACTATACTGGTGTCGCAGTAAGAAGTGACACAGGCCGATCTTTCCCCTCAAAGCGTGAGCTGAGCGTTGGAGGGGAAGGTTCCCCTTCCTGAATATCCTATACCTGTGAAGATGAGAGCTCTAGGGGATAGGCCTGAAAATGTCACTCTTATTATACCGTTACTCACGTCTCTTCTACTCACCTCTCCCCTATTCTCTTCTCTTCTAAGCAACTGACTCTTTAACCAGTCACTTGATTCTTGTTGAGGTGTTGTAGAAATTTATATATATATATATATTGTTACGGGTTCTAATAGCTAAAATAAGGCTGGCAACACTGTGTCGCACTGCTCAACGTGCGCCCCATCTAAAGTTCGCACTTGCACTTTATTTACACAAATTAGTAAAAACACAGTCCAATTCGTTATCTGACAGTCCCAAATAATATCACGTCTTTAAACTAGACTTTAAATAGACAACGTCTTTAAACTATTAGATGGGGCGCACGTTGAGCAGTGCAACACAGGCGCGCAGGGCAGAGCAGAGCAGGGCAGAAACGTGTCGCACAGTTTAAAGCGCATGTTGGGAGGCAGTCTCATTCTACAGTGCGACGCAGGTGGATGTGCTTTTTGAGGTGTATTGTGTTTGTAAACATTTTTTCAAGATTTCTTGATTCAGATTTCTTGGTCAGAGTCAGATTCGGATGCGGAGTTCGATTCATTGCTATTGCTGTACATAATAATAATAATAATAATAAGAAAAATAATAATTTTTTATTCAACCAATCAAAATGCACAATACATTTTAATATGACACAAATACATCCAAGGTGCAAAATATATAAGTATACAATAAAATAAATAAACTTTAATTTTTTAAATAAAAAATAAATAAAATAAAATTATAGAATATTCAAGACAAAATAAATATAGGATATTAAACTAAAAATGATTTAAGAATGAAAAAAAAGATTGTTCACCCCTCTCTAAGTCAAGTTTGTGCTGAGGGGTGAGTCGCTTAACCAAATAACTTTACCCTGGACTGAAAATATCTTTCAACAAACTAAAATATAACTCATTAACTAAAAAAAAAAAAAATATCTCCTTATTCACATTTGTTATCGTATAGGCCTATTCAATGTTTTTCAATATTATAACAAACAAAGAAATTTTTACTTCACTGTGGATTAATAAGATTAAAAAAAAAAAACTATCATCCATCTTGATTGAAACATGAGGTCAAGAGGGGACAAAGCGAGGGAAAAGTGACTACTTGAAAAACGGAATACGCATGGTCATTCACAATGATAAAAGAACTATCACCAGAACAGTTTAAAAATTTTTGTCGTCTTAGTCGAGAAGAGTTTGAAGAAGTACACCAGATGATTAAACCTTCAATAAATTGTCTCAGAGGGCTGTAACGCCCAAAGGCCTGTGGGAATTGAAGAAAAACTCGATCAATTGTTCTTCCATATTGTTCCACCAACAAAGTAACGTGAGAGTAGCTTATAACGAGTGCACGAACGGCGCAGTTTCTGTGTCTCTGTTAACAAGTGCGACGCAGACCAATGCTGCTCTGCCCTGCCCTGCGCGCCAACGTGCGCGTGATTTCTGCGCTCCTACAGCGGAGCATAGTAAACGCATGGGACACAGAAACTGTGCTGCTCTGCTCTGCTCTGCTCTGCGCCACCGACGTCTCAACGTGCGCCTGGCCTAGTAAGCTGCATAAACAGTAAACACTTGTCTCTGCACTTGACACTGTCTAAAGACTGAATAAAGCACTGTTTACTAAACTGGCACGAGATCTGTAATACAATCTGTCACGCACGCTGGTTTGTAGAAAACTGATTCACTGGTTCACAGGGACTCCCTTTTATATAGCTGTTGTAGTTGTAATTCCAAGAATTGGAGCTCACCAGACACTTCGGGAATTTTCTCAATCGTTCTAGATGAATGTAGAATTGACGAGAAAATCAATTGATAACAAATCAAATTTGAAGAATTACTCTAGTTAAGAGATTCCCTTTGCCTTTCTTCACTCACCTTTTCACTCACTTCACACATGATTACAAGTACTGAAAATTAGATTTCTTAATCTGTGACATTAGTGTTCAGAACAGTTTTATATTATTTGCAATATAATATTGAAAGACAATTGAGTTGTTTCATAGAAAGTCTAAAATCATATTCTTTGTCATAGATTCATTACTCCTATATAGGTTGGTCAGTTAATTCATGCTCTATCACATGGTAACATGCTAACAAATAAAATCATTTTATAAAAAATGTAGGTGAAGAACATTGAGATTCGATTTCAATTCAATTTTCAATGTTGATTAATTTTATTATGCTGGACACTGTACAATTCAATGTATTATAATACGGTAATTATATAGAAATGTTACTTGTTGAATTTCGCGGCGATTTTTTTTGTGTGACATCTACACACCCCAGTAAGCAATAATCCATTGATATTTTTTGGGGGTCGCAATTATTTCACAGAAAAATTGAAATTTTCGAAAAAACATTTTTCATTAAATTTTATATTTTCATTTGAAAAATTCATAATTTGCAAACATGTGAGGAGCTCAAAATCTTAAAACAATGTAAACCAAGTGAATATAACATTTCCAAAACACTACCACCCCCAAAACGCAGTGCACGTGAAGCGCGCTTAACCAAACCTAATAACCTGGCTAGATGTGACTGAACCACCTCATACCATTATTATTTTGATGCATAAAAACATACATGAAGCTAATTTACCATTATACGAGATTGATCAAGTGAATTATAACATTGCCAAAATACTACCACCCCAAACGCACCTTACAAAACCTTCCCTGGGTGCCTAACAAAGCTAGATGTGACTGAACTATCTCACAAAAGACCTATCCGCGCGCCTAACCTTTGATAGCTAACCATTAATTTTGTATTACTGTTAATTAATTTAATCAATTCACACTTCATACACGCCATAACTTAACACACAACAATAACCATTTCACACACACACAACAACAGACTATTACACCACGACAGACAGTACAAGAATGACTAGGTTTCTCTGTATTACTGACAGATTGATAGCCGATAGCGCCTCCCGGGGCCCCTGCGATCGCACATGCCTGGCGCCGCCACTGCTTGCGTGTGCAATCTATCTTTTAAAAGTGTAGCCTACTTCTGCAATATAACTGTTATCCATTTGACCGAAGGCTGTTTTTGAAAATTCTCAATTATTTTTATAGGCATTATAATACAGAATAAAATGATATACGAAATCGGTTTGATTCTGAGGAAATATTCAGCTAGAGGCGAGATGAAATCTTAATTAATGAATTCTATTTAATTTGATAGTTTATTGCTATCGTTCTTTCATTAAATGCTTCAATAATAATAATATAATTGAAAAAGTTATATAGGATACGTAGTGTCTAAGAATACGGCAAAATATCTTACCTATGTTCAGCAAACTTATTGTACAAAACAGATTGACAAGAAAGGTACTACTGTGTATTATTGTGAAAAAAAATCCTTTCTCAACTTCCTTGAATACATTCAGTGATCCAAAAATCTTTTGTTCAATAAATTTAATTTATAATCCAAGATTTTGCACCTTACAATGTAGCTTAATTGCACCAATACAATGCAGTACTTGTAGTGGTACACTACATCACCCACGAGCCACACTCGTCTTCACGAGCTACACTCTCATAACTCATGTTAATGGCAAATTAAAATGCTAATATGAGAACTAAGAGCATTGCTTTTCAAATTAATTCAGAAAATGTTAAAGTTTAGCAATCAGTTATATTATTCATGTAATTTCTAATAACTGGATATGGTACGGTACCTAATAAGTATTTTATAGTAGGCCTACCTAATTTTTAGATTTTAGCTGAATTCTTGCAGTCAATGCCTGACTACTTACTCACTATTCAGGCATAAACCGCAGCAGACCTATCAATATAATTAAAATTAAAGTTACTTTTAATATACTGTACATTGTGTTAGAATTCACAATATTTAAGATAATAATGTTCGCAAACAGAGTTTGCGTATGATATAATAGGAAAACAAATGAAAACCCCTAATTTTAAGAACAAGAATTCGATTCAACTGTAATGAAATTCACTACCACGGACTTTTTCAAGTAACTTGTTTCAATACAAAAAGTATTGAAACAAGTTACATTTTGATGCTAGTGCACTTCCTGAAAAGCTGTTCTTTCTCTCATATTCAACATTCACTGTTATCAAGTAATAAACGTGAAAGTACATTCATTTGCAGCCAATTTTAGTAATATTATCTCATGTAACATGAGATGCACCACATCTTTTAAATTGTGAGAAGTTCATAAAGTAAGCCTACGATAAGTTTTGCGATGACTTAAACACAGTGACTTATTTGCTTGAGCACCAAATAATATTCTAAATAACTAAAATGTTAGTTATACAACTGCAATTTCTAATACTTGGTTAAAGCCTACGGCGCATTGGGCTTAAGATTGTCTGAGATGAAAACTATTAAAATGTATAAAATACAATTAAACTTTGGTAATGTAGCTCTACTGTTATAATTTTATTCTGTTTGAGAATCGTCAATTTTTCTTTCAACGAAAAAATTTAACGGAACAAGTGGGATAAATTTTTGTGTTGCTAATCAACTGAATCAATGAATTTCAAAATTATTTATAAAATTCACGTTATATAGATTGTTGACAATATTAAAAAGATATTAGCTTATTTTTGTTGTTTATTAACCTTGCAAAAATTGCCACATTAACACACTACAGTGCTTCAGTGGAGGTGAAGCTAACAGGCATGCATAGATGGCGTTTTTAGTGAGTCTACTGTAAAATTAATAGCTCCATTGCTAAGGTAATGTGAATTATTGTATGCTCTGTGATTATTTTATTACAATGAATGATTAGACTCCTCCAACATCACAAAAACTTATTGTTATAATTAAAGTATTTAGAGAAATAGATTAAAGTATATAATATAGTGGTAAAATTATTGGAACAAACTAAAGCAAAATAAATCGAAACCAATATTCGCGTATTTTCTTATTCCATTCAACAGATGCTTTATTTCGACTTTACATTCTTCCTCGTACAGGAAATCCCCAAATTCTAAAACAGTTTTTACAATAAAATAATATAATAAAGCATTTATCATTGTAATAGTTGTTTTGGATAACAGAAAATAAATAACAGTAAGTTGTGTAACTTGAAACAAAAATATCAGAGTGGAACAGATAGTGATGTCATAAAATGAAAAAATAACTGATAAATAAAATATTTACCTCAGGCTAGTTAAGCTTAGTCCGAGACAATTAAAAAGCTCTATATTTTTGTATTTTTTAACTTATGCTGCAACCAAATCGATGTGCTTGATTGTTCATTGTGATTTATTAAGCCTATTAAAATATTCTACAATAATAAATCATCATTACAAAAACCAAAAGCAACAAACCTAGTTAAGCTTTAAGTTCAACTATACTTTTCATAATGTTTTAATATTACACTTATAGAGCAAATGAGAAGGGTCCTATCTAATAGGAAATTTATGTATGATAATCAGTTATCACGAAATGTGAATATTCAAAAATACTTAGTAATGAAATAGTAGACCTAACACAAGACAAAAATTAATTTAGAAGTTCTTAGAAAATGATGGGTGATAACACAACCAAACTTTAGACTTCGTCTAAACATTCATTCCCTAATGCAACCATACTTACAAGAAATAAAATATAATACAACTTAACAAAAATATTTTTACAATTTATTAGTAGTATAACATTGAATTTTGACATTAAAGTCTTGGACAATAAGCTTGGAGTAGGCTACATAGCAGCCCAAAGAATGTGTTCAAGGTTCTAACTCTTGGAACTCAAGGTTCTGCTCTTGGTTCTAACACAGTTTTATAGAACTTATAGCTGAATGATTTTAAATGTAAAAAATAGGATGTAAGGGTTTATTACTTGTGAAAATCTATTTAATGTTTATAAAGAAATTGAATTCTAATAATTGATATAAAATAGTAGTTGTCAAATCAGTTAAAGTAGCTTAGACCCCTATTTATGAACCTATTTTGAGGCTTCTTCAAATCAAGGGAGAATTGAAAAGCATTCATTCAAAAAAATGTCAAGTCTATCTTGAGTTAAGGAAGCTTCAAGGTGAGTCCATAAAAACGGACCATAGTATCAAGACATCAACGGCCTTATCTTCAATAAATTGACAACATCTATCCTCAAAAACTGAAGATGAGGGGTTTCATTGAGCTAAGGATGAGACAAGTAATGTCTTGTAACCATGCTACTTGAATAAGTCTTATGAAGAATTAGGCAATATCTGTATTACTTCAATTATGGAACAGATCTAGAATCTTTATGTCAAATTATTTATAAGTTTTACTTTTTGAAAGTAGAGAAAAATCACCTTCTAAAATATTTCTGCATGTATATATATATATATATCCTATACAACATTTTAAATCATCAAATAAAATAAATAGATGATCATTTGGAGGGATTATGGTGACGTGGTTTTAAGGCTGAGCAACAAGGTTTTGGTCATGTTTTTACATTGGAGACTACTGAAACGTTATATTTAATCACTAAACAGGAAACCAAACTTTCATCGCCATTATTTATTTAAACGATTGAAAGTTAGAAAAGAAATCGCGAATATTAAAAATACTAAACATATTGGATTTTTAATGGCACATCATTGTGTTTATAAAAAATGTTTCTTTTCAAATAATCATTACAACAAAAATTAGCTCCTAATCGTATTATACATTTACCCCCAATTTTACACTTTTACCAATTTACTAACTAAGTAGCGGCTACCAAATCAGATAGGCGATTGGAAAGCAGAGCTTGCAAATAAGTTTGAAATTTTCAATAAAATACAAACCAAACAACGGACAGGTCAAGTTTTCATCAGTAGAGTGATTGCAGGGCTGGCATAGATTCTGAACAGATTTTTTTTAGCCACAAAGCCACTAATTTTATTTAATTATCTAATTTAGTCGCCGCTACTATACCACTGTTATAAACCAAAACTTGTTAACAATTCCTTAGACTTAAATCATACGAAAAGGTACACGTTGTGTGCTGAGCCTTGAAAACATGATTTCCAAAAGTAATAAAAGGTTGCGGCCTGAGACACATATATTTGTCAATTAATTTATAAAAAATAAACAGTTAATTAGCTGCCAGCTAATCATGACTTGTAAATTTGAGTAGTTGAATATAGCATTGATAGATCTATTCATTTACATAGTACTGATTTATTATATGTGTATTATTTTTGAATATAGTTTCAAGGTTGAGACTCGGCTCGATGACATGGGTAGCTATTAGCTGATTTATTAAAACTACGGTTAATTTACGGCTATAATATTCTATTTCTACATTGATTCACAGCTAAAGATAAAATCTAAATATACAATATACCTATTTTCTTTTAAAGAACTCACCATTAACCATTAGTAAGTTACTGAAGTGTATGTTTCACTAATTGTAATAATCGTTTTTGATAGATAACATTTAAATAGCAAAATAGTAGCCAACTCAAAGCAAAAATGATGACCAAACCTTGGAGGTGCGCGTCCACTTACGAGAAAAGTGTGGAAATCAATCGAACTGCAAAAGATCAACTGAAATACAGCAATCAACGACACTGCAATTCACACAGACGGGACGGTGTCACACTAAGCTAGGTGTCTGGTGACCACTCTTATTTTTTTACAAATGACTGGAAACAAGTAACTATATTCGCCGGTTCATGAAGTCATTTGCATAAAATTCCATTGATATTTACTATGATTTAGAACTCTTTCAAGGCTCTTAACAACTTTCAACGTTATGGAATTGTGAATTGTCAAGGCTAGCGAAATCGGCAAAAGAGCCAATGCCAATACGGAACATTTTGTGAAAACATTCAACAATATCTTGCAGCAAATGTTTCTTCCCGTTAACGCAATACAGTTTTGCCCGATTTTGACGCAGTTTTAGGCACCACAGCGGATGATTCCTTAGTCACTCATCATGTAGTATAAATTAATCTGAAATACAATACTTGCCACGATGCACCTCGCTCAGTATAACCACAGAAGGACGGCGCCACACCTGAGCAAAGTGTCTAGAGACAAGTTTATATCTGATCTAAATCTGCAGAAATAATAGCTGTTTCCAGTAATTACTGTAAAACATAAAAAATTGTCACCAGGCATTTGGTTAAGTGAGGCACCACCCTAATACTCTCAACACCTGTGCTGCTGTCGAAGATTCCTGATTCTAATCAGCTGCCGACCGTCTGATATTTTTCTTGCAAGTGATCACGCACAGTTGATAGCCGCTGTAAAACCCAACACAAATAGAAACGCAGGCCTGGTGACGTGACTCAGGGTTTCAATTCAAATTGACGCTGGATGCAATTAAATTTGAGAATTGAACTAGACTTCTGCTTCACTTCTATTTAGACAATTCATTTATTTAATGCGTCTTGCAATAATGCTCCACTTTTTGTGAAACGCAGATATGAGTTAGACCTCACCTCGTTTCTATTTGGGCAGTCGAATACATTTAGTGCTTCACAAAAGAGTGCCCACATTTAAAATAAATTATACTTTATCCTCGCTTCTATTTAATAGAGATCTAATTTTAGATTCACAAAGAGTCATCCTACATCAAGTAACCAAGACAGCGTTTCTATTTGCGTTAGGACCAATTGACCAATTCTTGTTGTTGTTTATATAGAATGCCGCCGCTTGGGGCCTGCGCATGTCGGTCAGGACGAGTGATAAGACTTGTGCAGTTCTTCAGTCTTCTCTTTGAGTCTGAGCAGTTCCTCTTCGATTTTGTCGGTGATGGCTTTCCTGGCCTCTTCGTCACTGACCTTGAGCTTTCTCAGATTGGACACTAGTTCGTCGAAGTGTATGGGCTCGCCGAAATTGAAGGTGAGCTTTTTGCCGGCCTTGGGTATGTAGGGTGGCTCGTTGGGCAGCACATCATCCATGCCCAGATGCCAGATGGGAACCAGGATCGGAGTAACGGGCGACTCGTAGATCATCCGGCCCACGCCCCACTTCATCCTAATGTACTCTTTTGTAATGTTCACCTTGCCCTCGGGAAACACGTGCACCCAGTGCCCTCGACTCAGCTGTTCTATACAAAAGTTCACAGCATCCTAAAACAAAAAATATAATAATAATTTATAATAAAATTCTTCATAATAAATATAAACACTTTGGCTATTTCACACTGCTGTAGTTACTCGTCCAACACGACTACAGTAGACCGTCAGCACCTGATCTGATCAAGTGAGTAGCGAGTGGAAATATGTTAGCTTTGGTGAACCTTCTTACTATTGTTTTATGTATTCATATATAAACACTTACTTTATGCATGTGATAGCCATCTCGCACTGTTGTAGTGCTTCATTACAAACGACTCAGAGTAGGTCGCCAGCCGTAAGCGTAAAGGCCATCACTTGCATATAGTAAGTGTTTATATTCACATTCACTATGAAGTACTCTATAATCGATTTCTATTCTAGAACAGAAAATAAATATATATGAATACATAAAACAATAGTAAGAAGGTTCACCAAAGCTAACATATTTCCACTCGCTACTCACTTGATCAGATCAGGTGTCTGTTGCATAACAAAATGAACCTTATCAGTACCGTTATTTGAAGTAACTGCAAACTATTTTGGAAATTACAAATTAAAGATTATTATGCAACAGATCCCTGTTTTGCGCATGCACAGGTTGGATCTCAGATCAGTAGAGCGAGCATAAGTATAGAGAGTTTAATTATATAATTACGAGGCTTTTTCCAGAGGTATGGAAGTTTCAAATAACTTTTAAAACCAACGAATTGTAATACTGTAATGACATTGGCTTCACTAAAAAGATAATTTTCTGCCATTTTATTTTAATATAATTTCAGACAAAAAATGGCAGCCGCAGCTGACTTGTACGTAGTCTAAACGAGAGGTCCATTTTTCAAGAACTTTTTGCAGCATTTGGGACCGCCTTTGCTCAATATTGGAGAAATTGAGGCCAATGTTGTCTTTCAATTCGTTACTGGCTTATGTGTCTGGTCTACACAGACAAGCCATTTCCAGGCAATTAAGGAACATTCTGGCGACTCTCAATATTTTTTGTACAAATAAAGAGCCTACTAGAAAAAATTCGTGTATCGATTATATTTTTACAAGTTTAAAGCCCAATGAGTACAACGTTAAGATAGTTGATTTATCTCTCTCAGATCACAAGTCACTCATAATGTCAATGGCTTGTTCCAAAGTTGGAAGATCAAAATCACCCAGAATTGGAAGGCTCTACAGTAGAAATAACTATGAAGCATTTGTAGCAGCAATGCATAATGTGAACTGGCTGGGAATGTATCAAAAATCAGATAAAGAGTTTTTTGAAAACTTCTACAGACTGTTTCTGCAGGAGTTTAATAAGAACTTCCCAAAACAGACTATCAAGCAGAAGACCACTGCAAAAAGCTGGTATACAGAGGAGCTCCACCTTTGTAAAGATAGAATGCTACTCTACTTGGACCTATATCGATCTACAGGAAATGAGAAGTACAACTCAGCCTACAAAATATTAAAGAAAGAGTACAGCAAGGGAATTATCAAGTCAAAAAATAACTACAATGATTCATTGATCAAGAATTCTGAAAATAAGTGTAGGACAGTATGGAATGTGATAAGAACAGAAACAAACTCAGTTAAATCTCACAATATCCCAGACATTAGCCCTGATACATTTAATAGTCATTTTATTGAAACAGTTGAGAACATTGAAAAATTGATATGCACTGAAAATCCGAGTGAACCACAGTTTCTTATGGACATCCCTAAATGTAAGAAAGAATTTATGTGGAGGAAAGTTGAATTGAGGGACATCATGCAGGCCATTGACTCTTTATCAGATTCAAGAAGTACAGATATTTATGGAATTTCTAACAAATTTGTTAAGAAGATCAAGTCTTGTATTGGCATACCCTTGACTCTTGCAGTCAATCAGGTCCTTAAGACAGGCATTTTTCCGGATTCATTAAAAATAAATAAAGTTCGACCTTTATTCAAGAAGGGAGATAAAAATAACATTGGAAATTACAGACCAATCAGCCTAGTTCCAGTAATATCAAAGATATTTGAAAAGATAATGTATAGTCAGATGAATGAGTTTCTTGTGAATGAAAATCTTCTTACAGCTCAGCAGTACGGTTTTCGTGCTGGGAAGTCCACCACAGATGCCATGATTCATATTTCAGAGAGAGTTGCTGAGTCATTTGAGAATGGGCATCATGTTTCACTTACTTTATGTGACTTGCAAAAAGCCTTTGACACTGTTTCAAGAGATGTACTGATACGGAAACTATCATCTTATTCATTGAGTTCTAGATGTCTTCAGCTTTTCATGACCTATCTTGGTGATAGAAGACAGATTGTTTTTGTGGGTGAGAGTTGTTCAGTCAGTAGAAGAGTCGTGAGTGGTGTTCCACAGGGTTCAATTCTGGGACCATTTCTGTTTTCAATTTTCCTAAATGATCTCCCACAGTCAATGCCCTGTGATGCTGTCATGTTTGCAGATGATGTCACTCTCATTAACAGTCATCCCAGGCAGGGGAACCTGGAGGAGATGTGTGAGCTATCACTTGAGACTGCAAAGGCATGGTTTTTATCAAATCGACTTCTTTTAAATAATAGGAAAACTGAAAGAATAGCTTTATCTTTGCATAACATTAATGTTAATACTCCAGAAACAAAACTGCTAGGCTTTTTCATTGATAGAAAGCTGAACTGGAGCTCTCATATAGATCAGGTTTGTAATAAACTTTCCAGAGTCACATATGCCATGAGGAAAATAAAATATGTTGTTGGCAAAGCAGTTTTGAGAACTGTGTACTTTGCTCTTTTCCAGTGCCATATCAAGTATGGGTTGATTTTATGGGGGCACTCCTGTCATGTAAAGGAGGTTCTCAAGTGTCAAAAGAAGGTCTTGAGAATTATGATGAACAAGCCCTACACTGAGCCATGCAGAGAGATTTTTAAAGAGCTCAAATTATTGACTGTGTTCAATCTATATATACTGGAGGTGGCAACATACATAAGAAAGAACAACGAAAAATATAAAAGAAAAAAAGATCATTCATATGGAACCAGGAGGAAGGCACAGCTACAGATTTTGCACACTCGGTTGGAGAGGACAAGAAGCGACTGGTCTCATCAGGGTATAAGGATGTATAACAGGTTACCAGAGGAGCTGAAGTTAATGCCAGTGCTCAAATTTAGAGTAAAGTTGAAGGATTGGCTCACTATAAATCCTTTTTACTCATTGGAGGAGTTTCTCGGTGCAACTTTTGATTTTCACTTTTAGTTCAGTGATTGATGCACCAATTTATAGACTGTTTTTTTTTTTTTTTGATTGACTGTGAACTTTAATAATTGAATTTAAACTTTTTTGTATTTTATGTGTTGACGAATGTTAATAACTCAAATGAGTTCTCAAACAGATTTTATCTAAATAAAATAAAAAATAAATAAAATCGACTCAGAAGACAACTTTTGGTACGTTCTTGCCGATATTCGGACTCAAATGCTGCAAAAGAGCTTAAAAATTGGACCTCTTGTTAAGACTACGTACAAGTCGGCCGCAGTATCTATATTTCTGATATTACATTCAAATGAAATGGCAAAAAATATCTTTCAAATGAAGCCAAATTCATTGCATTACTACGACGATTCGATAGTTTTAAAAATTATTTTAAAGTTCTAAACTTCTAAAAAACACCCTTATAGTCTATTAATATTTACATCATAGTTTATTATATAGTGTTTCAAAATGGTCTTCAGGGTTACAAAAATCCAGTGAAAAAAACTATTTCACTTACAATAATGGAAAAAGTATTTTTTCTACAAATTAATATTGGGCAGTTAATTAGCCGGTTGCCCACTAGGTGTCGAGAATAGAGAAAATGTAAGATCTCATGGTGCAACAATATTTATTTTTTAGCAAAATAGTTTTCCTGCCCATTTTCAAAACGAGGTTCAATGGTACCTTCACAATATTGCCTCGGCACAGGATAGGACGCGCGTTTGAAGGAAATCGTACGAAAAAAGTCAACATTTTCTTTACTGTCCACGCCCAGCGGGTAATCAGTTAATGAGCTGCCCATATTTAAAGTCCTCTTTCTTGCATACTTGTTCCATTCTTTCAAGTGAATCGTATTTTGTACTGGTTTTTTGCACACCTGGAGATCATTTTGAAACCCCGTGTATTAAATTATATTATATATTAGTTTAACTGTATTTGGCTTGAAAGCAAACGAAAATCAGTAGCGCCAAACGCATGGAATATCACTCCCTTGAAATGTCGTTGATTCAATTTTACACACAAACAATATATATATATATATATATATATATATTCAGTATCAGTAGTAGAACTATACAGATTCTGATATCGAGATGTTACACCATTTAGCAACGACGCATTTGTCCTGCAAGGGCTTAGTTTCCAACTCGTTTTATTCAGACAGTAGAACTTATTTGAATTATTGGAGTTGGAGTTGATTTGAAAGAGGACTCACCTGATAGACCCCTTTGCCCCTAACTACTGGTATACATTTCCCCAACATGAAGAAATATGAATGAAAAGTATTGGTGAAGCAGATATCGTGAGCTGCAAGCGACCACCGCATTCGTCCGCTTCTCAATAGGTTTTTCAGGCTTAGACAACCTGCAAGCAACAAGAAACAAAAATCAATATCAGTTATCTAGGCTTCTTTGATTTCAATAAATATTATAAAATGATAATCAAGTGATACTTATTCACCTTATAATATAAACCATTACAACCAATAACCATATAACCAATACAACCATTAAGATAATTATTGATTGTAAACTATAATAAATGTGTAAACTATTTGAATATTTTGTACTTAGATTGGTTAAGATTAACTTTGTTCATTTAGAATAACTATTTTCTAAATCATAATTTTTTAATTACATTACAGCAATGGGAGACATAAAGAGAAGCCGATATAAGAGAAGATATAAAGAGAGATATATATTTGTATATATATAAATAAAGGTTCAAAGGTATGAGATAATTTATACAGAATTTTGCGGAATAAAAAAGATGGCAATCTAAAAGTTAGTAATGTTTAAATGAAAAGGCGCAGTTAAGAGGACAAAAGGCCCTGTCTTGCACTTCACTTATTCACACTTGTTTAACTCTCATAGGAGATAGGAATACATATTTTAGAAACTCCTTATAAAGCTTTAAATGAGAGACAGAACACGGGCCCCAAAATGATTTGTTAAATAAATTACTATGTGGGAAGTTGTCAGCTATTCGTACAAAAAATGCAATCCCAAAGTTACTAGACAAATTCACTATGTGTAAATTTGCAAGGAAAGTTGGGAACGTCCAAAACTTTCATTTTTGTAGAGGCGTTTGCAAACCCTTTTATGAGAAATTCTAATTTTAAACTGTATCATCAGTTCTTTTTTTTAACTTCAGATTTCGTCTTCTAATGATTAAAGACATTTTCAACATTTCTGTATTTATAAAACATCCTAAATTTATCAAATCAGCATTTAGTCAGGGGGCTCTTTGAGTATTCAAGTGTGGGAGTGGTGTCAACCTGTTAATTATTTCGAGCTGAATAAGGTGATGAGTTCAACTCGAGCTCATTCGCCTAAAAAACAAGATGTCAGCCAAAACTTACACAGTTTTACTATATCGACTGCAATTCGGTAATCGTTCAAAGATATCGAATTGTTTTTTTCACTAAAAATGTTTCTTACAACATTATCTACAACCTTTGACTAAAACAATTTTTTCCAAAACGCATATTTCATGAGTTATAGAATTTCAAAAACGATAATTATGTTAATTTTTTAGCTTGAAATTTTTGTTTTTTCTCTATAACGTTTTTACCTGAGGGATACACGAAAATGGCAAATGTAAATGTTTTTAGATCTATTCTCCAGCTTTGAATTGATGTGATTTTCAAGACTGTAGGTCCATTAATGTTAGCTGGAGCGTCACCGGAAGAAGGGCTTACACGTGGCGCGGTTCCCATTTTACCCACATACGCCACAGGCCTAAAACGGAAAATGAGTTTTCTTGTGGCCCCTTCGAGATAAAGACATGAGTGTTGTCAATATCTTCAATAACAGAATAAGAATATGTATGGTGATAAGCACAAAAAACTTTGTCACCATCAATAAAACAGATGGTGGCCGTAATTTGCTAAATCCTACAGTATCGATTGCAATATGGTAATTGTTATTAATTTGTTTTTTTTTTTACGAAACTTTTCCTTATAGTATTATCTACAACTTTTGTTTCATAATATTTCTCCCAGAATACGTATTTCAATCTGAAATGTATAATTAATCAATTCATCGAGTTTGAAAAAATAATATGAACAATATAACAACTATTAAAATACAGATAAAATGGAATTATATATTTGTGAATATGCGGTATTTATGTACTTTTATAAACAAAGAAGAAGTGTTATCAATTCTGTGTATGTGTTCAAAAGTCAATAGTATGGAGCATATCGGTTATCTCAGAGATATTTACTACATTGACCTCATCTTGTTAAATATTACCTTTGACAAGCTTCCTGTTTTTCCAAATAATTATCATCACATTCAAAAAATTAATACCGTTCATCCACTCTTCTCACTTCAACCCTGAAGACTCCCAAAGGAGATCAGCTCAATCAAGAAATTCACAGTACAAATATTTCCAAGTTACTGATTTTATACAAATCCTGTCTGAATCTCTTGTTCAGCCTCAGTTTGCTCAATGACAAGCTCCACAATAATTAAATTAAATGTAATATCACTCACAGAAATGATAATTACACATTTTATTAAATCTACAATAACATTTTCAGCGAATGCAAATAATACAATTATATACGAAATATATTCATTTTAAATAATTGCAGTATGGTACAAAAGATGATTCTAAACATCTATGTCCAATAATAACTTGGATACTAAAAGCAGGTGTGATAGCAAGATTTTTTAAAGAATAATTTTATTTATCCAAACAAATTTTAATTCCAAATAAATAGTTATTTATGTATAAAGAGCGTGAAGAGCGACTTTATTACTTGAGCTAAACAGTTACCGCACAAAGCATAGCAGAGTAACGGCAATTTTGCGAAAGTTATGATGAACCTTTACACCCGAAATTCATACAACTGCCATTTTGGATTTCAATTCAATAATTGTAAGAAATTATCATTTCTGTAAAATGCGTCATCATAGAGGCTATGAAAAATTTATCTGGTAGTAATCAGTTGGCAATGATAATTATTATTATTATAGTTTTGTACAAAAATTTGGTGTCTTGTATGATATAGGATCTGGAGATAAGTGCTTTTGTTCAACAATTTCAAAGAAATTTCATTCCAAAAAAATTATCTTTAAAACAATTGAATGATACCTATTTTTTATTTAAGAATTGTAAAATATTAGATAATTTTGTACATCACGTACAATAATAATTGTAGAATGCAAGGTTGGTAACACCTAAAGAAAAACCTAAGCTATGACATCAGCCAGTGAGCAGTAAAGTAGATTACTGCTTGCTACTTAGTAAACAGTTGTATTACAATTAGTTTTCAGCACATAAACTAATTATTTACGAGCAGTTCTAGGAATAAAGATGGTAATACAGCTATTTCTGCAGCCTTATTAGCAGAATATTTTTTATCCTTATTCAAAGTACAATAATCAACGGCTGCACTACAACCACGCTACACTTCCATATTTCAATAAATTGAAATAGTTATTTATGTATTAAGAGCGTGAAGCACGACTTTAACGCTCGAGCCAAAACAGGAACTGCGCGACGCATAGCGGAGCGCAGTAATTTTGCGAGATGGTTGTAAACAATTTTCACTACATTTGATTCGTTTTTGTTGCTGATGAAGCCCACATGAGTCTGAGACTTGTGCGTGGATGAGATGATTGATAGAACGATGAATGGTAAACCTACAATTTACGTGGGTTCCGAAACACCAGATAGAAGATAATAAAACAGACCATGTCATGTTATAGTTGCCGGTCATCCTTCCAAACGAGCGCCAGTGACCGATTATTACACTTTGAGATAGAATAAACTGTTATAAAATTATTTGAAAACTTACTCCATATTCCTGGGTCATCAAAGCATGAATGATGATTGGAAACTGTGATTAATGGAACATTGCTAGGCCTTCCTTCCAGTATTTTACTGAATGTTTCTGTATTGTAAGATTTTGTACTATTCATCCAACCTGTGAAAAACAATAAAAATCAACAATTAAATGAGAACTCAATTCAACACTAAAAGCTACATCTGCTTTGTAATTAGGTCAATTTTAATACTGAATAGAGCATAGCGATCGGAACCATGAATGTGTTTATTCTTAGGTGCAGTATTAAGGTCGATATAGGTCAGAAATAAAAGCCATTTGCATACAAAACAGACATAAGCCGTTTTCAATTGATTTTACAATAAACGGATTGTGTAACTGTAGATGGCGCTGTGTGACAAAGTAGGCAATAATCCACTCAGTTACTTTTCAAAGGCTTCACAGAAAATCACCCATTCTATACACTCATTTGTAGCAATGATCTAAAACAATTATGATGTTGGAACTTTTATTATGAGTATTTGTTTTATTTATTTCAATCTAAATAATAAATTTTCGTTTGTTTTAATTGAATAAAAAAGGCCACCGAAAACCTAGAACGCATTAGAAATTTCATAGGAGAAATTAAATTAATAACCTATAAAAGTTTTAGCTAATGCAGACTTCATCTTTTTATCATTTCTGAAAAAAATATTATCCATAAATATACACATTTTTGTTGCAACAATAGCAGATTTATATTCAGGTTCTTTAATTATAGTTTTTCTATATTTTTCCCCCTATAATGCTCATTTCATTAAAGATTTCATTAGTTTGGTATTCTACAATGTTGGAAGCCACATAGATTATTAATGAATAATAAAACAAAATTGTCACAACCACATTTATTAAAAATATAAAGATACTAGTTTCGGATGTTACTCCATTATCAATCAGACAAACTGTTAGTATTTGTCTGAGATTGATAATGGGAGTAACATCCGAAACTAGTATCTCTATATTTTTAACAAATGTGGTTGGCAATTTCGTCTTATTATTCATTATGGATATCTTCCAAAATATCATCTTCACCACTACAAAGAACGAAATGTAAATTATTATCAGGAATTAAAATTTATTTTATTATACTTTTTGTACAATATTATGATTATAATTATTATTTTATCGAATAGCTCAAGCTTTAAATTATTTTCTACGAATTATTACTGAATTTGTGAAACTATTCTTATCATTACTAAAACAAAACGTTAACGTTAACATTAATGTTAAGAAAACAAAGTACTTGGCTTTTTCTCCGGATAGTAAAGGTCAACCACCTATAAACAAATTACTAAAAATCCATTTTGAAACCTGTAACTTCAACAGTAACTCTAATAGTCTTGCATTTCACACATGCAATTGTGAACCTTTGGACAGGCCAACTGCTTTGAAATATCTGGGAATTATTGTTGATCAACATCTCAAATGAGAGCCATATTGATTATCTGATTTCTAGACTGAGATATTTAATTTTCCAATTCTATAGAATAAATAAGTTGAACAATTTAGATATAATTATATAATTAGACTAATATATAACGCTTACACCGAATCCATTCTGCAGTACTGTATTGAGGTATGGGGGGGGGGGGGGTTCTGCAATGAATACAAACTTCAACAAGTTGTTCATTATTCAAAAATATATAATACGAGCAGCACTGGGATCCAACAGCAAAATTGGGGGGGGGGGGGATACCTGAGTGGGTTTGGATATCACCAGGGGGGGGGGGGTGCCCGGGGCGTTTAAAAGACCTTAAATCGTGAATTTTGAAGCAATTTAAGGTTATTTTCAATTAAAACTTCCCAAATTTAATTGTTCACCTATTTGCCTGTGATCATGTAATATTATACTGTTAATACGAAATGATTCATGATGAAATGCCAAGCATTCACGTCCTGTACTGCCAAGCAACCCGAAACTTTAACTAATGGGTGTTAATAGAATATAATTTCTGAGTGTAAATAGAATAATAAATAATTTATCAAAAAATTCAATACAAAAAGTTCAACCCATAATTATTTAATGTTTGTAGCCTATCTCACATAAACATCAAGTGGAAATGTCACATTGAAATTTTCATAATATTAACTTAACTACAAAAAAATATGTTATTGGTTACGACAGCAGCTATCAATTGAATTGAAAAATATTTTTTAAATAGATAATATAAATCCTGGGAGCTGACTACATTTCAAACAGAAGAATTATTTCTAAAAAATCTCCTCATCCTCTTTTTAAACTTTATCTTTGGAAAGAGTTCTTGTTTCCAGGGACAACCATTGTTTCCTTTTAGCCCTGCTTTTTCACCCAGATAATTCACCCATAATAATTCATTAATTCACCCAGATATCACAATTATTGATCACCCTAAATCCTTAGTAAAAAAATGTTGGATTCTTGACTGTCTGCTATAAAAATTGAAAAAAAAATCACCTCGCCTAAACCACAGTTCAAGTGATTCTAGGCATTAATTATTCTAACATAACACTTCAACCCACGTACTGTGTCAAAGTAAATTTTATCTAGTTCTTGTGTTATTGTCAATGGGAGATCCGGACCTTACTTTAAACTTCCACTTTTCTATATTGGACCCCTCACTGCTCCTGATTGGGGCACAATACAATACTGCAGGCTACTTGAAAATGTATTGCAATAAAATTGAGGGGTACTCCTTGAAAACGTTTTTTAAATAAAATTCCTACAAACCCACAATTTTAACGAGTCTTCTTTTAATCTTGCCAAAAATTGTCTCTGTCAAATTTCCTTTATCTAGGGGGGGGGGGGGGGGGTGTCACCCTGATTCCTCCCCATAGTTACGCCACTGGCACAAACTGCTAATGAAAAATGAATTTAAAAGAAAAATTACATACATTATTTGCAATTGAAAAACTATTCATTCAGCCAAAATATCGCAACAATTTTTTGAAGATTCAGGGTCTAGGCTCTGATTATCTGAGTGAATGTGAAGCAGTGCTAGTAAAACAAGTCAGCTTTTTCTGCCATAGTAGTTATCAGCCAGAAAAACAGAAAATAGTAATCCAGAAAAACCTTTCAGAACTGGCATCATTTTCAGACCAAGTACTGTAGTACAGAATATTTCCAATAGAAAATTAATTGTTGGTCAGGTATTGCTTTCTCAATTTTCTCCCTTGTCAGCAACTTTGAAAACTCTCATTTTCTTCTACTTTTTCCTTATTTTCCCCTTTTTTTTACCCTTTTTCGTCTTTTTTCATTTACAGCTCTCTCCTACCAATTTCTATCCTTTTACCTCTTGTCATCTCTTTTCCACTGTTTTCTATCATTTCCATTTGTTCCTCTTTCCTTCTTTTTTCCTTTCTTCTTCTTATTTTTCTTCTGCGTTTGGGGGGGAATCCCCCCCCCCCCGTGGATCCGCCACTGAAGTAGACTGAGTTTTGATGAATTCCAAGTATTAACTGTAAGACAATTATTTAGGAAGAAACTTATTGTATACATAAATTGCAAAAGAGAACTATTCAAATTTAGACAGATTGATTACAATATAAGACAATTGAGAAATCTAGTTTTGATTCCAAATCTCAATAAACGCATTGCAGACATCAAACTCTCTATATTTGCTGTAAACTTCTTAACGTGAACCCATAGAGCTAATACCATTCACGAATAAAACTAAAACTCTTGGAATAGATACTTGGTTGAAGGCAAATGTTAATTTTAAAATAGGCTCTGTATTCTTATAATGTTGGATATAAGTGTTATTGTTTTGATTTTCATCCGGCGCACAAGCTTGGCTTTGCTGATGGAAATCTTAAGTAGCCTATATATTTTTTTCTTATATGTACTGTACAAACACATAGTTTAATATAGTGTATCTGATTGTTATGCACTATTACATTTGTTTTTTGGTGTTTTTTAAATAAATAAAATTAATTACGGTAATTGAAATTAGTACATATCAAAAATAGGTTTAACCAAAAATTCCAGCAAATAACACTATAGAAAATCAACAATTTGTAGCTTTGAGAAAAATGTTTTAGACATTCCGCCAAGCGAATAAATAGCTGCCATTTGGCTGAGTATCATTGACTGTGACGGTTCAGCCAGGCAGCCATTTATTCATGATGATTAACGCCTATGACGCTTTGCAAACGCTCCGTGTGTGGACTGCCAATTCGAAAAATAATAAATATAAATTTTATTAACTCATTAAATAGAAAATCTAAAACAAGAATCTATCGTTATAACTTGTTCTACAACTATTCATAATAACCGTGAAAAAATATTCGATAACTGATGAGACTATTACTAATTGTATCAATTAATTACTAGGTAATTATTTAGCCTTGTTTGGCAACGAAATAAAAAAGTTGATAAAATAACTGGATTGAAGGGTCTCTACCTTTGAGTATTTGGATACAGGAATGAAAAAAGTAAGAAGCGTTGGAGAATGAATACAGCCTAATGGCAATGAACGGGAAATAGGAAGTGACCTCCATTGAGTAGCAGTTCACCTCTGGCTTTGTTTTTACCAATAGTTTGATAGACGGTTTTATCATACAATAAGAGTATTGATAACAGATTTGTAGCATCTGGCAGATCCAGAATTTGTTCAAGGAATTCAAGAGCAAAAAATCAAATAAATAGTTCTCTTTCTATACAGCTTCTATCACTTTCAACTTCTATAAAACTTCTATATCCGACGCAAAACAATTATTTATTATCTCTATGAGAAATAGAGCAATATTGCCAAGAGCAACATTAATACTTATAATAAACTTTACAATCAAATTTCAATACGAGCTTAGAAGAAAATTGAATAATTAGAAACTTGATTGCTCAATTTACATTTTTTTAAATGAATATTATCCAGAAAGCGCTACATGATTTGGAATAAGAAATACTTACAATAAGTGTTTTATCTTTGTATTTTTCAATAATTTATTACTTAGACAATTTTCATGATAAAACATCACAATACGAAATTTTAAACAATAATAAAGTTTTAGAATCATCAACATTAAATATCTTTCAGTCACAAAAAATGAGACAAAGCTTTAATTTTTGTGTATGTTTTATCAAGTATTGACATCGAAGGAAATGATAATACCAAATGCTACCAGTTCTTACTTAAATACATGACTGATAAAGTATCAATACTTATCTCAAAATTACTAGTAACTAACTTACTTGAAATCGATAGTTTAAATACATTCAAACGGAAAGTATTTCAACAAAAAAATTCATATCCTGCACTTTTTCATATTTTTGGACATTGAATCTTGTAAAATCCATGCAGAAAAAATAAACGGACATGAACAAAAATTAAACATGTCACTTCATGAAAACCATGAACTGAGGGACTGCTTATTTACAATGATAAATTAATCATCTATTCTGCATAAATTTATCCATTGTCTCTTTTGAAATGCTGTTTACAAGTTTTGGTTTACTTATCTAAATGAAAGTAGCGTGACTAATGGCGAAAAACTGGTGTATTGAAAAATATCAATTCTGGATAACGGTGAAAAAATATTTCGCTGCAATCATTAAGATAGAAACCTAATAGCAGCATATACAGTACATGTATCTGACAAGACGAATTTACGACATTAGTAGAAATAGATCATTCCATTTCTAAGTTCATTGCAAAATAAAACTAGCCACCGATAAAATATCAACTGGCTTTAAATAAATGAATAAATCTCGTGGCTCATCTAGTTATACTTATAATAAGATACATTTTAAATTTGCTATTCTGGATATGGTCAACTATAAGTTATCCTGTTTACTAAAAAATACCATACAGCACAGAACCTTACTATACCGTATTACATTAAACACCAATAGATGAAAACAGACTAGATTACTCAAATAATAATTAGAAATTGAATTACTTCTAATTATTCTTCTTCTACATTGTGTGGTTTATGAATGACTAACTTTTATCCATCACAAGGCCCTAAAGTCTTAAAATAAGAACTAAATGTTGGCGATAGACGCTTCATATCAAGTTATTTGATCGAGCCTCGAAATGTACTGCATGAGAATTTAGAACCAACGTTTGAAATCCAGCAGCACCCATTACCAGTGCATGTTCGATATTATCTGTATTCAAGGTCAAGTGTTTGAAGAGTGCGGACGAATTTTGTCCAAACTTTACCATTTTATGTAAATGCACAACTTGGATTTTCATTACTTAATATCATTTGCTGCACAGATAAGACTTATCTATTCAATATTAAAAAAAATTATACTCAGTGGTCATGTTTGGCATATTGAATGCATAGTTGGTTATCACTGTTAAAGATAGTGTTTCAATCACTCATACGAAATTTGAAAATTCATGTGAATATTCTATTCTATTTTAATCGTTGCTGCCCAAGTTTTGTTTTCCTTTGTTACATACTCATCATTTTTGATTGATCTTTTTTATTTTGAAGATTACGTCTTGAAGACTCCATTTATGGAGCAGAAGATATGTCAAATCAGATGTACATTCATATACAATATTACAATTTTTATTTACTAGTTACCACAATTACAATTAGATGAGGTGAGGATTAATTTTGATCTGAAAGGAACTCTTATACACTATAAAAAGCTTCAACTAAATATTTTCTCAATGGTTTTTTAAATATTTCGATATTTCCAAGACACTTTAGAAACTGCCTTTCCTTGTTACAGAATTTCCTACCAATATTTATAACTAGGGTTATGGCATCATCTGTCTGATAAGGTAATTCACCAAAATTTGTTGACCATAATACATTTTTAATTCTCATTTAAATTCTATCAATTGCACTGAAGACTTCCGATTTACAAATATTGACAACAGTAGCAAATAATTTTTGCGAAAATTCAATGGACGATATCAGCCAAAAAATCATGCAACCGCCAGGATCCGAGCCCAGGCCTTTTTATTTCGCAGAGACTACTCTACCACCTAAGCTACGGTGGGCTCTTCTGATTAATAGCATTCATTTTATACTTGAGCCGGCTGGTGCAATTATTAATCCTTTCGGAGAAAAGGACTAATTTCATCATTTATTGACATATATATAATATAATATAAGACAAAATGAGTGACCAGTTTGACAAAAAAACTGAAGCTTCAATATTATGCAAATGTGATTCATTCATCCACCAAAAACCTAGAAATATGGTAATTACTATAAAAAAGTTATAATTCAAAGTTTAGTTTCATTCAATGATTTTTACAAAAGTTCTACCTTATTTGGTAAATTGCCAATGACCAAGCCGTTAACAAAGTTATTCAAGGATTTTGTACTTGAAAATAACTTATTATTCGAGAAAGCAAAATAATGGTTGGGAAATTCAATTATTCAAGCTATCAACCAAAATGTCAACTTATCTTTCATAAGAGATGATTTTCACCAAGAATGAACACTTGACAATCTTTCAAATATTCAACAAATGGAATACCAAAATTTTTCATCAACGATGTTCTTCATCAAGAACTAGCTTGAGCAGTACATGCTTAAGTTTCATGAACTTTAAAAAAAAGTTGGAGAGAATAAGGTATGGTTTATAGTGCTTACAAGTTATGCCTGTTTAAAGAAAGAACAGCTCACAAAAATGAATTCGTTGCCAGTTAGGTTTTGCTTAATTTTAGTTTGAAAACCAGCAATGATAAAGACAAAACATGTTGACCAAATGACCACTGAACATTATATTATCTATGAGACAAAGTGTGTGTGACCTGCTCGCCCAAAAAACTGAAACTTCAATATTATTCAACAGAAAACTGTTAAAAAACTGGAACTTCAATATTCATTCACCAAGAAATGAAAAATTTAGTATTAACTATTGAGAATAGCTGGTGATAATTCAAAGTAGCATAGTTTTAATTAATGATTTTTACATAAGTTCTACTTGGTAAATTGCCAATGACCTAGCTGTTCTGTAACAAAGTTATTCAAAGATTTTGTAACTTATAACTTGAAAAAGCAAAATGATGATTGGAAAATGCAATTATTCAAGCTTTCAACCAAAATTCCAACTTTAAGAATTCCTGTTTAGAGCTCAAGAATTTCAACATTGCAAATGCTGAAACCATGTTGAAACTATTGTAGCATTGAATTAAAATAGTATATTATTGATTCTACACTCTTGAGATATCTAAATAATCTGCATAGATTGCCAACTACTGTATGTTTACAACATACTTGTTTATTCATTCAGCAAATGGGATATATATTAATATTGTACTGTAATTTTCAAATTCATTGTATTTGTTTACTGGTTTAGGATTTGTTTACCGATTGTGTATGAGTTTACTAGCAACATATCAAGCAAATTAACAAAACTAGTCAAGCTTCACCTAACCTCAACGGGATGTGCATTTCAAGATTTAAGATACATTATTCACGGTTGGGTTGGATTAAATAGTTTCAAATATGGCTAATATTTACAAAACATACCATAGTTGTGTACAACTACTTGAAAATATAAGTTTTAGGTTAAGAGATGGAGGAGTTCATGAATTCCTAACTTACATAACCTATGTTTTTCAAACCGTAGGTTACCTAGCAAACTCAAGTCAAGAATTATTACTGAGCAGTTAATTGATGTAACCGAGAATCTGGATCATCAACCGCATAAATTTGAGGAGAGGCATTCCATAAACTTTTAACCAAACAAAATCCCCCACAAAGTTCAACTAGGGTCACATGTTTTTCTTGGACATGGCCATATTTCAACTGATAAATTAATTGATATCTAAAGTTTAATACCAGTATAATTTACTTGCAAAGGGTGATGTGAATCCAATAAACATTCAACAAGAACCAATCAAACAGAATAAAGGTTAGATTATCCAGAATGAAACTATCATGACAGAAACAGCATAGGTTAGAATTTACACAACTCAAAAGTATATCTTTCACAATGAAGGCATTACTCAGGAAATTAAGAGATATTGATGAGAACAAAGAAAGAAGAAAGATTTAATGATTAATCAATAGGAGCAAAAGTTTAATGAACTTACCTATTAATAATTTACTAAATAATCCCACCGCAGCAACAGTGAACGAGCTTGCTATATTCCATAAATACATGTGTTTCCTAAGTACTGGAAAGATCCAGTCAATTTGATATTCCATCTTCATGAGGAAAAAATATGATACTCCGGAGCTACGGAGTAAAATGTTTCACCTTCAACACGACATTGCAAATTTTGAACAAGATTTCACAGCATGTAAGAAATCAGGAAGCAGTTTGATGTTCGTTCGTCAGTGAGGAGAGGAGTCCTCGAACGCTCGAACAGCTGTTTCCAACAACCTTGTCTGTTGTGTTGCAGCGCTGTGACTTATGTGGCCAAGCTGCGAACTAAACTGGCTTGTAGTTCTTGTTACTGAAACTAGAATGCACAAGTGTCCATAAAACAAGAACCATCTTGTAGGTTTTGAAAAAAATGTCTTCAACTGTTTGTGAAGAATTTGGTGGGGAGTAGATCTCCCGCCGCTAGAAAAACATGATCGCGTCAAGCACCTGTAGAACCTGCTTCCTTCAGTTGCTCTCTCGGAGAGTTGGCGATTCAAGGCATGATTGGTAAATTCTGTTTATTGAAGAAACCAAGCTCAAAAATTGGTTTCGCGTAGGCTAGAATTTTTGGTGACAGTTGGAGTGTGCGGGGTTTTCAACTGACCACGTGGTTGATTTCGGATTAATCTAGTTTTTTCAAGAATTTGGAGTGATAACCGTACGTCAAGGAGTGATAAGTGATAATTGTGTTGTGTTTACATGTGCGATAATGATATTTGAAGATAGTGAACTTTAGCTGAGGATTACAGGATCTTCTTATAAGGTAAAGCGTTTACACTATATCATATCATAGCCTACAATGTATAAGTAAATATAATTATAATAGTAAATTAATAACACTAAACATTTAAAAAAGATTCTATTATAGGCGAGATGTATGATCATTTTCTTCTGTACAGTGTAAAGAGGCGTTGAACGGGTTCAAACTGTTGAGCCAATCCCTCAACTTACATCCCTCTCTCACCAATATTAGCTTATTATTGGCTAACCCCGTTACGATTTCGTCACTGCACAAAGTTTCGCAACACTCTGGAGCACAGTACCTCGCAGCAGTTAGGGTTATCGTCCTATGGCCCTATACAACGTAGGTACCATGATTCTAATTAATTTTTGGTGTGTTCTAGCACAGACATATTTTTTATATAAACTACCTAATTTATGTAATCAGCAATACTGATTATTTCATACTGGGCTTCAAGGGTACACCTTCACATCCTTCATTTTAGTAGGTGATGTATGGTGGTGTAGCCGTGTAGGTGATGTAGTCGATAATGAGTAATGGAAATGTGTTGCTCTGAAAAGATTTACTACGTAGGCCTATTTCTATTGATTTGATGTGTTTTATTTATGTACTAGCCTACTATACAGGAATTTAGGCAATTAACAAGTACATTTTTTAGGTACACTAATCAGGATCAGGTACACTAATATTTGAAAAGTGGTACAGTGCAAGGGCGCCACCAGGAAATTTTTCAGGCGGGTGCCAGTCCTTTCGGGGGGTTTGGGTATGCAAATTTTACCACAGAAAATTTTGAAAATATCAGAGTAAAATTGGTGAGTTTAGAAGCTTGTTTTATGACTTTTACACCTAATTTCCTGCAATAGAAAAAATATGCAGGCAACAAAAAAATCCCAAATGTATCATCTTTATTCCTTAATATTTTTCTATTTACATCAAGCTTTATAAAAACAAAAACTGAACTCTTCTACTTTCAGTGGCAAACAAATTGATTGAATTTGTCACAAATTCTTCTTTTTTATCTTTAAAAAATTGTCTGTGTGCAGACATCAGGCAAAGCCCACTAAGCCTTTTGTTGCCTCTTTTATTTCTAGCCCCTACCAAATCTTGAACTTCCCGCAAAATAATTGTGTCGTCGTCGTCGTCTTCATTCACGGATTAGGCAATAATACCTGTTCCGACTTCAAACATTTTCCCATCTTTTTCTTGGCCTGCCGATACTTCTTTTACGAGATGACTGCTCTGGGAATTCTATCAATCTCCATTCTCTCAAGATGTTCTCTCCAGTGTTGACGATTCTCTTCAACTCTCTGAAGTATGGAGAATATATTGAGCTCTCTTCGTATTTCTTCATTATACAGTCTGTCCTCCCTGGAGCATCCCTTCACTGATCTTAGGAATCTCATCTCTGTAATTTTGTACGAAGTATAATACTAATACAAGTCGTACAGAAATGAGTACATGTAAAACAGTTTTCAATCATTCTAAATACTTTTCACTAAAATATTTTTTCTATGAAACTACAACTTTGAAATACGTGATTAATGTTATATTATTTTTTCCCTAAGGCCAGAGGGAGCCACGGCCCCCCCTTGCCCCTATGTGGTGGCGCCCATGGTACAGTGTCAAACTGTCTTCTTAAAGAGTTATCTTCCACTTCCAATCGAGATAGCTGAAATTAATCGCAAAATGCGTTTTTTTAACATTTTAATTTTCCCCGTCCCAACCCCAAATGCTCATTTATAAAAATAGTTTTTTATACCATTCCATTCAGCTCAAAAAGCACTACTAAAAAAGAGAAATTTGAAAAATCTCAATATTGAAGATTTTTATGATTTTGAACAACCGTTGAGTTTATCGAACTTTTGTCAAGGATTAAACCCCCTCTAAAATCGTCTTAATGTTAATTTAAAACCACCTGCACCCGAATCAGACACTCCAATAACCGGGAGTAAATTCGGTCCCCTAAAACAGATGTTTTACTAAAAACTAAAAGTTGAGAGCCTGTCTACTTTGAATTTGGTCACATTTATACTCGCTGGCAGAGTAGCCAACACCAAAATACAATATTATTGTGGCCAAAGCCGACACTTAATCACGCAGGCTGCCAGCATAAAACTTCAGATGATATACATTGTATATTGTTTTGATGAAATTTCATTGAATAATTGTTGGTAAACTTCATATTTTAATTTTGTGCTGCAATATTATTTATTGTCTTAGAAATTCCATAGTATGTGGGTGATTCTAGAAATAATTTTTTTAATATAATTTGGCTTGGTATGCTGAGCTGCTGTAGCACGGTCGGTCAGTAACGTCCTACTCGCTACTCGCTTAGCGAGTAACTATCCCAATGTAATCGACCCAATAATCAGTGCACTGAATACTGTAGACAGAGCGCATGCGTGACTCAACGAATGCAAGCGAGTGTGTACTGGCTCAAGTTGGTAACTGTCCTAGCTCGGCTTTCACCCTCGTTCGTGGGCATTCGCCTCCTTTGACCCGTGTCAGAGACCGCTAAAATAGCGAGCGCAGGCGAACACGAATGTTGGCGATGCGAACTACCCCGAATGTACACGATCACACCGGGTACACTATCGCGCTTGTCTTAATTTGCCTACATTCGGCGATAGTGTACTGCTAGCATAACATACACACCGACAGACGAAATGCCAAACGGTCGAGTTAATACTGAGATCTCACTTCGTTCGGTCAATTATTTATCAATGGGATGTTGTAAGTGTCGAATGCTTTTCTGGAACTGTTTAGGCTGTGATAAAATAAATTTATTACAATAATTATCTAACATACAAAAATATTAAGTTAAATACCGTATTGGTAATTGAAATAGTGAAAAAGTAAGAATGAAACCACAGCAAATGAAAATAGTTGCTCTTTCATTTCCAACCTGATGGGAAATATTATTGGTGTGAAGTATTTGTATAGGAGGAGTAAATATTTGTGTGGGGAGGTGTAACGGGGTGGGATTTTCACTACTTTAATGCTTTTATGAGATTTTATCAAACTAATCGATGAGGATTTTGATCTCAGACTTCAAGCCTTCAAAGCTTTTTCCACTTTGTGTCAAGTTTGGTCTACATACGTTACTGCAAGTTCGTGATGGACAGTTGCTAATGAGAATTTTCCAGAGAATAATGCAAACTAACTTGGCTGGAGAAGCAATTTTTACGTTTGCTATTTGCAGTATTTAGCCTAATTGAAAAGCAGTCAAACAATCCTTGACCTCTGTAGCAAATTACATCTGTATTACGTAGCTTTTTAACAGTTGGAAAGTTAGAAAGACTCGTTATTTTTCCGATTTGAACTGCCAATTCAAAAGTACAGACAAGAATTTCCAAATAATCACTAGCTATTCTCGTTTTTATCAGGTAATCACAGTTCAGCGTGCAGAGAGCAGAAGAAGGAAAAATTGCTTTCAAAATAATTTTTCTCTGCAGCATGTGCTTTTTACTATGAGAGTGAGCAACTATGGGAGCAATGGATGAGAATCATGGAATATCTGATAGGCTATAGATGTATAGGTGGATGATGGATTTAATCTACCTTTAGCTAGAAATTCAAAAAGAATAATTATGTTATAGTCCAAGTAGATAGATATTCTGCAGTAACCATGGTGGATTTACACCTTTGCCGCCAGCCCGGCAGCAATGTGCCGCAGTACCGCTATGGCGGGGGGAAGGTATTAGACTCTAGGTACTGCTGTCTGTATAGTAAAGTTAAAGAAGGTAAATAGTTAGAATGTAAAAATCCAAATTGTAAAGGTAAAGAAGGAAGAGTTCTCTAACAACTCTTTTATGAAGGTAGTATAGCTAAAAAATAATTTCTTCTGAAAGGCGGGTTCAGGGGTACGTGGAAAGCTACCTGGAAAGTTTTTGAAAAATAACCCTTTCAAAACCACATTTCAAGCAATTTTAGACATGAATTCATCCATTTCAACATTTCAGCTGATGTTATGTGTCACAGTAAACTTTATTTAGTTCTTTCATCATTGTCAACGGGCGATCCAGAACCACCCTCATTGATTTAGTAAAAAAATTAAAGCAGTCCAACCTGAAAATATATTTTTACTCTGCGTTTTTTGAACTCCCACCTCATCTGGGGTACCGTACTTAATGATTTCAGACATCTTCTTTGACTCTTACGTGAAAAAATTGTCTCTCTAAGCTTCAATTCTAAAATGTCTTTAGTCTCTGGAACTCTGAGGGGGGCCTTTGATCCTCGCCATAGTCACGCTACTGCAAAGACTAGTATTGATTTTTTGAAAAATGTTCTTGAAATCCTGTGTTAATGTATTGTTTTGTTTATTTTCAATTTTACAGCTTGCTGCACTAATTTATCTCTACAAAACTAGCCTTAAATATAAAAAAAAACGTTTGATGAAAACTTCAACAACGAGAGTAGTAGGCGATTGATACATTTTGAAATTATATTGCTTTTATGTTTAAAAATGGTTATCTTTCGCCTTTTGAAATATTCAGGTGTAGGTGTACTACTATCATACAGCTACAGTTATAACGATTGTACATAGCCACAGTTGGACTTGCAGTTGCAGAGCCGCCCCATATAGAGGACAGCAGTTACTACAATAAATAACACTTAAGGGCACGTAATGGTCTTGCAACTTTCTTTCTTTAATATTAACTTTCTTAATTGAAGCTATTTTTTTAATTTAACAAAAAACCTTCCAAAAATTGCTACCCCCTATTTCTTGTCACCCTGGGTGCAGCCCTTACAGCCCCCCTTACATCCGCCACTGACAGTAGCCATTGATCAAACCATCAAACTCCTGTTTTCGAGTTTGAAGTGGACTAACGCTGTAGAATTTGTAATAAATAACATATCTGAGCAAAGCATGTGAAAAATTCTGAAGAGAATGATGTTCAAACTGATTATGCGGTTACGTACAAATATTTCATGAGAAGTGATTGATTGATCTTGGCTTCCCTTTTCTTTTCTTCGTGTAAGCCACATATGGACCACAACAATCTTATTTTCAGGATTTTCTTATGCTCATCCCTACTTCTAATTTTATATCTTCTCAGTATTTTTTTCATAAAAACTAGTTTTCTAGAGAATATACCAGCTTTAGAATACAGTATATCTTTCTTCAGAATATAACGACTCTTTTCGGATATGGAGCACAAAAGTTCACTCTAGCTCTAGAGTATTTTGTGTATTTAGTAGGGAGCATTTATGTCGATCTTTTATCTTATTTACTTCTTACCGTTTACCGTACGTAGAATTTAAATTGTTATCCCTTAAATTAGATTCTGAAGTATCCGCTCTCCTGGCACAGTATTCCACTGCTCATACTCAATCCTTTATACTTTTTATAAAAGTACATTATACCTTGTAAAGTTCATTTCTTAAGAAGCTCATTTAAGGACTTTAATATCAGTACGAGCACCTTTCTATAGTCTTCCTTTGTATTGAATTTGAATCCATGCTAAATCGTCTGTTGAATAATTTTTTACTTGCACTCAGTGAATGGAGAAGGGAATCATTATATTGATAGATGGTGTGTGGAAATGCCAATAGATTGATAATTGGAGTAATATATTAGGATTTGGCTAATGGGTAGAGGCAACTTTCCAGGTATTTTCTTTGGAGAACGTCCAGGATGTATTTCATCTTCTTTGATAGCTTGAAGAAAAGACAATGCGACTGAGAAACTCAACAAAAGGAAGAGCTATGCAATGCCAGCCAGTTGATAACTTATTGGAATAATTCTTCTTCTGTGATAATGACAGGCAAATTTTAACAGAAATATGTTTCATAAAAATGTAATTCTTTCAAAATAAATTTATTTAGAGATTCATTCTATGCAAATGAATTTGAATTAATTTTTGCCTATTAAATATAACTATCTTCCAAGAAATTGATTTTATTTCGCAATTTGATAGCCCACAACCTGTAAAAGAAGAGGCTTTGTGTGTTTTTTTTTGTTAAATGTTCACCTGCATTGTACTTATTTATCTTATACGTACATCACGATTTTCGATGCAATTTCATAGCTGAAAAGCTATGATATTCTGGGATTAAGGATTACAGAAACCTGAGAATGAAATTAAAATAAAAAAAATATAGTCATGTTCTTTTATAGTGATATAAATCGTGATATGAGGTGTAATCATTCTGTAATATTTGCTGTACATAGAGCTGTAGGCTTATACTTAAGTCCAGTATAGCATATGAAAGCCTTGAGATGTAATAGTCAGACAGGCCTCTTTGTTGAACGACTTTCACAAATGTATCTTGCAGTCGGCAGCAGATTGAGTCATATAGTAGGAACAGAAACTTAGCTTAGTTGAGGCTGAGTCTCAACTCAGCCTACTTCATCTGGATGAGTGTTCCAGCTAAGCACGAATCTTTAATCATCTCCATTTTAATCTTTTACAAATACAATCATTATTCAAAAACAAATTTTTATTAGTCAATCTGAAAGCCTTTGTTAGAGCTCTAGTTCTTCCTCTGTGTATTACTTCACATTGTCTTTATTTATAAATGAACTTAATAATTGTACTGCATTGAAAGTCAAATCAGTTATTTAAACCAAGCCTTTAGGTATTTAAGTAGAATAGGGACTTAGATAAATTCTTCTATATAATATATAGATTTATTATCTCAGAATATCCAAGACTGTATGAGAATCGAACTCATGCACGCAGAAGTAGCGGTCAGAGTTCATCAGCGATACGCCCTCTAGCCGACTGCAGCAACGCGGCTGCCAAGTAGTAGGCATATTGCAATTGAGTTGCCCCTCTGCCTTTGTCAATATTAATAATAGTATTTCAATAACCTAGAATTTCTATTAATCCTGATGACTTGGTGCCTAATTGGCCAGCATAGATTCTACTGCTGCATGACCTATTTCACGTTAATCATACCCCCTGACCTTATGATAGAATAGCTGTCATGTTAAGGCTCGTCCAAACGGCATGAGCTTTAGCAACACTAATTGCATAAATTGAGAGCTTGATTATTGTAGACAAGTGAATATTCTAGCTAGACGAGCTTTGAGAGAGATAGAGTTGCTCTCGCAGCTCATCTATCTAGATTGCACACTCTACGCTCCTCTATAAGAGCGATAGAGCTAGCCTCGCAGTTCGCTCAGCCCGAATTTACACTATACTGGAGGCGTAAGCTCAATTTATGCAATTTGTGTCGCTCTAGCTATAATCGTTTGGCGGGATCTTTGGCTTTGGGGGCTTTCATCGAATTAATTTAAGAATACGATTAAGAAGATGAATTTAATTTGAGAATACGATTAAGAAGATTAACATTTTCATCCAATTATGTCGAAATCATTTATTAGGCTACTATTTTACTGTAATAATAATACATACGACAATTCAAGAAGACAGCCTACTGGACAATCGAAATCACAATTCCTTGCGACAAAGCTGAATAATCTCTATCGGTTGTTCCTCTTCAATTTCAAAAGGATACCAAGATGTAGTTCTTTGAGATCCCATTATTTAAGGGTCTTGCGTGTTGCCGAGAAGAAAAGGCTTTAGTTTTTCCAATTTGAAGTCGACATGTTTGTGCCTTGCAGCGCTGTTGTTTCTTTATCGTTGGCTGATGAGAAGTTTCCGTCGATTGCTGAGCGAAGAGTCAACGTCTAGCAAAGACCATCTCCAACTTCAAATTAGGGGATTAGTCGGACGGACAGTCAGCGCAGACTTGTAGCTGCAGCCTATTGCAGAGCTCACAGCCCAAGGGTAGGCAGGCCTACTACTGTGAGCTGTTTAGAATTTTATTTGTCGAGAAAACAAGGATTACTCATTGTTCTTCCAGCATCGACTGTAATTTCTGTTGAGCACTCCGGAAGACAATCTTATTTTCTTATTGTCGACATTTTCCTCTTTAATTATTGTCTTGCCTTCCAATTTCTCTAATTGCTTTTACTCTGAAAAATATTCTGAGCGCTCATTCGTAAGCTTAAACTCACTTATTTTTAAGCCGCTCGATTCGGCTCTAAGATTGAGTAACTCAGTTCATAATTTCAAATTCATTTCGATTAAAACACTTTAAATGTTTGTCCTTACTATTTGAACTTTAAGTCTTCAGGGACGAAAAATACCTTTCATAAACTAAGATTAATTTATTATTAGGCCTTAATCAAAAAACAATCTCGGACGGTTGATAAACCATTATTAAAGTCGGATGCAAAAAACTATTTATTGATTAACAGTTTGTGCAATCATTTTATTTTTTATCTCTTACTATATAAGCCGTTTGGTTTTGTGTTTCACACTTGATAAAAGGAGTATAATGTACGTACAGTACAGTGAAAACATGAAAAGAACCACCTAATCTAAACTTAAAATAAATTGAGCATGCGGCCAAAAAAACTTTGAAAATATTTGTCATAAAGCGATTATTGATTTTAGTTAACAATAATGCAATCATTTGAGGGATTTATTAAATGTTTTGGCCAAATAAGTTCCATAAACAGGAAAAACATATTGCACCGTCTAGCGTCAAAATGATCCACTACATTCAGCTTTTCACTACTGAAAATTTCATCTTTCAACATCCCAGTTTCCCGGGATCCTGAGAATATAACACAACAAAAAATGTCGAAATTATTGTTCATTAAACATAATATTGCTTTTAGTTATTGTTCTTCGTTGTCTGCCTGGCGAATTTTGCAGAAACTGCAAGCATCTGATAAACACCAAACTTCGCTAAGATTACGCTAAAAGTGAGGCCCGATTTCATTACACTAGCAGTGATCAACCACTGTCATTGGAATGCATCTCATTTGTGAATCCGCCATTAGTCTCACCAATTTGTCATCATCATCATCTCAGCTATCATCATGCAAATGCCCTGAGATTGAACCCGGGATCGGCGTAAACTTTTTTTACGATACCAAATTCTGAGGAATAATTTTTTTATTTTGAAAGGAAAATTGGGGTGGAATAATTTAATTTCTTATATTTTATCCTCATATTCTGTCCGGAATTCTGTATATAGAAAATATTGTTTTTAAATTTATTAGACATATAAATAAATCTATACTTGAATAAATAAAACTAATAAAACTTATTTATTTGATTTTAAATTGAAAATCAGTCCATTTTAATTGATAAAATTGATTTAAAAATAACAATAAAATAGAAAAATGATTCAAATTATTAAATAGTTATTTTTAATTAATTATTATTAATTAACTATTAATTAATTGAATTAAAATAGTATTTTTTAAATACATATTTTAAATGGAAATTGTTTGAAAATTATTATGGAAATTATTATTCTTTATTAATATTAATAAAAAAAGATAATTAATTCCGTAACATCACTTAATGGATTAAAGTTAATTGAATTAAAATTAAAATGCTTTTAAATTATCAATTAATTAATTGTGGTGGCTATCTTTCTTATGGCAACACAACACATCAAAATTGTTTAAATATTGTCATGTGAGGCAATGAATACAGATACTATCTGTATTCATTAGTATCTGTATTCATTGTGTGAGGTGAGGAAAGCGAGGAGCCATTGGCTTGTGTGACACATTTGCCAGCTCATTCATCGTTAAGTTACTACGTTTGTCTTATCATTATTTTTCCAAAGTGTGAATTTCAAATAAAACAAATTTTAAAACAAAAAAAGAAACCGACTTCAATGAAATGATACCCAAACATTAAATACTCACGTACTAAAAAGTTTAAAATAACGTATTTACTTTAAACTGAGAAAATTTTAAATTTCATACAAGTAATCTTTTGAAGTCGGCGCCAAATTTCCCATAAACTTCTAAAATATAACAGAATTTCTCTGAGATGTTTTCCATGACAAAATACTTGAACAATCTAATATCAAAATTAGCACAGTATTTCAGTAAAAGTGAGTGTGAATCCAGTGGTTCGGAACCCACCTAAAACTGTAGGTCCAACTCATCAATCACCATAATCCAATTCATTACCCACGCACAGGTCTCAGATCTATGTGGGCTACATCCTCCAAAAAAAATAAAGTGTTGGTTTTAATATTAGATAGAATTTCTTATTAATTTCATAAAATATTTGGCGCCGACTTCAAAAGATTACTTGTATGAAATTTAAAATTTTCTCAGTTTAAAGTAAATACGTTATTTTAAACTTTTTAGTACGTGAGTATTTAATGTTTGGGTATCATTTCATTGAACTCGGTTTCTTTTTTTGTTTTAAAATTTGTTTTATTTCAAGCTTTTTAGTTGAATCTTCAAACTTTGAAAACATGAGAAATTTCATTAAAGCCTACATTATGAAATATTTATCAAATTAGCAAGCCAATAATTAACTTATAACATCAAAACTTAAGTAACTAAAAATCCACCTATAAGAACAGATAAACTAAGGAAAATTCTACAACGCTTTATTTAATGTGGAATATTGTATTTAGGAAAATTATAATAGCGAAAGGCTTCTTAAACGTGAAATGGCTTTTGATTCATTTTGATGTGGTCCCTTTCAGAATAAACCTACACTGAATAGAAGGCCTATATTACGTTACAAGTGCGGAAAATGGTGTTTACTGTACGAGTATGGTAAACATCTTCCCGGACGAGTTACGTACGATATTTTTCGTGATATTAGTTATATATATTTTTTAATATAAAAAACATAAACTTTGAGTTAGTACAACAAGCATCATCAAACATAACCTCAAAATAGCCTATTGGACTACGAACATGTATTTTAATGGCGAATAAATATTCTTAATCCATCACAGCAGTGAAACTAAAAATACTTCTGAGATCAGCTGTTTTTCCAAATTCTTGTTAAAGTGCGGAGTTTGACGAACAATTAATAACTTTTTTTTTAAATCATTTATTCCTCATAGAAAAAACATTATAAAATACAATACAAGAAAATAAACATAAACACTGTCATATAAAAAAAAAAAAACTGAGAATGTAGGAATTACTCCCCCAAAAGAGCAAGCTCGAGCTTGGGGAAGGGCCCACCTTACTATGGCGGGCTACAGTGAATAATACATAAATTTTTATCCTTCTAATTAACACTGAACTTGAAGAGTAATAAAATACAAATAATAATTAACTAAAAATTATTTCATATAAGTAAAGAATACATAACCATTCAAATTAAGAATAAGCATTCAATGTACATAAAGAAAAAAACACTTGTATATCCATAACTAACAAAATAGTAAAGACTAACAAGCAAAACAAGAGTAACAGAACAAAAAAACTACTTACAAGATATGTGTCATTGATGAATATTGTTGAATTATTTTTTTGAAATTAACGATTTCAAAAACATTTCAAAAACAAAACTCATGATTGAAACTAAATAGCCTTATTCCTACAACTCCAGAACATCTAAATTATTTACAATTTTCATATGAACAGAAATACTATATTCTTCTTATTCTCGATTCAAATTAAGTTCACGTGATTGGTCAAAAAGGGGCATTACAGGCTTGTTTCACACTGAACCAGCTTTGGGTAATCGATGTCGTTTACCCGGCATAATTGCATTGCATCATATGATTTCGAAAACCGTCTAGATGTAAAGCGCTCCATATGATACAATGATCAGCCTGGTAAACGACACCGGTTATCCGATTGGCGGTTATGTGTGGAACTATCCTATTCAAACTTGATTGAAATGAAGACATCGAAGAATGCTCCCTTTTGTTTAATATTGGGCTAAGCATTGGGCCGATCCTTGCGAAACTTGGATGGGACCACCGCTGAGCGATGCTCTTTCATTTAAAAAAAATTCATCGAAATCGGTTCAATATTGTTCGAATGATTGATGTACAAACATAAAAAAAACAGGTCGAACCTTGTTCTTTTTGGAAGTCGGTTAATGAAGATCTTTGATTTTCTGACATCACAGCCTCATTCCACAATGTAGCTTCCATGACATATTATATAAATGGTATCTTCAGTATCTTAAATGCAACTGAAACCCACCAAGGAATTCAACAAACTCAGTCTTTAATTGATTTGGCCATTGTGTATTTTTCGTTTTATTGCCTGTTTTCTCGTATGTGATACACGAATATGGTAGCCGAGTATTTGGAATTCCTGTTAGCTACTTCAGTCCTCGGCCTATATTCAAGATTGTGAGTAGGAAACGACAGAAAGTCTACGCATTATAGCCTACACTTGAATAAAATCCCCGATTCCTTCTTCCAATTAGCATATTGTTCGGCTCTACCAATACAGGATGCCTACTTATATACTATAGGCCTATGTATTTCCTATATACATATATATTTATATAGGTACTATAGAATACACTGTACACGTGGGAAGAGACGGCTACTTCGACTCTTTGCTTTGAAACAATAGCTTTGCCAGCCAAACATACAGTACAGTCGCCGCTTTGTGAAATAGCTGTGAGAATCGTAGCTTTTAAAAAAGAAATACGCCCGCCAACAATAGCAAGCCGACATATCGCAGCCACAGAAACATTCAACTCCATGTTATTCATAAGGATCGTGGAAAATTGATGCATATTATTAATTAAGGAAATACTCCACTCTCATTAATAGAAGGCTGGTAACTTGACCCTGCTTGACGTGAACTTGACTGTGCAGAGCAGTCAAAATATTGTTTATTAATGATCTCAGGTAGATTGGATCAAGCGTTATACGTTTTGATTAATAATTTTGAGGCTGACTAACAGGTGAATAAAGTAATCTGAAAATTGTGTTAGCGCTCATTTAATATGCATAACTTAATCAAGTATGATAATTTTTATTTATTAATTAATTACGCACTACACACATTACGTTGGTTACAGAGGTGAGAAGGCTGACTAATCGTTAGTGAGTGTAATTTGAACAATCGCTTCCCAGGTAGTTTGGGGAACAGAAAATAATTTTGTTCTATTTTTTTATAATTAATTATCCTAATCAAGTAATTTTTTCGCTGTCATGTTATGAGAAAAGTGGACTAAAACAGTTTTTTCCTATGAATATCTCCAAAATTAAGCTCAGCGCGGGACACTAGCTAATTTCGGTATTGCTGTTACATAATTTTCAACTTGATAATTATATTGATCCCCTAAATCAAGTTGAACCATAAAAAATATATTCATTTGGAAAAATATATTATTATTTCTCAAATTATAAGGGAGACAATATTATATAAAACATATTTTAAAACAAAAAAGAAACCGACTTCAGTGAAATGATAAAATAATCACGTACTAAAAAGTTTAAAATAAAGTATTTACTTTAAACTGAGAAAATGTTAAATTTCATACAAGTAATCTTTTGAAGTCGGCGCCAAATATTTTATGAAGTTGATAAGAAATTCTATCTAATATCAAAACTAACACTGTATTTTTTGGAGGATGAAGCCCACATAGGTCTGAGACCTTTGCGTGGGTAATGAATTGGATGATGGAGATTGATGAGTTGGCCCTACAGTTTTAGGTGGGTTCCGAACCACCAGGAAGTGATTGATAATAAATTCTATCTAATATCAAAACTAACACTGTATTTCAATGTGATTCAATCATATGTGATTTACACTCACTTTTACTGAAATACAGTGTCAGTTTTGATATTAGATTGTTCAATTATCTCGTCATGGAAAACATCACACAGTAATTATGTTATATTTTAGAAGTTTATGGGAAATTTGGCACCGACTTCAAAAGATTACTTGTATGAAATTTAAAATTTTCTCAGTTTGAAGTAAATACTTTATTTTAAACTTTTTAGTACGTGATTATTTTATCATTTCACTGAAGTCGGTTTCTTTTTTTGTTTTAAAATATGTTTTATTTTAAGCTTTTTAGTTGAATTTTCAAACTTTGAAAACATGAGAAATTTCTTAAAGCCTATATTATGAAATATTTATCAAATTAGCAAGCCAATAATTATTGATTTATAACATCCAAGCTTAAGTAACTAAAAATCCACTTATAAAAAAAGTTAAACTAAGGAAAATTCTACAACGTTTTATTTAAAGTGGAATATCATATTTAGGAAAATTATAATAGCGAAAGGCTTCTTAAAAGTGAAATGACTTTTGATTCATTTTGATGTGGTTCCTTTCAGAATATACCTACACTGAAATAGTAGGCCTATATTACGTTACTAGTGTGGAAAATTGTGTTTACTGAAAATATGATAAGTTAATGCAGGAGATGAAGTTGAGGGCGGTATTATCATACGAGTATGGTAAACATCTTCCCGGACGTGTTATGTACGATATTTTTCGTGATATTAGTCATATACATTTTTTTAATATAAAAAACATTAACTTTGAGCTAGTACAAAAGGATCATTAAAAATAACCTCAAAATAGCCTATTGTACGCACATGTATTTAATGGCGAATAAATATTCTTAATCCATTACAGCAGCGAAACTAAAAATACTTCTGAGATCAGCTGTTTTTCCAAATTCTCCAATTTATGATTGAAACTAAATAAATAACCTTATTCCTATGACTCAATAACATCAACTAAATTATTTACAATTTTCATACGAACATATGGACAGAAATATTATATTCTTCTTATTCTCGATTCAAATTAAGTTCACGTGATTGGTCAAAAAGGGGCATTACAGGCTTGTTTCACACTGAACCAGCTTTGGGTAATCGATGTCGTTTACCCGGCATAATTGCATTGCATCATATGATTTCGAAAACCGTCTATATGTAAAGCGCTCCATATGATACAATGATCAGCCTGGTAAACGACACCGGTTATCCGATTGGCGGTTATGTGTGGAACTATCCTATTCAAACTTGATTGAAATGAAGACATCGAAGAATGCTCCTTTTTGTTTAATATTGGGCTAAGTATTGGGTCGATCCTTGCGAAACTTGGATGGGACCACTGCTGAGCGATGCTCTTTCATTTAAAAAAAATTCATCGAAATCGGTTCAATATTGTTCGAATGATTGATGTACAAACATAAAAAAAAAAACAGGTCGAATATAGTAACCTTGTTCTTTTTGGAAGTCGGTTAAAAAAAAGGCTTTATACAAAAGTTTTTTGATCGAATTGAAATATGCCTCTAACATAATTGAAGATCAGCTGACAGCATATTTAACGGCCGCGTTGAAATTTCCATAGAAAAAGCCATTTTCAAGAGATTGGTGCAAACCCGCTCACTCACGCATTTCTGCGTTGATCTCATAATACGTACATTCGTCTATGTCTATATAATAGATACTTAATCCAAAAGCCCTCTATTCACATTATATTTTATATACCTTCTCATTATTCACATTGAAAACCATCCTACTTCAACTGTAATTTCTGCTTGCAATTAAAATACCTGTGCTCTGTGTATGAAAGATAACATAATATTCTGGGCATGGAATATTCTGCTTATATTATATATATACTCATCAATAAGAATTTTGAAATAATTCGATGCGATTGACCCAAATTAGAAAAACAACGAATGCGATCTATGAAACTCCAGTAGATTCACTTGAAAGATGTACAACTTGATTTAATATATTCACTGAGGAGTCCCTAGTAATAATGTAAGAAGTACATTTGTTTGTAAGATGTACCACTTGATAGATCAACTTCAATTTGAGTAGCTCTAGTAATAATGCAAGTACTAGTGAATTTATTTGGAAGATGTACCAGTTGATAGTGGCGTCACTTTGAGTAGGCAAATGACTCGACCATCAGGAGACTTAGTGGCCTGCTATGTTTCACTAACGCACCACACCTGCTAGATATGCAAGGCGTGTACCAGAAATAAATGTCGGACATAATACTCTGCTTACAGTGTTGAGGTCGTCCAGTGTGAGACCTGAGACGTGGCTCTATTGTCCACATCGTCACGCTATTCACATTTCACCGCGCTATCGCTTCAAATCAAGTCGTTTACGAGGCCTGTCTGCTCTGCTGTTCGCTGTCTGCAGCCGTCTACCATTACTTCTTCTACCCTGTTAACATATATTTCTATTTCTTTAAGGTTGATCTCAACAAGGTCTACTGCATAGACTTCAATAGTCCTAAATAAAAGACTGGCCAGGTTTTTGTTTTGGGAAGACATTTTGAACTGCTCGCTCGCGTGACATGGTGTAGTTTTGACACAGGGAGCTGGTCACACACATACAACGGAATAGGCTGTTATCTAGCTTACAATGAAAGCCTTCAATCAAATAAATCAGTTTGTGTTTAGTAGGGGAAAAAAGAATGTTAGACAGCTGGTAGCCACATTTCTTTCGTGACTTTTTATTAAAATTTAATTTATTGTTACAATTTAGCCTACGCCCTAGCTAGAGCTTCTCTAAATATATTAAGCTGATTAACTTTTAACTTAGAATTGAATTTAATTGGATTTGAGTCCGTATGTACGATAGGCGTTTAAACTGACTTTAATATAATAAAATAATAAGCGTAGGGCTTTTATTGGTGAGGAGATACTTAAGGGTAGTTCCACCTCACCATAGTGGAGCCATGTTATGGGGAACATGGTGTACCTGAAATTTTAGGTGGGTTTCGAACCACCGGGTAAGTAGGCTAAGAATAAAGCAAATAACATCATGTCATTGAAGCACGGCCATCAATGCCAGCGCAGTCTTCAGATACTTGTTCTGAGTGGAATTCTTTGCTTAGCTCATCACAAATCCTTATTGTTAACTTTGAGATTCTGCTTATGTGCAAAGAGCTTATACTACTCTTGCTTGTTACTACGCGTGCGCAGACAGCTAATAGTGTCACGTTATGATATTGAGACGGTGTGCAAAAGCTCCATTTTGACTTACTGCTTAGGCAACCTTTCCGACCCATATTCACTAATTCATTGGTGGCTCTCTTTTCATTTCACCTTTTTCCCAGAAATCAGATATCCGTTTTATTTATCTTTCGTGTATTATTGTTTACATCATTTTATGAGAAAGTTGAAAATTTCAGAAATAATATACTTCGCAAAGCATAAAGCCTGAGTATGCATTTACTTGTAAAAAACAGTTTTAATGAAACTCGATCCAAAATGCTGTAACGGAAGTCTTATGAATTTCACAAGTATTCTGAAAACATGCATACATTATGGAAGGTTTGTAAGGAGAAAGGGACAGGATTGAAGCATGAAGAAGAGGGGGTCGGTGAGGGGGTAGACGAATGCTGCTGTGCTGCATGAAGAGAAAGGAGAACAGAACGGAGCTGATTCTAAATTGTTGTAGACGTAAGTCGTGATTTTATACTCGAACGGTTTCCAACTAAACAACTGGCACATGAGAGTGAGACGAAGACAATTGGGAGGAGGAGGAGGAGGAGGAGGAGGAAGAGGAGGAGGAGGAATTGCAGAAGAAGGGTGATGAAGAGTCTGTCTGTACTCCTCCACAAGTGAACTAAACAGAGGCTTCAGGGCGGTTCACGATCAGGAAGTCTCTCAGCTGATACTGGCATGACAAGATACTGGAATGAAGAATAAGAAGAAAAAGAGGAGAAAGGAAGAGAAGGAGAAGAGAGAAAAAGCAGAATACGAGAGAGAGAAGGAGGCGATAAATAGGAAGAAGAATAAGAGGGCATGGTGGAGGAAGATGATAGAAGAAGCACTAAGAGAGAACAGGAAGGAGAAGAGAGAAAGGAAAGAAAGAGAAGAAGAGGATGAAGGAAAAATAAAGGAGAAAGTGAGAGAGAGAGAGTGAGTGAAGAAGAGGATAAAGAAGAAATAAAGGAAGAAGGAGAAAGCGACGGAAAAGAAGATAGGAAGAAGATTAAGAGAGCAGAGTAATAAGAAGAGATTCAGGCTCAGATGACTTTATTTGCGCAAATTTACAATGTATTAATGATTACAGTATTTTTCGATTAGCAACTCTCAGATCCAGTAGTTAAAAGTGACGTACAGTGATTTTGGAAGAGTTAACATGATTAAATGATTCGAATAGAAAAAAATATCAATACAACAGATGTATATTTTAACGTATTGTACAACAGAAATGATTGATGTGAATAAGAATGAGAGCTTGGATCTGAGAGATGAATTACACAAAAAGGCGAACCCTTGGCCATTGAGGCCATTCTTAGAATTACAGTAACCTGCTCAACATGCCCTTCTATTCTACATATCAATAGAAATGAATGAAATTGACTAATATAGTTTATCTAATTAAGATGAATCAATTCGAATGAATTAACTGAAAAAATATATACATATTAGAAAAAATACTAGAGGGGAAGGAGAAGAAACAAGAGTACGAAAAACAAGATGGAAAGGTGACAAAAGAAAAGGATAAAGTATAGGAAGGGGTAGAGCAGGAGGAGTAGGAAAAAGAGGAGAATAAACAAACGAAGAAGAAAAAGGCGATTGAGTGAAGAAATAGAAGCAGGAGATGATGAATGGTGAGGAGGGAGTGGAAAAAGGAAAGAAGTGGAAGAACACGAAGAAGAAAAAAAGAAGATCAAGAAGACGGAGGATAAGGTGGAGGATGAAGAGGATAAAGAGGGAATAAAGGTCGAAGAAAAGCATAGAAATAAAATAATTATGAAAAATTGAGAAGAATGAGATGTAGAGGCTGAGTTGGAGAAGGTGAAGACGAAATAAGAGGAAATGAAGTGAAGGAGTGAGAGAGGAAAGGTAATAAAAACGGAGGAGTAGAAAAAATAATAAGAAGAAGATTAGGAGAAGGAGAAGGAATTTGAAAGGGGAAAGAAGAGGAGAATAATTAGTAGCAAAGGTACTTTACTATAAAAGAGGTCTATCAAATCAGCGGCTGGTTTTTTTCAGAGGTCTATCCTTCCCTTCTATCCCTTCGTCTATCCCTTCACCTGTCCCTTCATATCCAGTGTTGATGAATATTGAATCACAGCTGGCACTTGTAGGCCTTAATACATCACCACCACCAAACCCAAACACTAGCTGTTTTGTTAACGCAAGTACGTTCAGCACCTGCACTCTATTTAAAAAAATCACACCTTTTCTCATTATTCGTCTGTGTGAAACATTCGGTTTTAGCTCTCACTGTACGAATAGAAGTACTTACGGGGAGAGCATTATGCGTAGGCTCTGTCCGTACGCATAAAACTTCAGAGCAAAAACTACAAGGGGTACAAGTACCAAATTTTCAGGAGGCAGTAGGCACCGCATAAGAAGAAAAATAAATTAAAATTAGTTCGTTGGTCCTCGCTGAAGGAAAAATCTATCCTTAAAGGAACAGCTGATAGAAGATAACAGTTTTTAATCATATGGCGGGCCCCTTAGCGGCATTATTTACGCTGTCTGGAACGCAAAGACTTTGCATGTACCGTGCAGTCGGAAAACCGCAGTCATGTAGGAAACAATATTATGACTGGGTATGATGAAATGTAATTATGACGGGTTGACGACATCTGTTACCCAATGCAACTAGAAATTTGAAATTTGAAATGTAGCTGATACTAAATTTGTCAGAATAAATTTGATATTGAAGTTATAAGAACGTTTATGAAGTTGTTTTAATTCCGTGGCATATGTTGCTATGGGAATATAAAATAAACAGTCAAGTGCTGATGTTAGGTTGGGGAAAAGTGGACTTTTGAGGAGTTAAAACACTGACTGTGAGAGCGTCCCCTTTGAATTTACCGTAAGGTAGATTCATTCCACTTTTTTATTAGCGGCAAGATACCCTGAATTGTGTTCGGATACCCTGAATTATGTTTTCCATGACTTTCCAGCGTTGTTCACTATAATGTAAGTTATGACGTTGTTTGTACTCAAATTTTCGTCATTATTTTGCTTCTGAGTCTCGTAATTGGGTACTGTACTGTAATTCTATCAAAATGTTGTATTCATTTATTTATCAAGACTAAATTAATACAATTAGCCACGAGCCGTGCCAGGTATCTGTTCATTCAGACATGACAAGGCACGAGCGCTTGGACTCCTCTTAGAAGGGTGACCGCTTTGGCTTATATAGCTGGCAAAAAAGAATCTGTTCTCTGCGGTAAAATAACTTTTCCGTGGTTCGGAACCCACCTAAAGCTGTTCAACTCATCATACACCATTATAATCCAACTCATTACTCACGCACAGGACTCTAATACCTATATAGGCTTCATCCTGCGAAAATGTTTGAGAAAATTACCCAAGAGTTCTTGTTTCTCAAAATGTCAACAGTAAAATCCAAATCTTTGTTCGACGGTCGTGTCACTGGAAAAATTTTCAATTTAAATTTTTTTATTCATTTATTGGATTGAAATAAAATAATATACTGAATTAAAAAGATCATAAAATAATTTTGTAAGTTATGGACTTTGCATTTGACGTACGTGTATAGTAGTTGAATATTTCACTTTGGGAGTTTTTGTCTGATTCAACTATCAACTAACTATTAATTCAAATTATTACACACTGAAGTTTGTATTCCAAATAAGATTTTAGTTTCTCGGAATGTCTTCAACAAACAGTTTTGAGTAAATAATAAAGCTTAAGCTTTAAGTTTAAGCTTTTCTAGTCATGAGTCTAGAATCTAGAATCAAACAAAAACCTAGTTATATTGGTAGGAAATTCTACAACAAGCTACCGCAGTTTTTGAAGAGTCTTGAAAATATAGAAATATTTAAAAAACAATTGAAGAATTATTTAGTTGATAAAGCTTTTTATAGTGTACAAGAGTTCCTTTCACATCAAAATTAAGCCTCACCTCAACTAATTGAAGTAATTATGGTATCTAGTGTATAATATTGTTGATCTGACTTGCATTATACTCCTTAACTGGAGTCTCCAAGACGTAATCTACAAAAAAAAAAAAAAAAAATCTGTTAAAATAATTTTAAAGGGACTATTTATCAAAACTTTCCCGGGGGAGGACCTCCGGACCACCCTCGCTGGGAGGTATTTCATACCCCCCCCCCCGGGAGGGCCCCAAAATCACCGATAACACCCCCCACCATCATATCAAAATGTTTGATTCGCTAATGAATACGTTTCCGCCCCCCCAATTAGAGAATAAAAATATTGAAAATCTGAATTGAATAATTATTATTTAATAAAATTATTTTGAATATGGTAATTTCTATGTTGAAGAATCATCAGTTTGTGCATGGAGAAATATTGAATTTTGTAGCTCTTCAAGAATTTTTAGCTCATTTTTAATTTTGTGAAAATTGAAACCAAGAATTATTTTAATCAAGAGTGCAGCATGTATCAAGCGAGTACAAACGCGAATCTAGGAAATTATTTGACATTCATTTATGAATAGAATATCCAACTTGATAAATTTTCAGCATTCGTTAGTTGAATACATTGATAAAATAATTATAAAATTAGGTTGAGTTAAAAGTTGACATCAAATTCATTGACTTTTAGGTGGTATATATGGTGATAGATGAGAGTGGTGAGAGTCGGTCCACTACAATTGGAAGTTCCCAGTCATTTTGCATGTTTGACTGTACTGATATTTGTAAAGTAACAAACTGACATCGTAGTGCTGCAATGTATTGACTCTGCTCACTTTCTAAATGTTAAACTCCTTTATTTGTGTTGTAAATTTAACAACGCAGATCGTTATGGAACAAGAAATCCAAGAATTCCTTTCTTTCCTTCAGAATTCAAACATTGGCGCTCAGCTTCGTAAATGTGACGTTAGTACTGACTTCCTTCACAGAAGCGGTATAGGACGACTTCTTATTTATCACCAATATTGAGAAGTGGAATGCTTGAATGTATAGGAATGTAGTAAGGTTGTAGGGATGGGTGGTGGAGTGAGTGTGCGCATGCGAAAGTCATACAGTAACACAATGCCGTCCTTTATTATGATACAGGCTTCAGGTAGAAGAGTGGTAAAGGGTGAATGCTCAAATATATATATGGGGACTTGATACATATATATAGGATTTTTTTCACCCTTGTGTATTCAAGGGTTTTCAAGCGAATTGACAATGACAAGTTAAATGCATTCTATTTCAGTTGGATTCCAATGTGACAACTGTTGGCAAAGTGTAAATCAAGGCTTGTTGCAATCTTTCTTGCTATGTGGGTTCTCACTTGAAATTATTGTAAAAGCTCTAAATTTTTAGAATAAACTTATAAAGATTCATGATTGGTGAGATAAATGTAGCCTTATCAATCTAATAACTGGATTTTCTTATAATTTGGTCTTCTGTTTCATCGCTGGTACAAAATGCAGCGATTGTATTATGACTGCAAAGTACAATCGGTGCATACAATATTTTACCTCTGATAACCAATAAATTACGTTTAATTTAACATAGCAATGAATCCAATAACTTGCCCAAAATATATCATGAATTTCAATGCGTGATTGTTGTTGTAAGTTCCAATTTGAAATCCAGCTTGATTTCTAAATGTTTAAATCAGCTGATGTTACTATTGCATAACATTTATTTCGACTCTTGAAAAAATCCTGAGTTCTGCTTGGGCTAGACTCCTTTATTGAAAAGTGACAGTGGTGTTCAAATAGCTTCATTATGGCACTTAAGTCACATAAGTCATGGAATAAAGTAAGCTGTGTTGACATCACTTTCTAGCCTCTTTTATCTACTTTAAACCTGGCCATAGAAAAAATACTGGTACTGTATTTAAATGCTGTAAAAATGCTGATACTCATTTGGATACTATATACTATACTAAATACTGTACTGTACTATATACTGTACTAAATACTATAAAAATAATGTACTGGTACTAGTAGAATAAATTAAGGTGAGGAACGAGAACAGATGCACAACACAGTCCTCTGATTATTTACTAGATAATTTTGATAATAGCATGATAATCGAGTGTTGTATGGAAGGATTGTTACTTAATCCAATCTAATAATTACTCTAATTCAGTGTTCAATAATATTATCTATCATTTTAACACTAGTGTAACTTATTTCGTTCTGATAAATTCCAACCAGCATCCCCTGACCATTTACTTGCTAGTTATTATAGGTGAAAGATATATGAGTGATGAGAGGAGTGTGAGCTGATACAATTCAATAGCTGAGATATTTAAATTTTTGATAATTTTACCTATTATTTCATCACTGGTCAATGAAAATTGCTTTTTACTGTTATTATTTTCTCTTATGTTACTGTTCTTCAAAACAGTATTTGATAGGTAAGTAATAACAAAATGAATTTGAGAGTAATTGTGAAAATAGTATTAATAAATCGTATTCATACTTTTCAATGTCAAACAGCAAGAAATATTGACAAAATTGTCATTTATTTCCCAGAATCATGTTGAGCCAAAGGAATACTTTTTGATTGAAATAAGATTGGAATATCATCATTTCGGGCGTTGATAGAAAATGCTAGATGCCGTTCAACATGAAGATGGATGCAAGTAATAACAGCAGCGGGGTTTGACGTCAAAGTCACTTCTCAATAATCATCAGTTTGACTTTAGAAAAAAGTCGTGTCCAATTTTTGTACCGTTGCTCACTTATAGCAGCAGAGAACAGTTGCTGGAAGCGCATTTTTTGGTAACTTCTTCACCACTACCCGATAGCTCTATTTTATGGCTAAAGATAAATTAAATTGTACAGAGTATAGACTATACAGTACTCATGTGTTTAAAAGGTTTTGGGAGCTTGTAGAGTATCTATACTAAAAATAAGTTCCGACTTTTTTAGAATTAGTTCTTAAATGATGTATTTTTCAATATAATACAAGGTTATTTTAAAAATGATACGAATCTTACTACTAATTGTGTTAAAGTATAGTCTACTTGGATAAAAACAGCATAAAAGGTTTTTTATACGTTCTATTACTATTTAGTATAAGACTAAAGAACAACATATTATATTATTTAAACTGTTTTCTATATGACAAACTAGTGTAATTATTTCTGCAGCTTTTTATTGTTTTAGTTATTGATTATGTACATAAATAACTGTGTTGGTTGATGATTCAATGGGACAAAATTTGATTTGTTTTGACTAATTGTGATTACACAACTTGAATGTTATCAAGAGTATTGTTATGGTTATCAATGATACCAAGTTATGAAACCTTTCTCAATGAATTAAGCTTAGTCTTCCTACATGGCCTCTGACCATTCCTAGCCAAGCACTTGATATTATATTCAATACAATTAATGAAATTATTATATTGCATTTTTTCCATTGTTGAATCTCATGTTTGTTTAAAACCAAATTTTGCTTTTCAACTAATTAACATTTGATCAATAATTTGTTGAGAAAAACTCAAAACTTTTTTTTGTTAGCAGAGTTGAACTAGTTATTCCAAAATCTAAAAGTCCATCCAAACAAAAACTCTTATTGCAAAACCCGCTCTTGTAGAGCAACCTTCTAATCTGTAATATTTTCTGCAATACATCTATTGTCATTAAACAATCGTGTTCAAATAAGAACTATAATATTTACACGAATAGGAGCTTTATGAATTCCATTATCTGTGATATTGTCTAGAGCCTCTAGACTCTAAATTGGACTACGCGAGAGCACTATCAATGTCTTTGGTTGAAATTGTGTCAACAGTGTTTTCTTGCAATATTTAAAAAAAATACTGGTTATTGATATGTTTTATTTCTATATTATTAATTACATCCTATTTCCAATGGCAGTGAGAATCTTCCAAGCACCAAATTTATACTAACACACAAAACTTCCTATGGTTTTGGTTGTTTTTACACTGTGGACTCCATTGTAAAAAAGTAGCACTTATTATCTTATTGTGTCCAAGCATTGAAGTGATTGAAGTAGCGTCTGTGAAACGCTATCTGATATTTTAAAATTTTCAATAGAACAGCTCCTTTAAATCAGATCTTCTTTTGTATGATCTCTCCCTCACCTATTACACCAATATTCCACAGCTGACCAGTGTCCAGTGTGAAGTTTTTAAAGTCTATAGTTATACCAATCACCTACACTAGTTGAGTTTGATACCAAATTTCAATTTAAGACCAAATGATATAAAAATGCCATGACAATGGAAAATTATTAGAATATAACATTATTCAATTATAGAATTATTAATAATTTTACCAATAAAGATTTCTTATCAATTATTATAATACATAAAATTATTTTCAAAACTTCCTTATTGTTTGATTCTATATTCTCATTGTTCATTGTGTCTGCACTGTAGAATTGACTGCAGCACACCATCCAGCATCCTGTACATGGAGGCCTGAGTTGTCTGTCGATCTCCCACTGTTAGCAACTTTCTGCATGTCTTTCTTCTTCTTCTTCTTTCTTTATTCGAAGAGAAGCAGCTCGTTTCCAATACAAACCGTTATTCTCGGGACCCGAACCTAAGTAAAATTGATTCCAACTTAGATAATGCGAAACCGGCTAGCAGTCTCCTTGATACTTGACTGCTTGGGCTGCTGCTTCAACTTTTTCAAACAATCAAGTACCGGCTGCATGCTTTTTCCCAGATGACTTCTGGATCGATAATTAGATTAGTCTTTCGAATGCACGTACCTGCTAACCATTGTCGTTAATTCAAAAGGAACAAAGGACGGTAATTTATTGTTTTTTATGTTTTGTTATAGATACAAGAGCAATAAAACGTCATTAAATGTTGTGTCTTTTATCTTTTTAATCTTTTTTAAGCCTCGTCTTTCATGAATGTGATGCTCACGCTAGAAAATAGATAGTTGATATTTTCACTTTCGCTCGTCCTTAACAACTTCTTAATAACTGTCAAAAGGAATATAGATTTGATATCAAAACTGACAATATATTTCTATTAAAACTATGATTTTTACTCACTTATAACGAAGCTTCTCTTTAGAAGTGAAATAAATCCCTCAATTCTCCATTTATAAGTTAGTAAAAATCATAATTTGAATAGAAATACAGTGAAGCTCTAAAGAGAAGCTTCATCAGCGTCATTTAGGAGTGAAATGAATCCCTTCAGTATAAGTGAGTAAAAATCATAATTTAATAGCAATACAGTGTCAGTTTTGATATTAGATTGTTCATCAAGTATTTCGACATGAAAAGCATCTCTGAAAATAGATCCTTAATACCAGTCTTACAGCTCATCTTATAGTCGTGTCCTAATTATTATTGTGACATGATCAAAAACAGCTTTTTCCAATAATCATAAATTGTACCTTTTTCTAATAATACAGTGAATCACACCAAGATTAAGATGAAACAATAACTGCACATTGTAGAGAGATACACTAGGTTACAAATCGATTGCAAATAGTGATTGACGTCAATGAATTGCATTGACGCCTTACACTTGCAATATTCCTTTCAGTTTTAAATTTTCTAGTCCTTCAAATAATAATATTTCAATCAGAAAATATTATAGACATTACAAACACAGGGTTTAATTTCAGTGGGAACGCAAGGAACGCACAGTTTGCGCCAGCCTGATTCCGAAGGTGTCTCTTCTCAGATAATCAAGTGAAATTTTGCGAATAATAATAAAATACTGCAGCGTAGGGCGAAGCGAGATCTGTGCGCGTGTATAGCGCTTGCCGCTCGCGGACGAAACCCAAGAAACGGGGCTATGTGGTCTACTTTTGCGATTGTGAGCTGTGATGAGTCATGCATGGACTCAGGGAGGGGGTCAGTCATCCTCGTCCGCTAACTTAAACCTTAAACTTTTTAAAATTACATTGAATTTAAAAAATAAAACATTGTTACTACTACTAGCAACAATTCAATAATTTAATATTTAGGCTATTAAACCTTTTTATTTTTCTGCCTGTTATCCTTAAACATTTCCTTTTTTTCAAGAAGTAGGTTTATTTTGAAGGTATACAAATTGAACTGCACTTTTCAAGATAGGCGAAATGTTTTTGTAAAATATAACAAATTACTGTTCAAGCTGTGACATTAATCATTTTAAAAAAATCATCGATATCTGTTCAATGGTTTTCAAATAATTCATGTACAAACATAAATAAATAAAAAATAAAAAAACAGGTTGAATTGAGAACCTCCTTCTGTTTTGGAAGTCAGTTAAAAATAGATTATAAGCACTTAGACTTTCTAGTTTTTCATAAAATATTCAAAAACATCTGCTTATTTATTGATATGCGTTATTACTGTCCTGTATATAAATAAAAATGTAAAGAAGGCTTTATTTGCTTTTATTTTACCATTCATTAAAAAAAAGTATATAGTATGGTTTTGGTTGTTGTAAGCTTCATACAAAATGGTTGGTGCAAATCGAAACAAGTTTATAGGAAATTTAGAGTAGGCACCGAGATGATAAAGGGGTGGGGCATGGGGGTAAGGGAATGTTTAACTAGGCCTCATTAGAAAATAGAGAGGGTGGTTTATAAGAAAAATGAGCGTTCCCACACCTGAAATTTTAGAAATTAAGCACTGTACACACATAATATCATTTCACAGAAAATTTGAGAAACAATACAATTACAATACAATAGGTAAGATCCCAATGTATTCCTAAACGGGGCGCAATCAGTTCTTGATACTTGAAATATCCTTTTAATTTAACTAGTTAATTCGTAGTGGTTGACAGCAAAGACTATTGGAACATGTTAGAAAACCGTGTAAATGTTAATATGTAATTTATTGTATTTCGGTATTTTTAAAAGTATTTTAACTCTATGTTAACTCTAACAAAGATTGTCTTTCCTTCGTTTTCTCTGATGGACTATCGACTATCCCTGGTACTTGTGAGCAAACTATTGCATTGCAATTAGAATTTATTGTGAACTGCTGAATATTTCAGTTACTGAGCAAATAGAAACTTACGATTACAAGGATTATGAGCAACATTTTTAAAGCAGTTTAACATTGCTTCTAAGCTACTTACATGAAATGTATAATGATTATCTGATTAGAGAACGTGGTACTGTAAAGTTTATTCATTTGAACCTTCTTTATTGTTCTAACACAGCTTAGTCAAAGATGAATATTCAAAAAATCATTTTATTTGATAATAGAACTGTAATGCCGTTAATTGTCAACTTAGTTTATTGACAAGCTTTTGAGTCAATGCTCCTACAAAATCTTCCAATATGCAGTTTAACAAGGGACACCTCATAAGGTTTTAGTCCACATTTTATAAATAATGCCCAGGCAAGAATAGAATATAAAAAAATTGTCTCATTAATTTTGTCATTGTAGCCATAAGCGTATCCAGAAATTTTTCAAGGGGGGGTCCACTTTACAAGAGTTGTCTCTCACCTACATACAACACTCCTTGACTACCCCCTCCCCCCTACCGGCTTCCTAAAACTTTTATTCACTTTATGTAACTACAGCAGCCGTAGTTCACCAATTTTAACCAAATTCAATTTATTAAGTTAATTATACTGTACTACTTATTACACAATACATATACTTATGTTTTTTTTAAGATGTTAAAAAGTTGCTTAACCCATTTTGCAATTTCCAAACTCCATGTTTTTAAAAAGACAACATATTTTTCGACACCCATCCCGTGTGAGATGAAAGGTGACGGGAATAGGTGAAGACAACAATGCATTAAAAGGGTGCATTCTATGAGTATGAAATGAAGAAACCAAGTACCCTGATTTGTATCTTATTGAGAGGGTACTAGAGAAGAAAGGTGACAAATTGTATGTGAAATGGTTGAGCTTTAATTCGAAATACATTCATGGATTGATGATAATAATAGTGTTGTCTGAAAAAATAATTATATTGTCTGTATTGAAAAATGAAGTTGAAACAGCACAGATCAAAACTACCACTGATCAACTTTGATAAGTATTTAAATGAGAAGAACAGAAAGCAACAAATGAGGCACAGTGTACTTTTGCCAAATAGTGTAAGATGAATTTATTGTGTGTGGACCATCCAATGTTGGAAAAACCAATACCGTTTTTAATTTATTATTTGCAGAAAATGGTGTTAAATCTTTACATTTATATGTACTTACCAAATCTCACCAGCAAGACTAGTATGAACTTCTCAAGGAAATTATGAGTCGAGTCCCTGAGATTGGATTCAATTTGTTTCGACATAATGAAGAAATCCCACGCCTCATTGATTTCTGAACTATCACAACTAATGTTTGAGGATGAAGTCGATGTTTCTTTAATTATTGATGTTTTTGCGTAAAAGTAATGGATTACAAGCGAATATTTTCTTTTTTCAGCCAAAACAAACTTAAAACGAGAAATCAAAAATCCAATTGAAGAATTAAAAACTAATACTAAACGGCAGTAATTATTTAATTCACTATTAAAACTTGTATAAATGCACGATTGTATGGCATTGTACCAGGACCGAGAACGAAATTATTAATTTTACTTCAACACCGACCGTGATCCACGCAGAAACTGAGCTTCTGGATAGTTGAAAAGCTCAAACTGAAGTCTATAAAATCATTTTGTTATTTTATAATGGAAAAAGAATTCACAATGTCAACATTTGCGAGCTATGCTACTTTAATAGGGTTTTTCTAGACTTCCGTAATGACTTCTCCCAGTTTTGTTTTGAAATTCTAACCCACTCTTCCTTGATAATGGGTCAGCACACTGGGCCCGGTCTTATTTCTCCTCTACATTAATGATATAATTAACTGTAACATCTCTGGTAAGATGCTCTTATTCGCTGATGATACAGCAGTATACTTTGAAGCAGACAGCTGGGAAGAAGTTTATCGGATGGCATCCATGGACATAATCAAACTTAAAAAATGGTTCGACATTAATATTCTCAGCATGAACATAAAAAAGACTAAAATCCTGCCTATTTTCCTTCACAAGACCAGAGCCCCTCCGGCACATCTCATTCTTAAGCTTCACACTTGTGGTGAAGAATGGAATGAGGAATGCAATTGCCAAATCATTGAGTCTGTAAATGAATTTAAGTACTTGGGTATTCTCATTGATAATAGCCTGACATGGGCACCACATATAGTTTACCTGAAAAAGAGGCTTAGAAAATTGATTTACGTATTCTCAAAGCTTCATGGGATTCTTGATATTAAAAATATGAGGACAATTTATTATGCATATGTGCAGTCAATCCTATCTTACGGAATTATTGCCTGGGGGGGAGCTTACGATTCATTAATTAAAGAGCTATCTGTTAGTCAAAAGGCAATAATCAAGGCGGGGTTGGGCCTGGTCAGAACTTATTCATCTAATCGCCTTTTTCTTCTTTTCAAGGTACCAACCATAAAAAAACTTTTCATAAAATCAGTTCTAATTTTTGCTTTTAAAAATAAAATTTATTTTAACAATGCTTCTGACCATCCTTATCCCACTAGAGGCTCTCTCCTCCACCACTCAGGGCTAGAGCGCAATTCGCGCGCTGCTTGTGACAGGAATGCATCATATTTAATCCATGTAATTTTGCGAAATGCTCCACCTAGCATAAGCCATCCCGATTTCAACTTCTCATTACCACATTATAAGAGTACCATACAATCGTGGTTAGGCTCCATCAATGATGATGAGTGTTCAAGTCTCATCAGATCAATTTATCATTAAACATCATTTTCAAGTGTAGTTTTGTGTGAGTGTGTGTGTGTGTGTGAATGGTTGTGTGCCCCCCTCCTGTGTGCAAGTGTGTGAATGAGTGCGAAAGTAGTTGTTATTTTGCTCTTTAATTTTTTAGCATTTCTATTATTCATTTTTAGTAGTTACATCTACTCAATCAAGTATTAAAACATTTTAGATTTCCTTCTTCTTTAAATTTTATTTTTTAATATTACTTTAATTTTAATACAATATTTATATGAACTCAATCTCACCAACAAACCTTGCGGTTCATGTGAGAATTGATTCCTTATCTCATAAAAATGTATTTTATCTTAAGTATATGCTTTGTATCTGTACAATTGTATGCTTTTTGTTTTTGGAATCTAATAAAAAAAAATTCAATTCAATTCAATTCAATTCAATGTACCATACATTAAAGTTCTCTCCTCTATCGTATAAAGATAGACTAAACATGCTACAATGATGGCGACAATAACAGCCGCCATGCTCAGTTCTCAACACTCCAATATTGTAATATTAATTCCGTCTAGATTAAATTTTGTTCACTAAAATTATTGTCACTGGTATTAGAATATTATTCTCAAGAACCTTTCCTACAGCAAAAAAGCATTCTATCTAGTGCTTAGTCATCTCAAATGGGAGGGGGGGGGGGGTCCGGACCCGGGGACCCCCCCCTTGAATACGCCCCTGATTGTAGCTATAGTTTTAGATGGGCCCAGAAAATTTCATTCAGCTTCCAGGCTGAGGGCTAAACAGACGAACTGAAATTCCCAGCCTATTAGATAAGAAACCAGATTCATGGAGGCATAGATTCGTAATTGATTTAAGAGGCTCTATCCTCCATTGTTCAGAGGATGCTTCTGGCTCTGGAATCACATTATTAGTTCTTATTTCAAATGTGAGTTGACATTAAGATACGGGGATTTCATTTCAATTCCGGTTCCACAGGACGACAGGACCTCCCTTTTTATTTAATTCCTGGTCTGGTCTTCTAGTTCTTGTTTTTCCACTTTTCAGTTTCAAAACGGCTCGTTTGATGTTCAACATAATTCTGGTCGGTGTCCACATCACTGCAACTTAATGAGGATCGACTTGAAGGTTACCGAATATCAAATTCTTCATAAAATCCTCAGCTGTTCTCGTTTGTTGCAGAAAGTTAATGCTTTACAGTGGATGCCAGTGGGCTGAAAAATAAATTGGGTGCAAACCAGACCTAACCTAACCAGACATATTCTACATTGCGTAATTATATTGTATCCATCTTGAATACAATATTTGAATTCCCTTGGAAAATTGCAACTTTTGATCTACTCAAAGTTTCATAGAGAAGGGGTAAATCAGTGATTTTTGAATACAAAAAAATAGGCATCTGATAACATGCAGAAAATAAGTCAAGAAATTTTCATTAAAGCATTACAATTAATCAATAAAGTAGAATCTTGACTAGAATTTCAAGAATAGAGGTCGTCTAAACTGTCGTCTGAACTAAAATCTAGATAGAAGCTGTTAGTGAATTTCTCATTTTTAACCAGTAAATCTTAAACATTTTCCTTTTTTCTATGGATTACTCATTTCTTCAATTGTTTAAACTTGTAAATTCTAGTAATGAAACATCATCCTATTAATATTAGAATTCATTTTATTAATTATAATTCTTTTTGCTTTAATTATTTTCTGCAATGCTGTTAAATCTCTGACAATATAACTTCCAACTATCTACTTGGAATTTATGCTGAGTATGCCTTCGAGAAAATAAAAATACATTTTCTTTAATTTATTGTTATTGAAAATCCAATTCAATGACAGCGTATATTTTGGCTGCTGGATTTATGTGTACTGTATTTAACCTCGGGTAATTTGGAAGATGCAATTTGGATTGTGAAGCCAGCATCGTGTTAAATATTCAGATCGACCTTGTTCCAACTTATTGAAAGGCTATTATATTGTATAACTTTCAAGACTCCTCTTGTAGATGAGCAATAGACACGCAATAGCAACATTTATTGAGAAGACAGCTTATTTGAGTTAAGTCTTTCCTACATGTAACATGCTCTAGAGACTAGAGAAACATGAAACTGAATCAAATATTACCAAAATAATCTCAAACAAAATGTTCAATACAGCAATTATTCCACAAAACTGTATTTTCAAGACTGTTTGAAACTTTAAAGCAATAATTATTTAAAAAAGTATTATACACCAAAATTATACATCAACATAAAGCATACTTTATATTAGGAACTTAATTTATACTTTGGAACCCAATTCTCAAACTCGTTACCAGGGTTCTTACGGCAAAAAAAAATACTTTCCACACAAAACTTCTCATTTTTATTTATAGATAGTTGTAGTTTTTTTGACACAAACAAAACACTGAACACATAGAGCAAAAATTTATCTTGGCTCACTATCTATTTACTTTTTGTAGGCTACTCTAGCCTATCTTGCCTATGCCTTGCGTATAAGATTTTTGAGACTTTTCTCGTGGAAGTTAGAGACTCATGGTATCTCACGAGACTACTATATGTGTTGAAGAGTCTGTCAACTCATTCTTGGAAACACATTTTGTTTTGTCTTCGCAGCATACACAGCATTCCAAGCAGCTGTGTTAAGAACTAGTCATTCTTCATAATATATGACAATATATGTGAGTACATCTAACAGCCTAGAGTAGTAGTCATTAGTAGAGTGTGGACTTTCGCGAAGCAATTCCTACGACTGCCAAGGATGAGTTGACAAACTATGCAACATGATTGGCTATGATCTCTAGATGCATGATGCATGGTTGTAATACTAAAGAAGTGGATTTTTGTCTTATTGATTTTCTATACATTTCTAATTGATTTTGTACAGCTTATTTTCCAGGCGTTTTATAGAGGTTTCATGTTAACTGTGTCTAGTTCATCTCCTGCCAACTAAAAATGTTCAATATGTATTTAGTAGAACAATGTGCACCACAGTTTAAGATTTGTTTTTTGAGACTCATATGTTTGTAATTCAGTTGAAAATCCAAGCATGAATCGAGCGTGAACCTGATGTACTAGTTCTGTATGCATAGTACCATAGCCGATTTCGACTACAGGTGACTCTTCAGACCTCAACTTTATGTTTTTTAGTCCAAAGAGCGTACTACGCAAACAAGGAGTGAGGTAGTATGTGATTGCTTTTCTTACTAAATTAACAGAGTTAGCTGATGATTTACAGAGTATCTGCAAATTATAAATTTTGTTATCTTGATTCCAAGTGCTAATCGCACGAATTGACCTGCGTTTGATGTAGAATCTCGGTGACGTGGTGATTAACAAGTAGCTGCTACATCATGAAGGCAGGCTGCTAAGCCTCTGCGTCAAAAACAGGATAATTACCTTCAACAGGTTATCATTAATCATGACTGAAATTTCGGCCTTTCTTTTGTAATGCACAAGTTTCATCATTATTTAGAATACATGCTAACATAAAGCATACATGCTCCGGGACGAACTGTGGGGAATAAAGGAAATAATTATGTTTGCCTAAAATTAAAAAATCTCAACCGTATGTGTGTTACATATTTTTGGGAGTTTAAAAGCTGTATTCTAAATAGTAGCCTGAAATATTTTTTAAAAATTAAAATTTATTTATTTAAAATAATTTTCCGAATTTTAAATTTGTTTATTCACACTGTTTACATGGTGTTCATCAGAAAATCATAATGAAACGCACTAATTGAATTAAATACAGTTGAAAGTCAACAAAATAGGCTGCTCACATAGAAGTGAGGTTCAATTAATTTATTCAATTCACAAAAAGTCACCCAGCATCAAGTCGTTAATCCTACGTTTTTTTGCGCTGTCCTTCAAATTTGTCCTCGCAAATGAATCGGTTAGTTTATGGTGATAAATTTATAAAAGAACTACTGTTCACTTGAATGAACAATGCTACGAACTAGCTCGTTTATGAACTACCCATCTCTAAAATAGTTGACTGCGGAGGGCGTAGGTAAACTCGTCGAAAAGCTCACGAATTCGTGACCAGATTGTGCTCTTTTATTGGCTACATGTTGCTAAGCGTTGTGATTTCCCGCGTAATTCATTTCAATACTCCTCCTACAGAGCACGCCAGGCGTCTAGTCTGCACTGTAGCCTACGTGCACTCCAATAGCGTACCGGTTATAAAATCTCGATAATTACTGATGCTCCGTTGGCGTCGGAATCTGGTTTGCGACTGGAAAAGCGTAAACTATTAAAAAATCACCAGATCACAAATAAAATGATCACAAAACAACTCACGATGCTAGCGCACTCTCTTCAACATTCTTACCGCCAAATTGTTTCCTCACAACCGACGTTTTTTACTTCGATAGATATAGCTATAGTCTTATGGATAGCCTATTACATGGAAAAATCACTTCCAAAGTTAGCTGATAGTGTGTTTTGCTTTACACAAGGTTAATAACCTCTGAAGAATCGGGATGTTAATTATTTTATCGACAATAATGAAGCGTAGAATCGTTTCTAATTAATGTTAGGATAATTCATACCTTGCACCAACTTGCGTGAAAAATCAAGGGATATTAATAAAATATCAATTTAAACATTTTGCATGGATCATTATGAATGAATTAGAAGATTGAAAATTGTAATTGAAATTTAATAGCGTACTAATCACATTTTATCTGAGAAAAGCGAAGCTTAAAAAATTGTAGAGTGTTTATTGTCTGCATTTATTTTCTTGAAGTGCCATTGAAGTCTACAAATTAGGAACGCAGTACATAAACGATAAAAGAGAGGTTATGGGGTTTGGACTCAACTTAATTTTCTGAAAAATTGGAGATCAGGTTCATACTTCAGTAGAATTATGAATTTTTTTATTGATCATTAAAAATAAGATACACTGTTACAAAAATGAACCGTTTGAACGAGTAAGTCAAACATATAAAAAATATGTTAACCATTAACAAACTTACCTATAGGTGTCTAAAACATAATGCATAATAAGAGTTTTTGCAAATTTATAATGAAAACTACTGCAGTATAAAAGATTATATATTCAAAGTATATTAGCCTACAGTATACTAGTTTGGTACAAGAAGAAGAAAAAGAAAATACGATAGTGTTATTCCATTCAATACTAGCAGACAGGAGCTTTTATGAATGAAAGAATGCATGCCTTAGCAACGTTTCATGTTGTCTCTAAACTAGTAATTTTGGTTATCATCAGCATCCGAACATTTCATGAAAATAGTAGTCTAGATAGTCCAGATGAGCTGTAATTTGACGCTAACTGTAGGTTACTTCATTGAGGGCTTGTGATGATTATTGAGAATAAAGTGCTAAAAAAGCAAGAAATTGACAAATGAATGTAATTCTCTATTCACATGCTCTGTTGTGGATAAGATTTAAACCGGTTCAGTAGCAATCTGAACATAAAGGTTTCACCTATCCATTTAGTTATAAACTGAAATCAACTATACGTTTTTGACACAAGATTTAGAGTGATATCTATAAATCAAGTTTCCATTTCCTGATGTAGTTTTCAAATAATAATAGTCTCATCTTCAATGTTATTATTCTTGTGAGTTGATTTCTCTTCCAATTGCCAACTTGATTGCACGCATTGAAATTGTTTGATATTATCAATTACAAAAACAAGGAATACAGTTAATCTTGATCAAATATTGAAATACTCTGACCATTGAAGGACAATTATTAGGTTTAATTTGAATAAGTGCATTTGTACATTAATTTTTCCTACAAATCGACTAGTGTTTGAAAGGTATAATTAACGTAAGGTATCTCAACCTTTTCTCATATCTTCTGTTATTACACTTAGCAATCTAGATGGAAAATGTAATGCATTGTACAGTGAGGACTTACTATGCTCAAACCAGTTTCTTTTCAACTTGCTTAAGTCCGAACTCGTAAGTCTAATCAGCTGACATACTTGCTTCAAATTGATTTAAAGACATATCGGCACTCTTATAACTTATCACATGTCATCTTTGGCCTTTTTCCAAGGCACAGCGCCTTGATCTCGTGACTGCTGCATTGCCTCAGATGGCATGAACTGTTCTTGGCCCTATTTCATCTGAAAAGTCATGCCACCCCTTGCTGATCTTTCATTCAACTTCCATAATATAACTTTACGACACTTCAAGCTTGTTGATGAATGTTCTCAATTTTTCTGTTTATTTGAATAAAAAATTTCACCGTTGTATCTAGAGTTTTGTAACAGTTTGTGTTTGTTTGCTTTTTCATATCGTCTATGGACTTATTTATTGAGAATAAAGTTCCCTGACAACTCCAGTTGAAACAACTTAATGTAAGGCTTTTTTATAGTTTAAAAATAATTTTTCCAATTATTTTTCATCAAATTAGTTACTTAATTATCAATTATTTCTATAGTATGAAATGACAATCAAAGATAGGGCGATGAAAAAAATGGTAAAATGATAATGGAGATTGAGATAATAAGATACAAATCTCAATTAAGATACAGTAGTGGTTTAAAAATAAAAGAAAACCAGTTATGTTTACATTTACTCTAAATGAATGTTAGAATCAGTACACTTATTTATAAACTTTTAACTGTAAATTTAATGACTTAGTCAATTTTAATTAGGAAACAATAATAATCCTACTCACATTAGGCCGAACTTTTTCGAGTCTTGGAATCTCATCTTCAAGGCCAAATCCTCATTAAATTTACAATAATAAGTTAATATTAACAATGCAGATCCTTATGGAACAAGAAATCCAAGAACTTATTTAGGCTATAACATGATGTTGAAGTTTTACATCATGCACATCTACTCTGATCAGAGTCGAACCGTAGTTGAATGAAATGGTGTTTCTGTGTATGGGTTGCTTTAGTTATATTAAGTTGGAGCATATCTCTCTTTGACATCAGTTCCTGGCTATCTAGTGGGTACCAATGGGTCCGCGCAGCATTATAATGATTGAAAATCGCGTTTTGAATCCATTAAATGTGAATAGCTCACAGAGTACAGAATAATCTATTTTATGCTCTTGTTACTAAAACTATTATATTACTATTACTAAAACTATATACACTGCACTGAAAGTAAGGAATCTAAAACTGGATTTCCCTCATCCGTTATAGATTAAATTATTTTGTCTTGCATGCACCTTCCTTATAAGGTTTTGCATGCATCGATGTATGAAGTTACTGCACTAAAAAGAGAGGAAACCCACACTGTATCTAGTACTGACAAGTTGTGTATGCAAGCACTCAAAAAAGAGGAAGTTTTGCATCTAGTCCTAGACCTTGCAATTTCATAACCATAAAAGATTGCACATAACGGCAATGAACTTTTAATTTTGCTCTTACACTTGCAATCATCGATGGCATTAGATGGAGGTTATTTAGGAGGTTGGATGAGGATTTATTGCCTCCTGCTCAAGAGCTAACAAGCCTTACAATAGAGGATCGTTACGGCATTTAAAATGTAAGTCTTTCATAACTTACGGCTGGATTGCAGGTCTTCAATACACACAAATCAGAAGAGTTTACATAATATGGATGCTATCAAGGAATGCATGCTTTCCACCAAGAAACTGGTTTCCCTTTTCAATTAACTCATAGCTAATTTCAAGAACATAGTAGCTAATTCTTCTGTATGATATTGCAGGAATTATTTGCAATCAATAATCGATGTGTGCTTGTAATGGTTTCATAGGAGCTCTGGAAGGCGGTGCACATTAATTTGTCATCGATGATAGCTGGGATGTATATCCTGATTGTCTTGTCTGCCATATTTATTGTTTACTTATTTTATACTGATAGACTTTTCCAGTTAAACTAATTCGTAAAACGTTGCAAAAATATTATCCAATAAGATGATATTTAGTGTTAATAATTTTCAACACAAATTTAAATGATTGAAAATAAATGATCATAAATTTGCTCATGATTGATTCTTGTCATTTTTGGTGATTGTCATCGTGAGTGAAATGGCGATTGATATTGAGCGATGAATCATTTAGCCTGTCACTATCAATATAAATACTCCTTTCGCAGGACCTGCAAAACTTAGCGAATTTCTGTATTTTTTCAAAAAATTTATGAATATCTATAGGCTATATATTTTTTTAATTTCTGGAAAAAAAACACGAAGCGTTCTGTACTCTAGGGACCCCAAAACAAGTTTATATCGAGGTTCAGGGTGAAAGTAGCACATCACGACCAACTGCAATATTTACATTTCAAGAAATTCGCTCAAACCCAATAAAATAATTTTTTTTGAAATTTCAAAATGGATGGTTGTTCTGCCTCAATAAAATTGACCAATAAAAAACCCAAAACAAGTTTCCATTGTGGTCCAGGGTGAAGTAGCACATCACGACCCACTGTAATATCTGCATTTCAAGAAATTCGCTCAAACCCTCCCCCCACGAAATTAAAATAATTTGAAATTAAAAAAAACTAGCTCCATATTCGCTTTTATCACCAAAAAATACTGATAACTAATCACTTTTTTCATATTGCACAGAAATTGACAAATTAAAAAATTTTCGACGCCATTTTGAAAATGGCTGCTTTTCTCAAAACGCACTGGTTTTTCGAGGTGGATGAGTTGAAATTCGGATTCAGCGCCTCAAAAACCATAAGGAACAGTCAAGAAAAAAAAAGATTAAAGTTTTTTCTTGAAACACTTTTTCAGCACCAAATAACTAACTCCATAGGGCAAGATACAGCTTTTGACAACAATGGTTTTTTCTTGATATCTTGAAAATTTGTTGAGCTAGAAGGCAGTGCAATACCTTAAAATTTTTGACTCCATGAGCTCTATCTTAAAGTCTAACAATAGAACTAAAATTTTCAAATACAACCCTTTTTTTCTTGAAAACCCCTAATTTTGGCGGGAAAATACCCCCGAAAAGGGGGTTAACCTTTTTGGATTTTCCTGGCTAACGAACTTGTCCAAGCTATTCACAAGAGGAAAGTGTATACCAAATTTGGTGGAAATCGGACATCTCCTTCAAAAGTTATCGTGCTATCAGACACATATATATATATATATATATATATATATATATATATATCTACATATATAACATTTTGTGCCACTATGTTTTTTTTACTCTGGGGGCTCCAAAACAAATTTCCATCATGGTCCCGGGTGAAAGTCGCACATCACGACCTGCTGTAATAGCTGAATTTGAAGAAATTCGCTAATAAAAAATAATAAATTCAATAATAAATTAATTATCAATGTTATTCGTTAATGGATGAAATCTCTTATTAAAGCCAGAATATATCATTCCAAAATTTATATATCATGATATTGAAAGATATTCCATCAAATGGGATTGGCCCGATGAATGTTGTACCACCCTTGAAGGTATGAGGGAGTATAACACATTATAAAATTATATAGTAAAACTATAAAATGAAGCCGAGTCAAATACATTGCCGCTCAGGCAATGCCTCTGCGAATTTGAGTACAGTCGAAAAGGGGAGGTGAATAAATGGGGAATGTCTTTCTTGTGATGGTGATCTATTCAATTCAATTTTTGATTGAATAGAATAGAATTGAATTGAGTGATTGGGGCAGTAGTACGTGTCTGGCGAAAGCATTGATATATTAATAACAAAGTAGGCCTATCTGTAATTTATGGGCTTAGTGATTTAATTTTTACTTTTCTATGCTGATACTCGTGTTTTATAATTAACAAGAATTTTTATTTCTTTCAATTTTTATTTTTTCATAGTTCCTCCGTCCTTTACCTGGAATGTCATTCACTAGTCTTTTCGACTATACTATTTCTGCCCAACAAACCCTTTATCTTGGAATTTCATGAACCAGTAGCTCGATCCCGTAAATAGTATTTCCTCTGTCAATTTAGGAATAATATACTGTAATTACATAATTGAGGAATTACAAATAATCTAATTTATAATTCTGTCATTTTCTCTTGTAACATAATGTGAAATAGCCGAATAGTTAAAAAGGTTCATAGAATCGGGTTTTATTTGATGATATCAATAGCGATACTATTTTAGGAACAAACTTTTAACAGGTATCTCTTGTATGTTTACTAATTGGTTTTACATCGCATTTTTTGGAAAATCTTTGATTTCTTGTTCCATACCGATCTGTGTTGTTAATATTGACTTTTTATTGTAAATTTAAAGACTTGCAGTCAATTTTACTTGTGAATAAATGATAATTCTACTCAGTCAGGCGAGTAAATTCCTACTGAGTAGGAATATTATTTATTGACAAGTAAAATTGACGGCAAGTCGTTAAATTTACAATAAAAATTCAATATTCTTTAAACATAGTATACAAAAGCTTTACCACCTTGAAAAGCCATTCTTGACGTAATCTTTTTTTATAAAGCGGCAGCATCGGTTCATTGAAATCTAATAACAACATTCCGTTTCATTACTTTCTACCATTGCAATTTAATTCACTGTATATTCGACCAACTGATACTATTTTCATCATTTGCATAATAATCATGATTTCATATTCGGTTGATATTTTTTCTGCGACTTTGCATGAAGTTCTTCGGTTTCGTATCAGATGCTCATGGCTACATTCATTACCAAGCAAATTCAAAATAATTTAAATTACGAACATTGATAATGAGAATCTTTGTGCAGTAATAATTATTAAACAATAACTATAAATTTATGTTTCTTTATCTATGGTAATTTATGTTGATTGAAATTACGATAAGGGGTTAGGTAAGATAATGAAATTTGTATATTAGTTTAGCAACGGCTGTCAAAGTAGACAGTGATTTCGGCGGTCCGTAAAAAAGTTTTTTTTTTGTATGGGTTGCTTCTCGTGACATCCTCATTTCAAGTAGAGTGATGTTTTATTTTGAAAACTCTTTATAAATAACACGTGAGAAGAAATCTTTGAGTGAATTAGAGAAACGTTCCTAAATAAATATAAAAGTTTTTTAACAAATGAATTTTCAATAATAATTGTTATTGAGAGCATGCTGATGTTGAAAATGCATGGTAATAATTATCTGTTAAATATAAGGGGTGGTTTTTATGATAAAGTAAATTCGTATGGCTTTTCGTGGTGGGGAGACCCTTACGGGTAGTTCCACCTCGCCGCTTTTTTTAACGACTGCTTTTTTTTATATGCAACCGGGACCGACGGCTTAACGTGTCCTCCGAAACACGTTTTTATGATGTGTCAAGTTTTTAAACGTTTTTTGAGATTGATTCTTTGCCAATTTTATTAATGAAAATCGATTAAAAATTGAAATTTCTCATGAACATACAGTATTTTGAAAAATTTATCTCTTTTCAAGTGAGGTAAAAGTAGGTATGTTTGAAAATTTGATTAAAAATATTTTGGATTTTTCCGTTTATTAAAAATTAAGACTTATAAGGATAGAGCTCTATCTATTTAATTATTATTAAAAAACAGACTTTAAAACAATGTTGTACCGATTTAAAAACAGAAAAATGTTTGAGGGTAATGATGATAAGTACACCTATAATGATTATGTTTATTTCTAAGTACTCTTTAATATTTTTCATGTATACTTTTAAACATATTTATTAAAGGATTATTTTATACTTTTAGCTCAGCTCTAGGCCAAGGGCGGTTCCAGGGCCTAATTTCGGGGGGGGGGGGCATCCCAGTATTAGGAGGGATCACCTACACACCCATGGGGGGGGGGGTCCGGGGGCCCTTTTTTTAAAATTCAGTGCATTTGATTGCGATTTTAAGCTATCTGTTTACTTAGCCAGCTTGTGTATTGTGTTGTAGTAATATGTGTTTTTCCGAAACAAGAAAAAGCTTATGTTGGACATGTTGCACTGAAATATTGAACTTATAGCATTTACATTCTAAATACAGTGTTTAACTCAATTTAGCTACAAAGTTTAAATTTCTAAGAGAGATTGTTTTAAAATGGTAAACTATTGAATATCTATTTTTTATGTATCAGTTAATATAAAAAAACCATTTAATAAAAATTAATAATTATTTCTTCAATAAAAATTGAACAACTGATAAGTAGCAACTATTCTAATCAACTGGTCACATAAAATTACAAACTAAGCGCCTCAGCCCTTATCTTCCAATAATTTTGTCAACCTTCACATTGATGTCTTTGTGGACGTGAAAGAAACTTGTCTCCCCCATCCGCGCTCTCAGCCAAGACTTCATTCTCCTGAGTGTTGAAAATGTTCGCTAGGCTGTCGCCACACTGACTGTAATTATTATTGTTTCATAACAACTATGATTGAACCAAACTAAATTAAACATGAAATATCATGGTAGATTCAAATTGACTGTAGAACGCATGAATATACGATACTGTTTCGAATCCGTAAAATTATAAAAGATAAATATCATTTAATTTTAATTCTTTTAGCATATTTTATTATAATGTGATTGGACCTAATTTGAGGGTTATATCCAGTATCATTATCGGGCATCAATGATCATTGTCTTCAACATAAATAAACTGCATCTGCATGTATGCATATAAGCGATTTCAACTAACATACAAGTTTTGTTTGGTAGGTACTAGGTAGAGCCATAGTCTTGAATGAAATAATTAATAAATAAAGATTACAACATTAAATCATTAAAAAGAAGTTTTACACATTTAATAATTATTTTACTTTGCACTATATTAGGTAGCCTATATGCTAATGTACGAGTAGAGTTATGAGTTACCTGGAAGTGTAGCCAAGACTGTGAATCATTGGAAAAATGTTACAGTGACATTTTTCCAAGACTTCCAATATGTCGCTAGACAGTTGGACACCTTTTTCTTTTTCAAATGTCCCATGGTTTTTTCCGTAACTCTTGTTCCCCTTCAAAAAAAGTAATGTTTGTCGGTTTGTCTCCACTGCCAATTTATAATAGGGGAGAACTTGTCGAGTCCGATTTTTCAAGTGTTCAAGCAGATCTTTCTCATTTTATTCAAGAGCTTCAATTAAAATAGAAGGAATATACCTCGTAAGCCAAGATACTCCAGTGAGCTATAGGTAAGTCTTGATTTGCTGAGGTCATTACAAACATTGTCCGAAATGACAACGGAAACAGCGCTGCCAACTACCGTCTTCAGCCAAAACTAAAGCCCCAACCTTCGTATTTTATTCGTGTTGAAATAAATATTGCAAAGGGTTAGCCTATTAGATTGAGTTTACACAGGTTTAGCGCCGTTAAAATTTTGTTTTTACCAATACCACCTTATACAAAAAAAAAATCCTGGATTCTCGGGGGGGGGGGGGCATGGCCCCCATGGCCCCCTCTCTGGGACCGCCCTTGCTCTAGGCTTTTCTTTCTTTTTTTAACGTGATGGTGCCTCAACACGATTTTTTAATGAGGTTACCTAACCACTTTTTCCCATTTTGTATTGTATCTGTATGTTGTATTATTGTATTTTGGAAACTGTGTGTAAATAAATGAAATGAAATGTTTATACAGATTTTAAATAAAAAGAAAGGTTATTACTAGCATCCATAACTTGCTCCATCAACTTCAGAGCAACGCCTGGCTTTTTCTAGTTATTCAATAAGTTGCATAATCAATTAACTTATCATCATCATGATCATTATTATTATTATTACTATTATTATTATTATTATCATCACTGCGAAGTATCATAATACTGTATCAGGGGTCTCGTAAAATAAAATAATGGCGAGGTATTGATATGATTTTCAAACGAAATGATAATTGTATTTGTGCATCATGAGTGACTCGCAAGTCAGAAGCCATGTACCGTTATTAATAATAATTTAGAGTTGTTACCTGCGCGTTATTCTACCTACTAGTCCCGACGTTTTACCTGAATAAATTAGATAACGATTACAAAACAGAATTTTTTGAGAAATACAACTGAATATTTTATCTTAAAAACTTCCTCTTTGTGTAATCAAAAACATGCCGTAGTGCTTTATAAACCTTTATTGAAGGAATCAGAATTTTATGGAGCCACATAGAAACAGAACTGTACTCTTTTGAAGGAGTAAAGTTTTTTTATTTGATTTGCGGCATCTTTTTGAACAGTTCAGCACATCATCAGCACCAGACTGTGCATCTGGCCCGAATTTCTAAAGAACATTACCTTTTAAATGAATGTCGACTTCATTAGGGTGAAGCTGTTCCAAGTTGAACTGTGAGATTTTTCAGCTTAACATTTTTACTGGGAATGTCGCCCTCCAGTGCTTACATCCAAAGAAACGGGAGAGATAGCATAAAAACAAGTTTAAAACAGATTTTTATTGGGAATGGCCATTGTGTATTTTCAAGCTGATATTATAATGGGTTGGGAGCAACATCCTTTTAATTGTAAATGTGCCGGAATCCGGTTCCATAATGGCGGTTGCAGTGGTCTGCTTAATGAGGTTTGTCATTCTTTCAACTGTTTTAGTCTGACCAAGTGACCATACTCGACTGACAGTGGTTGTGTGGTTCTGGTTGTGGCCTTATTGTAGACCTTACCTTATTGTAGAGTAGGAGAGTAGCTACTACAGTATAAAGTAGTGTGACCTTGTCTTCACACTGGCCCACACTTGCTGAGTGGTGACTTCGGAGTGCTTGGATGCAGTTTCAACAACTATTGATCAATTTCGGTGACCTACAGCTCTCGCCTACCTTATGGGATAATTTAATGTTAATTTTATTTCAATATTAGCAGCATTATTAATTGCAGTAGCCGTTTTAAAAAGAATTATTTAAATGAATCTTATTGTTTTTATCATATTTTTTCATCAATAATCATATTATAAACACTCTATGAATTAGTTTGAAGTGACTGACAATTGAATAAACTGACAAATATACATAAACAGAATTTATTAATTTCGAATTCCTAAAGTAATAGCAATTAAAGGAATTCGAAATTAATAAACTCTATGAATTGTTGTAGTCTTCATAGATTTGTGTGGTAAACTTTTGTTTCTTAAATCGCAGAAAGCAGAAACTATGATCAAACTTATGTTTATTTCATTCTTGTCAGTTTCAAATCATACTTCTAGAATGTAAGATTGCAAGTGAACAGTCTTATGTTATATAAATAATAAAAAGCCGACCTCGGTACGGTTATTAACGCCGTTGAAGGAACAAAACGTTTCTGAGCGCTGTAATTACAATAATTGATATTTATTTATATTATAGGTGTGTATTATCACCCCTTACCGTAAATTTACACACTTTTATGAATTAATCGACTACTGTTATTTTTACTTTTTGGAATAAGCATAGTTATTTTTTGAGTAATTCTAGAACTGATTTATTTTAAGTATGAATATTATTTCCGCTTTTACATCTATTATTCAATCATGAAAGTAATAATTTCAATTATTATAAATAATTTATATTTAAATCTAATAGGTACCTTTATTTACAGGATGAGTGATCAAGCTGAACCATCGGATGGAAAAGGACAGCATCAAGCATGCTCTACGTTTGTGCCACATTTTTGGAGGTGAGTGCAATTAATTTTTTAGCATAATTTATTCATTTTTATTGATCTATCTATTCAAATTAATAAAATAATATCACTCAGAGACAAATATCTATTGGGAAAAATATATTTTCCTAACAATATTTTCTAAGAGCTAGAGTACCCTGTAAGCTTGTAGTGGTCAGTTACACTAACCACTACTCCACGGTGGTCGCCTAGAATCTCTAATCTTCTGTTTAGTCGATCTTACGGCATAGAGTATAGTCTATGTTAATCTCACAAACTCACCATATTTAATAATCCAGAGCAATAAATTTGTCTTTGTGGTTGCAATGATTGTGTGCAGGACTTTTGTGATGCAGAAAATGGGCATTAGGTAACGGGCTTATACCAGACAGGATTCTACATAACATTCGTACAACATGAACTATAGGTGGAAAAGTTGTTTTTGCTAGGTTCCCTTTGCGTTTGTCGTTGAGAAGTTGGGGGATTAAAGTTCGAGGTGGAATCTGGGGGAAGTTAAGTTCAGTTGGACGACGGAACTTGGAAAGATAAGAGCGAGAATTAGGTGGGGGAAGGGGCTGTGGACATTCTTCATTTCCCCCAAACACAAGGTACAAGGAAACGATCTTTAGCTCAGGGGAAAACCGGCGCAAAACAAACTTGGTGCAGATAGGCCTATAGATACAGATGAAATACGCGTTGAAAAACTTGAACTGAATCCATAATCCATATTCAGTGATCAATAGGGTGACATACATAGATGAGTAAAAGCCACTACAATTGAACCTCTTACTATGAAAATTCGCTGAAAATAGTAGTTTATGCAACGATTGTATTATGACTGCCTTCAAGCCTTTTTATAGTGTACAAAAGTTCCTTTCACATCAAAATTAAGCCTCACCTCAGCTAATTAATATATTAATTTTTTATGGTAACTAGTGTATAAAATTGTATAATTATTGTTGATCTGACTGGAGTCTTCAAGACGTAATCTACAAAAAAATGTGACTATGGCATATTCTTCATCTCTTCCTGTTTTGAAGAAATCCTGAGCTATGATTGGTCATAGAACCAAAACCAAAAAATCAAAGTAGTGTTAAGATACTATGAAATGGTTTTGAACAGGCATGAATAAAGCCAGCTGTTTAGATATCAATCTCTAATTTCTGATATCTACTTCAACGTAGTCGTGGATAGAAAATATTCATGCTTCTTATGGCAGGTTGAAAATAAAAACAGCTGATCCCCGATCACCAGACCAGATATCTATTTTTTTTATTGCTGATGATGTCCACATGAGACTTGTGCACGGGTAATAAGGTAAATGATAACACATAGATGCCAGACGGAGGAGCGGAAATTCAATCCCACGACCGCTGAAACGACAGCAAGCTGAAGTTGCGACGCCTCAACCAACTGTGCTAAGCGGCCCGCCAATTTGATTTGAGTTTTGTTTTGCAGAAAGGCCGGTCAGTTTTGGATCTACGATTTTGATATTATGAATGAAGATATCAGATATTATGAATGAAGCAAAATTTGGCAACATTGTGATTTTATATAAACAGTTGTTTCTCGTATTATGATTATCAAAGTAAGTTGTATAATTGAGTTGTAAGCTGAAATTATTGTAAAAAAAAAATAATAATAATATATTGGTATTTTTGAAATGCTACTCGCGTTTCAGCCAAATGTTTCAAGAGCCCTGTAAATACAATGCGCGGCGCTAGAGCGCAGCACTTAATCGGGGATGAAAATTTCATGAAAATTCGCCAGAAAAATTCGTCAAAAAGTTTACTAAAAATTAGTTTTTACCTTTTGATTGTCCTTTGTGCAACGAAATTCTCCTGATCCAAAATCAATTTGGCCAATGAGGGGGGATTAAATGATGGTTGGCGTTTGCGCAACCGGCCATTATTGTATGTAACAAGTTTATTCCCATTATAAATTGGTAGACTCAGTGGTGTAATTGGTTAGAGCGCATATCTCTGTTAAGACTCTGACTGACTACTACTACTACTACTACTACTACTACTACTACTAATATGGTTACGGGTTCAAATCCCGCTCAGCCTGGTATTTTTTGTGTAATCATTCACCTTATTACCCATTCTCAGTCGCATTTGGGTATCAGCAAAATAAAAAGGCGTAAGTGCATTGAATGCTGAAAAAGGTCATGGGAATGAAGCACAGCATAGAGAAGATGGTAAAATCGAAATGTTCCCTTCCATTCCTTTTGAGCACAAAAAGTGTTCATTTACATCTGTGATTGAGGAAGAAGAATTCCGAGGCTGACTCAGTAATTAATGGTCATGTATCAAAGTATGCAGACACCAAATGGAAATGACCTTCAGCAACTGTCAGTCAGTGCGACCTTTTAATTAGAAGAGGTGGGCGTTTGTTTTCAATCCGCGAAACGGCCAAAGAGAAGACCGCTCCCCACCTCCTCCTCCTCCTCCTCCTCCTGATGAATTTGAATGCCACTCTAGAATGACGACATTCGATTGGCTTTAGAGCTTATCGCCTTATCCAGTTAACTTGGAAAGTTTCAAGCATTTAGATATGCCGTCAACCTTTCTACTGGTCGATTTATACTTCAACCGTTCCATTCACGAAAGAAGGGTGTGATCATAGTAGAAATCGATAGATTTCGACACATCAGTAATGTTATTTACGATATTTATATCTCTGATACTTGGGACCATCGTACTTGAAATCATTTTCTAGTTCTTATTGCAATAGGCTAGTTAATCTTCGGTACAGATTCTTGAAACATGCAGAATAACTGTAAATAATGAAAAGGATACAGTTTTTTTTTTAATATTAATAGAGCAATTAATAAATTTAATAATTCCACAAACAATAAAACTTGGTGCATTCAGAACTTGGCATTCAGAATTTTTTGATTTGAGGCTATTTTCGGAGGTTATTATTGGTAATGCTGGGTGTTGTGTCTAATTTAAATACACTTTCCAATCACTTGATAAGCACTAAAGTGATTGATAGCTACTCTATATCGTTATCAGTCTGTATATTGTAAATATAGTAGTAAATTCAATTGGCTTTCTCTAGACAGACTGACATAATTATATAAGTTATCATGAAACAAACTCTTAATCATCCAATTCACTCTATTTAAGGCTCTAACTTAATTTTTTATGGTAAATTCAACGACTTGCAGTCAATTTTAATTGAGAATAAATAATATTTTTACTCACTTTTGGCAATCGTTTTCGAGTCATAGAGACTCATCTTCAAAGGGGGAAAGAGAATTGAAGCCAAATGCTAAATGAATAATAATGAACGAAATAAAATCCAAGTGAAACGGTTATTATTTTTGTTAATTTATTTGTTACCAAGTGAAGAAACCCTCCAATAAGACGAGAAATTGCCAGCCCACGCTCTAACTTGGGTCAAATTGGCTACTTAGATTGAGATTATCACAAATGAAGGTAACTCTCCAGTCTCGTACAACTCCTTTCCTCAATGCTCACCTATTATTCTTGGATACAAATAGGAGGCTTTTGATCTAGGCTAATTAATTTGGGCTTTTTGAAGTTTTTGCCTTTTCACGATCAGGTATAATATATAATATATCAGATGGAAGATGAAATATCCTAAAAAAAGCAAATTAGTCTTCTAAGAGCGCTACCGAATGTGCAGATTGTGTAGCTTCTGCATTGACCGTTCGCTGGAATTGAAGAGCCCGGCGATAGATGAGAAGGGCTTCATTATCTTGAATTTTGTGGTATATTCCGTCAAATGACGGTCGGTAGTCAAGCCTGAAATTACGATGATATCTTGCGATGTTATTAGTGGTTGTACACGACCGAATCAGCCAAAGCTATCATTATTCCACGTTTTCTTAAAGCTCTGTCGCGATTCTAGCAATTCTCTTTTCCCCACGTCCCCTCCCACCCATATCATTGAGTCTTCTAATCCACACAAACGCTCATTTTGTACACGAATTATTATCGTCAATGTAATTACAAGGAATCCTATCTGTCTGTTCAGAGTACCGTACACAGGATAATTCAAAACGAATCTAGCTCGAATTTGTGCGATCCAGGGAATATGATGCCAAGCAATTTACTTTTTTATTCGTGTGCTTTTTCAGGGAAAAATAAAAACCCCATCTTTGTTGCTAATAAATCTCCAAATATCGCAAGAAATTGATAATCATTGATATTGTGGCTATCAATTCTTATTTTGAAATTAAATAAGTATGAGAGACTATTATCGACATTCACCGCATTCCACGTATATTGTGGGAAAATCTTAATCTTTGTTTAATTTCATAATAGAGTTCCACATCATCAACAAAAAATAATTCCCCGACTTCTATTGATTACATTTTTTTTTTCATTTTTTTTTTGTCAAGTGAAGTGACCCTTCAATAAGACGAGAAATTAACTCCAAATATGCCATTTTGCTGTTTCGTGCTACTTGTGCAACACCGTTTTACTTAGATTTTATTTCATTCATAATTATTAATTTAGCATCTACCTCATTATATAGTGTAGCATGCTAAATAATAATTAATAGCTAAATGTTTCGTTCATATTTCATGTAAATTATGGTTTTGAATGGAATGATTTTCTATGGGATTGAATTGCATTTCGGAAATCATCGTCCATAAATTATTATTGCATCTATCAAACGTTCGTAAACTCTACTTGATTGTGATAGATTAGTCATGCTATTGAGATATTTGCTATAAAGAAATACCAGAGTAGGAATTTTAAATTTGAAAATGTGTTGTGCGAGGCCAAGTTACTAATAATTATTAGGGATTTACTCAATGGAAGAGTTCCAGAACTTCAATTTTGAACCCATTACATTTTTGAGTATTGGAAGCTTTTTCTCATCTATTGCTGAATTATAATGTCCTTTGAATTATCAAACTTAGTGGTTGGAAGCTCTAAACTTTAAATTTGATGTTCTTCTCAAGTTTAAAATATTTCTTTTTATAATTTAAATTTATTTACTAGAGTAGATTCAGGCAATTTTATATACCCTATGAATAAAGTATGCCAACTGGAAATCCCTATTAGATACCTAATACTATAAAAATGAGAAAATTGAACCTATACAAAAATCATTAAATTCCTATTAAATGTCAATTATTGTACAAATGAACTGAAGATCAGCAAAGCCTAGCCTGACAATCTGATTTCCAATAAAATGACATCTTGGAAGCAAGTGAGCCTTCTCTAATAGTCGGCTATAGCTAGACATTTCTCCTTGAGCGACCTTCCCTTCTTTCCAACTTTCATGCTAACAATCTGCCACGCTCCCCTTTGGCAGTTCCTCTTCAACAGCTGTCTGAGCAAATGAAAAAGAAGAAAAAAGAAGAATTTAGAGGAAAAATCTTTTAAAGAAGAAGAGAAGAAGAAATAGAAGGACAACAAGGAGGAAAAATCTTGTAGAAAAACATTTTGAGGCTATATTAGAATGAGGATGAGTGAGTGAGAGAAAAGAGACGTGAGTGGAGGGTTGCAGCTTCAAGATATTGACGGGGCTATTGCCCTTCTATTCGTTTGAGCGAGGAAAGCTGATACTGCAAGCTCTCAGATGTTTGAAACTGTCATGTCGACGTTTAGAACGCTTCTTTCCGTGGAAGGCTCTCTACCAGGCGACGGCCGTATCACTTCCTGGTTATTATGGACTCCTGGTAAAGATCTCACTGCAGCCAGTCTCCATAGTCACCCAATAAACTCTGCAAATTAAGAAAGTTGACATAACCAGTATTTATCTCGACATTTCAGACCTTTCAACCTATTTGTAAACTTCATAAATTCCTATAAGAATTTATAAAGAATTTTCGATAATAGAATGGTTGAAGATGACAAAGGGACTGTGGCGTTTCACATGAAGGCGATGTCAGGTACTAGAGACTTCTGACTTGATAATCAGGTACATTGGGCTTAAACAAAATTGAGTTATTTCTTTTAAGGAAAATGTAATTTCTAATACACACATCCGTAGCTTGAATGGGTAGCAGAGGGTCTGGCCCCCAAAAGGCTCAAACTTGCAAAAAAGTCATACACTTGAAAAAGTGGACCTCCTGACAAACTTCTCATTTCTTCCTGCCCCTGGCCCTCAGCTACCTAGCTACATGCCTGCTGACGCAATGAGTACAATAATGACAAAGTCGAACTCACTAATATAACACAATTATTATATTATCAATGTAGCTCATACACTCTGTGATGTTTACCATGACGAAATACTTGATGAACAATCTAATATAAAAACTGGCACTGTATTTCGTTTTTTACTCACTTATATAGGAGGGATGCATTTCACTTCTAAAGAGAAGCTTCATCACCAGGCTGATGAAGATTGTCTTAAGAAATGAAATGCATCCTTCCATTATTTCCGATATTGGATTGATCATTTAATCTCTATTCAATTACGAAGATAGTACACTCATTCTGTCGGGTTGTCAACCTGTCCTCAATAATTTCAATTGCTGTAATATCACAGTGATCAGAATAATCAAGCTCAATAATCAAGTAATGGTACTAACCATTTGAAACACTACAGTAACTCATTTCCAACAGGACTCATAATCTTTCGTATTTAATTAAGGAAGTCGAACTATCAGTTTGACAGGCAGACAACCCTCCCTATTGTTTGGAAAAATTGTAGGCTACGTAAAGAGAAAAGAGAAATGAATGCAGACCGGCGACGAAATTACATCTCGTTAGAAACATTAAGGTGGGCTCAGACTAGCATCTAGGTGTATAGTTATACTGTGTACTGTATACACTATTATATTACTTACAATGGAGTGTTGCTATTGCATGTTTTGTTATGCGCCAGAAGCTACTGTTTTGTACGTTTTATACGCTTCATGTAGAGCGTTCTGGCTGGGTGTTTTAAAGCTAGTGAATAATAACATAGTGTGGTACGATAATCACACCTCTCACCACATACCTGCAATTATCACAATAGCCCAGTGTGTTAACAAAACACACAGTCAATAAAATTAATAACATATCTAACCCACACCTATTCTCGTGGTGATTGTTCGAATAGTGGAAGTTGGAATATAAATGCGCTACGAAATTTATCACTGACAGATGTCAAAGTGAACTATTATGAATATGTTTATTGCTAATCTATACTACTATTGGATCAATTATACTGAATCCATGTTCGCAAAGCAGTGAATTATATTCAATGTAATGAGAAAAATTAATTGTGAATGAGAAATTTATCTGGTTTTTTCAAAATTTATTATTGAAATACTTCGAGTATTTAACTATTGTCTGCATACATGAATGATCATGTCAACGAAATTTGTGTTGCAAAATAAAACAAGGAGGCTGTTTCAAAAAACCCAAGTTAGTAGTCATCAATGGAGCGTGGCGAGGATGTAATGAGTTACGAAACCGGGGGAGATTACAGGAGAGCACGCACTTGGGAAATCGAAATTGAAAGTGATTCATCTTCATTTGAAGATGTAGAGTTAAAAAAATCTAATCAATGTTCAAATTCTTCATAACGTACTTCCAAATAACGAAATCCTGTACGTAAAAATCTTCATGATATTCCCTGACATTGCAATCTTTGTGAGAGGACTTCTCATTAAAACGAATACTTCTCTAGAACGATTTTTTGCTTGGATTATTGAACTCTTTGTACAGAATTTAAACTGTATTTTGAAATGCGACCGATTTAAAGAGTGGCAATTTTTGCATCTACCATCTTAAATTTTTTGCTGCTATTTTCAGTTAGGCTTATTTCACACTGGATCCGCTCAGCTCAGTTCAGCACAGGTAAATCAGCTCAGTTCCGGCAGTTTTCTCACACACTGCATCAGTCGGACTGCTCCGTTCAGTCTTTTATTTTGAGCACCAACCGTTTGCTGGCGGTTCAGTTGCAACACTTCTGTCTGTAGGCCTACTCTGCGCATGCGCGGCGTCTGAGATGGACGGAGCGGACTGAGCTGACAGAACGGATCCGGTTTGCTGCTTTACGTTTGAATACATGGTTTCCGAATTTTGGCGGAAGCGACTGACATGAGCGGACTGAACTGAGCGGATCCAGTGTGGCACAAGCTCAATGTGACTTCTTTTTATTTTGTTTTCATTTCATTTATCAGACGCTCAATTACTACTTTCATTATTATTATTATTATTTTTATTATTATTAATTTGTTTATTATTATTATTACAGTTCAATATTGACCTTCAGTTAGAAAGCATGCAGTAACGCTTGAATCAGAGCACTGCAGGATATTGTGAAGTGTGGTCAGCAATAGAGCTATTAGTTCACTTCACTGTCGTTCCGGTTTTACATGCTAGACAGGCTTGAAGGCGTCAAAACCACAGTAACCAATGGCCCGCACTGCCAAGAAAGAATAGACTGCGAGACAGTGAGAAGAGAGTAAGTGAGAAAGTATAGGCTCAAATAACTGATTGCAGTCTTCGTCACGCATTACCATTGTTACGCCAACAGGTGATACCCAACGTTCATTTTAGTTTTTATTTCTTTTTCGAAAACCATCTTTGGCATTGCATTCAACTCTGTTAGTACTTGTGAAGTATTGAAATCAATAATCAACAGAAAAGTATTTTATCATGACAAGATTGAACGAATAGTATTCATATAAACATTTTCAGATTCATGTGTAGAATTGTAGAACATGTTGGGGCTGATGCGCTGATAGTACCTCAAACTACTAGAATTAACACAAATTATATGGAGAATAACGAAATTTCCATTTCCATTGATAGAACTGATTTGTATTAAAAATTAAAATGAGAATAAAATTGAATTGAATTTCTACATTTTTCTATCTGCTGAATTTTGTTCGATACCTGCAAACAGTGTTCATGGTGGAATTACAGCAAAATCCTTATAATTATAAATGATATAAGTCTGTTTTAATATAATACTGAACACTGTCAGTGACACTCTATTCCTGATTTCTTCTTTCATCATATCTATGATACGTCGTCATTTTGGCATAAAATATATTGCGGAACACTTTTCCATCAGTTCAGTAGAAGCTTCAACTGTTTATCAACTACAGTTAGCAGCCCACTAACATCCAGAGACATAAGCACGGCTCATAGACTACCCACAAAGATTAAGACCAGCATAAAACCGATTGTCGTGAAATTTCTCCGCAGACAAGATAAAGAGACCTGGCTAGCAGACTTTAAAAGAGTATCATACATGGACAAAAATAATCACGGTATACCGACTAAATCCATTAACAGATCCCTTCCCGATGGCAGGGTTTTCGCTCATCAACACTTATCTCCGCAAATCCTGGAGCGACTCAAAGAAGTAAGAAGCGTTGCCTTCCAAAAGGGATATAAATTTGTATGGTCAAGAGAGGGGAGGATTTTCGTCCGAAAAGATGCTAACCACACGTCGATTACGATCCGTAGCAAAGAAGATTTAAACACTCTGTGATGTTTTCCATGACGAAATACTTAATGAACAATCTAATATTAAAACTGACACTGTATTTCACTTTTAAATAATGTTTTACTCACATATATTGGAGATGCTTGAGGAATGCATTTCACTTCTGAAAAGACAATAGAGACTCACACAATAAAATCCAAACTGACTTAGAAATTCTACACACATTCGAAAAAAACCACAAACTAAATACACTGGAGCAATATGAAATATTCAAACACCATAAACAAGATAGAACCAACATACTCAATGACCAAATACAATTCAAATCAAACGCAACTTTTAACTACATAATGGCTGCTTATCCTAACCTAAACAAAGCATGACCCCTGGCGGCAGGCTGACGAAGCTTCTTTTCAGAAGTGAAATGCATTCCTCAAGCATCTCCAATATATGTGAGTAAAACATTATTTAAAAGTGAAATACAGTGTCAGTTTTAATATTAGATTTAAACACTCTTTAAATACAGTTTCTGCACATAAGTTTCTTTTTTATTTTGTATTGTACACATCGTAATGGTGATTGTAAATAATTTTGATGCGGTTATAGACTCTGAATGTTATAATACGGTTGAAATTGATGATATCTTTGTTTTTCAGCTAAAATCTGCTACGATAAATTAAAATTTAATTAACTAATGAACGCTGGGATGATATTATCGTTTCGCATAATAGCTCACCTGATTGCTTGATCAAATCTTTCCTACTTAAACTGAATATGCATCTTGAGCAAGCAACAATGAAAATACCATTACCGCATAAAAAGAGACCTATAAAAAATTGGATCAGTAGCGGATTGATTAATTCTATAAGAACACGTGATCGCTTGCATAAACAATTATCTAAGCAGCCCTTCAACATACAATTAAAAAATGAATATAAAAGATACCGTAACTGCCTTAATAAATTAATAAACTCTGCTAAACTAGAATATTATAAAAACAAAATTGCTCTCAGTGGAAAAAATTCTAAAAACATTTGGATGGCTATCAACGTATTGCTCGACATTAAAAATGCAAATCATCAGCCCAAAGTAGACTCAGAAGTTTTGAATGATTATTTCTCTAAAGTTGGGAAAAAACATGCTGAAAACATAATAGGTTCGAGTGACATCCAGTCTATTCAGTTCACAACTACAAATCATCTTTTCCAAAAATCGTTTTTCTTGTTCCCAACTAACACTGATGAAGTTAATGATATAACAATGACTCTCAACAATAACTCTTCTCCTGGAGCTGATAACTTCAGTAAAACTTTTCTAAAATCAATTTCTCAGTTTATATCAAAACCTCTTTCTGTTGTAATAAATGCCTGTTTTGAAACTGGTTTCTTTCCAAGTGAGTTTAAGGTAGCTAACTTGATATGTATTTTTAAAACAGGGGATCCGAGCCTTCCTGAAAACTATCGCCCTATTAGTCTCTTGAGCAATCTATCAAAAATAATGGAAAAAATAAAAAAATTGAGACTCACAAATTATCTTGAAAAAATAAATTTAATAAGCCCAAATCAATTTGGTTTTCAATCGGGCAAGAGCACTCAAGATGCATTGAATACATTTTTAAAAATCATAACTCAAAATTTAAACAATAACTTAAAATCAATAGCTGTGTACCTCGATTTAGCTAAGGCTTTTGATACAATTCCACATAGAATACTTTTATATAAACTTGAGAAAATAGGTATACGGGGTCATTTAAAGATGTTCTGTAATTATCTGGAGGGCCGCGCACAAATTCTCAGCTTAAATGGTAAAACTAGTCTCAAATATCTTTCAAATTTTGGTTTGCCTCAGGGGACGGTGATCTCTCCTATCTTGTTCCTAATATATATTAATGATTTGCTCAAACTTGAAGTAAAAAATTGTAATCTAGTGTCCTTCGCAGATGATACTGCTTTGATTTTTTCTGATGTAGCTTGGGATGGGGCTTTCAGATTAGCGGAACAAGGGCTTCAGAAAGTCAGAGCTTGTTTTGACCAGCACATTCTCACACTAAACCACAAAAAAGTGTATTTATGACTTTCTCCGCCAATAAGAAAGGGCAACCTGTGGTTCCTGGGAATTTAGTGATACATAATAATCAGTGCAATAGTCCACATTGTCAATGTCCAGCTTTGCTAAAAGTAGAAAAATCAAAATACTTGGGAATAATTGTAGACCAACATTTAAGATGGGACCACCATATAGAGAATATGTGTCAGAAGCTAAAATACCTTGTTTATAAATTCCACAAAATAAATAAACTGAAGAATTTGAAAATTACCAAGCTGGTGTATTCTGCCTATGAGCAGTCGATACTCCAGTATGGTATCACCGCTTGGGCTGGTGCTCTTAATACCCATTTTAACAAGATCTTTCAAATTCAAAAACACATTTTGAGGGCGGCGCTGTGTAGACCTAGACTTTATCCAAGCAGTCTATTATTTCAGGAGCTTGATGTATTATCTCTAAGACAACTATATGTCAAGAATGTGATTAAATATATTAATGTAAACAAAGATAAGTTCATCCCTCGTGTAAATATTATATATAACTTTCGCAGTACATCTATAATCACTTACGAAGTTGCACGGACTGATTTAAACATTTGTAGGAGACAACTCTGGTACATATCTTCAAAATTGATAAACAAACTTCCTCATCATTACATTCATAAAAAACTAAGTCATAGTTCGAGAAATAAGTTGGAAAAGTGGATAGTGCTGAATGGTGATATTATAATTAACTATATTTTAAGCTGATTTCTATAAGCAATTATCAAATTTGATAGGGAAAAAAGAAAACAAAATTATTCAACTCGGATACAACCTTACCTCTAAACATTTGCTATTCATTTTCTTTTGCATTGTTATTGATTCTTGCTTCTTGATAGAATGAATTTATTTTATATTGTAGTGAACTCGCAGCTAGCGCACAAGTATTAACTTTGCTGGCTGCGCCAAGATTTTGAACATTGTAATGTATTTGTGAATATTATTTGGTAAAATAAATAAATATTATATTATTATAAAGATTTAGTAGCTATCTAATTATAATCGATCATGAAATTTCGATTATCGACAAAGTCTTAGTTCGGTAAATCCATTTGATTAGTCAGTAGGCTTATTTATGCCATACTGTGGAAGTCCCTATTTGTTCTTAGTGCGTATCAGTATAATAATTTTAGGTAAATGTGAAAGGTGACTGATAAATCCGGCTGTTTATTGTCTATTTCGATTAAAAAGCTACAAGCCATCTTAAAAGACCAGACAGTCACGCCTAAACTGAATTTCTCCTTCCCATCCATTCATCCTCTCCATCCTTTTTCAACTTCATACTGATCTTCCACACCATCGGCTAGCAGGTGTTGAGCTTGGCGACCTTGTCACCAGGATTCTACCACGAAATTCAAAGGGAAAGAGATTTGAAGATGGAGAGCGTGATAGCGAGAGAGAGAGAATGAGTGTATGTGAGAGGGGCGTGTGAGATGGTGGGAGTGAGAGAGAGGTGAAGCGATTTGTTATTCTGATGTGGATTGAACTTAGTTGTTCTAAAAAATAGAAAAAGTGAAAAATAGAGAGCGATTGATGGAAACCAGAATGATGGAGAGAGTAAAAGAATGCTAAGGATATTTTAGTATAGGATTAAAATGCAGTGGATCTTTACCGTTACTCAGGGGAGGAAATTCAGGTTCAGATTCTCTTTTTTACGCCTTTCTAAATGTCAATAAAATGTATTAGTGTAACTTGGTAGACACTTGCAGTAGTGTATTTTGATTCTGTTGATAAAATATCTCGTTCGTCCACCATTGTATAAGGTCAATTGATATTTTGATATTAAATCTATGAATGTTCTATACTCTTGACTATCTGAACTAATGAATAAACGCTGTGAAATAAAGGTTTTTCAAGTCATCAGTATAAATATTAGATACGTTTCCAATATTGATACTTTTACAAATAATTGTGATAATTATCCAAAATCAAAGAGCGGAATTCAGTGAAAATGGAAAACATGCTTCTTGGTAAAATTATTGATACATCCTTCATATAATATACCTCAATATTATAAATGTATGTATACTTGCATAAACAAGAAGACTTGACTATTCAAGGAGAATGCAAATATACGAATTTACATTTTATAGCATTTGGAATAGCTTCTATAATACTGTGACTGTTATCCATGAAAGATTGCAACAATAATCCCAACTCCAAGTCGGTTCTCTTGCATTAAAAATTGCTTGTTTTACTGCAGTCATTTCGAACTCAGCCTGAAAATTAAAAGGCTGTCAACACTGAAATATAAGATGTTATCGCGGTGTTGTGCATGCCGCTACCGAGATTATGACGAATGTGAGGTTGCTGAAAATTAAAGACCTGTCAGGTTGATCAATTACTCTCAATTGAGATGCGAATCATTCTTCTCCTCTTCCTTCATCTCTGTTATCCTTTCATCTCATATATTTATCTCAACAAAGTTCATTTTGAACCACAATGTTGGTAGATTGCACACAGGAAATGAAAACGAGTATAAATTAATTAGGCAGTATCAAGTAATTGAATTTTCTGATATTAAACTTGAAAATAAATATATTTTCTTCACTTTTGAACATATAATGCAACGATTTGTGTAAGAGATAATGATTATTTGTTCTTTTAACCAACCTATTTAGGCTATAAATTATTGTAGTTCCCAAATACACAAAAATGACTCTATTATTGGCAAGTGTTGATCACAACCTCTTAGAAAATTCTGTAGCTTTGTAAAATAATTATTTAAGATCCATATTAGTACCTGCCGGTATTTAATAATTATGAAACCTAAGCAATATAACTTTTGAGCATGATATTGTTTGAACTTTATTGAAATCATACCAAAAGGCTATTGCGGGATTTCCTAGTCTTTCTTGACTGTAAAAACCTGACCCACCCAATGGTTTAAATGAAATGTTTCCACTATTCATACGCTATTGTGTCTTTATGTCTCTTAGTGTTTGGTCCTCAGGCTAACGAAATTATCACTCAACAAAAATAATAAAATTTTATTAACGGAATCATATTTAAGTGTAATCCTTGAACCTTATTTAAAAACACAAAATTTACTTTTCAAAATTAAAATATATTTTTTAGCGTGCCGTAATTTACTAGTAGGACACTGGTATCCTTTCTTGAATGATAAAAAACGATTTTTCTTGTTGAATATGGTACAGTATTAGCAAATCATTAGTCAGTTGTAAGAGCATTCATCCTTTGCTTATTCATTTCAAGAGCAGTCTGATTCATAATTTGATTATTTTGGCAAAAAAATCAAAATTTCTGTAGATGACAAAGTTTATAGATTGGGTCATTTTCACTTGATATTTCTTGGCACTGTCTTTTCCATCATTATTCGATATATATAATATTATTTTCAACAATTCACAATTTGTAATAAACTTTACCAGGAAAAGCACAAACTATCTTATAAATAACACAAATTTTGTGAAGAGAAATAATCTGATTCATTGTTCTGTTGCATGGGATATCCCATAAATTTTTCAACCCCAAAAGAGCTTTCTTTCGTGGAATGTGGCGATAAAAATAATTTTGAGTGTTTCTGTGAGTGAAGGAACTACTTGAAATGAAGGAAGGGTTGTTTCACGGTGTTCTCTATCTAATCTCTTGAGGCATCTTTCTGCTGTGTGGCGACACGGAATCAGCAGTCGGACCGTGGGAACTGAAGAAATGAAGTAAAAAGAAAAAGAAGAAGAAGAAAAGGAAGGAACTAAAACGGATGAAGTGCACTGCATGCGGTGCTATTGGCCATAATCCGCCGGATGAGAGAGAGGTCTCTCTTAATTCAGAGGGCAGAGGCCTCCCTGCTTGAATTCGGATGCGTGAGCGGCCCCACTCAAGTTCCACATCGCCTCGCTTCGCTGTGCCTGCTGCCTCACGCAACCATAATCGCACTAAAAATCTGACAAAAAACTGTCTAAACGTCTGAACGGATATCCCCATTTCACTCTAACCCATTAAACAAACATTCCATACGATACACAATGTTTTAGATGTTGTCTCTCCAAATAATCAATTATTAAGTGTAGTTAAAAACATTACTCATTTATTCTTCGTTAATTGATTATTTACTATTTTTATTATTGTTAAATAGATTAATCGTTTTTTCTTCCCGATGATGTCCACAAGGTCAGAAACTTGTGCGTGATAATAAGGTGGATGGCCTACAGTCCTGGATATCTATAAAATAAAATTCAAATAAACCAACTCACTTCACATAAAGGATTTATTAGCAATGGGACGTTATTTATACAAGAATCTGTTCTTATTACTGCACTCAAATAATTATTATTGATTCTCTTAATGATGATAATGAAGTCAATGATGGTGGGCCTACAGTTTTCCGATCAACTGGGTAAGTGATAATGAAACAGACAACGTTATGCTACAGCTGCCAGTCACCCTTCCAAGCGCAGTCCCGAGTAATTGTGACTGAACATCGCTATCGCTCTGTCATGAGCGAGCGGCCAATCAGCTCCTATATTAGAATGAACAGTGGAAATTACAGTTTAAAAAACATAATATTGATAACGATACCTGTATTGAGTAGAAGCAAGGATGTAGGCATAGTGCTAATATGTAATCTGGATAAGCGGCTAAGTTATTCAGCAGTGAAGAATTAATAAGTTAAAAATAATTTTTGTTACGAATTTTCTCATACGTATATGGGTGATAAACCTTGCAACAATAATTGATAAATAAACATCACTTGTTAGGTATCTTTTATTTTGTGTTTGAGAATATAATAGAATGTTATTAAATTTAAAATATAGTGAAAGTGTTGGAGTATAGTAGAATAAGATATTATGTTAATAATTCGATTATTGATAAATCCGACTCATTCATGAAGCTATGCGAATAAACGATCAATTCGATCTAAATCAGATCTTCACTAAGTTTAAAATTTCTCATTCAAACTTAATGTTCTGTCAAAAATGAATTACATGTAAAGAGTGCGAATGAATTATGTCTTTTTTCTTGATCAATATGTTCATGTGTATGAGTCGAAGAAAATCTCAGGCATCTTGGAACTTTTTCTAGCAATTTAGAACTAGAAGTAATTTATCTTTGTCTGAGATTTCCAGATAGCAGTAGACACGGAAGTTTTGAAGCACCGTTGATTAGAGAGTGTTGCAATATAGTGCTTTTCTCATACTCTACCCACACTTCTCCAATGAGTTATGAAGAGAAATACAGGATGATGATGAGAAGGAGGTTGGAGAAGATGAGGAGAAGGAGGAGGAGGAGGATAGGGGCAGTGAGGTTTTTCTTCAGACTGCGGCTAAATTGACAGCTCTTATAATTGCGATCCTGGTCATGATGATCTCGAACTTGGGTCGGTTCTTGATATTTGATTTGGTGCACCTACTGCTATTACATTTCAAACGTCAAACAAGCATGATAAATTAACAAATTCTTAATATTGAAATAGGAAACACCAGCTCGCCAAGCTCATTATTTATAAAGTTATAAAAATTGGTACATTCTTGAACTTATTGAGTATTTGAATAACTCATAGAGATTGCGCTGTAGATTAATCAGTTGAATAGTATTTATTTGCACAATAAATTGCATAAATGTTTAAAGCTAGAACAAACTAGTGAACGAGTAAATGATAGGCTGTCTACAAAAAATAGAGAATGGGGTGCCAGCTCTTTTTCAAAAACTAAGTTTATTAAAATCTTTTTTAGATCGTCAATTTCGTTGAAGCTGCAATCCTGCGAGTAAATTAGTTCTATTGAAATTATTTATTGGGATATTATAGTTGAATTACAATCATTATAGTTCTAGTTGCAGTCAGTATAGATTAATATCAGTTATTAATACAAATTATTGATAATAATTATGATCAAATTGTAGTTATTTTATCATCATCCTCATCATCCAACTCATCACTAACACATAGGTCTGAACCCTATGTGGGCTTCATCCCCCAAAAAAGTTTAATATTGGATTTACATTTACTCACTATTACTATTTTATCAAAAAATTTGAATCTATAATAATTAATGGTTGAAATTAGAAATAGAAATTTCCACCAATGTTGAACAACCCTAAAAATTTCAAAGGACCAGAAAATGGGAGGAAAGGATTATTTGATAATCAAATATCCAGGGGAACTCAATAAGTGCGGTGGAATGTGTGACCAAGCAAACACGTTGGGGATTATCCTGAGAGTAGAAAACGGGAGACCGTACGAGTTGGCAATACGGGAACCCTTTTAATCGGCTACAGAAACTTCATGCAGCTATTTTGCATTGCAGAAATAACAATAAAAGTCTGATGAGTGTCATGCTTCACTGCCCTCTCTTCACACTCCTCCCCCTCTCTTCATCACTCTTTACTTCCTCTTCCGCACCGTCTATTAGATGCCTCATTTGGCGATGTCGTTTGCAAAAGTAGTCGACTCCCCTTTGCTAAGCACATAAGACTGAACTTGAGCATTCCGACCATCCGGATTAGTAGGGCCTTGCATACCATTAACGTTGCTGTCCTCATTGCAAGTGCTGATTCCAAGAGAACTGAAACGAAATCACTCATTCCTTGTGGTTGAAAATCAATGTCAAGGCTTGTATCCAAACGGAGACGCTTATTGCGATGCTGAACTCTTTTGGACCAATCGAGAGTTCTACACTCTCGATTGATCTATGAAAGCTCTCTACCACAGTAAGTTTGGACGAACGTTGAACTGAGCGGGAACTGCTAGCTGATTGGGTAGACATTTGGAATGTACAGTCAATCTAGTTTGACATTAGTGATGTTGAAAGATAGACTGTAGACTATGTATAGTCTATGTTCTATTTCTAGTCTAGAACCTGGAAATAAATTATGACACAATGTAGATGCAAAGTGTAGCTTTTCCGTTAGAGCATAGAAGCATAGACATAGAGCATAGCTGCGAAATCAAGCACATGCTGTGGAATTGCGTAGTACAGAGTAGATGAGAGGGCGATAAGCGCTGATTAAGTGGGTATGAGTATAGGCTCGAATATATCATCTTGGATCTATCATCTAGCAGTGAGAGGGGCGAATTCAGAATTTTTTTTGTATATCATTTGAGAAAACATTTTGGGTATATCACCTAAAAAAGGTTTTCATTTACATAAAATATACAAATAAAGCTTATTTTATAGTTTCGGTTGAAAATTTCGGGGGTGGTACATCTCCGTAGTCACCCACCCCCTGGATTCGACCCTGAGCAGCGAAGCGTAACAGTGCAAGCATCTTTAAGATCTTCCTTATATATAAATCACTCTCAGTACAATAAACAATTAACAGTATGGCTAAACATCTCTTCTTGTGTATGTGTGTGTGTGTCAAGTAAAGCCACAAAATTATCGCAAGTGGATTGATTGAAACCGGTCTGCTCTGATAAAACTTGGAATAGACAAAATCTCATTTGTGTTTAATTTTATTATGAAATTCTTCAAAATCGATTGATAATCATTTGTAATCCGTGACAACAGTGTATGCATCGACGGTGTCAACTGATAAGAGTATCATTAGATGTATAATACTTCAAAAATAACCAACATAAAAATTATCATAAGTTTATATCAACTCATAGAGATATTGGGGGAAATGACTATCCCCAAAGAAAACTAAAATTGCAACTTCATGCGTTTCTATTTTCACGAATTCAAAAATATCAATCTTTTCCTCACAGTCGTAACGCCCCAGAAAATATGCTCTATGCAAATAACGTTTTCGCCGATGAAGTTTTAAAAATAGCGTCAGGCAACAAGTTGCATTGGACTGCGCTGCAGGGGAGCTGCCAGGCTGCCACGAATAGAGAGAGAGAGCCCACTAGCCGCATCCAGTTAGGCTGCTACAAGCTATGCAAGCGACCGGTTTCTTTGCGCTGCGCGTTTTCAAACGCTTTCCGTTGAACTCTCGTCTGTTATTTCTCAGTCATAACTCTTCGTAAACCAAAGGCGTGCTCAATTTTAGCCAATTAATTGAGCATCTCGCTAAGTGGAGGCGGTTCTCCCTCCTCCTCTTTTGCTCCATTCTTCTTCTTCTATTTTTTATTAATCCTCTGCGCTTTTTCATCTCCTGTGAACCGAACAAATCGCCTCCAATATCTCAGCAGCTGAATTATTCAATTACACATCAGACCTCTCAATCACAATGCTACGTCACTGATTGAATAGCAATAGGACTTGAAAAGTAGATAGATAGACTCTTCTTATCCCTTCTCTTCTTCTTCCTCAAGCAAGTTTTTACAAAATATCAACTACATATTGGTTGGTTAGATATATTAAACTTCGAGTTCAATCAAATTTCATAGCATTCGTAGCTCAACAATAGAAAATTAAAACTGAAGTGGCTTTACAAACTTCTACACTTTAGAATTGCTCATTCATGTTCAGATAATTCAACGACCATCCCATTGATTGAGATGGTGATTCATCATGAATTTTAGCACTGAAGTGGGCTTAATATTGAACTCATTGTTCGATACTCACACGTTTATTGATGTATTCAAGGGTTATTACTTGTCCATGGCCTTGGTTTACCATAATAGCATGGAAGATTATTATATTGTACGCTCCATGGATTGACTTAACTGTAATTTTTAACAAATTGCCAGTCATTTTGAGTCCATTTCAATCTTTTAGGAAATATGCTTTTTGCCCTTAATAGTATTTGAGCTAGATTTTCACTAAGTAACTGATCTCCAGCAGTAGACTGTAAAGGCTTTCAAAATGTTACATACTATTCATTAATGTTAGACAAAGAGAGTAATAGTCTGGTTATTCAGAATATTCTTAATTATTTTATGTAGTCCAATTTATTAGAATCCCATATACATGATTCTGATGAGTACGCATCCTGTTTTTATTATTTTTTTTGTTATTAGTTATTCATTTTCAAAATCATTGTGAAGTGGTAATCTTGCTTTAATGGAAATTGTATTAAAAATGATGTGATGCTAATTTGAGTTTGAGTGTACTATTGAAATATGAACATGACCTCTCTTCCCTGATGCAGTAATTATTTTTTGCCACCTTAGGGTTCTAGGCCAGGAACCATGATTCATGGAGGAGCCATTATAGTTCATGTTATTATGATTTTTCAAGAAAAATGAAATCTGAGATTATCAATATAAGAAAAAAGTAGATATAAAAGAGTGCTTCTGTCTGAACCTCTCCTGTTCATTCAAATGAATTGGAGCCCGTTTCTAATGTTTTTAGTTATGTGCATGAAAGGGGGAGCTTGATGACAGAGTAAACATTGCTGTTGCCATTTCAAGGTTATGTTTGTTACTATAATACAAGCTGTGATGGCCTGGCTGGTGGATGGGCGGAGGGCGCTAAGTATCATGGGTGGGGTGGTTTATTATGCAGGGGTTGTTATTGTTACTCACAGAACAGTAAAGGGGTGTTATCATTAACATGCAAACACGAACCAGCATACCGAATACCAGCCTGCATTCCATAACGTAGGCTTTAAAAACACCGGGATTCTTCTTTATTAGCTCACCTACAAAATTAGTCCCCTGACATGGCTCTCTAGTAATTTTCTCTTTTTTTACATTTTCTCACTTGCTTATTGTGCAGCACCGAACTCCGGAGGAGCCATTCAAATGTAGCAGTTTTATTGATAGAATTCTATTGATATAATATGATGGCTATTTGAGTTTAACTTTATATTTAATCCATTCCTTAAAAACTTAATAATTTTAAGATTATCTGTCTAAGACCAAGAGCCACCAACTGATTTGTGGTTTGATCCTCAGTTCCTCAGTATTCAGATTCAGGGAAGACAAATACATTGTATTATTTGTCTTCCCTGAATCTTCCTTTTATTTTTTAACTTGTTAATGCTATAACTATAAATACAATGCTAGTCTTGTATTGTTATCTATATATTTTTTTATTTGTCATTGTATGATTGAGTCTATGAGAGGTACTATCCTTTCAACTTTCAATAGATGATTGCAATGACTTGCAATTCTTGAAATAAAAAATCTGACAACCCTCATAACGCTCGATGACTCCAGAGATGTAGAAAGTTAACATAAATTATAATGAAAAATGCCTATTCCTGTAAGGCGAACCAATGATTTCATGTTTATGGTGACATTAAGTTGAGTAGAGCCAGTTTCGCTTGAGAATAATGAAGTAGAATTGGCGGCATTTTCATTGATTGAAAGAGCACAGAAAGAAAAACCACCAAGCTTGTTTTGAACAATGGAATTAAACCTCTGCTATTTATGACATTGATATAATATTTGTTTGGATTCATTCAAAGTTGTATTTTGTTAGCTTTTGAATTTTCCCATTAGAATGATTAGAAAATTCTTTGTTCGAATTTATTTGTTTTTGAAATTTATAAGCCTTTCAATTATTGCATGTGGTCTTAAGTTTGTCAGCAGGCAGTCATTTCACTCTCATTTTGATTACTGTTGGTTTGATGGAGAGAGAGATTGGGCTCGTAGTTCGATTCTCATATCAGCTACTTTTTACTATTATATAACACCCACCTCTCCTTATAATATTTTTGAAATCAAATTTGCAGATGACTTCTTATAGCCACTGATTATTAGTCATGTGCTGAATTCATAAAGAGAAACTCTTTTCCAACACTGAAATTGCCTCAGGCGTCTACTCATCAATTGGGCCGAATCATCTGTACACCCATTTAATGATTTATTGGAATATATTAATGAACAAATCAGTTCAAATTACTATTCGAAATTGTGCGCGCTCAGTAAGATCAAACTGATATGCTGTAATAATCACGTCTCTGATGAATTGCTGAAAAAGCAGGGAGAAATAGGCTGATAATGATAGCATGACTGAATTCCACCTGTAATCGAAAATAATAATTGCTTCTTCCTTGTCACGTTTGGTTCGGCTATTCGGCTACTATTCTTTCGATATCATTCTATCTCTTGCTTTCTCTGTCTAAAATGTTGGTGGCTGAAACCATCGACCATCTCGGAATGAGCTCTTCTTTGTTAGTTTCAGTAGCTACCGATACAGATTCATTTCGTGTCTAACACGCTGTGACGAAATGAGTGCTCGTCCTGAGAGGATCAGGGTTCCGAGAGATGCCAAGAACGAGAACAAATGTCGAATGTAATGGAAGAATGAAGAATGAAAGAGGATATTGACCGCGATCGCCGACGGAAAAACACTCCGCGTGGAAACACTTCGTCGTGTTGGAGGTATGAAGAATGTATCCTTGAATCGTGACATTCTACATGTTCTGTACCTTTTTCAAGATATGAAGAAATCCTGAATACGTGTGAGACATTCTAATAGTGTGAATGGCTTGAAAATTGAGAGTAAAGGTGAGTGAGGAATATTTAGTGGAAAGTCCGTCTTTTACCGATCTGACTTGATCGAATTTGCAGTAGCCAATATCTACTAATAGTACTTATTCTAACGTGAAATAGTGGACGACCTTAATTCGATAATCCAGAAGATGAGAATATTAAGAGATAAAATGGTAAAATTTCCATGTGTTCAATTTTTTTTTGTCTATTGAGCATTCTGTTCTTTTTAAGAAAAATAATAGAATAATTAACAAGAATATGTTGGAATAGAATAATAGTAAATGTCTAAAGGAAATATCTATTTAGAGCTTATATTCTAATATTCGAAATTGAACTGGTGTTTGAATTAGAAAGGGATTAGATAATGAAGAATTTATTTGAATAATGAAGAGTGAAGGATAAAGATTTTGAAGAATAAAGAACAAAAATGGAAAGTACAAAGTTCCATGTTGAAAGTCATCTCGACGCAAGTCTGAACGAATACAACAATATAAGCTGTTATGAATGCTAATCAATTTTGGTTTGAGAGCTGAATAAATTTTTTGTAAGTTTCGTTTCGCAGAAGTGTAAATTGAGCTATGAATAAGATACTGAAGAAAGTAAATTTGCGGGAAGTTCCATAGCTCTCTTTTTTTCCAAAATCTGTGAAACACTGCTTCTCATTTTCCATTATCTTAGACTAGATTATTTGGAGAGTGCTCAAACACAGTTTCCATTTAACTACTTAGTAAACTCACTGTAGAGTCCTTTTTTAAATAAACCTAAGAGTTTTCCTTTCAACAGCCTTTCGCTGTCTGATAGCTTAAAAGCTCATGGTCTCCCATCATCATGTATATTGGAAATAAACTTTACAAGTTCAGCTTCTCTCGAACAACGACCTTCCTCTACTATTATGGAAGCTGTGAAAAGTCGTATTTGGCGTACAAAATCGCCCATTAATCTAATCGCTTAAACTAAATTGTACATTCTAAACAAGCTATCCACTGAAATTGGCACCATAATCCGCAATAATCTATGTTGCCTGAAACTAGATAGGTACCGTTTTCCACATTTCATGACGCTGAACTAAGCTTATACCCTTCGAAGTTATTACAAATGAACAAATTTCGTTCAGCACGGATATCACAGTTCGAAAATCACAGCTTTTATAAACGAATCCCCTGGAGTGATACAAAATTGTAAGGTTGAATTTCAGCCTGAAGCCGTGTTGTAGAGAGGCGTTAGTTGGTTTAGTGGTAGCGAAAACCGATTTGGTTTCCAGCTCAGTGTTGAATCTTACTGATAATGACCTTCTACGTCGGTACTTGTCAATAAAGGACACGTATACTTGCCGCTTATCGTCCTATTGGATCGCATAACAAAAGTATATGGAGCGGAACGTTTTCCATTCAGCTCTCTACTAAACAACAACGCTGTTCAAAAATTTCGGAGATGAAAGAGCTGTCTATTATAAAAGAAAAGAGAGACTACGTCCGATTACCATGGTGGAACGATACATGGGTGTGCTCATGCGGAGAACGAAAACTGGCTACGTTAGCGCATGACGTCACTCAGGATGCACCGCGCGCCAGTCACAACACCCCAGTATGGAGAAATGTCTATTAAACTGATTTAATTTATAGCTGATGTTTATTAAACTGATTGATATTTACGAAATCGATAAATGTAATAATTATTGTATGAATAAAGGCGAAATTTCCTGCATATGGTATCCAAAAATCGGTAATTGCTACTGGTTTCAACCCGTCAATGGGTAATAATAATGACAATGGGGTCATCATCAGGCATTATTATTATTATTATTGTTACAGTATTATTAGTATTATTATTATTATTATGAGTATTATTATCATCATCATCATCATCATCATTATTATTATTATTATTATTATTATCATCATAACTATTATTATTATTATCATTATTATCATTATTATCGGCTTATATGTCTATTATATTATTATTGTTATTATCATTATTATTATTATTATTATCATTATAAGCTTATGTCTATTATATTATTTTTATTATTTTTCTATTATTATTATGATTATTAAATTTAGTCTATTATATTATTATTATTAGCTTATTGAGTTATTATCATCATCATCATAATTATTATCATTATTCTTATTATTATTAATAATATTATTTATATTTGTCTATTATATTATTATAATTGTATTTTTGTTAGTCTATTAATATCATTATTATTATTATTATCATCATTATTGTTAGCTTATAAGTCTATTATATTATTTTTATTATTCGTCTATTATTATTATTATTATGATTATTAAAATTAGTTTATTATATTATTATTTTTAGCTTATCAGTCTATTATCATCATCATCATAATTATCATTATTATTATTAGTGTATTATTATTTGTCTATTATATTATTATAATTGTATTTTTATTAGTTTATTATTATTACTATTATTATTAGCCAGTTAAATAATTTATTATTTTTTGACTTGAGACTTGAAAATTCGCGCACAGATTTTGCAATTGAGATGAGTTAATACTTTATTTGCAAATGTTGACAGTAAATTGGAAATTGTAGTTCATGCAATTATTGTATTGTCTGCTTTTAAAAGCCACGAGTGAGATCTAAGTTGGGACACGAGCAAAGCGAGTCATTCCTTTACTCAGACTCATTTCATGGAATGATAGAGCTGTTAGTTTTTAAAATTCCTAAATTAGTTTAAGTTGAAACATCCCATCATATCACGGTAAATGAGGATACGAATCCGAGCGTCTGGCGATTTGCTTCCAGACTGACGTCACTGCCTGGGCAATGGCCCCGCCCCCATGCGTACGAGCACACCCATGTATCATTCCACCATGTCCGATTACATTCTTTTATAGCAAGTAAAAATATGTAATATTCCCTCTAGATGAAGATAGTAGTGAAACTAGCGGGTCCATGTCGTTAAAACACGACCTTCTCTTCATGACTTGATTACCAACTTTACGCATGTGTTGACTTCTTCGTTTAGAACGAAAAAAAATGAATAAAGTCTTAAATAATAATTCACTTAGATTGAATTAGTCCGATCTCACGAGTCAAATATGTAAGAAAGTAAAAACCTATTTATCAAATAATTATAACTAAAGATAACAACAATCATGAATTCATTTGATAATAGTATTTTATTTCTTTAAATAGGGGTCGGATTATGACCATCTCATCACAGCTTCCTCACCAGCTGTATATTATGTTTACAACTTCATTAAACTAAAAAACTAAAAAATACAGACGAAAATAATCACTCATTTTAACTGAATAATGATAGTTTCAGATAATAATCATAAATCGATTTTCTGATAATAATTTTGTAGATTATTTGTATAAATAATTGAAGCAATTGCGAGTTAGGTTAGGTTAGGTCATACGAAAGATGTATCATGTTATTGATAGATTTATACTAAAGTACCTTGTTAGCCTGGCTTATTCGAATTATGTCATAATAAAGATGGTTTACATGGTAAACGCCATTTTTCAAAAAAAAACCTTAAGAATCTTTAGAATTCTAAGGGATTTTCAACAAATTTGATTCTAATAGGCTACTTATTAATTTTATACATCGCTGTATAGCTGTATTTATATCTGTATTGTGTAGCTTCAACCTTTTATGTGCTGCCGTATTACGTATAAGTGGAATAGTATTTTATGGTTCTAAATCTTTGAATGTATTGAACTCGAGAAGAAAGAGAATGTAAGTAATGAAAAACGACTAAAAGATTATCCAAGCCAGTCATCAGGTCATGCCAAAGCTACCACAAGACAATCAAACTCATTTGAAACCTCTAGTTTTTTGTCCTGTTAAGCACTGATATTATCAGATAGATTTGAGATCCGGTCATTGGTGTGTGGGTTGGAATCAGTTCACAGAATGATCGAGTGGGCGGATAGGAAGGAAATAGCTGAACAGCCGTCCAACAGCCTTCTAATAAGTTGATTATACTAAGTTGATAATAATAAAATGAGCAGTAGCATCATGAGGTAACCAACTATCCTCTATTCTCATAATGATTGCTTGTGCTTCTATCAGGTAACTCCTTGAAAAAGAAAAAAGAGCTTCAGAAGTGATATCATGCAACAGAGAGAGATTGAAGAGAGAGAGAGAGAGAGAGAATGAGAGAGAGAGAGAGAGAGAGAGAGAGAGATTGAGTGAGAGTGGAAGAGAGTGAGTAGGTGAGAAGTGATCTTGTGTTTTAAAGCACTGGTACTCTCAAAACCTTTCACTTCCTATCACCAATGACAGAATGGTACAATTTCCATCATCAGATACAACAAAAACAACACCATGACACCACTCCAAATGCAACATAAACAACTTTTTTAAATAAATGGACCGGAAACTATTACAGAAGAGCGTCAAAAATCCGGACTTTCTTTCAGTGTGCTGAGTTCATTCAGCGTCTGCACAATCTGAATAGCTATTTGGTGCTATATACATTATTGAATACAGTATGGTACAGATAGATAGATAGATGTCTTTTTATTTGCACTTTATAAACATAAGTGCTGTGAGCGAAGTTGCGGCCTTACGGCCCCCTCTACCACTTAACCCACCAAAGAGCTGACCAACCACCACAGAGCCAACGTTTAGAACAGAGCCACAGACTTCGTTTAGATTAGAACTTCAAAAGTAAAGTAAAACAACTGAAATCACTTGAAAGTCTGGCAATTAGCTAAGCCAAGAGCGGTTCCATGGGGGAGAATTTACTGGTGAATGGATAGGTAGGAGGAGGGTAGGGAGGTGATCTCGCAAAAAAGGTCGTCATAATCACCATTTGAGAAAAGCCCCAAAATCTCCTGCTGGAACTGTCCTCAAGGTAAACCGATAGGTCCTGAACCCAATCGATCTAGATCTATATTAACACTACTAAATTAACTAGTAATTACTTTATAATTACAGTCTACTTGTGTTTCCCGCTTTTAATATTTTTTTTTTAAACACTCGAAGTGTAGTAATGCACTTTAATAGTAACAAGATTAAGATGCAGCTGTCAATTAGAAGGCAAGATAACGCAATTAAGAAGCGTCGAGAGCCGAAGATTAAAGCAGTAGTAGAGAAAGAGTTAAATGCACAAAAAACCAAGCCGGATTTCGCAGTGTGTGGAAGCCGTGGACAGGGTAGGGGAAAAAGGAGAGGAAAAGAAGGGGATAAGAATTGGACAGCTGCCAAAAGAACGACATCCTCTGGAATGCGAGAAGGAATAAGAAAGGAAGAGTGTGCTCGGGCGTCGAACCCCGCACCATCTGATTCACGGACGACTCGACGTCTCCACAGAAAGAAGACGAACAGCCCCGCTTATTGCCACACACAAGTGCCCACTCTTAATTTGCATTGTCTCCCGTTTTTCTCTGTGTTCGCTCCCAAAAATAACGAACCAAGAAACAAGAAAAAGAGAGGAACGAAGAACGAAAACAATACGACAACAAGCCACTTTCCAGATACAACAAGCGCATGGACACACCATTTTTACAGCTTCTATCGATTCTTTCTCACAAAACGCTGTTGAATGAAAAGGTAATAATGTTGATTTGCTGTTTGATAAAGCTGTTAGATGAGAATGGAAAATGTGCTCGATGATTAATTATTCTTGAAATACTCGGAAATGTACCAACAATGGAACCGTAGTATTTACTGATGATATTTTAATACCTTCAATTTTCCAAATGTTTTAGGTTGAACAATCATACTCTTTCCATGTTTTTCCATACTTTTATATGCTCTTCGGGATCATATCTTCTTCTATAAATAAATATCTCCATAAAGTCAAAATCAAAGGCCAACAGAGAGGATTTGAAACCAACAAAAATGTGCTTCAATCATTGCGGTCGAATTTCCTCTACCACTTGTAAAAGTATAGTGATGCTAAAAGACAACAACATGGATTAGAAAGAGATTTCCCACATGTATACATGCGATGTGGGTGAGAAAACTATCCATCTTTTGTAGAGCACAAAAGTAATACATTCCAAGAGCTCTCTTTGAAGAAATGTCTGTCATTTTGGAATTTCGATAAGCACTTGAACTTGATCGAAGCTTTTGGAAAATAAACGAATTAGTTTCATTCCTCATATATTTTCATATTATTGTAGTGAAATACAATAGGTATACTATAGATACCTATGATGTATAGGTGTATACTATAGTGAATAAGATTAAAGGAGGTGGTAGTAGTAAAATTATTAGAAAGAATTACTACTATAGTAGGCAGTTGTGATGGTGTTTAGTTCAAACGCTTGTCTCTGATAAGACTGAGTGCTACTCTTGCGGTCAGGAGTTCGATTCTCATTCCGCCTTTGATATTTTGTGTGATCATTAACCTCATTATTATCTACGCACATACCTCAGACTAATGTAGATATCATCAGAAAAAATATATCTGTAGTAGAAGCATTGCTGATGTATGATTAATAAAACTATGAGGAAGAGTAAGAAAAAATTGGAACTTTTTTAGCTACCTGAAGTTTGTAGTTCCGGCAACTAGCCTCTAGAAATTAAGCACTGCGTACTAACGAATAGAGTCCTGTAAACAGATTCCAGGTACTAAAATCGTCATTAATAATAGATAATAGGCGTTAATGCCAATAAACGAGAATCACAGTCTCACTGATGATGATTACACAAAATTAGATCAGAGTGGTGATCATCAAACTACAATGGGGAGTTGTGTGCTTGGATAACATTTATGGTGGCAACTCGTATAATACTGGCCAACTGATGCATGTTACATATTTAGATGTATTAGAGCGATAACGGTGTCATTGTTAGCCAAGAGAGAGTTGGCCCGACTCTTAATGATGATTGAGTGCTGTACATTATAATTTAATAATCTTGCGGCTTTAGTGTTGATTGGGCGAGCTGTCGCTATGTGCTAACTGCTAAATATAGGTATAAATAGATGTTTATGTCTGTTATATGGAGGTGTACATAGGTATATTGATGTATGCCATGTGAAGGTATGTAGGGTAGTGGAGGATGGGGTCGTTCGGGTCACCCATACGCTGAACACTGCCGTCTAATCACGACAATAAATGGGCCGATGAAATGATATTATAGTCCTCTATGCATATGCTCACCCAGTACCCACCCAGTCTTATGCCGTTATTGCTTTACTGCATGCCATGTCTACATATAAACAATAGTGATCTGTAAATTGTGAAACAAATATAGGTATTAATAAAAGAATAAGGTGTAAAGGAGGTAAATAAGATTTAAAATAAAATTTGTAGAATAAATATGAATATCTATAATATTAATTTAAAAAAAAAAAAGGGTGAATCAAGTTATAACTAAGAAGATATCTCACATTTCTTGCACAAAAAGCTATAAACTTCATATTCATGTTGTTTGAAATCGAATAAAATATGAAAAATCAAATCAATATATATATTTGAAATCTATACTCACTACTTGACACTTGACAAAATGTTTCTGTTTCATCAGTTTGTTCAGTGGGAATGTTTTGAATATTCTCATTCATTAAGATATGTAGCCACTTAATTGGCTATTACCATAATCACTTAGTTGTGGATGTCCAAAATTTGAATAATTCGATAGGAATAGATCATTTCCAAATAGAAGACGTATAGAGTGCATTCAAGATAGGGTAGTCCAGTTTCTTTAATCATCGCTCTGATTAACTATTTGGGAAACTGGTTCCACCCACCTTGAAGCCCCTCGGGTAAAAGTCATACCAATTAACTGTTGATAACTATTAATTATGTATCAGTATCGACAACAAAGATGCATGCATATTCAAATTCTAATTTGGACAACGAATCTTAATGAATGGGACAAACGTTTCTTGTTCAAATCTATTACTATAACTGGAAATACACTATGCCTCTTTGAAGATTCCAGTCTGATCTCTATCCAAATCAACTATTCAGTACACAGAGTGTCCCGTAGAAACTTGGCGCACACCATTTTTTATGAACATTTTTTTTTTGGAGGATGAAGCCCACATAGGTCTAATACCTGTGCGTGGGTAATGTATTGGATGATGGTGGTTGATGAGTTGAACCTACAGTTTTAGGTGGGTTCCGAACCACCGGGAAGTGATTTTACAGCAGAGAACAGTCTTTTTTTGCTGGCCAATTCAATCGGTCACCCTTACGAAGAGCGCCCAGGAGTTTCGTAGCTATAACTGCTACGGCACTCGGCTATCACTCATGTCAAGACAAACAAAATATGTCACGAAGGGGATGTTTATTTTCTATTCGCTTTACTGTTATATTTTGTATTTTTCTAATATCTATTGTTTAATGTATTATAATACATATTTGATATCTATACCTATTTGAGTCCAGATATTTCATTTATATTTTGTATGGTTTCTTCGAGTTATTTAACTTACAATACAGAAATAGTGCCATTTGCAAAATCCCAAATGTACTTTTCAAAAATTGGGCAAATAAAATCTACTTGAATGATGAAATTGATAAAAATTTACTCGAAAACAGTTGATTTCAACTGATAACAATTTTTTCAAATGTTAATTTATCTCAATAGTGAAAATCTTGATCATCCAGCCATTTTTGAGTTGCAGAGATATGGCAAGAAACTTCTAAATTTTTGGCCAGTTTCTACTTTTCAATGAATTGCGAAGATGCAACCGGCTTAAGAACAATTTTTTTCACAAATTTTGACTAAGCTTCATTGCTAAAAAGTTGTAGGTTAGTTCACAAGAGAAATTAGTTTCACTGGAAAAAATAACTTGTAATATTTGTCTCGTTTAGATTATTAAAAATATAAGTCATGAATTAGAAGTGAGGGTTGAAGCTTTTACCAATTCCAACTTCTATTATAAATTCACAATTAACAATTACTATAAATTTTATATTGTGTTTCTTTTTGGATCCCCACTGAACTAGAATATTGGAGAAGCATTCACATAAAATAGAGGTGCATGGATTTATGATTGCATTGTGACCAGTAACGACGTACGTCAATATATACCGTAGTATAGTTCAACAGTTCATCAATAGCATAGGTATGAAGATTTATATAGCAGAAGCAATTTTTAGGTATAGGAATACAACCACTAAATTGACAGTATTCCTCCAATATTTCATGCCCAATCATGCCCGTTTTCCGCTCTTCAAAATGTTTAGAAGCAATGAACCAAAAATAAGAAAATCCTTTGAAGAGCATAACGTAATTTATTCTTGTTAAATATACTATTCTGTCCGGGTATCAGTTCAGGGCAATTCAGTACATATAACATTCATTGCCTTGTAAACGAAGCATGAAAAAATAAATAGCAACAAGCTTAAGAAGCTGAACAAGCTATTTTATTAACTTTTAAACAAGTAAAGATGGTAAATCACATTTTGATGTGTTCCCAAATTGCAGAAGTAGTAATATTAGAAAAGAATAAATTCAATTTTTTTTTAATTTTCTGTTTCTTCAACATAAAATTTTTGTTTTGTTTTGAAACATGTTATATTTCGTTTGCTTCAACTTCGCCCACAGCACTTTTGTATTACAGAGTGCAAAAATACAGTTATCCATCTATTTTATATAATCCTCAAGTAGAAAATTTCGTAGTTAACAATTTTTCCAGTCAAAGCAATGATATAAAATAGATTCTTCACAAATAGGCTTGAACTTCCTACTAGTAGAAATGAAATACTGCTAATTCTTTCATGGTTTTGTGTTTGTAATATATGATCGGATATTAAATAGTGAATTGCTGACAAATATTATAATATTCGAATATGCACGTTATTTTTTGATATCCGTTAATTTGCGAAGTGCCAACTTCAGCTTTGGTAGTTCTTTCTGATGTTGACAATATTCCAGCTAGGAAGGGCATCAACAAAACCATTTATAGTTTGTCAACTCATTCTTGGCAGTTGTACGAATTTATGTCGGCTAATAGCTATTGCTGTAAGATGTTCTCACTTACTTCATCAGATAAAAAATGATTAGCTCTTAGTGCAGCCGCTTAGAACGCTGTGAACTCTACCTACTGTTTTATAGAGACAAAACAAATGTGATCCTTGTCTGTGCACTACCAAGAATGGGTTGACCCATTACTATTCAGCTCCTTTATTCTATTTTTCACGTTTGATATCATTTCTAACCGCAATCTTTGGAAATTTTACTTGCAATATTTCAAAATATCTCTTTTTTGTGGTTGATCTAGTTCTAGTTTTGAAGTTTTGTCTGTTGTTCTGGAATCCTCTGTGATATGTTGCTCTTTTAATTTTTCTGTCTGGTCTCTTACTTCTATATTATTTTACTATTTCTATTGCATACTATCTCTGATTAAGTAATTATTCTATCTTTCTTTCTGCATAGTATTTTCTCCGTTTATGAACACTGTAGTTGGAATGAGTACGGTATCTTATAGACTGGTTTATTCAGGAATAGCAGCTATTCTGTGTAGTAATTGAAGGCAGACAATCATTAGTGCCGCTTACATGAGTCTCGAGGTTCAGTTCTCTGAGTAGCTTGATTTATTCGATCGCGACTGGCCTTTATTTATAGTGACTGCAGTTCGTGATCGGGTATGCGGGAGTATTTCATCGCCCCTCCTCCTCCTCCTTTCTGAGCCCCCTTCAACTGTACCCCCACTACCCCCTCTCAACACTCCCTTCCACAACATACAATAGCCGACAACCCCAACAGAGTACCTTAGACGCCAGACACTTCAATTAACACCACCGCACCACCGATGCTTTCAACAATAAATTAATTGAAAGTTGGCCAAGCCCTCATCAATTCAGTGGAGAAATAATAAAGCTTCATGGATCATTTGAGATGTCGGTTACCCAGCTGATGCATTGATATCGGATTTCAGTGGTGTAGCTTTATACTTTGTACTTTCTATCAGCAGCGTAGATTCCTGAGAAATGATTGAGTATTCTTTTTCAGGGAAACTTGACAAGAAACCACAAATCACTGTGCTCGGTATCATTTACACTTTGCTCTATTTCATATCTTCATTTATTTATTCAATAAATCTCTGAGAAATAATTCAATAAACCAATATTTTGTATTATTTTCAAGACAATTAATCAAATTTTAACAATGCTTTCAACACAAAAATTTCCCAGAATTTTCTATGCATGAGTAAGTGTTTTTAATTTTAAATAAGAAATGCAAAGAAGGGAAAAGTGAAAGAGAGTGTCTACTGCTTCTAAACTTCACCCTCCAAGGAAAATAAATGCAAATTATAATTGTAATTGAAGTAACAGTTGCGGCAATTTAAGTTACTTACAGTTGTAAAAATTTATTCAATTAAAGTTTCTGTATTGTGTAATCCGCCCACCTTTTCAATAGAAGGGGGTTTTAAAAAATAGAAGAAGCATTTGAGAGGATTTTCCAGATTAGCTCAATATAGATCTATTAATGCAAAAATTAATCTGTTAAATAAAAAAAAGTTTCTAAAAAATAGTTATAATATAATCAATAAATCAATAATAATTCAAAATTGTTATTTTTCATGAACATTTTTCTATAAAACATTAGTTTACTTTCCAATTTCAAAGAGGTGTTATGAGTCAGCTTTGCAATTAGCAATTATCCGCAGCAACTTGCACTGCATGAATAAAATACAAAGGCAATAATATTATTCTAAATGAGGGTAATTCATCTACGATTAAAATGATTTGTGAGCTTACAATACGTAGGGTGGTAGGTTATTAACTTGAAACGTGAAGTACGTTGGCTCTGCCGGTTGAGAAATAAACAACTGCATGATTTTCCTGAAATAGTTTACTTCAAATTTATACAATACGTGAATACGAGCAAGTTGATTCATACGTATACATAAAAAAAGCACAAAAATAGTTAGTTCACTAGCATATATAATAAAAACTAGCTAATATAACCGTTGCTCATGAAATAGCTAAAACCAAGTTAATTGAACGGATAGGTTACTAGTTTCATACGCTGATTCATCTGAGTTCCACATTAAACTCACGTAGCTCTCTAATTCGTTAATTTAATTTTGTTGTTCGCTTCTACCACACTCTTGAATCGAATTTAGCGCATCACGCAAACCAAGAAATTCTTTAAAGCCAAAGATGAGTTGTAATATGTCGGCAGAGCCGAAAAAGCTTGTAGCCAGTTTTTGAAGCTGCGATGCGTTCGTTTTGGGTTTGTTTTAATAGCGTGCAGCAGGTAATAATTGCGTAGGAGTACCCACGTACGTACGGAGCTCGAGGGGAACTTGGGAGTTAGGAAGGGAGAAAGGAGAGGGGGGAAGGGCGCATTAATGATAGGCATCGAGTCACGACCTGAGTCGCCGCCCTGGACCTGGACCTGGACCAGGCACTTTCACTGTCAGCCAGAATCTTCTCCGTTGAGGTACAGCACTCTTTCAGCTCAACAAAACTTTACATTAACAGAAACACAAGCAACATTGTAGTCAGTGGTAATCTGAAAGACTGCGAACGGAATCTTAAATCATCTAACGATTATTATTGTTAGCAAATACAAAAATATCTTACGTTTTTTACTTGTTGGAATAGCCATGCAGACTTCAGGAATGTCAGAAATTTAAGTTGTATCAATTAGACTTCATAATGATAGTCCTGCTACCATTCAACTTAATAATATGGGTGATGTTTGCGAGTGTATGTCAGATCAATTTCTGTGAATTTTTTTGGAGGATGAAGCCCACATAGGTCTGAGACCTGAGCGTGGGTAATGAGTTGGATGATGGTGATTGATGAGTTGGACCTACAGTTTTAGGAGGGGTCCGAACCACCCAATAAATACAAAGTTTTCTTCACTGGTTCATCAATTTTTAAATTTTGCCCACTAATTTCTATCAATGCCCCTCTCTTAGGCCATAAAGTACTTTCAATATCGTCTATCAATTCACAACAATTTTCTTATGTCTTCTATTTTAGAATGGTTCTGTGATAAATCTCAATCACAATTAAATTAATCCAAGTTTCATCCGTGTTCTGGACCACGCCGGTTATCTGGCAGCCAAATTTTTTGTTTCTTCGTCGAATGAAAAAATAGTAATTGCAGTGATTTAATTACAAACACGAAAGAAATACCAATTAAACTAACCGAAACTAGAATAAATGAATTTAAATTGACTTAATATTTATTACTCTTAATTCATCGCTCCTCGTTCTCTTCCTTTCTTCTTTCCCTCTTGATCCTACTGTCAACTAAAAAAGGGAAGTGATAGCCGCGAGCCGTAGCAGGTATCTGTTCAATCAGACAGAGATAAGCTGCGTTCTCGTAGGACCTGTTTGTAATGGTGACCGATTAGAATGGCCAGCAAAAAAGACTGTTCTCTGCTGTAAAATCGCTTCCTGGTTGTTCGGAACCCACCTAAAACTGTAGGTCCAACTCATCAATCACCATCATCCTAAATAGTACCCATAGACAAGGGTGGCGAAGAAAACTTGGCAAATAATTTCAGACCAATCACTGTTGGAAATGCCTTAAGCAAAGTGTATGAGAAAGGAATGTTGATACGTTTTGTTGACCATCTTCTTCGGAATGGAATATTATCAAAGGAGCAACATGGGTTCCAAAAAGAGAAATCAACCAAGTCAGCTATTACGTCTCTGGTTGAGGACATAATATATATGATGGATATGGGTGAAAAGGCAGTGGGAGTTTTCCTGGATTTAAGCAAAGCATTCGATTGTGTAGATCATTCAATCTTGTTGAGAAAGTTGGAATTTGTAGGAATAAGGGATGCTGAGCTTGAATGGTTTAGATCTTATCTTGTAGGTAGAACGCAATGTGTCGAGATAACAAGAGAGGAAAATGGGAAAATAATTAACTATAGATCAAATAAAGTTCTAGTCAAGACAGGGGTACCACAGGGTTCTATCCTTGGGCCAGTATTATTTCTGTTATATGTAAACGATTTACCACATGTAATATCAAGTGGTAAGGTATTAATGTATGCTGACGACACATCCTACATTTGTAGTGCACAAGATGAGGATCTTTTAGAAATAGACACTTTCATAAATATACATTCCATAGCTCAGTTCCTTAACCAACTCAAACTTAAAATAAACGAATCAAAAACACAGTGTCTACAGTTTAAACATAGAAATAACTACAGAGAGACAAGAAATATAAATGTTCAAATCAATTATATTAATGTTGAACAACCTCCTTTTGTTAAATTTCTAGGGGTTTTACTAGACCAGAACTTGTCCTGGGATTACTATATTGATCAGTTGTGTAATAGAATTTCCTCGGGGGTTTTTGCGCTCAGGTAGATTGTTAGATTGAATGATATTAAACTGACAATGGCAGTCTATCATTCACTTATAATGTCTCATGTTCGTTATGCTATTTTGGTGTGGGGTAGTTCCTGTCAGAATCTAGAAAGAGTTTTCAAGTTGCAAAAAAAAGCCGTGAGGGCAATACAAGGTATTAAGCCACTTGAACAGTGGCGTAACGTACACCCCCGCAGACCCCGCGGCGCGGGGGGGCCCGGGCTATAAGGGGGCCCGGAATGAAAATATATTTTTTCAAGAAATGGCCCGTGCCCAGACTGAAATAAAAAATTTTTTCCAAAAGAAATAAAACTGAAACTCTGAAGGAAGAAAGAAAGAATGAATTGGCTAAATATTGTCAGGCCAATGTTTATTGTTTACTTTATCAATTAATTCCCAGATAGCAGATAATTCGCAGATAGTGAAGGAATTCAGAAGCAGGATGTTGTGACTTCGGGAATGGAGACATACCGAGGACAAAATACTCTTCAAACAAACTTATCTAGACTGTTATAAATCATGACGGCTATGTCTCCACAGTGCAAATATTAGAGGAAATTAATATTATTTTCCCATCGAATTCCATACAAAGTAATATTAGCATATACGAAGTATTGGAAAGTGGGGGGTTGTGTAGAAATTAAAGTCAATATTTTTCTTCATACAGTATTTTGAATTCAGTCTCTTTTGAATCGTCCTGTTGGATACACGTGTCCGGTAAATTGGCCTAGAGTAAACCGTATGTTTATTCATTATTGAGTTCGTGATCGTGAATTTTATTATTTGGAGTGACATTTTTTTCATTTCTATTCTATTTTTCAACATGCTGCGTTTATGGTATTGTGATATTGTACGGTCATGCTTTAGTTATTTCTATTTTTTATCGACTAGTACATTTTTAAACAATATGCTCAGAAGGAATATTTATACCCTTGATATATCGGATAAATTACGTGATTATTGTATAAGTATATAAATAATAGTTATGGAACAATTGTCAGTTCTCCCAATGCAGTTGAATTTTTTTCTAATAGGATCAAGTACTGCATAAGTAGTTTACGTTTTCTATCTCTGTCTCTTAATTTTTTTTCTCTTTTCCTGACTTAGTAATTTCGCGGTAATTTAGATAAAATGCCTTTTTATTAAAAATTGAACCTGTGTCCGTGTCTGCAAATGAGGCGAATTCTGAGAGAACACATTTTCTGGGAAAAGGAACGAAGGTGCTAACAAGGAGGATGTGAATGTGGATCCTATGGAAGACATCAATTTCAAGGTTTCTAGGTTTCAAGATTAATTATTTATAATATAATCAACTCTCAACTATTTCCATCTTTCAGAAGCCCGTACGCTACAGCCCAAATCATTAGACTTGCCCCCCTTGAAACATGATTGAATTTTAAAATTTAATCTATAAAAAGGTGTTTAGTTCTTACATAATTATGACTGCCCACAAAATAATTATGCAAGTTTTTCAGGGAGGGGTGGGGGTGGCAAGGGTGAGGGGGGATATTTATATGATTTTGAGGGGCCCGGAAAATCGGTTGCGGGGGGGCCCAACTGGAAAACGTTACGCCACTGCACTTGAATCTTGCAGAAGCTATTTTAAAGACATGGGCATTCTCACTGTTCCCTCTCTGTACATTTTTGAGGTGATAATGTTTTCTAAAAATAAAGTCTTGACAAGAAACTGTGATACCCATAATTACAATACTAGAAATAGAAAAAATTATACTTCTTTATACCATAGGACGGCTCTATTTGAGAGGAAACCAACGTACATGGGACTTAAATTCAGCAGTAGGCTGCCATCACATTTAAAAAAATGTGACGATTTAGTGATTTTCAAGAAGGAATTGAAAACTTTTCTAATAAATAGAGTTGATTACACCACTCAAGAGTATTTGAACGAGGAAGGGTCGAGTTGAGAGTGGGTTTTACTTAAGTGTTTTAATGTAAGTTTTATGCTAATTGTGATTTTTATATTTTTGACAATTCCTATACTCTGTACAGAGTTTCCAGGAAGATAGAACAAACAAACAAACAATCCAACTCATTACCCACGCACAGGACCTATGTGGGCTTCATCCTAAAAAAAATCAATCACAGTGAAAAAGTATTCACACTAAAAATCAATAGTGCCGAACGAGAACTGGAAAATCATCAACCTAAGTATTCATAGGATACCTTTGTGATAAATCCAGGAGATAGAGCAAAGTGGTTGCAAATGAAACCGGCCATCTAGAGAGCAGCTAAGCAGCTCAGCTAGCAAGAAGTAGTGTGAGTTGTGATCTGTGATCTGTGAACTGTGATGAGCATTTGAGTGTGATTCCTAGGCGACGCGTGCTCCCTGCACCGCCATGCTCAATTCACTGCACTGGCTGCGACAGTGACAGTCTCCGATCAGGTTACTCGACTTGCATTCCTTCTTCTTCCTATCATCTTTCCTTATTCTTTTGTGGTTGTAACCGCATCGTCCATTCCAGTTCACTTTTGCCTTGTCTTCCTCCTCCTCCTCCACCATTCACCCTCTTTTTTTCTATTTTCTTCAATTTCTACTTTCCATAGTTTTCTTCTTTTTATTTGTTCTTCCTCTTTTTCTTCATGCTCTTCGTAATCATCCCTTTCTCAATTATTTTTTCTGTCGTGTTCTTGCTCTTGTTATTCATATTGATTTTTTTTCATCATTCTTTTTCTTTTCCTTTATCCTCTTCTACATCTTCGCCATTCCTACTCTTTCTCCTTTATTATTCTTTTCCTCTTCTTCTTAATCATTTTCCCCAACACCTTCTTCCCTTGGGCTACTTTCGTAATTCTTTTTTCAATCTTTTTAAACTTCTTTCTCTTCTTGTTCACCCCTCTTCTAGTAGTTCTACTTTCTTGCTTTCTTCCCCTTCCCTTTCTTCTTCTGTATTGAGTTTTTCTCTTCGTCTTTCCTTTCTTCCCTTTCTTGCTTGGTGGTAGAGTTATCATCTCTAAATCAATCAGGTGTGCCACTCATCATCTATTCGTCCACGCTCCGCTGATCGTGTAGTGAAGGAAGGCTTTTTCATTGTGACGAACGAGGTCTGCTTTTTCACTGGCCACTGCTTCGTCAGTGAAGAGAGTCGTGCTACTCGCTTGGATGTGAAACTGTTCGTGAAGTGAGCCCGTAATTAAGAGGTGCACCTCAACTGAACACCTCATCTCATTATCACGCACTAGAATGGGAAAACAGTTACAAGAGAACAGCTACAACTATAATGAAAATAAAACTATGCAACATTTTTCAATTTATTCAATATAAAACGTATTTTAAAACAAAAAAGAAACCGACTTCAGTGAAATGATAAAATAATCACGTACTAAAAAGTTTAAAATAACGTATTTACTTTAAACTGAGAAAATTTTAAATTTCATACAAGTAATCTTTTGAAGTCGAAACTATCCTATTCAAACTTGATTGAAATGAAGACATCGAAGAATGCTCCTTTTTGTTTAATATTGGGCTAAGTATTGGGCCGATTCTTGCGAAACTTGGATGGGACCACCGCTGAGCGATGCTCTTTCATTTAAAAAAAAATTCATCGAAATCGGTTCAATATTGTTCGAATGATTGATGTACAAATATAAAAAAACAAAAAAAAAACAGGTCGAATATAGTAACCTTGTTCTTTTTGGAAGTCGGTTAAAAATGGGGTCTTTTCTCTAGGTGGTGTAATTCCTGCAAGGCATAGAGTGCTCTTGTTTTTTCCGGATATGTCTAAACATCATTCCTTTACTATCCACGCAGAACTCATAAAAGCTTCATTACCATAAATGACAGTAAATATTGCACAAGATTTAGCGTCTATGGATGCATTTAAAAAGTCTCTTCACCATTAGACCCACGATTGAAAAAAGTGATACAAAAAAGACAGTAGTAGTCCAACATGAAAAGGAAACAGTCTTTTGCTCTCCTTATCTTATAAAGGAATGTTACTGATGGGAAAAGGGATGAATTTCCAATAAATTGGGTTGATAATATTTTTACTGATGAACGGTCGGTTTAAATTTTGGAAAATATTGCGTTCATTCCAATAAAATTAAGTTTACTACTATATATTTTCTCGTTTTTTAATATATGCACTACATAATAGATCATAGCCTACATAGATACTGTACCATGTTAGGAAATATGATACAAACTTCTTTTGATTATTGTATTATCACTACAATATCATTTAACAATATGTGAATAGGATTTATGTTTATCAAGACTTCATGTGGATTTCATTCTGTGTAATGAAAGTGGTAAGTTGTTTTTAAGTGGTCTTAAGTTGTAAGTTGAGATTTGAATTCAGCGGCTAAGGGCGTCGGCTTCAGAGCGCGAATCCTTGACCAATAGCATAATGTATTTCGGATCAGGTGATTTTAATGCTTCTCGAAGTAATTTTTCGTTGTACAGGCTCAAAAACGAGACAAGACTTGTTCTGTTCTTGGCGTCAGTTTGATGGATGTAGTCTTAGAAGTATTTGTATTTCTTTTACAATGTAATTAATTAATAATAATGTAAAGCGCGTAGAGTTTCTTTTTAAAACTTTTAATCCTCAGTAAGATTTTTTATTATGCTATTCAAGTTATAAAACCGCTATAATCTCAAATTTATATGACTTAAACATGAAACAGTGAAGTTCAAACATCACTTGCTATCTTCTTTGCCTGAACTCCACATTTTTACCAATTAGATGAGAAATACATTATTTAGATTTAGTTTTGATGTGGCACACCTTTCTAAATTTCAACATTTCCAAAAGGTGTTGCTAGAATACTTTTATATACTGTTCAGCACATAAAACTGAGTAGAATATAATTAAACATAATGAGTAGAAGGAAATTAAGAAAAACAACAAATAAATTGAGAAAACTAAAACGAGAATTAGTAAGCAACAAGTTCTGCTTCTAAAGTAAGCCGTAGCACATGCGATAATAGCAATGCAATAATGCAATAGCAATGCAATGCAATGCAATAGCAATGCAATGCTATGTGCGATAGTAGCACATGCAATAATAGCAATACTAATTAAAGCGTATGGCTTTGGTGGGGAGACCCAAGGTTTCAAATTGCTGTTTAAGGCATGTTATAGGAAATATACGCCAGTGGTCATTGAGGTAGCTGAAAATGGAAGAAACCACCTGTTATAATACTTATAATAGTAGTGATGTTAATGACCGAATTACCAAGTTACTATACTTTAATACTGAACACGAATACTGCTAATCGACCAATTGATACAGAAAACTTTTGCGATTCTTCAACCATGAACAAGTAGAATAACTCCATTAAAATCTGAACCTTTCACAATATCTTGAATATTTAAGAAAACTGAGAACGGCTCTTCAAAAATATAGGAAGATATTCAATATTCCTCTTTCTCTCTTTCTTTCCAGAGAAAATAGGATAGAGTGTAGAAAGAACAGAACGAATTTAAGACGCAACAAGTCGATGCCGATGCCTGGTCCCAGTCACGAATAGTAATTTACCACCCTGGAGCAATAGCTGAGTAATTGTTTTTGTCACGCCAAGCGTGGAGTAGGGCGGCTGGCGGCGTGACTTGCCACGTCACTTATTCAGTTTGAATGGAAAAAGAAATTGAGAAAATTTGCTTGATATAGCTGTTATTCAGTGAGATTTCCGACTACTTGAATTGGAAATTGCTCGGGAGACATGAGTCTATATTATCAACTTCTGAAATCCCTATTCCATTGAATATAAAATCATGAAATCTAATAAATTTGACAAGACTCCTATCATTTTGTACATAAAACTTTGCGGCCAATGTTTTGTGGGCTTCGAAGGCAGATGGAGAATCTTACTTATCAAGATATTAAACTTTCACATCCATGTTTGCACTTGGCGGTTATTTCTTGGCTATTTGTCGGGTTCATGAATTCGTCTATCAAAATCGTTTTTTTTAAGTCGTTTGTACAGAATTAGAATTTAAATATTTCAGTATCAGTTTCAATAAAATTAATTGATTGCTGAATTATGGATTTTATTGAGACTGTTATTATGAAGTTCAACCTCAACAATTGAACATTTAATATAAATATAGTTTTGAATAAAGTGTGAAATCACCGGGTTGTATTCAATACAATGTATTGATGGAAAAGGAGAAAGGATTAGGCTAGATTTATCAAAGAAAATAGAAAAACAAGACTATTTCCATTACATAGACTAAAGATTACATGACATCCAGATACTTTGATTATCACAGCTTGAAACCTTGCTCCCTGCATGTAGATTAAACTCAGAAACATTTTTTGATAGTGGCTCTTTTTGTTTTAAATTAGTCATAATTAGGCCATCAATTATTCCATTCAATACATGCTCCACCCCTCCCCCACAAATTGAGTTAGTATTACTGATAGATATTTTAACAGTTTAGATTGATTGCCAGTCCGGAGGTCGTGGGATCATCCACCATCATCCACCTTATAACTCATGCACAGGTGTTGGACTTATGTGGGAATCTCCACCAAAAAATATTAAAAAACGGCTGAGAAACGGGATAATTATTGAAAGATTGGAACAAATTAATTTAGCCATAAAAGCAATGATAGATTATAACTTTTCTTGGTTTAACAAAAATCTAACCTGCATGTTACCTCAACTACCACAAAAAATATAATCTGTACCAATACACAGACATTGATGATCACCATTCAATATTTAATATGTTCAATATTCGAACGAAAAATATTTTTCAATCTTTTGCCTCATCTTCCATAGGTATTATATGTTAGGGAACGCAATAAGAAATAAAACAATATTCTACGCTACTCATTATGCCAACAGTGCTTTTGGTTTCATTGATAAAATGCACTTGATATTCTGTCTTCATTTCGTCTCCTCTCTTCGTCGACCTCAATCTCATATGACAAATGCGTTTCGAGAATGTTCGATTAAATAGTAGAATGACCATAATTATGGAAATTACTAGAATATACAAAAATCGTATAAAATCGGGTGGGGAAAATCAGCAGAGAGTCAGTTATCGTAAAGACTTCCTTTACGTTCGTATCGAGTGGCAGTATACAAATAGGCTTAACAGTGCTACTGTTATTACGCATATCAAGTGGTCATGATAACTTTATGTGGTAAATTCTTTTCAACAGTAGCCATTCTTCTTCATGGCATAATACACAGTACCAATAAATTGTTAATGATAAAAGTGTGACAGACCATTGTGCCTCGTAAGTGTTTAGTTAAGTCATTTTTTTAAGTCATTTGATGAATTATTGGACACCTATTATTATTAAATTATTTATCGGCCTATTGACAGTTAGTAATTAGTTTTTGTACAGTGATATAGTCTAGTAAATTCATTATTAATTTAACGTTATTGAACTGTTTGTTACCATTTGGTTTTTCTTGAGTGATCTAACTAATTAGTGCGTGTTGTAAGTAATTTGTGTGAATTAGTGAGAGAATTAGTAATTTGAGTAAATTAGTGATAGAACCAGTAACAATAGCATAGAAGGATGTGGATGTGGATGATACGGAACAAGACACTTGTAATCTTGTGACATTAATTTGGAATCAGATATGCTTGAAACTTCGCTAAGAAAACAAGCAAGAATGCTGTCGCAGCGTTTTCAGTTGTAATGAAAGTTCTGAGCTTGAAAGTTTAATGCGACTGGGGCAACTTGATTGACGTTCCATTTTATTGTTTTAACTTGAATAAGTGATAACTTAAAAAGCATTCTGTCACAGACGGTGACTTCTGCTAATCAGTTTCTTGCTCTCTCATAGATATTTGCAAAACTCAGCAGCTTGGACATTCATTTTCAGAATCTTGCAAATAAGGCTTGAGCCACTCGCTTAGGCTACATGATAATTTGGAAAGAAATTGAAACTAAGATTCATCAACACTGAGTACTGGACGATTCTAGCAAATCAAGCATTGAAATTTAGGTAGTAGAACTGGATAAATAGATGAAGGTAGGCTAACTATATAGCTGTATAATAAATATTCCTATTTTTATATAGGTCTTTATGAGAATGAGAAACATTATGTATTTTCTCAATAATTTCACAGAATCAACTTATAGCCTATTGTTTTAATTAATCATTGCAATATACATTTCAACTTATGAAGATATTATCAAGGTATTGAAGTTCAAAGGTATTCGATTCTTGATTATTTCTACTTCTAATGTAATGGGTATTGGCAAATGGGTAATGGGAGGCATGGTCAATCGTAATAAATGTACGAAGTACAGGCATCCTTGGTATTCGCGAGGTGCATGGTGTATCTCAGCTATTTTATTGGTACTGTTTGTTCAGTTTCACGGCATACCAGGTGCTCTTGCAACAATAATAATTAACTGGGTTTACAACCCTGAGTTCATGATTGTACCAATCCGAAGAACACCCATTGATGATCAGTGACCTTTTCTTACACTACCACATCACAAGGAGATTATTTCTCCTTACTTCCAATATGAGAGCCCTTTAATCTACTTGAACAGAAGAGTAACTATGCCCATTGTGTTAGGCAGAGCTTTAAATTCTATTATTTATCGGCCTTACAGATCACTTTTATCCACTGTGGAAGCTTCTTGTGTATAATTGAGTTTCTCTATTACCTGTTGTATCATCAACTAAATTTACTGCTCCATCGCTCACTTATCAACTCAGTTTAGCTTGTTTGAAAACAAGTTGAACCCCTTATTTATTAGCTGATAATAATTGGAGTAGCCTCATGGAGTATAATATGTGATCTTCCACTACAGTATTACATTCTACGTATTCAGGCTGCAAACGTTTTTATCATTTATTGACTTGAGTAGAAATTGGCAATAAATACAGTCTAAAAAGGATTGGGAATTTTACTGTTGTTTCAATTATTCCTGGAACGAGTATAATAATGACATTTTTAAATTATGCTTTTCTGTACCACTTGAATCTTGGAACCTTGAATATGAAGATGTTAAGAGATTCCAACGGACTCAATTCATAGAGCCTACTGTAATCGTATATATTTTTCTTCCTGATCATTTAAAAGTCAGTAGAATTTGAAAAATTATCATACGAGGAGTATTCTGAAAGAAAATTGAGATTTATTGCTTTATCTGACTGCTTACATTAGAATCTGAGTTTATTCATCCATAGAAATATTTATTTATTCGGTATTTATATAGAAACGTTACTTGTTGAATTTTGTGATGATTTTTTTTGTGACATCTAAACACCCCAGGAAACAATAATCCGTTGGAATTTTTTGGGGGTCGCGATTATTTCACATTAAAATTTAAGTTTTCCAGTGGCACTATTTTTCTCAGGCGCAAGAAAATATTTCCATTTGTGAAAATCCGCAGTGTCAAAAATCGTGACTTTCTTCAAGTTTGAGAATCAGCTGACTCACTAATAAAGAACTCTTGTTTGAGGCACGGCTATGAGGCATGCCTTCTCTCAGTTCTAATGAATTGGAGAATTTGAGTGTTTGCTCAAGGTATTGTTGTGTGGTAATTTATGGCGTGTGTGAAGTGACTTTTCTGGAGTCGATAAAAATGAATGATGAAGACATTTTAATTTTTTTAATACATCACAAAGTGATAAAAGAAGAAAATGACTGTCCGAACTGTGGAGATGATCTCTACGTGAATCGGGGCACTCTCATGTTTAGATGCCAGAAGAAGGTGGTGCTTGGCAAGAAGGCGGCAAGAATTTGCGGGTTTGCCGGGTCAGCCAGTGTGGGGTCTTTTTTTGAGAACACCAAATCACATTGAGAGGGATGGACCACAAGGTTGGTGAGTGTTGCTCTTTTATATATGCATGTAACAGTGACTTCATGATAGCAAAGGTTAGGCGCGCGGTTAGGTCTTTTGTGAAGTAGTTCAGTCACATCTAGCCTAGGTTAGGTTAGGAATTGTTATATTCAAAAAATTAAACAAGTAACGTTTCTATATAATTACCAAAATAATAAAGGTATGAGGTGGTTCAGTCACATCTAGCTAGGTTAGGTTAGGTTTGGTTATGCGCGCACTGCGTTTGGGAAAGGTAGTGTTTTGGAAATGTTTTATTCACTTGGTTTACATTGTTTTAAGATTTGGAACTCCTCACACGTTTGCAAATTATGAATTTGGTAATTGTGCCGCAGATGTTAGCAAATAAAAAATCACTTGAAACTTCACCAAATTGTAGTATTATGTCTCCTGTTCACAATTATCAAGTTTTTAAGTGTCGGTCTCAATTAAATAATTAATTATTCAATATTGAAAACCTACCTTTGGAACAGAGCCCCAAAATGACTATCTTCAGCAATTAACTTTAATTGAGTGTTTAGAATGCATGAATCTTTGCAACACAATAATTTGCATTTTAATTTATTAATTATTTACTCATGCAATTTATCTACTTAATAATAAAGGCATTTTCAATTTGTTCCAAAATCTCATCACTTGATGCATCGCACATAATTATACATAACCTGTAGCTAGCTAGCCACTCCACAGCCTGGGTTTTAGGCTTTTGGGCCACGACCTTTTAAATCTGCACATGTGCAAACATTTCGCGCATGCGCAGAAGCGTAGTCTGCGTGAATGGAACGAAGTGGAATGGAACTGCATAACCAAACCTTTCCTAACCTGGCTAGATGTGACTGAACCACCTTTAAAATACCTTTAAATATTTAACTTTAAACCTTTTAAATATCTACAGAGGTGGTTCAGTCACATCTAGCCAGGTTAGGAAAGGTTTGGTTATGCAGTTCCATTCCAGTTTCCATTGATGTTCTGATGTAGATGGCACTCCATTGCTCTATCTGTTCGTCTATGATGTTATGCTTTGTACTATAAAGGCTTTTCAGAGCCGTATTTATGTTCAAAAGGTGAGTTTTTAATATTGAATAATTAATTATTTAATTGAGACCGACACTTAAAAACTTGATAATTGTGATCAGGAGACATAATACTACAATTTGGTGAAGGTTTCAAGTGATTTTTTATTTTCTAACATCTGCGGCACAATTACCATGAATTTTTCAAATGAAAATATAAATTTTTATGAAAAATGTTTTTTTCGAAAATTTCAATTTTTTGTGAAATAATCGTGACCCCCAAAAAATTTCAACGGATTATTGTTTCCTGGGGTGTGTAGATGTCACAAAAAAAATCACCACAAAATTCAACAAGTAGCGTTTCTATATAATTACCATTTATTCAATTAACACACAATAAATGTGAATACAACAGGCTATTGCCCAAAACTGCTTTTCACAAAATTTCAAATTAGAATAGAAATCTTAGGTTCGGTCTGTTTCACTAAAAGTTTCACCTGGAAGCACAATAATTAACAAGTCTTTTTCAGAAAAAACAATATCAATTTTGATTTACTTTAACAAAACACCATCACACCCTAAAAAGATTAATATAATTTTGAATTTTGAAATTAATTTCTGAGTCGAAAATCTTCACTAGTTACCATAGTTACTGTATATGGTACATGGTAGGCAGTCAAGAGAATCAGCTTCTTGTGATCAGGCTCCTGATGTTGATTGAACGAGCGAAGCGAGCTCTTCCTTTTGACTTGAGGCTCGAGGCGTTGTGTGTTTGTATGTTCCACGATAACTTAGGAATATTACTATACTAGCCGGCAGACTCGCTTCGCTCGCCTTAACCGTCTAGCCAGGGGGCTCCGCCCCCCTGGACCCCCGGGGGGTCCAACTAATTTCCATTGTGATTAGATAAATTTACAGAAATAGGCACCCCAGCTGAAAATTTGAACTTTTTTGGCCTTGTGGTTCTTGAGAAATTATAATCACCTAAATTTTCAAAATCGTTAATCTATGGTTCATTAATTTCACAACTAATTTTTGTTGATTTTCTGATCAATACCTATTTTCACAAAAATTCTCAGGCTCATGTACTGTTACAAATATAAATTATGTTACAAAATATAATACTGTTACAAAATTATAATTTTGAAACCCTTCTTTTAAAACTCATTTAGGGTCTATACTGGACATGCATACCAAATTTCATCTTATTTGGCTCAGTGGTTCTCAAGAAATTATAATCACCTAAATTTTCAAGAATCGTTAATTTTGGGCCCATTTTGGGGTTAATTTTGAAACCCTTCTTTTAAAACTCATATAGGGTCTATACTGGACATGCATACCAAATTTCATCTTATTTGGCTCAGTGGTTCTCAAGAAATTATAATCACCTAAATTTTCAAAAATCGTTAATTTTGGGCCCATTTTGGGGTTAATTTTGAAACCCTTCTTTTAAAACTCATTTAGGGTCTATACTGGACATGCATACCAAATTTCATCTTATTTGGCTCAGTGGTTCTTAAGAAATTATAATCACCTAAATTTTCAAAAATTTTCATTGTGATGCAAAATGAATAAGTTCGAAATTAAAGTGTGAGTGTGGAATGAGAAAGGTGACAGAATGAAATCAATCTGACAGGTTAGTTAGAGAATGCCTATATTGATATTCGATTTGAGTCACACTTACCTAACACAATTGCCTAACAGGCAGCTTGGCTACTTTTTTACTTTTAAAAACGTAGGCTTTCAGTTATTGAAATTATTTTGGTAGCTCGGGATAAGTTTGCTTTGTTTGAAACAAATTATTATTCATTAATAGACCTAAAGCTGGGCATTCACGTTCCAACTTGCAGTACCACTTGCAGTACTGCTAGTAGTACTGCTAGATGGATAGTCGACTCCACTCACGCTCCTACTTACAATCCAACTTTTATTCCTAATCAGCTGTGAACGTCGCTCTTGAGCCGAAAAATGTAACCGAAGTTGCCCGATGTTGCCCGAACTTACCCGAAGGTCATGCACTGACTGAGATAAGATGGACGACTTTGATCCGACTGCCCCACACACGCTCCAACACCGTCGACATTCGTAAGTCGTCCCTCTAGTGGTCCCTCTAGTGGTCCATCTAGTCGTCCATCTACAATTCCAACCATCCAACAAGCCCATTCACGTTCCGTTTTCGGATCCAACCTTGAAGGTTGGACTGAAAGTGGTACTGCAAATCGGAACGTGAATGCCCAGCTTAACCTACTGAACTTACCAGACAAACAGCTTAAAGGAACAGCTGATAGAAGTCAACCGTTTTTATCATATGGCAGACCCCTTAGTAGCGTTATTTACACTGTCTTTGAACAGCAAAGGACTTTGCACTTTGCATGTAGGCTACCATACAGTCGGAGCCTTGCAATATGTGGGAAACATATGACTGGGTATGATGAAATGTTATTATGCCAGGTTGATGACATCTGTTAAGTGCAAATTTCAAAATATTTGGCTGTTTATCATCAAACTTTTCAAAAATCGTCGATTTTGGGCCCATTTTGGGGCTAATTTTGAAACTTTTTTCCAAGGTACATCTAAGGCCGATACTTAACATGAATACCAAATTTTATCTGATTTGACCTTATGGTTCTCTAGAAATTGTTGTCACCTAAATTTTCAAAAATCTTCAATTTTGGGCCCATTTTGGGGTAAATTTAGAAACCCTTTCTTAGCACGCGTCTAGTCCCCCTACTGAATACGTGTACCAAATTTTATCGTTTTTGGTCGAGTGGTTCCTGAGAAACTGTGATGAATGAGTGAGTGGTATTTGGATTATATATATAGAAGAAGATATAGAAAATAGTTGTTTTCACCTTATGGAGTTTGCAATAGATTTCAAAATATATTTTGAGTTATCAGCTGTAGGTGAATAAATGCGATCAGGCTTTTTATAGAATCTCTATCAGCTGATATACTAATTTCATTTCCCTGATAAAATATGGATGAATAACAGCTGTTTTTTATGTGGTAAATATATCTACTCTATAGATACACTAATTTCATTGCTCTGATATATAGGTCTATGAGCACGGTAGGTCTTTTTTGTGGAAAATAAATCTGTGTATCAGAGCAACTTGAACTTCAAGTGATAGAATTTTATGTAAATCTTGTGAATTTTATGTAAATCAGTATCTTCTAAACAGCCGTTTTTCGTTACTACCATCCCCTAGGATAAGCTTCCCAAATGAGTTTCCCTTTCCAAAACTAGTTGTTTGCAAGCGAGTTCTCCAGCCCGTTGGGCTCACTAATATTAAGAACCAACTTTAAACTGTAACCATCATCACACAACTCATTACCCACGCACAGGTCTCAGACCTATGTAAACTCCATGTCAAAAAAAAAAAAAAAAAATCGTGATGTAGGCCTGAACAAATTCTATTTTCTAATAAGTTTGATTCAGACACGGTACGGTTGAAAGCACAAGAACAGCAAATTTATCGGACAGGTTTATTTGCAAACCATAAACAATCTATGATATAATTATAGGATGAGAAGATGAGTTTTGTATTGCTAGTTGTGTTCGTGTCGAATACGCAAATTTGTGAAAATGTTGAAGGTAGCTTATATAGTATCGCCCAAGGTGGTAGCGAACGGCCAAACTTTCTGATTTACGGTCTCAATCTGAATTGCAAATTTAAATTTCTATCGAATTCAGCGTCTTCTCTCATTATTATCGCTACAATTTCCAAAAAATTAATTTCCTGTTTACGAAGTTTGATTATTTCGGAGATGAAATTCACTTGGCTACACTCGTGACTTACTCGGCTCTTTTGTAGAAATTTAACAGATAAATATCTCTCAACTTTTTATCACTCATAATGTTTTTTCATTCTCAGATGCATTGTCATCATAATATAACAATAAACAACAAAACACACATAACGTGTTGTAATGACATATGCTTTTTGGAAAATTAATAATGTTACATCAACATAATAATTATTGTATTATGAGTTGAGTCATTTTGTTTCAAAATTAAGAGTGAATCCCTTAAGAGTTGGAACTTATGCGAGGATAAAACGATGAGTGATTTTTAACATTTGGATAAGGAAGCTTCTTAATACATGAGAAAAAAATGGAAAAATAAATTCCCAATATGAGTGCAATCAACGAATTTTAAGATTTACAGTCTTTATTTAAAGAAAGTTATTTAACTACAGTATTGCAAAATATTGAATCTTTCGAAAATTGATTGAGGAACCGTCGAATTATTAATCGTTTATTATGAAAATGGAATATACTGTATTTTAAATTTTCTTGAAAAAAACTCTCATGCTCGCTTCTTCAATCGTTCAATAAAATTTAATGATTGAGTAGCTACGGATTTAATTCGACTGGGAAACCGGGCAATTTTCCTTCATTTTATGCTAGCACTAATTCAAATAATTGTTTATAGTGTAGATCCTAGATATGAGCTAAATCCCTATGAGCTTGAAAATAGCTTGATATGAGCTGAATCCCTATGAGCTAGTGCAATTCATTTGAAAAATTAGATTGACATTTTCATTAAATACCACCACTTACTAGAAAAATGTAAGTTAATGAAAATCTATCCTATTTAAGTGAATGGGATTATTCCTATTCTATGCTAGTGCTATTTTAAATAATAATCGTTAGTTACAATAGAATTAATCATTAGAAGAAAATTGCGCTGAATATTCCTCTTGATGCAGAGAAGTAGAGGGAAACTTGGAATTGTGGGTGAAAATGAGAGTGTGGAACAAGCAAGCTCCAAGTTTGCAGATCACACAGAACAAATCCCCCTGAACGAGGCAGGGCTAACATGTTTATAGGGCAATGAAAACCAGGTTGGCGATTGGTCCCACAAGAATGGTCTTTTTATTACTGTGCTTAAGAAAGAGCTTTTCTTCTCAACTCCTTTTTCTCCAGGCCCAGCGCTCAAAACAAAAGCTTTTAGTCTACTAATCTAAGTCGCCAATTATTCGAGCAGCCTTATGTAGCCTTATTATTAGCAGTTTCAATTGAATATAGATGTTGATGTGTAGAGTCCTCAATAATTATCATAAAGAGTTTGAATGACCTACAAGCCGTTCTGATTTTTTCAATTAAACTGTTGTGGCATCGTATTCTTTTCATAGAATGATAGAAATATCAATATTGAAATTGTACTCTCATTGTAGTTTTAATGGGGCTGTTTTGAAAAAAATATCAATCCTCTATATAATACTTTATGACATTTCCCCCCCCCCCCTTCCCAAAGCTTACCAAAGTTTATTTGCCGGCCCATGTTTGTCTTGAGCAAATGATGAGCTTTTGTGATAGCCTTGAGTCGTGCAAGGTACCTGATTAACCAGATAAGATAAGTCACGCGTGCTTGAGCCCTTATTTATTTGGTTTGTCCTTCACCATAATTTTGGAGGGAAGTGATTTTACAGCAGAGAACTGAGTCTTTTTTCTGGCCAATCCGATCGGTCACCCTTACAGAGAGGGCCTAGGAGAGCGTTGCTTATCTAATATTATTTATCAGATACCTGCTACGGCTCACGGCTATCACTTCCCAAACTATTACAACTATAGTTTTGCATAATTATCAGAACTAGTAAGTAATTTAACTTGTTGTTCTAGTTTGTATTGTTGTTGTTGTTGTTCTTCTTCTCCTTCTCTTATTATTTTTTCATATTTCGCCTTATCTCATTCACCTCGAATGGTTTCGGTGGGGAGTGAATCCCATGTGCAATTGGCTTAATAAGTTTTTTTTTGTGGTTATTTTTACTTATAGCGAGTTATTATTGTTGATTATTGTTTGTGAATCTGCTGCTTTATTTTACCGAATTCACACTCACAGAAACATTGAAATCATGCACAGAAACGTGATAGCCTCCATTTCATGCACATACTTCGCATCGCAAGTTCAGAAGAAAATAAATCAAGTGTATGAATCTTGAATCGTGTAACGTAATCACGTAACGTGATCATGTATAACGCTGCTAGTAACGTGAATTTAATTTAACCAGCTCGCGGGCGTTTTTCGTTTGAGGTGGAGAGAGTAATTTGGAAGCTTTAAATTATATTATTGGAGCTTAGGATTGCCAGATGTGGGCTGCTTGATAGCATCCGGTCATATAGACGCACCATCCACCATGCAAATGCTGTGCATAGAAAGTAAGATGGGCGAAATCGACACTAGTTTTTCATTCAATTTATATTCGAGTAAGTTATGCAGCGTTGCTGCATAAACAAAAGCAAACGGCTGACCGCCAAGCATAGCAGCCTGCAGCGAATTTTATCTCCATTGAAATGGTACCAAGCAACCAGATCTGGTTTTATTGTACTTTTGCGTCCCGTATTAATCTAATCCGTCGTGCTGCTCTAATCGTCTATCGCGCTATTATATTTTCAAAGTATAATTTAACGAGCACTTTTGTTCCAATTTACGATGTGTCCATTACATTCTATTGCACTAAAATTATAGGATACCTTACTACTCGGCATCGCCTATGTTCTCAATGAATACCACCGGCACATCACACAACTGAATCCCCATCACATTATTCCAATCGTATATCACAGTATGGCCGGAGCATTTGATTTGGCTTATCTCTGGCTATATCAAATATACAGCAACGAATATCATTCTCGATAATAATGAGTCCTATGAGCTGTGCACTCCTATCTTGAAAACAAGTTTTCATTTTGCAATTGAATTTAATCTTCCACATTGAATTGATATTCAGAATTCAGAATCTCAATATGTATTGTATTGTATCCCAAATTCGTATAATATAATATTATATACCTCATCATATACAACATAATATTACATAACCTGGGTTATGCACTCCAATTCAAATTCAATAAAATTACAGTTTACATTGTGATATTCAAGTGATATTACAGTCAAGTATATCAGGCCTAGTCCTATCGAAATTCAATGACGTGGCACCTCAGTCTATTCTGTGGAGGATGCGTATGCACGATGATCTTATCACTAGTTTGTATTCCTCCTTGAACTGTAGGTTGGTCACGTATAAACTGAATTGTTTCAATTTGTGAATTCGTGGATATACCAAATAATATTAAAATATTTCTCTTTCTTAACTGTTTATTCGTTACACATGCAATTGTACATTCCAGTACTTGCTACATCCTTCTTCTCTGATAGCACCATAAATTAACCAATACATATTCGTTTATTCATGGTAGTACCAGTGATTTAGACGTTAAGATGAGATAAAAAAGTTATTCTTTAATCTTTGAAACGAATGGCATAAGCGAATTTTCTTGTTTCGAAATCACAATAGCCTATGCTAGTTTTGAAATCACAATATAAATAGTCTGTGTTAGGACAAATAATACAGATTTATTTTTTCAATGATACGAATCCATTGACTTTTAATTGAATTAAAAATGCCTTTAAATAAAAACCTTTTCAGGTGGATTAAGAGCCCCAGCGGTAGTAAAAATAAGGCAAATATAGTTCAGCTGCCCATCATGCCACTTACTTATTTTTGACTAAACATAACTGAAGGTAACCCTCATCACTTTTCTAATCAATTAACGCAATAGTTATGAATGGTCTTGTCACAACTTTCAACAACGCACACATTGTCAATCACTTTTATATCCTGCAATAAATTTATGGGATACATCACCCTCAGGAGTTAGCTTGTTGCTCAGTTCTGAGTTCTCTCTTCTCATTGGAATTGAAGCTGTTTTATGGCCTCCTGTCTGTCATTAGGAGACAATTTTAACTGATGGAAAGGAAGAGAGTGATGAAAAAAGAGAGAAGATTATGTGGGTGAGAGTTTGGGAGAGAGTGAGAGAGAATAATGAATAGTCCATACGATGAATCAGACCAAAGTCTAATCGAGATGACGCTGCTTGGCTGACTTAGTTCAGAGTAGGCGGCTCTTACAGCTCAGAGGGGAGCGGACCACTTGGACTAGGAGATTTTTATTAGTTGTGACCCGAAGTGCAGGAAGGTCTTCAATTAGCCGGTCTGGTTTATGTCTCAGTCGATGGTAAACAGCCTCTCATCACAGGACAGCAGTGCTAGCAGCGAGTGAAACAGATTCCAGTGAGTGAGTGGAGTGGACACCGTCCTTTCATTAGGTGGCCGCGGTCCGGTCACTCACTTATCTCTCTCCCTCAAGCCCTAACCAGTTCGCGAGTATTTTCTGTGATGATGACAGCGGGAGATTGCCATCTGCACTTTCCATTTACAAAAGCTGAGTGCGAACAAACATCGCTAGTTGTTGTTATTCTTGTGCCCAACCTGGCACAATTGTACATGTTTTCACACAATAAGTTTCGGTTGACGTGTTTTCTTGAATCTTTGAATCCAACCCCCTCAACACCAAACGCATGTACCATTTTCACACACTTTTTTGTATTCTATATGCCAAGAAAAATGGACAATTCATTGAAAATAATATAACACAAATTCATTAAGAGCGGTCCAAGGGAGTCATGACCCTTCCCCAAATAGCTCTGTACTTGGAAAGACGGCACTACCTCACAGGCCTCACAAAAGGTCAGCAAGGCAACATTCCACCAGTAAACACCGAAAATGATAAAAAAATAATACTAGATCAAATAAGACTGATGTAACTAGTTGATTCAAAATTAAAATCGGATTCTAGAACTAATTATCTATTCCTCCATATCATCCATTTCAAAGAGATGCAGATACAAATCACTTAATTTCTGTATATTTACTATGAATCATGAGAAGTTGGTAAATATTTTTCAATTGCAACAGAATGCTGTATAATGTCTAAATATTCATTCAAATTCAAAAGTTTTAAGTTAGTGATGGCGGAGGGGATGAGATCATGCTTACAATATTCAATTATATTTAATTTGTTAATTACAGTGAAAATGTTGTAATGAATAATGAAAAATGGAACAGAGTAATCCGAAGTGATACGAATAGGCAAAGTTAAGTTACTTTTCTCCTACTTAATAACCAAGTATTAAAACTCTACAGTTATCATAACTTTTATTATGAAGGATTGAGTTTATTAATGAAGCTGAATAATGAAAATAACAGTACAAAAAATGATAAGAAATTGCCTGAAATATTATTTTGAAAAACCAGTTTTGTGATCTTCTAAAAGCTTTATTCAGTGCTATGATTGGTGACAGCACACTGACGAATCCAAACCTCTCATTGGAAGCTGGATGAGGTTTCTAGATGTACTAATCATTTATCAATGATAATTTATTTCTGAAATGGTAATTACAACACAATCATGAAAGAACTTACATGATAGTACTTACATTATTAGAAACTAGAACCTAACAGTCTTAAACCAAGCCACAATCACATCTTCGACATCATTACAATCTAGTACCGTAATGATAAAGCGCTGAAAAGAGAGATGGTGATGAAGGATTACAACAATCAAGTAATGAAAGAGCGAGAGTAAGAGGTGGATGGAGCCTGTCGACATTTGAATCGCCTTCTCCATTACCAGACAAAGGAAGACATCTTGTCCAAGATTTATTCCAGCATGTAATCACGCCGTGAACTGTTGAAAGTTGTGAGGATTTACCAGACTGCAAGCGGTTTGTACGGTTTAATAATGTCCAGTCATGAAACACTGCCATTTGAGCGACGGCCATTGCTATCCTCTTGATGAAGAGCCAAGCCTTGTAGCCTAATCTTAGCCTAATTTAGCCTTGTAAACTACTAGCTGGAAGTTGGCACCTTGTCACACCATAATGGATTGTTTCATCAATGAATTGACTCAAGATTTCTCATTTCATAGTGTGTCGTTTTGAATGTGGTCTATGAAATTGAGTGTCTGATACCTATAAATTAAAATATCAATTTGCAAACTACATTGCTCAATTATTAAGAATTCTTTTCGACGATTTTTAGTGACACTTTATGCAATAAGATAGCAAATCAATAAATGATTGTATTACCGAAAAATCTGGAACTATAAAATACAAAATAACAACGATTCCTTGATACATGTCTCTAGTTACTATGACATGCCAATGCTATATTCTAGAATAGGTTGTTTGGAGAGAGGGTATGTTTGGAGATCAGGTTTGGGTATTGGGTAAGTAAGTTCAAATTTTATTTGAAATCATTATTATTTCTATATTTTGACTTTCTTTGCCTCAAGATGTGCCTTCCTAGGCTATATTAGTGGCCTGATCTGGATTGGACTTTTCTGAGTAGGGGAGAACAATGCAAGTTGGTATTTTGGAGAAGAGCTTTCATTTTTTTATCACTTTTCTATTGTTGATTGCCTTTGCTGGCTTAAGAGAAAAAATAAAGCCCTCAGAATTAAAGAAAAACAGTTGTGATGAACAACAGGAGCAAGGTGGAGTGACTGAAAAGTTGGAGGAATAGATCGGTCGACTTTGGAAGAATTGGAAATAGCATTGAAATAATTGAAAAATAGAAAGGCAACAGGACTTGAGGGTATCAATGCTGAATTTTTAAAGTGTGGAGGAATATTTTTAGATATCCAACAACATATTTTAATATATTGATATGTATAAATTTGCTGTGCAGAACTGACCTTTTTTGAGTTGCGGCGGACGCGTTTCGAACTATGTCGTTCTTCTTCGGCGCTTGGTTGCAGACTGACTGGTGAAGCTTCACATTGTCCCCAAAAGTCATAAACTCAATACTCTTGGACAATTCGAAATTTACAAACATTCCATTTCACATACTAAATGACCTACTTTATTTCAAATCTCATACCCTCTTCAACATCATAAACCCCTCCTAAAAACACCACCCCCACACCTACTTCCCCCACCACATCCACTTCTCCCACTACCTTCCTACGACCACAAGACCTTACATACTAGAAAACCAGTCAGTCTGCAACCAAGCGCGGAAGAAGAACGACATAGTTCGAAACGCGTCCGCCGCGACTCAAAAAAGGTCAGTTATGCACACTAAATTTATACATATGAATAGTTCTACTGCAGTTCACGAAAAATGGATATCTACAACAATAATTTTAATATATGTTAGATGATGCAAGGTATACCAAATTGTTGGAATGTCGCAGCAGTGATGTTTATTTAAAAAAAAAGATGAAGCAAATTGCAATAATATAGCAAATTATAGAAGGATAAGCGTTCTAAATAATATGAGGTACAGATTGTACAGTACAGTCAAGTAAATTCATAAATTATGAAGTATAGCTGAAATCTTGATCTTTAAGGTACAATGTGGCTTTTGGATTAGAAGATCTTTCATGGATAATGTTTTTACAGCTCAACAGATTATAGAAAAAAGTCAACTTGCAAACCCACTTAGCCTTTGTGGACTTTGAGAAGGCATTTGATTCTATCCGCAGGAAGAAAATGTGCAAGGTTTTAAGAAATTATAGTATACCAAGACAGTTGATTGAAGTAATAAAAAGCCTTTATTTATCATCAGCAATAGTGATTCAAACACTCACTTAAAGGGCTTTCAGGAGAGATTTTAATCAATAAATGTTTGAGACAAGGGTATAGCCTCTCCCCAACACTGTTTAATTTGTATGTAGATGAAGTTAAAAGGATGAAAGGAGAAGGTAAATGCGGGATTGATGCTTGGAGGCGAGTGTTCTGTAATTGTACTTTTATTTACAGATGACATAATATTTATTCATGAAACAGAGGACAACCTGCAATACTCAATATACAAACTTACTAAAGTATGTGAGGAGTATGACCTTCATATTTCAGCTACAGAAACAAAGGTTGTTGCTTTCAGAGGAAAATGGCCGGCTCTAACAAAAATTGTTTTTGGAGTTTCAATTTTGATGCAAGTTTCTGCTTTTACCTACTTTGGTTGCACAGTAACATATGAAAGAAATTTTATTATTCTCAAGAAAATCTGTAAATTTCAGTCTATATGTGGTTATTTTTATTCAGCCTTCTCCTATAGAAGAAAATCATGGGTTCTCGCTACAAATGCAGTTCCCAAAGTTCACGCAGCAGAAATGCACTTTCTAAAGAGTGTCAAAGGATGTAAAAGATTGGATCTTCCACGTAATGAAGAAATTCGGGAGGAACTGAAGGTAGATCCATTAAACAAAATTAAAAGAAAATATGGAGTCGGATAGAGGAATCATCTTGGAAGGATGCAGTTAGGTTCCCTGTACAATCTTTGAACTATAGACCAGCTGAAAGGAGAGATGTTGGTAGACATAGAAAAATATGGTATCAAAATTAAAAATAAGAATGACATACTATTTAAAAAAAAAAAAAGACAAGGCTACTATAAAGACTGGAACAGGCAGTCATCCCTATACCGTGGATTTCAGAAGAAGAAGAATGAAACTATTAGCCTATAGGATAAAAATCACGTTACAATAAATATTGATTAATTACTTTACTAATTAATTATCAGTAATTTCCTAAAAATGTTGAACTGTAGGATCAAACAGGAACATAAACACAATTAAGCAACCCGAAAAAGCTTATATGTCAAGTTTTCTGATGGAAACAGTTTTCCAGTAAAAAAAGTTGAATATTGGCTGTAACTTGAAGTCTTGAGTTTCAGTAAATCGCACTATTTTTACATCGTAAACTGTAAGGAACGTGAATTTGAACTTTGTTCCACTGCGAAATATATTTCTATTTATGCAAAACAATGTATTTTAGACAAAAAAATTTCATAAAGGATGAAGAGAGAATGAAGCGGAACAACTAAGGTACGAAATCTTCATCATACTAGTCGAAATTGTCACTGTACTATGAATTATGTGAATAATAGTAGGTTGCAAATAAATACAATGTAGCCTGCATCAAATTTATTTTTCATCTATTTTTGAAAAATTGCAATCATCTTTTTGACTACCACATCAATAAATCGTGTGCCATTTTATACTGTAATTTATTGTTAGTTACTAATTGCTGATTCCTAGTCATTGTTTTAGAAAATGATATGGATTTTCTTAAGCTATGGAATGAGTTAGTTATTTATTTTATATTTTTCAGGTGAGAAACCAAAACAGTGTAACTCAATTGCTAAGATAAAGGATGAGGTAAGCAGGAAGTCATTATCTCATTGAATTAATATTCTATTCTATGTATACTCTTTTGAACTCCCTCCGCCTGGAAAACTTGAGATAGACAATCTTAAACTTCGCTGTTAATATTTTTAATGGGCTATTTTTAAACAAGAGCTAGCGTTATTCAACACTTAAATTCAAACCAAAATCAATTTATTCTCTTTTTTTTACAGTAAACTGATAGAATACACATAAATTTGCCACTGTTGTAAATGAAAATATTCCAATATTATATTGTACGTTCACTATTCCATGGGTTGTATATCTCATAACATTCCATTCCATGAGTACGATACTCATTTCTATGTACGCCCTTTGATAAATACAAACTATATTAATCGAAAAATGGATACAGCCTCTGTTAATAATTATCATACCTAAAAAGTCAAACAAGAAAAAAAAATTAAAATTGAATTTAAATAAATAAATTATTTTGTCGAAGAAGAAGAAAGATAATTATGAAGAAATATTTCATATGCTTTGAAACATTCACTAAAAAACTAATTTTTTAAGAAAAAGAAAGTCGCTCTATTCTAGATGTTCTTAGTTTTGCTTTGAAATATCCACCCAAAAACTAGAATGAATTACATAAAAACTTTACATTACACACTAACATTACATAAATTCTTGCCCATCTAGTTCTAGAATGTTGTTCAAACGCATTCCAATGTTCCATCCTCAGACTGATCAACTATTACACCATTCAATAAATAAAGAGATATTTGGCCTGGAGAAAATCCCTTTATCCTTGGAAAGCAATACTTGTTCTTCTTTTAGCATAATCCTTTTTAACATCTTTGCACTTGTCCTAACGGGCTAATAGTGTATTAATACCGTCTGCAGAGAACTCTTTGTCAGAGGCAATTTCCCACAAATGTCTTGACATCCTCGTTATCCTGAAATTTCTTCTCACGTAAAGCTTCTTACAGTGAACCAAACAAATAGGAATTAGAGGGTCCTGAAGCAGGGCTGTAAGAAGAAATAGGCGGTACCTACCAGCCCCATTCTATCAATGTTTTCTCAGATTTATTTGGTAACATGAGGATATACCGGATAATCACACCTTTTATTTCAGATCAACGAGGGTTCTCTCATATGGCTGGCTTTATTATTGGGTGTACATTGTATGCTGTTCTTCAAGATAATTATAAGATACCATACCTTCAAAGTCTAAAAATGACTTTCCATGCTGATGCTAAGTTTCGAATTTATTCCTGGCAGATAAGTCCACGATTCTCGACAACTTTGTACTGTTCTACCCACTTGTAAAAATGTGTATTGTTCATACAACTTAAATCACACACTTTAGCAATTTCAGAGTACATATTGGCTAGTTTTTCACCTTCAGCAATCAAAAAACAAATCTGAGAACTTTGTTTAACCGATGTAGGATTTTCAAGAACACCTGACATCATTCAACTCAATTTTAAGAAAATAAAAAGAGTTGATCCATTACCTGAATAGGAATCATCTAGAAGAAGTAAACTTAAAATCCGAAAAGTTTAAAACTTGTACCTAATATGAACCGTTTTTCCCCACACCAATTTGTTGACCCACGTATTTCCACGTAATGAGTTTCTGAAAAAACGCATTAGATGAGTATCTTTTTTCGAAATAAGCCTATAGCCCGTCATTATTTTTTACTCTGGAATGGAAATATTAAATACAACCGAATTGAAGCTGGTTTTTCCTTCCTAATGAAGTTTTTCCTAACCGTTTCCTGGATACTGTCAAATGAAGTTTGTTTATTGAATACAACCGATTTTATTTTAATGGGTCACAATTTACTGTAGCATAATAGTTAGTTCTTCTCTAAATTTAGTAAAAAGTGAAGAAATGTTCGTGTTCACCATCAGCTTATAACCGAAAGAGTAACAGAGATGATCGGTTGTTGGTGGGGTATAATCATCCTTATGGGGGCTGGAACCTGTTATTTGTAGAAGTGAGATATTTCGCAACACCGATCCGCAATAATTTCAAGAGCTCAGCCTTGAACAAACTACTCTTTTATTGGACACTCTGCGCCAGGTTGTGTTAGGCTATCCACTATTAAAGCGTTGTAAACAAATTACACAGGTAAGTTGTAATTTGATTTGCTATAATTGTAGGGTCGAGCAAACTAGACGTGTTCAGAATATTTAGATTCGGTGTGGTCCTGAACGATGGAGTTGAGGATCGAGAGAACGATTATTTCAACCTTCAAAGGGTAAGAACCTATGTTTAATCAATTAGGCTCTTGAAACCGATTAACTAATGTTTAGAACGATGTTATAATTTGTCGAGCATCTCATATTTCAGTACGCTTTTGAAAAAAATTGGAGCAATTTATAGCAACTTTTCAACTTGAAACAAGTTCTGATAGTCCTTGTTCAACTATTATACTATTTTATTAAATTTGATAGTCATTGAACAACTTGGAACAAGTTTTGACAGTCATTGCTCAAGGTTTTTTACAATGATGAAGGAGTAATTGGTTGTGGAAGACACAAGCCTGAACACTAGATTAATAGATTGTTTGCAAGAATTAATTATTTTTGAATCTATTTCGGATTGGGATGGGACCAACATACCTTCTAACTGGAAGTTCAACTCCTCCCAAATTGAATTATCTAATTTTGTTGAAGTAAAGAATAAGTTTTTGTTAAATATCACTAACAAATAACTAAAGTAGTAGAAACCCTGGTGCTTGGCTGATGAAGCTTTTCTTTACGAGCAAAAATGCTCTACTACTATAATTCAAGTTACAAATGGTAGCCTCTCATAAATACAAAATTACAGTTTTAATGGTGAAATAATTTTAATCCTTGATTTAAAGATGTTTCCATTATCATTGTGGAATATGAATCATCCACAGGTAAGGGACCATAAAGGTGAATTATCCACAAAACCTTTTTAGTTCACTTATAGGTAAAAAGTCATGGATGCATTTGTAAACCTTGAAAGTGATAAGTAAAGAGGTATTTTGTGACTGAAAAAAGATAAAACTAAAGAAGATTTTTGAAGTAAAGTGGAAATTAATCCCGGAATTATTGGTATTTAGCATTAATTATTAACCCATTCCATACAATATGTACCTTTTATTGAATTATGATATAATTGCCGAAATAATGGGAGTTTTTTAAAATTGGAATTATAGTTCTCATTTGTTAGGCAGACGTGTAGCCTATTCCATATAATTTTGAGAAATTCCAATCATTTTTTCAATATGTTTTCGCTTTTCTCAACTATATCGTCCAGTCACATTAATTTCATAATTTGAAACCTCCAATTTTCCTGTAATAAGATTTATAAATTTAAGTAAACCTTAGAATCAAACATCACTATCTCACTAAGTCCCTAAACTGATGCTTGTTCCACAAGTCTTGTCTTGATCCATGACTTGCCAGTTAGGCTAAATATGAAATGTAGGATTTGTTTGACTAATGGGGTGAAAGGGTTTATAGTGTCACAGTATTCTGTTCTACATGAGCGAATCATGTACATGACAGCACTAAGCACCAACTGAACACCACCGAAACCAACAGCTCAACTATCCTACATTATTCCATTGTCTGTTATTCTGTAATCCAATAACGCCAGTTCAAGCCAGTTCAAGTAAAGCCATCCAAGTAAAGCCAGTTCAAGGATTTTGAAAATCCTTTAAATTAATCAAACTCTATTATAATTCACAAATGAAGCGATGAAAAAGTCTTTGAAGTTTTGTATTTAAAAGTTCTGATGATTTGGATGTATGGGATCTCTGGGGATGTGCTTGTAAAAGTAATATTGATGTGATACAGAAATTTCAAGATAAAGTATTAAGGAACATGGTTAATATGTGGTACATCAGAAGTGACCTGCATAGGGATCTGCACATTCCATACATATGTAGAGATAAGTCGATTTGCTGCCCGTCATGAATCCAGACTTCACCACCATGTCAACACTGAGGCAACTCACCTGCTTGATAATCAAGAAATTACCAGAGGACAAAGCTCTTGAATTAGTGATTAGTGATTAGAAAATTTATTGTGCAATAGGATGGACCATAATATATGGTGCTCTCTAGAACTGCTTTAGTCATCAATGGGTGAACTGGAGTTAATTCAAGAATTTAAATTTAAGAAGTGAATGGAAAGTTAATGGTTAGTCTTCAAGAATAGTTTTAATGTAATTTATAAAAAAAGTTCTCATGTACATCATTCAGGATGAAACTTTGACTCTTGCACACTTTAAACTGCTCCATGATTATAATTTTATGTTTCTTGTGCACTTTCATAATCTTATTTGCAATCTCCATTAGGTTTTTTGTGTTGATGTATCAGCTTTTCAAATTTTAGGCCGGTATTTATATGTCTGCCTTGAAATTTCCTCAATTCAATGGAAACTTCAAAATCATTCACTCAAAAGGCCTTTCAAGTCTCCCTCGACTTGAGGAAGCTTCAAGTTAGGTTCATAGATACAGGTCCTCGTCCTATTGTGTGCGTTATTCGCTGCACACCTTTGCGATTTTGAAAATGACGAATGTAGCTTTCTACGCCGTACTCTTGTATCTTGTAATATCCCACATCCCACCAGGACGGTATAGTACCTTACTATACCGCCTGACACCCCACACTATCCTGAATGTAGGTTTATCTCATGTGTCATGATGGCTTCCGTGCTGTGTAAACGCAGACCATTGGAGCTCAAAGCATTTATACCTCTGTTATAACGCGATCGTAAAACTTACAGGTTCCGTACTAAAATTGAGCATAAATTTTCCCGTTAGTTGGTAAAAGTGCATCCTGCTCACTTGTGATACGATCTAAGAAGGGCTGAGTCATCTCCATAGCGAAGCAGAGCTAAGCATGAGTTCGCGAATCATATTGTCCAGTTTTCAAGTCAACAATATTCTGGTTCGGTCTAACAATTTCTAGAATTTACTTATTGGAGATATCGAATACCTATTATTCTTATTTTTGCATTAATCATTGGATAGAATTATATCTGAAATATTGTCATTAATCAATGCTTAGCTCATTCAGTATGTGACATTTGGATGAAGCTCTTCTTTTAGGGTGTTCAAATATGATCCATTGCCTGTCTTCAAAATGCACCACTACTCTTCCTGAACATGTGCGTCTGAAATAAAACGTTTTTCTCTGTTATATTTCTCTGATTCCACGGTTTATCAAAGGTTGTAGAGCCAATATTGCTCATGAATAATATTCTCAAATTTTTGAGGAAGGATCTATGAAACTATGCAATGTTTTTCATTTCACCCTTGGAAAATTATGCGGCAAAATTTATTTCCATTATGACGTTGTATGAATGGTAGAAATAATCCAAAGATATTACTATTTTTAACTATTTTTGAGACAATGTAGATTATGATGGAATTCGAATTCTCAATTTAATTTTATCAAAATGCTAAGAAGACTCGTTGAATCTATTGCCCAAAAATCTTATCACTGCCAGGGATCAAACCCGGGCCCTTCTCTTTCACCAACTAATCTACAGTGGATTCTCTGAATCATAGCACTCGTTTGATATCAGATGCACTAGGCTAATTATTAATGGTGGAAATAATACAAGGATATTACAATTATCAACAATTGAATCATAATGGAATCCGAATTCTCAATTTAACTCTATTTCGATTAATTTTCAAATTTTTACTTTTCTATTTTTCAATGTTGTCAGTATTCGCTTATCGAAAGTCTTCAGTGCATTTCACAGAAATAAATTAAGAATTTGAATTTCATTAGCATCTACGATTTGATATGAATTACTGAATATTAGAACTCATATTTGTGACTATAATGTCATTCTTTAACTAGATTGAATTCGTTAATTTGTGATTAATTGATTAGTTGAGATTTGCGATCAGTAAAATTCATTTGTGATAACGTTCAAAAACTTATTCAACTCTCGAAATGTTTAATATTGATTGCTTGAAAGTTTACAAAAAAGATTTGTTCAATAAGATGCTTGTCTTCAGTTGTTAATTTATAGTGCTGTGAAATTCAGATTTCCAATTTGTTTGGAGCCTTTTGAATTTTGTGATGGAAATTTGATAGCTCAGAATACATCATGTGGGCTGAACCTTCATTTCCTTCCGAGAAAAGCTTTCGATAAGGGCAGATGGAGAATGTGGTCACAATCGTTTTGAACCCAGACTCGTTAGGTTGCAAGATAAAAATATGGCAGAAGTAACGGAGTCGGCCGGTACCACTTAAACGTCTGCAAATTCGGTGATCGGAAAGAATAGAGGAACTCTTTTATCGCCAGTTTTCTGAATCTAGGGGCATTATCTTGTCCAGCTTGGATCAGTGGAAAACCTTTCTGAGATAGAAATAGTGCAGTTGGTAGGAAACCTACCATTTTCCCCCATGTTGTGAGTGGTGGATCCAATTTGAATTCTTCCAGTTGGCAATTCCACCAAAATCGTAATATCTGAACATGTGAGTTCTTTGGATTATTTTGTAATGGCGACACATTGGTGTGTTCAATTTGAATATTTTCAATATCTGGAATCGTAGTTTCACGATAAATAAATTCCTAATTCTTCGGTTTAGCTAAAATCGTAAGAATATGAATTGATGAGCATTCGAATTTGTTGGAATAAGTTGTGTTAGCGACACGGAAAGTGGAGGGAATTTAAAATGATTCCCAACTCTCAATTGATACTCAATTTGTATTGTAGTATTTTATCTTCATCTATCAACTTACATTTATTTTAAAATGCTTCTTCAATTCCTTTAGACCAATTTTCCTGCATTCAAAATAGATCTCAGTTTTTTCATACGAATCTAATGTTGAGTCCTTATTCTTTTAAAGTTTGTATCCGTTAGGTTGGTAAAGTAATAATATATTAGTTAGTTTTGAATATAAGCCTACATACTTTCTGTTTTTGAAAACTTAGTATTCTTTTGAGCATAAGTAATGTACATTCTACCTCAATAAATTCAGTAGCTCTCAGTAACATAATATTCTTTTGAGAATAAGTAATGTTCATTCTAACTCAATTAATTTAGTAGCTCTCAGTAACTATAATTTTTTTCAGTAGCAATCAGGTGAAAAATAAATTCGACTCAAAGAATGTAGAAATAAGAAAAGTGAAAAATCATGCTAAAATGAGACGATTCCGTTGACCTTTATTAACAGTTTGCAGGCTCAGAGAATGCGGCAATGTATCCGCCATCTTTGAATTTATTTAATGAAAAGACTGTTGACAAACTCTCTGCCACTCTCAATCGCTCACTCTTTCTCTTTATCCCTCTCTCTCTTTATCTTTCTCTCTTTCCCTATCCCTCTCTCTTCAGTGACATTCCACGAGGAAGTCATCAGCGCAGGAAGAGAGGAAAAAGACGATAATTGAGGCGGATGAGATGTTTTTAAAACATCCAAATCACGATGTGTAAACAGTTTGCAAGTACTTCAGCATCATCGCGCGATGTTGACTGTTGGTAAAGCTTGGTAGAAGCAGAGTTTCGCCATTGAAGTGAAACGAGTTATGGAACCTGCCAAAACTCTGTACATCGACCGTAAACCAAACGTAATATTCTGCATACTATACACGTTTGAATGAAATGTCACCTCGCTTCAATATGCGCTACGAACAGTACAAGACAATGGTGTAGACGACAAATCATCGTCTGTAATAATCATAATGTAGGAGCTTCCATATTCTCCAGTTCAGCATTATCATCATCATCATCATCTTCCTCAGCTACGACTGTCTAGGTATAGCATTCAGTGATAATATCTTCTGGGCTCATTTGTTCGTTGGGTGGTCTTCTCAAAGAAAAGAAATCCCAAGTAGAACTGTGCAGTCTATCACTTCAATTAGATTCTCATGAATGGACTGGATTTGTTTCGCTTCTGTATGTACTGAGTGTCCACTCACCAACTCGCGTCCCCATATACCCAAAAGCGGTTGTTCTCACACAAAAGACCACTTTATTTTGGCCTTGAACTAGCATATTAATAAAAAAATAAGGCTATATGGATACGGATAATGATATAAATACAAGTGAACTGGTAATGGTACATGAAATATCATCTTAATGTCTGTATGCTATTCAGGAGTACAGTGCATTTTTGAGCTCATTCAACTAATGTTTGTCTCCAAATATAAGTACATTATAATGACGATCCCCAAGTCTAATCAATTATTTATTATCTTCAAACATGAGTGATTATTAAGGCCCCTAAGATTACTCTGTTTGCGTGGACAATGCTTGCTCTAAACATGTCTCGAGAGAATAGGAGAGAGAGGAAAGGTAAAAAATTCTGAATGGTATCGTCCCCGAAACTCCAGGAAATTCTATGAAATGTTATGCTGGGTATTTCTACTAGTTTTGAGAAAATCAAGTTCAAAGTTTTCAGGAACTTTTAAGCGCTTTGTGTCCAATTCATGACTTGAATTGAGGTATTTCCTAATTGAAACCACATAAATTTATGGTTTAGATGTTTAGATATTTATAACGTTGTTCATGAAGTATAAAATAGTCAATTCTATAAAAGCTACTCCAATTGCTTCGTACATGTTTTGTACTCTAGTTTCCACTTTTCTCATTGCCTTAAATGTAATCGTTATTGATAAAAAATAATTGATATGTTTGAGTACGTTGTCGTATTGAGAAATTATATTTTCTTCTCGTGAGAATTCTCTCTTAGCTAGTTGCCTCCAAATAGGAGATTGGATTTATTATCGGATAAATAGACTCCCTGGAACGTGTAATGAGAAATCGGTGGACTGGAAATTTATTGCTTGAAGAAAATGCCCAAAGCAGAACCAAGAGCAATTATCAGTTGCTTGGTCTCATGAGTAATCTGTGGGAGCAAAAGAGCAATACAGTACTGACAAACGCACAAGCTCATAAGACATTTCCAACATTATTGATAATTTAATGATTTAATCTATAGTTGAAATCATTAATTTGAAATACTTTAAATAAAATCTCTAATACAAGAAGATATAATGCGTTCTTCAGCCCCAAGAAAAGCTTCACCTTGAAAATCTTGGAGAAAATCATTAGGGTAAACACTTTTGAAGTGGAGGTTAGATGTAATATTGTGTTGTGATACAATTCTATTATCAATTCAATTTATTGTATTATTTGGTGTATTCTTCCAGTGATTAAAGTACAATGACAGAATTTTGATAAAATGGCTGCAATGGCTACATTCAGTTATCTTTTGTTTAATATCTCACATTAATATCTCACTGTTCTCTGCTGTAAAATCACTTCCCGGTGGTTCGGAACCCACCTAAAACTGTAGGTCCAACTCATCAATCACCATCATCCAACTCATTACCCACGCACAGGTCTCAGACCTATGTGGGCTTCATCCTCAAAAAAAAAAAAAAAAAAAAAAATATTGAGATGTTCAAGTTCTCTTTTGTTGAGGGATTGATTCAATTATTATTAGTATCAAAGCATAATTATGGAGAACTTTTCAATTAGTAGTATCTAGTTGATTTATTAGTTCAAAACTTCTCTATGATTATTCTTTCGCCTATTGATTTGTAATCTTTAGTTTGGAGTGAATTTATTTCAGTTTATTTAAAATTCGTTTTTTACAAGTTATCCATAAATTTGTGAACAATCACAATTATTGCAAATTTTGTTGTTCTGTGATAGCTGATTGCACAGTATTTACTGATATTTATAAAATAAGGTTGAATTGAAACCCGGGCATTCATTATTGAAAAATGGGACTAGATTTTATAGCAGATTCCAAATCAACATCATGTTATTATTAACATTATTTAAAAATTCATGAATATCCTTCCATGATTGAAAAATTTGACATACGTGATTAAAAAGTTGAACTCAATTTTGTAGTGGAATCTAAACCAACGCCATAAAAATGCATTTTGCTGAAGCAACGTCATAAATCTGCAACAGTGATGTCCAACTCATTAGGCTTTTGCTGTAACATTTCAACCATGAATATTAAAGACTATACAATTTTCTTACCTCTATGTTTCTGTTGGCCTTTACATGGAATCATCAATGAGATTGGTGCGTGTAGTATGAAATGCTCAAGACATGTCTGTGTTTTCATTTATACCCAACCAGTATTATTTGCATTATTCATGAGTACTGAGAGATCCTACTGAATATTTTTCATCTCTCTGCAAATCACTTGGGAATTATACTGTAGAAATATGAAGACTGGAGGTTTCTGAGAATGTTTCTTGATTTTGGAACTTTGGGATCCAAGTTCACTAAGGAACAAAGAGCAAAAATAAATAAGGAATAAAATAAATGAATTTTTATCTTCATTATAAAGTATGCATCGATAATCACGAAACATCTTTAGGTGAAATCGATGAAGAAATATTCATATAATAGATTCAAGGATTCTTAGTAGACTGCTATAAAAATCACTAAAAAGAATATAGACTTCTAAAAAAAAGGTTCTGCTACTTTGTAACTGGAAATTATCAATATCACATAATTATTGAACATTTGGCTGCTCCCCTCATCATTATTGAAAAATTCTGGGTCCAGACTAATTATTTATAAATTTAGACATTATTTACAAGACACAGTGGCATGTCAAGATAAAACAGATTTCAGCCCAAAATTGCTTTCTTCACAAAAGAGAACCCGAATGGTTAAGCCCAAATCTCACTGGGAACGTTCAATTGAAAAATTATATAACTTGATTGTAACTTATTCTAAATTGGAAATGTACTTGTAACATGTAACTAAATCCTAAAAAAAGATCGAAGAGAGTTTATACTATTGCATTTTTCTTGAAAATTTTTAGCCGAAAATTAATGCATTAAAAAGATGTTGAATGAAACATAATGTTCAACGTCCTTCTTTGAACAATTCAATGTAGATTAAATTTGATGTTCATTTATTCACTTACAAACAACCAGAAGGAAAATGTTGACTTGACAAAATGTACAGCTTTCATGAACAGAGATGTCAGTGTCACTTTGTTGTGAAAAGAGTATTCATTGAAAAAAATATGAGAAACACTCTCTGATAAATGGCTGGCTAGATTGTCATTTCTGCTCTCAACTTTAATGTTCGAGTTTTACTCTTTTACTGAGTGAAAAATCGTAGTCTGTAAAAGTAGAGAGGAATGACCGCGGCTTAGTTGGTGCCAGTGATGGATGATGAGAGGGTGGGAGGGGGTGAATGAATTTTAGAGAGAGAGAAAGGGTGCGAGAGTAATATGAGTGTGGTGAGTGGAGAGAAAAGATATGAGAGTGTGAGACAGTGTAATTGAGTGGTAGCCGGAGGGTGCCTGGATCCTGGATGTCATCGCAGCTATCATCACAGTGAAGAGCTCGCAATTTTTGTGCTTTTGGTTGTGCAGTAGTGAGACTGGCTGCAGCGATGTTCAATCTCCACTGAATCCGAGTAACCTGATATGGCCGAAGACCTTCAGTGATTTCTTTATTGACAATAACGAACTTGGAATCGAAGTTCTCTCATCGTTGACAGCAAGCTCCCGACGAGAGTTTTACGACTCGAGCGAGCCTTAAGAGGATAATTTATTTTATGACGTTGACGGACCCGTTTGATCTCAGCTTACTGATAGAAGAAGATTTCGAACTCCTGAATACCTTTTCTATCTAAAGAGTAAAACACGGTGATCATTTTTCCGAATTATTTGAATTCGTCTGTGATTCATGCGTGTTGTGTTCTTATTGTTCTCGATATGAGTGTTGAGAAATATTCCACTACTAGGTTATCCCGGGTCGCACGAATGTGCGACTTTATTAAACTTTGTAAAATACATTCCAAATGTAGATTTTCTACATACTGAACGACAGCATTGCCTATGATGATAAGTTTAAGCACAGTATGAGTTGCTCCATTTCTAAGTTGGTATCAAAGATACCTATGATGCTATGAGTTCCTTAATTTTCTCCATTTCTCCTTTTTCTTCTTAATCTTCTTTTTCTACTTCTTAATCTTCTTCTCCATCTTCTTTTTCTTCTTCTTCTTCTTAATCTTCTTTTTCTTCTTTTTCGTTCCCTATTTCTTCTTCATTTTCTTCCTCTTCCTCTTCTTCTTCTTCCACTTCTTCTTTTTCTTTTTCTCCTTTTCTCCTTTTTCTTCTTCATCTTCTTTTTCTTCTTCTTCCACTTCTTCTTTTCTTCTTCTTTTTCTCTTTTTCTTCTTCTTTTTCTCGTGCTTCTTCCACTTCTTCTTTTTCTTTTTCTTCTTCTTCTTCCTCTTCTTTTTCGTCTTCTTCTTTTTCTTTTCACCTTCTTTTTCTTCTTCTTTTTCTCCTTCTTCTTTTTCCTCTTCTTTTTATTCTTATTATTTTTCTTCCTCTTCTTTTTCTTCCTCTTCTTATTCTCCCTACTTCTTCTCCGACTTCTCCTTCTTCCCCTTCTTCTTCTTCTTCTTTTTCTCCTCTTTCTTCTTCTCCTTCGTCTTCTTCATCTTCTCCTCTTCCTTCTCTTTCTTTTACCCCTTCTTCTTCTTTTCTCTCTCTTTCCCCTTCATCCTATCCTCCCACCCTCTCTCTCCGAATGAACAATGAAAAATAAACTTTTTGTTTCAAAACAGCTGAAATGTGAAAATTTTCAGCTCACCGATCCCTATGTTAAAGCAATGGAAAAAATTGAAACTTTGATCGTTCATTCCTCATGTCCACGATGACTTTTTTCAAAATGTAAGACCTTATCAAACATCTACTCGATAAGATCTTTCAAATGAGACGTGAACGAACAAAATCGGTCGAGAAACCACGAAGGAGTTGTCATCACAAAAAAACATGTTCGCCTATTTTATATAAAGATTAGAAAATGATAGCATAAACCATGACAATTTCTCTAAATACCTTTTTTAATATTGTAAATAAGCAAACTTAGAGCAGAAACAGGAATGTATATGTTTGGGTTTCATATTTCTGTAAGTTTTATGTGTGTTTAATAGCTAAATTTGAATTTGAATAGTGTCTCAAGAATGGCACCTGGATGGGCATTTTGTCATATACTTGAGGGGTTCATAACCCCCGAACTTTCATGCTAAAAAATTTCTGTTAAAAAAAAAATTTAATTTCCATTATCTATTTAAAGCATTATATTTTATATATATATATATATCAATTTATAGCATTAAAAGGAATTTCAAAGGATTCTCATTATGAGAATCTGGAAATATAAAAGAATTGACATATTCCAAAAGAGCTCGAACTTGAGCATAAATTATTTACTCAATAATGAACTGTTATTTTTATGAGCAATGCAAACAGCTTGAACCTAACCTTGTAATGTTTGTTCGCAGTGAGCTACCCATAAATGATTCGCATCAATGCTCTTCTAACAGGGTGTTTTCTAAAAATTCTCCATTCTGCATCCCCGGCAAAGCCACTATTCAAAAGACAGGGACCCCACTGACGCGTTAGCACCTCTTTGCATCAAAGGGAATAGCTACTAGGCACTTTTCGCCGATCCCTACAGTATGGTACACACTCAGCAAATGCACCTTATGCAGAATGAAAAATCGGATCAGTATAAAATATAGCTTAATCGCCGCTTTGAACAATGGGGTAGGCCGGTAATGGATTCCAGAAGTCGTTTCCCGGGGATAAACACCTCTATCCTACTTTTCGTGAGCCATTCGAGATTCCGTTGCCCTTCCCTGAAGGCATGTCGTCTTCCCTGATGCAGCTGAGAGGGCTGAATTTATCGACAGAGTCAATTATATAAGGGGAGAATCGCTTCCTCTTTTGGAAGATTTTCGCCTTTTCATAGGAACTTTCAAATATTAGACGACCTTTTCAACAATGATCCTCCCCCCCACCCAAAGGTCTCTCATTTATTCAAAAACTATATTTCTAGATAATATTTCAAATAAAATGCGTTGAGCTTTACAGTGTAGAAGAGATATTAATAATTCAAGAATTGATCTGTTTTCAATAGAGAGTTTGGCCAAAACTAAGCTAACTAACGATAACGTTAATGCTAATCTGAGCACTCTAAGACTCTTAAATGCATAGAGTGTTCAGGTTTTTATAGAATTAATAAAAATTTATTGATTCATCTTAACAATCCAATATTTGTCGGGAATAACTCCCATGCGTGTCACAAATGTAACTAGAAGTACTTAAAACAAATCAAATATTAATAATAACAATCATGGAGGTTTCAAGTGTTTTAAAGAACTAACCGCAAATGCGAGGTACAAGGAATAATAATAATAATAATAAAAAAATAAAAATAATAACAATAAATATTGTTATAATAATAATACTATTTTTGAAATAAGAACATACAGTAAGTTTATTATCATTAGAGCTGAATTAAAGAGTACTGTTACAAAGCCGAAAGAAGCAGTCGTTTCCGCCACTTATTCTATGTAATTAATCACTTCCATTCATCAACGAACGTGCTTTAAAGCGATTGTAAATTGATCTTGTTGGCTCACTCCCCCCTGAATATCTTTCTCACTCCTGTTAAATTATTTAATCACTCCAAATTATTTTTGCCTATTGATATTATTAGAAATGAATTACTTGAATTAAACTTAATTGGATTGAAAAATAATAAAATTAAAGGATTTTATTAATTTCATATGAAATTCAACTCAATTCAATTTTTTGATCTCTACCATCAGTGATCTACCAGAAAATAAAAACTCCAGATTAGATTCCCAGACAAGATTGGGTAAAATGCTAGTATATAATGCTATTATATATTATTAGAAATATTATTATATAATAAGAGAGAGAAGGGGTGTGTTGCACAAAATCGTGCAGATTTCACAAAAACGGCAATGATTAGGAATACTAAATTCAGCACAAAGCTTCCTCTAAACTCAATTGAGTGAACCCCGAAGCCCGATTTCTTATTTTCTTTCTACATTTTCCAAAATTAAGTCACAAGACAAAGCAACATATTTGTTACATGTCAATATTGCTGCTTCCTTTTCAATAGAATTGTCATCCCTTTCATGGCATTGGAGGTTGAAATCCTCATATCACATGTTTAATTTTTTAAATGTATTTTAAATCCCGTTGCAAAGTATGGGTAAACCACTATAGTTAAGAATAATAGTGAATAGAAACGTCTATATAAGATTAATAAATCAGCATCATGCATAATTTCTTATACAATGTGATTCAAGTTTCAATCTATTTTATTGAAGTTCCTGTATAAAATCTTGTAATTGATTCCTATTCTGTATTTATTTTTTTTTTCGTATTAAAATCAATCACTGCAGTTTATTATTTCAGATTAATTGAGTGATATTTGTTGACAATAAATTAATATCATATTTCAGACCATTTCTAAAGTCTTAAATTTCAAAGTTTCATGCCCATAAATTTGTAATCGATCCTTATTAAAATCAGTACACATAATGTCTAAGGTACTTTATTAAGTACTACAGCTTTCCAAATTTCGATATTAATATGCATTATATTATAATGCAGAATTGCATGGTTTGGCACTAGTACGGGAATTGAGGAATTGGGAATTGAGGCTGGTTGCTATAACGGGAAATGACCAGCACACTGTAGGCGAATATGATGTGTCTGCGGTTGAACTAATGGTAATTGAATTCTGACCTATTGCTAGTGGATTCCCACAAGTCTAATTAATATTACTGATACGGCTCATTAGGTGAGAGAGAAAGGTCAAAAACCTACATCTAGCTCGAGTCGCATATAACTACTACCGCTTTCATAAGTTCACACATATTATGCATGGATACACATATGACACTTGATGGGAATGATTTTTCAATTTCCGTTCTCCTTTAATATTCATGAAACCAATTAGACTACAAATTGGTTTGTGTATGATTTAAGTTTGTGTGTGTAGGAGAAACAAGACATTTGTCATGATGGAGTGGTCATGGTAATCAACGGCTGTTTATTAACTAAACTGACATATTGCCACTTTTGATAATTAATAAAGTCAAATGAATACCTTCTCTTACTGTTGATGGTCTCGATCCTTGACTTTGAACATTATAATTGATAGATTGATGAGTTGGACAATTAATAAGTTACTACTAATAATAATAATAAGCGTATGGCTTTTAATGGTGGGGAGACCCTTACGGGTAGTTCCACCTCGCCGTTTGTGCCATGTTACGGGGAACATGGTGGACCTACTATTTTAGGTGGGTTCTGAACCACCGGGTAAGTGATAATAAAGCTTGTAACATCAAGTCATTGAAGCACGGTCACCCATCCAAGCGCAGTCTTGAGCGGTCGTGACTGAACATCACGACCACTTGAACACCACGCTCACCGCATGACCAATCACCACTATGAACTCCTGATACGAATATTCGCGGACTTTCTTGATACCAGACTGTGCTGCGTGCTGAACGTGTTTTCACTAATGTAATTAATTTCTTGTTCAACGTTCCAAAATAAAATAAGTATATCTTCGAAGTGTTTGAAATCAAAAGTGGAGCCAAAAAATTGATGTCTAAAAGCAGCGAAATTCAACCGAGGATTTGGGCCTATAACAATTCGTCGGGCCAGAGCGAAAATACCAGCCAGGTGACTTCTTTCCGTTTACTGGGCCCAATTAGAGGGATTAAAGAACAATCGCTAAATTATATATTAGGCAGCTCAAGGCAAATCGAAACGTGGATACCTTCTCACGAGGATACAGGAAACCTCACGCCCAGCCACGCTGGACTAGGAAAGAGGTAAATTTAACATCCCTCACCTCAAATAATTGTAAAGACAGCTTTACAAATTGGCTTGGAAATCTAGAAAGAGATTATTGGTTAAAAAGATAAATTATTATGTTTCATCAATGACGACATTCATTGAATACATTAAATTAAAACAAAAAAACATTCATTCTTTCTGATTGAGTATGAATAAAATGTCAATGTATATGTATCATTATTTATCTATTTATTTAGAAAATTTATTTCTTTTAGCATTTAGTTTCTCGTCCTTGACGGTCTATTTTGGATTCGATTGGCACTCAATCTTGCCAATAAACGGTCAAACAGGAGTTTACTGTACTAATAAATTGAGAAGTTTATTGATACATCAAAATTTACCTACAAAAGTTTTGTTTAAAATGGTAATTGAAAATAATTCAGGTCGCTTTCCACAACACTTTACCTTCACATATAACATGGATTAATGATTAATAATTGTAGGCGTGTGTATTCAATAAAATTGTGAATTAGAAGTGTAGATTTGAAATAGTTAATATGTGCAGCTTGGAATACATCAGACAAATTTCTGTGTACTCTCAATCTATACACCAACTCTCCTCTAAGCTTCCTTTCCTGCCTCTGGTCTTTCTGGCTTCTCAGCAGCAACAGCTAGAGCCTGGAGGCTCTATGTAATTAATAATTAGATTCATGTTAAAGTTGCTAACTTATTGCACATGCTGGGAAGCAACTCCAACTCGTGTTACAGAGTTAAGCTCAGGACTTTACTCAGGTTCTTGGTAGTGGTTAAGTCGTCGGTGGGTGTAGTCAAATAAAAATAAAATCAGGCGATTTTGTATTAGTTCAGCCTATAGTTTGTTTTGAAATTCCATAAACGCGTTATATTTTCGATTTTTTATGGTTACATTCTCAAAACAAAAATCATCAATTATGCTAACACACTTGAAGTCTCTGTTAACTGGCTTGTGACGTCAAATTTATAATCTTTTGGCAACATTTTGAAATAAGTTTTCTATCTGTCAAAACTAAATAATTCATAAAAGAAAATGACATTTCACCTATTGTCACCCTTTTATCCTCTATTTTATCTAAGGAATTAATTTCATACGTGATTTAGCATATTAATCCCATAAACCATTCATATCGTAGATAAATGAAAACATTAATTTTTATATTATACATAATGAGAATCTAACTCAGTTTTAAACTTTTCTTGCTTGTATATTGCTAGTTTATGGGGAACCCCTCATTTCTTAAGGCTATTGTACCTGTTCCTACTTTGTTCTTCTTGACTTCTTGTTATCATTCTGCTACATATCAATAAGTCTATAATGTAAAAAAATATTTGCTTCAACTGTGCTATCGTTTTAAAATTTTTGGAAATAATTGCATCTTGTAAGTTGTGAATACAGTTCTCTACCTGTATTCTATCTACTCACTATGCAATCATATGACATTTATTTATCATATGACATGTATTTTTTGAATTGACATGTATTTTATTCTTTGCTCATTACATGATTTAAATTTTTCGTTCCACCATTATAGATTCCAGCCAAAGACTTTGTATAGCTCCTTTATGGAATAGGCTACAGTATTATACAGTCTCTGTAGGACTTGCTTTGGTCACCAATCTAGGTCAGTTGGGAACAGTATCTATAGAATGAGCCTTTCTTGCTCATTAAGTAACGGTTGAACTAGGCAAGCTGTCGAAGTCTGTTAAGACTGGATTTGTTTTCTTCTAGACTAGTCCTAGTCCAACATTTTCATCGATTCGTTGAGTAGTTCTTGTCTTTTTATTAGCTGAGTTCTGAGTCCTAACAAGGCCACCGGTCACACCTTGCTCTGGATTTTATGACCGTTTGTACACTATTGAGAACTGAGATGCAACTGTAACCTACTCAGCCGATTGAAAGGCACAATTATTATTGTAGGTTGGGGTAGAAGCAACTCGATCACATACTACTTTATTTCGAAACTGGTCTATTTTGTTTTGAATGTTCGATATTGAATGACAAAGCAGCTTTGATTGTTACGACCTTTTTACGTTCTGGGAGTATGCCAAGCTTGAAAAGTAGCTCCATCTTTGTCTTCAGACGTATATTTGAATGGAAAGCAACTAGTCTAGCATCAACATGTCCCTACTATTTCTTGTATAAATTTCAAAGAAATATAGCTTAAGGTTTTTGATACACTCTTTGTTGTTCTTGATGGTTGGTCTATCTATGATCTAACCCTCTGAGGATCCCCCATTTGCTCGGTGGCCTTGGTGCAGTGTCCCAGCCAGCGAACACATAAGACCAATGTGTCTTATGTGTTCGTTTGTTGCTGCCCTAGCGTAGCTACTGCTCTACTCATGGGTGCTTGCATTGTGGAGCATCAACATTTTTTTTGTAGATTACGTCTTGGAGACTCCAGTTAAGGAGTATAAGACAAGTCAGATCAACAATTATACACTAGATACCATGATTACTATATCAATTAATGGAGGCGAGGCTTAATTTTGATGTGAAAGGAACTCTTGTACACTATAAAAAGCTTTATCAACTAAATATTTTTTCAAATGTTTTTCAAATATTTCTATATTTTCAAGACTCTTTGAAAACTGCGGTAGTTTGTTGTGATTGTTGGTCTTTCACCAATATAACCAGGATTTTGTTTGAATAAGCTACTATTGTGACTCACCAAGTGATAATCTCCTCGGCTTCTTGTATTATAATCGTTTAAGTCAAGATTTTGGTTAATATCATTCGTTTTTACAAATAAAGTAGCTTCATACACATATAAGCAGGGTACAGTTAGGAGACCAAGTCTCTTGAACAACAGCCTACATGAATCTAATATATTTTCTCTTTCTATACACCTAACCGCTTTCTTTTGGATCTTAAACACCCTATCGAGGTTTTGTTTTGATGAATTACCCCATACTAAGATAGCATACCTAATATGTGATAGTAAGAGCCCATGGTAAGCTGTAAAAAGTAACTTTTTGTCATTCAATCCAGCGAGCTGTCGCAAGACAAATACCCCTGATTGAATTTTACAACATATTTTCTCAATGTATGGAGTCCAGGTCAATCGTCTATCCATCAAAATTCCTAGAAATGCAATTTCTTCTTCCTGGTCTAGTTGATTATCGTTTACAAACACGTTTATAACCCTATCTTCATTTAAATTATTATGATTATCATAGAGTAGTATTGATAATACTCTGTCCGAGCACCCTCCATCTTTTTTCAAATAGAAGGAGATTGATAAATAAATTGAACAGAAATACTCGAAAACATAACAAATGAAAACGTAATATAAAACGTGATTTTGCTACGAAATGCTTCTTAATTGAAAAATTTCAGTTTTAATGTAGTATTATCATCAAATCAAATCAAATCAATTTATTGAGCCATAAAAACAATACACGAATAGGCCAAGTCAATAAGTATAAAGTGAATTATAATGTACAATCACTAATAAATATAGGCTAATATTAGGTCAAATTTAATACAGTCTACAACAAAGTGAAAGTATACCGCATTAGGTAAAAAATCTTCATCTTCAGTCTTGGCCTCAACATAAAATTAAAATCATAAATTATTCACAACCATAAATCACGCATGAGAATCAATTGAAAGTTGTGGAGAATTTTCATAAGTTTCTTCAAGTTCAGCAGTTAGCAGTAATAAGTTATTCCAAAATAATTTTTATTTATTCAGATTTTTGTAAATCTAAGCATTCTCCATAGTAGTGCAAAGATCTGTTGCTATCAGAATAGCTGATCAAAAATTATCTGATTCACTCAACTTCGTCTAATTCCTTAACTTTGTTTACAAAAAACTGGTAAAACATCTAATTAAAATATAATATTATAAAATAAGTTACCGTACTTTTTCTTCATCCTCCCCAATTCTATTACAATTAGAGGCAAACGTTCTACTATACCGTTCATTACTAACGCTTATGGTCACATACATTACTACCCCATCAATCCAAGAGAATGAACCCTTGAATTTTGTGCTGATTTAATTTTTTTTTCTCATTGTCCTAGTCGATTGTCAATCTGATGACGACTTGATTATTATATTCTCAGCCTTGGACTATGATTGAACTTATGAACTTGCTTTGTCATGGTTCAATGTGTAGGATTATTGTCACCGTTCATGCCTGAGAGAATTATATGCGACATCATGTCGCTAGCTAGGTTTTATCTTTTTCCTTGTTCGTTGTTAATATGTGCGATTGCATCAGTCTCGGCTGGATGTCGCTAGTCTAGTTTTTTTTTTTTTTTTTGAAAACCATGTGAAACTTACTTCTGGGGAGCGCCGAGCTCTGATTGGAGGAATTATTATAAAAATGCTCTGCCTTGACGGTTTGGTAAGACTCGCTGGGATTGGTGGAAACCTTTCTACTATTCCCTGTTTTAGCTAATCACAGATGGTATTACGTTTTTCTTGACCGGTGGCGTACTCTGCTGGGACGCGTGGGTACTTTTGCGCCTTCGTGTTCATCTGGAGATGACCAAAGATTCATTCGTTCTCCTTACTCTATGAGTTGAAGATTGAATATGGCGTACTCGGTGTTGTATTTGCTTTGTGGCTAAAGGAAGCCGTTTAATTTAAAAATATGAAGAGTTAGGATCCATAAGAAATTAACTCTTCCTTACTTTTCTACCTTTTTGCCTTACTTTAAATATGTGAAAGTTTCTTATAATAGATGTGTGCTTCGCCTAACTTGAATTCGTTAATTCTATACTTGATGTAACTGAAATTCTTCCATCCGCCCAGGTATGATATCTTATTCTAATGCGTATATATTCTTGAAGTTGATAATAGGTAATTTTCCTTTGTGTAATTCATGAATAAGCTTAATTATGTAACAATTTCATTCGGCGTGATGCCTGTGAATTAATAGAATATTGGAAAGAGGTTATGTATTGCGTTACTCAAGCTAATAAATGGATAGATTGAAAATTAACAAATTGTTGAAGATCTTGGAAGGATCATGTTACTATTCTGATACTAAAGCTAGGAGTAGAGATCTACTCAAGAAATAATTTGAAGTTTTTCTGAAATAGTAGGAAAGATAATACATGAATTCATTTAGTCAGTTCATTGAAATATATTTTTGTAACTGTTTAAAAAAGAATCCGAAACTAAAGTTAGGGAATTAGTGTGATTATCTATGTTGCCAACTTTTTGAGAACCGTAAATATTATTTACTTTTGCAACTATTTAACCATGTTCTATACTTAATTAGGCCATATATTATTAGCTACTTTGAATCTTTCAGTGCGGTTCTTGTTCCGGAGTATTCATGTTCCTGATATGATATTTACGAGCCATGGGTAGTTGAGGCAGCCTATAACTGCTAAGAAGGGTGCCCTTATGACTGGAACGTTTCCTGTCGTTTCTCACAGTGGCGATCCTGGCCGTCGCGCATAATGCGGGTTTATGTCCGGCAAACTAAGGCTGCGGTCACCCTGTGATTATCCAGGGACAAGCGCAAGTATTCATTGAATCTCTGCTAACCAGGTAACAAAAAGAACTTTTCATCTTATGACCCTGTGAGGATAGTGCGCGAAAGTCAATCCTGAATTTGTACTGTTAACAATGGCAAGTTAGCCTGTTAATCGAAAATGGACTCATTTAATTAACCTTCATTAAGGATTTTTGTAGTAGGGACTCTAAATTTTTTGTAATGAGTATTTAAATTTTATTTTACTTTAAGAGGGGATATCCTGGCCAGGAATCATAAGAAGTAGGCTAATCTATATAAAGATGTAACCTTTTAAAACATATATATTTTTTTTGTAAAGTGTCAATTTTTTGAAAGATGTAATAATGAATTCAAGTAAGGCAAGAACTGTAGTTTTCTTGACTACTACTCCCTCGCCTTTAGTATTAAGGAACAGTCATTAGTACAGTAATTACTAAATTATTTGGCAAAACTTTTAAATATTGTAACCAGAAAAGTTGGTTATGGTATATTTTTTTGTTTGTCTTTTATTAAGAGAGTGCTCCACCAAATTCTAAATTATCTTTTCAAATTCTATTATAAGCACGTCTCAATTCCTGCGCAACTCTGCTATTTAAGGGATGAATTAACCCCTTAATTTGAATGAGTTTTGTTCTTTAAAATTTTTTTTTATGACTGATTCCTTTACTATGTGTGGGTTAGTTGTCAAGAGTGTAGATTCGAGTCAAATTAGTAATTATTAGATGCCTAATAATTCTGTTTAAATTCTGTGAAAACCTTCAGTAAGGTCATTCATCAAAATGCTTCACTCCCCAGTTAGGCAGCCTTCTTCGGGCTCTAGTGCACATCCAAATATTAATTATTGGGATTGTAAAAAGACTATTGAATCCAATTTTGAATTGAATCTTTTGAAATCACAGAAAATAAATCCTAACCACTTGGTTAAGGAAATATTGATTTTTGAGTTGCAAACCTTAGGCTTTCCTCCTGAAACGTCCAAGGATGTAAATGTAGATATTTTGAGACAACAGTATAGATCAGCTAAGGCTGAGTCAGAAAGCAAAGTACATAGACTACTCTATAATGAAAGTAATTTTGAACAGGCATTTGCAAATATAGAATATTTGATAGAAAGGGAAAGTGCATCATTGGTGAAAATTAAGGAAGATGAGACCAAACTGCTAAGTGAGAGGAAGACTGAAGTCCAAAAGGCTACCACATATTTCTTGCACACTATAAATAGAATTGTTCAATTATATCTTAGTGTTAAAATCGCGCAGAACCAAACAATGCTTGACAAATTTTCTGTCATCATTGAAAAACTGCAGGAAAATTTCTCCTTGATTTTAGAAAATCAGGAAATTGTGAAAACGAGGCCTCCTTCTCCTAGTGTAGTGCCTGAGAGTAGGGAACCAAATTTAGATATTGATGAAAATCCGTTTGATCAAATGTTTCAAGAATCATTAAGTATTGAAGAAGTTCCTAGACAAGTGAGCTTTACTGAACCGAATTTGAGACCAGTGCTAGACACTAATTCTTTGAGAGCTCCACCAGTGGTTCCTAGGTATTGCCCTAGTCAAAACATTCCTATTCCTGGTTCACAACCTAATCGCCAAGTTGGTGCGATGTCACTTGCATTCAATAGTTTGTATAATAAGTTACCAAATCCGATAGAGTACCTTATTCAAGATCTGCCAGTGACAGATGGATTAGAAATTGAAATCTTACTAAAATTTTTGGCTGTCACCTTAAAAATAAAAGAGCGCTCAAACTTAAATGATGTTCAACTATTAAATTTGATTCATTCTCATGCTATTGGTCCATTAGGCGATCGTTTGACCTTTGCTATTGACAATAGTTGGTCGTTTGATGATTTTCATGCTGAAGTATTAAACTATTTCATTCCACAACGACTGACTCATTGCTAATGCTGAGTAGAATAAGTTCATTGAATATTTATAGGATGATAGCTTTGCATAACATTCATGATTCCATATTAATTTAATCATTATATTACAAAATTAAACATTTTTTAGAGTTTAATTTGATTTTATTACAGGCCACTAGTTTCATCTATGCAGCCATCACTGAGGACTTGAGTAATCATGGATTGTCAGCATTGTCACTCTGGATACCTGTAATAATCGATCAATGTTTGCTTAACATTAATTGTTTCTGCAGAATGGATGCGTGATTAGAAAGTGGCTCTTTGCTTATCAAGACTAATGCAGTTCGCTTGTAATGCAATTTATGGGAAGTAAGGTCAGCTGTTTTGGATAATGGATGCTGCCAGATTGGAAATAAGTTCTGCCAGCAGAAATCAGGTACTCGGATGTAACTTACATTATCTGAAAACTACTGCTTCAAGTTTTCCTGATTATCCAAATTTTGACAAATATTTAAGGAGAATCTTTTTGCCAAACAGGGGCTACTAGTACTCTTGAATATTGCAGGATATTACTCTCTAAGATGGGAGAGATGGAAGAAATGGGAGTACTTGGAAAATTCTTCAAGCCACAAGAATTCGATTTTCAATACGGTACTGTATCTCTATACAAAACATCATGTCTCTGTCTTTGTCTCTACGTTGTATTTTGATATCATTGTACAATATTATTCTCCTTAACCTTTACATTCTATCATTTATTCCACCAACTCCTGTAGACTTCACTCTGCCAAGAATTAGTAGACTTAGTGAATTAATATTATTGGTTCATTGTAATACATTTTATCATAGAATTTGGAATTTTTTTAAATTAATATCTTTGGATAAATGAAATAAATAATAGATAGTTTATTTCCAAGAAATCTGAAACTACTTATTGATATGTGACCACATCTGCAACGACAAGATAATTACGATTCATAATCCATCCTTTTTTCGATAGAAACTGCCTACGAAACTATGGCATGCCAGGTTCTAAAATATTTACATGCGATGATTCTAATTACACGTTGAATCCATTAATTTGAGCATGCTGACACACAACTCGTGCTAACTAGTATTACAATACAAAATACATTTTAAAAATCCCAAAAATATTTCAAATAAAGAATATGTTAAAAACAGAATATAATAATGAAATATGTATTTTTAGTTATCATAGTAACTTAAACTATAACTTAGTTTAGCAGAAAAAATAACGTCTACTCATAAAAAAGAATAGGAAGTAAAAGGCATTAGGTACTTTTTATAAGAAAAAAGACAGCAGGTTAATAATGAATCTTCTATGCCTTCTAGTAGTATTTCTCAGATTCTCTGTTGGGCGATTAGTCAGATGAGCATTTAGAATTTAGATGGGGAGTGAATTGATATTATTGGTTTATAAATGAATATTTCATAATTAACTATAAATTGTCAGTCTAGCAGAATTTCAGAGAAGAATTGAAAAATATTCTGACAAAGATAGAAATTGGCAGACAAATTGGTTTATGTTCTGTAGGTATGCTTTCTATTTTCAATTTTTAAAAATGCGAATGCAGTTTTCAGCTACACGAATTAAAAAAAAAACTTAGTTTATAATAATTTTGAGTTTTTTTTATTTACTTCTGGTGTAATTAATTTACATTAAATTACTAATAATTTTAATTTAAATTACTTATAAAAACCCTACCGGTTTAGGAGGTCTCTTGTATTAATTATGTAAATTAATTTATTCATTGATTGATCACTGTGGATCACATGATCCCAAGGAAGTTGTGAAAGAGGAGAGAAAATGGAGCATGAAAATACTTAGGAGCAAGGTAAGAGAATATTTGAAATTATTGATCTTCAAATATGTGTTAGTAGCTTTGAAATTGAGAGGGGAAGGATTCGATGATTCCAGTTCATTACATATTAAAGACAAAGTTGACTTTCGCACTTAATTGCTTATACTAATTGAAAATTCATAAGGATTGGCAAAAGTTATTATAACTATTTTACTATTCATAACTGAGTGAAAACTTCGCTGTTGGGTCGGGGTACTTCTGTCGTTTTCTCAGAAGCATTTCTCCTGGGCTTTTAATGCGCTCTAGACGAGGGCAGATAATTATGGTGTCTGTGCTTGTGCGTTGGGTTTCTTCTCACCATACGTTGCTTTTAGGCTGAGCCTGTTGGCATCACTGAAATTAGTCTAATAGGTTGAGGTTTAGTTGCTAGAACTATTAGTGGTGAGGTTGGTCATGACTCCTAGTAATACACGGCTTTCTGAGGCGACTAACTGAACTTCGTACTCAGCCTTTACTTAAATTATCATCTTCTCTCAAATTTATGCACTTTCAGTAACATAAAAGTTGTGGAAATTGCATCACTCAATAAGAATTTGATACAGAAGTCAGGATGAATTTGTCATTACCAAGTAAATAAGTTGTTGAGAGTGACTCAACTGGAACTAAAGGTAACGTTTCATATGAAAATTAAAGACTTTTATTTTATGAAAAATTATGATCAAAATTTAGTAATTTCGAATTCCTCAAAGTGCTGTTAATGATACTGAAGACTTCCGCAATGGCGGATATTGACAACAGCTGATGGAAATCGATGAACGCTGTAGCATTCATGAGCAGTAGCATTCATCGATTTCCATCAGCTATCAATGCTGTTGTCAATATCCTCCATTGCGGAAGTCTTCACTATGATAAAAAGCACTTGAGGAGTTCGAAATTAATAAATTGTGTTTATGTATATTTGTCAGTTTGAATGTCAGTTCCTTCAAAACCAAAAAATATGAATTTATCTTCTTGAATGGAGCTTTCTTTAGGATTACTTGGTATTGTAACGTGCTTTCCAGGGATTCCTGGGAAATTAGAAATGAAATTGTTTCCCTTCAAGATCTTGCACTACTGATCGACTTACCGATCGCAAGTCTTGGGTTTGGCTGCTCAACTGGAAGTCCAACAGTTGCACGCTGCTGCGGAGATGTTGCGAAAATCCTACAAGAAAAGGCTTATAGGCTACTATGGCCTGAGGATCTCACAGCGACCGTCCACAAAAGGTTTGTCTGATAGGGAGGATGGATGAATCACTCGGTGCAGCTACATGTCGTAACTGACCACACCGGACACCGATAGAGTTAATAGACCCAAATCCCCACCTCAACAATACTGTACGTCTGGCCGTGAAAGATTCCTGTAATTCCCCCCTGACGATTACCTGATCAGGATAAACGCAGCGGCACATTCTTACAGGCTGTGAAAATCACTCTAAAATATTCCAGCTCTTGTCCAAAAAATGTGGCAAATGTTGAATATAAGAGGACACGTGTAGTCTACAGGACGGAAATCCATGTCTAAACACAGTGCACTGGCTCAAACTAACAGAGCTCTCCAAGCAGGAAAGGTTAAATGAAATAAAGGTTAATTGAATGAAATCTGACATATGATAAAGGATTGAAAATTCAATAATAAAATTGAGCAGTTTTTTTTTAAATGGATAAAATAATTAAGTTTGGAATTGATACTGTTGGAAAGTTCTCTTTGAAAAATAATTGTAAAAACCTTGAATTTATAGAGCACGTGGAGTGAGTTTGGCTTGATGAAAGGCAAGACTAGAATTTTTCACAACTCGACACAGCCTTTCAATAAACTTTCCTTTTTAATAATTTTGTGCACACACTTTTCATAGGTCACACCCTTAATAATTATACATTCGACTCACTTGATGTTGATTTCTCCATGTCGTGGTTGGGTTGCCTCTCTCAAGAACGTTGACGTTGCTAAGTGCTGCTGCTGCTGCTTCTTGCAATTATTGAAATTTCTAGGAAAATTGCATTTATAACTTGATAAAAAGACTGGTCGAACTTAAAATTCTCGCTTGCAGAGGTATTTTCCGGAATTTAAAATAAAAGTTACATTTAACACAAAATTACATTAACACATTAAAGGACAGTGTAGTCCTTTCTGGTCAGGAGTTTTGAGTGCAAGTGGAAGTGGAAGAGTGCACCTTCAAAGAAGTGGTTACTTTTAGCCCCACACTGCTAATTTAATGGAAAAGACATCAAAATAGGCGACGTACAACCCACGTGGCTAGGATTAATTAAAGCATATTTAATTAAAAACGGTACTATTGAATTCATGGGTTGTAAATATTACAAATTTAAAAAGGAACCAGATAGCTTAAAATACTGATCACAGTTACGAAATTAACAATTAAGTTCACATAAATTTCGATATTACACATCAACTCATCACTTATCACTATATCGACAATTGTAAGTCCACACGGCTCTGGACTGTGGCTTTCCACGAAAACAATAATTTTGAGTTATTAAGCACTTCAAAATACATTTCCACACATTTTAAATCAATAAAAAGTAATACTGAATAAATAGATTTTTCAATTCACAATAAATTACATAGATAGCACTAGGTGGTGGTGAATCTAACCTGGGTAGTCTACAAGCAACAACGGATTATTCAAATATCTGCAAGAGTATGGTGAAAACCATGTAGGTGCAATCTCTTCATACGCTATTAATTATAATCAGACATTTAAATAGTGTTTGAGGTCTTTTAAATATGAATTGTTGGCCTTTCTGCTTTTTATTTTTTTAGAAATTTTTTAAAATTTGGGGGTAGCCAGCTTGTTTGAAAACAGTTCGTGACAGTATCTATTCTAAACAGTCTTAGCAATGCATTCTCAACTGCTGAGAATGGATCCGAAGTCTGCAATACGTTAATTTTGACATAAATATTTACGTCAATATAGTAGATTAATCCGTTTCAATATGGCACTTTTAGAAAAGAAGTGTCATAAAAGGTGGAATAATTCTGATTACAAAGAGCTCCTCTCTCCTATTTGAGTTGAAAACTAAAGTGAGTCTCATTGTGAAACACGTAAGACGTTTTTCAAATACAAATTCAAATACTTTATTCACTTAAATGAAAATAATAATAGTAGTTTATGCAACGGTTGTATTATGAGAGCCTTTAAAGCACGAGTTAGATGTTAGTTAGGGCACGAGCGAAGCGAGTGCTCTAAATATCTCATGAGTGCTTTAAAGGCCAAATACAACCGGTGAATACACTATTTTATCTATGACCACTGATATACAGTGATAAAAACATTTTCAGAAAAAGAGTCAACATGATCTGCTTCTTTCCAATCAATGAATTGACTGTAGGTTTTTTCATACAAACTTTTCGATTTCTCAGGCAAAAGGCTCTTCAATGCCGAATTTGCCCTTTCAGTTATTTCTTCGGGTGTTGAGATAATTTCATTTTCACTGTCACTATTATTCATGTTTAGTTGGATAGGTAGATCTATCATGTACCGGCACCAACAGTTCAGCCAAACATACACATGAGCAACATAACCTATACAGTGCTTTTATCAGATGCGATACTGTTTTGTTCCGTTCCAGTATTTCGAAACTGGAACAGTGAACTAGGGTCGTGTTATAATGTACAAGTTGTACTGTAATGAGGTCATTACAGTACAAGTTTCAAATTCCATTTCGAAAAAGCTACTGTTTCGATTTCAATTATGAAACTGTAATGATAGCGTTATAACACGGTCGTAGATAAAAACATAGAATACAATAACAATTTCAAGTGCATTCCACAGGCTATAGCCTGTGTGGAGGAATGGTTTGTCTCTCTAACATCAGAAATTATACAGTAAATAAGAAAAGACAATAACAATATATTATAAAATAGAACTAAAATACTGCTGCTATCTACTAACTATTGACAGTTATACATATTATACAAAAATATAATTATAAAGAAAAAAATATTTGGAACATTAGTGATATTATATACTCAGAATACATTGAAAAAAATAGACATTACATTAATTTGGATTTTGATAACTTGGAAGGATATACATTACATTAAGTTGTTAGGAGGTACTGCTGTAGTCTTTTGACAAATACATGACCAGAAGACCATCTGCCTAGAGATGTCAAATGGCAGAGCATTAAATAACCCGGGACCCCTAAAGGCAGAATGATTGGCGGCAGCAGCTGTCAAACATCGAGGCTCCTCCACATTTTCTCTGACTTGACCACGAGTTGGATGACCATGGACAGGAGCAACTGGGAAATCTAAAGGTCTTTTAAATATGTATTTTAACAGATTCAACTTAAAAATTTCTACAGGGCTTAACACATTGAACTCTTTGTAAATAAGACTTGTTGGGTACCTAACTGGTCTTCTCAAACATATTTTTACAATTTTCTTGTATTGTAGAACAAGTGGTTGCAAAATGGTAGATCCACAACCTCCCCATCCAATAATACCATATTCTACTACAGAAGAAACAAGGGCCAAAAATGTTTTCCTTAATCTATTACAAATATGAGAAATATGAGGTTCCCATCGTAATCGCGAATCTAACATAATTCCTAAGTATTTAACAGTGTCCTGTACATTCAAAGGAATGCATTGACAACCAACCTGACAGCAACCAGGCCCATGTACAACAATACTGCATTGATCCTTCACAAGAGGACGACCGGCCATTGTAAGATAAAAGGGTAATACCGCTGTCTTATCCAAATTTATACACAATATGTTATGATCACACCAGTTTTTTATGATTGCCAGACCATCATTTGCCGTCTCAAAGGTTTCCCTCCATGATTTTCCATGAAAGAGAGCCACAGTATCATCCGCAAATGAATAAAGAGAACCATACTCTAGGTTTACATTCAATAAATCATTTATGTATATTAGAAAGAGTATGGGCCCAAGCACTGTCCACTGAGGAACCCCAGCCAAAACTCTCATATTACTGCCAATTGTATCATCAATTTTAACTGCTTGTGACCTCGAATTCGAGTATGACCGAAAAAAGTCCAGTACAATCCCCCTAAATCCTACTGATTCCATTTTCTGTAACAATAACTCGTGGTCTACGGTGTCAAAGGCCTTTTGAAAGTCAAGGAAGATTCCTAAACACTTTTCACCCTTGTCCAAATAATTTATAATTTCTTTACTCACTCTAAATATAGCATCAGATGTACTTACACCACCTTGAAATCCAAATTGTGAGCTATTTATGATTTTATGTTGTTCCAAGTAAGAAATTAGTCTTGATTTCACACATTTTTCAATAATTTCATATATACTGGACAAGAGAGAAATTGGACGATAATTATTTAAATTTGTTTTTTCTTCCCCTTGTGTAAAGGGACAACAATGGCCAGCTTCATTTCATCCGGGAAGTATCCCTGTTGGAAGCAAAGATTAATTACATGTTTAAGTGGTATTGAAATATCTGAGGCATTTTCCATTAAACAATTCACATATATACCATCAGGACCAGGAGCTACATTTTTTTTTCAATCTCAAAATATTACTTATTATTTCCTCCATTGTGACCGGTGTGAGGAAAAACGAGTTACAAAAGATCTATTTGTTTTATATTTGAATAATTTGTTCTGATTAATATTAACTAGATTCTCATTTGTAATTACTTTCCCGATAGTAGCAAAATATTTATTAAATTCATCTGCTATATCTCTTTTTTGATCAGATTTTATTATTCGTTTATCCATTCCCTCTATATCAGAAGCTAACATTTTCTTTTGTTTAATGTTATCAGTTGCTTCATTTATGGTCTCCCAAGTTCGTTTGATATTGTGTTTACAATCAATAAATTTATTTTTAAAATAGGTTTATTTGACCACACTCAAGATTCTTTTTAAAATACTGTAGTATTATAATCTTTATATTTTTTAACAAGAAGTAAATTGAAAGGCTGTTTTCGAAGTTTTAGAGCCATATTATTTCTTGTCCTTATCGATCTCACCAAACTTGATGTTATCCAAGGTTTAAATCGGATTAGTCTTCTACTAACTATAGTTCGGACCCTCATAGATGTTTTAAAATGATTGATCAATCTATCAATAAAAAGAGTAAATGCTTTTTTAGAATTCTTCTCAGACAATATTTCATTCCACGGTTCATTTTTTATTTTATCACGAAAAAAATGAAAATCAATTCTATCTGGTTTAATTTGTTGATTATTAACAGTATTATCATTATTTACAGTTATTCCATCATCAGTTTTACTAATACTTCCCATTATTGCTTCATGGTCGGTAATAGAACAATTATAGATAGCCGGTCGAAGGGTATAACATTTACTTTTCAAAAATAAATGATCTATACATGTCTTGGATGAGTGACCAATTCTTGTGTCTCCATAGAGATAATTAATAAATCCGTATTCGTTCAACACATCCATATACCTATGTCCAGCTAAAGACAAGCCATCTTCTGAGATGATAATGTTGGTGTCGCCAATCAACACTCTATTGGGAAAATGTTTAGTTTCATCCAAAAACATTTTTCAAGGCAGTCCAAAAAATCATTTACATTTGTATCTGTTGGGGGATCTATACAATGCCGTAAAATAAAACTGAATGTGCTTTAAATCAATTATGAAATTGATAACATTAGTGTGATCAATATCAACGTTCAAAATTTCAAATTTAATATCCTGCTTAATGTAAATAATAATGTCATCATTGTATTTTGTTGGCTTTATGTATTTAGTTAGGTAAGTCAAATCCGCTATCTTGAGACAAGCAAGTCTCAGTAAGGATAATCACATCAAAATCAACATTTAAACTAGTAAGAAGCACACATAATTCATCAAAATTTCGTTTAACACTTCTAATATTTAAATGAAAGACCCTTAAAAATGCATTATCTAGAAAAAAATCTATGACTTGATCTGAATCTAATAGGTTCAGAGTTTCACAATTATTCTTATTATGTAGTTCTTCTAATAAATTTCTTATTTGGCAATTCTCCATAGAAAATTTAAAAAAATATATATATACATCAATAATCAAAATAGGATATGGAAACTCAATAAAAACAGAGTTAAAACTTATTAAAATCGACTCTTGATCGAATCGGCATAGCAGGGCTGGTGTCATCCTTCTTTACAAAAATTTTCCCGTCTCTAGACCATGTGTAAGGGTAGTTTTTCTCGGTTGCCTGTTTCCTCGTCTCTCTAAGCAGCGCAAACACAGCCGGGGATAGATGTTGGTACACAGTGACTCTACCGTTCGGAAGATGGCGAGATATAGCCTTAGGGTACGTCCAAGATGCACGCTGGTTTTCTGAGTCAGGCGATCGGCGCCGATCGCCGCCGAGTCGGCGTGCGTAAAATTCCATGTTGCTAAGCGGGAGTGGCCATAATGCACCTGCATGCAGACTACCGGCGTGCTGGCTGTCTGACTCAGATTTTTACCGGAATGATTTGTTCATTCCGGTTTCAGACAACCTGCCTGTCTGAGTGATTTTCGTTTGTGTATTGAGTGTTTATTTTTATTTTATTCCGATGGATATCGAAGATTTTGTTTCAAAAGTGCAACTTAAATAAATAAATAAATAAATTTTTTCTGAGTCATGGTACACTGGAGTTAGCTCTTTCTGCACTGGCAACCTGCTTGCATAATGGCCACATCCTCCTGCCACTCGGAGTCAGACAGTCGGCGCCGAGTGGCAGGAGGATGTGGCCATTATGCAAGCAGGTTGCCAGTGCAGAAAGAGCTGACTCCAGTGTACCATGGAACTTACAAGTGAACAGGCTGCAGCTTTATTGCTGCTTAGTGACAATGTTGCAACCAAGTTAAAACCAATGAGAAGTGAAATACATCCAATTAATAAATTGAGATCTGTTTACGGAGAGTACAAACACCTATTTCCACAATCAATCTTCATTTCTAGAGAAATCTTCCTCCAACAAGCATCAACAGTGTTCTTTTAGGCGCTTATCCCATATCGGGGGATTAAGTTCTGGGGGGGATTAGTATTGGGGGGTGAGTACTGGAGTGCCGCAGGGCACAGTGCTGGGACCTATCTTATTTTTGATCTATATAAATGATATTCTCAGTACTGAGCTTGAGCATGGTTCCCTCTACTCATTTGCGGATGACACTGTGGCAGTGTTTCATGGTTCAAGTTGGGTTGAAACTTGTGAGAGGGCTAACAGTGGTCTGTCTATAGTGAAAGACTGGTTAGACAATAGTCTGGTATCTATGAATGTTGCCAAGACTGTTGTTGTACCTTTCTCCCTAACTTCTGCAGGTTCTCCCACTGATGTTGACGAATGCAATATTGTTATTCATGAGACAGGCTGTGGTCGTAATGAGTGTGCGTGTGTCCAACTGGAACTCCAGGAAAATGTTAAGTATTTGGGTATCATAATAGATAAGCACTTATGTTGGGAGAGTCATGTATCATATTTATGTTCCAGACTGAGAGGATTGATTTATAAATTTGTTCAGTTGAGAAATATGTTGCCTCTTCACCACATGAAAATAGTATTTTTAGCATTGATACAGTACATTGTGAGCTATGGAATCATTGGCTGGGGCAACTGTGGGACATCTATTATGCAGCCGCTTATTTTATTACATAAGAAAATAATAAAAATTTGTCTGAAAAAACCAATTAGTTATTTGGTTAAGTGACTCACCCTTCAGCACAAGCTTGGCTTAGAGAGGGGTGAACCATCTTTTTTTTTCATTTTAAAATAATTATTAGTTTAATATCCTATATTTATTTTGATTTTAAATATTCCATAACTTTATTTTATTTAATTTTAATTTTTTTCATTTATTTATGGCAGTTTTATTTGCTTATTTAAAAATAAAACTTTATTTATTTTATTGTATAGGGTGCTTATATATTTTGCATTTTGAAATATCATTGTGTCATATGAAAATGCATTGTACATTTTGATTTTGATTGGTTGAATAAAAATTTTATTTATTTATTTATTTAAGTTGCACTTTTGAAACAAAATCTTCGATATCCATCGGAATAAAATAAAAATAAACACTCAATACACAAACGAAAATCACTCAGACAGGCAGGTTGTCTGAAACCGGAATGAACAAATCATTCCGGTAAAAATCTGAGTCAGACAGCCAGCGCGCCGGTAGTCTGCATGCAGGTGCATTATGGCCACTCCCGCTTAGCAACATGGAATTTTACGCACGCCGACTCGGCGGCGATCGGCGCCGATCGCCTGACTCAGAAAACCAGCGTGCATCTTGTTCGTACCCTTAGATGCTATACCAGGTCCCTCCTTGTCATGTGATGCAGTCTTTTTGAAGTCAGACAGCCAAGCCTCCTTATCATGTCTGCGTAGAAATTTCAATATGATCGGTCTAATGCTACCCTTGGTACGTGAAGGCAATCTGTGAGCAGTGCTAAGATCTCTGGATGTTAGAGCGTTATTTATAGAAGATGAAACATTGTTGAATATTTCAAAGACAGATTTGTTAGTGGTTTCTGGTATACCGCATAAAATTAAATTGTCTCTTCGAGAATATTCCTGCAAGTTTGTAAGCTCCGATTTTAATTCCGTGTTTTCATTTTTAAGCAGTGAGACTTCATTTTTAAGTTCCTTAATATCATTTTTGCACAAAGAAAGGTCCTTTTTGAAATTATCAAACTCTGCCGATAGGAAATTGATAGAGTCCATAATTTCTTGCTTGAAAGATTTCATTTCTGCCTGAATCAATTGTCTTATAGCTTCAAGGTCAAACGGCGATAAAGTCTGATAACGCGTTTCCATTGGAGAGCAAGCTCTACCGGACTTGTCAGCTAACAAAACGTTACCTGACCTACAGTCGTTGCACTTCCACTTCTTCCTATATTCTTCAGACATTTTCTTATAATTTTTTGGCGATATTGACTGGCATATGTAATGACGCGATTCGCTGCATGAAGAGCACAAAATAATGTCTTCAATAGTAATATCCTTGTTACACTTATTGCACAACATTTTAATGCTATTTCAAGCAACTGTATTCCTAACCTCTATTTCACTAGATAAGCGAGCGCAGTAGGTCCTTCTTCCACGACTGCCAGAGACAAACTGAAATGTTTTTATTGAAATGTTTTGAAAGTTTGGGCACGGGAAAGCATATAATATTATCTACGACTAAATAACTAATTAATAGTATTACCGTACCAAAGGAGATGTTATATGATTCACAATGAATTATGTTTTAAGATGTATTGGTGAAAACACATATATGAAAAATTCAATCCTCTCAATCTTGTAAAATACATCTTTGTAAGTGTGAAGGTAAAGTCTATGAGGATGGTTGCTGGTGAGAAACAAAAATAATAGCTAACAAAAGCAAACCATTCCTTATTCTCTATATTTAAAATATAGTTAATGTTTCTTATTGCTCTTGAAACACTCAAATGAAACACTGATCTATGAAGAGTAAGTCATCATTGTTTCTTATTAATTTGACAAAATTGTTACACAAAGAAACTTTTATTGGATTTTATTTTGTATAATTGGAAATGATATTTTTTTATCAAATTTTCTTGATATTTTTAATTTATTACTATTAATAGGATTGACATTTTCTTACTTCTCAATAAAAAAAAACTTCAATTCTCTTTTCATAATTAAGTAACCTCTTCAAGTACTTTCAAATAAAATTTAAAGGGATTTCAGTTCAATTCGAAAGGGAAAAACCATGTTACACTTTGAATTTTTCGCTAACTTCCCGTCAGTTATATCACGGACAATGCACTATAATTTTCTTACCTGCAGTTATATTCTCTAATTTATTATATTAGAATGCAACTTCTAATGGAGAAAGCTTACTTATTCAGCAATTACTAGTTCTTTAAACTACTGCTTATCTCGACCCAGTAACATTTGAAAGAATGCTGAGCTGGATCAGTCATCTATCTTTTAAACTAATGACCTGGCTGTTCTTCACTATGAATTCATTTGCAATAACCTTTTTTAGATCTAATATCTAATCATGTCATGAAGTTGAACACAAAATAAGATAAGTAGAGAGCTTCAATCAAAGTTTACGTTTTAGTAGTGTCAGTGAAGAGGGATTATAGAACTTACAAATTTTGACTCTCTTCCTCATTGCAAATGAGAGGAAAATACCTGTTCACTTACCATATTACTGTAAACACATTACTTACTGTAAACGTAATGTGACTTAGAACTCTTCATAGGTATTTAATATTTCAGTGAAACATACATAAATTGCATCCCTAATTCTTAAATCTTTGTTTCCGGATTCTTTGAAAAGCTATACCAATGGAAGATTTCATTTGAAAAATCAATAAAACAGAATTAACTTGGAATACCCCTGGTTGGTTTTGTTTTAAAATACTAATTCATTGAGCAATTTTTCATAAATTAACAAAGGATACTGATTACTTTGTGACAGTAATAATAAGAGTAAGTTATTTAATATTGCACTATTTTCCAATGTTTATATCTCCGTTTGAATCCGAAAAGAGTCTTCATATGCTGATCATCTCATGCTCTAATTCTTTTTAAGCTAATCGTCAGGTAGTCGGGTTGAATATAATTTATCCTAGCAAGAGATAAGAATAAGAATAAGAATGCTTTTATTCCGTCAATACACATATACATATAGCATTGTACATGCTATTGGAAACGTCTCAATAATACAAAGTGTACAGTGCAAATTTCACAATAAACAAACATGAACAAGTCAATACAAGATTAAATTAGATAGAAGCTATTGAGTACTATTAGAATTAGGAAAATAATTCTCTACTGGTAGCTGGAGGAAATCTGAGAGTGAATATAGTGGATGCTTCAAGAGATTTTTTACTAAAATTATAGTATTTGTATCTCATTAATATTTCTGTGTGTCTTTAATATTAATATTCTATGTCATTAATTGTTCTGTATGTCATTAATATTTCATTAATATGTCTGTGAGTAAAAAGTATTAATTTTTTAGTTTTAGCTTAAATATCTTATAATTCTACTATTTAAATGTACGGTATTCAATATTAATAATAATAATAATAATAATAATAATAATAATAATAATAATAATAATAATAATAATAATAATAATAATAATAATAATAATAATAATAATAATAATAATAATAATAATGAGAATAATAATAATAATAAGAATAATAATAATTCAATTTAGATATTATATGATTCACCTTTTTAAATATTTTCAATTTAGATATTTCGTACCTCATAATTTATTTTTATGATCGAAATATTTCACATAACAAAATATTTATAGCTAGGGTTAACGTGTTGCTTTCGTGACAAATTCAAGGAGCCATTAACAATCAAGATTAAACCTGACTATCAGCTGAAGAAGACCTTGTTTTATCCTTGCGAATCTGATTTTATTTTGTTTCAATATTTACATTGAATTCATTTTCCAGTTCAATAAAACTAATTTCATGTTTTTTCTCTCAACAGGTAAGTTCAAGAAGAAATGTCACATGATCTTCATCATGATAGTTGGCTCTCATGGCTCTAATGCTCTAGTTCGATTAGAAAGTGAGCGAGTTCCTAAGTAAGTGAGTAATAGTATATTTCGCACCTAGGGCCGAAAATGTGTGTTTGCCGGCTCGAGATCGCGGTTTTCAAGTTCGAGACGAAGTCGAGAACTTGAAGCGTTTGAGAGCCGGCAAAACATTTTTGCCCGTGTTGCGAACGCTGTTTTTCGCCACACCACAAAAAAAACAAAACAACAATGTTAAGTTGGAAATTTTGAAAGCGAAATTTTAAGGCTATGGTACTTGCAAGAATACAAGGAACGGCTATCACCTCTTTATCCAACCTACAGCGCTCTGGGTGGGCATTTTGTCAACTACTACAACTGTACGCCAAAAGGTTAGTTGGTTAGGTTTTTTGTTGTTATTCCTGTTCCTGATTCAAAACCTGCATAAAAAACCAAAAACCTAACCAACTAACCTTTCTATACCAACAGTTGCAGTAGTAGACAAAATTCCTAAAAACAAAAAACCTAACCAACCAAGAGAGGTTAGCAACAGTTGTAGTAGTTCACAAAATTCCCACCCAGAGCTCTGTAGGTTGAATAAAAAGGTTCTATTGTTTGATATCAAAACTACAAAATATTACATATTAAGTTATAAAAAGTGATCATTTTTGACATTTTAAATACTACGTACATATTAAATTATAAAAAATAAACATTTATTGATGGTTTAAATCTTTTTGTTTTACAAAAAAGTTGGAAGGATTCATTTTTACAATCATGACTGCTGTATCCAGACACGATCAGCTGTCATTCAAGGTCATTTTCTTTTCCGCCCTAGGGCGGTAAACGTTTACAGACCTCGACGGAAACCAAACACTTTCGGCCTCCATATGACGCACGAAAAACAGCTCATTACGTCCTAGTGTGGCGAAAAACTATTTATAGCCCAGGCAATGAATGCAAAAAAATGGCCATTGTCGTAACAAATTAGGGGAAAGCTGAATTTTTGCAGGATGTTAGTATACATAGTACTTACTCAAAAAAACCAAAGTCCCGACCCCCACCCCGCTTGCTTCCCCCACCACCCCCCTATCAACATTGCAATAGCAGTACTTCAGTTAAAGGCTTATAACTCGGAAACTAATTAAGGTATCGTTGTGATTCTCATCTCATTCAATACTCAAAACTATTCTCTAAAACATATGTCATATACATTTTCAATGTAGATAGCCTAGTTTTTCAGTAAAAATATAGTTTATAGAAAAAAATGTCACCACGAACCACAAAAATCAACTTCAACTGATCATATATTTTTTAATATCGCGTTATTGGTTGTGCTGTTCCCTACAATACTTATAGATAATTTAATAAGCTTTAAAATGATGTGTCTATTGATTACTATAGTTCAAGTTATGGCGTCATAGTGAGTGATGAAATAGTAGCGGACACCGCGTCGCCGAACCCTACAGCACTGTGTATTGCATGGCGCTTGGCTATCCAGCCCAATCCAATAAATAATTATTGTCAGACAAGCAAGACTATATATGCCAATCAATAGTACACGTTTGAAAGTACATTTTCCGAAAAGTCCCCAAAAATCCCCCCATGGCTTTTCCCCCAAGCCCCCTCAAAGTTGAAAATGTTTCTAATTATTGGAAATTCGATATCTCTGTAACTAACTATCGAACAGAGTTGATTCTTCTTCCATAATATCAGTCATATAATGCTCTGCAATAAATGTTCTGTTCACTTTGCCGGTAAACCTGATAGTTTCTTTTATAAAAATTGAAATATCTTCAAAAGAGAATTCTATCAACTAGATTTATCATTATTTAGGGGGACATTTTTGTATGTCATTTTACAGAAAATAGCGTTAAGTAGAAGTTGAAGACACAAAACATTCATTGCCTGGGCTATTAATTTAATGAAGGGTAGTGTTAGTTTTTTGAATATGGCAATCATCAGCAGGAAGCCATCTACAGGAATCAATAATTTGTTTTCCAAGCGATCCGAGTATAGCAATACTAGACTAGACTATATTAATATAAAGTAAAACTTTGTGAATGTATACTATTGAAGTGTTATCTGTTGTGCTTATATAATTATAAAGTAACTCATTTATCCCACGGAGATTGTTACTTATTCATAAATAATTCGTTGTTCATAAATAATTTACTGTACTCACATTTTAACTCTGTGCTCACTTTTCAAGATGTGCTTACAATAGAAGACACCGTTATGACTCATTACCGTTATTGTGTGATAAGAAATAATCGTGATAGATCTAGCAAGCTAATCATCACAATACTACAGAGGAATTTCCGATGACAGATAGGCGAACCCCTTCCCGTTGACTTCACTATTCCATGTGTATGGCATTCTTGAACATGATCTATGCACTTGCATTGGGGATTGGGGGCGTGATCGTATAATGGTTCATGATTGATGAATTGTGACATAGATGAACGTGCTCAGCGTTCAGCTCATCCCATTGTTAATTAGCCAAGATCGGCTTTCTCTGTATGTAGTTGGACTTAACAGATAACAGTCCTTTGAAAGTTGAGTGAGGCTTGATGGCCAAGCGTAAACAATGGTAGATCTCGTAGGAGCCTAACCGTTTACCAGTAAATGGAATTTACCAAAAACTAAGGCGTCTGATTGGTCGATTCATCCTTTTGAACGTATTTGAATAGACCAACCAGACGTCTAAAATTCAATTCACCGGTAAACAATAAATGGACAACGAAGGCTCCCATGAACTCACTCAACCATTCTGTAACTACGATCTAGCAAGAATAGAATATTTATAACATAGTAATCTCTATGTATTCTCTAGTACTCTTATCTTGTAAAGTACTTACATAAGCTGTAATTACATTTCCAGCTAAAATAGTATTCTTATTTTTTTGATGAACTTTAGCTTAACAATTTACTATGTATCAAAAGCGCATTGATTTAATGGTGGGAATTCCCAGTTCACCTTTCTACAATGATATGAAATAAACACCAAATGGAATTCTTCTATGCACTATAACTCTATACAGTTTGTCTAATTGAAATTTTCAAGCTTATTTTAGATCAAAATGTATCATCTAAATAACGTTTGAAACTGCTCAAACTGTGTCTCCAGAAAGTTATTATAAAAAATATTTGATGAAGTTTCGTCGGATCTGAATCCTTCTTCCTCTATCCTGTGTGAGAAAGTCAGCATTCCTTTCTGGCTGATTTATTTCTGGATTTACAGCTAGATCTTTATACCTGTTCAGTTGCACTCTTTAGCTAAATGTTAAAAAAATAGAGAGTTTGGGCACACCTATGTTGACAATAACGCAAATGCTAACCTGAACACTCTATGGATCTGTCTGTTACGAAAGCAAAATAATCCATAACTACTCAAACATATCTTTCACTCAAACAATATACTCGTAATAATATAAATCTGTTCAAATTACATGTGAGCCCCTGGACTTATCAGTACTATTTAGTCATAATTTCAAATTCTTGCTACATTCTAATGATACCAAATTGGCAATTGCATAGTGTATACCCTACCGGTGTGGGTAATATTTTGGCTCCCATCTTTGGCAATGAGTCAGGCACATTTGTAACGGTGACGGGTCCACTGACAAATAGCTTATTCAGCAACTCTTCTGGCCGGATAGGGGTAGGACGCATCTGGCCCCTAATGAGCCTATTAATCGAGACAACATATTCACATTGTTCGGCCGCCATTCTGATCACATGCGAACACACATGTAATGAAGGCACCACACATTGTACAACAAAGCATAAAACAATGAGACGCGTGTGACGATGATATATACAGGACAGGTGTCGAGATTTATTACCGGGGGTGACTAGCCCTAAAATGTGCAATGTTGCATGCCTAACTATGTCTATATTGACTGTCTACTGGCTTCCCCATTATTTCAATTTCTGATAAACAGTCATTAACTGTCCTGTTTAAATAGGTCGATTAATGACCTCTGTTCCTTAATACCTCTGTACCTCAATCTTATTACGATAGTTCGTTATATATTTTGAAGATACTGTAAATGGCCCGTTGCAAGACGCCAATACACATTCCAATGAAATCCCCAATAACTGCCAAAATAATCGTGGAACAGGAATTAAAGGTCTGAATCCTGTGCGTGGGTAATGAGTTGGATGATGGTGATTGATGAGTTAGACCTACAGTTTAAGGTGGGTTCCGAACTACCGGGAAATGATTTAATAGCGGAGAACACAGTCTTTTTTCTTGCCATTCCAATTGGTCACCCTTACAGAGAGGGCCCAGGAGAGCGTTGCTTATCTAATTGAATGAACAAATTCCTGCTACGGCTCACGGCTATCACTTCCCCAATTTATCAAGAGGTGACCAATGAATTCTGGTAGAATATTGTATGCAGATTTAACTGGCCAATTTTCTAGAATTGATCCTCGATCGAATGCTGCGCCCTAGTGCCGCATTCAGTAGCTTTACAGCTTTAGATACATAATATAAACTTAATAAAACAACTTTTGAATGGAAATTAACTCACGTTATGGCGTGACAGCCGTTTCGCTCTGTTGTCTAGAGCATCGTCAGACGACCCACAGTACACTGACTTAAGGTATCAGTGACCTTAAGTCAGTGTACTGTGGTTCGTCTGACGATGCTCTAGACAACAGAGCGAAACGGCTGTCACGCCATAACGTGAGTTAATTTCCATTCAAAAGTTGTTTTATTAAGTTTATATTACATATTAGTGGAAACAAGATGGATCTTCAACATCATAATTTAGATAAGTTACATGGTTAAAATGCGAGTTCACATTTTTAATAAACCAATATTTTTTTTTACATAATAATGTCAACTTAAAACGCTAATATAACTAACAATAACAACTATAATCATAATAGGCCTATTATGAAAAACAACTAGTTTTATAAAGTAACTTGGTTTCCAAATTTAACTTCCTTCAAAATATCTCTTCAAATAAAAATCGTCGATTGAAAACATTGATCGACCTTTCTGCAACGCAAATCTCGAACAAAATAGATCTCGGGTCTAGTGATCGGTGATCAGCTGTTTTTTATTGACGTTTGTGCAACTGACCAAAAATATAGAAATGATGAAGAAATTAGTATAAGTCCCTTTCAACTTTGTTTGGACAGACTTTATCCAAAATCAACAGTTCTACATATTCAAATCCAATACTTCTGAGAGTGTTTGGTATTTATGTTATTTATATGCCTTAATTATTCAATTATTCCTTGGATTATTTATTTTCCTAATTCTTTCTCGCCTGTACGGGGTTGCGGAGAGTTAAAGGGTAATTGGAGATGATGGACGCAGCGAGGGATTCAAGAAACAAATTTCTCTAGAATGGGATTTTGTATGCAATCTCTACATCTACCAGAGGATTATCCAAGTTTCATGAACTTTCCGTCGCAGATTAAATTCAATTTTATTCGAAGTAGTATGTAGACAATTTTCGCTATCAACGTTTTAAAGCGAAGCATTCTTTAATGGAAGAACAGGCGAGTTTTGCTGGTGGGGGGAGGTATCCTTGTTAGAGATTATTCATCACGATTTGCATACCAAAAGTTTTAAAGTTCGTTTCCTTCTTTCTAGTTTTCCTCATGTAGAGAATGCGTGGCGATCACCTTTATGAAAAAACTTTTACGAGATGAACTCGATTGTAGTAGGAAAGTTTTATCCTGGTATTCAGTGCTTCTCATCACATTTTTCTGAGAACTTTTTTAATATATAACTGCGAAATTCAATTCTTCACTATCCCGGATGATGAAGATGTACATCTCTAAAATAAAAAAGTATGCTTAGCAGAGTTTAGACGTCTGCTATGTTTTAGTACATCCATTTCTTCAAATGAATTTTCCACTACCACTACCACTAAGCTTGAAAATTTTGCTCTATATTTTGTGTATACGGTACCTTTTATTTCCTAATTTTGATGGTTAACGTTCTGTTTTCCATTGAAATCTATGCATAATACAGTAGATTTGTCTAAGCCTGATAAACACGTTGTAATCGTCAATATCCAATTTAAAAATATTTTTTCACTGACTTTCTTCATAAACGGATGTGCAATTTCTTCTTCACACCAGCCAGATGATGCTCAATTATCAATAATACACATCCTTCTTATGGTATGCGACATTATTGAGGTAAAAAATTATTTTATTTATTTGTGACAAATAATGCTGATAATAATCCACACTTCATTCCTTTTAAGTTGTTTCTCTGTCCAAATGGTGCCCTTTAGGGAAGGCTCAGCTTCGCATTTTTCTCCGATATACAAGAAAAATTATCATATAAATTTGTAGCTTACAACTAGAGGAACCAGTTTCATCTGGAAATATTTTGTACAAAAAATCTGATATTGAGAAAATCATAGACCAAAAACTAAATTTTCTCGAGAAAACATGTCATTTTACTCATTATTGTAGTAGCATTTTATTAAGAGTTTCAAGAGTTATACCATTTGTCCGTGTATTAATAATGGTGGAAATAAAATTGATAGCTCTCATGATTGATCTTACTCCTGCCATATGAAGGGTTCTTATTCAATTCTATCACCATAATGAATGAATTTTATGGTTGGTGCTCTGAATTTTGTTCTATGGAGAATCCATGTATTGAGTTCTTTTCCATTTTTGTGTTATAATGGAGCAAGGTAGAAATGGCGGTTGAAAGGAGAAAGAAACGTCATTGTCTTGCAGCAAAATTGTTTTTGCCAGACGTCTTGTCTCACGCATCACGTGATTGATTACTCTTGAAAGGCCAGGATCGGACATAACAGTCTCCCTTCTTTGACTGCCACTGCAACTCCTGCCTGAAGCTGCACTGGTCGATAAAGCCCTCACAGTAGCTCAATTCCTTTGTAATTGCAACATCATTCTTTTCCAGAGACTTATCCAAGAAATACAACTTGTTTGACATTCAATTCTTTCTGTGATCATTCACTCGTGAGTCTTACAAAGTATGGTTCTTCTCCTGCATCAACTCAGAATTTTTTGAAACTGATGTTTCGGGTCGAACTCAAAAAATTTTCTGGGTGAAGGGGATGAATATCAACTAAGAAAATAATCAGGAAAGGTGACCTACTTTCACCTTCAAAATTGATTTGCTGATAAATTCAAGGTGAATCTCTTTAAAAAATTCAGAGCTTCACTTACTCGAAATATATCTTCGTAATCCAGGGTTTCAGACCAATTATTGCAATTATTATTCACCTTCTTCATCTTATGATAATAAATTTCTATGATTTAAAAACAAAATTCATTCTTTTGTAGTTTATTTGATCGGCAAAGATCATAGGAGTGGAGTATATTCAGAAAATAAACACACAAGTAGAATTTAAACAAACATGCCTATTTCGTCTCGATCATTTATCATTTTTAGTAACGCTCATAAAAGTATTGCTCATATTCCACTTAAAAATAAAAGTAGTCTTTTCAAAATAATACAGAAAACTGCAATGAAAAGAGGGATAAGTAAAATACATTTAACACACGCAAGCTAAGAGATTGCATGTAGTGCAGGTCCCAATTACTTGTTTCTTCCTTGAGATAATAGTAAATTATATATATATATATATAAAGATTTTCAGTTTGAGATAGTTCGTGAAGCCTTTCTTAGGTGGATGTGATTCCCTCATTCATAGCAAACTAGCAAATGGAAACTTGGAAAAATGATGATAAATTGAACCACATCTACCTTTGAAACTAATAACTTCATTTTATAATCCTCATTCATGCTGACCGGCATGCTAACCTGTTCTTGAGCGCTCATAAAAGTAATGAACCCGGCGTCCACCTTATTATTTGCCTGCATCACATTCACTGAAAATCAATCAAGTCATGAATTTGCGATCAATGTCACGGATAAGCTAACTCAAGATTGGTTAACCTTACTTAGAAACCATATTTGATGCCAAGATGGAGGTGAATGTCTCATTTTTATTGGTTGCTTTGAACTTGAAAGTTAAACCTAGGTAAATTTTAACATCTAAAATGAACATTCCTTTGGAAAAAATTGTGCAAGTTATATTTGCTCATATATTATTCGACTATACCTCAGGCTTAGGGAATAACAGCTTAGCCCAGCTATTAGCTCATGCAGTTATAGAATGCCATATACGATAAAGTTGAACAGTTATGTCAACATAAAGTTGAATCTACCATCGATCCATAGTCAAGAGTAGCAAAGGTGTTGATGACATTCCAATTGTTTTTTATAAAAAGATACTACCTGTTCTTTTGCCCTCCATCACACACATTTTCAACTACTCTTTATAAATGAGTATCTTCCCTGACCTCTGGAAGTGTTCCACCATTCAACCCATTCCTAAAGTCCCTAATCCTTCCATGCCTAGAGATTTTAAGCCAATTCATATGCTTTGCTCCTTATCTAAAGCATTGGAAAAAATTGTGCATGAGCAAACTTCAAGTTATTTGAACTCTTTCGATTTCTTTGGAGAACACCAATCTGGTTTCCATCCATTTTACAGCACAACAACCTCGCTTCTTAGTATAACTGATAATATTAGAGCTGCTATGGACCAACGACTTCTTACCCTTCTTGTATCTTTTGATTTTACAAAAGCATTTGATAATGTCTTGCATTCCATTCTCTTACATAAATTAAGGACTCAGTGCAACTTTTCTTTGTCATGTGTGATGTGGTTTTCTTCTTACCTTGTCGGCAGGTATCAGGCAGTTAAGGAGGCTGATGGCGGGATCTGATTGGGTGCCGATTGTTGCTGGAGTTCCTCAAGGCTCTGTTCTTGGTCCTTAGCTGTTTTCTATATATACATAAATAATATTCCTTCAATACTTGAGCATTCTTCATATCATCTGTATGCTGATGATCTAGTGTTCTATTGCCACTTTGATTGTGCTGACACAACTGAGGCTATCTCAAGAATGAATGCCGATATCTCAAAACTTATATTATGGTCTCAAGCCCATTGCCTCACCCTCAACTCTTCCAAGTGTGGGAGTATAATCTTTGCCTATCAAAGAATCTATAGTCAAATTGACTTTACAACCTTACCGGTAATAAAGATTGGGTTCAAGAATCTCCCATACTCGGAACACATAAGGATACTGGGTGTTCAAATGGACAGTACCTTGAGCTGGAATGCACAGGTGGAGACTATTACTAAGAGAGTGTTTGCTTCCATGCACCAGTTGAAAAGACTCAGACGCTTCCTACCACAATCTCTCCGAATAACGCTGATCCATTCATTGATAATTCCTATATTTGACTATTGTTCTATTGTTTACAATGACTTGTCTGGAAGTCTCAACCTCAAGCTGCAAAGGGCCTTGAACTATGCCATTCGTTTTATTTATGTGATGCCCGCAGAGATGACCGCATCACGCCTTTCTTTCATCGATTGAGATGGCTGAAGTTGAAGCAGAGAAGGGAATATTACATTCTTTCTATGATACATAAGATAATTTTGCAGAACTCTGGCCCAAGTTACCTAAGAAGCAGATTCACATTATTCACTGCGGTTCATTCTAGAGTGACACGTTCCCACATTTATGCTCTGCAAATACCGCAGCACAGAACAGAGATGTTCAATTCATCTTTTGTGGTTGTGGGTTCACGGCTGTGGAATGAATTGCCAAGAAATATAATATTTGCTGCTTCCTTTCAAAGATTTAAATCCCTTTTATATGTGCACCTGCTGGATGATGACACTTGAATCAACCTGTTTTTTGTGTATTTTTTTGTTATGACATGTACATGTAAAATCTGTCGCCTGCATCATTGGGGTTGATTTTATGCATAAGCGTTTATGTGGTGATTTCATTTCATTATTTTGATTTTTCAATTTATTCATTCTGATCTAAATTGTTTTCGTTTATTCTATGCTCTGCTTGCTGCTTTCTATATTATGTTAGCACTTAGCTTAATAATATAGTTAAAGTTATCTAAAAACCAAAAACCAAAAACATTCAACTTTTTATTTCTTCTTTTTATGATTATATTATTTTTTTTCTCTCAGTTATAATACTAACTCTTTTGTTCCTTGTCGCAATGATTTTCATATGCTTTTGTTTTATTTTGTTGCAAAAGGCTTGAGCCTGGCAACAGTCATCAATAAAAACAATCAACAATCAATAAGAGCTTATATGAATGAATAAATGAATAATTAACTATAAAAAGTACAGTATAACTCGAGGAGATCGTTTGTTATCCATTACCCCTTACACACTCATTTTATTGGTTTTTTTATTGTTAATGTGTTAATTGGAAATTTCGTTATACGAAATAGCTATCCTCGCTTTATTTAGGTTAATCGAGGTTATACTGTATTCCAGTTGCAATGCTAGTAGCTGAAGTCATCCGAGTAGGGAGTGTGAATAGGGATCGGCTGAGTTGTAGAAGACACATTTTCGGGAGTCATGGGTTATTTATTGCCAGGTCGTTTAGCCGAACTTGAAGCTGGTAGCGGTGAATAATAAGTTTGCGAGTTTGGATGGAGCACAATATATTTCAAGAGTGAAGTAATGGCTTCATAAAATTATTGTGCTCTTCGCCACATGGTGAGCTCTCACACTGCTGTTTAGATTCGCTTCTTCATTGTGATTCACTAATTTATGAGTGTGGTAATCACGAAATTGAATACTCTGAAAACAATGTAATGTAAATATTCTGAATTATTGTAATAGGGATCTCTGACATGGAACTCTTGCAGTATTAATTCTCAAATTTTTCATGAAATATTTGTGATGAAGCACTGCGTTGCTAAGACACGCACAAGCACTAAAACATTAAAAGAAGTAAATTATTTTGCTTGTTATTCTATGTCAGTTGTAGTCAACTGTTTTCCTAGGTTTTTAAAAATCTGAATGCTTTGCCGTGCACTTTACTGCACCGAGTGAAGCCTTAGAAAAACTTCCAATTTATTTACATGTCAGTGAAACATTATTAAAATCTGTTAGTATTTTTCAGTGTTATCAAAGTACAATTCGATGGATTAATCATTAAAAATATGAAAAATTTTGCTCTCTTCTCTTCTCTTGTTTCAAAATCCTTCATCCAATCATCAATGTCTGACTATACTCTGTGGATGAATTATGAAGAACGGGAAGTTCAATTCCTCTGCTAGGAAGTCAAAGTTTGCAGCTTGTTCAAGAATGTTGGATTGAGGAAGGAAATTGGATCTGAATGTGGTATGCTCATTAAATTGAACTTCCAGTTCAGAACAACCGGCAGAATATTATAGAAGCCCACTAACATCTAGTTTATGGATGCTGGAGTACTCACGGATCCTGAGGTGAATAAGAAAATTATTTTATACTCAAGCACAATGAGGTTTGCTCCATGTATATTTATGATTAATATTAATGCTTTATGTATGAGACTGAAATTTGTAAAGATAGCTAATTTGACTTTTTCCGTTTGCTCAAAAATTGTCAACTATGTATCTTCAACTTCTCAATTCATCTTTATCTATTCCTTCTTGTTTGAAATTCATATTCAACACCAATCATTAACCCATTCTGAATTAACTACTTACCTAAATGCCAAGTTGAAGTGGGAGAAGAAAGAGGAAAAGTTTGAGTTGCCGAAGTTCAAACTTTAAAAAAATAAATAGAACTGGAAGACTTTACAAACCAAGTAGAGTTATAAAGCCAAGATAAATAAATAGAAAATAAAAAACTGCATCTAGAATGATATCATCCTTGATACCTTGATCATCCTTGGTAAGTATTAGAAATACAAATGCTCAAGTGAATTTATAATAAAAATTTGGGGTCATATTCAAAAATTGAAAAACTATTTCTCAATAAAAATGTGTTTGAAAAAATTTAAACATGTAAATTTCATGGAATGCATAACTAAATAATATTTTCATGATGTACTATTGAGTATTATGAAATCTACAAGGCTTTACAAACCAAGTAAAGTGATAAAGCCAAGTTTTTTAAGGTTTTGGAAACGGATTGTAAATAAATGTGTTTTTCGAAATAGGTTACATCCAATTAAATATTAAATGCGATACTTTATTTTTGTATATGTACATAGTGATAGTCAAATTTATAATATAGTATATAATAATAATAAATCTTTATTTAACATTCATGATGAACAAAAGCCTCTCTGTATGAGGTAATAAAATAATAAGGGGTTGGCTGTCGCTTAACTATATTACAGTTCATGGAGATAATATGCTTGAAATGTCAATGTATTGTTACGGGTTCTATGTCTAAAATAACGCTGGCAGCAATTAAATTTATCACTCGCACTTTATTTACACAATTAATCACAACACTCACTGTTCAGTAATGTCTTACAGAAAAATAAGCAATTAAAAACAGATAACACGATATTGTTCAACTGATAAAGAGGTTTCAACAAACTGTACAAAAATCAATCACTAAATGTCAAAAGGCCGATCTAATATAAAATAATAACTGTACAAGAAACTGTCCAATAATATTCAAAAAGAAACGTCGAAAAAGAACACTTAACTTACGTAGCACTAGTCCGTAATACAATAAAAACTATTTAGTAGCTCACTGGTATGAATTAAACAGGAAAAAGAATTATCCCAGAGAAAGAATTACTACGATATAGAACTGACACAACTTGTTTATCACGACGATTTCGAACAAGACTGAACTCATTTACAAGAGACTTCCTCTATTTATATACTTTTCATAATTGAGATATCTCTCGAATTTTCTGTCAACTTCTAAATAAATAAATAAAGGAAACTAGCACTTCCTACAATATTCGAAAACATTCCATTAATGTCTACTCAAACAACTAGAACATTCTACAAATTACCAAGTAAACACTATAAAAGTGTCAAAAGCAGTGTAATTAATTGCGTAAAGTAAACATTTACATAGCAGATAACACCGAGAACCATTGTCTCCTCCTTCTCTCTATTCTCTCCAATTTCACATATTCGCTACAGTATTATCACAGTCTTTCCACTATTCTGCTCCACAAATTTCGGTCTCTAGCCGTAGTAGCCCATGCATCGCCAAATTTATAATACCCAATCTTAATTTTATAATTCAGAAAGTATGAAATCAACTTCAATAGCAAGTCATGACAAATAAAATACCCATGATTGATTGAACATTCTCAGCCAGACCAGCCTCCTATGATTGTGTGTAGACTGTACCGGCAATGAATACAAACGAGAATTGAAATTCTCGTTTGTATTCATTGGTACTGGCAAGAGAAGAAATCATTTAAAGAGTAAAACTATTTTTATCAAAGCATATTCTTGAATCTTTGTATAGAAGAAATTTTTTTTTAGCAGTTGATTCAATATCAATTAGATTTCAAAACAAAATGTCAAATTAAAAAGTTAATTGCTCCACATTTTTCTCTTTATTTGTGTGTTTTCAAAACTTTATCGAGAAAATTAATCATTATTGTTTTTTTCTGGAGAAACAAGTTTGAATTGTTGTTGGGGTGATCGATGGAAGGGACGCCAGTGAGACGCCGCCTTTAAGTCTGTGACCTATATCAGACAAGCGCCAATGATAAAAGGTCACCACGGGTCCCAGTCCCAGTCCGGGGCGTCTCCATGCCGGCTGACTCACCCTCTCAGCCTCCAGCTCCAGCTCCATGGCCACTGGGAATCTGGAAACAGAGCTCTCATTTTATTGTAATAGTTCCACAAGTATCTGCTGACAATTTTTCTTCTGCAAAAACTAATAACAAAGGAAATGAATATGAAATATTCCATTGGTCGTGCTTTCTGTCATGCAGCATGCCATTTTCGGAAACTTTTGGTTCTTATTGTTATAATTCACTTCTATCCAGTTTAATTTTATCTTTTTTGGATCGATAATGATGGAATCAAATGGGGAATTTATGATATATCCATGACGAAATGGGAGAACCCTTCATTAGGCAAAAATAATAATCTGTAGACTCTTTTCTGTCACTCAACCTCGCCGAAATACAAATAAAAATCAACTAAGTAGGCTCCTACAATAACAATAGCAATGTGACACTACTTGAAATATAAATTCCAGTACAAAAACCATCATGTAAATTATAATGAAAAGGCTAAGTTAGTACAATATTTCTGGTATTGTTTTTAATTTCTAGTTTTGTATCATCCATTTTGGTTTTTATCATTTGATGATGATATTGTGATTTTGATAGTCAAAGTGGAGATTGTGTAGGCCTATTTAAAAAAAAATGTATTGGTGAGTTGTTATAGATGTAATAAAACTTAGTGTAGTTGCAACACTCACAACTACAGTTAATTAGAAGAAACATTTCTCTCACTAGGCTATATTTCTCACTAGATACTACAGTATTTATTTTTTCCTTAAATACTTGTATTTGTGACAATATCACAGTATCAAGTCATTTGATTTACTCTCTTTTTTTCACCATCACCTTATTTATTCACTTTCCATTCAAAACTTGAACCTAAATCAGACTGAGCTCTAATATAAAAGTAAAGATTAGTTGTATTATTTGGTTCAGTGAGATTTTTCTTTGTGTATAAAATTTCGCCTGTAACCTAAGGTGGGTAGGCCTATACAGAACATTGTATAATGTGAATATTGAAATCACGTTTCACGTTTTTTGATGTCTGGTTTACAAGAAACAATAGTACCTCTCATCCAAATATCATCAACATGCTAGAATCTTGTTCAAGGAATGTATCAGATTGTTTCTGGAACAAAATTCCAGAGAAAGCATCAAGGAAAACAATTATGTTCCTCATAAGAAATGGACAAGTTTTTTATCAGCACTCCGTGTGCTTCAAGGTAGGTCTTGGTAATTTACGTGGTCTTATGTGTAATTTAAGGGACAGTTGGTGTGGTCTCTGCCGAGTGTATCAAGTGTATCTCTGCATATTCTTTTGCTGTGTGCTAGTGTACACTATTTATGATATTGGGTATAATGTACTTTACTTACAGAACTTATTAAGTGACTTAGGTAATTGTCAATACATTGTCAATGACGTTATTAATAAGTTGGAGAATCAAACAGGTTATAATGCAAATCTTGCTGGAGGACTTGCAGTTTAATAACCTAATAACAGATACAAGAGTTCTATAAGCGTGGGCTGAATACATACTGTAATACCATATAATTGAGAACTTGATAAATACCCATTAGTAACCATAGGTTATAAAGAGGTCTGCTGCTCTGAATAATGTAGCAGGTTTTGTAATGAATAGCATTTATTTTACATTCGTGCGTGCATTGAGATCTCTATTGCTCATCACATTCAAATTAAATAGAAATATTCTATTACTGTTTTACCTCTAATAGGGATATCATTATGGAGTAAACAAGTAGTATGAAATTCTCAATTATAGACATTTATTCCAAATTACTCTCAGGTTATGAATTCTCATCCCTCTTTTAGTATTGATACTTCATGCTACGATTTCTATGATTTCCAATTAAAAAAAAATCAGTAGAGGATGTGTGTGAGAAATTGTTTGTATTGTTAAGAATAGTTCAAGTCTATTTAAAGTTTTTTTATTCTTCAATTCCCCATAAAATACAGTTACTGATGGCCTATATTTATATACGCCATTTACATACGCCATTTTAGAAACTTATATATTAAGAGAGCTGAACTTTGGACTCAAACTTTGAATTCTTCTCTTTAACGTTGGTCTTTTGACACTGGACCAATCTACAAACCAATATAGTGTCAAAACTACACAGCAGCGGTTATTCATCTTCATACTTAGGTTAAGTATAAATACTGTAGGTTCAATCAATAAAAACAGAAAACTAAAGAGCTTAGGGAAGCATGATTTTATTGGCAATTAGAATTGTTTTAATAGCTCCCACAGCAAAATAAGATCACTGTTATGACACTAAGAATTGTGATGGTTATTGAGGAAATATATGCCTTCCGTCAATTAAAATTTCATTTCTATTGAGCCACTTGGAATTTTTTTCTCATAGCACACAGTGCACTAGCTGTTAGGGGAGGCTGCGTTTCAATTTTTATTCCTTGAGCATCGATCGAGTGACTAGGGAACAGGCGAGTGAGTCATTTAGAGCGAAAGAGACAGAAATAGTGCAATAAGAAAAGTCAAGTACTGTGAAACAACGAGCCAATCGCATTTCGTTCCAAAGACTGGATCGAAAGAAAAAGGAAAAGAGTAAAAACGGTTTATCCCCTCTGTCAATGGCAGGGGTGCCATAGTTTATGAGCACGGGCCCAATGCTCTGTACCTTGGCCTAGCTCAGCTATAATAGCGATCACCCATCCCCACCTAGCATTTATTCTTAACAAGCCATGATTTTTAAGACTTACTTGATGTGCAATTCCAGCCTATACCACACTAAATTGCAGTGAACCCTCCAAGTTACTTGTCCCTTATCTAATAAGTGGGTATCTAACGTATGACTTCAGTGCTGAAAGGGTACCTACATCAATCTAACCTTCTTATCGACCTCGACTTGTTTGTTGATTCCAATAGACTCACCAACAAGTATCAGTAATTATACCTCTAGGCTTCAACAAATTTGAATACCACACTGAAAGCATTAGATTTTAGGCTGAGAGTTTCCGACCATCATTGCCATCAATTTCTATCATTACCTAGTGAAACATGTGCGAATTAAATTCTTTGCAGCCATCTTACTATGCAAATTAAGTTTCATTTTTGTATTCAAATAAAGTATTGGAATAAAGTTTCAAATTCTATTCAAGAAATACATTTATGTTGATGGATGCACTATCTGTCTATCAGATCCTATTATTAGCAGAGAGAATAGAAGTAAAATTTATTCTTCTATACTCTCTGATTAGTCGCTCATTATTCAAATTTCTTTCGGAGATAATCCGATAATTTTTTCTATCAATTCATCTCTATTCAAATTGTAAGAGAATATATGATTACTAATTATTGCCTCTTGTAGTGTTTAAACTAAAGAGCAGCTTTAGCAGAACAACAAGCAGAGCAGAAACTCAAGGCTGGTGAAGACCATTATTGCATAAACGTTTATTCTAAAATAGGTATTTTCTTTTAAATCCGCTCAATACTTCTTTGAACATTTATAAATATTTTACCGTTGATTCTTGGCTATTTCAATATTCTTCATTGCTCTCGAAACAAACAAAAATAATTACACAAATACAAAAAAAAAAAATTATAATAAAATGAAGTTAAGATATTCTAGAGAGAGAATCAAATTAATGCATTATAAACTTAAAAAACACTTTTAAATGGAAATTGACTCACGTTATGGCGTGACGGCCGTTTCGCTCTGTTGTCTAGAGCATCATCAGACGACCCACAGTACACAGAGTGAATAGACTAATACACAGACTAATAATTTCATTCTCTCACAGAGTGTACTGTGGGTCGTCTGATGATGCTCTAGACAACAGAGCGAAACGGCCGTCACGCCATAACGTGAGTCAATTTCCATTTAAAAGTGTTTTTTAAGTTTATAATACATATTAGTGGAAACAAGATGGATCTTCAACATCAGAAATTAATGCATTTTGTCCAGGGTAGAAGAGGAGTAGGAAGAAGACGCATATCCTGGTTAAAAAACCTGAGGACCTGGTTCGAAGCATCCACCACCGGACTTTTTAAAGCAGCAGCTAACAAAATTATGATTGCCAACATTCAATAGCGGATAGGCACTAGAAGAAAAAGAAGAAGAAGATAGAGAAAACCTCAGTGTAATGTTCAAATTAGGGCACCACCAGGAAAAAGATTTAAATTATCTCTACTTGCTGATGTCGTTTTAGTAATTACGGGGAAGAAATGAATTTAGACGAAAAACTAAAGTTACTGGATTGAATTTGAGGTAAGTAGAGAAATAATCGTGGCTGGCCAACCTCAGAACATGGTTTGACAAAAGTTCGGTGGAACTATTCCGGTGTGCCACTGATAGAGCTTGTGTGTCCATGATGATCGCCAACATTCGAAACGGATAGGCCACATTAAGAAGAAGAAGAGAAATAATATGATGAATTCTAATAGATTTGGGAAATAGTTTTGAAGTTAATACATTAAGGCCCGTTTGCACAGTATGAATTGCTAAACTAGTTTATCTTAATCGAGTTTAAGTTAAATCAAAAGTTTAAACTCAAGTTGGTTTGCACAGTGCTTTTCCCAATCTAGTTTGAGTTAAACTAGATAAGTGTTAGGTTGGCAATAAAATGTCTTCGTTTACACTACAAAAAAACATATGTTTGTATTGAATGAAATTTATACCATGCTCACAGATTTGATTTATTACATTGAGGTTAATATTGATTGTCGACGTTGTTTTGATCAGAAGTGCTGAGAAGAGAAGATAACGTTGTACAAATATATTTTGGAGCTAAACTTGCTATTGCTCGAGAAACTTTATGCACTACTAACCGTACTCACATTCACTCCACTATGATCACCCACGTTGATCAAAAAGCTTCCAAAAGCAAAGTATCTGAGAGTTATTGAAAACATGTCTTCAGGGAAAAGCGCACTGTTCCAAGTTGTTGTATTTTTGATTAAGTGTCTTATTTGATTTAAAACTATATTAGCAGTTGCTTTTTGCAAGCAAAAACGTTTTAAAAATACGTCCTCATCCCAGGAATTGAAATGGTTAATTCTTTGTCTAATATTTTTTACTTTTGGCACTACTGTCACAATATTGTCGTAATCATCATCTTAAATTTCATTGAAAATCTCAATAAACTCTTCCATACTTTCTTATAACCGATCTTCCTATTCCTTCATAACCTATCGTTAAAAGTACAACAAACATAACATGAATGAGGTTACCTTAAATTATTCAGCTTAAAGCTGTGCGCAGGGTTTTTGGTCACAATTTTCTTTTCAAAGTTCATTGAATTGGATATTATTAAGGTATTGAAATGCTAACTATTGCCACAAGAAATTTTTTTTCATCAAATATTTTATGGAATATGAGAGTTTAAAGTTGAAACTTTTCGGTTTTTGGGGGCAATTGAACTCACCTACAATTTATTTTAAACATTTGATATTTTTTTTATAACTGAAAGACACCTTGGGGAAAAGAATGACACATTTTTTATTTCAATTCAACAATTGTTTTTTTCAAAATAATTTTTTGAAAAACTGAAAATTGTTGCATGTTTAAAAAAAATTATTTTGAGAAAATTAATTGTTTGATCGGAATGAAAAATATGTCATTTCATTCCTCAATGTGTCTTTCATTTAAAAACAAATTATCAAAAGTTTAAAATAACTTTTAGGGGAGATCAATTACCCCCAAAAACCTAAAAATTTTAACTTTGAACTCCCATATTTCATAAAATATTTGATGAAAAAATAATTTATCATGGCAATAGTCAACATTTCAATACCTTAATAATATCCAATACAATAAACTTAAAAAAAATTATGACCAAAAACCCTGCGCACAGCCTTAACTGTATTAATCGGTTTAAACCTCCCATTTGGCTAGTTTAAACTAGACTAGAGTTTAAACTCCAGACACAGTTTAAACTCAGACTGAGATTTTCAAGTGATTCCATAGTTTAAACTACAAAACTTTTAGATTTGGTTTAAACTACAGGTTAAACTTATACTGTGCAAACGGGCCTAAAAGAGAGAAATTGATAGTTTTTAATAGATTGCAAGGCTTAATAAAAATGTAGAACAACGTAAAATGTAATTTATTCTGGAGTCCGCAGTTATCGTTTACAGTCGTTAGTTTATGGCTGTAAATTAATTTTAGATGCTCAATTCTCAGTTTAATATTAAGAGCTCACTGCTGTTCATCTTTTTTGAAACGTCATTTAAAATGATAATCGACTGTAAATTGTGTCTTGCAGCAAAGAATAGGCCATTAAATTAGCTTGAGATGGTGCTGAATATAATTCTGACAAACCTGTTAATTTTCACTGTTATTACGCGAAACCTAATTTAACAGCGGCGCTAGATGGATGATTAATCAATTTTTTGCAGGCAAGAGTTTTTCTCCGGCCCAAGATTGGTTTCATTATCTTTGATATATTAATCGCCTTATTCAAAGAAACTAGACAAGCACCATTTATCTAAATCATGTAATCGAGCCCAACAAATTTCACCAATTGGATTTTTTAGTCAATTTAAAAAAAGGCTATAGGCTATAGTGGAATAATTACTATTTTTAAAATCTACTACCTGCACCTTTACCTATTCTATCTATAGTTTTCAACTGAAATATAGTATACCCACTAAGATGTTAGTTTTCAAAAATTACTAAATATTGTGCCTCTCTACTAGAGAATAAAACTGTATAAACATTGTTGAAAAGAATTTTATTCTTTTTAATACCAAGTAATATTTTGTAATGTAGTGTTTTCAATTTTATTTTTTCAAAATAGAATAGAAACTACTTCAGATGTCATTGAAGTAAATTTAAACATTGTACCATTTTTCTATCATAATACTTCTTGCTGTAAGGTTATACAAATCAGAATAATACTATGTTAGATTATTTCTACTTGTTACTTATTAATTCATCTCTCTCAAATTTCGGCAAATTAGTGAATATATTCCCAAAACTGTATTATAGCTACACCTTTATATATTTTCATGTATTATAGGTATAGGTGCTGTGATGTTTATTTTTATTTAAATATTGTATCACCTCAAATTTCTGTGTGTTGATATGTCGGAGTAGCAGAATACCGAAATTGTAGCAATTGTTACCGAGGTTGGCCGCTCTGGGCACAAATAAAAATCAGGCACTGCTCTCCGGCATAAAATAGAACGAATCACACAAAATTTGGGTAGAATTATGGTCATCGGAGTGAAATATGAACAAATATATTATGGTTTCAATATTTTAAATGAAACAATACCGACAATAAAGGAAATCTCTGATCCCGGATCGTTCTTCACGACTCTCGGTTAGATCAGTTGTCTTTCCACAATAATAGTCAAAGAAATGTACATAAAACATCTTGAATGACCAACTGATATATGACCAAAGATATATGCCTCACTGAATGAATTTCATTTCATCAATAATTGTTGAAATTGTTTCCGCACAATGATGCATCGCGGGCTTGCCTCGCAGTTGAAAGGAAGTTATAAGAAAGGTTAAGGACAGTTATATTTTTTGATTGGTAGCATTCAGTCTCTTGCTTGAACCCCGTAGCAAAGCACGGGTAACCTTCCAGTCACTTATATTTTTAAATATCGTAATCAAGAATTTGAGCCGATTATATTTTTTTGTAATCTGCATGAATAAAGTAAATAATCTAATCAATATTTCCATCTGAATGAAGTAAATCTTCAATATCCATACCAGCTATTAATAGCCTTCATATACACAGAAAGATTCATACATGTTTTAAATGATTTTCAATACCAATTCTTATGGTCAGTATATTTGTAAAATTTCATCACCCACTATTGTTATTCTTGAAAATGATTCTCTGATTTATCATTCACATTCAAATCAAATCAAATACTTTGTTCACTCAAATAAACACAATATTCACAAAATACAGAAAAATTATCAAGTGAATTCCTCAGCTAAACCTGCATGTTTGATGTTAAACATTGATATTAATGTTTAATTTGCACTATTCAACTTATTCCAAAAACTAAAATTTTATATACTATAATTACAACTATAACTGTCACCATCATTTCATGCCTATGTGATTCGCGAAATATCAAAATATCACACATTGTTGTTACGTTGTTACAGGAACATTACTATCTTTTCAGAGTGAATTATTTCTTGTGACTATACAAAGTGACCTCGATGGTTTGAGATGAATTTTGTTGGATAAAGAAACATGATAGTTTTTGGAAAATTCTATTCTAGTTAAATTCTATTTTATTTTCGGAGGAAGACTGTAAAATAAACTGTGCTTATAAGGTTGACGCCATTTCGAGTTCTGAGGGTTACATACTCATACTCTTACTCACTTAGGGGAGGGTGAGTAAGCTCTGATCATTTTAAAAATCAAGATTTTAAAAATGATTTTTTCATTTATTAGAGCACTAGAGACTGTCAAAATATAGGGGATATTTTTTCTGATGATGCTCACATGCATTCCTGACTTGTGCTTGGGTAATGAGGTAAGGGATGATACAGACAAATGCCAGGCGGGAAGGGAATCGAACCAATCACCGCAGTAGCAGAAGCAGACTAAAGTTTTCACGCTTTAGCCCTCCAGGCTACGGACTTTGACACTAAAATTTTGACACATTCTTTCTTTTGAAGATAGAAACACCATACTGTAAAAAAACAGCCTATGAAAATCTAACAGAGATCAATCAGGAATTGAAGTAATTATTGGGGATCGATAAAGTGTTTGAAATTAAGGAAAAATTGTATTTGACCTTCTCTTCAGTAACCAACCACTTTTATGGTGTGAAGATCTGAAGAAAATTGGGGAACGCCCATAGAGTTTTTTATTTGCTAGAATTGCTAGGAATAATTTTCAAGGTTTTGATTGTTAAAGTTGAAAGGATACTTTTGGGTAACAGGGCTTTATCAAAAATGCATTTTAATCACAATAGTTTTTGGATTTCATATTTGCCAAGCACCACCCATTATTTTATTCCTTTTAAATTTATTTCAACTTTCAATCCATACAGTATACTGCAGTGATATGCAAAAGACAGTACAGTAAACTAGAATTAAAACGTCGAATGCTTCAAACTGTTACTACATTCTATAATAAACTTTCTCCAACAGCGTTCAAGTATGACAGTTCCTTGTAGAATATTTATTCTAACTCGAATAACTAGAATATTATCGAATTATATGGAATATGAATTGATTTGTATAAGAAGTATTCATCCAGTAAGGAGTATACTCAATGGCAAAATATACACAAGTATATTATATAAATGTTAATTACTGAAGAACTGTACCATATAAAATATATCTGATTGGATATAGGTATGAAGAAACTTGTCAAAAATGTGATCCCAAGCTCAGAAAAGCTTAAATATCAATGAATAATCCTTTTTTATCAGAAATAATATGAAAACCCAAAACTTAGTTCAATGTCTAGGAAAGAACTACGGATAATACTTCATTTTGCTTGTAAACTAGAATCAAATTTTAAAAACGCTTATAACTTTGTTAGTTTTGGACAGATTGATTTAAAAATTCATGGGAATGTTAATAGTATGAAGGGAAACGTTCATGATTTTTTGTAGAATTTTCCCATGTTCTCTTCAACCCTTTTAAGCTGGAAAACCATACAGGAGTTCTGAAGCTTTGCGGGAAGTTTCAAATCTCCCGCTACGCTGCCTGCTCGGCGCCAAGTGATAGGATTGGACAAAAATCTCCGCGGAGCAACACTATTGGATGACTCCAATTAGACCACTAGTTCAAACATCACTATTATACTGAAGACAGCCTAATTGATTCCTTTTTACTCAAAAACTGAAATATGTTGGAGATATGAACAATTTTTATTGCACAAAATAATTATCCGCTTTGGATAGGCCTACAGAATTAAATAACGATATTCAACTCTTGACTACTTTTTTATTATAACCTATTTTTTATGTTACATTACGCTATTAAATTATTTATATCTAAACTATTTTTTACATTATTGTTTTTAACAGATAATTTTTCTGGTTATGTCATAAGTGAGTCTTGAGTTATTATTTATAATATTAATAACAATAATTTTCTGGATATTCATTTTTAATATTTGTTTTGTACACTTTCGTATATGATTGAAGTTTCTATTATTCAAATCAAATAAATACATTTTTCATCTTCCTTTTTTATTCTTTATAGCAATGAATCATTGATCGATCTGATACAGTAGAACTCCAATTATCACTAATTGGGACCGGACCCCATTAAATAAATAAATATCTTTATTGACATAAAATAAATTTATGATGTTTTCCAAATTAGCTTATGACTTGATTTGTGTGACTTTTTACTATCATGCAAATTATATTCTATTCAGTGCTTAATTTCTAAAATTTTAGGTGTGGGAACGCTTATTTATTCTTATAAACCACCCTCTCTATTTTCTACTAAGGCCTAGTTAAACATTCCCTCACTCCCTCTCACCACCCCGTTAACATTTCGGTGCCTACTCTAAATTTCCTATAAACCTGTTTCAATTTGCACCAACAATTTTGTATGAAGCTTACATTAACCAAAATACTTTTTTTAATTAATGGTGAAATAAAAACAAATAAAGCCTTCTTTACATTTTTATTTATATACAGTAGACAGATCTCGCTTCGCCCTACGTTACAGTACTTTATTATTATTCGCAATATTTAGTATGATTATCTGAATAAATAATGAAATGAGACACCTTCGGAATCAGATTAGCGCAAACTGAGCGTTCCCTTGCGTTCCGGCACTTTTGGGAGGTAAGAAAACGCCGTTATCTTGCGTTCCCGTTTGAAATTAACCCCTTATTCTATTATATTATCATTGGTAGCTGGATATGTTTGGGTTCCTTTGATGAGAAGGATTTCTAGGATAATATCTCTGCAAATTAATTATGTTTCTTTATGAAGAGTGTCACCAAAAAATAGTGATCCCAGTACCACCTCGGTATTCTACAAGCTAAAACCAACAAAAATAGCCTTATAGAAGTAATGTCAATTTCCCCTTTGTTTTCCCGTATTTTTTCATACCCGAATAAGCCATCAAAAAGTATTTAAAAAAAAATAATAATTGGAAAAACGAAATGACAGATTACAGGAAACCTGAGAGGAAATTGCAATTTTTCTAAGGTAATTTTTTGTTTGTATTAGCTTGTAGGATACCGTGGTGGTACTGGGATCACTATTTTTGGGACACTATATTTATGTATTGCACATATTATAAACTATATTCCTATGTACAAAAATATTTCAATAAACTAACTAATTTTTCAAAATATTTTATGCATCAAATTGACAATCTCATTTACCCATTTACATTCGAATCCTATAATCACCCTAGTCTCATGAACAGGATAATTTTGTGAAAATATAATTATTTTTATGATTGTGGAACCTTACACAATCAATAAGATTATAATGCATATCTGGGTCATTCTTGGTGAAAAATTTATGCTTATCTTCATGAATTCTAAAATCCAAACTTTTGCGTTATTGCAAGTTTTGTCTGTGATATTTGATTGAACTTTCCTATCTCGAATATTAAGAGGTCGTCGTAATGTATGAAACATTATTTTAATGTGAAGTTTAGGAAGAAAATAACATCTCAAACTTTTTTTTTATATGTATCATAATTTTTTCAAAAATTGTGTTCACAATAAAACCGGTAGAACCAACCAAAGAAGAGATAGAGTATTTTAATATTGTACATGGTGGAGGTAGAACCCACTGTAAAGTGCATTTCCCCCAATTGTTTCACTTGAATTGTTCCACGATAATGTGATGGCAATTTGACATTCAGTATTAAATAGGCTGAAGTAGTTAATTACTTTAAGCATTTTCGATAAAGTAGCAACTCAGGTTAAATTTAAGTTACACTAGTAAGGTTGTTGCAATACTTAATCATAGTTTTTCATTCAATACTATGGAAGGATGATGTTATATATGGAAGGATGAGTACATAGAGAGGACCGGCTGCGTCCTAACTCCGCCCTCCAGGTTTAAAATAAAGACTTGAGTAAAAAATTAATAAATAAATAAGTACCACTTTTTCCTGGAAATGATCTTATCTAACAAGAAAAAATAATAAAATGGATGTTGCGGTGCATGCTCAAAGTTGAAGCAAATATAACTTTTAGCTTTGAATGCTTATGATTGAAAAACAAAGAACGTTATCAAGAAACTGCTCGAGCCATTAGCTTTCTTTGGACTTGCCGCCCCCCTGAAGCTTGCTGCCCCTGAACATGTGCCTAGCGTACCTCAATTTGATATCCGTCCCTCTGTGAGAGAAAGAGTAGTGAGTGAGAGGGATGGACTAACAATGGCTGAAGGAATGACTGGGGGGAAGTCGCTGATGACGCCTGATTGAGAATGTTGTTATAAATTGTTGATGATAAAATTGGCAACGTCGCTGGCTGTCATATTGCTGGAATTTGTAAAAAAATATATACACTGGCTGCCACTTTAAATGCAATTTAAAAATATACAAATGGTTGCCACAATACCTGAAAGTTGATGGCTGCCAATATAATAGTACAACCGCACAATGTTAGGCAACATTTTATTCATTGATTTTATCAGAATGAAAAACCGATTTTGGACCTAAATTTGATGTTTTAAGACACTATTCACGATAAAAACAACATATACTCCACTCCCAAGGGTGGCTGCCAAAAGTATGTTTTACCTACGGCTGCCACTTTTATAGGAAGATGTATATATATATATATATATATATATATATATATATATATATATATAACATTTTGTGCCACTATGATTTTTGTACTCTGGGGCCTCCAAAACAAATTTCCATCATGGTCCCGGGTGAAAGTCGCACATCACGACCTGCTGTAATAGCTGAATTTGAAGAAATTCGCTAAAATCAAGAATTTTTTATGAGAACGCAGCAACGCGCGTCGGGCCAGCTAGTCAATCTATATTTAAATCTAATATCGGAATTCGTCGAAAGGCTTGCCTTGTTTAATTTTTCTTTTTCTGCACACTATCATGAGCTCATGAAATTATATATTTTATATCACTCACTTATCGATGTTTGAGGATGAAATTTCTGGCTTCTTGGACACCGGGCTGCAAGCAGTTGTTAAGGCTTAGGCTGGTGATTCCTTTTCGTCAATTTGCTTTTTCCACAAAATGATCCGTTACCGGTTATTTACGATACCGATTTTAATTATTTTAACTGTTTTAAAACGATCCAGATGCTGAACTTTACTCACATTTAAACATACAAGTTACACGAGTAACAAAAAGTGGACAACTATGACCGGGTCATCTCTCTTGTCTTGTTCTTCCGGAAGTCTCCTAGGATTTTCTTCTTTCAGAAGGATCAATAAATTCAATCGAATATTCTAGATCTTTTTTCTGAATTTGATTGGCGGAAATAGTTATTTATGCATTAAGAGCGTGAAGCGCGACTTTATCGCTCGAGCCGAAACATTTACTGCGCGACGCGTAGCGGAGCGCAGTAATTTTGCGAGAGCGATAAAGTAGCTTCACGCGCGAATTGCATACAATATTTTTCCTAAAACTGCAGTTCTGGACTCCAACACAATAAAAGCTTGTAGTTTGTAACATCACAGACCATGCGCGGATTTGGTTAGCATTCGCCATTGTTGAGGTTATGTGAATTTCACGGATTCCGTGATCCACCAATGAGAAGGCATCAAAATCAAAACAGAAGCGTAAAGAAAACAGCTGGCGAGCGTAAAGTACTTTACCGCTTGCTGAGCAGAAAAGAGGTATTTTACAATTAGTTTTCAGTATGTAAAGAACTACTTTACGAGGAGTTGTAGGAAAATTAATTATTATACCAAAGAATGACGTCAGGATCAACAGCTGATCGTCACGAAAAATAGTTCACTGAATAATAGGTTAACTAATATTAACATCACATAAAGAAGCTAATGGGATGGATTATATGAACACAAAGTGCAATCCTCTTCTAAATCTAAAGAGCGCATATTCAAAAAAATTTCATGTGAGTCGTATGTGTTAGATACGAGTACAATACTTTCTCACTAGGGTACATAGTTGTGTGAAGTAGTGCGCATCTCGTAATACCGTTTTCTAATAACTAATTTGACAAAAATATTACTTCCAATAAATTTTAAACAAATAAATTTGTGAAAGACGAAAAATAATTAACGGTGTTATATCTTGTCGTAATCTGACCAAAGAGATAAACAATAAATAATGAATCGGCTCAAAACAGGAGACTGTTGATACAATTCCTGGGTATTATTTCGGTGAGTACTTTTATTTTATTTCTGCATGAGAATATTTTTCGCTAAAATTTATTTCAATATTTGACAATAATAATATGCTCCCAATGCAAATTATGCTAGTTCGTTTGATGTAGACAGTATGATTATGAAGGCTGTCTGATAGATTCTGTTCTAGGCATTGATCGAACTTCTGAGTTTTAGAATCTTTTTATGGGTTATATCTCCCAACAAATAAACAAGTATTTGATTGTTTTAGTTTTTTACATAAATGAACATGCCAATAACACAAAACAATAATAATATTTAATGGGTAAGAGAGTGCTCTTTCGCCAATATATGGATGGAAATTTTGTCATAGAAAAATTTTCTCTGATTCGGAAAGTTATTGTTTATATGATATTTTTTCATCATTATTTTACTTAAATAAGGCTCAAATTCTTGATTCATGACAGTGTATATGTTTAGGTATTATATTGATTTACCTGATTTCCCCCTCTGAATTAATTTTAAATTATTGTGAGAAAATTGTTTCTCTGTACCTCCCATTTCAAAACTCACTCAGCAAAACTAAAGAGATGATGCATTTTTATTGGATCATGATACATATCCCGTTTCAGATTTCTAAATCGGGTCCCCGATACTGATACCACTGTGAATTGTACTTTTATTCGTTTCAATAAAACATCAGTTATGTGAATTTGTAATTGCTTATTTGATCTCCGTTACGTCTCTTTCAATTGAAAATTTCAGAATTTTATAATACTGCCTGTTTTATAAATTGGGTCTCTAATTTATTAATTTTATACAATATATTTCATAGTTGTATCCTATCACCATTATTATATTGTCCCATAACATAGAGATTAAAACTACATTCATTGCTCCTTGCTAGTAAGTTACTTGCTTATTTACCGTGGTCTCTATTTGGGGAATCGCGATGTTAAGTCACAAGCGTTATTTGTATTTTGATGAGTGACCTAGCAGCTCTTTTTAAGGGTTCTCTGTTTCAATATCACTAACCAAACGGTTCAGAATTCACCTTAAACTATAGGTGAACCACAGAATAGCTTCAAAAACGATTTGGAACTACCCGAATAGTATCTGAACTATATGAAAAAAAACACCACTTCACAACAAATATGCAATAAACAATATACCTTCACAATAATAAAAAACTCTCCTCGCCGTATATATAAAAATATACTCACAATCTCAAATCTCATACCTGATAGGATTCAACAACAATAATAAATAACGAACACATACTTTGGTTTGGATACTTCTAACTGGCAAGAGTAGACTACCAACACAGTATTCTCTGTTTGCAATGAAGAGTTGTTGAAACGAACAGCCCTTCAACTTGATAAGTTCGAAGATTCTCTTCTTTCTGACTCACTCTCTTTCTTTCTCATTTCTTTCCCTCTTTTTCTCTTTTATTTTGTGCTGGGGCGAATGCAGACAGCGTTCGTCGAACGAGACCTGAATTATCCGTGTGCACAGACTAGTCTTATCCGTGAGAGGTGAGTCTTGGGGGATTCTTGAAGCTTTTGACGAAAGACAAAGTTTTATGGGGGACCAGCTCCTTCCGCCCCACTCGTTGGGGATACAGCGCTCGTGGCACTCACTTCAGGAAGAGAGATGGAAATAGTTTGGCGAGTAGCTGGTGGAGGAGGAAAGAAAAAGATAAATCTGTGGAAATAGAGATGAAAATAGCCGACATTGGTCTCGATAATCAATTTCATTTGATATCTCTGGCACTTTCTTCTTCTCTCTTTTTCATCCTTTTTCTCTCCTAGCTGGCCACCCTTTTCCTTTTCGATCGTGGATACTTCAGACAAACGTGTTCCTACACATACTTACACCACACACACACACACACTCGTGCAACTTATATAAGCACGCGCAACTTATATAAGTTCTAGAACAAGGACTATGCGATCGACTTTGACAGTCGTTGCAAGCAACCAGCGATAAGCCGACATTCCGCAGATCTACGGCTGGCTTTGGCTCTGCTGGCTCTCCAGCTGAAGCTGATCTCGTCGAGGATTTGAAAACTTTTGACGTGACTTGTATTGAGAGGAAGCATTCCACCCGACTTGCAATTGAAGAACCAAATCGAAACTGAATAATATGACTGGACTGCAAGAATGTAGAGTATGTGAATAAGATTGTGGATATCGATAGTGTAACATGAGATTGGGAAGGGAGAATAGATTTCCAGTCAGAGTTTGAAAGGACAATAATACAGCACCGTGATTTTATACATTTTGTTTCATTCAAGAGAAAATGAAATTGGTAAGCGTTCATTCAAAACGTATAGAAATTGGGCTCCGCTGAAATTTTTTCGAGATTGCCAGTAAATACATGAGTATAAGACTTGTGCATTAGTAATGAGATGAAATGATTATATTATGAATGGTGGACTTTCAGGTTTAGGCGGTTCGGAACCACCTAATAAGTGATAATAATGCAGATAACGTCATGTCATAGCAGCCGGTCACCCTTCAAAGTGCCCTAATACCGCGCTCAGCAAGCGACCAATCACTATCCCTTGAGACCGTCCTTAATTAAATACCTGAGACGAATATCCTTTGATCGAAAGCGTATAAAGCGGAGGTCCTTCTGTTAAAAGCTTTTTAATTGATCAAATTTAAACCTGCGAATTGCTACAAAATGCTTCGAACTGGGCTTTGTGCAGTTGGTTGGGGCGTCGCAACTTCAGCTTGCTGTCGTTTAAGTGGTTGTGGGTTCGAATCCCCCTCCACCGTCTGGAATTTATGTGTAATCATTCACCTCTTTACCCACGCACAAGTCTCGGACTCATGTGGGCATCATCAGCAATAAAAAAATAAAAATTCAGATCCATCTAATCTCACAGCTCGTCTACCCAGATTGAACCTGTATTATCTGCTCTGAGCGTCAACAAGTTAGTGTCACTCTGTCACTTATGCAATTAGTATCGTTCCATCTCTCCCCAATCTTGACGTACGTTGGTACTAAGGTGCTGTAGTTGAAAACAACAGTTGATAAAACAGATGAATTGAAGAAACTTGCAAAAATTCCAGACCTTCAACCATTATTAATTTTTTTCGAAATTCAAACAAGTTTTGCAATTTGTTTTAAAATATTAATTGTGCCCTTGAGAAATTCTGTGTACGATTGCATTATCCCGCAAAAAGAGGGGAGAAATTGAGGAATGAAGGGTGATAGCATGAAGGGGCACAGCAGACATATGTTGTGATGCTAGCAAGGGATGATGGGGTGGGGGGGGGGGAGACTCAATGCTCCCCACATTGTTGTATTCGACTCAATCCTCTTAAGTGGCAAATATATTCGTCCTATTTATATTCACATTGCATAGTATAGAGGGAAATGCCTTCCAGCGCCTTGAAGCTCGTGGCAATCGAGAAGTGATCTGCATGAGAAACTGAAGTGGTGGGGGGAAGGCGACGGAGAGGGTGGAGGAGGAGGAGGAGGAGGAGGAGGAGGAGGAGGAGGAGGTCTCCTTCATCCATCCGTTGCACCCTCTCAATCGTTTAACCACATCCATTATTATCTGACTTGTAGGCAGATGTTCTAAGCAAGTTAGCCTCACGCTGATGATAAAATGTTTGCAGGCAGAATCAAGATGTGTGTAAAAACATAAAATATCCAAAAATACAAAAGGTAATGGGGGGAAGAGAAGGAGGGCTTTGAAGAGAGAAGAAAGAGGAGAAAAAGAGAGATTTGAAAAGGAATAAAGTTAGAAAAGGGAAATGTAAAATAAATAAGTGGAGACATTATGCGCACAAACAAGATGACTCATTCAGATGAAATAAAAAGTATAAATATGAGTTTGAGTTTTAGGTCGATCGATAAAGATTTCGTTTTATTCATAGGATGATGATGATAATAGAGAAGGTGAGGCTTCATTATTGAATGGGTATGTATGAAAAATTGAATATTTTGTATGAACTTGGCAGTTTTTTTCAAAAACTGTAGATGTATCAAGGGAACGTGATATTTAAATATTCAAATCCTTATTCTATCAAATTAGTAAAGTCTGTGTCCATTAATTTTTATACAAAAAAAGTAAAATCATGTCAATATCAGTGGCGGATTAATGAATTTTTATGGGAGGGGGCGACATTCCCCAAAAATACCCGTTGGTCGAGGGGGGGGGTTATGGAATAAAATTTTTGGAAATAGCCTTTAACCGCATTTTACACCATTCTAGCACTTAAAATGTAGTAGAAATATATTTTTTTCGTGTTTAAGAACAATCAAATTTCCCCTAGCTAGAGTAGTTTATTTCTGTATATTCATGTGGAATTAGGAATACAAATTTTTTATACAATACAATATGTCTTGAACAAAAATTGCTTTGCTAGCTTAATTTTTATCAAAATTTACAGAGAAATGAACAGGGTCTAAGCAATTTATTCGTGATCGTGATGATTTTTAGACCTATATATATATACTAGCCGGCAGACTCGCTTCGCTCGCCTTAACCGTCTAGCCAGGGGGCTCCGCCCCCTGGACCCCCGGGGGGTCCAACTAATTTCCATTGTGATTAGATAAATTTACAGAAATAAGTGATTTTGGGGAGAATTTTGATACCATTACTTAGCATGCATCTAGGGTCTTAATCAAACAGTGGTATTTCGATTATATAGATATAGATTTCACTCCATGTGGCCTTGAGGTTCTTGAGAAATTGTGATCAACTAAATTCCAAAAATCCTAAATTTTGAGATGAATCATGTAACCCTATTTTTCACGTGTTTAGCACCCCAGCTGAAAATTTGAAATTTTTTGGCCTTGTGGTTCTTGAGAAATTATAATCACCTAAATTTTCAAAATCGTTAATCTATGGTAAATTAATTTCACAACTAATTTTTTGTTGATTTTCTGATCAATACCTATTTTCACAAAAATTCTCAGGCTCATGTACTGTTACAAATAGTATTTTATTAATTCCTTAATACTTCTTTGTAAACCTAACTATTGATAGGTAAGAGTTCTTATAAGAACTGATATTTATTCGATTTGAGCGTTGGTTGAAATTCACAAATACTCGGAGAACGATGTTAGCAGTCTGATGTGCAACTGCAAACTGATCTGATCGTGAAAGTGAGTGATCGTTTGAGGTAGTAGGCTACGCAATTGAAGTGGGAAGGGGTCAGCCTACCGGCAGTACAGTCAGGTTCGGAATGGAATATGCAACTACAAAGAGCATTCTTCATAGGAGAAAGAGACAGCATTCTTCTAGAAAGAGACAGCAACGTCGAGAATACGACTATACACTATGCGGATGGGAGTCGAAATGCATAATATGCATGCGCGATTAATCGGCTCCAGCAAAGTTGTACGGAGCAATATTGTACTAATATTAAAAATTATTGTACTTGACCTAACAGGCAGCTCGGCTACTTTTTTACTTTTCATAAACGTTGGCTTTTAGCTATTGAAATTATTTTGGTAGCTCGGGATAAGTTTGCTTTGTTTGAAACAAATTATTATTCATTAATAGACCTAACCTACTGAACTTGCCAGCCAAACAGCTTAAAGGAACAGCTGATAGAAGTCAACCGTTTTTAATCATATGGCAGACCCCTTAGCAGCGTTATTTACACTGTCTTTGAACAGCAAAAGACTTTGCACTTTGCATGTAGGTTACCATATAGTCGGAGCCTTGCAATATGTGGGAAACATATGACTGAGTATGATGAAATGTTATTATGCCAGGTTGATGACATCTGTTAAGTGCAAATTTCAAAATATTTGGCTGTTTATCACCAAACATTTCAAAAATCGTCGATTTTGGGCACATTTTGGGGCTAATTTTGAAACTTTTTTCCAAGGTACATCTAAGGCCGATACTTAACATGAATACCAAATTTTATCTGATTTGACCTTATGGTTCTCTAGAAATTGTTGTCACCTAAATTTTCAAAAATCTTCAATTTTGGGCCCATTTTGGGGTAAATTTTGAAACCCTTTCTTAGCACGCGTCTAGTCCCCCTACTGAATACGTGTACCAAATTTTATCGTTTTTGGTCGAGTGGTTCCTGAGAAACTGTGATGAACGAGTGAGTGAGTCAGTCAGTGGTATTTCGATTATATAGATATAGATTTAAATTAATCTCAACATTCTTTCATGTTTCATAATACCAGTACTACAATAAATACGTATTAGGTCAAAAACAAACAGAGATGTATATGCCCCTACCTATTCTATAAAAGATTAATCTTATTCAAACTAATTTCACTTGATATAAGATTTCCTTCATTCTCTGTCATGTGTTAATTCGTCATTGAATTAAAATTATGTCAACAGTTGAAGATAAAGTAAAGGTAATATAGAAAATAAGACAAAATAAGTATTACAACATTAATTCCCGGCTGGCGGAGGCGGAGTGGTAAGACAAGTTGGAGGTATTCCGTCTGTGGCGGGACAATTAAAATTTGAACCGTGTGCATGTCACAAGTGTTACCCTTTTTCAATTTTTTAAAATGTGCAAGCCCTCGGGGGGGGGGGGGCGGTCGCCCCCTCCGTCCCCCCCTTTAATCCGCCCTTGGTCAATATTGGAGTTTTTAATGAGTCTTAGTGGCGATGACACGCACACTAACAATAATTACAATATAGGAATGGAATAGTCATGAGTGGTTTCTGCCTTCTCTTCATTTCTTGTTCATGTAAAAAATCATATACATTTTGCGTAGTACAATTACATCCAGTAATCTTTTACAAACGATTATTATTTGATTCTGTAGTCTGTTATTTGTTTTATTACTCAATTACATTATCAAACTATTCAAAGCTACTAAAATACTTGAAAAATACTAAAACAAAAACTATAAAAATAAATACTAAAACATACTATTGTATTTAGTGTGGAAGCCATCTGATCATATTGCAAAATAAGTTCATATGTGTGCTTTCAAGAATAGAATATTAGCCTGGAATAGTACTCAGGTATGTATGTATATAATTTTTGGATTGCCTCCTTTAAAAATAATTTTTGTGCCTTTCTTTCTACTCCATTTTTTGTGTTAATTTCTCACTTAGGCTTTCACCAATTAACTTGATAAATCTACTTCATGGGTAAGTAGTTACTTCAATGGTTTATATAACTTCAATTAAGTAAGGGGGTGTGAAAAGCTGAGAAACAGCTTTTAATAATTACAATTGTCTACAATATGGCATGGCAGAAATAATAATTTGGTAATTCGAAAGACAATTTCCATCCATGATAAATTGCGTTGTTGAATAAATTCTGTTCACTTTGAGAAGTGCAATGCAAAGTTTCTCAGCTTCAACCGAACTAGACTTCATTATTCTGTGTAAATCTGGAGCATCTGGTATTTTTCTATACAACACTTGAACGAGATTAAAATTTATGTGCCGTGCTGTGAAGTGTTGAAAGTGATGTACAGAAAGCTGGAAATTCTTTTACTCTTTCCTTTCAAAGCGTGTTGCCGACTAGAAAAGTAGAAAATGTGCCACTGGAGACGGAAATTACGGCACAGCTCCGGAACTAAAGAAACCATCCGATGCTTCTTATTATCGCTGATATTCGTATAATGCTTTTTCCCCGACGTGTTCAGCAAGATTGTCATTCCTGTGAAGCACGAGCTCTGCAGGAACATCTCTTGTTGAATTTATTATTTTGTTTTTTCCTACTGTAATTTCACATTGTTGATTTCATTGCTTTATTGGGTAATTCTTGAGTGTTTTAGTGACGGGTTTACCACATTTTATTCTGGAACATTCTTCCGCACATATATTTACAAATAGCACCTGTTAGTTTCGCTGCTCTATATGATAAATCATCTTGATAGATGCCTAGTTAGTTGCAGCTAACCCTCGGTAGGTTCGATAGGTCTGGGGGTACTCCCCAGGAAAAGTTTTGATAAAGATCACATTATACTCTATTCTGCAAGCTATTCTGCTATTCCCAAGCACTAAAACTGTAGTATTAAAGGTACTGTAGTATTCATATAACTTGGCAGCTTGTAGAAGATGGGGGGACTTGCTAGATCTGAACCTAACTGCTGCCAAGTTATATGAAATCTACAGTAAAACGTTTTCTTTTTCTTGAATAATAATAATAATTTTTTTAAATTTAATATTACTTGGATATTACAAATGGATCAAGCTTCTTTGACATATAAAAAAATATCAACCTGAAATTCACTCATCAACTCATCCAACTCATTACCCACGCACAGGTCTCAGACCTATGTTGGCTTCATCCTCCAAAAAAAAGAAGAAACTACTATTGACTTCCGGTTTCGAGCTGAACAAGAATACAAGTGAGAAGCAAATTGATCAATTCTGACCATAAATATTAAATACTGTTACTACTGAACCTTGCATATAAACTATTCTTGGCTCTATCTCTCAAATTTGAAAAAATGTCAGTTATTAAGTGAGTTTATGGATAGTGTGTTTGTTTCAAAGTATACTTAGCTTGCTTTCTCACAAACTCTTTCAATACTTACACTTATAAAAATAACCCATACTATCATACTAATTCCGAAAGGACCTTGTCGGGAGCAAAGTTAGTATATAAACCAGTATTAAAGAGAAGTATGGAAGTCATAACACTTTTATATTATTGATCAAAACCAATAGTCAGGATTCAAAATAGTTTGGTGATCAAAATTAAAATTAATTAAAGTGTTTGAATCATCATTTGATCATTTACAGGCTTACTGTTACCAGTTATTTATTGTCCAAAATTTAAAAAAATAACTATATTTCTATTATGTGTTTCATATTTTGCAATAAATTATATACCTATTAGATCAGCTTTTTGGCACCTCTCTCGAGCTTGCAAGTGAGGCGGTCCGCCCCCCCTTGCCACGCCTCTAGTGTAGCAGTATTTAATTACGTAATATATTAATTATTTAGATGACAAGCTATTAATTTCGATATTCCTTCTGCTAATTATTACTTTAAAACTATCATTATTATTTATCAAAATTTTCAATTATCTTTTTGATGTACGGTATCTAAACATTTTTTCAAATTTTTCACTTTCTCGTGGTGGGTGGGTCGCTCTCTCCACCCCCCTCCTTTTAAGCCACCAATGGTACGCACCAATCTCTCAGCATCATCTTATGCACCATCTCAAAGTATGCGTTTTATTTTGCATCTATAATAATAATTATCATCATCGAGTAATGGTGTTCCACGGAGCAAGCATCCTTCAATGTTATATGGTGAGAGATTTCCCGTTCCAAATGAGATCCATGCTGTTAGTTCAAATTTATTCCGTAGGCTACGGATAAACAACTTGACTTGTGTTTTTATTATCTCAACCTAGATGAATTTCAAAACTTTAAAAGCAGAAAAAATTCTTTTAACTACAGCAATCTTGGTGGACTTTTCAACCGAAACAAAATCTAGATTGAAAGCGACTTCTCTCTCCTTAAGAGTGATAAATAATTATTTTTGAATGTTATTAATACTTATGTAACTTACTTTGGCTTCATCTAGATACTGAATCTATAATGTTTGTTGACTGATGACATCTCTGCTCTAGAACTCTAGATGGACATCACTTCGCATTCCACAGAAACGCCATTCAATTACAATTGAGTCTCATTCAGAGGATCCGTTTCTCGAACATTTTTGCTCGGAAAAATTGAAGAAACTTTACATCAATGAAATTTAAAAAACCCCTTAGTGTCGAGTTCTAAGCATAACGGCTTTGTCGGTTGACAGTGTCTACTGACAATTTCACTCTGGCTACAAATATTATAAAAAATTAGCGAATTCCTCTTGATCATTCATTATCTAACAATTTCAAGAATCTCATCAGTGATTCCACTAACAGTCTATGATGTCACGATGCGATGACTTGCATTGAAAATTTTATTGGGTTCAAGAAAGCTGAAAGGTTGGTTATAAAGAACAGAATGTTGAAGTGAAATGAACATCGAGAACGCCCGCAATCTGCTATAGGAAAGTGGAGGTATCGTAAAGAACGGAGATAAACAAGCACACAACATTATTTTACTCGCGATTTTTTTTCAAGAAGTCTGAAAACGAGCTTGAACGATATCGTGAGCCTTCAGGCGTCTCGTTTTTTATTTTGTATGAAATTCCATGTGCATTAATCCCAACTAGAAAGACAGTTCACGTATTCGATTATCGCTGTTGTTGAAATGAACATAATTTTTTCATCTTGAGACAAGTTGCCAGATTCTTGCATTCTTGCTGCTAGCTTTGAGTGTATTATAAATTTCAAATAGAGATTGTAAAATTCTCTATAACACTGCGGACTTGTTCTTGTCAAGCATTATTCATTTGATTCCATTGTGAGTGATTTATATTTTTCATACCATATTGCTATAAAAGCAGCAGTTAAGGACATTTTTACTGCTAGCTTAAAATAAAATGCACAGTAGTCTATTCTATTGTATTTCGAATGTCAAGTTATAAAATTCTATTAAAACTATTGTGGACATATTCTCTTATCAACAAATTATCTAGTATAATTGCGAGCAATCTGCAGTTTCATTCCATATTGGTTCAAACAGCAGATAAAAACAATACAAATATTTTTAAACATAAATAATATTAATAATGAAATACTTTTGTTGTCAATGTGAAAAAATCATTCAAAACAGAATGAACTGGTGCAGTCATTTGAATAGAATGCCTCCTGGACGAATACCTTTGGAAGCTGAATACCTACTATAAGTGTAGGATGCCCATTTCGCATTGTTGTAATGCTTCCTCGAACACGGCTGGAGGCCTACTGAATTTAATTAAGTGTCTGAGGAAGCATTACAACATTGCGAAATGGGCATCCTACACTTATAGTAGGTATTCATCACACATAAATAGAAAGTGTTCAGAATCACTATGAAAATATTTTATTCTTAATTCATATCTAAATATACCTTTTCACTATCACTATCACTTTCACTATCTAATATAGTGAACAATAAAAATGGAACTACTGTACAACACATGAAATTATTGAATATCAACAATCTTTTTAAACATTATTATAAATTAGCTATTATTGCTATTATTGCGTTAAAGTGTTTAATTTCCCAAATACTTGTTGTTTTTATTTGTTTCATTGTCTTATTTTTATTGTTGCAGGTGAGTCGTGATAAAAATTTCAATTTTTGCTTCGAATGATTTTCTCTACTTGGTGAGTTTTCATTTAGTTTCTTACTTATTACAGTATTGTAAATTTTGTCTCCACTTGTCATGACACATTTCAGAAAACGTCTAGCTACGGCCTAAACACAATTCTGTGGCCTGTAAAAACAAAACTTCAGATTATAAGAATCATCAATATCAAGAATCTCATCCTAAACAGAGCCTCATTTTTGTATTATTTTCGAAAAATCTAACCCTGGATTTGTTATTGTCTGCGAAGTCTAATTGTTGGTTGTGCTAAGGGAAATTGATGTAAAGAACAAAAACATACAGCTGATTAAAATTTCAATGAATTACATTATTATAATTACATTGAAATAATCGAATTTGAACCATTAATCCAGCCTAAATGATGCATAAAAGGTTTTTAGGAAGTTATCAATTGCATAATGAAATCTATATTATGATTCTGAATTAAAATAGAATCACCTAGGATTTCCATAGTACTTAGAAATAATTTTCGAACAGCATTGCAGAGTGAGCACACAGTTCGTAGTATATCCAGCTGCTCTGTCACCCAATCGTATTATTGTGCATTGTTTATAGTAATCTATAGTGTTATGTTCATTACTCCTTTTTATTGATGTAAACTGAATTGAAGTATGTTTGAAAGTAATATATTGCTAGAAAATTGTTATTCAGGTAAATGACAGAGCATACATAGACATAAGAATATCGACTTAATGTTGTACCGATGTATCATATTATTTGTTACATTTTTTTAATGTGTTTTTTCTAATATTAAAACTGACACTGTATTTCACTTTTAAATAATGTTTTACTCACATATATTGGAGATGCTTGAGGAATGCATTTCACTTTTGAAAAGAAGCTTCGTCGGTGTTTTTTCTGTTTGTAAAGTGTATTTATAAGAATCTGGTTCTTTTACCCATAAAATTTAAATAGCTCCAACCCACCATATTATTTTTATAATTTTCTTAATTAAATTTCATCCGATTATTTCCCTCAAACCTGGGTTGGAGCTAGTCCAAGTTTAAGCACATTGCTTAACACCCTTTTAATTAGCGTGAAAAGGGAAGGTTTGGTGAACGTTTTTTGTTCGTAACCAAAATATTTCACTTACACTTCTGCTTTGAAACTATAAGGACCTACTGTCCATTTTGTGTGAAAATTTCAATTGTTTTAATGTAAAATTTGTTCTTAAACCCATATTTATATTACTGCAAGTTCCGAGTTTCAATTATAATTATCGGCCAGCCTACATAAATTTCATAAAAATAAGTTCTATAATCAATAGTGAAGAAGTACCAAATGATCCTCCACAAACTCGACAACGTGTCTGAGAAGCCGACCATCTACGAACAATGGGTGCAGGATTCAACACTGAGCGAAAAATTTATTCATTGAGGCCCCACAAAAAGTGAAAGTTCTACGAGTCAAATTTCCAAATAAAATGTTGTGCGCACTATTCTGGAATTTATAATCTTTAAACTGTGCAACCAGTAACAAATTTTGAACTTGCTTTTTGCCAGGCTGAGCCCACCTTATATTCTGTTCTTTATTATTTGTATCATTATTAGTCAAGTATCATTTAACAAGAATCTCAACGACTCAATTTATCAATTTTCGAACTTTATTTAAATTCAATATTATTACTTTCAATTATTCAAACTACTTATTTTTATTGTCAGATTGTCTTCTCATACAATACATGCCGCTATTTGTTTTTTCTAAAGTTTCCGAATTTTATCAACCCTTATCTTGGTGAGCTCTGAAGGTTTGATCCGCTGTAATGTGTCTAGCCGTGAAGTTACGATTAGCACGTACACACTGATACTCTGAAAGGCTTGTCTATTTTATTTAACAAGAGCCTGAATATTTTTAGAGAGATTCCTCAGCCTGTACAAGTTGTATCTCTTCAGTTTATTCCCCTCAGGCCACCACATAGGAAATTATAACGGACTTTCTACAAGCTGATATATTGTTGTGATTGAGGGTTCAATTTATTTTCTCTATTGTTCGGTGTGGTCATTTTTATGACATATTGATGCATTGATAAACATCTCCATCGATATGATCTGAAAGCTATTAATTGGTCGTGGTCAGTGTTGTAATATGCTGTCAGGCCTTAATTTTAAGCCTTTATTTCTAATAGGATTGCTCAACCGCTTCCACTGTAAAGTGTAACTGCTGGACGTTGACCTAGAGCAGCCGGACCGAAGACTTCCTTTCTTGTAAAAAGCTTTTGTTGAAAGCAAGGACTTGAGAGAAACTAATTATTTTCAATTTTTCTAAAGCATACAACACAACAACACGTTACATCTTCAAAAAAATAAAAAATTATAATACCAGTATAGTGATTCTTATGAAATCGATAGCATTCTATAATAAACAAATTATTTATTAAGTAATGAATTATTATTAATTTTCACTCGATTATAATTGATTGATTTCATAAGCATGATTTTGATTATTCTCATCATCTTATCATATTTAAAAATTGGATTAGAATATTCAAATGGTATTAAAATAAATGCAGGAGCGATTTTGTAAGCAAACTGCAAATCGATAGGTTGTAAAGAGAAAAATCATGAGACCCGATATCTCGATCAGGGGACGCTATTCTGACTGGAATTGATCAAATTCTATGTTATTCGGCTTTGGAGTTCTGTACCAGCTTTTAAAGTTGTAACATTTCTCTCTTTCTCCTCCAGATCACTTATCTAAAATCAAAAAATAGTGAGGAGAAGGAATCTCAAGCATCTGTTATTGAACGTTGAGCCACTGATTCCGGTCTGGCTGTCCTATAAAATATAAACAGCTTTTTATATGCCACCCCGGAGGCCACGGCAATTGCTCCATAAAGTTGGGCTCCTCTCAAATGATAGTTGTTTGTAGGAAAATGGTATTCTTTGTCCTTCCCCGAAATACTTTTCCATAAGAATCGCCACTGAACTCACTTATCTTGATTTGTACTTATTCTTTTTTATTTGAATTAGAATGTATTTATTCACGTGCCCGTATTGATGAAATCGAAAGTTGGGATCTCTATTGAAAAACGTAATCTACAGTAGTTATAGCTACAGGTTATAAAGTCAAAAAATCTTGAAATTTTTAAATATAATTTATAAAAAATTCAGTCTTCCACTATTATAGCAAAGAACAACCAATACTTTTAAAATTCAGACTCAATATACATAACATTCGTAAAACAAATTGTTTAATTCAAATATTAAACATGCTAGTAGAATCGTATTGTGATCAGTATAGTTTACATTTCATTCATAATATTTTCAAAATACGTAATTATTGCTAAAATGCTGTGATGAAATTGTTAGTGTTGTATAAAAGTGTTGGGAGTGACTAAGGAGCCTGTTGTCCATTGTCAACACTTCAGAGTGAGTGTTTGTCAAGGGAGTTTAAGCTGGTTACATTCTTTTGAAAAGCTTGATGACGGTGAAAGAAAGGTAGATAGTGAGTGTATCTTTAGTATCAGAGAGACACAGAGAGATTAGTTCAGATTAGATTATATTTCTTTATTCATGTAAATTACAAATTTGAATATGAATGGTTAAAATCAAAACTATCAACATCACATAGATATATTATTTCATAGTGCAAAGAATTATGTACAATGATCTCATTTGTATGATATTAATTACAGTAATGACAATCTAAGTGATGCAAATACATGAAATGGCGAAGTTTGGACAAGGATTCGTCCATTCTTGACACTTAACCAGAGAGAGAGAGAGAGAGAGAGAGAGAGAGAGAGAGTGAGAGAGAGAGTACGGACAGAGAGATAGTAAATGAGAGATTTTTGGCCAATCACCTGGAACAGAAGCAATGCCACTAATCTCTACAAATAAGCTGTGGTCCAGTTGCTGAGCTCTTTGAACTGTAGTTACACTCAAACGTGCCCATTGATTTATGTTCTTCTGGCGTCAGAAGGAAACTAACGGTATACAGTGACACTTGCATCCTGTTATTTTTTTCAAATAGTGAAGAGTTATTGAGCTATCGATATGGGGTAATCGATAATCGTTTACCACTTTGCACCTGAAGAGTATCGATCGAATCGTGAGATAAGTCCCGTTATATCGCTATCCATTGAACATGAAATTTATGGCCATCATTCAGAGAAATGTCTGTTATATTTCATAATATTATCCTGTGTCAATGGATGTTTGTTACAGTTGGCTTTGACGCTAAGTTTCATTGTAATTAATTATTATTTCTTTTAGAAGTGTAACTGTGACACAATGTTTATAACATCGTATAATTTATAATTGATTAGAAAGAGACTGTCAATATTTCGTACTGCCCTACAATTTATAAACCAATAGTTCATACCACAGTACCTACATCAATTTTTAAGTGTCACTAAGAATTTAATACTACAACCATAATAGTTCTTTCTCTGGCTTTACTTCAAAATTAATTTCGAAAATGATCAAATTCAGCATTACCTGTCCAAGGAAATTGAACTTGGTCAATTACCAGTGTTCAGAGAACTATGATAATTCATGACAGATTATTCTGTAATTTTATATTGAACTTATTCAAGGTTAATATTGAATAAAACACTCTAAAATAGAAGTATATGTGTCATTTGTAATGTATCTCTTCAACCCAATATTGCTGTTCATTCTTGAATGTTTTTAAAATCTTGTTAGTATTGGTGGTATCCTCTTACTGTGGTAAATATCCTTAATGGATAATACAAATGTTGTTACAGCCACTTGAATTATTAACAACGAGATATTGTTTCAACTGCCACAATGCCATAATGAGCCACATCGAGAACTATTAACTATTATTAACATCGAGAACTATAGTATCTCGTTAATAATCTAAGTGGTCGAAACAGCATCTGTATTGTTTATTATGGATGTTGACTATAATACCACGATCACCAATACCAAGAATAAAGAAGTTGTGGTTAATCTGCTCATGGATAATGCTTGAACGACAATGCTTGAAATGATGCCACAAGCTGTGTTGAGTAATAAAATAAGGAAGTACAATAAAAATGAGTAATTTAATTATTAGAAAATAAGTTAAAAGTTATTAATTGAAATAATTATGTGAAAGAATATCTAAAAATGAAATTAATGTTCGAAAATATATATAAAAAATGTTTTCAAAAAATTGCTTCTATTAAATTTATAAGATCAAAGCGTCTGGAAGTGCATGAGATGTTAAGCGAGCAAACTTCCATTAAATTCGCTAAGAAGTTGTTCTTCACCCCAATTAACTCTCATTTTTATTAACCTGTCGCTGACAGCAGAAATTCTCGCGATGATTGTTATTAAGTAGGGACTAGCATGCTCTGGTACCAGCAGCAGCAAGCGTGCTTAATGCCACGTTGTTTGCGGCGCTTCTCATCTCAACTTACCTGTCTTCGTGCTTAGGAGGCGCGCGCCCAACTTTGTGCTTGATTTCGTTTGGCCTTGACAGCCACTCTCAGTAAACTCCAACAGAAATACCGTTTTTCTACCGCATTCTATCTTGTGATACTTCCATTAAAAAGCTATTCCCACTGGAAAGGATAATCTCTTCTTTGCTTCACAAAAGTGTGAAATATCCACTTTGGTGCTATAATGTCTTACTTTAAAAGACAGGTGGAAGTGAAATGGAGGAATGAGACAAATATTCACTCTGCCATTAGAAAGAGTAATTTCTAAAAATTAGAGGGATTTTGACCAATAATTCTCAGGTACTAATAGTGTAGCAGGGAGAACCAGTGAAAATTGGATACTAATTTGCCAAATAATTCCCAATTTTGTATTTGTGTCGACAGCAATACATTAATAGTGTAGTAGTGTAGTATGAGCCTGTTGAAATTAGAAGGAATTCTGCCGAGTATTTCTCAATTTTTATCGTGAGCAGTGGCGATACGAGGTGTGCGCGGTATTTTGGTCATAATCTTTTTTCGAACTATCTTGGATTGGATAATTGCTGAGGGAAATTTTTTATCAATTATTTCGTTAAATGGGTGGGATCAAAGGTGAAATTGTTCGATATTTGGGGGCAATTCATTTCAACTACGAGTAGTTTTAAACTTTTGATAATTTTTTATAACTAAAAAACACCATGTTGGATAGAAACATATTTTTCATTCTCATCAAATAATAACTTTTCTAAAATAAATTTTTGAATATTCAACATATTTTCAACTTTTCAAACATTTATGCAGAAAAGATATATCATTCTGTTTCCTAAGGTGTCTTTAAATTTTAAAAAGTTGAAAATAACTTGAAGGTGAGATCAATTGCCCCCAAAACCAAAAATTCAACTTTTAACACAATATTTCAAATAAAATTCAACAATTTTTTTCTCGCGGCAAAGACAACCTTCTAATACTTTAATAACATCCAAAAACACCTATAAAAGTTATTATCACATCCTTGAACGTTAATGTTAAAGTGCAGTCGTTAATTAAATCACCTGATTATAAACTTAAAAAACACTTTTGAATGGAAATTGACTCACGTTATGGCGTGACGGCCGTTTCGCTCTATTGTCTAGAGCATCATCAGACGACCCACAGTACACTCCGACTAGATGATGCTCTAGACAACAGAGGGAAACGGCCGTCACGCCATAACGTGAGTAAATTTCCATTCAAAAGTGTTTTTTAAGTTTATAATACATATTAGTGGAAACAAGATGGATCTTTAACATCATAAAATCACCTGATGCTATCGATGGCTTGATTGCCTTGTTCAGCCTGGCATTTTGTGTCATCATTCACCTCACTACCCCTCGCTATGAGCGCTATGACCCTCCCACCAGCTTTGAAGTAAATATCATAAAAACTAAACGCTTCAGTTTCTATGTAATGTATTTCTCTTCAAAAGTGTTGGAAAATATCAATTATGAATGACCTTTAGAAAATGACTTACTTATTGTTTATGGGTTACGGGTTACAGTATGCCGAAAGTGCAGTGAATAGAAGCTTTTATGATATTCAAAGGTTGAATGTGTCTGCCCTGAGAGGTAGATTGCTCTAAGCAACACTGTTTACAGCTAAGTGATCTGCTAATGATTTTGGTCTCGGCTAAATCGCTGAACGATTAGTTCAACCGAAGGATGTACTGAATCAGGGCAAAGCTTGCCTGGTCTCATGTTAACAAGAGCAAATGAACCGTGAACGATCATGGCCCATCCATTAAGACCAGTCAACTGGAACGTATCGCAACCTAATCAACCTCAAATATTTGCATTTGGGAATATTCATTTATGAATAATCTGCGATCATCCACAAGTTATACAATTCAGAACTTCTCGGTATGAATATTAACCCTTAGAATTGCAGTCTTTATTTCATATCTAATAGTAATGGATATCGTGCAACCTGGCTGGCTCAGGGTTCTGTTCTTCAAGTCAATAATATATTAGTCCGTGTAAGCGGTAGGGTATATTTAACGCAGACCAAAGGCAACAACTTCAGCATTCCAGCAAAAGCCAGCTACTATCGTAACTATGTTTTTACTAGAAATCTGAATACAAACAATCACTAAAATTAAATTGAATTGAATACAGCTATAATTAATTAGATGCAAAAATATTGGTTCAGAGTGAAACTTTGAGTGCTGCACGTGAACAGTGTAGCGTGTTGCCTATTGGCTCTATATTTTTCTCTGTCAAACTTATTCATTTCTAAAGTTTAATGCACTGTGATAAACATTTGCAATATAAAAAAATAAGAATAGAAGATTGATTGAAGGTTAGACCATGAATTATACTATAACAACCTTCTACTCCACCTGGACATGAACGACGTTTTGATGTTTTGTAATACAAATTTTCCAAGGAATCGAGACCGACTATGTGAGTTGCACACTATTAGATGGCACCACTTGCAGAGGTGATCCAATTAAGTGCACTTTGCTGAGCAATGTAGCCATACACCGGCATATCGGAATCGGTATAGGAGAGGCACCTCCGCTTTTATGGAGAGCCTTGCTGCGTTTACCTGTACTGTCAGTACACTGTCCTTACACAGGACAGAAAGACAGAGGCTGGTCCACATTCCCAGACGGTAGGCAGTCATCTTGGTCTTGAATTAAAAAAAAAACTTGTCTCCAACATGGTGACACTTGTGGAAGAGAGACAAAAATGCAGCTACTACTCTATACTGCTCAGCAAATGAGCTAGAACTATATTTTCTTATCGCTCTGTTGCTCTGGACTCACTCACTCTCACCCACTCTCATCCGCACTCTCACGCTCTTTCACTCTCACTCTCTCTCTCTTACTCCATCTCTCTAAGATCTTTCTCTCCCTCTCTTGAATCTTCTAGCTGACAGATGCACTATACTCGTCCAACCGCTCACCGAATAAAGACTGATTTATCGCCAAGTTCATTACACTGCTGATTACCCACCCATCTTCAACAGTTCAAGTAACATGGATTGCACATTAGAAATAATGTTCTGTGCACTGAAAACTGCCATCATTTGATTTTCTAACCTTATAATGCATTTGGATCCCAACTAAGGCAAACAGACATTCTCTTAACTGATATTTTCTGAATTTAAAATTCATATGCATGACCATAAGTTCTTCTTGAACTAAGTATTTGAATCATACCACGGCAACTAGAAATAGGCAATTACCGAGGAAGGTGGATCATACTGAATTCAAATACAGGTTCAGGTTTTCTAATTATATTGCCTGAATAAATGAGCCTCAAGAGTTATTTCCAGGCCCGTATTAAGGTCTCTGGGTGCCTCAGGGCGGTAGAATAAGTAAATTTGAATATTTGGATATTCGTATGTTCCATTTTTTCATCCAAATGTGTGACCTTTTTCCGTAAGTTTGTCTGGGGGCTCCAAGGAAAGAAGTGAACTTTGGGCACCATTTTCAACGGCTTAACTTTTTCCAATTCTGAGAGCCCTTTGGAGCAAGGACCTCGAATCTGAACCCTGGTTGTCCTAGCTCAGCTGTGGGCCTGCTTATTTCATACAAAGGAGAAGCCTAAAAAATAGAGAAAGAAAATCGATCTGCATTAGTTTCAAGGAATTCTACTCTTTTCCACCGCTGGATAATCTCTAGCAGGAAGTAAAATGATGGATTCTATCAAGCAGCAGTGATAATTTTCCTACCAGAAATCACAATGAAGCTAATAAGTGAAATATTTAGAAAAGCTCATAACCCATTACTTCTAGTTTGAGAATTTTTTAGGCTGCAAAAGTCTTTTCTTCTCACAATTTAAGTAAAACAGGGCTTGTTATATGCAGTATAAAGTGATAGAGAACAACAAAAACAATACTACAAAATTAATAATAAAGAGCATACATTTCAAAGTCCATCATTCTAAAGGATATAGGGAAAATGAGTGAATAAGCCTACTCTTTGAATATGATAAAATAGAATAAATTCTTGTTTGATTGTAACCTTCCAAACCTCCATTAGGCTCTGCAGTTTTCTATTTGAGTGAGGATTCGATGAAATTGAAATTGTATTTCTAACTTTCCCTTGGAATTGTAAGATTGTAACTCCCTTGTCTGATACAATAATTCTGATACCTGAGTACCTGCAAATTTAAGTCCTGTTCTCACACTCGTTATACTCATTTCATTCGTTTTGTAGTCTCTTAGTGAATAGTACAAGATTCTCCGTTATTGCAGCACAAAGCAAGCTGCAACCCTCTTGCAGTAGTAGCAGTCCATGAAATTGAAGTCTTCCGTCATAAAAATAGACGAGACTCATCACATCTTAGTTTGTCGTGCTCTGTCTCGTCTTGAATGTAGTTTAATGTGCACAATTTGCTTGCGGATGCTTATTAGGATGTGAGCGGCTAATGAGATCACTGGGATGGAATACGTCCAAAAGAGAGAAACACTTTTCATGTGTGAAGTTGTAGCTGTGTAATTGTAGGGGAGGGGGGAGGAAGGGAATGATTTGCTCTTATGTGGAGAGGAGACCTTTGGAAAAACCTTGTCGTCGACTTGAGAAGGTCGACGGCCCTCATGAAGACACATCAAAGTTAATTAAAACTGATCCTCCCTGTTGAAGAGTATGCTGTACAGTCCCTACGCCTTGCCCTTGCCCCAGTGTTTGCACGCATACACCTTGCTATTAAACTACCAAAGCCGAGTATCTCTTTTGTAAATAGAGCTTTTGTCTCTGCCCCACCTCCTCCTCTTCCTCACGTTAATCTCTTCTAACCCTTCGCTGATTTCTCTTCCACCAGCAGCCACTCTCGTTCTTAACGGAGTTTAATTTGGCCGTAAATTTCCTAATTATTGTGTGATCTCTCAGCGTATAAAAAGATGTTAACCACGGTGAAAGGAAATGGAAGAAGCAGAAGTAATGATTTAGAAATGCAGGAAAAAATAAATGCTGGGAGAATTCCTCAGCAGTCCAGCAGTCTAGCTATAAAACATTGGAATGTTGACATTAGAATAAGGAACCGTTTTGCTGGAGAATACTAACTTTCAATTTGTGATTTTATTCAATCTTAATTGTTAGTTCAAGAACATATGAATCAACGTTTGAAAAAGCATAAATATTTCAAAAAAGTTTTGGGTTTTCTTGTTCCATAACAATTTGCGTTGTTCATATTAACGTATAAAAGAAATTCAATGACATGCAGTCAATTTTTATTGTGAATAAATAATATTCCTACTCACATTTGGCCAAACTTTTTCAAGTCATGGAAACTCGAGGATGTCTTAAAAATGAGTTTCCATGGCTTGATTTTTTAATGAAATGCATTCATTTGAAAATTAAGCTTTCATTTTGAAGAAATGTATCGATTTGGAAAAGTGCTCAATTTCTGAAATCAGATTAATTTTCTTCTTAAATAGTCATTTTCCAATCTTTGTAAAAATTAAAACTGTTTCTCATCTTTTATTCTAAATATTGATTTTCAGTACCTCAAACAGACATATTTTCCATTAGGAGTTCATTAATAGTGTTGAAATATTTTTTATCAAAATAATAATCATCGTGACAAGTGAAATGTTGTAAATAAGTTCAAATATCAAATGATATAATACTTCCTCATTATGCTCAACCATTTCAAAACAAGTGAATTTCATCATCGTGGTTACAAGAATAAATTAAGCTAACTGTACCGTAATGTTCTTCTTTAAAGTAGTTTCTGGAGTGATTCCTAACTAGGTTTTGCATTTTTCTGTCTACGATATAGCCGAAATACAACACAACCTTAAGCAATCTTAGCATTTATGGAGAATATTTTCCTAGTTCTAAGATATTTTACTAGTTTCTTCCGAATATTTTAAACTTTTCACTATATATAATTAGTTTCCTTAATTAAATAGTTGCTTGATTGGCTGAAATGAAGGAGTGCAGCATCTGACACAGAAGCTGCAGGAGTCGATTAATTGACGGCTTAGGTATGATTGTTAACTAATTTTGTGGCTCGCCCCGCCTACTAGCGAGGACGCACGTCCATTGTGCCACACTGGGTCTCAAATACAGTGGAGAGCAGAGAAGGTGGAAGGCCACAGCCGTGTGGAAGGCCTTGCTAATTAATATGCGGCCGACGTTCTGACTAACTGTACGAGTAGGATGATCAGGCAGGCAGGTGCAGTGCATAGGCGAGGCGTCGTCACTGTGTGGGAAGGAGAAGAACAAGGAGAAGATGAAGAGAAAGATCATGGAGATTAAAAAAATAGGTGAAAAGAGAAGAAACAGATGAATGAAATAAGGAAGACAAAGCAGAAGAAGGAGAAGAAGGAAAATAGAATTGGTGGACGATGAGGTGGAGGAAGAGGTAGAGGAAAAGTAAGAAAAAGGATAAAAAGGAAATTGAAGTAGGGGGAAGAAGAGGGGAAGAAATATGAAAGAGAAGAAGAAGTGAAACAAGCAGAAGAAGAAGAAGAAGACTTAAAGAATAGAAACAGAGAGGGTTGATAAGAACGAGGTGAAAAAAAAATAATTGAAAGAGAAGGATAAGATGAAGAAGAGAAGAATCGAATTATAGAAAAGTAGAAGAAGGATTAGCTGTAGATTTGGAAGAAGTGAAAGGCACAGGAAGTGGTGGAGAAGCAGTAGGAAAGAGAAGAAAAACCGTACAAGGAAGAAGATGTAATAGATTAGACAATAAAAGCACAAAACCCTTTGGCAGTAATATTTTTCATTAGAGTGCTAATAGAGCAATATAGTAAATAACGCTACATGGAGGAGAATAGAAAGAAATAATAGGATAGTTCAAGAAGGAGCTGGAGCAAATTGAGAGGAAATGAGAATGAGAATGAGAGAAACTTAGGATAAGTGGAATTTACAGTGTTTTACATTCATTTATACAATCTAACAAATTTCTATGTTTGGAAGAGTTAGAAATGACAAGAGTTAGAATGACATGAGTTGAATGAATGAAGAGTTGAATGAAATGAGAAGAGTTAGAATGACAGAGTTATCATGACAGAATAGAGGACAGTAGGCTAATGCAAAAATAGATCAGAAGGAATGGGGAAAAAGCAAAAATAATAAGATTTAATAGTGAAAGAAGTATTTAAAGATAGCTAGGGAAAATAACGAGAAAAATATGAAGTCGAAGATTAAAAGGTGACGAAGAAGGAGAAATAGAATCAAAGCTTGTATTATTTGTATTCAGTTGAGAAGGAGAAGAGGAACGTAAAGGAACAGAGTAACAATATTTAAAAAGAAATAATGATAATGATAAATGCCTATTATTTATTATACATAAGAAATTGAAGCATTGAAAATTAGATAACATTTCAATGATAAAATGGCAATGAAAGAAGATAGAATTAGAAAACTGGAAGGAAGAAGGAAGTAAGAGCAGTGAAGGAGAATCGAAAGAGAAACTAATTGAATTGAATAGCTTTTTATTCTTTGGAGGATGAAGTAAGGGAACAGCCGGTCCTCTCATCCACTCAACCCCACATTTATGAATCGAAACTGATATCTCTTTTACATTATAGAAAAGAAAGTTTGAACAAAACTTACGAAGTGTGAATGGTTAGAAAAAAGGGGGGAAATATGGTAAGGTGGAGATGGAAAGAGATATTATAGGAATATTATAGAGATATAATAGGAACACGAGAAAAGAAAAAGACGAAGAAGAAAATTAAAGGAGGAGCAGGAAGAGGAAAAACACAGGAAACGAGACAAAAGAAAATGAAGAAGGAAAAGGAAGTGAGAGAACTGGAAACAGGAAACGGGTAAGATGGAAGTGAAGGAAGATGGCAAAATTCCTTCAATTAATTAGGAGAGAAGCGTGCGCGTGTCAAGGTAGGAGACGGAGGAGCATTGCGAATGCGTTGTCGAAACTTGGCGGAAGGAGTTCCGAACCATCAAGACAGGAGCTGCTATAGTAGAAGCAGCAGCAGCAGCTGTTCTGTCGGGAGCCAATTTCACACGAGGCACGTAAACACGGGAACAGTGCGTCGATGTCTCTTGATACGGCGCGGCGAGAGGACGCACGCACTCCCTGGGGACCCACCACACACACCCGAACGAAAAAGAAACGGAACCGAAAAAAGACGGACGACACTGAAAACTTTTGACAGACAAAGACGTCGAATCATTGCGGCAACACACACCCTACAATCTCAACTCGAAAACATGTTTGGAGAAATTGGCTCGTCATATTTTATGCACTGCGAGAAACACAATCCGATATTCTCCATCTTTTTACGCTACGCACTCCGCTGGGATTCGTGTAAAGAAATTTGTATTATTGATATTGTCTGCTGTCCCCCAGACAACGATCTCAATCTTCCCTGCTCTTGAACAAGCCCCATTCATGTCGAAAATCTATTACTTTTTCATAAACCACTTGTCTCATAATGTACTTTTTTATGGTTCCTGCTACTACTTCAAAAGCATATCAAAGAACCTTGGAGAAACACACTTATAACGGTTTGAGCTCTGTGATTGAATAGGCTAATTCAAATAATGAAAGCCAATAGAAATAAATTATTAAGATGTTTAATATTTTTTCAAATTATTTTTGTTCATGGGCGAAGTAAAGTTAGAATGAGTATATCATGAATTGCTATCGCTGTATTATAGTACATCACTGTAGTATAGTACAGTACGGTGGACCTACAATATTATCCGAATCAGTTGAGCTGACCCCATTCGAATGATTGGATTTTTTCAGGAAAAAGGGTGCATTTTAAAGGAAAAGAATTCCTGTACTATAATGCATTTTCTATTGATTAAATGAAAAGGCAACACTCTACAAGCTGTTTAGCTTATATGTTGCTAAGAAGTGCTTTACTTAAGTTGTATGTAATTTATAAAAATGGAAGTCATTTTGCTGATCAATAGCCAAAGTAAGCTGTTTTTAATTCCAAAGGTGACTCTGATGATGGGAGTTCGGTTTACTGTACATGGAGGCTTTATGAATACTTTTGCATTTTTTAAACAACACTTAGCTTTTTGCGCGTGAGTACGCTAGAAGTCATACTTACTGAATTATTCCTGGAGAAAATGAAAGGAAAGATTTGTATAGTAACGGAAGAGTTTCAAGGGAGGATTTGAACTGCCTAATCCTTCAAATCAAGTCGAGAGTGGCTTGATTTACGTTGGTAGGAATCTACAGAGAACGATGGCTGAGAAAATGAGTGAGAAAATAAATTGTCAAAAGATTAACCTTTATCAAGAGGCTATCAGATGTCAACCTCAGTAATGGCCGTTTTTATCTTCGCCTGGGCCCTGTACTGCGATCAACAGCCAGCCAGCTTCTTGGTGGCCTTCCCCAGCTCGTTCTTTTCAACGTTTCACGGATTCCTGTCCTCATTAGCTTTATCTCATTCCATTTTAGAACTCAGACATTCACCTTTCTACATTTGCGTTTTTGATCATGCCGACCTGAATCACTACCACTGCTACTTCTTCTTTTTATTTTACTTGAAAATTTCTGCATTGCAAAACAACGACGATCAACACGAATGCTCGCAGATTATGCAATAAAATTCTGAGGTAATCTTTAAGGATTATAAACTCTTGTAATTGTGAATACATTGAGGAACAGTAATGTCATTTCGCATTGAGCTTCATTTAAATTATTGAAGTAACTGGCCAAGGTTCAATCGAGCAAAACTCAAAATAAAAAGAAATAGCATATGTAGTCTATCTATATAAATAAAATTAGAGTTTTGTCTGTACATTTATCAGAATTATATATTTTTTGGTTATTTTTACGTTTTATACATCAAATAAGCCGAAAATAGTCTAATCTCACTTTCTGTCTGTCTGTCTGTCTGTCTGTCTGTCTGTCACGGCCCCAAAGGCATTTTACGCGGCCTTCTCCTCAAAAACGAGAGCATCGATTGGGATTTTAGTTATTGAACAGTATTGAAAACTTTATTGACAATGTCTTTAGCTATAAAAAACTAAATTAACTTTTTTTTTAACAGAGTAATAAACGTTTAAAAACCAAGTGTTTTGCGATTTTGGATACATTTTACGCGGCCTTCTCCTGAAAAACGAGAGCATCGATCGGGATTTAAGTTATTTATCAGTATTGAAAACCTTTTTGACAATGTCTTTAGCTATAAAAAACTAAATTAACTTTTTTTTAACAGAATAATAAACGTTTAAAAACCAAGTATTGTGCTATTTTGGATACATTTCTTCCAAGTTTTATTACCACATAAGAATAAGAACAAATCACGTAATTTATCATGATATATCAATCAGCTGTTATCAAATATAAATGGTGGGCCCTTCGCGGCGTTATTTACGCCGTCTGCAGACTTGTGTAGTCGGAGCATTGCAGTCTTTTAGGAAACATATGTCTGGTGAATCAAAGCTCATCTTATGTTTTATCAATTATTTCTTTGTTGAAAAAAAAACAAAATTTTCTAATTTCAATTTATCAAAACAAAAATTAACATTTTAGGAAGGTGCGGTTTGTGCTAGGCTCTTGGGAATTCGCCAGGTAGCACTATTATTACCACATAAGAACAACAACTAATCACGTAATTTATGATGATATATCAATCAGCTGTTCTCAAATATTCTCTCTGATAACTGTCACTGAATTGTTCACGTCCGAAGTTGTTTACTAAGCTGCTAACAACTTCATGATCGTTGCTATAAAAAAAGCCGAAACATATTTAGTCGTATTTCTAAACATAATCCGTACGAAGGACGGGCACAATAGCTAGTTCACACATAACGATATTTCAGAAACATAGTTTTGCTCTGTGAAACAGCAAGGATATAGGAAGGTTGTTAAAAACAAGGTTGTTCCGCTTTTTTGAGATCTATAAATATGGCGGGGGGGGGGTATGATGTATTTCAGTTCAGTAGCTTTGAGTAGCCCATGCCATTAACAGCTGATCAAGAAATCTCTGATATTCAAAAACATCATTCTCGTACTGAAAAAGTTTTCAAATAGAAAGGGTAATTCTAAACGGAGTGACGTCATGACTTTTCTATTTTGATTTTGATTTTTTGTGCGAGTTATGGAACAACCTTGTTTATATTAACCCCGAGCATTTTTAGTAACTTAATTTGTAACTTAAACAGTTATGATCATCCATGAGAAAATTATTAATAAAAATAATGAAAAAAAAACAACAGAGTTTGCTCAATATTAATTTATAACAATGCTGCACAAAATGTATTTCTTGAGCTGGTTTCGATTTGTTGTTGGTTTTGAATTTAGCGTAGTTTGGTGTAATGTTGAGTTTGAGACAGTTTTTGTTGAATTGAATGTGTAGATGTTTTCTTCTAACCTTAAACACTGTTGATCTGTAGGATAGGATAGTAGCTTGTCTTGCCGAATTAAATTCCTGGATTTCTTGTTCCATGACGAACTGCATTGTTAATATTAACTTGTTATGTGAATTTAACGACTTGCAGTCAAATATTCATTTACCTTCAACAACAAATTTTACTCACAACCTGATGGACTGCCAATGGGCTCACCAATTTCAAGCGTATTTGCTGAGATCTATCTCCAACACTGCGAAAACACTCATATACTCTTTAATAACAAATTTTCACAGAACATAATATACTGGCACAGATATGTAGATGAAGTTCTTTCTATTGCTATACAGAGGAAACAAAAGACAATGTGAACAACTCCGATCATACATAAACAAAATACATAAGAACATTCAATACACAGCTGAATATGAGCAAAACAATTCAATCAACTTCCTAGACCTCTCAATTACAAAGAACACAAACCAACAACACAGCTTCAACATCTACAGAAAACCAACAATGATAGAATGATCCCTAATACACAGCACCTCCAATCATCCAACACAACACAAACATTCAGCATTCAGGTCAATGCTACACAGACTCAACAACACACCGCTATCCACCGACAATTACAACACTGAACTAAATACAATAAAATAACTAGCACAAGAAAACGGCTACAAACACGACCTAATTGACAAACTCAATCATAAAATAACAAAAAACCAAACACTAACACCACTGACAAAAAATACATCACAATGACATACATTAATCCACAATCAAACAGACTAGCCAAAATCTTCAAAAAAGCCGGCCACACCATCTCATTCAGAACAACAAACAAAATAAAAAATACACTTACACTCAAAACCACACTGAACACAAACAAATACGATCTCCCAGGGATCTACAAACTGAACTGCTCTGATTGTAACAAATTCTACATAGGACAAACAGGCCGCACATTCAAACAATGTTACAAGGAAAATTTTCAAGCCCTGACATCAAAAGCTGAATCGAATTTCGCCAAACATATCATTCAAACTGGACACACTTTTACTGACCTCACTACCAACCTGCACATTCTCCATATAAAATCTAAAGGACACAAACTCAACACCTTGGAACAATTTGAAATATACAAACACACCACACACAATAAACAAAACATCCTCAACGAACAACTAAATTTTAAATCACACAAACTTTTTGATCACATTTTAAAAAACCACAATTCTTCTAACCAAAAACTAATCGACGATCTAGGAACACGCCTCTGAAAACGGATCTCAAAGATTCGAAAGCGCTCGGCCTACAGAGTAAGTAAATTTTACTTATTCTTAATGAACATTTGACTGCAAGTCGTTAAATTCACATAACAAGTTAATATTAACAATGCAGTTCGTCATGGAACAAGAAATCCAGCAATTCTTAGAATTTTCATTTTCATTAACTTATCTGGAACTCATCTAAAATTCAAAGATATCATTTTATAATATTATATAATTTTTATTGATTTTTCCACTTGTAGATTAATCCTTGCTCTGCACTGTACAAGTGGGATGCATCTTGTTTATATTGGTGCATTATGTCGTTTATTAGACTTCCATGTAAAATAGCAAGGTATCTAGATTCATTGCGAAAAGATGAAACAGCTCAAAAAATTTGGTGTTTCTATAGCAGAGACCCTTTAGGTTGAAGATATTTGTTGAAATTTAACAAAATATGTTTTAATTCAGTTATTTTTTTCAACCTGTGAAACTTTATCATACAGAATATGATGTATTCTTCATTCTTAAACTTGATGTCTATACGAGGTGTTTATTCTTTTAAACGTGATGCCTCTTTTCCTTTCATTCCCCCAATCCAAGTTCAATGACATTCAAAATATATTAAATAAATTTCAGCCGTTAGCCCATTAGACTTGTGGCCTTTAAAATTCCGTAGCATATTTTTGAACCACGATGGAGCCAACCATAAAGCACAAAAATACTGTCGTTAATGTATTGAAGGTAAGATGCTTGGTGGTACATAACAAGAGTGTTGTCAATGCACAACGTGTAGGGCCATTCCGCTTTTTATTATTTTTACTTTTTCGCTCGGTGGAACTCAGTATACTTAATTGACACCGGAGAAAAAATTAAAGTGAAACTCCATTCATCGTCTGATTCGTGGAGTTCTGCACCACTAACGACTGTAATAAAAGAATGTTTATGCGAAAAGAGCGCGTACCCCGTATCACGGGGCTCGTTCGATTTAACATAATCGTAAATTCGATATAAACGTGAAGACTAAGTTACTGTTTTATCTGTACTAAAAGCAACATAATAAGGACTCCATGAAGCTGCGTTCTATGTCCTTTCGAGTAAGCTTTATTCTATAGGGTGGAAATGATGATACCGAGCTTTTATTCACTAACATTTTATTGAAATCGCGTTTTCTCTGTCTTGTTCAATGAATAGGGGCAGTTACATGTTTTCGGTCTCCCTCTTATCTCACCTTACTATAACATATCTTGCTTGAAAATAGTATCTTCTTTGTTGAGATACAAAAGTGTTGCTTCTAAATTTATTATATTGTAAAATGTTCCCATTCTCACTGAGTCTTTTCTTTCAACATGCCCTGTCAAGTCGTCTGTTGGCTTTACAATAATTTATCTCAAAACCAACAAAAATACTTCCAGCTGAGTATGCTTATAACTAGCAGGAACCTTGGAAGATACTTGACGCTCAAAGAACATAATATAAGTCTTTTCAGCCAACTAAATTTGACATTCAATGCATTACTTTCTTCTCTAGTTATAAACATTATTATGACATTCAAACATGTCTGCTTTGTAAATAAACTTTTGTAAAAAAATATAAATTTGAATGGAGATATTAACAATTTTCCAATATTGATCTGAATCTATTTTACTATTCATTTTTTAGGCAGATAATTTAATTTGTAGGGCTATTGTTTCCCCATCCCCACACAGTCATTCTACTGCTATCGATGTACTGTAGTATTCAGATCGAAAAGATTGACAATCTAATCTTTCTTTGGGATTAATGGAATTAGTGACATTTTATATCACCAAACATGACAAGAAATGAATCCTAGAGACCTCTAATAGACTGTCGATCAGAACGTAGGCAGGTGGGAACCCTGCATTTTTTCGGCAAGATATCAACTAAGAAGACTTTTTGGCAGGGGGGAACCCAGCTATTTTTTGAGGGTACATCATCAAGAAAATATGACTCGGCTCTCTGCTGTTAAATCACTTCCCAGTGGTTCGGAACCCAACTGAAACTGTAGGTCCAACTCATCAATTACCATCATCCAATTCAATACCCACGGACAGGTCTCAGACCTATGTCGGCTTCATCCTCCAGAAAAAAATAAAATATCTTGGGGTTGAATATCATCTGAAAATGTCTTCAAACCCATAAAAAATTACAAAACCAGTTTTTTTTTTTGTGCTACTTCTGATCTCGGGGTATAAGCCCCTAACACCCCCCCCCCCCCCCCAGCGGTTTGCGTTTGATCGTTGGTATTTCAAACACAACGATTTCTTCTGTTACTTCTGAAGTCTGCAGATACTCTTTCCATTTGGCGTGGACAGTCATAAAAGAGAGCGTTCACGAACAATGGGGGACTTAGCGTGCGATTTCGTCGGCCAGGCAAGAACGGATAATAGAATTTATCTATGTTTGTCGACAGAGACAGAGTCGTAGAGTCCCGTAATAGCGTCCATTCGGATTCGGTCAGCACCCTATGGCAATAGCAAGTGCAATGGTGGGGCATTTGTATGCCAGACGTGGACAGAGTTTCTTTCCGCCAAAATCGACGTCCGACACATTTCTGGCCGCGCGCCCTAATGGATTCCGATTTCATTGCGATGAGAAACTGTCCAGATTGCTCCAGACGTCGCTGGAGGGAGGCTGGGACCGATGACCACCCTTTCAGAGATGGTCATCTTGTTTCCACTTTGGGACTGTCCTGGCCCTCTTTCTGCTGGCTTCTCCCCTCACTAAACCGCAATATTCTTCCATCCGCCGAAATCATGCTTACGATGACACGGCCTCGCCACTTTTCCTCCGATAAGAAGATTGCTACATGCCTGCCAGCGGAAACAATTCTCGTTCTTTCTTAACGACGCCTATTTGAGTGCTTAGTAAAGAGTAATGAACATGATAAAAAGGATATGATTTATATTGAATTAAACGTCACGTTTACAAATTGAAGTATAAAACTATAATAATACACCCAAAAGATACCAGTATGAGCAACGTAACTCTGTATAGGAGAGATCTTAATAAGTAATTATTATCAAGCGTCCCATCACCAAATTTTAACAGAAATTTAAATTTTAACTCTCCCTATTTTCTATCTTGTCTTTTTTCAACTTCAATTACAGTGAGAGACGCAATGACCACTATTATTGTGCAAGAAAATTTGTAGCAATTGAGAATGAGTCAATTCAATTCTGAATGATAACTTCCTGACTTCATAACCTCCAATTCTGAAGGCCTCCTTTCTTAGCATTGCTCAGTTTCAATCTGTATCGCATAGTTTTCTACAGCAGTGCGCAGTGGAGACACAACTACTTTCAAAAATACAATATATGCTCCAATATTTTGTACTTTCTATACAATGAGTACAGAATGTGATATGTGGTTATTCTAGTGGTCTAGACTTGTAAATCAAAGCAATCCAAAGTCATGTTCCAACTTCTAATGAGATGACGCAACGTAGTGCAATGTAACAATATGAAGTCTTGTACCGTGTTGTGTTCTGTACATCACGTTATGTTTAGAATGCAGAGGGTGGAAACAGAGGATATTGGCGTGGCGGCTCCTGATGTTGGCAAACGTAAAATTGAACGAAACTTATCTTGCACGTTGAATGACAATGAGGAGAGAGAGAGAGCGTGGGTGAGAGAAAGCAAGCAAGAGTGAGAGAGTGAGTTAGAGAGAGCGAGAGAATCGCTGACGCGTCTTCGAATTTCAGACGCGTTTCGAGCCACACAGCAGATGCCCTTGTTTGCAGTTGTCAAAAGGATGCCACTCCGTCGTTGGAGTCTGACAAAAGTCATTCGAAGACATATTTTCAATACTTCTAACTTCATGATCCTAGTATTACATTAGCATTTTATGTCACAAAGAGGATTTTATATACTATACTGTCATATTGAATAGAAAATAGATGGAAGATTTATCGAATGATAAGGAGCATGAATAAAGAAAGTCAATGGCTTAGAAATTAAGAAGGAAAAAGTCCAAATTTTTCATCGTTTATGAGAAAACTGAGATTCATATTAAATTTATAGCCTTTATTTCAAAGTTAAAGCACATTTTTATCAATCATTGAGTTGTTTTAGTTTCTTGTTTGCTATTAATGCTTCTGTTATAATAATGCTGTATAGCCTTTTTTGTAATTAAGGCTACTACTTGTCTTAGATCAATTCCTATCTGGACTCTGATTAAACTAATATCATTAATTTGTTGGCACCTCTGTCTTTGTATTTAAAATATTACAACTTTGAACTAATTTCGAATGAATAGCTTATTGTTATTCGTGTACTTATCTACCAACTGCATCTGCTCAAAAAATACTGCCTTTCATTTAATTTAACATTATATATTAGTTTTACATATTTCTTATTCATCTCATATAGCATATATTGTCCATGTCTCTTATGGAATAATTAGCCTATATTTTATCCCTATTCTATACTTCTTCAATGTATAGCTATATTTACTGCGTCCACTCCTAGGGTGGATCAATCAAACACATGCTGTGGAATGGAGTATGACAGATTGGAGCAGCATGAATACCACCATTCCGTAGCATATGTTTGGTTTTGAGATTGTGATTATCCTCGAGATAAAAATAAATAAAATTGTCAGTTCATGACTGGAATCAACAACACCGATCGTATTAAATCTTCCATTCCCGACATTATCTATGGCAACTGGAGCCAGCTGAAGACAGCCCAATAAACACATTATTCTTAACTTATTACACTACCTGAGTATATTGCATGTTTTTTTAATTTTCTCTTGTCTTTAATTACTTGTACCCAGTGAGCCCAACGGGCTGGAGAACTGGCTTGCAAACAACTAATTTTGGAAAGGGAAACTCATTTGGGAAGCTTATCGTATGGTAAGGTGGAAACGAAAAATGGCTGTTTTGAAGATAATGATTTAGATAAAATTCACAAGACATCCAACACTTGAAGTTCAATTTCATTGTTGCTCTGATGCACACATTTATTTTCCACAAAAAAAACCTACCGTACTCATATACCTATATATCAGGGCAATGGAATTAGTGTATCAATTTATAGAGAAGATATATTTACCACATGAAAAACAGCTGTTCATATATCCATATATCAGGGATATATAAATCATATATTCATCATATAATCATATATTCATATATTCATCATATAATCATATATTCATATATATAAAGCATATATTCATCTACAGCTGATGATAGCTCAAAATATATTTTGAAATCTATTGCGAATTCCAAATGGGGAAAGCAACTATTTTCTTAAATATAGTAATATATAGATATATTAATGAAGGGGTGAGAACCTATCCTTTTGTTTCGCCTCAAAAAGGATGAAGGAGTGGGTCAATTTCATTGGCAAACGAACTTGACCTGTCTAAAGATACCAAGAATCTGTGTTTCAATTTTGAAGGTGATTGATAAAGGCGTTCGAAAGTTGTCGTGGAACATACAAACACACAAACAAACACACGCCTCGAGCCTCAAGTCAAAAGGAAGAAATCGCTTCGCTCGTTCAATGATACTATGCTCTGAGACCGATTGATGCCTAACTTGGCAACTAACCATAGTTGTCATGGTTCTTCATTGGCTGGATGTGATATGATTACCAAACATGCTATAGAGTTGATTTTAAATTGTTTTTTCGAAGAATTCTGAGCACAAAAACGTTAGCCTTGGACTGTGGAGAAGATGTGGTTGATGTACGAACGATGAATAAAAGAGAAGCGGAGTGTTTTGTTTGTTTTTGAGATGAATGCTGGATGGCTGTTGAGGCTTGAGGATTAGGTTTAAAGGCGTAATGGGAAAACTTTGGTCTAAGCCGATCGATGCGCATAGGACGGAAAAGCAGCGGCATGATCCGTGTTTATTGGTGCTGGGCTTCATTTTTAATTCCCAACAATAATAGAGGACACTGCCGTCTTTATCATGAGCAGGGAACCAAGTCGAGAGAATTCCTGCGACCAGCGCTCACAATAATGGCTTTAAAACGGCTCCATTCGGAAACTAGACGCCCTGAGAGCCTCGGAGAGCTCTAGGACACCACTCACTGCGAATTCAATTATTTCCGGCCACTTGATAAACCCCCGCCTCATAGAATTATTCAGGAATCCCCGTAATTCTAGTGCTGACTTCCTTTATAAGAAGAAAATTGAGATTGATCTCAATATCACAGAAAAAATTTCTTGATGAAGTATAAATGATCAGAGCTACATTTTGTTCCACTAATAAATCAGATTTACTCTTGAATTAATGTAGTGTAAATGTCTTAAAGACCTTTTTAATTAGATATAACCAAAACTAACGTGTGTCATAATCATATGCCAGGTGCTTTTTTCAGTGACATAATTCCTCCGATAAACTATTTGACCGACCGCAGCACATACAACGGCTAGGAGGAGATACCCGGTTTTACCTGACTCTCCTCTGGTATTCAATTTTTGTTATATTTCACTTCTAAAAAAATATGTTCACTCAGAATTACAAAACAAGATGCAATGTTTTCTGGCAAAACGGATTAATTTATTCCTTTAATGGATTCATTGACTGATTCATTCATTTATTCCATAATTCATCCGATCCATTCAATTTATTCATGTTAATGACTAGTCTATGAAGAAATTATTAATACAGTACTAGATAGTGCCCAACCATCGCACCTGATGGGTGAGTGACATGGAACAGTTTCTTTCAGGTGCTATACATTTTCATGGAGGTTCTGTATGGATTAATAAACTCCTTCCGCATGGAATGAATCTAGTTGACAGGGGTTGTTAAGTCATAAGACAGTAATTATGGTAATAGAAAAGATAATTTTTTCTATTGCCCATTGTTGGTGAACGTATAAAAAAGTGATGGGAGTGGCTAAAGAGTATTTTTGATGGTATATATTTTCATAATATAAAGAAGAGAGTTTCAAAAGAAGACTTAATTAAAATAGAAAACGTAGGAACAGTATCTTTTCAATCAGAGATAAGCTACGAACCTCCTGGGCGCTCTTTGTAAGGGTGACCGATTGGATTGGCTAGCAAAAAATACACTGTTCTCTGATGTAAAATTACTTCCCGGTGGTTCGTAACCCACCTATAACTGTAGGTCCAACTCATCAATCACCATCATCCAGTTCATTACCCACGCACAGGTCTCAGACATATGTGGGCATCATCCTCCAAAAAAAGAGAAAAAGAGTATGGAAACCAAGTCTTGGTGGCATGGTACAGAGTGACATAGGAACATAGAAACATGTATAACCTACAGTTATATGCTTTTGTGAAACATTGAATTGAACTAGACTTCAACCTAAACTCTTTCTCTACTGTCTAATTAATTTATGTATTACAAAAAAGTCACCCAACTCAACATGGCCAAGCTTGCGTTCTATTTGCGTCGGACCATAATATACTGTGTGAAAAAATATCTGAAGAAACCATTTTGAAAAACGAAGTACTAGAAAGATAAATGTATTTTTAATTATTCCTAATTATTCCGTTCGTTCGGTTTTGATTCATATAGGCTATTGTCCTCCTTTTCTAACAAATATAATCTAAAATTTAAAATATTCATAAAATTAAATAAAACAATTTTTTTAAGAAGTCTTGAAGACTTTAGATATGACACATAAGATAATTCAGGTTGAATAGTATTTACCTATAAAAAAATAACAATATTACTTAAGTCACCATCAACAACTCAACTAAATCACAACAGATGAGGCCTTACTACAATAGTCTAAGGACTATTTAAGTGAAATCTGATAACAGGATTAATAAGTTGAATATATTTTTGTTTCTATAGCCTGATTGTTTCTACTACTGCAACAGAAATTCCATTTAGATTCTAGTAATTCAAGGCTAGTATAATATCAGTCATACTAGTAATTCTACTGTTTGTGATTCATGATCATAATTGAGAAATACATTACTTCTGTAAACTTGCAGCAGTTGCTAAAGACATTGCTGACATTTTATTCATGAGATTTATGTTTTGAAAATTATTGGTGTTGAAATTGAGCCATGAATTTCCGGTTGCCTCCAAGAAATATTACTGCAAGAAGTGTCTGTCGTACGTTACCACGAGAGTTGACTAACTTGAGTCTTGCCAGGAGAGAGAATGGCATCGGAAGCTAGCCGGAGTCGACGTATTCATTTCAGCTCGTCCAACTGCAGTAAAAGTTCGGTTGAGGGTGTAATTAATTAGAATTTCCCCGATTTCGGTTCGTTTTTGTCGGCTAACGCGTGCGTCCCCTTTCAAATTAAACGCCACCACGGCTTCCCCTCCGCTCCTCGCCCCTGCAACACCACCACCACTCAGAACCACCGCCACCTGATAAGAATGCAGATTTAATTGGAGGGGCGGCAGAGAAAGAAGAAACAGCCATATCGCTCAACTTTATTTCCCTGAAGAACTCGCCCTCGAATTAGTTTAAGCGTTTACTGTGTATTTTTCGCAGGTGGCAAAAAGTCGCCCCTCCCAAATACTCGTTCACCTTATTACGTTTTGTGAGATTATCTCATGGTGGATTTCAGTAGAGAAAAGTTGATTAGACGAAGGTGTTGGAGTTCAATTTTTTATAGGTTTCAATGCTCACAAACTTTTGTGAAATATTTTGTTGATTAGTTATTTAGTGTATCTACAGTTGCAATTGGCTAGAGTGATAGAGTGATTATGTTGTTAGTCAGTAGATTAAATTCCACGTACTCCTCAATTCTCTGCATACATTCTCTGCAAATTCTCTGCATACGTATTCCTTATCACAAATCACTATGTTATTAGCAAAATATGTTTTTTCCATTACAAACTTGTGCTTCTACTACTCTCGTTTGCACGATTGTCGTTTTTATTTTTTCATTTCCTCTGTAAGCAATAAATTGACATTTCATAATTAAGGTTCGACCATTTTTGATCACAAGGATAGGTACCATTAATTGTATCTTGAAAATTCAATACCACAAAATTATTAACCATCATGCGAACCATTAATTTGCGAAGTGACATCGATAGTTAGTGGAAGTGGTTCCTTTTAGTGAAATTGAATCACAACTCAAGTTTTTGTTGCAACGTTATTGCTAAAAATCAAATATCTCACCTGTCTCAACAGTTAGACCCGTATATTTTTATGAACTTGCGTGAGGCTTCTTCAACTCAAGGGAGACTTAAATAACATTCTAGAGAAAAGGATTTTCAAGTCATCTTTGAGGGATGTTTTAAGGTAAATCCATAGATTAGGGCATTCATTTTGTAGATTCCGTAGACCCCAAGTGATTTTCCACTGTTTCAGCAACATTTCTTCGTGACCCATTTCATCGATTGCCGACGTCTGGCAAGGAACTGATACCGATAAATGCTATTGGCCAGCTGGTTTAGTAGTTCCCGATGCTAATTCGAGAACAGATAAGCCGATCGGTCAGCATGCCCCATGCCACGCTGCAAGCAAGCAACCAACAACAAGCCAAATAGAATCTTGTTTCCAATTAACATTTGCTGGTTGAAGCCAGTCAGACCTCCCTACACTACACGCTTGTTGCACTGTTCCTACTACACTCCACTCGGCTTGTGCTGCTACTATGTTAATTTGGACATTGTGTAATCCAACTTGATTAAATGGACTCACTAGACAGCTAATTAATTGATCAGTTACCCAAGGGATAATCGAAATTCAGAAATATTTGTCACAATATCGATAATTATAAAATAATCGACATCAAATTAGAATAGTAATCTGAACAGAGGACCTCTCGTCCAAGAATAAGGGTGCGTAGACAGTTAAGCATTCAATACTCGATGATAGTCACCATCGCAAAATCAAACATTCTCTTTGAATGGTTTACAAATGGATTGGAGCTCGTGAATACCATCATGTTTTAGCGATGGAGATTATCTTTGACAAATGACATTGGGTATTGGATTGGGCAATGATTTTGAGTATTGGATGCTCCACAGTGCAAGCATTATAAACCTATTGAGTTCAATGCCATGAATCCAACGGTGATGAAAAACCCCTGATTGTCTCCCCACCAATAAACTGGTTCGGAACCCACCTAAAACTGTAGGTCCAACTCATCAATCACCATCATCCAACTCATTACCCACGCACAGGTCTCAGACCTATGTGGGCTTCATCCTCAAAAAAAAAAAAAAAAAAAAAAAAAAAAACGTCAAACGCTTCAAAAAAAATTTTCATCGTTTTAAGTTATTGAAACTTGGAATTTTCTAGCCTTCCGCCCAATCTGCCCAATATTATCTTTTCATCCTCTCTGGTCCCTGTTCTCTGCCATCATATGTGATAGTATCCTCTTTGAACTTTTGGCGAAAAGCATCTAAAACTTGTGTTTCATCTATGAGATGGTGTTTAGAAGTACAATGAACAACAGTCTTCGAGATGCTTGTTCTATTATGTTCTTTGTATTTGAGGCAAACGTATCTCATGTTACGTGTTTACAATAAAAAAAGTCCACAAAATGTTAGAAACGTTTACATTCTACTACCATCGTTGCGATCATCATATTACTTGGTGTATATTGTACGATACTTCTGCAGCTACTAAAACACAGTTTGTATTATGTCCAAGAAATAAATTCCTTGCACGCACATGCAAATTGAATCGTGCTCAAAGTTTTTTTATAGTTTAGGATTCTTATAACAACTATTTTGGCAACATAAGCCTAACTCATAATATTTGAATTTTATATTTTCAAAAACTCTTTGGACAAAAAAGTATAATGTAATGAATATTACTCTGTGATACACGTTTTTGAATATCAATAATACACTGTTTTCTCAACAGCCTTAACACAAGATAAAGTGTTGAAGATTATTAATGAAAAGTTAAGAGAACTAAAGATGGTTGATACAAGTGTTTTGAAATAATAATGATTCTTGCACAAGCTGGGTACACACAATTTATTCGGAAATTTCTCATTAATATTTACCTAAAGAGGTTGAGTTATGGAATAGCGTGAGAAAAAGTGACAAATATGATAAAATAATCGTTTTCTACAGTTATTTAACAAAGCGGCTTTTTATGCACACATTATAGGACGCAAAACAGCTGATTCCTGCACTATTTTACTTTGCCGCACTCCAGCTGACTTTGCCGCACTCATCTTACTTTATCGCACTCCAGGTGTGCCAACAGTAGGAAAGATTTAATGTATAACTCATGCTGAAAGTATTTTAGCTGTACTCGAGAAACTATTCCGCACTCGTCTTCAGCTCGAGCGTAATGCATGCAAAGAGCTACTTTGCGCACTAGTTACACAAATAACTATTCTCAATTTAGTAATACTCGAAGTCATCGTATAGAATGGTATTCCTTGTGCGTGTCTTGATTAGAGTTTTAGAGTTGAGAGAGTGTGAAAGGGACTGTGTGTGTGAGAGAGAGAGAGAGAGAGAGAGAGAGAGAGAGAGAGAGAGTGAGAGAGAGTTCTATTGCCCATTGCACACCTCATGAGTTGTCAGGTTCCCTCTGCCCGCCCCTTCCAAGTGGAACATTAAATTTGGCACGGTGCGTTTGATTGTTGACTCGTTGATATGAACGGACACAGCGCGCTTCAGCTGTGGCGCTTCTCCGTTGCTGTGGCGCCACTGCTAAGAGCACGCGCGGCTAGCACATGCGTACGGAAGCGCTTTTTCCCCCGAGCTGTGAGCGAATTCCACCAGTTTACGTCGGGACGCGTTTCCAGGTTAACGGAAAACGCTCTGCTAACATTTCGCGACGGCACTCTGAACATCCTTACGTTGCTTCATATCAAGGTAAATAGATGGGTCACGTTTTTATTCTTGAGTCAAGTCACCTCAATATCGTTGTAAAGTAGAAGAATTTCTTGGTCATTTCAAATTATGCATAATCTATTTTTTTAATTTGATTCTTCTGTCAACTCATATTCTTAATTAATTTCAAGTAAACACAATATCGTTGAAAATAGAAGAATCCCTCAGGCACCTTCAGTAATGCTCTATATATTTCATGATTGTGATTCTTTTACCATCTAATATTCTTGATTTCAAAGACAAGTCACTTCCATAACATCAAAAATTAGAAGAATCTTTCTGGTAATATTTTAGTCATGCAGCATGTATTCCTTGATTTTGATTTTTCTGCCATATTCAATATTCTTGATCTGTTAGAATCAATTACCGCCAGTTTAGTTGCAAATTATCTTATCATCAATCTATATTCCTATGTTATGTATATTTCGCTTGACAGGCATCCATTTAATTAGGGTTTCTTCTCAGGCTATGGAGGTACCTATTTGAAGTGTTCTCTGGGAAGAGTTTCATAACGCTACGGGATTTTCTCTATAGACATGCTTGAGTGAACCGCCATACTTTTTCTATTTGTATAGGAAGTTCACGGTAATAGCGTTTAAAATTCAATAAAGCAGTGCACTATATTATCTTCAAGGCTCCAAGCATATTTTTGTCCAATTATTAATTAAACAGCAATATGTTGTTTTTCTCAAGTTACTAAAATGCAAGGTTTTATCATAGCACATAAAGTGGTCATGTTGTGATTAGTGAAAACTGGCATACTAGTTTCCCGATTGCCCCCTTTCCAAATTAAGCCGATGGCGTACATTATCCTTCCCCCACCCCCAAAAGACAGTCATAAGTCTGATTCAATCAATCCCATAAGATCGCCCTTATTGGTGTTCTCTAATCAGTAGGCTAATACTGTGGATAAAAATTATTTTAATTCGTGAGAGTTTTTGTAATGTTGCACTTGTCTTCACGGTGCTCATACCAATGGTTTATTACTTTTGACTGGTGATTCCTTATCATCTTTCTACGTAGGTGTATTTATAATTATTTACTGAAAATGAAACATTGTTTCCATACAGATGACAAAATACAGAGATTAGGAGGGTTGACTTCAGGGGTGATGCCAAGAAGTATACAGTTAAACAAGTAGAAAACAAGAATGAAGGAGAGGTGAGAAGGATTTTCTGTCAAGATAAGGGAACACAAGTAATGAGACGGTTAGTCGGAGAAATCGTTTAGAATGTTATCACGATGCAATAATACCTCTTCGTGAGATACTATCTCAAGCGCATTCAATGCATATTGTTCTCGGCGAATAATCCATTTAAAGAACAAGAAACTATTTCTTGTTCAATAATTAATTTCATCTAATTGCAATTCTTTCTTGTTCTTTGAATCGGATTTTTATTAGCGTAATATGGCAAAAAGTCCCATTTTAAATAATTTCAAATGATTAGTCTTTTCATAGTGCATAGTAATTTAAATGAGGAATCAAATGTCTTGTGATTCGCGCCGCTCAATGCATAAAAATGAGTTTTGAAATAATTGGATTTAAAAAAAATTTCATTTAATAGATTACATTCCGAATTCTCTGTCTTCATTGGCAGGTGGTCGAATTCCTTGAAAGAAACAGTAAGCTTCATAACTTCCAATCTGGTTTTCGAAAATCTCATTCAACTGAAACTGCTCTATTATGTGTCACTGAAGATATCAGGTTAGCTATGGATCATAGGAAATGTACAATCTTGAGTCTGTTTGATTTCTCTAAAGCATTTGATACTGTTGACCATGAGGTTCTCCTCAGTAAATTAGCTCTTCTTGGTTTTAGTCACAAAGCTCAAACATGGTTTAAATCTTATCTCACAGGTAGGAAGCAATGTGTCACAGATGGTGATAACAGATCACAATGGAAAAGTGTATTACATGGCGTACCTCAAGGTTCTATTCTTGGCCCCCTCCTTTTCACTCTCTATGCAAATGACCTCTCCTCAGTAATCAAGTTTTCTAGTTTCCACACTTATGCGGATGATCTTCAAATCTATTCCAGTTGCTGTATCTCAAGAATCAATGACACTGTTGACAGGATGAATGAGGATATCAATAAAATTGTTGAATGGACTAGAAAAAATGGTCTTAAACTCAATCCTGTAAAAACGCAACCTATAATCATAGGCTATTCACGCCTGATAAATAGTATTGACTTGAACCTTACTCATAAAATCACTGTTGATGGAAATGCAATACCATATTGTAGCTCAGTTAGGAACTTAGGAATAATCATGAATTCAACACTTGACTGGTCAGAGCAAGTTATAAGTACATGTAAAAAGGTTTTTTCAGCTATGCATCCTTTGAAGAAAATGCAAGATATTCTACCTAGGAGGGTCAGACTGTTACTGGTTAAATCTCTTATCTTCCCACATTTCATGTAATTCTGTTATGAATGATATGACAGTCACACTTAATGATAGACTGCAGCGCAGTCAGAACTATTGCTTACGGTTTGTCTACTCTCTTCAACGGCATGAACGTATAACTCAATCCCACATTGCTAGCTCAACTCTCAAACTTACTGATCAAAGGTTATTCAGGATTGTCAAACTTGTCAAAGATATTCTCAAATATGGTAAACCAAATTACTTTAAAAATGATTTCAAATTTGTGTCTGAAGGCAGGTGGAATGATGTCTCACATACCAGAACTGGGGATAATACTCTAAGAATACCCAACCATCGTACTACCATTTATACAAAATCATTTATTGTAAGTGCTTGTCGTGCTTGGAATGCACTTCCAAGTTCCATCAGGTGCATTGAGAGTCGAGCGGGCTTTATTTCATCATTAAGGAAATATCTCATGGAGAAAATGGCTGCATCTGTCCAACCCTAGAGCAACTGCATGAAATCACAACATTAACCTACTTTGTAAATAATTTTCGTCAGTATTGTACAGCTTATTGAAAATATGTTTTATCACTCACCACAATCCTTCTAAGAAAACTTGTACAAAATCAACTATTTTGAATAATCACCCCATCTCCTCTTTCCATCATCCACCACCATTATCATTATCACAATTAACATTGAACAATTTAAAATTTATATTCTCTGTTCTCAATTTAACTAATACCTGCCATCTATATAATAAACTGCTTTCATATTGAAAAATAAGAACAACTGAATGCAAATAGAATAACTCTTTTTTTATACTGGTTAAGTGTCAAGAATGGACGAATCTTTGTCCAAACTTCGCCATTTCATGTAATTGCATCACTTAGATTGTCATTACTAGAGCTTATATCATTAATAACATACAAACATCATTGTAAATAATTTCTAGCACTATAAAAATTATAATCTTAGTCTATATATAGTATCTAGGTGATGTTGACAATTTTGTCTTAACTAATCATATTATGCGAAATTTGTAAACTTACATGAATAAAGAAATCTAATCTAATCTAATCTAATCTAATCTTAACTGTGTACTGAAATAATCTTTGCCTGATTTGAGACACAATATTTCTCAATATTCCTTGAGTGCCATCATCACTAAGTGTATATGCATTTATTTTTTTAAATAGAAAATTAATACTCTACTTATTGACTTTTTGATTTTCACAAAAATCAAGACACTATTCAAACGGAAAAAAGCGTAAAGTTGGTGACCTATAAGGCTTGATTCTGAATTTTGCACGTAATTAAGTATCACCTAACATGTTTATCATCCCATGTTCATCATTCCTTGTGATATTGTATGCTGAACTTAATTTTTGACATTATTTGTATTTTAAATGCAATAATTGATCCTAAAGTATCCAATTTATGTTTTTTTTCAAAGTAATTAATGATTTCTTATTTAGTGAGAATCACATAAATTAATGCTCTGATTGATGGATATTGGAGTTTTATTTGCTGCTTTAAAAAGTAGAATAGTATATTATTTTTAATTAACTTGTTTTTAATAATAATAATTTGTTATGCTTTGTTATGCACAATAGAATGATGCAAAGTTCTTATCAATTCATATTGAATAATCGTTGTTATTCAATACACTGAATGTGGACAGTACTGGTATTCAGGAATTGTAATAGTGAAGCTCAATGATAAAAAATATATTAGGAACCTGTCAGAAAGCAAGTGGCTTGTCGTTTCCTTTCGGTGAAGTTTGTCGTCTGTGCGAGTATTTAAGCCTCTGTTCTGTTGAAGGTAAAGTCAAAGTTCACTAACAAAGGACACCATTATTTCACAAGATCTCTGCTCTCTTTCCCTTCTGTGGCAATACATCCTTGCAGATAAGTTCTGTTTTCAACTTCCCCATGACGTGTATCCATCCCTTTCTGGATTTCACAGCTTCCAGACTCTAGAAGCGCTTTTCTGACTCACTTAATTAACGAGTTAGTCATCCATCGCTTTGAGATGTCAAAATGAAATATACTTGAGACGTTGATGGTTCCAGGTTCATGAGTACCTGTTGTTTTGCCAAATTTATATATATATATATTCCTCCATAAATTACATAATACCGTAGTAAAAATTCAACACAGAACAATTACCTATATTTTTATTTTGTAATCAAATATATTTCCTTGTCAATGTGTGATAAAATATTGTTTTTGTTTCTTCCAGGTGAGTTGCTGCCATGTCTTCTCTAGACAGTACTGTTTACTCGAAGGGTAAGACAGTAAATATTATCTGTGCACGTTCTTCAAATATTATCTTGGTAGAATTACTTTTTGTATGTGTTTTTTTTAGATGTATTCTGGCTGCTATCTAGTTCTTAGGACCTTTCAAAGGACAGATTCAAATCAACTTACTAAAGAATATTTCACTCAATGAGACTATAGTCAGTCAGTTTCTCCTTTTGATTCTAGTTGAGCTTTTGATTCAAGATCTAGTTGATCTTGTGCACCTCAGTAATTGGAAGTTTTTAAAAATATTTCTGGGATATATTGGTAGTTAGTTACTATACAGCCCTATGCCGTCAATCTATATAATAAGAGAGAGAGAGAGAGAGAGAGAGAGAGAGAGAGAGAGAGAGAAAGGGTGATTAAGAGTAAGAGAAAGTAAGTAAGAGTAACTCGATTCAGTGCAACGCGAAGCCCGATTTTTTATTTTCCTTTCAGACTTTATAAAAGTAATGTTCAAATTTCACTTATGGACACTATTAATGTGCTAAAAAGTGTGTTTAGATGCACGACGCATATTGACAGCTGATATATCACTATAATGCAAAAAATCTTCAAGTCAGAAGCCAAAGAAACGCATCTGTTCCGTGTAAATTGCAGCTCCTAATTCCCTTTTTGGAATTGTATTGGCATTGGCGGTTGAAACCTATATATCACATGTTTAATTTAAACATCCCGTGTGTGTATTGTACCAGTCTTGCGGATTTAACAGAAACGGAAACGATTAGAAACACTCAATTTGGCGCAAAGCTTCCTCTAAACTCAGTTCAGTGCACGTCAAAGTGCGATTTCTCATTTTCTATTTAACTTTTTCAAAAATAATGTTTGAATTCCAGCATTTTTGTAAAATGTGTTAGATGCAAAAAACTCATAGAGCACCTGAAAACATGAAATGGTGCTAATATGGAAAATTTGCGGTTTTGTTCTATTGAGCCTCCGGACCAGATTATGAACGTGAAGCAGCTGGAAGTCTCTTTTCATGTTTGGCCGCAAATCTAATAGCTTTGGAGACGTGCTTTGGAGACTGTCTCCACTTGAAGATCAACATTTCTGATGTACCTAGGAGCGTCTACCTCAATACTTACGCACATCAGCGTCTACCTCAGTATTCCACTATACTTTGTTTGCATGGGATTATTTTTGTACATTTGATAGCTTGATACCGCCCGAAGTTTAATACCATGAGTCCTTACTGGCTTCAGAAGCGGTTTATATAGAAGAATCTTGTTGTATGCTAACAGCTCAGATCCTCTTTCCAGCAGCCAATACATATTTCTAAATCTAATGCATAGTTTGTTGACATCGAGTTTGATTTCGTTTGAAAGTTGACAATCCACTGAATTGGCTACTAAAATTGTTGTGCTAAAGCATATTTTGATATACATTAAATCCCACTTCAGAAGTAAGACAAGTGGATCGTGAATCAAAATTTAAATATTCAATTTTTGCTCGATAACTTATCCTAGAACCAGATGAAATCTTCAAAATAATAGTTTTGAATTGAAAAATATTTAGTAACCTCTGCTAACACATCCATTAAATGGTTCATTTGGAAAAGTTACCCAACGCCTTCGAAATTCAATTACTAAGGTTTGAAGTATTGTTATTAGAATACATTTTTGAGCATAACATGATTAAATTCATCAATAGATTATCAATGCATATCATAGCTAGACTTCTCGGCTATTTTTATTCAATTTTTGTATTCTAGAACCTAACTTACTGTAGGTATGATTTCTTACAGTCAAGCCTAAGATAATATCATAAGATGATAAATAAGAAGAGTATTGATTTGATGGATAAAATGACATCTAACATGATAGATAGGGAAAATATTGTTTATAAACTAGGAATTAATAGCCATGAACTTTGCTGGTTTTCTGGTTACTAATTATTTTTAATTCTTATAATAATCTGAAATGTTTTGGCTATCAAATTAAAGAATATATTGGCCACTAATAAAACATATTTCTTGATAGGCTTTTCTTGTTCATGATTCCCAAATAGCATAAGATTAACTTTTAAGGCAGGCCATTGAATTACAATGAACCACAGTAAGTAGAAGAAGAGACTTAGAATAGTATCTTCTTCTATCTACCGTGCAATGAACAACCAAGAGTACAGAACAACCAATAGATTGGTAAATCACAAAATCACTTCTAATTCTTATCTCTTCTCATTCGATGGAACCTTTTTCGAAGTGGAATGCTTTTCCCCCAAAATAGCGTTAGAACTAAAAAGTAGGCTTTAGTTTGCGATTTGACAGAAAGAAGTCTGTCTTAGATTGGAGGTCATCGAAAGAAGGAGGCAAATACGCGTCTGCCTGGCACGACAGATACACAAACAAGGGTCCTAATCCTGGAGCTTAGGGCGAGTTAATGGCTTCGTTTTTTCCTAGTCTATTGAACAGACGCTTTCAACTTGTTTTATCCTGGAAGGTTGCCGCTTCTCTTTGTTTATTTTTCTACAAAAATAGAAGATTTCGCTTTTTTCTTGTTCTGAGCTTGAGAGAAAACTAAGCACGGCGATTGCAGCTTCATGACGATCTACTGCTTTCCAATCCAATCTTATAGAACCAATTCTTTTGTACCATTAGTTGATAAGCTCCTATTATTCTTAGGTCGGAATTCCAATTGAGAAAAACACTGTTTTCTACGTCAGCCGTCAGGAATGATTTCCCGACGGTATTAGTATCCCGTGACTAGACTAAATTCGCTAATTTAGCAAATCAATATAACATATAAATTGATGTAACTAAAAATCTAACTATATGAAAAGTTAGTAGACCAAGTCCAATTCTGCAACTCTTTATTGAACGTAGAATATTGCATTTAGGAAAATTATAATATCGAAAGGCTTCATAAGAGTGAAATGGCTTTAGATTCTTCATTTTAATTTGATCCCTTTCAGAGTATACCTACACTACAACATTTTGTAACTTTAAAGATTTTTTTGTCATTTTTTTAAAATTAGCGATCTTAAAAATACTTTCCACTCAAAGTCATGATTGAAACTATAATAACCTTATGCCTACGACTCCCTAATATCTACTAAATTATTTACAATGTTCATGAAAACAGAAATATTATATTCTTCTTATTCTTAATTCAAATTAAGTTCACCTGATTGGTCATTACAGGCAGTGGCGTAGCCAGGATAAATTTCGGGGGGGGGGGGGCTCACTTGGGGGGGGGGGGTGTCTGGGGAGTAGGAGAGTCCGGAATTTTTTTTAATTTAGTGGTGTAAAAAGCTAATCTAGACAACTTGTTGGGCTCTAAAGTTCAAAAGAAATACTACCCAAGAACCTAGGTGGCCAGGTTTGATATACTAATATCTGTGCCTATTTTGAGTCAAAACCCTTGAATTGGAACTAACCATACTTAACTTATGTACTGAATCTCAAAAACAATGATAATAAATTGCATTTCAAGTTTATAAAAATACAACTCAAATATGCATAAGTTACCTTTTTTAAGTTTCACATAATTTATGTCATTAGCCTAAAACGCACCCAACCCAAAGATCATGAAATCGGAATTTTTTGATCATAGCACACTGATTTTACACGCTTGCATAGAACTTGCATTTATTTGTGAGTTTTCATTTATAAAATCCCGATTTCATGAACTTTGGGTGCGTTTAGGCTAGTGGGTTATACTGAATTTTAACTTCAAAACTAAATTTTCTACAAGATGAGTTTATTCAAAACGATGATTTATCAATAATTAACTTCAAACTTGAAAAATTGTGTTTTATTTCATGTAATATTTCAATAATTATGGTAGTCACAATCTCTAACATGTTTTATTCGATTTAAATCAAAATTATCCATTTGAACACCTAAATAAAGAGTCTACAAGTTTCTATATGAGTAAATATTTGAAAAATACATTAATCTGACTATAACTGTAGCTATATTTTATCACACAATCAGGGTTTCTGTATTCTGTTCGTTATAATACTACAAAACAGATAGAACCCTTCGGCTTTGATAAGTCCTTATCTATAAGTTATTTGAGAATTTTTTATTTCTGAAATTTTGGGGGGGCCTGGGCTTTGCGTAATCGATGTTGCTAACTCGGCATCATATGATTTCTCCATGTGATACAATGATCGGCCTAGTAAGCGACACCGGGTATCTGACTGGCGGTTATGTGTGAAACATCCTATTCCAGCAAATGAAGACATCGATGAATGTTCTTTTTTGTTTTATCGGCTAAGTATTTGGCCGATCTTTGCAAAACTTGGATGGGACCACCACTGAATGATAAAAAAAAAATGATCGAATTCGGTTCAATAGTGCTCGAGTAATTAATGGACAATCATAAAAAAACAGGCCGAATTGAGAACCTACTTCTGTGTGGAAGTCGGTTAAAAACAATACTCATTACTAGAACTTATTCCTAATACTATTACATAATAAATACTTATTACTGTATACTACAAGATGGTTTAGGTGATGGATTGGTAATCACAATAAGATGCACAGACCTGATGCACAGTAATTTTTTTGACCAATGCATCTAAATAAATTCTGAATTACTCAAGCATCGAGCTTGTGTAGAATTGAGTCTCACTAAAAAAATAATAGAATGGAGTGGACTACAATGTGTCGCAGTGGTGTCATCAGCCTGTAGGCTGCTGGAGAAGCGTTCTGTCAGAGGCGTGTATGTTCCTGGTTCTGGGGTCGTGGATAGCAGGAGTAGGTTTCATAAATAAACATGGTGCGATTTGTTGCTGAGTCGGGGAACGGGACCGGACAAATAGGGGTCGGACCTGGCCGGAAGTGACTGACTATTTGTAGAATCAGTGGCAGCTCATTAAGCTCACTGTTTTACTCGAGCTACAGATGGTTTCTGAACTTAACAGTGAATTACCTCGCTTTCAACAGACGACCATTCTCAGTGCCATTTCTAAAAATAATCACAACAAAATTTTCAATCCATGTGCTTTTCAATTAATAATACGCGTTGGTGTTTTTAACAATTTCCCCCAATGTTGACGCTTTCACAATTTAATTTCTTGGATTTCTTGTGAGGTTGAATGAAAAATTCGGTGAATCTGAAACTATAAATCTAACTTTTCGATTTCTTGACAATGTTGAAGTTTCAGGTTTTAACTTTGTATTAAGCATTTAATCATTTCTCAATTCTGTTAGATCGTGGGGCTCGAACTTTGATAATCTTATGAAACAAATATCGGATATTAAAAAAGGAAAATTAACTTAATCAAGAATAAGATTGAATGAAAATCACTATGAAACACAAACTCTTTTTTTTTTTTTTTTTTTTTTGAGGATGAAGCCCACATAGGTCTGAGACCTGTGCGTGGGTAATGAGTTGGATGATGGTGATTGATGAATTGGACCTACAGTTTTAGGTGGGTTCCGAACTTTCTCTAAAATGTCTTGATCCATCACAAAGTGCTATGTTGAAGTGTTATATCAACGACTTTTGGGCATTATTTATATAAAAAAATGATAAATTCTCTCACTTGCCTGGAATATGTTTTTAATTACTTTAAAAAAACTAAACTAACAACTTGATTTAACAAATCTCATAGTTTACAGAATACAAGGTTATGAAAGAAAGCTGATTGAGGCGGAAAAGAATCATTAAATATTCAAACGGATTTTATACAACTTTGATCGACACTCACAGTCAACGACTTACAGTAATCGACACTTATCAACAGTCGACAATATTCTTTCGACAGTTGGTTTATCGAGTTTATTCAATATTCTATTTCAATTGGATTGATTGAAATAGACTAATTAAAATAGAATAGGAATAATATGAGTATAGCGTTTTGAAATAATATTGAGTTTTTAGGCAGAGAAATGATTTGCACTGAAAGTGAGAAAAAACTAGAGCTTCTAAGGAAACGGATTCCTCCAATCGGAGAACTTTGAAATTAAAAACGTGTTGATAATTACTGTAGTTCATTATTTTTCCATTTAATTCAACCACCTTGTAGTGGAAAAAATTAAGTCTAAATCTAAAAATTTGAGTATGAATGCTATGAAAGCAGTCTTCAATCTGCTGTTTTGAAAGCACAGAATGATGCGCTGAAGGTTTTCAAGCATGAAGTGATGAGTGATGGCGAAGGGAAGGGCGAGCGCGTAACCTCAACGCGCCGCTTCTGCTCAATTGTTTGAAATTGAAACTGGGGTCGAGTTGATCAGAACGTGTAATTTGGAAGCGCTTAATGTAGAGGAAATACTTTATTCGAGTATTTGATCGCGGTTTGCTTCACAGAAACAAAAGTAAATACAATCTACTCTGAAGTCTATAGGGAAAGTTGGAACGATCTCTGACTACTAATTAATGAGAAGTCGTGCGTGTGATTGCTTTTTCTGGAATTTTTGGATTTGTGAATCATATACAAAAATGAACGATCACTTTGTAGAAAATTATAGGAGGATATATTGTACCAGAAACAGCAAACAATTGTACCGAGCTTGTGACGTAAGAATGAATGACGTTTTCCAACCATTTCAACACAACCAGCCAAATACGCATCACAGTGAATTCTGGATGATAAAATCATGGATTAAAATAATTTAATCGTGGATCAAACAAACACATACTTCACGCTGCTTCATCATCTGCTGCATCTATCATAGTTCATCACACAGCAAATGCTTCATTTCGCACCTTTAATTATAATCCTTTAATAATAATCGAGTATTGGCGTTTCACTGTGCAAGCACCCTAAATGCGCAAATATTTGTTAATTATTTTCGCTATAAACTGAAAGTTTGATAACAATCCCCGGTTAATGGATGAAACATTTTGTTGAAACACAAGGAATGTCAAATGAATGTTGAGCAATTTAACCGATCACCGAAACGAAGTAACTCTTATTTTCTACACATTTGATGATGTTTCTCTACGAGGTGCTTTATACTATTTATGGTTATTGATCAATTGATATTTTGATTTGTTATATAAAACATATTAAAGAACATTCAAACTTTATTAACAATTTACATTCTCAATGTTTCTCAAAAAAGTAAAAAAATAAAGAATAAATTGTCAGGGTCAGGCACATAGCCAGGATTTTCTTTCGAGTGGGGCTGAAACCGGGTTAGTCATATATGGTTGGCTGATGGGGGGGGGGGAGGGTATAGAATAACCATATATCCCTCAAAATTATGGGGGAGGCTGAAGCCCCCCTCTGGCCACGTGCCTGGTGCTTGTATTTTTCAGATTTTGTTGTATTTTCTACATTTTCCTTGTAAATTGCTGAACCCAGAAACCTATTATTCTGTTCTATAACTGTTTTATTGACTGGGAAGAGAAAAGGTAGTTTCCTGAGCCCAGAAGACAGTTATTTTATGATAAGATGCAAAATTTATTTTATCTATTCTTCCATGTAGTAGAGATTGTGTACGATGAATGCCATTCAAAATACAATACTGCTGTATTGGGTGACAAAGCAAGTAAAGATTGGGCATTTGATTGTTTCATGTTAAATAATGGAATATTTCATTAATCGTCACTTCCAATGCAAAGAATTCTGAGTGAGAATACAACTTTTTAAAAAGTCTTAAAAGGTACAAAATTCATATTTCGTCGGAGAATTTTTAAGTTGAGTGATAATCCTCCATTTATAAGTAGTATTATTCCTATTAGAAAAGTTATTATACGGTTCCGTTGCCAACTCGACTGTGAAAAACGGAAAAGAATCTCTCGAGCCGGTCCCATACTCTGCAAGTGACAAATGTGTGATTGACAAATGATGCATAGAATTGGGTCTGCTGCTGGTGGCTAGAGAAAACGTTTTCTCTTCTCTTGCTTCACTTGTAGTAGTGACATTCTACGGTAAGAATGATAGGCTCTGTCTTTGTCTTGTACGTGACGCTACGCGACGGAACGAACGGTGGAAAACTGGCAATGATCAATCGTTTCGTTTCCTATCCACTGGATGAATATTGACTGCTGGATTCTCCTACTATGAGAACAAGAAAAATGCAACAAATCATTCATTCTCACCGTTTTCTCAAACCGAAGTTGAATGACTGCTTTCTTGAAGTTTAATTAGTCAACTGTCAAGAAAATGAGAAAATTTTCAAAAACTGAATTGAAATATAAATCGCTGGCAATATTTCGACTGCATCACTCTGACAACTAATTTGATATTATTTTAAAAGAAAGTGAAAAACGACTGCAGAGAACTCAAATATTTATATCATTGATAGGAAAATTCAATATAATATTTCAAGATTCTCCAACAATGCACCATTACAATTTGGCGTCTAAAAACTCAATATACAGTTTAAGCTCTGTTAAATGTTGGATTGATTATCCAGATGGAAAACAATTTCAGAAGGGTTATTAGTCAATGAGAAGAGTCTACGCCAAGACAAAACCATGCAAATTCACAATAAACTGTGAATACAATTACACCTATCAATATACCTATTCAAAATAACTGCTATATTTGTTATCTGAATAAATTCCTTAGTTTTGAGAGCATATTACAATATGGAAGCACAGAAAAAGATATACTTGACTGTTATTATAATAATTCATCTGCTATAGAAGCTACACTATTATTTCAGAGTCACCAAATCATCTTTCTTTCTTGGCTGTGCGTAGATTCTGTAAAAATAATGCCGATTATGATTGTTATCGCAAATTATGTTTATTTTTATACAAATTATTAATCAAATTTTTGACGAGGAAGATTGAGACATAATGAAACGATGCATTCGATTAGAATGGAATGGACCTTCAGAAATTAGTATAGAGTATTTTCACTTTGAAGTCCAATGCACGTTAGAAAATAAGCTATCTCATACAGAAAATGAATGCCTGTTTGAGAAATTGTCTGTTGACTGTTAAACTGAGTGTAATTATAGACCAGCAGTTGGTTCATGATTGGTTTGTATGTGAATGCTTAGTAATTTGGGTGGTGGGGAGGGACAGACACACCCATTCATAGCCTGAGCACGCCTAATCAACGGTAGTACTTCCCGGGTACACTACCGTTTCAAATTCAAAAATCGCTCGTCTGCCTCACTAATAACTCCTAACTGAGTTTCTGTTTCAATTTTTCAAATTGGATTGACCTTCACTTTGTCGTGTACTACAGTCGTTGAGAAAAAATTCATAATTTGGAATATTCGGATTGACCGTTGCTAATTGTTGAGGAATGCGTGAAGTCCAAGAAACATTACGGTTTTAGTACATCTTACCATGCAAATTAAAAACCAAAAACAACTCAATACCTTGCTTCCAGATTGTAGCTTTTTATGTATTGAAGAGTGCAACTATTCTCTTCAAAAATTCTCAAATTGAATACTAAATGTTGAAAAAGTACTGAAATCTTTAATAATCTCTAAAAAATATGGCATGTCATGAGATGACATTTTGTTATTTTTCCTATATACTAAATTTGAATTAGTAAAGATGAATAAATAAGTGTGAAAATGTGGAATTAGGCTGGCCTGCCAATAAATATGGAGAGTATTTGCAAGGCTCTGCTCAACACTTTTAATTTAGTTTTGGAAGTCAATTCAGCTCTGCTCAACTTCGCTACGCTTTCGAAAGCTAATTTTAGTACGGCGGCTAGCTAATGTTAATTCAAGCTATTTTGTATCGGTGCCTACAATAATATGACATCGTTATTGAGCGTTCTCTTTATGCGATCCTTATCTATACTGCTTCAATTTTATTCTCTTTGCCGAATTATTGCCATTAATTATTCTCTGTGCCATTAATTATCATTGCCAAATTCAGCTTTTAATGTGAGCCATTTTCATCATGTTTAAAATGTAATAGACTAATAGGCAAGGTGCGACCACATCGACAACACGAATAATCACGCTTTATTATAACTAAACAGAGAATTTTGTTTTTCTATTATCGCTTTATCTGTCAACTACTCTCTCTAGTGACTCAAATCTTTATTATTTTTGCATCGATACAATACAAACAATGCACTATTTATAGTACTATTAGTTAGCCTATCGTTTTCAATTTTCAACACTTCCAATTCTAAAAAAAATCCTTCAGATCTCTTCAAATAAACATTTATCCATTAAAATGCAACATAAAGTTTGGCCTATGATTGCGATCTGAAAGGAAAAACCAGTTTGAAGTAAAGCTTTCCATGCAGAAACTAGCGTTCATGGGTAAATTGAACGGTGTGATGAAATGTCGGAGGTAGACGAAATAATTACGATCTTAAAATTGCAGCAGCAGATTTGAATTGCGTCGAAATTTCAATTATAAGAAGAGAAGACCACCACAGAACATGAAGTAGAAGAACTAAAAGATGAAGAAGAAAGAAGAGATGCTGGAGTGGAAGGAAGAGATGATGATGATGATGATGATGATGAAGAAGAAAAAGAAGAAAACAAAGTCACCACTTGTATATGCGAAGAAGGGGTAGGCTAATAAACCTTGCCCGAGTAATAAACCATACCGAGCTTTAGCGACCATTGCCTTTATTAAATTTGTCACCCGGCTAGGATGGGTGTGGGGTGTGGAGTGGTTGCGGGTTTAGTTGGTTTGTACCCTCGGTTGCCTTGAATTCTAAGAGCGTGCGACGCTTATACCACTAATTAAACCCTAGATGTGGTGCAAGCTGCTTCTGTATACAGTGTGTGGGCGGGCTAAGCCTCGTGTTATTGTTTTCCCTGTCCTTTCGTTGTGGCATCTTTTAATACCAGTGCCGTGGGGGAGGGGGGCTATGCGTATTTTATAAGGTACTAATGCTCCCCCCTCAATCGATTCGTATACCTCAGTGGAGCCACCGTTTGTTCGGGATTAGGTGCGAATGATTGGGGCCACTGGCCACCAACCGGAGGGTCGCCAAAGGAAACGGTCATGCTATCATGCGGGTATATACAGCACCCGCTAAGTTCCTAGTTCCCCTAAAATCACAGAGGCAATATTTAACGGTACCGTCCGGTCAGGTGGCCCCCCTCAGTACCCTCTCAACCCCTCCATCCATTACCGGAAGCCCTGCAAAGTGAAGTATTGCTCCTTGACCCTCGCGAAGTAGAGTCATAAATTTCTAATTCAATTATGTTGTTTACCCGCATATTTATTACGAACACTATTTAACATGAGTGTCAAAATTGATCCGAGATGAGAATCTTGCATGTTTGTTTTCCCTATACTATTTTAATGTGTGTTGCTCAAACGAATTTCTCGTGTGAAATAAAATAGAGACAGGAATTTTTATAAGAAATGATCTGCAGTACTGTAATGTGATATAAAAAATAATGTAACCTAGACCATGAGCCTCTCATAATATTTGAAACTTTTCAAGATAGAATATTGTAACTAAGGAAAAATAAGTTTTTTTCTAATGATGCCCACATAAGTCTGAGACTTGTGCATGTGTAATAAGGTGAATTATGACACACGATATTCCAGGCTGTACGGAAATCGAACCTGTGACCGTATTTGTTCACTTTTCTTTATATTGACGTACGAATTTTGATTCCTTTTTATCGGTTCGCGTATATTTTAAATGATAACACCCATTGTGTGGTACATCATATTACAGGTCTCTTTAAAACCAAAAAATACCATGAAAGTAGAGAATTTGTATTCAAAATGGTGGAACTAAATTCCAGGCTATAGCAATTTTATTATTATGTGGTTGCTGTTCATTTTCATTTTCTGTTAGTTATCTGCGCACAAGCTGCAAGGCCGTATTTTTTTATTTATTCACAACTTTATTTTTAGTTTTTCAATTTGAGAATATCTTGTTTTTTCTATCCTCAAATGCTAAGGTATGAAAAATTAATACCTGTATAGAACTGTTTTAATGTGATTACTGGAAATATTTTCAGGAATGTTCAAGTGCTATATTAATTACAAGTATTGTATTAATTGCTCATAAGAATGAAATCAAAGGACTGAAATAACAAAGCTCATTGGCTGACTGGTTTAACTATGGCTACTTCTATGGTCCTATTAATAGAATCCTTATATTTAACAGGTGACTAGAGAAAAAAAGTAGTCCTTTCTCTTCGTTAACAAAACCAGGATAGATAGAAGAACACAAAGTATCAATCACTCAATAATTCGACCAAAGAAGTACCTCGTTGTTATTCATATCATGTCGGTGGAAAAAAGTTTACAAGATGAGTTATTCAAAACTTCTCTTTGAGGATGATTCATAAGGCGGTCTTTTCAGGATTGAGTCTTTTCAGCCACTCTGAAATGCACGAAGCTAGAAATTGAGCTTCTCTTCTCTCACAAATGTTTATCGTCAGAATGCTAATTTTGGAGATATAAAAGACTTACCTCGGAGCTGTGTGCTATGCCTTGTGCATATTTCACAGGGAAATTGTTGGAAAAGTGTTATTACAGCTGTGAATGAAAGAGCATATTAATAACTCATCTATATTTTTACCCTCAATTGAAATCTTATTTTCTCAATAGATTTTTTATTGGAAATAGAATACAGTGAATGTAAACAAAAACTTAAAAATTGTTTTTTGTTGTTTGTCTGCAGTCTTCAGTTGAACGGCAACAACACTACAGGGTCGATCCTTTCCCTTGGTCTAATTGCCATAATTAGCAATTACAACGTTTTTAGAGTTTTATGTGCAAACGATGTTACAGAACTCGCCATACCGTTTACTGATAAATGCTAGGTTTTCTAGGATTTCTGTTGTCTCAAAAACACAAAATGATTTTTCCTGCAGTGTCTCGAAAAAGATTTTATGCACTAACTGTAGCACACAAAATGTGCGGGAAAGTAAATTCCAGTGCGCGAAAATACTTTTCCGCACTCCAGATTTGCAGCCTAACAACACAACAAAGTGTATTTCACTATTGACAAAGATCCTGTTTTATTAGATTGGCATGTAAGGCCGGCAATAGACGGACTGCTTGAAGCAGTCTGGTTCGACTGCTTGAAGCAGTCGCAGTTGGGCGGATCACATTTTCAATGTTAAAATCAAGACCGCACTACACGGACTGCTTGAGCAGTCGAATTGCGGTCGCTAACAAAACAAGCTGTCCATTTGCAGTCGAGTTCCGCCGTGCTGCCGACTGCAAAAATGCAGTCGGTCGGCAATACACGGACCGCTTCAAGCAGTCCACTCGACTGCTTGCACCACCGCTCATATTTCACTTATTGTGTGTATTTAGTAGGCTATGTATGCGTTCTGTGAACATGGCACGTTGGTTTCAAAACTAATTGTACTTTGTCATTAGAGTCTTCTTCAAAGACAAAGATCCTGTTTTATTATATTTTTTCATTTTAGATTTTTGCATAATTTTCTCCTAATTGAACTTTGCTCGATTAAGATTTAGTTTACCCCCTAATTTTGAGTAATGTTTCGCTCTAGAAGTTATTTAAGGTGAATCTGTCACTTACAATAAATACTTCAAGATATTGAATCATCCTGTGTAGGACTAAAATATATTTTTGGGTCTGTCCAGTGATTTCACAGAAGTCATTATGAAAAAAGGATGCAGTACCGTACTTAAGGTTCCGGCTCTATCTTTTCATAAAAAATATAGTTATTCAATATTTCTAGTAATAACTTTTTATTGTAAATTTAACGACTTGCAGTCAATTTTTATAGGTGGATAAATAATAATTGTACTCACACTTAGCCGAACGTTTTCGAGTTATGGAAACTCATATTCAAGGCATCCTAGATCGGCGATATTGGTTTGTTGGTTAGATGCTCAATGAATTAAATTTTAATCACACATACTTTTTGAACACATGATACAAAAACCACAATAATTCTTCTAACCAACATCGCCAATCTAGAATGCCTTGAAAATGAGTAACTCGAAAGCGTTCGGCCAAGTGTGAGTACAATTATTATTTATTCACCTATAAAAATTGACTGCAAGTCGTTAAATTTACAATAAAAAGTTAATATTAACAACGCAGATCGTTATGGAACAAGAAATCCAAGAATTTAATTCTAGTACTTAGGCTGGTTATTACTATTTGTTCTATGAAATGATCAAGTCAAGAAATATTATCTTTTTATTAATTTATAATTATTCGCTGTGTAATTAATAACCCTGTGATTTTATATACTGTAATGTTACTATTTCTTGTATTTTTTCATGTCAAGTGGCCATCTTTGTATGACGAGAATAATGTATTCTTATATTAAATTAATTATAATTTATTTTTTGAGGATCCATTTCTCATTCCATCCGTTTACCAATTTTTCAAACTATTATTAAATTTGTTTCAAACCATATTTTTTTATTAAATGTGTCTTTCTTCAATTAATTTGTGCTCCAATCATTTCTAGAAAATTATTCTCAGTAATTTTATTAATAACTAGCTGGCCCAACGCGCGTTGCTGCATTATCATAAAATTTCTCCTTGATTTTATTATTCGCCACCTCCCGCTGAGGTTACATTTAAAATTAGGAAAGAAGTTAGTCCTAGGGCTCTTCCAGCTGATCATAGAGGCTTCGTTGTTTTCTTAATCACCACCTCTGAATGAAGAAACATTTCAAATTTAAACCTCCTACGACTATAAGGGTAGAAGCTTGTTTTTTATTTTATTATTCGCCACCTCCCGCTGAGGCTGCATTTCAAATTTCTAGCTGCATTGGTTAACAGATGTCATCAACCTGGCATAATTACATTTCATCATACCCAGTCGTATGTTTCCTACATATTGCAAGGCTCCAACTGCACGGTAGCCTACATGCAAAGTGCAAAGTCTTTTGCTGTTCAAAGACAGCGTAAATAACGCCACTAAGGGGCCTGCCATATGATTAAAAACTGTTGACTTATATCAGCTGTTCCTTTAAGCTGTTTGGCTGGCAAGTTCAGTAGGTTAGGTCTATAAAATGGTTTAATTATTCTATATAAATAAAATTAGAGTTTTGTCTGTACATTTATCAGAATTGTATATTTTTTGGTTATTTTTACGTTTTATACATTAAATAAGCCGAAAATAGTCTTATCTCACTTTCTGTCTGTCTGTCTGTCACGGCCGCAAAGGTATTTTTCGCGGCCTTCTCCTCAAAAACGAGAGCATCGATCGGGATTTTAGTTATTGAACAGTATTGAAAACATTATTGACAATGTCTTTAGCTATAAAAAACGAAATTAACTTTTTTTTTAACAGATTAATAAACGTTTAAAAACCAAGTACTGTGCGATTTTGGATACATTTTACGCGGCCTTCTCAAAAACGAGAGCATCGATCGGGATTTTAGTTATTGAACTGTATTGAAAACATTATTGACAATGTCTTTAGCTATAAAAAACTAAATTAACTTTTTTTCAACAGAATAATAAACGTTTAAAAACCAAGTATTGTGCGATTTTGGATACATTTCTTCCAAGTTTTATTACCACATAAGAATAAGAACAAATCACGTAATTTATCATGATATATCAATCAGCTGTTCTCAAATATAAATGGTGGGCCCTTTGCGGCGTTATTTACGCTGTCTGCAGACTTGTGTAGTCGGATCATTGCAGTCTTTTAGGAAACATATGTCTGGTGAATTAAAGCTCATCTTATGTTTTATCAATTATTTCTTTGTTGAAAAAAACAAAATTTTCTAATTTCAATTTATCAAAACAAAAATTAACATTCTAGGAATGTGCGGTTTGTGCTAGGCTCTTGGGAATTCGCCAGGTAGCACTATTATTACCACATGAGAACAACAACAAATCACGTAATTTATGATGATTTATCAATCAGCTGTTCTCAAATATTCTCTCTGATAACTGTAACTGAATTGTTTACGTCCTAAGTTGTTAACTAAGCTGCTAACAACTTCATGATCGTTGCTATCAAAAAAGCCGAAACATATTTAGTCGTATTTCTAAACATAATCCGTACGAAGGACGGGTAGCTGCTAGTAATAATTATTAGCTCCCCTATTGAAATTTATGGTCAGAAACCATCCCCAATATTCACACAACATATTCCCAAAGTTTCATGCCGATCTGTCAAGTAGTTTTGGAGTCTATAGGGAACACACATACATACAGACAGACATTCATTTTTATATATAGAGATTTATTGTCTTTATGGAAGGCAGTCTCCGCAGTCTCAACTCTACTCCGCCTATTCAACAAGGCAGTCACCGACTGCTTGAAGCAGTCCAAAAGCAGTCGGGCCGACTGCAAACCGACTGCTTTTGGACTGCTTCAAGCAGTCGGGTCTGACTGCAAATCGACTGCACTTTTGCAGTCACTTACGACTGCTTGAAGCAGTCCGTCTATTGCCTAATACGCAGGTTCCCTATTCTGCATTCAAAAATAGGTTGGCTACTCTGCTTCAGCTACGATATAGTCAGCTGTAGTTGTTGTTGAAATCGATTTGATTCGAAGATAGGTTATGTGAGGAATTGTCAGGTTATGTATGTCCTATTTTGTTCTGTTTAAATTACTTCATACATTACTGTAGGAAAAAATTAATATGTAATTCAAGCGCAAAGTATTGTTTCTGCCTTCGGCTCGTGAAAAAAACTGTTTCTCTCGGTGCAGAAACACCCCACTTTTCGCTCTAGTTACACAAATAGCTATTTCCTGTAGTGTTGTTGCCATTCAACTGCAGTGAGCAGACAAGCAGCAGCAACAATGTGGTCATAATTTGAATATCTACTTGAGTTGTTTAACATTTTAAACTTCCGTCTCTCAATGATCGATGGAATAGGGTTTCCAATTCCAATATAGTTTGGAAGAAATAAATGTAAGAAATCTGTTCCCTTTTTTTTTGTATAGCAATATTCTACATTGTTGATATTTATGCTTTCGCTATTCGAAGTGTGTTGAAACTTAACAACGTTTTTTTTACTATTGTTTCGTTCTATATGCATCCGATTTATGTTATCCCTCAGTATTTGTTTTGAATACGCGAGTTTGACTAACTCTGACAAAAATTTGACTCGTCTTATATTGCATCTAACTTACCGAACAATGCTCATTGAAAAAGTTACTCTTTTGATATAGTAAGTGATGAGAACAAATGACTGGGAATTTGTCTCGCTCATAAAATAATTAATTTTGTTAGAAAGGCAGTCAGTGTTGAAGACAATAGAGTTCCTATACTGCTATAAATCTTCATTAGCTACGCTTCTGTGCGTAGCCTAATGATATTAAGCTATTGACCACTAGGGAAAACTGTTCATGTTCAGCTGTCCCACTGTATTAAACTTGAAGCTTAATTTCAACCGTATTGTTATTCATTGCGATTCCCATGCTTCCTGGAATTTGGTTTTAGATTTTCAATTGTGGTGACGATTTTTGCTTTGCAAATTTTTCCCGTGCAGGATGTGGCTTTTATCGATTTAATTACAGAAATAGCTGACCCTCGTTGAATTGTAGCTCCTGCATATTGAAATTGGTGGGTTTCTGTTCGACTGTAGGTTAAATCTGGTATACTATTATTCATAAGCTTACTTCATCACTTACGTACAATTTGTAATTAGAACAAGTCGGTAGTTAATATTTAAACATAAAGAGGAGTTTGATAGTGTGAATAGATGAATGAATAATGAATATTGGGAAATAATTCACAGGAAAATGGTTTTATAGAATACTTATTTGCTTCACCAACTTTACAAATATTCTTCATTCTCTGGATTCTCTCTTCTGACTTTTACTCTCATTTTTACTGTCTAATATATTCCATATTAAGAGATTATACATAATATATTCATATTCTTATTTTTAATGCAAATTTAGGTTTTGCAGCAATTGATATTGGCGCTCGTATCTTGGAGTTAGTGGGGTTCTTGTATTATTGAATATTGCTAACATACTCACTACTCGTACACCAACCATATCATGCTGTAGGCTACATCAATTATTTGTATCCTGCATTATTCCACATGATAATGTATTGTTTTGCGCAATATGATGTACTCATTTTGATAGTGACAAATACAAAATATTTGAGTGACTTCCACCCTATCATCTGGGGAGATTATTTTATGAGTGGTCCCCCAAAATAAATGGTATTGTTATAACAAAAAATACCTACTATTGTCTCATTCTCAATACTGGTGAATTCAAAATATTTAAATGAATTTAACCCAATTATCTGGGAAACTATTTCACGACTTGATTTCCAAGAATGAACTGTTATGCTTTTTTTTTTGAGGATGAAGCCCACAAAGGTCTGAGACCTGTGCGTGGGTAATGAGTTGGATGATTGTGATTTATGAGTTGGACCTACAGTTTTAGGTGGGTTCCGAACCACCGGGAAGTGATTTTCAGCAGAGAACAGTGTCTTTTTTGCTGGCCAATCTAATCGGTCACCGTTACAAACAGGACCTACGAGAACGCAGCTTATCTATCTGATTGAACAGATACCTGCTACGGCTCGCGGCTATCACTTCCCTAATCACTGTTATGCTCATGCAGATTCTATCATTTTAAAAACTAGTGAATCCAAAATATTTGAATGACTTCAACTGGTAATATTACTGCACGATCAGGCCCCCAAACTGTATTACTATCATACTATCAGTTGGAACCTAGTATAGATTCTATCAGTTAGATATATACTATCAGTTGCGTCTCGAAGATCATTGTTGACTGGCGTTGCCGCTGTGACTGTTGTCGGAGAGCAGTGAAGGATGCAAGGGCTCCGTCCGGACTTTGACAAATGAAGACAGACTCCACACGTGGAATCACGATGAGCCCATGAGCCGTTCACCGTCTTTCTGTAATCCAGTTGTTATCTTGCAGCTTTCCTTTCCTTCCTCCGAGTCTCCCTCCTCTACTTTTTCTATTTTGTCTGCGCCCACGATAGCCAACTCCTGCATCAATCATTCGTCTGGTCATTTGTTTTCTTTCGGCAGCCTGCAGCTTGCACAAGGGAAAATCCCCCAGGCCCCCCTTGCCAACACCACAGAAACACCCCGTCCTCCCACCACCATCCACTGTAAGGCGATTGCCTCATATCGACTCGTGCCTAAGGGAAATTCAACAATCCACAATAAAAAATGCATTTTCTCCTTTACGATTAATCATCTTCCCTCTTCTGATTTTGCCGGCTCACTTTTCAACACTATTGAGCGCAGAATTTGCCAGCTTATTCTTGAAATTCTTCTTGTCACTTCTTTCATAAAATTCAGACGATTATACAATCAAGTGATTCATGGAAACTTCAATACAAAACACCTGATAAGAATATGAAGCTAGTTGACTTTTCAAGAGCTTCTAATTTTAAAAGAGAATATCTTGAAAGTTAATGGTCTTATTTCATCTATATAGTTACCACTCACATAAAAACATATTACTGCAATCGTTACATAATAAATCACTGCGAATTCCTTGAAGGAAGATCCATGCAAAAGTTCACTGAATTTGAGACTGAGGGCTATCTATGGATCTGATTCCAATTGCATATGATGGAGAAGCTCATTTTAAAAATCATATGTTCCTTTAGAAGGCCTTCATTTTTTCCTTTTAAGTATCTTACTTTAAATGCAACAAAATTAAAAAAAAACCTTATACATACATCGCTGCTCATTACTAAAAGGAAAACTCATGCCAAATTTCAAAGATATCGGTTCACGCGTTCAGCCGTAAATGTGTTACAAACAGACAGAATGCAAAACAGTCGACTTGAAACAGAGACCTCTCTTCGTTCGGTTAATAATATATACAATAAAGCTAAAACAGCTCGAATAAGGCTAAACAATTCACAAAAATTCAATGTCAGATTCATTTCTCTCCATTCTAATCGCAAGCTACAACAACCACTCCAATCCACCACAACTAATCTTTAATTTATTATTATACATTTTGATCAACCAACTTGATACCTTGATTGTATCGGAGATAATTATTATCAAATATTGATTTTCAATCAATTTTTACTCAAACTCAGATTCAAACTTAATTTGAATCATACAACCAAACAAATAATGCTTTCTCCATCATTATAACCGATTTCTACTATTGTTTTATTAGAGCTACCATACTACCATTCTTAAACAATTGCCACAGATGTCACATTGAGATATGAAATGTTAGATAAAAACCCATTTCGTATACCTTAATCAGGTATTTAGAAATAAAATTAAATTGAAAAATTGTAATAATTCAAGTATTGTTATAAGAAGCAAGCATAATAATGATGTATAATAATTAAAGATTAGTTGTAGTGGATTGGAATTGTTGTTGTAGCTTGCGATAAGAATGGTGAGAAATGAATCTGATCAGTTATTTTTGCGATTTTGCCATAACCAAAACATGTATCTAAAAGTATGAGAAGAAGCAACTTCACTTTTACCTTTATTATAAATGTGAACCTTTATCATCCAGGCTTTGGATTTCTGCGACCAATTTCCATTTGATGGATAACGTGAGCGGGGAACTGCAAGTGGCTGTTGCCTGACAATTTCTGCATTTCCAAGATTTTGCATCTGGCTCAATCTCTCTCACTCAGTACTTCTCATCCTTCCTTTTCTACTTTCTCGCTTCATCCTCCCTTTGTGCCTTTCTTCGCAAAGTCCCCTTTCAGCCACTTTATCTTCCAAGTCCTCCTCTCGCTCCTTCACCATCTCCTCCTCCTTACAGCTTCCTTCGGCTTCCCCACTACTCAATATTCATTCCTTCCTCTTCATCACTCTTTTCGTCAGTCGTTCATCTCCTCCCCAAGCGTGTTCCTTCTCCATTCTTCAGTCGAGCGCTGAGCGCACTTTAAATAATAGCGCACCTCCCATTCTGGTCCCTATTATTTCCGGTGCATTTCTATGAAATTACATCTGACTCTTAAATGAGTATTTTAAACGCTCTTAAACAAAAACTCATTGCAGTTGTTGTCGTTCTGCACAGTGATAGGATGAACTCAACGGAAAATACAAAGAGTAGTGTACATGTTAAAAGCGAGCAAGTAATTGCCAGAAATAAAACCAAATTGCCAGAAATAATAATTGACAATCTAAGTTGAAAGCCATAAATTTGTGGCCTGTTGCATTACAATTTATAAATTCATATTATTAGTACTTGTATTTTCAGTTACTGAAAAATTTTATGGAAGTTTTTACTTGTAAATTGTTATTGTAATATGTAAATTTTTATGCAATACTCTCTGGGACTACACATAGATGAGACGTACTTGATGTTATTGCTCATTACTTCAAACATACAAACCTTGTTTCTCCTGACAGTTGATCACCGCCAATGTTACTGTTACAATGGGATTGAAAATTCAGTATTAGTCTACATTGCTATTTATGCTTCGATACTTTTTTACACAATGCCGCCTAATTGTTTCCAGTAGCTTCAAATTTTTTCGGCAAATTACTCCCACGTGAGCCTTATTAATAACTAATTGATATCTTGAGACTAATTTATATGGAATCAAGGTCCGCCTGCCCGGTATGTATGATTTTTCTTTACCCACTTAAAACTCAACTGTCCGTTCTGTTCGTCACAAGTGTCCGACTTTAAATTTAATTTAATTCAAGTTTTAAACGATAAAGACAAAAAGTCGGTGCTAGAACCACTTCGGTCGGAAGTCCAGGAGAGAGTCTTTTTTTTGATTAAGGGAAGCACCTCAGTTTCTCTAATTTTTTTTTTGGTGGCTTCCTCTGATTGGCTCATTACTCGAATTAAATAGCATAATATGCAAATGAGGTATGGGCCTACGTGACTAATTAATGCCCCTAATAAAATATAAATAATTTAATTTGACTAACACCAATCACATAAATAACATAAATAAAATATGACAAACATAATAATAAATACTGCTGGCTGCATAATACTGCTTTTGAGTGGATGATCAGGTGAGTAACATTTCATTTTTTTTTACAAGATTCTATTAATATAAAGTATGACTAGCTGTTCGAGAATATTTTATTGCATTTTTACTTATTAACAATAATTAAGGCAATATATTTGTATTTCACAAATTCCTCTACTATGAGTAACTGGCCGAGTAGACATGAAAAAGCCGGCACATCAGGAGGTTATGTTCCTCATAGCAGCGACGTAAACATTGCGATCTCATGAATATATTTGTGATTTAAATCTGTCTAGTGGCTTATTCATAATTTGAAGAAATTTCGTATCGTTACAATATATATATGAGAAATTTCATTCAACATTTGAATGATTCACTAGCGATAGCTTAACAAAATATTGCTAAGCCTCTCTATGATTGGTTCCATTTAATTCTATAAACTGCGCTTCACATAATTATGCGATAAACAGTTTGATCAAATCTGTATTTGGTTCAAGCAGAACACATTTCGAACGAGTCATATTTAATTGAAATCCCCAATGTAATCTGTCTATTGCATTCTGTGTAATATTGGTTTATGAATCAATGTGATAAGAAAAATTTGATAGATGAGTCCATTGACCATTAATTTGTGTCCATAACATGCAATAGATTCAATTTGAAGTAATAATTTCACATAATTTACTTCAAGTTTATTGAATGGAAGTATTAACATTATGTAAAAAAGTAATTATTAAAGAATAACGAAATTAGGTAGACTTATCATCTGTGGTTCTCTCAAAAATGTTCTTGCTTCTTTCTCCATTATGTTCCAATACACAATTAATTTCAGATCTATGTTTTTCTCTGTGTGGAACACAAATATTTTCTCAACCACACATGTTCATCCTTCGAAAGTATATCTAGAAAATTAGTTTAGCTGCCATACAATTAACTCATCAGATTCATTTGCTCGTCTTTATTCGCCCGTCTTTGGCGAATGTCAGCGATCAGTGAGTAGTGATCTAGTGGTGGTGATTAGGCGAATTTCTTCAGTGCTGAATTCTCTAGAACTCACAATCCAGTTAAGGGAACAAAACGTCTCGAGATGTAAGATTTTAATACTCGATAGTGAATAGGTGGCATATAACCTCTTTGAAAAGATTTGAGATTCCAGCCATGTGTGGTATGCATGTTGAAAGTGTTTTATCTCCAGCCACCTCACCTCACATACACACACTGGCTTTATGAGGCATTTATCCTCACTTCCTCCTCATTTGCCAGTCGCTCAGTGGCTGTTTACGACACGAGGCAGGAGAGCTGAGGTGGAGCTGATAGCGGTGAGGAGGAAGTGAATTAAGGGGCGAGCGGGGGGGGGGGGGGTAGCATTCATCCCTCAGTTGAGGGTGCCATCCATCCATCCCTCATCTGAATAATGGGCTGAGAAGCGTTGGCGCTCGTTTTTTTCGGGCGAATGGGCTCGCGAAATCTTGTCATCAAAATGTGACGCAAAAGGTCGGAGATGGCCGACCTGATACTTTATTACAGCTTACATGCTCACTAACCGGCACTCCCTTAGCGAGATGCTCTCGGACTTCATATACCATAATCCCCGTCTATTTGTTCTTGTAATCTCGTTGTCAACATTACTCCCAACTTAACACATCATTGTTGATCTGATCGTCATTCGTTATGCAGTCCTATAAACCTATTCAATTTATAGAATTTTCAAATAGTTTTTTATAACCTGATTATAGATATCAATTCATATAATATTTTGTGTAATTAAAATGTAAATATATTAAAATTACCTCTTTGTGACTGAATTGTTACGGTACTTATTTATTTATTATAATTCATAGAAGATACATAACTCTACTTATAAATTTATGAATCATAAAAATATTGATAACGGAATCACTCAGTAATTTCATCGTGATTGTGAACTTGTGAACATCGAATGTTCAAAATATTCTAATCATGAATATAAATCATTATAAAATTAATTGTATTTAAAATATAAATTTATAAAATGAGTATATGAATATACTGTATTATAATATTACATTTCTATCACTTAATTGTAGCTCAGGTATATATTTATTGTTATAAATAGAAGACGTATCTCATTATATTCAACTATCTTAAGAAAATTGGAAAGCTGCTTTAAATCACTCTACTAATAAATTCGTGAATCATAAATTGAGCAGATAATAGAATCATTCAAATGGTGTTTAATTATGGTGGAATTGTTATGGTAGATGCCCAAAATAAAGAAGACTTGTTACAACCACACTCATTATGGAAACTCGAGATACTCTAGTTTTGACAGTCATGTCATTTTCTATCTCAGTCAAACTAAAATACACATTAACTAAAATACACAAAGCTCTCGCTACATAAACTAATACTTTTGGCTAATAAAATGCGAGCTTCTGATAGGATCTACATTGAAGCTTTGTAATTGGCTTGGGCTGAAACTTAAAATTCACTCTTATAGCTAGAGTGCAGACTATAACTATGTACCATAGTAGAGGGTGTGTCAAACCTCAGACCTCAGCTAATTACAGAGCTCTAACGTAACGTAGTTCAGCCTATCCAGTGGCTCCCTTTCTGTTGGTCAATGAAACACAGAGTGGAGCATAAATGGATACTCATAAAAACTGAATGAAGTAGGAAAATAAATGTCTCTTTCCATTAACCTAGAACAAACACATGACGCCATATAAGAAAAACAACATTCAATTGTTTCGAACAAAATGTTACTCGAATGGCGTTTTTGATTTATGATAAACAGTGATCGTCGTTACTGTGCCATGCTCCGTGATTTTCTCCAGCCAAAACTAGATGAATTTTTTAATGAACTTGATAATGCATGATTTCATTTCAACTAGACGAGCTAGACTAGTCTTCAACTAGACTAGTCTGACACTTGCTATTATCTCATGTTTTCTGGACATGCCATTTACATTTGTGCATCACATTCTCCAAAATTGTCACCGTGCGACTATTTTATTGTCGGATTACCTCAAGTCTAAGGTGTATCATTAACGTCTTCAAACTTTGAAGCCCTCAAACAAATAATAAGAAAATAAATTCAGCAATTCCGCCCAACATGGCACGTAAATTAATGGATAGCTTCTAAATTAAAATTAATGGACGCAACCAGTAAATCACAAAAAATGGGGGCACCATTTGAGTGACGTATTATTTAAAACGGTTGAATGTGCTTATTCCTGAATGACTTTATGTGTCAAACAAACCGTTTGAGTACTCATAAAAAGAAAAATAATTTCACTTGGTTTCGTTAATATTAACCTCCCTAATAAGGGTATTCTTTATGGTCCATTTTGTAATAGTAAATGTAGACTATCAGTTTTGGTCTATGAAGGTCCTCTGCGTAGCTATTTATATAAGTTTATCAAATGCTACATTTTAAAATCAATTTAGGCTAGTTCCCCAGCAATTAAATTGCGAAGATAATTCCATAAAAACGTATTTAAACTTGATTAGAAATGCCTAAATAAGGTGGGCTAAGTTGAGGTAATAAGATTTGATTTGTGTAAAGAAAGCATCTTGTACAGTGAAAAGTGATGATTATTGGTTATCCGATGATTTTCTTATTTGCAATTAATTACAGTGCTCTTTATCTCAGATCTTTTTTATTTATCTTCAACGTAAATTATAAGCTATGATAATCTCAACATTATTTCTTTCAATAAAATACAAACAGCTAGGTTTGTTGTTTGAGTACTAAAACATTTATACAGTTGTCCTCACGAAATAGCATTTAATGGTGGTTAAAGGCTGCTGTTGCCTCTTCGCTTTTGCTGTTGAATATTCACGAATTTCCGCCAGAAACCCTGCCCAAGCCAAACCTAAATTTCGATGTAGATATAAATACCGTCTACAGATATGGATAAAGATGGAATATAGATATAATATATGCACAGTTTTAGGACTGAAGATGCTATTGCCAGATCGCAGTACCGTCTCTGCTACTGTTGTAATCGTCTGGAGCATTTCATATAACAGGACTGTGCCTACATTTCAGCACAGTGCTCCTCTATTCTGAAGAGTAAGCAAGGCAACGTTGCATTTGCATTTATCTCGTGTGCATCCACCTATTTCACAATCCTACCAACCCGAATTTTAATGATGGTAATACCACATTTCAGAACGCATTAGTCGGTAGGTTTTCAAATTTTTAACAAATAAATCAATTTGTTCAGTGCTTGTGGAATATGAGATTTTTTGAGAGAAAGGAGAAGACAAAGAAAAAGATAACGAAGGAGAAGAAGACGAAGAAAAAAAGATGCTGGTGAGAAAGGTGTTGGCTATGAACCAATCTTGCTCATCTAACTAACTATACAGTGAAAACAATAGTCACTATTCAATGTAAATATAGTTGAGAAATTAATATTTCAATAATAAATATGGTTAAGACATCTTATTATGCACAGTATGCTATTTGCATGTGCTTCGTATCTATTTTTTTTTTAAATATCCTTCACGTTAGGCTACTGTTTTTTATAATTGTTATTCTGAAGTGAGTTTTACACAATGTGTTCTATAAAAAAACATTTACATTATAAATAACAAGTAATGGTGATAATCTTCTTATAACTATGGTGTATAATATGCTGAGCTGAAGGGGAAGAAGTTCTTAGTATTGTTTACCATAGGCCAAATTCATTGCGAGCTAAAAATTGTTTGCGAAAAAGATGTCTTTAAAAACTTTGTTTTACAAGTTTCAATATATTGTCATACGTAGTGTTCCAAGCCCATGCTGCTTCATAAAACTATTTGTTAATTTACTCAGGCTCAGGCTTAAGCCCATTTGAAGTATATTTTTTCTGTATTTCCGTGTCTGTTTGAATGTATATGATGTTAAAGGAGAAATGAAATTAAGATTTTTTATTACTTTACTCCTCGAACTTTATTTCTGCAGGCCACATATAGGAAATAGAGTGTACACCTTTTAACTATGACCATGACAAAGTATTCACGCTTGAAATGGAATATTCAATTCAATTCAATTTTTATTTTCATTCCAACATACACAATCTCACAAGTATATTCCAAAATACAAAACAGTAGAATATAAGATACAAATCAACAAATTTATTTGTTCACTAGAAATACATTAGAATGTATTTGAATACATGAAATAAATATTCCGAAAATTGCGTTTTTTGTTTTGCTAATTATATCCTTCACGTTAGGCTACTGTTTTTTATAATTGTTATTCTGAAGTGAGTTTTACACAATGTGTTCTATAGAAAAACATTTACATTATAAATAACAAGTAATGGTGATAATCTTCTTATAACTATGGTGTATAATATGCTGAGCTGAAGGGGAAGAAGTTCTTAGTATTGTTTACCATAGGCCAAATTCATTGCGAGCTAAAAATTGTTTGCGAAAAAGATGTCTTTAAAAACTTTGTTTTACAAGTTTCAATATATTGTCATACGTAGTGTTCCAAGCCCATGCTGCTTCATAAAACTATTTGTTAATTTACTCAGGCTCAGGCTTAAGCCCATTTGAAGTATATTTTTTCTGTATTTCCGTGTCTGTTTGAATGTATATGATGTTAAAGGAGAAATGAAATTAAGATTTTTTATTACTTTACTCCTCGAACTTTATTTCTGCAGGCCACATATAGGAAATAGAGTGTACACCTTTTAACTATGACCATGACAAAGTATTCACGCTTGAAATGGAATATTCAATTCAATTCAATTTTTATTTTCATTCCAACATACACAATCTCACAAGTATATTCCAAAATACAAAACAGTAGAATATAAGATACAAATCAACAAATTTATTTGTTCACTAGAAATACATTAGAATGTATTTGAATACATGAAATAAATATTCCGAAAATTGCGTTTTTTGTTTTGCTAATTATATTTCCTACATAAAATACTGTCCTTCCTACCCCGTGAACAAATTGTGCAATCCATGATTGGAAGAAAAATTTAGTAAAAGCTAGCATAAGCATAAAGCTTGTGCGCTAGCAGTGAGTTGAATATTTTTTTTACACTTATACTAATCTATCAATACCGAACTTATGATGACCTAAATTATTGTAAAATAAGAAACTCATTTGTTTCCCTCTAATCAGGAATACTTGCAATATCAGATTTTTGTGACCAATCATTTTTATTATCTTAATTTTTAACATCATTATCATTGTTATCTTTATTGTTATTATTATCATTTCTATTATGTCAATAGCAGATTTCAGTGCCCAATTTTTTTATATTTTTTTATTATCATTCTTTTTATTTTTATTATTTTTGTTATTGTTATTTTTGCAACCAAAATAAGGAAGAACGCAAGAAAAATGATAAAGACATGTACAATAAACAATTTTACATAACTTATATAATAAGGAATCCATAGATGATATGAATCTTTGTTACTTCACAGCAACTTCCAGATAAAACCATTAAAATATTATTTGATAATATTATTTATTTTGAAGAATGTATTCATCTTGATCCATTCATCTATTTCTCTTAGTAGAGTTGGCGTGATTTTATTATCAATAAATCTTTGTGGGACTAGGTTTATAATTTCACTACAAAAAAAGTCATATTGATGTCTTGTCAAAGTCAGTCTAGGATTAGATTTTTGAAAAACGTTTGTTTGTGAAGGACGGGTGTTATAATTCATTGTTCTTCTAGTTAATTCAAATGCGGGTTTGTTTTTATTTATATTTAAAATGATCTTTTTCACATATGCTTGTCTTATGGTTAACACTCCAAACTCATGAAAAATCAGACTGCTAGAATAACGGCGTGGTCTATTTAATGCAGCTCTTATTAAATGTTTTTGCAAACTAAATAATTTGTTCAAGTGATTATCATATGACGCTCCCCAAGTTTCAATGCAGTATTCAAATAAGGATTTTGCGTAGGCATAGTAAACTGTTTTAATGATATTTGTATTTTTTAATTTGTTGATATTATAGAAAACATAAATTAGATATTTCAGTTTTTTGCATAAATAGTCAACATGTAAGTCCCATTTCAAATGATTATCGAGTATAATACCTAGGTATTTTATCTCTCTTACATTTTCGAGTTCTGGACATTGACAGTTGTGTGCAATGCATGATCTATTTGAGTGAATTTTTAATTTAAGTTCGTTTGGAGGTTTGCCACTTTCACTTGGCGAGAAGGTTATTAGTTTTGTTTTATTTATATTTAGGGTTAAAATATTATTTTCGAACCAAGATTTAGCTGTACTTATACCTTCTTTTGCTGCTTTAAAAGTATTTAACCAAGTATCATCTGAGAAAACAAGTAAGGTATCATCGGCAAATGATATAATGGTACACTTGGGTATGTTTAAATTTAAAAAGTCATTTACATACAACAAAAATAATATCGGAGATAAGACTGTACCCTGTGGAAGTCCAAAATTTGAATTTTTCTTAATATCAGTAACACCATCTAATGTCAGCTCTTGGGTTCTATCTTCCAAATAGCTTTTGAATAATTTGTTTGTTAGACCCCTTATTCCATTGTTCTCTAATTTATTCAACAGAATATTATGTGGTATGGTGTCGAATGCTTTGGCTAGGTCTAAAAAAATAGATAAGGTTTTTTTATTTTTTTCAAAATTTTCAGTTACTATTTTAGTGATGTGCAGTACAGCGTCATTTGTTGATTTTCCAGCCTGGAAACCATATTGGTTTTTATGGATAAGATTGTTTTTAAGGACATATTTCATCAATCTTATTTTGATAATCTTCTCCATTATCTTGGAAATATTACTGATAAGACTGATTGGGCGATAGTTTTCTGGTTTTTTGGGATCACCAGCTTTAAATAGTGGCTTAATTTTAGCTTTTTTGAATTTTTGAGGAAAATATCCCTCAATAAAACATCTATTTACTATATAGGCCAGAGGTTCTGCAATGTTTTTAGATACACTCTTCAGAAATTTTCCACTTAAGTTGTCAATACCAGGGGCTGAATCAGATTTAAGACTGTGTATGACCTTTATTATTTCATTTGGATCAGTTGGTTCTAAGTAGAAACTATTGCATTGTCTGACTATTTGTGTTCTCGGAAAGGTTTGTTGATTAATGAGTACATTTGTTAATTTATTTGCATATATTTTACCAACCTTTGAAAAAAAATCATTAAGTAAATCAGGTTTAATTTTTGGGTTGCTAATACATTTTGTTTTATCCATTATTTCATTTATACAATTGCAAGTTTTCTTGTTGTTTCCTTTGCATTGATCAAGTTTTCTTTGAAAGTAATCTATTTTAGCTGTTCTTATAAGATTATTTAAATGATTCCTGTAGGTTTTATATTCTTCCTTTAGTCTGTCATTGAAAGGCTGCTTCAGTAATTTTCTGTGCATTTTGTCTCTCCTTCTTATCGAGGTTATTAATCCGGGAGTAATCCAGCATTTTATTGGTTTATTTTTATGCGGTATTTTAGTTGATGTTGTATTTTTAGTTATATAGTGTTTTAATTTTGATAAGAAAAAATCAACTATATCATCAATTTCTTTGTTCCCATCATAAATATCATTCCAAGATTCAGTTTCCATATCAGTCAGTAAGCTACAATAATTTATTTTTCTAATTTCTTTAGTGTTTTGTGGTGATTTGTGGATGGCGGTATTATGATTTATATGAATTGAGGTAGAGTAATGATCGGTTAGACATGTTTTTAAAATAGCTGCATGTATGTCATCATCATTAAGATTATATTTTTTAAGAAAGATATGATCAATACAGCTTTTAGTTAAATCCTTACATCTAGTAGGCTTATTTATAAAAGACCTGTATCCATTTAGTTGAAGAGCACTTTGATATTCGTTTGTTAATAAGTTATTGTTGTCCAGTAGATTCAAATTTATATCTCCAATAACCAAAACGTTTTTATCATTTCCCAGCTCTCTCAACTTAGAATCAAGGCTATTGATAAAATTGCTACCATCTAGAGAGGGAGAGCGATAAATAGATAGCAGCGTATAAGCTTTACTTTCAAAGGAGAAATTAGCACAGATACAATTACAGTTTTCAATGTTCACTTCTACCAAATCATGTTCAATATTCTGATTTATGAAAACACATAAGCCATCACATTTTGTAAATTTACTTTTTTTGTTTATAAATTTATATCCTCGAATAGAAAATTCATTATTCACATCATCAACTAGCCATGTCTCTGTCAAAACAATTATATGAAATTGCATCCTACTATTTTCTATGTAATTCAAAAATTGGTCGAAATTCTTACGAATGCTTCTAATGTTTAAATGGAGAATATTTAATAGACTTGGTCTATTGGATTTAAATTGCAAACTTTCAGGTGAGAAATCAAAAAAATCATTTACTTCTATAGTATCATAAATCAGGTCATCAGTGAGAACATCTAAATCAAAATCAATTGACATAGAGAAATAACTTAAATAGAGAAAAAATAACTAAACAGAGAAAAAAAGATAAATGAATTCAATCAATAAATCACAAACAAAAATGAAAAAATCAGTTTGTTAAGCAAGCTCAATTAAATTACTGGAAAGCTAGATGCAAGTCCAATAAACTATTCATAACAGATAAGAATAATAATACTGTCTTTATTGAGCCTTCCTCTTTATTTATCATCATTTACTAATTTCTGCGTTATATCAGTTGTCAATTTATTCAGTGTGTGAGTATTGAATATCCGAATAGTCTGAGAAGCTTCACTTTTCTTGACGAAGATCTTTCCATTCCTTATCCAGGTGAACTTGTAGTTGTTTTTCTTAGTCATCATTCTTGTTTCGTTAAATAATTTTCTTAGATGAGGTGTTAAATTTTCATTGATGAATATCGGTCCATCCTCAAGATTCTTATTAATGTGGGTGGTGCGTAATCCCTTGAAGCCGTGGGTGTCCCTGCGTCTCAGTTCCTTTTGATATGCCTTATAATTTTTAATCCAATTTTCTCTAGTGATTCTTGACGAGAATGCAACAATAATAGGTGGGATTTTTTTACTATCTCTTGTGGGAAGTCTATGCGCAGCTTCAATTCCTAGATTCCCATCATTATTATTTATGTTCAGGACCCTTGCTGTTATTCCAATTATTTCATCAATATTCTCATTTTTAGTTACTGGTATTCCATGAATTTCTAAATTTTTCAGTCTCCCATATTGCTGTAGCTCTGTCAAATCCTTTTCCACATTAGAAAGTTTTGTTTTCAACATTTCGTTTTCCTTTTTCAAGTTTGAGTGATCATTTTTATATTGTTGTATCTCTTTGTTATATTCATCGACTTTTCCAGAGAAGAATTCTACAGCCTTTTTCAAATCAGAAACACTCTCATTTGTTTTCTTCATTTCCATTCTAATCTCCTTCATTTCTTGTGCTATGGTATTTCTTATTTCCTTTTTCAGTTCAGCAATCAAATCTTTGTTTATTAGTTCCTGGGTTTCATTCATGTTGATTAATGAATTATTCTTCGCACTCCTACATGTCATGCATCGCCATCTGCGTGCGGATTCTTTTGATAATTTCTTGAAATTACTTTCCGTAAACTTAGCACACAGGTAGTGAAAATGCAACTTACACTCAGAGCAAACCAATATAGTTTTTGGATTAAATATTTTATTACAAGAGCAATCGCATTTTTTCATAACGTGATATGATCATGTATGCACCGTTACTCACTCATGAAAATAAGTACGCTTCTGTTAATTCGAAATATCAGTTATACTTTAAATATACGATTTTAGTGATTCAAAAATACAGGAAGAATAGGAAAATTATTGTGAAAAAGGGTAACCATGCGCCAAGAGGGCTATCGTGGCGGCTGAGGATATGGAGGCCCCTGAGAGAAGGTAGGGAAAAAGAAGGAATAAGTGAATGATTCAGACTGGGTAAATATTAAAGTACGAAACAAATAGTACGAAAAAGTATGAAATAACCTTACTTTTCGTTTGAATATAATGCAGCCAGTTGTTTCGGCAAGTTCGATAAGCAGGATTCACCGGCAACTCAATCAAAATAGAGATAACAGAGCCGGACAAGCACAACTGAATATAAACATCAATAGATCAAAGTGGCATGAAGTGTAGTAGATGAGTCGGGGTTGATATTGGCGCTCACTGCTGAATTAGTTTCAAGCCCATTGAAAGCGAGTGAGACACGGAAGGATGGGCGACTCTAATTAAAATAAAATGAACGCTTTTACTGTCGTCGCTGCTGACTTAAACAGCTGGCATGCGAATAATGAGAGGCCTGCGTGCCCTATAAAGTTGTCAGTGAGTGACTCTAACATCACTACAGGATACAGGGTGCAGGCAGAGGGCTGGCAAACTGGCATCCAAGCTTCATCTTTGTGCGCGTTCTCTCAAGATTAAGATTAAGCGACGACAGCGCTGAGTTGTCATTCCCTCGGCAACAATCAACCCTCATTGCCCGACAATACATCACAACACCCCTCGCTACCCTCATACCCTCAACCTCTCCACCGCCAATACTCCGCCCACCATGTCTTGTCTTGATTAAAGACAGACACCAAGCAGTCTTGACAACATTTTCATCGGCGTTTCCATTTCATCAGTCATTTATGGAAAGATGAAATCCATTTATATCTGTTATATAGAAATATTTATATCGTTAATCAGATAGATTGGACTAAAAATTCTAAATTCTCAGACATACAGACAGAGCTCCAAACCGTAACTGTTTTCATCCAAAAACGGTTGGTACAATATTTTTTTGATGAGTACTATAATTTTTCGGAGGACACGTTAAGCTGTCGGTCCCGGCTGCCTAAAAAAAAAAAAACAGTCGTTAAGTCACGTCAGAGGCCCTGAACTTATTCAGGTGCGACCTGATAACTCTGACACCAGACCTGAGCCAGCCAGGTCACACGATATTATTATTATTTCTAAAATTTTTATAATTCATCCGATCACAATAGTTGAAAATTATGTAAATTTATTTCAAAATTGATTAATGGGACTAATAATAATTTTCTGAATACAGTACTATACTTTATAGCTCACGTTCGCCTTCATTTTTCGAAGATACTTCTAAGACGGTTTACTGTTAAGCGTGTTGCGTTTTTGTAGGCGCAACGTTACATTGAAGTTGGAGTGCTAGGCTCTATTACTAACCTGTACTTATATTAAATTGGATCTGTTCTTCGATTGGAATTGACACAGTTGCAGTTAACTGTTCCATCCTGCACTCTCCATCTTATAATCTATGTGCTACTCTGATTGTAAAATATTTAGTAGAACTCTACTTCAGCAGTTCCTCTGTTCTTTTCTCTTTTATTTCATATTGCGAAATCTGAACTCACCTTTACATTGACTTTAAACTAGATGAAAATTCGCGTTCGATTTATTCATTTAAGGAATTGTTTATAATGATGTGATCGAAGAGAATATTTTACTAACAAAGTAAGAAAGCGATACTTCTCATGCAATACCTGATTTTTTAAGACTAAAGTGAATGAAAGGTGTTTAAAAAACACATAATTCGTACAAGCTTATATGCTTTTGCCGCGTTTTGTAGACGCTTGAAAGTGGTTTAAGTGATCTAAATACCTACATGTGTATGCCCAACTAGATAAATAAATATTGGAAACGAGATAATTCTTGATCTTGTCCTGATAGACCTAGCCGGAGATAATACTGATTGAATTTTTATTCACTCATAAGCTATATGAATATCAAATCAATGGTCTTGAGTCGTGCATTACATTGCTACTCATTCAAGATGATAATTTTACATCCAATTACTCTTGGGTGTTTCTTTGAAAATTTCTGAGCAGAATAATTAGGTGGAGATATGCGCGGTGAGTGCAGAATTTGATGAATGAATGAATCTAAAGCACGTCATCTAGCCTATCTACCTCACTCTCACTCACATTCTCTCTCTTTCTCATTCGCTCTCTCACTCTCTCTCTCTCTCTCTCTCTCTCTCTCTTTCTTCCCTACTTTATCTCTTTTTCTTTCTTCCTCTCTTTACACCTTCTGTCATCATTTCCTCAGCTCCTCATATCCCAAGAACAAGAGTATCCACTACCTTCCTCCATTTTGCGGCTCACATCGCGTGCTAATGTACTCAGCTTCATTCGTTTTTATCAGTTTCACGGGTCACTGCTTATTTGTGGCCGATGAATAGTAACGTTCCAGTTTTTCGCTCATCCTTTCTCTTCCTCTTTCAAATTGCTCTCTTCGCTACCTGCATCGAGAGAAGTGAGAATACCAAAATAATTATTTTGCCATCTGTATCTTCAACACGTATTCACATTTTTTTGTGGTAGCCTGACTTATCTAGTGTGCAATATTGATTTTGATTAAGCCTGCCGAGGTGATGTCCTTATAGACTTTTGCTTAGATAATAAAGTCAATTAGATACGGAAAAAGCTTGATCAGCCGGAAATTGAACTCCGGTCCATACGGATAGGGATCTGTCAATCGTCACGGGTTCTATCACTAAACTAATGCTGGGAACACTAGAAATTAACACTTAAACTCTATTTACACAAATTACTTACAACACGCACTAATAAGTTATGTCACACAAGAGAAACCAATAAGAAATAAACAGATCAATAACGACTTTTTATTGTCAATTTAACGATTTGCAGTCGTTAAATTCACAATAAAAAGTCAATATCAACAACGCAGATCGTTATGGAACAAGAAATCCAAGTTCAATAACGTTCAGCTTATAATAATTTTACTATATCACTGTACAAAAACTGAAAACTAACTCTCAATGGGCTGATCAATAATTCAATAAATAACTATCCTATAAACGGTTCAATAATGTAAAAATAAATGTCTAAAAAGCAGTTAAACACTTGTAACGTAATGTTTTTATTATTTGAAGGCCCTTATGTTGGGTGCCATTATGTAACATACGTTTTTTATATTGGTCCCAAAATTCAGCTATGCGCATGTATAGCTGCCTCTTACCTGCTGAAAATAGTGGGCGCCAGGAATAATATGAGGTGATCCTGAAATGCAGTTTAGTGAAGCTCCCTGGAGGGTAATCACTCCCTTCACTGTACGCCGATGTGTTACTCTTGTGAGGCGAAAGGCAGGTGAAATTAAGCGGAGTGCGCAAAATATCTCACCATTATTTATAACGCCAAGGATGACGAGCACAAGTCATGGGTTGAAATAGGTTCTTCAGAGCCCAGAGAACAATGAGAATACTCTGCACAATCCACTAGACACCTTAGCCACACGTCTCGACAAGTAGTAATAGTATTGAAGATCTCGAAGTTCGTCAGTCGAAATGAGACTAATCTCAATAAATATACCAACAATTGAAATTAGACTAGGAATGATTAGTTAGCCGATGAGGGCGGCGCCGGATCCAAACCTTATGTGGGTCTTCGGCAAGCAGGCCACTCATCAAATAAATATCACTATCAGTCACTCAATGTAAATTTAAAGAGATATTCCACTGATGTTAGCTTGGGAAATAGAGTGTGATACTCTACTCCATGAAATCTTTAAATTGGTTTAACCAATAAAGAGGGCCAAACAAGGTGCAAAAGAAATATCAAAAAAGGTTGGTATAAAATTATCGACTATATTGAATAACTTTCTAAGATCAATACTTAAATGAAAAATGCAAATTATAGGTGAGTAATTAAAATATCAGGAAATTTCACCTCAACAATTATTCCAATATTTATTTGGATTGTAATTAAAATTATAATAGAGCAGGTCGTGGGCTCGAGGCTTGGCTCAAATGTAACATGCCTCCATAGACTATATCTAACTACTTAATTTTATGAGCTCAGATTTTTACACGCTAAATACTCGTTTTGTATTTGACGTAGTGATATTATAGATTTTCCGCGCACTAGTGGATCCACGTTTAGTAAATTTGTTGCACTTACGCGAATTTTTGTTCTTCTGCTGGCGTGAAGTGGTGGAGTGATGATGCCCTTCAAGGATTGGAACCGTGGCCCCTCAACCCTGGTGTTGTGGCGGAAAATATTCCCCTGAATATTTTTGGATCAGGTCCCTGGCTCAGTAATCCGTGGTCTGCTCTGTTCGTCACAAGTGCCCGACTTTAAATTTAATTTAATTCTAGTTTCGAACAATAAGGACAAAAAGTCGGTACTTCAACCACGTCAGTCGGAAGTCCAGGAGAGAGTCTCTTCTTGATTGAGGGAAGCACCTCAGTTTCTCTAATTTTTATTTGGTGGCTTCCTCTGATTGGCTGATTACTCGAATTAATTAGCATAATATGCAAATGAGGTATGGGCCTACGTGACTAATTAATGCCCCTAATAAAATATAAATAATTTGATTTTACTAACACCAATCACGTAAATAACATAAATAAAATATGACAAACATAATAATAATACTGCTGGCTGCATAATACTGCTTTTGAGTGGATGATCTGGTGAGTAACATTTCATTTTTACAAGATTCTATTAATATAAAGTATGACTAGCTATTTGAGAATATTTTATTGCATTTTTACTTATTAACAATAATTAAGGCAATATATTTTTGTATTTCACAAATTCTCTCTACTATGAGTATCTGGCTGAGTAGACAGGAAAAAGCCGGCACATCAGGAGGTTATGTTCCTCATAGCAGCGACGTAAACATTGCGATCTCATGAATATATTTGAGATTTAAGTCTGTCTGGTGGCTCACATAAATAAATTTTACAATAAATAAGGAGCCGCTTCAAATGTCTTATCGACGAATCTACTAATCAGGTCAGCTGTGTGATACTAGTACAGTATTTATCTATCTCTGCTACCGTTGAACATTCATAACGGTGCTTAGTGGCTTATTTATAATTTGTAGAAATTTCGTATCGTCACACACTCAATAAATAAATGGAACGCTTACGATGCACAGTGTTTGTTTTTGTCACGGTATTTGATAACCACGATAATATCACTAAGTGCGTTTACACCAGCGAACACATAAGAAACATTATTTGGTCTTATGTGTTCGCTGGTGTACACTTCTATAAACTATAAAGACAGTCTGCAACTATATCACTTTATCACATTAACGTTCGAATAAATCACACTGAACTCCTGTTTTCTAGGACATCTGCTTTTATAAGCTTTTGTAACCTTCCAGGAAGATCAAGAAACTGATAACATAATCTGGAACATTCTGGCGAATCCTCGAAATCTGCATAGGCGTCTTGATGTTATATTTACACAGATAATGTTGTCTTGAACATTCTATATGACTATTTGAGAGAGAGAGGAAGATGGGGCGAAGAGGAGGAGAATAAACAAAAAGTGCATGTTATCAATGTAAGCAGAATTACTATTGACAGATTGAAACAATGGGCAGCGCAGAAATATGTTCTTTTCTTTCTCGCGTTTCCTAACAATACAGTTGGAATGTCACTTGATATAATTGGAGCTCATAATAATAGAATGGTGGAAATTCTTAACAGGTTGATTTATTTCAAAACAAAATTCAAATCTCAAATAATCTTTTCAACTCACTATCATAGATTCCTTATTGCCTCTAAATAATTAGTAGTGTAATTCTCAATTACGGGTTTCTCAGCATGTAGGCCTAATACATGTATGCCACAATGGACATTGTAAATTTTTTAGATAGCCTACTAAAAGAAAAGGCAAAGCTGGAAAACTTACCGCCGGTTTCACCAATCTTGTTCAAATAAATTATGACCAGTCTTTTCTTCATACTTAGTCTAACACTTAGTGATTTCACCATCTATACTTAACCCATACATTACAAATCCGTTACACACATAAAATTATGGAGTATAATTTCTAGAGGTACCAATAACCACTTTCTTAATCTTATTTTATTTTTTATCATGCCCACGTAAATGGTTCGGAACCCACCTAAAACTGTAGGTCCAACTCATCAATCACCATCATCCTATTCATTACCCATACACTGGTCTCAGACCTATGTGGGCTTCATCATCCGAGAAAAAAATCTGATATTTGTGCTTGGGTAATGAGGTGAACGATTACACAAAACATGACAGGCTGAACGGGAATCAATCGATTAATCAATTAACCACTGCTGCCTTAAAGTGGTGTTTAGGCATAGCGGAGAAGGCACGGCGTTTTGTAGCTGTTAATAAACCAAGAGGTGACGTAGGATTAAAAACATTATTGATAAACGCTAAAAAATGAAATGAGAAAGTTGCTTTGAAATGTCAAACGAAAAAGTACTCTGACATGTATCTGTTAACTGCATTACTACCACACGACTTGTGAAATAATTTCGTGATTGTGCGAGAGAAAACAAACTTCCGAATAAAACTATGATGCTAAAAGCGATGTCAACCGTCTGGATGAGAATAAAATGGCGACTGGGGCGTTAGACCCAGCTGCGGTGCAGCGGGAAAGTTCATCTGCGATATGAAAAATAATAAACGAGAGCGTCGGCCTTAAGGGATGACAAGAGCATCAGCCTTTCACATATCATTGCGACGTGAAAGTCATGAGAGGAGATGGAGTGGGGCTCAACTTGGCCGCGTAATGGATTTCAGTGTACTCTGTCTGGCATGAAGGCATGGAGCGCCAAAGCCACGAAGAAAAATTAGAAGAAGAAGCAAAAGAAGGCAATGAAGAAGAAGAAGAAGAAGAAGAAGAAGAAGAAGAAGAAGAAGAAGAAGAAAAAGAAAAAGAAAAGGTGCGACATCTTGGTTTATGATATTACAGTCTGTTCCCCTGTCTCGATGATTTTTCACCCTCTTTATGAACGCAATTCAGCAAGACCTTTAACAGGATGGAACTCTCTATTCTGACAGGAATATTGATGGGCTCATTTCAGTGAAGTTGTGGTCATGTACTGAACACTGTGTTTTAACGGAGAAAGTGGCAGAGTTCATAAAATTCATGTACGGAAGATATGATGTAAAAAATGTCCAATGCTTTGGTGAAAAGTACTAATAATGATTTTGAAATCAAATCAAATTCATTGCCAAAGACAAATAATTTACAATTTGTATAGGCCACGTCCGAAAAATTACATAATGTTACATAAATATTACATTTAAAACATATTATTATGGAAAAGTATTATATTCATTTAATACTATTTCAACATTTCATTTTCTATATAACAACGTTCAGATTACACTTTTTATGCATCTAAAATAGGTGCAGATATTATGCAGTATTTTGTACATATAGTTTAGGTAAATTTATGCATCTAAAATAAAAAATTTCCTAAAATTGGAGCCTACAGAATATGAGAATATTCTATTAGTTGGCCTTACAAGTTTGATGATTCTGATAATTCTTGATCCAAAATTACATTAATTAATATTCTGATTTCCTATTGTGATTGAATGTTTCTGTTGAGGCAATAAGGATTCAATTCCGTCATCTTTCCGTCATCTTGGTTCCTATCGATAAAAAGCAAGTTCTAATTTATATGCTTGATTCTGCATCCTTACATAATCTTCTGTTAATAGAGAGTACTAGTTTCTAACAAAGGTCTACACCAGTTACCAGTAATGAATAATAAGACGAAGTTGTCACAACCACATTTATTGAGAAATATAGAGATACTAGTTTCAGATGTTACTCCATTATCAATCTCAAGCAGCTTAATATATACTAAACACGGAATGATACCTTCATCACTACAAAGAAAGTTACCAGTAAATTTCTTTTAGTATATCCAACTATTCTCAGAGTAGTTTGTCTCATCTTCATGTCCTTTTTGTGCCTTCTATTTCAAGGATTGAAAAAATGTATTCTCTTTTTTTGGAATCTTTAAATGGGAATATTTTATCTTCTATAGTTCAACCGACAAATTGGAGCTTCAATATTAAATCCCCTCAGTAATTTACACTATTGCTAATAACCATAATAATAATTATAGGGTTCTGGGATTGGATGATAGAGAGTAAACTCTTACTCTCTAAGAGTAAGAGATTTGCTAAGCTTGTTCGCGTTACCAATTAAAGTTTTCGTCTTGGGATCCTTACTACAATTACGTCTAATATTGTTATTGCAAATTGCTTAATTATACCACAGGTATAGAATAAACGTGAAACTGAATACATAATTGCTGGCTGAAATCTTGTTATTCTACCGTTGAGACTATATTCTTCATCGAGGTACACTAACTAAACGTCCAACAGAATGTATGGAATGTTTTAGCGTTCCAGACGCTCGCTCAGTCCGACTGTCAGATCTTAAGACCGACATGAAAGACGCTTCAAACGGACTTGAGAGCTCTGACTGAAAATGCAAATGTAAACTGCACTGCAGGGAATGAGATGTTAGGCCTGAGCCTCTTAGCCCCTATTATTGGATTCCAGGATCGTTCAAGTTAGTTGCTCGTAACTTTTGCTTGCCCTTATTGTTTAGGGGCCGCCCGGTACCCCCCCCCCCCTCCCATCACCACTAACTTCCAGGCCGATTGTTGATTTTAGTCAGTCGTCTTTCGACTTGGAAGTCCTATCTTATCAGTGCGAGACCAGGAACTAAGTTTGTAGCAAAGTAAGAGAGAAGATAACCACGTCTGTGTTCAAGGATAAATGGATACTGATGGAAAAAACAGAAATAACATTCAAGTTATTTATTTTTTCTAAATACCTTCATTTAAAAATAATGGATGAGTTCTACCTGAAGAAAAATAACAGCCCATAAAAGTGAGAATCACTGAAAATATGCACATGCACTGTGGAAGTTGGATGGAATAAAGTAATCTTTATGCACTCCAAAAGAGACATAATGTAAACCAATCCAACTATAACTAGAAAGGAGGCATTGACTCCTCTGGAAACAGAATCCTCTTATTATCCTGTATTAATCTGTGCTCTGTCCAAACTGCTATGATAGAGCTCGATTTCAGAGGCGCGCGGACCATGAAGAGGCGAAAACAAGCGTTACATTCCAATGTTTCGGGCGATGTTAATTATACAATAAAATTAAAATAACTATCATAACATATTTTGCAGGAAGATCTTCAGAGATCCTACACCAAAATTTCGATTTTTCATCTTAGGTGAACAGACTTAGTCAATTTGATCAATTTTGGCATGTGATTGTGAAAACGTTTAATGTTAGAATGTGCAAATTTGTAGTCCTTCCAGCAGAACATCATCCTTCCAAACTTCCTGTTCATAAGGACTTTTGGAAGGACCTTCCAGCGGGCTCCTGCACATACTATCATTAACTTACGAGAACTTTTTCAAGGCAATGATTATTCAAATTTGATACAACTTTGCACAAGATCAGTCCAATTTGAATATATTGTGGCGATCGAAACAGAGGGAAATTTTCTGGAGGTTTTCACAAACGTTTAGGAGAGTTTGACTATAACGTTTTGCTTATTTACTTTAATTTTACTAATTGCTGCATATTGATGTTTCCAAATAAATTCGATATTTTTATCTGCCCATGTCAGATTTCAAATTTAACGGGTGAAATAGGGTTCAGAGATAATGAGCTAGTAAACTCGTTCAAGCTAGTAAACATGTTTTCATCGTTCAAATAAAAGTAAAAAAAGTATATTTTCCAATTGAATTCGCGAGAAATTTAGTAAAATTAAAAATTAATTTACAGAACATTGGACAGGAGGAGATGAGGTTAATGCTTCGAGAGTTGCTAATTTTACAATATAATAAATTCCGCTTGCAGTGTCGACAGTGGCGAGTATCTTCCCCCAGTAGTGAAACGGGACACTGAACAATATTGTTTACAAATCGATGCCATTTAGCAAAACATGAAAATGGAATTGGCGTGAGTGGAATTACTGGTAGCAGCGAATGAAGTAAACACAGAATTTGCATCTGCGTTACTCAGCTCAGCATCGCAGAGCTCATTAGTTTCATGTTTGCAATTCATTTGGAAAAATTGAATGACACAGTTTCACACTAACTTCATTTTAGTAGCCCTATGCAATCGAAGAAATTTGATTAAATTACAACCGTATTATTTGTCAGATATTGGAAAAGGCACATTCAATACGTATCTAATTATGATAAATGATCATGACGATTCTGCATGAGTCTCTCAGGAGCCTCGTATAGGCCACCATCACATTAGCTGAGCACAAATTTAATGAATTATTCAGTTGGATAATTGCATCTGTCTTCAATTACTCCAGGCATCGGTTAACAGACGCAATATGAATTTCCATTTATAAATTAGCTTAAAACAATAAATAGTTCATGAAATAGGTCAATTGTAAATTGACAATTGGCATGAATATTCTCTCAAATATGCTAAAAAAGCAATAATTTCAAAGCCGTGATAATACTACTACTACTACTACAATAATAATAATATACCTCTTGTTAAGTGTAAGTGAGGGCCGGCTGCGCCCTAACTTCGCCCTCTCAGGAAAATAATAAAAGGCATTCAATCAATCAATCTTGTCAATTTATGGAAATAATGGAATATACGAGTATATTGGAATTTCTTAAATTATAGTTTGACTGCTGTTGTAAATCTTAAGGTTATTTAGCTCTATGCAATCTGGCAAACTTATACATTTGTTCAACAATGATTTGTTTTGTTTGTATGTTCCTCATGGTGACTTTAAAAAGTATAGGAGGCGTCAAAAATACCTTATCTCATTTAAAAGATAAAAAAACCCTGAAACAAGCAAAATGCATAACTCCGTTGTAATATTATCATCACACATAAACTCTTGAACACTATAATGAACCTCATTTATCAGGTACTTCCTTAATGATATTGTACTTTCAAATGTAAAAGGTTTTCACAGCCTCTCAAACATTGTGTTAGCCTACTCATGGATTTGAGAGCCATGCATGTAGATTTTTTTCTCAAAGAGACCTGTACGAAACATAATTTACTTTATTTCTGGTGTCATAATAATGCCTGTCGCAGTTTCTTTTGAAAACTCTCTGATATATACTAAAAATATAGAAGGTAAGATAAAAACAATACCGATTCATGAAATAAATAATTCAATTCTAGACTAAATAGTTGACTATTTGAAACCGAAATTCGCATTGAGCTTGAGGTTCAGTTAATTTCCATTTCGTAGTGAGCTAAGCACATGTTGGGCTCGAGGCAGTCAGGGGCTGTGATGAATGTAGCTGATAAATGTTTAGGGGTACTGCATGTCTGCGACGATGGGCCAGAGAGGGGGGTTGAGGGGGAAGGGGGACGCGTGGCCACTGGCTAACTGTATAGCTTGTTGTTATTCACCTTGCGTCGGGGTCTGGGGGTCATAATAACTGATATTAATTTGGGAAGTAATAAACCTGGTAGCCGCCGTCAGTGAGACTCTGGAGCTTTGCTCATCTCCTGAACCCCCCCCCCCCCTCCCAACTTACTATTGCAATCCCCTCTCCCGTAGCCAGCACGGGTTTTAGCCGACCGTTTAAATATGCCCTGCTTTATCAAGTCGTTCCATGTGAATCCAAAGGGAATATTTTACATTTACATTCATAGCGGAAGTTCTTGTTTGAAACTGTAATTAATGGTACAGTTTTGTGTTTTTCTATGCACTGTGTGTAGGTTTTGTAGGTCTTCTAGACGCTTCTATGCAATGCTAGTGAGGTGGTGTGCACACGACGAAATAATGGTTATACACATCACTGTTATGTTAATAATCAGTGACGTTAATATCAGAGCTATAAAAAGTTCATTTGTTCAATGTTCAAATGAACATTTCGCTGAATTTTTCAAGAGACATTATTTTCAGGCTTCTGGTATTGCTAGATTTTAATCATCATAACTTGTTGGGAAGAATCTGCATCCTCTTATGTTTTCTCGAATATGTCAGTATTTTCTCTTTAGATCATACTATTTCAGTATAACAGGCTGATGTCTCTATGAACGGTATTTGTAATCTGATCTGTTCTTCTAATCGCATCGGGCTGTTATGCTAAAACACTCCATTGTTTTTTTCTAAAAATAAAAAAATAAACAATTTAAAACTTTTTTGATGTAACGTACAGTATAATACCGTACCAGATTACCGTATTGAGATAAACAGATACCGTGTTGAGAATTGCGTCTTTGAGTGATTGGAATGGCTTTATTTTGGGCATAAATTTTGGTCAAGCTAATAATTTTTTTTTTTTTGTTTCGTTTCAGGTAAAAGATGGACAAGTGATCAATTCTTGCTATTCATTGCTAATAACATCCTTAATCTGTTGTGGTGAGTAGTTGCAAGATAAATAAAATAATGACAAATTATTACGATCCTAAAATGCGTGTGTTCTTGAACTCTCATTTTGCTTTTTCCAATAGTGTGGTAATGTAATTGACATAGGTTCATTAGAAATTGAGAAAAATGTTTTATAGATTTAGCAATCTGTGAAGTTACTCCGATCTTGCTTTGTTGAACTCAGTAGCCTACTTTATTTGCAGTAGGTAATGCAAGTCTTTGATACTATTAAAATCCTTTTTTCTCAAAATAGTGCTAACCTTCGATATTTGGACAAAAAAGCGGTCTGGTAATTCGAAATCCTATGACCAAAGCATTTCAGTGATTTTTAGAAGAGTTCATTTTTCAACAGTTGAAGTGGTTTTTAACTATCTGAACCACTTTGGAATGTCATCTTACTTTAAAAGACAGCATTCATGTAAAAGGCCACCTTTTAGAAAAAAATTCTAGTTTAATCAAATGCGGCCGCGGCTATTTGATTTCTAATGTGTAGTTACATCGGAACAAGAATTTTGTAAGCTATCTCAGAAATTGGTCGACATACCTTGAATTTTGTGAGTAGGGAAAATAAAGCAGAAAATGTTGTAAATTAAGAGTTAAGAACTAGCAACAAGAACTTCGTGACTTCAAAGTCATCAGTGAATTTCCAAGGACTTGTAATCACATTCCTAATCAATAATTCAATAAAATAACTGTGGGAACTTATTGTGACGAATTAAACACGAAGCCTTTTTTTTAACACTCTTATGCTTCCTCATAAGAAAATTAACTCTAAAACACTCTGATTGTTTCATGTGTTTAGAATCCCTTCAAGCAATGCAGCGAAAAATGTTTTAATTAATGCCTACCATGATCTCAAATTGATACAATGCAATCTTATTCAATACTCTGATAGATAAAATAATATTCTAGTTCTTTTTATATGAGTTTTCAAACTCAAATATTTGATGAAAAATAATTCCAACCTTCTAGTTTGATATAAAAGAAAATAGGTCAGAAATAATTTATGAAATGTACTTTATTATTCATCATAATTACTCAGAATTGAATTTCTGGTTGAATAGTGGATTCCATTCAATATCTAAAATATGTTCTTTTTGTGATCTTCTAGCACGAGTGTAAAGCAATTTGTTGAAACACACATCTTTTAAATCTACTTATAGTGCATTTAAGATTAACATTGAAAAACACTATATATTGAAAGTTTGTTCTGTTTAATCTCCTCAAGTGAAAAGCTTTCTATTATTTATCATTCCAATGCAGAATATGATAAATCTATGCAAGTTTTTATTGTGTTACAGATATTGTAATTAGTAAAATTTAGGTTATCAATTGGTATCTTGTGTATGAAACTTCTGGTATTGAAATGATAATATTTCAAATATTCTCTGTCCAAAATTTGAATTCAAATCAAAATTTATTATGCCGTGTTCATTCTAGGAATAACAATGTTTACATTTCTTAACTTATAGTACATAGTATGATGAATGTGATCCAAAAATCTAAATTGCTCTTCTTTTCTTCAATTATGAGAGTGCCGCCGCCTCAATAAAAAGCTGTCAAACACTGTGTACTTTACTTTCTTTGAATAGTTGAATTGTTGGAAACTGGTTGTTTGAAATTTATTATTTTAAGTATACGTTTCTGAGTTATACATTCAATATGAATGTAATTTGAAGCTCCCCGAACAGTTGTTATATCTTAAAATAGATTCTACTAAATAATAATAAACTGTTTTTAAAGTTTCGTGGTTCAGGATTTTGCGAAGCTGATAAAATTTGAAGATTAGTTTTTAGGCCCTTTATACATTTTGAATCATATGCCAATCACACTTTAGATTATCATCAACTATTTTGCCTGAACATTTTATTCTATCAACCCGTTAGAACGAAGGGCAATCATAAAAATTCATTTAAACAAATTTTAAATTCTTTTTTAAATTACTCGGCTGGCTTATGTCTATGCATTGAAGCAGCTTAATTGAGGTTTTTGCCGGCTTTGTGAGATTCGTTAAAGAAAAGACTAGAAATGTTGTCTTGAAATTATTTATTATAGTCACTTCTACTTCAGTTGTATATTGAGAACCTCATCCCAGGTATTCCCTTCGAAGAGTTGCGCTGAATCATCGGCAAAAGCTATTTCATTTCATTATTTCTTTATTAATTTCATACACAATTTTGTACATTGAATAGTGTCAGAGTATAAAATATATTTTAGAAAATATATAAATAAAAATTTTCAAGAGTTTAACAACTGCTACCACTTAAAGATTACCACTTATAATACACTCTAATATTATAACTATTAGAGTTACAGTTTCTACATCTAATAAATACAGTATTTTAAAGTCAATTACCATCATGGGGAAAAAATTCTTCTATATTATAGAGGGCTCTCTTCGTCAAATATTCTTTCAACGGACTTTTAAATTTAATTAAATTTGATTCTTCTTGAATGTGAAGGGGCAAATGATTATAGAACTTGGCTCCAACGTAAGAGGGCTTCTTAAGATAAAATTCAAGATTATACCTATTTAAGTAAAGCTTGTCTCTATTTCTTGTATTATAATCATGATTGTGTCCCTGCTTTTAAATACTTTCAAGTTTTTCCTTCACACACAGAACGGTTTCAAACACATACACTGTCATAATATTCAATGAGGCAAAATGTTCTTTTTTCTGTTTCTCTGTTACCAAAGTGTAAAATTAATCTCATTGCTTTTTTTTTGCATTATTAATATTGAGTCCATATTCCTGTTTGAGGTGGCTACCTACAGGCTTATTCCAAATGACTTACCCTCGAATTAGAATTGAGCACAGCTCATTTGCAAGTACAAAATATTTTCTTGAGGTACCTCAAATTTTATAGTTCTTTCTGCACTTCAATGCTTTTCAACTGCATCAGAGAATAATTATTATTCTCTGTAGACTAAATTCCAATCCCTGAGATACAGCAAAGTATATTTTTCAAAGTCGGTTGTATAAATTGTAATTTTTAAATGTATAAATTGGACTTTATCGATGAATAGTATTGTAAATTTCCACAATAATTGATGTAGAGAAGTTCAAAAATAAGAAAAAGAGAATAAGTTTTGAAGTTGAACTGATCTCAAAATTTTCTTATTTACTCAATCATAATCATATTAATCTAACCATTTGAATTACATGATTAACCCTGAAGTAATCGCCCATTAATAAAATTCCCCATTGATAAAAAAAAATTTTTTTCATCATTTATGGAACATATTTTTAAACCCATTCATTCCAGTTACATGGAACATTGCCTCAACATAAACTTTCCAAGATCACCAACCATAGAATAAGTGAAATAAATTTGATTCAATAGACTACAGTGCTCAGTGCCGCCAGGACATAAAGTATTGGAATGATCTTTTAAAATGTTTAGCAGTTCAATCATCCAGAAGATTTTCCGCAGTAATTCTTAAACCTAATTTTCCGCTTCAGTCATAAAATATCCTGGTTGAGCATAGACCATGAAATTGCTTCCTCCAATATGCTCGTCTTTGAAATACTGTCATGATCGCTAATTGAGTAATGACAGGAATGGAATGTCTGTACTCCATCATGGCTCATAAAAATTTGGAGTTTCAACGAATTGCTCTGTCAAGTACATTATTTTGTTTGGAATAAAATATATTTTTTTATTCTCATTTTATTTATCACTTTAAAAAGGAGAAGGATATCACAAAAATATTCACACAGGACCTTAAAAACTTAGTCAACTGCTTTGATTAATTCTTAGAAGGCTATTCTATGTGAATGTAGGACTACAATTATTTGTAAGAAACAAACTAAAGATTTATTTCATTCCAAAAAATGGAGATTGTATCTGGAAAAGGTGTTTAAAAACAAGAATAGTAAGTTTACCTATATTTTTTTTTTCAATTTCTCTCGGAATCTGTAATGAATATTTAGAGAAGTTGAAAAAATCACATTGAACAATATTCAAGTTGATTATTGGAAATAATCAGAGAATGCTGGTAAACTAGATTTATCAAATACTCATATACCTCAACATTTTAAATATTAAGAGGATTTAAACAGGAACTATGCTCACACTAATAATTAGCATACTAATAACTCAGTGCTATATTCTTTCGAATATGATTTTCAATGTCAATTACAATACACTGTACACATTATATGGTTAACTCGTTTTGTTTCTTCAAAGTTTTTGAATTCATATGTTTTTTCATCTTCTTTGTACTAAAATTCTCTTGTTTCATTCGATTTTTCCTTTTCATTGCACTATAAAAACTCTACTTAATTTAAAAATACATATTTGATAACTGAAGCTTGATAGCTTCCACAATTGATTTAACTCAACCAAGTACAGAATATTCAAAATAAATTAATGCACTTCTGATCTAATTCTTTTTAAAAATGTTTCTTCTTAAATTTCAGAAAAGGGTGAGCAGATTTTTTCTAATAATAGTTTCTTCTTCTATTTGTGATGCATCTCTTATCGGAGGTTCGCTATCATTACAGCTATCCTAATCTTATTGGCTGCTGCCCGGAACAATTCATTACTACTGCACCCAAACCAATCTCTATGATTCCTCAGCCAGGAAATACGTCACCTTCCTTCCACTGATTTTGCTTTGTACTATCAGTTGTAGAAGTCTATCATTATTACCTCTCAGGTCATGAACCAAATACATTAATTTTCTCCGATTTATGGTGCTAATAATTTCACTCTCCTTCTGCATTCTGAACAATACTTCATTATTTGTAACTTTGTCTGTCCAAGGAATCCTCCACATTCTACGATAGCATCACATTTCAAAAGCTTCTAGCTTATCCATATGATTTTTTTGAGAGTCCAGGTTCCAGGACTCCATGCCATAGAGAAGTGTAGAAAACACACAACGCAGTATCTATATTCTGAGCTCTATATCCAAGTCTCTACATGTGAAGAGCTTTTTTATTTTGAGGAATGAAGCCCTATCTATCTCTGTTCTAATTCTTATTTCACCAGTCCAGTCTCCCGTTTGCTCATCAATGTGGGTAACTATATTTCTGCACCTTCTTTATGATTGTGCCTGTCACCATTAGGTTGAAACGATCATTCATCTGTGGGTATTTTGTTACTACCATCAAATCAGTTTTATTGAGATTCATATTTAAACCATACTCCACACACTTGCGATTTCTCCATAAGATACTGCATATCGTTCAAGTTACTGGTCAACAATAATAGTTTAAAATTCTTCAATAGCACTAAATTTACAGCATTTACACCAAGATAAACAATTTGATTTGATTTTACTACATCAAGTTGATTTACTACTATTCAAATTGATTGAATATTATATTTCAACACTTCTAAGCTATTATGTTTTTATAAAAAATATTTTTTCAATTAACCGATTACTTTTAATCAAAGATATTGACTCTGTAGCAATGTTCATTATTATTTCATTTCTCCTGTGAAATTTAACCTATAAAGCAGGCAGAAAACGTGTCTCATCTGAATATAATGTGAAATACTGCAGGATACTTTCATATAGGGCTTGTGTGGAAAATTCTAGGTGACCTATATCTACATTATTCAGAGGCGTTTACATAAGAAGGCAAAAGTGATGCAGTTCTCCCGCTCCATCCCCCCTCCCACCAGCATCATCCAGTAGACTTGAACATCGCCATAAAAGTACATGTGAATAAAACAGTGACTGCCGTGTAGCAATGGGCTTTCCCTTTTTTTCGGCCGAACTTTGACGAGCGGGTAGTGCTGAGTTCAGAGTGACTACTTTTGCGAGGGTCTGCTAGTATTGTCTTTGACACCAGGATCAAATAAATTAATAAATATCTCTAATAATGTTTTATTCTTCAATACTGTGTTCTGATCATATTATATTTATCTCCAAAAGTATTTTATAATATTTACTATATCTTACTAATATTTACTACTATGAACTACCTTTTTCTGTATATCAGTCAGTTTGTTAAATTTTAGTTACTTCAAACTAACTTGTGATTTACTATTCAAAGTATAGGGGACTGTTGCATAACAATTGACAAATTACAACCACTATCTAAAAGTTAACCATTGTACAGTTACTAAAATGCAAGTAGGCCTACTAATAAAACTAGTTTGTTAATTGTTGTACATCAATTCAGCTTCATTATTAAAAATTTGTAATAGAGACAGTTTTGGGCTAAACGCCTGTTTCTTTACAATATTTTAATATAATATTTGTATTTTGACAGTATCAATAAATAAATAAAGAATTATTCAAAATGTATTTTCTCATAGATACATAGGCCTACAATAATAAGATAATTCATAATAATTACGTGTTTCAAAATGAGAAGGAACTACCTGTTACCTCAGAAAAAGGAAAACCTGTTTATGGTTGCACCTACGTTAGAGTTGTATTAGAATAGTCTATACACTCGTAATTTCATTTGTAAGGCAATAATCAATATTATTATAATTAAATTATTCCAAGGATCCAGATCCGTCAGTTCCACAAATTAAAAAAAATATCTATTAATAAATTAATCTGTTTAATATAGAATAAAAAAATCCGTTTGATCTTTCAAAACCACTATGTCAGAACAATTATTGAAAATTTGATTTCGATTAACTTACTTCCACTTTCCTTCCATTTGTCATTCTTTAAATATCTCGTAGAAAATATTTAATTTCATTATTAAGTATAGACTGTTTTCAAATGTAGGGTACAAATCGACCACGTACTGTTTAATTCAGAATTTTCTCTTAAAAGCTGGAAGCACATTATTGTTGTAGGTGTTGATTGATGTTGATGTAGATCTACTATGGTTTAGATCTATACTGTGCTGTGGAGTTGACAATGGCACTGTAGATTTTCGTGTTATTTCGACTGTGGAAAATGGATAGATGAGATATCGGATATGAACCAAGCAAAGGAATGGCGGAATGGCTGGTTGATTGCGTTGCGATGCACACGTCGACACAACCGATTTTACTTGCAAATCACTCGTTGGCTAGAATTTAGACCGGAGGGGGGCAGGGAGAACAGTCACTGCCGAATTTACACCTGTGGGGGAGAGAGAGTGAGAGAGCGAGAGAGCGACGATTTAAGATGATTTCCAAAAGATAATCTGCGCGCCCCTCGTTTCGCGTTTCGCTGGCGGCAAGGGATTCCAAATAAATGGAAATGTAAATTCTATCGATCAGTCTTCGTCGTTGAAAAAGTAAATTTGAAATAGGTGATTGAAGGGAAGAGGGGGAGAGGGGAGCCTTTGGGATACATCCGTAACTCAGAGCCGCCAAATATAACCGCCTTTTCAACAGTTGCGGCCATCACCTCCAGCTCTGTGCCCTGCTAATGAAATATCTCTTCGGAAATGGAAGTCCCAGCTGAGTCCAACTCACTGTTGTCAGCCGTTGATGTCTCATCCAATCACCGCCTAGTCTGTTGAAATGACAGCAGAGTTCAAGCCGGATTTTATTGTCATCAATCTAGCCAAAAACACTGCTCTATTCTCTTTTTGAGATAAACATTTCGCTAGTCAAAAATTTATTCTTTTGTATTTTCTTTTTCTTATTCTTGTTATGCAGAAGTGGGGAATTGGGAAAATTTACCTCTCTCACTCTAGTGCACAAAGCTAGAGGAGAGCCGAATTGAAATTGTTATATGTTATTTCAATATCAGCTACAATAGAACCTCGTAATTTTATGAGTTATATATTCATAGTAGCTGTACTGTACTTCCTTTCGCCCTAAGAGCACAATAATCAATTGCAAGTGTCTTGAGCATATGTTGCAGAGGAAAGCAGAAGAAGGAAACAAAGTTGAACGTAAGTTAGCAGAATCAAGAGTATTCTGAGTGATAGATGATGAACATCGAGAGAAGGCAAGGCTTTGAAGTTGTGAGACAAGTGCTACCTCGTTAGCTGCAGGGCGCTTAATCCATTCCGAATTTCGGTTGCTGCTGGTATTTGTCTAATCGGAAACGGCCACAGCCACAGACAAACTGATTATCAGGTCATTAATTCGGAAAGGCGAAAATGCCGCCAGGGGGAGGGGTGAAGGGAGAGGCGTCCGTGAGAGATTAGCGTCGGGATGCTGCTGCTGTGAGCGACGCGCGGTATTAATAATATTGTTACTTGCCGAGCGTCGCTATCTGCGGGAAGGCGGGAGTGAGACGCAAAGCCACTACTTCTATCTCTCTCTTGTATATGTACGTAACGTCGTTAACTGCAAGGGGACGGTTTTCCTGTGGCCAATAAATCATGTTAGTCCTGTTTGTCGACTCCCCTGAGCTGTGCTCTGCTATTCGTTGTCCCTTTCCTTTACTTTTTCTCTACTCCCTGAGTCCGTTCAAATATTTGCTTTTTATCAGTGAATGTCGGATTACCGGGCGCACGCTCTACATCCAGCAGCCAGATATCCGAACTAGTAAATATTTGCCGATTAAGATCTCCCGTCTGCTCTTTTCGCGCTCCAAAAAAACAATGGCCTTTACCACTTAACAACGTAAAGTCCTCGGAAATTTCAACGGTAACTTGTTCATAAACCACAAAAAATCAAATTTGCATTGATCCTCGACACAGGGGGTTGTCTCTTGTTGCACAATTTTAGGCCCGTGGAAGTTTGAATAATTACTTGTTCATAAGTAACAAAATACAATTTCGTATAGAAAACATTTTTTCTAGACTTCTCTAAAATCATTATATTCCCTGAAATCTTTATTTTGGGAATCATTATTTTGAATCATAATTTCGTATAGAAAACATTTTGTCTAGTCTTCTCTAAAATTATATTCCCTAAAATCATTATTTTGGATAGATTACTTGTCAGAGAGAAAAAAAAGAATTCATAATTGATCGATCGTAATTTTCTTTTTCTTATCTCCCCTTCTTTTTATTTTCTTTGATTACCTTGTAAGTTTAGTAAAGCGTGTGAAAAACACTTGGAGCTTTGTGTCATCACTCACGCACAAGTCTCATGCTCATGTGTATATCACCAGAAAAAATGTATTCACAGCCTAAAAGTCTTCTTCGTATACTACTTGTTCAGACAGGTCTTAAATTGTAATCCTCTCCTTCAAAATACTTGCAGAATGCTAAACATTCACAAAATTGTGAACCGGAGATATTCAGCCCAACTGAAGAATGTACGAGTAATCAACTGATCCATGAAACTTTTCCAGGGTAAAAGATTGATGTCGGAACTGCAAATTAAGGATGGAATGGAGAGAACGAAACGAGAGCTAAATCAAGATAAGTCATGAACTTGAATTATCAAATTCCGGGAATGCCGGCAATATCAGCCGATTCGCTTTGGCACCCTCCGAGATTAGAGCCATATTAAGTAGCTGGAGGCGGAAAATCCCTCAGCATGTTTAATGCACAAATGCAAGAGGCATTCGCTACCTGACCCCCCCCCCTCCTCCTGAGGGCCCCCTGCCACCCCTCGCGACGCCACTGACATCAACATCCACCGTCAGCCTAGACTTCCATTATTAACAGGCCCTGATTGCATTAGCCCATCTAAATTTCTCTTCCCCTTCAACAATCTTCATCCCAGGTCTTTGGTCCTTTGTTCGTTCGCACGCTGCAATTCCTTCAAAAAAGGCAATGGCATCCGAAGAGTACTGAACTAAATAATTATGATCTACCCTTAGTTGAGTTAAGTCCATCATCGTTGCCAAACAGCTTATTCATCAGACGAGTTCACTCCTTTCAAGTGGCCTGTTGCATTACAATAATTGACAAACTATTTTTATAGTTAGTAAAGTACGATTACAACTGAAAACTTCCGTATGATTTTTCAATAACTATAAATATGAGCTCTATTTTGTAAATAGGGAAGTAATAGCCGTGAGCCGTAGCAGGAATCTGTTCAATCAGATAGAGATAAGCTGCGTTCTCCTGGGTCAACTTTGTAACGGTGACCGATTAGATTGGTCAGCAAAAAAGACACTGTTCTCTGCTGTAAAATCACTTCCCGGTGGTTCGGAACCCACCTAAAGCTGTAGGTCTAACTCATCAATCACCATCATCCAACTCATTGCCCACGCACAGGTCTCAGACCTATGTGGGCTTCATCCTAAAAAAAAATTGTTATTTATATTAATGCAACAGGCCCCTAGATTGAGAAACGTTGCTGATCTGTTCTCTCTTCTTTGATATCCTGGCACTTCCAGAATATTTGTTTTCAGTGATTAGGAATATGAAATAAGGTAAATCACTTGTCTTTAAAAGTAGAGATATCTTTATATCTAACGGTCACAACGCAATCGATAAATAACAAAGTTTATAAAGTGCAAAATAACTAAAGGCCCAAATCTTCTATTGGAAATAGATAGAATGAATGTATGATGGAAGGATGAATAATAATGTATTGCTAAAAAAATGGCTGTATGTTAATTCCAAGCTGGAACTCCAATTAATTTTTCTGATGATGATTATTTTCAATATTCTATTATTTTAAATGGAATTTATAATTTCGATGTTGATGCTCTGTTTATAGTGTAATTGAAGGGAAACATGAAACACTTCTCCTTGCCTGATGATAAGGAATAGCTTTCTCGAAGGGCATGATTTGATCAATGCTGCTATAAACTTAAAATATTCATTTTTTTTTCAATTTTTATTTTTTAACTAGTAATGGATTGTACATGTAGATCAGGTAGAATGCATGCTGATCTCATTTTTCAATGGCAATGTATAATATTCCTGTTTCCATAGATGAGACAATAAGAGAGATCGTTTTATCCATAAAACTGTATATAGTCGCATCTGTGAGAAGATTCACTCAATCGTATTAGTTGCATAAGAAGATTGCGGGGATGGAAACAGAAAGATAGCTAGGTAAGTTAAATAGAATTTGAATGAATAAGAAACAAGGAGTTGGCATTATCATCCTCCGACGAGCAAATACGGAAAGCTCGAGTAATCATCTCTCCTTTCATGCCCTGAATAAGTTATCAGAATGAGAGCTGAGCGGTACATGAAAGCATCAGGCTCGCAATATGGACTCCAAAGGATATGAGACAGTAGTGTGCTGGCAATGCGAAATGCAAATAGTCAGCAAAGCTTGATATTACTGAAATTGAAACAGCCACATCACCGCTACTCTGGAGATTTGCCATCTACCTGAATAAATTAACTTTTTGTAGGTTATTGGAAAAATTCAAATGTGATGAAGTTTCAAGAAAGATAATGATGACCAAGAACGTGACACGGGAGTGGAAATTTCTCATTCAGTCCCAACTTTCAAATATTCATACCGAGTCGCAGTCCTACTATAAATAATATTATTAACCTTCGTCCATATATATTTATTATTTGTATTTGGTCAAATTTAATAACTATCTGAATACTCATAATATTCGGCTGATGAGAATTGTGTACTGCTCATCTCAGATGCAAAAAAGGTCAATATTGCATTGTTTTTACATGATAATATGACAGTTTTTCAATCATTAATTTTTTCAATGTTTCTACTGTCATTTTCTTGCAAACCTTATTTTTTAAAAACTGTGTCCTCTTTTATTTATTTTTAAACTCATATTTTTCAAAAACGATTTTTTCCAAGTGTTTTCTTATTTTGTAGACATTTGAATCAGTAGAGTTTCACAGATCTGCGGCTAAAATTTGTCCAAAACAGTGTATTTGTTCAAAACTAATAGCATAGAAGCCTTTTCTGGGATATAGATATAGGCCTCTGCTTTTTGTTTCTTTGTAAGAGTTAGTGACAAAGTGATTTACTTCACCAACTTACTCTCATATTTTTTATAAATAGCTTCTTTACAATAATTCTTGGTCAAATCAAAATAAACCAAATTTCTTGGTCTATCTGGAATAGGCTCTTTAAAAACATATTTATATAGTCATATTTACTGTAATATATTTTACTGTATTATATTTTTATAATATACTTGTGTTCATAAAATTAGCGAACCAATTTACTCAACCAATGTGAATGCGTTGACTTTGAGAGATGGATATTTTCTTCATAGAGGTAGATGCACTTGAAGAAATCAAAAATTAAATAATTCTTGGTAATTCTGTATTAGAAATAGAATAATATGCTGGACTTGGCCGTTAGCAGAGTAATAAAAACAAAATTTATTAAAAAGCTATTCAATAAATAAGTTTCTTTCAATAATCTATGGATGCATCTGCAGAGCAGAAAGGAAGCAGAAAGGAAAGCATCTGCGGAGGAGGAAGGAAGGAGGAAGGATTCGTCAGATCCAAACTAATTCAACATTTCCTTCAATTACTTGTACAAACTCCTCCGATGCCTTGAGTCGAATATTGTGCATTTCTTTATGAAAATAGGAACAGAATAATGCAGTATCCAAAGAATGCATATTATGCATATCCTATAGAGCAGAGTCAGAGTATAGGCCTACATTCCGAATGTATCGAAAAATAATCTACAAGTGCAAGTTGGCAACTAGCCACTTACTCTGATGTGGAGGTTGAATCTGAAGTACTGTAGTTCTGTTCTCTTGAAGTTGTTTGGTCTCTGTCCTCGGTTGAGAAGCAGGTTGAGTCCGCTGTCCTCAGGTGGACAGGTGCTGCAGAGTGGCGCTATCTGGGTAAGCTAGGCCAACTATTATCTTGCTTTTGGTATCGTTAGATGGCGTTGCAATTCACTCTTCTAAGAAGATCTCTGACTTGGCAGATCCACAGGCTGTAAACTGTAGGAGTCTGTGCAATAAAAACAAGTCTGATGTTATCAAGGACTGCACAGACTACTTATATTTACAGTATTTATAGAATGTATTCTTCATTGCATGTGCAAATGCATACACCCTCTATTCCAAGGCAGAGCTGAACAAAAAGCTGAAGATGTCATTACAAAAGCTATTGTAAAGCGTGTGAAATGCAAGAATAGTAGGCACCAAAAAACCTGTGCAGTCTTCTTTGATCATTTCTTTATAAAAGATTTGATGATTTTTATGTATTATGCAACATTATGTTGTACAAATTTTATTTGCTTATGCATATAGAGCCAGAAGGCGAAGCATATAGGTTTTTTCCAATTTTGGTTTTCCTCGTAAGGAACTTCCGAAGACAAGGAAATTTCTGCTGATCGAAATAAGTCATAGTTAATTCTGTGGAAAAGAGTGGAAAGGTTTATTTATATCTTCATTTTTTTTTTAAATTTATGAGTAAGTCAGTGAGTAGAATAAGATGATGCAGATACATTGTACTCTACTATGTTGGTACTTTATTGTTCAAATTTCAATTGTTTGTTTTTCATCCATTATTTTTTATGCTAAGATTGAAAGGAATGCAGCATCTTTGAGCTATTTATTTCTTAGTTTAGTGTAGATTTCATAAATCTTGCCATCTGATTACTGTACTATTATTATTGTTTACAAAATTAATACACATGCATGTGTATCATCAAGTAAACTAGAATATAATTTACAAATTCTAATGGAAAAATTGGTAAATATCTATTTGGTAAAAAGTACAAAGAATTCTTGAAAAAAATTACAAAAAAGTTATTGTCAAATGCTGAATATTTACAAAATACAAAATCATTACATAATTGGAAAGGTTGTCTGCTAGAAGACAGTCTACCAATTAATTTATTGTAATGAAGAAATTTATTAGGAACTGATTTACAAAATTATTGAAGGGATATATCCTAATAAAAATAAAAAAACAATTTCCATAATTCTTAAAAAATAATAATGAACATTTCGGATCATTAGAAGTTACAATTCAATGATCCGCATTATCTGATAACTGAATTCTTTTATAAAATCAGTGTTATTTATATTCAGATTGTGAGCTCTTACCTTATTTTTCGTATTTAGGTCGTTTTCTCACTCACCTGAAAAATTTAGTTCATAGGAATATTCTAGAGAAAACATTTGATGTAAGTATTTGAGAAGAATCTTGATGTAATCTATTGCATGACAGAAGTTTAGCACCATTGTATCTGATATATGGTGCATGGTTATAGAACTTCTCCAATAGCTTCCAAGATTTTCCTTTGCAGCAGAAAGCGATTAAATGTTAGAGATAAATCTCATCCCAAGCAAGCTTCTAGATAAAATCAAATCTATGAGGAATGCTTAAAAGGAGAGTTGATGCATTCCCCATACTGTCTGTGGGAATTATAAATTCCTTGAGTGTAGTTAAAACCTATTTAAGACTTAACTTTCTCACAAATTGAATAACAACTTAACCATACTTGGTGTGCAGTGATACAATGCAGCTCGTGATAATGAATTATTGAAACAGAGAAACTTAGCTGTTTAGCTACTGCTGCTGGTACGTGTGATTCTGTAAACTGCGGTACAACTGTTTCAAGTCCTTCATAGAAGCTTCACTTTCTAGTATTTCGCAATATACTTTCATTAGAACAAGAAAAACGTTGAGATACAAATAGTGAATTTAAAGTCTTATCTTAAACGTATTCATATCCATTCAGGAGCTTAAAACCATTCGCTGGAAAAACTTCATTCTTCCATTTCATTTACCTGATTTATCTAACAACATAACAATGACAGAGCTGCTAACCCCACAGTATTCGCATCAGTGGCGGTCCCAGGGGGGGGGGGGGGGGGGTAGGAGGTATATATCCCCCCCCCCGAAATATCAAGATGGATCCCCCCTAAAAAAGAATTTATTCATAATTATGTATGTATAGTTTTTGCGAGAAATAAATTTAATCTGTGTCATTATTACTTGTTAGCTAGAAGAATAAACACCCAACCAATGTGTAAAATTCTTGTGCGAATTCTTGTTTTACTACAAGTTACAATAATTTGCTTACTTTTTTATTTGTGATATTCTTTCTTGTAAACTTTAAAAATGTACATTACATTGTTGTGTAACAATCTGAGTATTTTTTGGCTATTCCTCCGTAACTCACATGTTAAAAATAGGGCCTAACCATAAAGAAAAAATTCGCAGTGAACACTTTGTTTATTTTTGATTTCATTATACGTTTATTTAACTGAACTTTGTCATCATGCTCATTTGCTCATTAAATAATCACATTGACTTTTAATCAATTTTCTTTGTGTAGCTAAAGGAAATCAAAGGAAAAACACATACTATGGTTGGGTCCTATTTTACCTAGGTACAATAAAATTTTAAATGAAAAACTATTTTATTAGCTAACATAAATAATACTATTAGCTTGCGCATATTTAAGAGCTCAAATACGTATAAAAATACGTTTTTAGGCTTTAAATTCCACATTTTTTTCCGGGGGGGGGGGATTCCAGACCCCCCGCTGGTCATCCCCCCCCCCCCCCGAAATGAAATCCTGGGACCGCCACTGATTCGCATTGTCTACCATGTTATGTCTCTCATGCATTAAGTGTAGAAATATTTTTATTTACATTTTCCCATACGATTGGTTCATAAATTTATAATTGAATTGAAGCTATCCCGACAAAGTAAACTGATGTTAGTGATTGAATATAGTTATTTTGCTTTATGGACCATTACTTAACTGCCCAGCAGTAACTCAATGTTTTTCGGCTCATATAACAAAACTTTGCGCCAAAAATGGAAGTGTGCAAGTAGCAATCATCAAATTGAAGCTTTCCGCATTCGTAAAACAAAAATCTGTCAGTTTTTCAAGTATATATTGAAGCTTTCGGTGAATGAGTTTGAAAATGTCAATAGACCTTTAGCATGTCATACAGAATCAATAGCAGCATTTTCTATCAACCTACAATGCTCCATACTGTAGTTAGGAAGGATGCATTTTTAATGAATTAATTATTGATATTGAGAGTGATTACTTTTTTTAAACGATGCGATGAATACGTTTTCTTACTGAATCAGTTGTTCTTGTTCATTAATTAACTATTACATTAATATTGATTTGTAGTTTTTGTTCTACTGTATTGTAATTGGATAATATTGAAAGTTTCAATAGTGTTAAAAATTCATGTAATAATAATTATACTTTACTTTTCATCTAGTCTCAATAGTTCCAGTGATACCCGTAAGGGTCTCCCACCACGAAAAGCCATACGAATTTACTATTTTTTAGTTCCAGTGATTTCTATTTCTATTCAATTTCATATTTCTAGAGCTTTAGTTGGATAAATTATGGGACAATTGCTTTCATGGATTTAAATATCTTGGTTTTAGTATACAATTAACAAATTGATTGAATTCATAGTTATTTGTTATCAGACTTGCCTGTGTATGAAGGAATGGTAGATACCTGAGCTACTGATGAGACTGCATCTTGTTAGTGTTACTGTTTTGTTGGCTCTTTATTGTGCTCTGTGCTCCGTGAGTGCAATATAAAACATTTTTCTCAAATAATATACTGCACAATGAATGGTAGATGAAAACTATACTTTATTTTTCTATTCAAATCGATTAGCTTCATTTTATTTTGTCTTCAGTCCATCTATAGTATTAAATACTTATAAGCTCAGGAATTTCTATCTTTCAAAAACCCTTTTTTCCCCATTTTAATTTACAGTTTAAGCTAGATCCTTGATTGAATATGTCATGGCATTACTTCTCCGAATCACTATTTTTCACTTTAAATTGAATATGTCATGGCATAACTTCTCCAAAAAACTATTTTTTACTTTAAATGTTATGTACACTAAGACCTGCTTCTGAACGATACCAACAAAGCTCCAAGTAACCAGGATACCCCGCAAATAAATCCAGGTTTGGTGACGTAACGCTGTGTGAATTATAGTCAAATACATGGATGAATTATACCTCACCCCCAAATATATTTACGCAGTCTAATTCATTTCTGTGTTTCACAAAGTCATTTTGCGCCGTACAATTGGAACTTCGCTTTTGTCTTGAATATTCATCTCTTTATTAAACGCCATTAGCCCCAACTGTTCTCTTTCTTTACAACAATATTGAATGGAAATTCATTCAATGATACGAACCAAACTGCTAGCCCTATTTAGAATGGTCATCACGTTTATGATAATTCCCATTTTTAATATTAAGTGCGAATGTGGGAACAAGTACTTGAAATTTCAGGCACGCCTTAATTCTCCGGGCGTTTGTGCTGTAATAAATATGTCCGTTGCCCCAAGTCGAGTTGTGAATTCTCTCAGAATCCACGCCAATACAGAACAGAAGAGAACAGTTCGTTGCTGGGCGCGAGGCGCAGTCATGAATTTAAAGGCGCACTTTACGCCACTCCACCGGACACCAGCCGAAGAGAAGGAGAACAGATCTCTGAGAGAAAACTGAAATCAATTTGATTATTCGTTATGGAGTGGGACATTGAACGTTACTTGGCTGGATTATAACAACTTTATGCTCTTCTCAAATTGAAACAGCCATTGGATGGTTGATTCTCTCATTCCGCACCCAACAAAACAATCATCTCTGAGCATAATAATTCAGCACTCCAAAGTGCCATTATTAGTTTTCTTATAGCCTGCAAGCAATAACTCGTGGAATAGATGAATGCAAAATGAATATCAAGGAAGATATTTAATGAATTTATAAACCCTATTCATGCTCCTCTCCTGGAGGTGACTTTTGCATCTGTATCGAGTTCTCAATATTTACAGTCATTTTTTTTCTCTTATCCTCTATGGGACATCTCATCTCCTTCATTTTATTATAATCTTTTAGCAAAGCAATGGTAGACAATCCATCAAATATTTTATCGCTGTTAAAAAATTTAACATGCGCGTTCCGGTGCCATAGGTACAAATCTATAATATTATTCACTGAGGAAAACATTCATATTTTAGAGCCAACAGCTCTCCTGACACCTTACTTTGTTATACGATGAATAAATAAAGTCAAGAAATCGATGAAACACATTGTTGTTTATGACTTCTGATCGCCCATGTAGTCCGAGCCTATACACTATACAGGAATGATCCTGACATCAAGACGTGAAATACTCAGTATGTTCCTCAAAAATCATTATTTGATAGAACCAAAACTTCACACTTCACATCATAAAGTAAACTTGGACAACTTTTGATAGAAAAATCTATATAAAACCCATTCGAGAATTCAGTTTGAAGTACTTTCAAGCTGAAGGTGATCATAATCATTGTATTTGATCCAATTTTTTGTTGATACTTTTGTACCAAATTTGAGTAACCAATTTGGTATTTTACTGAAAGAATTTGATTGATTTTCAAATATTCTTAATCATTCTAGAAACAAGCTGGAGTAGTTGAAATATGATACAATTTACTAAATTGCTAAATGTTCAGTTACAACATAATAGAATTTTTAATTCGAAATCAATACTCATCATCATAAAATGAGAATAATTCTTCAGTAAATAGTTCATATCAGAATGATTCAAACTTGACAAGTATCTAACTGAATCGTGGGTTATTTTTGGCTAATTATTTTTTAGCAAGATTTGAGTGAGAAATTTTCGAATATTATTGCAGTAAATCGTGGACAAAGCACAAGAGAACAATGATTTAGTCTCAAAAAATGTTCTAAATTCTAAATTAAAGCGAGTCAACCTACAGTAATTGAAAAGCAATACCAATAAACAAAAGCCACGTAAGCATTTTTTTAGAAGTCACCTAGCCTTTCACTTAACATTCATCTCCAGTAGTTGTTCCTCCCACTGGTCCTCTAGAATATCCTCAGAAAATATTATATTTAAGCACGTGGAGATAGATAAGACGCAAAATGTAACTCACGGGCAATGAATAATTCAGAAGGGTAAGATTTTTAGAAAAGCCTGTATATTTTTCGCAAATATCTCACGTCTATCTAGTTGGTTTGTGATGCATCTCTATTGTGTTGTTGGTGGAGGCGACTAACCCAATTGACCCGTCATCACTCTTGATAGTTGAGAGTCGCGTTTGCCCGCTTTGATGCTTTGACCCACACCAGCCACCACAAGGGAGGCAGCTGGCAGGGCAGGGCATGTAGCACAAAGGACGTGAGAAGGAGATCAGACGTGTGTGAACGTGAGCTTGATGTTTCCCGTGTATGACAATCGCTTCTCCGGCTGTATTTGTCTTTGTGCTGTGGTCGCATTTGTGTATCTATAGATTGTAGATAATATGCATGCTTAGAAGATGAACTATTTTGCGGTAGACTGCATCAGGTTGACACTGCGCGTTTGTGAATTTGGATGTTTACTTGGTCTTGGTCTTCTTAGCGACTGTTGTGATGGCTAAGCAAACATTGTCCAAATACAGTTTGGATTCTACAATGCATATTGATCTTACTGAAGCTGTACAAAGATATTTTCTCAAACAATGATCAATTTTTTGTACAAGGGTTATGAGGTTATGACAAAAATGTCATATCTAGATTGAAATCGAACCCGAGACAGTCATTTTGTATAAAATCAATTAATTCATTCAAACATATAACTGAAGTGACATAAATATAGTCTATAAGTAACATATTTTATGAAGTGATATAAGTTATACCATAGCATAGACGAACCATCAAGTACTTACTCCCTCATCTATGATTATACCTACATAGAAGTATTAGGAATTTGAGAATTAATATGAATTATGCAATAAATATGAAATCAGACTACCTGTGTGAAAATTACGTGAATTTAAAATGTGTGGAATGATATGAATTCAAAAAGTAATGTGTATAAAGTTGGTAAAAATATTCCAAACGCCATTAAAAATCTATTAAAATTTAATTAATCTATTAATTGTAATATACTAAAATAGGACTAATGAAGAAAGATGTAGAAAGATGCAAACACCTAATGTTTTTGTCTGCGGGGATTTTCAGTGCAATATTAAGAGAGACAAAGATTATTCAAATTGCAATTTATGCAACAACTTTTCAATCGGTGGTTCGGAACCCACCTAAAACTGTAGGTCCAACTCATAAACCACCATCATCCAACTATTAATTGGGTATCAGACCTATGTGGGCTTAATCCACAAAAATAAAATTACAGTTATGTATTAATAAAGTTCAATTTATCTATTTTACTTGGGCTATATCTATTTTAATGTATTATCTTGTTCTTAATAAATACATAATCTATTCTTTTGTAAGTTACTATATCTCCAATCAATTTCATGGAGTAATCTATGTAGCTTTGTAGAACTCTATTTTTTATGTAAATTTTACTTACTTTCAAGGGATGGATTGGCCATAATGTACTCAGAATGAGTGAGTTTTCGGAATAGTGGGTCTCTCTTGTTTATACTTCATACTGATTCAAGAAATAGCAAGCTTTTAAAATTATGACAGTCAAATTAAATCTTTTATCAAATCCAACACATCAATAAAAACGATTCTCAGAACATATTTGCAGAATTCAATTCTCTATATCAAATACAACAAACCCCACCTGTAAAATACATTTCTTGCAATGTACAGAATAGACCTGTAAACCTATTTATATGTCAAATACTTGAAGGTTACACCAATGTACCCTCCTTTGAATATGTAGCTGCCGTTAAATTTGATCTATCTATAATCCTATCCCAGAGAAGAATTTATCTGTGATAATAGTATAATAAATAATGCTTTTGTAAAACATCTAATAAATATTTATGAGGAATCGCTTTGTATAGGTTATGAAAATAATTTTGTGTGAATAAATTCAAAACACAGACATTAGGTGCGATGTATGTTGGAATGGAATTTCTGATTTGTGATAATCCTGAATGTTTGCAGGTGGAGTGAGGCACTCAATTATTATTATTGACAAGCGTGTGGGAGTGCAACTTGTTTTCTACTATCGTGAAAGATTGAGAGAAAATCCTCACTAATTGGTATAAACATGATTGAGCATTTTGTAGTCGTCTGGAAACAAGAAATTATGGAAGATTAAACTTCGGTATAACCGAAAAGTCTGATGCTTCTAAATAATAAAAGTTAAGATGATAATTTTGACAATCTTCAACTTATCGACAAGATTTTCTTATCAAAAATATCAAAAATCAAACCTACGATTAGTCTAGAAAAAAGGAATCGAAAAATAATCTGATTTCTGAATAAATCATGAAGGACTAAGCTCCAAATATTCCCTATGAATGTCTGATGGGCTTAGGCCCACTCGTGACACGGGCGATCACCGACATCGAGTTTAGTCGAGGTTGAATCATTCACCAAAACACTGAAAGCATGACAGTGATTGGTAAGTTCTACACTACATACATTTAGTTTTTATTTCATTCTTTCATTCATAAAACTTCCAATTTTTTGGAATCGAATTGCTTAAGAGTTAGCTTATGAAATCTTTTATTATAAATTTAATGATCTAAACCCAAATAAAAGTGAAATTAGACTAAGAAGACTGAAGAGCCGTACTTCTCTTTAATTCCATCAATTTCTATTATAATTCACTCTTTAATTAAAATCATCTATTCTAGTGCAACAAACCAAATTCCAGTGGTTTTCAATCAGTTGCTTAATCTAATGGGCTTCAGGTAATGTTCAGTTTGAGAAATGAGCAATATAGCCTATTGACTATGAATAGCAATATAATAATTTATCTGCACAATTCATTGAATTTTAAATGATCAATAGTTTTTTTTACTTTCGCCAAGGTTACCTTTTGCTTTGCGAAGTGAAATAATGTTTGCAATTATAAAATTACAGTTTAGATTCACTCATTCCAGTTTGATTACACATTATTATCATTATGCTTATTTCAACCAGGTTACTTTTTAATGTCAAAAAAGGGGGAACTGTTTTTACTTTCGTGAGAATTACTTATGAAATATTAATATCCTCAAAAATGTAAGAATAAGTGAGAGATTTTATTAAATACAATATTATAAATAGAAATCGAATAGATGTTTAATTAATAGCGCAAGGTGAGATAATCGCAGGAACAGAACTTTGGTTGTGTTCGCACTTTCAATGGATGGTATAAAATGGCTGGTAATAAATGAACTACTGTACTGTAAGTTACAATTACAAAATGTAAACTAATTCTTTCGTTTTGAATTCATTCATTAAAAAAAAGAAGATAAAATCATGAACTCTGAACTGTATTCGGAAAGTTGCTTTTAGAAACAATAAACTTCGGCTTAATAATTTTATGAGAATGATTTTTCCCATTTATTATTATTTTCACAATAGGTCTACAGTACATCATCTAGTCTCTAATGATGATCCATGAATACTGTATTGGAGTTTGTAGTTCAAGCATAATTCATGTTTTGGAAACTCTACGATAAAATGTTATTACTCGGTTTTAATGAGATGAAATTCGAACATTATTATTATTATTATTATTATTATTATTATTATTATTGGCAAATTCTCCCAAGACGGAAGACGATAAGACTCGGTTTTAATGAGATGAAATTCGAACATTATTATTATTATTATTATTGGCAAATTCTCCCAAGATGGAAGACGATAAGCAAAAGACTAAGGCATGTAATCCTTTAGTTTTTCTTATTACCCCAATAGGCTTTCATCGTTTCTGAAAAGGCTATTTCGCGTTCTTCCGACCACTTAGGTCTGAATTGCTTTTCTTTCGGCTGTTTTGTAATTATTATTATTATTTGAATGTGAAGTGTAGTATAATAATTATCAGCTTGTATGTTTTTTGTGGAAACTGCAAATATCTTTACAGGTAGTTCCACCTCGTTAATGTTGTATTGAACAAATATTAACCTAACGGGCTTTATTAAATATGGAAACTGCAAGTCATTGAAAAACATTATAACAGAGTTTATTATCAAATATGTATTTAGTGATCAACCTCCAAAGCTAGGTCAGTAAAGGGTTCGATAAATTATTAAGAACTCGGCATTTGGTACTCAGATAAACACAATGCTGTGCGCTTCATAGATGGATGGGAGCTTTTCAGTTGATTCACATCTACACAACCAGAGCTGTCCAGTACCTGCAGAGGGTCATCCTTTTTTCAAAAACTGACCTTTTTCCTATTGGTTGGGATGGAGTAGCATTGGCAATGTGCATTAAGGTAATTGATGGATCAAAAGTCAGGTTCACATCTCATCAATTTAATGTAACCCACTTACGTAATTATATCTTCCACCTCTCGTTACGGGAACGAAGCTATGTATCCGAAAAATAGCTTTGGGTGTGGCAGAATAAAGATTATGGTGATTTTTAAGGCCTGATTTAGGTAAGCTTTAATATTTTTACGATCGGAGTCAGCAAATTATCGGTAATACTAATACCGATAAAAATTATCCGGTAAAAATTGTATTGCCTAATACCGGTAAAAATTGTATTGCATCAAAGTGAAATTCGAAATCCAAAATGCAGCAATAATGTAAGTGGAGCACCTTTATTAATAATATTGGTTTTCCGTATTTATAACCAGCTTCCACTTTGAACGACCATGGTAATAGAAAAGAAAGGAGATTAGCAGTGTTGAAATTGGTACAGGAGTCTTGTTACTGATAAGACTCAATTATAATAAATAAATTATTAATATTATTAAGTTAAATAAGAAGAAGAAATACTTATTTCAATCTTTTTAAGCAAATGCAAACGGAATTAAAACGATTTATACATGTACTCATTCCGAAAATGAGTTGAGAACCAAATAAAAAACCTAAAGCACTTCACAGTACGGTACTATATATTTGGCAGTTTCACATTGATTGAATAGTGAATGCACTGAAGAAAAAGCAATTGGGAAACTGTTTTACAAAGTACTATAAAGCAGCATTTTCAAGGAATTTGAACATTCGAGAGTTTAAGCATTATAAAAAGCCTTTTAAGAGCCTGCAGCAGTCAAACCTACCAGCCGTATTTAACATGTTAGAAAAACTTCGTTAGCCTTGGTTTCTTAGAACGCGGATTTGGACGAAATGAACAGCGGACAGGGCTGCATACACTACAATGTATAACTCGATTTGCTTTCGAAATATAATGTATAATAATATAATTGGATAATATATTCGATCACATATATTCTGCTAGTATATTCACATTATCTTCTATTGTCCAATCTAACCTATAATTTCCAACAACACGCCATATATCTTGATCTGTCAGGATGATAACCTGATAACACTAAGAAAGTGGAAACACGTTGGAGATGAAGCTTTTCATCTTATGCGTGTGTCCACTGTTGTAATGTTGTAGAGTACTCGCTAGACAGATAATCGTCAGATTAGTTGTTATTGGAAGCAAATAGTTTATAATTGAAGAATAATATTTCAAAAGCTAATCGAGCTATCGAATCGTTGAATTCCCTTAAGAAATCAACGATTGTTTAAAACAAATTGATAAAGAACCGTTAATTGTATTGAAATTTTTCTTACATCAAATAAAGGTTGTAGAAAACTTCTCGCTTCAACTGAGATTTTTAAAGTTATTTCTATTAAACCTGTAATGAAGAAGATTGTTTGTAATGAAGAGTTGTAAAGTTGAGAAGTTTTTCCTCCCATCTTAGATTCGGCAATCGGCGGTCGGCTGGCAGCTTGATTCTTACCTGCTTTTTTAAGTTCCAAACTGAGTGGCATTTTTTTTTTTTAATTCTCCTAGAACCATGAGTTTTGGTGATAGAAATATTGCTGTAATAACTCTAAAATATTTTTCTGAGCTAATTGTGTTTTTCCTTCAACAAATTCAATATTCAAACTTATTTTCTCATTTCTCTTTTCCTCTTTCATTATATTAGCTAGCAACAAAGTTAATTACTTTTTTGGATGGACTTCTATTTCTGGTTTCTAAATAATATCTACAAAATTACTGAAACTCCCCACAAAATTATAGCATTTTCCATGCATATGGAAATATGATATGAGATGGTAATTATTACTGGACGCAAATAGCAAAAATACCACTGGTGCCATTAGTGAGAGGCGGAAATGTTCAGACCATGAAAATTATTTTTTGTGGTCTTTCCGTGTTTTTTCTACAACTCGATTCTTTAGTGCTCAGTGATAATTACAGTAATAATTAAAGGGCTGCTATACGCACAGAGCTGCTCAATATCAACAAAAAACCAGCAAAATGCGAGAAATATATAATTACCACCCCATGCCAGATAAATACGCTCGTGATAGGTATGTGTGTTGCAACCTCAAATACCCTGAATAACGTGAGGATTCCGTGCTCGAAAATTGCACTGCTCTGAAGGAAATCAGTATATGAAACCTTATATGAGCTATTAGTAGGCTCTAATATACATGAGGTCTATATGATTTTTAAATTTCAGATTTATTCAAAACGGTATGTTGAATATTGAGGTTATTTTTGTTGTCATCAGTCATTATCATAGACGAACCATCAAGACTTACTGCCTAATTTATGTCATTACTTCAAAGTCTCATACAACATTCAAAATTTTATCTACTTCTTGTGGACTGTTTTCGTGCTTTGTTTAAAGTGAACTTTTGATAATAATCTACAACATATTCATGATTCAAGGTAATTGGAGAACAATGTTAGAAAATTATTATCTATAATTAATTTTCAGTGAATAATGACAGACGTTTTAGGTCTATTTAACATTTAGCATTAAGAAAATAATTTTCGTTACAGTTCATTGAATTCACCGAACAAACAAGTGAGAATCCTGCAATTTTCATACCTTTCTTAATTAAATCAAGAGTTTAATTTTTTAATTTATTATTCTTCATCTCCTTGGGAAATCTTCATTTTCAATTGTTACACTGGCTCTTGGTTTTTATTTTAATAAGTGTAAAGTGGTTCATTCTAATAAAATATAGCTGCAATAATAGCTGATTATGCTAGATTCCTGTGATATACGCATGTATTTGTTCAGCTTCAAATATTCAGCTGATATCTATCTATTCCAAAATATTATTCAAATATAAATGTCATAAGCATTCTATTCTTTCATTGATTTCATTCACCTGAGCTTGCGCGAGTCGATTTTGGAAAAAATTTGACATTGATTAGCTTCTTCTCATCTTATCCTGGATTTCTGGAATGCAATTAGGCATGACATTACGCTCATAGGCGTGTGCAGGCGCTCCACTCCTGTGGGTGCCGGCGACGAAAATCCCCCCCCCCCCCCTCTATTTAAAATATTAATACTTAATTACTTATACATATCCCCAGATCCCCACCCTTGTACCGTTAAATCACGTTGAACTATTTAGTGAAAACACTCCATAGAGGGAAAAAATGACTCTGTTCTTCTCTACCCGTTTTCCAGAAATAGATTCTCCAATTTTCAAAATGAATATTCTTATTTTATCACATTAACATATTGTATCACATTCAGAATTCAGAAAATTGTACTAATTGACAAAAATCTACAGTGCCATCCTCCTTTCGAAGGGTACCATGCTTTGGAATTCCTCAATTATTTCATGGAAATCCACATTCTTGGCGAGCGTTTGTTCTACAAAAGGAATCATGTCCTCTTAACGACCTTAAAGCATTGTTGACCGAAGTTGATAATTATAGACGATGAATTCGTAAAGTCTAGAGATTTTTTTTAGAGGATACAGTAATATTCCAACCCCCAAATTGGGGCCCTCTTGAAACGTCCATGGGTGCCGTCCCATGTGCGCACGCCAATGATTAAGCTCTGTACTCGTTTTACGTTGTCATTCCCAATTAAATAGCCTGTAGCCTAAATATTTAAAACTGGGAGCACATTCCTGACAATAAATCAAGGTTCACAATGCACGTATATAAATTTACTTCACGCAGTCTACAAACTTAAGCAAGGTAGATACAGTGGCTGATTACCTGTTGGAAAACTAGGCACGACTCTCTTAAAAAAACCACTCTCAGCTGGTAAATATTTATTATTTTCTAGATAAGATACATCGGTTGAAACATGTGCTTCCACTAATGCAAAGGGTAGCCTCCTCTATTTTAGACTCAAAACTACATAAATTTGTTGCATTCTGAGGCAAGCTTACATACGGTACTATATAACAGTGATTGTATCAGAAAAGCACATACTAGTAATTATTATCATGAATGAATGACTATGTAGTGATAGTTAGCTCAGTGTGATAGCATACTTTAGATAGTGAACCTTTCACAGAAGCTACAGGTGGAAATGGTTATCCAAAGCAGCTACTGTATTTGAATGGCTTACTCAGGCAAAAACATTCTATCAAAGTAGCAGACAATCGTGAGTTAGGAGGACGAAACTAAACAAAGATTGAAGATTTAAATAATATTCTATCTTGATATTGTTTGTACTAAACCAAATAGATTTTGTTTACCTCTGTGGATAATTAATAACAGAAAGATTGCATTTTAATGCAAATTTAATTGCATATATAATTGCACTTGAGTGACTCTATTTTTTGACCATAAAGGATTAATATATAATATTCTTTTTCCCACAAAGTACGGCGACCAGTATTTTAAATTTTCCTTGCTCACGTGCATAACACAAATGCAACATACTTTCTGTTTCACTGCAAAAATTACAGTGTTTGATCATTTATTTTCAATTTTACAATTACTACTGATAAGGTTGGGGTACTAAGGTTGTGGTAGCACAGAAACAATGAAAGTAGTCTACAGTTATTAATGAAAAATGCAATTGATACATTCTCAGTTAATATTATAATAGGTTTGGAGGAAAATTAAAAAAAAACATACAGTAGAATATGAATCTGCCTACAAATGTATTGAAAGAAAAGAAAACAATTACTCTTTATTCTCCTATCCTCTAATTTCATATTTCAAGGGATGAGATGATTTATAGTCCTAGACGATAAATCGTCTAGTCCAAGCGTCTCTTGAAATTGAATTATTATTTCAGTTTCTGTAGGTTGAATTTCATTTCATTCCAACAATGATTCTGTTCTGTCTATTTTAATTAATTAAGCATAATAATATCTAGAAAATCAGCTTATATTTTACAAAACAGTAGAGTACACCGCACTGTTTTCCGAAATTAGTCAGAAAATACTGTCATATTTTTCTCATAAGCCTACTCAAGCGCATTGGATTATTCCCTAACTATACACTAACCCCAGTAAATGATAAATTCATCCCAAAATATTCACATTACAAAGAATTTCCTTATAAAACAACAAAACTCGATTCTAGAATTTAATTTCGCCAAGAAGCTGCTAATTCCATTCCATTAGAACGATATTGCCACCAAATGCGCCCAAATTTTCCAGATTAATTTCTCTGTTCAAGCATCTAAGGTTTGGTTGTAGTAGCTGCACCTGCTTCTAATCTCGAAATTTGGGCTCCGAGTCAGGTCTCAGGTGCGTCAGCTTATCGCTGCACTTTTCAATTCATTTAAAACACTGAAGGCAGCCATTACTGAAATAATTCGCCTGTGATAGAATGCTTGACTTCATCTCCATTAATTTAATCGTTCAGTTGGGTACTGAGATCTGTTGTATTCAACAAAGTTGTTAAGAGGATTCAGTTGGAATTCAGTAACATAATTTAGATTGGAATGATACCTATCAATTTTAACTGGCATTTAGTTGGAAAAATATTGACTTTAACTAAAGCTCAGTTCAAAGATTTATTGATCTGCACTTTTTGAAGAAACCGAGTGACTCAAACTCTATATCAAAGTTTAAATGCTTTTAAAATTTCCTATCCAAAATATGATACTCTTAGCATATTTCTAGTAAAATCTATTATTGGTTTTTCTTTTTTGCTCCTTATTCACCTTTTATGTAGTGTGTAAACTGTAAAGTAGTATACAACACTGTAACAGATATAATATATATTATTACTTTATTATAGTCATTAGGATCAGAATCAGGAAATCGTTTTTGTCAAACAAGTGCATTTGATTGATGAAGCATAATATCTAGATACGAATTCCTCAATTTTGAAGCTAGCATGAAGCTCTGTTGAAAATCAATAAATTATACATGTAAAAAAATATTTCCTATTAAGAAATCTGCTTAACTAATTAACCGAACGCACGTCATTTCGCCTGTCCGTCAGTCGGTCTGTCTGTATGTATTGTTACGGGTTCTATGTCTAAAATAACACTGGCAATTTATCACTCGCACTTTATTTACACAAATAATCACAACGCACTCACTGTTCAGTAATGTCTTACAGAAAAATAAGCAATTAAAAACAGATAACACGATATTGTTCAACTGATAATGAGTTTTCAATAAACTGTACAAAAATCAATCACTAAATGTCAAAAGGCCGATCTAATATTAAATAATAACTGTACAAGAAACTGTCCAATAATATTCAAAAAGAAACGTCGAAAAAGAACACTTAACTTACGTAGCACTAGTCCGTAATACAATAAAAACTATTTAGTAGCTCACTGGTATGAATTAAACAGGAAAAAGAATTATCACAGAGAAAGAATTATCGCTATATATAGACACAATATAGAACTGACACAACTTGTTTATCACGACGATTTCGAACAAGACTGAACTAATTTACAAGAGTCCACCTCTATTTATATAAAATTTCATAATTGAGATATCTCTCGAATTTTCTGTCAACTTCTAAATAAATAAATAAAGAAACTAGCACTTTCTACAATATTCGAAAAGATTCCATTAATGTCTACTCAAACAACTAGAACATTCTACAAATTACCAAGTAAACACTATAAAAGTGTCAAAAGCAGTGTAATTAATTGCTTAAAAGTAAATATTTACATAGCAGATAACACCGAGAACCACTGTTTCCTCTTTCTTTCTATTCTCTCCAATTTCATATTCGCTACAGTATGTATGTTACACGATTACAGTCAAACGCCTTGACCGACTTCCATGTAATATTGCATAAATGTTCCTACCCCAAGCGTTGTATGTACAATGTTTTTTTTTTTCAAAATTAAATCGATATAAGAGGAGGTTTAATCCGTGACGAAAGTTCGATGAACACAACGGGGCTATAGAGAGGGTTCAAAATCTTCAATATTGAGATTCTTTCAAATTTTTGTATTTGTTTTGGTAGTCTTTTGAGGTAATTGGATTGGATTGAATTGGAAAATGAAACTGAATTTTTGATAAATTGACCATTTGTGGTTGGAGGTGGTGGAAATTACATTTTCAAAAAACGCTTTTTGTGGATAATTTTTTTGTTTTCGATTGGAAGTGGAAGATAAGAAGTATAAGTATAAGAAGAGGTTTGACACTAAAGTACTGAACTTTTGTTTTAATATTAGAAGGGTAGGGGTGAAAAAATTAAAAAATACTCAAATATTGAGATAATTGAGGAATTTTCCTTCTCATCAATCAGTTAGAGATAGATATAGATTTGCCCAATATGATTTGCTTATTTCTTATAATTTGCTCACTGCTTGAAACCTAAAATAGATAGGTTTGATTCAAGGTTAGTAGATAGAGTAGATTTAGTTCTACTAACCTTGGGTTTGATTAGTTTCAATTTGAAGATTGGGATTGGGATTTGGAATGTGAATTAACAAGTACTAGATTCTTACATGTTTATGTTGAGTAGCATGGCTACTTTTGTATTTCCATGATGTGGTTCAATGCAAGCAAGTATTCCCCGCAAATATCACTTTGGAGATTTCCAATTTTTGTGGTCGTACATGTAAGTGGGTGTGCATAGCGCACAAACAACAGGCCGGCATGAATAAATTATTGTCAGGAATTATTTGTACCGGTACCCGGTACCGATTATTAATCAAAGTTCTTCACAACAGCCGACTGCTCATTCATTTTTCTTTGTATATTTTGTTGCGTAACGGTTGAAAGTCGGACTTCTTTGCTTCTAGGCATGGAAGTGGTCATACCTATTACTTGTAACGAATTTTTCAAATGTGTTTAGTTTGCCCAACGGCCACAGTACACTGGAAAACTATGAATACTCTCATTAGTGACTGACGTTATGCACCTACAGTCCGGTAACCGAAACTGATATACGCCTTCTATTTCTCTTCAACCATCATAAATATTTCCCCTTCAAATCTATATATATTTTTCCAACCAACCTATAGATATTTCCCGAGCAATGTATTTGTAATAGCCAGGAATCTGGGCTGGGCTATCGCTCTCAGGTAACTGATATCAAACAAGTCGGCATTTGCGCTCGGAGGCTGAAACAGAAAGAAATGAAGGCGTCGTTCTCGGTTCTGCCATGAGCTTTCCTCAGGAAACAAGCTTCCTCTTGTACCCAATTATAACTTAGCAATAACAACTGCTCTTCGAGAAGGATCTGAAAGCTTCCTATAATCAGGGCTTGTTTGTTTTTCAGCGTTGTTAAATGACATAGATTGTCAAGATATTAAGGTAGCATGCAAATTCCAGTTGTTGCTTTGATTATTTGTGCATTTTTGAGACTGTTCCTCCTAATTGCTGATGGATTGATTTTTTCACCATCAATATACATTTATATGCCTTGCACATCTCTTTTTCATCATCTCAGTTTGAAGATTGAGCAATGAGCATGAGGAAATTGAATTCAGGTAAATTAAGCCAGATGAATGAGCTTTTACCTTGAAAATGCACTTTTTCTTAGTTTGCTGAAATAAGATACTATTTTAATGTATATATACTGCTTACTACTTAAATATTTGGTACTTCAGTTAAATAAACTATACTGATGATGAATTAATGTTGTTTATAATAGTAAAAAATGTACTATTTTTTCGGAAATGAAACCTGCAGAGTCGCGTATAGGCAGTAACGTTGTCTTATAAACTTTTGATACTAACAAATTCACTGGAAATTTAAGTAATTGGAATAATCAATAATAATCAAATTAGATATTTTTATAGCTGGCTTATAGTAACGCCTGAATTTTGTTTTCATTATTGTATCAAATTTTAAATTTTCTAGAATTTTCAAAAAGAAATTGGGGAATGTCTTATCTTTATCGTTAAATTTTTCCAAACTTTAGAGAATCATCAGTTCTCGGAAATGACATGATATGAAATAAGAATTCGTTAAATAATTGGTTTTGAATTCGCCAGAAATTATTGTAGAACATTTTTAGAAATGTTGAACATTTTGTCGGCTTTTGGAGAAGCTTTTAAAAGAAGAATTTTGAAAGAAATAAATTTAGGTTGCGATAAGATGAAGAGGCTTAGTTTTTATGGCGAACTAAACTCTCCATTTTCCTATCTCAATTGGAATAGAAGTGATGAATAAGTCAAGTCTGGATAGATAAAGTCGATTTGTTAATTTGTGGTACTGCTCACAATCTTTCGAACTCCCCTTCTATCTTATCTCCAGTAATTTACATTTATCTCAGCTAGTTCAAGCCTCTTAATAGTTTCTTTTTTGATTTCCAAACTTAAGACTTTCCTCAAAGTAAATGTTGAGTCCTTGTCCATGAAGATAAGGATGAGAAGACATTATTTAAATAAGCAGATACCTTCGAATCTAATCTTAGTTCATAATTTAAATTTATTGACAAACCCTAATTTTAATAATAATTTCCCAATATAAAACCTCATATTGATGTAATAAGGTACTTGAAACTCACCTAATTATAAAATAGAAGCATAATATTATGTAATTGATTGACTTTCGAAATTGAGCAGGGGAAAATGAGAATCTTCAATAAAAAATGTAGCCTACTATATATCAATTTTGGAAGATTCTTTACAACTTACGAATGACTTTTCAGCTCTTATACTTTATACTTACATTCTTTACATTTCATTGCAAACAATATTGTTTTATTTAAAATTTTTACACTTTCAGAAATGATGTTAAACATATAGTAGTCCACATTGTACGTCTCATTTTTTGGATTTTTTTTGGAACACTCTGTAGAACACTTCGGAATTGCTGAACACATTCAGAAAATATATATAATGGATTTTTGTAGGATGGTGTTATGAGTAAAAGGAGTGATATTATCCATGCATATGAATTTTAATGTATTAGATTATGTTTTGACAAGGAACAAATTGCACAAATCAACGGAACCGGTAACAAAATATTATTTATGTATTTTGAAAGGTGTATTGTGACAGAAAAATGAATTTATCATCTTTTAGAAACAGGCTTTCTATACTCTACAAATTTGCTTGTTTGGGAGCGTGGTTTTGAAGGGAGTTTGAGTAGAAAAGGGGTCTAAAAATGAATTAAGTCTTGTTCACGTTAGCTTGCAAGAAACAAGTGTTGAATTATGGGAGTGAAGGTTATCAGGGTTGTTCGGTGCAAAAAATTAGGGACTCAAGGAGGGTTAAAAGAGCGCAGTATGTAAGATGAGGAGAAGACGTGGAGGGTGAATTTTGACAAGAGCTCTTGAAGAGGAAAAGGGAGAGCTTTGAAATAACAGACATGTCTTGTGTGCAGATAGAATGAAAACATCGGTGGTCATTTGTCATGGGTTGCATGTCAAATACTTTAGAAGTGAATGTGGGTTATATGAGCAAACTGAGCCAACCAAACTGCAATTGAATGACTGGCATCATAACTAATGAAATGTATTTTGTAATATCAAACATGACACTGTATTTCTATTATTTCATATATGATTTTAACTCACTTATACTGGAGATACTGGAGGGATCCATTTCACTTCTAAAGAGAAGCTTCATCAGCCTGCCGCCAGGGGTCATGTTTTGTTGAGGTTAGGACGAGAGGCTATTATATAATTGAAAATAGCGTTGGATTGAAAATAGGATTGTGTTCTGTCATTGAGTAAGTTGGTTCTGCCTTGTTTATGGTGTTTGAATATTTCGTATTGCTCCAGTGTATTTAGTTTGTGGCTTTTTTGAAATGTGTGTAGTATTACGTCATGGAAAACATCACAGATGTATTTTGTATTAAACATCAAACTACTATAACATTTAGTGATTTGAATTTTATCTAAAAACAAAACAAAAATGTTATCTAGAAATTTTTTTAAACTATCTAGGCATTATAGAAATGTTTCTAATTGAACTGATTATAGTTAAATAGCAATTTATGCTTTCTCTTTTCATTCTTCATTACTCCTTATTCTTTTCTTTTTTACTTTCTTCCTTATCACTTTCTTATTTTTCTTCTAACCTCAATCTTTCTACTAACTTTTCATTATTATGATATTTTCTATCATGCTCGTATTACCATAATACAATTTGTCTTTTCTGACTGTTTTGTAGAGTAGAAAATGTTTCATTTCATTAAGTCATTCCCCTACTTCACGAACACACTCACACTCATTCTGCTCATTCATAATATTACTTTACTTTGTTAAATCAACCTATGTTGGCCTCTTGTCAATATTATTTTCATTAATTATTTTTTCGTATATAAGCTAATTTAAATTGCGATTTTTCGAATTCCTCATTGCAATGTTATTCAAAATGAGAATACTGTATGAGTACCCACCTTAAGGACTTGAGGAATTGAATAAATTAATTGTTTTGGTTTTAGAATATCTTGGAACACCCTAATCTATAAGTATAAGGTGATATACAGGGTACAGAATATTGAATAAGGGATAAGATAGAATGCTTATCTATGTATGTTAGATCGAATCTATCTAAAATTGGATCATCACACTTTACAATTTTCAAAAGGACTCTGCTACTCACTCCCTAATGACGAATGTTGAATTGAGTCTTTCCATCATATTACATCAGCAACAACATCAATCATTCTAGTGAGAACACTTTACACTGAGATTGCTCTCTATTAAGAGAGCCGAGCCTGATTCCTACGTTTCAATTGTGAAAAAGAACAGAAAAGATTGGAAAGAAATATGTGAGGTCGATTTATAAACCGAAGATGGGCTGCGGAGTGTGCAGAGACTCCACTGCAGTATTTCCAGCATCGAGCAGCATCATTCGACTGCATGGCCTGTTACAAAAGGAATTCCCTTTTCCGGCTAATAAGACCCTTTCAAACTGGAAATCGTTAATCCGCATCGCCTCACCGCGCCTCGTTTGCTACGTGACAGTCGAAAGATGTTCCAAAGATTCTACTGCACTTATCAATAGCATCAGCAGCAGCTCCCATTTCTGTTCTAGGAGCAGGTTACCTGCTCTGGACAATTGGAGATGCAATTTTGTTATCGATTTTACACTTCGGCTGTGTCATGCATGAAATTGCCCAGAACTGTGATAGAAGCCGGTTATAAAATGGAGTCAAGATTTCATCATTCTTTCCAGTAGGTAGGTATGTCGTGTTATCCGATTGCTGTTGATACAGAATAGTTTTAGATTAAAGCATGCTATGTTATTTTCAACTAAGTTTCTAAGGATGGAGAATTTTTTGGTCAATTTTATTCAAAGCCTCGGTTTCCAACTACGCGGATTTGCACAAACGGACAGCGGACAGGACAGGAATACAACACAATTGATGTTTTCGATTTACCAAAGGTGTAAAGGTGAAGTATACCTACACCAAAAGCATCAGTTGTTGAAAACCAAGGCTTAAAGGATTCTTAAATTTTGAAAAATGTTAAGCCTTTAGTTTTAAGCCTGTTTATTGTTATAGGTGGGCACTCGTTCACAAAACCCCAGCCTCTTGCATCCATACACAGCTTGTGAAACACTTAGCATAATTATTGTTAGCTAACATTGTTTTTACTGGGATTAGACAGAAGCCCAGAGCCGACAATATTATATCAGCATAATTTCTACAACATAATATTGTATTATAGCCTGCAATATAATTAATATTTGACCAACTTATTGCGGAATCTTATATTTAAGGAAGCTTCAAATGAGCCTTCGGGTTCATGAATTTTCTACGCTTTTCACTCATCTTGTTTTATTATAAACATATTGTTTTCGTTTTTATCTGCTATTTGTGAAGTACCTGTGTATTTAATTGTAATTCATTGTATTATCTCAAAAATGAAAAGATAAATGAAATACATGCAACTACTTCATTTGGAATAACTAAGCAAACCAAAATAGCAATAATTGCAGTTCCTTACTAGCATTCACATTATTTTGTGGGAACTGCTTATATATTTTTAAGGAATAGCCTAAGTCTTGAAAAGTAAGCAATCTTCTATTGCGTGCTTCCTTCCAATGTTATATATTTGTTAATTCTACCATTTAATATTCTGTCTCCCAATTTCATTATTGCCTCATTTAACTGCAACTACTCAACTTTTAGTACCGGTGATTTTATCTATATATCTAGCTCTCTAGCATATATTCACAAGTAAAGAACACACTGTAGTTTGGGAGATCACGTTTACATGAATTAAAGCGAATCCATCCAAATGAACTACTATTTTTAATTTATCTCTAAATTGAATTTGGTGATGCAACAAAAAATTCATTTAAATACCTTTTTTCTGCTTAGGTCCCCATCCACTAATTCTTCCCCATCCATGATCCACATACTTTGATATTAATCCGCTTTTTCCATGTGGGAGTTGAAAAAACAAAGGAAATAATTTCATGATGGAGGACGTGTGACAAGAGGTCTCAGTCAGTGTCGCATTGAAAAGGTTGACATTGATTCGTTTTCCATTTTCTTCGTTTGATTTATTTCAATAATTCGTTTCCAGTACACACTTTCCCAGCAAGGGGGGCGAGGGGGGCGATGCTGCATTTCGCAGTGAGGCGTCTCTAACGAGGTTGTGGACTCTGGACTGTCTGTCATTTGTCAAGTAGTCACCAATTTGTTTGTCACAAACACCCTTTTGTGCATTGTTTGCCCGCATGCAGCCCCTCTTTTGACTGATGCGGACGATTTGTTCCTGTTCCGGGAGGCGTCAATATAGTAATGGTGGTTGTTTGTCTGTTTTGTTTTATATCAGTATTTTAAACTTATTTTAATATCAGTTCATAGACTATTAATATAATCCAAGAGATGAAACAACAGGCTTTTCATCCCTAAACTGCTCTCTTTACAAAACACCAAATAGAGAATCATAATATTTGCTGGTTGGATCCAAGTCCACTGGAAATTTTCACTTGAAAAAAATATTGATTGAAAATCTTTGCTATTTCTTAGTTGCATAATATCAATATTCCATTCAATACTTGTAAATTAATTTCAGTCCTCATTTGTATTATGGGGTGGAACAAATACTCAAGGGTTAAATAATAGATTTTTTCGATTATGCTGTAGATGTGGAGGTGCAGCCTCCTTGACGCTGTTGTCCTATTAGCAATACTGTATTTAGTATTGTAGCCTACTCATTGTTTCGAGCTAAATGATGCCATCGAGTCAATAAGGCAAATATTAATTTTTACATTCAATAGAGATGTTAAATGGTTAGCTGTTTGTTTGATTCTGTATTTTATTGGCTGTGATAAAGTCCTAAAAACCAGTTTGTTGATTGGCTGGGAGCAACTTTAAAAGCTATCATAAATATTATTTAGATTTAATACAACAGCATATCATGCCCAAATGAAATTTTTCAAAATAGGCTTCAAAATCTTGTGATTGGGAGCTATTACCTTGCTGCCAAATGAAAGTAGAACACAAACTAACATTACATCAAGATGCTTTATATTTCGCTAAAATCATTATCAAGTGCTATGATTTGTTGAGAAGAGGGTTGAGAGTATTTATCATATTATAGAAGCTACATGCCGCTGTTCATCTCTTAACAGCCAAATATCAAAGCACAAAACTTCATTCAAACAATAATACTCATTTATAATACTAGAAAAAGCCAGGCTTTGCTTTGAAGTTGACTGAGGAAGTAATGGATGCTAACAATAATCTTTCTTTTCATTTAAAATCTAATGAACGTAATTGAGGGTGTAATTATCATATCATTATTGTCGAACATTATCTCTTGATTTCTAAGTATTGTTAATTATTACTGGGTCAGACAAATTCATTGAAATTTCTCATATACCAAACACGACAGCTATCATGATTTTTATTTTTCCCACTTCTAGAATTATTATCATTTTCCACCTTCATGTAATAAATTCATTTACTCCTCCATTTGATAAAAATATATTATTATTGTTGCTTAACGAAAAAATAAATTCATAGCATCCTGGAATTTTTAGTAGGCTATTATCTAGTAGATCGATTATTAGTCCAGATCATCAGAATTTCAATGGAATAGATGAATAATAAATAATTTGTGTAAATCCCTGTTCAAGTCCAAACTATTGTAAAATGAGCTGAATTTTAAATTAAATTCATTAGATTCTTCAATTTTATTAACTTAAGTGCATTTTAATTTGAATTCAATCAACCCTATTTCATTAAGAGATGTTTTGGTGTTTAAGTAATAATTTTCAAATGATTTCCATTTCTAATATTTATTAATGATAAAGAATCTCTATTTAAATTGAATTAATTTAATAACTTGAATTAATTTTAAATCAATTTTTCAATTACAGTGAGCTATGACTTTTAATTTCAAATCAAGTAACTTATTATTAGTTTTATTTATTCAAGTGAATTTTAATTCAAATATAGATTTATTTATATTAGTCTGATACATTTTAAAACAATATTTTCTATAAACAGAATTCAGGACAGATTATGAGGAAAAAATATAAGAAATAAAATTATTCCATCCTAATTTTCCTTTAAAAATAAAAAGTTATTCCTAAGAATATGGAATCATGAACAAAAAAATTGCCGCCGATCCCGGGTTTCTAATTCAGGGAAACTGTGTGTTAGTTCAGCACTCTACCAATAAGGCTCTGGCAGAATCACAGAAATGTAATTTTAAGCATTAGTTTTCATGTAATTAAATGTAATTATAAGCATTATAATTAGGAGCATTCTAATAACAGCGGTTGATCACTGCTAGTGTAATGTAATCGGGCCTCACTTTTAACGTAATCTTAGCGAAGTTTGGTGTTTATCAAATGCTTGCTGCTTCTGCGAAATTCGCAAGACAAACCCACAAAGAACAACATACTAAAATTATTTTATTATGAACAATAATTTCAACATTTTTGGTTGTATTCTATTCTCGAGATCCTGGGAAACAGTTGATGTAAGTTACAAAAATGAAATTTTCAGTAGTGAAAAGCCAAGTGTAGTAAATCATTTTGATGCTAGATGGCGCAATACACTTTTCCGGTTTATGGAACTTATTTGACCAAACTGTTTGATAAATCCTTCAAATAATTGCATTATTATGAACTAAAATCAATAATCGTTTTATGAGAAATAATTTCAACGGTTTTGATCACATGCTCAATTGATTTTAAGTTTAGATTAGGTGGTTCTTTGCATGTTATCACTGCACTGTGGATATGTTATTCTTCTTTTATCAAGTGTGAAGCAGAAAACCAATCGGCTTATTTTATTATAAGAGATATTGTAAGAGATGAAGCACTTGTGGTCAACGTTGCCTCACAACTCAATACAGTTAGTATTCTTAAATATTTTTGCATGTGAAAACATTACATACTGTTTATATATACTAATACTCCCTCTCTTTTACAGGTAAAAATATTGGTGCTTTATCACTTATGGTGAATAGAGAATATCAGAGGTAAATATTTCCATTAGATGTTTTTGTCCAAATAACTGAGTAATTTTTCAAATAACTGGAAGATTTCTTAAATATTTCTTGATTAAGAATCTGGAGAAGATAATAAGCCTATTTTATAATGCTAGAAATCAACCACCATATTATACTAACACCTATTAATTTACTAAAATATATGTTTGACTCGTTAATTGATCTAAGAATCTCCAGATAGTGGAGAGAATCTCAATAAAGAGAAATCAGGCGTTAAGTACCCTTCGAAACAGATAATGACCTGTTTTTTTCAGATAAGAAAAGAGCGGCTACTTTTAAAGCCTGATTTTACATAAAATTGCATTCGTATTACTCACATCTAATTCAAAAGCGATAGAATAAGTAGAATGTTCTATGTTATTCATTTCAACAACAGATAATTTCTGAACCATACAGATGCAATCAGTGGAGAAGTGGGCTCTATTTTTCCGATCAGCCAATTATTCATAACTATCTGTAGATGTTATCAAACTTGACTCTGCTCACCCTGCTGAGGGGAGCTTTTGATTTATAGCTTAATTATGTAAATGGCGGATGCCTGAGCTGCTAGAAAGTATTTTTTCTGAGTTAACAATCAGCGCCAGTTTGATAAAAATAGCGGGTTGAGCCAGTCAAAAACAGTGAACAGGAATTTACTCAGCTTTGTTTTTCTCTTTCTTTTCATAGTTCTAAACTCCTGCATAGGTTTGTAATTTGTATAAGTCATGCACTGTGAATTGAGAAATCGGAAAGGGGACTGATTAATTACACTTTTAACTTGCTGAAGTGATCATGCCACAAATTTAATGTGATGAAAGAATATTTGTAATTTAGCCTATTATCTATTTCAAGAAACATAGTATAATAAATGAGAGGTCTTTCATTTTACAAGAAAATACTCAAAATGAAAGTTGTGGTCCATGAAAGCTATTTTTCCTTATAACTGTTTCTAGCGCTTCAAGATTTTGAGCATGTTCACAAATTATGTTTTAAAATGCCTTTAATGAATTGAATTTATCAAATAGAATGCAACAGCCGAACAGCGCCTTTGTATTTTCTGGAGTCTGCAATTTGCATCTCAATTATCCTCACCTTAATTACATGTTTAAGACTTGGTCCATGGTCTTTAAGATCTTCAAGCTAAAAAATAAAGGGCCATTAAACTTATCAATTGCAATATCTTCTGAAACAGGTCATAATGAATGATCTGAACTTAATAATAATATACTGATGTAACTTACATGTATTCATTTATAATTTCGAAGCCAAACTTGAACTTTCTAACAGCAAATTCAACAAGAATAAAATTCTTGATATGGTTGTTGACCCATTATTAATAATTGTGTGATCATAGTGTTTTTGATGATGGGACTGAGGTGAAACGCTAAACATTTATTGCATTCCCTTTGAATACATAGTATTTCACTACACTTTTTCTTCTCTTTTTCTTCCTGGCAACGTTTTCTTTGTAAGGGCTTCATTACAATTATTTTGAAATTCTCCAGCTAAACTGGAACAATCAATTGAAGGTTTCTTCAAACAGGCTTGGTTTCCGAAGCTCTGTGCTACACCGAACTGAACAGTGGATGATTTTCTTATTTATTTTTCTTAATAATAGGTGATGAAATCATAAGTGATTGTATTTTGTATGAACATTGAATTCACATTCTTATAAGATTCCAAAATTGTATCTCTCAATATTTCTCCAGATTCTAATACTCACAATGTACTAATACATTGGTCTCATCAACAATTTTATTTCAGCTGGACCAGTCGTAATGACTAATAGAATTAATTGTGTATACAATATAGAGATCGTTTAAATTATTCCTATTGAATACTATGGATAATATTGGTAAAATGTTTTTAAGAAAGCTATTCAATAGTTATTGCCTATGGTAGGTCCTATTATTGTTCACTAATAACAAAATATAACATATCCAATAAACTGACAAAGAATGAAATTTTTTTAATAATTTAACAAAATTAATAACAGAAACAAATGTAGCAAAGATATGAATTATAAAAACACTGATAACAATGTAATAGCAAACCTAAAATGAAGTTCTTGAAGTTTGTGTCTACAAAAAATAAAAACGACTAATGTGCAAAAAACACGGCCGGATGATTCCCCATAATTTCGGCCAAGGGTTGGCAAGGAGAGAGCGCACAAACAATACTTTCCAACAAGTTTTCCAGTTAGCTCATCGTCTCTGACAAAAAAAGTTCTCAGTCCTTCAATTTGAACCTAATACTGTTTAAAGGCGTCATCGCAGTCTCATCTTGGCCTACTTGGACGGCAATTCTCCTCTCTGCACTCGGGGATGCGATGAAATTATTTCTGAGAAGCAAGAGATGAAATGCGGAGGCAAGAGTCGTTTTGGATATGAGAGGTCTCTGAAGAAAAATATGGTAAAGAAGAAAGAGGTGGAGGAGGAGAAGGGAACGAAAAAATTGAAGAAAAGATGGAGGAGGTGAAGAAGAAGAAGAAGAAGAAGAAAAAAGGAGAAAAGTAGATGATGATGATGATGATGATGATGATGATGAGAAAAAAGAGAAGAAAATGAAGAAAAAGAAGTAGGAGAATGAAGAGGAGGAGAAGAAGAAGAAGGCGAAAGAAGAAGAAGTGGAAGAAGGAAAATAATAAGGGGAAAAGAAATGGTGGTCGGCATTCTTTAAGTCAGCCCGAGGGCGGCAGCAATCAAAAACGCAGCTTCTCCACCATCTCTTTCCTTGTCAGTGATTTTTTCCACTGCTGTAATCGTCTGCGCTCACCAAATAACAGTAATCACGGAAACATATGCATTAGCGGCGGCGTCGGAGGTGGAAGGAGGAAGTGAGGTTAGGTTAGGTGGCGCATTTTGCTAGCAGCCGCGCTCTCAATCAAAAGACATATTTTTCGTTTGAAGCATGTCCCGAGCACTGAAGCTGGTACATCTAGGTATCCACACCAGTCAATAAGTCGAAATGTAGTTGATATATCTATATAGCTAGTGGTGGTGCCAAGTCCCTAGTAACCATCCAAGGCACCAATCAAATCTCAGGTGAATGTTCAGGCAATGCCGTCGTCCCGTAGATGGTGAAAAGTTTTTGAAACGCGTACGTCTTCCATATGAAACGACTTGGGCGGTGCCTATTCCGAGATATCTAGTTAGGAAGGATAGTGATGGTAATAGTTTAATAAGTAACAACTAACAAACCTTTCTCTACCCGATACATGATGAACTTTAATAGAAGATTTTGGCTGCTAAAAAATGAGATAACAGGAAAATAATGGAAAGACTAAGGCTAAGGCAGCGAAACCCCTAAAACTTGCAGTCTTCAGAATTCGTGATTTAGATTGATTTCAATAGCAATTCAACAGTTGTGCGGGAAAGTTTGCATTAAAGCTGCATAAAATGTAGAAGTGTCAGCTCACCTGAGTGAAGGGGAATATTTAAATTGTTGGAATACTGGAAATTTTCTATTTGAAAAGAGATTTTGAAATTTTTAGTAGCCATTCATTTGTAAAGAGAGTTGTTATCAATGTTAATAATTGCAGTACGTCATATAATTGTTTATTACAAAATTGTATAGTGTGTTTTGGCAATACAGGCTGTATTGCATGTTACTACTAACAAACCTTCGTAGTACAGTATAAGTTGTTTAATTATCATTTTTTACTTTGCAAATTTACTCGAGAAACTACACTGCATGAGTCAACCAAGGATAACAAAAGACCTTGGTCTTTTGTTATTATCCTTGGAGTCAACTGACAAATCTGGAAAGAGCTATACATTCAAGTTTCTAGGAGTCTAGAATATGAGATTTTATAATTTCATATTTTTATGCGCTTGGCTCCAACTTATCACGAGCTGCAACTTTTCAATTAAGTTGATTAATAACTCAGATAATACATCTCTTGATTTGCTGAGGAGCTATGAGAGAGAAATAATAATATCTGTCAAATCTTATTTAGTCCTTCAAAGAACTTTTACATTAATCTTTTTCAAGATTCTTATTAAATTATTGATATTCATCGAATCTCAAAATCCATGGTTGGTTAATAGACTAGCATTTTTATTTTATGCCTGGTTATTTGTGCCAATCAACAGTTATTTTATTAGAATTTTAAGAGTTTCCTCATGCTTAAATTTTGTTGGGCTGTCACTAACAGTATAACAAGGAATCAGTTCTCATTGACAAACCTCAGAATTCTTTTTCGAATATTTCCATTATAAATATAATATTAAGAGCAACCTGTTTAGTGGAACTGGACAAACATTACTAGTGTACTTTACTAGTATCTTAATAGATTACTTTATCTCAGTTTGTCATTTGAAATACTCCTTTGAGGTTTTCTTAAAAAACTCCATTTTGTTTTTTGTAACAACAATTCAGTCTCAAGGCTGCCTTCAGTTTGACTGTGTCTATTGTAATACCGATTTAATTTGTGGAGACAAACTTGTTTTATCTTTAAACCCATTTCAAGAGTGAACCCAGTTCGTGCCAGAGTACAATAAACAATAGCTCAATTTATTCATCAATTCTCATAATTTTTTGAAATACTACCCGAGTAAAGAAAAACCACATCATGAACTTAATAGAAAACAGGAAAACTTGTCTTCAAACCGCTTTCTCGTGTAATCCGTTGACACTTTCTTGAGTTAGCAAAAACATCGACCATAAAGTTAAAATGAAAAAAAAAATCGTTCCTGGCATTTGAAAATGAGCTCAGAATTTCTAAGTCAGATAAGCCGTACGAGGCGCAAAAATTATTAGAAAGGTAGAGAAAACTCATCTCATTTTCTTTTTCTTTCAGCTACTGTCCTTATTCACGCATGGATTCAAAAAAACGAAACTATGAAATGTTCACTCCTATATTATATCTATTAATTGAATGTGAGATCTAATTGAAACAGCAAATTCAATGATTGGCCTCATCTCACCTTCCAATTTCTATATTATGGTAATTATACAGTGATCAATGCTCAATAATATGGAATGGTCCTTCGGAATTGGCAAACATTCCCGTAATATTGTGAACAGTCACACTCACACAAAATGCAGAATTTTATTCAGGTGGAAAAATTAATTTCAGTTTGCGTAATATATTACTTTGAAATGAATAAAAATATACCTTGACATTATGCGTATGCATGATTATTGTGACATAATTTGAAAATTCCAGAATCTCACATTTTATTAATGGAAGTGGATATTGCTTTTTCTTTTTTTAATTGCATTTATTGCATTCCAAGTCGTATTTATCAAATTGATCTTATATCAAGGTGGTTCTTCCAGGAACATAAGACTGGGACAAATGAACAAATGCAAATGCAGACTGGTGACAAAGCAGATCGACTTTTTGTGGAACACAATACCTTAATGAATTAAGCCTCACCCTCGATTCTGTATGCAGAGTCAAATTCATTTCTGTTTTCCACAAAAGTCACTGAGCATAACGTCATCAAACGTTTATATTTGTGACAGATCTTCTAATTTAGTTGTTCCTTATCAGGCTTCTGTCAGATCTGTTCTAGAAAAAGTGCAATTCATGGGTTCATTAATTTTGTTACTAATTCTCTGTTGTACGTTGCAGTAATGGTTCCGAAGGTGGCGGTTATACTGTAATCAAACTCCGAGGATGATCGATATAGCTTGAAACGCATTCGCGATGAAAATGAGGTAATTTTCAACTAGTTATGCAATGCTAGCTGGATCTCAGTTGTTTACAAATCATCAGGATTTATTTTATTTGGCGTACAGAATATTTTTCTATAGCTTTATTCAGCACCAGCATGGCTCTAGTACTCTCTCTATACTCATATATCACTCACTCATCACTTGTCAATTTGTCAACCACACAAGAATGAGCTCCATGTGCATGGCCAGAAAGTCAGTAGCATGCAATCGGTATGCAAAAATTCCCTAAACGTTTCCCTAATCGTGAAGTGCAGACTGCAATGCACAAACTATGAATTTATGAATTTTATGTGTCATTCTATAAGCAATTGTCGGCCTCAGTAACCACTTTTCAGCGTTTTTCATATTTATATATATATATATATATATATATATCTACTTTTAGTTATTTTTATGTATTCATTTATTTGATTTATTATTAAGTCACCATCTCACACAGGTCTAGTACCTCGAGATGCAAATACTCAATTGGCAATTCATTTTATTTTGTAATATTATTTTTTATCTTGTCATATTTATAATTATTATATTGCTCATTTTGTATTTTCTAAGATTGTTTGTAAAAGTTTTGTTTCTGCCAATAAACAATTTCATTTCATTTATTTCAGCATCACTAATATCTAATAAAAATTTCTCTGCCCAGTATAATAGACTCAAGTTTTGAGCTAACAAAGATGGATTTTCCATTTTAACGAGATTATTTTTCAGGAAGAATGTGAAAATAATTAAGTGAATATTTGAAAAAATAATGAATTGATTATTCTTCGTAATTTATAATGATTATTCATTTTCGAAGTTATATTGTTTTAACTCATCTCAAATATCACAGATTATAAAATGCAAATATATTATCTTTTTCCCTGTCATAACCCTGATCCGATACTCAAAAAAACGTTTAATTCAATTTTCAAAACAATAACCTTCAGACAAATTTTTATCCGTAGAAGCGAGGAAGGAGAACGTTAGATGCCAATATTATTTATTCTGTTTAGTTGTTATTGGTGCTCAGAATCCAATATCGGGCGCTGCATCGAATGGAGCGTGCCGTTGCCGTTAATATCACGCGGAGAATATGCCAATTCAGTTTTTCCGGTTCTAGTAAAAATATATTCAGTTTGCGGCGCTGATGTGGTATCGCTGCTCGACTGCTGTTATTTTTCTATCTTTTTTATAGATATTTTTCTATCTCTATTGCTTTTTTTCCCAGCTAGAGCAGTGGTCTATCGAATATCAGCGACCGGTGATTTTTGTGGCTTCTTGGCTTCTCCATTCTTCTGAGCTTCCGTTTTGACACGCTTGAAATAACAAAACTCGGCTATGCTTTCGCCTACTTAGCCACTACGATTATCCTCCAAAGCCACTCTACGACTCTACCAAATTGTCCGACCGCCTTAGCAGATAAGTTTCAATTTTAAGTTCAAAATCCAAGTACAAGTTCTAATTCTGTAATCGGATGAGTACGAATCTTACACATTTTTAAATTTATTGACTAGTAAATACGGTACAGTATTTCAACTTTCTCAGTCGCGTCTATGTATGTGGAACAACAGTTGGGGAGACTTAGGCTTAGGGTCAATTTCTCGTTCATTAATACACAAGTTTAGTGATTAAAAAAATTCCACTGAAATAAAGAAAAAATATGTATGAGAGATGTAATAAAAAGTAAGTAGAATAATTCTAAAAGCTGTTCAAAATACAAAATACAAGAACAAGAAAATAAGAGCTTAAAGCTGAGAATTCAGGAAGTTTCTAAAATATTTGAATTATAGGAAATCTATGTCTATTGATGAAAAACATGAGAAGCTTTTCAGTCTTTTGCTAAGAATTTTCCTTAAATCTCAATATTTCTAGGCTTCCGGATTCACTTTCAATCATTCTTTATCATTTTCAAGCACAAATAAGATTCAAAACTCGAAATTTAATATTTTTTAAAAGATGTTGAGAGTTTGAAAAATGATTTGGCATACTTCATATGTAATATTTGGTCGATACGTGGTTTCGGGTTGCGAACGATTCGCCGATCTGTGGGTGATTTGACAGTGACCTGTAAATCCGTTTCGTCGATCGGGACGTGTGCATGGACTTTTTAGTCTACATGTATAGCATATAGTAGGCTATCATTCTATACTGAGTATATATAAATAGCATATAGTTATAACCAGTGGCCGCAGGCTGTGCCATGGGAACGGATTCGGTATCACACCTCTCTCACAAAAGCTACGAAACGCTCTTCTTCCGCTTACTTTTCACCTCGTTCATCGCTAGCTTCCTTCTTCCCGTCTTTCCTTGTTGATGTGGATGAACAGTTTTTCCTAGCAGCATATGAAAAATGCTCGTGAGAAAATCCAATAAAAGACATTGTAACATTTGCTTCAAATAGGAAATGGGTTGTAGCTTATTGTTTGAAATAACATGCAATAGCATGCAAATAACGTGTCTTTTGTTGGCCCCAGTGATGTTAAGTGGTCTACCAGTTTGTATAAGCATGAATTAGAGGTAATCAAAGGTAGTAGGAATGAAGCATTCAGGCCCAAGTGTATAATATGTAAAATATTTTTAAGAATACCGTACATATAATTTTTTTCAATAGTTATAAATGCTCATTTAACTGTAGAATTGGCAAAATATTTCGTGAAAGTTTCTAAAACTCTGATATATTGCCAAGAGAGTACTGTTAACTGTAGTTCAAAAACTCCGTTCAATACCTTCCCATTCAGAGTCTTTAATTTAAATCTGAAGCGATTTTTAAATGGTATGAGATTCTCCCTTTCAAGACCAGCAAGCTGCAAAAATAGTATTGTATTTTAAAGATTTTTGATCGTTGTCTTTGATGCACTAAATCAGAACTTATCAATAACATCACCGTCATTTGATTATCGATTTGAATGTTTTGTTAGTTTTTTTTTAATCCATCACATTCTTAGCCATTCCGGCCTAGCTTACTGTAGATCTAAGGTTACTGGAAACTTGATTCCTACTATTATAATTTCGGTCTACCAGCTTGTTGTTTGAAATTCTTGAGTTCTTTCAATTTTATTAACCAATATAGTCTCTCGTATTGTACATTGAAGTTCAGTTCTATCTCATAAAATAGTATCAAACTTTCTTGTTTTGCCTGTTACATAATACGCTGTAGTCTTCAGGTTCCTATTGTACAGGAGCAATTTTCCATTTCCATTCCTATTGACGAAAGTAACTCATGACAATCACAAAAACTCACACACTGCGCTAATAACAGTTTTGGTGATACAATTCACGTTCCCAGGGTGATGAAGGGCTTGATTCTGTAAAAACCTTCAGTATGTAAATACAGTAGTAAAGTTCTTGAGTGAACCCAAGGGAGCGAAGTAGTAGTTATGGGGAGGGGGGAGTAGACCACAGCAACTGGCACCTGCTGGACTAAGTACCATTGCAGTGGTCTGAGTTGGATGTTGGGACCACCTGTTGGAACTTGGAAAGGAAGCGGATAATTTGTGTTGCTCATTACGGAACCGAAGCAACTCCCTACTCAGCCATAATCAGCCATTAGACGATGACTCTCGGAAAATAATTTTTTCTTTCTTTTCATGTGAAACACATTCCATTAGACTTTGTTGAGAAGAAAATTGACGATCAACCGACCAGACAGCCTAGTTCAACTCGAAACTATTCGCTTTTACTCTTGTTATGTCTGTCAGTAGGTTTTGAACATTTAATCTAGATGTTAAAACCTTGGAAGTTGTCGAAAGACGACTCAATGTTAATGATCAAGTCAGAATTTTAATGAAATCTATCTTGGAGAAGCTTCACTATTAATTGATATTGATATCTCACTAAGATTTTGTTTCAATGTCATATCGACCCGAGATTATTCAAAGAATTACATAAGTATCAAATAATAAAATAAGCAGTTATCTTGAACTTCCCTTGTAAATACTACTCGTACTTGTGTAGTGTCTAACAAAATTAATCCAAGATCAAAAGTTAAAGAGTAAAAGTTGGCAAAAATTGATTAATAACCGAATAATAATTTGTGGAGAAGCGATTTGGGCGCAGAACGAACAAGAAAGAAATCAATCAAAATATCACACATTATTTTTTATTCTTTGAAAACTATTTTTAACAGCAACAAAAGTGATTGTTCCGTACCATTCCTAACTATTTCCATGGTGCTTCACATAGATTTTTCTTCATCATATAATATACATCGTTTTTCCAAATTAATGTTTCGGGATTTTAAGATGAAAAATGATTGGTTTTCAAGATCAGGTTTAATGTCATAGAAATTTCATGGAGAGTGAGTAAATCAGTTATCAATTTAATTCAATTAATTTAGTAGATCTCAGTGAATAACAGAAGATTATGTAGCGGAGTGTTTGATATAGAATAAGGTTGTGATGTGAAGATGTGTGACCTGTGAGTGCAGAGACTAATGTTCTTTTTTGTAAATTTATGAAATATCATATTAGTAATTTCCCATAATCAAACACTTTTAAAATGATAATCGATTTTTGTAGTTTTCAAATGTAAATTTCCAAGAACACCTTAGCATCAATGGTTGCCAATGTTACATTTTTAATTTGGAATGATGACTAAATAAATGCTGAGTGATGGCCAAAAGTTTACAAACGTAGGTAAATGCTAAACGGTTCTCGTCATTATATAACTACTCAATGCTTCGTTTAGTCGAAAGTAGAAAAATAGAACAAAGCAAGTAGCTGACTTAAAAGTTTCACTTCACTTGATGGAGGCAGCCATTAACATGCACCTTTTAAGGCAAAGTGAAATCTCATTAATTGGAAATAAAAATGGAACGTTTATGGTCGAATAGAGCTTTACTATGTGAAATAATGTGCTGAATAAATTTCCATAATTAAATCGTTCTGTTCATTTTAGTCTTGTACTTGCGCTTTGTCGATTTGCTCCTATCCTTAAATGGATGCTGCAGAGCATCATGAATTGCTACAAGCAAGCGATTTGCGTTCAGTTGTTCAAAATTTGAACAATGCACTATATCGAAACGAAGAGTCATTGCAAAACTTGTGTTCGGAAAGTACTCAATCATAATGGGCGTAGAATGTGAATGTTACTACAGTATAAATATGGAATCAATGCCGTTTATAGAATCGTTCCATTTTAGTTGGTTCGTAATGCAGCCCTTTTTTTTATGCAATATTATTGGATTAATTTTGTGATTTTTTACTAAAATATATCTTTTAAACAATAACTTTATGGTTATATCTATTGATGTAGCAATTAATAATAAAAAAGATAGTATGTCGGAAATACAATAATTGATTGAACTCATTAAAAATTCCTAAATGATTAATGCAAACGAACACTATAGCCCAGGCAATGAATGTAAAAAAATGGCCATTGTCGGAACAAATTAGGGGAAAGCTGAATTTTTGCAGGGTGTTAGTATACATAGTACTTACTCGAAAAAACCAAAGTTCCGACCCCCACCCCACTTGCTTCCCCCACCTACCCCTCTCTACATTGCAAGAGTACTTCAGTTAAAGGTTTATAACTCGGAAACTAATTAAGGTATCGTTGTGAAACGCATCTAATTTAATACTTAAAACTATTCTCTAAAAAATATGTCATATACATTTTCTATGTAGATGGCGTAGTTTTTAAGTAATAATATAGTTTACAGAAAAAAATGTCACCACGAACCACAAAAATCAACTTCAACTGATCATACTACTGCGTTATTGGTTGTGCCGTTCCTCACAAAACATATAGATAATTTAATTAGCTTTAAAATTATGTGTCTATTGATTACTATCGTTCACGTTATGGCGTCATAGTGAGTGATGAAATAGTAGCGGATACCGCGTCGCCGAACCCTACAGCACTGTGTATTGCATGGCGCTTGGCTATCCAGCCCAATCCAATAAATAATTATTGTCAGAACAAATTAGAGACAAGCAAGACTATATAAGCCAATTAATAGTACTCGTTTAAAAGTACAATTTCCGAAAAGTCCCCAAAAATCCCCCTACTTTTTTTTAACTTGTATAATTTTATCATTTTCCTTACTTCCCATATCCCATTTCATTATCTTCATATTCCCCTCCACTTTAGTCTTCTAAAAACTGTATAACCATACATATTTCACTATAAACTTTCTGTAGACTCAACACATTATATTATTATATACTCACAAGTGCTAAACAAATTTTTTAGCTTGTTATTGATTTATTCTGAAAGCTCTTTCTAGGGATTGGAGCATAGATGATTGTTTCTGTGTCTTGAAAGCTGTTACAATAATTTTTGGAACATCATACTTTTCATTAACTGATACCATCAACTATCAGTTGGAATGGGTGGTATAATTTCCTTGTATAATGAATAGTGAGCAACGTGTAATAATACTCTTGTCATTTCATATGACAATTTTTAATTGGTTTCATATTTTTTTACTTATTCTGTCATTTCCGTCACATGAGAAATAAAAATCGTATATCCAATTACTGCTTAACATTATAATCAGAAGCCTTCTAAGGAATGGATTTGCCGCGGCTAGGGCGATAACTCATGTCGACAAGGCGATAAACAAGAAGAAAAAGGGCAATAATAAGCGATACAGCATTGGTGTGAATGCCTGGACTCGTTTTTATGATGCAGTACTTTCATTTTAATCGTATCGTCAGACGCATCACTGCTTCTAATTGGGATTACTGTTGATTTCATCAGAAGATAGTTCAGAAATTCACCCTTCACTCTCTCAAGTTGCTATCTATTTAAAACGCATTCTTTTTATTCACATTTTAACTCTATTAAATCACATTTAATTAAGCAGTCTTAACTGTTCTTTTTATTTCTGTGCGTTGCATGATTCGTCGTAATTTAATTATATCAGTGCATGTAATTAAATGAGGGGCTGAATAGAAGCCAACTGAGATGAAAATATAGATTTTATTTTTCTGAGATTGACTTTTGCAATGAGCAATGATTGCTGCAAGCTGCAAGGAGGCAAAATAAGGAATAAAAATAAGTACGAATTAAATAAGATCTAAATTATTGTCCAAGGACAAGTAGAGTTCATTTGAAATAGCAAAATAACAACAGTAATTTTAACAGCTAGACCACAAGATAGGTTCTCTCAAGAGATCCTTTATCTCAAGCCTCTCCTCGAGACATAAAGTGACTGACGGTGCTCATTTTTCAACTAAGTGTAATATTAATTTTGTAGCCTATGTAATAGGCTAATGCAATTTTGCGAATTCAAGGGCTCGAGTCCACGTTTGGATGGGTGATCATTGACCAACCAGCTATTACTTGTCGTCATCTGCTTCATTATTACTGTTGGACCGTATCTTCCACCGATTCAGAACACGCCTAAAACTGTATTTACGTCATCTATGCTTCTCTTAACATTGCTCAAACGGATAGATCATACTAACCGCCATCAGGTCATCACCTCAATAAAATCCATAATAAACTTATTTTTCTGAAAATTTTCATCAGACACAAAAATGTCATACACTATACACGTACTAAGACTTTTTATATACACTATACATTCTACTATTCTCTACCAACAATACTATTAGCCTATTATGGTTGAGTTCTTCTGGATCCAACCATAGAATTATTTTACATTAGAACTCACTTAGCTGTAGTATAATGTAGGTCCGTCGATAGTCACTTTTCTGTTTTGTCCCGAGCGGGACAAATCCTTGCACAGGGGAACTTAAACAGTGGACGCAAACAGGTAAGAAAAGGTTACCCTCTCACTCACTCTTATATGCACTCTATATTTATGAACGTTCCTTTAGTGTCTCTTGACTCGAGGAACTCTTGGAATGTCTCTATTAGATTGAACGTGCTCAAGCTGACTTGACAGCGAATCATTATCAATTTTAAACCCAGCCTCGAAACATGATTTTAAACAACAAAAAGCAAAAAAATTGTACAGATGTAAATTTACAGTCACTGTTAAGAAATTATTACTACACCAATATCCTCTATAAATCTATTTCATGTTTCCATTGTTTGAATAATAAAAGATGAATGTAGCGTAGCGAGCGCGATCTAACAGCAGGCAGAAGAACTTTGCATTCAATTCAATCATCTTTATCCCAGAAGCTGCATGATGAGAAGAAAAGATGTTAAATATGCAATAAATTACATTGCAATGGTTTATAAATAGAATGATATGTTTGTATTTGATTTTGATGAACCGATGCTATATTATAAAAAATGAAGTCGAAAATAATCTGAAGAATCGCTTCAAGGTAGCTCTCTAATCTACCTTGGCTAATAACGGATTTGGTTTATAAATACGAAATTCAATTGAAGTTAAGGTGATTTCACTAGCTGACAACAAGGGCGGATTAAAGGGGGGGGCGGAGGGGGCGACCGCCCCCCCCGAGGGCTTCCACATTTTAAAAAATTAAAAAAAGTAACACTTGTGACATGCACTCGGTTAAATTTTAATTGTCCCGCCAAAGACGGAATACTTCCAACTTGTCTTACCACTCCGCCTCCGCCGGCCGGGAATTAACAAAAGTTGTAATACTTATTTTGCCTTATTTTCTATATTACCTATACTTTATCTTTAACTGTTGACATGATTTTAATTCAATGACGAATTAACAAATGACAGAGAATGAAGGAAATCTTATATCAAGTGAAATTAGTTTGAATAAGATTAATCTTTTATAGAATAGGTAGGGGCATATAAATCTCTGTTTGTTTTTGACCTAATACATATTTATTGTAGTACTGGTATTATGAAACATGAAAGAATGTTGAGATTAATTTAAATATATATATAGGTCTAAAAATCATCACGATCACGAATGAATTGCTTAGACTCTGTTCATTTCTCTGTAAATTTTGATAAAAATTAAGCTAGCAAAGCAATTTTTGTTCAAGACATATTGTATTGTATGAAAAAATTTGTATTCCTGATTCCACATGAATATACAGAAATAAACTACTCTAGCTAGGGGAAATTTGATTGTTCTTAAACACGAAAAATTATATTTCTACTACATTTTAAGTGCTAGAATGGTGTAAAATGCGGTTAAAGGCTACTAAATTTCCATACAACACCCCCCCCCCCCCCGACCAACGGGTATTTTTGGGGTATGTCGCCCCCTCCCATAAAAATTCATTAATCCGCCACTGGCTGACAAGTCAGCGAGTAGCAACACTACAAGCCGACCCAGCTGTCCCGGCCGTGTTTATGTAGTGTTAACTTTGGGAACTTGCTCTGTCGTTGGAGGTATTTCAAGAGACACTGGAGGAACGTTCATAAAAACACGGCCCTATATCTCTTACCCCACACTGTTTCTAACTCACTCACTCAGTCTCTCTCTCTCTAGATTAAGTGTAAAAGAGGGACACTGTCCCTAACTTCGCCATTTCATGCAAATGTATCACCAACTATTTTATATGCCATATTAATATTATTTTCAGTCATAATTTCATGTTTGTATATAGATAAACCGTTTATGTAATAATACTTGGCGATGCCTATATATTGTATTTTATACTAGTAGCTGTTGAATTATTATTTGTATGGATAAAGCAATCAATCAATCAATCTCTCTCACTCAAAATGAAATAACCACCGATAAAAAAATACGGAATTTTCCGTAAAAAAATACGGAACAATAGGCTATAATTGCACAAAATGTTAAATTGCGATTTATATATCATGCTTTTAATAATTGAGCCTCATAATTTTATTACAGTTATTGTAATGGACTATTTGAATAACACGACTTTCACTGCATTACATCTCAATTTGTTTGGGAATTCAATCACAATATGCACAGGCTGTGGAACTACTTACACTTGCCTACTTGATCGTACTTTTCTCAGATACCAAAACCTTTCTCAACTGGTACGAGATCGAAGAATGGTTGTTCCTAGCTCTACAGCGACCGTCAGCGAACCTATACTATGCCTTGCCCTGGCATGAAAACAAAGATTGGGGATGTCTGTTCCTTCAATTATGTGACAAAGAAAGTTAGGGACTGATCAGAGCTTGGCTAAAACTCTACTATAACTACAATACTAGTAAAGGGCAGTAAACAGCCCAGTCCAGTTATACAGAAAGGGCCGGCTGGCAATAAATAGCCTGAGTTGTGAGTGAGTTTATGGCAGAATAGCCGGCAGCAGCTAGCAAGCGATGGTCGGCCGAAACTTGCGTTTTGTTGTGCCGGCCCAAAGAAGAGCTATATACAATATATAAAGTCCATGTATAGATATATAAACCCGTGTTGGAGAGCCATCGACAGTCTGCAGGTATGAGTGCTCCGTTTTATGCCTGTGTCTTGGGCCACCGCCGCCTCCAGAAAGTGAGTAGCGAGGAAAGAGAAAGAACGGGTCCCCCTCCCCCACCCTTCCTACTTCTTCCTTCTTCCCAGTGAGCTTCGTTCTCCATTCCCACCTTCCTTCTCTTCAGTTTGCCTTGTGCTGCCGCAGGTGTTGGTGACTCCTTTTCAACCACGTTCGTTGTTCTGTGCTCTCTGTCAGCACGTTTTCAAAGATATTAAAATCGGATTTTACTTCTGTGTGTTATCTGTGTAGAATGCCAGTGACTTCGAAGTTATGTGAGTAATCTATGTGTATGTGCGTGTGTTGTTATCCATCAGGTATCAAATCTATTAGGGTAGCAAATCTATACAGGTAACAGATTTCGAATGTTAATCTAAATGCGATTCAAATCAAGTAAATAACTACTATTCCACCTTCAAATATTTAAATGTCTCTTGCAAATAGTGAAGGATTTTGAATTGTTTGGTATTTATCAGTTATATCCCAAAGTAGTTCAAATATTACATAGCGGATACAAAAATATTGTTCAGAGTTCGAATGCCGATAACCTAATGTGATTTAAATCGAGGAAATACTAGTAAATAACTATACATTCCTTCTTCAAAGCATTGAATGTTGGTTGCAAATAGTAAAGGAATAAGCATTTTTTGATACGGTGTTCATAATATACATATCGAAATAATTCAGATTTTGAATGCAAGTTCCCTGATGTCCATTTATTCCCTAATCCTCCATTTGGCCTAAATGGCGGGAATATTAGTGATTATATCCTATCTAAAGATTTAATACATCAAGTTTTTCATGCCTTTCATTTCTGACAAGTGAGGTGTGATCAATAGACTTGAATGCCAAAATTGAGGTCGAAAAAAAAGGAGCTGAATTGTTCATCGTCCAACCGATGTTGTAGAAGGTTCGATGTTATTTTTAAGGATGTCTTAACATTATAAAAAAATTATATCAATCAGAGAAAAACGCCAAAACAATAACAAGTGGATATCACAGAATTGTAGTATTATGCTGTTGATAAATCAACAAAAATTTAAAATTAATCTGACCCCAATCCAGCAAATAAAATTTATTCACTCCACAATGTGGAAATACGAATTCAATAAAATTTAAGTATAAAGAAACAATTTTCCATCACGAAAAGCCAGCCTTTTCAATAATTTTACGATTTTACACGAGCAAGCCAAGCTTGTGCAATGACATGCATTATTAACGCAATCCCATTTCGTTAATAGTTTAATAGAAGTTACTAACTAACTGAACATTTTGGTTGAATCCACATCAGCTTTTATTACCAAACACAATAGAACTTCCAAAATGAATAAGGAGGCCTCCATAAAAATATTCACAAATTTTGTATCATTTCCCATTCAGTATAAATCAAAACTATTCCTTGAAAACAGACTACAAACAACCATACCGTGTTCAGTTAAGGCCAAACATATAATTACGATACGCTACTTACCCAGTTTTTCCAAAATTGTTAGTTTGCTTCTATGAAGTAAAACTCGATTAAAAATCAATTAAGTTCAGACGATTAGTTGTCGTTGAATAACATAACCAGTTTGATAGTATAGTTTGAAAAATCTGTTCATTGATTCTCCTCACGTATAGGTGATGCCGGAGTTGATAATTAATAGACTATGGTAATCAGGTATACAGCAGCAATAAACAGTCGAAGCCGCAATTGAACACCATGAAGTGCAAGTGGAAAGTGAAAGTACCGTAGTGACCATGCGCGGTAGCTCGTGATTTGCAGTTTTTTCTTGTATTCATGTAGAAAGTGTTCAAAGATAATAAATATTTATAAAATCTATAGAAATGGGTAGCAAAAGCTTGACAAGTAGTGGTGCGAATGTTTTAATGTGTCGCCAATGGTGGAAGGTGTGCTGGATTTACGGTGACCAAGAAAAGTACTACAGGCAATTGTACGGCAGAAAAGGCGGCAGTAATTCGGCGAATGGTGTTGTTCATGGACATGGGCTTGGGCAGGACATGTTGCACGAAGGCATACAGGACAGCAGTACTGCCGCCGCGGCCACCATTCTCACGGTGACTCGGGAGCAGTTCACGCTTCAGCAACAGTAAGCTCACCAAATCATAATAGAAATTCAACTAACAGCACATTAATTTGTGAGCAAAGCACTGACTAACAATGGTGGTGTAATGTTTTAGTGGAAATTTTATTGATTTATTGAATGGTGTGGAGATTTTTGTGAAAAAAATCCTTTTGTGGAAAACTGGAGGATAATCATTGACACGCAAAATCAAAGCCATGCTGTGGAATGGCGTACTATGTAAATTGTACCATTCCATTTACCACTCTATGTAATCACCATCACAAAATCGAACACAAACTGACGAATTGTGTATATCACCGTATTCCGCTGCATGTGTTTGATTTTGCGATGGTGATTATCCTCGACTGTTGGGCGCTTTACTGTGCAAGCACCCAAAATTACGTAATAAAATTGACGGGAGATATGAAGTAAAAATAGATGCTTAGTGTAAATTTACACGCTGGCTAGAGTCATGGCGCAGGGTGTCTTTTTACAATTTTCACAAAGCACAATAATTATTAGACTGCCCAAATGGATGAGAGTGGGATCTTATTTGTTTCACAATAATGTCGTCACCTGCGTCGCGTCACCTAGCCTGCGTTTCTACATGGACGAGGTACTAAATTAATGATACGTAAATTGGGGAGCACGATGTGAATTTCCTATTGACAGCCAGATATTTCCATATTTCACTAGGGTTCGTTTCTTGAAATCTTATTATCGCATCAAAGTCCAAACTTTTCACTATAGTTAGTCTACAATGACATAATCAATTTTTTAGTGTATCAAGTTGAATGAACTTGACAATGACAATGATGAACAATCGTTCATTGATGGCTATTGTATTTGAGAAAAGTCAATATTTTGGTAGAGTCTCCTCCGCTTCTTTATTTACTGTACCTGTGATGAGTCAGCTTTCCACACAAATACTATCATTCTTCAGCAATGACAGTTTTCTCCTACATCATCTGGCTTATTTTATTGTCATCTCTTTTTTATTTACAATGGATACTGCACAGGTTAGTTTTGGAAACGGTTCTCTGATAATTTGTTCACTTATTTATTCATCTAGACATCTGGACTATCGAATGTGCGGAAACAAAGGCTTAAAAATTGGAGCCTCGATTTTTCGAACAAATTTGTATCCATAGGCTCGGTATCAGTATTAAGAGATATTTACAAACAATATTATTCGAAGTTAATAAGGGTAAAAATATCATATATCGCGTTTTGAAGGTATAATTTCCATGATGATTTAATAATGGGTAAGGTGTGGTTGGGGGGTAACCACTTCAAGCTTGGCAGACAAAAGATTTTTATTCGAACAGTGGCGTAGCCAGGATTAGATTTCGGGGGGGGCTCACCAAGGGGGGTCTGGGGTATAGGAGGGTCCGATTTATTTGAAATTTAGTGGTGCAAAAAGCTAATCTAGACAACTTGTTGGGCTCTAAAGTTCAAAAGAAGTTTTTGAAAAATTACTACCCAAGAACCTAGGTGGCCAGGTTTAAAATGATAAGGTTTGATATTATTGACTATTTTCAGTCAAAATTCTTGAATTGGAACTAACCATACTTAACTTATGTACTGAATCTCAAAATTAATACAATGATAATAAATTGCATTTCAAGTTTATAAAAATACAACTCAAATATACATGAAGAAAGCACACCTTTTTATAAGTTTCATATAATTTATGTCATTAAACGCACCCAACCCTAAGTTCATGAAATCGGAATTTTTTGATCATAGCACACTGATTTTATACGCTAGCAAAGAACTTGCATTTATTTGTGTGTTTTCATTTATAAAATCCCGATTTCATGAACTTTGGGTGCGTTTAGGCTAGTGGGTTATACTGAATTTTAATTTCAAAACCAAATTTTCTACAAGATGAGTTTATTCAAAAAGGTGATTTATCACTAATTAACAAAGTTAAAACTTGAAAAATTGCGTTTTATTTAATGTAATATTTCAATAATTATGGTAGTCACAGTTTTCTAACATGTTTTATTCGATTCGTAGCTCTTTTTAAATCAAAATTATCCATTTGAGCACTTAACAAGTTTCTATGAGTGAATAATTGAACGATTCATTAATCTGACTATAACTGTAGCTATATTCTATTACACAATCAGGGTTATAATACTACAAAACAGATAGAACCCTTCGGCTTTAATAATTCCTTATCTATTAGTTATTTGAAATTTTTTTATTTATGAAATTTCGGTGAGGGGGCCTGGGCCCCATGCCCCCCCCCCCTGGCTACGCCACTGTAATTCGAACAAATGGTCAAAATTCACATTCAAATACTTCCTCTTTCATATAGAACCCCTCCGTGCCAACCCATTAGGAAAAATTACAATAATATTCAAAGAAGAAGTAATTGTCTATGATTAGAAACCAATTTTGAAAATTTATCTTTATAATTGTTCGAGTAAGAGTAGCTTAAATGTTTAAAAATCGTATTTTCCCAAGTATAGGGGTTGACATGACAATGTCCTTCCAGGTGAAATTCTAAATAATAGGTCAAATTCCACATGGAGTACATGAATCTGGTCTGCCTTAATGAGCTGACTAGAATGAGTCATCACTCGATGGGGTGCAATACATCATTCAATAGCTTTAGCCGTGGGTTCGAATGCCCTTCGACTCCCTCCTAATAATGTTAACAAATTAATGGGTTGTCATGGAGGAGACTCTTTATGAAAGAGGAAGTATTTAAATGTGACCATTTATTCAAATTAATCTTCTATTGTCTGCCTTACAACATGCTTGAAGTGTATAACACGCCAACCCCTCACCTCATCATCAACCATTTAATGTTCATAGAATTTTTACCTTCAAAACGTGATATAATATGATTTTTTACTCTTAGTCTCGAATATAACTATAATAAATTACATTCGTGCTGGAATAGCTCTGAAATAAAATTTTTCCTGTGATCCAGTATACTAAATTTTTAATGTGATCCAGTATACTATGCCTTAACTTGGGAAGCCCATAATAACGCGCTTGCAGTTTTTTTTTAAATCAACCAATGATTTTTGTAGGGAACTTTGGCAGCTTGAACATTGATGATAAAAAAATCGATTTGAGTTATTGCTACTGATTTATAAGCAAAAAATCGAATAATTTCGATTATTCGTATCTTACCACTCTCCTCTCTCCACCATCGAGCTCACACCTACCCTTGGGGACTTTTGGTAAGTTATTACGTAAGGTTAGAAGAAGCGATTGGCAAAAAACCACGCCTCTATCAATTGTTTCTCTTGTTGTCTAATTTGACTGGGATAAATAACTTCTTGGCTTTTATAGGTTGAATTTTATTATATTAGATTCCTTCTTGTATAACTATCGCATATTATGCTACAGGTTTGTCTCAAAATACTTCATTCGAAATGAGCAAATAAATTTCGCCATTAGAATAGACAGTTATATCTCACAGTCCATTCTGGAATTTTCGTCATGCGATAAAAATCATTCTTTCAGTTTTATTACTCATAATAAATTCTATCCGCTGAATTATTCATGAAGCTGAATAAACTAGTATTGGCGTTGAATAGTTCCTATATCTTCAAGAGAACTAATTATTTTCAGTATCCGAAAATGTTTTGAAACACTCCAAAAATAACAAGACTTCACAACCAAAAGTGAAATTTGTTGATTTTCTGTGAGTTTATTAAGTTGTGTAAGATAGGTTAGTGTTGACATCTGTGTGAATGTGAAAACGAAAGAAATCTCCTCCAGTGGAGATCTCTGTCTAGATATCTCGTTTTTGCCGGGAAGAAGAACAGGCAGACCCAGAGCAGGTACATAAATTCTATTCTCTCACTTTCCAAAACGTTTCCAGTCGTACGTTTTGTTGACACTCCACTGTCTTGAGCACATTCTATAGAAACACAGAACTCTATTGAGCAGGGAAGCTTGTGCTTTGACAAGCTGAATGACTTGAAAAATAATTTGTAAACTGCATGACCGTCCCACGTTCAGTGTTTTTGCTGGTTAATTGTTTTCCAGGTCCTGCACGAAAATGAGAATTGGTTGACAATACAACTGGGTCTTCATGAGCTATCTCTCTCCCTTCAATTAATTCATTCCCGCATTCTTTTACGCCCCTTTTTCTCTATTACTACAACACTAGTCATTCTGTCACTTTTTGTTATCATAAAGGATGTTCCCTTTGAGCTTTTGCACTGTTTCTTTGACATTTTTCGTAATCAGTTGAACTTTATTATGGCGAATGAGTAATTTCTCTGTCAGAACTATAACGTTTAAACAATTTCCTGACTATTTTTACGATTTGAAATATGCCTTATAATACTGCAGACCTGAGCTTTTGTATATCCATGAAATTGTGCTCTCAACTTTCTAGTAATTTTATATTTCTTGAAACATCAGTCAAGGAATGAATGCCAGTTCCATTGTAAACATTATTTTAGTTTATTCGTTATTCTACAATTATCTAACTTGGGGACCAACTGGCGTTATTGGTCATTTGATTATACTTCTTTCTTTCATGAATTAATTGAAGATTATACACTTTCATTCTACTACTCTGTTATTGTTGTACGTATTAGTTTTTAACCGACTTCCAAACAGGAGGAGGGTCTTAATTCGAACTGCTTCTTTATGTTTGTACACCAATTACTCGAGCACTATTGAACCGATTTCGATAAAAAAAACTTAAATGAAAGAGCATCATTCAGCGGTGGTCCCATCCAAGCTTCGGCCCAACACTTAGCCCTATGTTAATAAAAAAAGCATTCATCGATGTCTTCATTTAAATATTGTTTGAATAGGATAGTCTCACACTTAACTGGCAGTCGGGTAACCAACCAGTGTCGTTTACCAGACCGATCATTGAAATCATATGATGCAATGTAATTATGCCGGGTAAATGATCTGTTACCCAAAGCTGGTTGTGTGTGAAACAAGCCTGTAATGTCCTTTTTTGACCAATCTTCTTCTTCTTCATGTGGCTATCCTCATGTTGGCTATCTTCACTTTATCGACAGCGGTGCGAAAAAGTTGCAGGGATGTTTTGTTGAACCAGGTTCGAAGGTTCTTCAACCAGGACGTTCTTCTCCTTCCTGGTCCACGCTTACCCAATATTTTTCCCTGTAGGGTGGCTTAAAGGAGGATATAAATCTAGATTTATTACTCATAATGAGTCCGAAGTACTGCAGCTTTCGAACTTTGATGGTAAAGGGAAGTTCTCGGCTCTTATTCATTCTTCTGAGAACCTCTTCAATCAGGTGAACTTAGTTTGAATTAATAATAATATATTAACATTGTGACTAATATTAAGTTGATGTTATTGAGTCATAGGAATAAAGTTTCAACGTTTAAAATGAGTGCTGCTATGCAGAAGGGTCACTGTAGTCTAGTAGTTAAGGCGCCTGATCGACCATTGGTTCGCGGATCGCGGTTCTATTGCCGGTGGTGACTGATATTTTTGTACAGTAGCTAGTGGCGTAGCAACGGGAAGACGGAGGGGACGGACCGCCCCGGGTGACAGCCTAAGGAGGGTGACAAAAAACAGATCCAATCAGGCTTTGAAAGGACTGGTATTAAATATTTTTTAATAGATAATTTTTCTAATAAATAAGAGAGAAAGAATTATTCTGGTTAGGGGTGACATGACAGGCGGCTGAGTTGCGTGTGATTGAGTTGTGATAAATTTATTCATACGGTTGATAGTGCAGGAGCAGTGAGTGTCGAAATGTGTGACACAGAGGTTACTTATCAGCTAAATTCATTTTCATTATTTGAAGAAATCTGTTCTGTTCTACTACACCTGCCACTGCCATTCACCCTCAGAGAATCAGTGGATTTGTTGATGCAGGTGTCAGGAGAGTAGCCTAGGAGCGTCCTCGGGTACGGACACCCGGTAAATAATACTTTTTGGGATGGCTAATACAGAGATATGTATGGGTTTAAATAATGTGGGAGGATTTATGTATAGAAACGCTCAAAATGCAATTTTAGAGTGGTTATTTTTAATTTTTTCTGCACGCCCTCCCCGCCATTCAAACAAGAGTCATATCTTTTGTAAAATTCTACAATAAATTTTGAATAATTTGCTCTTCACATGAGCAACAGTTAATTTTGTATATTTTGAAAATACACATTAATTTATTCTGAGTTATCGGCCTACCGTGAAGGTAGATGATATAGTTCAATAGGGAAAGTTATGAAAATTATTAGTTTGATTCGTGAAAGGCAAGTCATAAATTAATGCAATTGAATTTCAAGGCATAATATTATTTCAGTACAAAAAAAATATAAAGTAACAAATTTTTTAGAATAAATTCCGTTTACTGTATAGCCAAGAAAGTGAGGTGCTCCCAGGTGTTGGACCTAAACATTTGCCATGACAAATTGAGTCACTCAATTCTCAAACACAAAAAAATAAATTTAATTTTCTTACAAAATATTATGGTGTTAGATGAATGAGTTTGTGTCTAAGAGCGCTTGAGAGGATTATTTTCCATTATTATCCGGGGGAAATTCCCCACACCACCCATCTACCATCTATAGAAGAGGTATTTGTTTCATTTGAAGTGTTAAAGGGCTCCTCCAAGCTATTTCATAATTCACATTTTTTCTCTAAATTCCAATAATAGAGTCCTAAGTACTAATCCCAAAGTGAACCAGCTAATGATCCAATGGAATACTCAACTGAATCACATGCTGTTCAAGCAAGCTATTGAAATATTTTCATTTAGCCTGCCCACATTTTGAAGAGTTGTGATATGCAGGCCTAAGCTAATTAATTGTGCGGAGCCCAATATCAAGACAAACATCACCAAAATAGCTTAAAATTGCTTTCAAAAGACCTAAAAAATCAACATTTTTCAGACGCCCACCCCCGGAGTCCCAAATTTTGAATATCTACATAAAAAATTTATAATTCTTCCATGGTTGATACAAAATAAGAATCAGCTATGAATAAGGTGTCGTTTGTTAACTGTGTGTAAGGGGGGGGGGGGGTGACAAGTTGAATTTCCGCCCCGGGTGCCACAAGACCTCGCTACGCCACTGACAGTAGCGTCCATCGATTTTCATCAGCTATTCAATGCTGTTGTCAATATCTACCATTGCGAATCAATTAATAGCACTTTGAGGAATTCGAAATTAATAAATTCTGTTTTAAATAGAGTTGTAAAATTTATGTAATTTAACACGTAAAAGATAGGCGAAAAAAGACCCGGATGACGTCACTGCATCAGCTGCTAACCTAACCTAACCTAACCTGACTGTAGCTTGTTACTGGCATTATGCTGTTGAACACTACCTTGTCTTCTAACTACCATGGTTCATTGTATTGATCATTTCTGCAGTAAGCATTTCCATTGAATTATGATCTTTTCACAGCTCTTTCCAAAAAATTGATAAGTTGACCCGATTTTTTTCACTAAATTTGATCAGTACGGTATTTAAATTATTGTGGAATCCGTTTTTGCCAAAATTCATTAATTTGCCATTCAAGACTATCCTCTACAATAATTGTAATGTTATGCTTTGTATGAGGTAAGAAGACAGATTCTACCGGGATTGTTATATGAGATTTCCATTAGAGCCGGTAGTAGCAGTAAAGTAGAGAGTCGGAAACATTATGAGCCATCTTTTTGCTCTTGTCTGTTGAGAAGGTTGACTGTTGTTGAAGATCGGTAGAAGCCAATTTCACGTGATTGCTCTTTGTCCGGTCAGTGATAAAGAGAGTAGGCGAGTAAGAGAGCGTGATAAAGAGTGAGGTAGTAAGAAGAGTGATCAGTTGTAGTGAGCCGCAATTGCGCTGCACCGTTCCAAAGGTATTATCACGTGCTCCTCTTCCCTTCCCGACCCTCTTCCTCAAGATTACGTGTTGTGAATGAGGGGTGTGGTGGGGGGAATAAGGAAGAGAGCCGATAAGAAAGCGTACATCTCCGACAACTGGAGATAGAAGAGCGACCGACGACGTGATGCTCTGCTCCTGTCCGTGGCTAGCAGCCTCCAGCCTCCGGCCTGAAGCCTCTTGCCTCGTTCATCTCATCTCAGCCGGGGTCGTTCACTCATATCTCTGTAGTAACTGTCGTGTCGGCCAACACCCGTTCGCGTTACTACAAGCTGTTCTTGATAATCATGCACAGGGCTGTTGAAGAATTGAGAAATGTCTGGAAATTTTATCTCAATAAATGATGAATTTTAACAATATCACCTAAATTATTTAGAAAAAATAATTAATTATCATGTTCTTATCATTGTTCTTGCCATTGTCATCGTACTTTTTCTTCTTGTTCCTTTTTGTATTTGCTCTTGTTCTTGTGCTTGATCTTACTCTTGTTCTTTTCCTTGTTTTTGTTATTTTTTGTTTTGTTTTTGCTCTTGTTCTTGTTTTTGTTCTTATTCTTGATCTTGTTCTTGTTTTGTTCTTGTTCTTGTTCTTGTTCTTGTTCTTGTTCTTGTTCTTGTTCTTGTTCTTGTTCTTGTTCTTGTTCTTGTTCTTGTTCTTGTTCTTGTTCTTGTTCTTGTTCTTGTTTATATCCATCTTGTATAGACTTCTTGAAAAATAATGTAGTTTAATATAGTCTATAAATTTGAACGAAATAAATGTAGATTGGAAGATTATCTAGAACACTGTAGTTTTGGAGCGATAATTTTTTTACTAATGGTCATTCAGATTACACAAGCTTGAAGCTTTTGAAAAAATGGAAGTATAATAAAAAACTTCATAACTGGACCAAATTCTCAGGGCTATGAACCAATTACCAAATTTTAATCGTTAAGGGGGTACGCGATAGCAGTAGTTGGTTTTATGCTAACCACTCAGTGAACACATAAGACCAAGTCTTATGTGTTCGCTGTAACCACTGCACCATGATAATCGTCAAATATTGATCAATTATAGTAAAAATTCAATGTTGAAGCATCAATGATTCAATTATAACTGTAAAATCGACTGCATAAATCATAAATTTTGCATCAACTGCCAAACCAATTGCATAATTAACATAAAACGCAAATTTGAAAATTGAATGATAATGGTTATAGTTAAATTTAAAACTAAGAGCAAGGATTTTCAACTGAATTTGATTTCGATTGCCCATTTAATCTAGTTGTATAATAGGCCTAATGTCAAGCTTGTGTTTACATTATAGAAAATGCCAAAACCCCTTTTTATTTTTGACAGATTACTCATAACAATTTTACATTTACACTGTAAATTTCCATCTTCTTGACATAATATGTTTTGTTCACAAGCTACCTGAACTCTGAACAATAAATTGAATCTAGCCAAGGTAGTTTGAGAAGTCTGCTCTAAAGTGCATAACAGTAGTACAGTATTGAGAAGTAGCTGCCAGTCTGAGCTTTCCTTATTTGTCATACCAAATACTCACTCCATCTTGTTCACAAGTGCAATTTACACAACTCGTTCCGTATTACCTTCGAGCATGTAATATTTTGCATAGGAAATATTCTGAAAGCTTCCATCTTCTTCCCATTATTTCGTCCCTGCATTCTTTCTCTCTTACACTGTTACTCTCTCTCTGTCGTTCTCTCCCTTTTGCACATTCTTATCCCTCTCTCACAAATTCAATCTCTCAATCCATCACTCTCGTCATCGTCATCACTCATTCCTTTTTCGGTTTTATTCTACGGCCGCGGACGATAAGTACAGTAGTTGTGTGGTTGCTTGTCTGAGCTCAATCAAAATATCAATATACCCCACACCTTTTTTTCTGACACAATTTATTGTGTTACATACTGGAATGTTACATCAATTTCATTCCCCAACCACATTTCAATATATTTTTTGACAAAATTCATACTCAAACTTTTGAATATTGCCTATTAGATTACCTATTTCCTATAGATTTAGTTACCTCTATTCTACAAAATAAATACATAGGATCATTATTGTACAGAATTCTGCCCCCTTTGACTTTGATACAAACAAAAAATCATTTTGAATTATCTTTACTGATTTATAAGCAAAAAGCTAACATTTTGTAACTTTCAACTCCCCCCCACACTTTTAACTAGGTCTCACCCCCCCCCCCCACCCCATTCTTGGGGACTTTTGGTATGTTATTACCCAAGTTTAGAGGAAGCGATTGCTGAAAAACACAAGAGACCATTTTTGTTCGCAATTTAATGTAGATTATTTTTGTATAGGACACTTTTCTATCTAAACCGCATAGTTTTCTAAATATTCGAGAAAAACTGATAAAAACGACTAATTCACCCACTTAACCCCCCCCCCCAAGCCCCCCCCCTAAACCCGACGCTGAAAATGGTGTAACTTTTTACCATACAATATGTGGACCATGTATAACAATTTGCAAGTACTATTACAAGTTACATTGATTACATAACAGTTTTTGTCTCACAACTCCACAAAATATCTACTCCAAAATGTGCGCTCTATATTCAACACTAACAAGGAAGGCTCAAAATCAACAAATTGGTCAAACTCTCAAACTATTATAGAACAATAGAAAAAGGATGAAGGAAGGAATATTTCCATCTTTACAAACAATAGGACAACCCTTTCCGATCCCATCAACCTGTTGCTTCGGTCTAACTTCAGGTAAAAAATAAATGTGGACCCACCACAGATCCCGAAGCCAATTTATATAATATTGTCTTAAAGTTTCATTTACGCAAAATAATTTAACAATCGATTTCACTTGTTATAAAATTTGTTATAGATGTTAAAGAACTCGTTGGCGCCTGGTTCGATTGTTGACTAGGTTTGGCATTTCTCTCCCCCACCTCTCAAATCACCATTTTTCCTCTATTAAATGTCGAGCAGAAATTGAATAAATAAATGATTGGATTGAACTTTGATCAATATTGTGATAGCTGTTTGCAATTTACTGTTAGCCATCTGCCATCTTCCGATTACTTGTAACAATATATAGAAGACTGTTCTGACAATAAATGAAAGTGGATGATGAAGTTGAAAATTAATCAGGGAAATTATAAATGCGTGACAGGTGAAATTATAAATCCAGGGACATGATTGTAACACAAGAAAGCCATAACCCATAGTAGAAAATTCGAAATAGACTCTCGAAAAATATTGACGGAATAAAGTAAAAAAAGAACGTGACCAAAGACATTTTTGGAAGAAAAAGACGGGAAATGGAAAATCACGTGACTTGTCAAGTAACCATGCTTACTGTAAAACGTGCATTAATAGAACAAGAAAAAAATGACGTTATGACATCTAGAGAGTAGGGTTGGATTTGAAGGAACTCTATTAAAGTTTCATTGAAACTTACGTCGCTGTCACGCTTCCCGAAAGAAATTGTGAACTCTTTTGTCAATAAAGTTTCTTAGACAATTTTGACCTGTAATTGTCGAATAATAACTTTTGTAGCTTGTAGTTAATGGATAACAATACAATCTTCGTGAAGCCATGCTGCACTCCGTTCCAATTGTGTAACTTCTCAGATGATAGTCGGGACATAAAATTTTCATTGTTGGGTAAATAACAGTACAGTAAATCATTCCTGTAGTGTCATCTTTCTGTAATAACACCGTACACCTCCATAAAATCTGGATCAGGTGAATGGAGAAGCGTGATCCTTGGCTGCCAAATTAATTTACCGTTGTAGTTTACAGTTAGATTATCACTCGATGCATCATGTCAGCCCTTGTTTCCAAAAAAGGCAATGAGAACAATTATAGGGTTAGGAGTGAGCCTATACTGCGCTTGAATACATGACAGTAAAAATTTGAACTTTTATTTACGCCAATATCAAAAAATGCTTCTATAAACATACAAATCTGAACATTGGAATATAACCTAAAAATATGTTTTTGTTTCTATGAACATTTTTTTCGTAAAACGATGTCGGGAGAATTCTACGTTCTCTTCATAGATCATCTTCACACTTGAATTTCTAAGGTGATAATCAAGGGTATTAAATAGTCAAATCGAATGAAAGCAATTAATACAATTAAAGCAATTATTTATAAAAGTTGTTTCTTAATCATTATGGGTGTGTTCTAAACCAACTTTTCAAACTATGAAAACAAATTTCTCGACGTTGCTGTCATTTCATTCGACGTGAGACAGCGCTCAGCCTCTGTGCCATTTTATCCACAAATCAGATCTCTCCCAATTTGAAGTTTCTTGTATTACACAAAATGATACAGTTGATGCATTTCTAACATGGAAAACGTTTCAAATATTTTATTTTGTATTCTGTTAGTTATTTCAATAATAATATTGTATCATTCTTTTATAATTTTCCTTTCTACCCTAACTTCCTCAAGTATGTAGCACCTTCTCATCTACTCTAGGAACATGAACTTTCTTATCTAATACTTGCTGCTATATATATATAGCTAGTATGATATTCTTGCTTCACGTCATTTTTATTTTCCATATAATTTATTATGATACAATATAATTATATACATTTTGTAAACATATGAGTAAATATAACTATATACCAAGTGTGAGTTTAATCTTATCCCATAGATTGACAGTGACAATCTATCCTTGTCATCACAATCATCATGTTTAGATGCACTGTAAATCTTTACAACTTTTTTCTCATCATTACCTCCCTAGATACTACTGTGCAGTTCAGTGTCATCCAGTTCATGTTTTAAGAATGTTTCTTGCGGCAAATTCGTCAAGTGAAGTTGGGCGTGAGATTTTACGCGTTTTTAAGCGAGTGATGCTGGAATAAGTTGGAACGTTATGAGAGGATCTTTATACCTGATACTCGTAAAGAACACAAGAGTGAGTCAGATAAAAAAAAAGATGCCTTATAGAGTGTATCCTGGGTTAATATTCTGGGTAGTCCTTCTCCTCAGGTTCTTCAATGTTCCCCATTGATAGTAATGAATGACAACGTCGGTGAGCCTTGAGCTGCTGCAGCAGAGAAGAACTCCCATAATTCAACACTCTTCACTCCGATCTTATCCTATTCTTTTCTTTCTGGCTCTCACTCTCTCCTCTTTCTCAGTCTCTCATCCTCCACATCTCTCGTTTACTCGATGTTGATAGCAGTTGTGAGTTTTTACCACGCTGCCTCATTATTCACTGCTCTGCCACCAGATAACGTCTCACTAGCTTACCGCTTGTACCACCCTTCATCCGCACCCCCCCCCCCCAAACCGTAATCTTTTAGGTAAACCAAGTTAATCACCATCTCTACCTTACAATCTCAACGCTATTCTCTTGTTACATGCATCGTTGCATATTTCCCCACTCATTGTAAGCTTCTATACCATGTTCGTTTAGATAAACCTGATCAAACTTCCTTTTTTCAAAAGTGAAAAACTTGGGCTTCATTGTTATAGGTCACCGGCTGAAGAATATTGTAGTAGTTGCGGCTCCAAGCAATAAATCAACTCTCTCGAAAGACTTGAGACAGGGATGATACTCATTACTTTTGCCTTTGTGATAGACTACAAGGCTAGAAAATTGTAGGTGAAATGAATGCATAAACAAGATTTTTTGTGTGCAAATGTAAACAGCAGTCGCTATCAATAGCGAATTTGGTAATAAAGTAGATAGACTAGAGCATTTTCAATTCAGTAGAAGTAAGATATGATTATAGCAGGTTCTATTAGGTTGAAGTCACAAAACATCAGTGCTCTCGAAAAATGGAGTATCTCAACACCTAATTTGATCGTACAGTATATCGTAAAATTGAATCTTATATACTTCAAGAACTCAATTTCTTACTTGAGTGAGGTCTCCTCCATTTTCAGGCCATTTTTTGTATTTCGCATTTTCTCTGTTTTCTCAAGGAAAATTTGTCTCAAAATCATAGAATTTCTTCCTCTTTTTTCCTCTTGGAGGCTAGTGATCGTATTGAATGTTATAAACAACACACTCTGCATTGATACATTTCACAAAGATTTGTGATACTGTAACAAAATTATTCCTCAAATTCTCTAAGGAAAATCAAAAGTCTTAGTGGAGATTGAAGTGGGACACGAAGATGTTGTGAAACATAACTTGAAGAATATAATTTATATGGCATAAACAAAATTCAAAGTTCTTCTCTGTACCTACTCGGCAGTCGGTACAACATAGATCGTTGTTCATTCTTGAACAAGAAGTTTTAATAAAAGAAGATTTATAAAACTCTATTTAATGATAATTTTAAACATTCCGTAAATATTTTTTAAATGGAAAAACACTGCATTCTTCCATATTTTATTCTCAATTCAGTGGGTGGGATGTGCACTACTTTGATTTTCATCTTACTTATACTTGTATAAATCATTTATCACAAGTAGAAGAGGTGCAACTACCGCTGCAGCTTATCAGTACCACCCATAAATTTCAATGATTTAGTCATGTACTCCCCTCCAGCAATGCAAAGCAATTGGCTGTTATTATTATATATAAAGTAGAAAAATAGGGTCTGTTATACACTTCGTGCCAGTTGCGTTGCTTTCTAACGTGATATATATATTCTTTGTGGTGATCTTCACTGGTCAAGTCTTGCCTATGAATTATGATCTGCCCATGTATTGTCCCTGTGGATCGTTCGAGCTCTCCCCATATAATCATAAGTCATGGTTCTTGGTACGATAGCACGTTCATTAGCATATTAGTTCTTAGCCCCCTTAAGCCTATGTTTGATGCCGACTCATTATTATTTGTTGGGCATTGGCTTTAGACAAGATATTTATCATTCACTCACTGCCACTTATTCAAATTATTAGCTGCAAGAGAAGACATATTGAATTTTAATCAAGTCCATCCAATTTTTTAAGCGCAGTCACAGTGATGGAAGCTCACTGGTCTTCATTTTGGGAATTCGTTCAAATTATAGGAGAGCTCACTTTAAAAACGGCATATGTTTGCAGTATAGGCGAGACAAAGAAGGAGCTATTCACTTTCCTAATATAACAGCTACTTCATCTTCCTACGCTTCGTAAACGGATGAGAAGAAAGGAAGACATAAAGGAAACGATCCTACTAAAAAGATGCATTATCTCTTCAATCAGAGTCCGAAAAGTTCATCACCATCGTCTTCCTCATTTTTTCTTCAGCTCCGGAATTTCCACGTTACTTAAATGTGTCACGACTTTCATAAAGGCAATAAAGCATTGATAAAACTCTATAGTTTGTTAGTTTTGAATAAAAGCAGCGATAATAATGTAAATTTATTCTCTGCCGCATCTTCTCTGCTTTCTCAGGAATCATTTGTTCCCAAATAATTAATTTCTTATTTCTTGTTCTCATACGAGCAGGCTCGTAAAGCCTACGTCAATTCTAATAAGTCCATTTCAACTGCTTTTTGGCCATTTCAACATATTGCTTTTTTAAATATCACATGATATTGTTTCAGTGTTTCAATGCATATCCTACTTTTCCTAATAGCAATTAGCAACATGTAGTAGGCTGATTAGTAGGCCTAAAACGTGACATCAAAAAGATCATGCAATTGGGCTAAAATTTTTAAGGGATATTTAAAATATCCCCTTCTTCTCCAAAGATAAATAATAAACTTTACCTAAATCAATCAAAAATTCAAATGTCAACTATTACATAACGGAAATCTACCGTACCTGTACTATTGATACATGAAAATTTTGTATGTCAGTGATTAAACGTGTAAGAACTAATTCCTATGATAATTAACTCACATAGAGTGAACAGAAAAATAAATTTTTATTTTTTATTATTTCTTAACAAAGAAAACTATTCCGACAACCTGTTATGGGTTCGTGAGAGAAACTGGACTCTGTAGAAATGGTGGGTGTTTTATTTGATTGTCGCTCGTATAAGCAAAATCAGAGAGCCTTGAACTAAGCTTGGATAAGTGCCAATTTCAAGAGAATTGTCGCAACCCCTGGTTGAGGAAACAGTAAAGTGTGTTTTTTTGTGCAAAAGGTGAGTTTTATCGCATTACCCGTTGAGTCTTCGTGTTCAGGTTACCAGAGAACCTACGCCTTGTAAGCTTTCAATGACGAACTCAACTCTGCAGTCAATAGTGATTTTATAGGCAGGAATAAGGTGATAAAAGGCGTTTAATTTAATGCGTATTAGAGTATCATGAATCCTATATCAGGGTTAAAACTTTTCCAAACTTTTCAGCCTCCGAGCTAAAATCACTACTCCAACCATTCTCATTTTTCCAAAATCATCAACAATTTTTTTTTTTTCAATTTTTAGGGTAGTCATCGAGTACTACCCCTTGAGCAAACACACACTTGCTAAATTTGATAGTTGAATTACGTATCGACATGAGGATATGATTTCAATATTATAAACATACTGCATGCACAGAGTGTTTCATGTAGTGTTCTCAATACTTGTTAAAATCACCAGTAATAATAAAGTCTATATAAACATTGTTGACGAAATGCTTTGTTAAAGAGTTAAAGATGGAGGTTAGCGGCTATCCCCATCAGTTTACTCATTCAGAAATTTGTGGTACCTTTTTTATAAGTAAATTGGTCAGTTTTTATAAAAATGATTAGCTAAAAAATCGAATAAAAGAAGTTAGAAGTCGGTAACTAAAGGAATTTTTTTTAGATATTCAACAAAATATGTTACAAATGGCCCAGAACAAACGTTTTTCAAGTTTAAAGTGGACTACCTTGGTTAGATTTACAATAAGCCTGTAGTTCTATCTGAAAAAAAAACTTCAATAAAGTTGATTCTGGAGGGAAAATGTTGAAAGCCCCAATAGCCAAAAACTCACAAAAGCTTTATAAAGTTCTGATTTTAATGAATAAAATACCATAAAAATAGCAAGCTGTGCAAGATCAGTGTGCTATGATTCCATAAAACCAGCTTTTTAAAATATGATGTGTAGGTTCTTTCTATTGGGTTATTCAACATTTTTCACTCCAAATCAATTATTTCTCTGCAAATTTTGTTTAAAAAGCTTGCAGGTTTGATAATATTAACAAACATAATTCCCTTGAAGCCTGGAAACGTGTTTTCTTTTAAATAATTTCTTACTTACTATCTGGCGCTACAGTCCATCGTGAACCTTGGCCTCCAATACCAAGCCCCTCCACCAATCCCTCTCTGCCACCCTCGATCTCCATCCTTTCTTTTCCATGATGCGTAGGTCTTCTAGAACATTATCTAGCCATCTCTTCTTTGGTCTTCCTTTCCGCCTTCTTGCAAACAATTTCTCCTTATAAACAATTTTTGGCAACCGTGTGCTATCCATTCTTTCGACATGCCCTAGCCACCTAAGTCTCTGTGCCTTTATAAATTTGACTATGTCCTCTTTTCCCAAGCAGTCAACTATCTCGCTGTTTTTCCTTCTTCGCCATTCATCACCATCTCTTACGGGTCCCATAATGCCTCGGACAATCTTTCTCTCTGCAACTCTGAGGTCTTCTGCATCTTTCTTTGTAATTGTCCATACCTCAGATCCATATGTCATTATGGGACGTATCAAAATCCTATAAATAGTGAGTTTGGTTCTTCTGGAAATCAGCTTGCTATGAATTAGTTTTTTATTTGCAAAATATGCCCTGTTTCCTGCTTGGATCATCTTCCTTATGCTTTCAGACATGTCGTTCTCACAGTTCACCTCCACACCCAGATAGCTGAATTCTTTCACACCCTCAAATGATTTGTTGCCAATTTTCAAGTTTTGAGGTACACGTCGTGATTGTCCTGGTGATATTCTAAGGTATTTTGTTTTACCTTCATTCACCATCAATCCAATCTTATGTCCTTCTCTTTCAATTATATGATAAATTTCTTGGATGGCTGCCTTGCTGCGTGCTACAATTGCTATATCATCGGCATATGCACACAGCTGCCACATTTTGTGAAATATGTTGCCTTTGGGGTCCATCTTATAAACTATACTGTGCAGGGCCATATTAAATAATACTGTGCAGGGCCATATTAAATAATGCAGCAGACAATCCATCTCCCTGTTTCACACCAGTTCCAAAAACGAACGATTGACTGCATTTACCGCCAACCTTTACTGTGGCCTGAGTTTCATCCAAGGTCATCCTTACCAGTCTTCTGAGCTTTGCTGGTTTAAATAATTTCTGCATTTCAAAAACTGTTGTTACCGACTTCAAACTTGAATTATTAAATTTGTCAACATATTTTACATGAAGCCTAATCAATTAACAAGCAAAATGAGGGTAGTAAAAACTTCTGAATGAGTAAATTGATGGGAATAGCTGCTAACTTCTACAAATTTGTATACTGTAGCGAAGCATTTCCGGGCCAATGTTTAAATGGACTTTCTCATTATTTTGTTGATTATAACAAGCCTACGATACGAAGTATTGGTATCTCAATATAATCCGAAACACGCTGTATTTATGTAGAATTTAAATTGTCATTTGGAACGTTCAAGTTTCTAGTCTTTAGAGACTCCACAATTGCACCTTTTTTACCCTTACTGCAAAGTATTTGATGGAGGAGAGCAGATGACTGGCAAAGTAATAAACCGTGATTAGAACAAATGTAATAATAATTACAAAAGTAATAAATTGTGGTAAAAATCATAGTTTTTTCAAGATAGATAAGCTTCAGTGCAGATTCGAAATGATTGGGAAGGCGCAATTGTGTCTATGGACCAATTACATAATTTGAACAATCCTTTAGCAATAAAAAATCATTTATTCTTCGGCATGGATTGGTTGATTGCTATCAAAGGATAATTGACATTTGGTCATGGTTTGAAAGTCAATTTTTGTTACCCCTCTAATTCGATGCACACGTGCACAGAAATGGTGCACAGAAATATGATATTTAGAATTAGCCAACATTAAATAATAGTCATTAATTTCCAGTTATTGGTCTCAAAAATATTTATTCCTCGATATTTTTAAAAGTGGCTTCAATTATCAATCATGATGTCAAGTGCGTTGAATGGTTCATAACGAAGGAATAAAACATAAATAATTGTTAAAAATACTTTGCTAGTGAATTCAACACTTACAAAATTGTGTGGTCGCCATTTCGCACTGTTAAATGCTTCCTCAGACACGGCTGCAGTTTACTGAATCATGTTTGAAAATTTGGGTTATGGTTGTTGTAAGATGGGTTGAGAAGGCGGAAGATTTGGAATTATGTAATCAAACGTGTGTGAGGTGAACTATGAGGTGTGTGAGGTTGATCATTTAGATTTGAATCAGGCTGTAGTTTTGTGTTTTCATAAATTTCATATTGTTCTAATACAGTTAGTTTTCGCCTTTTTTGAATGAAATACTATATATCTAGATTAGATTTTATATGTAGAAATATGTTATATTTTAGATTTTAAATTTTAGATGTCGAAATGATGTGATCTGCAGAGGTAGAATGAGTGTTTGGAGAGCCTTTGTGGAACATATAATTTTAACAAACCGCACTTACACAGACATCAACACTAATTTTGATATTCGGGGTTTAAAAACTTGTGGGCATAAAATATATATATACCAGGCGGCAGGCTCGCTTCGCTCCCTTTTATCCGACCCCTTCTCCCTAGAGGGGACAGATTTATACAAAACCAGCTAGTGAAAGGAGAAAATTCTCACTAAAATTTCAAATTTTTCGGTCATGTAATACATGAAAACGCTGATAAACGCTAGGAAAACATCCAATTCATTTTGGGGAAATTTTGAAAACTATTCTTAGTGTTGCTCCAAAACTGTACTTAGCTTACCAGATTTCAACTCTTTTGACGGAGTAGTTCTTGAAAAGGCTAGAAAATGTCAATTTTTGGCCTATTTTTAGGAAGTTCTCAAAGTACGTTCTTAGCACACGTGTAGGGTCTTGACTGAACATGAGTACCAAATTTCAACTTTTTGGACGATTGGTTTTTGAGAAAGAGAAACGGCGATGAATGAGTGAGTGAGTGAGTCAGTGGTATTTGGGTTTTATAAAAGATATACAGTACTAAAAGATTATACAGTTTATGTTTATCTATGGTAAAGCCATAGACAGTGGTTTTGATCTAACTGTGTTAATCGGTTTTATGACTGTACATTGTTGGATTAATATTGATCTTTACTGTTAATGTTTGAATACGAAGTTATGTTTCGGTGAAATGGAGTTGAACACACTTGTTGCCTGCCGCACTGGCGATTGTAAATAGCGAACGGATGGATGATTCTCGTAATAATATAGGCGATCGCAGTAAATTGCTTCAACTATAAACGGCGAACTCGTCTGTCTGTCAGGAGCGAAGTCTGTTCTTCAAGAGAGCTTGTAACTCATGAGACGGGCGCCGAACTCAATTACCGGCAATTAAAAGTCGAAGCCGACCTGTGCTGGTTGCTTTGCCAACGATAAATACCGCAACGATTAATATCGCCACGATAAAAATCGTGTACTACGTAGGAAAAACAGCAGCTATCGATCATTGCCCTAATTGTTGCTGACCGTTCTGCACTGTACTGCCAAATCGAGCGGAATTTAATCCCTTCACATCAGCAAAGTAAGGCAGACTCCAATATCATGATATTAGGGCTGACCACCTACTCTTACACACTCTCTTTCACTTTATCGCTCTCACTCTCTCACACACACATTTTCTCAAATCCTCTCTCAATCCTTCCATCTCTCTCTCGCCCTCTTAATCTCCTTCCCTCTTGGATAAGTGAGAGAAAGGGACAAGTGTCCCTAACTATACCTATTAATTTGTGTAACTCTGATGCTTGTTCCATCCTTCATTATTCACTATAAATTTAAATTAAATTAACTGATATTGCATGCATGATTTCTTCTGACCTCAGTAACTTAGCAATCATACTGATTTTGTTGTAAGCTACATAGGTTTAAAATTTTCTCGACTTTGATGTGTAATTATACTGGTTTTGCTTTAGAATAAATTTTTGTAAAGAAGTAGATTAGTGGTTGATTTTTGTTATGAAATATCGCTTCAATTACCGATAAACATTACACTTTTATATTTATTGTTCGAATTATTATCAAATCAATATTCTATTTTTTTTTTTTTTTTTTTTTTTTTTTGTTATTATTCAATGTAGAATGTGCCTTTAATGGAAACAATCCAATCTATATCTCTCACCAACATTTTCTGTCTTCCATTCTCTCCTCTACTAAAACTCAATGGATCCTCTTGATCCACTAAAACTCAATTTCATGGAAACTGGACACCCACCATCTCTAACAATGGAAATAGATTTTCAATTTTCTACATAAGCATCAATATTGAATGTTACCAGGAAATGGGGCAGTATATGGGAGTAGGACTGATCGGCTAATTATTGAACCACTTGTTCGAAATAAATGCCATCATGATGCAGATCAGGCCGTTGAGCCGAATTGCTCTACAGATTTAGCTCACGTCAGATTCAGGGTTCCATTCGTTGATGGGCAGGAGTGGTCCTCGTTATTACTCTTGAAAACATTGTAGTGATATTAACAAAGCATTTTTCGTTATGAAGAGTGGAATCGACTGAAATTGTGTTGCTCGAGAGTACAGCCGGGATCCAGTCGAAATACATCGTTCTACAAATAGAACAAAATAATACCTGCTATCTGAATATGCAGAAAAGTTTTGTTCTTCGATCGACAATTCTGGTATTTTCAACAAATGATTCTGTCTACACTAGTACTTATAGCTTTTGTTGTATTTCTTCTAATATTTGTTACGGCGTCTCTGAACGAGAACAACTATACCAACTCTCTGCAGAACAATGTATTCGAATATAGAGTTTACAGTTGAATGTGAATACATAACATTGAAAAAAATTATTGACGATAAAAAAAGTGAAAAAGTGTTGACGATACAGGCATATCAGTCCTGTATCAGACTTAACTCTAAATCAGTACAAATACAAATCAATCCGAAAGTGATTACCTAGTCATGAATCAAAACAATCTGGAATTAGAATTAGCAGTGAATCTGGGATTATCAGATCAGTAGACAGATGATTTGCTACTTTCTCTATTGTTGTTTATAAAGCTAGCAGATTATCATTGGTAACAAATAATTTTCTCGAATTCAATACGTATTTCATTTATCAGCTACAAGCCGATATTAATATATATAATATATTAATATAAATAATATATTAATAATTGATATATAATATATATTATTTGTTATTGTTCCCATTCACTATGCAAAGGTAATAGCTCTAAATAAATGTCTCTTGCCTATTTATTGAGATTATCTTTACTCAAACCCAAAAGAATTTCAATTACTATTTTGAAGTCAAATCAGTATTGTTTATTGTTGTCCAGTGATTCTCCAACAAGCATTCAGGTTATAGTTCTATGAGTACATTTTTCTTGCCTATTTATTGAGTTTATCATCTCTCAAACCCACAAATTGAAGACATTTCAGTGGTTTTGAAGTCAAGTCAATGTTGATTATTGTTTACTAGTGAGTCTCCATCAAACATCCAGTCAACACAAGTTAATGTTCGTTATTGTTTGCCAGTGATTCTCCATCAAAATATTCAGTCAATAGAAGGCAAGTATGTCAACAGCTGAGCTTGAATACGTTATGAATAATGTAGTCAAATAGAAGAGAACCGCAAATATTTGAGGAGTGCGCACCAGGAGATTGTTAAATAAGCGCTGTCTCAGTTTTCTGAAGCTTGAATAGCTCACCTGTTCCTCATTGAAGGTGTGGACGGACAATCTTTTTTTGAACGATTTCGCTTATTTTCATCTCTTGCCTTGTTATTACCATCGTCTCGACATCGAGAATTCGATGAATTATGAATTCATCAGTTTTGCTTCTAGACACGAGAGATTTTTCTCACAATTTAGAAATATTTTGATTAATTTATTTTAGAACTATTTTGACATATGGAGTTCCAGCTTCTGAAATTTTCTTGCGCTACGATCAACAGAGAACAGTATTTATAGCCCAATAGTAAGGATGACTCGAGGATAGTCACCATTGCGAAATCAGACACATTCTGTGGAAAATAGATTGGTGCAGCGTGAACACCTTCATTCTACAGCAATTGTTCAATTCTGCGATGGTGATTATCCTCAATTATTGGATGCTCCTCTGAGTAAGCATGTTAGAATTGCAATAATTTTGCACAAAATTTGATTTTTTTGTAATAATAATAAAAAAAATTTGTTAACTTAAAAACCAATGTATAAAGAAACAACAATGTTGATTTGAATATGAAAACCCGTATTTTATTTTCATTTATGATTTGGGCTGAGTACCAACTAGAAAAAACAATGATCGAGATTCCATAACAACTGGTAGGAAAGATAAACTGTCCAAATTAGACCAAGAAATGCAACTGTAAACTCCTTTATTAAAAACTGACAAAAATGTTTCTCTCGCTGCAATAGATAACATTTTTATCCTTAGTAATCCACTCGTTTTTAATTTTCAATATTCATATATTTCCACTTGTATCTTTAAGTACTCATTTTTTTGATAAATAAAGTTAAAAGGCTTTACGTTTTTGACAATTATGTAAAGAATCTGTGCACAGTCTTTGAACTTTTGTTGTATCATACACCGTTAGTACGCCAAATAGTACTGATGGAATCATGAGTTTGTTGATCAAGAGGAAAGAGACAGGCTATTACCAAGATTTGATTTAGGTTAGATTGGCATGCTAAGGGCGTGGTGGTGTACAATACAGGTATGACGACTAATGTCTTGTCTGGCTGGCTATTGGAGACCCGACATCATCATAGATAGAATAAACTCTGTCATTCTCGGTCTTCCAAAGAAAGTGTAATGTTCACTGGTGTGTAAAGGTGATTGCTATTAAAGGAAGAAAGCTGCACTATTTCAACTGTTCATACTGCAGTTGGCAGTACTGCCTTGGCTAGTACTTCCCCATACTCTTTTTCACCCTCTTCCTCCTCCTACTTCTCTATTTTTCTTATCTTTTATTCATGCATAAGTGTCTTTGAACAACTATCTGCACATTCATGTGCTCTTATAAATGCTTTAGAATATATAAAGTGCACTCGTGTGTACTTTATGTTTGGCATATTGCATCTCCTTTTGAAAAAAATCAGCTGAAATCAAATTTGATTCACATCTGAATTGTGATTTTTATGGTCACCGTAAAATCAGAAGCTAATAACTTAAGCTGGGCATTCACGTTCCGATTTGCAGTACGACTTAATAGGACTGTTAGTTGGATAGTCGACTCCACTCACGCTCCGACTTGCTATCCAACTAGCGATCCAACTTTATTCCTTGTCAGCTGTGAACATCGCTCTCGAGCCGAAAAATGTAATCGAAGTTGCCCGATGTTGCCCGATGGTCAAGCCCTGACAGAAGTAAGTTGGATGACTTTGATTCGACTCCCCCACTCACGCTCCAACGCCTTCGACAGTCGGAAGTCGGACCTTCCAGTCGTCGCTGTAGATCAGTGGTCACCAATTAGCGGACCGCAGAGCTGTTTTGTACGAACCGCAAATAAATCTATTAAATTGAAATAATAGTAAAAATCAGGCCTCCTGACAGTTGCGCTAAAAAAGTGTAAAGATGAAGCATCACGAGAATGGGTTTCTAGTGAAGTGGACACAGGGTATGTGGCACAGGGGAATGTGGGGACTCCGTAGCGTTGCCAACCTGCCTATGACTCTACATTGTACGCTTCATTAAAGGAAAAGTTCAGTCAAGTGCCGAAAGATTTTTCGTGTGAAGTCTTCTGGGTGAAATATGTGTGTAGGGAATAATACCCTGGACTGAAGCACCTGGCTATGTACAATGTTTGGCTCTACCTACACATGTGAATCGCCTTTTTCCAAGATCAATTTTATCAATAATAAATACAGATCTCGACTAACCAACAGCCACCTCAACCATGGGAATAAGCTGCACAAGCACAATTCCAAACTTTAAAAATGTAGCTCAAAACAAAAAATGTCATTTTTCCCATTGACTTTTCAAAGTAGGTTTTCTTGGTTAATTTCTGTGGGTTTGTCCTGAATAAAACAAGCTATTAAAGGCATTTCTCTTAGAGTCTAAAATTTATTTGTTTTCCACTTGAGACTCCTAAGTAACCCTTTCTTTTGTTTGCTAAAAATTTACTTACGAACGTAATCTAGGGCTTAATAAGAACATCAGATGTTAATTGCATTCGAGTGGGGAGGCCAAAGATTAGGCGGCCCCAAGCGGACTCTCAAAATTTAAAACGGACCGCGGACAAATATAATTGAATAACAAAAAAGCAACAATTGCTCTTTAACTAAGTAATTTTCTCTTCATATGAGATTGTAATTATAAGCACTATTTTTCATTCAGGCCACTCACAGTTAACATTTTTGTTGCTTCTGCTTGGCAATACAAGGCTTGTCTTGTTTCAAAACTCTCAACATTCTATTGAAGTAGAGAGCTAACCCCTTCTTTGATGATTTGTCTTTGCCTTCTTTTTCAATGCCAGGTGATTGAAATATCATTGGCTATGATAGGAAACATGGAATATGGCTATGCTTTCCCACTGCTGGTTGGTTCAAAGCATAAAAAATATCTAGTAATGATAAATTTCTAACTCATTTTCTAGATCTAATCGGAATTTTCGTCCTCAGGCTTGTTTAGAATACCAACCCAAATATCGTTAAGCACCGTAGACATTTGAACCTCTCACAATCTTTGAATGAACTTCATATTACTTAATCACTCACTTCGAACTTTCGAAAGTATAGATACTGTAAAATCTGCTAATATTATTATGACAGAAACTCGTTAGAAGAAAAATCATAATATAAAAATGCATATTTCCTACAAAGATGACATTGATATGAGCTCGGGGGCTTATGAATTCGATTATCAGGAGAAAGTATCATAGCTAGGCGTTGTGTGCAGTTTGAAGTTTGAAAGTTGATATGTTTTGTGATGGTCGTTCTTCAAAATCACTGGAGAAAGTGAATGTCATGTCTTTAGGCAGATTAATATTATGTAAATCGGATAAGTTGGTATTCCAGTTTTAGGCGAATTGAAATGTCAACATGACATGAATGGCATTTACAGACGAATAGAATTTAATTTCATTGACATTAAATTTGATGTTTCAATCTGACTTGCTTTCATAATCTGTTGAGTGATTCTAATTGATATCTATTATCGAACATTTTTTTCTATCCTGAATAATTCATACTAGTGAGTTAGAATGAGGTACAAATCAAGAAAAAAAATTGTTTTCTATTGCGAATGATTCCTATCTACGTAGGGCCAGGACTTGTGCGTGGGTAGTAAGATGAATGATTATACAATAAATACGATTACTTTTGAATATAATATGATGACAATTAATTCCAAGCTTAGATCGGGAACCGACCGTGAGACCGTTGAGGGAGCAGACTGATGTTACCTCAGCTCAAAGTTATGTCAGTGATCTCAAAATTAGTTTGAATGTCTTTTATTAGGTATTTAATGGAAGCGAAAGGTACAACTTTTGGTGTAGTAGTCTTCAACCACAGATGATAACACTATCAATGATATTAAACGTTGCATGAAAGAATTGGAAAGCTTTCTTATGATATTGTAAATATGTTGTTACAATAATTAATAACCTTCGTTGTTTTTGTTTTTCCCCTTTTTTTAATTTCGTTAATAGAAATTATTTTCAAAAGTAAAAATTTTCTCTCTTGAAAAATACGTTGTCAGTAGGTAAAAAATGATAAATAGTTTTATTTTATTGATAAAATTAGAACATGCATGAGCACTCCTGTATTGAATGGATAAATTAATAGGTAAATAATATGATATGGATAATGAACAAAATATGGATAATAATAACAGTTCAAATACTGTAATAGAATGGTGATTCACACTGCAATTTGCCAAGTAAACCAGATTTCAATCAGCGTTTGCGGCAAGCCAACTTATTAGTTATGTACTATGTAGGCAATAGGGTGTTCATACAAGTCCTCTATGTTCGTGTGAGTAGGTCTGCCCTCCATATAATAGCAGTGTGTACCCGAATTTCACCTGATTCATGTTTGACGGGTCGAACTCATAAGTCGTTCAGTCGTTGGCCAGCGTCATTGGCCTCCAATCCAAATAGGGATTCAGGTACGCCTTGATTGGTGGTTGGTTACTGCAATGCAATCCTCCTCATCCTCCATACGGTATGGCTCGGTTGAGCGAGGCCGTGCAATTAAGAATAGCAGGTAATGATCTAGCAATAATTTAAATGCGCTTCGTACAGCAGTTCTTTGAGATATGAGCTTGTAAATGTGATGGAGCTTACGGACCTGAGTCCATAGAACGAATAAAGTGCTATAGATGTAGAATATACACCAGAGCTGAGGCATAGGTTTGTGAGCTGACTTTATTTCGACTGGCCAAAGGTCGGTTAGAGATCTGGTAATTAACATAGTCCCCCCCCCCGGACCACTCCTGCAACCGCTTATCATTCATCCACTGACACGCCCCTTCCTCCTACTGATCGGCTTCTGGCTGACTTCTTTAGTTACTACTTCCAACCTACGCAAGCAATTACAAGTGGAAAAATGAAAATGGAAAGTGGAAATTATCTACGAACCTTTTTTTTCATGTCATCCAATGTGATAGGAAAGTGAGCCGTAGCAGTTATCTGTTCAATCATATTAGATAAGTAACGCTCTCCTGGGCCCTCTCTGTAAGGGTGACCGATTGGATTAGCCAGAAAAAAGGACGCTGTTCTCTTCTGTAAAATCACTCAGGAGGTTCACCATGTACAATAACATTGCTCAAGCGGTGAGGTGGAAATACCCGTAAGGGCCTCGCCACATTACCCACCCCCTCCGACATGCAACACATTACCCACACATAGGTCTCCATTTAGATTAGGTTTCCAACCTCATCCACGTTCGAATCTACTCAATAAAAGAATACAAAACATGTATTTTTATTCTATCCTTGGCTTCCATATTTACTGTGTTTTCTGTGGTGTCTACCACATAATTACGTAGTTTCAAGCACATGGGACATGGCACATGGGGTGTTCGCCAAGTGTCACAGGTTTCATGCGTCATAGATAAAAAAAGGTTGTGATTGACTGAGCCGGCGCAGCCAATGACAGCCATTTTTTTATTCATGACGCTTGACACCTGCAACGCTTAGCGAACGCACACATAGGCAAGCGTCTTTAGATAACCATAGGAAAAATTGGCCGTGAAACATCGGTGTGATAAGGGCCTAATATACAAGCTTTCTCCGTTCCTTTTTTTATAGTTGCTCGCTTGAAATACCGAACTTTTTTCCATTTATGTAGCATCATACAATGCCGACATGTAACATGTACAATTTCGCACGTGCTTTACTTCAAAATAATATTTGTTTTCAGTCAATCTTCTTAACATCCTAACTATGGTTCTCCTTCATTCATCCTCTAACATTTCCTTATTTTCAGTTAGTCTATGATTACTACCTTCCTGAAACCAATGTGATAGGCATCATGCACCATGTGATATTGGTCACTTTTCAAATTGAAAGCCATGCAATTGCATCTTGGGGGCTCAGTAGAAAGATAACGATCAATAAAGGAGCTGAGATAACAGCTTCAGTCATGAACTGCAGAGTATGAAGACTTCTTCAGCAGACGTCATTTCGCATTGAAGCCACTAAAATGTGATTAAACATGAAAAGATACTGGCCAGTAGCTAGTTGAATACCAAGTTCAATCAGGAAAATAACAGCGTTGTTTAGTTGTCAAATACGATGGAGTCCGGTTATGTACCGTTCTAAATTGACCACCGTACTATACAGAGTTGCGTACGGTGATACAACATTGTGATGTTATGTTTGCTTCGTCATGTCCTTTAATGGATTTTATGACAATCTTTTCTCTCTCTCACTCTGTCTCTCTCTTTCTCTCTTCAGCAGCAGAGAGATATAACAATAATGATTGAACGTAAACTATTAATTTGGACGGAAACTGTGTCTTTCGTTTTCCCAAGACCTTCCCGAATCGCGCGCGTCCCAGGACGACTTTTGACGATGATAATAGTAGCTGTCGGTTCATTACCATTAATTACGCCATGACTCGCTCCATTATGCGCTGCTCTCTGCTTGCCGTTAAACTATTCCCAGGCCCAGGCCGGTGTAATTGTCGGCATAGGCATCCATCCTGCTCTCTCACTCCTCTCACTCTTTCTCTCTCACTCCTCTCACTCTTTCTCTCTCACTCTTTTTGCTCGTATCTCGTATCTCTTCTATTCAACTGCACAACTCTTCCCTCCAACTCACATCCATTGACGTTCTCAATTCAATTAGGCTTTTTAAACGTACAATCAACTTTTCTCTCTCTCTCTCTCTCTCTCTCTCTCTCTCTCTCTCCTATCTATTTTGATTCAATGCTAACGATCGTTATCCGAAAATACCATACGGCTCCGAAACTAGAGTGCTCCACAAAAAAACCTGCTCTTGTGATGTACACTTTGTAGAGCAATGATTCTAGTACGGCGTCAGTTACTAGATCAATAAAAAACCGATTTTGGAAAATTTGGTATGGCATTTTTTGGATAATTTAATATTTCAACTAACAAAATCGTTCAGTGGCCGGAGAAATCTAGAGAGTATCATATCAGTTAGCTCTCATTTTTTTAGTTGCTTTTAATATTAAGATGAGTGAGAAAGTGAGGAAGAGTTTTTTTAAATGTTAAGATGAGTGGAAAGCCTAAGCTTTCGTTACTTCTATGCCTCGTTTTTCTCCGCTATCTTGGAAAATCGATCAACTTTTGGCACCTTCAATACTCTTATAAGCACTTGATTCATGCCTGATGGGTTGACTGAAGCAACACCGGCTTACTTCTGCATGTACTTTCATCTGCATCTTCTTTCATATGCTCAGTGGTTAGGATTCCACCCAAAATTCTGTGCCCTCCTGCATGTCTGTGAAACGGCTTTAAATGGTATCTTTTGAATAAAGCAGTACAGCAAATAAATTGATGTCATTGGCTGAGCCGACACAGACATGATGACACTCAGCCAATGGGAGCCACTTTTTCGACGCGTGGAGTCGTCGCTTGGCAAACGCTCCGTGACAAACTGACAAACTGCGTAACAGTCATGGAACTATTACAATTATAACACCATACGGTTTCGAATATGTCATTTTTCATGTATTTCGTTGTCTTGAAGTAGTAGATGACAATTATTCAAGTTTTTATTGATACTTTCTTTACACCCTTTTGAATCTCTTTGAAATATCGATTCTATGAAAATCTCAAGTGCTCCTGTTCTATAAATATATTTATATTTTTTTGTTACATTCTGTGATATTGTACAGTATATTGAGATTGTTTGAGATTGACGTGATTGGAATTTATTTAAGACTTTTCAAAATCGTATTAAGACAATCCAAAGTCCATTTATACAGAAGAACTTTGTATCAACAATTGAATAGCGCTGAGAGTGAGTAGGATATAAATCGGAGCAGGCCTGTATTTATTGCCAGCACAGATGCTCGATTCCCATATGCTCACTGCGAGGTGAAAGCTATTATGCTAAATTTCACGTACCTGGTGCCCGACCGTTATAATGTTCAGTTTCTATTTGGTAAGACTTGAGTTAATGTTCGTAAAATTTACTGTTCCCATCGCCTTTTTACTATCTGGCTGATAACTCATCAAATCCTGCATCATCCTTGTCCCTCGCACCACATAACAAGTGTTTTATTATAGCCAAGTCGAAGAGAAGTCAGTGCAGTAAGTTTCTTGAGTGATAATTTTCTTGAGAGGTCTGCTCGCGGTTAAAATCAAACTGTAGGATACGGTTATATATAAGGCTATGGTAAGCGCTTCCGTGGTTTATAATCTGAAGTTTTATACTGTGGTTTTCATCGCAAGGAGTTGAATTGTGTAGATATAGGCTTTAATCAGAACAGAATGTAAAGACTCGTTGATCAATATATTCAGTTCTATTTTATGCAATCAAATTTGAATCAATCACACTTTGAACTTTGCAAAGAAACTCTGAAAACACATTTCTATCAATGATGTCATGTATGAACATCACTCAGTTAATTTTATCCAGGTTGATGACTGAATTCAATTAGTTACATGCCAATGACGTCCTATAAAACAGCCGCTTGGTAGCTAAACAGTCGCTAGAGCTGTTAACCAAGGAATGAAAACTTCAAATGTTTTGATGAAGTTACTAACAATGCTCCATCTCGAAGGCATTGAATATAAATAGATTTAATTTTACCACTCAAAACTTGATTTTAGACTAATTTATGTGAAATTTTACGTGAATAATTTTATGTGAAATCTCTCCAGTTTATTAGAGACATGTATTTTGAAATGTTATTGTGAATGCTTAGTATGGAAAAAGCGCATTGTATCGAAATTTAATTGATTTCCAGTTTGAGTAAACTCATTCATACCGTCAAGACCACATAAACAAGAAAAGAAAGATGATATTTGAAGACAGCTAATAACGTGATTACTTCAATAACTTGAAGACAGCTTCTTATAACTTGAATGAAAGAATTTCATAAATATTATCGCACTCAATGGAAGGAGCATCTGAAGAGAATGCGAGCAGAGTTATTATACCTAACAAAAGATGGCAAAAGTTGTATTGTGTAAAGGGAAGAATATATAATATGATGATGATAATTGCAAAATAAACCGTGAATTAAATTTATATGCTGTTGGGGATGAGATCGGAAATGGCAAAGGCCTAACCCTTGAATAGAAAAAGATAAGACAGATGTGGATAGTTGAAAAACAAATTTCCACATTGATCAGCGAATACAGTCAATTCACGAATTCCTAGTATTGGGCCCAGTTTATCTTGTACAGCAAATTACGCTAAGCCGCAGTTGTTTAGCCTAATGAAATTTGTAGCTGCCCAACTACTACTCTCACTGATACTGGAGGCTTGTAGGAAAGGCGTGGGCGAAAATTGATAGCACCGTGTTGTTGGCTTGTAAAAGCGCTTCAAGCTACAATTAGATTTAGTCTACATACACAATACATAAGGTAGGAGGTAGAAGGTAGGAGGTACTACACTACTGTGTATATTGCCTTCATACACTGTATATGGGTATACAAGATTGAAAGTACTATATGGGTATATAAGATTGAAGGTACTATATAGGGTGGGTGAAGCTTGGTTATGCCCATTGGTTAGTGCGATGTGGAAGATGGAATCAGCGAGCTAGACAAGTCACTTGTGCCTGGGAACTGATTTGATTGGCCGGCCAATGCAGCAGTAGTTAGTTACCGGGTCCACAGGGTTGACCGTTATCTTCTGATTACTGTTGGGCAACTGGGTAGAGCAAGAGCCGACCCAGAACAGAACAGGAAATCCGATCGATTAATAAGTCATCCCTGACCTCGACATCTCGCCGTCGATCATTGAAAGATGGTTTCGCTCGCTCCCCATATCGTGTCACGTTCTCAGATCTGCTCACCATTATGCTACTATCATCGATTGAATCGGATTTCGTTAATAACTGCGGCCGAAAGACTAATGAACTGAAATTTCATGAGGCCCAATTACATTGATTTGCTGTTTCATGTGGTGTAAGTAGATGTAGTGGTATAAAGATGTGCGATATTGATTAACCCTTCCTATCTACAATCTACAATGAATAATACAAAAAAACCCATCTGCTTAAACGGTGAAACACAGTAAATGAAAACATGATTAAAATATTAAAAAACATCCATTATAATATGAAATACCTACAAATGCTAATAAATCTTCAGGAGAGCCATTGTCTTGTCTAACCGTCGTATTTGCCAAAAGCGAATACGCACAACATTTTAAACTTTAAAATTCTAACAAAATTTTAGATATAGATTTTTAAAAAACGTGTTCCAGGAGCTTTGCTTGTCAGTAATGGGTAATGATATTTTAAACTTAATTAAGTTACTATAACTGATGGAGTATAGCAGTGTACAGCACTGTAAAGAGTGATCACTGAATGGTTAAATGTTAACTGATTTTACAAGGATTTCTTAAATATAGAGAAATGAGGTAATAGCAAGTATCTGTTGATGAGAATTTTCTGCCTATTGGTAAGGTGACATTGCAGTTACGGAGTATTTTTACATTATTACCTTCTTTATTGGTGGAGAACTTTCTACAGGATCTAGAGATGCGTTGGCAAGATCAAGAATCTAAAAGTAATTTCTTATGCCCTAACGTAAGAAATACCGTAATAATTTGCGGTTCTTTCCGATTGCTTATGATCTTCTAGCTTCTAGCACCTTATAGTGGCCAAATAACGTTTCAATTCTTCCTCTCAGTACAACGTTGGATTTATCTCTGAATGATTTGTATCTGTTTTGACGATTTTATGGATTGGAGAATATTAAAAGTTATGTTTTTGTCTTGGCGAAAATGCGGTTTCCGCAATCGAGTTCTCGTTCTACAGATCCGAATCTTTACAACTAAGCAGAATCAAATAATATATAGATAAAAAATAAGTTCAGTAGTGGATGTTATCCTGCAGAAATTGGATTATGATTGGAGGAAGACGCCAAATCTTACATGTCCTTTACAGCAAACATGACCCATCAAAATGTTAAATTATGTTGTTGGATGAATTAAGTTGTAGCGTTGGATTTTATAGCATTTATGATGATGGTGAGTAGGCCATAGGTTATAATTTGCTATCATTTTGAAAATGACTGAATTTTAAAAGTACCCCTACATTAATCATCAAGTGTGCTGAAAAAATAATTTAAAATAACTACCGGACTAAGAGAAGACGATACTGCCCATGTGATTCGTGTAGGCTGTGTGTGGAAGAAGATACAAGATAAAGAAGCGAAGGAACTAAAGTGGGAACGGTCAAGATGATGAGATATCTTCGCAGTTTTTTTTTTCAACACTTGCTACTATTCCCATCATAAAAAATTATTTCCTTTCACCATCAAAACACGTAGTAATAGATTTAATGTTCAGTAGAAGTCTGATGTGAATTGCTGCCAAGTAGTCTTTGCATAGGCTCTATTGATGGACATACGAATGCTTCTTTGCCAAACCAAATCTGGAAATAAAATTGAAGATAAGACAAATTACGAATTTTCAATCGACAAAAAACCCGATCAGTGATGACTTTCAAGAATACTTATTGCTCAATGTGAATTAATTTGAAATTTTAATTTCAATTAGGCGAATAAGTCAAGTTATTGGAAGATTAAAATTATTCTTGGTAAAGTTGTACATTTCCTCAGCTAATAAGGGGAAGATGTGATTAAGATTTTTTTATTGCTGATGATGTCCACATGAGTCCGAGACTTGTGCGTGGGTAACGAGGTGAATGATTACACATAAATGCCTGATGGTGGAGTGGCATTCCAACCCACGACCACTTAAACGACAGCAAGCTGAAGTTGCGACGCCCCAACCAACTGGCAGTAATGGCCATTAAACTGGCCTATTATATTTATGTATTATATATTGCACTTCAGTATCACAATTAAATACCTGTAGAATACACAATTTATTATTTTGCCCAACGACAAGTAAAGGTGCTTGCACAGTGGAACATTCAATTCCGTAGCCTGCGAGATCGTTGTTCTCATCGGTTATACCAGTCAGTGATAATCGCCATCACAAAATCAAGCACATATCACAATGGAGGAGCGTGATGACAGCGTGAATATTGCAATTCAGAGCATGTTTTTTATTTTGTGATTTTCCTCGGGTAACGTAGGCTCTACTGTGCAAGCATCCCAAAAGATGGTCCCAGCAAAATGTGTTGGTGAGAGTTTCTTTCGATTTTGATGACCTTTTCTCGCGAAACAACCTCTCCTGCCAACTCTTTTCTAAAGTAATGTTTTGATTTGTTTGTGAGGGGGGCAAGACCTCCAAGACTCATATCTTGTAGGCTACCGCCATTGTAATTGACCGTGAAAAGTCTAGAAAATTTTACTTTCCGAATACTGTAATATTGAGGTAGTTCAAAATTTAGCCACCAATAGCGATAACAGTTCTAAGTTATTGCCGTCAGCTGATCGTCAACAGCTGATTGGTTCGTCATGTGTTCAGTTGTTCATTTTTTTAGGTTATTAGACGTTCGTCTCCGTCTTCTCGCTATGCTGGCCGTGGTTTGACGTTTTGTTATTTGTGAAGTTTTATTTAGATAATCTATGAAGAAATTAAGTTGTAAATTCGATTGCAATACCCAAATTCCACATTTAGATTATCATATCGTTAAATCGCTGCATATAACTTTAAAAAATGATTCAAGAGGTACGGTAAGGTCGATAACCATTTTAATTTCTAAAAGTACAGTAGTTATTCAATTAAATTGATCCAGATAACTTTTTTTTCTGATCATCATCTGCGTAGAGACAATCTTTTTTTATATCAACGCTAGTTTACTCCTCCTAAGCTTTGGTTTCCAAGAACGCGGATTTGGACTACATGGAATGCAGACATGCAGGGCCGCATGCACTACACCATAAACCTGACTTGCTTTCGAAGTATAATTTATAATAATGCAAAATGATAATAAATTCGATTAATTATACAAATTCTGATATAAATTAATTATATTCAAATTATTTTCTATTGTACAGAACCGGCTTTCAATAATAAGTTGAAAGTCAGCATATAATAAACAAATAAATAAAATTTTATTGTCTGCTGGCCAAATTTCCAACAACACGCCACCTTGATTCTTGATCTGTCCCCTGAGATATCGGGTAGATAACCTATTAACCTTAAGAAAGTGAAAACATGCTGGAGATGAAGCTTTTTCATCTTGAGCGTGTGTCCACTACTGTAGTGTAGGTTACCATCCCGAAGTCTCACCTACTCGCTCGTCAAATCAAGATGGCGTGTTGTAGGAAATTATATGTTAACATCCAACTTGTGATTGAAAGCAGATTATGTATGGAAGATGAACAAGTATAATAGCATGTTATCTCTCATAATTATTATTGGAGAAACGTATACTACATAATTGAAGAAACATTATTATTATTAAACGTTATTATTGGAGAAACGTTAACTACATAATCTGCTGAAAGCAGCATAGGAATATAAATGTTCTATCAATAGGCTTAGAGCACAATTAATTAATACAAAGTCTATCCATTTTAACAATACTTATTCACACAAAACTGAGGTGGTGCCCTACTTTACAGAAGCCAGCATGAAACTGAATTTAATTGAGAATTTCGTACTTGATCAATAGTTCAATATTGTTTTCGGTACCTTATTCAAATTAATAAAAGAATTGATTTCTCAAACAAAAAAAAAAAAACAAAAAAAAAACTGCGTCAATTTCTGATGAACTGAAGCATTTCATATTCGTAAGTTAACAATAGATATTGTTTTGTGTTGTAGAAAAGTGTGCCGCAACTGCAAGTGTCCGAGGGAAGATCACGGCGGCAGCAAAATGTCGTCGTCGCCCGCTACTCCGGCCCTCGGCTTGCCCGGTCTGCCAGGCGCCGACTCACTCTCTGACAAATTGCTGGGCAAAAGTCTTGCCGATCCCCAGAGACACTCGCAATCGGACGACGATTCAGGGTGTGCGCTCGAAGAATACACCTGGGTACCACCGGGGCTCAGGCCTGACCAGGTCAGTTCACTCACTACTTGTATTCTAGCCCACCTCTTCTGAACCTGAAACTTCATTCTTGTCTACCACTGAATCATTGTTGAACTCTACAGGGTTTTCAATTTTCCGGTTGTTGCCTGAGTGCTCAGTCATATGAATAAGTTGACATCAAACTCTTGTTTAACAATCTTTTTTTTTAATTTGTTAATTTAGTTATCAATCAATTTCTCCTCATGCTACTTCAACCTCAGGAGTCAGCATAAATTTAACCCAATAAATTATTCGAATCAGAATACCTGGTTGGAAAACCAGCTTTATTAAAAGTATTGTCAAATTATCTTCATTCTTCAACACTGAGGTCTTTTAGGCTATCACAAATTTTATTGGCGCCAGTAAACAGTAGGCGTCTACCATCAATACAATCGATTGCTTCTCTTTATAAGAAAATTATAATCCAGCTATGGAACAACTCATCGAAGAGCAAGCACTTCTCATGAAGCATTTCTATCAAAATTAAGGCATATTTAATTTATTCCTCTTTAAGACACAATGATGAATCCGTTGGGAATAAAATGGAACGTTTTAACAGATAATTTTTATAAAACCAAAATCAGGATAATCCACTGACTAAAACTGAGAATTCGTTATTCAATGAAGTTTCTCCTTCTTAAGGTCCTGTCTGATTCCAGACGTTGAATTTTTTATTTGTTTCTGATACAACACATGAGTATACAAATGTATAAAGCAATACAAAGCATACAAAGAAAAATCATATGACATCAACATTTTGGAACAACACTCATATGAACCTAAGGTTTGTTTGTGAGTTGTGAGTTCGTTTATGTACAATTGAAAATTAATCAAAGGATTTAATAAAAGAAGTAATTGTAAGAATAACAATAACAAAAATTTAAGAAAAGGACAAATTCTAGTATCTAGCATCACACTCATACACACATTCGAACGGGGTGGGGCAAGAACACACACACACACACACACGCGCAAAGAAATAAAAAAGAGTTTTGATAGAATTTTTATACGTAAATCGATCTAAGCAACGTAGTACATTCAAAGACATTCAGGGAGGTTAACCACACATGAAGAGCTCTCTTTTAGAGTGTCATGGAACAGTTGTTAGGTTGGCTTATTCCAGGAGGGGCATTTCGCAGGTTCACGTGGATTAAAAATGACACATTTAATGTCGCAAGCAGAGTGCGAATTACGCTCAATTTCTGAGTGGTGCAGGAGAGAGCCTCTTGTCGGATAAGCATGATTAGTGCAATTATTAAAATGGATTCTATACTTGTACGCAGAAATATGGACAGATTTTACAAAGAGCTTTTTGTTGGTCAGAACATTGAAATGAATAAATAGCCGGTCAGAAGAGTAAGTCGTTGCCAGGCCCAGGCCAGCTTTGATAATAGCCTTTTGGGTTATAGATAGCTCCCTTATCAATGTGTCGCTAGCTCCCCCCCAAGCGATAATTCCGTATGAAAGAATCGACTGCACAAATGCAAAGTAAACGGTTCTAATTTCTTTCATATTAAGTATTCCTTGCAGTTTGGAGAATACATTGGCAACCATCCTGGCAATTCTAATCTTGCCTACCGCTGCTCTGAATAATGATGTTGATTTTACTCTTAGATTTTTTAACAACGAACTTTAGAACTTAATAATGAAAAAAATTGAAAGAGCGCTTCATTTTCAATCAGCATAAATTTAGTCACTGAATTCTATTGGAATAAATTCTCAACTAACCTTTCAATAAACAATGCATTATATATGCGCTTGTATTGGCCATTTTAACTCATTATTCTCTTTGCTCAACTCATTTTAGGATTTTCCTTGAGCTATGTCTGTGATCTAACATTGAAATAAGTTTTTTTTGTAATTTCAAGAACTTTTACAAGAAATCATAATAGAATTGAGGATATTTAATATAGATAGATTTTATTCTCAAAAGAAAAATAGCAATATACAGTGTTTTTTTTTCTTATCTACAGAAAAGCTACATTCAATCCAAAAATATAATTCATTAAAAAAAAATAATATAAAATAAAAAAAATTAAACTAGATTGAGAAGTTGAGAAAATACAATCCAGCACACAAGATGCAACCTGTGGACCGCTGGAGGGAGTCTATAAAATAAACCTATTTTAAATGAAAGAGATATAAGAAAAAGAAGAAAAACAAAAAAGAAACATTTATGTAATATCCTGATGTAAAATAAGTTATATATTTTGAAATAATTATTCAAATGAACTGTACAATATAATAAGTTGGAAGAAGAAAAAAAAGAAGCAAGTCATCATAGATTTAGAAGAAAAGAAGAATATTTTTAGATTTGATTTCATATCTGAAGTCTGAAATTGAAATTTAATGATTTGCTTTTTAAGAACCTTCACAATAAATAGTGATAGAATTCAAGATTTTTATTCTTTCCACATTCGTTCTCTAAAAAATTGTAACAAGCAACCACAAATCATTCTTTGCTCGTGGTCGTAATTGAAGAAATTTCAAATAGATATGGAATTGAAAGGAGGATAATCTTCAAATACTTTTTACATTTGATTTCCATTTACATTTGAATTCACATTCTTAAAGGTTACTCGTTACTCAACTCACACCATCCTTCTCACATCGTTTCGTATTTTCCTATTTACAGCGAAACATAATCTTTTAAGCTGAGACCACTCCTGAGATTCTTTCCAGCCGAATCTGGAGCAAGAGTCGAGTTGAGCAGCAAAGCTTAATTGATGCTTGCGCTGATTGGTGGGTAAGAGAGGGGAGAAACACCGGCGACTTGAGTAGTAAAGCTGAGTACAGGCGCTCACGATAAGAAAACACGCTGTTCATGTCTTCTGGAGCTAGGTAGTAGCTCGAGGCGTGACTTGCATTACAATTATATTCTAACTATGGCACCCGGGTGGGGTGTGGACTCAACTTGGAAAAAAGTAGAAAACAATTTGTGGCTGAAACTCCCAACGGCCGGATATTACTGGTCAGATTCCACTCACATGAGTTGTTGCTTTTCGATGATGTTTCCAATGAACAGCACTAGGAGTTCAATACAGGCTACTAGGAGTAAAATACTTGTCACTGTTGTTCGCATTGTTCACATATTGTATATAGTTATGTGGGACGCATTAGAAAAGTTTGAAAGTTGTTGAACTTTTTTCCATATACTTTTTGGATCAATCCCAATCTATTTCATTGTACTTACTTACTTGTAGGAACATATTAAAAAGAAAAAAGGCTACTTTAATGTTTAGTTTTTTTTTCATTCCACGTAAATTTTTTCATCATGAAATACTAAATGTAAAGTTTAAACGAATATATTCCTTTTCCATGTTTTGCTTGAAATGCCAATATGTAGAATAGGACTAACAAAGGGAAGTGATAGCCGAATGCCGTAGCAGGTATCTGTTCAATCAGTGATAAGCTACGAAACTCCTGGGCGCTCTTTGTAAGGGTGACCGATTGGATTGGCCAGCAAAAAGGACTCTCTGCTGTTCTCTGCTGTAAAATCACTTCCCGGTGGTTCGGAACCCACCTAAAACTGTAGGTCCAACTCATCAATCACCATCATCCAATTCATTACCCACGCACAGGTCTCAGAACTATTTGGGCTTCATCCTCCGAAAAAAATTGATCGTTCACTTTCCTCTATTAAGTGATTTAATTTATTTTGGTAGCTTAGAACCTTAGAAGCATCTTCAGTAATTTTGTTTTGTCTTATTTTACGCCACATCTTGAAAAGATTGGGATGAGACTTTTACCAAAAGGAAATAAATATAAGGAACTCAGGTTCCTTATAATAAGGATGATATGTTTTGTGTTGGCAATAAATAGAACTGAACTAGAGTAATCAAATGTATTAGCTACAGTGTTTTGCTAGATAGGCTACATCAATACTGTGTGTATTCGTAGCCCACGGGACTAAAATTCCTAATTGATATTGTTACGGGTTCTAATAGCTAAAATAAGGCTGGCAACACTAAAGTTCACACTTGCATTTTATTTACACAAATTAGTCTATTTACACAAATTAGTCTATTTACACAAATTAATTGTAAGTTCAATTAATGAAATAAAAACAGATCATCAAATGACAAGCTAATACTTATTTTCAGTAATTATTTACAAGATTTGATAAATAAGTAATTACAGGCTAATCAATAATAAAATAAACAAGAGTCCAATAAACTGTTCAAATGAATAATTAATTACAGGCTGATCAATAATTAAAGAAACAAGAGTTCAATAATGCAGAAAGAAATTATAAAAAAGAGCAACTAATCACTTCCAAAAACACAGTCCAATTCGTTATTTGACAGTCCCAAATAATATCACTTAACACAACGTCTTTAAACTATTAGTAAGCTGCATAAACAGTAAACACTTGTCTCTGCACTTGACACTGTCTAAAGACTGAATAAAGCGCTGTTTACTCCACTGGCACTGGAATGTCCCTTTTACGAGATCTGTAATACAATCTGTCACGCGGGTTTGTAGAAAACTGACTGTCACGCAAGCTTTTGTAGAACTGACTGTCTGGTTCATGTGGACTCCTTTATATAGCTGTTGTAGTTGTATAATTCCAAGAATTGGAGCTCACCAGACACTTCAAGAATTTTCAAGAAACATGATCTCGATCGTTCCAGAAATCTGAAGAAATCACGAGATTTCTTGAGAAATCAATTGACTGAGAGAGTTGTAGACTTGAATAATAAGAGTGACAAAGACATGTGAAAAGAGAACGCAAGAGAGCAAGAGAATGCATTTTGCGCTTCAAGTCACGTACGATCATGAATGGAATGATCTATGTAGAATAACGTAGTTCTATGTGCGTAAATAACTGCTTTGCTTGCTTTCGTAACAATATGACGTTACCTCATGTAGTTTGTTTACTTTTCAGTTTAAAATCAAGATATTCAATTTTCTGACCATACGTCATCATTATCATATATGTTTCATGTATTTTATCATGATGTGTAATATTTTGTATTCATGAAAAATCAGAATTGCATTGAGAAATAGAATATCAATAATAAAATCCCGATAAATTTTAAATAGGATATCATCAGCAATCATCATAACCTATTCTGGGCTGACGACAGTCGTTAAAACATACAAATACATGGGATTTTGATAGTTGATTATAGGATTAGATGGTTAGCGATAAAATCAACTCTGGAAAAAGTTTATGCTCAGAATTTTAATTGGCCAGTTGAAACACTAAATAGGTTCTGAATTCAGTGTGGTGGTGAGCAAACTAGAAGCGCTCCAACTGGTTTTTTATTGGACTGAATCACAAAAATACTATTGCTGTAAAATTTGGGAAAATTATAACATTTAGGCCTACCTACAGGAAATCTTTGAGATACTTGGCTTGTTATTCTCACGCTCATTTCGACATTCTGTCGTTTCTCAAATAATTGTTCCTATCATCCTACTTCGGTCTGGTCGAGCGACATCAATTCTCGAAGCCCACTCAATGAAACTACCTATTCTTCAGTTTCATAGGAACAAGCTGACACTTGTGAAATAATGAAAAGCTTAGAAATGAAAATACGAGTGAAACCCCATAACTCCAAAACCTCTTTAGGTGTTATCACAGACTAGGGATATTTTATTTTTCTATGGTTGTATATCATTTAAAAAAACACTGTCTCTAATAATAATTCTATAATTTATATAAATTTCTTTTTCTTTTTAGCCATATAATATGAAGTAACCGTAGTTGGAAGTTGAAAAATTTAATCAAGTAGTGTAGGCTACCTGATTTACCACTATTCAACTGATCCCAAGTGTGATTTTTGGCTAAGTCTGGCATCTTTGTGGAACCATCTTACTTCATTACCCACAAAAGCTTCGGGTATATTATATGAGTATCATAAATATTAGTTTATATAGATAGTATTGTTAGCTAATTTATTTCAAATATTAACTAGTGAATTTGAAGTTGTAAATAATACTCTTTCGCTTTTACTAATATGGTATGGTTTGTATAATTTTTAAAATACACTAATCACTAATCACATTAAATATTATTGTCTTTCTTAGTAATGGCGAAGGTGATATTGTGGAAGGTATCCATAATGAATAATAAGACGAAATTGTCACAACCACATTTATTAAAACTTCGAAACTCAGTTTGATTGAGATTGATAATGGTGTAACAACCGAAACTAGTTTCTCGAAGTTTTAATAAATGTGGTTGTGACAATTTCGTCTTATTATTCAATAAATATTATTGTGTTGAATTATAGGTATGTGGTAGGTGTGAGCTAGGAAATATTTCTATCCTTAAAGGAAAATTTCAATTTTGATTGTTATCGACCGACAACTTAACTGTTGAAGCTATGCATGTAGTTTTTTCTTCGTTTTTGAGAGGATGAATCTCACATAGGTATGATACTTGTGAGTGGGTAATGAGTTGTATGCTGATGATAATTATTGATGAGGTGAACCTACAGTTTTAGATGAGTTTCAAACCACGGAGTGGTTTTAATTAATTGATTCAAATTCAAAATTCATTCCAAAAACAGCATAAATTTACAATTTTTCTCAAGTTCAATAAAACTACGTACCGGTATACAAAAACTGTAAAATGAATCTTAAATTATAACTACTTTGGAAACTAGACTCACCACGTAGGATTAGAGACGAATCTAAGCTTATTTAATTACAATTATTTTAATGCATGAAAAATAAACAAAGAAAAAATAACATTGTATTCGGCTCTTATCGTGTGTAGTATTTTTAAATTCGTGAGTATAATTATAACTCATAATTCCTACCAAGAAATCTCAATTCTCCTCTTTGCTACTTTTACATGCAATAATTTTTTCTATTGACGTTTCTGGGCAGCAAAGAGCGGCAAATATTACAAAAAAGAATTTAAAATACACTACCCATGCGCAAGCGGGATTATGTAATTTTCTGTTGCTTACATTTATAGCCTCGAGTCTTAAAATTATAAATATAGATTAAGTTATATTTTATAGTTATTATAGGTTAATAAAAATAGTTTTTACATACTAAATAGATCGAGGACAGTGAAGGCTCTTTACTTATTGATTTCAATGTTATAAAATAAACAAAACTTACTGATTTTATTGCCAAATAAGTAACAAAATCCAGTAAGCTATAATGTGAAGAAAGTTTCGAGCCACAATATAGAAAAGTAAAGCAAAGCTGGCAGAAAAATTCATGTCTGGTAGGTACTTTGCCCAACAAAACCCGGACACAGTATGCTCATGAATACAGTATTGGAAAAATGTTTTGTAACTTGATAAATTCCCATGAACGTCGACGAGCACGTTGAAGAGAAAGTTGGTGCAATGATTGCCCCTTTTTCAAGTGAAGTACCGTACTCACAGAGAAAAAGGATAAAAGTAGTTGGAAGTGGGAGAGAGATGAATACAGAGGAGCATGCTGACCAGATCCAAATAAAAAACAAGGAGCTGGGGAGCTCATAAAGCCAGTGGCATTCCAATATTTTTTTAAATGGTATGTGTGGTCTGCTTTGTTATAATATTGAGACTCGTGAATGCCAGACTGGATAGAACTATGTATTTTAATTTTCCTCTCTCACCTGAATTTCGTTTTCATTCTGAACAATGGACTGCAATCGTATATTGACGATCTATTCAGAGCGATATTTGAATCGACCTTACAATTCTTGCCACTGCAAGAAACAAGTTAGTAATAAATTTTAATGGAATGCTGGAAATGTACCTGGTGTGGAATCCAGTGTTACCTCAATATTTTTTGTGGCACGTGGAAATTCTGTCGACAGACCCAGTGAATGAACATTTTTCAAATCTCTCATCTGTTTATCTTAAAATTGATTTTTCACTCTACCAAAGCTTCAAATAGAATTAAATTCCTATGAAGGGCACTTTCATTCTATCGTTGTTAATTCCATGTCAATAATCTTGAAGCTTGTGAGTCGGAGATGATTGAGATGGAGGTAGAAAGATTTCAGAACTCGTATATGACACCAACCGGGTAAGGAATAAAGATTTTATAAAAAATTATCCATTAAAGCAAAACTAATTCCTGTGCAACAAGGTAATTTTTATTGATTTTCTCAGTTTTAGGCTGACTAATCGAACTTTCTTTAGATTATTGAAAGTGAGATAATGATTTTCATTGGTTGTTCATGTGATCTAATGGAGAATTTTCAAATTCAATCTTGTCTATTATTTTTTAGTGTAGCTCAAAGAGGAATAGAGGCTTACCTCCCTCCTAAATGTTGGGAGAAAGTAACTGGAGGATGGATGCTGTTTTACTATCAAGGGTGTATCAAATTTAATCTTCCTGAAAACCATTCCTGTCCATGACTTAGGTGTAGCTCAGTGATTAGGCTGTGTTGAGTGTAATATTGTTTTAGTTGAAACTACTTCAAATATTAGAGGAAATCGCAATTGAAGTCATTCAAGAGTTTAAGCATTTACTTTTTCTGTTGGAAATTCGATCTTTAGCTCCATGCACGCGTTTCGTAGCAATCTCTTCCAGCCATTTTGATTTGTTTTACTTTGAGAAAGAACCACTTCTCGTGTAAAATTCGCTCAGACTAGACACAGATTCATGGATGGTGGATTTATGTAGGACCGCGGCAAGATTCAAATCGGGCATGACTTGTTCTTCCATAAAACTGGTATTCTATCTAATTAATGCCGACCTTGCGTGTTAATCTGCCATCCTCCTTTGCCGTTCCTCTCCCCCATTGCATACCATATTTTACAGCTTACGAATTTGCCATCAGACAAGGAATAACTCATCAATAGTAATACCATTAGCTAATAAATTCCGCTAGAGTAGACTGCAGTTTGATGATAATAACACTTGTGTCATGCAAGTAACTCTAAAGTTTTTTTTTTATTTCATCCATCTTTGAAACTAATCTAATAGGAGCTCTACTTGGAATGAACTGTTATAAATTCATTAAAATATTGTTGGTTCTTCTACAAATACTCATTTCCAACGAAATATGCTTTTAAATTTTCAACTGATGGGGTGATATTGGATTGGTGTAACTTCTAGCTGGGAATCGATCAAGCTGATTGGCATGTACGGCGACAGCCATATTTAGCTTCCTTCAGTTATCATAAATTATATACTTTTAATTTCAGCGATTTTGAAAACTCCTTTTGTACGTTAATTTTGTACCTAACTTTGTATGTACCTTTTGTAAATAATTTTAATGCATTCAAAATCAGACTGCAATTTTTTCCTTGAATACCATTTTTGATGGAATTTAGATGTTATGTAAAGCTAATCGTATATCATTATCTAGTTGAGTGATGTGTTTGCTGGGTCTTTTTTCATGAAAAACTATTTTTGAAACACAATGTATAACGGCGAATCGTTCAAAATAATTTGCCTTGTTGAATTCATTTGACACGTTATGAGAAACTTTTTAAACTGTTGCATGGGAATCTGAGGATATAGAAAACGTGCAATCTCATATAGCACGCAACTGAAAAATGTTGGCATTCACTAAATGGTTTTCATGGATAGTGTTCGTAGAATTTTTTTGAATTACCTAATAACAGATCTGGTTCTGAATGGTGATGCTATAACATTATTCATTGTAAACTTTAATTGTTGCATTGGTTTTGAAGAAGCGCAAAAATGTTAGGTCTGACAGAACGCAGGTTTGATGAGGCTTTTATATTGTAGGATATACATATTCATCCTCTCTGTACTGTAGTATTCATATAACTTGGCAGCGTGTAGACGATGGGAGGGCTTGCTACATCTGAACCCAACTGCTTCCAAGTTATATGAAAACTACAGTAAGTTAGTTGGTAAATGAACTAGAATTTTCCAAGTCAGAGTTTGTTGTATAGAGGAAGAATTCGGCCAACTTTCCGTTTCTAGATGAGGAGCAAAAAATTTGTGTTGTGTTGACTGAATAAAAGTTCATGCTAATCTATTTCAGAAACTGGGCATTACCAGGCTAGGGAGCTCATTGGATATATGATGCTGAGTTTTTTACGGAAATCCGCTTTAATCTACGAGTTTAGAGGATGTAGAATCGTTGGACAAGGATTATTTCCAACTTTTAAAGCGTTGTACTGAGTTTACCAAACGTGGGATTGAATTTAAACTTTCATAAATTAATTCTAAAGAATACAATCGAGCAATTCATTTGGTTTTTCTTTCTCGATGCAGTTGAAGAGAGTAATTCTTGTGAATTACTAGAGTAATAGAATGTGAAGTAATTTTTCATAGTAAAATTGAAGAGTCCTTTGTTTTCTCATGCTTTAATTCTACTACAATACTTCCAGTAGTTTCAGGGCCCCGACCAAGTGGGGCCCCCAAAGTACTCCAACTTCCTGAATGGACTTTTTGCCCCGTCGCCCCCAACAAACTTATTACGGACCCGTCCAGTAGACTGTTATTGACCAAACAAATTTATATCAATGGCATTGATTTAGTGCAGGCGTGATTCAAAAGACAGAAGAACAAAAATTTTATTGAGTCCAGCATGTTTTCTTTCCGTTCAAATCAAGTAACAAGGCGGCTCTGATAGCGCAAGTTGGTTGGAGCACTTGTCTGTTATAAGATAAGGCTCTCGCTGGCTTCGTTTCCTGCAACATTGGGTTCGAATCTCATTCAGTCATGGATATTTCTCATCGTACATCAATCTCATTCAGCCATGGATATTTCTCATCATACACCCATTCGCCTCATTACCGACGCACAAGTCTCCAGACTCATGTGGGCATCATCTGCAATAAAAAAATGAAAAACACATAATGGATGCTATAAATTTGTCTGTTATCAATTAACCCATGTGTATTGAAACTCAAGTATAATTTTCAGTTGCTCATTTTATTGAGAATTTGTTGGTATACTTGAGCAAAATAATTTCTCACAATTGTTATATTATTTATGTGAATAATTCATTCTGTTCTTACCATAATTAAAGATGGTTACTGCATTTCCATAGCCTGTCAAAATGTATTTCCCCATCAATTTACATCAGATTTATTTATTCATTCCTTTATTCAATTAATACAATCGAATGTAAATTTTGAGCCGTTGAATTTTGGAGCACATTGTTTAAGATTTTTGGCCGAGAATAAACACGTTTACTTTGTACTTCATTCTCTTTATGTAGAGATGCTGATGACTCTCACTCTAGAATCTAGCAATAATTTTTCTGCAAGTATCGCGTATCGGTTCTATTTATGAAGCAATTACAAATGCTAAGTAGTGAGGTATTTCCGACCCAGATATTTTATTAAATATATGGAAGATTAATTACTTTGGCCTGGCACTTTCATGCGATGGCGCCTGATGTATAGAACTCAAACTACAAAGTGCATTTATTTTTGGCGGTCTCGTGTTGGAGGAATTTCGCAGTTGCCGAGTCTTGCGGTTGTTATATACGGCTTCATCTTTGATAGACCATAAATCTTTTCTTAATATCGTGCTCTGTTTCATAAACGGCAGCGGTGGGACTAAGTGGTGGAAGTGGGTAACGAGGGTCGAGAAAGAGAGAAATAAGATGTTGGAGAAGGGCAGAGGGTCGAAAGAGAACAGTGGAAAAGAAAATGATTTCAGGGCACCCTTCGTTCACCAGCTACCCTCAAAGCATGGGCTCATTTCTGAGCTCACTGAGCCGAATTTAAACCTAAAAATGTTATTTACACCTCGAGCCAATCATATGTTCATTTTCTCCATTTATTCAAACTTTTGGGATTTCGATCACTTCATATTACTCATCTCTTTATATTATTATTTCATGTTCATGTTTTTGCGTTTACTGTATGATTATCAACATGTTCATTACTATTTTATCAAGTTCATGTCATTCAACTTTATGTTAATTAATTAATAGTTTTTTATATGCTTTATTCGAGCTTTGTTCAGGTATAGCATGTTCTCCATACTAGGGCATAATGGTTATTACACAAATATCATTGTTAGGCTATCACATTGAGGGATTTGTAAAATGGTATTGATTATTGAATAATTCTGTAATATAAATCTATAAGAACAATTCCAAAAGTATTGAAAGCTTATTGACTGTTTTAACAGATGCCTCTGATCAATCTCGGTGGAGAAATTTTAAAAAATATCTGTTTATTTGTATCTGTGACAAAAGCTGGTCGCTTTATGATTAAGATTATGGTTTTCACATCAACATTATTCAGCTTCCAATAAAATGTTCAATGACCATCCTCCAATGTGCAACTAATTCTTCTCATGAAGAATAGTCCCATCACATTATAATCAAGAATTAGTAAATGACATTCTATTTTCTGGAATAAAAAGTGAATCAGTAAATGGCATTCTATCTTCTGGAATCTTCAGTATTTCTTCAATGTGCATGAATAAAGAAGCTGTTCGACCTTTAAAAAATTACATGATTTGAGTTCAAACCGGTGTAAGCCACTCGATTCTGAGGGTCCTCAAGTTGACCAATGTTCGTCAGTGAGGCTTGACTTTCAGTCGCTTGAGCCCTCAAATATTATCATTTGATCAGGTGCAATAATCACAACACAAGTCGACAATATAGAAAGAAAGAATGAAACTGACCTCGTGGGAATAAACTTATGGAATAAAATTATTCGTGTTCATTTTTTAAGTCAGTTTCATTTATTGGGAAGTGATAGCCGAGTGCCGTAGCAGGTATCTGTTCAATCAGAGATAAGCTACGAAACTCCTGGGCGCTCTTTGTAAGGGTGACCGATTGGATTGGCCAGCAAAAAAAGGACTGCTCTCTGCTGTAAAATCAATTCCCGGTGGTTCGGAACCCACCTAAAACTGTAGGTCCAATTCATTAATCGCTATTATCAAATTCATTACCCACGCACATGTCTCAGACCTATGTGGGCTTCATCATCCGAAAAAAATTATAGGTTCATCATAATATTATAATTAGTGGGAAAGAAATTGGAACTACATAAGTCTAAAAAAATCATCAATATCACTACTTGCTTTCTTCTTTACTCAAGAAGTGTCTTTTGGGGTTTTTTAGATGCAGTATTTAAACAAGTTATCGTAACCATCTTCCCTCTTCTCTTCGTCCTCCAGTATGCTTTGATTTTGAATAACATGTTCCTACAAATTCTACAAAATGTTTTTGCCACTTCGTTGTTCCTTGTTTCTCCCACATGCACGTTTAGGAGTTCAAGTATTACTACAAGATGAATATTAATCTTATAATCATGAGCATCAAAATTTGATTCTTAATGAAGCATGATGAAATTTATAAAATAAAATATACATAAAGTTTCCTATAACAATGTAAATCTGATTACTCAAAGTTATGAATAGGTCTCCCGTTCAACAAAGTATCTAAATACGTATTACACTCAGTCTCATCTCATAGGTCGTTGCTTTTGAGCATGGCCAAGTGTACTCAACTGACTGAAAGGAAGGTAGACAGACAGACTGCAAGTAATCGGCCACTGTAATAATGGCTCGGCCGGTGATCACTTCAACAATATAATGACGATGAAGCCAGTTGCTAATCTTGGGTGCTGCTACTCAGATTAGCTTTGGTGGCTCACGCATAGAATGAGCTTAGGAGCCTATTGGACTCTCTCAAGTGAGTCACAGTCATGTAAAAGCCATGGTCACTCCAACGAGCCGAATCCGATGAATGGGTCAATGAACAGTAGGAGCTTCGCTTCAATGTCTGAGGAACCAGTTAAGGGAAGTCATCAATCACACACGCCCCCTCCCTTTACCAACCCCCCCCCCCCCTCCAACTTCGATTATAGTGTTATTTGGTTATCCATTACAGAAGCCAGAGGACGGATGGGGCTTTCGATTGAACCCAATCAACGGCGTTGTACACATTGACCCGATTATTGCTGTCGATTTTATTATTGATTGCTTAGTTTGCTTCCAGTTTCATCTGAGTACTGTAGAGTCGCTCAATTATAGGTATTGAAGTCAGAAACAACTGCTTTTTTTGTTTTCAGTTTTTTATTAAAATATTCAATACCCGATGTTACTAATAATTAAAATAATAAGTATTATCTTCGAAAGAATAAAAGATCTTCGCTAAGAGACAAATATGTATAGCAAATAATAAACAGTCTAACTTCTGTGTAAAGAAGTCGATCATCAGGAAAAAGTATTCTATACATCTATTTGTTAATGGCATGTCGTTTGCCAAGATTTCTATTTCATGGACAGGCAAATTCCTTTCTGAGATGATTTCGTTATTTGGAAGTTCGTTATATAGGAGTGTGAATGTAGCTACTCTGTCCAATTATCGACCTACTAAACCTACTCTTTTGGTTTTTAATAATATATTTATATATTGGATGAATTGGGTTTTGTTATTAAAATGATCTGTGATATAACATCTAGAAGCTTCTTAACATTTGAACAAGAGAAAATTTTTCTTTAAAGTTATCTTTCACTTGAGTCAATTTCTTCATCGATTTTCAGCAACCAATACTCTGTGATAATCACCATCAAACAAGTATTCATTCTACTCCAATGGTCACAGCAGGTGTTTGATTTTGCGATGGTGACTGGGTTATCATCTTCGAGTTTTGTATGCTCCACTCTCCAAGCACTCTACTACAACTTTTAGTTGGGTATGATTCCCATGTATTGAATTCATAACCTGACATTAAATTGCATAGTTTAATCGATGATTGATTACTATTGCAGTACGTTTTACAATTCTGATTTTCATTGATTGTAATGAAACGGTAGATTTACTCCCATCCTTCTAATCTTTCAACCCTCGTTAAATCTTAGTCAAACATTTCCAAATCTAGTTTGCCTCTGAACCGAATAAGGCGATTTCAGAATCAACTCAAACTCCTTTTTCAATTACATTAAAATTAATAATTTATTAGCTATTAATTATTGTTTATTGCATCAACTGATCAATATTGCCAGAACTGTAGTTGTATTGTCCTGGGCATTGCAATCACATAGATGAGTTGATAATCCAAATGTGGTCATTAAATCACGTCATAAATAACTGGATTGTAATTATCATGACGACATTGCTTGGTGACAGTTGGGTCTGCTGCTTAGCTGAAGCTGACGCAATAAATCATATTGCAATTACATTCGACATATTCGGTTTAATGCGCAAAATGATAGGATTGATAGAAACCGCACACATCAATCATTATTGTTTTGCAACTAATATCGAGTTAAAAGTACCACTCACAATCAGAAGCATGATGTTGATGTTATTATTGATGAGCATTCACCATTTCAATTTAGCCTGTGGCAAAGCACGCTCCAATTTAATTAATCAAATCAAATTATCACATTATATTAACTCAATTCATGTAAGCTTAGTTACAAGTTGTAGATTTTGCTGATTGACATATAAATTGAATATGATATTACTAGAGTCTGATATTGATAGAGTCTAGATATGATATTACTAATTGTATTAATCCATATTACCAATACATACGCAGGCTGTTCATACATGAAAGTTTGTACTTAGGAGTCTCAAGAAGTAGAGGCGTCCGTGACTTTTACCTCACACAGAAGGGCCAATCTACCTTTTCTGTAACCATTTAACAATGGTAGCTAACAAATGGTCATATATAAATTTTACATACCCTATAATGTAATTCAATTTACTAAAACTGTCATATCTTGAAATTATCTTACAATTGAAATTGTCCGAGAGAATTAAAAAATTAATTTATGCTGTAAACGCTCGCTGTACGCAGCCAGGACTTCAACCCTCTAAACATCTCCAATCCTCTTCTAGTTCTCGAAGATCAAAGTTCTACAGGAAGTGGATGCAAACAAAATTTTGCGGAAATCTAAAAAGCCAAGGAGTTGGTTTATGACATACTACCAGCTGAAGATACAAGGAAGTTAGTAATTGTAGGATTGTAGCTGTTTTTTGGAACAAGTGAATCGTTTGTCAAAAAGTAAAAGCTGTTCGTTCTGATCAAATTATTGGAATTGAAAATCTTCTGAATATAGATTAAAACTATTATAATTTTTGGGACGAACCAATTACTAGATTGGTCAGTCTCAATGGTGAAAACACCACATTTACTATGCGTACCAAAAAAGGAAGATTTACGAGCTCAAGTTAGTTTACAGCGGGAGAAAGTTTTCATTTTGTAAAGCTCAGAATGAGTTCGCCTACTGGTGTAATTATATTATGTAAAATAGCCGAATCATGAGTCACATTGATCAGGACATTTTCCCGTACATTCAATAATGGTCGCGTTATTTGTGGTTGGAAACAGAAATTTACGATTGCTAATTGTTGATTGAGACTTGAATTTAATTGATATACTATTTATTAACTCTGGGGTAGCATATTATGTTGATTCCTTCCTCAATCACTTACTGAGTAATTTTTGGATTGGAATACAGTTGACCATCCATTCGAGACCCATAACAACTTGTAATAGCAGTATTATGATAAAAAACCGTTAATCTAATGCAAGAGGCTATGAATATCTCATTTTAACTCATGAATAATTAAATTTATCTGTTGGTAAACAAAATATTGTTTACTCCTTTGATCTAGGCTAAGCTCTAGGGGATTTTTTACTCATACACTGATTACAAACTGTCTACACAATTCCTCACTCAGAAGAACAATGATGAAATGAAAGCAAATGGAGATGCTATTTAGGGTGAACCAATAAGGTACACATGTTCCATCTAGAAAATATGGTTCACATGGTCGTCAGCGTGTTTTTAAGTTGATAAGAAAAAATTATTTTCATTGAACTCTATAAGTTTTTTTACAAAGTATGATTTTGCACAAGATTCAATGGTAATATATAATTTGTTTTATTAGATTGAAAGTAGTTATGATTATGATCACTTTGAATCGCAGTATTACTCCTACACAAAATTAAATTTTTAATTTTAAATTCCAATTTTAATGGAACGTAAAGCACTCCCACACTGCATTTATCATATTTTGAATGTTTAACATGGGTTTTAGCTGAACTCTTTCGTTAAGACTGGCCGCTGAAAGTTGCAAGCTAATGGAGTCTAATGGAGGCACTCGGATGAGTGAGGGAGAGAGCTTACTGATGTCCGTCCGACGGGAGTCTTTAAATAGAGGCAGTCGGACGAACGAGAGGCTGACGGGCGTCCAGGCAGGTTCCCGATGCTGCTGGAGACTTGATCTGCCCGCGGCCATCCTCCATCCAGGTCCTTTTCCTAGTCGGGAGAGAGAATAAAGAGAAGAGATTCTTTTTTGTTCTGCTTTGCTCACCGCACCTTACCTTCGAACCTACTAATGGCGGCCTCCGTTCTTGACGGATGCTTCCACCCTCCAATAAGCTCCTTACATTTATAGCTTCGGACAAGATATTTATTCGAGCTACACAATCCTGTGAGCTGTGAGCTATCCTTCCTTCTTCTCCTCTACACTTTAGAAAGAGTGATTGTTAGTAAGCGAGGCCCCGTCCGGACGTATCGGAAAACTATTGTCCGAGCCTGCGAGCCTCCATCCTGATGTAATGCAGCCCCGCAGCGGCTTCGGCCAACTCCCGCCGCTTAATGACTCCAATAAATCATCTCAGCTTAGCTCTCGTTCCTATGTTGATTCAATGATAATGACTCCAACCGTTTGATCTCGTTCAAGGTGTCGCAAATATGTTATTAACATACAAAAACTATAATAAATTGGTACAGCTCAGTTTATTTACGTTGAGCCTCAAGCACTTCCTTCACTATAGTCTCTTGAAATAAGGTGTTTTGCAAAAACAGGCTTCAAATCAAATTCAACTTCACCGTAAACAAAGAATTGATGGTAAGTTATTTAACAGCCCAAACATATTTTGCAAATATTTGACATAAAGTATGGTTTATAGCCCATGGACAGCTTGTATACTTCCTTGCATCCAACTACTTGATAACTGCGACGGTGCTTTCAAAACGGAGTTCAAATCAAATTTACAACATCATAAACAAGAAATTATTGGTACGTTATTAAACAGTCTAGGCGTATTTTGCAAGCATTTGACATTTTAAGTTCTAGTTGTTAATAACCTATGAACAGATTTGTAATCATTTTGGTGTGAAATTCATAAATAATTTGGTTTGGTTAAAAACCTAATGGCATATATGATTGATGAAATCTTTAGCACAGCAATGTATGTACCATAAAAATATATTATGAGTTGGCCTAAGTTTATGTGTGGTTGTAGCAAAATTATAGATTTTCTATTGAAGGTATAAAAAATGATTGATATCGCCATATCCTTGTTTCATCAGATTATCATATTATGAATATCATGCGCTTTAATAAATATACTTAGTGAATTGAAAGTTTCCCGATAAGCATTGCCATGAAATAATTATTGAAGTCAGCTCTCAGTCAACTTAACTAATTATTATTGATTAGTTCGTGACATTTTGATAATCCCTCAAAAATTCTCCTCAATCAAGCTGGTAAACAGAGAGGCTATGACCAGAAGTGCTATGTCAATTGAAGCCTCATGTAAAGTATATTTATTCTTGTAATTTGTGACTCGAATGTTCGATAAGCTTTCTGTAAACATGGTGGGAGAAATGAAGTGGATGTCGCCAATGGATAAACACTTATCTACTCGTGTGGGGGTAGAAGACCCTAATTGACAGCCCGCCCGTGATATGAGCTTGATTCTGCCTATGTAAGGCTGGCAATTTGGATGCTTTATTCGTATAACAGTGTTATATACATTAATTCTGTGATCAGCTCAGTTTGATACTCAATTGTGTATTTTACTTCGGATAAGTAACTTCTAACAAGAAACTATAGTTTTAACTGTTATGCCACTCCCAAACTAAAACATACTGAGAAAGTTCATTTATTATACCCCACTCAAACTGAAATAAAATGACTCTGATAGGATTATCTATGCAACGTTAAAGCTTTGTAATTGACTGAGGGCTGAGACCTGTATACACCCTATTGTGGCAGCTCTCAGCTTTCAAAAAAAAAATTAATAAATTATAATAATACAAGCCCCATTGTTAGCGTAGTTCAGCCTACAAAAGGCTTCTATTCTTAGCGAATGATATTAGTAGTGTATATTACATGTAGCTCTGTATTTCAGTTTTAGTTTGTTTGAGACTGAAATAAATGCGGGTGTGACATTATCAAGCCTTATTGATCGTGGATATCAACCATAATATCACAAGGTAAAACTGAAAAGTAGGCATTGCCCACACTATGCCTATACCATCAATACGTATCGCGATATTTGGACCACGAAATTTTTATTAATGGTGTATAGACAATGTATTGATGTTGAAAGGCTCTGTAAAGACGGTGATTATAGAGCCCTAATAATTGATGTTACCTTGGATAGCATATGATGTCATTCATCAACTTTGACGTCATATTTATACGATCCGCGATCCATCAATCCATCGTTTTCACACCATCATTACGGATTTTTGATCCAAATATTGCTACCTGTATAGTTTATTTCAATAAAAGATAATAAATTAATGAAAGAATATGATAGATTTGTTGCTCAGATTGAACTTATTTTTGGCAGCTCATAGTAATTGAAGCTTTTGCTGGAAAGTTCGATTAAACCAAAGACAATATAATGTAATTTATTACATTATAATGTAATATCACAAGGTAAAACTGAGTAGTAGGCATTGCCCACACCATGCCTATACCATCAATATTTATCGCGATATTTGGACCACGAAATTGTTATTGATGGTGTTACATTATATTGTCTTTGATTAAACCTAATGAAAATTGTGTGGCGTACTTTACACCTGTAGATGGTTGTTAGGAGCAAGAGCATTAGTAACGGTCTTCACCCCTTTTTCAAAAAACGTTCAACTGTACATTAGTTGGTGATAAATAATGTGAAAAAGCTCGGTAGTTGGTTTTTGTCGCACCGATATTCGCAAGCGCCAACCGCGGATTTGGTGGAAAGAATCGCAAAGCATAGTGAGAGAAGAGGTGGAGAAGGAAGTACAGGTGAAGAGAGGTGTGAAGTGTGAGGAACGAAGAGTGAATGAAGCAGGACGTAACAGATCCAGGGGTAAATGATGGAAGTGAGATTCCTCCATCTCCATCCAAGCGCAGCATTCACAGCATCCACCTTCACCACAACTCGAGCTAAGCGACTCTTCAACTGAATCCCGACTGAACGCCTCCCAGAGTTTGCTGTGAAAGGAACGTCTGTTTTTCAATAGCAGCACACAACAACTTCAATGCTTTTATTTATTTATTATTCCTTCTTCTTTGCTATTCTCTTGCGCCCCACCTTCTCTTATCCAACTCAATCTCCACTTTCCTCTCTCTCATTCTCACACACACACACACACTAAACATTCGATTCCCGAAATCTCTTTCTGCCGTCTTATTTCTTTGCCCTCCCCCCTCCACCAACAATCGAACACTCGAAATGTAAAATGTAATCGATTCCTCTTCTTCATCCTTCTTTTTTCTTCGTCCTCTTCTTAGCGCCGAGCTTATTCTGTCAAGTTCACTCATTCATTCTATTTATATCTTATTCTTTCTCTTCTCTGTCTTTTTCTTTTTTAAACAGTGTTCAGTTTGAATGTCGGAATAGGTAAAGAAGTATTTATGCCGTAACAAAAGGTTATGATAGGCACTATCCAGAGAACACAGAACGCATGCACTATAATATTATATGCTTCCCATAAATTGAGATTTGGATGTGGATTGAAGTTATAGCACAATCTTTTTGTCATGTCTTGTATTCTATCTTCTTATCATGATTTTTCCTTCACTGCTCTCTCCGCCCTTCGAATTTTTTTCATGTCTTTCTCTGTTCCTAAAAAACAATCAGCTAGGTTGTCATAAATGCGTCATTGATGTTCGTTAAGGTTTGTCATAGAACGTTGTCTTAGTTATCAGAGTTCATTTCTGATTTGTCTATAAATCTTTTGCATGATTTGTCAAAGAAATTAATTTGGATTGCGAACTTGCAAATGTCTGTAATGATTTTAATAATTGTTCAATCAAAATTATGTGCTTGATGGATAGTAAATGAACTGAAGAGTTTAATAATGAACCAATAATAGTTGCTACATTTACTTTTTACAAGCGTGAAGATAAAATCAAATATTCTCAAAGATCTTATTGAGTTCCAATAATAATAAGATTGTTTTTTATGTTTATGTTTTGTATTTAATTTGTTTTAGATGTTTAACTAAATGCATTGAACTAAATAAAATTTGGATACAAATTGAGGGAATTGAGGCCCACATGAACGGTTTTTATCACGGCTTAACGCAGAGGTCTCTCCAAGTTGCGCCATAAACCTTTTACGTTTCTTGAGAAAGTCAACGAGAAATAATCTGGTGAAATTCCACGAGAAGAGACGAAGAGTTGTAAATAGTGCCGCCATGATGTGAATTAGGTGTAATAAAGTCAACGAATCAGGTTTTTGTTTTTCTTTTCGTGAGATGCTACACTATCCTGCATCTTTCAATAGGCTTGTGGATGGAATTTCATTTTCAACAGCCATGTAGATTATTCTGAAGCCGTTAGCCGCTTGCTTTTTCGTTCTACACTTTAATAACAGTTATTTGGTTGTAAAATTGAAATCACGATAAGAGGATGTACAGTTTCTCAAATGCTGCTTCTTTGCTTATAAATATGCTTTATTATCTTCTCCCGCAGTGAATAATTCATTAGGAATTAGCTAATTATTTTGAATGAAATGAATTCGTCTATTAGATCTGCTCCTGCTGAGTGTCTTCCATCTTGTGTTTCCTACTTTCTTCTTTTTCGAGTCTATAAAAACTTTTCTCATTCCATCACTCCTTTATTATTGGCCCAATGAAACTTCTTTTGAATCACGCTTTTCTTAATGCACATATGTTAAGATTGAATTCAGGGTTCAGTGCATTGGTTGTTGAATTTATTCCAAAATATACAGTTTAGTTCATATTCTTCAACTGAAAAAGTATCAGAGTCAAAATTTGTCAGGTGGAATTTATCGGTGAGACTTCATACTAACCCAAACATATTTTGATTCTCTTGTTGAAATTTTTTAAGAAAACTATTGTATCTTCTTATTCAATTGTATTAACTCATTCTTGATCAATAAATATGTTATAGTAGACTTTCATTTATCACATTGGATGTTGAATTTAATTTAATAGATTTTTTTTTAATTTCATTCAATACATTGGTTGTTGGTAGGCACAGAGCCTAGGCAGTGCGGGTTTTGCTGTTCCTAATATCTAATCTGAGCTCCTGCTTCAATTATAATTACAATAAGCCTTAACCTAGAAATTCGATCCAGCTGAGCCGTGGGAATCCGAACCTGAATAAACGGTTTCTTTTCGGATTCAGGAAATTCCGAAAAATTCAGTGGATATCAGTGAATTCTGCCTCAATATCTCACTCACTCAAATCAGAGAGAAAATTAATTTGAGAGCTCTGTTATAGTCGGTCCCGACTGCCTAAAAAAAAACAGTCGTTAAGTCACGTCAGAGGCCCTGAACTTATTCAGGTGCGACCTAATAACTCTGACACCAGACCTGAGCCAGCCAGGTCACACGATATTATTATAGCAAAAGGCTAGAAGCAGCGATTTCCATGGCTTATTTTGTATCATATTATATACATAGACACTCATACTGTATATTTCAATGTACCATTATAGGCTCTAATATTTTATAGCCTACTCCTATACACAATACTAAATATTGATAAATAAAGTGTAGGCTATTAGTGTAAATAATAAGGGTATACATTTTCAGAATGTATCAGCATGTTTGTCATTATTATATTATTATTACCTATTAATTCTATTTGTTCCCAACATTTCTCAAGTTCAGTAGGTACCTTTATTAAGGTTACCGTATTGTTTCCAGCAAAATGGTGCTTGAATTTTACAGGATTTTAGAATACCTGGTTGCACTGTAATTTGATTTTAAAATATAATCAAATCACTATTCTCATGAAATACTCAATTCATTAGCAGCTAAGCACTAGTTAAAACTCAGAAGTTATAGTAGCAGTTTTCAACAAACAAATTATTACAGGTCATGAACTTTTTAGAATTCTCCGTTCTTACTTGACCAATTTTATTCTAGTTTGTAAACTTGCTACTTTGCTACGAAGAATAAGTAGCTTTTCTTGCTGCAAATAATGAACGAAAAATGTCTGTGCCGTTGTTCTCACTTGTGGCGTGCACGGTGTGTAATCTGATTACAGGACAAGAGGCAAGTTTTGCTAGACTGTAAATTCCCTGTGGCAAGAGAGCAGAAGTTGAGTGTCTGTTGTCTAGGGTTGAGGGGGGGGGGATTCATGGCTCATGGTTCGGGGTTCGACTCTACTTTTGCAACAGGTGACAACGTGGAGTGCACTCGGCAAGCATCATAAATAAAGTTGTTGGGACTAACCGAGAGCCGAGTCGAACCGAGCCGAGTAGCATCCTCTCCACACCAGGACTTCATGCTACTTCCTATCGTCCAACTTTACAGCATTGCAATCGGCTTTTAACGCGCGGGTTAATCCCAATTGACACTACATGCAGTAGGCTTCTTCCATATTACATCACTTCACATGCACTATATATCAGTGTTTAGAATAACGAAGAGCACATTGTTTATTATCACTGTAATTACTTGAAACTGACATATTATTTTTTATTTCTTTCTTAACTAATTATCTTATTCATAAATGCTCACCTTTAATTTGTAGCTTCGGTATACCAAAAACTACGGCCAAAAAGACGTAGTCAAAATATGGCCCAAGACAGGCAATTGTTTTTCAGGGCATGGCCCTTATTTAACTTCTTATCTAATCTAATAATGTTGTGAAATAGTTTTGATACCCTGGTATACGCAACTTATCACACAAATTTAATTGTTTTGCTTTTTCATCAAGTAGAATAATTGTAAAATTCTAGACCGTCTTGAGCAATACTAATCTGCTGAAATTCTTGTGATTGATGAAAGTATAGCCACCAACAAGATGTACCCAAAGTTTGCTTCGGAACTGCATCACAAAGGCAATGTGTGAGACTCCGATAATGTTGTATTATTCGTGTTAAAAGTGTTATCTCGTCTGTGGGAGTCCAGACATGTAACATCTCACCGTAACGTAACTCTGTCCCGTAACATCACTCCGTAAGAGATTGTGCCACAAAAAACACCATCGCATTACCTCGTATCATACTACATTGTGCGGTTACGGGATGATGCTACTATTTTGTGTTGCGGGACAAAGTTACGTTAAGGTGTGATGTTGCATGTCTGGAAGCTGCTTTAGAAAATTGAAATATACTTTAAAATAGGACACATAAATAAACGGTGTAAGAGCGCATTTGAATGTGTCAAATAACTGAATTTCCAAATGAAAACATAGTTGCATTAGTAGTGTTTTACATCCTTACGTTCTTATTCTTTTTGATATGATAATCCTATGATATAAAACTATTTAAATATAAGACTTATTTCTTTGTTAGCTTAGCGTTTCCACTTTTGTTTTGTGATTTCCTTGTTTGATTTGAGACAATCTAATGCATTCAATGAGGTTTGTTTTGGCATTCTAGTTGTAAGCCTCTATTATTTGTAATTTTCATGTATGTATTTGAAATAAATAATAGAACTTATGATACCTAAATTGAAAAATTCTTTATTAATGTGTTTTGTGTTGTGTTGCAGGTTCACCTGTACTTTTCGGCGCTGGCAGAGGACAAGGTGCCCTATGTGAATTCGGTGGGAGAGAGACACCGGGTGAGACAGCTGCTGCACCAACTACCGCCGCATGACAACGAGGTGCGCTACTGCCACAGTCTCACCGACGAGGAGCGCAAGGAGCTCAGGCTGTTCTCCGCCCAGCGCAAACGCGACGCCTTGGGACGCGGATCCGTGCGACAGCTGGCTGCGCCCATGCCTTGTCAAGGGGTCAGTCAAAGCACATTTACGATTTATCCATCTATTTGACACACATAAAACACGTAGAAGTATAAACAATAGACACAGATATACAAAAACAAGACATATTATAAACGAATGGCTGCGATGTAAGTACCCATGCAGGAAATATCTTTAAAAAAACTAAAATTATAAAAAAACAGAACGTTATAGACAGGTGTCTCCGAGCTGGGGTGACCTGGAGAGAGGAAAAGAGAAAATTTATCTTATAGTGAACAAAAGAAAAGCTTAAAAGTTAAAAAGATGAAAGAAAGTAAACTTCAAGATGGGAACAAGAGATCAATCAATTAAAAAACCCAAAAAAGAAGAAAAAGTCACATTGAGTTTTTTAATATTTTAAAAAATAGAATAGAATTTGATTTTATTTACTGAAATAATTATTTTTCTACAGATTTTATAAATTCATGAGAGCAAAAGCACGTCGGTCAGAAATTCCCTTCAGAGGCATTGTAGAATATTTTTGAATTACAGAACCAAAAAGGCGAGAGTTATTCAAATTTAATGAATTACGTAACATCAACAAGCAATATTTCAAACGTCAAGAGTTTATGAGAACATACAGTAACTGTCTTGCACATCAGGTCTTGTTACAATATTTTTAGTAGAGTAGTTTTGATAAATAACTTTGGTCTTTTAGCAATTAAACTTTTTATACCTATTCTATTACAACTGCTACTTCTACTACTCATTCTACTGCTACTACTTTTGTAAAATATATTGTTAACAGTAAGCTTATTATTGCTGGACCAGGTAAAAGTATAGACTGCATTACCTTCTGCGTTACCTTGAGTAACTCACAGATAAACTTAATATCCTTGAAAATGAAATTAAAAGTACTTCATATTTCAAATTGAGATTAAGTTTACAGTACAAATATAAAGTATTTAAATGTTTTAGAACGTTCCTGAACGTTCTTCATTACATTATACTCAGATGCATTAATACTCAGAAATCGGTGAACCGGTCAACACTGTAAATTCATGCAAGTCAGTAAAGTCGATGATTTAGCATTCAGACTCCAAAAATTGGAAATTAGGGTGTTTTGGATTTGTCATAACGTCATGGGAATCTTGCCAAGTTATGGCAACTCATAAAGTTCCAAGTTATTATGGTTTCGCTGTCCGAGGCTCCCAAATTGGTGAGCTTGTGACCATAAAATCAGTTAACATGAGTAAGTGGTTTTTCTTTCAGATGTATTTTATATACAGGTTCTCTTGGTTTATTTGTAATTATTGGACCTACAGTATTCAGCCTGTTGTTGTTAAACTCTCCAAAATGATAAAATATGGCATATTTTCATAAACAATACAAATAAGAGTAAATAGCAAAAGAAAAATGATTACTTAGCTACATAATTTGCTTGCACATTAAAAAAAAATAGCACCCATTCATTTATACGTTGTCTCACCGTGACACATGTAACAATTTCATCCTTCAAGATAACAAATGAATTTGCTGCCTGGTTGGTTGAAGATGCAATTTACCTTTGGTCACAGTCGTAACCAACCTACCAAACTTGAAACTTTGGCTCTGACTTGCCAGCCAGAGCTGAATTCTATTTTCTCGACCGACTGGTAAAAAGTTGTAAATTACCAGACTTTGAAAGTAAAAGGAATCATCTTGCGCGATATTAAATTCGTTGCAGTTTCAAAACCAGCTTAGCATAGGACTGAAATTAAAAGTTTAAAGCCGAAGTCGTAGAGGGAGAAGAATGTGGAAGCAAACGAAGAAGTTAAGTATAGTTAAAGAGGGTAACGAAGAAGTAAGAGTAGAACATAAAGGAGTAGAGAAGAAAGAAATAAGAAGAAAAGAATAAGAATAAAGAGAAGAAGAAGAAGCAGAAAAAGAAACGTGGAAAACAAATGTGAGAAGGAAAGGAAGGAAGAAGATAAGGATAACAAAAAATAGAGATGTAGAAGAAGAATATGATGAACAGGAAGAAAAAGATAAGGACGAAGGAAGAGAAGAAGATGCAGTGAAAGAAGATGAAGGAGAAGAAAAAGTAAAACAAGAAGAAAAGTCTCACCAACTCAGTCCTTCCCGCGGGATTTTCGTTGTCTCCCAGCTCCCAATATTCTGGCGGGAAACATCTTGTCTGTCGTGCCGGATAATTTACAGCTGAGTCCCTAATAATGTTGACACCCTAAGCCCAAAGCCCAAGGTCTAAAGGATGAGTGGAAGAAGAACGCTCACGACGACTTAGCAGCTTTCACCGAAATGCGCGTCCAGGTACCAACAGCACCAGGCATAAATAACTTTCCCTTATGCATAGAATAATAATTCAGTTGAAGATAGCTTTATGAGCAAAACTATTGGTGGAGAACTTGAGTCAGAAATGAGGGAAGAAACGCAAACCTAGCTAACGCAGACACTTGGCGTAATTTTTCATGCGTCCTCCTACTAATGAAGTGGCTCCCTTCGAGGAAGGAAGTATCTTCCCTTGCAGTTGTACAGTACTCGTCTTTCTTTTAATTGCTTTCAAATGAAAACAGCCCTCTCCTTTTTTGTTCGTTGTTCTTCTCTTCTCCATTCCATTCTTAAATCGCTCAAAATGTGCACAAAAAAAAAAACAACAACAGAAGGAACCAAAAGCGGCAGAGCAATTACGGCCAGCAAATTATTTGCTTTTCAAACCCGAAATTGCGCTTCTTCGTTACCGTTGACTGAATCGCTTGCTTGAATCGAAACGAACACTGGCTTAGAAAACCGCTGAGATTTCCCTACAGGTTATTCCCGTAGAACCGTTCACGTTTATTCTAGAATCGTTTACGATCAAAAATTATCATTCTAGTTCTAGATCGAGATATCATTCTAGTTCTCAGAATTTAGTTTTCGAATTGGTTTCTTCTACTTCCTCATTCATTTTTAATGATTTGGAATGCATAATTTGTTTATTCAGATTCTCATTTGATTTTGATCTGATATCATTATAAATATGTCATTATTAAAATTATCACTTTCCAATGCTAAAGTTTGCTCATTGTGATTCCTACAAATTTGAGATCAATGAAAAGGTTTTGTAATGTGGAGTGATACAAAATATTAGATTTGAAGCGCCTTTACTGTTTAAAAACTATTATTGATTACTTCTAATAAATCTCAATCGTAAAATTATTTAATGTACTTGAAAATGTTAATTTGTTGCTGATGTAAGATTGAATTCATCTTCAAACACTCTCCTTTGGTGCGCCTCTGTCTCTGACTACAAATTATTATTGATGATAGCCCTACTACCCGTCAATAAAATTTTCATCATGACTAAATCATTGATTGGGAGTCACTCACATTCTTATAAATGGTAAAAATTATCGATAGGGAAAAACTGAACATTCACGTAGTGGTTAATTTCTAAAATTTTAGGTGTGAGAACGCTCATTTATTCTCATAAACCACCCTCTCTATTTTCTAATAAGACCTAGTTAAACTTAAAGTTTAAAAGTTTAAGGTTTTTATATTTGCTGATTATTAAGTATGTGTGCAGTTTTGTAATGTAATATTGTAAGGCAATGAAAAAAGTAATCCATAAAAGGATGATATGGAGTTTGTCAGATTTTTTGGAACCTGAAAATGATGATACAATGAACACAAGAATTCTAAAGATCTTTTATAGCTACACGACATTTGTAGGTTTCAATGCTTATGAAATGGGATTATCAGATTGTGAAAAGATCAGGGTAGTCGTGTGAATGTATTGCAACACATTTTTTCACTACTTTCAAAGTCTGTTGGTAAAATTAGTTGTTTATTAATTTTTAAAAGTGGAAACTACAAAACAGCAATACAAAACTAGCAGTAAATAAAAAAACAGAATTTTTTGTGAAGTAATGGTTGGGGGAGGGGTATTGTTTTGTTATTGTGTGGCATGGACGATGATGCCCTATACACGCGCACAGATCTCGCTTCGCCCTTTACTTTATTATTATTCGCAATATTTAGCATGATTATCTGAATGAATAGCGAGATTCACCTTCGGAATCAGATTGGCGCAAACTGTGCGTTCCCTTGCGTTCCGGCACTCTTGGGAGGTAAGGGAACGCCGTTCCCTTGCGTTCCCACTGAAATTAACTCCTGCATTCACGTTCACCGATAGGCCTGCATTCACATTCTTGAACACTATTTTATGCTGGAAGCACTATTTCTAAAAGTAAATCAACTTTTTATTCCGTCCAGGGGAAATAAATAATTGCAGACACCAATCCAATAGTATGAGTATCTCATCGCATTGAAACAAAAATAATTCTTGAGGTCTGACAGTTTTCAAACGGCTTGCATATTTAAAATGGGTATCTGAACCGAAGGCAATCCATAAAAGGATGATAAGGAGTTTGACAGATTTTTTGGAACCTGAAAATGATGATACAATGAACACAAGAATTCTAAAGATTTTTTATAGCTACACGACATTTGTAGGTTTCAATGCTTATGAAATGGGATTATCAGATTGTGAAAAGATCAGGGTAGTCGTGTGAATGTATTGCAACACATTTTTTCACTACTTTCAAAGTCTCATCTAGATCGACATGATTATTAAATGATGAAGGGTGTCATTACATGATGACGCCCGTTGTCACGTCTTAGAACCGAGAGTCGTGACATTGCGATAATGGCCGCGTGACGCTTCTCTGTCACAGGTGAACAGAATAATAACGTAGGACGCCGCAATATAGCACGAGTGACTGTAATAATTAACGTGCTGCCGTAACGGAGATACTGCTACGTTGCGTTCAACCAACGTTATGAGGGCGACTTTTTGAAATTTATGACCGGAGTTATTGGTTTATGGCGTATAAACATGATAGTCGCGTCAATATCAGGCTATTAGGCTTACCTGCCTGCCTTAAATTCAAGCGATTTTATTTTGTGGACTAACTAAATGTAATACGTGACACCATTTTTGAAAGGTCATAAATGCACCTGAAAGTGCTCGTTGTCTTTTATGCGTCTCTTTCAATCCTTACTCAATTCAAACTTTGAAAGCCAGCATTTTATTACCAGTGGGATTACAGTCTAGCCGGCAGGATCGCTTCGCACATCTAACCAGGGGCTCGGCCTCCTGGATCGCCAGGACGAAAAATATAGACAATCGAGCCAACCGACTCGCTTCCCTAACAATATTAATATTCGCTTCATAATCCTTTAGTTTTCAAAAAAGCCGATTCAGCAAGCTTTGTTTTACAGTTCTAAATAAAGCGTCCAAACAAAACTTTAAAAACCAGAGAAATGTGAAACTGGCTTACTAATCTGAGCATCCTTGCAATCCTTGCAATCCTGGCTTGCAAGTAAACTATTATGTTTAATCTAAGCTTTAAACTTAGAGAAGTTTGTAAACTAAACCTGTAGACTTAGAGAATTTAATTCTGAAAATTCAATGTGAACTAACGTAATACACAAAAGCAAAGCAAAAGATCACAAAATGATGACTATGAATCGAACCACACAGTCGCTTTGGGATTGCTATTTTTGTGAGAATCGTTAGCCAATTGAAACATCATTTAGATGCATTGATCTTGATGAATTATTAATTGTCTTGAATCAATTCAAGTTTTCTTTTATTGAGATTTAAAAGCTCACAGAACACTCCAAAGAAGGAAACAATTTCTCAATTATTGTGTTTTCAAAATCTTTGTAATTGAGCTATTCAACAGTTACTCCGTTCAGGTTTCCGTTATCAGAATCCTCTTATATTCAGATGAAACAATGTGCACTACTCTATAGACTGTGCTACTACATAAAATCTACTTTGACTTACTGATAAATTGTGATTTATCTTGGATATCCTTACAATTTATTTATTTCTCTGACTCTGAACATAACTCTTTTTTAGTGTAAGACAAATCATTATTTCAAACGTGAATGAATTATTAATTAGCCTAATAATCTTGTCAAGCAGTGATTTCATTAAAAAGTAAATTTTTCAAAGTTTGGCAGTCGTTTACTTACCAACGTATATTTGATGTTACAGTATCTTAGTAATCTACTCCTTTCATGTCTGAGATCAATGGGAATGTTGAGTTTCTCCAATAAAGTACTGTACTTGCGACAGTAAATAGACTGTTAGGAATCTCTCTGGCTGGCTATAAAATAAGACTTGACAAAAACTTGTCCGACTAGAAAAACGGTCGCTTTCTCCGTTGAAATGGCCAGTCATTATTTTAACACACGTGGGTAATAATCTCAGCATGTCAACTTTTTTCTTCTAACTGCTCTTTCATGACAACACAATAAGAGAAATCTTTGACAAATGGTGCTTGAAGATTAACTTGTAATCCTGTTAAGTGACACTATCATCCTAGAGGAATCTGGGATCTCTCATTTGTCTTATTTTTTTGTAAAGGACTTGGAATTAGAGATTATAATAAATTGTAGAATACAGGAAGAGGAAATGGGTTGGGATGTAGGATTATGGGATTTCATTAATAACAGCCAACTAACAACCGAACTATCTTCTTCCATGTCGATAGCTGGGAAAAGTGCTGATAAGTTTTGAGTATTATCATAGCCTTACCGGAGATCAAGTATTCACCATTCTGGGAATTAATTGAATAGTATTGTTACGGGTTCTATGTCTAAAATAACGCTGGCAACACTTAAATTTATCACTCGCACTTTATTTACACAAATAATCACAACACTCACTGATCAGTAATGTCTTACAGAAAAATAAGCAATTAAAAACAGATAAAACGATATTGTTCAACTGATAATGAGTTTTCAATATTACCATACAAAAATCAATCACTAAATGTCAAAAGGCCGATCTAATATTAAATAATAACTGTACAATAAACTGTCCAATAATATTAAAAAAGAAACGTCGAGGAAGAACAATTAACTTATGTAGCACAAGTCCATAATACTGTAATAAGTAAAAGAATTATCACTAAAGAACTGTCAAAAGAATTATCACTACGGACAACGAAAGTTCGGTGCATGGTTTGTGAAAGCGCCAATGCGATTGCACTGACCGTATTAACGGGAACTGTCACTACTGCCACTTATCAACGTAGAACAACAACTGAACTACTGTTTATCACGACGAAATTCAAACAAGACTGAACTAATTTCCAAAGTCTCTCTCTATTTACATAATTTTCCATGATTGAGGTATCTCTCGATTTTTCTATCAACTTCTACCGAATTCTAAAATAAACAATGAAAGACCTTCACACCTTCCACAATATTCGATAAGACTCCATTAATTTCTAATCAAACAACTAGAACATTCTACAAAGGTCCAAGTAAACACCATAAAAGTGTCAAAAGCAGAGCAATTAATTGCTTAGAAGTAAACATTTACATAGCAGATAACACCAAGAACCACTGTTTCTTCTTTCTGTTTTCAATTCTCACTACAGTATGTTAGGTGGAAATTCTCAAGTATAAATTCCTTTCTATTATGTACATGTCAACAAGTAGAGAGTGTAGATTGTAAGCTGAGATTAATTGAATAAAAGTGGATCATTGAATAGGTTTTTTCATGATCATTAACGTTCAATATCTGAATTTGGAAACCAATGATTGTTGGTTTCAAACATAACGAATGAACTTAATGAAATCGGTTATAATTTTTAATCATAGAAGAATGGCAGGAGAATATTCTGCCAAGGTCAGATTCGGTTACAGTGTGTTTGTGCATGCGTGTTTATTTCTCTGAAAACTAATATTTGATCTTTTCAAATGTTTGCCACATCAAATGTTTTTATTGACTTGATTTCCAAAATTTTATTAGATGATATGATTTATTTATATAAAGCGTCTATTAATTTGTAAATTTGTAATTTATTGAAAAACAAATTATAAAAAAGGAATGTGGAAATTCTGAAAAGAAGTTATAATTTACGTTCGAAATTGGAAAAATGATTAATAGACACCAAGGTGTAACACATGGTTTATTTGAACGAGGAATTTGTTGTGGAGGTCTACAGAGCGATTGGGTGTCCAGCTTCTGCAGTGGGTGTCCACATAACCCTGCGTAGGCAGTCCGGACAGGTCGGTAATTATATGGTAGCTGGTATAAGCAGTACGGAGTACAGGATTCCCATACTGTATAATTTGAAAAAATATGAAAATGAAGAAATCAGGCGTTTAGATTTCCTTGGAATCCAGAACATGCTCGTGTTAGGTGTCTTCTCCTTACCGAGGAAACTGGACAATCAACCTAATAGGATGTGAAGAATGGAGAACAGAGGAAGAAAGATGGTGATAGCAAAGAAAGGAGAAATAATGATTGATGGGTGGGGTGGGGTGGAGTAGTTGATTATAGTTGCGTGAGATGGGGGTAGCGAAGGAAGAGCTAGAGAGTGTACGACCACTTATTATGTAAATAGGTTCTTAGCCTCAGGTATGTAATTATACTGTGTACTAAACATGCTATCCTTGGTGCGGGTTTTCTTGGAATAAATGTTTTTGGAGCCTCAGGGTGTAGGGCAGTTTTATTTTATTTATTTATTTTAAAAACATTCATAATGTTTGTCTGATACATTAGAATAAAATAGTATATATAATAAATTCAAAACAAGTTAGTAGGAGGAAGGAAATAGCTATCGGAAACATCCTCCCTTCAAAGCAAGACTGGAATCAATTGCGAGAAACTTGAATGTATTCAAATGTTGATGAATTTATTTATCCAAATATCGAATATTTCTCTCTTACTAATCTATCTTCCTAACATTTAACGAGCACTGATCTGTCAACTCAGCCATTGAGCCATGGCAAATTGAAAAGTGGTCCTCATTGACTAGCTGTGACTCAATTAACACCAAGACTGTGGTTTGGAATCCACCTGAAACTGTTGGTTCAATATGTTTCCCACATTTGGCGAGGTTCAAATGAAGAGGTATATATTCCACCAATAAAAAATTTACCAATGGAGAAAGGAACTACTTTGTGGGAATCTATGTTGGCCTAGCCTATTACAATTTTTTGAACTCGTCATACCCTTATTATTTTATACGTTTGCATATTCTTGGTCATTTTGTTATTTTCTATGCTTTTTTCATTTTGTGGTTTTTTTCGAGACTGAGAATAAAACTATTTATTTATTTATTTATTGTAATCATTAATCACAAAAAACAACTAATTATTCGTCTCGATCAATACCACTTTCAAATAAATCATAAGAATGTTTATGTCTTATAATAACTATCACTATAATAATAATAATGTATTTATAACGTAAGTTGGAAACTAGTTGATTACTAAGCTGTTAATCATAAATTAAACTAATATTTTGCATTCGAGATATTTTTGAAAGTGTGTTACTCCCCTATTCAAAATGCATACTGACATTCTGAAATGATTCAAGGATCCTATAAAAATCAGGATTATATAACTATTATAAATTGAGTTTAAATGTTGAATTCATTGATAGTGCATGTGTTAGGAAAGGTATGATGAGAGGCTCATTTTTTAAAGCCCTGATAACTAAGAATCACCATCCTTTCAACAATAATTGATAAATTTTGAAACAAATCGAAAAAGGGTTTATTAACTTTCTCTCCTGTTTCCCCTAATTGAGATACAAGGTAGAGAATGACGTCACTGACTTTAGATGACTAAACACAAAACGTTGCCTTACTTGTAACAGTAAAAAAAAGAACATCAGTGTAGCTTAAAAGTACAGTAGCTATTTGAGGTGATTCATAAAAAATATTTGTATCGATTAAATGAACTAATGAATAAATTATTATTTGCCTATGTAATGTTCAGCAGAAGCAGGTTGCAATCAAGGTTTTCATATAAACTCAATATTGTGAACTGAATAAATATAAAGCGAGGCTTTCAACCTAATATAAGTCCATTCAAGAGTACCGCACTTATTTATTCTCTGTATTTTGATTGTTAGAAAGTAACAGAAATATTAAAATGAATATTCATCATGATAAGCTTGGAGAACTTGTATCCAATCGGATAATCAAACTTCGGTTTGTTCGATAGATAAAAACAAAACGAACCGACTGTATCGTTATGATTCTTGAGAACTCTTGAGATGAGAAACACAAGATTGTTTTACGGCCATGTTCTCTATAAAGTAAATAAATCAAATCTATAAGCCTAATGATTCTTTAGAAAGGATATTTCAGAGTTTTTATTGATATATTGTTAGCTATTGAATAACAAAGATTCATATAATTCTGAATATTTTGTTTATTGTACTGTTAGCTATGACAGTTTAGAAAATGATAATGTATTTTCAAGAATCATTAATAATTACTGTATTATAATTATTAATCATTCTCAATTTAAAATTATAATTTGATTTGTGAACTGAATCTAACCTCAATAATAATAATAATTATTATTATTAATATTATTATTCCACGAATAGAACTTTAACAATAAACTTTTGCAATCACAATAATTATTGTTGAAATGTTAAACACCCTATTAAAAGTCCACTACCGTACGAATATTATTAAATATATGTTAGCTATGTTCTTCTTTGAAGAAAGTATCAGTAATCAAGATCATGAAATTACAAGACATGGAACAAACTAATTTCCTGTATTTCTGGTAAAACTTGCTTGTTAAGTTGATTTAATCCATTCTATGAATTTTGCGATAGCCTTCTGACATGAAGTCACAAAAGTTTAGTTCATGTGCACGAATTTTTATTCTTGTAACCTCTCATCATAAATTCTGTTCTTTATTGATAAGCTGCTTTTGGATCAATTGCCTTCTTCACCTGTAGCACGTGCTGATAACCGATCATTTTGCCATGTGAAACTTTTAAATAATGATAATTGAAGCCCTACATCACTAGAAAGTAGGTGTGTGTGCTAGCCATCATACAGTAATTAAAAAAATTAAGAACAATTCACTATTTTATCAGTATAATTGTTAGCAATTGGCATTCTAATTTAGTTTTCAGAGAGATGTTTCCTGTAAGAAATTGTTGATTGTGAACTATCTCACAGCTTTCTTTGAGATGGGAAGCCTGTCATTGAAATGAGTTGAATATACAATATTTTCACATGTAACAGGAAGCTGAAATCTTTATTAAATAATGTTATTAATTGCTTTATTCACAAGGAGTATCAATATTTATAATTCAGCCTCTTTGAGTCTATATTTTACCATTGGATAAAAAAATGAACTATTGGTTTTTTAAAATTGAATTTTGAAACTGATAATAAGCTTTAACAACAAAATTATGGTGAATCGAAAGTAATTCGAACTCAGACCAAAGCACAAGTGTATACCAGAATTTTTCACCATGCATCACTGACCTCCCCTTCATTCACTAACTACCTACCGGCTATCGCCCTCGAATTTGAGACTGCCTCTGTACTATAAACTTATTAGTTCCTTCTAAAAACTAATTTAATAAATTATGAATTTGACAATCAACAAATAGGCTTAAAATATAGTGGTATCATTTGGCTTGATTTCTGCAAACTCCGGCAATTCAAATAGATAAAGCATTTATTAACATTTTTATAAGGGATTTGTAAGACTATATACTCTGTGGCTTGATAAACAGAAAAGACTACACTCCGTTTAAGCAAAGGCTAAACAGTAACAGCGTTTTATTGGAGATGCGTATTAAAGGCATAGTCCGGCAGTACTTTTTTCAAAATATAATGTAATAATTTTTTAAAACCCTCTTTTAAAGAAATTTAAGACATGAATTTACATATTACCCAACTTTCTAGAAGTTTGCATATTGTGCTCAGGCATAAATAAGTCATTACAATGGACACCCTACCTTTAAAAACAACTCTGAATTTCTGGATGTTTTCAAGGCTGAAACATTGTTGATTCATTGTAATGTCTTCACAGAAGACAACTACAATCAATCCAAGTCTAGTGGGGAGTCCGATCCCACTAGGCGTCAAATCTGCAAGAAAGTAGAAACCAATCTGTCAAAACTTGTCGATAAGGCCTGATTTTGAAAGGCTATTCAGATTATTTATTTATGTATTAAGAGCTTAAATAGTGATTTTGAGAGAGTGATAAATAAACTTTTTGTAGATTACGTCTTGGAGACTCCAGTTAAGGAGTATTAAGACAAGTCAGATTAACAATTATACAATATTATACACTAGTTACCATAATTACAATATCAATTAGTTGAGGTGAGGCTTAATTATGAAAAACGTAATAGGATGGACGGATGGACGGAAAAACGATGTAGGACGGAGCCAAGTGATTTTGTACAATAATTTAAAATAAATCTCATTTCAAAAAAAAATTAATAATTAAAATATTTTATTAAAACACAAATAACTGTAAAATATCTAATATATATCGTAATTTTGGACGTCAGGACGATAATAATGGAAGTTTGGCAACACCCAAGCGAAAATGTAAAGCTATGACGTCTCCCAGCGAGCAGTAAATTACTGCTCGCTCGTCAGTAAACAGCTGTTTTACGATTAGTTTTCAGCACGTAAACTAGTTATTTACGAACAGTTGTAGGAAAAAAATTGTGTCTTGATTTTGGTAAATGGAAATTATATGAGGAATGATAAGAAAACTTATAATTACAACTTCACCTGAAGTTAAAGTGGTCCAATCATCACCTAAGTCCAATCATCAAGCCGCTTCAACGCGTTTGTGCAGAAAATGTTACATTTCAGAGAGAGATTAGATAAATTAGGAAACTTTTGTCAAACGCTGACATCTATAGCGATGTGCGTGTGTATGTGTGTGTCGTTCGCAAAGGAAAACCAAAATTCCAAACACCTTTGACTTTGAAGCTGTGGAAGCCGTATTATTTTGACGAATGTTCAAACCCGAAGAAAGTTAATTACCGAAAAAGGCTTGGAAGGCAGTTCTGTTTCCCTTCTACGAGCCCTGACAAACTGGCATGGTTATATGGTTTCAAGTTATTTAAGAGCTTCTCTCGCTGAAAGTTTATCGCAACAATAAAATACAAGAAGAAAAACTTTCTTTTGAATCGACACAACTAGCCTAAGTAAAGAACTTCGAAGAATCATTATCGGCGTCCTTTTCACGCAGTGCTGGGTAACTCAGTTTTAATTATACCTTGAAACGTAGATGAAACTGTTAACCACTGTTCATTGGAGGTATTTGTTATTGAATGGAAAGTTTCAACTAAAGCGCTAGTCAGTGGCGTAACGTTTTCCAGTTGGGCCCCCCCGCAACCGATTTTCCGGGCCCCTCAAAATCATATAAATATCCCCCCTCACCCTTGCCACCCCCACCCCTCCCCGAAAAACTTGCATAATTATTTTGTGGGCAGTTATAATTATGTAAGAACTAAACACCTTTTTATAAATTAAATTTTAAAATTCAATCACGTTTCAAGGGGGGCAAGTCTAATGATTTGGGCTGTAGCATACGGGCTTCTGAAAGATGGGAATAGTTGAGAGTTGATTATATTATAAATAATTAATATTGAAACCTAGAAACCTTGAAATTGATGTCTTCCATAGGATCCACATTTACATCCTCCTTGTTAGCACCTTCGCTCCTTTTCCCAGAAAATGTGTTCTCTCAGAATTCGCCTCATTTGCAGACACGGACACAGGTTCAATTTTTAATAAAAAGGCATTTTATCTAAATTACCGCGAAATTACTAAGTCAGGAAAAGAGAAAAAAATTAAGAGACAGAGATAGAAAACGTGAACTACTTATACAGTACTTGATCCTATTATAAGAAAAAAATTCAACTGCGTTGGGAGAACTGACAATTGTTCCATAACTATTATTTATATACTTATACAATAATCACGTAATTTATCCGATATATCAAGGGTATAAATATTCCTTCTGAGCATATTGTTTAAAAATGTAGGCCAACTAGTCGATAAAAAATAGAAATAACTAAAGCATGACCGTACAACATCACAATACCATAAACGCAGCATGTTGAAAAATAGAATAGAAATGAAAAAAAAAATGGCACTCCAAATAATAAATTCACGATCACGAACTCAATAATGAATAAACATACGGTTTACTCTAGGCCAATTTACCGGACACGTGTATCCAACAGGACGATTCAAAAGAGACTGAATTCAAAATACTGTATGAAGAAAAATATTGACTTTAATTTCTACACAACCCCCCACTTTCCATTACTTCGTATATGCTAATATACTTTGAGAAATTCGATGGGAAAATAATATTAATTTCCTCTAATATTTGCACTGTGGAGACATAGCCGTCATGATTTATAACAGTCTAGATAAGTTTGTTTGAAGAGTGTTTTGTCCTCGGTATGTCTCCATTCCCGAAGTCACAACATCCTGCTTCTGAATTCCTTCACTATCTGCGAATTAGTATGCTATCTGGGAATTAATTGATAAAGTAAACAATAAACATTGGCCTGACAATATTTAGCCAATTCATTCTTTCTTTCTTCCTTCAGTGTTTCAGTTTTATTTCTTTTGGAAAATTTTTTTTATTTCAGTCTGGGCACGGGCCATTTCTTGAAAAAATATATTTTCATTCCGGGCCCCCTTATAGCCCGGGCCCCCCCGCGCCGCGGGGTCTGCGGGGGTGTACGTTACGCCACTGGCGCTAGTATTAGTTTTCCAAACTAGTAAACCCTAAATTACAGTCGATTTATAAACTCATTAATTTCATCACTCTAATCCACCCATTTAATAAGTCTGTAAGTGTTTGCAGTGGGTGACATGGAGCATTGAAAGATGTTTATCAAACATTGATGAGAGCAATTTAAGTTACTATCACTTTCCTTTAAAAGAAGATTTTCGTCCAACAAATTTGTGTGAAAATAGAACTTTCTATATCTCAGTTAACTTTATGACACTAAAACCCTTGAAACTCTATAACACTATAAAACTCTTACTACCAACTGTCTTTAAGAATAGTGTTAAAACACTTTTTGTTTATACACCCATTAGCCCATATTAAATTAGTAAATTTCATGAAACTGTAAATCTGTTAATTTCACAATTGGTGTCTAATTAAGATATTATGGATAAAAATATGTAGAATAACTTATGGATGAAAATAATCGTATGTATATTATATTTTAGTTGAACATGTTGATTAAAATTGTTATTTAAAAAAAGTTAACGTTTGTAATACTATTGATGCACTCAAAAGCTTTTGCATTGAATAATTTTGACTTGTACGTTGTTTATCAGAGCAACTCTACTAAAGATTGTAACAACCCTGGATGTGCAAGGTGCTTTCAAGGAAAGATAGTTACGTAATCAATCGTTCTTTTCCTTTTCAAATACCAATTAATTGCTGTATCGTGCATAAACCTTCTTGTGTCTTGGAGAAAGTATTTTCCCAATAGACTAGGTTGTTAATTCAATTAGCAGGTATTATCAGTTTCTACATTGGAAAAAAGAAAGTGGAAAAAATAAATAGAATGTGTATATGTAGAACCCCGAAGGGACAAAACATGGAGGAAAAAGCCAGCTCTCAACTCCTTCCATCCACCCTTCCCAACGGGCTTTTTACAGTAGAAAATAATTTTTTGATATCATAAAAAGACAACTCCAAAAATGTATTAACAACTAACTCTAAACCACGATAGCCGGTATTGTGTTTTGTTATTATTTAAATCTTTCACATTATGACGAGCTGAATGAAAATATTTTAATAAAGATAGAGAACACTCTTGACGGCAGCGGGTTGTATTATATCATTTTGAAGCCAGTCCACACTGGCGGTGAATTCAGTGTGAATACCACCATTCCACAGCATGTGTTGATTTAGCGGTGGAGAATATCCTCGAGAATTGGATGCGCAAGCAGCCAAGCACCCTCATGGTGCAAGTGGAAAAGACTAGTTGCAAAAGCCAGTAATGAATCATATGAAGCAAGTTGTCCGTTTTCACTTGTAACTCAAGTCTTGGGGTGACTAGGGGGGGGGGGAGGACATTGAAAGGGGCGAGAGGAGAATGACAGCTTGGGTGTTCAACTCAATAAGTTGTGAAAAGGCTGGTTGCTGACTGTAGTCTGTGTGCAGCACTTGTAACAGACAGATTTATTGTGAGGGTTGCACTATGCTGTACACGTGCTGCTACGCTACGTGTGTGCGTAAATTACGGCGCCAATTTTTCATCACCGACGTTTCTCGCACTTTAGCACGTTCCAACGATGAAACCTCTTTTTGAAATAAAACTTTCGGGGGACTGTAGGATGCCTGGCTACCGGACCTGACACACCTAGGCGATTTTCAATTATTATGAATTGCGTGCAGACAGTGAGTGTGGATTTGCAGAATCCCAATGTTGGATTTTCAACAAGTCAACACAAATCTTTTAGCCTATGTTGCTGGGTCAAAGAACTGGTTTAATTCAAAATAATTCTGCTCTCTATTGTGCTGTCGTTCTTGTCTCTTTAATTTGTATCTATTGTGTCTATAAACTCATTCTCATTTGGCGGGCCGCTTAGCGCAGTTGGTTGGGGCATCGCAACTTCAACTTGCTGTCGTTTGAGCGGTCGTGGGTTCGAATCCCGCTCCATCGTCAGGGATTTATGTGTAAACATTACCTACACACAAGTCTCGGACTCATGTGGGCATCATCGGCTATAAATAAAATAAAAAAAATTCCAATATTTTTCTGTAATATCATTCTTAGAGCCAAGGCGTTTTCTAGGACATGCGATTTCCGATTTTGGTGTCCCCTTGCAGGGGGGCACCAAATATAATCACAAAAGTAATACCACATTACACCCCCCGCTCCGCGCGAACATCAAATTACTCCTGCCTTCTCTTCCATCCTTCTATTTATTCTCTGAATGTTCAATAGTGGTATTTAAATGATAGTTTATTTACAGTTTCAATAGTGTTTTCTACGCGAATTAGTAGAGCAACTACTACTTGGTGCTTGCACAGTACAGCATCCAATAATTACCATCGCAAAATCCAGTGCATGTTGTGAAATGGTGAATGACAGATTGGAGCAGCGTAAATACCATCATTTCACAGCATGAGTTTGATTTTGTGATGGTGATTATTTTCGATTATTGGATGTTCCACTGTGCATGTGCAAGCACCCTTTTAAGCATTCTAAGAAATTTATTTTAGATCAATAAAAAACAGGGCTCTATTGCAAAACATTTTACTAACTAGTTTTATAAACACATATATTTTTAGTTATGCAGAATCTTATGGAATTTTTTTAATGTAGATTGCAATCTTCACCAGAGATTCTGCATTGGCATAGATAAGAATTTTTCTTTTCTCAACATACAAAAATTTCCACATAACATTCGTCATTGTTTCGTCATTCGTCAGAATGCCATTGTTAAACTTTTAAAGAATTTCCTTTGGAGCTCTTGATTTTCAGCATACAAAACCAATACATGGAAATTTTAAACATGCTTATTGTACATAAAAATACATTTTAACATTATACTTACTTTCACGGCGCTGCAGCCCTTGATATGCCTTGGTCTCTCTCTTAACTCCTCTCCACACTATTCTGTCCTTCATCTTCACTCTTCATCCTCTAAACTCCCATCATTGCAAGATCGACAGTCACTCCATCCTCCCATCTGTTCCTTGGTCTTCCCTTCCAACTACAATGAAGCCTCTCTCTCATTATCATCCCTCTCTTACCTTATTGAATCTCTCTGAGTGTCCTCTTCAGCGCAATCCTTGCGATTTCACGAACCCATCAATTTTTTCCTGATTTCTGATCTTTTAGTTCCTTATTTGTCCGTTTTCTCCACTAATTTTCTTCTCTTACTGCACAGTATATAAATATCAATTATAGTATTAATAGACAATTTATAAATATCTTGGAGTATTGATAGATCCACATCTAAAGTGGGATATTCATATAAATAACTCATGTAAGAGCTTCAATTACCTAATTTATTAATTATGTCAAATCAGTAGACTGAAGATCAAGAGCGTATCAATACTTATTTATTTCGCGTAATCCATCCTTCAGTATGGGATCAGAGTGTGGGGAGAAGCTGTTAATGTTCATTCCAATAAGCTTATCACGATCCAAAAGCACTTATTATTATTAAGAGCCGTTCTTTGTAGGCCAAGACTGTACACTAGCAGAAATCTATTTTCGGAGTTGAATGTTTTGAATTTGCGACCTCTGCATCAAACAAGTAATATTTTATTTAAATGTAAATAAATATCTTCTTGAACATCGCGAATCAATTCATAATTTACGATCTTCTCATTCAAAATTTGTAATGAGAAGAACTCTTTTAAATGCATGTAGAAGACAGTTCACTTATATTGCTGGAAAAGTGGCAAATCTTATCCCTGTTCATTTCTGAACTCATAATAAGAAAAATAAATCATTTGGTAAAACGGGTATGCATTATTTTTGGAAATATAACTGAAAAAATCTTCTAAAAGTTTATTTTTAGAAACTTATATATGAAACACAGGGGTGCCCACAGGGGGGGCTATGACGCAGACTGCGTCATTGAAATTCATTGGGGGGTGGGGGGGGGGGTAAAGTTGATTGAAACCGTGTTTAACGTGACGACATTCAAAAATATATTAATAAAGTCACCAGATAGAATGTCAATTTATTTATTTATTATTTTTTTTATTGTGACAAAATTACAATGAATGTGAAGGAGCAACAGGCTCAAGTCCAAACTGCTCTCCACAATTTTTGAATATTTTACTTTGTTCAAAACATTAATGACAATAGATTTATAATAATTATTATACTACAGTATTAAAAAATATGAATTAGCTAAAATAGTTATGTTTGGGATTTGTGCAGGAAGTTATTAAGCTATTTCCTTTTTACCTTTACAAGAAAAATGTTACCTATGTAAAGAATCCCGGGTTTAATTTCAGCCGGAGCACACCGGAGCGGAGCTCCGGCTATCTAAATCAATAATAAAATCATTTATTTTAAACCAGATCTGAACTAGCTTTTTATTTTGTATATTATGTAATATTATATGTGCATTACTAACCATGCTCAAATGCGTTTAAAATGCTCCAATTCAAGTGTAATTTACAAACATTTTCCGGGGGAGGACCCCCGGACCCCCCGGTAAGTCACAGCTCCGGTATTTCTCAATTTAGAAATTAAGCCCTGAAAGAATCTCAAGAAATATACATACATTTTGTATATTATTGACTGGGTTTGAATTTTTTCAATACCTATATAAATCTTCTTTTAGTTTTAGAAAGAATACGGGGGCTTATTTTTTCGAATTTTTTGGGGGGTGCCTAATTTATGGGGGGCAGGTGCTGTATTTAGGGGGGGTGCGTTATGAGACTTGGGGGGGATGGGAACCCCTGTGAAAGACTTTAATGTTAATCTTTCTCTTTATTTTCATCTTATTTATTATCTTATTTTTTCTTCAATTAATCTTCAACATCTCAATTTGGTTTAAACTTCTGTGTTACTTCATATTTTCTTCTTTACTTTTCATTCTGTTTCTTCAAATTTAAAATTTTCATCTTTCTTTCATGAAACTATAGGCCTATCATTGTCATTCTTAATGACTCATACCTGCGCTCAGGGAAACCTTTGCAGGTATTATAATTTTCCTCTGTAGCACTTTTTTCTTATCTTATGTATGTGAATATTTGAATTTGTAATTTTAATTTTGCAAAAAGTGGATTTGTATTATTTTGAGGATAATAAATTGGTTGATTGAGAATTGACTCATCAATCACCATCATCCAACTCATTACCCACGCACAGGTCTAAGACCTATGTGGGCTTCATCCTAAAAAAAAAGAATATCTTTCTCAGGACACACTTCAACATACCGGTACATAACTTTATAGTTGATTTTCGATGTATATTTTACTGCAATTTCTGTAAACCTTGATGTGTGAAATTATTAATCAGTGTTTGGATATTCAGAGCTAGTTATTATTAATTATTTATACTTTAAACCAATGATTTTTTCAATTTTGTTTGTCAGTGTGATGAGATGCTATCTACGGGTGACATGTCAGTGTTTGCTTCAAGAGCGGGTCCGAATGCGTGCTGGCACCCGGCCTGTTTTGTCTGCAATGTGTGCAAAGAACTTCTCGTCGATTTGATCTACTTCTATCGGGAGGGAAAGCTCTACTGCGGCCGACATCATGCCGAAATATTGAAACCTAGGTGCTCTGCTTGTGATGAGGTGAGAATGATACAAATAATATGGAAAAAACTGAAAAGAAAAATGTTCTTATAGTGCCACAACATTTTGAACAGAAGCAAATGAGGTGTAACCACCAATTATTTTTTAATTATATTTTAATCAATTGTATATTATATAATTAACTTTCTTTTTTCGGAGGATGAAGGATGAAGCCCACATAGATCTGAGACCTGTGCGTGGGTAATGAATTGAATGATGGTGATTGATGAGCTCTTTCTGCTTTGTGAATATGACAAGCTCTTGATATAATTCATTCAAATTAACACCTTTTATTGCTAGACGGAGTTTTTAGGAACTACAATTAAAGTAGCTATAGTTGCAAATAGGTATGCATCTCTTCACAGATATCATAGAGTGAGATAACATACTATTTGAATCCATTTTACTGAACTGTTGGATGTATTGTATCTAGTGGATGCAGCACTATGAGTTGATAGTACAATAACCTCACAACTAAAAAACTGTGGGCAACAACTCACAATAGAATGAGAAATCATCTTGTCTTCAAGATGAGCATTGGAATAAAAAACTTAAAGAAATATGTTAGTAGCTACAACCTGCTTGTTGGAGCTCTCTTAAAGATTCAATGATTAATATGCATTGATATTTATCATAATGAGGTTGATACATGTCATTTTTTTTAAATCTGATGAACATTATTGTCTTCTCATCTGATACAATTCATAAATGATAGGTTTTAAAATGAGATTACCGTACTCAATTTAAAATTTGCATGTCTACATTTTACATTCAAGTATGCTTTAAGTGTAATACGTACAGTTCTTTTTCAATTCCAATTCACATGGGATTTTGCAGATCTTGAATTGTTGATCTTGTACTAGATTTTGTTCAGACCTCTGGTTTTTATAAAAATGGTTTGAATTTCTAGTTATATTACAAACATTGACCAAACTTCGTTGGTTATCGGGTTGTATGATTCAAATGTCATAAATTTAATCTGCTTTCTGGGACATCTTCAATTGAATTATTCATGTTTTAAATTTTAGATAATTTTAGCTGATGAATGCACAGAGGCAGAAGGTCGTGCTTGGCATATGAAGCACTTCGCCTGTCTGGAGTGCGATAAACAGCTTGGAGGCCAGAGGTACATTATGCGAGATGGAAGGCCTTATTGTCTGCACTGCTTTGATGCAATGTTCGCTGAATATTGTGATTCTTGTGGAGAACCCATCGGGGTCGATCAAGGTATGTGATTGTTAGTTCTATGACTAATATCAATTATCAGTTTTTTAATCCTCAAATATTGAAAATTCGAAAAAGGTTCAGAACCCCCTTTTACAGATAAAACCACTCACCATTCCTTTTTGAATTCAGACTTATTTTATTCAATTCATTCTACATTTGAGATCATAAAAAATCATCTTAATATTAAACTTCCTCAAACATTCAGGTGCTCTTTATTTTAAATTTTCATTGTTCTAACATCATTCTTTATCTAAAGACTGGTTTCTGCAGAACTCGAATGATGGAAAATGTTCAATCATTTACTATGTAGTAGTCGAAATCAATCAACAGCAATGTAGTTAGAAAAACTAATCTTAAATATGTCATTAACCTTGTTTCTTTCCTATTAGGATAAACCTTGAATCAACAGCAGATTGCTGCTTTGTAACTTGATTTGTTTAGGATTTCGAGTTTGCAGTCAATTAATGAGTTACATAAGCCTATTTAAAAAAATATATATATTTAAAATTCAAAGAATACACCATACACGTTGCACGACATATACACATATACAGAATCTCCAATAAAAGTAATTGGATATGTCTGTAGCCTTATCGAATTTACTAACAATGATGAGATTATAGGTGTGCGACAGATACGTTTTATTTAAAAAAATGTGAATGAAAATCACAGTTGGCTTAGGAAGTAGGAATAGACTAATTCTTTGGTTCTCAACTCCATCACTTGAGCTTGTGAAGGGATTGAGCTCTGTTGGCCTCATGAAGCCCACGATGTTGCTTCCTTAAGACCTTTATTGCTACAATGACCCGCAAGCAACCTTTCTATTACTCTCAACTGAAAAAAATTTGTGCCATATCACCCGTGCATACAAGGAATAGAGAAAACTTGAAGATTATACTCAATTGATAATCGACGGCCTCGATGGCTCAGTCAGTTGGGGTGCTCGTCTCTGATTAGATAAGACTCTCACTGGCTCCTGTACCTCGAAGTTTCGAGTTCAAATCTCATTCAGGTTTGGATGCTTTCAACTTGCCATCATTCACACATTACCGATTAAATACAAACAGCCCAATCAAAAAGGATTTTCCAGGAAAAAAAATATAAAAAGCTGTATTACACACCATCGATAGAACACTACGAGAGAGTAATTTTCCCAAAAGACAGAAATTAAAAGATTTATCAATTTTATGAGGAAAACTATAGTTTATCATGAAAGTGAATAGGACCATTGTTGTAACCCATTATATGACTAAAATGATGGCAGAAGAATCAACTCTACTTTCGGAAAATGACCCTCTAGTAGTGTTCTATCGATGGTGTGAAATCCAGCTTTAATTCGTTTTTACCCCTGAAACGGTGTTTTAGGCCTTTATTGACTGGACTAAAATTAGCAAATAAAAGCTCAAGAATCCGCCGTAGGATCTGGACCAACCCAGCGCCGTATCCCCGCACTACTTTTGCAAGGTGGTAGAGGGCCAAAGATAAATAAATTAATAAATAATTATTCCAGTAGTATGCTCTTGGCATAAAACCGATAAAAACAATTGTGTTTCTTGTTGAGGAATATTTTATGATCTTTTATATTTCAATATTCATTCTATTTTAATGCTCTTAACTTTTGGCCGTAATTCTATGATTGTAAGTATCTATTGAAAAAACAATTTTCACATCCATTACATTGTAGCTTTAGAAGCTGAACTATTCTGGGTGTTTTGCATAGTCACCAATATTTCGTGGGCTTGTTGTACTCTCCAAAGTATTGAAAAAAGTTCAATGCTTCGTTACAGGGCTAGAGAGGGCGGAAGTTAGCAACTAGCCCACCAATTTACTCATTCAGAAATTTGCAGTGCCTCATTTCACTTGTAATTTGATAATTTCCTATATAAAATATGCTGAAAAACCAAACGAAACAGGTTAAAAATCGGTAACTACAGTAATTTTGGAAAAATCAACAATATATGCAAACATGGCCCGAAAACACGTTTTTTAAAGTTTGAAGTGGATTAACTTGGTTAATTGTAGAATAGATCTCTAGTTTTTTCTCACAAAACTTATAGAGCATTCATTTCTGAACAAATAATGTCGAATAACCCACTAGCCAAACAACACTTAAACTTCATAAAACTAGTATTTCAATTAATCAAACCAGATAAAAATAGCAAGCTGTGCTAAATTAGTGTGTTTTGATTCAATAAAGCTGCTTTTATTAAATTTGGGTGTGTTTTCGGCTATTGGGTTAGTCGACGTTTTTGTTCAGAAATAAATTTGGTACTCTACAAGTTATGTGGGAAAAAACTAAAATTTTATTTTACAATTAACGAAGTTAATTCACTTCAAACTTGAAAAAACATGGCTTTGGGCATTTTTTGCATGTTTTGTTGATTATTTCAAAAGTTACTGTAATTGCCGACTTCTAACTTGCTTTATTCGATTCTTCCGGTCATTCAACATGGAACATAATCAAATTACAAGTAAATTTGAATTTCTACAAATTTCTAAATAATCGAGTTGATGAGGTAAATTCCTAACTTTCGCCATCTTCAACTGTGTAACAAAGCATTTCTGAAGCTGTGTTTATATGAACTTTTTTCATTATTTTGGTGGGTACAACGAGCTCACGAATTGGCAACTCCATGCGAAACATCCTGCATGTATTTATTTTGAAGATTCAACTCATGAATATTATTAATAATTATTTTCAAATATTTGTACTGATATTAAGGATTCTAATGACAAGTTTTCTTGAAGTGTAGTTCCTTTTGATAGATTTATTGAACAAATTGACTGCAAGCACAGAAAAGCACCTTCTTTTCTGTGCTGCAAGGTTAGATAGATAATTGTCTTTTATTGAAGCGCTTTACAATTAACATAAGTGCTGTGGGCGAAGATGAGGAATAAGAGGGTTGGGTCTTCCACTTAACCCACAGTATTAAAAAAAAATAATAACTTTATTTACAATAAAAAAGTAGATGAATATAATAATAATTTTACAATGCAAAAAAAAGGTTGGTGTTATAAATATGGTAATAGCTATTTTGAAATTGTTGACAGGCCAAATGAGCCACGAAGGCCAGCACTGGCACGCGACGGAGCAGTGCTTCTGCTGTCAGACGTGCAAAGTGTCACTGCTGGGGAGGCCGTTCCTGCCGCGACGCGGATCTATCTACTGCTCAATAGCCTGCAGCAAGGGAGAGCCGCCGACTCCCTCGGACAGTTCGGGTCCGGCGCCGCCTCGCTTGGCATCATCTCAGTACCACCGTCCGCCTCATCCGCCCTCGGAGGCTGGTTCCAGCACCCCTCCCACCTCACCCAGCCGATCACGGCGGCACCTCACCAACACTCCTCAGCACCAGCTTCCTCCCCCTGTCCGTGTCTCGCCCATTCCTCCAAAGCCTATAGCATCGTCGGCATCATCGTCAGCTCCATCGTCGCCCCCCGCTCACAGCACTAAATACTCGATCGCAAACCAAAGGTTGGTAGATGTTAATGACTCATTTTTAAATGTGCATTTCTAAACATTATAGAACATTTTATATCTTATTTTACCCTATAATACTTCGTTATTGATTTAGTGACTGCATCTATGACTTCATGTAATAAGCATTACTATCACTTACCCGGTGATTCGGAACCCACCTAAAATAGTAGGACCACTGAGCTCTCCGTAACATGGCTTAAGCTGCGAGGTGGAACTACCCGTAAGGGTCTCCCCACCAATAAAAGCCATGCGCATATTATTAGTATTGATTTATTCATTCATACTAAATTAATACAATCGAATGTGGTGATACAAACGACATTCAGCCCAAAACTGCTTTCTTCACAAAATTTCAACTAGAGAATTCAAATCAAAGCTGTAATATTTTTTATCAAGTCACGAGAAACTTTATCTTAAAAAGATATAACTTTATCATTTTCTAGTTAAAAAATGTCAATTTGAAAGTTCTCGTGAAATAAACCCCTAAAACCAGTTCAAAGAGAGTTGATATCATTTAATTTTTTCTAAAGCTTTGTGAGTCAACTGATTTTTACTACAGATCTGATTTTGTAAATATTCATAAAAATATATAAAAATAAATTTGTTTATAAAAATACCTTTTTCTAAGCAAAGAAAATTAAAGTAGGGGTGCATGTACAGTGGAATGGCTATGGACTGGTGTAAAACAGATCAGAACAACGGAAATATCACCATTCCACAGCATGTGTTTGATTTTGCATTGGTGATTATCATCGAGTATTGGGTGCTCCACTGTGTCAGCACCCTGAAGCAAACCAGGTGGCCAAAATCTGTGCTTCACGTCCCAGATATTACTGCATTTTGAATAGGGATAACGTTTTTTATGTGTGAAAGTCAATTACAAATATTTGCAGACGAATGTCTATGGAAAACAGAGCCTTCTCTTGTGGAGAGTGCTTACAGTCATAAGAGCTCTGCACGTGCATGGAAAGACAAATTGAGCAGAATGAGTTCATACATAGCATCTCCCTTATGGTAGTGTAAGATAGGTAGTGTACTATATAGTGTAAGACCCCGTTCAGGTGATACGGTTTCGTTAGGGGTTAAACCGCATTGGTTTAGGTGCGCATTTATAACCGTTCCCCACCAAAAAGAGAATTTATCTCAGTCTAAAAATTAATTTTTATCGATTAGAGCTTATCTCTGATTGCTACTCCTGCAGTCACATGCTTGATTCTTGTTGAGCCTGACATATATTAAAAACACAAAATAAAATATATTAAAAATAATCAAAATTTTAGGCCTTCATTTAGATAAAACACTTAATTGGAACATACATGTACAACAAATATGTAGAAAATTAAGTTATATATATATATATATATAGAACAATATTACATGTAAAAAACAATGAGTCTAAATTTCCTCGACAAGTAGATATTCATGATTATAACACCAGGAACAAAAATAATTTTATAATAAAAAACACATCAAGGAAAAATTTTAGCAAAGTGCTATATGGGAATTAAATTTTTGAGGTACCTGCCAAGTAGCATAGGAAATGAAACTGATAGTGTTAAATTCAAAAATGAATTAAAAAGGTATTTAACACGCTTGACATGTTATAATTTTGAGCAGTATTGTTGAATTTTTTTTTAGAATTAAGAATAATGCACTGTATTAATTATTGACGATGCAAACTTTTTAGTTCAAAAAATGTTTATATTAAACATTGTAATGTTTATTTTAATTTACCTTACTGACGCATTCATGTACATTTTATGTATGTTCTTGATAAAGAAATTGATTGATATGTTGTACATCGCACATTTCTCAAGTCTCAGACATTTGTGTGCATCATCAGAAAAGTCCTGATCTACATCATGTAGTGTGGTGGCGATGTTGATGTGCATTTGATACAAAATAATTAGAAAACTTAGTTACCGTATGACTGTTATATCATAACACAGATTTTCTCGCATTTCACTAGTAATATTATTACATAGTAAATGATAAACGATCACTGCCCGTGAGGCTTGTTTCACACATACCCGGCAATCAGGTAACCAATGTGTTTTTACCTGACATAATTACATTGATTTCAAAAATCGGGTGAGTGTGAAGCGTTCCATGTGATACAACGTCTCTACGACCGGGTAAACGACATTGGTCACCCGACTGCCGCATGTCTGTGAAACAAGCCTGACACGAATGTTGCAAGAGGATTAACAATGCCTTCTTATATTTTTAAGATTAGATCTTTTATCAGAATGATAAGCATGGTTCAAACTTGATATTTCACATAATATTCAGGGTCATACCATCAAATCCAGTAGAACCACTCTAAACTAACGTCAGACTAAAATTAAACGTATAGTAGCTATCTGTCATTAGCTATCCCTCGCTATTCCCTGATCACTCGGTGTTACAAGAGTAATATACTGGATAGTAAATAGTATCATCATTGATCCTTGTTTTCTACTCACATTAGGCTTTTTTTACGAACTTTCACAATAATTATCATTCATTTGGATACGTATTTGATTGCAGCTTACCGGAGACAAGCCAGAACTCATTGAGGAGTCCATCGACATCAAGGTCACCAAAGATGGGTCGAAGAGCACTGAGGTCGTCCGGAAAATCGTCCCCAAGTCCTCCCCCTAATCCGGACTACTGTTCCAGTGCACAACGAGGCCTACCTCCCTTGCCACCGCCCGCTAGTCCACCCTCACTCAGTGTAGCCACAGCATCAGGGTCGAAAGGCCTTGACCGTGTTCTGCTCGAGAGGAATCTTGAAAAACTAATACTGGAACGCGGCAATTCTAACCAATCAGATAGTTGTTTGCCCGATATTCAGCGACTGAACATTGCTCCAGATAGTGTTGGCAGGTTATTGAACGAGTGCGAACGAAACTCAATTTTAAAAGCACAAGTCGAACAGTTGTTGAACGGTGTTGGTAATGTGATGAAAGACTCAAACATCAATATCGATAGGTTAGTGATTGAAAATGGAAGTGTTATTTTGTCGGAACCGGATTTAGACAAGCATGTTAAAGTGGGGAATGTGGAGGGTGTATATGGCAGTGTTGAAGTGGACCGGGTGCTGGGTGAGAGGGCGAGCCGAGACAGGGAGCCGCTGCCACCGCTGCGTCTCACTCAAATTGACGATGAACAGTGGCGCAACCAGCATGCCGATGGCGCGCATGCCTCCTCAATGCCTGAACTGGCCGTCCAGCCTCCTACACCAACCTCACCTCATCGCAAGAATCGAAGTGTCAGGTTGGTTTATGATTTGCACACTAATCTCTTCGTGTCTGAATTTTAATGGCAATTATATCTGTCACATTTTTGAGTAGAATTAAAAATAAAAAGTAATGAAAAATAGTTCGTGCTCCAATATCAATGGTGACATTATACCAACTAAGCTTATGTCGACCATGAATAGCTGCTCTTTTGCTCCCATAATACTCGTGAAATTATACTTCAAATTTCATTCATCACTTAATATACTGTATTGTGTATCCTTTTACACCATTGTTTCATCATGTATTCATGCATCATTATAAATCATTTTGTTTCATTATATCATCAATTTAATCAAATCTTTTCTCATATAAGGTGCAACTAATTCATCTTGGCTGACATGTTCGTTGTTGGTGCGTAGAGGACAAAAACCAGAGCAGTTGATGAACAAAATGTCAAATTAATTATTTGTTGTCGAACATGAGTGTTATAAAGGGTGTATTTCCTACATTGGCTTTAGACATCTAAGAAACCAAAAAGGGGTACTAGCCATCAGTCAAACTATACTGTAGTTGAGTCAAGCCAAAATATTTTGAAATCAAAAAAATTTCGATCGTAGATCGATTGTGGTATCTGTACATATTAATAAAACGTTTTTGATGTTGTTGAACTGCTTTACAATGTATTGATTAGTTACAGCACCATGATTTTCGGGCATTGAACTGCAGCTGTCCTCAGCAGTGCTAGCTGTTGTCAGCTGAGAAAGAGCACCTCACTCCTCGTTTGTGTAGTAAGCTCTTTGAACAACATCTCATTGTTGAGGTCTGGAGAGACGTCATGTCACATTCGTAATCGGCTATGTTACTATATATATAAATGCTTACAATGCCGTGAATTTATGGTACTTTAACTAAATAATAATAATAATAATATAACATCTGGTTCGATACAATCAAACTCTTCTAATTCAGTATGAATAGATGCCACAACAAATTATTGATTAAAAAATATTTTGACCTCAGTCGACTACAGTAAAGTAGGCTATATGCGTTTCATTATTTTGTTTCAGTGCCGGGGTTTCACGTCATTGACTGCCAAATTCTCACTTTATTTCACAGTATACTAGTTGAGGATGCAGCATGCTATTGCCTTGAAGCTTGAAACGTTTTATTCAATATTAATAGATACTTGGATTTCTTGTTCCATAATGATCTGCGTTGTTAATATTAACTTTTTGTAGTAAATTTAACGACGTGCAGTCAGTTTTATATTGTAAATATATACGATAATAAATGTACTCATATTAGGCCGAACGTTTTCGAGGTATTGAATCTCATCTTCCAGGCATACTAGATCGGCCACAATGTATACCACAATATCACTTCTACCACAATTTTCATTGCTACATATCACCTATTTGACATTTTGAAATGAATTTCTTTACCGATAACTTTTTAAATATCGTACTACAGTGTTATGATTTTTTCTTTTTTGTAGATTCCAAGGATCGCAAGACGAAGAAGAGAGATTTCCTAGGAGTAGGAGTTACTCGGGTCGATCAGCAATGCAGGATAGAGACGCCGACGATGACGACGCCGATAGCTACTGTTCAACTTGTTCGTCGAGTTCGTCAAGCGACGACATGACCGCCTATCAGCTGCCACCGCGGCGCGCCTACGGAGGAGTGCGAATCTCCTATGTGCCAAACGACACGCTCGCTGTTGCCAGACAGAGACAGCAAACGCTCACCAGGTCGCCAAATAAAAAAGCGCCTGACGATAAAAACTGTATTATTTCCTGATCTTATGCTGTTATACTAAAGAAGGTACTCAACTGAAATGTGTCGAACTCTCTCTATCAAATAGAACACCGCTAATGACGGCACATGCGCAGAACTGCCTGATCAGGATTATAAGCTGTTCTACTGAAGAACTCCAAAACTTGGGTCAATGTTGTGAAATGGCAAAAGATATCATATATATTGCAGGGAAAAATAAAAGGAAAACGAAGTGTCGATAGATGAGGAATTGCATAGTTGAAGAATTTGAGATCCTGATTTGGTATGAACACGATTGAATTGCTCGTCAGAGCGGTAGCAAACCACCGAGTGAAAATAGCACACGGTTCATGGTAGCCAACATCCGAAACGGATAGTAACTAATAGGAGAAGAAGTCTGGTCAAGATGTAGCACGTCCTCCTTCACATCTTATACAAGCTGCAAAGTGTGCCAAACGCTCAACAGTTTGCCCAATAAAAAGGAGCTCTACTGAAATTCGTCAAACTCTTTCTATCAAGTACAATACCGGTAATGCTAAGGATGGGGCATGTGCAGAACTGACCAGATCAGGATTATTCAGGGAGGAGCTGGGGCTTGTTACATAACAATCTACGAACTCACATTATTAGTACTTGTATTTGTAGTTACTGTAAAAACTTTTAGGAAGTTTTACTTGTAGATTGCAATTGTTGCCTCACAGGGAACGGATGTAATTAATTGCTGAATATTTTAGGTTGTTCTATTGATAGAAGAATAATTGACTTTTAATAATATAAATGTTGAGGCATTTTTGAAATCTATATACCGAAATTGGTTTTGAAAAATAATGGTCTTGACATAAAAGTTTTTCTTCCCGATGCAAAATTAGATCTCCTGACAGCTTTGATTTCTTGTCGCTCAACAAATAAAATAAAAGCTGGCTGTTGAGCTGTGGTGAGAGAAAAATTGGATCAATCTTTCAGGAGAGGTTCCAAATATGCATCCGGCAAAAAGGTAGTCATCTCAAAAACATCATTTTCTCAAAATAATTTGAGTTTGTAACTTACATACGTTTGAAAAATTCAAAAAAGTTGCTATTATTGAAAGTCAATATGTTATTTTTCTGTCATGAATGCACAAGGTAGTCAGCGGTCAAATATACCACTTTCCTTTGCTTCACAATGTACCTATCGTTCTTAAAGGTTTTCCTAAACCCCCTGTCACAAACCATACGCTCAAATTGAACTAATTTAGTCATTTCTATTTTTTTCTATATGGTTTTTATGTTAACAATACTGTAATGATACTTGAACTATGGCTTCTGAACCCCTATTAGACAGTCATAGCATAGTTCAATTTGAATTTGAAAAAAAAATAGTAACCAATGCCCCATAACGAGTTTGATAACCGGCGATTTTGTCTAAGAGTCTCTTGAGAAAGTGGTAGCACAATATGACGGCCATTTTCAACCCAAGTTTAGCACACAAGTGTTGATATGTTGAAATTTGTGTGTAAAGCTGGGCATTCACGTTCCAACTTGCAGTACTGCTAGAAGGATAGTCGACTCCACTCACGCTCCTACTTGCAATCCAACTTTATTCCTAGACAGCTGTGAGCATAGCTCTCGAGCCGAAAAATGTAACCGAAGTTGCCCGAAGGTCAAGCACTGACTGAGATAAGTTGGACAACTTTGATCCGACTCCCCCACACACGCTCCAACACCGTCGACAGTCTGAAGTCGTCCCTCTAGTCGTCCACCTACAATTCCAACTATCCAACAAGCCCATTCACGTTCCGTTTTCGGATCCAACCTTGGAGGTTGGACTGCAAGTCGCACTGCAAATCGGAACGTGAATGCCCAGCTTTAAGTCTCTGTTTTACAAGAAAACCTGGCTGTAGGCCTAAATCCACATCACATATGCTTCATAGATCCGTTTTATTTTTCATTTCAAACCAATAACTCACTGCTATTTTCTAATCTATTACAGTCAAGTGTTAATTCTTAAATAGTTCGTACTAGTAAGACTGTGTAATCGAATTAGAATTTTCATTATTTATATTCATTTTGAAATTAATGAAGAATTTTGAACCTTTTCACAGTACTCTTATTTTATTTCATTCAAACGTTTAAATTAGAGAAGGCTATGTTACTTGCAAGTAAAAGAATAACAGTCTTTTATGATAAGTCGTAATAGAAATAGTAATGGCATTATAATTATACTACAGCCATGATTTGAAAATATGTACTTATGAGTGCTATAGAACATGTGTGCTCGAATTTGTAATTAAAACCCTGTTGTTCGTGTAGGAACCCTGTTTTGATTACACATAATAGAATTCTAAGAAAGAAGCCTTTTTTTTAACTTTTGGTTACTTCTATGTGGAATCAGTAGGCTTACAATTAATTTTCATTCGAAAGTTCGAAGTTTAGTTACATGTTATTAAGACGAGTAAATTGTGGCAATAACGTTTAAAAAAAATATATATTCAATCCAGAACTAGAAAAATCTTTATTCAAGACTCACTTGAATGTTTTTGAGTAGCACGCCAACATCTATCTCCAAGCGTTACCATTCCACCAATTTCATCATGCAGTAGGTACTGTAGAACTACAAAAAAGGTATAGGTTCATGAAATTTATTCTACTAGGTGCGTATGAAGGTACGCAATAATAATGGCACACTATTAATCATTTGACAATCGTTCAAGAATGTTCCTTGTAGCAGCAGATTGATTCTTTTTTATTATTTTATGCTATTAAAATAACTCGCCTGTCGTCTAGAAATGCCGGTTCATAATCTTAACGTTTTGGCTAAATCGAGTAAGAATCGTGTTTTTTCTGAAAATATTACATTAAACTTTTATACAATTTAATGGAATAAAGTAGTGCATATCTTTTGTTTAAATGTTTACTTGAGAAAAAATCTTTCATTTTTATTTATAAAAAATGCATAACTACGCTTTTCAAATGTATTTTAAAGGTGCCATTAATTAATGCAACTATGACTTCTTTGTTATATTGACTGACAAAGAAATGGATTAAGGTCGGTCATACACACGTAACTGTATACCTGTGTAGGTAGCAAGAATCGATTTTCGATTCTTTCTTGAATGCCTGCGCAGGTTGACTTGCAGCAGCTGACAAACACGTTCCGCTTGTTGACTTGTAGCCTACAGGTTAACCTTTCCGATACACCGTTACATGTATGTCAGACCTATGAGTATGTTATTGGAGTTTCATTTTCTTTTGTTGTATCTATTCTTGTTATATCGACTATTTTTATTAAATGAAGTACGGTAATGTAAATATTGGGCATAATTAGCCAGCCAAAGAAGTTTTATTCTTGCCAATTATTAAGGTCCTATTTGAATATAAGATGTAATATTTTTGTACAGATTTCCTGTTTTTTTTTTTTTTTTTGTTAGTGTAGATGATATTGTTATAGAAAGATGTTGAACTTTTATCATTATAGCGTACTTTCAAAATAAGTTTACTCTGGTGTAGTACCACAATTTGGTACTGAATTGAGAAATGTCATTATGGTTACTACAAAAAAATAGTGATAATGATATTGCAAGAACGTATTTTTGAAACAAAGAATAGGATGTTTGAATTTTGTACTGTAGTATTTTGTACAGTAAATGTTCAATAAAATATTTTTCATCATTAGCATTGTTTCCAATTTCTCATTTCATTAGAATGAAGAAAGTTATACTATCAGTAGCTGAACTAAGTAACACAGAGGAAATATGTAAGAAGATCGATTCACATTAATTTTTAAATTGAATTAGTACATTAGATAAATTTCCTGAAACCCGAAAATTATGAATAGAAAAAGCGCAGTACATGTGACAAAGATGTAAATAATAATAATAATAAACCGACACAAAGAAGTATCCAAGGACTCGACGAATTCACATAAATTAATAATTATTATCAAATTTTTATGGTAAATTCAACAACTTGTCAATTTCAAGTAAGAATAACAAATTATATTTTTTTATTCTTAATTAAAATTGACTGAAAGTCGTTGAACTTACCATAAAAAGTTAATATTAGCAACGCAGATCGTTATAGAATAAGAAATCCAAGAATTATTATCAGGCATAAGGATTATGCACTATTTAACTTCTTTGATTTCTACAAATATCATATTATGCTTTCAGATTCACAAAAAATCACATCAGCAGTTCTTGAGAAGGAGTTTTGTTTCTTCTTGTTGTACAAAAGAATAATATAATGATGCCTCAAAATGTTCTGTTTTTTTTTTTTTAATTCGACGATTTGAAATAATTTATGGTTTCAACAAGAAAAGATTTCAACAATAAAAAATGAAAACGTCCACGCTTGCACTGTAAAAATAAAGTGGACAATTAGGCTGAGCAGCAACCTTCGTAATATTCTTCAAATTTGTTTGTATTCGAAATGAACCAGCAGTTCAATCCATCTGTTTTACATCATAATTGTTTTTATATTCGACGCCCAAACTCCAAAATCAATAGTGATATCACTTGGACTATGAGGAAGCTATTTGCCAAGTTTCAATTGTCTCGAATCTTCCTTTCAAGCGCTAGAGGTCGGACGGACAACGGCACGATTTCAATAAGACCCTGTCGGGTCCTTTTAATAATGTGTCACCTGGCTGGCTCAGGTCCGCACACTACATCCGGAGTACGCCTGTAGTCATAGCTCATAACTTCTTACTTTGAGATACATGAACGCATACAAATGTTTGAAATCCTCAGCTGGGACATGGGCCATATTATACACGACTTACAACTTGAGGTTCCAAACATCTGTATGCGTTCAAGTGTTTCGACCTCATCAATTTTGAGCTATGACCTCAGGAATGAGGTGCGCTACAGGGGAAGTGATAGCTGCGTGGCGTAGCAGGTATCTGTTCAATCAGATAGAGATAAGCTGCGGTCTCATAGGTCCTGTTTGTAACGGTGACCGATGAGATTGGCCAGCAAAAAAGACACTGTTCTCTGCTGTAAAATCACTTCCCGGTGGTTCGGAACCCACCTAAAACTGTAGGTCCAACTCATCAATCATCATCATCCAACTCATTACCCACGCACAGGTCTCAGACCTATGTGGGCTTCATCCACAGAAAAAAAGCCTTTAGTCAGATGTCATCCCCTGAATAATTCAAGGGCCTCAAACGTGACTACTGTTTTTAGACAGCCGAGACCAAAAGGCTTTTGCAATAAGGCAAAATATTCAGCAAAATAAATTCTTTTATTTCTCAACTGAAATGCACATAAGTGAAGAAGTCATATTAAGGCCAATTTATTGCACTTTCACAATTATTCAAATACAACGAACTTAAGAACTACTCAATTAGAATTGCTATTTTTTCTGGATTGAATTTTTGTTACTAAATTGATATCTTGAAGCCCGAATTTTTTGCAGGCAAGGTGCATCCGATTTGCTGAATTATAACTCTCGCAGCTGCGTTCCCAAGTATAATGCTTTCTTCAATAGTTTTTCCGGCTATTACACCAGCTATAAATCCAGCGAAAAATGAATCTCCAGCGGCTGTTGTATCCTTGATAAGACTCTGTTCAATATTTTCAACTTTGACCTCCAAAAACTCATTTTTGCCATACAAACACAATACAGGATCTTTGTCCTGTGTTACCAGTAAAATCTTCCTATTTTCATTCACTACTTTATTTCTAAGCTCAGCTTTGTGTCCTAATTTAGAATCAGATCTTTCTTGAATAACTGGAGATGGGTGTTTTAAAGTTTTCAGATCATGCATCACTAGCTTTAGATCTTCATTGTTTGTACAATTGCAATATTTTGCAACTTCAGCATATTCAGAACTATTACCAACTACAATATCAGCAAGTGAAACCATGTAGAGTACTTCATTGTGATAGTTCTTCAATATATAAACACCACTCAGATTAAAAGCTACTGTAATGCCATTCTGGTAACACAAAGATACAGCTTCCACAGCCGTTTCAATGTCATGCATTACAAAGAATCCCTCTACGTAGAAAACTTGTAAACTTGAAAAAACAGATACATTTTCGGGGACTGAAAAAGCATCTATAGGATATGATTTGGCAGCTCCTAAGTGCGCAATAAGGGTTCTAATTACTCCATTGATGAAACAAATCGTAGTTCCAGTTGGTTTTTCCTTGCTTTTGGTATATCTGAAATAGCAATTTATTCCATAAATACATCTTATTATGTTGATCCACACAGCAAATTAAAATTCGTATATTTTTTGATATTCACATACCTCGGCTGGCGTGTAAAATACACTTGTGAATTGAGTTTTTTGTGGCATGTTTATTCATAATGCTATTCTGCATCTGCTGGAATGGGGATAAGTTACATTTTTTCTCTATATACTAGAATAACTGAGTTTGTGTGAAAGGAGTTATTTCAAAAATGAGTAATACTCAAAGTCTCCATAGAGCCCTAGGACCAGTCTATGTATCGGCTAACAGCAGTGGCGCACCTAAGGGGGTTGCTCAAGCAACCCCCCCTGAAGCCAATTTCTATACAAAGATTTAAATAAAAAACTTACTTGAAAAAATCGAAGTTTTAAAGAAAATAGAAAGTTGAGTGATTCTCAACTTCAATTAAAAATTAAAGTTCTCTAATCTAATTCACTAGGCTATTGTTCAAATGGAGGCTTGCTATCCTTATTTAAGGCAGTTGCCAATTACACCATCAAAGAAAACAGACTGAATGGAATAGCAAGTTGAAATATCCATAGAGAAATAGAAGTTGACCCGGAGCAGGTTATTGACGTGTTGGGATTTTACCAGGCGCGCACCCACGGGGGGGGGACTAAAGGGGCTGTAGTCCCCCCTCAAAAAAAAAATTTAAATCCACCAATAGTGGACACATCGCATACTGAATACTGGTTTGCGGGAGTTACATTTCATGACAACTACGAAATAAATAATAGCCATTACAAATGCTGCAGAGGTCAGATCTATCAGAAATTGTTTTGGCACTACTGAAAAAGTATGGTATTTTTTAACACACCAAAGAGGCAAAATGTTCTCCAGGGAAAAATTGAAACCCTAGCACCAAAAACTCAAACAGCTATGCCCAACCAAATGGGTTCAAAGGCATGATGCTGTCCTCTTCATGAAGGAGCTGTACAACCATATCATTTAGAAGAAATCAAGTGTTGGGATGATAAGGACACATCTTCAGGGGCCGATGTCCTTTTGACAGCTATATGTCAGTCAGAGTATATTGTAGCTCTAGTATCAGCTGAACAGCTACTCAGCTACACTTTGATATTGTGTCAAAAGCTACAGTCAAGTGATGCGGATCTCTGGGCTGCTCTGAACTATGCTGACTATGTACTTCAGAGCCTGGAGTCACTAAGAGAAAAAGTTGATGAAGAGTTTTCAGTCTTGTTTCAAGAGGCACAAAAAATGGCCGAATTGAATGAAACTACAATCAGTGTTCCAAGGAATTTTGGGAGGCAGACACACAGAAGCAATGTCTCAGCTGAAAGCACAGAAAAAGTTTATAGAATTAACGTATTTATCCCCTGGATTGAAAGTTTCATTTCCTGTATTGAAGAACGTCTCTTAAAGCACAAGAACATTTTGAAAGGGTTTCATTGCTTGCTTCATACTTATCCAGAGAATAGTTGAGAAAGTAAAGAGATGAAAGAGGCATTTTAGAAGTTGATTGAAGTTTATGAAGAAGATTTGGAAAACAACAACTTAAACGTGTTGATGGCAGAAATGGAAGTTTGGCAAGCTTTTCTCCAACGAAACAAGGCAAACTACGTCAATGCAATTGATTTTCTAAATATTTGTGATAAATTAATGTTTCCAAACATCCATATCCTACTTAAGATTTTCATCACTATACCTGTATCGACCAGCACAGCAGAGCGCTCCTTTTCCACTCTTCGGAGAATCAAGACATACCTAAGAAACACGATATCTGAGAGTATGCTAAATGGCTTAGCCAATCTTCATATCCACAGGGAAATTCCAGTTGAACAGACAGTTCCATACTGACGAAGACCCAAAGAAGACTAAATTTTGTTTTGTAAGACAGCTGATATTGTCGAAATAAAACCTAGAATCTTATTTTATCTGCTGTGTTTTATCATTCATTCCTATAGTCCCTATTCAAAACTTGCATTCAAAGAGCTAAAATAAATTTAAAGTAATGCCTTAAAATACCGGTTGTTCTGAAACTCAATTCAAATAAATGTATCTAAGAAAAATTCAAATACATACATATTATTGCACTTGGTAACATCATTTTGCAAGATAATTATTCAATGGTTGCAATTTAATACAATGATTATACCTTTGCAACACACTAGTATACCGAATAATGAATCCTGCATAGGCCTTGCTTCCTGTGCGCGAGGAATGAGTCGACAGGATGACTGAAAGCGCTTCGGTAGGAAAATATTAAATGGGAGCTCGTCTTACCAAACTCAATCAGAGCTCAAAAAAAAAGAATAAAACCACCACCCCCTCCCTTGGACTCCCTAAACAACACCCCCCCCCTTCCATTAATACAATACCTAAAATTACCAGCCCTGGTCCCCCACCCACTCCCTAATCAAAGAGAATTCTATTGCCTGAATGTTCAGCTAATCGATTCAATCATATGGATAAAAAAAATACCAACCTGGTTACAACAAGATCATTTTCCACTTTTTCTTTCAATGATTTTCCATTGTCATCATCTCCTACTGAGCCAAACATAACACTTTTGAAAGGTTCGTTTGTGAGCCATTGGTAGACACGGAGTGTATTTTGAGACGTTCCTCCTGGACTGCTACTAAAAGGCAGTTCTTTCCTTAAAAAAGCAAACGGTTTATGGTTTTTAAAAACTTATTTCATGTCATACAAATATCAAATTGAACCTTTAGTAACATAAAAGTACTGTATAGATACAAATTCCATAGAGTCAATATTGTGGAGCCAAAAGAGTCCCAATCATAGAACCTGGTTTTGTTCCATATTTTAAAAAACTATTTCAAATCTCAAAAATCTTCAACCACAATATTATTATGAGACTGAAACAGGAGAACTTATCAAAATCTACTTCAGGTTGAGAGAAATACTGTAAGTCTTTTGTTCTCCTATAATATGGAGTATCATATTTTATGGCGTACTAGCTAACCGGCGAACTTCTTATCGCCTAAAGGTGCTTTCACATATACACAAATGTAAGTAACTAAATGTTAGCTAGGTACATAAAAAAATTAATGTTTGGTATAATTTGTGCATTTTAACTGCCTTGATGAGCTGAGAGGAATGAGCTATCAAACATTAAACAGATGTAAATTACCAATAAGTAAAATGTTTACCCCCTACACCTTTTTAAAATTTTCAATTTTTTTGGTTTTGAGTTATCGGTAAGTTAATTGGTGTATTTTTTGCTGACAAATATGGTTTGAAATAAAATATTTCCATGTAGTATCAGTAATAATGTAGCGCCAAAACATAAACACAAGTTTTTATCATGTTTTTAAGACATGGAGGAAATAAAGATTGTAAAAATACACAATTGGGGTATAACTTTTAAGAAGATAATTTTTCAATTGAACATCTGGTTTACTGATTTGAACGGAACCGCCTAAGCAAGCGGAGTAGAATAAATATCACATGATACAGAGGGGGCCGTTTCACGAAAGTCACAAGCTATGGTGAATTTCAGTGAACTTGTAACTTTTCGTTACAAGTGTTTCACGAACGAAATTCGCCAGTCTTTTAGTCACAGGTGAAAATTCACCTATTCACTAGTAAAAGTTCACTGTATATGTAAGCAACAAATTAAGAAGTGAATCTTGAATCTGAAAATATTTTGTATTTTCAATACAAAATGCAATTGTTGTGCAAAATTCCTGCATGTTCATATTTTTGTTGATGAAGTTTCATTTTTTCCACTGTTTAAATAGAAGTTCAACACTAAATAACTTCTTTTTGGAAAAACAACTCGCTTTTGCATAAGAAAGTGAGTTTTCATACTCTACTATAGAAAGTTTTTTGTGTCAAACTTTGATTTCTTATTGTTCATGATACACGTTGCGTTGACACGTTGACTTGACACATCCTGGTTAATAAATTTTAAATTCCTGCCGACTATACAAGGCACAATTGATAGTGTGGATGAAACTGGCTAATATGCACCTTCTATCTTCTAGGCAGTGTTCTTGGTGGGTACGTTTGAGCCAATAATACAGCACTTATATTGCAATTGAAATGAAACTCTTTTTGTCTGAATTGAGCTAAATTTTTCTATTATTCTGTAGGTGGATTAGGTTTTTTTAAAATTCAGTCAATGTGAGAATTTGGGATAAATTAATAGCTTATCAATATCATTATGGGTTTTTACTGTGAATTAATAAACATGAATTTACTAACTTTCTAATATCCGAGGATACAACATCCAAAGTAGTTGAATCTATTTCCAATTGCTTATCACGATTTAATGAATATTTATCAATAAAATAATCATCTGTAACTTGAACACTGATGTCAAAGAGAGGGTTCCCCAATGCAGCTAAAACTGGACTTGAATGAATTCGTGAGTGCATGTTTTTATTGAATCAGAGTAACGATTACAGTATGTGATTTGTACTCTACATAACGAATAACATTCGAAGAATCAACTACACTGTGATTACAAGAATAACGACAGACATTGGATAAAGTCGAAGATGTCAAAAGTGAATTCTTCTTACTATATTTCAGATCTTGCATTGCTGTACATATTTCAAATAATATGATAAGATTTATCGCGATGAGTATAATATCATTATCATTAGTGTAGAGTTCAGATTCAGGGGAAAACCAAAGATTATGTAATGAGAGAATAAAGTAAAAGCAAGCTAATATTTTGAGGTTAACATCACCCAAACAAAGAAAGTAGGAAGTATGGCTATGGATTATTCCGATTATTGTTGGAGAATAATCGATAGTACTATCGATAGTTATGGCTATCGGTAGAAATCGATAGTTTGCAGTGCGCAGTCGATAGTGTTACGTTAGATACGTAATCGATAGATAAGCGGGATACCAGTAGACCAGCTCGGCAGTGGTCAACTTCTCTTCCTTGTTTACATCAAAGACATTGTAATACTATACTAGACCCACTCGTAGCGCTAGTGTAGCACTCCAAATTGAACGGCCTGAAGTCGGCCATATTGGCGTCAACAACATTTGCTTATGTTTGCGATGAATATTGTATTATTAGTTCATCGACTCATTAAATTTATATAATAAACTAGCTATTGTGCCCGTCCTTCGTACGGATTATGTTTAGAAATAAGACTAAATATGTTTCGGCTTTTTTGATAGCAACGATCATGAAGTTGTTAGCAGCTCAGGCCCCGTTCAGACGATACAGTTTTTTTGCGGTACGGTTTTTTACTGTATGGCGTCAACTGTACTGTGATGTTCACTCGGTCCGGCTTTGCTGCTTATTGCTGTGCTATCCTCCTTCTTCCATTGCGCTTCCTTCTTCTTCTTCTTCAGTGGCCCTACAACCCAGGACGGGTCTTGGCCTGCACTAGTAATTGTCGCCAACGGTCCCTATCCAACGATCGTTTAAATGTCTGTTCCTTCACTAAATTCCTTGTGGGCCGTCCCTTCCTATCATTTTGTGCTTCCATAACAAATGTTTTTTTTATGGAGTGGGGGAGTTAGCCCCACATCCAACCCCCAACCTGGAGGACCAGGGCATTTTTTTCAGGTTTCCTTCCTTAAGGGGCCCACACACTAGCGAGTATGGCTCGCGAGCCAGACTCGCGAGTCTGGCTCGGCGAGTAAGACTCGGAAGAAAATCACCACTAACGTGTTGTGTACTTCCCGAGTCCGGCTCGGCTACTTTTCAAGGTCGGCTGGAGTGCGCCCATGTTAATTCTGATCCTTATAGCTCATCTAATCTCAAAATCTTCAAATTACAATCAATATCTCATTTGGAAGGTCATTTTATGCTCTAGAGAGAGTATTGGTTTTGCTAAAATTTCATAATTCTTGAAATTTGATTATTATTATTATTAAGAAATGTTTTATTTCTTCTAATTTTTTTCTGACAAGAGAAAAAGATGTCAGAGCGTTTATAGGCACGATTAATGTTTTTTATAACAATTATTTCCCCACCTCTAAGTATCTTTCTTATAGATCTATAACATAATTATAGATATAGATATAGATCTATAATTAGGGAAGTGATAGCCGCGAGGCGTAGCTGGTATCTGTTCAATCAGATAGAGATAAGCTGCGTTCTCGTAGGTCCTGTTTGTAACGGTGACCGATTAGATTGGCCAGCAAAAAAGACACTGTTCTCTGCTGTAAAATCACTTCCCGGTGGTTCGGAACCCACCTAAAACTTTAGGTCCAACTCATCAATCACCATCATCCAACTCATTACCCACGCACAGGTGTCAGACCTATGTGGGCTTCATCCTCAGAAGAAGAAGAACATCTACAATTAAATATGCAAAAGTGTAATAGTGGGCCTATTCCATAGAATTCAAAAGGTCAGATGAAATATAGGATTAATTTCATCTACTTTGTACTCAATTTCTATTTTTTAATTACTTCCATTTTTTTTTTTTTTTCATTTATATCGAAGTAATTAATTGTTATATTGTAATTTATTAAATACTGTTATATTTATAATGATAATATTATAACAATAAATATAAAATGGGCATTGGGCTTACATGCAAAGGGATGTATTATTATTATTATTATTATTATTATCATCATCTTCATTATTATTCAATAATTATTTATTTATTTTATACACAATTTATCTGTTAGCAGCTATTATTATTGAAATTATTTTTTAGAATTTTGTTTTTATGTTACTGTAGGTATTTTTTGTTGAAAAAACAACATTCGAATATTTATTTGTATTGTATTAAAAATAAGCTCTGCACTGCAATATTATCATTTTTATTTTTTCTTGAATATTCAAATTTTAATATACGGTTTCTTTCTTATTTTTCTGTTTATACATTAGTTTAACTTGGTACCTATTTCAGTCATAGTATTATCATAGTAATAGTAAATATACAAACTTAAATAGATAACTAAATTAACTTATTTTTACGTCTTGTGAACAGTGCAAATACTTGCTTTCTGACGATCTGCTATGTTATAATGAGGTGCCGAGCCTGGCTCGGCTCAGAAGACGTCCACTAACTAGCGAGTCCCAGCCGAGCCCAGCCGCACTTGTAGCCCTGCGCGAGTCTGGCTAGGCTCGGCTCGGCTCGGGAGAAAACAGCCCACTAACTAGTGATTTTCTCCCGAGCCCGGCTGGCCGAGTCTTACTCGCGAGCCAAACTCGCTAGTGTGTGGGCCCCGTTAGCCTTTAACAAACTAATGCTGAACTTCAAGGCAGCAGTCAATTTTCTATTGGGGTTTTCTTCCCCTAGCCTTTGGATTTCCATTGACCTCCATCTGCAAGGCAGCAGTTTCTATGCTGGTTTTGGTCCACCCCGGGTATTTCATTTCCCCGGTACCACCTATATCTAGGAGGCATCCCCCAATCCACCACCTGGGGAGGCGCCCGATAGGAGACCAGCAACTCCCACCATTGCGCTTCCAGTTCAGTTTTATTTATTCCAGTCCAGGATTTTTTTTTATTTGTAAGATTTTTTAAATAAGTTTCTTACTGAAGGTTTCTCTTAAATTTTGATCAAAGTACGCAAATTCTGGTTTCAATATTCTACACATTTTTCTCTCATTATTTTTATATTAATCTTAAGTCTTGTCCCACAAGGCGGGTCTCTCATATATTAGAGAAATTAAATTTTCACAATTAATATCTTCCACTTCTGGACACTGGAATTCACTAATAAGACGAAGATCAATGCTGAAGAATATCAATGCTGACGATCTGAAGACTGCTTCCAGCGTAATAAGCGTATCGTTTGAACATATCCATTACCGGTACAATACATGTGCCACCAAATAAGGATAGTTATTTTGCGGTACAGCTGATTTTAGTGATACAGTTTTCGAAGACAAAACCGAATGTAGAAATCGGCTAGAAAAGCTTTTTTACTGGATCCAGTCGAAACAGTATTGTGTGAACATACAATATGAAATGTACATGCAAACGAAAGCACTGCAAAATAACTGATACAGCAAATTTACTGTACCGCACAAAAACTGTATCGTGTGAACGGGCCCTTAGTAAACAACTTAGAACATCAGCAATTCAGTGACAGGTATCGGAGAGAATATTTTTTGAGAACAGCTGATTAATATATCATGATGAATTACGTGATTTGTTCTTATGTGGTAATAATAGTGCTACCTGGCGAATTCCCAAGAGCCTAGCACAAACCACACCTTCCTAAAATGTTAATTTTTGTTTTGATAAATTTAAATTAGAAAATTTTGTTTTTTTTTTCAACAAAGAAATAATTGATAAAACATAAGATGAGCTTTGATTCACCAGACATATGTTTCCTAAAAGACTGCAATGCTCCGACTACACAAGTCTGCAGACAGCGTAAATAACGCGGCGAAGGGCCCACCATTTGTATTTGAGAACAGCTGATTGATATATCATGATAAATTACGTGATTTGTTCTTATTCTTATGTGGTAATAAAACTTGGAAGAAATGTATCCAAAATCGCACAATACTTGGTTTTTAAACGTTTATTATTCTGTTAAAAAAAAAGTTAATTTAGTTTTTTATAGCTAAAGACATTGTCAAAAAGGTTTTCAATACTGATAGCCTAAATAACTTAAATCCCGATCGATGCTCTCGTTTTTCAGGAGAAGGCCGCGTAAAATGTATCCAAAATCGCAAAACACTTGGTTTTTAAACGTTTATTACTCTGTTAAAAAAAAAAGTTAATTTAGTTTTTTATAGCTAAAGACATTGTCAATAAACTGTTCAATAATGTTCAATAACTAAAATCCCGATCGATGCTCTCGTTTTTGAGGAGAAGGCCGCGTAAAATGCCTTTGGGGCCGTGACAGACAGACAGACAGACAGAAAGTGAGATTAGACTATTTTCGGCTTATTTGATGTATAAAACGTAAAAATAACCAAAAAATATATAATTCTGATAAATGTACAGACAAAACTCTAATTTTATTTATATAGATTCACATTCTTCACATTCTTAAAGAGATTTACCTTCAAAACGATATCTTTCAAATTGCAAAAGCAGTTGTTGACTGGTACTTGGCAGTTAAACTTAGCCACATAGCAAAGTCAAAGAATAGTTTATTGCATAAGGAATCTATCATGCAGCATTGCAATAAGACAGTACTATTCATGAATCAGTAAATTGTATTTAATACCTTTTTAGGATCAATCTAACAGTGGTTTTAGTCTCTTCAAATTCTATTTTTAACAGTGTTTTTTTCTATTCAATCTAAATCATTAACTATAGAACAAAATATTGAAGCATTCTAAATTAACTGGTCTTGTACAGCCCATTATACACTGCTAGTTATGTTTATTTTTATAAATTATTTGTGATAAGCGATCATGGCTAAGCCAAGCACTTGAATAGTCTCTCTACTACCTTGTGTTTCATTTATTCCAAAATTATCCAACCTTTAAATAATAGAAATCACGCCTGAAATAATATTATAGATGAAAAAATTAAGTTAGTTCGAAGTTACTGACAATTGAACAAACTGACAAATTTACTTAAACAGAATTTATTAATTTCAAATTCCTTTAGCACTTAAAGGAATTCGAAATTAATTAATTCTGTTTAAGAAAAAAATAACTTATTGTGCCTTGAGTCAGTCAAATTAGAATTGAAAGCTGTGTTCATAAAATATTATGCATTATAATAATATTATTTTGAGCTATGTTCTATTTTTAGTGAGTATACACTAAAGTCTTATATGTAGACTCATTGATTAAATTTTATTTGAATTGTCAAAAGTAGTATTTGAATTGAAAGGACCTCTGGTCCTTTTCAATTGAATTATAATTCATTAAAACTTTGTCATTTGTCACGATTTCCAAAAGAGTTAAATGGAAATTTGTTAATTAGTTGCAATAAATATAGTTCTAATAGCTAAATAAAGCATGAAAATTTTAGCATTTCAAGTTTCATTTCTTGTAGATATTACATATTATGCATTAGTTACCAATTTTATGTTATGATTTATTAATATAAACTTAATAAAACAACTTTTGAATGGAAATTAACTCACGTTATGGCGTGACGGCCGTTTCGCTCTGTCGTCTAGAGCATCGTCAGACGACCCACAGTACACTGACTTAAGGTATGAGTTTGAGGGTTATGTATGTTGGAATGGTGATGGGGTGGGGGGATGAGTAGGCGGGAGGTTTGAAATTGGGATTATTTTGTCAAATAGAGTATGTGAGAAGAAGTTAAGTTGATCATTTAAAATGTTGTCAGGTTCCTGCTTTGCATGTTTGTAAATCTCATATTGTTCTAAAACATTGAGTTTCTGGCTTTTGTGAGTGAAGTGTAGTGTGTCTAAATTAGTGTCAATGTCTGTATAACTGTGGCCTGTTGAAATGATGTGTTCAGCAAAAGTGGAATGTGTGTTTGGGTGTGAGATGGCTCTTGTGTGTTCTTTGAATCTAGTGGTGAATGTCCTGCCAGTTTGTCCTATATAGAACTTGTTGCCAGAAACTCAATGTTTTAGAACAATATGAGATTTACAAACATGCAAAGCAGGAACCTGACAACATTTTAAATGATCAACTTAACTTCTTCTCACATACTCTATTTGACAAAATAATCCCAATTTCAAACCTCCCGCCTACTCATCCCCCCACCCCATCACCGTTCCAACATACATAACCCTCAAACTCATACCTTAAGTCAGTGTACTGTGGGTCGTCTGACGATGCTCTAGACAACAGAGCGAAACGGCCGTCACGCCATAACGTGAGTTAATTTCCATTCAAAAGTTGTTTTATTAAGTTTATATTACATATTAGTGGAAACAAGATGGATCTTCAACATCATATGATTTATTGGTATTCAATTATTATCAGTCTGTTGAAGTACTTCCTTCTATTTATTTTAGCATGATTAATATACAAATATAAAATAATCTCTTTTATTGAAATCTATTTTTGAAATTCCATTTACCCACACTAATGTCAATATTATATTCAACGAACCCATAAGACCAATAGAAGGGGCGTATGCACTAGCGTAGCATACAGGAGGTAAAGCCGTCTGCCATCCATGTAGTGGATAGAAAGACGAAATCGTGTTTTCAAGAGCAGAAAATTTCAATGCGCGCTCTCCAAATAAACTGCAGTTTAACACACTTAGGATTAAGATATAACTTTCAAACTTGGCATGAGTATAGACAATTAGTTTCTGAAGATAACAGTGACATTATAAAAGTTAATAGTTACCTCTATAAATTTTAATTAGTTGTTTAAAGTTATAATTTTTGTCCGAGTTTCAAACATGACATAAAAAAGTGAGTCGGCTACCAAAATTTTCATCTTTTGGGTAGAGATGTGATCAAAGCGAGAAAGTTGTACAGAAATAACTGAATTTTTTTTCCATGATTTTTATTTTAAAATACGACCTATACTTTGGATACAATGTTAGGTTGAAGTGCGATCGGGATGGCGCGCTGTCGTCAGCCGGCTTGTGCATCCAGAACCACAAAGCCAATTCATCACTTATTTCTTGTGTTTGATTCAATACTTCCTTGAAGGTTTATTATTGTAATGTAATAATATTATAGTTAGATTGTTTTTAGGAAATTATTGATTAAATTAGTCTAACCTTCAATTCTTTCCATTATGAACGCAAATGAACAAGATCCAAATAGGAAAATGTTTATTAGAACAATTTTTTATTTCATTTTATTAATCATATGTTGAGCATTATATCCTGTACAATATAAACATGAGCCAATATTCTTAAAATATAAAGTCATCTCCATTAAAATACATAATACATACAATATAACTCAGTTTTAATATGAGTTATTATAGAAATAAATGTCACAACTTTTTTAATTTCTCTACTATGCTGTTACACAATGAAATTATAAAATGAAAATTCATCTTTAAAGTCATGTAACTAAATTGAATCGTATAAATCAATGACTACAAAACGTTGAACGTTTACTTACTTTGTCTAATGGGGAAATAGCCTATTGTGAAGACCCTACTTTCACTATCCAGAATGATATAACTTCTATATGGGCGCCAACCAGATCAACTTTGGGTTGATAAAAAAAGTATTCTTCAAGCACTCGTGAAGACACTGAGTATTGTGCTATATGTTAGAGAAAGAGACTATTCTATTTATAGAAATTATGAGTGAGAATGTCAAACAACATTAAGATTATTAATTATTATTGTTGTGACTAGACAGGGATAACAAAAGACAATAATTGTGATAGTGTTTTTGTGATGTCTTTTATGATCGCTGTGACTAGATTTGCAAAGTAAATACATTATCCAGTTCAATTCAGCTTTTTGTTTTCTCTTTCTCCTACTGTTCTATTTCATGTTAAGTAAAAGGATGTGGCAGTCAAATGACAGATATTAATGATATAATGACGGATATAATATAGGAAGGTATGTGAAAAAATGTCACTCCATTAGAAAATTAACTATTTTTCGAGTAAAGTTTGAGTAATCCTTGTTAACAAAATTCATCTCAGAATGCCTCTACTCACAATTAAAATTTCAGAATTAGATCAACTGAGAAATGACATTTCTATAATTTATCTGTCTCAAGAATGAGCAATTCATATTATGAAGAAGCAGGCTGGCGATGTAATGCGTGCCATACTGGTAATAGCAAAAACTGGCTTATCAAGTGCTCGCCACTTGGGGAGTCATCCCTGCGCCGCCATATTTGTAGTGGACGAGCGCCTAACAAGTGGCTTCACCTCGATGACAAGAAGCCCCTTCTATTGGTCTTATGTGTTCGCTGATTATATTATACAAGAGTACATTAAATTATTCGTTCAAATTGTAATTTTAAGTTTATCTACTTGGTCATAAATCTATCATCATTTTATACTTTAATTCTAGTAGGAAAATTTTATTTTAAGTTAATGTCAGTTTTACTTGTAGATCTTAATGAACTGCATTGTTTTATTACAATTTATAACCAAGTTTTCTGTATAAGTAATGGAAATGTTTTTACTGTGTTGATTGATTTTCATAGGTTTAATATTGTGATTAAATTAGTAGTTTACTACATGAAAAATGTAGAACTGGTAAGCTTATTGTGAGATAATAATAATTATTATTATACATTCATGTATAATTGTATAATTCTTATTGTTTTCTTCATCAACAAGACCAGATAACTGAAAAACGATCATATACCAATTAATTTTAATAAATTAACATGAGGCCTAAATTTAATGTGCAAAAATCCTACAAGTACAATATTTTACAGAATCGTTTATTCCCAAATGAGTTAATTAGCATTCTGACTAAATAATTTTGTCAGGCGTCATAGTTGGCTAGATATATTCAAGCAGCTCCCACAGTTTGTGTCTCGGTTGAAAATAATTTGTGATGTTTTCCATGACGAAATACTTAATGAACAATCTAATATTAAAACTGACACTGTATTTCACTTTTAAATAATGTTTTACTCACATATATTGGAGATGCTTGAGGAATGCATTTCACTTCTGAAAAGAAGCTTCGTCAGCCTGCCGCCAGGGGTCATGCTCTGTTTGGGTTAGGATGAGCAGCCATTATGTATTTGAAAATTGCGTTTGATTTGAATTGTGTTTGGTCGTTGAGTAAGTTTGTTCTATCTTGTTTATGGTGTTTGAATATTTCATATTGTTCCAGTGTATTTAGTTTGTGGCTTTTTTGGAATGTGTGTAGAATTTCCAAGTCAGTTTGGATGTTATTGTGTGAGTGCCCAGTGTTGATTAAGTGATCTGCAAATGTTGAGTCAGAGTTGGAATGTAGTGCTTTGATGTGCTCTTTATATCTTATGTTGAATGATCTGCCTGTTTGTCCTATGTAGTACTTGGGGCATGTGTTGCATTTAAGCTTATATATGCCTGGTTTGTTGAATTTGTGAATTGTGCTGTTTGTTAGGTGAGCTGGTTTTTGTTGGATCTGGTGTTTCAGGTTGTTTGTTGTTCTGAATGCTGTGTTAAATCCGGATTTTTGGAAGATGTAAGCTATTTTGTGTGATTTTTTGTTGAGATATGTGAGTGTGACAAATCTGTTTTGGTTTGCAGGTTTTGGATTTTTATTTTTCATTTTATTCATGATTTTTTCTACTAGATTGGTGTTGTATCCGTTTTGTTGTGCTAAATATTTGATTGTATTGATTTCTTCTTTGTGGTCAGCTTGTGATAGTGGAACATTAAGGAGTCTATGGATCATGGAGTTGAAAGCAGCAAGTTTGTGTTGATTTGGGTGGTTGGATGAGTTGTGAATGAGTGTGTCTGTGAGAGTTGGTTTTCTGTAGATTTTGAATTTGTGCATGTTATTTAGTTTTTTGATAGTGAGATCTAAGAAGTTCAAGGTGTAGTCTGTTTCATATTCTGCTGTGAATTGTAAGTTTTTATGGGTTTTGTTCAATTGTGTTAGGAGTTGTTCACACTGTCTTTGGTTTCCATTGTAAAGTACAATAATGTCATCAACGTAGCGGTGCCAGTAAATAATTTTGTTTGAGTGTTTGGTGTCTTTTAGTATTTTAGTATTCTCTATGTGCTGTAAAAATATTTCTGCTAGGATCCCCAATCTCCAGCATCCTAGCAGAAATATTTTTACAGCACATAGAGAATACTAAAATACTAAAAGACACCAAACACTCAAACAAAATTATTTACTGGCACCGCTACGTTGATGACATTATTGTACTTTACAATGGAAACCAAAGACAGTGTGAACAACTCCTAACACAATTGAACAAAACCCATAAAAACTTACAATTCACAGCAGAATATGAAACAGACTACACCTTGAACTTCTTAGATCTCACTATCAAAAAACTAAATAACATGCACAAATTCAAAATCTACAGAAAACCAACTCTCACAGACACACTCATTCACAACTCATCCAACCACCCAAATCAACACAAACTTGCTGCTTTCAACTCCATGATCCATAGACTCCTTAATGTTCCACTATCACAAGCTGACCACAAAGAAGAAATCAATACAATCAAATATTTAGCACAACAAAACGGATACAACACCAATCTAGTAGAAAAAATCATGAATAAAATGAAAAATAAAAATCCAAAACCTGCAAACCAAAACAGATTTGTCACACTCACATATCTCAACAAAAAATCACACAAAATAGCTTACATCTTCCAAAAATCCGGATTTAACACAGCATTCAGAACAACAAACAACCTGAAACACCAGATCCAACAAAAACCAGCTCACCTAACAAACAGCACAATTCACAAATTCAACAAACCAGGCATATATAAGCTTAAATGCAACACATGCCCCAAGTACTACATAGGACAAACAGGCAGATCATTCAACATAAGATATAAAGAGCACATCAAAGCACTACATTCCAACTCTGACTCAACATTTGCAGATCACTTAATCAACACTGGGCACTCACACAATAACATCCAAACTGACTTGGAAATTCTACACACATTCCAAAAAAGCCACAAACTAAATACACTGGAACAATATGAAATATTCAAACACCATAAACAAGATAGAACAAACTTACTCAACGACCAAACACAATTCAAATCAAACGCAATTTTCAAATACATAATGGCTGCTCATCCTAACCCAAACAGAGCATGACCCCTGGCGGCAGGCTGACGAAGCTTCTTTTCAGAAGTGAAATGCATTCCTCAAGCATCTCCAATATATGTGAGTAAAACATTATTTAAAAGTGAAATACAGTGTCAGTTTTAATATTAGATTGTTCATTAAGTATTTCGTCATGGAAAACATCACAGATTTCAACACTGCAGGACCAGCAGACTTCCAACTATTCAGGAAACTTGTTTTGAAGGTTAGGACAGTGGCCTCACACATTAGCTTTAACAAAACTTGCTTAAAACTAAACTTAATTCCTACTTATGCTAGAATACAAGTGAAATTACCTAACAAAGCTGCTAAAATTACACAGAAAAAAGTACAAACAATTTACATGAAAGAATCAGTAAGACAGTTACATAACAAAAAAGACAAAATCAATCAAGAACTCTACAAACTTCATCTCAGAATAGCTTACAACCATAACAATCAAGTCATCATGAACCTAATACAGAATACTAATTCCTGGGTGGAGCACAAATTGAGAAAAATTCATGAAAAACATAACCTCAAAATCCAAAACCTCCAACCAAAACAGAAACTGATATTAACTTCCCACAAATTCCACGAAAGGACAGTAAACCTTACACAGATACAATTCACTCCTACAGAAAAGAATCTCCTCAACAAAGGACTAAAATATAACCTACCTTCCACACAAAAATTCAACACCATGGTGAGACAAGCTATAGACTCTGAAACCAATATTCAACAAACAATAGCAGAAGAACAAGATAACCTAAGACATGATGTTTTAAAAATCATCAAAACACCGAAATACATACAACAAAACTACACCTCTGAAATCAAGACAGCTCAATCACTACAACAAAAAGCAGAACTACACAACCTAACTTACACCAAATCAGACAAAGGCAATAGCACAGTCATAATCCACACTGATGATTTGAACAGAAAAGTAGATGAATTCATACAAAACAACAACATCCAACAAATTCAAAGAGACCCAACACCCAAATTCCAGAGCACAATTAAAAACATTATAAATAAAACAAAACACCTCTTTAATGAAACAGACAAACGATATATGAAGCAAATTCACCCTTCTGCACCAACTCTTCAAGCCCTACCTAAAATACACAAAGTAAGCACACCAATCAGACCCATCATAAATTACAGAAAAGCACCAGGATACAAATTAGCCAAACAGATAGATACTCAACTACGCAGACTCATCAATATCAATCATCCATCTCATATAAAGAACAGCACAGACCTCATAAACAAAATAAAAAATACACACATCCCACATAATTCCACACTAGCATCATTTGACATAAAAAACCTGTATACAAACATTCCTGTAACTGAAACCATTTCCATAATAGAGAACATACTCAAAGCACAAAACAACCCACCTGAACACACAAAAGAACTAATTGAGACATTAAAAATCATCACATCACAAAACTACTTCACCCACAATAACAAGTATTACACCCAACCAGAAGGACTACCAATGGGATCCCCAATCTCCAGCATCCTAGCAGAAATATTTTTACAGCACATAGAGAATACTAAAATACTAAAAGACACCAAACACTCAAACAAAATTATTTACTGGCACCGCTACGTTGATGACATTATTGTACTTTACAATGGAAACCAAAGACAGTGTGAACAACTCCTAACACAATTGAACAAAACCCATAAAAACTTACAATTCACAGCAGAATATGAAACAGACTACACCTTGAACTTCTTAGATCTCACTATCAAAAAACTAAATAACATGCACAAATTCAAAATCTACAGAAAACCAACTCTCACAGACACACTCATTCACAACTCATCCAACCACCCAAATCAACACAAACTTGCTGCTTTCAACTCCATGATCCATAGACTCCTTAATGTTCCACTATCACAAGCTGACCACAAAGAAGAAATCAATACAATCAAATATTTAGCACAACAAAACGGATACAACACCAATCTAGTAGAAAAAATCATGAATAAAATGAAAAATAAAAATCCAAAACCTGCAAACCAAAACAGATTTGTCACACTCACATATCTCAACAAAAAATCACACAAAATAGCTTACATCTTCCAAAAATCCGGATTTAACACAGCATTCAGAACAACAAACAACCTGAAACACCAGATCCAACAAAAACCAGCTCACCTAACAAACAGCACAATTCACAAATTCAACAAACCAGGCATATATAAGCTTAAATGCAACACATGCCCCAAGTACTACATAGGACAAACAGGCAGATCATTCAACATAAGATATAAAGAGCACATCAAAGCACTACATTCCAACTCTGACTCAACATTTGCAGATCACTTAATCAACACTGGGCACTCACACAATAACATCCAAACTGACTTGGAAATTCTACACACATTCCAAAAAAGCCACAAACTAAATACACTGGAACAATATGAAATATTCAAACACCATAAACAAGATAGAACAAACTTACTCAACGACCAAACACAATTCAAATCAAACGCAATTTTCAAATACATAATGGCTGCTCATCCTAACCCAAACAGAGCATGACCCCTGGCGGCAGGCTGACGAAGCTTCTTTTCAGAAGTGAAATGCATTCCTCAAGCATCTCCAATATATGTGAGTAAAACATTATTTAAAAGTGAAATACAGTGTCAGTTTTAATATTAGATTGAAAATAATTATTACTTGGAATTCATTTAGAACAGTGCAGTCATCATAATATTTACGTTTTTAATGATTTTAGACTGGTTTTCATCAAGATAATAATATAAAATGCGTTTTCTAAGAACACTTATTCACAACTCTACATAGTTGTATACACTAACTAGCCTTAAAATTCAAAAAGGGCGCGTGAAGTTGACGCCAATATGTCCGCCAATGCTCTGTTCAATTTGCATTGGGCGACGACTGAGAATCACATACAGTTGTAGGGCCTTAGTTTACATTAACGATTTCCCGGATGAACTACAAAAAAATAAGAAATGTATCTTGTTTGCCGATGATACTACCATACTATTTCCCACAAACAGAAGTATAAACCGGAACAACATGGTTGACTCAACTCTTACAGAAGCTACCTCTATATGCAATAGACTGAAATTGGCTATAAATAATAAGAAGACAGTGCATATAAACTTCACCCCAACAAACCAAATCCAAGAAGAACAACCGACTAATAGTATACCAACAGTAGATAGTGCTAAGTTCCTGGGTGTAATTATAGACAATCACTTATCCTGGAAGCAACATATAGAATACCTATGCAAGAAACTCGCTTCAGTAACATATGTCATCCACAGAATCCGTAATATTACTAATGAGAAGACAGCACTGATTGCCTATCACTCTCTATTTATGTCACATCTAAGATATGGTATTGCCGCTTGGGGATCATCATCTCAGGGGAATCTGGAAAGAATACTAAGAATCCAAAAGAGGGCAGTGAGAATGATATTAAGAGCGAATTTTATAGAACACTGTAAACCCCTCTTCAAGCAAGCAAATATCCTCACGGTAATATCCATCTACATCCTTGAGTCTATCATCCTGGTAAAAAATTCCAACCCTGCCTTAAGACGAAATCAGCACAACTATGCTACAAGAAATATAAATGATATAAACCTCCCTCAACACAGATTACAAAAGTATAGTGACTCCCCAGCCTATTCGGGGCATTCCTCTTTAACCTGCTCCCCAAATACATAAAATCAATTGAAAATATTAAGACCTTCATAAAAAGCCTGAAGCAGTATCTAATGGACAGACCATACTATAGTGTCACAGAATTTATCGAGGAGCACACATTTGAACATTTGAAATGACACACACATCTCACTATCCTGACGCGAACCCCACCGACGGGAAGAAAAATGGACGATTCCCCGGTCAGCAGACTGCGGAGAAGACAGGAAGTAACAAGTAACAAGTAAGTCGGGCTACTGGTAGCCAACCTGTATAGTGCTATAGGGATGGTAGGGGCTAGGAGTGAAAGGGAGTCTGCAGTCTGAATTATATTTTCTGCCGGTTTTTACAATTTGATAAATCTTTTTAGATTTATCACACTTAAAAGCTGCGAATATTGTATTACTAACAGAAAATTATTATTAAAATACAGTATTTTTTTGCATTTTATTGTATAAAGGTGAACTATCGATAATAAAGGTGTTGACTATCGATAACTATCGAAGGTGCTGGCTATCGATTATTCTCTACCACTATGGATCCAATGATCTAATCGATATACTAGAGTTGTCGACTCGGCATTATGCCGGCTCCACACATGCGGCATTCGGCGAATCCCGAGCAGCCGCTGGCCGAATTGCGAGTAGTGTGGATGGGAGTTCGTGTATTCGGCAAGTAGCGAGCACTCGTGCTCGTCGTTTCCCGTCTAGTGTCGGACTGTGACACACTTCAAAGTGGACGAATATTCGGCAAAAGGCGAGCACCAGTCTGCCTACACACATTCGGCTGTCTACTTGCGAAGTGATACCTGTTAATACTTTCAAATCCACATTAGATTTCATTTAAAATTTTTGTAAAACCTTGTTTTTTTTAAATTTATAATCCTGCATGCTATATTTGTTGATTAATTAATACTATTTATTTATCTGTTGTTTTTTTATCTTTTATTATTTTTTAGAGTCCTCTGGCATATTTATTCTTATTGTTATCTTCTTTTTTTTAACACTGTAAGTGCATTTTTTGCATATTTTCAAGCATTTTAGAAAATACGTTTATGAGGCTGTCTTAAGCAAAATTATTTAAAATTAGAGCCCAGTTATCCATTTTGTCCAAATTTTGTTGTATTGAGTTTACGGGGGTAATGAACCGATTTTTAATGCATATATAATAGGATAAAAATAATTTTTTTAACAGGCGTATTGTTATAATATAGCTGCAACAAAGATCAAATTCAAGTACTACTAATTAAACAATTAGTGTGAGAAATATTATTTTAATGATATCAACCACCACCTCCTTTTCCTTGGATTTCTTCTTCTCTTCAACAATAAAAATAGCCTCCAGCCATAACAACGAAGGCAGCACAAGAAATAATAGCATTATCGTCATCCATGTTTGTTCGCTATTCTATGATTCAGGCTAGTCCCGCAACGAGCACTGTGCTCTGAAAAACTCGCATGTGTGTAGACAGCTGCTCGTTAATCGGCGAATACCAGCACGAGCAGCTCGCCACTTGGCGAATATTCGGCTCTTGCCGAATGCCGCATGTGTGGAGCCGGCATAGCACTAGCAAGCCTGGCTTGGCTAGTGGGACTCGCTATAGTTGGTCTCAGAAGAAAATCACCACTAACTAATTAAAATATGAAGTTTACCAACAATTATTCAATAAAATTCCATCAAAACAGTTGACAGAAAATACAACATATCTAGTCTGAATTGTTATTTTGGCAGCCTGCGCGGTTAAATGTCGGCTTTGGCCACAATAATATTGTATTTTGGTGTTGGCTACACTATCAGATAATTGCAAATCCAAGTTTGAGAGCCTGTCTACTTTGGATTTGCAACTATCTGGTAGTGTAGACAACACCAAAATATTATTGTGGTCAAAACCGACATTTAATCGTGCAGGCTGCCATAATAACACAGTAAACTGTTTTGATGAAATTTTATTGAATAATTTTTGGTAAACTTCATATTTTAATTTTGTGTTGCAATATTATTTATTGTCTTTGAATTTCCATAGTATGGGGGTAATTCTGGAAGTTTCTCATATGAGGGAGGTATTGGCGGCCTGCATGGTTATTATTAGTGAGTACTGTAGTAAAAAATTTGTCCAGCTCTCAACTTTATTCATAGATAGTAGATAGTGCACAGGTTTAAATGCAGTGAGTTGTCACCCAAATATTAGTGCTGCGATTCCACTGCCATTCAGAATTGATGCAAAATCAAAAATACTATTGACAATGCTGGCATTGGGGTCTCTGGTTGGGAGACTTAGTTGGCCTGTAACATTTCTACTTGCTACTCAATGACATTTTTATTTATTTTTTTGAGGATGAAGCCCACATAGGTCTGAGACCTGTGCATGGGTAATAACTTGGATGATGGTGATTGATGAGTTGGACCTACAGTTTTAGGTGGGTTCCGAACCACCAGGAAGTTACTAGCTATTAAGCTATTAACCTGTCTACTTTGGATTTGCTACTAGCTGGCAGAGTAGCCAACACCAAAATACAATATTATTGTGGCCAAAGCCGACATTTAACTATGCAAGCTGCCAACATAACAATTCAGATGGGACATGTTGTATTTTCTGTCAACTTTTTTGATGGAATTTAATTGAATAATTGTTGGTAAACTCCATATTTCAATTTTTTGTTGCAATATTATGGCATTTTTTTATTGCTGATGATGCCCACATGAGTCCGAGACTTGTGCGTGGGTAATGAGGTGAATAATTACACATAAATGCCTGATGGTGGAGCGGGATTCGAACCCATGGTCACTTAGGCTCGGTGCACACTTGCGTTTTTTCAAGCCGAAGTAGACAGGCTCTCAACTTTGAATTTGGTCAAATTTGGAATTCGCTGGCAGAGTAGCCAACACCAAAATACAATATTATTGTGGCCAAAGCCGACATTTAGCCGCGCAGACTGCCAACATAACAATTCAAATGAGATAATTATATTGTATGTTCTTTGAACTGTTTTGATGAAATTTTATTGAATAATTGTTGGTAAACTTTATATTTTAATTTTGTGTTGCAATATTATTTATTGTCTTTGAAATTCCATAGTATGGGGGGTAATTCTGGAAGTTAAATTTGTTATATAATTCGACTTGGTATGCTGAGCTGCTGTAGCACGGTCGGTCTGTAACGTTCCTACTCGCTACTCGCTTGGCGAGTAACTATCCCAGTGTAATCAACTCTTTGAGCTACTAACTCGCCCAATGTCATTGACCCTTTAAGCTATCAAACTCGCCCAGTGTCATCGAGGCTTTTTAGGTTGGCAACGCTAATGTAGTCTGCAAATCTTTATGCCGTCGTCCTTGCTTTGCTCAGTTGTCTGTCGTTGTCGAAATTTCTTGAATCTGAGTAAACAGGTTATAGCTTAAGAGATCAGGTATTATAATCAAAGATTAGTGACGTTATTATCAGTGACTCATAGGAAATTATAGAGAATGACGTATTATTTAGTGACGTATGAGTGAGATTATTGCCAGAGCTCGAGATTTCAGTGCATGATGGTAGTTTAAACCAAACCATTGGCCATTGCTTGAGTGTGAATCACATTCCGTCTCCCGTGCCCGTGTAGTGTATTGATAAATGATAATGTTGTGCAATGTTCATCTTTGTCTTATACTCCAATCGTAAAGTTTATACGTGAGTAGATTATTCTGATTGTTGGCTCAAGTGTTTTACTCGGTCGTCTACCGTTCAGCCTTCAAAATAAATCTTGTCAAGGTAAAGTAAACTGAATTATTATAATTATTATTGGTTCAACATTTTCTTATATACATTGTGCATAGAAAATTTAGATTTCAATAACAGCTCTAACAAATCAAAATAGTGACTAACTGCTCCTTTTGAGTATTTTAGCCTTCAGCCTGTAGCATTCCTATTCTCACAGTCCATTTTTTCACTATACGTGTAATTATAATTATATCACGTTAATGAGGGATGCGTCTAAAAAAGCAAAATGATGAGTAATAATGATGTGTTGTCTGTAGCAAATGAACTCGATTCAATGGATGAGCTAGAGGACAGGGTGGTTGAGAATAAACAGCAGCTCCATGCTGCTCTTAGCAGCTGTAGCTTGACTGTATTTTGTCTGAACATAAGGAGTGTTAAGAAAAACTTTGATGATCTGATGGTTGAACTACAGGATATGTCTTATGATTTTGATATTATAGTATTAACAGAATGCTGGATCAAAAATGATCATACACCTAAGGAAATGAAAGATTACAATATTTTTTACTCTTTAAATAACCGTACACAGAATGATGGAGTAATCGTATATGCAAGAAATTCTCTTAATGTGCAGTCAGTGGAGTTAAATATCAGGCAGGCCAACGTTCTCCATCTACAATTGCAAACTTCAAAAGAGAAATATAATATATTAGCAATCTACAGATCCCCTTCGCACTACAGTATAACAGATTTTTTAGAAGATTTGGAAACTGTGCTCAATAGACTGAGAGGACAACTGATTATTTGCACAGGAGACTTCAACATAAATACGCTACAACCACAGCAGCATTATCAACTTGATGAATACTACGATTTATTAAGTGAACACGGATTGAAGAACTGTATCAAAAAGACTACCAGGGTAACCACAGGAACATCTACTTGCCTAGATCACATGCTGACAAATTGCAAACACAATATTCATCCAATCATATATCAGTCAAGTATCACGGATCACTTCATTACAATTTTGGGACTGCAAGAATATTCAAATATTGGTAACAGAGCGAATTTAGATGAACAAGATTCAACTAATCGTAGATCAATCAATTTGGATGGATTAAGAGGAGGACTACTGGGAGAGCATTGGGAAGAGATTTTCAAAAGTGATAACACAGATGAAGCATATGAAAAGTTCATAACAATTTTGCAACAATATGTGGAGAAGAATACGCATCATTACACACAGAAGAAGAAAATCAAGATCATCAAACCATGGATCACAAAAGGACTCGTCTCATCCATAAGAACAAGGAATCATTTAAATAAAAGAAGGAAGTTAGATCCAGAAAATCAAGAACTTGCAAATTATTATCGAATCTACAGGAATACATTAACGTCTCTTATTCAGAATACGAAAGAAAGTTACTTCAAAAATCAATTCAACAAAGCAGGGAATGATGTAAGAAAAACTTGGGAAATGATCAAGGATGCTACTGATTCAAACCAAAAAAGAAAAATTCAACTCAATGCTGTAAAGATTGATGATAAAATTGTAACATTGAAAGAAAATCCCGAAATTCTATTGAACCATGTAAATGATTACTTTGTTAATATTGGAGAAACAATGGCTAGGAAAATATCTGAAAGTTTAAATAAGAATATTAACCAAGTTATAGCAGATTATGAACCAGAGGTACATATTCAAAATACTATGTTTCTTTTCCCCATAGTTGAGCAGGAAATAATAGACACCATTAATTCTCTTCGTAACAGTAGTGCACCAGGGCTTGATGGATTTGATAATGGGATTTTAAAAGGCATAAAAGACTTAATTTCTAGACCTTTGACTCATATCTTCAATCTCAGTTTGTCAAATGGAACTTTTCCTAAAGCAATGAAAAATATTTGTGTTAGACCTATACATAAGATGGGAGATAAATTAATTATAAGTAATTATAGACCTATTTCATTAATCAGCAATATATCAAAAATTTTAGAAAAGCTAGTTAAATTACGATTAGTGAGCTATCTGGAAAGGAACCATATATTATCTCCAAACCAGTTTGGTTTTCGTAAAGGAATAAGCACAGAGTTAGCAGTTCTGGAGTTATCTAAATTTGTTACTCAGAATCTAGAGGAGAAAAATAAATGCCTAGCAGTATTTTTAGACTTAGCAAAGGCCTTTGACTCAGTATCCCATGATATATTAATAAAAAAACTTGAGGCAATAGGCATAAGGGGGGTATCACTTGAATGGTTCAAATCCTACCTTAATAACCGACAACAAAGGACAAAAGTTGGGAGCCATATGAGTGCAGAAGGGTCCATGAAGTTTGGAATACCACAAGGGACTGTTCTGGGTCCAATTTTATATTCAATTTTTGCAAATGAGCTGTGCTCCATTCAAATCCAAGGTAGGGTGATAGCCTTTGCAGATGACACAGCACTCCTCTTTCAAGGAAATAACTGGGAAGAAGTATTTCAAATAGTCGAAACAGAACTTTCAAAAATCACTAGATGGCTGGGAAATAATTTACTCTCATTGAATGCAGAAAAAACCAAATTTTTAACATTTTCTTTAACTGATAGTACCAAACCACGTAAGACATCAATAAAACTTCATTATTGTGTTAGAATTAATAACAATAGTAATTGTCCACTGATAGAACGCTCAGATAGTATTAAATATCTTGGGATAATAGTAGACGACTTATTAAAATGGGATAAGCACATCTCATATACAACTACAAAAATAAGGAAGCTAATATATAAGTTTTATCAGCTGAGGCATATTCTTAATAAAGAAATGATAAAAACAGTGTATTTTACATTAGTTGAATCTCTTATAAGATATGGTCTGTTAGTTTGGGGGGCCGCAAATTATAGTTTTGTGGATCGTGGATCCAATTTTCAAAATCCAAAAACGTATTTTAAAGATAATGGGGAATAGGGAAGCCCGCTTCCCAACCAGCGAACTATTCATGGAAAATAGAGTACTTAGTGTTAGGCAATTGTATATTTTGTTGTTAATTACTTATATAAAGAAAAATGAAAATGAAAATAATATTATAACTCATAGCCACAATACTAGAATAAGAAGCCTCAATTATCAGGATGTACCCAGAATGAACACAGCTTTTGGACAAAGATCAATAGGATATTTAGGGCCAACAATTTACAATAGAATTCCACTGGAAATAAAAGAAGGCAATGTTAATAGATTTAAAAAAAAAAAATTAGGGATTGGTTATATAATATTGGAGTCCACAGTAGTGAGGAGCTCATAGTAAATAGGATGTGAATAGAAATACGATTATGCATACTTAGGTAGTTTTAGGTAGTGAATAGTTTTTATTATTGTATTAGTTATAATGGCTAGTTAGGAATAGTATAGTATAATAGTATAAGCTTGATCTAAGGTTCACATTGATGATCACCCCGACACATAGTTTTATAGTGGGGTATCATATTTTTTTACATTTAGGAATCAAATTAGCAATCAGTTTTTTCTATTGAATAATATATTATTGTAATGTTTTGAGCTTATATTAATAAACTCCTCTGGATATGTTTTCCATCATCCAGAGAAATAATAATTATTATTATTATTATTAATGTTTTGTATTACTACGTGCTTGAAATGCAAAATGTAATGTTCAACTCACATTTTCTAATAACGTCAATATCTAAGTATTATAACGCGGATTAGGTCAGTGGACATACCAGGAATACTATTGATACTGATTAAGTTAGCTCCTTTAGGTATAGCAATGGCATCGGCTTAGGTTTCTATACCAAAAGCATAAATAGTAGTGTATTTGGTAATTATTTAGTACCGGTATCCAAACGTTTCGAATTTTGCGATAATTTTTTTGTGACATCTACACACTCCAGGAAGCAATAATGCGGCGTCTCACGTGGTGTATAACAACGGTCTCTTTCGCCGGAAATACAAAAATATAGTATTTCCCAGAAAAACGTTTGAAATCTGCTTTCTCCCACTAGTATTGTAACCTCCAACCCCCACCCACCGAATTCACCAAAACCACTGTTACCCTAGCTGCCACTACCATCTGCATTTACTCATTTACAGACGCCAAAATTCCCACTTCCGAGGTTTAGAGAGGGTTAGTGGTGGGGGATTTCAATGCTACTCACAAGTGTGCAGACACAGTCAATCTCTTTTCATATATACTCAACTTTTTGACAGATAGAAATATTCATATGCTGGAGAAAAATAGTTCCATCAGAAAACTCTTAATTTAAATGCCAAATAATCGTTACCCCTACCAAATTTCTATGTACTATTACTTACTAGAGTGTGTTGAGTGTGTAGGGAAAAATGAAACGTTTGGATATCAAAGGGTAGACTTATCTCCCCTCTATCATTATTATTATCAATTCCATAAGGTGACAGAAAGCACCCACACAAACAAGGCCACGTCAAACGAACTGTAAAATAGAAACTCAACCAGTTTTTCAGCATGCAAAGCGTAGCAGTAAAACATGAAACACAATAAATAAATAAAATACAAGAGCTTAAATGACAATGCATATAGCAGCGAAACATGATACACAATAAATAAAATACAAAAGCCTAAATGACAATAGGCCTACATATAGCAGCGATAGGCGGGTACATCGGTGCAATAAAGCAGCCGCATGGCTGACAACAAAAAATCAAAACTAGCTACATAATCTTCCGTTCTTCAACATTAAAAATTCATTCAAGGAGTAGGCTACACTGGGTTGTGCAATAGAATTTCACTTCAATTATCGATCTGGCCAATCGCCGCCAATGACAGACCTCCAACTGAGAGGCTCCCAGTCTATAAACCAATAGTATTCGTCTAAGTAGGATAATATATTGAGCTCATCTGTATTTCAATTTTATTGAGGTTGTAAACGACATGATTGTCCAAACTATAGAATATCTTGTGCTATTAATTAGAGTGGTTGAGACCAATTATAATTATTATACATTATAGATATCTACTTCAATATCACTATCACCAATACTAATATATTCTCAAATTTTTCTTCTTTTTTTGATGACCAGCCATGCCGCTGTATTTCAAAACCAGCGAGTTTTTATCACCTCATATTTTGCAACAATGTTCATAATTATGATCTACTGTAAGCTATTTGTTTGAATTCGGAATTCTGTTGTAGGAATTGACTTATAAATTGATAATATTGTCGATTTCTTAAAGCAAACCTACTCTTAAAACTTATTCAGAGCTACTTATTGTGTATCGATGCTTTTCCCCATATTGTATTGTATTGTTCTCCTCTATTTGTTATAGGGGGATCTAGAACGTACGCTTTTTTGTTTTATTTTTAAGCCGGGTACACTAACACTATTCTAAGCGCTAACCTGCTTTCGATGTAGAGTAAAGCTCTTATAAGTTTATCTCAAAATAATTGATGTTTCAAGCATTGTTTCACTTTTTTAGAGAGCAATGGTAAAAATGAATGGCGATCGCATAGTGAACTCAAATGAAGAAGAATCTTTCGTTGTTCTTGAGCGATATTCAGCTGATGACTCTAGTCAAAGAGAAAGTTTAATCTGTTCTCTAACCAACCAAACCGTAGCCCATCAAAATGGCATTGCAGAACCACCATCGGCTTCCATCTTATCAGTAAGTCATTTTATCAACATAAAGTAGTTATTTACTCGAATACCGGGAAAACATCAGTAAATAATGTTATTTCTGGTACAAATGAGTTATTCATTTTTTGGAAAAGCAAGAGAAAAAAAATCGGATAGCCTAGTCAAAGTGTAGGATCAATAATTATGAACAATTAATAATAAATTGGACAATAATGGTAAGAATTTTACTAAAACACATTATTTAGAATGTTATAACAAAATAATATTGACTAGATTGACGAGATTAGACTACTTATTGTTATTTTGCTAAAATAGAGCTTGTTTTAATTAAGAGGTAAGATCTTATGGGCAACGGGCATAATATTATAGTCCAGTCAAATAAGCAAAAAGTGAAGAACAAACTCTAAAACGTCCGCCATTTTTTAATGAAATTTTGCCGATTTTATTTTTTTAAATTTGAGACCAAGCTAAGCACCAGATAGAAATTTCAATCTTGTCTTTCTCCAAGACAGCAAAGTTTGCAAGAATCTAGTACTAATTTACTCCTCTGTATCTAAGTTTCAAGTTGAAATTTTTCGACATTTTGGTGAATTTTCTGGAAAATTGATAATTTTGAATAATCAAAAACGGCTGTATCTCGCTTATAGCTGGACCTCAATTTGTAATTCAAAATTCCTCTGGGGAAAATGAAGTCTAAAATTTTAAATCATTTCACCTTTTTATCTCTAGTAGTTTTTGAGCTGCAGCTATTAAAAAACTTTCATGCACCCCCAAAACCCTTTGGTCAAAGCTCAAAATGTTTTCCCATAAGATGGGGATTGGTGTTCATCTCTGTAATTTGGTTCCTAATACTCCAAACTATCAGAAACGCCATCCGGTCGTCCAAAAATTGCAATGAGCTGTTTTAAGGATTCGAGTCACCATAACTGTTGAACAGATCAATGTATCATAATTATGGTGAAATTGGCACATAAAGTGATCTGCCTCCTATACCTCAGGAATTACTATTTTTATCATTCAAATGGCTTTTAACTTGGGGAATTTTTCAAATAAAAATGTAAAATTGGTACTCAATACTATCCAACATCATACTCTTTGAATCCTATTATAATCCCCATTTTTTGGTAGATCTGTTTGAGCTCTCAAATAAGATTTTAAGAGTTTTGGGGGTGCATGAAAAGTTTTTTAATAGCTGCAGCTCAAAAACTTATGGAGATGAAAACTGATTTCAAATTGTAGAAACCTTCATCTCTCCCAGATGGATTTTGAATTACAAATTGAGGTCCAGCTATAAGTGACGATATACAGCCGTTTTGACTCAAAATTTTTCTAATTATTCAAAATTCCAACTTGAGGCTTAGGTACATAGATGTAACTAGTATTAGATTCTTGCAAATTTTGTTATCTTGAAAAAAGACTAGAGTAACTTTTTCTGTACAAGGCTTATAGTATCGTCACATTTAAAAAAAAACAATAACATCGGCAAATTTTCGTTTTTCCAAGATGGCGGCCGAATCACAGATAGGATTCTTGGTGACTTTCAGTTGGTTATTCAGATCATTTTTCCGGTCATTTATATCAGTTTTCCGTCAAGCCGTGTTGGAATTTTTTTCTTTCTCACCCAAAATTCTATTAATTTGACTGGAAGCTGTCTTGAAGAATGTTACCCTTCTTCAATGAAAAGTTTCTGATATTAGACCCGAAAAGTCCAATCAGATCTAGATGAGATCCTCTTTTTCAATGAATTTACACTTGCCGAACTCTATAAACTTTCATCTGAAATGTTCCGTTAAATTGTTTAGGAATACTACTGAAAAACAGATTATTCACTGACTGACGACAACTTATTCCAGTAATTATTGTTTTTTATAAATTGTTATTTATGGATTTAGGATCTAGGTCATTTGGTTTGAATAAAACGATGGAATACAGTTCTTTATTTTCAATAATTTTCAGTAAGAGATTTTATACAGCCAGTTACCATTGTAGAAAGTCTGAAGTATTTGACAATATTCAAACTGACAATGAGTTTTATTTTTGTATCGTTCACAGGTAAACAATGAAATTCCTTTAAATATGACTTATGAAGAGATTCAAGTTCGACTTCAGGATTTGATCAAAGAAAATGAAAACCTCAAAGGTATGCTATTCAAACTTTCTATCTGCTCGATTAGAAATTTAATTTGCTGTATTAGACGCTTTTTGCATGGTTTGAATTTTCTCTTTCTTCGCATAAACTGTTTATTCTTCTATTATACTGTTTTCCAAGTTTCTTGTATTTGATTTTCGAATGGATTTATCCTATTTGGTTTTGAATGCTTTTTTTCTTTTAAGTTCATTAAAATTTCTCTCTGGATACATTCTTTATGAATATGCAGAATCATCAACATTTCAAGCTTCTATCCTCTTATTTCGTTTGCAAGCTTTTATCCATGCTCCTTGGTCGGCAAAAGTGTTTAGATATACTGATATACAGTCAACTCCCGATTATCCGCGATCGGATTTTCCGGGTTGCGGATTAACCGGGATCCTGCTGTTTGTGGTGTGACGGGGAATACTGTTTGAAAACATAATGCGTGAAACGAGTTTTATTGCATTCTAAACATCCTACCATTTTCAAGGATAGTTCTATAGATTTCTGTCCATTTCCATTAACAATTTCCTGCATTAAAGTAATTTCTGATCGCTGGAAAACCTGAAATGCCTTTCATTTAGGCCCTTCATTATGGCATTTGCTATAACCGTGAATTTCGATTATCCGTGATGGTCCTGCCAGTGATCATCCCAGATAATTGGGAGTTGACTGTACATTAATTATAGACATAATTCATAATTAATTGACTAGCCATAATAAATACATAATTGTCACTTGAATAAGTAGTTTTATTCCCCCAAGTCGATTTTTCAGTTTTTGTGATCTTTCTCTTCTATTCAGTTGCTGTCCAACAACACAACTTGGCCTCAAAGCAACAACTGCAGACTTTGAAAATGTGGCAGGATGAGATGCTAAAAGTTCATCAAACTCACAAGGCAGAATTTGAAGAAACCAAAGCGTACATCAGAAAAGTGAGTTGACTATTATTGGTACCTAAGTTTTCTTCAAGTAATTTGGTTGCTGACTTATCTAAACATCAATTGCGGGATATTATGTTGAACCATTGAACATTCAAGATGAGTTTTTAGAGTTGTATCGTAGCTCTTTTTCATGCTTAATAATTAATGACATTGGGATATTAAGCTCTATGCTTTATGACCTACCCCATCTTCGGCTGGATTGTAAAAATATGTATTTCATCCTAGTGTATTTGTATAAAAACAATAATTGATTATTTTCTCATTACATTATCTTATTAAAATATTATAAATACTAGATTCTTGATTAAGATGGAGAAAATGAGTTGCAATGTGCGGTAACAGTTCACTTCGGACTATGCGAATGCCACAACTGGTGAGAGAATGCCGCATTAGGCTGCAAACGACAAGAGACCATTTTTAAGAACGCTTTGCAGTCCTACTAGCAAGAGCATTGTTTTTAAAGAATTACTTGTCACCCACTAATGAAATACTTTTTTGTTTACTCTGGATTTTTTGTGATGTTGAATTTTTTTCTCACAGTTGACCTTGGAGAACAAAGAGTTGAAGCAATCTCTTTCCGAAAAACCAAAAGTTGACACAGAAGCCGAAGAACTCAACAAAAAGGTGAATACAATAATTAATTGTTGATAAATTATTATTCTATTTCATAGTTTTATCATTTTTCAACATTTCTCTTGGTAGGGAAACAGATTCAACTCATCAGCTATTTCATTGAACAAACGAGGCATATGAACGTTTTCTCATTTAAACAATGCCTTTGGTGTTCGATGAAATCGCTGATGAGGTTGATCTGTTTCACCTATCAATAAATTATAAAATGGTTTTAAAAGATGTAAGGCAACTCTGTTGAAAAAGTATTACGCGTAAGAGCCGTATTATACAAAGTTACTCTAAAATTACACCAGGCGAGCGAGTGATCAAGCTCAAAAATGTTAAAGTACACGAAGGCATACACATATTTAGAGCACTCAGCTGTTTTTCAGCAGATTTTCCAATCATAATGACCCCAGCTGTTGTAATTTAGCCTTAATTGCGCGGTCGTCACTATATTCCCCATCCTTCTTCTAGTGCGCTAGTGTAGCCTTCAAAAAAACAAGAAATTATTTTAAAAACTTCAAATTATTGTTTGTCTGTTTTCTGTTGTATTTTTCCTTCTCTTTTCATCTTTCTTTATTTTTTATTCATATTTCTTGGAATCACTAATTATATACAGTATTTTCAATTAGTATCGATAGAAGCAAGACTTGGAGATGTCGCAACCACATCTAGTAACAAAGCACGAAATAGTATTTAACTATACTTTTGGCAATTACGCCATTCTCAATCACAATCAAACTCACCAACGCTCTAGCAGTTTGATAAAGATTGAGAATGAGACTGCCGAAACTATAGTATCTTGTAATTTTATAATAAATGTGGCTGTGACAGTACCAAATCTTATTCATTACGGATATCTAGCACAAAATCATCATTGCCAATACAAAGATGATCTAATAATTGAAATATTATTTCGTATGACATATTTATCTTCAGCTTTTTTATTTTTTCTGTGTAATATAAATGTATCTGTTGTAGTAGATTGAACTATTGCACTAAATAAATCTATTCTTTAGGCTCTCGAAACATGTAGCCGCATTTTTTTTTTTTTTTTTTTTTTTTTTTTGTTAAACCTTTTTTAGTTTTTTAGTTGGCACCATTTGCATATTTTCAGGTTAAAACCTCATTGATGACCGAAAATGAGGATTTGAAGAGGCAGGTCCAATCACTTAGTGAATTGTTGGCAGCTGCTCAACAGCGAGAGATAAAGTTGTCACAGGTTTGTTGTTTTTTCCTGTTTTGTTTTTTAAAATTATAATTGTATGTGTGTTTTCAATTATTTGCCAGGTAGCTGGGCACTTCATTTTATTTTGCTTAATTTGAAATACGAATAATTACAGTAGCGTATTTTACATTACGTAGTATAAAGATGAATCGAATGTGGTCTAATGAATTTGAAAAAGATTGTATCACAAGAATTTCTTATTATTTCCAGAACTATTCAAATTTCTTATGTTCTGTTTTCTACTAGACACTTCCAGAGAAACACTGAACTGACCTCTGACAAACCTTTTTTATTACTACATGCAGTCGTATTCATACACGTAGTGAACATTTTTAATATATTATACAAACATGCTATGAGCTTCTTAATTTTGAAGAAAATTAATCATATGTGTCATACTCATGACGTATTAAAACCTATCAATGTCACTAAGTGTTTTTGAATGAAACAGAGACTACCAAAGCATTTTCAACTATACTAGTAGTAAATGCATTAATAATTGAAACAAAACTTTATCCTATTCTAGATTGTATACGTAGGAAACGTAGTAGAAAACATGTTTCCCTGAGGTCTATAGAAAAACATGAGCAATTTCACCTCTGTTAAATAATTCAATGCTTCAGTATGCCAATGTATGTCTCTGCTTCTGTTGTATGGATTGATGGAATAACAATTACGAACATGATTTTGAAACATGATGAGACAAAGGAGGTGAGATGAAACCAAGAAGGTATAAGTGGTGGGAGCATAAGTTATACAACTATGTTAGAAAAGTGAAGTTTGCTTAGAAGCATATTGTAACCCTGATATTCTTAATATCAACAATTTGTCTGAATGATTACTCTGGGGTCGTAACTCATAGACAACAAAATACTTCTAATTTTATAGTTTATTTATTTATAATATATAATATTTATATATATATAATATATAATATATAATATATAATTTATTTATAATATTACAACACATTAAAGAACATATCAAATTTAACTCGCTTGGCTTGCTATTTTAAGACGTGTATATAATTATGAGTTGGAACTTATATTTAAAACTAACCTGGTATTCTTGCCTCTCCTTTCCTTGATCTCCAGGAGTCTATGGCCACTTCAAACACTTATAACAACTCTCAGAACCCAACCGAACATGCCCTTGACGCCCAGTAGAATTGCCGGCTAACACGCCAAAATTTCGATCCCCCAATAAGTTTTAAACTGCCCGGACTGTAACAGACTTATTGAGTTTTCAAAGATCTTGGTTTTGCAAGCCTAACACTCCACTGGTCGAAAGAAGCGTTCTCCTGGCTTCTCGAGTTGAACTCGCCGATCATGAATTTTGGTTCTCTATTTAAGTGGTCCATACACTCCTTTCAATGCCAGAAAAGAGGCCTAATATTCACAAGATTGGATAGTGACACGTTCTTACATACCTTTAATATTTACTAACACCTTCAAACAATTCGCATGAACGTGCCACTATCAGACTTGTCGATCTCATGAACGTCATCATTGTTTAAAAACATAATTCGCCTTGAAAGCCTGAAGTGAAACACCTCGGCTCTCGTTTCTATAATAAATTTAATTTTTAATGAAAATGTCATTTATGACAATATTCTATAGTAAAGATTAGCCTTACAAGATAGCGTCGGAATCGCTGACATCGCCATCTTGTGAGGATGATCTTCAGCTTCATTTTTCTTAATTTATGCTCCCTGTACTTCCTTATACTTCCATGGATGAAACATACTAGGCAAATACGGAATGCACAGCAAAAGCTAAGCTATTTTGAACTAAGCTAAGCTCAACTAGAAATATGTCCCGTGCACACCAAAAGCTCAACTATCTGGCAAAGGAAGTAAATTTTTCAGAAGGAGGGAGTGGTTAGCTTTGCATATTTTTGTGATTTCACATAGCTTAGCTTGCATAGTTTGCAGTGTGCTGACACGAATTGCATCAGCTATGTGAGCTAAACTAAATTAACTTGCTTAATCTCAGCTTAGGTTAGCTCTTGGTCTGCAACCGCTGTAAGAAAGACATCTGATCTAATGTTCTTGCCCCTACTGTAAATCTCAGCGACAGAACTTAACTTGATTTAGTTTTTGTTTTGTGAATTGCAGCGTAGTTCGAAAGAGGCCGAACTGAGTTCGCTAGTTAGTTCGCTGAGCAATCAGCTGGAGAATGCTGAGCGAGCGCGCAGGCAACTGGGTATTGACAATGAACGATTGATTGCCCAGCAGACGCGCATGCACCAGCAGCCTCTGCCGCCATCAGTTGGTGTAAGTAACCTCACACTCATCAACTGTACTATCATATTATATTATTAGCAGGTGTTTCTTACAGCACTAATGACGACTCTCTATTGAGGAAGTGATTTGTTACTGTATTTCTATTGTTGTATTGTGTTTTTTCCCCTGAAGACATACGAATATATACAGGGTGTCCCACGAGTAACCCGACAAACTTCTAAGGCGGTTTCCTCTCATCAAAATAATGAAAAAAGTTTATATAAACATATGTCCGGAAAAGCTTTGTTACAGAGTTACGGCTAGTGAAAGATTTCCCCCAATTTTCTAGGAAAGGATGGAAATAAAGCCAAACTGATTTTTTTATGGCGTTAAAATAGGAGTTATATCTATTGGATTCTATGTAAAATGAACTGAAAAATTGAATAAAACACGTCCCAGACCTCTAGAATCACCCATATTTGAGATATCAGACAAAATATGCAAAATTAGGTCTCGAAAAACATGCTTCATTTAGATTTCATCCACATTAACTTCGTTAAATGGGTAATAAACATGGAAACTTTATGAATAAAACTTGCAGTAAATTTAATTCTGAAGAGAATGGTGTAAAATAGGTTTATAATAAACAAACAGGAAGTTTAAAAAATTAATTTTCAATTAAATCAACACATACGAAAATAAGACAGCAGCAAAACAAAAATTCAAAAAAACTATTTAAGATGTTGCGAAACTGTACATTTTAAGGCATACGGTTTATTCGCAATTACAGTATTCATTCAATTAAATAATGACAAAAAATTCACAGTATAAAAAAGTTGTTGGTTGAGAAATAAGATGATGAAAATACAGCAGTGAAATGCTTTTAGTTTATTGAAAATCAAGAATTTGCAGCACTTCTGCAACAATAAATGAATCCAAGTTATTGTACAGACGTACAATGATACAGCAGTCGCAATAACTAGTCTGTCAACTGTGATTTGTGCAGTGCATGTGAGGTTTGTAATATTTGTACTTTATTCATGGTTTTTTTTTAATGAAAAGATGCCATTCACATTTTCAAATCAATAGTATGCAGATATTGTTTTCGTCTATGGTTTTGCCAATGGAAATAGTCGGGCAGCTAAACTTGAATTTGAAAGACGATTTCCGAATAGAAGAACACCTACTTAGGCCTACGAAACACTTGTATCGGTATTAAATAACTTAAGAACAAATGGATCTTTTCCATTTGTTACTTGTTCAAGTGAACGTCCTGTGGCTGTAATACAGGCTGTATGCAAACAGGAGAATATGAATGACATGATACAGCGTAGTCCTCAACTTAGTACTCGTCGACTTTCTAATAGATTAAACATAATATCTCAGTCTGGAGAACATTGAAAGAAAACAACTTTTATCCATATCATTTACAAAGAGTTCAAAATCTATGTGTTGATTTAATTAAAAATTATTTTTTTAAACTTTCTGTTTGTTTATTATAAACCTATTTTACACCATTCTCTTCAGAATTAAATTTACTGCAAGTTTTATTCATAAAGTTTCCGTGTTTATTACCCATTTAACGAAGTTAATGTGGATGAAATCTAAATGAAGCATGTTTTTCGAGACCTAATTTTGCATATTATGTCTGATATCTCAAATATGGGTGATTCTAGAGGTCTGGGACGTGTTTTATTCAATTTTTCAGTTCATTTTACATAGAATCCAATAGATATAACACCTATTTTAACGCCATAAAAAAATCAGTTTGGCTTTATTTCCATCCTTTCCTAGAAAATTGGGGGAAATCTTTCACTAGCCGTAACTCTGTAACAAAGCTTTTCCGGACAAATGTTTATATAAACTTTTTTCATTATTTTGATGAGAGGAAACCACCTTAGAAGTTTGTCGGGTTACTCGTGGGACACCCTGTATATATTAGCAGGTAGCCCGATTCAATTAAATCTGATTATTTTCTACTTTTTCTCCTTTCTCTTCTTCACCTTCTCCTCCTCCTCCTCTCCATTCCTCCTCCTTTTCCTCTTTCTTCTCCCCCTCCTCCTACATCTTCATATTTTCTTTAGAAAAAAATTAAAAATATATATTAGATTCAGTATTATTATCATCATGCTTCTTTAGTGCACCCAGTTCATTTTTCGTCATATGGAGCGCTAGAATATGTCACAGATACCTATTACAAGGCGTTTATATATTAGATTTTAGAGCTCCTGAAACTGTGTTATAAACTTGATGACAGAGTATATAGTTTGTGGAAGAAATCTGTTTTCGGGAATATGCAATACTGCGGAATGACGTAATTAGAATTGCAGGGCTGGTGACATGACACAGGTTGACTTTTGTAAGACATAGGTGATATGAATTGAACCTCTCCTCGCTTGTATTAATTTAACAAAAAGTCAATTCAAAGTCAAGTTGGATCAGTGTGAAACAAAATGACTCACAAGAATCTATGTAAAATTCCTAGTTTTAACTATCAAAAAGGTATATGGAAGTTGAAGAAGGACTACTTCTAGGATGAGTAAAACACAGATAAATAAAATTTAACATATTCTATTCCTGAATAACAATAAAAGTATTCTAGTTCACGTTTGATTTCATGATAAATATTCTTGTATGGTATCATAGACAATTTCAACCGTTGGTGACTCTTCAGCATTATGCTTTTGTTCAAAGAGCGTACTATACAGATGAGGAGTGAAGTAGTTTACGATTGCTTTCCTCGCGGAGCTCACCGAGTTATATATTGCACTATAACATAATTCAATGTCGCTTTTATCATTTATTTAATGTCTGATCATAAAATATAAATAACAAACAATACATAGAGTAAGAATAAAGTATTTATTAATAACAAAATAATAGAATGTAGAGTAAAAACGCTATACATAAGTAATTGTAAAAATAAGTTGATTGCAGTTGATTTCATCAGTCATGTTTAAACAAAGCTCCGCATACAAAACTCAATAGTCTTTCAATAATTAAACTGACCTGCGTCGCCAGTTACAAATATATTGCAAGGCCACAGTAACGGCTCACCACCAACCAGTCTTCACCATTGAGTAGCTGGGCTTGTACTGCGTATCAGTCACCATTATCAGCTGGGTTTGGCTGAGAGTAGCAATTTCAAAAATGTTTCTATGGAACTCAAGACAGATACAAATAAATATATCATATTGTAATACCAATAAAAAATGCATAATTGTTAATGACTCTGTTATTCGCTAATAAAAAAATTGCATGTTATTGTTGAGCTGTACTTATGTCCCCAGGAAAGCACTACTGAGAGCTACTATGATGTTATTTGAGCCAAGTGTTAATTAAACCTTTCATGTCTATTCCAGTTATTAGGTGAAGAAATGGATAAGAAAGCAATTCAACCCCTGGAACAAATTAAGCGCTACACTGAATGGTTACAGCACATGGTGAGATTTGAGGAAGAATTCGCAAGGTAGTATTCCATTATATTAGTAAGTCTTTCATATAATAGCATTAGCTTAGAATCTAGCTTATAAGACTTGGGCTATTGTCGATTTTCTTACACATGCAAGAACATAGTACTTATAAGAAATTATTTACTGTTTGGTTTTTGCACAGCACATCAATTGCATAACGTTAAAATATTATGACAATACTGGAGAAATTCCAAATTCGTTTGAATTTGGTTATGGATTGTGGTAACAGTAAATCTGAATGTTGAAAGTATAAAATGTATGATAGTATAAAATTCTAATTGTAGAATCAGAGTTCATCCCTCCTGTTCAATTTTACATTATAAAAAGTGGTATTCAAATAGAAAATTTACTTTATGAAACAGTGTGTAATGAACAATAATTGAAATTCAATTTATTGATATGAATTCTAGTCAAGTCTTTAATTTGTGTTACTCGTGTTTGCCTTATCCGGATGTTGCTTAAAATACAGTACAATTTTGGATCCACCTTCCAACCAATCACAAGACATTTCAATTCAACCAATAGGAGCATTTGCCTAGAATGCCGAAACCAATAGGAGCACTTGCTCAAAATGCTAGCAACTTAACAAGCAATCAAAGTATAGCATGCGGGGTCAACCTTCCAACCAATCACATAGCGTTTCTTGTCAACCAATGAATCTAATTGCTTTGAATGCTGGCATCCAATCATGATGCAGCATCCTGGCTCCACCTTTTAACCAATGAAATCACTCGCTTTGAATTTATGCAACCTATCATAATAAATGCAGCATGCATTCCTTTTAATATGTTACCCATTACAATACATTTCATTTCAACCAATATGAGTTCTTGCTAAAAATACTGCCAGCCAATCATAATGTAGCATCCTGTCTCCACCCTTCAACCAATTACAAGGCGTTTCTTGTCAGCCAATGAGTACTCTTGCTTTAAATGCCGGAAGCCAATGAAAACTTCTCAAGCTCATACACCTAGCCCTTATTAAGGACCCGACAAATCCTTACTGAAGTCGTGCCGTTGTCCGCCCCTCTGTGCTCTAGCGCTTGAAAGTCAGATTCTACACTCTTGAAACTTGGTTAAAAAGCTTCCTTTTAATCAGTCAGGTCCCTATTGAATTCTGATTTTGGAGCTCGAATATAAAAGTAATTAGGATGAAAATAGTAATAGCACTGTAGCAGTTAGGTTGGTTAGGCAAATGCAAATCATAGCATTGCACAACTTTGAGATATGCATCTTATAAATTGAAAGGAAGCTTGTGAAGACTTCAAAATTATTTCCCTTATTTATACAGAGCAAGCATGTCGTTATTATTGATTATGTTTAAATTTTTTCAAATTCTAAATCATCTAATTAGAAAAAATACGAAAAGAAGATATTAGAGAACTCTAGAGCATATCTGTGAATCAAGAAGAAGAAACAAAATTTTAATGTAAGATCTGCCGATGAACATTTTTTGTAAATCGGAAAGGATAATTATGATGTTTATAGAAATTACAGAACTTTAATGATAATTAACACATCAGCAAAATTACTAATAATTAACTCATTTACAGTAGTCTGGTTCTTTGATTCTCCGTAGTATCTGTTTATTTATATCAGAAGCATGACGTTTAGTGCACTCCGGCCTTGTCGGTGTTGCTGTCGACAATAGCCTAGAATCAGTTGTTCATGAAAACGTTGTGGAAGCCAAAACTTAAATTAATAAAACACGATATTAAATGTGAAATCTGAAATGATTAAATTCATAAACACGAGCAGAATTCAAGCTACAATATTGCACTATAAAGAATCTCTGTGCCTCTCAAGATAGCACTGGCTTTGGCATTGGCTTCTTGATTATCTTTGATTAAACTACATGAATTTATGAAATCCGATTCAGTATCATTGAAAGTGATACGGCACTGTTGAAAAAATATATTTCCTAATTATACCAATGTTTGTTTCGCAGGTTTGGTACATCTGTAGAGAGTTTTGTGGATGTCAATACAGAGGGTGATACGGTGCTAGAAGTTAAAGAGCTCAGAAAGTTATTACTACAAGAACAGAAATTGAGTTTGTCAAGAAAGTGAGTACCTCTGTCTTGTTCTTGTACTTTACAAGTATACTTGTAAAGTATACTTTATTACTAACATCAATATTTAAAGCTTTACACAAAATAAAGAAATTTTTTTTAATGTATTTCCTGATAAAATATTATTTATAAAAGTTTATTGTACATTATACAATAGTTTATTGATTGGTCACGCGGTGACCATGGTGCTCATGCGATTGTTATGTTCAGTTACGACCGCTCAAGACTGCGTTTGGATGAGTGACCGTGCTTCTATGACTTTGTGTTATAACCATTATGATCATCTACCGGGTGGTTCAGAACCCACCTAAAATATTAGGCCCACCATGTTCTTCATGGCTCAAACGGTTAGGTGGAACTACCCGTAAGGGCCTCCCCACCAATAAAAGCCATACGCTTATTATTATTATTATTTGGTGCATTGTATCACATATTATTATAGTATACCCTTTTTATGTAAACATTATATTAATTTTTTCCCCATTTGCAGAGAAACAGTGGGAGAAATACGGCAATATTTCCAGCGTTTATTGTCAGATTACCAAGTTCTTCACCAGGACTGGGAATGGCTCAAACAAGAACATGAAATGAAGGTATTTTCTTGCATGATAAGCCTTTTTTGTTCTTAGAATTTCATGGATAATGCTTGCTTTAGCTAAATAGAAATCATAATTTTTCCGTGATAAGGATTGTTTTTTCCATTCTAAATGTTTAATTGCAATTTACAAGCGAAAACTTCCATAGTATATTGCATTTGCTATGATATGAATATATCATAGCAAATAAGAATAATGATATAGCAAAATATATCAGTAGCAAATAGAATAATGATATTCTATTTCCGGCTGCAGATTTATAATATACAGTATTATTTAATATCCAAATGTTTATAATATAATTAATTACAATTATTTCTAAATTGTTATGATTTCTAGAGACCTGCAATTTTGTTTGCTTGATTGAAACCATCAATAAAAGTGGAAAGATATAATGTAATGTTTAAGTACAACTACAGTAAAAATATTAATAATATCGTGTGACCTGGATGGCTCAGTCCTGGTGTCTGAGTTTTTCAGGCCGCACCTGAATAAGTTCAGGACCTCTGATGTGACTTAACCACATTAATTACAATTCATTCACGTCTAATTAGACTTTGATTAAGCATAATATCCATTGTTATGTTTACTATGATCCTTATTAATAAAATTATAAATTTACAATTTTGCCCCACACATAATTTAATTGAATTTAAGGAAAGCTGATCAGTAGCATTTGAAAATGTGGCATAATTATTGCAATGTACTAATTTCAATTTTGTTTCAAATGTCATTGCATTCAGGTTAATTTTTTGTTGCATTGAGTTCAGAAGAACAAGTTTCAGTCACGTTTACACTGCACTCAAAAATACTCTCCAATATTGCTTATTCCAGTTATTATTCTTGTCATATATACTCTTTTCATTAGTGGCATTTTTCCCCCTTGAATTCTTCATCTAAATAACAGTAACAGTTTAGGAAATTAAAAAATTTATCTCAAGATCCATTTCATTTCAGTGTTTGGTTCTAACAAAGTATAAATTCAACTTCTTATGAAACATTGTTTCAATTTTTATAAGCTATCGTTTCACATTAAATTCAAATAAGCGTAATTGAAAGCGAAGTAGAGACTTTAAAGTCTCTTCTACCACTTAATGTTGAAAAATGCATAGTCCCTCGATTTTTAATTTTTTATGTGGGTTTTTAATGGGGGCTGACATTTTGCCAATATACTAATATCTAAAACAATGACTCCCGAACAATGAATTTTGTTCTTCTTACAGGAAAGTGCTTCATCTGCCAATCAAGCCGAGCACAAGAAAACAGCTGAACAGGTTGATAGACTCACCGCTCAACTGATGGAGAAGACTGAAGAAATTTCTAGGAACAAGGAACTCATTAAAACACTGAAAGAAGAGTTGGGGAAATTGCAGATCAATAAAGAAGACATTGAAGTTCTTACAGCTCAGGTTTGTTCTTGATTTCCCGAATTTTTGCTAACTTGAACTACGCTTCTACATTTTGGTTAAAAGGAATTGATGAAAGCTGACTTTTCCTCGTAATATATATTTCGAAAAAAACAGACATTCAGTTTTCAATCAATAGATTTTTGTCTTTTGAATCATTGTGATGTCATTGAAAAACGGGTGTTTTTGATATTAGAGAGTTTGCGTTCAAGATAACGAATAACGCTAAACTCAACACTATGCATCTACCTGCTCTGTACCATCTTCATTTCAAAGTAGTTTTGTGCAAACTCTTGAATGATATTGCTTATTATAGGATAACTATATCCTATGCTTGTATTGTTTACGTTGAGGTTTAGATGTCAATTAGCAATGAATAATACTAGACAATGGAGGATCAATGCAGAGGCTCAAAAAGTAGAAACCGATTTCACCTAGTGTAGTCCTTGTTTCAAGAGTTTTAGTGAAAAGGCAGAACAGAGAATAATTTAAATATAACTTGTGGTACAGTCATCATATGTACTCAAGTACAGTATCATTAGCTGCAGATCATAACTAGGATTGATATACGGTACAGGATTTATATATAGGATTTACTCTGATTTATATAAATAGCTCATTAGCCTCAACATTAGATAACCACAGTATCCACAAAAACAACTTATAGGCCTGCTGCATTCATTTCGACTGCAGTTTTATTTTTTTACTGCAGTTTGACAGCAGTAGATTACTGCTGTTGGTAGAGATGTAAAATAACCGGGTATTTAAAACTCTGGGTAAATACCCAGTATTTTGGGTATTTATGAAATCAAGCCAGATTAATTGATTTTTACCCCTGAATATGTTATTATCATTGTATGATGATAATAACATTATCAATATTATCATATTGAGTTAGTCTATAACAACTTATTTGCCATTTTTTCAATGACTTAATAATTATTTTTAAATATTAGTAAATGTTTGTAAATAAACAGGATTTTTTCGTGTCTAAAATCTGCATAAACAGAAAAAACTAGGTAAATAAGAGTAATTCCACTGTTGAGACTGTGACACAGCACACAACAAAAGACTTGTGGGTTGTTGTGGGAGGAGGGGGGTAGGCAGCTGTGCAGAGAAGCAAGCCAGTGATGCAACCCTGGATTGACCAAAACTAAAAATTTCCTATGATATGAAATCAAGACAGCACCACGTTAGAAAAATAGTGAACATACTTATACTTAGCTTATGTTATGATTTTTATTTTAGATAATGGAATGGAATTAGGTCTAACTGACATGTAGGGATAATATTAAAAGTAATAAAAATGTTCAATGTAGACAAGTATGCAGGTATTCAGTGTTGCCTCTTAGCTCCAATCTGGATAAACCTATTTTGAAAAATTCCTTCCCTTGGTCTAATTTTAACTTTAAAGCTTTGTGTCATAGAGTTTATGTTTGTTCAAGTTATGTTTTGTGTGATTTTAAGTATGTTTTATTTTAGTACTGAAGAAAAATCCTTTTAAAATTATTATTGAATTCTTGGATTTTTTGTTCCATAACGATCTGCGTTAGTAATATCAACTTATTGTTGTGAATGAACGACTTGCAGTCTATTTTAATTGTGAATAAATAATATTCCTTCTCACATTTGACCTATGTGAGTAGGAATATTATCTTTTCACAATTAAAATTGACTGAAAGTCGTTAAATTCACAATAATAAGCTATTATTATTGAATCTTACCATCCTACAGACTGAGTTTTTATTATTTCCTTGGGTTAGTTTACACATGCTAGGTCAATTTTTCCTCCCTCTAAATAATAATTAATACTTTTATGAACTCTTTTTGTCATCTATATATATAAAAATGAATGTCTGTCTGTATCTATGTATGTATGTATGTTCTCTATAGACTCCGGAACCGCTGAACCGATTTTTATGGAATTTTCAGGCACAATGTAGAATAGTCCCGAGATGGTTCCTATGAAGTTTGGGAGTTAAAATGTCCTTGCTGAAGGACACAAAAAGGAGAAATCTATCCTTAAAGGAACAGCTGATAGACGTCAACAGTTTTTAATCATATGGCACCCCCTTAGCGGCGTTATTTACGCTGTCTGAAACGCAAAAACTTTGCATGTACCGTGTAGTCGGTGCCTTGCAGTATGTAGGAAACATATGACTGGGTATGATGAAATTTAATTATGCCAGGTTGATGACATCTGATAACCAATGCAGCTAGAAATATGAAATGAAGCCTCAGAGGGAGGTGGCGAATAATAAAATGAAATACCTAGCTTCTATCCTTATATTCGTAGGTTTAAATTTAAAATGTTTCTTCATTGAGAGGTTGTGATTAAGAAAACAGCGAAGGACCGGAAAACTGAAAGAAACTATGATCGGCTGGAAGAGCCCTAGGACTAACTTCTTCCCTAATAGTCCTAGAAGTTTTAAATTTGAAATGTAATCTCAGATCTCAGTGGGAGGTGACGAATAATGAAATCAAGGAGAATATTTTATGAGGACGCAGCAACGCGCGTCGGACCAGCTAGTTTTCAATAAAAACTCCACAAAAAAACGAAGAAAATCATAAATATCCAGCACCTGGGTATTTACGTCGATCATGTTCAGAAGTAAAATGCTAATGGACCAAATGAAAAATTGTTAAACAGATTTTATCATCATTACAAGATAGTACATGCAAAAAAACTCATCTTTTCTAAATTTAATAAAAATTATAAATACCCAGTTTTTGGGTATTTACCCGGCCCACATCACTAGCTGTTGGGTCTAATGTCTAAAAAGCGATTAGGATTAGAATACGATTATTTCATCTATTTATGTATTTTAACTTTGTTCTATTTACATTAATCTTTTGGTTTACTCTTACATAATTGTTTTCTTTAATATTTTATTTGTAGGCCAGAATATATAAAGATGACTTTGAAGCAGAAAGGAAAAGTCGAGAAGAATTGGCTAGTGAGAAAAATAGAATAGAAGAAGATCATCGTCTGTTGCAGGCTCGAAATAAACAACTTATATCGCAGCTAGAAGCGATGCATGAAAACAATGCAAGCACTGGAAACAGGTTTGTAATACATGTTTGTTAATTGTTCTATTAATATATTAATTTCTATATTTCTTTTGATCCTATAAATTATGCAGAAGACCTCCGCTACAACAGACACTGACAACTAACTTCATTAAATAGCTGATGGAAATCGATTTACGGTATCAAGCGCTTGTCAGAAATTGAAAGCATATTGTGAGGCATTAAACAGTCTTTTCATATTGCTCTTTTGGTGTAAATCAAGGAGTGTCGTTTACAATTTTAGAATACAGTATAATATTTCGGTAGCTTATTCATTGTACTCAATCTCGCCTGTTTTCGTTTTACTGACGCCATAATCATTGTCCATTGTGCAGTTCATCAAACTGTTACGCTTAATTCTAAAATCATGACAAACTAAGATTCCCTAGAGCTCCTTCAAAGAAATACAGAAAGTCCCATGAAAAACCCAACAGGAAACCGACTCATAATCCAGGAGGTCTACAGAGCATTGAAAGAACTCAAAAACTATAAAGCAAGTAGAGAAGATCTAACATTTGCTGAACTTTTGAAATATCCGGCATAGCCAGTCAATATATCGCTACACCAATGCTTAGTGGAAATCTGGAATCAAGAAAAAGTCCCAGAACATTGGACGACAGCCATAATACACCCATTGCCCAAATATAATCATGTCAAGAATTCTGTACAATCTGTGCAAGGATCAACTTGAACTGGAACTCAGAAAATATCAAGGAGGATTCAGACCATGAAGGGAGTTGCCCAGAACAAATAATCAACATGAAATTATTTATGGATTACAACAAAAAAATACAAAAACAACTAGTTATCAGTTGAATAGATTTCAAAAAAGCTTATGACTGCATACACCGATTTTAAATGATGAAAATACTAAGAAATTTCGAACTTATAATCAGTAAAAATGATAAAACTACAAAGTTTACGAAGGTTATTTACAGATGAAGTACAGAGAAGATCAGAACGAACGAAAAAGTACTGGACAATGCGGAAAGAGAAGTTATCAAGGAGGACCAGGAAATGATTACAAATGGATATGAGGAAATCATTGTCAATAAAATGTTTAATAAAATAAGTAGGAGACTAGCAGTCAGTGCTAACATTGCTGTAACTGAAACTGGGGAAAGGTCATGGATAACGGTGCCTTACCTTGGCCCAGTTTCTGATAAATTAGGCAAAAAACTGAAAAAGAACGGTTTTGATGTAGCTTTTCAAACCATCCAATTTTAAAGAGCTTATTTGGGCGTAGTAAAGACAAAATTGATATCTGGGATAAAAGTGGGGTTTATAAATTGAATTGCGGTGATTGTAATGCTTGTTATGTGGGTCAGACTGGTAGAAGTTTCAAATGTAGAGTAAATGAACATATCAGGGATTGGAAAACCCAAAAAGGAGATTCAAATTTTGCAGAACATCTCATTAATAATGGACACAAGTTCAAGGCTGAGGAAAATGTTGAATTTCTGCATTTGATTGGCAAAGGCAGACAATTGAACATTTTACAAGCTTTGGAGATAGCTAAGTTGGTAAAAAACGATTCCATAACTAATTTAAATGACCAAATTTATTTTAACCAATTCAATACAACTAACTTGGTTTCATTATAATTCCAGCCTATTTTTAAATAGCAGTTCTTATGTGTATTTCTCAGTTGACCTTGATTGCATTTCAGTGAGCTTCTAATTTTTTAATTTTAATTTGATTAAATTCTAGCCTCATTACAATTTTTTTGTTGCTTTCTTGATGTTCACAGTGTTCTTGATTTGTTATTGATTTGACTCGTATTTTTGCTTGTTACTCCTCCCACCAGGGGGCGTGACTTGACAGCCAATTACAACGTCCGATTAAGGTCAGCCTCTTTCCCTCTTAGCCAATAGTATCATTCCATGTGCAGTATATATAAGGCTTCTCTGTACTTTAGTTTTCAGTTAAATTGAGGTTGATAATGGTGTAACAACCGAAACTAGTTTCTCGAAGTTTTAATAAATGTGGTTGTGACAATTTCATCTTATTTTTCATTTCATTAAATGATTGGTTGAGTTCCTGGGAGCCTTCTCATTTACCGGTAAATGTTACCGGTGGCTTCTGATTGTTCAATTCAAATTTTTTTATGACTGGTTTCTAGTTGACCAGACGCCACCGGTAACATTTACCGGTAAATGAGAAGGCTCCCAGAAACTTAATCATTGACTTCAGTGATCCAATGAGGCTGTAAAAGCAAAATAAATAAATGCATGGCATTCTTTCTACATTTGAGTTTTTTTCTTGGAATTGATTTGATTTTTCTTCCAGGCAACATCCTCCAACTCGTTCGCCGTCATCTTCACAAGACACACCACGACAGGTAGGACATATTAGTCTTATTCTCTTGCATTTCAAATTATCTCCTACGGCTTATTCAAAGAAAGTTTATTCTTCATTTTTATTCGATTACCATTTATTTTTTCAACTGTTTCAATTTGTGTTTTAGAACGATTTTCTACAATGGTTTTTTCTCCATAATAACCGTGCGGTGGGCGCGGTATTCAATTTTAAGTGACTTATCCAAGACAAACTTGAAAAAGCCGTAATTGAAGAGGTGATTATATTGAGCGAGTTTAGAAAGTGAAAAGTCAGAGAGTAGCTGTAACACTACTAGCCCCCCCCCCCCCTGACTCCTGAGAATTTACACAAGACCAAGGATCCCACGTCATACTCGCCTCCTGGCCATTGGTAGAGCTAGGTCGGCTTGTAGTGTTGCTACTCGCTGACTTGTCAGATTGTGAACACGCTCAGTGTAAAGGCTTTTCAAGTATCTCAACTTGGATAAGTTAGCCTCAAGTTACGTTATTTCAATAACTATTTGTGAAATCTCTATTGCTAGTTATTATTAATTCGTAGTATCTTATTAAATATATACAATGAAGTCTCCAATATATAATTTCACAATATAGATCCAACTTATCTGCTCATTCATACACTATCTGTAAGTAACTACTATAGAAGAATGCAAATTGCCATTTTTTAATAAAAGCTATCCCGCTTGATTGAATCGAAATGATGAACTTGCTATGAAATTGAAAAATTTTTCATTCACATGATAATAATTATTATTTCCTACCGAAACCCAACAAAGCGATTATTTATGAATCCATTATAAAACGCAAAACAGCGAATTCCTGCACTAATGCCGCACTCCAGCTGGCTGTCACACTACAGGTGTGACTTCGTAGGAAAAATTTAATGTGTAACTCTATATCAATAGTTATTTGTGTAACTAGTGCGCAAAGTAGCTCTCGTGCTCTTTGCTGCACGAGAGAAATACATTACGCACGAGATGGAGGCGAGTGCAGCAAAGATACCTTCAGCACGAGTTAAACATTAAATTTTTCCTGCAGTGCGACAAAGTCAGCTGGAGTGCTAAGTAAAGTAGTGCAGGATCTGTTGTTTTGCGTACTGTGCATAAATAGTCACTTTGTTGGGTAACTGTAGCAAAATTATTTTGCCACTTGAGAAAGTATTGCACACTCGCCTTCGGCTCGTGCGTAATGCATTTCTCTCGTGCAGCAAAGTTCTACTTTACGCACTAGTTATTCAAATAACTATTGTTGTTGTTTAATAATTTCAGGGTTCGGCTGAAAGAACTGCTCCGAAGTATGTCTGTCCCAATCCAGAATGCCAGAAAGGATTTGCAACAATTGAGCCCCTAGAACAACACGTAGTTTTGTGTTTGAAATTGGATGACTGAAATTAATTTGTGATTATATAGTTCGAACTGTTTATGACACAATCAATGACATTGTTAACACATGATTCTATTACATTTCCCGTTTGTTAGTTGCTATGGTAATTTGTGATAACAGTAGCCATAGTTGAAATTTATTCCTCATGAGCTTGCTAATTGATGACTCCCGAATCCAATAATATTGACAGGAGAAAGTTTAATTGGTAATTCAAAGATTTAAATGTATTGGTGCCATATTTAACCATTTTGCAACCAATAGTTTTTGTTTGATCTTTACATTTTATGAAATATCAATCACTTTGAAATTTTAAGGCTGACTCATGAGACATTTCTCAGAATCTGAATTTAGAAACATTTTAATCTATTAGTTAGTAAATTGAATGAATGCCTGTATTTGTAACAGTCCAAGCTTAGTAAATATTCACTAACCTTGGTAACTGTTCTCTCTCACCCTCAACCCCCCCTCACCACTGCAAATCTATGTTGAGTATAGCCTTTGTAAACGAGAAAGGGTTTGAAAAACAAAACAATGAATAGAAAAATCAATATACAAAACCCACTATTTTAGGGTTAGGAGACCTTGAAACTTGAAAATTTTAGAAAACGACATCAAAAAATGAAATTACAATAATTATTATATATCGTGCTCAGGTCTGGTGTCAAAGTTTTCAGGTCATACCTGAACAAGCACAATGCTTATGACGTGAGTTAACGGCTGTTTTTAGGCAGCCGGGACCGACAGGCTTAATGTGTCTTCCGAAACTTGATTGCCTAAAGATAAATCATGATATCAGCAATTTCTCAATACTATCATATTCTCATTATTTTTCATTTGCCTGACAAGGGTACAGTTCTTCAGCTGATATTTTTTCCTGTTACCATTTAATTTAGAAATCATCTTGTGTATTGCAAATTTTATTGTCATATTGCTCTAATACTTAAACTCACTTAATCGACTCTCTAATAGATGGTGTCATATGATAGTTCTTATTAGACATTATATTCTTATTGTATTCGTATGTAGATAATAATCAATTTAGTGGATAAATTTCATCTTAATACTCACCTATGAGACTTTCACAGAGTGGAAATTCATTTTGTAGTTATGTTATTGGTTTCAAGTTATATGACACCTCTGACTGTTGCCACACTGAGCTAGGATACTGTACTTTACGCCATCAAATTAGGCGGCTGGAACAAATTGTGTTTTGATGTTAGCTCTAACGTCTGACTTGAGGCAACATCTCACGGCTATTCGTGTGTTGATAAATGTCGATAGGTTGATGATTCTCGGCGATGCGCCGCTGGCATGGTCCCATGTCTGGAATGCCTCAATTTTTTCCAGCCGCCTAATTGGATGGCGTGAAGTTTTGTTTCGCACCCCTGGAAGCAGCTGACGATATTTGGGGTAGTAATATTTAATTACAAACGTGTCTAATTTACTCTTGTAAGAAGAAAAGTAGAAGTTGTCAACAATAATTCAATTCGCCATAACTAAGTCTTATAATGGTTTAACTCGAATGTTTTTTTAATTTTCAATGGAATTCCTAACTGTCGTGCGACTGATCTATAACTGACTCTTGACTCTTAAACTGATTTACTGGCATTTTTTCTCAAGAATTGTACTGTTACATAACTAGTGCATGTTTTAAAGACTAGCAATTCCGTTTAATCGGTATATTTTTTGCTTTCTTTCTAGAGAGTGTGTATCTATTGTACTTTAGGATTGAATAATGTGTGTACCTGTTGATTTTTAACTGTTAAGTTACTCTGATGAGTTAAGACCGTACTTGATTACTACAATTATTATTAAAAAAATATAATACATTTGGTTAGTATTCGAATGTGTTATAAGTGCAGAAGTTATATTGTTGATCATCATAGATATTTAATTGTTGAGATTGTAAAAGATAGGTTTATTGTAAAATTTTATATTATATTTCAATAAATATTCAAAATGAGTTTGCTATTATTTTATTATAGAGATATGTTAGAGGTAAGGCAAAGTAATCGGCCTATAAACTGGCAAGGATTCAATATTTTATTGCAAATATAATTTTAAACTATATTTCAATTATATTCAAAATGAGTGTTATTCTTCTACAGTAAAAAAAATTAGTCTGGGCGCGCGGCCGTTTGGTAGTCAGCGATGGCGTGGGGTGGAGAGGGGAGTGTTTATCGCTCATTTCTAAAAACTTTTGGTCCACGCGACGCTGCAGATGTCTTCAAGGTCCCCATTTCAGCCGTCAGTGGAGCGGTAGAAAGCAGTGGAGTGAGCGAGCCAACTTTTACAGGACGGCCGCGCGCCCAGAGTAATTGTTTCCACTGTACTAGAGAGAAATGTTAGAGGTAAGGCAAAGTAATCGGCCGCTAAACTCGCAAGGACTCAAGAGGCAACATTTTGAGAACCTAACAAAATATTCAAATTTTAAAAATTTAATTCAAGATCAACGATGACTGGCAAGAAAATTTCACAATAAAGGAAAATAAACAACCAAAGTTAATGGCAAATGTTTATTTTATTACAACAATTTACAGATGCAATAACAAGTTAGTCAACAATACATTATTTTAGTAGGTATATTTCGCTCGAGTATAGAGTGAACTTTGTCTAATAGCATCATAAATATCTCCATTAACAGAATTACAATTGACATTTTTGAGACTGATGGAATAGTTCATTATTGCTCTAGCATGCTTAACAATTTATAGACTCATATCTACAATAATTGTGTGGAATGATTATCAAGTTATGTGAGCGAAGAATGGCAAAGCCACCGAGATACATATTGTATTTTTAATAATTAATTATTCAAACGTTATTCTAAAATCTCATCTAAGGTGACAGCTGGATAAATAATTGGAGAAGAAAATGACAAAAATAAAGTTATCTGGAAATTTTACAAAACATACAAAAAAATAGAAAATTCAATGCTAGAAGCGATTAGTGCTCCAATATAAGACTAAATGCTAGAAGTAAGTTGATACTATAAATATTTCAGTATTTTAACCAATGTGAATCATTTTTCTAAAAATTTTTGTTTTTCAAACATTTAAACAAACAATATGAGTATGCTACAGGTATAATCGAACATAATAATAAACATTAATAATCTCAACATCTGGCAACAAAGAATTACCCCAGTCAATGAATAAAGAGCAGAATTTAGATGCACTCTGCTGTAATCTAAAAAATTAAAGCCCATCTTAGGAGACAAAATTTCATTGATTACAACTCCACTTTGAAAGAGTTTGGAAGATTCTATAAAATTTAAAAAAATATCAAAGGTGATGTAATAATAAATAGCATTAGCAGCCAAAGAAAATTTCTTTGAAATTTAAAAATAGTTTTTATTACAATAATCTTTTAGTTTGTTTACTGAGTATCTCTCTTTTAGTTTTAACTCTATTAACTCTTAGTATATTAACTGAGTTAATATACTGAGCATGAGGAAGACAGTTATAAAACAAGCCATTGACAGTAATTTAATGTGCTGTAAAATGTGTACATGGTTTTCTCCGAAATGAAAAATTGCTCCAGAAATTCTAGTATAACATTTTCTAGAAATATGAAAATGTAACTCAAAGATGATAATATAAAAAATAAATTTACTGATAGTTCAACACGTGAAAATTCGTAAAAATGTTTTCCTTCACAAAATTGCTGTGACAAGCAACATTCATTTGAAATAAATAAATCGAAAATATAACGTTTAATATTATAAATATTAGTGGACATCAAAGTTTCTACTGTACTTCTGTTCAATGCACTAAGCTGAAAAAAGGTATAAAAGGTATTGCAAAAATAATCCAGAACGGAAAAGATAGCTTCGCCAGTTTATTCTTTGCAATAAAATCATGGCTGGCCATAACTTAATTATATAAAAAACTGAATCATATCTATTTTTTAGGTGAAAAAATCGGAATTGGCCACGTAATTTCAGGGCAATATACACATAAATAGCTAGCTGCCAATTCAAAAATATGTTAAGGAAAAGTAATTTACTTTTTGAGTAGAAAAGAATAAAAAACTAAAACTCAGCAGTTTTCAAGGAGTCACACTAAAAAAAAGTCTACTTATAAAAGCTAATTACATAAATTTTACTGTCCGAACACAATAGTGATAGATAATGGCGATAGAGAGGGTAGTAACTGCGAAGGAAGACTTGTTTGAATTAAAAATATGTTTTAGCATCATATATCAGGAATTAGTTTTTTTTACTCTGACCCAAAGTGAGAAACAAAGGAGTCTTAATTCAAGAACCTCATGTAAATTAAATTCTTATTTTGCTAGTAATTTTTAGAGTAATGTAAAAATTACCTCAAATGCATTGTTATTATATTGTCATACTAATTTGATGACAAATCATATATCTATTTACGTTTTTAGTTACATGATAAAACATGCTTATTTAATAACATATATAGTTCTTGAATCATATTAATTGGGATAGGCCTATCTCAATGGAATTTAAGAAACAAAAGTCATGAAGTTAACACAAAAATAAACTATAGATTCTAACTTAATACACCGTCCGAATTTTGAATAAAGACATAGCAATACATTATTCATCGGTCTTTTCTACTGAGAAATCAAACTATAATAAGCGGCTATAGTTGAGCTTTTCACATATTTATATCTTTCTATTTCACTTCAGATAAATTTCGAACATTTGGATGGACATCCAAATAACTTTTCCAACTTATGAGGTTTCTAAATTATAGTTGGTACGGCAAAATACCACAGCATAATATAATAATTGTATTCGATTGTACAATAATTTGAAGATTCCGAATTGCTTGGTAGGCCTCTAGATTAACATATTAAATATTGAGACATTGACAAACATTCCTGTATAGAGAGAAGCTAGCTACCAATAGAGAAGTACATTTTGCATTGTAAAGCAGGAATACTATCTCATACTTACTAGGCTACTCACTAATTCTACTTCAGATAGAACATCAAGAGTAGGCCTGACCATAGACCAAAGAAGTATGTCCTATGTTAAGTACTGTACATACATATTCTGATACTTTATTTTGAAATGGAATATTATTAATACCACTGTTTCTAGGTAGTATTGATTTTATACTTGATCATCAGACTAGACATTTTCATCAATGAATAATAGATTTCAACACACTTTACAATAATTATCGATTCCCGGATTTAGAATATACAATGAGTAATATTACACAAAGAAAAATTGAAATTTATTGCTTGAATTGCGCAGTGAAATTCTTAATTTCACATGTCTTCTTAATTGAACAACGCATTCGGTACATTAATTTCACTGAAACGACATTAGAAATTAGTGCATCATACATTTTTTGTAATGTACCGAATGCGTTGTTCAGTTCATAACACTTTCTATGAAAATACAAAAAAGTTGCTTAAGACTCAGAACTAGCCTACAGTATTCTGATTTTTGATAGAAATGTTTCTCATAATACAAGTCAAGAATAAGGCCTATTTTTACATTATGCTACAAAAAATAATTTTCGTAGAAAATAAAACAAATTCTTCTGCAAAAATTAGAAATTTTTTCTTAAATACTTATTTGCTATTGTATAAGTAGAATTGATATCGTCGTTGTTCAACAATTAGATAATCTGAGTCAATTTAATCGGAAATTCTAACTAGTCACTAGTATGGAGAACTTTCATTTGGTCAATAAACCTAGACTGAATTCAGATAACTTTTCTTGCTTACTAAAACTAGACAACATGGATAAGTTCATGTTTTTGGTATTAGACTAATATATATTTTATTTTGTTTGTATTGGTAATATGGAATATAATATTCACTACGAATAGCATAATTTCGTAAATCATTGCAGAATAAAAAATAAATATTGAATGCTCCAACTATCCAATTGTTAAAAACTGAAGTAAAACATTTCTTACTGGAAACCCCAGTAGTTTTAAAAATAAGAGAATGCAAACATAAATTATTGAGTTACTATTTGGTAGTAATAAATAACTGAAAACAGAGAGCAGTAATTGCCTTGGAATCTCAATGGAAACTACCAATGAGGATTCATTGGAATGAAGCGATAATCTAAATTACGCGACTAAAAAAAGTGTAAATAAAATCTTCGGATTCTAATCAGCGTGAAATTATAAAAAGCTAACTTATTAAAAAAACTTGTGCATATTGAAGTGAACAATTTTTCCTTGAGTTAGTAAATTATAATGAACCTATTAGAAATAAAAATTGAAATCATAACCTTACACTAAGATCTTCCATTCGTTGTTTCATTCTCTTCTTCATTTCTCGGAATCTGTAAGAAACAATGCAATCAATTCCACATCAAGATAGCTGAGCATATTTTTAAATACTAAAATCATTTTTAAATACTAATATCATCTACAAAATGTTATTTTATTCCATGTTATTTGAATAGACTTGAAACCAAAAATGTTCTTTCAAAAATCAATACAACTATTTCAAAAAGAATCTTTCAAGTTGTATGTACAGTAGCCTATAATTATGAGAATATTATCCAATTATTTATTTAATGAGAATCAGGCATCATATAATAGTCAGTTTTAGAAAAAATTAACTGCGATCAAATTGACTAAAAATGTAGAATAGAATATAGTTTATTGTCCAAAAACATGAAAAATGTATAAGACATAGTCAAAATGTAACAAGCTAAAACATCAATACAAAATTCAAAATTTAAACACCTGATTTACATCACAGTTGAGCTTTGGATGCCGAACGGAACGGTTCACTATCGCTTCTGATAAGCCGACTCGGCCCGCTCGTAAGAATTGTTTTTGTATCGTTGAAAGTAGCCGATTTTTAAGTTTTAACCTATAAAATTCAATACTGTTCGAAATTCCAGTTTCCGAATAATGGTTGTGTGTGGCACATGTAAACTCGCGTTAGGCAATCCGGACGAATATGTGGCGTGCATGCAGTGCAAGACTTCTTACCACCCTACATGTACTAAGCTCCGTACTATGGAAAAGTACAAAAAACTTGGAAATAAAAAACTATCTTGGCGCTGTGATTCGTGTGGTGACACTAACAATTCGCAAGAAGACATTGTATCTGATTCAAGTTCTAATTCTATTCTACAAGCCATAAAGTCAGTCGAGCAAAACTTACTAAAACGATTTGACGAGCAAGATAAGAAGATTTCTAACATCGAGTCATCCATTTCATTTTTACTCGAAAAATATGATACTCTCAAAACGGACATTGATAGTTTATCCAGCAAGCAGAAAGAATTAGAAACAAAAAATTCTAATTTGAACGTTATGACCACGAGAATGGACAAAGCGATCTGGGAATTGGCGGCAGACATTCGAGAATTGCAGCAATACTCTCGCAAAAATAACATTGAGATAACCGGCATACAGGTAACAAAAAATGAGAATGTGTTCAGTATATTAGAAACTCTCGCAAATTTACTGGAAATCAACTTCAATAGGTCAGAACTGTCAAACGCTCACCGGGTTCCCTCAAAGACCAATTCAATCATAGTTCGTTTTATCTCAACTATTGTGCGTGATGTGTGGCTCTCCGCATTCAAGAGAAAGAAACCCTTGAGTACAAAGGACCTTGACATAAGTTTGCAGTTGAGTCCCATTTTCATCTTTCGCCTTATAATAAGTACCTACTTAGTGAAGCTCGAAAACTGAAGAATGAAAAAAAAATTGCGTACGCATGGGTGAATAATGGTAAAGTGCTTATCAGGGTAAACGAAAATGACAATGCAGTGTGGGTGAGAGACGAAAATGATCTGAACTTGAAATGAGACTTCTAAGGCAGCAGAATATAGACTCATATAATTAAACAGTAGTATGATCATATGCAAGTCATTTATTTTGTTTGTTTTATTTATTATTTTATTGTTTAGCTCTTTCAGCGGTTAAGAGAGTGTATTCTTCCTTTTTCAAACTTAAATCGTTTCTAAAAAAAAAACTCAATCATAATCGTAAAAAGATTTAATTTGTTTAATTTTAGTTCCCAAGAGCGGGCTGGGAAGTCTTTGGGGATTAGGTGGTTGGACTCCTCCGTTCTCTTTTTCTTATTACTATCAAGGTATACTTAATTGCTGGATAATATCATGATTTCAAATAACTTCGATTATTATGAAAATATAGACCAATATGAAACCTTAGAAGTAGAAAATTTCCTTGATTTCCAAGTAACATCCGATTGTGATGTTGGATATAACAGTTTCAGTATAATTCATATGAATATAAGAAGCATGAGGAGGAATTTTGATCAGTTTTCATGCTACATATATAAATCTAAAATCAAATATCAAATTATAGTACTGTCTGAAACATGGATTACGGATGAGCATAACTGTAACTTTCAATTGGAAGGATACTATAGACTCGATAAATTCAATAGATATTCAAGAAGCGATGGTATCTCAATGTTTATAGATAACTCTATTGATAGTGATAAAGTCTTAATCGAAATTGAAGAAGCTAATTCAATAATCTTAAATTGTGAAGTACTAGGTAGAAAATACACGATACTGGGCCTTTATCGATCACCATCACTAAAAATAAACGATTTCTTGACAAGTTTGGAGTCGTGTCTAGAAAATGTTGAAAATAACAACCCCACTAATTATAAAATTATCATTGGTGACATGAATCTTGATATTCTTGGAAATAATAAGTCGGTAGATGAATATCTTTACACAATTCAACTAAAGGGATATAAATCATACGTAAATAAGCCTACAAGAATACAAAACAATTCATCTAGTTGTATAGATCATATTTTTTATAAAAGCTTATTAAGATCTGAAAATGGTATAAAGAGTGTTATCTGGAAAACTACTATCACCGATCATTTCTGTACATCTCTACATATCACCCACAAAAACTATCTAAGAGTAAAAAATAATATTCAACACATTATAAACAAAGTAGATTATGAAGGATTAAATTCAGATTTGAAAAACGAGAACTGGAACGAAATTTTTAATGATAATTATAATATTGACCATACAGTGGATATATTTTTACAGAATATTAGGAAATATATTGAAAACAGAACTCACTCAATAAAATTATCACATAAAATGAAACTAATAAAAAAGTGGATCACTCCAAGTCTGAACTCATTGAGAAAACGGGACAAAATGCATAAGCAATTAATGAAGCAGCCATTCAACACTGTACTAAAAGATAACTTTAAAAAATACCGTAACTGTCTAAATAACATTATCCGAAATGAAAGAATCAAATATTCCAATGATAGGCTAGTGCAAAATAAGGGAAATTCAAGAAAAACATGGGAGTGCATTGCAGAGCTAATGGAAACAAAAAAACAATATAAAGAACCTAAAATTGAAGCAGATAAACTGAATAAGCACTTCTCAAATGTAGGTGTAGCCTATGCAGAAAAAATATTAGAAAGAAATAATTTTACAGTTGAAAATCACATCTTAAATGTATTGCCAAATAGCCCAATTAATAGTTTTTTTATGGAACCAACAGATGAACAGGAAGTGATATCAACAGTATACAGTTTGAGGAGCAATTCATCACCTGGCCATGATGGTATCTCTTCCAAATGCCTAAAATTAATAGCTTCTAGTATTTCAAAACCATTGACATATTTAATAAACAGATGTTTTTCAGAGTTATTTCCCAAAAAAAATTCAAATTAGCCATAATTAAACCTTTATACAAAGGGGGAGATCCAAACGATCCGAGTAACTATAGACCAATCAGCCTTCTTACAATTTTTTCAAAAATAATAGAAAAGATAATAAAAAAAGACTTATAAGTTTCTTAAATAAAATCAACCATTTAAATAACAATCAATATGGTTTCCAAAAAGGTAGATCGACAATAGATGCTATTCTCAAGCTGACAGGCTTAGTTGATGAGACATTCAATAACGGTGGAAAGAGTCTGGCAATCTTTTTAGATTTAGCCAAGGCCTTTGATACAGTGCCTCATGAGCTCATGTTAGATAAATTGAGAAGGTGTGGAGTAAGAGGGAGTGCTCTACAACTTTTTTCCAGTTATCTCAGTGATAGACACCAGACTCTTACACTAAATGGAAAAACAGACACACAGAACCTAAAAAACTTCGGACTACCTCAAGGAACCGTACTATCCCCGCTTCTATTCCTCATCTATGTAAACGAACTCTTAAGCATAAACATTCCAAACTGCAATATAATATCATTTGCGGATGATACGGCTCTTCTGTTCTGGGGTGAAACTTGGGCGAAAGTCTATTCATCAGCAAACACTGGATTGAATGTTGTTCAGGCTTGGTTGAAGACACATATTCTTACTTTAAACTACAATAAAACAAAATACCTGACCTTCTCTCCTACTGAACTTGGCCAACCTAATCCGAATTTCAAGATCAAACTACTTAGCACTGAGGAAAATCCTGAATTAGTAGGCTCTGCTTGTCTCGAAATTGAAAAAGTTAAAACAATAAAATATCTTGGTATCATGCTGGATGATCATCTTAAATGGACGTCACATACTCACTACCTTTGTTCTAGACTGAAATACCTAATACACACCTTTTATAAAATAAATAAATTAGCCAATCGTGCTATCATAAAAACAATCTATCTAGCATATGCACATAGTCTATTTACATATGGTATTGAGGCATGGGGTGGAGCATATGATACTCATCTTAAGAGAGTTTTCATTTTACAGAAATTCCTTATAAAATCAGCTCTAAGTAGGCCACGTATGTACCCCAGCAGGAGTATCTTTCAAGAAATGGAGGTACTCACAATAAGGCAGCAGTATATTAAAAATTTAATATTATCAATAAAACGAAAAAAAAATTGTCCACAACCTCGTACAATTATCCACCACACTCGTCCGGCTACAACAAATCATTTTATCATTAAATTCTCTAGACTTGCAGCTAGCACCAGGTAATTTAATCATCAATGTAGTATCTTAATTAATATATTACCCAGAAACCTAACTTCACAAAAAATGAATAAAAAACAGTTGAAATTAATTGATGAGTGGGTTAAAAATAAAATCTTCTTCAAGATTGAACCATGATTAGAACTGAAATTATAATTGAACAAAATTTATTCAAATTTGTGCTCATCCGTCTTCCAAGGCTGCTAATTTTGAATATAAACAATTAGGCTATCATCCATCAATATCCAACTTCCATCTATTATTATATTCATCGGTGTTTGTTATTAAAATTTTCAACTCATTGCTAGCGCACAGACTTGCTAGCAATGCCATTTATGCTAATAATTATAATAACATAATATTTTCATAATTTTAATGATTGGACTTTTTTTTCTTCCTCTCATTTTAGTTTTAACACACAGTGTGTATAGTTAAATCTTGAACTTTCAGTTTATACGTTATAAAGCTTATATGTCACTTATCATGAAATTTTATTTAATTTTATTTTTCTCTTTGTAAATGTACTATAAAATTGTTATTTTAATAATGTATGTATACTTTAATAATGGCAATAAAATTTCATTTCATTTCATTTTCATTCTTATATTACAAAATCAACTCGTATAATATTTTGCTAATAAAATGAATTTTTTTGCTGATGAAGCCCACATGAGTCTGAGACTTGAGCATGGGTAATGTTGTGAATGCTGATAATGAAATCATGGATGGATTTATGAATTAATATGGATGATTTATGTTTTCGAATATATATATATGTATGTATGTATGTGTATAATCACATAGAGAAGAAATGAAACCAAAGAAAACAGAATGCGAGAATTCAAAATTAGCAAAAGTCTCAAGTCGGCACAGAGAAGAGGAAGAGACAGAAGAAGACCAACATAGTGTTTTTATTTAGATAAATAGTACTTCTCTTTCTTCTCTGAAAAATTGCAAGATCGTCTGCACTCGTACGGATAATTCATGAATATAAGAGCACTACTCAAGAGTTAGTGGGAATTTATTAGAATAAAATAGAATGAGTCTTACTTGGTTCGAACTCGTTTTATCTCGCGATCTTCTTCGTGGTTATAGCGCTCAAGAATCGCTTTACATTCGGCTGTGCTCAGATTGAGGAACTGTGCCACTTCGCAGCTGATCTCCTCCGTGCTGTGTCGGTCCATCAAGTACAGTTTGGCCACATCTTCGTGTGGTCCCAGCATCACTCGAACAAGCAATGGATACTCATCATCTCTCAAACGTCTTTGCTCTGTAATAAAGACATGAATGCGATACAGAAGATTCAAAAAAAGAAGCAGTTTCAATTAATATAATTATGAACAGTATTCTTACAAATAATTCCAGTTTTCCAATTTCTGTAGAAAGATTATTGAGGATACGTTGTCCAAATCTGCTCGACAAGTTTCCACTTAGGTCATAATAGGTATGCAAAGCGTCGCTTCAACACTTGGTTGGTTAACCCATCACAGTCAATGACATCCAGCCAAGGACAGTCATTTATACAAACATAACGCTTGACGCCTGAGACGCTAAGTTAACGCTCCGTGTGCATTCTGCCTTACATTTTGCTGATAACACTGTCATCGAGTTTTTATTGGTGCTTTTGGGATAACCTCATCATTGGTAACGCCAATAAAGCCCACAATATCAAATATTTTGAGTAAATTCAACTGTAAAATGAAAGATGAAACCAGTCATATTCAGTCAAAATCAACATTAATGATTGATATTGCATTGTTTAGGAGGTTATGAAATTTTGCATGTAAGTCTAATGAAAATATTGTAAGCTATATGTCGCTCAGACGAAGAAACAAGTAGTTAAGGATGAATATCAAGACTTGAAGTTGTCACAACCACATTTTTTATCGAAAACAGTGAGAAACTAGTTTCGGTTGTTACACCATTATCAATCTCAAACTAAAACTTAAGTACTAGTACAGAGTATCTTAATTTATACTAAACACGGAATTACCTGACCTTCATTGAAAGGTTGTGAATGGCTGAAGGCCCACTGGTGAGAGGAGCAACAATAAAAAATAAGAGTCAAAATTAAGAACAAAAACCATGAACGCATAGAAAGCAACAAACAAGAGCAAGTAGGCTAGAATTAAAATAATTGAAAAATTGAAGCTCACTGAAATGCAGTCAAGGTCAAACGAGAAAAACACGAAAGTATCGTTATTAAAATATAGGCCTGAATTAAATTAATTAATTCTATCTTACTTGTGTATTGTTCTTGTTTGTTGCTTTCTATGTGTTCACGGTTTTTGTTTCTTTATTTAGACTTATTTTTTATTGTTGCTCCTCTCACCAGTGGTCGTGTCTTCTTTTGGCCTTCAGCCATTCACAGACCTTCAATGAAGGTCAGCCTATCAGAGGCACTTTCTCCCTCAGCATGCAGTATCATTCCGTGATTAAGCTACTCTGTACTTTAGTTTTAGTTTGAGATTGATAATGGTGTAACAACCGAAACTAGTTTTTCACTGTTTTAAATAAATGTGACAACTTCAAGTCTTATTATTCATTGGGTGGTGTGAATAAAGCTGAGTGCGGACTCCAAGCTTAAGAAATTACGTCTACGCTCAGGATTCTTGTCTTTCGAAGTGAATAAAAAGCGAGTGGCTCAGCACTCCACTCAGGCCGTCTGTCCGATCTCAGTCGAAGAGTGCGCACTCACAGTTTGATGTGAATAAAACCCAGATTACTTGCGTCATCTGAGTGCGCACTCGTCAATTTGCCGATCTAGTCATTTGCAGACTCACCCGAGTCAACTGTGGACGTTGTAGCTGGTGATGGCGGAATTTATTCCTGTTCGTGCTGTTAAAATATACAGGGATCGACGGGATTCTCGCTTAGAAAACTATCATTCACTGTACCGTTTCGAAAAAAATAATATTGATCATTTTGAAAAAATATTAAAAAATAATTATAATAAAATTATTATAAATTATTAAAATTATTATAAATTATTAAGTTACAAATAAAAATTATTAAAAATTTTCATAATTATTAAAATTATAAATAATTATAATAATTTTAATAAAAAATTATTAAAAAATAATTTTGATTGAGAAGTTCCAAATGAGCCTGGTGCTGGAGCTGGTGCTAGAGATATTCATTGGAGAGGACAACAAAGAAGAACAGAAATTTCTCAACTATTACAACATCAATGAAGCATTATTATTATTATTATTATTATTATTTATAATAATTAGCAAGTGTAAGAGATTTCTTGATCAAGTCCACTTGTTCTATTTCACAAATAATTAATTTCAGAATTTTTTTTCAAATGTATTTCTTCTTTCCTAAAAATTATCTTGTATAGAAAGAAATCCAATAAAGTTTTGAAAAAATTGCATAGATAAATCATGTTCATGAAAAAATAAAAAAATATTAATAAAACAACAAATCATCATGCAACCACATTGCAGTGGTTATGCACATACATTTTACTTGCTTGTTTACATCTCGAATCATGTCTTATGGATAGAATAATAACAACATATCGACTAATGGACTAATGAAATTTATGTTATTTATTTATTTAATTGCTATTAGAAAATTAAGTTTGTTTCACTACTATTCTAATAATAAAGTTGAATGGCAATATCAGAATACAATCATCCAGCAATAATAATAATTATTATTAGCACATGCAAATTTACTATAGATAAGCATTTAGTATAAATAATGATTGAAGGAATCCAAGTTAAGTGTAGATTCTTATTCAAATTGTAACTAATTAGATTGATGAGTATGTTTGTAAATAAGTGACAAAAAATTCACAAAATTAATAAAGAATATTAAAAAAAGTACAGTACAATCATTTATACAGTATGGTACGGCAGTCGTACACATCTATAGTATTTGGTGCACAACTGCCGTACCATACTGTATATGAATGTTTTGTTTTTGTTTTTAATATTATTTGTTAATTTTGAGCATTTTTTCTATTTTTTATTTACAAACGTCTTCTTTTCTAACTGAACGAGCTGAATGAACAATGAACTGAGCGGAGTAGCTGACTCATCAGTTTGTTGACATCATGAGCAGAGGTGACGTCGTCGTTAGCGATAAAACGGCATAGTTCTGTGTTTCAGAGGAGAGGGGATGTGAGTCCGCACTCGAATAGCGAATCCGTCGGTTTCTGTCCGGCAGTAGTCGGGCCGACATTTTATTCACCTCAAAACTGACGGATATCGAGTGCACTCACACACTCGTCTTCCCTAACTCATGAGTGAGCACTCGTACTTTATTCACACCACCCATTATGGATATCTTCCACAATATCACCTCCGCTAATACAAAGAAAATTAGTTTAGGGTCAGACTACCTGAACGATCCGGTGTCGTGCGTAGACATTTTCAACAATGTGTTTCATTGATGAAAGCTATCAGAGGAGTAGAGGGATAGAATCATAGCATTGATTAATCATTGTTTATCGAAGTGCTATTCATTGTTTAATCTATATAATAAGAAAGAGAAGTGTGTGTTTGTGTGTGTGTGCCAGTCTTACGGATTTCACAAAAACGGCAACAATTTGGAAAACTAAATTTGGCACTAAGCTTCCTTTCAACTCCATACAGTGTACCTCGAATCCAAATTTCTCATTTCAAAATTAATGTTTGAATTTCAGAATTTTTGTAAAATAGTTTAGATGCAGGAAACTCATAGAGCAGCTGATACATGATACGTCACTATGATGCTGATATCGATGATACGCCGATATTTCATAAGCCAAAGCAACAGATTAGTTCTGTATCAATATTGCAGCTGATACATGATACGTCACTATGATGCTGATATCGATGATACGCCGATATTTCATAAGCCAAAGCAACAGATTAGTTCTGTATCAATATTGCAGCTGCTTATTGCCCAGCGATAGAAACACAGCTTATTTGTAGACTTCTCTTTTCAAATAGTTGAACTGTATGACTAGCAACACTGCAATTTTACGCACCCTTCCCAATTTCGCTATTTTGTGACCGCTACTATAAGTTATCCACCAGTAAAGAGAAACTCCAAACTGGATTCCCGGGCAAGACCATGTGAAATGCTAGTATTTAATGCTAATATTTTCAAGTCTGTATTAATAGCTAGTTTCAATTTCACTTCAGTCTACTTGAGATAGTTTTAAGTAGGGATGAACACTCACACTTTATGTGTGATGGTCGTTTCACTCTGATTTAATGGCATCCTCAGACACTACTGATACCCTGACAGTGAACTGAATCAAGGTATCACCATTAACAAGATGATCAGCATCAGCATGGTGATCACTGTCACATATCAGCAGTGACGGATGATCCTTTCACATCAGAATGAAACGATCTTTACACATAGTGTAAGTATTTATTCGGAATACAAGATTTCATGAAAAAATACTAATGCTGTCTCAACTACTTCAATCATAATCAAAAGTGAATTAAAGGGGTTGAATCAACATCAGGGCCTTATTGAAACGTCCAACTGTGATATTGCTTTTGAAAGAAAGGATCTAGACTCTTGAAGCTTGGTAAATAGCTTCGCAGTAGTCAAAGGGAGGTCCCTATTGATTTTGGAGTTTAAGGGGAAAATATTAAAATGATTATGATTATAAATAGGGCGACATTATAGCATCTAGACTAGCTCAAAATCAAAGCATTGCCAGCTGGTTCAAATGTAAACAAAGATTTAAAGGTTGCTCTCTTCAACGATTCACCTTTTGTGACCGTAGTGTGACCGTAGATAGTCATGCATTGTTTTAAAATTTTAAATCGTCAAATAAAACGAGTGTCATTGTACAGTGCAAATTGATGGCATGAGTATAATGGCACTAATGGCTGACAATATCACTATCATCAATATTAAGAAGACGATTTATCTAAATTTAAGTTGATGTAATTCGTGGGAAAGAAATGGAACCACATAAATTATTAACAGATGAATTGAAAATTAAAAACATTCTTACCTCCATTATCACGCACAACAAACAAAGCAAAATTGTTCGGCTTGCTATCCACTTTGTATTTGTCCAACATGAGGTTGATGACTTCTTGGGTTGAGACCAATGACGTCACCCAGACCGACATCTGACTGCCGAACGGAGGCGTGAAGAAGCTTGTTTCTCTATTGTAGAAGTGTCCATTGATGGAACAGCGCCGTTTCAATTTGGCATTTCTGATGCGCTTCTGTCCCGATCGACGTTTTATTGACGTCGATCCCGGTCTCCGTCTCACAACAGCCGAGTCCTCCGCACTTTGCTTATCCACAGTCTCCTCCTCGTCACTACTCAAATCGAAACTTTCGGGCACACTGAAAGACCTATCTATACTCCTTTCAATCGAGCCTTCTTCCAAACTGTTTTCAAACGTTTGAGAGTAGGTGTCATGGAAAACTTCGTCGTTCGGTGAGATATCCTCTCCATTTCCGGTCTGTTCATCGTCGGCTTTTCCATTTTCCTGGACGGTGTGTGATGTTGAATTTTCCGATGATTCATCAGTTAAGCTCCTAGTTGAGTTTAAGCTGCTTGGCATGGTTTGGTACAGTTTGTCATTTTGATTTACTTCTCTTTCAACCTTAAATTCCATACAAAAGCGATTGGCAAATAAAAAAATGAATAAGTAATTCATTTGGTAAATGAAAATACAATCATGACATCCTACACCTTACTATGGCGGTCTGGAATCTAATGAATTTCAATAAGGAAAATCTTCATTAAAATTTTACTTTTTCAATTCGATTAATTCAGTATAATAGCATTACTTTAAAGTAATGCTAACTTTGTATTAAGAAAATTTCTCATTTGTTTTGCTGGTGATGCCCACATAAGTTTCAGAGTTGTGCGTGGGTTATGAGGTGGATGATTACACAAAATATCCATAGCAGTACCAGTCAGTCTTATCAGAGACAAGCTCTCTAACCGCCTGCGCCACCGCGGCTGCCTTACTGTTTGGTACCCGAATTGTTATAGTTCACCTCTCATCAAGTAAGATATGGCACACCAAGGTTCATCAAACTAGAGACGAATTCGGGAGTAATTAAGCAAATAAAAGATCACTCTAAAAGAATTATGAAGGCTTATGAAGATTGAAACAAACAATGAACACAGAAAACTATTTCAAGATAATTTTCTGATTACAGGGATAAATAAATGTGGGACGAACACTTTCTTCAAAGCACTGAGAGAACCTGAAACATAACTTCATTGTTTGGGAGGCTTTTGTCTGAATAATACAAAGGTATACAACAATCATACTTGATATTTCCTGAAATGATAATTTGATGAAATCCCAGTGTGCATCATCAATTTACCTGTAATAATTCATCCAGTTCATCCCAGTCAATCTGTTTGAGATCCAATTTGGGTGGGAGAGTGAGGCACTTTCCAATTAATGATGAACTGTTGGACGAGAGATCACTTTTTTCCGTTTCGTCTGAACTGGCTTCACTTTTCTCAATAGCTAATCCGTCATTCACATCGAGATTTTGGCTATTGCCTTCAACGCGCTGCACTTCTACCTGAAATTCGAAATGAAAAATAAGAAAGAAAATAAATTATAGTATTGAAACTGCTTAACAAAATGTTGGTAACCTTTCCCTATGTTATGAATGGTAATACATTTTAAAATAGCAGTTTATGCAATGATTGTATAATTACTGCCTTTAAGCTACAAATGAGATGCAAGTCAAGTTACATCTGAAGAGTGCTTCAATCCACTCGCTGAATACAATCGTTGCATACACTATTTTATCTACGACTACCACTGACGATCCACGATCACGATGATGACGATCTCTTTGAACTTACTCAAACTAACGCAACCTAGAATGCTTAATTCAAACTCAACTTGATTTCGAAATTTTTAAATCAGCTGATGTAATTATTGATTATTATTTGTTGCGATACTGAATTGGGGAAATCCTGACCTCTAATTGGTCTACAGCCCGTAACAAAAAGCGACTTCCGTATCATAATGGGTGAAGTGAATAAAAAGTAGTTAAAACTATCACTAGATAAATTTCAAAATGTAACTAGGTTTCGATTGAATAAAAAAATACAACCAGCCGCCAAGATATAATTTGGAATTTGAAAATTCCTATTGCTAAGCTATGAATAAAACGCTAACACTAGGACCCGTATTTATGAACGTGACTTATTAAAGATCGACTTGGATAAGTCAGACTTAGGCCCGTATTTATGAACGTGACTTTCGTTGATCTAAGCACTAGTTATCTAAGACCGACTTGTAAAGGCTCTATTACATTGAACGTGGTCACAAGCTAACCTAAAATTGTGTCGTATCATCACGCACTAATAAACATAAAATAACATACATGAAAATATAAAGATACTGTACTACATGTAAATTTACAGTTACTGTCAAGTAATTATAACCACACTAATATATTTTAAGTTATAATTTTCTGTTTTTCAAATTTGAAAAATGATATCATTCGAAGCAGTGTTGTACACGCTACCTGCCAGCAGACCTACGAACTTCATTCATTATTTTTTAAAAAGAGAATCTTGTCCTAGTGCCAAAAAATGTATAGGTTAGAACAGTGGTGTAGCCAGGATTACATTTCGGGTGGGGGGGGGGGGGGGCGGCTCACCAAGGGTGAGGGGGAGGTCTGGGGTATAGGAAAGTCCGGATTTTTTTTAAATTTAGTGGTGTGAAAAGCAAATCTAGACAACTTGTTAGGCTCTAAAGTTCAAAAGAAAGTTTTGAAAAATTACTACCCAAGAACCTAGGAGGCCAGGTTTGAAATGATAATGTTTGATATACCGATATCTGTGACTATTTTGAGTCAAAACCTTGAATTGGAACTAATCATACTTAACTTATGTACTGAATCTCAAAATTAATACTAATTATTATTATAAGTTTCAAAAATTTATGTCATTTGCCTAAAACGCACCCAACGCAAAGTTCATGAAATCGGAATTTTTTTAATCATAGCACACTGATTTTACACGCTTGCATTTATTTGTGTTTTCATTTATAAAATCCCGATTTTATGAACTTTGGGTGCGTTCAGGCTAGTGGGTTATACTGAATTTTAACTTCAAAACTAAATTTTCTACAAGATGAGTTTATTCAAAAAGATGATTTATCAATAATTAACAAAGTTAATCCACTTCAAACTTGAAAATTGCATTTTATTTAATGTAATAAATAAATAATTATGGTAGTCACAGTTTTCTAACATGTTTTATTCGATTTCGTAGCTCATTTTAAATCAAAATTATCCATTTGAGCACCTAACAAGTTTCTATATGAGTAAATATTGAGGAAAAATTTGAAAAATGCATTAATCTGACTATAACTGTAGCTATATTATTCCATTACACAAACAGGGTTTCTGTAATCTGTTCGTTATAATACAACAAAACAGATAGAACCCTTCGGCTTTAATAAGTCCTTATCCTTATTAGTTATTTGAGAATTTTTTATTTCTGAAATTTCGGGGGGGGGGGGGGCCGGGCCCCATGGCCCCCCCTGGCTACGCCACTGGGTTAGAACTACGATTTATATAAAATAAGTAGAAATAATTTCAATAAGTCAAATATTCAGTGAATTACATTGCAATGGTGCAAAAATTGAATATGATGCACATTGAGAAAGTTCAACTTCATTACTTTAAGAGGGTGCTTCTCCTAAATAATCGAGTTCCAAATTGGGCATTGCGATTAGAAACTGGCAGAATAAAGTTGGCAAAAAGTTTAGAGTGGTTTATAAAAAATATTAGCTATGCCAGAGCATAGATACCCGAAAATTTGTTTGAAGAAATTAATACTACTCTCCAGTAATCAGCTTTATGAAAATAGAAACACGCTTAACTGGGTAAGACTATTGAAAAATCAACTTTCTTTGGCTTCTGTCACCATTGATTGGGATAATTGTGAGAATTTGATAGCAATGCTTGGAGAAATAAAGTGGGACATAGCTTTTAAACATAGTACAGCGCTTTATGCTGCGGACATAGTTTAAAATCAGTTTTTCCATGGGTCAGATGTATTACTCAGCTGCGCTTGGCATCTGAATATGGTTTGTATCTTTATTTGAAGGATAAAGGAATTTATATAGCTTGTAACGAACACTGCCCAATTTGCAATATCAGAGAGGAGGAAACACCAACAAACATTCTAGTCAGGTGTCCTATGTATTCTGATTTGAGACAACAATTCTTATCAAAGTATATTAATAACATAGCTAGTCATAATGATAGGGTTATGGTTCTTCTTTCTAATGTTTCTGTGAATAAAATGAAAGATGTATACAAATTTATGGTAAACGCTTTGAACTTACGTACTTACATTTTAGAAACAACAGGCTGATCTCCTATATTCTAAGCAATCATAATATTAATTTCCTGATATATTTATGTCCTATATTGAATATCATTCATTTTATATTATTATTATATCCATTGTCGATTTATATTGTTATGTGATGATGATTCCTATATTTTATGTTTGTTATTACTGTATGCAACTATAGATATGCAACTCATTTGTATGAGCTAAAGCTCAATAACAAATAAAATGATTATTATTATTATTGGATATGATGATTTTATTTTATTATTATGAGCCGATGCCTTACTAAAAAATGAAGCCAAAATATGATGCAACACAACAATCTAAGAACGGCTTCAAGACAGCTCTGTACCTAGCTTGGCTAAGAACGGATTTGAGACTCCAATTATAAGCATGTCTTGGTTTTCAAGTTAAGAAGATGTTTACGAAAGGTTCATGAATACGAACTTTATTCTAAGCTTTACTTATACTCGGTGAGTTTACTAGCTGAAAAGTGAGGTTATAAAGCGACCCAGTTGTCCCTGCAACATTTACGTAGTGTAAAATCTTATATTAGTGTAAATTAGAGTTGTTTAATGTAAATTTTTAATGTTAAATTATTTATCAGGAGTCAGATCTTTGTTGTGGGAGCTGGGTTGGCTTTTAGGGTTACAGCTGCTCGCTGGCTTGAACCTGTTAGTGTAAGTAAGCCTTATTGCCACTAAGTCTGACTTATCCGATCTGTGACTTAAGTCGATCTTTGATAAGTCACGTTCATAAATACGGGCCTTAGTGGCAATAAGTCTTACTTACACTTACAGGTTCATGACGTGACAAGCCAGCGAGCAGCTGTAACACTAAAAGCAAGCCAAGCTCCCACAACAAAGATTTGACTCCTGATAAATAATTTACATTAAACAACTCTAATTTACACTAATATAAAAATTTACACTACATAAATGTTGCATGGACAACTGGGTCGGCTTATAACCTCACTTCTCAGCTCGTAAACTCACTCAGTCTAAGTCATGCTTAAACTAAAGTTCGTATTTATGAACCTCACTTAAACATCTTCTTAACTTAAAAGTCAAGTCGTGCTTAAAATCTGTATCTCAAATCCGTTCTTAGCCAAGCTAGGTACAGAGCTGACTTGAAGCCGTTCTCAGATTGTTGTGTTGCATCATATTTTGGCTTCATTTTTTAATATAGCATCGGCTCATAAAAATAAAATAAAATCATCATATTTCATGTTTGCACCATTTCAATGTAATTCACTGTATATTTGACTTATTGAAATTATTTTTACTTATTTTATATAAATCGAGTTCTAGCCTACACATTTTTTTGGCGCTAGGATAAAATTATTTTTCTACAAAATAGAATGGATGAAGTTCTTTGGTTTTTAGGCAGATAGTGTTCACTACACTACATCAAAATTCTATTATTTTTCAAATTCGAGAACAGAAAATAATAACTTAAAATATATTAGTGTGGTAATAATTCCATAACAGTAACTGTAAATTAACATGCAGTGCAGTATCTTTATCTTTTCATGGTTATCTTATAATTTATCTTTTCTTGTTATTTTACATTAATTAGTGCCTCATAATACGACACAATTTTTGGTTAGCTTGTGGCCACATTCAATGTAATACAGCCTTTCCAAGTCTTTCTTAGATAAGTCGTGCTTAGATGAACGTAAGTCACGTTCACGAATACGGCCCTAGTTTTCCATCTAAGTTGTATCTTGCTAAGGCAGCATGGTCATATGTTGGTGTGGGGAAAGCAATAACAAGTTGTAACTACAGAATTTCAAATTGTATTACATTATACAGCAGGCTTTATATGGCATGAATAAAGTCAGCTGTTAAGACTTAAGACATTACTTTCCAACCTCCAGTAACAACTTCATAAAGTAGTCATAGATAAAACTTAATTTTTATTTCAATATATTTATGATATTGTCTAATTCAATTTGAGTGATAGAAAGGGATTTGGTTATGCTTTTGGTGGATTATTTCAAGCTATCCCAAAATTATGTTTAAAATCAAGAGATGCTATTTCTCCCCCAAAGATCTCCGGGTAACGGTCAATAGAACCAGAACATACTGGTAGTAGGTAAGTTACTGCTACAAGGCACATTCAAAAAGTAAGGGCCGTTTGCTTATATTTAAATATTGGCTCTTCAAAGCACAGTTTTACTCCTGCAGCACCATCTACTGACTCATTGCAAAACTACAGCAGCATTTATTTTGATTCAGAAGTCGTCTGCTTGTCCGTAAAACAAGAATGTCTGTGAAAATCGTTGATCCCCCAGCTGTGAAGTGTTTTCTGTGATACTTTTGGTGGATTTTATGAAATGTGGGACAACAATTACAGCTGATGTGTACTGCGAAATGCTCAACAAACTGAGACGTGCTATCCAATACAAACGTCGCGGAAACTGTCATCTGGCCTAATCCTCCTCCATGATAATGCGCGACCTCACACTGCTGCCGAAACCAAAGAGAAAATTCAAGACTTTTGTTGTGAACTTTTTGGCCATCCACTGTACAGTCTCGACCTTGCCTCGACTACTTCCTCTTCTTGCACTTGAAACGGTGGCTCAGTGGACGTTTTGAAACCGAACAGGAGTTCAAGAACGTCGTTGTCAACTGGTTCAACACTCAGGCGGCGAACTTCTATGCAGAGGGGTTAAAGAAGCTCGTGCACCGGTACGAAAAATGCTTAGAAGTGAACGGCAATTATGTAGAGAAGTGAAGTAGGTTTATAGCTAACTAAATGTTCCAATAAAATGTGTTTCTTAGTGGCTCTACACACTGGTGTCTTATGACATCTGTCATATGCATTTTTATCGAAAACCAACCCATGTTATTAAATGGAGGACTTACACACTGCTTGAGACATCAGTGCGACGCGACATCTCCGCTTCAGACATGTGTCGCACGGGTCGGTGTTTGGTAAGTCATGACTTACAACCGCCCTGGCGCATGCGCACTAGCGCGCGTCGCCCGAGCAATGAGGCTGTGAGCCGTCAACAACTGAGCTCAACAATTAGCCATCTGCAACGCACGTAAGACATAAGACATGCATAAAACATCCATGTCTTATTCAATTCCGTACGACATGACAGATGTCGTAAGACACCAGTGTGTAGAGCCACTTAGATTTTTTCCTGAGACCAAACGGCCCTTACGTTTTGAATACGCCTTGTAGAACAAGTATAAAATGCCCTTCCCCTCAGAGAATATTTTTTATTATAGGATTTTTATTTTATTTATTTATTAAAGATGGGCAATTCCTAAAAAAAATATTCCGATTCTAAAATCTTTCTTATGACTATCGATTCTACATGATATTCTCTCATAAGGATTTAATTAACATCTATATCATATCAGAAGTCTTTTAGAAGTTCCGTTTTAATGAAGCCTTTTAGAAGTTCTGTTTTAATGTTATAGGCTACACAAAACGTTCAACCTTTTTTTTTGTGAATAGGAATTTCTGAAAGCATGACAAACATAGCAAATAAAAAATAATTCATTTAAAAATACGAACTATCTCCACGCTTTTTTATAAACGTTGAAAAAACACCTGAGCCTATTTTCATTGCCTGTCAAAACAAAAATTGAAAACAAGTGAAAAATTAATAAATCAGATGTATAGCAGCAGTTTAAAAGTCTGACAGGTACTGTTCACCCATCACGAGAATAGAGGCGACGTATGAGGTGTGCGGGGACGCTCTTCTTTGCTGTCTCTATCATACGCTGTTTCTCTCTTTCTCGCACACTTCCGTCTACTACCCAACATGGCTGTATTGGTTTAGTTGAGTTCGCAACGTCGCCTAGCAAACAAGCCGAGCAATTGTTTTACAAATGTTGATAAATTCAAAGACCGGTTTACTGTGTTACCCCCACTCGGCCAGCTCCTCCATTCCTAGAATTCCTGCCAGCTCTATTCTCGTGGTGGGCGAACAGTAATGCAAGTTTTTGTTTAATTCATTAAAACCAACTGATAGTTAATTATTTTTCCAAAAAATTACACCGCACACGTATTTTAATAGAAAATGAAGAATCGGAATTTGTGCCCACTGGAACAGTATTGTAGCGAATATGAGAATGAAAATAGAGAGAAAGAAGGACTGTGGTTCTCGGTGTTATCTGCTATGTAAATGTTTACTTCTAAGCAATTAATTACTCTGCTTTTGACACTTTTATGGTGTTTACTTGGTAATTTGTAGAATGTTCTAGTTGTTTTATTAGACATTAATGGAATCTTATCGAATATTGTGGAAGGTGTGAAGGCCTTTCATTGTTTATTTTAGAAATCGGTAGAAGTTGACAGAAAATTCGAGAGATATCTCAATTATGAAAAATTATATAAATAGAGGGAGACTTTTGTAAATTAGTTCAGTCTTGTTTGAGGTTCGTCATGATAAACATGTAGTTCAGTTGTTGTTCTACGTTGATAAGTGGCAGCAGGCAGCAGTGATAGTTCCCGTTAATACAGACTGTGCAATCCCGTTGGCGCTAATACAAACCATCTAATGAACTTTCGTTGTCTGTAGTGATAATTCTTTTGACAGTTCTATAGTGATAGTTCTTCTACCTATTACTGTATTACGGACTTGTGCTACGTAAGTTAATTGTTCTTCCTCGACGATTCTTTTTTAATATTATTGAACAGTTATTATTTAATATTAGATCGGCCTTCTAACTTTTAGTGATTGATTTTTGTGCAGTAATATTGAAAACTCATTATCAGTTGAACAATAACATTTTATCTGTTTCCAATTGCTTATTTTTGTGTAAGAAATTACTTAACAATGTGAGTTGTGAATTATTTGTGTTAATAAAGTGCAAGTGATAAATTTAAGTGTTGCCAGCATTATTTTAGACATAGAACCCATAACAGTATGAAAGCCATGCCTACCTTGACTTCGAATCCGTTGAATACTGAATTTCTACACGAGTTTCTTTTACGTATTGTCACAACTGTTCGCTGGTCGTCATCTTCTTTGAGATGAATAACGCCCATTACTCCCCAGTAGATTCGCAGTGCGCCTTCTAGTACCAGTCTTCCATTCACCTGACACAATCAATTAATGGAAATGATATAACATAAAATGAAAATTAAAGTCTTTTCAGTTTTTTCGCAATTATTTCAAACACTATTAGCATTTCGAGATAAAACATACCACATGAACTCAAAGAACAAAACATTTTCTATAAGATGAGGAGTTACTTTTGAATTTCCGATTAGCGGCGCTGAAGTTAGAGCGTATAAACTAGTAGTTCTGTGAACAGTAGACCTCACGACCAAGCTAGATTAAGAAACTTGCACAGAGGAACGTACAGGTATAAAAGTACTCAATGATAATCACAATCGTAAAAATAAACACAATTATCAAACCTAACCCTTGATTAAACTTGCGTAGTCTGTTTTCCAAAAGCCATCATCACTTTTAGCCTTGATGACTTTCATCCAGCCTGCACTTATTTCAATACAGCTTATTGCTCAAATCAGATAAGATTTTACATGTACAGGGTGGCAGAGACCAAATGACCACATTTGAAAGACAGATGGCTTGTGAATGGCTATTGGGGGAAAACCGTTCAAGGCCAGATTCTGTAGCTCGTATCGGGAAATTTAGTTGCCATGGCCCGCTGGAGTGTTCAACACAGATCGTTCGCCATGGAGCCATTTTTTCGTAATAATGATTCTTTTGCGGCCATGCGTCAAGCTTTCCGGATACATTTTAACCTTGCTCATTGTGCAACTCTTCCAAACAACCATTCAAGTGGGTTGAACATTTTTGTCAAACGGTAATGTTGTTCCAAAGAACATTTCAACTCGTGTTCAAACTGTGGTGACACCTGAGAATGTGGATTGTGTCCGGAGAGTGAAGCCCACGGCATTCAATGAGAAAAAGGGCCTAAGCACTTGGAATTTGGAAAGCACTCGCCCGACCTCACCCCATCTGATTTCTTCTTGTGGGGGTATTTGAAGTCAAAATTGTATGTAGACAAACACGCACTATTTCACAATTAAAAGAAGCCATACAATGTTGCATTGGGCCAATACTTGTTGAAATGCTGGGCTATGTGTTGAGAAGCTTTAAAGATCGTCTACAGGAATGCGTAACCGCAGGACAGCATTTATCAGAAATTATTTACCACAATTGATATTTCTTGTGCATTGCAATAACACTTCCGTTCTTCATCTACAATTTGTGATTTTTTCACCTGGATAAATCTAAAATTAAAGGAAAGATGTTCATTTCAAATGTGGTCATTTGGTCTCCGCCACCCTTTATAATGAATGAATATATAGTACAATTATAGTGAATTTATGGTACATTCAACTGTATAATTATCATTTAGGCTACTTAGTAATCAATTGCTGTTATACTTAGGGTTGTATATAACTCTCAAAATCTTTTTTGGATCAAAAACACCTTGTTGCTATCTCTCGAGTTTCTCCAGAATACAACACCATAATTCAAGTGGGAATAAACATATACATAATACATTGTGAATAGTGTTTTTCTATCAATTATGTGAGACAATGTGAGGATTATGAAGTATGCCCTATTTAATTTCTTTATGAGAGATTGAATGTGATCCTTCCAGGACAGACATTTATCTATTGTGACACCTAGAAACTTTGTGTTAATAATTATACAATATCTGCCACCTACCGTTGGCAACAAGTTTCTATCATTGAGATTAGATTTATAGCCAAACTCAATTACGAGAGATTTATTGTGGTTCGAAGAAAGACCGTTCACTCTTAGCCAATTAGAATGTTCTGGAAGTTTTTTTCGATTTTTCTTGCTAGACCAGCTTGACTTATGTCTGATATGAGGGCAGTTGAGGTGAGTCAATCTTTGGCTGACGGTCGTGTGTGCGCCTATCAACATCTGGCCCCCACTACAATGGAATTGTTTAGAGAAACGCGAAAACTGGCGATACAGAAAGGCTATCGGTTTGTTTAGATTAGAGACGGTAAGATTCTTGTGAGAAAGGAAGAAGGTCAATCAATCATTTATTTGTACAAGGTTCCACAAACCATACAAATGAGGTGCGCAAGAGATATTCAAGAAAACAATTTCATACTGATCAAATTCGCCATTAAAAATTAAATACTATGACAACCAGACAAATAGTAAACATCCATATTCAAAAATAACAATATAAATAACAATAAATATAACCAGTACTTATAGCAACAATAATCAAATAAATTAATAATTGAACTAGTATGGTAACAAATAAATAAGGAATAAAAATATAATAAATAATAGAATATCAAATTCTTGAGTTATGAACAGGCCATTGAATATGATTATACACACGTAAGAATCACTGCCCAGACAACAGCTCAACAAGCCCAATAATCTTTGAAGCACAGTAAATTTTCCAACTCAATAAAACAATCAAGTCAAAACAAAATATTACATACTACACGCTAACAATCACATAATATATTAAATAATTCCCGAAACGGTATTCTCAAAAGTGGTCGGCTGAATAATATAACTCGTATTAAATATTCAAGAGTTTTTAGTATTAATCAAGAAGCAATCCCTAAATCTGCTAGAAACCTTTTTTTTATAAATCAGTAACCATAGACCTTAGTGCTAAAACATTGACAACATACATGTACACAGGGGCGGTCTGGCCAGGTCGGCTGGTCGGGGATCCCCGAGGGCCCCGAAAAAGTAAGGCCTGCCTTTGCAAATTCACTTGGACTTTATATGTTTTTTCGTAGTAACAAGGTAACAAAGGGATATTCAATTCTGAGCAACCAAAGCAAAGGCTCTTGTGCGCGCATAAACCACGAAAAGTGTACCCGAATCTCATTACCAAACCATACATTATCTGCATTATCATGGTCTCTACCCCAGCCCCCCTCCGCAACCAACCTCGTGGGCCTCACAGCGGTAAAGGACCAACTGACTGCAACCCCAGCGCCCCTAGTGGCTTTTTTCGCAACTTGTAGCTTCCGGCCGCTGTCGGCCGGCTGGGTTGTTTGTTTATATCGTCGCGTCACGCGCCACGTGCCGTTTGAGGTGATGCTTTGAGGACTTGATTCTCATTTGTCATTGTCTGTCTGTACCATCAGATTGCTTTTATCCGTGCGACCGAGTCATGTAATGTTGTATTTTGTGTTAAATATAAATAATTACTAGCTATGAAGCGTGTTTATCCTAGTGGTGCACAGAAGAGGAAAGAGAAGAAGCTGAAATCTCAAGAGACGTCTAAAAGCTCTGCGAATTTGAGCTCATGGTTAAACAGGCCTACCTCCAGTGCCAGTGGACAGTCAAATATCAACGATACTTTGGATTCAGGTAAGCCTTAGCCTACCTATTAAATTATAACGATATTAAATATGGATGTAATGGTAGCTTGTGATGCCTATAACAGTAACGATAAGGTTCTAACACTTAATAATATAAATTAGGTCATAAATACCTTGTTCACGTCATCAGGACAGAAGACATATTTTAAACATGGTTCAGCAGAAGACAGAAGGTTTGACAATGGGGCAGTATGCCTCGAAAGTATAGTCACCCCAAAAAAACTATAGGATTGATGACGTGAACAAGGTATTTATGACCTAATTTATATTATCAATCCAGGAGGCAAAAACAGAATCCAACACTTATGAATTTTAACCCTTAACTACACAGGTCCGGTCAAAATGACCGCAGGCATGTATACGTTTTTCTGTTTGCCATACTGAGCGCTAACGGAGAAGGTTGTCGTTCTGTGTAGTTGTTCCTTTCTCACTCCAAACACTGTTCACATTGTTAGTTGGCATCCAGACGTGACAGTGAATGATTTATTTAGCTTTGTTTTCCCGGCGCGGTCACAGTGACCGGACCTGTGGCTTAACGTGATGAATCCAGTTCCAGGGACTTCGTCTTCCGTGCGTGTTTTGGACTCAGGTTTTGTGAAAACTGTCGAGGATTGGAACGAAGATGATTCAGGGAGTGATGGAGATTTATCCTGTGATGAGAATGTGAACATTACTGATGAAGAATTGCCGAGTTTAGGGTGTTTAGCCAGTGTTGAAGTGAAGAAAAACTCTATACAAAAAGGGCTGCAATTTTTATTTCTTCATTTTTTTTCTAAAAACTATGTTTACATTCTGATTATGGATATTTTCAACAATGGAACTTTGACTTCAAAACATTTTTTTAGCCAAAGTATTTATTTTTATTAAATTTTTCTAACTCTACTTTTTTCACATATACTATTCTGTAGTCTTGCTATAATATTTTTTTAAAACTAGAAGGTCTTATTTGAACTTATTTTTTATCTGGCTCTACTAACAAAACCTACAAATAACTAAATAATTTTAGAAAATACAGTTTCAGCCCTGCTTAACATTTTTTAGGGATGATTTATTATCAGCGGTCATTTTGACCGGACCTGTGGCGTAGTGTGACGATAATTGGACCTGTGTAGCTAAGGGTTAAATTTCATTAGTTTGTTTTGGCATGATAATCCAAAAATTACTGGAACGCAAAACGCCGGTAAAATGGATTAAATTAATTTTTTTCCTTTAACAATTCAAAATGGTTTTAATTTAGAATGTTAAAGACCACTTAATGAATTGTTATACACAGCAAATGTATAATATACCTAGTGCATAACAACCATACACTTTCGCCTGTAACAGGTACTCAAAAAGTCCTTTTGTTTTTTTTTCAGACACTGAAAATAACATCTCATCCAGTTTGATTGAGCCTGAATCTCATCCCACTGCCACCCAAGATGTTCAGCCAGTTTGCATCCAACCAACGGTACCGGTACCAGATTATCATCTGTTGACTTCTACCTTCAGCGAACCATCAGAAACTTCAAGCTCTGACACAGAAAACGAGGATCTCGAGGAGCAGACAACCCATTTGGAGTCATCACAAGAACAAGACCTAGGATGTTTCATATCTCCAAACGAAAACGACCCTGTAGAAATTAAAAATGCTTTTATGGAAAAACACCCTATCCAAGAGGTTGAAGGAAAAGGAATAAAACTACCATTTGAGCCATCAAAATTGTACTATCAGCTTTTGCCCAATGGCGATAAAATACGTAGAAAATGGCTGTCTTACTCAGTCAAGTTAAACAAAGTTTTCTGCTTCAGTTGTATGGCTTTTGGAGGCAAGGAACAAAGGCAGTCTACTTTTATCACTGGACATGATGTAAACCATAGGCACATCTACAAATCAATAGAGATTCACGAACAATCTCGCTATCACGACTTGGCTGCCCAGGCGGTTTTTCGAAGCCAAAAAAATTTGATATATCAAATCTTTTAGTCAATGATCAGATGAGGAAGAGAGAAAGTTAAATTCGTACAAGGAGGTTGGTTGTTCAGCGTTTGATTGACATAGTACTATTCATTGGAAGGCAAGGCATTGCATATAGGGGGAAAAATGCAGAAGGGGCTCACTCCCTTGACTCGCTGGAAAATCATGGAAATTTTCTGGAACTAGTGAAATTGGTTGCAGATTACGATGTTATTTTGCAAAATCATGTGAAGAGGTGTATCGAAAATAGCCAAAAACATAGACAAAGGGTCATGAAAAAAAGGGAATCGTCAGGTAAATCTACTAAAGGACAGATAGGTCGAGGCTCTCTAATGACATTTCTTTCAAAAGCCTCCATCAATAAACTAATCCATATAATAGGCTCGGTGGGTAGAAAAATTATTTTGAATGACCTCAAAGATAGCGTCATTTACAGTATAATGGTGGATAGTACTCAAGATGTATCAGTCATGGATCAATTAGCTATATGTGTTCGCTACGTAACTAAAGGAAACATTTATGAACGGTTGCTACAGTTGTCCGTAGTAAATGAGTCAACTGGGCTTGCTTTGTTTGAGAAAATTAAATGTGAATTAAGCAGTTATGGGATTTCAACATCAAACATCGTCGCATGCTCATTTGATGGAGCCAACAATATGAAAGGATGTTATAATGGACTACAGGCTCTATTTAAAAAGGAAAATGATAACGTTTTGTACACACATTGTATGGCTCATGTACTCAACTTAGTAGTAGCTGATTCGACTGTTAAGTTAATTGAAGCCGAGAATGTATTTGGATTGGTAGAAGAAACTGCAGTATTTTTTAGTTCCAGCTATAAAAGAATGGCCGTCTGGGAAAAAGAAACCAAAAATAAACACCAAGGCCATGAAAAAATGCAACGAGTGCAAAAGATTGGGGCCACAAGATGGTGGAGTAAACATAAAGCACTTGCTTCAATCTTAGATCAAGAGTTTTTGTGTAGCGAAAATAACACCGACGTAAAAAAACTCGTCAATGTTTTTCAAGTTTTAAAGGAAATTTCAACTGGAAGTTTCGACTGCAAAAGTAAGTTTCAAGCTAGAAATTTGATATGTCAATGGTCTTTATTTGAAAACCTATTTATTGGTATGCTTCTGCTGGATCTATTTATAGTCACCACGCCAGTATCGAAATATTTGCAAAGTAAGGCATTAAATTATTCTACAGCTTGGAACCAGATTGACACTCTTTTGTGTCAAATCAAAGCCAAACGAACCGACGAGCATTTTGAAACTTTGTTATCAAAGACCAAAAGATATGCAAGCACCGTAAACGAAAAGTTGGGAGACGAAAGTGATATAGAAATTGATCTTGATTTTAAACTTAAAAGAATTTCGAATAAGAAAGTTATGCCTGGGGAAAATGCCACTGATCAATCGAGGAATATTTGTGCTACCCAAAACTTCAAGCTGGCATATTTCCAACTTATGGATTGTGCCTTGGTTAGTATTCAAGAACGATTTGTTCCGAACAAAGATATTTTGAAAGACTGTTCCTGGCTCAATCCGAAAAAGTTTAAAGAAGTGAAAACACTTGACAGTTTTCCTGCAAACGTACTTTGCGCTATCCCAAAACTGGCCAAAGTAGAAAGAAGTCAGTTGCTAACAGAGCTAAAACAATTTGCAGGGCAGTATGAGAGTTTTTTAAAGGGAGCTAACACCAAGGATAAAGATGACATTCCAAAAGAAGAGCAAGAAGAATCAGATCTTACATCAGACTCCGAGTCAGAGGAAGCTTCTCCCGACCAAGCTTGTGACGATGACAAAAAATGCGAGCAGTGCATGGCATGCACCTTTGCTATATTGTACGAATTGTCACAATCAGGGATTTTTGTTAACTTGTATGTGGCCTACAAATTTGTATTGACAATTCCATGCACACAAGTTACATGCGAGCGACTTTTTTCTAAGCTGAAAACCGTCAAAACGCGTTTGAGAGCGACGCTTGGATAGGACCTGGCTTCAACCCTTATTTTGATGAACGTTGAGAGGGATTTATTTCACAATGTTGACAAAGACCATATTATTGACGAGCTCACCAAATCTAGCCAAGAAATGTCTAAAGCACTTTTAGTGTAATTTTGCCGTTCTGTGTAATCAAACAGTCATTGACATCAATGTAAATTTGATAATTATGTTCAAATGAGTTTAATTTTTCTCCTTTTTTGGCTATATTTAGAATTTTCATGTTGTATTCCAAACACGTTTAATAATTTTAATTGTACTAATAAATCTGTTTGACTACATTAAAATTTTTGTTTTTTTATTATCAAACCTAGTTCAATTTTAGTTACTCCCAATTGCAATTTAAAAGAAAGTATTTTCTCATAAACATGACAAATATTTTTTAATAATAAGCTACCAAATACCACTCATTTTTAGACATATTATATACTCCAAAACGGTGTAGAAATCAGTTATTAGGCATCAATTTATACAAAATGTTCCGGGGGAGGGCCCCCGCAATCAGCCATAGCCGAGGGCCCCCAGCTGAGCCAGACCGCCCCTGCATGTACACATTGTTTATCTTTTCTGGCGATAAATTAGATAGAATTACCATTATTTTGTCCTTGTCCTGAGAAATATTTACTAAATATCGAAAGGAAGAAGGTAGACAGCCGATATTGGTGAGAAATGAGATGGACCTGAAGAACCTCTAGAAGGATAATAATAATTGACTTTTCATTCAGTTGATAATCCCGTCTCTGTTTGAATGGAAGTCTGTGATTTAGCAGAGGATTTTTATGTTATTGATAGATGCGAAACAATTACTTTAAATAGTTTAGAAGAAGTAGGAACATTTCTTGATTTAATATCGTTGAAGGTCTTTCATTTGAACATAAGAAGTATTAATTGAAACTTTGATGAGTTGTGTTTGTTTTATAGCTAGTGTCGATGTACAAAATGATATAATAATTCTCACTGAGACGTGGCTTTCCCAAGATTTTGGTTTCGAGTTGAATGATTATAGTAAGATTGTAAAACCTACAAAATTTGATAAATCCGAAGGGATTGTAATTTATGTTAAACATGGAATACAATTTGATATTTTAAACATAGATATTGGTAATACTAATTCACTGAATTTTAGAATAGCATTTGATGATGTGGAGTTCTGCTGTACAGCATTGTATAGATCATCTAATGATACGGAAGCGATTGGTTTTCTGGAAGATCTAGAAGTTTTCTTGCGTCAAACAACTTGTTATGAAAACAAGATATTGATTGGTGATACTAATGTGGATATACTGGTTAGTAACCTCCCACATATAGGTCATGAATACTTGAATATGCTTTTGGAGTATGGTTATACTAATTATCTACAATTCTACATGGTTGCACTAGACATTTACCATTTCGTGAATCTTGCATTGATCATTTCTTTCTTAAATCCAGGATCTGTTCACTTCACCCAGCTATATATAACTGTTCAATAACAGATCATGAAGCGATTATGGGACGAATACAATTCATGAATAGTAGTTTGGAATCAAATAAGAAGCCTTTACACTATTCTCTTTTGATGATTCCCTTTTTGGAACTAAAATTAATGAAGAGTCATGGGATGATGTGTATTCTACAATGGATTCCAGATTAGCCTTTAGTAGATTCTATGATAAATTAAATCTTGTTTTTAACTCATGTTCATCTACAAAGCGGAAAAGAAGTAATAAAATGAAACAATTAAAACCTTGGATAACTAATGGTTTATTGAAGTGTATTAGGAAAATAAATAATATGTCACTTAGAATAAGAAAGCAACCATTCACCATATTAGATGTTAACTTTTATAAGAGATATAATACTATATTAAAGTCTCTGCTTCGTTCTGCAAAGGAAATCTCCTTTAGAAATAAGTTTATAAATTGTGGAAAGGATTTAGGGAAAATGTGGAAAACTATAAATGAAGCTACTAACACCAAAACTCGGGATCATAATATCATTCAAGAGATTGCGACACCCGATGGTAGAGTAGTGAAATATACTGAAAGTAAAGAAATGGCTGAAGAGTTTAATAAATTTTTCATAAATGTTGGAAAGCAAATTTCGGATAGGGTTAAAGAGACAAGGTCAAATGCAAATAAATTCGACCCATAAGATATCCAACTGAATTATTGTATAAAGAGTTTGGCGTTTTTAATGTTAATACATTGTATGAAATAAATCTTTTGAAGTTTGTGTATCTAAGGCGTTCAGAGTTTCCTGTTATGGACGAGCACGTATATTTGACTAGGAATTTTTCCAGTAAATTAAAAGAACCTTTCACTAGAACTAGAGTTGCCTCCGCACATGCTTTTTCTAAAGGACCTCGTCTCTTTAATAAATTGCCATCAGCTATATCTGAGAAACTCAGTTATAATTTGTTTAAGAATAAACTATATAGCTTTTATGAACAAATTATTTCAATATAGGCGTGATATTGTAATTTATTTTTTTTTTTTTTGTTTGTCTTCATCTAATTTTATATTGATTTTTTTTTTTTTTTTTTTTTTTTTTTTTGAGGATGAAGCCCACATAGGTCTGAGACCTGTGCGTGGGTAATGAGTTGGATGATGGTGATTGATGAGTTGGACCTACAGTTTTAGGTGGGTTCCGAACCACCGGATTTATTTTAGATATCATCCAAATGTATTTATTTGATATGGAAGAATGAGCTTAATTTATTGTATGATATTCATTTTATTTTTGCTTTACCTCAGCATTGTAATTTCATTTCTTTAAAATCATTTATGTAGAGTGCGAGCCATCCCTCCACACAGGTTTAACCTAAAGAGGGATGCACTGCGGTATTTTTGTTACATTCCTATGTTATTGTTTGATAATATTTTGCTTGTATATTACCTTATATTTACTATGTTTGTATTTGTGCAATATGTTTGTAAATATGCAGTGAAATAAACGAATTATTATATTATTATTATTATTATTATAGTTGTGTCATCCGCATTCATAATAATTCTTGAGTGTAAAACTGAGTTTTGAAAGTCATTGATGTACTGTACACTAAGAAAAACAGAGGTCCTAATAGGCCTTGATTCCTGACTTTTGATAAAGATGAAGTTTTGGATGAGATTCTATCTTTTACACATTATACATACATGATAATATAGATCACACGAATGGTGGCATGCATCATATTATTAATTTGATGTTTTAAACGTAATAGTACAGACACCGATAGTCGTCCATCATTATACTTACATTATACCTACAAGGAGTGGCCGTAGCCGAGTGGGTTAAGTGCAGTTTTGCTAACACAAAGGTCCCAGATACAATCCCAGTTCTGACCAATTTTACCTCGAACCACTCCAATGTTTCAGAGGACACATTAAGCTTGTCAGTCCCGGCTACCCAAAAACAGTCGTTAAGTCACGTCAGAGACCCAGAACTTCTTCAGGTGCGGCCTGATAGCTCTGACACTAGACCTGAGCCTGCCAGGGCACACGATATTATAAGAGGTCACACGATATTACAGATCATACAAATGGTAGCATGTACATAGGTATAGCATCGTATTATTTGTTGCCGTCATAAACATAATGGCATCATCATGATATGCAGCGATATGATATGCATAATGTTTGTGCTTGCAAGCTCTTTATGTTTATGTTTGTGCAGCGGGAATCAGTCTCATATTGTAAACATTCTCTTGAAATTCAAAGGAACATCCTCCACTGTAAGTAAAAATCAAAATTTGCCTACAATAACAATTTCTTGACTAATGAGATTAGAAGTTGAACTGACCTCTCTACTCCGAACTTCTCCACTTCTGCCGTCATAGAACTGGTTATAGTTTTTCAATTTTGATTCCAAGTGAGATCTGCAAATAGTCGAATTAGAAAATAGAATATTACAAACTTTCACAATAATCGAAAGTGATGACTAAAAATGAACATACAGGTCTAATAACAACAATATTTGTGTACTGTATTTATTTTCTACTTTATTGAGGCTCAAGGTGAATGGAGTCCAATAAGAATAAATTAATTGTGTTTTTTCCAGACGTATCTGTCAAATAGCTTGAACACAGAAAGTAGCCCAGAGGTGAGCAAGACAACATACTCACTCACCAATGCAACCATAGAGGTAAGAATGTCCAGCATAGAGCTTCAGCGCTGGTTTAAGCAGGCTTGGCATACAAATACAACTCCGTAATCTAGTGAAGAAAGCAATCGCACACCTCGCTTTTTGTAGTTCGAAAACTACGGACTGTCGCTGCTTGCAAAAGCACTAAGGAAGCTATTGTCCGCGAGCCTCCTCTCTAAGATTGTTATATGTGGAATTCATTAGTGGAGGTATCAATCACTTGTGGGTGGTCATGACTTAGTATACCAACCGATGCGTGCCAAAATCTTGGCTCTACAGGATATATGTGGGATAAATGATACATTAGTATTCGTTTGATATTGCGAAATATCCTGCTTTCACTACACTATTATACTCAATATTTCCACTTGATCTACAGATCTGGCCCGTACATGTGCAGAACTGACCTGATCAAGGAGATAAGCGGAAAAATAGCGAAAGGCTTAATAGAACTGTCTAATGTTATTTATATGCTAGGGTCTGTAATATAAAATATTCTTACAATATGGAAGGCTTATTTCATTTCATTCATTAACCACGTCAGTAGCCTATGAGTTTACGTTCATTAAAAAAATGTGAAGCAAATGTGAATCAAAAAGAAGCTGTTGTAAACAAATTCTGGGAACCTAAGTAACAAAATAGCATTTGAGCACACATTTTATTATAACTCCCATTGCTCATTAGAATTTGACAACCCTACCAGAATGGATTTTATCATGAACTAAGGTCATTGACCACGGACCCAAGACCACTCATTTGAAATTAATAATATCATGCCAACAAAACACAAATTAATAATAATGTAAATTAACAAAAAGCAAAAAAATTACCTCGGCATATTGGGCCCGCAAGACTTGTTCTCAACTTTTCCAAAGCTAGTGTGTGATTCAACTCTAGTTCCATGCCCAAACAGTTGGGGTCCGAACAGAGCTCCATAGCATGGCACATGACAATATGGCACACCTTTGTGCTGAAAATAAGATAACTTTTTAAATGAAACAATACAGAGAAACATGATTACAAAATTTTCTGACACTATTGTAGCCGAATTTAGCACAGAAACATTCAATTGATCCATTGAGATCGGTGGATATTTTTACGAAGTTTCGACTAGTTTCATAGTATACATTATTTATATTCATTAAGTATATTTGAAAATAGATTTTTTTCGTATTCTTTTCTTTGGTGTCATAAATAACCTTCTCTTCAACATTGAAGGGATCCAATTCCGTATGTAGTCCAGTGAAATAATCGACTGAAAGCATCGATAGTAGATAGATTAGGTTTAGATCAAATCATAGATAGTTTAGGTTGGTACAGATCAAATCAAATCAAAATTTGTTAATTAAAAATCCTTATAGTTACACTTAATAAATACAGAATATGTTGTATCAATAATTCACCTTTAGAAACCCCACTATAAAAACTATGTGTTGGGGTATATGAGTCTGTTAATATTATCTTTTTTAAATTGCTATATACCTTGTTAAAATATTCTTCAAGAATGAAGTTAGATGTGTTAGTGCATATAATTTACAATATATAAATGTGAAAAAAATAAACTACCTAGAGTTATACAAAATAGCTACTTAATAATTATTCAAATGTAATGATACAAGAAAATTATAAATGCAAACAAAAAATATAATAACCAATTGATTTAAACTCTTACTAAATTTTCGAAATTCGGTACTTCCGATCTATCAACCAATTTATTAATTTTCTTTTGAGCCGATAAATAATTCTTTCTCTTTTTATATTTACAGAAATAATGTTATACATTTTTGGTACTATGCAAATAAAAGATCTTTGTCAAAATGCCGTGTTCATTCTGGGAATAATATTTAAATTTCTTAGCCTAGTATGATTGTATGATGAATGTGATCTACAAATCTAAATTGTTCTGGTCTTTCTTCAAGTATGAGAGCGCCGCCTGAATAAAAAGTTGTCTAACACTGAGTACTTTACTTTATTTGAATAGCTGAATTGTTGGAAACTGGTTTTGAAATATATTATTTCAAGTATACGCTTCTGAGTTACAAATAAAGATTCAATAAGAGTGTTAATTTGTAGCTCCCCAAACAATTATGTTATGTCTTAAAATAGATTCTACTAAATAAACTGTGAAGTTTCATGGTTCAGAATCTTGCGAAGCTGGTAGAATTTGAAAATTAGTTTTCAGATCGGTTTTTGCATTTATTGTTGAAAATTGTTATCCCTCAGCCATTTATTGATTATAGTCACTTCTGTTTCAGCTGTATTGAGAACCCAATCACAGATATTCCCTTTGAAGAGAAGAGATGTACCTTCAGCAAAAGCTATAACTCTCCCTCGAATTGGAATTGAGCACAGCTCATTTGCAAAAACCAAGTACAAAATAGGCCCTAGAACCATCGCCTGAGGTATTCCAAATTTTATAGTTCTTTCTGCACTCAAGTTAGATGGTTTTCAACTTTGACCTTTTGCTGCCGGTTACTGAGGTACGATTTGAACCACTCAAATGGAATTCCACTAATCTCCATGGCTTCTAATTTCTTCAACAGCAAGCCATGAGTTACAGTGTCGAAAGCCTTGGCCAAAATCTAGGAATACTGCAGCGCATTTTTTATTATTATCCAAGTTATTTATAACAAACTTTGACAATTCCAAAACTGTGGCCCGTATTTATGAACGTGACTTATCAAAGATCGACTCAAGTCACTGATCGGATAAGTCAGACTTAGCGGCAATAAGGCTTACTTACACTAACAGATTCAAGCCAGCGAGCAGCTGTAACCCTAAAAGCCAACCCAGCTCCCACAACAAAGATCTGACTCCTGATAAATAATTTAACATTAATAATTTACATTAAACAACTCTAATTTACACTAATACAAGAATTTACACTACGTAAATGTTGCAGGGACAACTGGGTCGGCTTATAACCTCACTTTTCAGCTAGTAAACTCACCTAGTATAAGTAAAGCTAAGAATAAAGTTCGTATTCATGAACCTTACTTAAACATCTTCTCAACTTAAAAGTCAAGTCGGGCTTATAATTGGAGTCTCAAATCCGTTCTTAGGCAAGCTAGGTACAGAGCTGACTTGAAGCCGTTCTTAGATTGCTGTGTTGCATCATATTCAATTTTTGCACCATTGCAATGTAATTCACTGTATATTTGACTTATTGAAATTATTTCTACTTATTTTATATAAATCTAGTTCTAAACTATACATTTTTTGGCAGTAGGATAGAATTCTCTTTCTACAAAATAGAATGGATGAAGTTCGTTGGTCTGCTGGCAGGTAGCGCGCACTACACTGCCTCAAAGCTGTATTTTTAAAATCCGAAAACAGAAAATTATAACTTAAAATATATTAGTGTGGTTATAATTACTTAACAGTAACTGTAAATTGTAGTGCAGTATCTTTATCTTTTCATGTATGTTATTTTTGTTTATTAGTGCCTGATAATACAACACAATTTTAGGTTAGCTTGTGACCACGTTCAATGTAATAGAGCCTTTCCAACTTGTGCTTAGATCAACGTAAGTCACATTCATAAATACGGGCCCATACTCATTCCCTCACAAAAGCCAAATTGATTTGAAGACAATAAATTATTTTTTCCAAGTAATTAAATAGACCTTTTTTAACCAATTTCTCCAATATTTTAGAAATATTACTTATCAATGAAATAGGTATATAATTAGTAGCAATAAGTTTATAATCTCCTTTATGTAACAGTCTAACCGTTTCTTTCACAGCTCTTAGGAACAATCCTTTAGACAAACTCAAATTAAATATGTGAGTTAATGGTTTTTAAATAAAATCTTTTATACTCTTTATTGTCCTGTTATTGAAACCATCAAGTCCTGGACAACTGTCATTACATAAGGTGCCAATAGTCTCTAATATTTCTTGCTCATTTGTCAGTTGGAAATACAATAGAATTCGCGGTTCTTGTAATAGATTTTTTTTAAATTAATTGATTTACCGGATTCTCCAAATCATCTGCTATTTTCTTCGCCATATTCTCTCCAATATTGGTGAAGAAATCGTTCATGTGTTTTAGTACAGCTACAGGATTTTCCCACAATGTTACAACATCATCATTTATTTTTATAGCATCTAATCCCATTTTGTATTTTGAGTAGAATCTGTGATCACTTTCCATATTACTTTTCCCTTTTTTTCAGCTTCATTCAATTTTCCTTGTAAAATTACTTGATTTGTAAATTTCATTGATTTATTAAAATTGTCAGTGTTCCTGTACCTGTGGTAGAAATAGCTCAATTCAATGTCGTTTGGATGTGACTTCCATTGCTGGTTGAGTTTGTTTCTGGTTCTTACCACTGATACTAGCCCTCTCGTGATCCATGGCTTGATAGGCTTGTACTTCTGTCGTCGATGTTGACGGGTATTGTTTTGCAAAAGAAGTTTCGAAGTTTATATGAAGCTGTTGCAAGATGCATCAGGATCCCCACTGTAAAGAACCTCACTCCATTCCTCCTCCTGCAATTCTATTTTGAGGTTGTTAATGTCTATTTTCTCTTGCAGGCTATGGTTTTCCTGTGACTCACTCCACGTCGTGCTAGAGTGATCAGTGATTGATATATAATTGAAAAAAATTTATCTGGAGTTAGTGATGATATGATCAATATATGTAGCTGTTTCTGTTGTAGTTGTTGCTGCTTGCATGATGCAATGTTTGAGTCCATATTCACTTAGTAGATCACAGTAGTCGTTATATTGTTGATGTTGTAGAGCAGGGGTGCCTATATGTCCGGCCCGCGAGCCGATGTTATGTGGCCCGCCGTGTTGCCATAAAAACTAAGAATTTACAAGCATTCAGAGACATTCAAGTCAACTGAGCCACCAGTTCAATGAAAGATTTGAAGACTTTGATAAAGAGTGCGATAAATCAACAAGTTTCAAAATCCTTTCAAATGCGATATTCGATTCTGTGCCCTGAACCCTTCAACTCTAAATTATTGACCTAACAACAAATGAAATGCACAAGGACCACTTTAAGAAATGTTACAAAAACGGAGATCTGTTGCCATTCTACTGCGCCTTGCCCAATGAAGATTTCAAAAACTTAAAAATGTTTGCTCATACCATGTTCTCAGTGTTTGGTTCGACCTATGCTTGCAAACAAACATTTTCAAAATTACATTAAATCAAAATTCCGGTCTTTCCTCACTTTAAATCGTTATTAATGATTGGTACAACCAAGTTTGTGCAAGACATTTCAGTTTAAGTACAGTCTTAGACATTTTAAGTACAGTTTCAAACAGTTTTAACGCAGTTTCAAACATCTCACTGAAGCTAAGGTAAGCCTACATACAAACTTGATACTTTGATTAATAACTTTGTAAAATGAAAGACTAACTTTTTTGTAATTCATACTGTTATTGTTGTATTTTTATACTTGTGTGGTTAATTAAAATCATTTTAATATATATTTGATATATATAGTTCCAGACCACCCGGTAAACCACCGGCCCGGCCCGCCTTCTCTTTGACTGTTGACAATGTGGCCATTGATTAAAAAAGGTTGGGCACACCTGTTGTAGAGTATTGATATTCATATCTCCTGCACATATTACAATTTGCCCTAGTAATCTATTCAGTTCCAATTCCAAGCTTTTCAATAAATCGGTAATATCATTGAAAGATGGTGATCTATATATAGCTAGGATTTTATACATGTTTTCCTGTTTCTAAACTAAGATGTAGAGCATTTGCTTGTTCGATTTGTCGTTCTTCATATTGAACGTTTAAATTATCCTTGGTATATGACCACTCCATCATTTTGCAGTATGTTGCTTGAAGTGGAAAAATACATTATATATTATATACATAAACAGCTTGAGGTGTAAAATCGTTTACCAGCATTTGGTCAGTATGATGATATCAAAATTGATCTCGCTGAGCTGCACCATAGAATCATTATAGTTTTTCTTGATACTTCGTATATTTGTACAGAAAATATTCAAATCACATTCATCCAAGATTCTGCGAAGTTATTGACTCTCATTTATAACTAATTCATTTATCTCCTCATATGAATCCAGCTCCTCAGAAAAAGTAATATTCGTATTAAAGCTTATTAATGTAAACCAATATGGGTTTCAATCAAAAAGGTGTACTAGAGATGCAATACTCAATATTGTCAATAAAGTAAATAGAGGTTTTGAAAAAAAATGAAAAAACACTTACAATATTCCTTGACCTTGCAAAGGCATTTGATACTGTACCACATCATAAACTAATTGCTAAGCTGGAACATTATGGAATTCGTGGGGCACCCCTGAATCTATTTAAAAGCTATCTTCTAGAAAGATTTCAGGTTTTGGATGAAAGTTTGGAGAAATTGTCTGCTTTTGGATTGCCTCAAGGTACGGTTCTATCGCCCCTCCTCTATATTATATATGTCAACGATATTTTTAATATAAATCACCAAAATAATTCTATTATCTCTTTTGCCGATGATACAGCTGTTACAGTTTCAAGTGAAACTTGGGAGTCCACTTATAAAAACGCTGAATTCCTTCTCTATAAAATTGGGCTATGGTTCAGACATAACCTTTCAACTGTTAATGCTAAGAAAACAAAATACTTGGCTTTTTCTCCAGATAGTAAAGGTCAACCACCTATAAACAAATTGCTAAAAATCCATTTTGAAACCTGTAACTTCAACAGTAACTCTAATAGGCTTGCATTTCACACATGTAATTGTGAACCTTTGGATAGGCCAATTGCTTTGAAATATCTGGGAATTATTGTTGATCAACATCTCAAGTGGAAAAGCCATATTGATTATCTGATTTCTAGATTGAGATATTTAATTTTCCAATTCTATAGAATAAATAAGTTGAACAATTTAGATATAATTAGACTGATATATAATGCTTACGCCGAATCCATTCTGCAGTACTGTATTGAGGTATGGGGGGGTGCAATAAATACACACTTCAACAAGTTGTTCATTATTCAAAAATATATAATACGAGCAGCACTGGGTCGACCTAGACTTTATACAAGTAGACTGATTTTTGATGAATTCCAAGTATTAACTGTAAGACAATTATTTATGAAGAAACTTATTGTATACATAAATTGTAATAGAGAACTATTTGAATTCAGACAGATTGATTACAATATAAGACCGTTGAGAAATCTAGTTTTGATTCCAAATCTCAATAAACGCATTTGCAGACATCAAACTCTCTATATTTGCTGTAAACTTCTTAACGTGATACCCATAGAGCTGATACCATTCACGAATAAAACTAAAACTCTTAGAATAGATGCTTGGGTGAAGGCAAATGTTTATTTTAAAATAGGCTCTGTATTCTTATAATGTTTGATATAAGTTATTTTTAAGATTGTTTATAAGTGTTATTGTTTTGATTTTCATCCGGCGCACAAGCTTGGCTTTGCTGATGGAAATCTTGAAGTATATATTTTTTTTCTTATATGTACTGTAAAAAAAAACATAGTTTAATATAGTGTATCTGATTGTGATGTACTATTACATTTGTTTTTTGGTGTTTTAAATAAATAAATAAATAAAATAAATTATTCATTGTTATTTATAATTGTGAGTTTCCCTGAGCTTGTTCATCAACTATCGACTCTGTCAGTCGATTATTTCACTGGACTACACGCGGAACAGAAACCCATTGAAGATATTAGGTTTCATAAAACAAAATTAAAATTAATGAATTGAGATTTTCTAAATCTTGACAATCAAATACAAATTGGAAATACTGGTACGTAGGCCTAACATTACCATATAGGCATAACATATCTTTTACCTACCTCCGCATGTTGGCCAGGATTTAATCTTTTACCGCATTCTTCGCAACGCAAACACTCAGGATGCCAATCATACCCCAGAGATTGTTTTCTTTCCGCTGAAAAAATGAGTTAATGAAAAAAAACTAAATTCCAAAATACAAAACCTCACTAAGATGTATGTATGGTATGATAATCACATGGACTTTGACACATATGATTGAATGTTCAGTTACTGTGTTTGTTATTTGGTTTGCTATTTTTGCTTTTAGTTGACTTGTGTTCATCTATATATATAAAAATGAATGTCTGTCTGTATGTATGTATGTATGTATGTATGTATGTTCCCTATAGACTTCAAAACTACTTGACAGATCGGCATGACACTATGGGAATATGTTGTGTGAATATTGGGGATGGTTTCTGACCATAAATTTTAATAGGGGAACTAATAATTATTATTAATTAATCCATTTTATAGACCTAACCTACTGAACTTGCCAGCCAAACAGCTTAAAGGAACAGCTGATAGAAGTCAACAGTTTTTTATCATATGGCAGTCCCCTTAACGGCGTTATGTAAGCTGTCTTTGAACAGCAAAAGACTTTGCACTTTGCATGTAGGCTATCGTGCAGTCGGAGCCTTGCAGTATGTAGGAAACATATTACTGGGTATGATGAAATGTAATTATGCCGGGTTGATGACATCTGTTAACCAATGCAGCTAGAAATTTGAAATGCAGCCTCAGCGGGAGGTGGCGAACAATAAAATCAAAAACCTAGCTTTTACCCTTAGAGTCGTAGGAGGTTTAAATTTGAAATTTTTCATCATTTAGAGGTGGTGATTAAGAAAACAAAGGAGCCTCTATGATCAGCTGGAAGAGCCCTAGGACTAACTTCTTTCCTAATTTGAAATGTAACCTCAGCGAGAGGTGGCGAATAATAAAATCAAGGAGAATTTTTATGAGAACGCAGCAATGCGCGTTGGGCCAGCTAGTAGTGAATAAAAACCATGGTCTGGTTTATCGTTTATAGATTACAACAATTTTATTCACTATAAACTTTCACACCAGTGCTACATAAAATGGAGAAATTCTTAAGACCGGACAGATTTGAAATAGATCCAGATCTCCAAATGCTGCAGATGAATGGACGCACTGGTTACAAACGTTTGAAGACTTTCTTTCCGCAACAGAATTTACTAACACAGGTGACAAACTAAAAATCCTTACTAATAGACTATCATTTAAGGTATACAAACTTGTTCAGGATTCAAGAACTTAAATCAATCTATATCAAACAGAAAAATGAAATATTTTCTCGATACTTAATAATGACTAACAACATCAAGGAGAGACAATAGATCAATACATATCAGAACTTAAAACACCGAGTAAGGATTGTGTGTTTGAAGCTGTAAATGCGACTCAGTACAGAGATCAATATATCCGTGATGCATTTATCAATGGCATATCCTTGTCATGCATACGTCAAAGACTATTTGAGAACAAGACGTTAGACCTAGCAGAAGCTGTTAACCAATCTAGAGCTCTTGAAATGGATCAAAAACAAGTTGAGCGTTATTCCCAATCTGACTACAGAGACCAAACATGTGCAGACAATGAGACTGCAAAGCAGGTCAGTAAGTGTGAATGCTACTTGGAGAAACGTGAGGAAGACAGGGTTTCAGCTGTTAGAAAGAACATTTTAAGTAAGTGTTATTTTTGTGGATATGATAAACATTCTAGAGATGTTTGTCCAGCCAAAGAAGAAATGTGTAGAAAATGCAATAAGAAAGGCCACTACGCAAGAATGTGCAAGAGTTCTAATCCAAGACAACTCAAAACAAATTCAAAGAGCTCTGGAACATCAGCAGCTTTGTTAGCTACTACAACTAACAAACCATTATTAAATAACTCTTTATTTGAGGCAAAAGTGAATGGTCTGACTGCAAACAGCCTAATAGATACTGGAAGTACATCAAGTTTCATCAATTTGGGTTTTGTTCAAACAAACAAAATTAAAATGTTTAGAGAAAGTGGTCAAGTATCGCTAGCTGCTTCTGGTTTGAAATTTCATGTACATGGATTTGTTAAGATTAATTTAAGTTTACTGGGTCACAATTACGATGACTTAAAGCTATCAGTTCTTGAAGACCTATGTATTGATGTACTTATTGGACATGATGTAATGAGACATCATTCAAATGTACAAGTTTGGTTTGGGGGTGAGAAACCAACTCCGATGGTGTGCTCTTGTGCCAATGTTGAACCACCAAGACTATTCAGTAATTTAACCACAGATTGTAAACCAATAGCTACTAAGTCACGAATATATTCAGAAGAGGATATGACGTTTATAAAACAAGACATTGACAGATTATTGGCTGAAGAGATTATTGAGCCAAGCTCATCGCCTTGGAGAGCTGGTTGTGACAAATGATAGAGGTAAGAAGCGTTTGGTTATAGACTATTCACAAACAATAGACAAATATACCCTTCTTGATGCCTACCCATTACCTAACATAGATGAACTTGTGTCTACTGTGGCTACATACAAAGTGTTTAGTGCTGTAGACCTGAAACAAGCATATCACCGAATTCCAATTTTGTGATGAAGAAAAGAAATACACTGCATTTGAGGCTGCTGGACGGCTCTTCCAGTTCAAAAGAATCCCATTTGGTGTAACCAATGGAGTGGCCTGTTTTCAAAAAACATTGGACTGTATAATCAAAAAGGAAAACCTTAAAGGAGTCTATGCTTATTTGGATGATCTGACTGTCTGTGGAAAGGATCAAGAGGATCATGACAAAAACCTAGAGAAATTCTTGAGTGCCTTAACCAAATACGGTCTGGTAATTAATAAAGATAAGAGCAAGTTCAATCAAACTTCAATTACCTTATTGGGACATTTAACTTAGTTTCACACAAATCCATCCGTTCTGATCCTGATCGGCTGCAATCACTGCTTTCGCTCCCTGTGCCCAAGGATCGGGCTTCATTAAAGCGAGTACTAGGATTTTTTTGCTCACTATTCAAAATGGATACATAGATTCTCAGATAGGATTAGGAGTTTAACAAAAGTAGAATCGTTTCCATTGTCATCTGCAGCTATCGAAGACTTTGAAAGTCTTAAATGTGACATAGCAAACTCACTTATTACCCCAAGAAATGAACAAGAACCACTGGTGGTGGAGACTGACGCATCAGACATAGCTGTGGCAGTTACCTTGAGTCAAAATAATCAACCAGTTGCCTTCTTCTCAAAAACCTTGAACAAGTCTGAGAAACTGTACTCTGCGGTAGAGAAAAAAGCTGCTGCCATTGTTGAAGCTCTCAGAAAATGGAAACATTTTCTTATTGGAAAGGAATTCAAATTATACACTGATCAACAAGCTCTTTCATTTGTATTTGACAAAAAAACATAAAAGTAAGATAAAAAATGATAAAGTAATGAGGTGGCGATTAGAGCTTGCACCATATCAATATGAAATTGTGTACCGACCTGGGAAGGATAATGACAAAGCAAACACTCTATCTCATGTCAATGCAGTATGCTGGGATGGTGCTAAGCTTTTTGAGCTTCACAAATCTCTCTGCCATCCAGGTATAACTAGAATGTACCACTGGATTAGGACTAAGAACTTGAATTACACCCTAGATGAAGTTAAAAGAATGACCTCGGCTTGCCAAACATGTGCAGAAGTGAAGCCAAGGTTCCATCAATTTCAAGGAAGACTCATCAAGGCAACTGCGCCCTTTGAACGACTGAACATCGACTTCAAGGGCCCCCTTCCATCAAGGACCAAGAATCGATACCTACTGACTATGGTTGATGAATATTCTCGTTTTGTGTTTGCATATCCCTGTAAAGATGTGAGTTCTTTATCAGTTATTGATTGCTTATCAGACTTATTTTCAATGTATGGGGCACCTGCATTCGTACATTCGGACAGAGGGACTTCCTTTGTCCAGAGAGTTGGCTGATTTTCTCCATAACTATGGAGTTGCCGCAAGTCATACGACCCCTTACAATTCCAGAGGGAATTCCCAGATTGAATGTTTTAATGGTACTATATGGAGGACCATTCTACTGGCGCTAAAGACTCGCAACCTGCCTGTTACTGAAGAAGTATTAAGAGAGGCGCTTCATTCTGTAAGCTATTGTGTACTGCAACTAACTGTACACCTCATGAGAGATTTTTCACTTATAGCCGACGGACTGTAAATGGAGAGTCCCTACCATCTTGGTTGACCACTCCGGGTCCGGTACTTCTCAAAAAAAGTGCGTTTGAGTAAATATGATGACCTTGTTGAGCACGTTGATCTTTTAGAGTCAATATGCTTTAATAAGAAGGAAAGATGGCTCTGAGTCTCAAGTAGCATTAAGGCATCTAGCACCTGCTGGACTTTCAAGTGAAGAACTAAAAAAGAAAATATAAAAGAATACGAAAACAATGATGTCAATATCGAAGAACAAATGGAAGAACCAATAATACAAGATCCACAAGAACCAATAATACCAGATCGACAACCAGGGGAGAATCAAAATCAACGACCTAGAAGACAAGTGAAGCCCAGCTTACTTGAAAGACTATGCTTGTTATAACCATTTTAAAAATTAGTGGGGAAAAATGTGGTATGATAATCACATGGACTTGGACACATATGATTGAATGTTCAGTTACTGTGTGTGTTATTTGGTTTGCTATTTTCGCTTTTAGTTGACTTATGTTTTTAGTGAATAAAAGCCATGGTCTGGTTTATCGTTTTTAGATTACAACAGTATGTATACGGAAGCCCCTTTAGCCGATTCCGACTGTATGAATCTTTGATGATTTTGAAATTACCCTGGTCTTTGGACCAAAACATAATGTTTAAATTCAAGCTCATTTTTTAGATTTATGTGGTTGGTTCTAACAATAAACGAGAATTGAAAATGCACATTTGTGGGACATCAAAGAAAACATTTTCATCTGCATTATTACTTATTGGATGACAATAAATAGAATTAATATTACTGTACTCTTCAAAATACTGGTTCAAATGACCCAGTTAATCAACTTATTAGTAGAATAAGAAGACAAATTGAATGAATCAATTTTAAAACAGAACAACTCTACTTTAGGTGCTTTCAACGACCTAATACACTAAGATTAGGTGAGCTAATAACTTATTAACACCATAACTCAATTTTTTGTGCTGATAGTGCCCACATGAAGCTGACATGATGAATGGTGGACCTAGTTTTAGGTGGGCTCCAAACAACAGGAAATGATAATAGGGCAAATAGCGCTATTATTTTTTGGCGGTTATCCACCATGCAGGCGCAGTCCCGAGCGCCCGTGACTGAAAATCCCGAGATCGACACCCGTCACCGCACCCAGCAGGCGGCCAATTACTATCATACTCATTTTAACACAGAAATTACTCATAAAAGTGCACGTTCGGATATGTAGAATTTGTCAGATGCCATTGACAGATTAATATAGCCTAACTAACAGTAATAATTGACATTCTTATAACTTTTCAGTCAACCGTGGGTAACAGGGTTTGATTGCCGTCTCACCGCCTGTATGGCATTTTCCTGACACCAACTCATCTCAATAACTACGCACAAGTTTGAAAAAAAACAATGTTTGAATAAAAAATAAAGAAAGCATTATAAGTTAGTTATCAGTATAACTAAATGAATACATAACTCACCAAAATAAACAGGCTTTCCACACTTATGACACTTCCACATGATAGCGTAGAATGTTTTTCCAACAAAAATTAATAGAGCATAGCAAAATCAGATTCTAGTTAAGTAAAACAAAAATAATTGCATTTCAAATAATTTATTAAAAGGACCATCTATCTATGAATCGGATGGTTTCAGATTGTTGATTAGTGTACCATAATAATATTGTAACAAATCTGTTGAAAGCTAGCAGCAAATTTCAAATTGAATGAATATTTACAGATATGAACTGAAATTTACACCATTCTAATTCAGAAAAACTACAAAATTTTATTGGTGTTTCTGTTTTTTCTTTTAACTTGCAAATTACAGAAGCAGCAACAAGCCCAAGCAACAAGAGCAATGAGAAAAGAGAAGCCTGGTGAGTTTGTAGTTGTATGGTTGTTGCCATTGAATTATATACTACTAGATGAGTAACTCAGGAATCCGCGGTGAAGCTATAGCGCTAGTGTCAGCTTCAAAATCTGTCAACATCAGGGAAATTTGTATAGCGGTAATAGAAAACTACAAAAAAAATGAAGGTGTATTTATCAGTGCAGAAATGACTTGTGATGTGAAATGATTTTTTAACATGGCAGTTATTATGGATATAGATACCAATCAGTGCAAGCCTCATGGAAATATTTCTTTTCAAACAAGAATCCAACTTAATCCTTTTATTGTGTAAGCTTAACTTTACAACATTGTTTTTTGTTTGGTTCTTTTATTGGTTTTTTTATTGAAAATAATGTAATACCATATTCATCACTTCAAACTTGTTATTATATGCATTAATTACTTGTGATATACAATACAGTAATATTATTAAATAACTCTTCTAATTAAGTGAATTCAATTGATTTGATTCATTAATGAACTGCAGTGACAGTAGTAAGCATTTTTGGGATTTTGAATAATTATGAAATTATATAATGTATTTTTGTTACACTTGATAGAAAGTAGCTACTTTCCAAAGATTTGTCACATATGGAAAGTGCCTCAAGGGCCTTATAGCTGTACAGGATGGGAAGAAACAGAAGGAGTGTGGCAAAAGTTTTTCTGTTGTCTCACATATATATATTATATGTAGAGATATAAACTCATTACATTAGTCAATACCTGTCTCAAATATCATCCAGCTGATTGCACTAGGCTATCATCATTTTGGTTTATGGGAATTTTCCCATCAAATTCTGAATCTAAATAAAGCAGCTGATTCAATTGTCTTGCATACTTTTGAATGTCGTCGTCGCCGTCTTCATTCACGGATTAGGCAATAATACCTGTTCCGACTTCAAACATTTTCCCATCTTTTTCTTGGCCTGCCGATACTTCTTTTACCTTCTGGCTTGTTAGAGATGACTGCTCTGGGAATTCTATCAATCTCCATTCTCTCAAGATGTTCTCTCCAGTGTTGACGATTCTCTTCAACTCTCTGAAGTATGGAGAATATATTGAGCTCTCTTCGTATTTCTTCATTATACTTTTGAATGTACCACATATAATCCAGCTGATTGCAACATGCCTTTCTATCAAGTGTAACAAAAAATATATTGTACATTACATGGCTGTAAACTTAAGCCGGTCATTCACTCAGGTATGCCTGATCAGTTCACCTGATCAGGTGTACATGATAGTGTGTGGTGGGAATAACTAGCCTTTCAAGCGACTTGAAAGCAACCTGACAACTGATGAATATTTGACCAGTTCGCCTGACAGTTCGAGCAGACTTAGGCCAATATTTATGAACATGACTTACATTAGGGGTATTCACAATGTCGTTTTAACGAGCTATACTGCTATTTGCTAACTTGGTATTGTGAGCATCCCAACTAGGAACAACTGCTATATGCTAACTACAATAGCGCTCCAAGCGGATATTCATGAAACTTCATAGTTGAGGTTGTAAAAAGTAGGGTTAGAAAATAATGATTTGAAAGATGTTGGCAAGGTAATTATTATGTAACAGTAACTGTAAATTTACATGCAGTGCAGTATCTTTATCTTTTCATGCATGTCATTTTATGTTTATTAGTGCCTGATAATATGACACAATTTTAGGTTAGCTTGTGACCATGTTCAATGTAGTAGAGCCTTTTCAGGTCAAACTTAGATGAGTTGTGCTTAGATCAATTAGGGGTATTCAGCTCTGTACCTAGCTTGGCTAAGAACAGATTTGAGACTCCAAGTAGGACTTGACTTTTAAGTGAGAAAAATGAAGGGTTCTCATGCATTTTTAGCAGCTTTTAATATCAATAAATCTCCAATAATAAAAAACAGAAATTAATCATGAAATAAATGATGAATTTATTTATTTACTTTTTATCATCCATCTTGCATTCCCAATTTTCACCAACTAAAATTTTGTTGTTTTTTCACCTATGATGATCAACATAATATCACTATCATCATTATACTATCTGGTTTTTCTTTGCAGCTATACGTTATATTTTTTTATCATAATATTTTCTGACCTAAAAAATATTTTGGAACATCAAAAGACAAAAAAATTGAATAACATGGAGAGACGGTGACAGAGATAGGCAGTCCAAGACTATAAAGAATGTGTTGTGTAAACACACTGTAGGACCAAGCATGCATGCACACACACACATGTGCGCACTTGCCAGTTACAACCTACTAAACTGGATTCTACTAAGCCTAGCTGGCCCAATGCACATTGCTGATGCGTTCACATAAAAACTCTCCTTGATTTTATTATTTGTCACCTCCCACTGAGGTTACATTTCAAATTAGGAAAGAAGTTAGTCCTAGGGCTCTTCCAGCTGATCATAGAGGCCTCCTTCATTGTTTTATTAATCACCACCTCTTAATGAAGAAACATTTCAAATTTAAACCTATGACTATAAGGGTAGAAGCTAGGTTTTTTATTTTATTATTCGCCACCTCCCGCTGAGGCTGCATATCAAATTTCTAGCTGCATTGGTTAACAGATGTCATCAACCTGGCATAATTACATTTCATCATATATATATATAGCAAGTTTTTGTAACTTCAGTTTTGTCACTTTTCACTATCACTTCGATTTCCCTTTTTGTATATGGAATGTATATATGAAATCTTTCAGTCTTTAGGAATCAGATCTCCTTTCAAACACTTGTTAAAAATTTCACACATTTCATCATACCCAGTCATATGTTTTCTACATATTGCAAGGCTCTGACTGTATGGTAGCTTACATGCAAAGTCTTTTGCTGTTCAAAGACAGCGTAAATAATGCTGCTAAGGGGATGGCCATATGATTAAAAACTGCTGACTATCAGCTGTTCCTCTAAGCTGTTTGGCCGGCCAGTTCAGTAGGTTAGGTCTATAAAATGGATTAATTAATAATAATTATTAGCTCCCCTATTAAAATTTGAAAAAAAATATATACATTGCTGGGCCTAGGAATAAGGAACATCCATATGAAAAATCATAGCAATTGGTCTAGGCGTTCGTCTGTAATTGTGAGACAGAGGAAATGCCGATCGGCTTAAAAGATAGACCTCACTATCGTTCGGTCAACAATTTCACCGAGCAGTCAACTAGAATGCATTTGTGCCAGTTCCCATTCCCACATGTGGTTCACAATTTGAATTTTGATGATCAGTATAAAATCGGGGTTTGAACAAATAGGCAGATTCATTCAACATTTTTTTCATGCTGCTATTGTCCATGCATTTTTTTGTACAGCTGATGGGTGGTGAACAGTTCCCGGTGGTCTGATATTTTTGTACAGTAGCATTCATCGATTCCCATCAGCTGTTAAATGCTGTTGTCAATATCCGCCATTGCGGAAGTCTTCAGTATAAAGTAATAGCAATTAAAGGAATTCGAAATTAATAAAAATTATGTTGAAGTATATTTGTCAGTTTATTCAATTGTCAGTCACTTCAAACTAACTTGTGAGATACGAGCCGATAGCCAAGTTGAAAATGAATGCTGCTGTACAGAAAGGTCTCCATGGTCTAGTGGTTAAGGGCGCTCAACCGGCAATTGAGAGGTCTGTGGTTCGATTCCCGGTGGTGACTGATATTTTTGTACAGTAGCATTCATCGATTCCCATCAGCTGTTCAATGCTGTTGTCAATATCCGCCATTGTGGAAGTCTTAAGTATAAAGTAATAGCAATTAAAGGAATTCGAAATTAATAAAAATTCTGTTTATGTATATTTGTCAGTTTATTCAATTGTCAGTCACTTCAAACTAACTTGTGACCAAATACAATTCAAATCAAACGCAATTTTTAACTACATAATGGCTGCTCATCCTAACCTAAACAAAGCATGACCCCTGGCGGCAGGCTGACGAAGCTTCTTTTCAGAAGTGAAATGCATTCCTCAAGCATCTCCAATATATGTGAGTAAAACATTATTTAAAAGTGAAATACAGTGTCAGTTTTAATAATATTATTATATTGTTCATTAAGTATTTCGTCATGGAAAACATCACAGACAGATAAATCAGCTGATAAATAGGGCCTTTTAGCCGTATAAGATAGGAAAAATCAGCTGGAGTATTGCAAAAGATTTTCTGTCGACTCATATTATTTATTTATATTATATGTATAGATATAGTCAGCTGTATGTATAGCCCTAATTGTTGCCTAAATTTTCCAATCTAGTACGGTAAAGAGGCACTTTCCATACGTGACAATCTATGGAAAGTAACTTAGCTACTTTTTATCAAGTGTCACAAAAAGTTTTTTCCATTGACTCACTTGTTCTAGTAGTTCTGTGAACAGTAGACCTCACGCCCAAGAATATGGGTGCTTGCACAGGGGAACATATACCCCGTAGGCTAACTCGATGTACTCAATGATAATTTTACCATCACAAAATTGAACACACAGTCATCAGACCCTTGATTCAATTCGCATAGTCTATTTTTTCATGTCTGGTTTTCACAAAAGGTCACTCTGTATCATATCAAGGCTTTTTTCTATTTGTGAGACAAACAGACAAACGAACAGGCAAATGCAAAACGGTCGACTTGATACAGAGACCTCTCTTTGTTTGGTCAATTAAATGTGTATTACGAGAACAACTGCTGATGCAACCCTCTAGTCGGCATGGCTATACTTTTAAGCTAGGAAGCACGGTTAAAAAGATAAAAAATCTGAAAGTTGAATAATTATGAGGCTTAATCATCGAATTCTAAAATTTTGAACATGTGATACCGTACATGAAATAAGACCACCTTGGAACGCTGAGAAGAATGAGCCCAATTTCAATCTGATCCGATTAAGTGTTAAAAAGTTAGGGAGGTTTTAAGGGTAAAATTTCCGAATTAGGGCTGCCATTATGAAACGGGAAGGAATCTATTTCAAAATTATATATTTATATGTATTATATATATAAACTATTCTAGTATAAATATAAATGTATATATAGCCTACGTCGCTTGGCTATTGAACAAAGTACCATCATACCAAATTTCAATAAAATCTCAATCCGTTTGACTTAAACTGTGGAACACACCCTCACACAAACCAAATGCCGAAAGCTCAAGTTGAATCAGAGACTTCTCTTCGTTCGGTCAATTAAATGTATAGATATGGTCAACTCATTACATTACTATCGGCCGGTTGCACAAAAGCCAATTAAATTTTAATCACCATAGAATGACGTCATCCTATGGAGATTAAGCTTAGCCTAATGGAGAGAATTTGGTTGTACAAAGGGCAATAATTAAAAGTGATAATGCGAATTTGATCTGGCATACGAGATATTTAACCGCCCGTTGACCGAGAATTAAGTATCACTAACTCCCATTAAGTTACATTTTATAGGTTATGTTTATTGTAACAGAACATGGAACTGCAAATTAGGTAGGTGTTAAAAACCTTTCAAAATGAATAAAATCTATTGAGAATATAATAATATTGAGATAGTTGAATAATGATTCAAATAATTCACAATGAAATGATTCTAATTCATCTTTTTTCTCAACTTCAGAATCTATTGCTGTTGATCAAATTACAGTGTTGCCAGATTGTGCCTGTTTGGTTAAGAAAAAATAACTAATGGATCTTTGTGCAACAAAATAAGCCCATTACACTTACAACAGTTAGTAAACTGACATTAAATTCCTTATTTAATTGACTTTCGTGCAACAGGGTGTATGATTCAATACCTGTCTTGATTATTAACCAGCTGATTGCACTAAGCTATCATTATATTGGTTTCTGGGAATTCGCCCATCAAATTCTGAATCTAAATAAAGCAGCTGATTCAATTGCCAACCATTTGTCATATTGTTGTTCTTTCTATCAACTGGAACAAAACGTATCATAGACTATACACAACTGAGAACTTTTGAATGTCTTGCATATTATCCAGTTAATTGCATCATGCCTTTCTATCAAGTGTATCAAAAATTATCGTACATTACTTGGCTGTCGCCTCAGGCACAAACTATCATAATCATGCTCAACCAACAAAACGTTTCTTTCCAACCTAGTAATGTAGGCTAATATACTATTCATATGTATTATCTTGCTTTGCAGAACTGACCGTTTTGAGTCGCGGCGGACGCGTTTCAAACTATGTTGTTCTTCTTCGGCGCTTGGTTGCAGACTGACTAGTTTTCTGGTATGTAAGGTCTGGTGGTTGTAGGAAGGTGGTGGGAGGGGTGGATGTGGTGGGGGAAGTGGGTGTGGTGGAGGTGTTTTTAGGAGGGATTTGTGATGATGTTGAAGAGGGTATGAGATTTGAAATTAAGTTGGTCATTGAGTATGAATTGAGGATGTGAAATGGAATGTTTGTAAATTTCGAATTGTTCAAGAGTATTGAGTTTTTGACTTTTGGGGGCAATGTGAAGGATGTGGAGGTTTTGATCAATGTTGGTGAATGAATGATTTTTTGTGAGTAGATGTTCAGCATAATTTGATTTTGTCTGTGGTTGGGTGAGGGCTTTTATGTGTTCTTTGAATCTGGTTGTGAAAGATCTGCCAGTTTGTCCAATATAGAAGCTGTCACATTCGTTGCATGTCAGTTTGTAAGTGCCAGAATGATTATGAATGTTGGTGATGGTGGTGAGTTTTCTTAAGGTGTTGTTGGTTTTGAATGCGACTGTGTAGTTGAGCTTTCTGAAGGTATTTGCTATTGTTTGTGTTGTATGATTGATGTATGTTAATATGATGCATTTGGAGTCTGGTAGGGGTTGTGTGGATTTTTGTTGTTACTCACAAAAAATCATTCATTCACCAACATTCATCAAAACCTCCACATCCTTCACATTGCCCCCAAAAGTCAAAAACTCAATACTCTTGAACAATTCGAAATTTACAAACATTCCATTTCACATCCTCAATTCATACTCAATGACCAACTTAATTTCAAATCTCATACCCTCTTCAACATCATCACAAATCCCTCCTAAAAACACCTCCACCACACCCACTTCCCCCACCACATCCACCCCTCCCACCACCTTCCTACAACCACCAGACCTTACATACCAGAAAACTAGTCAGTCTGCAACCAAGCGCCGAAGAAGAACAACATAGTTTGAAACGCGTCCGCCGCGACTCAAAAAGGTCAGTTCTGCACAGCAAGATAATACATATGAATAGTTCTACTGCAGTTCACGAAAAATGGATAACCACAACAATAATATACTATACTATTGAAGCATATATGGTAGGCTAACTGAAAATATAATATATAAGAGACCGAATTTTGCTTATTTTGTCTGATATCTTAGATATGGGTGACCCTAGAGGTCTAGAACGTGTTTTATTCAATTTTTCAGATCATTTTACATAAAATCCAATAAATGTTACACCTAACTGAACGCCATAAAAAATCAGTTTGGCATTATTTCCATCCTTTCCCAGAAAATCGGGCGAAATCTTTCACTAGCTGTAACTCCATAACAAAGCATTTCCGGACATATGTTTATATAAACTTTTTTCATTATTTTGATGAGAGGAAACAACCTTAGAAGTTTGTTGGGTTACTTGTAGGACACCCTGTATATATGGTATGGGTCAAGAAATTCAAGAATACGGTATATATATATAATTATATATTCTTGAATTTCTTATATTTCTATATATATATTCTTGAGTTTCTTGACCCATACCAATCTGCATTGTTAATATTGACTATTTATGATAATTTAACAACTTGAAGAATGAATAAACACTTAGGTCATGTAGGCTGAAACGTTTTTGAATCATGACAATTCATTTTCAATAGCAATCTTTATCATCAGTGTTCTCTTCATTGTCGGTTTTGGTTAGAAGAATTATTGTGGTTTTGTAGAATGTGATCAAAATGTTTGTGTGATTGGAAATTTAATTGTTAATTTAGGATGTTTTGTATATTGTGTGTGGTGTTTGTATATTTCAAATTGTTCAAGGTGTTGAGTTTGTGTCCTTTATGTTTTATGTGCAGAATGTGTAGGTTGGTAGTGATGTCAGTAAAAGTGTGTCCAGTTTGAATGATGTGGTTGGCTAAGGTCAATTTGGTTTTTGTATTTAATGCCTGTAAATGAAAAAAAAATGAAACAAAATAAAAAATGCACTTGCATCCAAAACCACACTAAACACAAACAAATACGATCTCCCAGCAATCTAAAAACTGAACTGCTCTGATTGTAACCAATTTTATACAGGACAACCAAATAATGATACAAATAGCATTTACAGGCATTAAATAAAAAAACCGAATTGACCTTCACCAACCACATCATTCAAACTGGACACACCTTTACTGACATCACTGCCAACCTACACATTCTACATAGATATAAAACCAAAAGGACACAAACTGAACACCTTGGAACAATTTGATATATACAGACACACCACACACAATAAACAAAACATCCTCAATGAAATTAAATTTTAAATCACAAACGTTTTGATTACATTCTACAAAACCACAAATCTTCTAACCAAAACTGACAATAAAGAGAACACTGATAAAAAAATTCTGTTGAAAATGAATCATTACGATTCAAAAATGTTTCAGCCTACAAGAGTATTGGAGTTATGGAATGCTAGGAAGAAAGGACAGTAATTTTCAGTGTAATTACTGCTGTGTCAATAAGTCTTCCAGTCGAAGCTATAATTGGCATGCTTTGTTTGCTCCCCTTGTTCTCCCCTCGCTGTGCGGTTCATCCAGAGACCTCTAGCATGTTCTTATCTCAGTAATTAGAGTTTTATGGAAAAATATAGAATTCTCTACTAGAATGATAGAAATGTATATAAAGCAGAAGCTCTTGTAAACATCAGTTCAGTTGTGATTCGAATGTTAATGTGATAAAGTGGCAGAGTGACAGTTCCTGTTTCCGCTCATACAAACCGTATTACCAGTGAGCGCTAATACAAACTGTGTTATATGAACGTTTAATGTTTTCTGATAAATGCAGTATATTGTAACAGATTATTATTCAGGCTTCTTTAACCATTTATATCTTCTTCTTCTTCTTCTTTATCTGGCATTACAACTCTGGGTGAGCTTTAGCCTCTCCAACAATTTGCCTCCACACCAAACGGTCACCTGCCTTTTGCTTCCAATTCCTGATACCCATCCTTCTCATATCAACCTCTACTTCATCCATCCAGCGATTCCTTGGCCCGCCTCTTTGCCTTCTTCCCTCCATTCTTGATTTATAAATTTTTCTAGGCATACAATGCTCTGCCATTCTCTCCAGGTGACCAATCCACCTGAGTCTTTGTGACCTTACATGGCGCACAATATCTTCTCCATGGAGAATGTTACTTATTTTAACCATTTATATAGTGACTTGTAAGTGCTTCCTAGTGTTTCAACTGTTATGTTTTAGACATTTCCTCTTGAATTGTTGAAAAGTTTATTGAACAGCTATTATTTAATATTTGATTGGCCTTTTAATAGTTAGTGAAAAATTATTGTACAGTTGTAATATGACAAATTATTTATTAGCTGAACATTATTGATTTATTCGTTTCTGATTGATTCCTTTTGTAAGATATAACTGATTAGTGTGTGTTGTGGATAATTTGTGTAAATAAAGTGCGCGTGTTAATTTGAAGTGTTGCCAAAATTATTTTAGATATAGAACCCATAAAATTATTTATTTATTCTTTATTAAAATTGACTGAGTAATTAAATTTGTCATAAAAAATTAATATAATATACATTAGTTATCTAGCGACTTCCTGCAGACGATCAGCTATTCCCATGAATTATTGTAGAATCAGCATTATCATAGTAGATTCGATTCATTGCATTTTTATCAGTTCTGATCCAGCTAGCATCGTGAACTGTTCTCCAAGTACGGTTGTGTTTGATGTTATAAAGTATTAAGTAAAAAGAATTTTTTTTAAAGTTTCTGTTACTTTAATACTCTAACTGGCGCAGTCGGTAGGACACTCAGGAACAAACAAAATAGTTGTTCTTCGGTTTAAACCGTTTACGAGTGGAACATTTAAAAGATTAAAAACTTCAAGTGCAGTAAAACCCAAATTATTCTACAAACTTTTTTGCGTTATTCTATGAACTTTTCTACAAATTTTCCACAAAGTTTACCTGGCACTGGAGACAAGGATATAGAAACATACAACGCTTAGATCTTCATGATGAGCATAAAATGTCTTATGTTGTGAGTTGTGAGTAGCCTAATAACATCCAAATAACCAAAATTTTCTGATGTTCTATGTCAGTATGTTAATAATTTGGCACTAGTTTTACTAAGAGGACTAAGAGTCATCATGCGTACAAAGATCCCAGCTTCTTTGGACAGTGCTCTCAATATGCTTACTAATGATTTTCAATTCAAACTTAGTCATTCACATGAAAATACAGTTAATATACGAAAACCTTTGCCAAGTCCTCCAATTAAATACAAATCTTATCCTGGTCGACCAATGCAATTATAAAACCCTCCTCCAAGATATCAATCATTCTACAACAACCAAACTCCCTAATTTTAAACCCATCAGAATAAAAACCATTTTCAAAATCCACACAATTCAGTATATGAGAAGAGAGCACAACAAAATTATAATAATAATCAGCCAAGACCACAGAACTCCAATCAGTAATATCAACAAACACCAATGAGCATTTCTTCTATCAATAATCGCCCTCAGAAAATAAATTGTATCGAATTGACAGGGGGACCAATTAATGAAAATAAATTAAATTTATATAATGATGTCTGCATTTTTGTCCTTTTAAATACAAAACTTTAAACAATATAGTTCTGTAAGAATTTCACAAAGTAAAAATTCAAAGTTTGTCATCTTTGTCATCAGCTATTCGTATTTACCATGCCAATCATGTCATTAGGTTTCTCCCCATTCATTGGCTCCGACTACACTATAGTCATCACTACACTGTTCCTAGTTAATTAAAAATTTCTGCCTTTTACCAGCTTTTTCTCACATTCAAACCGTCCACCGTTGGTAACTTTGCCTCTGAGAGGAATGCATTCAATATATTTTTTCCTGTTTACTGTTTCCTGTGTAATCGCTCTTCCTGTTCTACTGGCTACAAACAATATTTTACTGGCTTATAAGTGAGACACAGTTGTAGTCACACTACCAAGTTGTTCACCATTTATACATTTCTCTTCCCCGTCTCATACTTCAGAGGCCAAGTTATCAGCGGTGAGTACATAGGCTCCGATTGGAAATCAAATTTACAATTACATATGATTTTAAGTGATGATTGCCTGAGAACCTATCCCTTTTGTTTCACCTCAAAAAGGATGAAGGCATAGGTCAATTTCATTGGCAAACAAACTTGATCTGTATCAAGGTTCCAAGAATGTGTGATTAACATTTGAAGTTGATTGGTGAAAGCGTTTGAAAGTTATCGTTGAACATACCGTACAAACAAACCCACAAGCATACAGAAAAAGCCATGAGTCATGAGTCAAAACTAAGAACTAGCTATGCTTGTTCAACTAGAGTAAAAAAGTTCCCGGAATTGATCTCCAGAGACCTGCAGTGTGACAATGTACACAAACACACGCTCTATGGGTTAACAGAGGCGATTGAGCAATACTCCCACAACCGAAATTTCATCCCTGGGAGTAGTACAAACTGTTGCAGAACAAAAACCTATTAGTTAGCCCAATGGGCTCGAGAACTCGCTTGCAAACAACTAATTTTGGAAAGGGAAACTCATTTCTAGCTTATCCTAGGGGAAGGTGGTAACAAAAAACGGCTGTTTTGAAGATACTGATTTAGATAAATTCACAAGACATTCTATCACTTGAAGTTCAAGTTCATCGTTGCTCTGATACAGATATATTTTCCACAAAACAATATCTACAATAGCTATATATCGTGGCAATGAAATTAGTATATATATATATATATATATATATATATATATATAAATGAATGTCTGTCTGTATGTATGTTCCCTATAGACTTCAAAACCACTAGACAGATTAGCATGAAACTTCGGGAATATGTTGTGTGAATAATGAGGATGTGTTAGAAAGGGGATAGAACTTCTAACTTTGTGGTTCTATAAGCCAGCAGACCAAGGTTTGGATCAGGACATTTCAATAGGATTCTCTTAGCAATAGATACTGCATTTTCAGCCTCTCCATTGGATTGTGGGAAATGGGGGCTGCATGTGGAAGTTTTGAATCCATAATCTCGTGCAAAACTTCGAAACTCATCATAGGTAATCTGAGTTCCTCCATCCACCCTAATTTCCAAGGGAATTCCATGCCTGGCAAATATATTTTTCATTCATTCTATCACAGACGCAGAGGTGAGTGAATACAACTGGATCAGTTCTAAAAAACGGGAATAATAATCCTGGATGACTAGGTACCATTTTTGGTTGCACTTAAGTATATCTGCTCCCAGGTATGTCCATGGTTCCTTTGGCAAATTTGTTGTCATAAGAGGTTCCTTTTGCTGCTGCCGATTTTCAAGACAGACTACACAGTTTTCTACTGTAGCTTGGACATCTGTTGAGCAGCCTGGCCACCAGACAGATTCTTGTGCTCGTTTCCTGCATTTGACAATCCCTAAATGACCTCCATGTTGTATTTCCAGTATTGTCTTCCTCATTGCCTTAGGTATGAACATTCTTCTTCCCTTCACAATCAGACTGTCTTCCAATACCAATTCATGACGATACTTCCAAAAGGTTGAATTTCTCCTCCATTTATTTTCAGAAATGGATTTTATCAGTTCACGGCCTTCTGAGTCATCTGATTGGGCTTTCTTTATCTCCAGCAGTCGCTTGTCAGAGCATGGCAGAGCCTGTATAATGCTTTGTATGAACCGTTCCTCATTTGATATGCTCACCCACTTCTGACACCATGTAATGTTGAGTAGAATATGAAATGAGAATATGAAATATGAGCAACAACCTTTAAGTGAATGTTTTCTCCAGTGAGTCTTTATTTCAATCCAATAACAAACTCCCATCACTAAGACAGCTGATAATATTAATGATGAATACATCTGTGCTTAACACTACATCTTCCATTCTTTACAGTTTCATCTAAGTTTGAAATCTTAATGGAGGTCTAATATTTCGGGACTGTCTAAGCTTTCTGTGGCAGTTGTTTGGCATATCTTGAGTATGTTGTTTGTCTCCGTTTGATTCTGCCATATCAGAAGTATGGATGAGATGCCATCTATTTCTTCTCAACTCTGTTCCATTTTGAAGTGTTATTATATATGACCGGGGCTGCTCAGCTTCACCTTTGACAATCCCATATGTGCGCATATTTTTTATCCAGACTCGGTTTCCAACTTTCAAGGGTGGAAGCTTCTTTACACCTCTTCTATCATCAAAATTTTTCTTATTTCGAGCCTTTATCTCATTGTCATCTTTTTCAACCAGCTTGAAATTGTCCAAGCAAGGTAGGGTCGAACTCAGCTTGCGACCATACAGCAGTTCTGCTGGTGAAAGTCCTGATTTTAACTTTGTGGTTCTATAAGCCAGCAGACCCAGGTTAGGATCAGGACATTTCAATATGATTCTCTTAGCAATAGATACTGCATTTTCAGCCTCTCCATTGGATTGTGGGAAATGGGGGCTGCATGTGGAAGTTTTGAATCCATAATCTCGTGCAAAACTTCGAAACTCATCAGAGGTAAACTGAGTTCCTCCATCCACCCTAATTTCCAAGGGAATTCCATGCCTGGCAAATATATTTTTCATTCTTTCTATCACAGACGCAGAGGTGAGTGAATACAACTGGATCAGTTCTAAAAAACGGGAATAATAATCCTGGATGACTAGGTACCATTTTTGGTTGCACTTTAGTATATCTGCTCCCAGGTATGTCCATGGTTCCTTTGGCAAATTTGTTGTCATAAGAGGTTCCTTTCGCTGCTGCCGATTTTCAAGACAGACTACACAGTTTTCTACTGTAGCTTGGACATCTGTTGAGCAGCCTGGCCACCAGACAGATTCTTGAGCTCATTTCCTGCATTTGACAATCCCTAAATGACCTTCATGTAGTCTTTCCAGTATTGTCTTCCTCATTGCCTTAGGTATGAACATTCTTCTTCCCTTCACAATCAGACCGTCTTCCAATACCAATTCATGACGATACTTCCAAAAGGTTGAATTGATTTTCAACTTCAAATTATGAGCAAGCTGATCACCTATATCTTCCTTGAAAGACTCCCCCCTGACCACAGACTGTTGAATTGAAACTCTTTCTGCTTGTTGTGCTCTGGCTATAGCTTTTTGCAGTGTTAGAGACTCGTCCTTCTGCAGAGACTCTGACAACTTATTATCCTTGACACCTATGACTATCAGATCTCTAATTAAACTATTTTTTAGTCGATCAAGTACACAACTTTCAGCAAGCTTATGCAAATCATTGATAAAGGCATCCACCGGTTCTCCCGCACCCTGTCTATGTTTTAAAAACATAGCTCTTTCATAAACTATGTTTTTTGACGATCCAAGATATTTTCCAAACGCCTCTACCACATCTTCATAACATAGATTTTCCTCATCCAGACCAAATGTTTCAAACAGTTCCTCACTTTCCTGGCCTAATGTGTACAGAAGAGTACTGATTTGCTGGTGATCGGGTTTAAGGTATAGCTACGACCCAATTCTGTATCTTTCAAAACGTTTGATCCACCTAGCCCATAAAGCCGGGTTAGTAAAGTCAAAATTTTTCGGTGCAGTTAACTGAGATTGTAGCCCCACAACTACTTGAGTAGGTACTGGAATAGAATTAGGCCTAGTATTATCCTCATTGGAGGGTTTTTTTACTTTCTTCTGTCTTGCCTTACCTCTAGTTGCCGGTATCCTCTTTGATGCTACACTTCTCAGGTCTTCGTCATTTATTTCTTCATGAATGTCTGCCTCAACTTCTGTGGGTTTCTTGGTGTTCTTTTTTTTTCATATTAAAAGTTCACACACCTGACACCAAGTAATGTTGAGTAGAATATGAAATGAGAATATGAAATATGAGCAACAACCTTTAAGTAAATGTTTTCTCCAGTGAGTCTTTATTTCGATCCAATAACAAACTCCCATCACTAAGACAGCTGATAATATTAATGATGAATACATCTGTGCTTAACACTACAGTTTCTGACCATAAATTTTAATAGAAGAGCTAATAATTACTATTAATTAATCCATTTTATAGACCTAACCTACTGAACTTGCCGGCCAAACAGCTTAAAGGAACAGCTGATGGAAGTCAACAGTTTTTAATCATATGGCAGGCCCCTTAGCGGCGTTATTTACGCTGTCTTTAAACAGCAAAATACTTTGCACTTTGCATGTAGGCTACCGTGCAGTCGGAGCCTTGCAATATGTAGGAATCATACAAATGGGTATGATGAAATGTTATTATGCCAGGTTGATGACATCTGTTAACCAATGAAGTGCTAGCTAGAAATTTGAAATGCAGCCACAGCGGGAGGTGGCGAATAATAAAATGAAAAACTAGCTTCTACTCTTATAGTCGTAGGAGGTTTAAATTTGAAATGTTTCTTCATTCAGAGGTGGTGGTTAAGAAAACAACGAAGGCCCTATGATCAGCTGGAAGAGCCCTAGGACTAACTTCTTTCCTAATTTGAAATGTAACCTCAGCGGGAGGTGGCGAATAATAAAATCAAGGAGAATTTTTATGAGAACGCAGCAACGCGCGTCGAGCCAGCTAGTCTATTAAAAAATTGTATTTTGGTGTTATTTTGAAAAGTTGCTGATCACATTTATTCACCCACAGCTGATAACTCAAAATATATTGCGAATTTCAGTTGATGAAAACAACTATTTTTTATGTATAGTACTAGTGAGCCCAACGGGCTCGAGAACTCGCTTGCAAACAACTAATTTTGGAAAGAGAAGGCTTCATTTGTGAAGCTTATCATAGGGGAAAGTAGTAACGAAAAACGGCTGTTTTGAAGAAACTGATTTAGATAAAATTCACAAGACATCTATCACTTGAAGTTCAAGTTAATCGCTGCTTTGACACACAGATTTCTTTTACACAAAAAATACCTATTGTACTCATCTCTTACATAAATAAAAAAGTCGATGTGTATTCTATGTATGTTATGTTCCCAGTAAACTCCAAAACCGCTGAACCGATTTCTATGAAATTTTCAGGCACAATGTAGAATAGTCCCAAGATGGTTCCTGTGAAGTTTGTAAGTTAAAACGTCCTCTCTGGGGCCTGTTGCATGAATGGACTAGTAAAACTATTCTATTTCACAGATCTGATATTTCCAACTTCCAAGTCTAGTGTTTTCTGGTGCATCAAGTAACAGCTGCAGCGCATGTTATTTTTTTACAGTAGTTTTATAACAATAGCATTTTGCTAATTACCAATCAGCTGTTTAACTTTTAGATTACAGAGGCCATTTTGAGAGAATTTTGTGCAGCCCAAATGTAATCCAACCTAGAAAAACTATCTATAGTCTGAGCAAACCATGCAGTACAGTGTATTAAGCCGCGTCTTCACCAACCGAACATGTCTGCCAAACATTGTTGGCGAATACAAAAAACGGGCAAACATTAAACATATGGGTCACCGAACATGTTCGTGAGTTCAATTGAAGTGTTCGGTCTGTGAGCGAACAGTGACGACCAACAACAGGTTCCCGCCACTAACCCCACCACACCGATCATAATGTTCGAGAAGGCTTCCACACCAAACCAACTCCAAAAATGTTCGGCGACATCAGCTGATTCCAGCGAACACTGTTCGCTGAGCATGTTTGGTTGGTGGAGACGCGGCTTTATAGCAATGCTATTCCATATGGGGGAATATTAGCGCGCTGTTACCATTTTTTTAAATATAATTATATATTTGGCACTTATATATTAAACACATAGCATATGCTGTTGTATGAGAATGTAACAGCTTGACTGGGCTTGCTTGGCTACTTAGCAACTGGACAGTACTGTACCCCTTTTAAGGCTAATACTGCCAACTAAAGTTGGTAATACGACTTGACTCGATGATTTTCAACTTGTAAATTGCAAAATTCTGTTGCATGAGCACTTGAAATGTTTTACAAACATTGAAGTCGGTATTACTAGTGGTTTTTACCAAGTTCTGTTGCATCTATCCATGTGATGATATCAGTTACTGCAAAATATTGGTCTAGGCTAGTATTATTTTCACAGGTGAATCTTCGGTAGTAAATCGCATTTTAGCAATCCTCGGAAGTGTTTAGCTTGATTACGTCTTATTTTTCATCCACTTCAGTGTTCAGTTTAGTTCAGTACAATGACTTCTTTTTTCCTTACTTCAATTTATTACTTTTAATTTATATCTTTACAATACTTCCAATGAAGGTGAAGATGGATAAATAAATGATTTTACAACATATTTAGACATCACATTCAAACTATGAAATTAAACTATTATTTAATTCAAAATTGAAATTAATTTTCTAAAATTGAAAATTATTTTATTCAATTTTTTCAAGTGATGACTCCTACTATACAAAGAGTTTTAGGAGGAATCTCCAAAACTTAAAGAACTCATTTCTCTTATCGAAATTAAGGGAAAATGTCATATTACATAGGTCCAGGAACATTGACACACAATCATTGCGTTCATGGGAGCCGAATTTCTTAACGGTGCACCAGAAACTATGGCGTCTGATTGGACTATTCAAATCCATAGACCGGCTCCTATGGATTCTATACGATGTTGAACTATTTTTTCGTGTGGCATGCAAATAGCACAAAACGTAGCCTTGTCAACCTAAATGATGATCAACTGACATGTAATTTTCAAAATTATTCTGAAATAAAACCTCTGGCAATAGTAGTGACAGATGTCGACATGAAAAGTAATATAATTCTAGACTAAAATGTTGCAGTAATCGATATTATCAGATCAAATGGTGCAATGACAGATTTATAAATAATACATTATACAAATCTATATCTATATAATCGAAATACCACTGACTGACTGACTCACTCACTCACTCATTCATCACAGTTTCTCAGGAACCACTTGACCAAAAACTATAAAATTTGGTACACATATTCAGTAGGGGAACTAGACGCGTGCTAAGAAAGGGTTTCAAAATTTACCCCAAAATTGAAGATTTTTGAAAATTTAGGTGACAACAATTTCTAGAGAATCATAAGGTCAAATCAGATAAAATTTGGTATTCATGTTAAGTATCGGCCTTAGATGTACCTTGGAAAAAAGTTTCAAAATTAGCCCCAAAATGGACGATTTTTGAAAAGTTTGGTGATAAACAGCCAAATATTTTGAAATTTGCACTTAACAGATGTCATCAACCTGGCATAATAACATTTCATCATACCCAGTCATATGTTTCCCACATATTGCAAGGCTCCGACTTATGGTAGCCTACATGCAAAGTGCAAAGGCTTTTGCTGTTCAAAGACAGTGTAAATAACGCTGCTAAGGGGTCTGCCATATGATTAAAAACGGTTGACTTCTATCAGCTGTTCCTTTAAGCTGTTTGGCTGGCAAGTTCAGTAGGTTAGGTCTATTAATGAATAATAATTTGTTTCAAACAAAGCAAACTTATCCCGAGCTACCAAAATAATTTCAATAGCTAAAAGCCAACGTTTATGAAAAGTAAAAAAGTAGCCAAGCTGCCTGTTAGGTCAAGTACAATAATTTTTAATATTAGTACAATATTGCTCGGTACAACTTTGCTGGAGCCGATTAATCGCGCATGCATATTATGCATTTCGACTCCCATCCGCATAGTGTATAGTCGTATTCTCGACGTTGCTGTCTCTTTCTAGAAGAATGCTGTCTCTTTCTCCTATGAAGAATGCTCATTGTTGTTGCATATTCCGTTCCGAACCTGACTGTACTGCCGGTAGGCTGACCCCTTCCCACTTCAATTGCATAGCCTACTACCTCAAACGATCACTCACTTTCACGATCAGATCAGTTTGCAGTTGCACATCAGACTGCTAACATCGTTCTCAGAGTATTTGTGAATTTCAACCAATGCTCAAATCGAATAAATATCAGTTCTTATAAGAACTCTTACCTATCAATAGTTAGGTTTACAAAGAAGTATTAAGGAATTAATAAAATACTATTTGTAACAGTACATGAGCCTGAGAATTTTTGTGAAAATAGGTATTGATCAGAAAATCAACAAAAAATTAGTTGTGAAATTAATTTACCATAGATTAACGATTTTGAAAATTTAGGTGATTATAATTTCTCAAGAACCACAAGGCCAAAAAAGTGCAATTTTTCAGCTGGGGTGCTAAACACGTGAAAAATAGGGTTACATGATTCATCTCAAAATTTAGGATTTTTGGAATTTAGTTGATCACAATTTCTCAAGAACCTCAAGGCCACATGGAGTGAAATCTATATCTATATAATCGAAATACCACTGTTTGATATAGACCCTAGATGCATACTAAGTAATGGTATCAAAATTCTCCCCAAAATCACCTATTTCTGTAAATTTATCTAATCACAATGGAAATTAGTTGGACCCCCCGGGGGTCCAGGGGGCGGAGCCCCCTGGCTAGACGGTTAAGGCGAGCGAAGCGAGTCTGCCGGCTAGTCTATATATATAAAAATGAATGTCTGTTCCCTATAGACTTCAAAACTACTTGACAGATCGGCATGAAACTTTGGGAATATGTTGTGTGAATATTGAGGATGGTTTCTGACCATAAATTTTAATAGGGGAGCTAATAATAATTATTGATTAATCCATTTTATAGACCTAACCTACTGAACTTGCCGGCCAAACAGCTTAAAGGAACAGCTGATAGAAGTCAACAGTTTTTAATCATATGGCAGGCCCCTTAGCGGCTGTCTTTGATCAGCTGATTTATGCTGATTTGATTTATGCTGTCTTTGAACAGCAAAAGACTTTGCACTTTGCATGTAGGTTACCATGCAGTCGGAGCCTTGCAATATGTAGGAAACATGACTGGGTATGATGAAATGTAATTATGCCAGGTTGATGACATCTGTTAACCAATGCAGCTAGAAATTTGAAATGCAGCCTCAGCGGGAGGTGGTGAATACTAAAATAAAAAATCTAGCTTCTTCTACCCTTATTGTCGTAGGAGGTTTAAATTTGAAATGTTTCTTCATTCAGAGGTGGTGATTAAGAAAACAAAGAAGCATCTATGATCAGCTGGAAAATCCGTAGGACTAACTTCTTTCCTAATTTGAAATGTAACCTCAGCGGGAGGTGGCGAATAATAAAATCAAGGAGAATTTTTATGAGAACGCAGCAATGCGCGTCGGGCCAGCTAGCACTATTATATCTAAAATACTGTTGCAACGCACGGGTAAACTGCAAGTTATTTATAACTTTGCAACTAATTTATCTAAAAATGCAATAGTGTTTAGTAAAAGCCACTAGTAATACTAGTTCACTGAATGGTGTATTCATGCAACAGAATTTCATAAATTTCCAGCTGATTACTGGTATTAAGGGCTTGTATTTGCTCATGCAATAGGCCCCTGAAGGACACAAAAAGGAGAAATCTATTCTTAAAGGAACAGCTAATAGAAGTCAACAGTTTTTAATCTTATGGCAGGTCCCTTAGCGCCGTTATTTACGCTGTCTAAAACGCAAAGACTTTGCAAGTACCATGTAGTAGGAGCCTTGCTGTCACGTAGGAAACATATGACTGGGTATGATGAAATGAAATAATTATGCCGGTTTGATGAAATCTGTTACCCAATGCAGCTAGAGAATTTGAAATATGAAATGTAGCCTCAGAGGGAGGTGGCAAATAATAAAATCAGAAACCTACCTTCTGCCCTAATAGTTGTAGGTTTAAATTTTAAATGTTCATTCAGAGATGGTGAGCAAGAAAATAACGAAGGAGGCCTCTCTGATCAGCTGGAAGAGCCCTAGTACTAACTTTTTCCCTAATAGAAGGTTGAACTTTTAAATGTGACCTAAGTGGGAGGTAGAGAATAATAAAAATTCTACATTGTGCCTGAAAAGTTTATAAAAATCGGTTCAGCGGTTTTCAAGTTTACTGGGAACATACATACATACATATAATCATATATAGATTAGATATATTTTCTACATAAAAAAATCTGTTTATATATCCATATATCAGGGCAATGACATTATTATATCAGCTGATAGAGATTCTATAAAAAGCCTGATCGCATTTATTCACCTACAGCTGAAAATAACAAAAATATAATATTTTGAAATCTATTACGAATTCCATATGGTGAAAACAACTATTTTCTACACATAGTAATATATAGATATATATTAATGAAGGGCTGGGAACCTATCCTTTTGTTTCGCCTCAAAAAGAATGAAGGAGTGGGCCAATATCATTGACAGACGAACCTGATCTGTATTAAGGTTCCAAGAATATGTCTAATATTAAAACTGACACTGTATTTCTGTATTTCACTTTTAAATAATGTTTTACTCACATATATTGGAGATGCTTGAGGAATGCATTTCACTTCTGAAAAGAAGCTTCGTCAGCCTGACATCTTCTTTTCAGAAGTATAATGCATTCCTCAAGTATCTCCAATATATGTGAGTAAAACATTATTTAAAAGTAAAATACAGTGTCAGTTTTAATATTAGATTGTTCATTAAGTATTTCGTCATGGAAAACATCACAGACAAGAATATGTGTTTAAAATTTGAGGTTGATTGGTCAAAGCGTTCGAAAGTTATCGTCGAACATACACATAAACAAACCCACAAACATACAGAAAAAGCCGCGAGCCTAGAGTCACGAGTCAAAACTAAGAACTCGCTACGCTCGTTCAACAATCGCACTGCGGGTCTCTGGAGATCAATTCCGGGAATTTTTTGACTCTAGTAGTATAATACAGGGTACAAAAATAAATTACAGTAATTATGATACATATGACACACGGCCAAATTAAATACTAACTAATAATCTCAATCATTGCATAAGCTATTCTAAAATTTTGGCAAGTTCTCGTTTTTTAATTTGGCATTCCAACTCTTTTAATTCAAGGGATTTGGCTAGGATACGCATTTCTAATTCATGTTTCTCTTTCATCATTTCAATTCGTAGATTATTAATATCAACCTTCCCTTCAGTAAATGTCTTTAAAGTCTGTAAGTTTGGATTTTCCCTCTTGGCTGGACATGAATCCATATTTGCAGGGCTTCCACGTTTTCTGGGGTTTGAGGGTGCGTCGTCTGTCAATATGACCATTGCCTCATCACCTTGCTCAAGGCCTTGCTCAAGGCAATCTTCATTGAAGGCTACAACCTCCTGTATCTGTAACAATTTAATATATTTTTGTTTGTTAATGGTGACAGAAACTAAATAGAGTTCAAAATGGAAATAGGAGTACAAAATCAAGAAATATAAAAACAAATTTACTGTAGTATTCATATAACTTGGCAGCGTGTAGAAGATAGAGGACTTGCTAGATATGAACCCAACTGCTGACAAGTTATATGAAAACTACAGTATCAAAGTATGTAGGGAATTCACTAGTATGAGTAAAATTAAAATTCTGTAAGGTACTTTTTTAATTTGATACTTAATGAAAGTTATGTTGAAATTTGTAAGGTTTAGTACGATCGTTTGGCATTACTTTAAGAATGAATTCAATGAATTTCAGTTTTTGTCTAAATGCGCATCCAGCATACATTGCTATATAATAGTTGAATTAAGAAATTACATAAATATTATGAATTACCGAAAAAAAAATCAGGATTAACTTCATAAAATAAAAGTATTATAAATTGATGTCTAGTTGAGTCAGCATTTGTACATCATGAAAAAACTTATTGAAATTACCAGAAGTTTGAAGAATGAGAAATTATCTCATAAGATTATCTCTTCAATTTTCGCAAGAAAATGAGGCTCTAAATCCAGATTGACGGTGTGGAACTATGACAAATGATAAGAGTAATAACAGTTTCAGCTTGTATCCTGTTTACTGGAGCAGCAAAATGTTTACTGAACGACTGAGAAACCGGGCATTGGTGTGTAAAATATGATGGTGATTGCTTAGCCTGCTATTAATAGAATATCCGAAATACGAGTCATTGTTGAGAATAGTTTCACTGTACGCATAACTTGATTAATATCCAGTTTGATTGAGATTGATAATGGTGTAACAACCGAAACTAGTTTCTCGAACTTTTAATAAATGTGGTTGTGACAATTTCTTCTTATTATTCATTATGGATACCTTCCACAATATCACCTTCGCCATTACTAAGAAAATTACTAAGAAAGTTGATTAATATCCCATTCATGTTTTTGTACATACAGGACTAAACACGAATAGTCAGAATTCTATTATTAGAATATTGTAACAAAGTCAAAACATAATGAAAACTCATAAATAAATATTTCTTATTACATCAGTGTCATTAAATATGACTATAAGAAATATAAAATGGCAAAAATTTTATTGTTTCATCATCAGAATAACTTGCCAAATAATTTAAGAATAACATTTGAAACTAGCTAACTGGGCACTTGATCTAGAATTACATCCAGACAATTTAGAAGTTTTTTTTTATTGTTGATGATGCCCACATGAGTCCGAGACTTGTGCGTGGGTAATGAGGTGAATGATAACACATATAGATGCCTGACGGAGGAGTGGGATTCGAACCCACGACCGCTGAAACGACAGCAAGTTGAAGTTGTGACGCCCCAACCAACTGCGCTAAGCGGCCCGGCTGTTTACTTGCTCTATTGAAGGCTGAGTAGAATATGGACTAGTGCGAGCCAATTGAATTTAAAACAAAAGCCGCTCTCACACTGTAAAATTGGCGATGCACTCAACAATGTTTTGTGCCAAATAGAATCTTACTTTACAGCCTCAATTCACACATCTTACTACAAAATTTAGAAAAAAAAGCCATTGGTGGGAGAAAACTAGCTTTACTGGAAAACTTCAATAATATTGATTAATGATTGTGTCCCTACAAAATTTTAGTGCAACATTATTCAGTTGAGTGTAGTCACATACGGGTGATTCTCCAAAAAGTGTACAGTTTGGTGTCACTATTGAAAAAAACTATTTAAGAAATAAATAAATGCAACTTAATTCTAAGATTAAATAAAATAACACTAAATAGAAGTTTCTCAATGAAAACAAAATTTTATTTTACTTTACTTCTGTTTTTTAACCTGTCCACACCATGTGAGTCACTGGTGTGGACAGTCACCCAGTGTATTTCTAATGCAAAACTTAGTAAAACACTAATTTATGAATAATTTACTAAAATTGTATAAATGGAGATATTAATAAAATTGTATAATTAATATAGTAATGTAAAAATTATTATATTAAATTGGAAAGACTTCATGCATATAAAAGTTATTGTGAGTATCCAATTTGTTAGTCTCTTAGGTTGGCATGCCTTGAAAATAATATTTGAATTTCAAAGCACCCAAATCAGCTGTTGGTTCTGTCTGTAAAAGGAGGGAAACTGCCTTCTGTTTCCTGTTGACTAGTGAAACTGAACTATGGTGTATGAGTTTATTGTGTTTTATATGTTTCAAGTTTGAAAACATAATACCGTCAAGCTTACACTGTCACTTGTGTTACCAACATTACATTGCAGGTAATTATGATTTCCTTATGATATAATATTTTTACCATAGTAGAAACTTTGAAGAAGCCAATATATCATTGTCCTAACCTCAAATTTATGGTTGCCATGCTCTCTTTATCCTAAAATCATCACTGGTGTGGACATCACTTGTGTGGACATTTGCTGTCCACACAAGTGATCCATGTCCACACCAGTGACTTAAAGTACAATAGACAACATTTCTTCCAGTTAATGAGACATTTTTGACATAATGTTTTCATAAGTAGTATTTAGCCAGTTACCATACTAAATATATTACAACTTTTGTTGTGAATTTCAAAACCTGAAATTATAAGTTTGAATTTTAATACCGTACTCTACATTTTGCAATTTTTCATAGTTTTCTATTCTTAAAAATACCCATTACTGTTATTGAATAGCCTATGAATTTTTTTTATTAAATAGCTTACAAAATGTATAAAGCATTAGTCTATGATTAGGTACTAGACCAAAAATAGGCCTAACCAAAATAATGTTTACTTTCAAAAGTGTAACAAGAAAGTATATTCAAATGAAGTTGAGAAAATCATTCGACCTACCTATTGCTTGCAGTACAGTAGTTACAAGAAACGGTGGACTTAATATAAATTTATTAAATTTTACATGGACTAGACAGGTCATTACAGTTAAAACAGTCTATATCAAAAACCATAAAAACTTCAATCAAGTATTTTTTTCAGGTTTTAGAAGAAAATTGACAATGGGGAAAGTCACAAAGAAAAAACCAAATGAAGCATATTTAGCAAAGAGAAGAGAACAAAAAAAGATAAGCATGAGAAAGGCTAGGGAAAAATTGAAAATAGACCCAGTTAAACATGAAGAAATAAAACAGAAAAGAAGAGAAAATTATAAGAAACTTAAGAATGATGGGAAAATTAAACTTATTAATGATTTGTCTGAGAGAGAACAAAGAAAAATGAGGAAGAGTTGGTGAAAGCGATCACACAACTATAGAAAAAGACAAAAAAATGAAGAAAATCTGCAAGAGTTTATGGAATCCAACACCCCTCCAGGAAGCCCAGACGCACTAAATAATGTAGAGATGTTATTACCAAGATCAAGACAAAGTGAAAGTGGCAAAAAAATTGCTAGGCAAAACAGGGAAAAAAGTAATAAAGAAATCAAAGAACTCAAGAATAAACTAAAGAAGGCAGAGCAGAAAGTCAACAGATATAAACAAAGGATTTCACGAATCAAGAAAAAAAATGCCAGCAAGATATCTATTGATGATACACCCACCAAAGTTGTAGAAACCCTTCTAAAAGGACAAAATGTGTCTGACGAAGTGAGAAAGAAGATACTCTTTGGGGAAGTAATTACAAAACAATTAAAAGAAAATTCAAAAACCTCACATGCTTGAAAAAGTCTTTTAACCTGCTTTTCTGGAAAAGTAATTGAAAAATACAGGTTCCTAGAGTACATGAGGTCAATCACTTCTTGAAGATTGTGTGTAGGCAAAGGTCATCTGTACAAAAAGAGCATCAACAACCATGTTCAAATTTTGCATCAGGATGTTGTCAAGTTTTTGGAAACGTTATGACAACAGTAGGATGACCGCAGGGAAAAAAAGAGACTATTACTGTTAAGAAATTGAAGAAACAAAAAAGATATCTTAACAATTCATTGAAAAACCTGCATGCAAAATTTTTAAAGGAGAATCCACTGTATGTACATTTTAGCTATTCATTTTTCTGCAAGTTACGTCCACTCTGGGTTGTTATACCAAAAGTTGCTGACAGAGAAACCTGTATGTGCAAAACACACGCAAATATGGAACTACTTACAACCCAGCTTAAAAAAACTGGTGTTATAAATGAAAAGACCCCCTCTGAAATTTTGAAATCTATTTGCTGTAATGAAGAAGTACAGGAAAAATGTTTGCAAAGGGAGTGTGGTAAATGTGCCAACAAAGAAATTTTCTTTAATGATATCAATATCACAGAGCAAACATTCTATGAAAAATGGATAACAAAAAAAGTACCTGTGGTTATTAAAGGCAATATCAAACTAACCCAAAAAAAAACACTTAAAGTTAAAATCACCTGTGAACTGAAGCATTTAGTTTTGGAAATAAAAAAGCTGATTGGACCATTCATGAACCATGTCAGTAATATAATTCATCAGTATACAGCAGTAACTGATGTTAAAGAAAGCCTCACCAAATATGAGGCTCTGCTACATTTTGATTTCTCCCAAAATTATTCATGTAAGTACGGTGCTGAAACCCAATCTTTCCACTTTAGTGGTAGCAGAACTCAAATAACACTTCACACTTCAGTTTTATATTATAGAAATGATACTGAACCATCTGTTCTCCAGCACAAAAGTTTTGGTACCATCTCAGAAAGTTTGCGACATGACCCATCAGCTGTTTGTGCTCATCTGGGGCCTGTGATTGATTTCATGAAAGACATTGTACCAAACTTGAAGAAAGTCCACTTTCTTAGCGATGGACCAGTCACACAATACAAAAGCAAGTCAATGTTTCATCTATTTGGTAATCATATTTGTAAAAAACTTGATGTGGAAGAAGTAGTGTGGCACTACTCTGAGGCAGGCCATGGAAAAGGAGCAGCTGATGGTATTGGAGGAAACATCAAAAGATTGGCAGATAATTTAGTCGCCAGAGGAGAAGACATTGCCAACTTTGAGCAGTTTGAAACTGCTCTGAAAATGAATTGTAAAGAAACCACAATTTTTTCTGTCACAAATGACGAAATTGTCAAAATTGATGAACTATTGCCGTCAGAACCTCTGAAAACCTTCGTTGGAACTATGAAAGTGCACCAACTCACCTGGGATAAAGAAAAACCTACTGTTGTCCAAACAAGAAAACTGAGCTGCCTAAAATGTTCAAGTGGCAAGCCATGTCTCCATTTCGATTTGGGTGAAATAAAACTAATAAACAAGGAAAAAGAAGCACATCAGTCAAGTATCCTTTTATACAATTTTTTGTTGTTTATTTACATTAAGTTTGATTGTGATATTTTATGTAAACTTGAGAATTATTTAACATATTTTTATATGATGCATTTGTTTTAAATGTCTTTGTATGGTAGCATTTGCTAGTCATATATTTTTGAGTTATTGGAGTTTCAAAAAGGGGTTGTGTTTGTGAATTTACATTCCCAACAGCAAAAGTATTTTTCTTAACAGTAATTTTCAGTCCGTTGCCGGTACAAAGATGTTTACTCTGATGACAGTGACGACGACTCCAAGACTACTGCATCTGTTTCTAAGATTACAAAAGTTAATGACTATGTTATAGTTAAAATCTCTGGGAAGTCCAGCTACTACTACTACATTGGCAATGTTCTGAAAAAATTTAGTGATGAACTCTTGATTAAATTCATGAAAAGAAGTGGGAAAAAGTTTGTGTGGCCAGAAGTGGACGACATTTCATCAATTGTAATTCAGGACGTTGTTACAGTCCTACAGCAGCCAAACATTAATAATAGGCAGCAATATGATTTTTCTATTGCAGAGAAATACTGGCCTAAATTAGCTTAAATATGTTGCTTGAAATACAGCAAAAACTTGTATTAAACCTATTAATAAGAAAACCGTTTTTCACGGGTTTATTTCTGTGGTCAAATCTGCAGCTCTGACTACACTGTCAATTTATGCGTCATGAAATAAATTTTTCATAACATTTCTTGGCTTGGTTATTGATAGGCCTACTTAAATCTTATTCTCTCTAATCAAATATCATACTAATTCTATATGGCTACTATAGCAATAAGACTCAATGAAAACTAATTCAATTTCATGCATAAATTTAAGTGGGAACCAAGGTAACCCTACTTTACTCACTGGTGTGGACAGTACCATCACCGGTGTGGACATTGTGAAACTTTTTTAACATATTTCTTGTGAAATTTTTTTTTTAAGCTTGACTACTATTTATATTGACATAAGAGTATCAAAAACTAATAGTTTAGCTCACTATTTTCACAGTTTGTAATAAACTTTTGTTTAAAATTTTACATCCTGAAACTGTACACTTTTTGGAGAATCACCCATACAAGAATTTTCGGTTTTTTCTATGGTGTAGGCTAGTGTTATTGCAGGAGAAAAACTATTAACAAAATCAAAACAGCAAACTAGCCATCTATCCTCCATTCGAATGATAAGTTGGTGGATCAGGATTGCAAAATATATACCCTTCATTTATATAGTTTTATGGTTTGAGCTCCTCATATGTTTGCAAATGATGAATTTTTCAAATAACAATATAAATTTTCATCAGAATTTTTTTGAAAATTTAAATTTTCTTGTGAAATAATCGCGACCCCCAAAACATTCCAACGGATTATTGCTTCCTGGGGTGTGTAGATGTCACAAAAAATTGATGGAAAATTCGAAACGTTTGGATACTAAATAATTAGCCTTACTTAGTACCCAAACGTTTCGAATTCTCCAACAATTTTTTCTCTACACACTCAACACAAACTAGTAGCCTAAGTAATAGTACATTGAAATTTTGTAGGGGCAAAGATTATTTGGCATTTAAATTAGAGAAAACGGAACTATGTTTCTTCCACATATGATTATTTCTATCTGTCAAAAAGTTCAGTATACATGTGAGAGTGAAGCCGGGTACACTAACACTATTCTAAGCACTAACCTGTTTTCGTTGTAGATTTAAGTTAACCTCAAAATAATTGTTGTTTCAAGCATTGTGTAACTTTTTTAGACAGTAATGGTAAAAATGAATGGCGATCGTATAGTGAATTCAAATGAAGAATCTTTCGTAGTTCTTGAGCGATATTATAATCATTGTCAAATAATCGTTGTCCCCACAAAATTTCAATGTACTGTTACTTACTAGTGTGTTGAGTGTGTAGGGGAAAAATCGAAACGTTTAGATAATAAATATATACCAAATTATCTTACCTTATCATCGGCGGCTGTCATTTTCGTCTTTCTTTTATAGTTTTCATAGCAATTTTTCAATTGTTCCTGGCTTCGCGTTGTGAAAACCATGGCACTCTTATTAAAATTGTTTGTAATTATCTTCCACGCATGGTCCTTGTTCTTTATACTTGAATAGTCAGTTTTTTTATTTTCAATCACTTTGATGTATTCAGAAACAAGATTTAATAATAAATTTCTTTCTATTTCTGTAAAATTCGGGCCCCGTTCCCTTTTCATACGATCGGTCATCTTCCGCCGTACAAGATAACAAAACAAAACAATGTTGCAGTGCCTTCTATGTTACTAGATGGCACTGGTTGTTGTGAACCAACATAACCTAAATCATGACATTATTACAGCTGTTAATCAAACTACAGTGTTGTCAGATTGTGCTACCGTTAAGGGTCGATTACATTGGGATAGTTACTCGCTAAGCGAGTAGGAACGTTACAGACCAACCATGCTACAGCAGCTCAGCATACCCAGACGAATTACAGTAAACCATCGATATCTATACTACTACAACTGGATCGCGCGCTGTGTGTTGGAGTTTCGGTCCGGCCAGTCGGCTCTCCCCCACCACTAGTCCGTGTAGAAGTCCTGCTGCAGCCTTACAATTCATACGGAGCTACCTTGTTCACGTGAACAAAAACTGGCATACCTTTGTTGTTACTTGATAGAATTTAAAGCAGTTTTGACTATTGTATTCTCCATAATATTACGAAGGCGTATGTTAAGTTCCAAGTATTTTTAAGCATGATTGAATTAATAACAGGGTAGAAAAGCCATCTATGTATAATATATGTTTCAACCGTTGAGTCTTCTCCAAATCCCGCCCTTCTTGCCTATGACTCAGTAAGATATTAAGAATAATTGAAACCTATTTACCAATTAGGTAATTTTATCTTAGCATAATGTAACTCTCCAGCCAAATATCAATTGTAGTGTACCGAAATTCCTCATGTGGGCTAAATGCATTGCTTTAATATAAACAGGCATTTTGGACCTTACAAATAAGATATGAGTCAATAGAACATTTAAAAAGTAGAATAGTGAATTATTGTATTTCAATTTCCCTACTGACTCAATTGTTAGAGAAAAATGGGTTGCTGGCAAAAAACCAAAAAATTTTAATCCTAAACATCATTCAAGTTAATGTAGCAAGCACTTTGATGAGAATCAAGTTGGTGGTATAAGAAGAAAATTGAAGCAAAATGTGATACCAACGAAATTCGATTTTCCTCCTAATCTACAAGAAAGCAAACCAAAATAATACAAGGTACATACTATTTAGAACTCAGGCTCAGGTAATTAAATTTAGAATATTCATTTGGTTTTTACTATTAAAAATCTCAATCTGGGCCCTATTGCCAGAGCCAGTAAGATAAAATGTGTGTGAAAATTTATTATAACTTTAATTCAACTATCCATATATTCGATCATGCTATAAAATGAATTTTGTATAATATATTCTATAAAATACCTTTTATTTAGACAGTTTTTGTAAACAAGCTATTGATTTTATTTGATTAGGGTATTTATCAAATAATTTTCGACCAGCTTCAAAAGGAAATTTGTCATAAACTTGACGTCTGTGATATGAGGGCCAAATATTTGTATTTCTCAAATTATGAATTGAATTGGTTTGTTCATTAAAGCGAAATTAGAAAGGAAAAATAGAATTGTCCCTAAAATATATAATTATGAGAAAGTTAATATAGCTAAGAACATGAAAAAATCCCAACACAAATCTATTGAATTCACCCTGAAAATTATTCTTATGACCTTTTACTGCAAAATATAGATTATATTTGAATTTTAGTTTCCAAACCACATGTATGTATTGTCCTGTTTAAAGTCCACCAATATAACTTTCCTTTTTTTTAATCTTTTATTACCTATATTTAACCTTTTTGATTGAGAAAAGCTACATCAATGTTTGAATACTCACGTACACTTTTTGTTCGAACCTATGGATATAGATTATGTTAAAACACACTGGTAAATGTTGCAGACTGCATCTACCAGTGACGAATTGGAGTCAGCACTAGATAAGAACTTGAGGCAAAATAACACCATGGAAATTAATCTAAATTTGTTAATAACTTAATGATAAAGAATTGCTGATCTTCTAAGTTTTAATCAGACCACAATTATGTAATATAATACACCAGTAGTTAAAGTAAACAACAGGAAAGTAGCTTTCAAAATTACTTTATGGCTGCAACCATATTCGCTAGATTTGAGTGTCATAAATAGTTTACTATCAAACTATTTTAATATGAAATTTATACCATAATCTTCACACGTTTATACGGATTTCAAATATGTAAACTAATTGAAAATCTAGTCACTACAAAAAAAGATATAGCGGTTTTTGTGATGGCGAACATGGTACTATCGTAAGCCATGCTGTGTAAGAGCGCGCTTCTACACGGACTAGTGGTGGGGGAAATGCAGTCGAGAGAGCCGGACCGCAAAAGCTCACTTTCTCATATGCAGCGCGCTATCCAGTTGTAGTAGTATAGAGATCGATGCAGTAAACCTGTATAAGGCGGAACTCCACCGGACTGAAAAAATTTCCGTTTTGGCAGGTAAATAAATTACCTTAATTTCATTTTATCTCATGAAAAAGCTGTGAAATTAATTTATCATAAATTATACCTACTCTATTAAAAAATGTTCCTTCACTAACCTATTTCATTTTTATCCACATATTTAGACAGATTTTTTTAGGTTTGCCATTTCAAAATTAAAGAACACTACCAACTAACTAGGAAACAATTACATCAATTAAACACAATTTTTTTAAATAAATAAACATTAAACATGATGAAACAATCATGCATTACTTTAAATGACAGAACTCTGAATGAATCGGAAAGAATGTGCAAAAGTACAGTAAGAAAGACTTGCTTAAACTGATGTATGAGTACATGGGACTATTGGGACAAAAAAGAGCAATCTCCATTTTAGTAAATTTTTCACTACCAGCAGATTTCCTGTTCTCCTATTTGTAATAGAGTATAAAAAGTTTTTTCTATTGCTTTGTTGTAATATGTTATTAACGATTATGACAACATTTCATTTGATTAGACTGTAGTTTTTCAGATTTTTAGTGAATAAAATTGGAGATTGCTCTTTTTGGTACCAATTATTAAATTATGGTAGATATTTTCCTTTTTGGTCCCAACATACTTGGAGATTGTTCTTTTTGCTCAAATCTACTGTTTTTGACAAAAACCTCCAAAGTTGAACATCAATGTAATTTTCAGAGTTTAAAGCTAGGAATTAAGGATTTTAAATTATCATTCAGGTTGACCAAGTTGATACTGTCTCTTACAAAAGAAAAATAACAAAGCCTAATTTTCATATGAATGAATCATGCTTTTTATGGTGATCACTGGTTGTGTTGCAGAATCCATAGCTCAAAATGTAGCTCTCACAACGAAGTACTAATTCCTTATCTTCAATAATAATTCAACATGAGAAACTAATATAACTTATTATTATTATTATTGAAAATATTATGCTATGATGTTGACTAAATCAGCGAGCATTGGCCATAAAAAGCACCTATAACCTCAAACCTAACCAGAAAAAACAGTGGTCACATGACAGAATCATATCATCTGGTTGGTTGATATGGAGATTGTCTCTTATGATGCCAACAGATGGTGGAGATTGTTCTTTTTGAAATAAACAACGTTTTTAGAATTCAATTAAACCAGGGATTTTGTACATTCTGCTACATCTGTTTTGAGCAACAAATAGATTTCATATGTAAGGATATGAATCAACAAAAACATGAAAATGCTAAAATGGTGGAGATTGCCCTTTTTGGTCCCAATAGGCTTACATAGTGTACTGGTAGAAACAGTTCCAATTCAAAATTAAAACACCAGGGATGTTATGACTAATGTGATGAATGCTATAGCGTCAAAATACTGTGTGTACAGACTTTTAGCATAGACGAACCTTACTATCCCTGATCAATGCTTTCAGCTCCCCTCAAAAGGGGAGTATCTCACATCGTCTAGATTTCAGATCGTCTAGGTGCTATTTTAAAACGAATCTGGAGTATGTGAGACGGCTGGAAGTATCATGCGCTGATCGTCTCAGATCGTCTAGTATTCACATCGACTAGCGTCTCACTTCCTCTATATTTCATATCGACTAGGTTCCATAGCAGCCAGGCCGGTACAGTCAGCTACCGACTAAAATAGAGCCCGCCAGCTGTAATCACACGTTCTAATTATTCCATATCGTTTCACAATGCCATTTCACTATCTGAATTCCAACGAAAAAAAATAATTTTGGTACACTTGATAAATGGTATTACGTGATCCCAACAATGCAAAAAAACATCAATTTGAAGCAGTCGTTCAGCTTTTAAAATGTTTCAAAAATTTTGAAATGTGAACTGAAAAAAATCTCTAATAGAGAATTTTTCCCATTTTCATGGAAAGTTTTAAAAGTGGGAAAGTTGTAGATAGAGATCTTATCTTGAGTTTATATTTCAAACTTTTATCTCCATAAGGTGAACCTTCTTCTCTTTGAATTAGGAGCAGAGTTTACAAGTTGGATAAATAAAACTAAGCACTTATTTTTTTAGTTCTTTTCAAGTTGTTTAACGATTTAGTTTTTCTTCCACAGTTATTCACTGTTATTCTTTCAATGTTATTAATTGCTTTAGTGCTATATTTACAAAGTTTCATTTTGATGTACAGTATACAACGTTTTCAATATAGGCCTACAGCAATATTCAGCTTAATTTATAACAGAAATATACAATGCCGTGGATAATTACTATCCTATAGCCTACACTGGATAAATATACTGCAAATACTTTCAATAACTTACAATAAGAATAACTATTTATGTTATAATAACTTACAATTAAGGGAAAGGCTCCGTTGAGCTTGCCTTTGGTTAGAGTCAGTTAGAGACATTATATTCTATATCATATGTCAGAATTGAATTACGTTGATTTCAGCTCTAACTGAAAATCATAAATTCAAATCGATTTTTCAAATACGAGTAGCTTTTGATAAACTCTACATAAAGAAATATTTCTTATTGATTTCATAATTCCTAATTCATGCTCTTTATTTTTTATTAATCTATCCATATTGCAGGAATATTTGTCTATCAAGTCTCATTTTTAATTATTTTTGAACATGCAGGGTTTTCTTCTCAAAAAATTTCACGAATTATGGAAGCTGTACGTACATAAATCATTTGATTTCAAAATCAATAGACATTGGAAATTATGTTTTCACTATCATTGCCATAATGAATATCTATATCATGTCTTAACAGGAAAATGTCGCAAATTTTGTCCAGTTTTTTTTTATGGACATGTATGTACTCCATTTTTGTGAAATTCAAATTCGAGTTATGGAGTTCGCTGTATCCACTGCAATCAATAGGAGAGGGATGGGGGGGAAAGTTTTGGGAAATAAACTCTCAAAAACTGATTTTTAGCAGTTTTTTGCGGAGGATAGTATCCACAAAAGTTTAAAGCTTGTGCGTGTGTAATGTGATTGATGTTGATGAAAGATGAGAGAACCTACAGTCTCAGCTACAAAGGTAAATGGCTGTAAACAATATCAGAGCAGCTGGAAAAGTTGAAAACAGTCAAACGGTCACCGTTTTAACCGCTGTCACGAGTATTACGTGACTTATCTTCTATTGCTAGGAAGACCCAACGATTTCTATACATAAATATTTATGTAGCCCCATAGAAATCGTTGAGTAGAACACGTTAGCAATCATAGAACCATCCACTACTCAAAAATAAGTTCTTGATATGAGTCGGTAGTGTTTTCAAGTGAATTTATTTCATTTACCATTCAAGGAATTTTGAGTGGACCGGACCCCCGGAATGGAGAAGTCTCGGTACACAGGCTAGACAAGTAGGACAAGGATTCATGATGAATCATTCTGTACAAGCAAGCACAAGTTCCCTATCTTCTTTGTCTAAATCCAAAAACTATTGTAGGCTACATGTTTTTCTGGATTGTACAGCGATGTGCAATGATGAAAAATTATTATAGAAGCACAATAGCCTATAATTAGCTCATAATTATTATGTCTGAATTTAAGCCAGTATGATTTTTTACCAAGAGTTTTAGTGAATTTTTTAATAAATGAAATGTTTGTAGAATCCTGTTTCTGCTAGATTGTGTTCATGAAGGAAGACTCGAAATGAAAACCCTCAAATCGAATTCAACATATTGAGTAGGTATTTGAATAAAGTATGTATTTAATGAAAAATCGTAACTTTTTATTTCTCCTGTGTTATTGATGAATTGGTAGCCCTTCTACAGTTTCACTCTGATACAGCGTCAATAATATTGACAATAAATGATGTTATAACTAAGTCATACTGTATTTGTTTTACGGAATCACAGTGAGCTCTATATAACTTTCATTGAACTGAATATTGAGACCATGGAAAATTGACAGTTGATAAGGCCCCCACCGACCCCGTTGCGCAAAGGTAACGAACAAGTAAAAAGGAACAAACTGTTTTGATAACTTTTTTATGAGTTTGTGATACAGTATTTCAGTGGATCTCAATGATAGAAAAAATGAAGGATGTAGTTTTATTCAAGTGAATCAAAAACCTAGGTAGCAAGAGTAAAATCCTATTACATTAAGTGAGCAATTTCTGTATCTGTATACCGTATTTCTATCCAAAATTTAAGATTAGCACAACATTTGTGAGTCAGAAATGATTTCAAATGCAAAATGAAATTGGTTTTGTCCAATGTTTTTCTATGAAACACTTGAAACACAGCCTCCCTGAGCGGAGCTCGGTTCATTTCTTCCATTTAATAATGATGTTATTCTATGGTGGAAATTTTCCATATATAATGTGATTAAGTTATAATAATACAGTACTAGAAATATTTTTCTGCCACTCTAGAATGTATTTTTTATTGGGTGAAAGGTTGAAACACATACATTTCACAGCTAATAAAGAGAACTTCCTCAATTTCGAGTATTTTAGATAAATGGGCTAGTGTGTGGCCACGAATCTGGAATCTGAATTTCTTCCTTTTTTGCGCGATTTAGGTTCGGGTGGAAAGGATGAGTCATACATAAAGTTTGTAGAATTATTTATATAAAAATGGCTAGTCTCGATACGGCAATATTTGTTTAGTGTCGCCGGGCTGTCGCGCCGGTAATTGCTTATTTCCTGTCTAGTTCATCCCCTCTCTATTTCTCAAATACTGTTTTTCAATCTCATACCAAAATTTAGCATCAGTTACTGCTGCTAGTACAGCAATAAGGCTGTGCAGGCAATTGTGAGTCTGGAACCTTCGCAAGTTGTGAGTGTATATATACCAAGATGGAAGGCGTCATTGAGATAACGGGAGAAAAGCCAAATTCGACATGGTATCACGTAAACGACGGGTACCCTGCTATCAGATAGAATTTTAATAAAACACGATTAACCATGACAAGTGATAGGCTAAACAATATATTACAATGAGTTCAATCAGGATCCTGAATTAAAATGATAGGTTTCACATAAAACATGATTACTGGAACAGTGTATGCAATTTGTGGACCTACATTTCAATTAAAAACTTAAAGACATTGCATTACAAGAAGATTGAGTAAATATAATAAAATAACTAAGATGATCACCTATCTCTAAACATGACTGCATAATATCCTACTGAATCCGGATTCTATCTAATATTCAACAAATAAAATGGTAGCAGCACTGGATTCCAAGCAGGCTAATCAAATCATTGACTTTTCATTTCATATTATTCCTATCTATTATGATTTTATTGTCCAAATAGCCTACATTGAAATAAATGATCAGATAGACAATAATAAGTATTTATTAATTAAGATGTTTGAAATTTAGCATTTTGAAAAATTGCAGGTTAATTCAAAGAAAATCAGCTTGATTCAACAAATTATTGGTCTAACTAATGATGCGAGAGTTGATTCTCTCAATTAGTATTGAATCAAAGTGTAAGCCCCAATTCAATCAAATTTGGAATTGATTCAAAACAAGTGGTCTAGATTAGCATCTACACCACTAAATTTAAAAAAATCCAATCCTGGCTACGCAACAAAAATAAATTTTCAAAAATGAAAATGAAAAACAAAACAAAAATGCTTGTTTATCGCTTCCGGAAGTTATTATTGACACAGCGCAGAAAATAGCCTACTTCTTTCTTCCTAGCAAAATTGGAATTGTTTCTATATAAACATGTGTTTATGTAGGCCTATATTTAGGATTAGGATACCGGTATATAATTAATTGTTCTGGAAATATTGTAGCCAATAATTATTGTATTTATGTCTTTTTGTAAGTTTTCGGCTGTGCGTTTACAATAAATAATACGTTTAATAGTAATATTAATATAATAGTTGAGTATTCAATGGTTTTATATCAAATAAACCCTGAATCCACATCTTTTTTTCTGTTGATGATAAGTCTATGACTTTTGCGTGGGTAAAGAGGTGAAGGATGATACAATAAATGCTAGATGGAATGGGAATCGAACCCATGACCGGAGCAGCGATAGCAGACTGAAGTTGCGACGCTCCAGTCCACTAGGCTATGCCGGCTCGCCATCTTCCATCTAGCCAACACTTCTATCATCATTTCTTTGCGAGTAAGACAGGTTGATTACTGAATCTCGTTAAAATGGATAACAGAAAGTAAGTTACTGAGATTGGCAAGTTCACAGAGCATGCTTTGCTAGCACTTATTTCAGTGGCGTACAGATAATGGAGCGAGTGGAGCAGTCGCTCCAGGGCGCAAGGCTCTGAGGGGCGCACCGTTCTTGAGAGAAAATTGCCTTTTACTTACAAAAAATGTATTACTATAATGAAGGCCAAAAGGGTAGAATTGAAAAAAAAAACGTATGTATACATCGCTGCGCATTACTAAAAGGAACATTCATGTCAAATTTAAAAGAAATCGGTTCACGCGTTCTGCCGTAAATGCGTTAAAAACAGACAGAATGCAAAACGGTCGAGTCAAAAGTAGAAAATAGACGAAAAGGAGCAAGAAAAGATAGTGAAGCCAAAACAATTTAAATTGGGTGACAAAAGATATAGCAATTTCAAGTAATTCAATGAAGACTGAATTTATTCTGGAAAAATAAATCCACAACAAGTTCAATGGTTTTTATATTAACAAGAATAGGAGTGAAATACTTTACTTTTGAATCCTATTTCCAAAATATAAGAAAATGTCTATAGGAATAACTTGCAAAATGCTAGAAAAATAACTGTAAATAAATTTATAGAAAAGTGAAAAAATCCAAAACAAGCTGTTTGGAAATTGATAAAAGCAGAATCTGGCCTGGCGAAAAATCATTCATCGGAGATTCGCATCTATTTGTGTGATTCGTGTACTTTTTTGCAGATTACGTCTTGGAGACTCCAATCAACAAAAAAACAAAAAAAAAATCAACTGGAATAAATAAAATCACTTTCCTGCCTAGTTTAATTTTTATAATAGTAAGTATGCTCATAGTTTATTATGAACGATTTTGAAATCGAATTCGAATAGGAAATTGAATCGAAATCGAATAGGAAATTGCAAAATTCCCATACATGTACAGCTTACACTACCAAGATAACTTGAGACTTGGAGTACCTTCTATTATTAAAATCCATTCCAAACAGACTAATCTAATAGCCTCCTATTCAACTGTCTAGAGTTTTACTGTGTGCAGTCAGGAGGTTGAAGTCACTTCAATTTTCTGAGCTGAGACTCAGTTTTTCCAGGAAGTAAAGTCTATCATCACAGTGACTTGAATTGTGTCGTGATACACATTTTATGAAGTTATGAGTACTTCTGAATCTTCTCACTTCAGTTTCAAATTAGTATATTACGTCACTAGGCTGGAAAGTAACGTTTTGCCGGTTGAGCATATGAAAGTTTATGCACGAGGCGCAGCCGAGTGCAGAAACGTGAATATGCGAGAACCGGCAAAAGTTTACAGCCGTGTAATGTACGATAGTTTTTGTTACACTTGATAGAAAGGCATGATACAATCAGCTGGATAATAATTATGCGAGACATTCAAAAGTATTCAAGACAATTATCGAATCAGCTGCTTTATTTAGATTCAGAATTTGATGGGCGAATTCCCATATATGAACCATAATACTGATAGCCTAGTGCAATCAGCTGGATAATATTCGATGTACTGTAAATTATTGACAAAAATATTTTCCCCACCAATCCAAGAAATGTCGAAATGGGCTATTGTAATTTATTTTGAATCTTTATGTAAGTATAAGAATGTTTCATATCAATTCAAGGGTAGCCCTAACCAATTTGAGCAAGAAAGGTCCCAGGATGGGGGGGGGATAAAATTGCGTTTATCTACTGGAAGAGACATAAGGGCGAAGCTGGTCTCCCCAGATCCCGATCCCTTTCCCCTTGGCGATGGACAGTTTCCAAGTTATCAAATCGAGTTTAAAACCGATTAAAACCAGTTGAAATTTATTTCAAATTGGTTATCGATTTAAAAAAATCAACACTTCCCTGCTCACGACTGTTTTCCCTGATGATTGGAAATTCTCAATTGTTATCCCCTTGAACGAAGTTCCTAATCCTATTTCTCTTTCTGATTATAGGTCTATTAGTATCTCCTAGTGCTTACCAAAGTTTTAGAAATTCTTGTTCATGACCAGATGAGTAAGTTCATTGCTAGATAAGGTTTGATCAGTGACTTTCAGTCTGGTTTTAGAGAGGGACTTAGTATCCTTCTGAGAGTCACTGATGATATTCGTAGGGCATTGGATGGGTAAGAGTTGAATCTGATCGTTCTAGTTGACCTCAGTAAAGCCTATGACTACATTTTTCACCCCATTCTATTTTATATATTAGTAAATATGAGCGTCTCTTATTTCACTATCCCTCCACGGTCCCGATCCCTACCCCCTTGGCGATGACTCAAGCACAGTTTTCACAGTTATCAAGCACTATTAACTTTAACCCGTGAAATGAGTTAAAATAGGAGGATTTTAAGTCTAGAAACGATCAAAATGTGGCTATAGATAGGTTACTTTTTCGGAGGGAGGGCCCCTGGACCCCCTTTTGAGCATGAGAGCCACATATTTTTCATCATAATTGTGAAAAGACAGCTTTGAGATATGGGCCTACTGTGAAGGTAGACTATAGAGTTTGTCTGTCACAATTAAGGGCAGGCTTATCGGAACCTTTCACCAAGTTATAGTATTGTGTTCGAATTCACTTCTTTTATCTTTTGTGACATACATTCATATGATAATTTATTACTTTGATAAAAGCATTGTAATTCAACAAGAAACATATTTTTAGAATGAATTTAAGTGGCGAGTCTTGGAATGAAGTCAAAGATAATATCTGATTGAGGTAGTACATTATCATTGTTGTTAGTGAGGGGGGAGGGCTAGTTTGTACCCCCCTCACTAGAAATTTCTGGTCACGCTTACGGGCGGTGGGAAAGAGAGGGTGGAGGGGAATTTTCGCAAAAACGTCAGCAAAAACTCATTCATGACCCCCCCCCCCCCTCAAATTTAGAGCTGGGACCACACTTGTATAAGATAAGAAGTCACTCATCTCAAGTGTTATGAGGTAGTGTAGTGATAGCTGCTTCCAGTTCTTTGTCACTTTCAAAATATATCCTGCCAAAAAGTCCTTCAGTTTATATGTGAAGCATGTTTGTCAAAAAGACTTGGTTTTTTCAAATTTCAAAACGGGTATTACTTTCCGGATGCCTAAGTATATTGAACAGCATTTAAAGAAATTTGAAGGACTCTATAAAGCAATTTGACAATACGTTTTAACTCTTTCATTTGATGGAAATAAGATCGTAGAAGCTTTAACACTGATAAACCTATTCATATTTCATGTATGTTTTAGTCATATTGATCATTTAATTTAACCTTTTTCATTGTTTCAAGCTCGATTTATGCAATGAACTTTTAAAAATTCCAAATGAAATGATGATGATGATGTGAATTGGATTGATTAGGAATAAACAGAAGAAACAATTCAGTATACTTGTGATTTATTGAAACAAAGTTAAAAGGAATAGCAGATTTTGAAATAACTACACAGTAGTTATTTTCAAACAGTTTGTTTCTCATAATTTTTACAAAAATAATCTATTTTGTTCAGTTTGATCAATTGAGCAATTTATTGATATGCTGTAGTTATATTTTTAAAAGAACTGCCATGAGTATTCCGTCAGAAGGATGGTCTTGGAATAAAATTTTGTGTATTACTAGGCTAATTTATACAAGAAATTTCAAGTACTTCAATAGAGAATTCTTGTTATTGGACCCTATCATCAGAGTTGTTAACAATTCATTAAGAAATCAATCTTCTACCTTGTATTAATTAATTGAGATTGGGACACTTATTATATTGGACCTTATCATTAGAGTTGTAATCAAATCATTGACAAATAATTATTTTGTACAATGACATTTGTAATGTTTCTGTTTTTTTATGTGGCAATAAATTCAATTCAATTCAAATCAATCTATCAGCTTGTTTTATGCTAATTGAGACAGAAGTGATGGGAAATACTGAATCATATCTTATGGCGAAATTGAACGCCACTGTGCTGGGCGTAGCGAGAGGAGTCCACTTTAATTGGAACCGAGCATACTAGACGAAGTGAGAACTGGACGGTTTGAAAACTAGACGCTCTGCGACAGCGTAACGCAAGAAACTAGAGGGTCTGCAATCTAGACCACCTGACGCAGAGAACTAGATGGTTTGAAAACTGGACGCTGTGACATACTAGACGCTCTGCGACACTAGACGGTCCGAAATACACCCCTTAAAAGGAATGTTTGGCTACTTATTGCTCCGATTCTTAGAAACAGTTAGCCATCAATACATATGTACGTGAGCGAGAGAAGCATATAAAATCCAGTAGGACACTGTGCCTTATTTATTTTGCCATAACCTTCTAAGACATCCGGTAATGTATCATAGAAATAATGTATCATAGTGTACTTGATATGTTAAAAAACATCCTGCTGTTTCAAAAACAGATATTGAACTCTATATTTACTTTAATACAGAAAATAATCTGGAATAAAGTATGTAGCAAAATCAAACAGCTTCTGTAAATTCTGTAATCTTTATCAAATTTCCATTTTACACAGTTTTAATTATTGCAAGGGACTTTTTAAGCATTCCATTTCCATGTTAGAAAGGTATTTTTATATGTAACTATATACAAAGTTCCTAGGGACCGGATGAAACATTCCATTTCAGCAGGTTTCCATCTTAGACAGGTTTTACTGTATATAAAAATTGAACTTCCAGAATTACCCCCATACTATGAAATTTCAAAAAAATAAATAAGATTGCAATACAAAGTTAAAATATTGTTATGGGTTCGGTTCTATGTCTAAAATAATGCTGGCAACACTTAAATTTATCACTCGCACTTTATTAACACAAATAATTCACAACTCACACTGTTCAGTAATTTCTTACACAAAAATAAGCAATCGGAAACATATAACATGATATTGTTCAACTGATAATGAGTTTTCAGTAAACTGTACAAAAATCAATCACTAAATGTCAAAAGGCCGATCTAATATGAAATAATAACTGTACAATAAACTGTCCAATAATATTCGAAAAGAATCGTTGAGGAAGAACAATTAACTTACGTAGCACAAGTAATAGGTAAGAGAATTATCACTACAGACAATAAAAGTTCCTTAGATGGTTTGTAAAAGCGCCAACGGGATTGTACTGTCTGTATTAACGGGAACTGTCACTTATCAATGTAGAACAATAACTGAACTACTTAACTGTCACACTTGTTTATCATGACAAATTACAGACAAGACTGAACTCATTTACAAGAGACTTCCTCTATTTATATGAAATTTCATAATTGAGATATCTCTCGAATTTTCTGTCAACTTCTAAATAAATAAATAAAGGAAACTAGCACTTTCTACAATATTCAAAAACATTCCATTAATGTCTACTCAAACAACTAAACATTCTACAAATTACCAAGTAAACACTATAAAAGTGTCAAAAGCAGTGAAATTAATTGCTTAAAAGTAAAAATTTACATAGCAGATAACACCAAGAACCATTGTCTCTTCTTTCTTTCAATTCTCTCCAATTTCATATCCGCTACACTATGAAGTTTACCAACAATTATTCAATAAACTTTCACCAAAACAGTTCCCAGAAAATAAAATATATCTCATCTGAAGTGCTATGTTGACAGCCTGTGCAGTTAAATGTCGGCTTTGGGTGCAATAATATTGTATTTTGGTGTTGGCTACTCTGCCAGCAAGTACAAAATTTGATGAAATCCAAAGTATACAGGATCTCAACTTTGGGTTTGGTCAAATTTGGTACTCACTGGCAGAGTTGCCAACACCAAAATACAACATTATTGTGGTCAAAGACAACATTTAACCATGCAGGCTGCCAACATAACACTTCAGATGAGATATATTGTATTTTCATCAACTTTCTTGATGAAAGTTTATTGGATAATTGTTGGTAAACTTCATATTTAAATTTTGTGTTTTAATCTATGAAGTTTACCAAGAATTATTCAATAAAATTTCATCAAAACAGTTCACAGAAAATACAACATATCTCATCCGAAGTGTTATGTTGTCAGCCTGCACAGTTAAATGTCGACTTTGACCAAAATAATATTGCAGTGGCTACAGTCATGGCAGCCGGGTCTCCATTGGGAAGCTGGCAGATAGATGACATCACTGATTATGAACATTTGGGCGTGTGCCAAATTTCCTTTTCTTTCCCAACCGATGGGTGTATACAAACTCCTGGAAAGCCAACTGAGGGGAAAGTGATTTACTAACCTTGTCACGCCTATCCTGTGTCCCGATAAACATATGAATAATTAATAAGTTTGCATTTGGGAGCGATAGTGCTTTGGAAATGTTATATTCACTTCATTTATATCATCTTGTGGTTTGGAGCTCCTCATATGTTTGCAAGTTATGAATTTTTCGAAATAAAAATATAAATTTTCATAGAATTTTTTAAAATTTAAATTCTCTTGCAAGAAAATGTCAATGAATTATTACTTCTTGTGGGATAATTGCGACCCCAAAAATGTCAATGGATTTTATTGCTTCTTGGGGTGTGTAGATGTCACAAAAAATTGTTAGAAAATTCAAAGCGTTTGGATACTCAATAACTAGTGAGCCCAACTGGCTGGAGAACTCGATTGCAAACAACTAATGTTGGAAAGGGAAACTCATTTGAGAAGCTTATCATGGTGGAAGGTGGTAAAAAAATGGCTGTTTTGAAGATACTGATTTAGATAAAATTCACAAGACATCTATCACTTGAAGTTCAAGTTCACCTGATGCACAGATTTATTTTAAAAAGACCTACCTTACTCATATACCTATTTATCAGGGTAATGAAATTAGTGTATCTATAGAGTAGATATATTTACCACATAAAAAACAGCTGTTTATAAATCCATATATCAGGGCATTGAAATTAGTATATTAGCTGATAGAGATTCTATAAAAAGCCTGATCGTATTTATTCATCGACAGCTGATGATAGCTCAAAATATATTTTGAAATCTATTGCGAATTCCATATGGTGAAAACAACTATTTTCTATAATTATATTATATAGTAATATGCGGTGGTTGGAAGCAAAAAACTGCAACCTGTTCTCAACCACCGCACACCCTAATAAGTAGCATATCTCTGTTAATTGTTGGCCAATCTTGGAAAATGAGGTATCGTTGGATTTGCAATAAAAGTATCTAAAAAAGATTATTCCAGTCCAATTTTGATATCATTAGCCATTATTAATTTAATCCTGTTCAAAGATTTTAAATGGCCGCCATTTTGTTTTTTGATGTCCGAAAATTTTGATCCTTCATCCTTTTAGAGGCGAAACAAAAGGATAGGTTCTCAGCCGTTCATTAATATATCTATATATCACTATACAGAATGTACGGAACTCTCTACCAATAATTTTTTAATTATTTTTTTTAGATTGTTAAAATTATTATAAAGCTGTATGCAAAATTTCAAAATTATACATTCAGAGGTGTTTGAATAAAAAATAATGAGTGAATAAAACAAAATGGCGGCTGTGTGAGTAACTGGGGATTTTAGAAAAATTTTATTATGATATTTACTTTTGTTAGTGGTCCAGAAACACTGCCTAGAAGTATTGGTAGAGAGTTCCGAAACATTCTGTATAGTGATATATAAATATATTAATGAAGGGCTGAGAGCCTACCCTTTTGTTTCGCATCAAAAAGGATGAAGGAGTGGGTCAATTCCATTGGCAAACGAACTTGATCTGTATTAAGGTTCCAAGAATATGTGTTAAAAATTTGAAGTTGATAGGTCAAAGCATTCGAAAGTTATTGTGGAACATACAAACAAATAACACAACGCCTCGAGCCTCAAGTCAAAAGGAAGAACTCGCTTCGCTCGTTCGATTAGTCCAGTGAGCTGTTGAGAGCCACGTTGTAGCAATTGAAAAATAAAATAATGTGAATTACTAGTTATCTATCATTCACTAACAGACTGTTAGACATAATTAATGTTCTGTAAAGGATAAAAGCCTTGAATAGAAGACTCTATTTTCTATCAGGGGTTTCAAATGTTGAATTAAAAAAAAGAGTACCGTATTTAACGGCTCTGTTCCAATGATGCGTAAGGCTTCATAGAAATAATGATCTCAAGATTCTAGGAAAGCGCGAATGAATGTAATAAGTATAATGTGATAATCAGGCATTGGCATTAAATCCGTCGCTCTAATATATACTGTACTCAGATACTCTACGCCAATATTAATATATTCCACTCCAATATATGCTGTATTTAGAGCGTTGAGTAGTGAACGCCGAGCAGTACGGACGTCTATCTTGTTTGCTCCGTGCCGCTTATCTGATTATTCGAGTCGAGGCTATTTGGTGCAAGTTTTCTTGATCAGTCGTGAAATAAAAGTAAATCGGTTTTTCGTTAATCTGAATTTGAAAACTATTCGGTTTATTCCGTACTAGTTGTTTCTATACCAGTCGTATTTAAAAACAGTGGCGGATTTGAGGGGGGCTCTTGGGCTGAAGCCCGCCCCCCCAAAACCTCCAAAAAGTTTTTTGGAAGAGTGTAAATTTTTTACCAATATGATCAGTTTGAAGCTGAAAACATTCATTAGGAAGAATTAGCTAATTGCACTACTAAGTCTTCAATTGTATGAAATGCGTTAACGTTTTAATACTGTATAATGTCTTAGTTAGGCTAGGCGTACACCGGTTAGTCATGACAAGACAACTTTAGACAAGAATAGACTAGTCACGTTTAGTCATGTGAAAGCAACACACACCAGTCAGTCACATCAGTCATGAAAAAGATGCAGAAGAAATAAAAATAGCAGAAGAGTGAAGCTATCTTTTTCAATAAGAGATAAATAAATTAGTATGCTTTGATTCAATAAAACTCGACTTTATAAACTTTGGGACCGTTCTTGACTATTGAGTGCAATCATATTTCATTTCAAAAAATTATTTGGCAAGTTTTGAAGGAGAAATTGAGCAAAATGTTTGGTTCATTGGCAATTGAATTGGTTAACTACTAGGCCGACAATAAAAAAGCGTGTTTATGATCATTTTGTGAATTTTTGTAAAATATCCCATCAATTTAAATATTTGGTAATCTCAATTTGCATTCAGACTGGCATTTTTCGATCACTTTATTACCAACACAAAAGTCTCAGAATGATGTACTGTAGGCATCATAAAAATCTATAATAGTAGATCTTTTAGCATGTTTCAGATAATTTCACATTGATTCAATTTAATTCACACCATCTATATGAAAACCTTAGTCATTTTTGAATGCATGCTGGAATAGCTGTAATCTTTCGCCCTCTTTATTTCTGTAAGAAATCGTTTCGGACCTACATTGATTCTAAGTTTTTCACCCTCATGAGAAGTTGCTTATGCAGTCTGGCAGAATCATTTTGAACTCTTGAAACACTATACAAAAACTATTCATGATGGACACATTTTGTTTCCCCATAGCTACTCTAATAATAATACTCTTTAAAAAGTCAAGTAATGAATCCCCGCCCCCTCAATAAACTTTATCGGGTAACAATCTAGTAAAAAAAGCTCTGAAAATCCCAATTACAACCACACACACCCCCCCCCCCCCCCACCCATTCAAAATTTTTCCTGGTAGGACGGGTAAGCCCCCCACAAACCAAAAGTTTGGGTGTGCCCCTGTGTTGAGATGAGATAGACCAACAGCCGACAAACCTAATCTCACAACTCAACACTTGTCTGATGGTGACTGATAGAAATAGTGCATGCCCTATTCGATTAGACATGAAGAAAAGACACATTTAGACACGTCTAATTACAATGACTAATCGGTGTGTGTTGCTTCATAAGCAACTAAGTGACATACTGTGACTAAACATGACTAATCTTGTCTTGTCTTGTCTTGACTAACCGGTGTACGCCTAGCCTTACATTTACATTGCCAGCAGCTAATCAACTCAGCAGTGTTTAGATGTTTGTACTTGCTGAATAGAAACAATATTTGCTGAATAGAAAAAGTAGTGCAACATAAAATTGCAGTAATTGAATCACGACAGTACCAACTTTCTTTTAATGAAAAGTAACGATGAGGAACTACATTAACATATCAACCAATGTTTTTTTTTAACATTCTATCACAGCTATCGGCAAACCATATTGATCACCAGCTATACTGATATAGGTTATATCGTGGAAAAATTCCAGATACAACGCCTGCATTTGGTTTACTCATATATAATATGGATCTAATACCATTTTAACTGATTTCTCAAAAAGATTAGCCTATACAAAACTTTCTGGGGGAGTAACTTCAGATCCCATATTTCTATAAGGGGAAAACTAATCCTCAGATAAAAACTTTAGAAAAACATCTCTTTTTACAGTGTGGAATTCACACAAAGTTCATCTATTAAAACTAGATGAAACATTAGTTAATTGAAAAATTTGTAACTAATTAAAGCTCCCACATTGATTTTAATTCTAAAAAATTGAATAATATGACCGTAATACTGGAATAATACTATATTCTTTGATAAGCTGCTGAACACACACCAAATTCAGCCATAATTCAATCAAAATTTTCCAATCTACTTTAAATTTAAATTAATTTTATCGCTGATACGGTTCAAAGCACTATAGTAAAGCTATATATTTTTTATTTCCCAATATTATGAATAGTTATAGTTCGGGTATGATTGGATTGATCATGAAAAATTCAATAGCTTTCACACAATACTAGCCTATACTTGTATTCAGTGCACCTATACCCCCCCCCCCCCTCCCTAACATCAGTAGCTACCAGCCACCCCCAAATTTTTTTTTCTGGATCCGCCACTGTTTAAAAATAAGTGTATTGTGATTGTGCCAAATTGGTAGTGGTATGCAGAAGGATATCAAAAGCTTCTGCTCACCTACGGTTTCATCGAAGAGGATACGATCAACAAGCTCGCCAGAAGTTGAAGGTCATTCTAATAAAAAGAAATCATCCAGTTCAGCAATGGGGATCGATGAGGAAGTGATCAAATACTACTACAGGAATTAGTCAGTCGCTCATCATCGAATATAGGCTCGGACTACACGAGCGGACAAAACGCCGCCGAGTGTACGCTCCATTGATTAAAACCATGACTTCTTATGAAGTGGACTACACGAGCGGTTCTACCGCCTGGCGAAGACGCGTCAATGCGGCGGCCGACGGATCGAACGCCTCCGGAGGCGTCAAATCGGCGCGCCGATCGTCGGCTCACCGGACTACACGTAGCGGTAGGAAGCGTTTCTCCCGCGCCCCCTTCCATCCTCCCCTCAGTGGACGAGTCTATTGTTGTTATCTACACTCTACAGGCAAGTGGAATAGTGTTTGGCAAATACAACGTGTCTGGTTTCTGTTGTACTTTTTTTGGTTGTTATAATGTTTGATACCGAATTGTTTATATGTGAGGTGGAGATGCGTCCTCCCCTATATGACGTAACGTCCAAGGAATATAGCAATAGAGAGATAAAAGCCAAATGTTGGGCTGAGGTCTGCGAGGTTATGTTCAACGACTGGGTAGAAATGGATCCGGATCAGAAAGATGCGAAAGGTGAGGACCAATTATTTTTATTTTTTAGTTTTGTTTTTAACCTTTTATAGGGGGTTTTCTTGGAAAACATGATTATGTTCATGAAACTACCTTTAATCTATATAAATAAAAGTAGACTTTTGTCTGTACATTGCTTAGAATAGTAATCTTTTTGGTTTATTCCACGTTTTATACTATAGGAAAGCCAAAACGAGTCTTATCTCAACTTATGTCTGTCTGTCTGTCTACTGTTATGCTCGAGGGGGCATTTTGGTCACGCTTCTCCTCCTAAACGGGAGCACCTGTAATATTGAAACTGTTCTCCTGTATTTCCTGCATTTACGAGATGGTTTTTAGCTACCTATAAGTGGTCTATTACCTTGGGTTGTTAAAATGGAATGTACGACATTGGCGCGCCTTCTACCTGGCTCAAGAAAAGGTTTCAATCATTTTCGTAGGGGGTGCGACATTGGAGCGCCTTCCAACCGGCGCGCCAATGTCGCACCTGAAAATGGACCTGGCTCTGACCGCGCCTTTTTCTACCTGTTTTATACCTGCTATCAAAATTATCTATATATATAGATAATTAGTGCAGCCAATAGTGTTTAGTGTATACTACAATAACATTATTTGGGCTAACTCTCCATGCCTATGCACTTTTATACACGTGCGTCTTGCCATGGAACTGCTCCCTCATTATTAAAAAAACGGCAAAACATTTCCCGGATGTCAATTCCCTTGTTCTGACCTCCGACTGCAGCCACTCCTTCCATATCGTCTAGATCACAAGTTAAAGTGTCCTCGAAAATGAAGCCATCTCTTTTCCTAACAAAATTGTGCAGTACACAACAAGCCTGAACTATAACCGTTGCGTAATCTGGAGCTACAAGCATCGCTGAATGCAAGACGCGCCACTTGTTACTTAGGATTCCAAAGCTGCACTCAACAACACGTCTACCTCGGCAGTGTCTGTAATTGTATACTCTTTTCTGTTTTGTTAGGCCTTTTGATGGATAAGGCCTCATTAAATTCCTGCTCAACCCAAAAGCTTCGTCCCCCAATAACACATATGGAACAGGCTGTCCCACTTCAGACCCATCTGCAGCACGTAAAGGTGTAGGAGGAGGAATGTCCAGTTGACCACTCTTTAACCTCTGACCGAAGTTAGACTTGTTAAATATAGTTGGATCTCCTTCTCGCCCATAAGCACCAACATCGATTGCTGTGAAGTAGTAGTTAGCATCGCAAACGGCCATCAACACAATAGAGAAAAAGTGCTTAAAGTTGTAATGTTGAGAACCAGTCTGTAGTGGGCACCTTATTCTAATATGCTTGCCATCGACACTTCCTATACAGTTTGGAAAGTTCGTGATCTTTTGAAAAGCAACTGCCTTTTCTAACCACATGGCTTTGTCTGGAGTTGGCATTTCAGTTGGTTGCAAAACATTCCAAATAACCACACATACTTCTTTCACAATCAATCGGGTTGTCTTCCTTGAAATATGGAAATCAAATTCTAAGTCAACGAACGTCATTCCCGAAGCCAAGTACCTGGAAATAAAGAACAGCATTAATGTACAGGGTTAGGCAAAAGTATGGAACCCCCACTTAACTTTTTAACACGTTGCATTAGGGGAACCATACTCGGCACATGTTAACAACATAAAAAGTGCACTTTTTCATCTAAGTCATAATTTAGCCCCGGCCCCCAAAATGGGGTACTTTGGGGGCAGCCCCAAATTTTCAAACGTAAGCCCCTATCGAGTGACCCCTCATTTTAAAGAATTTACCAATAGAAATCAAATGGAGCAAACTGGAGGTCGATATCACACCCCTAACCAAAATGGCAGCCATTTTAAAATTTGAGATGGAACGGGAACGTATTACTATTTGCATGATGCGAGGGTACGGTGTTCGAACAAGTTCGTTGTAGGATTGTGGTTTGGAAAAGGTTCGTTGAACAACTGCACAACCTGCTGATAGGATATTGTTCGAACACCGTACCCTCGCGTCATTGAAATAGTAATACGATCGTGTTCCATCTCAAATTTTAAAATGGCTGCCATTTTGGTTAGGGGTGTGATATCGACCAATATCGAACAAATGAGATTTCCCCCCAGTTGTCATACTTTTGCTTATAAGTCGAAATTTGTTGTTTAATTACTAGCTGCGCCTGTAATTCTTGATTTACTTTTATACTTGTCACAATGTATTATCCTGCAATTTTGTTCCAGCAAAGGAATTGATGAAGAAGTGGAAGGCAATTCGAGACGCTTTTGTCAAGGACCACAGAAAAGTGACATCAGTACAAACAGGACAAAAAGCTAGTAAACAAAAGCGATATGTATTTTACGACCAGCTACAATTTTTGATTCCTCATGTGAAAGGTAATACTAACACTTCTTCTAATATACAACTGCCTATTACTGTGAGTGATTACAACCAAGATGCTAATGATACCTCCAAAGAATCTCCAATCTCCAAAGAAGGGGAGATTACGGAGATTACCGATGAACCTACACGATCTGAGCCAGGTACTGCGCAAGTACAATTTCCACCTCCTGATACTATTAACCCTGGTAAGAAGAGAAAAATTGAGAGATCAAGACAAACCATGGAGCAATCAGTTGCTGCGTCGGCCAAAAATTTAACTCAAATTTTAGGAGAGAGCCTAGAATTAAAAAAACAGCAACATCAGAAGCAACATCAGACAGATAAGTTTGGTCATGCACAATTTCTTTCATCGTTTGTACCGATTTTGGATAGCCTGCCCCTTCACGCAGCCATGAAGGCCAGAATCGAAATATCTGAAGTTGTAAGTCGCATTGTACAAGGGACATATGACGTTGCTTCTCGCCATTCAACGCCCTGCAGTGAATTCGATACAATGAGTAATGTTACAGATGGTGACGATAGCGCTAGTCCATTCTCGCTTTCAAATTACCTTCAACTGTAACCTAAATGTTTATTATCACATTTCATAATGTATTTAAAAATATGTACAATTTTATGACCATTAAGTCCAATAAAATTTGAATACCTGTAGAATGTGTTTCCGTTATGTTTCTACATTCCATTCAATAGCATTAAAAATTAATTATTTTTCGCTAAACTACTGTGTAATCACCTGTTTTCGTTATATGTTTATCACCTGCGAAAATTCATCATTGCATTGTTTACTACTGCAAAAGAATGTTTACTATGGAAAAGTAATGTTTACTACCGAAAATCAGTTTTTCCGTAGTAAACATTATTTTGCCGTAGTAAACAAACAAACATATTTGTTATTGTTTTGTTTATAAAATGAAATGGACGTGTCAGTGCCTAACCTAAATAAAGGTTTTATTAAAAAAATAATTAGTTTCTGTAGTGTAGCGAAAAATAACGTTCAAAACACGATGGAAAGTGGTTTGCATATTCTCGACCATAGTTGAAGTGCTCGATAAATCTCGAACTTCAAACACATGGTCTCGAATATGCAATGACCCACTTTCCACTCTTGTTATGAAATATACTATTGTGTCTGTTCACTATTCTTGTTGGTAATGCGAATATATCAATATAATGTAGTTAAGTGTTGAATAAACTTACCTCAAAGTCAGAGCAAGTCTTTCCGCAGGATCAATTGCTCTTCTCATCACACTATCACGTTTCCCTATGAATTCTCTGATCAACCCTAACAGTTCATCAAACGATTCCACCGACATACGATAAAACTGATAAAACTTGTCTGGGTACATTCTATGCGTGTTGAACATGACGTGAAACTGCCCTGTTACTAAACGATGCGATAATATAGGGTGTGACCACCAACGCCTCTTTGCACGGCGTTTTTTAATAAAAACATGCTGTAATATTAAAACAGTCGCAACACATCCGACCTGTATGGAATCCATATTGGAACTATAAAAAAGACAACAATCAGAATGTCGGAAACCGCGTCGCAACTGCTTGGTGTAGTCCAGGCCCGCGGGTGCAACGCGGTCAGTCCGCCGCCGATTGTCGGCTTCGTCTAGTCAGACACAATTCGGCGCGTACAATCGGTGGCGTTTTGTCCGCTCGTGTAGTCCGAGCCATAGACGCTAAACTGTTAAAACTTAAAGAGGACTTTCAACAGGCAGTGTCGTCTTTGAAAACAGTGGTGGATGAAGTGTTGAGCGAAAATAAAGAGTTAAAAGTCCAAATTAATCAGCTTTCTAACACAAATAAAACTCTTTTAAAACGGGTCATAGGCCTTGAAGATAGGAGTAGACGGAACAATCTAATTTTTAAAGGTTTAAAATACAGTTTTAATACGTTCAACGCAGTACACGTAGTGAAAAACTTTTGCACAGAGTATTTGGGGTCTAGACCGGATATATGGATTAACCGGGCCCATCCTCTAGGTCCAGCAAGGGAGGGCGGTCCAATAATCGCACATTTTCCTGATGACACCGATGTAGCGCATATCCTGAATAACACGAAAAAACTTAAGGGCACTGGTTTTTTGTGCACAAAGACTTTTCTTCGGAAACAAGGGAGGCCAGGGCGAAGTTATTTGCGATGAAAAAGGAAATTAACAGGGTGCGACCTTACGAAAAAGTTATGATACATCACGATCGTCTTATCGTTCGCAATATGTCTTTTGAAATTGATGGAGAAGGAGTGCTGAAATCCGGGGACCAGAATGGAGAGAAAAAACTACAAGACTTTCTGGGAAACGACGCAGAGGCTGTCCTTACCTCCTTACCGCGCTGATGAAAGGTACTGGGTCCAAGGAGCGACTTTTCACCGACAACGAGAAAAAGGAGAAGCAAGAGTGGAGAGGACGCATAGGATGAGGCTCGCTGTCAGCAACCAAGAGTGAGTGAGTTAATTATGTGTAAAGGACAACAGGATACAGGTAACGGATATATTATATTATAACATTAGTGGACTTAGATCAAAAGTAAATGAATTAAGCTTTTGGAACTTTTTGAACAGATTTGATGTGATTTTTCTAACCGAAACTTTTGTTGAAGATAAAGATTTTATTTACTTTGAAATTTTTTTCGATAATTTTGATGTAAAGTGGCAAGGCGCAGTTAGGCGATCACAATTTGGAAGGGCTAGTGGGGGGATGCTGATAAGGATAAATAAACAGTCAAAGAAGGGTGAACTAGTTGCTTTTAAAAATATAAATTATCGATCAGTTGTAAATATCAAACTCAGACCACAGGGAGAAGTTAACTTGCTGCCTCTTTATTTAAACTGTAATAATTGGAATAATGATTTTTCGAATTTGATTGATTACATGTATTCGACCTCAGTTTCAGATATGATTTTGATAGGTGATATGAATGTACGTATTGGAACGGGGCAGGTGATTAATGATGAAAGCTTATTAGATGACAATATCAGGGTTTCATGTAAGAGAACTTCCAAAGACAAAGAGTTAAATAATAGAGGTCAACGGCTTTTAGAGATGTGTGACGATTATAATTTGATCATACTTAATGGTAGAACTCCGGGTGACAGAGAAGGAGAATTTACTTTTATAGGTAGCATGGGAGTTGCAGTAATTGATTTAGTTGCGGTGCCAGGGAATTTATTAAGTTTTGTGAACGATTTCAGTGTGATACACGAACTCTACTCAGATCACATGCCACTGGGTTTGCAGCTCAAGAATGAAACGTTTGGAGAAGATAATAACAGTTGTAGCTCCTTGCCGAAAAAGCTGATATGGGGAAGAAACGATGAGCGGTTTTATAAAGATAGGATAGCTGTCAGATTGAGAGATTTAGTAGCTAGTACAGTTAATAATAATCAGATTGCGATAACAGAAGTGTGCGATTGTATAGTAAAGGCATCAAGCTCATCATTTGTGCAAAGTCAAGGCCGTGCTAATTTCAAACAGCGATGGTTTGATAACGATTGTAAAAGAGCGCGTGATAAACTCTTCAATTTATTGAATTTATTCAGAAAATTTAATAATGCAACCGTTAAAAATATGTATCTTGAAGAGAGGAAAATTTATAAGAAATTATATGTCAAACTAAACGAATCAGTTGTCAAGCGAAATTTATAGAGTTGAACAATGCTAAGAATACAAAGGAGTTTTGGTATGCGATAAGATTTTTTAAAAAGCCTACTATATGTGAATGAAAAATAGCATAAGCGCAAATGATTGGGTAGAACATTTTAAAAAGCTATTGAATCCACCGCTGAGCGCTGACCCAGTCCTGTATGCAGAGCCGTTAGTTCGCAATGATATTCTGGATCGGGATTTTGAATTGGAAGAGTTAAAAAGCCCTCTTACGAAAGGCAAAAAATAATAAAGCAGCAGGTCAAGACGGCATTCCCTATGAGTTTTACAAGAATGGTCCGGATGAGTTGTTGAGGAGAATCACATAAACTTTTAATATCTATAAAACCGCAGATATTCCAAAATCTTTCCAGAAATCAATAGTTTTCCCTTTACATAAAAAAGGAGATGCAAATCAAGCAGTTAATTTCAGAGGAATATCTTTTATAGACGCAATAGCTAAACAGTTTAGCTATAACAGTTTAGCCTAAACTGTTTGCAGGCAATTTATTAAGTAGGCTGGAGAAGTGGGTTCACATTAACAATATATTGAACGAATACCAGGCAGGATTTAGGAAAGGATACTCTACTGTAGACAATATATTCAATCTGTTATCTATAATCAAGCTAAAAACGAGTAGAAAGCGAGGGAAGCTCTTCTGTTTTTACGTAGATTTTTCGGCCGCGTTCGATACTGATGTGGACAGGCGAGCCTTCTACAAACTTTCTTGCATGGGTGTATCAACAAAATTTTTAACGGTTCTGAGAAATTTATACTGTGGAAATGATGGAACCACGGCTCGAGTATGGAGTGAGGAGGGTTTGACGGAGGAGTTCAGTGCAGAAGTGGGCTTAAAGCAGGGCTGTCTAATGAGTCCACTCTTGTTCTCTCTCTTTTTGAATGATTTGGAAGGTGAATTGGGAGGTGGAGCACGAGTGGCCAATTTACGTATAAAACTGCTCATGTACGCTGACGATATTGTTTTACTGGCGGAAACAGATAGAGAACTGCAGGATATGATATCAAGTTTAGAAGATTATTGCAAGCGGTGGAATCTAAGAGTAAACTTGAATAAATCTAAGATAATGGTATTTAAAAATGGGGGAAGGCCAGGGAGACAGGAAAATTGGTTTTTTGAGGGAAATAGAATAGAGAAAGTAAACGAATACAAGTACTTGGGAGTAATATTGACACCCTCGTTGAGCATGATGCCCCATCTTGAAGACAAATTGAAATGTGCTAAAGCTGGTCTGAATGCCGGATGGGAGCAATTCATAAATAATAAGAAGGTACCATTGCAGGCAAAGTGGGTGCTATATCGTGCTGTATCAAGGGCAATTATGGTGTATGCTGCTCAGGTGCGTGGGTACAAAAGATTCGAACAGGTGGAAAAACTGTGGCGTTTTCGTCAAAAGATTATTCAACTTGCCCTACAATACTCTCAGTTATATCCTATATTTGGAAACAGGCGAGCCGCCACTTTTTGAATACACGCTCCAATTGCATTTCAATTACATAAATAAGGTAATGGCTATGCAAGATTGGCGCCTGCCAAAACTACTAGCCGAGGAATTAATAAAAAATAGAGTATTCTTGTATAAAAACTGGTTAGTTATGTCTCAGGAGTTGGGTGCCAATGTTGATTTAAGTTTAAATAATCTAGATAATTGGAAGAGAATGAGCTCAATAAGATTTGGAATCTCATTAAGTTGAAAAATACTGAAGAATTTAAGCTATCAGCGAATGCAGCCAGATACCACACAATATATAAAAAACTGAGGAGTGTGAATTTGGAAGGTGATGGTTATCTGAAGCGAGAAATTGCATTGCCAGATATCAGATGGATAATGAAGGTGAGAGGAGAAATGCTAAATTTGAATGACAGGCCATGGCTAGAAGGAAGGAGTAGAATGTGTTCATTGTGTAATGCGGGCGAAAGAGAAGATACATTTCATTTTGTTGCTCGGTGTTTGGTATTGGGAGAGTGGAGACAAAAGTGGCTGGGCAAATCAATCCTTTCTGAGAATGAGTATGTGGAAGTTGCAAACGGAGGAAATTGGAGTGGGTTGGTTAAATTTTGTAGGGAGGCTTGGCATTATCGGTGGTTCTTGTTAGAGAATTTTAATTATTAAGGAAAGTGAATATATTACTAATAAAATGTATGTATTGTTATCCATTTTGGTCTATAAATAGTATCACATTGCTGTATTTGTATCCCTAGTTCCTTAAAATATTCAAAATATACTAGAAATATAAAAAAAATGTTTGTTAGTAATTTTATTTTTGAAATTTAATCTTTGAAAGGTAATGTTGTATTTGTGTGAAACTTTATGATTTTTGTAGTACTGTTCATGTTCATTAGTACTGCTCAACTCTAGCTGACGGCTAAAGCCAAGCTTAGGATGTTTATAAATAATATAATGATTGTATAATTGTTAACATGAAATTGAAAATAAAACATTATTACTACTACTACTATATGCTGTATTTAGGCAAGCTACGCTGGGGTACTGAGTAAAAGGTTGATTACATTGGGATAGTTACTCGCTAAGCGAGTAGCGAGTAGGACGCTACTGACCGACTGTGCTACAGCAGCTCAGCATACCAAGCCGAATTTTATAAAAATTCAAGTTCCAGCATTACCCTCATACGATGGAATTTCAAAGACAATAAATAATATTGCAACAAAAAATTAAAATATGAAATTTACCAACAATTATTCAATAAAATTTCATCAAAACAATATACAATATATCTCATCTGAGGTGTTATGCTGGCAGCCTGCGTGATTAAATGTCGGCTTTGGCCACAATAATACTGTATTTTGGTGTTGGCTACTCTGCCAGTGAGTTCCAAACTTGACCAAATCCATAGTAGACAGGCTCTCAACTTTGAATTTGATCAGGTTTGGAACTCACTGGCAGAGTAGCCAACACCAAAATACAATATTATTGATGTGGCCAAAGCCGACATTTAATCATGCAGGCTGCCAGAATAACACCTCAGATGAGATATATTGTCTATTGTTTTGATGAAATTTTATTGAATAATATTGGTCAATTTCATATTTTAATTTTGTGTTGCAATAATATTTATTTTCTTTGAAATTCCATAGTATGGTGTGATTCTGGAAATTAAATTTTTTATACAATTCGGCTTGGTATGCTGAGCTGCTCTAGCACAGTCGGTCAGTAGCGTCCTACTCGCTACTCGCTTAGCGAGTAACTATCCCAATGTAATCGACCCTTAAGGCACTATAAAGACACTCTTTTTACAGAGCCCTATTCACCCGGAATTTCTAATTCATCTTGGAAGGAATGCACTTCAATGGCTAAAGCTTTCAAGAAAACCAAGATAATTGCTGTTTTGAAACCAAATAAACTTCAAGATGAGACTGAAAGCTACCGCCCTATTGCATTACTGAGCTGCTGCTATAAGCTTCTTGAAAGACTGATTTTAAACAGGATTGGACCAAAAGTCTCAGAAGTGATACCTGTTGAGCAAGCGGGCTTCAGACCAACTAGAAGTTGCACTGATCCGGTTCTCAGTCTTACCACACACATTGAAGCTGGTTTTCAGAAATGTTTGAAAACATCTGTGGCATTTATAGATCTGACAGCTGCATATTATGACACGGTATGGAAACAGGGTCTGCTATTTAAACTTGTACAAATTATTCCATGTCGAACTATCATACAACTAATTGGTAACATGCTTTCTGATAGAAAATTCCATGTTGTATTGGGCAACAAAATTAGCAGCCAGAAAAAACTTAATAATGGACTTCCACAGGGCTCCGTCCTTGCGCCCTTGTTGTTCAATCTATATACATTGGATCTGCCAACCACAATGGCCAGAAAGTTTACTTATGCTGATGATATAGCTCTTGCCATCCAGCATAAGGTTTTTGAGACAACTGAGGAAATACTCTCTGAAGATCTGAGAGACATGGGGGAGTATTTTCATAAATGGAGGTTGATTCCAAGCCTGGAAAAGACAGGTCTGTTCACTTCATCTTAATAATAAGATGGCAGGCAGGAGACTCAAGGTCCATTTCAAAAATACTTTGCTGCAGCATCAAGACTTTCCTAAATATCTAGGCGTCACATTGGATAGAACACTGTCCTACAAAAAACACCTGAAGAATATATCAAAGAAAATTCAAACCCGCAATAACATCATTCATAAATTGTGTGGTTCCATGTGGGGTGCATCAGCACATACACTGCGGTGTTCTACCCTTTCTCTTGTCTATCCTGTTGCAGAATACTGCGCGCCTGTATGGATCAACAGCCCATACACTCACAAAATTGATGCTCAGCTTAACACAGCTATGAGAATGGTTACTGGATGTATCAAATCAACTCCTGTGTATTGGCTCTCATTACTCAGTAATATTGCTCCACCTTCTTCACGGAGAAAGAATGCTCTTGTGAAAGAGTTTAAAAGATTACTGAAAACTCTTTGTTGCCAATTCACGAGGATCTACCCCATCTTGGAATGAACCGCCTCAGATCTAGAAATCCTTCATTAACACTTGCCATGGAATTGGCCAGAACCAACTTCAACTTGAGTTCTGAGTGGGTGGAAGCCTGGGATACACAATCACCTGAGCTCCTAACTCAGCTTATTTGACCAAATAAAAAGCCAGAAGGATTCAACCTTTCTCATCATCTCTGGAAGGGTCTAAACAGGGTGCGTACAGGACACGGCATATGTGGAGATAGTCTTTAAAAATGGGGAATCATACCATCACCTCAATGTGACTGTGGAGCTCCCAAACAAACTATTAGACATATTGTTGAGGGCTGTCCTAACAGATCCTATCCCTATGCTATTGAAGATTTCTTTAGTGCTTCACCTGCAGCTCTTGATTGGCTAGCCGATTTGGATATGAATTTATAATATCCTAGTAAATATTAATTCTTTTTTTTTATTATTCTTGACTGTAACTGTTTTTAATTCTATTGACTGCCTATGCTATGATAATGATTGACTGTTCTAGTATTTATTTTATGTTTTATTGTTAGAATTATTTCATGTGTCAACCTGCCATACGCTAAATAAAATACAGAGCCCTAGTACTGAGCACTATGACATTATAAATAGCAGCGCATGCGCAAATGTTCAAAGCCAGTGAAAGTGACGTCCTAATCTGCTGGAACACCAATGGATAAGGCTCTATAAAGACCAATGGAGATCCGGCTGCCATGACCGTAGCTTCAGCGAAATAATTGAACAAGTGAAGTGAGTTCTTCCTCTTGTCTTGAAGCTCAAGGCGTTGTGTGTTTGTTTGTATGTTCCACAATAACTTTTGAATGCCTTTATCAATCAACTTCAAATTTGAAACACAGATTCTTGGTATCTTTAGACAGGTCAAGTTCGTTGGCCAATAAAATTAACTGACTCCTTCATCCTTTTAGAGGCAAAACAAAAGGATAGGTTCTCAGCCCTTCATTAATATATCTATATATTACTATACAGGATGTACAGAACTCTCTACCAATAATTTTTTAATTATTTTTTTTAGATTGTTTCAATTGTTATAAAGCTGTGTGCAAAATTATGCATTCAGAGGTGTTTGAATAAAAAAAAATGAGTGAAAAAACAAAATGGCGGCTGTGTGAGTAACTGGGGATTTTAGAAAAATTTTATTATGATATTTGCTTTGTTAGTGGTCCAGAAACACTATCTAGAAGTATTTATTTATTTATTCAATACATACGGTACATAAAAAAGCTCACAGACATAAACAGAAAGTCCATTAAGAGCCTTATTGACATTTTACTTAAGCACTATTCAAACAAAAGAAAAAGAAAAAACAAAAAGAAATACATCACTTCATTAGATTAGAAAAACTAAAACAAAAAATAATAAGATTAGAAGAGACGATATATGAGGTAAGGTATGGTACTATAGAACAGAAAAAGAAAAAAACTGAAAGAAGAAGAATATGAAAAATGAGTTAGTAGAGCTAGGGAAAAAGAATTTAATTATCAATAGAGTGGCATGACATTTCACAAGATTTAGAAGTATTGGTGGAGAGTTCCAAAACACTCTGTATATAGAAAATAGTTGTTTTCACCATATGGAATTCGCAATAGATTTCAAAATATATTTTGAACAGAATTTATTAATTTCGAATTCCTTTAATTGCTATTACTTTATACTGAAGACTTCCGCAATGGCGGATATTGACTGTATTTTTGTACAGTAGCATTCATCGATTCCCATCAGCTTTTCAATGCTGTTGTCAATATCCGCCATTGCGGAAGTCTTCAGTATAAAGTAATAGCAATTAAAGGAATTTGAAATTAATAAATTCTGTTTATGTATATTTGTCAGTTTATTCAATTGTCAGTCACTTCAAACTAACTTGTGATATATTTTGAGTTATCAGCTGTAGGTGAATAAATGTGATCAGGCTTTTTATAGAATAATGTCTATCAGCTGATATACTAATTTCATTTCCCTGATAAAATATGGATGAATAACAGCTGTTTTTTATGTGGTGAATATATCTAATCTATAGATACACTAATTTCATTGCCCTGAAAAAATGTCTATGAGCATGGTAGGTCTTTTTTGTGGAAAATAAATCTGTGTATCAGAGCAACGATGAACTTGAACTTCAAGTGATAGATGTGTTGTGAATTTTATGTAAATCAGTATCTTCTAAACAGCCGTTTTTCGTTTCTTCCTTTCCCTGGATAAGCTTCCCAAATGAGTTTCCCTTTCCAAAATTAGTTGTTTGCAAGCGAGTTCTCCAGCCCGTTGGGCTCACTAGTATTGTATTTTGGTGCTGAGCGGCACAGGGCCACCATGGGTGGATGAGCATTGACGTCTTATTTAGCCGCCCAACCGTACAGTAGAAACAATTAGTCTGGGCACATGGCGTTTGGTAGTCAGCCATAGCGAGGGGAGTGTTTATCAATCATTTCTAAAAACATGTGGCCCATGCGACGCTGCAGATGTCTTCAAGGTCAACTAGTCAACTTCTAACAGGACGGCTAGTAGTGAAACCAGAGCCACGCGCCCAGACTAATTGTTCCTACTGTAACTCATGGGACAAAGCGTAAGCCACGCCCTGAGCCAAACCCACGGGACAAAAGGCCTCAGGACTATATTTCCCAATTGATATGATGTCACCTCATTTGGTTTGTTTACATTTTAGTTTGGAATCAAGATAATAAATTTTTCAATCAGCTGTAGAAGTATTCCATTGTAAGATTAGGAGAACGTATGGTGAACATAGTATTGTTTTGGTTCTGAAGTTTCTAGTAAAATTCAATATCCTCTTTCCTGGAACTCTTTGTTAAGTGCATATTATCAATTGATTTATTTTGTTGATTATCTTTAAATCGATAAGACTCCTATGAACTTCTCAGTGAAAACCATTAGTGAGAGACATGTGTGTAGGCAACGTAACCTTCAAAGATTTTTGTGAACTTTTCATTTGAGAGTTGGTGAGAATAAGTTTTGTAGGTACTGAAATCCTATTTGAATGTAATGATTAGATGAATGAATAGATTAATAAATGATGTGGATCCGACTAACGTGTGTGTTTTAAATGCATTATTTATAATGCTTTGCATAATGTCTTTATTAATGTGAAGCAGGTAAGTTCATGTTATTAGGCATTATTGCTATTCTAGTCTTCCTTATACAGCAGGAATGTATTATAATACATTAAATTGTACAGTGTCCAGCATAATAAAATTAATCAACATTGAAAATTGAATTGAAATCGAATCTCAATGTTCTTCACCTACATTTTTTTTTAAATGATTTTATTTGTTAGCATGCCATGTGATAGAGCATGGATTAACTGACCAATATTCGAGTAATGAATATATGACAAAGAATATGATTTTAGACTTTCTATGAAACAACTCAATTGTCTTTCAATATTATATTGCAAATAGTATAAAACTGTCCTGAACACTAATGTCACAGATTAAGAAATCTAATGTTCACTACTTGTAATCATGTGTGAAAAGGTGAGTGAAGAAAGGCGAAGGGAATCTCTTAACTAAAGTATTTCTTCAAATTTGATTTGTTAAATTGTCAACTGTCTTTCTTCAAATTAATGGAAGCATCTACATTCAAATCCATTCAATAATCAAGTTTTTTATTTTCTTGGCTCATATATAAGATTTTATTGACGTTTTTATGGTAGTTGCTCGAAATTCTTAGTGATGCAATTGGAAGTAATACAGAGGTTCGTTTTATTAAGTAGATTTGGATGGAAAAATAGTAAGAAGGGATGAATGACTGTTCTAATTATTAAGTGAAGGGTGCTCAATTGGTTAAATTCATCTATAATATTCTTCATAATGACTAGAATCATTAATATTAGTGTGGAATCATCAGCGTTATGGTAATAATTAATGATTTAGCTTAGGATTGATGAATGAATTAAACCATTTGTCTGGTAAGTAGTTGGGTTTTCCTGTCTTAGCCCCAACGTTCCCTAATGTTTGTTCTCAGTAACTCTATTAAGGACCTGTCAGTGCCTTATTATCTATCAATACTACAGAATTAATTGTCTGAAAATGGCTTGAGTTGTAATTTTTGCAAGTGGTAAGTATACTTGAGTTTGATCAATGATTATTTTTTGTTACTTTGTGAAATTCTTACAGAATGATATTGTTTCAAATTTTGTATTTAAAAGAACAAATGCAGTCATCATGATATAAATTTAGATTAATCAACTTTTTGTGGAACTCCTGTTCAATAATTTATGGAAATTGGGAAAAAGGTATTGCTTGGCTAATCAAGTCTACGATATGATTTTGAGCATTAGCACCAAATGAGATTACGTCATTGATCAGGCCTTCTGCCCCATGGGTTATGCCTGAGCCCAAAGAAGTTATAATAATATTCACAGCCTGAGCCATTCCCAAAGAAAATTCGAAGTAGACAATAGTCTGTTCAGCGAGACTACGGAGTGGAGTATAAACAAACATGTGCGTGTGTGCAAGCCGAGACTCAACAAAGCCCGATTCACACATAGCCTAGTTTTCAAAACGCATCGAACAGGTAACAGGCCTACCCATTGAAAACGACTTTCAATAATCATTTTCAAACACCTACTTGGATAATACTTATTATTTATTGTAAATGGGAATAGATACATGAGAATAATGAATTATATGAATGAGATGGCTATTTTCTTATTTTAAATGCTTAGGTAATGTATCCAAACATTCAGCAATCACTGCTGGTATCACTATTATTAGAATGGTTCATAAATTTGTCGATTGAATTATTTTTACCTATACATTTGAAATGATAACTGAATTTAAAATCTAATATGTTCTTGAAATAATGCAATAATAATTTATTTATTTCACAAACTGGAAGTGCGACATCAGCTGTTGAATGAACAGGAGTTGGCAATGAATGTGAATAGGCCGACCGACCGATGCCAGTACAATTCTCGGAATTCCTCACTCACACACAGTAGCGGATCCAGGAGGTGATTTCGGGGGGGGGGGGCAACCAAAGGAGGGGGGTCCGGGGGCCACCCCCGGAATTTTTTTGGATTTTTTAATAAAAATGGTGTATTTTGACAGAGTTTTTAGTGCCCCAAATAATGTTGTCATGGATAGCACTGTTTTATCAATATGTATGTACAAATTTGTATTTGTATTGGTAATTTGCATTCCTTACCGTTTTACCTGATATTTTTTATGTCATTGTATTTTTTCTTATAAATTAAGTTTTTAAGTTGTTATGTATCAAATTTCAAATGAGTTCTCATCCAATTTACTAAATAATTATTGAGCATATTTTTTAGTTAAGTTATAAAAATATGAATGATATGAATAAGGTGATTATTCAATAAAATATGAGCCGCCGCTAGAATGCGCGTGTGGCGCACAACCATTCTAGTGGGGGCAGTCGGAATAATATTCGGTCGGAACACTCAACAGCTCAACACCATCTCCAGTCAGTCTACTTCACTTGTAGCTTGAAGTACTTGCGTACTAGCGGGTTAAAGAACCCATGTTCTTTAATATAAAGAACACGACATTAAATAATTCCCTCTGCACAAGTAACATGGATGGCTTTACACAAATAAATAAATAAAATAAAAATAAATTTGTTAATAGTCACATTAAGCTGCATCTATCGAGCTAGGCTCGCACAGCATGTGACACGTCAATTCACTTCAACCACAGATTAAAGAACCAGATCGATCACGTCGCTTGCGGATTTCCTAGTTAATGATTTAATTCAGAGATAGCGCCACGCGTCAATGATTTCAACACGGGGAGCAGCACTGTTGCAGTGCGGGAATACTTGAATTGTCGGCACTCTACGGATAGAAAACTTGTCCACGGAGAGCAGCACATGTTGCAATGCGGGAATATTTGAGTTATCGCTACTTCATGTAAACGTTCTTCAAAGTAATTAAATTAGCAACTCTGGAATTACTCATTCACTTATTGATATTGAAGATTCAATGATGGGGGTTCGATTGTAGGTGAGTGGTTTATTCTCGGTTGGGCTCAAAACCATAGGGAGGAATCTGACATTTCCAAAACGTGCCCCAAGTTACCGGGTAAAGGGGGGGTTGATTTGGGTTTTTTTTTATTCTATAGTGATTTTTGAGTTAAACGAAATTATATGTGTGCGATTTGGAAAATATATCATTTAGGGGGATGAAAGTGGTTTAAAACTGGAAATTTGTACAAATTTGTTAATTTTTTTTAATGAAAAGCTTCTTGATTTTTCATTTTTAAGCACAAGGCAATCTATTGGGATGTGTGCGGCACAAATGGATTCTCTTTAAAAAAAATGAGGGGGTTGAAATTGTTGAATTCTTAAATAATATTAATATGTTTGAAAATTCGTTTCTTCTATCATATATAATGAAAAAATCTGTATTAAATGCGATGTGGAATAATTTTTAAAAGTCACCCCTAAGGCATTAGAAAGTCAGCAGAATATGCATTTGTGAAATAATCCCCTAGAAAAAGAGCGTCGCTTGAAATGGAACATGTTAAACAAATGAAATTTTGGAAAATTTGTTTTTTCAAGGATTTCGCAATTGGAGGTTAAAGGTAAGTTGAGGACATTACGAACAATACTTTGCCACCCCTTGATTTGAATGTGAGGGCTATTATTGTAGGGGTGCAAAATTTAGGGAAAAATTGAAAGTTGGAATTTTGGGGGAAATTTGTTTGAGCCTTTTAAAACTTCGAAGAGCGTATTCAATGCTGTTTGAATAAATAACCCCTTTCTGAGATATAGGCATAACTCTGAACAATTGAGCAAAAGTTGTATTCAATTCTTGTTGAAAAAATCACCCCATTTTGAGTTAAAGTACAGAATAAAAAAAGAAGCAGAAAGCTTAAGCTGGCAGCGCTTGATTAGTTATTTTCAGCAGTAAGTTAGTTATATTTAACTAATATATAATATTTATATTAGTTATATTTAACAGTATATATATATATATATATATATATATATATATATATGTTTTCCTACAACTCCTCGTAAAGTAGTTCTTTACGTACTGAAAACTAATTGTAAAATACCTCTTTACTGCTCCGCAAGCGGTAAAGTACTTTATGCTCGCCAGCTGTTTTCTTTACGCTTCTGTTTTGATTTTGATGTCTTCTCATTGGTGGATCACTGAATCCGTGAAATTCACATAACCTCAAAAAAGGCGAACGCTAACCAAATCCGCGCATGTTCTGTGATGCTACAAACTACAAGCTTCTATTTTGTTGGAATACAGAACTGCAGTTTTAGGAAAAATATTGTATGCAATTCGCGCGTGAAGCTTCTTTATCGCTCTCGTAAAATTACTGCACTCCGCTACGCGTCACGCAGTAAATGTTTTGGCTCGAGCGATAAAGTCGCGCTTCACGCTCTTAATACATAAATAACTATTAAAATATGTTTCCAAAGACACATTTTAGCAGCGCAGCGCCGTTTGCCAGATAAATAAATGGCTGTCATTGGATGACAGTGACGTCACTCACCAGCTAAACCAATGACAGCCATTTATTTATTTGGCTCATGGCATCACTAAAACGCATCTAGGGAAACAGACTTTAATTATTCTGACAGTTAATAAGATAATTCCAGGGTCTAATAATTACTTATTAGATGAATAAATTATACTGTATTATATTTATAATATTCTCATAAATATATTTGATTGTATGAAATTATCTGAAACTCATACCACTTGACTTTTGAGACCAATTTCGCTAATTTATCTTTTAGTGTCCATCTTTAAATTAACCTAAAAAGGACACAGTCATGCAATATTATGAAATGGGGTGAACTTTCAAATAACTAAACAAACAGGCTATAAGTTAAGGATGATAAATAAACAGGTAATAAGTAAAGAACAATAAATAAACATGATGTTGAAGATCCATCTTGTTTCCACTAATATGTAATATAAACTTGAAAAAACCACTTTTAAATGGAAATTAACTCACGTTATGGCATGACGGCCGTTTCGCTCTGTTGTCTAGAGCATCGTCAGACAACCCACAGTACACAGTGAGGGTTGTCTGATGATGCTCAAGACAACAAAGCGAAAGCATGACGGCCGTTTCGCTCTGTTGTCTAGAGCATCGTCAGTGTACTGTGGGTCGTCTGACGATGCTCTAGACAACAGCGAAACGGCCGTCACGCCATAACGTGAGTTAATTTCCATTTAAAAGTGGTTTTTTTAAGTTTATATTATAAATAAACAGGTAATTTAAGTACAGTAAACATGTTTTTATTTGTGCAATAATAAATATAATATACATAGGATAAATATACAGGGAAATGCATAAAAAAATATCGTAAATACACTGCTATAATGCATCATTCGCAAGATGTAGAAGAGGAGTATGTACGTACATTCCTGCATGGATATTGACTATCCCCAAGTAGGTAGCAGCTGCTGCCCCGTTACAACCCACCTTCCAAGTCAGCACATATGGATCTAATTAATTTGGTGCTATCGTCAACAGAACCCCTCCATCTGGCAGTGATTTCCGTGAAAAGTAAATGAAAATTGGGCATTGCAGATTGCTTGCACATTAATAGATAAATATCATTTTCTATTTCTACACAGCTCTGCATCTTGGCCACCAGGAGACTGTATTTTTATGTGAGTGCAGCTATGCACCCAATTACATTGGGAAACCGATGAATTTTGAAAATATCACTTTGTCTACAAAATGTCCTGATTTGCCGGCATATGAAAAAAATTAACGCGCAATGAGCCAAATATAACGCTCAAAGCTCAAATATAGTCTGAATGGCTGCTGTACCTAATTAAATCGAGATCCATTTTTTTAGCTAACACAAACACTACCTGGCTCACAAATCATAACAAAATTTAAACACTAATTTATCAAACATTATCAGCTGTTCATTTAACGATTCGATAAATATTTATAGGCAGGATTTTGGCTTTGTAGTTTATTGAGAGAGTTATCGATTCAATAAGTTTATTGACTGTTCAAGAAACGCAATTGTCATGTTTATGGATTCAATAGAGTTATCAAACAGATAAAATATTTATTGAACGACTGAGAAACCGGGCATAAGATTGTGGAATTAATAAAAATGTATTTGAATATCTAAAAAAATTCTTATAATTTTTCAATGATTTGTAAGATTTTTCTTCATCAGGTTTTGTTTTTAGGTTTTGATATATAGTCAGGGCCGGCTTTATAGGCTTGCGAATAAGGCTGGCTCCTGGGGCTGCCAAGTTATTACATTATAAGATTATTATTGATTAACTCTCAAATAACTCACAAAAACATTAGATAGAAATAATCATAATAATATAAGATAATAAAGAGATTTCATAAACCTATGCTAACCCTACGCTATCACCCAGTGGTGGAACCAGGATCTTTCCAAGGGGGAGGGGGGGCTGAAACGCCTGGGAATATGGAATACCCTACAAGCAAGAATAAAAAACAAAAAAACATTTGTGTAAAATCAGTGGCGGATAAAGTATTTTCCAAGGGGGAAAATATTATACATCATATAACTATGGGAAGTGATACGTCCCAACGGTTAGCGCCGCTATCTGTAACTCAGATAAGATAAGTCACGGCGTTCGTTGACAGAATCTGTAGCGGTGACCGATGTAGAAATACAAAAGTCACTGCACAGTTACGATGTTTATGCACAACAAAATAATAATCAAAAATTATTTCCATTAAAAAACAGCATTACCCGTCTTTACTTCTCCAAAGTTATCAACGATTTTGCTACAAAAATAAAAGTTATATTTTGCTTTATATTTAATATGATGTGATGGTGATAATCATTAATCAATGTTTCTTTTGATCAGTATAATTTGTATCAATATCATTAAGGTTAATATTATTTGTATTAAAATATATTAATCAAATAAATGAATAAATTGTTCCTAAATCACAGTTGCTTCGAATATATTATAGCCTACTGAATACTATGACAATTTATTATATTATTTTATAATTCAATTTAATTCAATTCAATTCGTAGGCGAGCAGTTCGCGAGCAAAAATCGGGATTTCCCCCCCCCCCCCCCCGATTTCCACATTTTTTGGGGGGAAATTTTAGTTTTTTTCTATTTCAACAGGGTCAACATTTTCATTTTTTTAAATGTTAATAGTTTTGGAAAATTCTTTTTTCTATCAGATAGAAACCGACAAATTTGTACTAAATGTAATTTGAATGCTTTTTGATACCGTAATTCACTGGTGTTTGGGGGGGAGGTGAAAAACAAAATTTCGTTCAAAAACGTGGGGGGGGGGGCATAGAAATTTTAAACTTTTTGTTTGTGAGTAATTTTAGCTTTTTTGATTGGAAGTGTAAGGTAAGTAGGTGCAGAAGTTCAATAATTATGCCTTGTTACCGCTAGAAAAGTCAAAGGGGTTGGAGAAAATTTCGAAAACTTTAAGAAATGTTTTTTATTTTTAAATTATTTTGTAGAGGATAAATAAATAATATTGGCAAAAGGCATTGAAAAGTGAGCAAAATATGTATGTGAAGTTTTATCAAGAAATCATCCTCTCGTAGAGGAGAGGTGCTTAAAATAAAAAGTGACAATATGGAAAATATTCTGACTTTCTGTTGAATACATTTTATATGATGTTGAAGACCCATCTTGTTTCCACAAAAGCAGAGCGAAACGGCCGTCACGCCATAACGTGAGTCAATTTCCATTCAAAAGTGTTTTTTAAGTTTATAAATTTTATAGGTTTTTGGGATTGACGTTGGACGTAGGGGACATTAAGAAAATTTCGATGCACCGTCTTGGATAATTTTTTTAATAATTTTAAAAAATTATTTCATGTCAATTATTTCAATCAATAATCCGCGGGCGGGTTTTGTAGGGGGGAAAAGTCCGTATAAATTTTCAAAATAAAAATCCATGTATTATTATTTATTTACTATAGAATAGGTATGGAATATCGGGTCCTTCAATACTCCATTGAATCGGTTTATTTGTTTCTCGAAACAGTTTAACATTTTTTTTCATTTTTTTTTTTGTTCAGTCAGCCTAAACAGTAACATAAAATTATTCCTAGAAAAAGTTAACGGAAGTAAACACATAGATGGAAATGAAACTTCCTCAAAATGTTAAATTACGGGAAAAACATTGTAGAAACGTATTCTATTTATTTTTCTATTTAACATTTTTACATGAATTCAAATTTATTTTTATTTTAAATAATATTTTATCACATAATCTAAATAATTTAGTTATAGAGGCTTATTAATATTTTGACAAAATGAAATGAAACGGGATTCGCAATAGCAGTATACTTTAGAGGCAGTCAACCCAATCGTCATTATTATTGTAGCCGGCAGATCTGTCATGAGATCAGAGCACGCAGTAGCAGAGAAAAACGTAAAATGTAATGAAATCTGGCAATAACGCTTGATCCGGCAATAGTGCTGTAGGGTGAGCATGCATATGCGAAGGACGCCTGTAGATGATGTTGCAGGAATGAAGAAGTGACGGATGGAGGGAGTGATGATGAGTGAGAGCGAACAGAACAGAGAAAGTAGAGAGGGAAACACTCTACTCTCTAGGCGCTATACCTACGCATTCTAGCGCATGTTTTTGGAACTTAGCGTGAGCAGTCTGGGTTTGTCTGTGCTTCAACTAAACTAATTCATCAGCCATTCATCAAGCGTTCGTTCATCTATAAAAACATATTAGAAAACAGATTCTATTCAACATTTTGTCTCCGAAAAACCCCATTCAGCCAGAGAGTAAGGACAGGCATCAATAAGCAACTTCCTGAGTTCCTTCACGAATTTGTCTTGACCGTAACCTTTTAAAACTTTAGGCAAACAATTTAAAATCCTTTTTCCCGAATAGTGTGGCGCCTTCTCGATCAGAGTCAGCCTATGCATGGGGTACCGAAGTGTTGACTCTCCATGTCTTGTGTATTGTATGCTGGGTGAGCGATTATATTATTTTCATAATTACTCTGGTTCTTATGCGAATACAAGGCAATCTCAAAAAAATACAGTGCCGGCATTGTAAGCAATCCTAATTTTCTGAAAATCGGTCGACATGACTGCCTTGCACTTAATCCTTCAATTATTCACAACGCTTTCTTCTGCAATCTGAATAACACCTCAGAATATCACACCATAACGAACCTGGGACATAAAATACCCATGATAGACCGCTAAGGCTGTTTTTTTTTGTTCGAAACATTTCTCAAAGTCTTCAAAGCAAAAACCGCATGGGATAACTTTTTCCTAAGGCTTTTAATTTCATTATCCCATTTTAAATTTGGCTGCAGCTCCAGACCCAAAAACTTAGTTCCCATTGTCGAATGGCATTCCATACCAGAATATAGCATTAATGTATGATTGAATTCATTGTTTATCATTAAAAATTTAATAAAATTAGTCTTTTTGACATTCAGCTTCAGTTTTTTGCTATGAAACCAATCGGTAAGCTGCTTTAAAATTTCTTGAGCTTTCAAGAGGACGGTTGCATTATCTTTGCCCTTAACCAGAACAGTAGTGTCAGCATATAAAATTAGTTTGGAGTCTATGTTGAATGGTAGGTCATTTATAAAAAGGTTAAACAAAACTGGGCCTAAAATTGATCCCTGTGGCACTCCGCAAGTAACCCTTCTCCATTCAGATGTGGTATAGCTGTCATGCCCTGTTCTCACTCTAACTGATTGATATCTATCTAGATAAGAAGAGAAAAAGTAAAAGTAAGAAGAGACAAATTGGAAACAGCCAATTTTTGTTGCTTACATAATTTCGTCCTAGTTTCTATTAGATTTATGCCGTTTTTTCTCTTTCTCTTGGATCTCGGGGGGGGGGGGGGGGCAATTGCCCCTTTTGCCCCTCCCCTTGGATCCGCCACTGCTCACACACATGCAAAGTTTGTTTACCTCACTCCGTGGGCTCGCTGAACAGACTATAGACAGTCTCTCAATTTTAGATTTGCAACCATCAGGCAGTGTAGCGCAGTCAACACAGTAGCCAACAGTGTAGCCAGATGAGACATAATAATATTGTATTTTCTGTAAACTATTTTGATGAAATTTTATCGAATAATTGCTGGTAAACTTCATATTTTAATTTTGTGTTGCAATAATATTTATTGTCTTTGAAATTTTATAGTATTGAGTTAATTCGGGAAGTTTCATTTTTCTATAATTCGGCTTGGCATGCCGAGCTGATGTAGCACGGTCGGTCTGTAACGTTAGCTACTACGCCCAATGTAATCGACCATTAACGTTTCTACTCGGTACTGGCCCAATGTAATCGACCCTTAACTGACATTAAACTTTTTAATTGGCTTTCGTGCAACCGGCTGTGTATTTGGTATAACGATCAACAGTTACAATTAAGACTCTATAATGACTTTTAAAGAGGTAATTATAAAGGTACAGTATTTATAATAGAGCTCTAGTTACAATCTCAGCCACACGCGTCACAGCCACAGCGCCACAAGCCTACAACTACAATTAGCTTGACAAGATAATCCTATTAAAGTTTAGGAGGATTATGACTCTGTGACAATATCATTTCAATTCAATTCTTATCATCTGGTTCAGTTTTCTGTAGTGCGTATTTTAGACTTTTGAATATTATTTCTTGATAATTGCAGTGGTATGCCGATTATTCCATTCTTATTTCATTAATCAGAAAGAAATCCTTTCATGAAAGAGCAAAGTGTATTCCAACAAGTATTCACCAGTATTTCTATGGGGTTTTTGCTGTTTGATTGATCAAGGTATGGTAAATTTAATTTTTCTTTATTCCCTGTAATCGCAACTAGTTGTTTGGTTACGCAAATCTTGAATAGCGAGCAATCTTGTCTAAAATGTTACTTTAAATCAACCACACTATGAGAAATTACCGTACTAGTAATGGAACCAGAACCTTATTATTCTTCAGCCGACTTGCCATCTGTTCGTATACCCATTCATAGTAAATAAATGTATTATAATACGGAAGCAGGCCACTATTTAACAAGGTTAACCTAACTTCGCTAGATCGTGAATTCCTAGATATCGAATTCAATAATTTTATGCTCTAGCACAAGCAATCTTCAGAGCATCACGATCTAGTGAGCTTGAGTTAAGTTAAGGTTGCTAAATAGAGGCCTCCGTTTAATACGTATGGGTCCTCCTTCGTAGGCTAAAGAATAGTGACCAGATCCGGTTTATCAAATACCTGGTTTTGTACGATTAATTATGTTATTCTGACTACAAATTAAGATATTAATTTACTCACCTATAAATTAGTTGAATTTAAAACTGTATTTATTTAGAAACGTTACTTGTCAAATTTTCTTTCAAAACTTTCCCTATTTCAACGTAACACCTTACTCAATTATAATACAGTGTAATTTTTTTGGGGCAATGACTATTTAATATTGAAATTTAAGTTTTTCAGTGGTACTATTTTTCTTAGGCGGAAGATCACATTTTCATGTGTGAAAAGCCGCAGTGTCAAAAATCACGACGTTATTCAAGTTTGAGAATCAGCTGACTCACTAATAAAGTTTGGGGCACGGCTTTGAGGCATGCCTTCTCTCAGTTCTAGTGAATTGGAAAATATGTATTGATCTGTATCAGCTGTGTTTCCCTATAGAATAGAATCGATTGACCTTACAATGTTCAAAAAAATATATTTAAAAAAAAATAAAATGTGCCTTATGTCTTTGCAATATTCTTAATATATAAGTAAAAAAAATTCATAATAATAGTTGGTTGAGTAGTTTCTGCGAAAAAGCGTAACAAACAAAAAACTCATTTTTGCTTTTAATGATTTCCGGGGGAATTCTGTTAATCTATAGTTGCATACAGAGAAACTTAATCATTCTTGTACTGTCTGTCATGGTGTAAGACTTTTTGTGTGTGTGTGTGAAATGGTTATTGTTGTGAGGTAAGTAATGGCGTGTATGAAGTGTGCAGTGATTAAATTAATTAACAGTGAAATAATGATTAGCTAGCAAAGGTTAGGCGTGTGGTTAGGTCTTTTGTGAGTTAGTTGTCACATCTAGCTTTGTTAGGCACCCAGGGAAGGTTTTGTAAGGCGCGCGGAGCACACACTCCGTTTGGGGCAGTAGTATTTTGACAATGTGATAATTCACTTTATCTATGTCGTTGAATGGTAAATTAGCTTTATGTATGTTTTTTATGCATCAAAATAAAGGCATGAGGTGGTTCAGTCACATCTGATCTAGCCAGGTTAGGTTCGGTTTGGTTATGCGCACTTCGCGCGCACTGTGTTTGGGGGCGGTAGTGTTTTGGAAATGTTATATTCACTTGGTTTACATTGTTTTAAGATTTGTAACTACTCACATGTTTGCAAATTATGAACTTTTCAAATGAAAATATAAATTTTCATGAAAAAGGTTTATTTTTGAAAATATCAAATTTTTTGTGAAATAATCGCGACCCCCAAAACATTTCAACGGATTATTGCTTCCTGGGGTGTGTAGATGTCACAAAAAAATCACCACAAAATCAACAAGTTACGTTTCTATATAATTACACATTTGACATTTGAGATCATGAAATAATAGCTTTAATCTGTCATTTACTATTTAAATAACTGAATTTCTTCCACATAATTTACAGTTATGCCATGTTTATTCCTTTGCTGCATTATTATTTATGCTGTCGATAGTCGCCATTCAGTATCGATTTCATTTGATTGAATCGAGGTTTTATGTCGTAGAAATAAAAATAAGTCTAGCAAATATCAGGAATTGTGCAAAAAAAGGGTTCTCTCATACATGCTAGGAAAGACAATAATTTATTATGATTGTCTTTTATTCTAGCTTCGTTAACCACCCAGAAAGGTTGATTGGGTTGGGTTAGCTGAGCATCACCTACCACTAGTTCTTTGTGTCTGTAATCATCGACCATTAACATATCGATACCTCGATTTAGTCTTTCGGCTTAGTCCGGTAGTTCAATTCTATGTCTATCTCTTCCACCTTCCAGTCGATTGTTTCGGTGGAAGGATATAGAACTTCAACCAACTGAGTACAAAATTCCTTCAATTTGATGTCTTTTGGGCATAATTCAACATCAAACCTCGATTTTGAAACTGATTAACTTACCTCTAATATACCAAATCTACTTCGATGGATTCACATTCACTTTTTGTAATAAAAGGAGTTGGAAAGGCAACTTTGAGTCAGGTTTTTCATCACTTTTAGGTATTTGCGAAAATTATTTTAATTTTTTCTGGTTTCACAAGAATTTATGTGAATTTTCAACAGATATATGAGTCAGCTTCCATAAGCAGAAATTGGAATGATTTCGTAATACAGCGTTTACCATGTTATAATGCTAATACTAAACCTGTCATATACTAAACCTAGTTATATTGGTAGGAAATTCTACAATAAGCTACCGCAGTTTCTAAAGAGTCTTGAAAATATAGAAATATTTAAAAAACAATTGAAAAAATATTTAGAGTTCCTTTCAAAAGAGAAAGAGTTCCTTTCACATCAAAATTAAGCCTCACCTCAGCTAATTGATATAGTAATTATGGTATCTAGTGTATAATTATTGTTGATCTGACTTGCCTTTTACTCCTTAACTGGAGTCTCCAAGACGTAATCTACAAAAAAACCATAGGCTCAAAAAGCAACTTTGAATGCGTTTTTGTGCACTTCCCGACGATTGCGACATTTATTTACATTTTTTCTGTGCTCTTGTTAGTGTTCTACAGAATATATGAATTACCCGGGAGAAATTAAAAATAGGTGTCGGGAAGTGTTCAAGAAAGGGCTACATATAGGTGGATCGCCACGAGAATGGCATTGGCCCCCATAAGAATACATGTTAGCTGATGCCATTCTCATGGCGATCAACCTACATACTAGCCCCGTTAGGTTAGTTACGCATCAAGGAAGGTTAATAAAAACATGCTTTTAATATCCTTGCGCATCACGTAATGCTGCGTAAACATCACTCACTTAATTCTTGATTGTATCCCACTGGAAACGCAGAGCGTCGTGGTCGTCTTATCTTTCCTGGAGAAATTCTTCCACTGAGTAGAATGGTCTGTTGGATTAGGCATTTTTTCAGGGCTTTCTTGAATTTGTCTTTTCTTTATATTTGTCGTATTGCAACTGGAACCTTATTGAAGATCTTAGTGCATAAAAATCTAGGCCCATTCCTGGCTATGGTCGATGTAATTTTTGGCACATGAATCATTCCTCTATGTCTGGTCTGGTACTTTTGTATCTTCATTTCTTATGAACATTTCAGGCATTCTTTTTACCATTACAGATGACTCCAAAATAAACATTGCTGGTAAGGTCGAAATATTTATCTGATTTATTTCGTCATGGAAAACATCACAGAAAAAATATTTAGTTACAGAAATAGTGATCTACAATGCGCTAAGTCCGTGCATTACATATTGTTCTGACAATTCGTTTTTGCAATAAAAAATTCTCAGCTTAAGTGCTTCCATCCCATAATTATGGTTATGCCGTAGTTTATTATGCTGTTGAAGCACTACATAATAGACTTTCATCAAAACGTCTTAGTCCACAATTAATAACAGTCTACGAATCAAATAACAGATTGATGCTAATCTTGATGAGATATTATCTATATGCTGTTGCCATCTAAGATTATTTTTTATAGTTATTCCAATATATTTTGTCGAATCGCCTACTGAAATACTGCAGCCATCCAGCCAAGCAGTGGTGAGTGATAAGGCGTCTTACGATTGTAGAATTTTAAATCATTTGTTTTGCCTCTGTTGAGTAAGAGATTTTTTCTTGTGCACCATTCCTGCTTTTTGTGTCAACCCTCTTGTAGCTGCTCATCATTGTCACTTGGATCAAGTAGCTCACATAGTCTGCAAACATCCATACCTTTCCTTCTGTTATTGATTCAGGCAAAAAATCATTCACATAAAGAAGAAAAGGAACTGGGCCCAAATTGGAACCCCGTACGACTCCTGTATCTACAACGTCTAAAACTGCTGAACGATAATGCCTGGAAATCCAACCTGTTTTCTATTCAGAAGATATGTTGAGATCCATTTTACTGCTATCCCCTCAATACCTAGAATTTGCATCTTCCTTGTCAATTTCTTGTGTGAAATGAGATCAAATGCCTTTGTCATATTGTAAAATATACACATTTATTCTCCATTTTTATTTAAATTCTCCAATTATATATTTATTGATCAACAGTTCAAAGATTGCATCTGTTGTCGACCGTTTTTTTCTGAATCGAAATTGCTGACTTGTCAAAATATGTTAGGCCTATCAATTTTTTGATAATACATTGAACTGCTACTAGCCTAAAGTTTTCAACATTTTCTTTTTCGCTATTTTTAGGGATTGGTACAATCCTTGAAGTTTTTATTTGTCTTGGAAATGTACCTGTTTCAAAAGACTTTTTTATTATCATAGTAAGTGGTTTAGCTATTGTTATGGAATGCAAGAAAGAGTGGACGGTGATTTTCTGCGTTATCTCCCTGTGTCAATATTGATTTCCGGAAGCGATTAATTGACGTTTTTATTACTCTTCCCCTGATCTCCCCTCCCCTTGCAGTTCATCAGGAGACCTCTAGAATGTTTACTTGAGACTTTTATGGAATGGAGGATGTTCTTATCTCTTTACTTAGAATTTGATAGAAAAATAGAGATCCCTCTCGTTCTTTCCAGAATGTTGAAAATGTATCTAAAGCAGAAGCTCTCCTAAGCATTAGTCAGTTGTGATTCGAACGTTAATGTGATAAAGTGATAAGTGGCAGTCTTCAGTGAGAATTTATTCAGACCGAGTTATACAAACTGACACAAATGTGTTGAGTGATATCTGCAGTATATTGTGACTGTATTAGTTTATTGAACAGCTATTATTTAATATTTGATTGGTCTTTTAATAGTTAGTGATTAATTATTGTACAGTTGTTATATGACAAATTCTTTATTAGCTGAACATTATCGATTTATCTGTTTCTGATTACTTTATTTTGTGTAAGATATAACTGATGAGTGCTTGTTGTAGATAATTTGTGTAAATAAATTGCAAGTGTCAATTTGAAGTTTTGCCAGCAGTATTTTAGTGTTAGAACCCGTAACACTATGATATGTTTACAATGCTTAAGCAGACCACAGGGTATCTCATCAATTCCTGCACCCGCTTTCACACTAACCTCATCAATAACTTTAGTAACTTTGTGTCGGTGATCATCTGACATTAAAATAATATTGATACATCTATTTTTTTGACTGGTCGATATATGTGCAATCGAAACCGAAAACCGAAACCTCTGAATGCTACTAGCTATTTTTAACTCAATTAACGGGTGAGCAGAATTATTTTACTGATTTATATTCAGAATACTCAGAATATTCTTAAGTTACACTGTAAGTTAAATCTATCTTTAACTTTCGTTTTATACTCTCCAATATTCTAAAGAGTTATTAACTTATTGCAGTTTTTAACATTCTTGTTCCAGGATTAACCTCATAGAAATGAATCAAGCTAATTCTTTTTCACAAGAAAATTGTGATCAGAAAGGTTTCCAGCAGATAGATCTGGCAGGAAAACTGATTATAAAGGTACAATATTTTTTAAAGATATCTTTCATTGATTCTATGTCTCTTGCCAAATAAATTTAATGCTATGGAAGATATTGGTAATGAGTACTCAATGGTAAGACATAAATAAGCAAATGCTTCGTTTATAGGCTATGCCACAATCATTCTGATATTCAATATTTTATTCCGTTATCAAACATACAAATGTGTGAGTAGGCCTTCAACAAATTTACAACACGATTACAAAAGTGTTTCACGTCTAAATCACTACTCATTGTAGGAATGGTATGATACATGAAAACATGTTCAACTCTTTTTTTTTTAAACGATATTCTATGTAGTATGTTATTGTCAATGGCTATTGCACTTATGTGCTTTATGACAATAAAGACTATCTTTCATGATTGGTTTGTCAAACTACTAAAAATATGGAAAATTATGAAACTTTGAACTTGGAATAAATACCGACACTGCAGTCATTTTGCTTAAGAAAATAATAAAATTTATTCTCTTCGCAATTATTTTCGCAATTATTTTCTTACAGAAAATTACATTATTCAAATTCTATTTAATTCAAGCAGTTCGTAATGGAAGAAGAAATTCAAGAATTTTGAAACTTAGCGTCTCCTCAGATTTAAAAAGATAGAGCTTTCTCAAAAAAATGCTTGAACTTGTTTAAAAGATGAGCAAACAACGATTATCTGAGTAGCTTTGCGACAGATACTTATAACTTTAAATAATCTATTTTTGCGTACACCCACAAATCAACAATATTCAACACTTGACTTTCTAATAGTTCACTCTCTTCAGGCACCAATTCTATTATTAATAATTAGAGTTCGTATTATTGTAACCAACTCTGATTTGGCTATAATTGATCTATGTAATAATGCTGGCAAGAAAACTAAATGTTTCATTCACATCCTGGATTATAGAATTATTTAATATTTTATTCGTTCCAACTATGGTAAAATTCTTCAATTTACCAATATATTTTTGCAACAGGTGCAGTTGGGAGATGACGTTCGTCGAATCCCTATACATAATGATGCAATCACTTATGATGAATTGGTTCTTATGATGCAACGCGTTTTCCGTGGAAAGCTATCCAGTACTGATGATATCACAATTAAGTACAAAGATGAAGGTAAGTCTTTCAACAAAAGAAAATCAATTTTTGTATCCTTTCTTTTTGCTTACCGTACTCGGAAATAATGCTGTACTATCTGCCATACCTTATTACTTTTGAAACTTAATTCCGGTGAGTTGAAAAATTTGTTACCTGAAATATTAAAATATTACAAGGCATCATCTAATACTCAATGATAATCACCTTGCAAAATCAAATACATGTTGTGAAATGGTGGTATTCGCGCTGCTGCACTGTGTCATTCCACAGAATGTATTTAATTTTGTGATGGTGAATAACCACGAGTATTGGATGCCTCGAGTATTGGGTGCTCCACAATCCAAGCACCCCAAGTTTGTCAATTAATTTCATTAGCATCTGGACCTTTTAGAAAAATGTTATAACTCATTTGATACCAGGGCTGTAAACAATCGTCATGCTATCTCGTCATTTTTACTTTTAGTATACTCTAAGGCCCGTATTTATGAACGTGACTTATCAAAGATCGACTTAAGTCAGATCGGTTAAGTCAGACTTAGCAGCAATAAGTCTACTTACGCTAACAGGTTCAAGCCAGCGAGCAGCTGGAACCTTAAAAGCCAACCCACCTCCCAATAGTCCAGTAATATTAGGAAATTAAAAAAAAAAATGATACAAGCAAGAAACTTGGCACATATGTACTACTTTTCATGCTGAATAACATACTACAAGTCGTTGACGATAAAAGTTGTGCTTCAGCCGCCATCTTGGAAAATGACGGCCAAATTTCAGTTTTTCCAAATTTTCTCAAAAACCATCAACTGCATCAGAAAAAGTTTTAAATAAAACATGTTTTTTAGATTAATATCCACAACCTTTGTTCCTTGCATTTTAAAAAATTATCCTTACTCGAAGATCTAGAACTTTTGTTTACACTTTCTCACATATTATCACTTTTTTGATATTTTCAACCCTTCAGTTGTAAAATGATCTCAAAAAGATTTTAATGTTTCCATTCACAAGTCTAAACTTGGAATTCTCAGCAAAAGCAACTATTTCATTGGAATGTTCTACAAAAGTTTCTCAACAATATTAATAGATTCAATGCTAATTATATCGCTAAAATTTTTGTGTGACAGGGTGGTGGGTCAAGTAGAAAATGTGTGGCTAGTATTGATATGGTGGGAGGATGTTAATCTTGTAAGGTGATATGTAATTCTTATAATAAAATCAGTAAAAGAGTTTTGTATCACCCTCTCATCCTTATCAGTTTGTTGGCTTTTAATAGAGTTTTCTTGTGTAGGGGGCTAAAAACCACCCAAAGTCTACAAAAAATGATAAGAAAATTTATCAAACGGGTATTATGACTGCGTTATTCAATGCTGTAGAATTCTACAATCAGTCTACAACTCTCATCTTCACAATATATTATGGGAAGTACTTATTAGAAGTTATACTATTAAGTTATATTATTTATATTGAAGTGATCAAGACATTTTCTGCAATTGGTTAATGGAGCACAATCCATTCCAATTTGAGTCAGGAGATTTAGTATGCCTGTCTTAGGGCCTAGTAGGGGAAAAACTGTGATGAGGCCAAAGAAAAGGGTCAAGAGTCGATGAAAAGAATTACTTGACAAACATTTGGGTCACTGAGATCCTTTAGAGAAAATATAAAGTGAAGTCGCTAGCTGCTGTGAATTCATCCATCAAACTGAGAAACGATAATGTGGTTTTGAATTCATAGCAGCTTTTCAATAAAATCATATTCATTGAAAATGAACCAGAGAATTTGAAACCGTGATTCAAATATGAGTTAGCTTTCTGGCCTTCTTCCTTATTTGATGAGGTGTCACTTCGTAAAGGAGTGAAATCATCTCTCATGAAAGCATTTCTTCTTGGAAACGTGATTGAGATAACTCACCTGAAGACTACACCTACATTGTGGATGGTGGACATCTCTTGCACTGAGTTATGTGGCCAAGACCAGCTACTTATAAGGAAGTTTTGGATTCGTATAATCGTATTTGAAATCCCAGTATAAGGATAAGTGCGTAGTGGTATTTCATTGATATCCTGACCACCCTACGATTAAATGTTGTGAGCAAGAACACAGAGCTGCAAGGCGAACCTCTGCTACAATTAAAGCAATTCGACAACAACAACGCAAGCTGCATTTTTGATAAATAAGCAAAACAAGAAATGCTTGATTGAAATGCTTATCCAAAGATGTATTGCTAACAAAATCAAAGTTTGTTCAGCAGAGGCAGATGCTGATTGCCTGATTGTGTCTACAGATTTGAAGAGATCTAAAAGCGGCAAAACACTAGTGGTTGTAGGCTAAGATACAAACTTATTTGTTCTTTTAGTTTCCTCTGCCTCTAAAAAATACAATATGATGCATTTGCGACCAGGTTCTGAATCCAAGATAAATGAGACTATTTACATAATCTTGAAGCAGAAAAGTATTATAGGAGAAATTGGTGAGATGATTCTTTTTGTTCATGCAATGACAGGATGCGACAAACTACCACTACTAGTTTTCTTATCATTTGTAGACTTTGGGTGGTTTTTAGCCCCCTACACAAGAAAACTCTATTAAAAGCCAACAAACTGATAAGGATGAGAGGGTGATACAAAACTCTTTTACTGATTTTATTATAAGAATTACATATCACCTTACAAGATTAACATCCTCCCACCATATCAATACTAGCCACACATTTTCTACTTGACCCACCAACCTGTCACACAAAAATTTTAGCGATATAATTAGCATTGAATCTATTAATATTGTTGAGAAACTTTTGTAGAACATTCCAATGAAATAGTTGCTTTTGCTGAGAATTCCAAGTTTAGACTTGTGAATGGAAACATTAAAATCTTTTTGAGATCATTTTACAACTGAAGGGTTGAAAATATCAAAAAAGTGATAATATGTGAGAAAGTGTAAACAAAAGTTCTAGATCTTCGAGTAAGGATAATTTTTTATTCATACTTTTTTCCAATCTGAGCAATAGTTTTCAAGTAAACAAGGAAAATTAGATTTTATCCGCCATTTTCCAATATGGCGGTCATGTGTCAGATTCCTTCACTGAAAAACTTAAATTTATCATTTTAAATCCTATTTGTAATAAATCATCATGATATTTCCATTTCAATTGCAAATAATTGGTTGTAAATCATAAGATGAATTTCCACATTGGAAGCTAGGGGGTGGTTGGGTGAGAGATAAAGGGTTGTACAATGATTCTAGAGTGATAAATACCTTGGTCTACCATCATAAAAATGAGCAACCTATCATGTTTATCGATTTGGTGAGAATTTTGCCATGTCAACTTTGATTTCAATGAGAAATCATGAGTCAAACTTTATGTTTGAGGAAATTTCAAAAAAGGTAATTTTTTATTTTCAACTTTATGGCGTAAGTGTTAAAGATATTGAAAAAATGCAAGGAACAAAGGTTGTGGATATTAATCTAAAAAACATGTTTTATTTGAAACTTTTTCTGATGTGGTTGATGGTTTTTGAGAAAATTTGGAAAAACTGAAATTTGGCCGTCATTTTCCAAGATGGCGGCTGAAGCACATTTTTTATCATCAATGACTTTTAGTATGTTATTCAGCATGAAAAGTAGTACATATGTGCCAAGTTTCTTGCTTGTATCATTTTTTTTTTTGAGGGCCGATTTAGATCTAAAATTACTGGACTACACAACAAAGATCTGGCTCCTGATAAATAATTTAACATTAATAATTTACATTAAACAACTCTTATTTACACTAATATGAGAATTTACACTATGTAAATGTTGCAGGGACAACTGGGTCGGCTTATAACCTCACTTTTCAGGTAGTAAACTCACCTAGTATAAGTAAAGCTTAGAATAAAGTTAGTATTCATAAACCTTTCTTAAACATCTTCTCAACTTATAAGCCAAGATGTGCTTATAATTGGAGTCTCAAATCCGTTCTTAGCCAAGCTAGGTACAGAGCTGTCTTGAAGCCGTTCTTAGATTGTTGTGTTGCATCATATTTTGATTGCATTTTTTAGTATAGCATCGGCTCATAATAATAAAATAAAATCATCTTATTCAATTTTTGCACCATTGCAATGTAATTCACTGTATATTTGACATTTTGAAATTATTTCTACTTATTTTATAGTTCTAACCTTACATTTTTATGGCACTAGAATATAATTCTCTTTCTAGGAAATAGAAGGATGAAGTTCTTAGGTCTGCTGGCAGATAGCATTCAATACAATGCATGAATGCTCATTTTTCAAATTCGGGAAACAGAAAATAATGATTTGAAAAATGTTGGCATGGTAATTATTATGTAACAGTAACTGTAAATTTACATGCAGTGCTGTATCTTTATCTTTTCATGTATGTTATTTTATGTTTATTAGTGCCTGATAATACGACACAATTTTAGTTTAGTTTGTGACCACATTCAATGTAATAGAGCCTTTCCAACTCGGTCTTGGATAACTCCTGCTTAGATCAATGTAAGTCACGTTCATAAATACGGGCCTAAAAGTTGAGTCATTTTACATGTAGCCTATGTGCTGTACATTTTATTCAACTTTACCTTTATGACTAATAATTGACTGTTTTAAGTGCTCTGGATTTATTTAAACTAACTTGATTTTTATGAAGGACAGTTACTGTATATCTGCAACATGAGATTGTAGGGATTCCGACTCCTTTGGCTTCGAGATCAATAAGTTTTATTGTTGTTGTGCTAATAATCAGATACTTGCTTCGTACTTCTATAATATACGTCCTTACCTCCTTGATTTAAGAAATAAAAATGACAACATTTGAATGCCTATTAAAAATAGCATTTTCTTTTTGTAACATCTTATTGAATTTCTTGTAAGTATATAAGTAATGGCATTTTGTATTTTATTTGAGGTTCAAAATATAAAATTGCAAACGCTGCAATATAGTGAGACTAGCGATAAAAAGCCGATAAGTTTGGACTTATAAATTTTATTGATGAACTTCTTTCTGTTGGAAAACACTACAATATACTATAATTTTGTGCGTTTTCTGTACAGATGTTAAGTTTCAATAATAGAGTTTGGGCAAATCTTCTTTAGCAATCCTCATAACGCTAGCCAGTTCTTAGTGACTTGTCCGCATGCTTAGACATTAATGTTGGTTCTGCTTGTAACGAGAGGAATTCCACTAAAATAATGAACATTGTCGACCTAATAATACCACGTGACCTGGCCCACTCACGTCTGGCGAAATAATTGGGTTTTGACATTTATCAGGTATTTTCTGTGTCATAATAATGCAGCTGGTTGACCAAAATATACAAGGCATATGTAAATATCTATATCTGATTTTAGTCATGTTTGAATTAAATATACCACAAAGTTACGTAGCGAATGATGTGGCTATGATGATTTCAATATAACTAACTATTTATAACTAACTATTGATAAAGTTAGCAAAGTGGTTGCAATTTACAATCATCAAATTTGCCTTCCTAAGATGTCTATCAAAAAATCTTTTTTCATTGTTATTTTTGAATATGTTATTTAATTACTGTACTTACGTTTCATTCATTTATTGAATTAACTGCATTATTTCTGAACCTTCATAAAATGTATTACTTATCCCTCTGCATTTGGTAAGAGTACAATTCAATCATTCTAACCTCTGTATTGGCCCATATTCTTGCAAGCTTCGCTGTTTACCCGAACTTTTATTGACAACGACCTTAACGTTGATGCTTGAGCATACGCAGCTGATTATCGTTAACTAGTGGCAATTTGCGGTTATTCAACTTCTATTATTTCTACAACATCGCAGAAAAATTAGTCAATGACAGTAAATTTGAATATTATAGGAATGCGTGATGCTCGATATAAAATTTTATAAACAAAGCCAGAACGTGTTATGAACAAGGGAAAAAATGGAAGTGGTTTTCGAAAATTGAGGACTTTCATGAAATAAAACGTGATTTTCAGCCTATTAAACTCTTATATTGATCTTTAATACAGTCCCTGTTGGCAGCTTAGCGCAGTTGGTTGAGACGTCGCTTCAGCGGTCTTGGGTACAAATCCCGCTCTTCCGTCTGGCATCTATGTGTTATCATTTACCTCATTACCCACGCACTAGTCTCGGACTCACATAAGCATCATCCGCAATTAAAAAAATATAATTTTTTAAATTTCACTTTGTTTTTATTTCAGATGGCGACTTAATAACAATTTTTGACAGTTCAGACTTGGCGTTTGCCATCCAGTATAGTAGAATTTTAAAGCTGACTCTATTTGTTGGTAACTGTGATAACCCAGCTAAATTGTATCAACCTAGGCAAATAAGTCAAATCAGAAATGAGCTTCGCAGGATACGTGATCAAGTGCAGTATCTTTTGGATGTGACTGAACCACTTTCCAATCCGAGTATAACAAACTCTTCATCTGATGGTAAGCAGACATTTCAAAAATTTTCCCTATCTAGTAAATAATTACATGTTATACAGTATAATGTGACTCTTGTCTTATTCAATATTAAATTATTCTTCATACTCAACTCATAACAATTTTGTTTCTCTGGCCTATTCTTAAGTAGCTGTGCACGTTCTATTGAATCAAATACAGGTACGCATCTCTTGAAAATTTTTAGCAAATATGAACATAATTTAAATGATTTTTGAATGCGTAATAGTCTTTACCCTTGATTATAAAAAAAAACAGGTTGTGCAAAACGGGAGTGCTCCCCAACTTTTACAGAAAGTTCAAATTGAGATTTATCTTTAATAATAAATCATTAATTAAATATCCCTTTTTCAGGTGAAAAAACAACATCAGCTGGTGAGGGAAGGGAGTTTGATCCGCTACAGGGTGGTAATGCAAATACCAGTGGTAGTAAAATCAAACAAGAAATAAGTAAGTTCAGGTCTTTCTATTTTTGTTTATCAACAAATTTAATCATTGTGATATCATCAATTTGAACAAATATTTTATTCTTGAAATTGGCTTTCTGTAACGAAATGCGAGAATCACTGATAAACAATTGACGATATACTGATGAAAGTCTTACTATAAATCATAAGCCAATGTGAATTATGTAACGAGTAGATGGCCATTTGGTATCCAAAGAATTTATCATAGCTCTTGTCTATTAACTATATATATGAAACTACTGATGTATATACATATATAAACATTATATTAATTATATGAAACTATTCCTTTATACTCCTTTTTGTTATTATCTATCTTCAGAAGGCTATTTATCATTATCCAGTTCTTTATGCTGTGTATTTGAAAAAATAATTCAGAAGTCGTCAACAGGAAGAAAGAACAGAATATCTGTAATGACTTTCAACTCATGATTGATTAATTATAAATATATGATTGTCAGATTCACCATTTCATTATATTAATGGTGGAAATGATCCAAGGAGATTACATTTATTAACAATTGTTGAATCAATGTAGTTGTTAATGGATTGCGAATTCTCAATTCCCTGGCAGTGGTAAGGTTTTTTTTGGATAATAGCATTCATCGAATTTTCACATTTCTTTTTGTTAGTGTTGTTAGTTTTCATATAGGTCTACCGATAGTCTTCAGTGCATTTGTTGAGTTTTTTGAGTTAAATTGAGAATTCATAATCCATTACCACCTACATATAATTTTTAGTTGCCTCGTTTATTATTTGTTTTCACCTTCTATTTGTTTTGTACCTTTCTATTTTCCCCACTTTGATATTTCATTCTATATCATTGTGATTCATCGTATAATAAGAGAGAGTAGGGTGTGTGTGTGTGCATGTGTTTTTGCCACATTTCACAAAAACCGCAACGACTTGGAATACTAAAATTGGGACATAGCTTCCTTTAAACTCGATTCAGTGACCCTCGAAGCCCAATTTTTGATTTTTTCCCCATTCTTTTCAAAATCTATGTTCAAATTTCACTATTACTGTTTTAAAATGTGTTTAGATGCAGAATCTCATAGAACAGCTGATACATACATCACCACTTAGTCACAAACCAAAACAACACATAATATTATGTCCTGTATTAATATTGCAGCTCCTAATGACCTCTTATTTGTTTACTTTAGAATGTTATAGAGAAATCGAGAACCTTCTCATTCTTTCTGGATTATGAAAAATCTATAAAAAGCAGAATGTCTTGTAAACGTCAGTCAGTTGTGATTCGAACATTAATGTGATAGAGTGACAGTGACAGTTCCCACTCATACAAACCGGATTACCAGTGAGCGCTAATACAAACTGTGTTATATGAACGTTTAATGTGTTAAGTGATAACGCAGTATATTGTGACAGATTATTATTCAAGCTTCTTTAACAGTTCATACAGTGACTCGTAAGTGCTTGTAGTGTTTCACCTGTTATGTTTTAGACGTTTCTCCTTTTTATTGAACGAGCAAAGCGAGTTCTTCCTTTTGACTTGAGGCTCGAGTCGTTTTGTGTTTGTATGTTCCACGATAACTTTCGAACGCCTTTATCAATCAACTTCAAATTTGAAAAACAGATTCTTGGTGTCTTTAGACAGGTCAAGTTTGTTGGCCAATAAAATTAACCGACTCCTTCATCCTTTTTGAAGCGAAATAAAAGGACAATAGAATCTCAGCCCTTCATTAATATGTATTTATATGTATATATATATCTATATATATATTTATATTATTTACTATAATATAATATGAAATAGTTGTTTTCACCGTATGGAATTCTCAATAGATTTCAAAATATATTTTGAGTTATCATCAGCTGTAGGTGAATAAATGCGATCAGGCTTTTTATAGAATCTCTATCAGCTGATATACTAATTTCATTGCCCTTACAAAATATGAATATATATACAGCTGTTTTTTATATAGTAAATACTCTATAGATATACTAATCCCATTGCCCTGATATATAGGTATATGAGTACGGTACGTCTTTTTTGTGGAAAATAAATCTGTGTATCAGAGCAACGATAAACTTGAACTTCAAGTGATAGATGTCTTGTGAATTTTATCTAAATCAGTATCTTCAAAACAGCCGTTTTTCGTTACCACCTTCCCCTACGATAAGCTTCCCAAATGAGTTTCCCTTTCCAAAATTAGTTGTTTGCAAGCGAGTTGGGCTCACTAGTTTCATATTTGATCGGCCTTTTAACAGCTATTGATTGATTTTTGAACAGTAATATCGAAAATTCTTAATTAGTTGAACATTATCGATTGATCTGTTTCTGATTAATTTCTGTTGTGTGATATAACTGATTAGTGCGAGTTATTAGTAATTTGTGTTGATAAAGTGTGAGTAGTTAATTTAAATTGTTGCCAGCATTATTTTAGATATAGAACCCGTAACAATAAGATAATTCATCATGATTCATGATGCTGATTACATAACACGCCGATATGTCACAAGTCAAAGCCACAGATTAGTTCTGCATCAATATTACAGCGTTGAAAAACACAGATTATTTGTGTACTTATCTTTTTAAACTGCTGAACTATATGGCTAGCAACACTGCAATTTCACTCTCCCTCCCCAATTTCGTAATTTTGTGACAGCTACCATACGTTATCTATCAGAAATAAATCATTCGAAAAAAATACTTGAACTGATGCTGTGAGCCAGTAGTCAAGGAAATCAAGAAACAATTCAAAACTGACGGTTTCCAGTTCCATTTAAAGAAATATGTTATGAATGTCGTACACCGTTCCCACACATTTAGCCAGCGTCTTAGACGTTATAAATAAATGGCTGTGTGATTGGCTGTCACTACTCAGCCTATGACCGCAATTTATTCATATTTTTTAGCTTCTTAGATGCTTGAAAAACATTTTTGAATAAAACGAACGATCATTTGAACGAAACGAAAGCTTTGAAATTACCACGTTTACCAGTACGTGTAGCCAGTGTACTCTGAAAACAAATCACTCAATAACAAAAGAGTCTAGTCTCTACAGCTATTCAACATTTTTTATTACAGGTACTGCGTTCAGCGTTGCAAAAATGAAAATTTAAAAAAATCTAGTTTATTTTTTATTTTACACAAGTTACACAATTGAATAAATTTTGCACAGCGTGTCATTTTTATGTGGTTTGATTCATTAAAATCCTAGTTTTATTAAGTTTCGGTGTGTTTGGTTATTTGACAATTTTTGTTTGGAATTAACTTCTCTACAAGATTTGTAAAAAATTTTATTGTACAATTAACAAAGTTAATTCACACTTCAAACTTGAAAACCCGTGTTGACCAGAAATCGAATGGATGAAGAAACATTACTTACTCATGTTTTTTTTTACTTGTATTCACAGACGGAGAAAGCAATAAGAATTTATCGTCGGAACTTGGAAAGAAAGACGAGGAGGAGAAGAAAAAATTTGATATAGTTTCGACGCCAGCAGTGTTGCCCAATCATCAACAGCATCCTCAGCAGCCCCAGGTTGATCAACAACAGCCACAACAACAACAACAGGATCAGCAACAGCAGCAGCATCTTCAGTCACATCATCAGCAAATGATGACTAGTATGCCACAGACTCCGCAGCAGTTGCAGATGGGAATACAGGCGGCCCAGAACAATGCTCAAATGCAGTCTCAACCAGGTTTGTCCTAGCACTATTTTTATTTACGTATTTCTTCAAATAAATAACCCAGGATGTTGAAAAAATGACTTATTTGTACATTGGAATGGATAGGCATTCATTGTTAGGTTAGGCATATATTGTACAGTGGCCTATTGCATAACAATTGAATTTAAAACTTCTTTATTGTTGCGTAAAACATAATAAAATAAAATATAAACATAATGTGGAAATAAAATATATTTATTATTAATTTAAATCACTCTGAAAACTCCCGCGTTGCGGCCATTGACAACTGATGGCCTGAAATGAATGCTGTTTTACAAATATGTCAGTGTGGGATGGTCATTCCGAGCACCTTGTAATGTAAAGGTCTGGGTTCGATTCCCAACGTTAGAAAAATATTTTTTCAATGGCAATCGTCGATTTTTATGAACCTGAAATAATTTACTCAACGCGGAGGTCTTCAGTATGATTTATAGCCTTGAAAGACATTTCGAATATTAGTTCAATGTTATCAATCGTTTTACTACTTTGCTCTCTTTCAGATCGAATGAGCATGGGTTATGAGTCGCATCAGAGCATGCCTCAGCAGCCCTACCTGAGTGGAGTTCAGCAGAATCGGCCAGATGCCAAGAACTGGATAGTGAGCAGCACGGCTGGGCAACAGGGCATGGTTGGCATTACACCTTATTCTTCTCTGCCTCATTGCACTGCTATGCAAGGGTGAGTTGTGCTGAATATAATTCTATAAATTGTTATAACTTTTCAATTTGAATGAAGTTTACTTTCCTATTCAAAGTTTTTGAATGCTGCATATAATGGGACCGCATAAAGCAAAGGCTATATAGACTGTCGTTCACATCACCAAATAGATTGCGTTACTACTTCTTGGCTTTTCACTAACGTGAACTCTTTTAATGAATTAATAAATTCTTCCATCAAAATACAAAATACAAAAGCCGCTGGCTCAGACCATCTTTTAACATGGGAAGCTACTACAAATGTTTTATTTTCTAGTCTGTCCGCATTTAAATGAAAAAACTAACTCAGGCCAAACAATTTGATAGGTGTTAGCAGTATACATTTATATTAAAAATTAATTTTTCTCCAAAAATAAACCCTGAAACATGGAAAGTAACTTTCTATTGTCCCATAAGAAGTCGTGAAACTTTGAACCAATTTATCAAATGACACGTTCAATAAAAATTAAAACGGAAAACGTCATATTAACAAGCAAGTTGCTGTTAATGTTTGTCCTGAAAGGTTTTTTTGTTTTAGAATGTGAAACTATTAAAAAATAACAGATTTTAAAAGGCTTACAAAACGGGTAGGCTAACATAGGCGACATAGTTCACAGTAATTCCGATAGGTTGCAGCAGCGTCGCTTACCGGCCGAGGCGGCCGGCGTCAGCTCTGGTGATAAGAAAACAGGTTCTTCCCCACTCCCACCCCACCAATGGAACTATGAAGGAGGGTACGGAGGTGGAAGAATAGAGAAGGCATTCCTACTGCAGGATTTTGGTCTATTGTGTATTACTTTGTATTCTCAATGCAAAAAGGAGAACACACAAACGTTAAGTGTGGGGGAAAACAAGTGTACTGTAGTTTTCACATAACTTGGCAGCAATATGTTGGGTTCAGATGTAGCATGTCCCATCTGCCACACGCTGCCAAGTATGAATACTACAGTATGAACTTGCGTGTTCGAGGGTTTGCACAGACTAGTACGCTGTACGTCCCGATTTGGCGGGTGAACCGGGTGTAATAATATATTAAATTTCCTTTAATTGATGATTTGTGTTAGATCAGATAAGATCTGATGTAGAATTAATGTAGAAAAAATAAAAACTTAATTTTTTCAATTTTTTAAAATTAATTTAATTTTTTTAATTAATTGATTATTTTTTTTTTAAATAATCTATTAATAATAATTGATTATTCTCATTAATAATCTAATCTAATGTAGAATACATTGGTTTAATAATTTTTTTTTTTTAAATAGTATTATTGAAATTATGTACATTGTAAGCTGATGTATTATTGTGTTTTTTCTGTAATAAACTTCTATTCTATAAGGTTCTATCAATTGAAAGGATATTAAATGCATTTCAAATCACATCAATTTTTAATCATGAAGGTTCTGTCTAAGAACAAGAACCGAAGGCTGTGCGACCGAAGAACAAAACTATTTTTTTCCTTCAATAAAACGTGTTTACTACATCTGACATATTATTTAAAAAAAAAATTAACATCTTTTTTCGTTTTCCCAATTAGCTTTGAAAGTTGCTATTTTGAGGTTTTAGGTACATGGCTTACGTAGAAATGAATAATGTTAAAAATTCCAACAAATATTGAACATTCTTCTCAATAGTATCTTTAATGTAACGTAATTTTTATTTTGAAGTCAAAATTATTTTTTAGTTGCTCGTTTGCACAGGTTTTGCACTAGAATAGTCGACATGAAATTTATGGAAAGATGAAGCGGCGTTTATTTCTGAAAAGATTGCAATTTTCATTATCAAATCAGAGTTGCAGCGATCTCAAAAGGCATGTACTTTGAAAGCTCTATGAACGCTGCTTGGACTCGCTACGCACACAAAGCAGCTTTTTATGCACCCGTACTCGCATTCACGGGCTGGCGCGCGCGCGCCCCGGCACATTCGGCCCCACCACTCGACTTGTCTCGTTTCTTCCCTCCCATGCCCCATCTAAGTGACTACTGACTCACTAACACCTCGTCCTTCAAACCAGTTTCTGAAGCTAATTTGCCTGCAACTCATGAGCATTGACACTGTGACATCCCCTTGCCATTGTATTTTCTCTGTAATTGAGAATTTGTTCTCTTGATTATTCTGTTGATATCGGTAAATGTTTACATATTATTTGTGTTGCCACCTGTAAATTATTAACAGTTACAACTGTTAATTTTGTACATATCGGTACCAACAAATGATTTTTTCTGCCTGATTCGTAACAGTAAAATGTTATTGTAAATACTGTAAAAATGCCTCACAAACATTCCACGGGCAAAAGAAGTAAAATTCCTTTTTAAATTAAATTCCCTAATTTAATTCCCTAAAAACCCATTGAAAGCTAACTCCGTCTCATTCAGCCCCCATTTGCCAACAGTGACTGATGCCTCCTATAAAAATACTGAAATTGAAATAAGAGTTGGCAATATAATTAACTTTCTGTAATTATGTACTTGTTTGATATTGTCATTGAGCGTTATTTGTACTTTATGTCCTTCCATCATTCAAAAACTATTGGACAGATTTAGCTGAGATTTTGCGCATTTATAACTGGTGATGATTTTAAAAGAAAATTCAATGTTTGAATCATGATCCGCTGAATTTTTTGTATAAGAAGTAGTTTTATTATAAAAAATGTTAGCTTGCCGGTCATTATGAGACCTATGTGGCTTGATGTGAAAAAGTCTTCACCATGTCTATCACATAAAAAAAACAACAGTAAAGGCAGTCATATGCCTAATGCGATAGTTATTCAGCCTACAAAATATTATATTGAACGATAAATAGACGATGAGGTCAAAAAACTAGTAGTCTAGGAGTTCTGTAAACCGTAGACCTCATAAGGAGGAACTTACTCTATGTACTCAATGATAATCACCATCGCAAAATTAATCACGGTCATCAGACCTAACCCTTGATTAAATTCGCCTAGTCTATTTTACATGTCTGGTTTTCACAAAAGGTCACTCTGTATCACATCAAAAAGGCTGTAGTTTCTATTTGCGAGACAGTTGGTTGCACAAAAAATTGGATTTCAGATGTGTGATGAATGAGTTTATAAAACAATATTAATTGAATGTGTAAAAAATTTACTTAGTAATCACTTGTTATTATACTTTATTAAAATATTAGAAATGAAACTAGCTGGCCAGACGCGCGTTGCTGCATTCTCATAAAAATTCTTCTTGATTTTATTATTCGCCACCTCCCGCTGAGGTTACATTTCAAATTAGGAAAGAAGTTAGTCTTAGGGCTCTTCCAGCTGATCATAGAGGCTTCGTTGTTTTCTTAATCACCACCTCTGAATGAAGAATATATAAAAATTAATTTTTGCACAAGCATAGTTTTTTTTATGCGCGGTGAAAGGTACAGTCAAGGTCACAAATCAATGTTATTTTCCCTATGCTAGAAGTGTGAACTTGTAGTGCACATGTCCGAAAAATTCTGAAAAAAATTGACAATAATCTACGATTTTTGTGTCGCCAGAATATGTGAGATAAAAATTTTGCACAAGCACGGTTTTTAGAAAAAAACGAAAGAAGATACGCTATATCGCATATGAATGCAAGCGGCGCTAAGTAGATAAATGGAAAGGCTCGTTAGCACAATGTAAGGCGAATAAGAAGACGATTCCTTTTTAGAAAGAATCAATGTTTATTATAAGATAAACTCAGAAGGATGAACATTCCAGTCGATACATGATACATGATTGCTAATACAATGATCAATGTTTAGGAACTAAAACATGCCTCAAATACTGATTTTTTGCTTGCATGCTCCTTATTCCCAGGCCGAGCAATGTGTGTACAGGGTTTTTCCATTCTTGACCCTCATTTTTTATTGGTTTTTCATTTTTTATTGTCCTGACCGAACCAGAATGATTTTAAATGGTTTACTTGATCTTACTTGATTTTTTTGTTAACTTCACCCTAGAGCAACACCATAAGATCTCGAAGGGAAGGAAGCCGAAATTGATAATAATAAATTTATTTTATACTAACTTCATTGTTGTAATAATATATTAAATTTTCTTTAATTGATAATTTGTGTTAGATCAGGTAAGATCTAATGTAGAATTAATGTAAAAGGAAGAAAAAATTAATTTAATTTTTTAAATTAAATAATTAATTAAATTAATCTATTAATAATAATTAATAGATTATTATTCTACATTAATAATCTAATCTAACTAATGTAGAATATGATGTTGAAGATCCATCTTGTTTCCACTAATATGTAATATAAACTTAATAAAACAACTTTTGAATGGAAATTAACTCACGTTATGGCGTGACGGCCGTTTCGCTCTGTTGTCTAGAGCATCGTCAGACGACCCACAGTACACTGTCCACACTGTGTACTGTGGGTCGTCTGACGATGCTCTAGACAACAGAGCGAAACGGCCGTCACGCCATAACGTGAGTTAATTTCCATTCAAAAGTTGTTTTATTAAGTTTATATTAATGTAGAATACATTAGTTTAATAATTTCAATAGTATGATTGAAATTATGTACATAGTAAGCTTATGTATTATTGTGCCTCACATGAGAATATTCTCTCATTGGCTAATTGCTTTGATTTTCATGTATAATGACATAAATAAATAAAAAATATAATTTTCTATTAAAAATAATTTAAATAAATATAATAACAACTCATTATTGGTGCTGGCTTTGTTGTATTGCTGAAATTCAACGTGGCTAACTAAACTAAATTAAACCATATTTTTCTGCCATGGTTTGTTCTTTTGTACTTGAATCCCACAATTTTCATCATCCTATTTTCAGAAGTATGGGAGCCAGTAAATCCGATTCTTGATTTCAATTCGGAAGCAATCGCTGCTGCACTTGGATATTTACCATCATCGTAAAATTTGAGCACATTTTTTTCCTCTTACTTGGGGATTTGAAAGGAGGGGTTAGCCCTGTTGGTGTAGGTTCGCTATTTCTACCTTCTTTACAAATTCTTTTGACACTAGTATCACTAATATTTGTAGCCTGTGAAGTTAGTTTCAAAACTTGTTTGAAATTTACACGATTCCGAAATTATTTTTTTGATAATTTTGCAAAACATTTACGGACATTATTTCCCATGGCTCGAGCTTGGCTACAAATTACTTTACGTAAACGGATGTTTGGAGTACTTGATGCTTCTCTGTCGGACATAGTAAAAAGTATGATAATTATAATAATATTAATACAAAAAATAGATGGACAAATTGAAATTGGAAATAATACGACTACAGTAATGTTAATCACTGGCAAAAAGCTTGCGAAATGTGCTAGTAAATAATAGGATATGCTGTGGCTGTGAACCCAATAAGTGTATCCAAGAATCGAAGTGAACGCGACTTTTGATAGCAGATGAGCTATTTGGGTCTAATACGCATGCGTGCTCAAATGAGATAAGCAGCACGATAATTATGGCAGCAATGCCGAGCATTCCAATTGGATTACACACCAAGCTGGCCAGAGGTATCAGCCGTGAAATAGTTGAAAAAGTTGTAAACCAGCACAGTCACTTTGGCATACGGAAGTGTGCGAGAAAGAGAGAAACAGCGTGGAAGAGAGACAGCGAAGAAGTCTCCCCGCACATACATCGCCAATATTCTCGAGATTGTCGAACCTCTTGTCGCCTCACTATTGTTTTTAAACTTTCACTATCTTTTCCCGCTTCTGACCTATAGCGAATACAGCGCAGTACGGCGTGAGAAGATGGAATGAATACGACTGCAGCGCTCTATGGTAAGAATTGAAATTAAAAGGCAGATTTCAACTTGACTATGGTCCCCTCTGTGTTAAATATCAACGAATGTTTCTTATTTGAAAGACAAATTTTTGCCATTATTTGTAGAGTATCATGGCCATATGTGAAATATCATTGCATTAAATCTGTGAGGTTGTAATGCTATGAAATAATATTACACATTTTTTCCAACTTCCTTCTCTCGCTCCATGATTGAAACTCTACATATCCCTACGAATACGTGATTCTAACTTCCTCCTATAACTCCGTGATAGAAACTGCGGCTAAATTTTACATCAAAGATGCAAAATCTATGGGGGGTAGAGGTACCAAATTTTCAGGAAATTATTAGGCACCTCATAAGAAGAAAAAATAAATTGAAATTAAGTTCGCCGGTCCTCGCTGAAGGACACAAAAAAATCTATCCTTAAAGGAACAGCTGATGGAAGTTAACAGTTTTTTGGGGTCTGGCTTTGAGGCATGCCTTCTCCCAGCTCTAGTGAATTGAAAAATTTGTATTGATCTGTATCAGCTGTTTCCCTATAGAATAACATCGATTTTCCTTCAATTTTTTTTTTAAAATACGGTCGGGACAGTTAGAGCGCCCCTTTGAGTTTAACGTAAAGCTGGGCATTCACGTTCCGATTTGTAGTACGACTTTGTAGGACTGCTACTGTATCGGACTCGCGAGTTGATCCCTAATTTTTTCGGTGCGGGAGCGGGCGGCGGTAGTAGGAAGTAAACTGCGCCTGCTCTATAGATGATGTGTTCCAAATCTGAAAACTTCGGCCACAAACAAACAGGTTTTCTGCGCTTCAGCCACCTTCAACCTAGTTGTATCTAGGGCTAATGTTATTGCAAAGCACAGTAGCGGTGAGGTGCAGGAGAAGGGGAAGAATCGGCCAGGGATCAACTCGTGAGACTGATACAGTAGTTGCATAGTCGACTCCACTCACGCTCCGACTTGCTATCCAACTAGCGGTCCAACTTTAGTACTAGTCTGTTTTCACGACTGCGAACATCGCTGAGCCGAAAAATGTAACCGTAGTTGCCCGAAGGTCAAGCTGACTGAGGTAAGTTGGACGACTTTGATCCGACTCCCTCATTCACGCTCCAACTCGACAGTCGAAAGTCGGAATTCGGACCTTCCTGTCGTTCCTCTAAATGTTCCAACTCGTCCATCTACACTTCCAACTATCCAACAAGCCCATTTACTTTCCGATATCGGATCCAATTTTATTCTATTACAGATCCGTTCACGGTGCATGGCGCCTCGATGGAGCGTGCGCACTGAGCGCCTTCACCCACTACTGTACCTGCTGCCTCGAGGTACAGTCAAGTTCAAATATTCCCTAATACCGCTCGCTGCCGTCTACCACTATGTTCACGACAAATTTCTGATTATTTCTTCTACTTGTTGCATTTTAATAATTAAAACATTATACGCCATCCATCAGTAATTAATCTATTCGCCACATTACAAAGAAGAATTCAGTCCAAATCCCATGTTTGTACGACAATTACTTCACGAGTTATTGATTTATAACTATTCTCCTTTAGTGTGAATTGCTTTATTTAAGCGTGTGACATTCACAAATATTACTAGGATTACAATTATGTTTTAAGGCTGTGCGATAGGTCTTTGGAATTATTTTTCGTAGCTTTTGTATTGGCAATTATTAAGGTATTAAAATGTCATGTATTGCGGCTATGAAAAATTGTAAAAAATATTCAATGAAATATGGGCGCTCAAAATTGAAATTTCGGGGTTTTTTTGACGATGTTTATATCCCCTAGGATTGACTTTGAACTTCTGATAATTTTCTTATAACTAAGACACATCAGAGACTAAAAATACATCGCCTATTTTATATAATGATTGAAAAATTAGTTTTAAAAAGAATAATCTAAACTTTTCTGTACTTTTTAAAATTTATTTTGAAAAACCCAACTGTTGAATGACACAGAATGGAACAGTTAAAAAAGATAACATTTTAATGCATTAATAATAGCAAATATAAAAAACTCCAAAAAAGAATCATCACCAAAAACCTATCGCACAGCCACAAACACATATAAAGCATGAAAATATTACATACAATAGTACCCTATCACTAATATTTGTAGCCTCTGTGAAGTTAGTTTCAAAACTTGTTCAAAATTTACACTGTCCCGAAATTCTTTTTTTGATAATTTTACAAAAAAAATTACGTATATTATATACCATGTAGCTTGGCTACAATTACTTTACGTAAACGGTTGTTTGGAGTACTTGATGTTTCTGTGTCGGACACAGTAAAAAGTATGATAAAAGTATGTAATTAGAATTTGAGTGAAAGAATGAGTCGTGTTTTTGTTCTGCCACATACTACAACCCCAAAAATATAGGTTTATATAATAAATATAGTTAGATGACAGTTTTATTCAGCGCCGGCCGCCAGCACCATTCGCTACCGCTACAAAGTCCAGCAGTTGACTGTATTGGACGTGACTGTACTTGACGGAACGGCTGGAGGGGAAGCGTGGTGGGAAAGACTTTCTGTCTCTCTCACACTGCCTCCCCTGCCACCAGCGAGACGCCAAGCACCGTGAAACGATCTGTACTACTAATTATATAATCTCGTAGTTCGAAGTTATCAAGGTTAAGTTTGAATGGGCGAATTTTTGTCCAGACTTCGCCCTTATTACTTAAATGCTTCACATGAAATCTCATTGTTAATATACAAAATCTTTCTCATATACAATCTATTGTGTTGTTAATAATATGCTCCTTAATCAGTCAATTTACGTAAATAAAGTAATTTGATCTTTATCCAACTTTGGAGGTTGGACCACAAGTCGTACTGCAAATCGGAACGTGAATGCCCAGCTTAAGGTAGATTCATTCCACTTTTTGATTTTCCAGTCATATGTTTCCTGAATCAAGGCTCCGACTACACAGTACGCGCGTAAAGCGTCGATGACACTGCATTGGGCGAGTTAGTAACTAAGCGAGTAGTGAAAAAAGTTGAGAGCCTGGCTACTTTTTTCGTTTGAGACTTATGAGACTTATTGAAACAGCTCGGCCTGTAACGTTTCTACTCGCTACTCGCTTAGCTTCTAACTGGCCCAGTCTCATCGACGCTACCCTAAGACTTCACGTTCCACACAGCATAAATAACGCCGCTATTCAAGGACCCGAAGAATTTACATGAAATAATAATCCTTTTTATCAGTTGTGCTGATAGGCCTATGCACCATTTAGCTTCTTTGATTTCTATAAACATCATATTATTATGCTTTCCGAATCACAAAAACTGCACATCGTCATTGCTTGAAAACCGGTTTCTTTCTTCTTTTTCTTGTTCAATAAATATCGTGAATCAATATCAATATTGAGTCAAAAATGAAAACGTCACCGCTTACAGTGTAAAAATGAAGTGGATAGTTGGACTAAGCAGCATCTTTTGTAATATTCTTCAATTTTGTTTATTTGAAGTAAACCAGCTGTATAATGTTTAGATTTCCACTAGCAAAAAATAACCTAGATCCTATAGTGGCAAACTGTTTTACAACATAATTATTTTTATATTCGCCCCCCCCCCCCCAAATTCCCAAATCAATAGCGATCTCACTTGGACTATGAGGAAGTTATATACCAAGAGTCTAGAATCTTTCTTTCAAGAGCTAGGGCACAAACGGACGAGCAACGGCCCGATTTTAATAAGGCCCTGTTGGGTCTATAATACACTGAAATATTATGTTCTTATTTTTATTTCAAATTGCCATGTATTAATTTCTCGTCAATCAGTCATGGCTGGTAAGCCTTATCAGATGAGCTGTGATATCTTGCAATTTGTTTGGTTCAACTGATTGGCCAAAACGAGACATTACAAGGTTTGTACAGACTATAGAACGAATTTCTTACCTGAAAAATTGATTTCGTTACACACTAGTCCAACTGCACATACAACAAAAAACTTTCCGTATGCATTGTTCGAAGAACATTTCTTTCAAAATTGATTAACTCTCATTTCAGAATACTTGGCTCCCATGACTCACTACATAGTAAGCTATCTCAACCATCGATAAGATCACTGCTCATATTCCCAACACTATGCAAATAGTATTGTCCTGGTCTACAATACTATTTTATGTTAAAAACATCGTATTTAAGCTATTGTATACCATCTGCAACATATCTAAATTTATCATGCATAAAGCAATCTAATCTACCGCTATTACTTATTGTTATTAAAATAATCGTTTTGGAAGGAAGGATATTGTGGCTCCTGAAGCTCTAAACAAATACATTATAAAAAATGCAGTTTATTTCATAAATTTTGGGGTCGATAATCGTAGGAGCTTTTCTAGATTGGCAGCTGAAACTTCTCTATCATCCATAAATCTACACACTGTTAGTAAGTTCTACTTCTAGTTTTCAAAAAGTAATAAAACAATTATAATTAAAAAATTGATAATGATTATTGCTTGAGATTGATAACGTAGCATGAACTATAGTATTCTATTAGTTGAGTCTACTGTTTTTTTCGTCTTTGTTTTAGTTATCCGAACATGTTACCAGTGAAGTCCGACCAGCAGCAGAGTTCAATGTATATTCCAAACTCTCAAGGCATTGCAATGAACCCTGGAGCGATGATGCAGCAGACATATGCTCGACAACCTTCACCTGCTATTCCATTCAGCAAGACGCAGACACCTTACACACCGACTAAGCCAGCAGGCTATTGAAATCTTCATGTGTTTCCTAGAGTATGTATACAATTGTATGTATAGAGTAATACCTATTTTGCTACACTATTGATGGCTATTCTTCGTGTAATTTCATCAATGTGATATTTTGGTGAATGTTCAGTGATTTTTTAACTGAGGTTTTTGTGCCGTAAAATACTACTTGGTTGGGACCTCCCAACCAAAACCATGGGTCCAGGATTTCACCTCTGCAAAGATTTTGTAGACCACTACATAATTTCAAACACAAGTTGAAATGAAGTAGTTCTGTCAGCAAGGCTCTGAAAAGTTCTGAAACTCCATCAGCTGAGATAGTATGGGGATGGTAAAACACATTGAAATTAAGTATTGAAAAGAAACCGATGCAATGGAGTATCCAAGGACCCGAATGAACAGTTATCAAAGCCCTTAATTGTATCAAAGTTAGGAAAGCCCTTGAACAAATTATAAATTGCATTGATCAGATCAAATGGTTTCTGGTTCAGATTTGTGCTGAATATTCGATTCTTATTTGAAATTTTGTGAAAAGCAGTCTTGGGCAATAGCCTGTTGTATTGCATTAGTTGTATGTTATGCTAAATGCAAATAGAACTGGCGGGTGATAGTGGCACCATCTGTTGGTGGTATTGGTAAGATCAAGCTTTAAATTGCATAAGATTGTTTATTCTAAATATTGCAGATGTGTCAATCATATGACTTTAGAATCAGGCTTTATTTACGTGTTAGAGAAAAAAAACAAATACTCGTTACTTGTACAATAATTTCAAGGATTCAGCAAAGGCTTAAATTAGTGCTACTCTTCTTTATTCCTTATCTTTGATAAATATTCTATTTTTTAATTTTTATATATTTTATTGTAATTAACTTTTATTTCTCATAGTTATGATGACATTTCAAATGGAAACAAAAACAAAGCAGAATATTTCGAACGATTTTTTTACTGCTTGAAACTTACCAATCCCACCAACAGATGCTGCCGTCATCACCCGCCAGTTCTATTTGCGTTTAGTAAAGTTAAATGAATATATACTTGGGACCTAATAATATTGATTAATGATGATGATAATAGAATGATAATTATAATGATAGTAATGTAATAACATAATACTCACACTAGCTGGGTCTTCAATAATAGTAGGTATTCTCCATCACAGGATCGTCTTAACATCACACGATGGCAATAAATTAATTTATAATTCTTTTTCGTGCTACACTTTCAACTATCATCTTTTTATAAGTAATGTCCATCAATCTCTTGTTAGTTATCACATGATTCACAAATTCACAGTTATACATAGCACTTTTTATATTTTTTTTTAGCTCCACAGTCATTCAGAGTTCTAATAATAATTAAATAATAACCTGTCGGGTCCTTAATAATGAAAATAAAACTCACACCCTATTTTTGTATGACAATTAAAATAAATATGATCTTAAAAAGAAATAGAAAAAGCTATTATGCTATAGCTGTATAAATATGAAATAGATTGAACATTGATAACGTTGTAAACAGTGATATTTATATGGATAGCATTTGAGTTATGTTAACTGCCAATAACGTATGACTTTCGGTTCTCAAGCTCTTGACATTTGCGCTAAGTGATACAATGGGGTTTTGTTTCTTCTTCTTGACTCATAGATCTTATAACATGCCCCAATATTTTGTTTCTTTGAAGTCGATTCAAAATTTGAGAAAAGATTTTAAAACAATACAAGATTATCTGAGTAAATAAGTTGCAAAACTCGTTAAATCCAAATTTCAAAATTTATGGGAAATCCAGAAAAACACAATAAAGTGTCTCAATCATGGTATAACCTTGATATTTTTAAAAATAAGTAAAATATTGGGGTTTGCTCTATCAAAGTTACTTTAATCACCTGAATCAATTTAGTTTTTTGGTGAAATAATTTGGATTTAACAGATATTGCATATGCAAGTGGAAATAACAGCTTTTGCTTCTGCACGAGAGGCCATCTTTATTGAGGCTCCAGATGCAAACCCCGTTTTAAAAATAGAATCTGAGATGTATAACACAAGCAAAAATTGCAAGAAACTTCATAAAGTTTTTTTAATTAAAGCTAGAAATAGTAATAAACATACAAATTATACATATTATAATCATTCATCATAAAAAATGCATAAACCTACATAATAATGAATAAAATTTTCAGAAAAATGTATTTATAATCGGCTTTTTTCTTTGTCATTTTAACTTTTGCATTGAAAATTCTTCCCCAGCAGTCACTCTTTGTTGATTTAAATCCACAAACACCCCTCCTAAGTGGTTGTCATAGACTCTTCTATGTCATCTACCAAATTGAAATCCATTTCCATTTCATCCTCTGGTGCAGCAGGTTCAAATCAAATTTATTCAGATCCTTCAAATGCAAATGCAATAAAAACTATAACAAAATTAGAACCCATTATGCCTGCAGAGGAAGTCCTGTGCGCAGATGTGAGTTGCAAAAAATTAAAGCATTATAAAAGATTACACAAAATTCGATTTACAAAGATAATGGATGAAAAAACAAAGAGACAGCAATGAGGAAGAAAGTAAGAAAGATGAAAAAGAGGGAAAATGCAATGAGAGAATACAAAGAATAGAAAGAGATAGAAGAAGTAAATAGTAAAGAGTATTGACTACATATTTATATTGAGAGATTTTCTTAGAAACAGCGCAGTGATTGTTTAGAACAGTTTTTCCTCAATCTTCTTTAAAACCATCCATTTTTCCATTTCATTTCTTTGTTTCTTATTTACTTATCTACTTGCATTTTCAATAAATTTTAGTGGAATAAGGTTTATTAACTTATGGGAAATAAAAAAAAAGGTCTCCTACACATGTCTCACATGTCTAAGTCCATTCTGATTTGTTCAAACAGGTTTTTTGATGGATGTAAGTTGAAGATACACGAAATTGAAAGAGGATTCTATTTTTTTAATGTAGAATATCATGTTTTTTTATGAAAAGTTGTCGAACTATCAAACCCTTGAGTTCATTGTTTAGATCGTTAGTTGGGTAGAGTCTGGGTCTGCCCAGAACTGTTTTATCTCTATGTTTTTGCATCATTTTGAAAAAAGGTGTATACACGGCTCTAACCCATGCCGTTATCCCATATTGATAAACAGATTGTGCCTAAGAAAAGTAGATCAATTTAGCTATTTTCACATTATAAAGTTGTTTAATTTTGTAAAATTTGCAGATTAGAAACTTTAATTTGGAACATGTTGATAATTTTAAATGTGGATCTATCAAAATACCGAAATATTTTACTTTGTCTTTTTTGTGTATTTTGGACAAAGACAAGAGTTGAATTTGAATAGTCTTTGATCATCACAGTTCAATTGATGGATTTGCATAGTTTTTAAAGTTTGTGGTTGACTGGAGGCATTAGGAGAGAATGTCATGAAGACGCTCTTACTAGTATTGAGAGTTGGTAAATGTTTAGTAAGCCAGGAATGCGCCAATCTGAGTCCATTTTTCGGCTGCAACTCTGAAGGGGCCCACACACTAGCGAGTCGGGCTCGGAAGAAAATCACCACTAACGTGTTGTGAACTTCCCGAGTCGGGCTCGGCTTCTTTTCAAGGTCGGCTGGAATGCGCCCATTTTAATTCTGATCCATATAACTAATCTATCTCAAAAACTTGAAATTGCAATCAATATATCATTTGGAAGCTCTGTTTATGCTCTAGAGTATTGGTTTTGCTAAAATTTCATACTTCTTGAAATTTTGTTTTATTAATTATTATTATTAATATGACATGTTGTATTTTTTCTGACGTTAGAGATGTAGATTTCAGAGCGTTTAAAGGAAAGATTTATGTTTTTTTATAACAATTATTTTCCCATCTCAAGTATATTTTTTATAGATTTATCACATCTACAATTAAATATGCAATACTGCCTGTTCAATAGAACTGAAAAGTCTTATAATACAGGATAATTACCAATAAAATTCACTCATATTACATGCTATAGGCAGTAAAATTAGCTGTTCTTGTATTATAAGTTATTGTAAGTTTTATGAAACAGGCCCTAGTTTTGGCTGGAGGCGTCTCAGTGACCATTTTTGCGCCAAAATAATAGCTCTGGTAGACTTTCTACGATAAAATACGTTTGGCTACCTAAATTATTAAGAACATCGTTTCAGCAGGGTAGACCAGGAGCTACGGCAATAAATTAGCCAAGGGTTTCAGAATGGTGACTAGTTATATGGATGCAATTTTTGTATTGTTTACGTAGCTCGTAGACTGATTAATTCTCCTTCCACTCCTATTTCGCTCTCCTATTATCTTAGCGCTCTTACTTCTCCTTCACACACACAGACAAAACTCTACTCATACAGATGTCAATGACAGTGTTCGGGACTAGTTTTTTTTTAGAATTAAATTTGACAGATTAGTGACATTCGGTTTTGAAAGAAGAAATGGCTACAGAATAGAAGACACTCAGTCACATGAATCTTCTCAATTTTATAAAAGAGGACAATCCGGAAGTAAAGACTTGTGCAAATAATTCAAATAAGAGGCTCTTATATTTATTGATTTATTTGAAATTCTACGTTATATTTATTGATTTATTTGAAATTCTACGATCATTCTTAATCCTTTTTTCGCAACCTTGAGAATGATTAAATATATAAACTTGAATAGATAACTCAATTTTCTTTATTTTGACGCCTTGTTAATAGTATATTTATATTTGCTTTCTGACTATCTGCTATGTTATAATGAGGGGACGAGCCCGACGAGCTCTTTTGATTTTGTCATCCAGCGCCAAACTTGCACGCCATCACAGTGGGCTGCATTCCAAAGTGTGCCAGGTTGATGGTGCATACAATGTCACCGTGGGCTGGAAAACCAGCTCAGCTTGGCGCGGTCCCTTTTTATGGGGGAACCTGGGGGGTTATTATTGATAAATTATGGGCTACTATTATCAATAAAAATAATACACTTCAAAAAATGATATCAAATAACATATTAATTTGATATTGTTTGATTATGTGAGTGAGTATCTGACTGTGTCAAGGTATTTCTGATAATCAATGGTAGACTCCTATTCTTAAGAGTGCCAGATTTTCGTGTGCATGCAGTGTCAACCTGGGACTATTTTATTCTGTCACCCAGCGCCAAAGTTACACACTGTCACATTGGGCTGCATTCCAAAGTGTGCCAGGTTGATGGTGCATGCAACGTCACTGTGGGCTGGAAAACCAGCCCAGCTTGTCGCCATCCAACGTTTTCGCCAGTCCATTTTGGCGCGGTCCCTTTTTATGGAGTCATCAGCCTACAATGCCCCAAAGTGGGTGATTGTCTTATAATTGGCAGGTAAATTCCCCAAAGGGTGGCCATTACATTTTTTGTTATATTTTATAAGATTTAACTTTTTTTGTGTGAAAAAAGAAAGCAGATGAAATGTTCCAATCATCTAATAAGTGACCTCTTGTATATGTAAGCAATCAACATTGCAGACTAATTCACTCTATTGGTGTTGCATCTGCCTCTGCTGCTCGATCCAGATGCAACTTTCTTGGGTTCTCATACCCACAAGCCCAAGGAGTCCCTTACAATGTCCAGGTAGAAGAGTCTTAGTTACTCCCACCTTTTATCAAAATGTGGTGGAATATATTACGGTATAATTGGTTTTATAGAATGTTGAGAGGTCTAGAGTTTGTAAATGTGGTTGGAAAAAGTCAGGAATTTTACAATTAGGGACTAGTAGACACCCCGAAGAAGCTTGAAATAAAGATTCTAATCAAACCTTTCAATATTTTTAGAGTCTTTCTGAGTAGAAAATAGTATCTTTATGAAGTCTGCTGAATGCAGATTCCACAGTTATGCAGACCATGCAAAAGAGTTCCTAAATTATTGAATAGAGAGACTTTATGAATTACAAGTCTATCAAAATGGAATAATATGACTCAGAATATATTCCTCAGCTAAACAAAACGTGTTTGTCAAGAAACACTCAAGATCAACAGTAAGGTTGTAGTAAAGGTTTATTGTAGAATCTTGAGGTTTAAGTTCAATAATTGCTTCAAGATTGTAAGTCCAGGAATTTGAATGAACCAAAATTCCATGAATAATAGTAGATGATATTTCATGAATAATAAGATGTAACAAGATCAAACTTGTAGTTGAATTGAACAAAGTCCTTTGCACAAGGTCATTCAATATGAATGCAATGAGTAATAGTTTATAAAATGCAGTCAATAGTTCAACAAATAAATTCATAGAATTAATATTAAAAGGCATATTATGCAGATAATAAAGCAAGATAAGTCTTTCAGTGTAGGTTGATGTAATTTGTAATAACACTGTTGATAAGGATTTCATAAGAAACATGAAGTACTCAAAATTGAAAGTTTGTAGTAAAGTTCAGTTCAAGAAGAACTCAAAGTTGGTATTGTTTTGATGTAATTGCAGTCAAATTAGTAATTACAAATTCATCCATTCGTGTGTTGATGCATTTCACTCACAAACCATAATGCAATTGCAGCATTGCAAGAACTAAGTCCAAAGAATAGGCAATTTGAAAGTAGTTGAGTTGTGAGTTGACAATAGCATAGTTGATTCAAACACCATGTTTGAATCCCAAATAGAAGAACTAAATTAGTTAGTTGGCAAATATTGCCCAAAGGGAATTGATAAGAAACTGTCCAAAATTAGTATGTAATAGAGAACTACTCCATGACATTGGTTATGTTAACCACACCCAAGAAGCAAGGGAGAGGACCAGACTTTCCCAGTAACAATACCACACATTGAACATAGATGATAGTAGAATATAGGAAGACTAGTGCTCTTTATTTTAAAGACTTGACAAATTGACTAAGATATTTAATAGTTCTTTAAAATTACCTCTATTTTGAGAGATAACTGTTTCTCAAGAGAAGGCCTATCTCTTGTTCTCACATACTTGCCAGCTTGACACAAGGCATGAGCGATTTGAAAATGGAAAGCAAGAAGAGATAATTCATGCTTTCTACCCCTTTGGTTTTCATGACTTCTGTATAGCAGACAACCATTTGTTATGGCTATATTTACACACCAATAAACAATTCTCAAGTACCACTTCTGGCTTTGTACATCAATTCTATACAGCTCTATGAGCTTGCCTATCAAGTATCCCCTACCCATATCTTTATTATACTCTTCCACTATTTTTGGTCTTTGGATATTGATAAACTTTCTCTTGGAATAAGAGAATCTTTGGCATTCACCTAAAGTTTCTATACAGGTTTTGGAGGACAGAAGACCTTCCAATCTAGCCAACGCACAACAGCAATGTTGTGATTAGTTTCAATCTTCTTCAAATCCTGCTCTTTTTAATTGATACTTGCTTAACCTATTACTTTGGACAGTGCCAACAAACAAAATTCCTCTCTCTTTCATAGCAAGTGAGAGACAAAGAAGTGAACCAATTATTTATTTATTGAAAAATTGCAATCTGCAAGGGCACCAGGGAGACCCCAAAGACTTTATCTGCAAAGACTTTAAAATTTTTGTCATCTGGAATATTCTCACACAATTTGTGAACAATATCTCCTGAAAACCCAATATTGCAACTTTTTATTGTATTTTTACCAACATATATTTTGAAATCATACATTAACCCAGAAGCTCCACACCTGGTAAAATCTTTGAAGCCCCACTTATGAGGTTTCTTCCTCAAATACTGCTTTGGAGCACTTCATCCTTTGAAAGGAATTATTTGCTCATCAAGGCAATTGCACTCTTCACAGGGAATGGATTGAAGAGCTGTTTTAATTGAATTTAGAAGGGGCCTTGTACAATCTATCCCTATTTTCATCCTCATGGGGAGGCATGTTCCTATAATTATTATTAACCCTTGACTAACATCATGTTTCAAAATCACACAATTAACATAATACGTCTCTAAGACACCTTTTGGTAATTTGGATGAAAAATAACAAAGAACGTTGTAGAAATGAAATTTAATGACACAAATAGGAAAGAAAATATTAGTAATCTATTATGTGCTGTCAAAAGATGTCATCCTCTGAAATAATTGTTCATAAAAAATAATTGTTTATATTACCAAAAATTATATTGAAAAAGTTTATATAGAAATACTTGTAATTATTGCAGCTTCCAGTATTATTTTATTTCAACATCTGATGTGAGCCTCTTTTGAATAAAATAGCTAATTGTCAAAACAGTTCTTACAAATTTTTTTTGTACATTCCAAACAGATTACAGATCCACACTTCTGGCAGGATATTTTGTTCTACTTTTCAGTTTAGGTGGGCAAGTTGAGCAAGTTTTTCTCCCCTCAAAAAATTCTGGAACATCTTGATCAACATCTTCAATTTTCAGTATTCTCTTGATGGACAGTTGGAGTTCACAGGGAAAATTCCTTGTCATCTCCATTTGCCTTGCCATCTGGGGATGGACCAAACTATTTGCAAACGTTTTCATGAACAAAAATCTGGTCATTTTTTCTGAATCTTTGTAGCTCTGATGGAGAACAAAACTATTCACTCCGCATCCAACATCTAAAATTGTGAAAAATATTTTCACAGGCCAATGTCGAGTTCTTTGGCTTGCTGTGTAGTTTGCACACTTTTGATCCACACCACCTTTTGTTGAATTATAAAAAGCAATTATTTCTGGTTTGTCAGTAGCTTCAGCATGAGTGGAGGAATGGTGCATTGATGATAACAAAATAACTGCTTTGCCTTTTTTGGCACATATGACAATAAAGTCAAATTTTCAGTGAATCCATACAGAGAAGATTTTTCCATCCTAGTTCTGTTTGGTTGGAACTCTATTGGTATTTCTGACTTATTTTTTTTTTAGAGTGCCAACATAAGTCAATCTCGTTTTAGAAGCTCATTTACCAATTCTATTGAGCCAAACCAGTTATCAGCTGTGATGTTCCAGTGGGACCTTTCCACTGGCTTGACCAATCTGATAACAGCTTGAGATGGGATCAACAATTTCTTCTCCTCAATTGTCAAGCCTATTCCATCAATTCCTTTTCCACAGTAGATGTACCAGTTGTAGACATAATGTGTTCTTGCATCTGTCAAGCACAAAACTTTGAGCCCATATTTTGCTGGTTTTTTTTTGGCATATACATTTTGAATGCACAGCGGCCACGGAAAGGAACTAGCATCTCATCAAAACACATAGTAGGCCCAGGGGAATAGAGTTCATGTGAATTCTCAATAAATTTGTTGAAAATGTTGGATATAACTGCTACAGGATCACTTTTCTTCCTTTCATCATGGTCATTGGGGTCATCAAATTGCAAAGCCAGGAGTAAATACAGAAATCTATTCCTTGTCATTGTGCAATGGAAAACATCCCTTCCAGTCCCATCTGTGGCAAAAGACTGCCAACTGTCTCATTTTGAGACTTGAAAATGGCAGTGTACACTAGTAGTCCAATAAAAGCCTTCATCTCCAACATATCTAAATCATTGAGATAAGAAAGATGTTTTGCATAATTTTTTCTGAGCAAAACGATTTTATGGTTTGTCCACTTGAGAGTTTCTTCTAATATATAATTGGTAAACAGGGTGCTCCACACTTCTTCAACAGATGGTTTTGCTCCTAACAGTTTTGCTTTTGCTTTTAGGCCTGGTAATTGCAGAATAATATTGTGTCTTTGTGTCCTAGAATTTAAAGGAGGGGCTTCTTTTTTCCATTTGAATCTTTCTTTTCTACCCACCTTTTTACCCAAGAAATAACTCTGCTGAGGTGATTTTGCTGCAGGTGGTTCATCAATTACATAATCACTGCTCCTATCTTCTATGGGTATGTTGACATCATCATCTTCCTCATATTCTTGCTCAGATTCAGAGTCATGGTCACTGTCAATTTGGTAATCTTCATCCTTGTCACTATCATATAAATCAGGTTCAGAAGGTCCATCTAATACATCATATACTAAGTCTTGAAGCTGATCTTCGAAATTGTGGCTTGCAAGGGAGACTCTAATCACTTCAGTCTTTCCATGAGAAGGGCCTGGGGTGGCCAGGTCTTCAACATCCATTTTATAACAACAAGGTTATGATTTTTACAGTTTTATAACCTCAACAATATGCAAATGTCTAATTTGTAAACTAATAAGCTCAGTCTAAATGAAAAAATATCTTCAATCTCAGTTCGAAAATCACACAAAATAAGATCACATAATAAACATCATACGTCTGTGAGACATAATGGCTCAGAAAAACAGCAATATGGCGGTTCAAAGACAGGACAGATTGACAACACGTTCACAGCACGAAATCAACCAACTGACTGGAAGGTAGATGGAGTGGTGGCACCTAAATGCTTTGTGGAGGGGGAATATGAAGCATTTAAATTTTACAACCATCTCCCAGACATATGATGTTAATTAAGGGTTAAAATGTAGTTCCCTAAGTAGTTGTAGAAATTTATTTGCAAAATTTATTATATCTGCAACTGGGGCATAACAGTCCAGTTTTAGAAAAGACTTTTTACCAGTCATGATATCTACATTTTTGTTGAGTTTTTTTTCTGATACTATTTGTCAGTAAGGAATTCCCATACATATACCTCAAAGGAATATAACAAATCACAACAAACAACACTAAAATAACCCAATAAAATATAGTAAGCACAAATTGGAACACATTACCAATGTGTAGATAAACCGCTCAACTAATATTGAGGTTAGTTTTGTCTAACTTGGTTCAGACCAGTTGGCTACAAAAATAGCCATATACTTGAATGCCTATAGAATCTCGTGAGCAGTTCTAGCACCTATGTACAGTCAAGTTTTAGAAAACACTTTTTACCAGTCATGATATCTACATTTTTGTTGAGTTATTTCTGATACTATTTGTCAATAAGGAATTCCTATACATATATCTCAAAGGAATATAGCAAATCACAACAAACAACACTAAAATAACACAATAAAATAATATAGTAAGCATGAATTGAAACAATTGTCTAACTTGGTTCAATTCAACATTTCTATGTCAGATATATGATAAAATCTACTATTGACATGCATAAAGAATTTCAAGAACCAAAGTAAGGAATTCCTATACATATATAACAAATCATAACAAATAACACAATAAAATAATATAGTAAGCACGAATTGAAACAATTGTCTATCTTGGTTCAATTCAACATTTTTATGTCAGATATATGAGAAAATCTACTATTGACATGCATAAAGAATTTCAAGAACCAAAGTAAGGAATTCCTATACATATATAACAAATCATAACAAACAACACTAAAATAATATAGTAAGCACGAATTGAAACAATTGTCTAACTTGGTGCAATTCAACATTTTTATGTCAGATATATGATAAAATCTACTATTGACATGCATAAAGAATTTCAAGAACCAAAATAAGGAATTCCTATACATATACTGTAAAACCTGTCTAAGACAGACCCCTTGTAAGACAGAAACCTGCTGAAACGGAATGTTTCATCCAGTCCGTAGGAATTTTGTATATAGTTACGTATAAAAAGACCTTTCTAAGCCGTAACCTTTCTAACGTAGAAACGGAATGCTTAAAAAGTCCCTTGCAATAATTAAAACTGTGTAAAACGGAAATTTGATAAAGATTTACAGAAGCTGTTTGCTTTTGCAATGCACTGTATTCCAGATTATTTTCTGTATAAAGTAAATATAGAGTTCAATATTTGTTTTTAAAACAGCAGGATGTTTTTTAACGTATCAAGTACACTACGATACATTATTTCTTATTAGGTCTTAGAAGGTTATTGCAAAATAAATAAGGCACAGTGTCCCACTCGATTTTATATGCTTGTCTCGCATACGTATTGATTGCTAATTGTTTCCAAGAATCGGAGCGATTAGCAACCAAACATTCATTTTAAGGGGAACTGAAAGTCTGTACACACGGTTTTTTGATGCCATAGCATCCATCACATTAGTCATAACATCCCTGGTGTTTTAATTTCGAATTAGAACTGTTTCTACATCAGCAAGTCTTTCGTATGGTACATTCTTTCCGTTTCATTCCAAGTTCTATCATTTAAAGTAATGTGTGATTGTTTCATCAGTGTTTAATGTTTATTTATTTAAAAAATTGTGTTTAATTGCTGAAAATGTTAGTTGGTAGTGTTCTTTAATTTTGAAATGGCAAACCTAAAAACAAAAACTTTGTCTTTAAATAATTATGTGGATGAAAATGAAATAGGTTAGTGAAGGAAAATTTTTTTAATACAGTAGGTACAGTATAATAAAAACTTGAAAAACACTTGAAACTTTTTTTAAGTTTTCATTATATTGGTGGAAACAAGATCTTCAACGTCACAGTAGGTATAATTTATAATTAATTTCACAGCTTTTTCATGAGACAAAATTAAATTACAGTAAATTTTTTACCTGTCACATGATTTTAATATGATGGGTCTAACCCAGAAACCTGCCAAAACGGAATTTTTTTTTCAGTCCAGTGGAGTTCTGCCTTACACAGGTTTTACTGTATAACAAATCATGACAAACAACACTAAAATAATATAGTAAGCACGAATTAAAACAATTGTCTAACTTGGTTTAATTCAACATTTTTATGTCAGATATATGAGAAAATCTACTATTGACATGCATAAAGAATTTCAAGAACCAAAAAAAAAAAATGGAAGTTTACAATAAAAAATTGAACCAAACATAAGTATAAAAGCTTAAAATAGTCATTATTCAAACTTTAAATGCATCACTAATATTTCTTTTTTCAACCAATAGATGGCATGTGCTGCTCTATGTATGAAAGTAATGGTCACAAACTTATCCAGTTGGCCACAACTGGGAAATTGGTTATTTGACAGCAGCAATCTTTTGAAAAAAGTAATGTTTACAAATTTTAGCCACCAGGTCTCAGTGGGCTAAAAAGTATAAAAAAGTCTGCATTTTAAAGTTTTTGAACATGATAAACTGTTTTTTCCAAGTCATGAATAATAATTGCAACTCGTTTTATATTATAGAGAATTTATTCCTGAATATACAATGTTGTGCATTTCATCAATATTTGTGAGAACTTATTTGTTAGAATCAGTCATTTTGAAAAGGCCTTATTTTTTCAGGAGAAAAAAATCTGTTTGGATTGCAAAATATACATGTTTTATTATTTTTCTCATTCAAATACCATTATCTAGGATATTTTACATTATGTTATAACAATTTCCCCCCTAAAATTGTACATGTCTCTCTCATTTAATTACCACAAAATGTTTTTGGAGATATGGCTTTTTCAAGTGGAATCATTTTTGTGCAAACCAACATCATACAAATTATCTATATCCTGCAGCTGCATCAAGTAAATCAGTGTGATAATGTTGGCTCTTCTCTGATGTAACTTGCAGTTCAGCTTGAGCCACTCTTCTAGCATTGTCATTCAAATGTGGGCTTTTTATTTTCTGATTCAGCTCTTCACATGCAGAGCAAACATAATTTTGAGGTTTTCCAAATTTATAATAAAAATTCTTATTTAAATATTTCAAATAAAATTTGTAGTTGATGCTAGCATCTAGATATTGTTTTTGAATAGCTCATGCATTTGTTTGATGTCCAATTTTGCTGAAAAATATTTTCGTTTCAGGTTGTTGGAATAATGAACTTCATGAACAGCATTCAATGTGAATCTTAATAAGGTTGCATATTTCTCCAGAAATTACATTATGTCTTGAACCCTCCTTCTTTCTGCATGTATTGACTGGTGCACTGTCCAACACTAGCAGATGATTTAAACCAGTTATGGCCAATTAGTAATGCATAGAGGGCCAGAATACAATAAGGATCATACTGAAGGGCTAGGCGAATTAAAAGTACTGTAACTAAAGTCAAATAAAAGTACAGCAATGGCAATTTAAAAGTACTGTAGCTTATATTATTATCATTATTACCTTATAACTTGAAATTTTAAATGGTTCATGCACAATGAAGGAACATGAATTGATATTTAGTGGGAGCAATGAGGTTTGTAAAAACTTTTTACAAGAGATTTGAAGTCCAATTTGTGTTCTGATGTTGCAATTTTAAGAATATGAGATAGCATTGAATCAATCAGTCAATCTGTTTCTGGACTTGGATTTCATTAAATTCATTGAAGAGAAGGAATTTTCACATATATAAGTACTACCAAACATGGAAGTAAGTTTTAAAGCCCAGTTTCTAAGCAGTGGATAACGTTCTTTTGAGAGACAAGATTCCAAAAATTCACACCAGTTTTGCCTCTGCTATTTGAAGAGAAGTACACTGGAGCTTACAAAGTTTCAACTATAGTTCCTCAGGCTGGAGCTATTTTGCATTTCATGGCATTGTTGAAGAGTTCAATCTGTGGGTGACATACTTCAAAATCTTGAAATCTATGATCAAATTGTAAAACAAGGGCTTTAATAAACTCAACATATTTCTTAAAAATGACTTTTTCTTCTCCATACAGTTGTTTACAACAGAAGTGGTATGAGTAGTCAAACTTCAACATTTACTGGAATAGCTTACTTATTCTTGAAATCATCTACAAACCCCATCATAACAAAAATTGTCTGATTCTTCCCTTGCAATTGTAAATTAAGTGTATTTAAATGTTGAGTAATATCTGTCAGGAATGCTATATCTTGAAGAAATGCAGTGTCTTTGTGTTTTTGAAAGTCAAGTAAATTTGGAAGATTGTCACATAGGAATTGAAAGATTTCATTCTTCAGTTCAAAAAATTGTATCAAGCAAGCATTTACCTTGACTAAGCCATCTTACTTCAGCATGTAGAAGTAGGTCACCATATGTTGAGTCGATTTCCTTGAAGAATGCAACAAACTTTTGATGTGTGAGAGAATTGTGTCCTCCTATAATATATTTGTTATCTTTACTTCAGTCGCCATTACCAAAGGCTTTTTAGCTTTCATCAATTCATTTAAATCTAGGAAAGAAGTCAGAAGTGATGATTCTTGAATTTTGGAAATATTACCAATTACATTTTTCTGCTGGTCAAGATTTTTCTTTAGATTTTTATCTCAATTTTGTGTGACACACAAATGGCCATTGTTTTTCTTCTGATGATTTGTAGTGTCTTTTCAATGCTATATTCTTAAAGAACTGACAACACTTGTAGACACTCTATCATTGAGGTTTTCTATCCTTATTAATAATAAACAACTTCCCAGCAAATTGAATTCCAATTCTGCCTTGAAACTACGATTTTTATTATCTACTTTCCTATATTTCAAAAACATATTTTAAGCAAGCTCTCATGAATGCAGACAACTAGTGATGGCAAACTATTTATTCTTATATGTGGATGATACTGCAATGCTGTTTAAATGTGATAGTTGGGAGGAAGTATAGAGGTCAGCAGAATGGGGTCTACTGCTAAGTATTGGTTTGATGAGAATTGGCTCATAATGATCTTGAGTAAAACCAAATGTATGCCAATATCTATTAGAGCTAATAGTCACCCTGTTGAACAAACGCTGAAATTGCACAACTGTGGCACCCCTGAAGATTGTGTGTCATGTGTGATTGTGTGTATTGAATGTGTATCAGAGTATAAATATCTGGGAGTTGTATTTGATAATAGTTTAAGCTATGTGCAGTATGTTAGGAATAAGCTACAAAAATTAATTCACATGTTCTCTACTCTGAGTAGTATTCTTACTCCTCATTCTCAATTACACAGGTCTACTATGCCTACATACAATCAATCTTACAATATGGAATTATTGCTGGGGGAGGCGCATATAAGACAATACTTGCTCCTTTAACATAATACAGAAAATGGTGATAGAGACTGGTACCCAACAGAAAAGTTATTTAAAGATTTCCAAGTTTTCAATATCTTGCAACTCTATATTAGAACCTTAATTCAGTACATTTTTAAACATGGAACATCACTTTTCTCAAATATTTATCACAATTATCAAACTAGGGCTGCTTCAAATATTGGCATCATTGTTCCCAGATTGTGAAAATCCGTCACTGCTACTTTTTCATACTACAAAGGTAAATTGTGATGAGCTAGATGAGTACATAAAATCAATATATTCAATAAAATCAATATAGTGTTGATCCACTAAGACTTTTGTAGCAGGCAAGGAAAAATGGGAATCACAAAAAAATTGAGAAACTCAATCATACAGTGACAATCATACAGTGAAATGGAAGGCGCTGGTAGGGAATTGTTCAGTGTGGATATAAACACATTCCCAATGAATGCCCTGCTTATAGAAAGCAGTGTAAAGTGTGTAACAGGTTCAATCATTTCAGAAATACTGAAGAATACGGTTGCAAGTCATTCATGATTAAAAGTTGTAGAAATTGAAGTGTCTTGCACACAAAACACTAACATAGATATCATTGGGTAAAAAGTAACCCAGAACAGAAATAGAACACAAACAACAGGTGTCACTGACTCTGTTTCAAGGCCTAGTACTTCCATACCACCTCAACTTGGATTACAAAGAATTATATTGCCTGAACCTGTTAATAAACTCTCTTATAATTCATAATATAATGTTATATGTGTTGCTGTGAGAATAATGTTGGGATATGCTATTCAAATAAATTATTTAAAAAAAAGTTGTTCTCTCACCTCATGCTCAGGTTCATTGAAACAAGATTCCTCTTCATCATGTATAGTTTCTTGTGGCATCCTTGGTATGTCTTGATCATTTAAAAAATCCATTAGGTTGAAGTACCACAAAGTTTGGTTTGTATACATCATCTTCTCTAGCCCCAAAGGTTTCTGATTTTCCAACTTTTCAATTCTTTACTGTAAACCAATCTCAATGAGTTTATTAATTTCAAAACAGTCTATTAGCCATGGTGTCCACTTGTATTTTTTTTATAAGCTCTTCATATGCAAGGGTTTTTATTACAGTCACTATATTCTTTCTTTTTTACCTGTCACAAACATGGAAAACTTTTATACAATTCAATAAATTCTGTGAGAAACTTGTGATTGCATTGCCACAAGTCTAGTGACTTTTTCACTTAATTGGAACAGAGCTAGTAGTGAACTGAGCCTAGATTGGATGTTTTCTCCAAACTGTGTTTACATGTTCTGTTTTGTCCTGTCAGTTATCACAAATCTATGCTTCTCCTGTCAGTTCTGCAATCTCACCTTGGACTCTATTCCAATTTGGCAAAATGTATGTTTTGCTGTTTACATGCAACATTTTAATGGAAAGGATTTATCCTATCCAGTAAAATGTACAGTAAGAAGTAATGTGTAAACCGGCCTTATAAGTGTACCATTCACTGAACAATCAGAATTTGAGGTTACATTTGAGGCCTTCCATTCCAAAACTCACTTTGCAGTTTTGCTCATTTTACAGGAATAAAAAAAAAACATTTTGTAATTGCAGTTCCCTTGTTTCTATTATTAATATGTATTTTTCTGATGACAAATAACCTCGAAAACATTTTGAAATGGTTGTTTTCCACTCCTAGACAGCAGTTTTCTCGAAATCGTGCTTTTAAGTTTGCAAAAAGTGAGTTTTGGCATGATACTACAGCAAATAGTGAGGTTTAGCATGATACCTTGGTAAAGAGTTTTGGCACAACTAAGCTTAAAGTAAGGCTTTGTAAGAAAATTGTTTTAACAGGACTTGTTTCAGGTGGAAAACATAAATAAAATAAATAACTGAGAATAAAAAAATGAACATTTATTTATTGTTTAAACTCAATTGAAAATCAGTCCAGGTTAAATGATTAAGTCAATTCCTTCTTGTTGATTGGATGGCCCACAGCACATCTCATTAGAATTGTCATCTTTGTGATTGTCTTCATTTTCTGTTGCTAACTGGTTATTGTGGAGCAATGTTTTAAAAAAGGTCAAGTCTTCTCTATTCTGCCACTGTTCACCAAAATGTTTTTCCAACAAACATGCTATGTCTTTTATTTTTGCTTGCTTTACAGGGTGTCCTTGAGTCAAAACCAATGGTCTCATTGTGCTCAATTTCTTTCCTGCCTTCACTACAGATCTAGCATTTTGAACATCACTGTTGTAATTTGGCTCTCCACTCACAAGTATGTTATTTTTACTCTTGTTCCTACTGAAAATAAAACGCTTTGTAAGAGAGAACTTGAAATGCCAGGATCCAACCTTCTTCAGATTATCGTTTGCTTCTTTTTTCCAGTCATAGACCAAACAGTCACTCCCCAGCTTTCAAACAGTACCATGTTCACTGAATATCTTGAGATACTCATCTGGATTGCATATTGTAGGAATTTTTTTCAACTCTTTTTCAATTTTTCCAATCACCCTATCAGGAGTGAAATGAATGCCCTGGAATTGGAAAAACTAATTCAACCTTCTTGACTTCAGAAGGAGCTTTCTGGAGTAGGAAATAACTTAACATGTTGACCATAATTGAGTTTCTAATTTATCCCCCCACACCCATCTGCACAAAGGCGAATTACTTTGTTTAAACTCAATTGAAAATCAGTCCAGGTTAAATGATTAAGTCAATTCCTTCTTGTTGATTGGATGGCCCACAGCACATCTCATTAGAATTGTCATCTTTGTGATTGTCTTCATTTTCTGTTGCTAACTGGTTATTGTGGAGCAATGTTTTAAAAAAGGTCAAGTCTTCTCTATTCTGTCACTGTTCACCAAAATGTTTTTCCAACAAACATGCTATGTCTTTTATTTTTGCTTGCTTTACAGGGTGTCCTTGAGTCAAAACCAATGGTCTCATTGTGCTCAATTTCTTTCCTGCCTTCACTACAGATCTAGCATTTTGAACATCACTGTTGTAATTTGGCTCTCCCCTCACAAGTATGTTATTTTTACTCTTGTTCCTACTGAAAATAAAACGCTTTGTAAGAGAGAACTTGAAATGCCAGGATCCAACCTTCTTCAGATTATCGTTTGCTTCTTTTTTCCAGTCATAGACCAAACAGTCACTCCCCAGCTTTCAAACAGTACCATGTTCACTGAATATCTTGAGATACTCATCTGGATTGCATATTGTAGGAATTTTTTTCAACTCTTTTTCAATTTTTCCAATCACCCTATCAGGGGTGAAATGAATGCCCTGGAATTGGAAAAACTAATTCAACCTTCTTGACTTCAGAAGGAGCTTTCTGGAGTAGGAAATAACTTAACATGTTGACCATAATTGAGTTTCTAATTTATCCCCCACACCCATCTGCACAAAGGCGAATTACTTTGTATGGTGTCAGGTCGATTTTGGCCAGGCAATCATACACAGCTGAACATATTTCATTGGGCTCTTTGGGAAATTCATTCTCTGTCCATGTATACATGAAAACGTTTCCTTATTCATTTTATGTGTTGAGGAACCTTGCACAATGGTGAAATTATAAGTGTAGAGTTGATGGCTGTAATAGGCCAATTGATCTGGAACTTTTGGATTGACAAGATTTTTTTACAATCAAATGATAACATGTCATCCTTTTCCTCTCTTAGCTTATTGAAGAACGCTTTGCCCTTCAGCTTATGCACTCTAAGAAGCATGATCAATTTAGATTTTTCATTGACATCTTTTTCCACTTTTATTTTTTCTTTCAACTCAATACAGCATGAACAAGCATCTGTGACTGGTGTGTTGAAGCCGATGTTGTAACACTGACAAAAGATATTTCTGAAAAATGTTCTTTTAACTTTATCACAGTCCTCAGCCCTACTATTATACATCTTCATCAACTTTACAATGTTTAACTCAGAAGGCAAGTACTGTCTGCTTCTCTTGTCCCGGCAGTAATGAGATTCAACACATTTTAGATTTTCTATGAACTCTTTAACTTTTTCCTTCTTCCTTGCATGTTTTTCAACATTCCTAACATCACCCCTTTTTTTAGAAGGCATTTCTCCTGTAAGAATGTAGTTCTTTGCAATTCTGTTCACCCTGAACCTACTAACACCTAAAATTGCTAGAAATGTTTTGCCACAGACTTGAAGTTTAAAGTTGTCAGTATTTGAAACTTTGACAAAGTAGCTGATGACAATGTTATCATTATTTCGTTTTTTCAGTTGTGGAGACCCTTCTAGGTTTAGATACTTGTATGCATTTTAGAATGAATGAATGAATCCTGATCAACTTTGTTTGAAGTTGTATAGAATGATTTATGGAACTCACAAATATCATTCATCTTCAGGTTTTTGCAGCAAAACGTTTTGCCATTGTGGTTGCACTGTGGATATTCAGGGAGGGCCAATGCACTATGCCTGTAACAGAAATATGAAGAGAAACTATGTAAAATATTGTTTCATTCATTACATTTCCAAGCACACTTCCTATTCAATGAACAATGATTCACTTGCCTGCAAATGAGACATGGTAGTTTTATGGATGCAGTTAAATAGGTACTTTAGGTACTTGTGTATTAAATGTAATCACTGGTTTCAATTCAAGTGCTATGTAGGAATACACATTGAAATTTCTGAAACATATTCAATCATTTATTGTGAATGAATTGGGCTTGATATCATAACCTATTACAATAAGTTCAGAGACTTCAAGAATCAAGAATCAAGAATCTAGAATCAAGAATCTTTATTAGCCGTAAAACAATTACAAAACAGCAATAGGCTTCGTCAAAATACAACAATTTGTAAAAGAATAATACAGTGGTTTGTCAAAATATAACAAATTTGTTAAAGTGTAACAATAAATCTTATTACCTAACATTAAAATTTTCCAAGTACTCCTCAACCGAGTAGAAGGCTTTAACTTTCAGCCAGTCGCTAATACATTTACAAAATGTCCTAAAAGGTAGCTGTTTGATATTATGTGGCAGCAAATTAAACATTAGAATTTGTTGATACTTATGACTTTTTAAGGATTTAGTCAATCTAACTGTAGGCCTGGTTATGTTATCTTTATGCCTTGTATTATGAGAGTGTACAGTCGAGTTTTTATCAAAGTTGGAAAGATTCTTCTTCACATCAATCAAATTGTAATAAATGTATAAACAAGACAAGGTCATAATTTTATGTTCTGCAAAAACACCTCTACAAGACTCATTGTGTTTGAGACCAAATACAACTCTAAGTGCTTTCTTCTGCCACACGAACACTTTCTTTGAAGAAGGTGAGTTACCCCACAATTTTACTCCATATATTAAGTGAGAGTGAAAAAGACCAAAATATACCATTAAAATGACACTTAGGTTCACACAGGACCTTAATTTACGCAAAAGACAGGTAACTCTAGATAGCTTTTTACATAAATTATCTGAATGATGTTCCCAACTAAGTTTGCTGTCTAAGTACATTCCTAGCAGTTTAACAGGTTTTAAACAATGATCATCCAAGTTAAGATTGCTTCGTCTGTTAAGTGAAAATATAATTTGCTCTGTTTTACTTTCATTTACAGTGAGTAAATTGGCACTGTACCACAGCTTTGATTCATCCATAGCCCTTTCAAGTGAATTTTGAACATTAGTTATATTCACATCTGAATTCACTAGAGTAGTATCATCTGCATATAGTATAGAAAGAACAGAGACATTTCTGCTGAAGTCATTTACAAAGACTAAAAACAAAAACGGGCCCAGTACAGATCCTTGTGGTACCCCTATTGTTACATCAAGGAAATTTGAGTTTACATTATTCAAGCTCACCATTTGTTTTCTGTTCTTTAGATAAGTCTGGATTAACATTAGCTCCTTGCCCACTACACTATACTTTTCTAGCTTTTTACATAAAATGGAATGCGAGACACAGTCGAAAGCTCTACTTAAGTCTATCAGTATGGACCCCACTGGCTGTTTCCGTTCAAAACCATTCAAAACACACTCAACAAGCTTTTCAACAGCATCAACAGTACAATGATTGGGCCTAAAGCCAAACTGAAAGGGATAGAATAGCCCGTTACAAACAAAATATTCATTAAGTTGAATTACAATACAAGTTTCAATGATTTTACTCAAAATGGGAACAATTGCAATTGGTCTGTAGTTTTGTGGTTCATTAGCATCACCCTTCTTGAAAATAGGCGTTACTTTGGTAACTTTCAAAAAATCAGGAAAAACTCCTTCACTAAGAACAAAATTTACAATATAAGTAAGTTCCGATATAAAAACATCAACTACAGTCTTGACCAAATAATTTGACATACCATACACATCTTCAGATCTTGAGTTACTCATTTTATTTACAATAAAACGAACTGTTTGTTCATCAACACTCTTAAGCTTGAAATTATTGCTATTCTGATCTCTATTAATATTATTCATCAACAAATCAGAGAAGTCGATATTACTTGCACTTGGACTATTTTTCTGAGCATTAGCAGTATCTTGTGATATATTAACAAAAAAATTATTAAACTGTTCAGGAGAAATTGGTATACAATTTTGTTTTGTTGGATTTACAAGATTACCTTCCTTTTTAGCAATTAGCCAGGCTGCCTTACATTGGTTCTTAGCCTTAGCTATGAATCTACCATTTTCTTCTAGCTTTGCTTTATATATTTCTTGCTTGTACTTGGCCTTGAGATTCTTGAAAAAAATCCTACACTCAGGGTTATTAGAGTTCTTCCATCTGCTATAGGCTACAAGAAGCAATTTTCGCATACCATCCAGTTCTGGAGTAAACCAATTCATCACAGTAGCTTTTCTCTTTCTACAACTATTGCTAACATTAATTCGTGGACAGCTAAGATAGAAATACTTTGTGAAAATGAATAAAAAGTTTTTAACAGCATTGTTTACATCATTGGTATAAATATCAGACCAATCTGCAGAGATCAATAGTTGTCTGAAATAATTCAATTTGTCTTGAGAAATAATACGCTTTTTACTGTACTCTTTTTTACATGAGATATCATATTCACAATATGGGTTAACATTCAATTTGAAAGTAGACCAAATACCTGCATGGTCAGAGAGTAAGTCCTGGTTCAATAACTTCACCTCAACATTGTCAATAAGAATATTTGATGCAACAATGTCAAGACATGAATTGAATCTTGTTGGGGCTCTATGAACACAATATAAATCAAATGATCTCAGTAAATTCAACAGTTCTACAGCTTCAGAGTAATTATCTCTTAAAATATCTACATTTAGGTCACCTGCAAGAACAATATACTTAAAACGCTTTGGCCTGCTTGTAAGATCAGTTAAAATATTTTCAAGATTTTCAATGAAATGTTTAAAATTTGAAACAGGAGTACGGTATATACATAAGACAAGCATATTAAATTTGGATAGCCTAATGGCTGAGGCTTCACAAATAGTATCACTGCAATATTGATTTAAATTCAGCAGTTCAAACAACATACTTCTCTCCACATATATAGATGAACCTCCATAAGGTGATTGTCTACAATAACAGCTAGCCAAAACAAAGCCCTCTGGAACATATAGTGAAATCTCCCCCTCAAGAAGCCAATGTTCATTAACACAGATCACATTAGCAGGGGCTTCAGTTAAAATAACTTCCATTTCATGCAGTTTATTACGGAGAGATTGTGCATTCACACTAAATATAGTTAAATTGGGTACAGCAACCTGGGAAGTTTTGTCAGGACCCGGTGATAAACCTAGGTCAGTGTTTGCATCCCTTGAGTAGGATGTAAAAAACGATTCTGTGACACAGTTTTATTACTTCTTACTTCTGATGATTTCAAACTACTTGTATGAGCATCGCACTCATTAACCGCCAATACAGTATCCCATTTACAATCTGTCAGAAGAGAAGAATCCAAAACACCTGAATGGGTCTCTATCAAAGTATTAGCTGAGCTCACTGGCAATGGAGGATCTATTGGATCCATTGCAGTAGGCATTGTTCCAATAGGCTCAGGCCTGCAGGATACGGGAGAATTTGACGGAGGGGGTGTAACAGGAAAGGATTCAATGAGTTGAATCTCAGGTGATTCCGGAACATCACAGTTTTTAAACACTTGCACTTTTGAGGGAACTTGTTTTACAGCGGCAACTGAAGAATAATTGTTTACAACACCATTCATCACCTTCTTCTTAATGAAATTTGTCAATCGTTTTGAGAGAAGTCTTTTCCCGTGTCTATTGAGATGTAGGCCATGTCTCATGAGATGAGTTCTCTGAAGGAAGACGTTGACATCCAAGTAGTAGAGTTTCGCTATGCCATCATAGTTGTGCACCATTCGAGACATGCATGAGTTGAAATACTGTATGTCATCATTGAGGGTAGGGTCATCATAACGGCACGGAACACCACACACAACGATGTTGGTATTGATATCGAGGTCGAATAGAGAATCCATCCCTTGTAAAAGGGTCAGTTGATATGGCTCATACAAGTGAATATCATTAGTGCCCGCTAAAATGACAATAACATCGTCCACAGAAAAATCACGAACAAACTGAAGTCCATCTTGAATAATATGTTTCAGCTTGGCACCAGACTTAGTGTAGACAAATATCTCGAATTCGTCATCCAAATGCTGCAAGTACTTGCTTAATTGCTTGCCTTGACTGCTAGATAATACAGTCAATCTCCTTTTCTTCCTAGCGTGACTGGCTTCACTGACTTTCAAGGAGGGATTTTTAAGTTCTTTTACAGGTGTAGCAGATTTATGTACTTGTGCCTTCACTCGTAATTCTTTCGATGTTGACGAGGATGTTAAAGACCCATTTGAGGAGAGAGTAGAAAATCGATTATTCAAGATAATAGGACTAGTCTCATAGGGCCTTGCTCTTACTGTATTTCTTGGCGTTATAAAATCATCATGACTTGTGGAATCAGTATAAGACAAATTATTACTTTTTATCAATCTAAACTCAGTTTCCAATTTCGACATTTTCTCTGATGAAATTTGCGCATCATGACTCAATAAATTTATGATCGCATCTTTGGAACAAATTTCCGCCTTTAAATCGTCAATAACAGTCATCATTGAACTCAACTCTGAATTAAGTTCTCTAATTTCGTCATCTGCTTTCTCTTCATTAGACAAAGAGACGTCTAAACATAAAGTTCTCTTCATTTTTTCATCCTCTAATCTCTTTTTCAAATGAGAATTTTCGGTTGAAATTTCAGTCAGATTCATTTGAAGATCGCTATTTATCTTCAGACAAGCGTCCAGACGATTCAAAATGTTTACAAGGTGGGGAACGACATCTATGATATCTTCACTTGAGTGTCGAGAAGATATGATACTCAGTGCACTATGAATTTGTATAGCAAAGTCAATCACTTCTTCGTGCACTAAGCCCTCACTTAGATGCATTCCTTCCTTGGAAGTTTGTTTAGTCAGATCATTCCGTGCCCGCCTGGTGAGCATTTCGATGTGAAACAAGAAGCAAAAAATTGATTTAAATCCTTGAATTGATAATATTATCTTATTACAAGGAATAGGTAAAGAAGGAATAAAGGAAAGCGCCAAGAGAGCTTTCGTGGCAGGTCAAGAAAAGGAAGCTCCTGAGAAACACAGGTTACAAAAAAGGTAACAGGGATTGGAAGGATGATGATAATAATAACATATCTGAAGGCTAGAGAGAAAAAATAATCTTGTAGAAAACTTTCCAGATTAAAATCGACAGGATGAAAAGTACTGAAAAGCATGAAAGAAGACAAGCAGCCGGCAAGCACGTATTTCCCAATTCAAAGTTTCGCGGTACGGAAGAATGACAGCTACTGACCAGCTTTCGATTTAGCGTCAGCGGTCGCCATGGCAATGAGACACGTGCTAACAGAAACAGCTGATTGAGAGTAAAGTGACAGATAAACCGTTTGAGCGTTATCTCGTCTATCGCTCAATGGAAACACCAACCCAAACTCACTATTCTACACCAACACTTCGTGTAAACAATAGCAGGCGAAAACCAGCCACAAAAATGGAGTCAAATCAAGCAACTGTTCCAGTGCAAATCGCTCTCCGAATCCAACATAGGCCAATTCACCAGCACACGTCTGTAGACATTGGATACACTCAGCAGGTACTACTCAACTTAAAAATTACACTCACTGTGCTTAATCACTGTACTTACTAATTAATTAATTGTAAAATAAGAAAAACTAGAGACCGAAATACACTTGAAACCAACAGGGTAGCCCAGTGCTACCAACCAGTGCTCTGGTAACTTAATGTAGAATAAAAACATGAATTCACTCACATCTCTTTCTTCTTCTTGGATTTAGTCCATTCATCAGGGTTTGAAGTTTTCCTTCAAGCCTCCCTAGCAGGAACTTGTGTAATATGCAATTCAACACTCATTTTAACATAAAATGACTAAAGAAAACAGTATTCGAGTGGAATTGTTTTCAGTTGTATTGCTCAAAAGTGTACTTTGAATGAACAGACAACAGTCAGTCATATGACTATCAAAGCTGGTACCATGTGATCTGATATGGAGTCTTTCTATTGGCCAAGCAAAAAGAGTGAGTTTTGGAATAACCCATGGGCTGAAATGAGTGGGTTTTGGAAAGATACTTGTTTTTCAACATTAATTTCTATATTAAAACTAGCTGGCTTGACACGCATTGCTGCGTTCTGATAAAAATTATCCTTGATTTTATTATTTGCCACCTCCCGCTGAGGTTACATTTCCAATTAGGAAAGAAGTTAGTCCTAGGGCTCTTCCAGCTGATCATAGAGGCTACGTTGTTTTCTTAATCACCACCTCTGAATGAAGAAACGTTTCAAATTTAAACCTCCTACAACTATAAGGGTAGAAGCTAGATTTTTTTATTTTATTATTCGCCACCTCCTGCTGAGGCTGCATTTCAAATTTCTAGCTGCATTGGTTAACAGATGTCATCAACCTGGCATAATTACATTTTATCATACCCAGTCGTATGTTTCCTACATATTGCAAGGCTCCGACTGCAAGGTAGCCTACATGCAAAGTGCAAAGTCTTTTGCTGTTCAAAGACAGCGTAAATAACGCCGCTAAGGGGCCTGCCAAATGATTAAAAACTGTTGACTACAATCAGCTGTTCCTTTAAGCTGTTTGGCCGGCAAGTTCAGTAGGTTAGGTCTATAAAATGGATTAATTAATAATAATTATTAGCTCCCCTATTAAAATTTATGGTCAGAAACCATCCCCAATATTCACAAAACATATTCCCAAAGTTTCATGCCAATCTGTCAAGTAGTTTTGAAGTCTATAGGGAACATACATACATACATACATACATACATACAGATATACATACATACATACATACATACAAACATACAGACAGACAGACATTCATTTTTATATAAATAGATATTAAGTTTTGGAAAGGTTGAGTGCTTTAGATCAATGTAGCTGTTAATGACAAATTCAGTGATATCAATATCTCAATATTGAAAAAAATGTTTTATAAACTCTTTTTTGGGATGAAGCCCACAAATGTCTGAGACCTGTGCGTGGGTAATGAGTTGGATGATGGTGATTTGGTGATTAGGATGGTGATGATTTGGACCTACTGGGTTCCGAACCACTGGGAAGTGATTGTTAAGAAATTCTGTCTAATATCAAAACTAACACTGTATTTCAATTAAATATGTGATTTACACTCACTTTTACTGGAATACAGTGTCAGTTTTGATATTAGATTGTTCAATTATTTCGTCATGGAAGACATCATAGAGTAATTCTGTTATATTCTAAAAGTTTATGGGAAATTTGGCGCCGACTTCAAAAGATTACTTGTATGAAATTAAAAGTTTTCTCAGTTTAAAGTAAATACTTTATTTTAAACTTTTTAGTATGTGAGTATTTTATCATTTCACTGAAGTCATTTTTTTTTTTTGTTTTAAAACATGTTTTATTTTAAGCTTTTTAGTTGAATTTTCAAACTTTGAAAACATGAGAAATTTCTTAAAGCCTACATTATGAAATATTTATCAAATTAGCAAGCCAATAATTAATTCATAACATCCAAAGTTAAGTAACTAAAAATCCACTTATAAGAAAAGATAAATTAAGGAAAATTCTACAATGTTTTATTTAATGTGGAATATTGTATTTAGGAAAATTATAATAGCAAAAGGCTTCTTAAAACTGAAATGGCTTTTGATTCAATTTGATGTGGTCCCTTTCAGAATATACCTACACTGAAATAGTTATATTACGTTAAAAGTGTTGAAAATTGTGTTTACTGAAAATATGATAAGTTAATGCAGGAGATGAAGTTGAGTACAGTATTATCATACGAGTATGGTAAACATCTTCCCGGACGAGTTATGTACGATATTTTTTGTGATATTAGTCTTATATATTTTTTTAATATAAAAACCATAAAGGCTGCAGTTTGATATCCCATCCAGCAAAATAATTGCATGAGCTTCGATACTTGATAACACGTAAACTGCCAAGCAAAAACGTGTGACACTTACCTCCAGGCCATGGCCTTTTTCCTGCTTTTTTTTATTTCTTCATATTTAGCTCCTAATAGACTCAAGTTGCAATATAAAGTAGAAATTTTGTAATTTCTGCTAAAAAAAATGTGTGATACACTTTTGGTACACATGGCCTCATGGAATGATTTTCACTTTCTCAGGCCATGTGTACCAAGAATGTGTCACAGCACATCTAATGTAATTTAAATCTAAATTGTTACTTTGGCTGATGTATCAAAAAAATAATAGAAACAAAGGAAGATAAAAGACTTAAAAAAAAGTTTTATGATTGTGAAATTTATTAGTGATAAAAAAGTAAGTCAAATAAAGTAAAAATAATTTTTTTGTAAATCCATATAAGTAAAAGTATAAGAAAAGTTATTTACATTCATTTTTTGTTGGACTTGTGCATTTCAAAAAAGCAAGTCAAATCAAGTAAGTCAAATCAAGTAAAAATAATTTTTTTTTTGTAAATCCATATAAGTAAAAGTATAAGAAAAGTTATTTACATTCATTTTTTGTTGGACTTGTGCATTTCAAAGAAGCAGTCTTTGCACATTCTGTCACCACATAGGGTAGGTGGGGGTAAGAGTACGCAGTTTCATGATTTTTCTATATTTATGGAAGCTCTTCATAAATAATCAGGTTTTTCTATTCCACATACTTAGTAGAGAACATTGGTAATATCCTCACCAAATTGGAACATGATGGAATCATTATTAATAGAGATATAAATATTCTTTTAAATTCCTTCATTGCGTGCTCTTACCCCACATAATGGGGTAAGAGTACGCTAGCCTGGGGCAAAAGTTCGCATAGCATACTCTTACCCCAACACAAGGGAATACCATATAGATGAAGAACTACATTGATAATACAATAAATTTAATTAAATCAACACTATATTTCAATTAAGCAATAGATTGAAATTCTTAATATGAGTAGAACTGATTTCAAAAATATTGTTTATCAAATTGTCACAAAAAAATATGAAATGTGTTTTAAAAAAAATTGTGCAATGAAAGTTTTGTGCTTTAAAGAAATATACATGTACATACTGTTTCATTAAGGAGAAATGTCACTTGGTAGGGCTTGTAAGGTTGTAAAGCAAATATTATTATATAGGGATAAGATAAGCAAAATTTAGGCACTGGATTTGAATAAAAAATTCAATAAATGGTGAGATGTGATAGTTCTTCTGGAAAGCTGATGATAGTGTTAAGAAACCTACCAGAACTTTTCTTTACTGGTTGTGATAATTTCAGCTGAATGTCATTTTTTTCAACATAACCATCTTCCTCTGTTTCTTCAAAACGGGCAGTTTTTGGCACACGTTTGTAGAAAAGCCCATCATATCCACATTCATCTTCACTTTCAACTCTAAACACATAGAGACGAAAAGAATTTTTTGTTTTTCCCTGCACCTTCACAATCGCAGTCACCTTTTTTTAACACTGTTGGAGATCCTTTTTCATCACAGTCATTATTGTTCTCATCAGATAGTGAGATGTCCAAATCAGAGCTGCTATTGTGCAATGAAATATCCTCTTCTGACTCCGATGAGCTGGAATAAATCAATTTCTTCTTAGATTGTGGCTGTGGTGGAAAGTGTAACTTCCTCTTGCCTTGTTCAGTGGCTTTCCTCTCTTTCTCCTCCTCAAGTTTCTTTTTCTCCAATGACAGAGTCTCCAGCTGCATCTTGTGAGGTGTTGATGTTAATACTACTGAGCTCAATCCCTTACGGCGTTTTCGTTGTACTTGCACTTTTGGGAGAGGGATGATCTCATCTGGCAAAATCATTGGCTGATTGTAGCATGAAGTTGTTGCTTTGCTAGTGGTATCCGTTGTTACTGCAAGAGCTGATGATCCAGAAGGCTCATCAGAAAGAGCAGAAAAGCTTAATTCATTTTCATTATCATTTTGTTCTGTTTCATCTGTGTTGTTTCTGTTGAAAACAACAAACTGGCGCTCTTCACAATCAAGTCCTTCTATTTCATAAGCCTGGTCAGTCACTTCAGATGGTGCAAAATCAGCATCTGAAAACTTTTGACGGTTGAAGGGGTAAATGCCTGTTGCTCTGAAGCCTTCAACAGCATTCTCAACAGTCGCAGATTTTTCAAAAGCAATTTTCACAAGCCCAGCTATATTGTACAAGTTCTAGGTCTGTCCTGGGTGTGAAACATTCCATGAGTCAGCAGCAGTGTCATAGTAGGCTTTAAAAGGTCTAAAGAAATTCCTGTCAAGGGGCTGTGTCCTATGACTACTGTGTGGTGGGAGGCTCAGCATGTGGATGTGGTTTGCCTTGGCATATGTGATGGCTTCCAAGCTCACATGTGAAATATGGTTGTCCAGAATTAACAAGACTGGTCGTTCTGCTGTTGGATTTGTAAATTTTTGGAAATGTTTAAGCCATATTATGAATGTTGCTGAAGTCATATAACCTTTGTCAGTGACAGCCATATCACAACCAGTTGGGCCTCCATTTATAAGCTGAGGATTAATTCGCTTCCTTGCAAAAATGAAAAAAGGGGGAATATGATGACCTACTGCACTCATAGAACAAACAACGGTCACTGTCTGCCCCTGTTCTGCTGCTACTGATTTACCAACTTCTCTCTTACCTTTTGGAGCAACATGCTTGGGTAGCTTGTTTGGCACTGTTTGGACTCCAGTTTCGTCCATATTGTACAAACGATCCGAGGAAAACCCATATTTTTCCATGACAGTCTCAAGATTATTGAAGTAGTTGTTCAGTTGAACCCTGTTAAACCCCATAATTCGTGCAACACTTGTTTTACGAGGCATTCTCAGAGACAGATTATTACGTTTCATAAAATCCCGTGTGAAATCCTTACCAGCTAGTCTGTTCTCGATTGAAAAACGATGTTGTATGTTGTTTCTTTCTGCAAATTGAAATATTAAGGAACGTAATGATCTCAAAGTGAGTCCAAAAAAACGATTGTCTAGAGAAATGCAATGATCAAGGATTGCTTTTTCCTGCTCTGGTGAAAAAGTTCTAGAGAATCGACCAAGTTGTTGAGTCCCTTTGCCCATTTTCAGTCGTTTCCGCAAAGCACCTTCACTGAATCCAATGGCTTTGGCTGCTTGACGAATTGATATCCCATCATTCATCATGAATTGAGCTTGTTGGAATAGGGCATCCGTCATTGGAGTCCTGGTACTTGTTCTGGGACGGTTTCTGAAAAAAAACAAATGTGAATGTTAGAATAAGTCATCTATATTCAAATCAAATTGTGCATGAGCAAATATATATAGGGCCTTAATAGAAACTGAAGCTTTTAATAGAAACTATAGAAATCAGAATGCTTTGTAATATTGGTACTGTAGCCTATACTATAAAATATCAAAGATACAATACTTTAAACAATATTCACACTAATTTCAATCATATTATAAAATTAACATGAATCATAATTCAAAATTTCAAAACTCTTAAAGTGAATTCAACGACTTGCAGTCAAATTTTCATTAAGAATAAGTAGAATATACTTACTCTGTAGGCCGAACGTTTTTAAATCTTTTTTCGTTAACGAAAATGTTTGGCCTACAGAGTAAGTAAATTCTACTTATTCTTAATGAAAATTTGACTGCAAGTCGTTGAATTCACTTAAGAAGTTAATATTAACAACGCAGTTCGTCATGGAACAAGAAATCCAGGAATTTCAAAACTCATTGAATAACTTGAAATTTAATCCTTGTGTTAAGCAATCTCAACTACAAGTTTCATGTAAATTGGTTCAAAGGTTCATCATTGAAAAGGAAAAGATGAATAAATTTACTTTTGCATTCATAATTTAATAATATAGAATACATAATAATTCATGAATTTGTGGGGTAAAAGTGCGCACTGCGCACTTTTACCCTATGTGCCTTGCGTACTTCTACCCCATTCCGCCATATTTGATTTAAAGAGCTCCAGAGATTTACAGACAATGAGTCACATGCCCATTCACATGGGAAACTGAAGCTTGAAAGCATATGTTTCAACAGGTGATTTGATCAAGCACACTGCTGAATGCTTATTAATGTGACACTCTATCAAAATTGTGGAAAAGTTACATCAGAATTATAGAAAAGAGACTTACCGCATTATTTCGTGTAGAATCGTTCAGAACGCTGCAGCAACACAAATGAGCGAAGATGCCATAACAACCGACCTGCCGACTGGTGGCAGAAGCATGAAACTCTTAAGAAACATCTCGAATTGATAGTTCGTACTCTTACCCCATGTGTACTCTTACCCCCACCTACCCTATATTGCATTTCCATTGCACCCTTTTTGTTTTTGAGATGGCAGTTTTACGACCCACAGCCTTGGCCATTTTTTTATAGCAGGTAATACACCGGCCTCTTCTGATCTTGATCAGCTCATGAGCTAAAGTAGGTTTGGGAGGAAGAGGAAGAGGTCTTGGATTTTCTCTATTTTTATGTTCCAACCAATTATCTAGCCAACTGTCAACAATAGCCTCTTTGAAGTCAGTTATGGTTATTACTTTATGAGTCACTGTTTTATAAATTGACCACAGCTGTATTGATGAGAAGATCGAATGCTACTTTATGGTACCACTTGATGCTTCTTCTGAGGCAGCCAGAATGATAGGCAGCCATTTGATCTGATAGATCAATAAATGACTTACCAGAATTGTAATCGATTACCATTTTCGGCTTGATAGTTTCTTTACCATTTTTGATAACTGTTACCACACTATCATCATGTTTTGTACTCAGCATCAAAACATCCCTATGGTCTTTCCATTTGAGAACTACTATATCCTTATCGTTTTTTTGGGCAACAGTTTCTCCTTTTTTCAATTTTTTATCTAAAACATGTTTTGGATTGAATTTTCTATTTTTTCTCAGTGTTCCTACAATATGCGTTTTATTTTGAAGAAGAGTTTCTGCTAATTTCACACTGGTATACCAGTTGTCGACGAAGATTGTCCGACCACAGTTCAGAAAAGGAGCAGATAATTCTAAAACTATTTTTGATGAAACATCTGTACCGGGAGTTGCTTCTCTTCCTGCATAAATTTTATATGCTACAGTAAAACAATCTTTTATGCACAACTTAAAAATTTTAATTCCATATGGATGAGCCTTTTGTTTATTGTATTGGCAGAATACAATACGCCCTCTGAAAGGCACCATGCTCTCATCAATGCACATTGATTGTTCTGGTATCATAACATTGGCACAATTGCTTATAACTAAATCAATGAGACCCTGTATTTTGTGTAGTCTATCCCCTACAGGAGTCTCATCATTATTTGCACAATGGAATTTTGAAAGCATCAATTCAAATCTATTCCTAGACATATATATTGGAAGAACTGAAACAAATTTGCTATTTTTCTTCCAATAATGGCCTATACTGGGCATTGTATTGAGTCCCATAAACATTACTATTCCTAAAAAACATTTCATCTCATTTTTGTCTGTGTCCACCCATTTCAAAATCCTGGCATGGGGAGAAAGGTTATCAGCAGCTTTAGAAGCATTAGCATACCGATTTGTTTCCAAAACTAATAAATTGATAACCTCCTCATTGACGAATAGTTCAACAAAATCTACTGGATCACAGTCCACCATTGTCTCTGTAATATCACTGTTCACTCCTACATCATCATTATTTGAATTGAAGTTGAAGTGATTGAGCTGGCTTGACTCACCAACAGCGCCCCAAGTGTACCTCTGTTGTCCTCCAGTGTTTGGTTGAATTTCAATTTCATCTTCTGAATCATCCTGTGCAGGAGGTTGATCACCTTGCACAACATTATCATCTTGAAAATTTTCCATTCCTTCATCAGAGTCACTATTTGCACTTTCGAGTTGATAAGCTGGACCATTGTCACTGTTGTAATCAATGTCTTCATTTTCACTGTCATTTAGTAGTCTATATAATTCTTCATTGGATAGGCGTGTTATATCATCCATTCTGCTATTGATCACTCAGGAAAAAATAAGTAATTCGCATAACCAATACAATCTGAAACACTTTTTTGTAAACTTGTACTCGTAATTGTATGTAGAACATGTAGAACATAACCTGTGTAATATGCTTACTTTCTTTCCTGTGTTTACTAAGCTAGTTAGCCCAATGCCTTCTAAATACCATATTATTATTGTAATATAACAAATGTAAATTCTTATACATCCATAAAATAAGCAAATGATATTAATTATAGCAAATTCTATTGATTTTTAGGGCAATTAAAGTGAGAAAATACTTTTTTTTATAAAACACCATAATAACCTAAAAATATCCTATTGGCACTGGCTAAGGGCAGTTTGCTACTCTCTGAGGCTTTGGCTTCCGATTCATATAGCAGAAAGTATAGAAGCATGTACAGATTTTGTACCACACGGCTTTGAAGCAAGATATGTGGCATGTGCCAATTTTTGTACACACGGCCTCGTAGTGAATGCCACTGTGGTACAAAAATGTACGATATTTTTTGTGATATTAGTCTTATATATTTTTTTAATATAAAAACCATAAAGGCTGCAGTTTGATATCCCATCCAGCAAAATAATTGCATGAGCTTCGATACTTGATAATATCAATACTTCATACCATCGATTGGAATTGTGTATGAAATGTTTTGCATATCAAAGTGTCAGTATGAAACAGCATTTTATCACATTAATTGATGTGTGGAATCGTATTGTGAACAAAATATAGTATATTATTGTTCAATTCACAATATTATGAACAGAAAAATAAAACATATAACAAAATTTCAATAGAGAATAAATAAGTATTTACTCACATAGGCTGAAACATGATTTGTTCACGTATTTAACCTAGTGGTGAACAAAATGATTGCGATATTTGTTATCACCATTAAAAATACTTCAACATGAGACCACAAAAAGTTGAAAAATTCGTAGGCTTTTATTCGGTACCTTTACCCCTAAGCATTCCTAAAACTGTTTAGATTAACACATCATTAATTTTGTGTGTTGTACTAGTCCTCAAAGTGTAAATTTGTCATTGAAACGCAATGTATGACTTTATCTGGAGGACACCATTTGTACGACTGTTGTTTTGACCGACCTATTAAAGAAAGGTGATTCAGTCACATCTAGCCAGGTTAGGTTAGGTTTGGTTATGCAGTTATGGCTGCGATGGCTGTAGGTCGATCAAACTGTTAGTTTGTCCTAAAGGATACCACCACCCCACTTCATCAGTTGTTTTGTATCATTTGGATGATACAGAACAGGTCTGTTGATAAGCAAGACAGTATCGATACTTCCATTCAGTATTGAAACTCATGTGATTATTTCACTGGATGGGATATCGAACTGCAACCAACATAAACTTTGAGCTAGTACAAAAGGATCATCAAACATAACCTCAAAATAGACTATTGTACACACATGTATTTAATGGTGAATAAATATTCTTAATCCATCACAGCAGCAAAACTAAACATACTTCTGAGATCAGCTGTTTTTCCAAATTCTCCAACTTATGATTGAAACTAAATAACCTTATTCCTATGACTCAATAACATCAACTAAATTATTTACAATATTTGTATGAACATATGGACAGAAATATTATATTCTTCTTATTCTCAATTCAAATTAAGTTCACGTGATTGGTCAAAACGGGACATTACAGGCTTGTTTCACACTGAACCAGCTTTGGGTAACCGATGTCGCTTACCCGGCATAATTGCATTGCATCATATGATTTCGAAAACCATCTAGATGTAGAGCGCTCCATATGATATGGAGTATTTATATAGATCAGCCTGGTAAACGACACCGGTTATCCAATTGGCGGTTATGTGTGGAACTATCCTATTCAAACTTGATTAAAATGAAGACATCAAAGAATGCTCCTTTTTGTTTAATATTGGGCTAAGTATTGGGCCGATCCTTGCGAAACTTGGATGGGACCACCGCTGAGCGATGCTCTTTCATTAAAAAAAAATTCATTGAAATCGGTTCAATATTGTTCAAATGATTGATGTACAAACATAAAAAAAAACAGGTCAAATATAGAATCTTGTTCTTTTTGGAAGTCAGTTAAAAAAATGTTGATAAGTGAGTTTTGGAATGGAATGCCTCATTTGGCAGTTTATACAGTGCTCCACACACAAGAAGGAAACATATTATCTGCATTATTCAGGAATCCAAAACTACCACAAACCAAATTGTGGCAGTTTTAAAAGTAACAATGATCACAATTTATGTTATGAAAAATTCCACAGTCTGGGTTATGGCAGTTTAGATATTTTCTTCTGTAAACTTCAAAGAATTTAATATGACCATAAATGCTTATAGCAATGTCTGAGATTGCATTCCAGTTATGGCATTCTTTGAGGTAGAAAGAGACATCTAGTAGAGAATTAATATGCCCAACTCAAAATTCAATATTTTAAAATTATGGCATTGCAGAAGCAGGTGTGCAAAGTGTTCATTCAGATATTGTCTATAGAAGGAACTTTAGGGGAGAGTGGGTAGGAATGAGACATTTTTCACATTTGTATTTTTTCTATTCCACCTAAGTACATAATTATGTGAATATTTTATTGCATTTCCTCAAACTTTTCCTCATTTTATACATCAAATTAAGTTCATTGTACTTGTATGTTTTACATAATTTTGAATTTTCCAAGGAGAGTCAAAGTGTCCCAAACCTCCCACTGGTAGGAGGAATGGGACTGAGAAGGATTTTAATGAAAATTAATCATTAAATTTCATAAAAGTATGTATATATTATTCACAAAACTTTTATATTAGTATTCAATTTATTGTAAAAAATCTACCATATAATTAAAAATGAAATGTCTTATAAAGGCAAAAATGTATTTCAATGAAGAATGAATTGTTCTAGCATCATCAATATTATAATTATGTGAATGTATAAATGTGTATTATAAATGGTATTTTTTATAAAGATGTTTTTCAACCCTTAGCCGCATGATTTAATTAATTCCATGAAAATAAATACATCTCAATTCTTTTGTGTAGAAAGAACTTCAAAAAATAATGAAATTTTTTCAACTCATCATTGGATGTGGGAGGGGCAAAAAAGGGAGTGATGCATGTATGCATCATCATGGAAAACTTGACCAAGCGACTTATATTAGGTTACACATGTTGCTGTTTGAATGTTCCAACACAAGATATCTCAATAGCTTCCAGTAAATGTTTATAGTTGAGAGAATATCCACACATAAATAGTACTAACACTTGTAAGAGAATGCTTATAGTTGAGAAAATATTTGCACACATATTTGCACAATATTTGTTCAAACATAAACTCAAGCCACATTGTTCACATTTTACAAAAGAGTATGCAGAACATTTTGCATTAAAGTTGCTGCTCTGATCACTGTGGCCAGTGATGAGTGCCATCCTGGTGCACATTCTGTGGTGGTGTTTTAGCAGCTGGGCTGTTTTTCTTCTTAGCCTGTATCTCCTTTTCCAGGGATAAACTTGGATGTCCATGTTAGGATAACTTCTAGCCTCTCCAAATTTGTACAAAGTTACTTACCTCACAAAACTCAGTTTGGGTCATTTTGTTTCCATGAACCCTTCAAAAAAGAATCCATGCACTCACAATAGTCAAGTCGAGCAGGAGGTGGAAAATTCTAAAATACCATTTCTTTGACTTCATTCCCATATTGTGTCGGGCCAAGAGACTGTCAAGAAAGTCCACTCCACCCATAAATGTTATGTACTCTTCCACTATTTTAGGACAAGGAATGGCTACTATTATTGCTGCTCCTGTTGTAGCAACTACATTCTCCTAAAGGATTCTTCCCCATGTATGTTTGAGGCAATATTTACCAACTTGTTGTCAAGTCATATAACCACAGAAACTTCAACACCATCCACTACATTTGTATTTTCATATGATGTCCCTCATGGATGTTTCTTTATAAGTTTTTCATCTGGAAAATTCAATCCTGGAAACCTATTTCTATAGATAGTACCAAGAGCATGGATTTGCTTTTTTCCAGGTACTTACACCAAAAGTGGAAAAGTTGTGTACCAGTTACCATAGTACAGCTGGAAGTGTTGTTTGGGAGGGATGATTCTTGATAATCTGACAACATTAGCACAAGCTTCCAAGTCTGGTTCTTCTGGCAGCATGTTACTTTCTTGCCCTGAATAAATTTCAAATTTGTAGGTAAAACCCTTATCATTAAAAAAAAATAGCTTGAAACCCCATTTATGAGATTTCATTGGATTATATTGCTTCATGCAGTGTCTCACTTTGGTGACACATTATCTGCTCATCTGTCCTAATGGTGTGGTTTGAAATTTGTGCAATAGATGGTCAATTATTGGACATAAACGAAATAGCCTGTTATGTTCTGGATGACTATGAGGCTTCAAATTTTCATTATTGTTGAAATGTATGAATAACCTGATGTCTTCAAATTGATTTACACTTATACAGTTCTTGATCACATTGTTACCTAAGACAGGGCTCCAGTATGACCTTGTATTGTTCATTTTTATTATTGACATAATTACTAACACACCAAAGAAATAGAAATTTCTTTATTGACATGAAGCATCATTTCACAATGTATTATCAACATCAAAAGGTATAATACAAACATACAGTACAAAAACAATACCACATAAAACATATTTTAACTGTACTTAGTCATATCAATATTAAAAATTTCTGATATATTATATATACACTAATCATTCAATATCAGTTTGATTGTAGTTTTAAATTGAGTGCTGGAAAGACTTAATGCTTACAGGCAGTGAATTATATAATTTCTTTGAGGTGAACAGCCAACTCCTCTGAGATCTAGTGCAGTGTAGAAGCTCCATTCTAAGATCATTTCTATGTCTTGTGTTATAGCTGTGCACATCACTATTAATTTTGAATTGAGCTTTATTAAGATGTACATGAAGCAGCAAACTTAATACATAAATTGATGGCTTTCCAGCTGAAAGCTTGAAATCCAGCTTGAAAGCCAGAAAGCTTGAAATCCAACTTGAAAGCCAGCAAACCTAGCTTTCTAAACAAAGGCTTGCAATGAGCTCTTAGAGGTGCATTCAAAATAATTCTCACTGCTCTTTTTTGCAGTCTAAATAAATAAACAGATCTTGAGCTGTCTAACACTATCTGTGGTGTGATACAAAAATCGATTTTAAGCTGATTAATTGACTCCAATAGATATAAGTTGAGTTCCTCCTTTTTTTTACAAAAAAAATGGCACACTAAAGCATGATTGATTAAGAACATTCAAGAATCAAACGTCTGCAAGAATTGAATCCCATGATTTGGTGAGAAGTTTTTGTTTAAAGTCTGTATACATTTGATTTCATGGATAGATGTGAATTACAGCTTCAAGTCTTTCTACCTCTAATGCTGAATTCAGATGGGTAGCAAGACAATTGTCCATCATTATATAATTATCCTCTTCATCCTTAACTTATTTGTAATGTCCTATTTTGGTCAATCAGGTGAGTTGAACAAAATAATAACTCATCTGATTTAACTCATCTGTACCAGTTATATTTGATCAGAAAGCTGTACCAAATTCAATGTACAGTATGATAATTATTTAATTAAGAAGAAGAAAAGTAATATTTCTGATTTGTCAAGCTTTGTTGTAAACAGTTAGTTCTTTATCTGGGTTTGATGTAGAAAGTTTATTGAAAGTTGTAAGCTTGAGAATTGAAGTAAATTTTAAAATTGAGAAGAGATTATTTTAATAATTGAATAAACCCTCTGCACCGCTACAGTACCTTGTGCCAGCCCTGATTGTAGGGCATCTAACATTGTGCTGCATACCTATTGAGTCCCTCCTTTTTGCAAAGAGATCTTCATTTCCTTGATAATTGGGTGTTATACATTTTGGATGTATACAAAGCAAGTGTTATACATTTTTGTTACCCTTCCATTTGAGGAAATGTATCCCAGTATTTGATTTCATTTTTATTTTCAGGTTTAGAAAACTGCAAATTATGCCAATTAAAACTTACATTCATGCTCAATGAACTCCATTATATCCAAACAATTATCACTTCAGTATTCATAATTTAAAAAAATAACAAAATAGCATGTAAAGTGTTTCATGGTACATCATGGTAATGTACTTAGAAACACCCTTTTTTTACCTTGGAACATGAGCGAAAACTGATGAGAAATCAATGGTTAACACAGTATGAAAATGGTTTATTTTATTGAATAGTAAGAAGCTTAATATGTAATATGTATTTAAACTGGAATGAATATTTGAAGTACAAAATATAGCCCTTTAAAATAAAGTCAGTCACAATAAATCTTGAGATCTTTTAAATACAGTTTTTTAGTCTTGAGAATGAATGTAGGCTACTGGAATTACAGATTATTTCTGCCACTTTATTTTGATTTGCATAAATCGCAAATATAGGTTTTCCAACCCCTGACTCCTAAACCAGCATGTGCCTATCGTTTGCAGGTGATGCACCTTATCCACTGTTCACATTCTACATCTTCTTTGAATGTTCCACAACAAAAAATGCAGGCCTCATCATCATTGTCACTATTGGTTTCCACAAGGGGCACCTTGTCATCTTCTTCTGATGATGAAGACTGAAAGAGTTGTTTCTTACTAGGCATCATCCTCTTCTTTGGCATTTGAAACTCTTCATTTTTCAATTTCTGTGATTTAACCTTTTTCAATTCATTGATATCAAGCTTTCTTTTTACTTTGATTTTCTTCTCTTTGCCTAATTTTATTTCTTGTTTTACTGGGGTATCTGTAACAAGTGTCACACTCTCCACTTCAAAATTTTTGGGAAATGACAAAAAACTGTTTCATGATGATACAAAAAGAATATTGTTGCAAGTTTTTTTTTCAAGCAAACTTTGGAAGCATGCCAATTACTTGCACAGAGCTTCAATAAATTGTTGAAATGAATTAAACAAGAATTTAACTTTAAAATACTCAAAGTGTGAGTTTTGTAGCAAAATCTGTCTAAATGTGAATTTTGGACCAAACTAACATGAAGAATGTAAGTTTTGAACCAAAATAGATGGAATACAACTAGAACCAAGAAAAATAAATCTCGAGTGATTTGTGATAACATTGTTACTGGGAGGAATAATCATGCTGAATAAAAATATACAATTATTTACAGACATTTTTAATACATAAAAAATAAACTGTGCATAATAGCAGTGGTGGCCAGTAGAGATGAGGCGTATTTACTGGAACAGGTATTTTTACTGAGTATTTGAACGTACGGACTAGCACCTAGTATTCAAAGTACAAAATACTCAGATATCTGTGAGTATTTCTAGAAACTAGTAAACTACGCGACTTCAAGTCCCCACTCCAATTTACAGAGTGGGAGTGGAGCTTTGTAATTTGCAGTTGTACAGTAGCTATTAATAGCTCATTTCTCGTTATAGAACTATTCAACTACTTACTCACTCTTTCTTGCTCACTCTCACGCTCTCTCTCTATTCACTATACTTGATTGTAGGCGCATGCGTCTAGATTGTCTTTGGTTGCGTATGGCGTATGCGCATACTTTTCCAGTACAAATACTTCTTGAGTACTTGAGTACGGGTACTAAAAAGTAGTTTGTTACTCAAGCGTCTCAAGGTCTTGCCGTCCGCGTCTCATTTCGCTACAGCACATTTGAGAGCAACTCAATAATTAGATTCTTGCTGTATTTAACATGAGTAATAAAGATTCGTGCTGTATTTAACGTGAGAAACAGTACCAGTACCGCAGTACGATACTCTCTTGTACGTCTACTCTGGAAAACTGGCTAATATAAAATACTACCTAGTATTTTGGAACAGGTATTTGGAATAGGTATTAGAACGTACTAGTACTCGGAATACTTAGTATCAGAAAAACCTAGTACGACCCATCTCTAGTGGCCAGTGACTTTCCAAATTGGAGGGGCGAAAGATTGGTATTAGATGATATGAAATTTTGTGCTAGTCTTTAAGGAATGTAAAAGCCAAATGATATTTTTCTCATGATTTTAGTCGTCATGAGAAAAATTCATGTCAAATCGTAGAATTAAATACAGGCCTGTACTTGGAAAATAATAAAGGAGGTAAATCAAGTAAATCACTAGCCCACCATCAACAATAAGATTAAATAAAAAACTTACCAGTTCAGTTTGAAAGCTCAATTGATGGTCTTGTAAATGAAATCCATCTGCTACTCTTTCTGATAGGCAAAATGGTCGATTACAAATTTGTTGAAATTCAGCGTTTTAAACAATCACTTTTCAATAGAGCCTTGGTGGGCCTAATTTTTTTAATTCCAACCTAGATTGAAAGTCAATACTGTTTGTGGTAGTAGCTAATAATGTCAAAATATATTGTCTACAGTTTTTCATGATGCCGCCACTGCTAAATAAGAATACAGTATGAGGCCGCACCCACAGTTACATTGGATAGGTTGGAACTTGTATGAGTAGAATTTCACTCGTGCCTACTAATACAAGTACAGTAAAACCATAAACAATATCTATATTAAATAAAACCTATTAGGCTTATTACACAGCATGCATGTTGAAGGAGCACAGACGTTCATGAACAATAGGTTTTTCAGAATTTCAACTCATCCATTCACTTTCATTATTGAAATCAACCACTTATTGCACAAACTATGGTCGGAGCTTCATAACTGAATATCAATTAAACTATATTATACAATAATCCACTATTACACTTCAACAATTGATAAATACCATATTGTTTACAAACTATTTAACCTCAATTAGGATGGTACAATTTGATGCGACAGTACAATTCAAATGATAGAGGCAAGTTGGTAATAATTTCCTAGCATTGTGGTAAATTTCAATATGTAATGTTTGCAAGCCTTGCAAGGGATGGTGCCCAGGGTGAAGCTATATGGCACTAATATGTATAGATATATCAGTGCTATCTGGTTCCACCCATCATCCTCACAAAACCCCTCTAAAGTCAGTTTTCTCTCTCCTAATGCTCAGTATGGAATCCTAATCACCTGAGCCATGAGCTATCAACAGTCAGTAGTCAGTCTTGGCCGGCCACTTAGCAGTGGCGAGGCGTCCGGTCATCGTTTGATCCGGCGATGAGTAGAGAAATTGGACTAATAATATTGAAATAATCTCAACTCTTAAATAATGGGCATTTGTAGGCTTCAAAGCCCAGAAATATGTTCAAAAACTGTGAAGATTGTATCAAAAACCAATAAGAATATGACGAGTAGACGCTCGAAATGTATAATGAAGCGCAAAAGGTTTGCAAATCACACCACTCCACTCCCGCGCCTGGCTCGATTCCCCCTGCCTTCAGTTTTTAAACCATTCAAGTAATGCTTGTGATACATCGCAACCGGCTGCGATGAATAAGGCTTCATGCGTTCTCGGCCACTCTTGTGGGTTTTTCGTAGCTGCCTACTCATGCTTCCTCCTCCCCAGTCCACACACAGCTTCTGAGCTTCAGTTACAGCATTGTGGAAACAACCGGAATTTCGCATATGCTAAATTATTCAACTTCTACAATAGGCTTATTATTGTTTTGCAATTTAGTTAATCTTTTTTATATTTTTAGAGTGTGATCTATTATTATACTATTTATTATTCATTAGATGGTTAAATTTATTTTAATAAATTAGATCGAGTTAGTGCATCATATCAGAGCCTATTATTTTGGCTGTTTTTGCGTTTTTTCCTATATTATCCATCGTCAGTCTATGGTAGTGGGGAAGATATATATTACGCAAGAGGTGCAATTGGATAAAATACTTTTTAGTTCTCTGCCTTTTGAATTGGGTCTTTGGCTTTTGATAGGCCTATTCAGAGGAGAGATTTCAGATGCTCAAAAGCTTCAAAAGTCACCAATTTGCCTCGAATTTTTAAACATTTTCCTGGGGAGGGCCTTTGGACCCCTTTTGGCGTTGGTAGGAGAACCCCCCCTGCGATGACCGGTGAAGGATTCCACGCCTCGCCACTGCCACTTAGTGCATTTGGTTGGGGTGTCGCAACTTCAGATTGCTGTCATTTAAGTGGTCGTGGGTTCAAATCCTGCTCCTCCATCTGGCATCTATGTGTAATAATTCACCTCATTACCCACGCACAAGTCCATTCATTCACTTATGGATGACATAATATTTTTACTGCATTGTAAAGAGTATTCATCACAGAATATTATAATGCTCATTTTCATACAAGGTGCAGCAGAACTGACTAAGCAGTTTTAAGGAGCAATAAAAAGTTGACTCAGGATATATAAAGAAAAAATGTTTCTATTTTCTGAATCGGTCAAATATACAATTTTATATCAATTAGGTTTTGAAATTAATGTCCTGAAGATGGCAGCCGTTAGCAACAAAGCATTGTTGAAGGCAATCTCTGAAGTTTTGAGCAGCTCTTGCACACATATTGTGGGGTATGACTTCCACTTCATCAATAATCCGCTGTTTCAACATTGCTAAAGTGTGAGGGCGGCCTTTGAAAACGTTTTCCTTCAGATATCCCCAAAGAAAGAAGCCGCAAATGCGATCTTTTGAAACTTTGGTCTGAAATCCCCAATGCAACAGAATGTTGTTGAGCAGAATGTTCCAGTGATCGTTGGACTGCTGTTCTCACCCTCTGCACATTTTCTGGCATTCTAATGGATTTGCGACGACCATGTGTATCTGTTCTTAGTGTACTACCAGTTCCCTCCAACTGCCAAACCCAGAACCGAATTGTGTTAGCATTAGGAACGGCGTTGTTGCATGGCATGTTGAACTGTCGTCGAAAAGCTCATTGTGTAGCAATCACAGATTTATTGTTTTCATAATGAGAGTGAACCGCAAAACCACAATGAGCACCGGTCCAAAGCATGTTGACTCCTGAAATGGGGTTAACTAATAAACAAAAACAGACCATGTGCAAATTTTTAACCCTATCACAGCTGATGTGACAATCGAAACAAACTGCGTAGTCTGTTCTGCTGCACCCTGTATTAAATTTAATTTTTACTTTTATTATTTATCTGGGAGGGCGCCGTCCAAGCGCCCCTATGAAGAAGCCATCACTGCATAATATTAGAGAAGTGTGTACAATATTCATAATTTTTTATGAAATTATTAATCATTTTTTGTGTATATTGGCAAATCTTTAAACATTGATATAATTTACTTCTTCAAAAGGCTCACAAGTTGGCTCTTCTTCATCTTCATCAATAACTTTTCTATAAAAAATCAAGTCTTCATTCTGCCTCCACTGATCACCATAGTCTTTTTTCAACAAATTTTTTGCATCCTCCTTTTTTGTTTGTTTCAATGTGTTGGATTTTGGAATAATAAGTGGTTCCAAATTGAATATCACCTTTCCTTGTTTTGTAAGTGAATTGTATACACCCAGGTCCAATATGTAAGTGAACTCTCCTCTCACTAGTATATTCTTTGATTTTGTTTTCTTAAGGATAATCCTTCAACATGAAGAAAGTTGAAAATGGAATTCAGCTGGTTTTTTCATGAAAGTAGATTTTTCTTGTTTCCAATCATAAACCTGACATTCTTCCCCTAACTTAACAACTTTTGTATGCTCTCTTATAATATCTATGTACTCTGAAGGATGATAAATCACTTCTTTTTTTCTTATAACTTTTTCTGTGACCCCAAATACCCTGCCAGGTGGGAGAAAACTATGTGTTAAAAACACTCTTGCAGTAACTCTCTGTTCCTTCTTTGATTCTTCCATGTCAGGAAAGGGATTGGAAGGAATTCTATCCTTTCTAAATGCACCTAAAGCAAATATACCCAAGGTTTTCATATGAAAAATACAGGGATACTTGAATAAAAATTATTGAAATATACTCTGTAATTTTAATTTTGTGGTACTTCTCTGTAGAGTCACACTACAATATTCCCAGTTTCTCCAATATTCTGGTTCTCCATGTTGATAAATCTGTGGTTAGCCACCATATATCTCAAACTTGTATGAGAATCCTTTGTCATTGCAAAGGACAATTTGAAACACCATTATGGCACAAATTTGTTCATTAATAGATTCAGGTCTCATGGGCAATGAAAAAATCTGTTGTTCAAATGGTCAATCACTGACTTTAGTTTGAATAGGCAGTCTCTTCCAGGATCATCAGCAGGCTTCATTTTGGTGTTGTCATTGAAATGAATATTAAATTTGGGCATATACTTTCAAATGTATTGATACTCATGGTGCTTTTTACAATTTCAGTTCCAATAGTTCCATTCCACATATCCCTAACACTTGTAGAATTTAGCACTGAGGAAATAATAACAACCCCCAAGAGCCTTTCAATCTCCTCCAAAGTGATGGTTTCCACTTTATTGATATCTTTCTGTGAGGAATAAAGATAATAATAATAGAAGGACATTATTCAAAATCCTGGAAGAGAGAGGCTTATAGGGAAAAAGAGCAATAATACAATGAACACTATCAAACATGAAATCTAAGGTAAAATTCCAAGGTAAACTGTCACAACCATTTGAGATCAGAACTGGAGTCAGGCAAGGTGAAGGGTTATCTCAATTGCTGTTCAACATTGAACTTCATTGAGTAATGGAAGAGTGGGAGTACAAACTGCAGAAGGAAAGACACTGGAAACCAATCAAACTAGGAAGACACAAAAAAGATAAAATAGAAATTCCATACCTTGCTTTTGCAGATGACCTGGTTGTGATGGCAGATTCTGCAAAAATTGCCACACAAGTAGAATCCTTGAAAGAATGAGCTGAAAAAGTAGGTTTGCAAAATATCTTTTGAAAAAACTCAGTGTGAGAGCAGGATCCAACATCAAGAAGAAAAAACAAAAATGAAAAGCCTGGCCTGAAATGGACACAAGGAAACTTGGAAATAAACCAAGAAGATAAACTTTTCAAAGGCAACACAGTGCTACCCAATGAGGTGTCTGATCTTCAGACACCTTACCATTTTTTCAAATATTTCATAAGTGATGAACTTTTAGACAGAATAACTTTAAAAAGTTATTTAAATTATGATTTACTTGAAATTATAAATAATCCATCTTAGCAATAGCTAAATAATAATTTATATCTATCATATGGCAACACAACAATTCACATTCAATATTGGATGATAGAATAATAGTGACTTGTGAGGTCAGGAGAACCATAAAGGTTTGTCTGACCACCATAATCACCAGCTTATTTAGCATTTATTTATAAAGGGTGCACCCAAGAAGCGAGATAGCTCTACACCCAATAATAATAACAATAACAATAGCAATAACAACAACAATAACAACAACAATAACAATAATAATAATAATAACAACAATAATAATAACAATAGCAATAATTATGGTGATTATGGTGGTCAGACAAACCGTTATGGTTCTCCTGACCTCACAAGTCACTATTATTCTATCATCCAATATTGAATGTGAATTGTTGTGTTGCCATATGATAAATATAAATTATTATTTAGCTTTTGCTAAGATGGATTTTTTATAATTTCAAGTAAATCATAATTTATAAAAGTAGTGGTAGTCTCCAGATAGTGGGAAAATACACAAATAATTTCAGACAGATTGTATTACTGAATACCTAAATGCTTAATGTCCAATCTGAGGTACATGAACAAAATTATCAATATCAATACTAATAATGATGAATAATTTAAACTTAAAAAACACTTTTAAGTGGAAATTAACTCATTCTATGACATGATGACCATTTCACTGTGTTGTCTAGAGCATCATCAGACATCCCAAGTAGCACAAATTGTTGGCCCAACGTTGGCTAATTGTTTTTACCCACGGTTGGTCAATGGTAAAAATGTCCACCCGGCCAACCGTTGGCCCAACAGCCGGTTTCCCAACATAGGGCCAACGTAGATTTAATTGTTGGGTCAACGGAGGGCCTTTTGAAATTTGATGGTTGGCACATTGTCTATTGCTTTCTTTATAAATTAAATGCAATAGAATAGTTATTTATGTATTAAGAGCGTGAAGTGCGACTTTATCGCTCGAGCCAAAACATTTACTGCGCAATGCGTAATGGAGCGCAGTAATTTTGTGAGAGCGATAAAGAAGCTTCATGCGCGAATTGCATACAATATTTTTCCTAAGAGTGCAGTTCTGGATTCCAACACAATAAAAGCTTGTAGTTTGTAACATCACAGACCATGCGTGGATTTGGTTAGCATTCGCCTTTTTTGAGGTTATGTGAATTTCATGGATTCAGTGATCCACCAATGAGAAATCCATCAAAATCAAAACAGAAGTGTAAAGAAAACAGCTGGCGAGCGTAAAGTACTTTTCATCATACTTATAGGTTATGGACAGTTTACCAGTCAAGCAATCAATGTGGTAAACAGCTGTTTACAGAAATCAAAAACAGCTGATGTAATTTGATGATTATTACTGTACACTGTGTGGTAAAAATCATCAAATGATTATTACCGCACTCTATGGGTGGTTGTGGCTACCACTTCACTGAAAAACCATTTGGTCGAAAGCTAGATCAGCTGATCTAGAACCATTATTGCCACATTTCACCTTGAGTTGGTGTGTTCAGGTTATGTTTGTATAACAATGATTTATAGTTTCTTATTTCAACTTATCTGCTATTTTAGACTTGTATGACGAAAAATATCGTATGTAACTCGTCCGGGAAGATGTTTACCATACTCGTATGATAATACCGCACTCGACTTCGTCTTGTGCGTTAACTTATCATACTCGTATGTTAAACACCATTTCCCGCACTTGTAACGTAATATACTATTACCGCTTGCAGAGCAGTGAAGAGGTATTTTACAATTCGTTTTCAGTACGCAAAGAACTACTTTACAAGCAGTTGTAGGAAAATGAATTTTTATGTCAAGTACCACTTTATTATGAGCTCAAATAGTGCAAAAGTACAAAAATTTGTTTTTTTTTATTAATACTTATCAGGTTGTGTGGTACAAAAACGCTCTTTGGGATTGCGGTCCAAACCCATGAAAACCACCCATTAAATAATTGTATATTATTTTTTATATAATAATTTAAAATCATTAAAAACTCATGTTTTAGTAACTGTCTTCAAACTATAATAATTAATAATTATAGTTAATCTTCAATTATTATTGAAGACCATCTGTTTAAACATTTTAATAAACTATGTCATCATACACAAATATTTCAACTTAACTAGAGGAAACTGACTTTTCCAGCCACTTCAGGAGAAAACTACTCCCCCTATATTTTAACTTCTCTCTATAGATGGGAAAGCTCACTTCAAAAGTGTTAAAAAAACAAGAGACAAATTCCTCTGTTTGTGACAACTAATTAGTGTGTTCCTGGAATGATATTGGCCAGCAACAATGATTAAGGTTCCTTCAGTGATTTGTGATATTACTGTTATGTTAAACATAGGCCTCCCTATACAAAAAAAAAAAAAAAAAAAAAAAAATGGTTGCTCAGAATGGCTGATGTCCTTGTTACTAGCCAAAATTGCTTCTAAGAACACACACACACATGCAATAGCTTTATGAGCATTTACAAAACATAAAGAGCTGAGTACAGATATTTTGATGGAAAATATTGAAGCTTATGCTTTTAGTTCTAGCAACTCAACATGGTGAATACAGTACATCTAAGATTTAAAAGGAAAATAACAATACAATATATATATATATATATGTAATTATTGCTTTTAATCAATCCACTATATATACATCAGAAACACAATAAGAAAGCGTTTTGCATTTCCTTCATAAAGTGCAATAATGAAAGGGGATTTATCATTAGCTTGATCAAGCACACCCAAGACAGGCCAAAATGATTTTGTACCACCCTTCTCTATGGGCAAACCGTCTACATTTACAGTAATTGTTAACAGATTATGAACATTTAAATCACTTTTTATTTTTTCAATCAAAGGATATTTACTTTGGCCAGTCTGAATGCCTGATTATGCTTTTTGGATTATATTTTTTTCCAAGCCAAAATAAATAAATGACCCACAATCTATAATGTCTACGGATCTGGGAGTTTTAAGTAAAGTGCGTGCATCTAAGGGAAGACTAGGAAAATGTGGCTTCAATATGTGCAAAAGGCTGGTAGTAGCGTTGTTTGGAATATTAAATTGCTTGGCCCAAGACACTAATTTGTCCTCTAAAAATAATGTGTCATCTAAATTTTCGGCACCCTCACTTGAATCAGTGTTGCAATCTTGGTCACTGGAAAAAATTGTGTCATCTAAATTATTATCACTACTGTTATCATTACTACCGGAAAAAATTGTGTAATCTAAATTATTGTTATCACCATTATTATCATCGTTATTACTGTTAAAAAAATTCAAATTTTGATTAAAACTTATGTCAGAAGAAGATTGATCACGCTGGGTTTGGGTTAGTTCATTGACGATAGTTAAGGCTGCCTTTGAAATGAGACGCCTCTCATGTCTTGTTGTTGTACCACTAAGTTTAATTTTCTTCTTCTCTGTTAGCGTGGTTACGGCGGCGCTCCCGTCCTCCATCTCGATCCTTGACAAACCGGAACCAGTTTTGAACCGAGGTATGAATGTCTACATCAGTTGCTGCTGATGTAAGTGGATTTCTGCGAACTGCACCTGTAAACATGTTAATTTTCACATTAATCCTTTGCTTTCTTAATAATAACACATATTGGCTCAAAATGTTCTTCAATTTCAGAATGGGTTTATTCATCAATATCATGTAGTTATGATTATTTACATGACTCTATCGCCTAATAAGCTAAAGGCTTTAGGTCAGAGTAGTTTTATAAAGTAGTTCTAACACGTTCATTACATCTGTGGTACCGGTACAACTTTGAATATCATCGGAAAAAATTGTAATTTATATTGAAACATGTTGGAGGCAGTGAAGCCCCTTAAAACAGGTGGAGTAATTATTTCAAGAAATGGCCAGAAAAAGAAATTTTTGCATTTCAGTATAATTAATCTTCACCACTATAATGAATGTTCAACTTTTAATTATTTACAAATCCATTAGGTATACCATAGTTATTGCGCTTGAAATTTTCAAACCCACTTTGGCACAAGTAGTAAGGGTAACCTAAGGTAACTTATGACATAATTGGGAGTTTTGCCGCCTACCCCTAAATGAGGGGTTTTAAGGTAGAACTGTTACAGCAATCCCTACTGTATGACACCTAATTTAAAGAATGTAAAAGGGCTGAATGCTCTTGAATGTTATAAATTTAGTTTTTTCTACCCAAATGGCAATTTAAAAACCTGTGTAACTTTTAACGAAGATTACTGGGTGCCAACCAAATTGCTTTTAAAATATCATGAAGTTGTAGATTTGGTTTAACTTACGCTGCACAACTTCCATAAACTTCAATTTCTTTAATGGTCTTTTGCCATTCTTTCCTGTCCAATTGTATTCTACGGCTAGCTGGTTTGTCTCCAATTTTTCCAGAATCCGGTGAACAGCTATTTTAGTGGTTTTACCTCCACGGAGACTTAATGTCTTCTCCTGCAAAAAATAACAAACTTAATTTTCACTTGAGGCTTTAAAATGTTAATTTAAATGTATTTGGTCAATTCAATGGTGGTTCTTTGATGAAGTAGACAGCTTATTTCAAGTTTGGGCGACATTTCTTGGCCACCCATATCGACCAAGCATCTCAAGTGGTTTGTCTACAACCATACACCTCAGTATCTGGTAGAGCTGAAGAATGGTATCATCAAGCAGTTGCAGCTTACCTAGACATGTTGCTCCTTATAATGCATGATTTCCAGGGTAGATTAAAGCCATTTATACAAAATTACGGATATTACCTTGAAGATGTAATTTGTCATAAATCAGTCTTTTTTTAAATTTAAAATGGCATGTTATAAGTCATATTTATCAAAATAACATCTCATTAGCTTAAAAACTAAATGAGTACATTTAATTTAGAACTTGTCAATCTGCCGTCACTCTATATAAATAATACTTATTCACTCGGATACTGCTAAACACAACCTGTTAAATGTATGTTATAATTTCTTGTACAAAGTGCAAGCAAAACTTACCAGCTCTTTTTCATTTTTTTCTTCCGAAACCCAATTGTCCAAATTTGTTGAATCGTCATGTGTCTCACAAGGAAGTTTAATATTTAGTTGTGAATGATTTGGGTTCTCTCCTTCTACATTCAGGAATTTAATTATTAGTTGTTGGTTTGCTACAACAGTATAAAGTCTCTTTTGAATTGCAGCCAAATGTCTGGCAAGGACCTCAATGCCTGTAATAAATAAAGGTTTATTAATTTTGAACATAAGCAGCCACACTTTAAACATCACTTTATAACTAAAAGTGCTGTAAATTAAAAAAAAAGATCACACTGATCTATATTGTGAAATGAGGAACGAGGATTTAAACAATATTCTTACTCATTTTCAAATCCCAAATTCACTGGGTTTTCAAGTTTCATAATTATGAAAATTCTGGGTGTCAAATATCATTACGAAAAACCATCCAATTTCATTGAAAAATTGGATTGCTTGAGTTCCAGCACAGTAACTCATGTGGGGCAGTCTGAACATAATGCAAATAGCCAAGAAAATACTGTACAGTCAAAATAAGAAATGATGGCTCTGGTCTTTGATGTGTTCACCAAACGTTATATAACCACTGCCAATGACATTGCCGTATTTAATTGTAAATTAAAGGACACTTATTAAGTATAGGCTCTAAGCACAAATAAATAATGTTTTACTATTTAATGTAGTCGAGCTCATAGTTAAGGGCATTAGAGCTTCATACGCATCAGAGCTTGCATAATACGTACATAAAAGTTTTATTCACTCTAGTCTTTTTGAATACTTACCAGTGCTTTCAAGGACAGGTGTCTTGTCCAGAGATCCAGGTGTTGTATTGAGGGATCCAGGTGTTCTATTGAGAGGTCCATGTGTTAATGACAGCAACGCAGCACAATTTGGAGATGAATCTAAACATACAAAATTAACTATTAACTACAATACGATTTACTGTAGGAGCAAATACTGTAGCCAGTGAATGTACATTTTAAAGCTTATAATTGAAAAGCTTGTAAAACTATGTATCAAAGGTAACCTCAATATCTTAAATTTCTCTATAACTTTGTTTTGAACCCTGAAGGTAAAAAACATGTAGCCTGCATATTTTATAATTAGGTACATTAGTAAATAAATTAAAGAAAGAAACACCTTCATTTGTTGTAGTTTTTATGTAAGATAAGTAAATAATAAGTAGAAACTACTATCACTTTCATGTGGTACATTTTTATATTATTTTGGTACTGAGAACCGACCTTGAGACCAAGAATCGACTGAGTGCAGAAACTTCTTATCGGTTCTTGGTACCAATGCCAAGGATACTTAAACCAAACTTGAACACTAAAAAAACCATTATGGAAAAACGATAACATTTCTGACAAAAAAAAAATTACTCTTGAATCCTATTTTACATGCAGTTATACTAGGCCTAGCATGGCTTTCACTACATTTTAATACTTACTTGTTCTTTCAATGGTGGTGGAGTTATTGAGAATTATTAGAGGTGTTGTTTCACATGACTCCGGACAGGTTGATGAATCTTAAAATACAACATTAAATTATTAGTATAATTTTCTGCATTTTTATTAAAAATGCATGGTCACTTTTTCACTATGATAAACTACCCTTGAAATCAACTGAAAGTTATAAAATTCATACAAACTGATCTTCGAGTCTTTATTTCATTTCATTTTATGACCAAGATTTAAAAGAAAATGTTTATTTTTGTATAATTCTGAAAACATTTATGACAAAGTTCACTAGGCACTTTAAGGTGAGCGTGCACTAGATCGGTGGGGCGGTGCGGCGCGGCCATCGAGAAGTCTGGGGACTTTTCATAAGATATTTAATTTTAAAAGACAGATTACAGTATTTACACATTCTATAGTTAAATTATTTTTCCTTGTAGTAGTCAATAAACAATGATTTTTTAAAAAGATAAACTTGTTCACAAACAATAACATGTTAAGCCACGTCTCCACCAACCAAACATGTCTGCCGAACATGGTTGGCAAATACAAAAACCAGGCAAACATGTTTTTTGTCACCGAACATGTATGTGAGTTCAATTGAAATGTTCGGTCTGTGAGAGAACAGTGATGACCAACAACAGGTTCCCACCACACCAATCATAATGTTCGAGAAGGCGTCCACACCAAACCAACTCCAAAAAATGTTTGGCGACATCAGCTGATTCCAGCAAACACTGTTCGCCGAGCATGTTTGGTTGGTGGAGACGCAGCTTTAGGACATTACAGTTTGAGGCCTTCAACAAATCAGTACATAGTTTATAATACAAACATAAAATCAATTGGAAGACAATTAATTTATATAAGCACAAAAATCATCAATGAAGTTCCAGAAGATTTCTTGCAACATAGTAGATATAAGTAAAAAATTACTAAAATGATCATTGAAAATTGGATTGGACATAGATACTTTTTCAGATTGTGAGCTCTCTTCCCAGATGAATAGTTTTCCCCATACAATCCAACCTTTCTGATCCCATCCTCATCCTTACAAATTCCCTCACTTGACCTATCCTAGTACATGTAACCATAGTTGGCGCGCCGCGCCGCCCCACTGACCTAGTGCACGCTCACCTTTAAAACTCATAAAATGCAAGGGGTCTAATTTTTTTTCTTTCTTATGAGGTTAAATTGAATATTGACAACTGCTGTGGTTGAACAATGAGTTTGTTGATCTTTCTATATTTGTTTATTAATTCTAAACTAAAAATTTAAAAATTAATTGGTTGAAGAAGAGTACAAAGAACAAAAGAAGAAACAGTTATAATGTGATGGAAAGAGCATAGCAGAGTGGCATCGCTACAAGTGATGGTAGGCGATTTAATTTAATTTCAAAAAATAAATTAACGTGAAGTGTGGACTTACTATTGAATTCCAAGGGGTTGAATGTTTCAACCGGGGGCAGGTGATTTTCTAGTGTTTGATGTATACTGGTTTTTTTTTTTTGGCAATTGGTTCTATGCAATCTTCATCGCTACTTTCAACAATAAGCCTCCTATTGGGCTTGCGTTTTCTTTTCTCTTCATGATCAGTTTGATTATCCGATTCAGATTCAGCACACTTTAGCTTTCCTCTAGCTTTCAACAAATCATCTGAAAAATAGTTACGGTACAGTACATAAAATTTTTAAGATAAATTTTAAAGATACCATACCGTAGTCCAAATCAAGTTTAAATTTTCTGGATTTCTTGTTCCATGACAAACTGCGTTGTTAATATTAACTTTTCAAATGAATCCAACGACTTGCAGTCAAATTTTCATTAAGAATAAGTAGAATTTACTTACTCTGTAGGCCGAGCGCTTTCGAATCTTTGAGATCAATTTTCAGAGGCGTCCTCCTTGATCATCGAACATTTTCAAGCCTTGACATCAAAAGCTGAATCGAATTTTGCCGACCATATCATTCAAACTGGACACACTTTTACTGACATCACTACCAACCTACACATCCTACATATGAAATCTAAAGGACACGAACTCAACACCTTGGAACAATTTGAAATATGCAAACACACCACACACAATAAACAAAACATCCTCAACGAACAACTAAATTTTAAATCACACAAACTTTTTACAAAAACCACAATTCTTCTAAACAAAACACTGACATCGATGATCAAGGAGGACGCCTCTGAAAATGGATCTCAAAGATTCGAAAGCGCTTGGCCTACAGAGTAAGTAAATTCTACTTATTCTTAATGAAAATTTGACTGCAAGTCATTGAATTCACTTGAAAAGTTAATATTTAAATTTTCATCAACGGTTTTCACTTGGAAACCCTAGGATATCAGCATTCATTTCAATTTGTAAAAAAATAATCTAATATCAAATTTGAATCAAGCACCAAGCAAGCAGTAAAATGATGCGGTATGACAACCCTTCTCCTACATGATGCGGATGCTAGTTTTTTGCAGTCAATGAATAGACTAGGTTACTAACCAGTAGCATAGAAAACTCTTCTGATCTTATATATGTCCCAATCCGATCCTGGAATTTCGTCTTCTATCAGAGATTTATTGTAGTGGGTTGATAGCTTATGTGGTGGCCAAAAACCTTCTTTATTTTCGAGGTGTTAGCCAGTCACGTCTGACTAACCCCACACCACCGCCACTATTCTCCTCAAATTCGACAACTTGATACATAGTAGGCCTAGCCTGCTGATTTGTCCTACAAGAAATACATTGAATAATTATTAATTCAATCAATTAAGGCTGTGCAATAGGGTTTTGGTCATATTTTTTTTTCAAAGTCTCTTCGACTGGAGATTATTAGGCTACTGAAATGTAGTCTTTTGCAATAAATAAAAAAAAAATTTCATCAATTATTTTCTGAGATATGAGCACTTAAAGTTAATTTTTGGGGGCAACCAGTATCATGAACGGTTGTGAATAGAAAAGTGTAATTTTCAGGATCAATGGAACAAAGTATTGTTTTTGTAATGAGGTATTTAATTTTTCAAAATTTTTATTTAAAAAAAAATCATTTTTTTGAAACCTTAATTACAGAAAAACTAGATTTCCGATTGAAATACAAAATATGTCATTGAAATCTCTGATATCCTTTCTAGTATTAGAGAGATTATTGTAAATCCAAATTAAATCGTTGGGTAGCTAAGTTGCCCCAAAGTTTTCTTGGATTATCTCTAGGCCCCCTAGTGTATAACTTGTTCACAAATGGTTAGCCTAGGCCTGCAACAATTTGTTTTGAACTTCTGCTTGAGACCATGAGAACAATGTAAGGTTAGCTAGATTGAAGGATTTCAACTAAAAAGAGGTTTTTACAATAGCCTACATTAGATAAGATAAGATAAGATAATATTTTATTTGCCATCAAATAACATGTTACAGTCACATTAGGCATCGTCAATAATTACATCACACATACTTACAGTCTTAATGTCATAATCTTATACAAACAGTCACATATCATAAATACATAATACTTATACGTAGGTACTGAATATCATTATCTCCATAGTCAGTTATCACAATATATATATATCCTTCATATCACAATTGAGATATTCATCTATTTTATAAAATGCCTTTTTTTTAAGCCACTCACCTACTGTGTTACAAAATTTCTTGGTTGGCAGTTCTTGAATAGGAGTTGGTAATTGATTAAAAAGATGAATTTGTTGGTATTTATGACTTCTGTATAATTTTTGAATTCTTATATCAGGTTTCATCAAATTGTCTTTTTTCCTTGTGTTATGAGAATGTACAGATGAACTTTTAGCAAACTTCTACATATTTTTCTTGACATATATTAAATTATAATAGATGTAAATGGAAGGAAGAGTCATTATTCTGAGTTCTGGAAATTTCAATCTACAGGTTTGTCTAGAAGATAGCCCGGCAATTATCCTTACTGCTTTTTTTTGCCATATAAAAGCTTTGGTGGTAAATGGCGAGTTACCCCATAATCTTATCCTGTAAGTCAAATGAGAGTGGAAGATACCAAAATAACTCATTTTCAGCACCTCCAAGCTTACAGACGTCTTCAATCGTTTAAGAAGATAAGTTATTCTGGCCAGTCTCTTACATAACACATTAACATGTTCCTCCCAACTTAGTTTACAATCCAAAGTCATGCCAAGTAATTTGACAGGCTTGAATATTTCACTATTATAGCTCAAGGTGTGTCTCAATGAGAAAATAATTTTTTCAGTTTTATCATCATTAATCACTAACCTGTTTGACAAATACCAAGATTTCGCTTGTTCTACAGTTCTATTAAGTTTTGCCTGCGCATTGACAATATTAACATCAGATTCAACCAATGTGGTGTCATCGGCATATAACACAGAAAGAGCAGACATATTATAGCTGAAATCATTCACAAGGAATCACAATACAAGGAATAGAAACGGTCCTAGGACTGACCCTTGTGGAACACCAGCATAAACATCCAATACATTAGAACATTTATCTTCAAAACTAACCATTTGTTTCCTATTTTCAAAGTAACTTTTCATTAGCATCAACTCTTTATTGACTATTCCATAATGTTCCAATTTTTTACACAGAATTTCATGTGAAACACTATCAAAAGCCTTGCTAAGGTCTAGGAGGCTAGATCCAACTACACTTTTTTCTTCAAAACTTTGTAAGATATAATCCACAATTTTCTCAACTCCATCTACTGTGGAGTGATTTGGTCGGAAGCCATACTGAAAGGGATACAATAAGTCATTTACCATGAAGTAATCATATAGTTGTATAAGTAGGCAGGACTCTACAATTTTGCTTATAATAGGAACAATGGTAATTGGTCTAAAGTTTTGAGGATTGTTGAAATCTCCTTTTTTAAAGATGGGAGTGATTTTGGATAGCTTCAGACAATCAGGAAAGTAACCCACAGTAAGAATTAAATTGACAATACATGTGAGAGGCAACAGAATATCATCAATTATATTTTTAATCAAATAATTTGATACTCCATATACATCCTCACTGTGGGAATTACTCATTTTACCGACTATAGATTTTATAGTACTCATATCTACGGTTTTTAGTTTGAAATTGTACTTAGGCTTAGAAGCGTTAATCAAAAATTCAGAAAATGGTGTACTACTTACAACTGGTCTCCCATTCTGATTTGTGACTGATATATCAACAAAGTACCTATTTAGTTTGTCTGGAGGAATTGGTATTACTTTCCTGGAGGTGGACTCCACATTACTCTCTTTCTTTACAACTGACCATGCAGCTTTGCATTTATTTTTTGCATTTTCTATAAACCTACCATTTGCTTCTTTTTTTGCTTCTATGATTTTATGTCTATAGTGTTTTCTTATAGTTTTATAAACCTGTTTATCATTGTCATCCAATGTATTCTTCCATTTGTTATATGATATCATTAGAAGACAATTAAATCTTTCCAGTTCTGCTGAGAACCAATTTATTTTACATCGCTTACTATATTCATTATTTGTTACAGATATTCTAGGGCAACTAAGATCTAAACATTTCTTAACAATATTTAAAAACTTATATACAGATATATTGACATCTTTATTTGTATATACAATTTCCCAACTAGAATTTGTCAAGTGTAGGGAAATGCAGTTAAGAAAAAGCGTCTCCACCATTTGTAACATATTGTAATTAAATTGTCATATTACTGATTTCAAAATTGGGGGCTCCACCACTTCCCAGAAGGGAAGAAAATGTACAATTGATGGGAGATGCGTTGCTGTAGATGGTAGAGCAAAAATATTTATTTGAAACAAATGTTTTTTTTAAGATTTTTTGGTTATTAAATAAAGTGATATACAGAGTTAAAAATACACATGAATTATTAATATAATTTTAAAATAAGAAATTGCAAGGAACATTATATTTCTGTACAGTAAAAAAAAGTCAAATGGTCTTTAAAATATATTTTATAATTATTAAATTATTATATCATGTTACTTTGTTAATAGTTTAATTAGATTACTTGAGGATTTGCCTCTTTGAAATTTTACACCCTTTTTATCATAATTTAATAAAACATTATACATATTAAAATATAAAATAATGAGCTAACGATACCAGACCATTTCCCTTGTCAGCAGGAGGCGATGCACAAAACACGACTGACCGTCCAAGAAAGTAAAAATAAAAATCTGCTCTATTAATTGCTGGCTGGTAGGGGGGCTGGATAGCTCCACCACTCTCGCTGCTCAGTCTTTTCACACAGTCAGCACAAAATGGCTTTCTGGCGTTCTTTGTAATTTTCAATTTATAATTTTAATTTTTTTTTTGTTTGGGGAGACTGTCAAACCTTATGGTTCATGACACAAGGATTCTTTTAATATATTCAATCTCCTTTCAGTAAAAATTCGTCTTGTTCTAAACTTGAGTGAAGGCTTATCTACTTTATCACAACCTTCTTTAGAAAATTGCTTATTATTGAGATCAAGAGAGACACATACGCCAGCATGGTCCGATATCAAGCCCTGTTCCAATAATGATACTTGTAGACATTCAGTAGTGACATTAGTTATTATGTTGTCAAGGCATGATTTAAACCTTGTGGGAGAATAATTCGCTCAGTACAAGTTAAAGGATCTTAACAAGTTTAGTAATGCTTGGGTGGCAGATTCAGAATTTTTCAAAATATCTACGTTCAGATCCCCAGCCAATATTAGGTATTTGAATCCTCTAAGCTTACTTGTGACATATATCAATAACTGCTCAAGATTTATGATAAACTGTCTAAAATTAGAGTCTGGAGTTCTATATATACTAATTACTAGAGTATTAAGTTTGCTTAGCCTAACAGCAGCTGCTTCACAACTGGCCTCACAACACTAAGCAGAGATGTCAATGCTATTAAAATCTATTCCCCTTCTTACAAAGATCGATGAACCTCCGTAAGGAGATTTTCGACAATAGAAACCAGGCAGAACAAAATTGTTAGGAACATATAGAGAAATTTCCTCTTCACGTAGCCAGTGTTCATTCAAGCAAATAATATCAGTTTTTGGTTTTTTAGCCAGAATAGCCTCCAGCTCAAACAACTTCTTCCATATTGATTGAATATTCAAGGAAAATATATTTAAATCTGAAAATTTCTTGATGTTCACTGATTCAGTTCTATCTTTTTTTTCTAAAAAAGTACTATCATACAGAGGAATAGCTTGGTTTGTGGTACTGTCTTTTGACCTATTTTTTAAATCAATAAGCTCTATGATTTTACTACCTATATACTTTTTCCCTAGATCATTCAAATGTAGCCCATGTTGGGTGTGAAAACGTTTCCCAAGTTTACTTATTTCAATAACTGTGACATTCTTAAAATATTTACAAATTTTATGGATCTCTAGATTTACACTAATCACCGCTTTATTAACACAGGACCAGCTAGGTAAATCATATCTGTGAGGAACATCGAAAACAAAAACTCGTGTGTGCCTCATTTCATAAAGTCTTTGACGCAGAGTTGAAGTATATCTCTTGAGTTCATTTCTACCTACATCATTTGTCCCTGCTATAAATACTGCCGCATCTTGTAGTCCTAAACCTAAGCATTCTTTAATACATTCTTTTGTCACATCCTGGAATTCAGCCCCTGGCTTAAGTATACTTCTTATGTCGTGATTGCTCTTATTAGCAAGAGTGTTAGCTACGTTTCTTCCTTGACTATCCATGAAAAGCCTGATTTTTTCTTAGTAGCACATTTAGGCTTAGTAAAAGGGGCTATTGAGCCATTTTGATTTTTAGGTGCTATTTGGTTTGATTTGAAAACTTTATCAGTCCCATTGAGGTCTATCTGAAGTCTATTTGGAAGATTTTTTCTTCAATTGGAGATTCACATTTATTTAACCTATGAGATATTCTGTTAATATTGTTTTCCCTTACGATTGAGAGTTCTGTATTCTTATTCTGTTGTAGTTTTAGATAATCACAGATTTTACTCAATACTTGCCATCTATACTTCTTGGTATCGAACGTTTTAAACCTAAGATTTTGAGCAGCACAGCTATTTCTATTTTCAATTCTCATTTTTATATAATTTTCGAGATGATAGAGGACAAAAATACCACAATCATAGGAATTTTTCTGCTGTAAGCAAGTCACACTTGCCACTCTTTCTGTTTTAAAAACTAATTTTAATCTATCAACTATCATTCGCATTGGCTTTTCATTGTAATTACTCAGAGAGTCAAAATGATAAAAAGAAGAATCATTTTAGTCAAAAACAACAAGGCTCCAGTGAGTGCCGTTCCATCCCAAGCTAGAATTGCTACTACAAATAATATTATCATTTAGAATAAAAGCTATATTTTTCTTAGAATATAAGCCGGAGGTCAGGAAAGAGCAATCAAAGTGCTTGTCATTGATTAAGAGCGAAACCACAACTGGATCAACCACTATAAAATCGTAAAAATGAGAGAACATTTTTGTGCAATAAGCATTCATATCATTATCAGAGAGTAACTCATCACTAACAAACTTGCTCAATCGCTCAATTAATGTAGTGTCCTGGGCCAGAACCACCCACGCATCACTCTGAGTAGCTACATCTCTAGCAGCATCTTGTCGCTGCAATAATAGGAGATCCGCCTCAATAGATCGGTTCAATGCAGCATTCCGTTGATCCTCTAATTCACTCAGTCGATCTCTCAACTGTTTATTCTCTTTCACCAACCGAGAAAGTTCAAACTCATTATTCTCAGTCTTGGCAGGAAAAGTTTCAGTCGAAAAATTAGCTGTATCAATGTCAGTAGAGCCACTTGGCGTAGAAGTCAGAGCTGGACCACCATGTGTGTGTTCACCACACACTTCAATAATTTTATTGTCAGTCTTATTAATTTTAACAAAAGCCGAACATGCTTTTTCAACACATCGCCATGTAATATATTCACCATTGGCATAGCAGAAAGTTTTTCTGAATTTGTTTCCCTTATAAATTAACCCAGGTCTTGCCTTTGAATTTTTAAAAAAGACTGCTTCTTCCATTAGAGCTATATAAACTATACACCATCTAAGTTGCTATGGACGCCACCTAGTTGCTAAGGAAGCCAAGCCAGGAATTTCGGCAGGTGATGGATCGTCGATGATGATAAGATTGTTCAACTTATTCACTTCAACCAATCAACCCTCTCACTCCGACACTAGCAAATAAGCAAGGTCATTCAAGAAACTACCGTTTCTGAGCCTCAAAAATGTCTACTCACTATAGTCTATCCACAAAATTGCGAGAAACAAATTCAACTATATCTTCGCTATGCTTACCGTTTCAAAAGAGTTATATAGGATACGCATAGAACACACATCCAAGAATTGAACTCACTTATTAAAACATCACTCAACACAAACATTAAAAACATTAAAGGATTGAAGAGCTACAAAATCACGTCCAACATCATGGAGCACTCGGCTCCATCCCATTTAGTGATGACTCTGTGCAGTTGCTAAGTCCCTGCTCGCACCACTGGCTCAGAAACGCCATTAATCTATTTGTCGAGTTGCCGCATTTTACAACCGGCTGCAATTTTCCCGCCTCCGCCTTCTCCATTATGAACATTTCTTCTCACAAAGGATTACTCAAATCGTGAAGTGCTTGGTTATCAGACATCAGGGCGCCTTCAACTGCCTTCATGTGCTTACTCCGTACCTCTTTCCCATCGATTATCACTGTAGTGGATCTCCCCGTCCCACTCTTCCCACACATCCACAAACAACACTCAATCCATTCCCTAGGGCTCAATATGTTCTTCGGGCACTTAAACCATTTCTTGACCAACTCACAGGTTTTGTTATAAATCATAGCCGTGTAGTTTTCAACACCTATGGTAGACCCGAGGTTCCTTTCTTCACCCAACCAGTTCATTGCCTCTGCACGCATATTGTTCACACCGAGTGGGGGATGGAACCCCATCATATGATCCCAATAGCAAAAGTCATGCCAATTGGGATGTATGAATGGACCTCCATGCTTTACCTGGCCCATGATCTTTTTCATGTATGACTGAACCTTGCAGGTACACATTTCATTGGCTGCGGCCAGCTGTTTCCTGCAATACCATTCAGCGATTAGGATGACATGCGTTCTAACTGGGGCGGATTCAATGAAAACATTGAAAGAGTCCTTGATATACCTGTCCTCTTTTATATGGCATACAACGTTAATTGCATTAAATCATCTAATATTCTGGAGGAAGCCCAGGTGTCTAGATTCGTAAGGGCTTGAACCATCACAGGTACATTTCTTTGCAATAACCTCTTCGATTACCTTACTTTCTGATGAGATGAAGTAATCCCAGGACCAATTCTTGTCAACTAGGTAATGCCTTACTTCACTACCACTGGTGGATTGTCGGTGTGGCTGGCGGTCACCATTGCTGAAGTCAACGCAGCCATATCTGCCGCTTGGGCCATGTCCACTTTCACACATTCCTCTTCCTGAGCTGGGACATCTTTTGCAACCGGGGCATCGCCAGGTCCCCGGCGCGATGCCCTTCATGAGTTTAAAGACTCGAGACTGTTGGTGTTATACAGACGCGACGTCTTTGTTGTTATCACTGGATTCCGGCCTGGGCTGGTCAATATTACCAATCCTGGGACCATGGTTCTGGATTCGAGCAGGGCAGCTATCGATTGCTTTATGCCAAGTGTGGCATAAATCTCCTGATCCCATAATTTGTACACGCTTCTTGTTCCCCACCCCCATGTGAAATCTTCTACTTCCAGTAAGCTCATACCAGTCCTCCACCCCAACGAGTGTGACAAGCGGCCAGTGAGGGTGGAGTGTATGTTCCAAGAAATGCCCTCTTGTACCTCCATACATGTAGACACATCCTGAAGTACAAGGCTGTTGTAACCATTATGTGGCCATTACTGGTTTAGGTAGTTTTAGAATGTATAATTGAAAACAAATTGGTCTAGAGATGTAGTAATCTTCTAGTAATGGGCTAGCTAGCTGGGCCCTACTTAGTGCCCATCTCTAAAAAATTACAAGTAGGTCTAGTCTAGACAGTATAAGATCATTAATTCTAGTCATTGAGGCTTATGATCAACCTAAGATTTTAAACCTAAATCATAGGCTACATCAGAAAAAATAATACAAACAGTTTCACAATTCAAGCGTACTGCCGACTAAAGTAGAGATTATATCGGTTGTATTATAGATACTATAAGCTCTCTGATATATTACTGAACGTAAATTTGACTGTGCCTAATCCTGTAAACAAATGGTCAATTGCAATAAAGATCTTGTACTGTACTCTTGTACAAAATAGTTTTCTAAATTTGTTGATAACTCAAAGTTATTAGGTATCTATAAAAAATTAGGTTAAATATAAGAAATTCCTTCTTACCTTAACGATGTAGATTGAGACACAAGAAGCAACAGTGTGAACTTTTTTTTAAACTGCTCACGTGCTCACTAGTTATGTAGTTAGTACAGTAACCTAAAATGGCAAAAACTAGGGATGGGTATCAATTATTCGGAATAATCGATGGTTTGACAAAATAATCAATTATTTTTTAATTGATGTTCAAGATCTTAGATTAATTATGACATTGATTATTCCATAATTATTAATCGATAAGTGGGATTTCTCAGATTATTCAATTTAACAGGAATTTGGGACAAATATATATATGTTAATAATTATTGTTTCAAACATATTTTAATATACATTTCTGATATTTATGATGGAGATTTTCCTTTATTATACGTTTTTCTCTTGTTTTTGGCCAGTTTTTTAAATTTTCAAAGGCTGAATTAATCAATGTTTTCAGTACCAATTATAATCACTTACCAAAAATAATCGATGTTTTGTAGTTCGATACCCATCCCTAGCGAAAACGTAAATGCGGGGTTGATGCTGCTGGTTTTCGATGCCAGTGAGTATTATTTATAGTGCATTGTAGGATACCTTTGCGCATGTGCGTAGCCGCAGAGACAAATCCCCGAATGGGCCAAGCCAGAAGTCACATGTTAAGAAGAGTTTTGACCAAAGCAAAACTATAATATAAAGAAGAATGATGTTATATGAGCCTAAACAAAACAAAATATGCTACACAAATCAATTTCAAGTTCAATATAGCTACTTATCGATTTACAATTAAAACCCGCATAAATCCCAATGAGGGTCCAACGGAAGCACTTTTTATTGGGCCAACCATAGACAAATAACGTTGGCCCAATCCCAATATATGGTTGGCAAGCCAACCCAACGAACTCCCAATGGTACATACGAAAAGCCAACGATGGGCCAACAGTTTGTGCTACTTGGGATGAAACAAGATGGATCTTCAACATCATATCGATAAATTATAATCACCTGAGTATTTTCATTGATGATGAACAACTGTAGATCAGAAGAGAATTTACTTCAAGCACAAAAAACCATAAATTTCAACTATTTGAAAGAGCTGAAGATGCTGAAAATTTCAACAATGATTGAAGCCTGACAATGCTTTAATAAATCTAACCAAAAACAATTATAATCCTCCCAAATTCAAGAGAACTATTTATTGACTTCAATGCATGTTGTGGCAGCTGGAAGACACAAGTAGTTCCCAATTCTGCCAATAGATAGTATTGGAATGCATAAGAAAGTACAGTGACTCTATAAAGACAGTGTGGCCATTGGCATTATAATTTCCTGCCACCACCATTTAATCTTATAATGGAGCTTATATGATATTATAAGTAAAATCACTCACCCTTACCCATACTTTGTAAAGCATACCTTCTTAAATACATACTTTGGTAAAATCTCTACTTAGCATTCCATTTCCAACATTGTCTTGGAACAGTAAAAGGTAGATAATAAATAAAGGTACCATAACCTGAAAGCTTGCTGATATGATATTGAAATCAAATTTGGTTGCTACTTCTAAGCCTATTGCATTAATTTTAAAATGTTTGCTTAAAGGATAGATTTCTCAAAATTAAATAATTATGTATCAAAACTAGGCCTACATCAAGTAATATTTAACTGGGAATTAGCCTAAATAACTTAATGGTAGTCATAGAAAAACTATAGCATACAAAAACAACTTTTTAAAGACTGCTAGAAGTAGCTTGAGTTTTGTTTCCATATTTTTCAGCAAGGTTTGGTCCAGCATGATATGAGTTCTCCAATTCCAAAACTTGTCATGTCCTTAACCAAAAAAATTTCTGGAAACAAAATAAACTTCCTATTTTTGTTATGGGGGAAACAATTGAAAAAATTATAAAATATGTAGTGGAGTATGGGCTTTTTTATATTACAGCCTGTAAAATCATACTCTAGTAGTTTTAAAGAAAAAATATATATATGTTGGACTTAATGTGCTTTGGAACTGTAATGCTAACATAACAAGTTTTGGAAATGTTTTGCTTTCAAAATGGCCAAATAAGGGACTAAGGTAATATTGAATGTTTTCCAGACTTTCCAATAAAACTGTCTATTTCACCTTATTAGAAGAAACAGGAATCAATAAAAATCAATAAATTAAGAGACAAGTCAATTTAAATCCCTAAAATATCTTCTTCTTCATCTGGGATCTCCCCAATATCATCTTTGGCACCTTCTCCAAGGCTCCCTCTCTCACCATTTGTGAGTTCATGCTGGTCAGTGCAAAGCTGCTTGTAGAATGCTAGTTGCTCTTTAAGCTCCCAGTTCTCTCCATAATGGTTTGTGAGTAATTTCTTGATATCCCCCAGCTTTTCTAGCTTGAGAAGACCTTTTTAGGAATTACACCTGGCAAGGTTCCATTCCAGGACTTCCCTCACTTACAGATGCTTTTTTCAAATCCAATATTCAAATTGTAACAAGTTTCCCCTTTGCCTTTGGTTGATCTTCTTATGATAATTTGCTTACTAGGCTGAAATTTAAAGTGCCAGTTTGCTGGCAACTTGTTAGTACCTGGTCTGGCAGGGTGAGTTGAAGTCTTTAGCTTACCCACAACAGCTGTCTTCCAATCATAAACTTGTACATCCATACCGTAGTTGTACACTGTTCCAACTTTTTCAAACATGGCCAAATATTCCTGAGGACTAACAATATTCTCTTTTGCCTTCACTTCCTTTTCTAACCTGCCAAACACTCTGTCTGGAGGAATATAAGAGTGGCCCACTATTGGATAAAAAAGGGTTACACTTTTCACATTCTCAGGAGCGTCTTCTGAAAGCCAAGTACAAACCATATCAACCATTTTACAGTTCTTATTTTGGCTGCCACAACCATCACTCACTAGTTTTAAATTTTCAATCCCCTTGAAGTCAGTATTACACAGCTTATGGTAGATGGCAGATGCAATCTGGTTTGAACCTTTTTTGAATTCACTTTCTAGCCATATGTAACAGAAAGTGTTATCTTTTGTTTGCTTGTCAGTAGATAACCCTTCACAAACTGTGAAACTGTAGTAATACAGCTGCCTTAGATAGTAAGATGATTGGTCAGGAAGCTCAGGCAAAGTCAGATTTTTCTGGTAATCAAACGAGATTATCTTTGTGCCTTCCATAGCAGTATGTATGTCAGCTAGCTTATTATGGAGTTATTGCCTACATGGAATGCATAACTGCTGATTTACTGCTGTGAGCTTTATTAATGTTTTTAAATGTCCTTCTACTAGAATTTTTAAGTCTAAATACAATAAATCTTGACATTATCTGTTGTTTGAGATTATGGCAGGGATGAATGTGAGTTCCTTCACCTATCTCCATCTTCATAAGAAACATTTTTTTGAAGTTGATGTTTTGAGTTTTTGCAATATCCCAGTATTTCAAGAAAACATTCTCTAATTTGCAAAAAAATCAAAAGTCAAGTTGTTGCAAAAGAACAGGCTCTTTTCATGGAAGCAATTGATATGTGTGAAGCCTGCATATTCCAAAGACTCATAAGTTTATGTGCCAACACTCTCCAGACATACCACACAGGTTTTATCATTTTTTACAATGCTGGATATTATGTAGCCACAAACAATGTACTCAGCTCACTGTAGATCATGTTTGGAGGTTCATAGTCTGTTTCAATGTCTGTGGAATATTCACTAGACAGCTTTATTTTTCTCTTCCAAGATGTCTAAGAAACCACTGAGCATTTCCCTATCATTCTCTTCATAGCTAGTTTTTGACACATAACTGAGGAATTGCAACACAGTTATTAGTTGTAAAATATTTTCAAATTGTGATGCATTTGGGATCACTTGTTTTGAACAAGCACTACTGAATAAATTTTCTAAACAATCTTGTGTGAAGCAAGATGTCAACAGAAACTTATATATTTATTTCATTAAGAAATTATTCTTGGATGTCTAGAATTAACTGCATAGAAATATTAACACCTGTTTGAAATGGCTTCCATTGTTGCTTTTGACCAACTTATTCTTGAGAACAAATTGATGAAGTTTTTTAGGAATGTTGTTACATCTTCATACACCTCAAGCTTTTCTTTGCTAAGTGCATTCACTGGATGTCTTGAAGTCATGATTGTGAACCACTTTTCAACCTGATCAATAAACCAAGCAGCTGTATTCTGATTGAATTTTAGACCACTACTCACATCATGACTTACAACATGAGTGGATGTTGAAACTTGCATAGTTTTGAAGTGAGTCAGTGTAAGGTCCTCTTGTGTTAGTTTGGGTGCCAGCTTGAACTTCATCTTCTCCTGATAATTCTCCAATTCTTGAATGTGTTGAGCCTTCACCAAACAATTTGTTAAGTTATTTTTTTCCAATAAGTCTTCAGGAATAAGAATTATTTCATTGCTGACAATCATGCTTTTAATATTTTTAAAAAGATGAGGAACATCAGCTATGATATATATTTTCCTTGTTGAATCTTGTGGATGAATTATAAAATTATTTGTTCTAGAATGCTATCCAGCAATGACTTTCCACTTCCTTCACAAATCTTGATTTGCTGCCTCCATATCTGACATTATACTAATAACATTAAGCCCTACAGCTTCTGTTTTCCTAATTATATAAAAAAGAATGCTCATAAACAGAAGCATCATTGTTATCTCCTGTAAAATAATATGCAACAGTTTGTTTCCAACTTGAGGTGACACCTAGCATCACAACAAGAGCATGTGAAGCAATTCCTGTATTTTCAGGTAATGTTATGTTACCAAAATATTTCTCAAGTTTCGTGTCATAAACATTAGAAGGCATGCTAGCCATTTCATCACACACTATTACACAATATCTTTCCTGGGGAGAGGAGAATGTGCTAATTTTCAACTGTAAAAAATCAAACACTTCATCTAATATTCCACTGTCAAACTCAAGAATCTCAAGGCATCTTTGTAGAGTTCTTAATGATGGCAATGGCATGTTTTGGTGCAATAACTCTTGGTACCCATTACTTCCACATGAAAATTTAAAGTTTAAAGCCTTTATCACAGTTTCTGTACTCCATTTTAGATTTCTTGTAGATGAGCAAGCTTCAACCTGGTCAGGATTGAACACTTTTAAAAATATGCTTTTATCTACTGCTTCACTTTGTTTCAATTTTATCTTCAATTGCCTTATTTGCTTTTTGTAATGTTGGTTTCTGATTAATAATATTTCTTGTTTTGTACATCATTGGGTCTCATTTCAAAAGGTAAGTCTTCTTTTGTGTTGTCAAGTGGAAGAAACTTCTGATTCCATTGAACAATAGTCCAGAACAGGTCTGATTCTGTGTCTAATTCTACTGTTGCTGAGCCATTTCATCTACTTCTGCACTAGGCTCAGCAATAGCAGACATAGGTGTCTGTGCAATAGGCACAGAAGCAAATGATAAAGCAATGTTTTGCAATGATTTATGTAAATTAGGAGGTTTCCTGGTTGTATGTTTTGATGTAAAAGAGAAGAAATATGGATATGCATTTAGCTTGAGTTTTCTGGTTCCATCTTCCCTGGTGTTTGGAAAAACACTTTGTTTTTTGGGAACTAAAATAAAATTATAAATAGCTTTTCATCATTTTTTACAATAATCAATTATTTTTACTTACTTCTAGTCTGTGCCTCAAACCTCTCTTCATCAGTCTCAAGCCTCCTCAAGTTTATGGGAGCCTTGAGACAAAATACATTATGATGATGAAGTTAAAATAGTGTTTGATTTGTACTGAAATCAGCCAGGAAAACCACAAATTTAAAATAAAAAAAAAACAGAAAATAATCCAATAGACAGCAAAATTGTGTAATTCAGAAGAATTTAAAGCATAAAATATAAAAAATGTTACTTTGAAGTATGGTAACTGATAAAATTTAACAAACTGACAAATATATAGAAACAGAATTTATTAATTTCAAATGAATGAATTTATTAATTTATACTGAATACTTCTGCAATGGCAGATATTAAGACGTGGTGACAAAACTCATGCTGTGCAATGGTGACTGACTCATTATTTTGGACAAAACAATCATAGACAAAAACGTGGTGCTCCACCATCCAAGGCTCCATGACAACAACTGGTAAAACAATGATAGGAACTCATGAGTCAAATGGCACCCTCCTCACCTCTCTTGTAGATGGAGGAGGAGAGGAGGAGAGTACTACCTATCTCAAAAACGTCCATCTTCTCTGCTGCACCCAGTACAACATGTCTCAATACCAATATTTTTCTAAGATTTGTTATTTTATTCAACCCCATCCACATAATAATTCCCAGAAATAACCTTATTTCATCTTTATTAGTGTCATGCCAGGAATTGAGAAAGCTATGCTCCAAAATGGAATCATTAACTATACCATCAATTATTTTTTGATTGGCATACAAATTAGTCTCTGCTACAATCATTTTGACAATTTCATCATCAACAAATAGGTTGTAGAAATTACAGCATTCAGTTTTGCTAGCAACCAGTCCATTCACTTTTTCAGCATTTATCCCAACAGGTAGATCTGGATTGAATGTAATTTTTTTAATTTTACTCACCTGTACTGGATGCCAACTGATGAATCTATAGGGCAATGGTAGATCATAATCACTTAAAGAGTCAAATTCTGATTCTGATAGCTGATGCATAGCTGTTGGAGTTATTGGCAAAGTCTGGTCAGTTGAACAATTGATACTTTCATTTCTTTGATTTTCAATGTCCATTTCAATATCCAGTTGAGTCTCAAACTGTAGATTTAAATGTTCATTCATCACACTTCCAGAAAAATTACCACCATCACTATTATCTGTTCCACTGTCAAAATCATCACAGTCACATGAAGGGAAATATCTGCATCTGAATCATCTAAACTTTTGTCACTCATGTCTAAATAATTCATAATTTCATCACTTGTCAATGTTTTTCTAGTCATATTTATCACAATAAATGAGGCACCAAGAAGCCAAGGGGGGTAAGTGACATTTCAAGAGTTTCAAGAAAATCGATGTCAAAGTTCAATGATCATGAAAAATCGGGGATAAAACTTTCTTTGTTTTTGGTCACAATGTCATTTTTAATGATATTTTTTCTATTTTTTTTTCATAATTTCGTTTTATTCTAATGAAAAATATAAAATTTATCAATACTTTATTCATGAGCTGCTGTACTTATCCCCCTTGGCCTTTTTCACAAAACAAGAAATCTCACATTTGGTATAGTTTTATTTTGTATTTTTATTGAAAAAAATCATCAAATCAATATCCTGGTACAAAAGGAATGTCATTTTACGTTTCTATTGAATAAAAATTATCAAAACAATATCCTGGTACAAAAAAATGTTTATTTATTTTGTATTTTTATTGAAAAAATTATCAAATCAATATCCTGGTACAAAAAGAATGTAATTTTATGTTTCTATTGAATAAAAATTATTGAAACAATATCCTGGTACAAAAACTGTCATTTTTATGTTTCTTCATCTGTGAACAGTAAGTCGTTTAGATTTTCTTCATCTTCAGTGGCTTGTCTTCTTTTCTGTGGATTTTTTGTTGCTGTTCCAACTACCTTAAGACTCTTATAGAAGTTATGATACACTGGGGGGATGAAATCCAAGAGCTTTTGAAGGTCATTATACTTTGATGATTTGATGGCATTTACTTTTGCCTCTCGCTCTATAGTTGGCAATGGAGCCTTCTTTTCCAAACGAAACCAAACCATTTTCTGGATTCCTGTAACCTTTGACACCATAAATTTGTCAAGAGGTTTATCAAGTGACTTCAGAAATTGAGGAGACATGTCAACAACAAGAAAATTTCTGCTAGCTCTTGCTACAGTTTGCTGCCAATGTTGAGGAATGAATATCTGAGCCTCACATTTTCTTTTTGAGTTTTCTATTATAGCAAAATCTTGATCACATTCCATAAACGAATGACCGGAAACAAAAAATCTATGGTCTACCAACTCAATGCGGGTTTTGGACACAATATAAGACCAAAATCTTATTATCAAAGCACTCTTATTTTGTCCTCCACAATTGTCACTGAAGGCCACAATTTTCTTTACAGTTGGAGGCAAGCTTTCAATAAATGTTAGTAGGCAGGAAGCAATTTCTAAACAGCCTTGACCACTTTGGCCTTCATGCCACATTAACATTGTGGCTTTTCCACTTTTCAAGTCATGGACACAAAAATTGTAAGTCCACAACTGTCTGCAATAGAACACTTTACTGCATGTAAGGTTTGGTGTTGGAAGTGTTCTCTCCAAATCGAAGCATATTATGGTGGTAGTTGCATCATCTTTAAATTGATTTACAGCATCAATTTTAGCTTGCTTTGCAGCTTCTGCTTTTCTAAGATGCAGCTCTTTTTCAATTTTGTGCTGATTGAAACTTTCTGAGTTCTCTTCATCCACATTATTGATTAAATTCTCCAATCTGTCACAAGTTGTACATGTATCGGTGTGAGGCTTCTTAAACTTAATGTTGAAACAAGTGTTGAAAACAAATCTATAGTATGATTGTGTTACCGGAGTTACTTTTCTTTCAACACAGAATTGTTTGTAGAAATCATAGAGTTTAATAATATTCAAATTAGAAGAAATATATCTCTGGGTCAGATACTTGGCTCTTGTATAATGACTCACATACCGTGGGAAACTATTAATATGCTCCTTCACTAAATTTTTCTGCTCTTCTGATATTTTGTTTGCAGGCTCTCTATGTCCTCTTTCATCTCTTGGTGGAACAACACAGGTTTTTTTCTTTGCAATGACATTGTCTATTCTCTTCAACGATTCACCAATAGTAAGGCGAAAAAACTCTTTGCATACTCTATCATCATAGAGCTTAAACTCCACCCTAACTTGCCTGGATTTAACACTTACCTCCTCCTCTTTTGATTGAGTGTTATTGTTAATTTCCATTTCCATTTCATTATCATTCACTTTTATTTTTTGTCTGCTTCTTCCTTAGTGTAGTGCTCAAACTTATTGAAAAAAAAAATAAAAGATGTCTGTAAGTCATGATTGCCTAGATTCCAATACTCATCAAATACCTCTTGATGCTTTGAATCACTAATATGTTGATTACATTTGAATCTACATTGATGATCATATTTCTTCAATGTTCTTGCAGCATGGAGTTTTCCTTTTCGGTCCACGTACTCTTCACCAAGGTTTCTGTTGCTCTGCATCCTGGATCTCTTCCATTGATTTTCTCTTCGAAATTTCTTTTTAGATTCTCTTGTCCTGGAGCAATCTTCTTCTGTTGCCAAGTCATTGCGTGTAGTTACAGTTTCACTTGGGCTGCTTGAAGAATCTGCAAAGGAAACAATAATACAAAATTATAATATAAGTAATAGTGAGTTTTTCTGATTATACTGAGTCAATATTGTAGATAATATCATAGACTAAGCATACTCTCAAGATGTACTCTGGAGATCACTTTCAGTAAGAAATTGAAATTGTGTCTATGCTTAATCAGTTTGTATTACAAATGCATAAAAATGTATGATAATTATTTTGCTCTACCTTCATCAGAAAGGAACAGATGCAGATTGTTGTTTGGAAATGGATTGAATTTTATCTTCTTATTTACATCTAGGTCATCACCAGGCTGATATGTTTCGTCTTTGTCACTATCTGAAAAATAAAAAACAATTAAGATTGACCTGTAAGAGCATTGATGATAGGTAATGTGTAAGGTATCAATGATTCCATATCATTTCGAACATGAATAGCTCCAAAGCTCCTTTAAAAAGATAAAAATCATAACATCAAGAAAAGCCTATAACAGTCTGTTGTCAATTCCAAAATATTATTATTTTAACAATAGCTTTGCTATAAGATTATTATACTTTGTCTTCAAAGTTGTTTGCATAATGCTTTAAGCTAACCAAAAAGTGGTTTATGGATGTTAGCAGGAGATTGTTGGTTTTCAAAATGTCTTTGAAGTCCTGTGTTCCTTTGTGCAAAAGTAATTAGCATAAAACTGAAGATTAAACATGCTGGTATGTTATGGTTTTCAAGTTCCCCACTAATGAATAATTATGTGAAAGTGAGTGAAAAATATTTCGTGTGATAACTGGGTGCCTAAAAAATACTCTGCAGTTTGTATAAAACATTTTCCTGAAAGGGTAATTATTGAGTATCCGAACTTTTCGATTTTTCCAACAATTTTTTTTGTGACATCTACACACCCCATGAAGCAATAATCAGTTGAATTTTTTGGGGGTCGCGTCTTTTTCACAAAAATTTAAATTTTTGAAAAAAAAATTTTTTGATGAAAATTTTATTTTTCATTTAAAAAATTCATAATTTGCAAACATATTATGAACTCCAAACCATAAAACGATATAAATCAAATTAATAATCACATATCTGAAGAAAACTAAGCTTACTAACCTTTCAATACTTCGGGGGGATACAACTCCGCAGCCGCTTTAAAATATAATGTAGACGCTCCTCCCGCTGGTATCGGCGCTTAAACTGAAACTCAGCAAGGTAGCCGGCGAAATGCGCTTTTTTGACTCCAAACCTTGGAATCGTACAGCGCACTTCGCGCCAACTCCTCTCAACCGTATTCGTGTGAGCTTGGGTTTCTGGGTCCACAAAGTTCAATGAGTGATTGACAGTCAAGTGGTCATACAGATCTTTGTTGAGGGATTGATTTGATTTATTGACAACTAATTCCGCACCACACTTCAAACACACTGAAATCTCTTAATTTGAACTGTCCTAATTTTCATGTTTGTGTTATTCACCAAGAGCAGAATTACATCATTGTCAAAAAACTTTACGAATGCATTATATTCACAAGTTGTATCACAAAATTCTGGACGAACACCAAACATATGTGTGATCATATTTTCTCAACATGTTCTTGTTGTTGGTGGAGGCTGCTTTGACCATTTAGTTTTTTTATCCTTGGACCAGAAGAAACTAGTAGGCTCACTGTCATCCTCTTCTTTTTCTGAATCAGTCAGTTCTTGCTCACTTTCTGAGTCATGTTCACTTCTATTTTCACAATCAACTTAATCTTCATCAGCTGAATCAAGAATACAATCTTCATCAAGCACAGAACTAGCCTATTTTCACATTGAAGCTTATCTAAAATGTCTTTATCTGTTGAAAATATGGAGTTTGCCATTTTGAATGAGTAAAATGTTGATAGAAAGGATCATGCACAGAATGAATCACTTGCAACAGATCAGTTTATGATTGCAGGTAAGCGTAACGTTACTGCTTGCCTCGGGTCAAAGCAAGAACTGTGACATTACACATACACTCATGTCGGGTCAAAATGACAGTTTCAGCACATTAAATGTTCCTTGTAATGTCCAGATGACAACTAACCCAATTTTTATACTTAAATAGAAGAATAGATAGAGTGGGGGAAACAGGAACTGAAACAAAGCATCATGGTTCAAAATTGAAAGTAGAGTGGGTCTGTCTTGACCCAATGCAAGTACTCAAGGGTTAACTATATAAATGGATGTAATACATACTTATTACAATAGGTGCGCACTGAATAACTATCCTACCAACAAATGTAAAGTACTGCACAATTGTAATTTATATAATTTTTACAAAAATTGTAGAAGAAAAATCAAAATTTTCAATAGAATAAAATATTTCATTTGTCTAGGAACAATTACCATGAGACAATTATTTTCAAAATGTATCATACATAGTTGAGACAGATAGGTGCAGTAACTAATAAAATTCTCTAATAAACTGTAGATAATTCTTTCTAATAATAATTATGATGATAATGAAATATGAATTATTAATAATGGAAAAGGACATGAAAATACATTATTAATTTAATATTTAGTCAAAAGATATTGAATTTTGTGGTATTTTTTTTTTTTTTTTTTTTTTTTTTTTAGGATGAAGCCCACATAGGTCTGAGACCTGTGCGTTGGTAATGAGTTGGATGATGGTGATTTATGAGTTGGACCTACAGTTTTAGGTGGGTTCCGAACCACCGGGAAGTGATTTTCAGCAGAGAACAGTGTCTTTTTTGCTGGCCGATCTAATCGGTCACCGTTACAAACGAGACCTACGAGAACGCAGCTTATCTATCTGATTGAACAGATACCTGCTACGGCTCGCGGCTATCACTTCCTCATTAATAATACTTACTCAAGCTGTAGAATGGGGTTTTACTAGGTAGTTGAGCACTTCAGGAAAATACTCAGGAGAGTATCAGGAGTCTCAGTCGAGCAGCGGTAGCGAACGGTCGTGTTTGCAGTGATAAAGGAGTGCGTTGTTCTATTATTGATTGTTGTATTGTTTCCGATCCAGTACTATCTACTCGTGTCGCGACGCGTCTCGTCCATCGTAGCAGTCAACTCGTTACTCGAACTTGAACTTGATATTATATTTATGAACTCATAATAATATTCCAATAATTATAAATTGCATATCAACTACGTTCAATCATGAATAAGTGCAATGTTTGCAATGGTAATTTCAGTGATGAAGACTCGATAATTTGTGTTTCGTGTAAGCAAAAATGTCATTATATTTGCCACTATTTGACCGAAAAGAACTTTAAAAAACTTTCAAGGGATAACAAAAATAAATGGAAGTGCGGTGCTTGTAAACAGATATCAGAATCACAAGAACAGGGCGAAACAGAAAGTGATTTAATTCAGAAAATGACGGGTTTATTTGAAACGTTTTCGCACGAACTAAAAACTGATTTTAATAAGCAATTACGTGAACTGAAAGACTCGGTGGAATTTATTTCGAGTTGTTTTGATAGTTTCAAAGTAGAAATAGAAAAACTACAAAAGACAAATGAACAATTAACCAACGATAATAAACAATTAAAAGAAGAAGTAAAGGGTCTTACTAGAAGAAACGAAGCTCTGGAAGAATATACCAGGAGAGAAAATTTATTGCTGACCGGAATACCGATAACAAGAAATGAAAATATGGACGAACTTCTACAAGGTGTTGCCAATGCTCTTCAAGTCGCTAATTTCACAAGCAACGAGATCAGTGTTGCTCACAGACTACCGCCTAAGAAGGACCATGTAACCACCCCGTTGATTGTTGTCCGATTCGTAAGGAGGAACATGAGAGATAAGTGGATGACGGCTTTCCGCAACTTGAACAAAGACAGGACCAACCCCGGGATAGACGTTAAAAAAATCAACAAAAACCTGCCAGATGGTCACTTTAGAGTCATCAATCAGCTGACGACGAAATGTAGCCAGGAACTGAACGCTGCTCGCATGTTTGCACAGAAGAGCAACTGGAAATTCGTCTGGTTTCGTGGTCTACAAATGTGCGCGAAAAAAGATGAAGGCTCTCCTGTGATTAAAATCAATGGATTGGATCAACTGAGAAGAATTATCGGTGAAAAGGAATGAGCTGTTTCTCGCATTTGACTGATTCGTAAGTGGGTTCAACAAAACATGATCTCACGCAATTTGTAGATAGTATTAGGCTAATAGTGGAAGAGCAAGTGAAAGCATTGATGACTATTTTATCAATTACATTCAATCCGTGAATTACGAAATTAATTAATTTAGTTTGAATTTAAGAAGCTTGGAAAAATTTTCAATCAAATTCTTTACATTTTGAATAATATGAAAACAAATTTTGAAGTATACTAATTTTTCCCGAAACTTCTCTGAATCGTTCAGATGGCATTGTTATGTATGTAGCGAACAGCATTTCATCGAAAATAGTAGACACTCCGAACGATTATCCGTTGAGCTGATAACAGCGAACAATAAATATTTCATTACATCTGTCTATATAGATCTCCTAGCACGACTGTCCCGTTGTTTGTCGAACAACTTGATAATCATATGAGAAACTCAAGCTACCGGTATAATTTTGATTATTAGTTCATAATAGGTGATGTAAATATTGATTTATTATGTAAAATAAAAAAATAAAAAAAAAAATAAAAAAACAGGATTATTTGTCAGTTATGAGATTTTTTCAATTCAATTCTATCTATAAGAGACAATAATTTTTTTCACTTCACTACTAATTTGCAAGTAAATACGTTCTGTTGATAAGACTCCACGTCAGCGAGCAAGTTTTTACTTTTGTCGGCGTGTAGCACAAATTTATAATAATACTGTATTTCTTTTTGTATGTGAAATTGTATATAATATTATTGTATATTATTTGTATTCGGTTTTTGTGCAATAAACGATTTGATTTGATTTGACATGTATTACATAATTATCTTAACAGAGGAGGTTTAGCCATTGGAATGTTAATCACAAATCTGGCATGTAACCTTTGTCAAATATCCAACCAAGGTGTTGCAATTTATTATCGCTTTTATCCCCTAATTCACTGAAATCTTCAACACTGTCACTGCTTACCATTCATCCACTTTTCTTTCATAAGCCTCTTCAGACTGCTTTCTGCGTTTTTCTGGGTCTCTTCTTTTCTTAACCTCTACAACACTGTGGTACAATGGTAAATGGGAAAAGATTTGAGGGACAGCTTCTGGTTTCAAAACAGGATTCTTTCTTGGAAACTCCTTCCAATATGCCTTTGGAATCTTGGAACTTTTCAGTTCATGAAATTAAACTTTCAGGGGTATTTATTGAGTATCCGAACTTTTCGAATTTTTCAACAATTTTTTCCCCACACACTCAAAACACACTAGTAAGTAATAATACACTGATATTTTGCGGGGGCAACGCTTATTTGGCATTTAAATTAGAGTTTTCTGATGGAACTATTTTTCTTCTGCGTATGAATACTTCCATCACACTGTAACACTGCCAGACTAGGCAAGGTTAGGTTAGGTTTGGTTAGGTGGAATCATCTAGTTTTCTTTGGTCGGTCAACTGGTAGATCTGATCAATGGAAAGGTCGGTCAAGTAACCAATCAATCTAAAAATATAATAGTTTGAAAACATATGTTTTCTTTGAAATGCTATAATTTTGTGTTTGGTCAGATCGACAATTATTGTTAGATCACATGGAAAATATAGCTTTTTCTTGGAAAGGTGATTGTTTTAATTTATTCATTACGTGAAACGCCATTTGTAATGTGTGATACACAGTGCAACCTCAAATTTTTAGAATCTGTACGCCTTAGCGAAAAGGAGGTGATCGAATTTTTGTTCAGGCATGGTATTTTTAAAGAGATTTCAGTGTGTTTGAAGTGTGGTGCGGAATTAGTTGTCAATAAATCAAATCAATCCCTCAACAAAGATCTGTATGACCACTTGACTGTCAATCACTCATTGAACTTTGTGGACCCAGAAACCCAAGCTCACACGAATACGGTTGAGAGGAGTTGGCGCGAAGTGCGCTGTACGATTCCAAGGTTTGGAGTCAAAAAAGCGCATTTCGCCGGCTACCTTGCTGAGTTTCAGTTTAAGCGCCGATACCAGCGGGAGGAGCGTCTACATTATATTTTAAAGCGGCTGCGGAGTTGTATCCCCCCGAAGTATTGAAAGGTTAGTAAGCTTAGTTTTCTTCAGATATGTGATTATTAATTTGATTTATATCGTTTTATGGTTTGGAGTTCATAATATGTTTGCAAATTATGAATTTTTTAAATGAAAAATAAAATTTTCATCAAAAATTTTTTTTTTCGAAAATTTAAATTTTTGTGAAAAAGACGCGACCCCCAAAAAAGTTCAACTGATTATTGCTTCATGGGGTGTGTAGATGTCACAAAAAAAATTGTTGGAAAAATCGAAAAGTTCGGATACTCAATAATTACCCTTTCAGGAAAATGTTTTATACAAACTGCAGAGTATTTTTTAGGCACCCAGTTATCACACGAAATATTTTTCACTCACTTTCACATAATTATTCATTAGTGGGGAACTTGAAAACCATAACATACCAGCATGTTTAATCTTCAGTTTTATGCTAATTACTTTTGCACAAAGGAACACAGGACTTCAAAGACATTTTGAAAACCAACAATCTCCTGCTAACATCCATAAACCACTTTTTGGTTAGCTTAAAGCATTATGCAAACAACTTTGAAGACAAAGTATAATAATCTTATAGCAAAGCTATTGTTAAAATAATAATATTTTGGAATTGACAACAGACTGTTATAGGCTTTTCTTGATGTTATGATTTTTATCTTTTTAAAGGAGCTTTGGAGCTATTCATGTTCGAAATGATATGGAATCATTGATACCTTACACATTACCTATCATCAATGCTCTTACAGGTCAATCTTAATTGTTTTTTATTTTTCAGATAGTGACAAAGACGAAACATATCAGCCTGGTGATGACCTAGATGTAAATAAGAAGATAAAATTCAATCCATTTCCAAACAACAATCTGCATCTGTTCCTTTCTGATGAAGGTAGAGCAAAATAATTATCATACATTTTTATGCATTTGTAATACAAACTGATTAAGCATAGACACAATTTCAATTTCTTACTGAAAGTGATCTCCAGAGTACATCTTGAGAGTATGCTTAGTCTATGATATTATCTACAATATTGACTCAGTATAATCAGAAAAACTCACTATTACTTATATTATAATTTTGTATTATTGTTTCCTTTGCAGATTCTTCAAGCAGCCCAAGTGAAACTGTAACTACACGCAATGACTTGGCAACAGAAGAAGATTGCTCCAGGACAAGAGAATCTAAAAAGAAATTTCGAAGAGAAAATCAATGGAAGAGATCCAGGATGCAGAGCAACAGAAACCTTGGTGAAGAGTACGTGGACCGAAAAGGAAAACTCCATGCTGCAAGAACATTGAAGAAATATGATCATCAATGTAGATTCAAATGTAATCAACATATTAGTGATTCAAAGCATCAAGAGGTATTTGATGAGTATTGGAATCTAGGCAATCATGACTTACAGACATCTTTTATTTTTTTTTCAATAAGTTTGAGCACTACACTAAGGAAGAAGCAGACAAAAAATAAAAGTGTATGAAAAGTATGCTAGAATTCAGTGTTCCTTCAAATCCTTCTCATACCATTTTAAAATACTATTATTCAATTGTTTATATTTTTTTGTGAAATATCAGATTTTTATTAGTTGAAACAATGTCTTCTATTTATCTCCTTATAGTTTTAATAATTTAAAAAAAACATTTTTGATCATGGGTCACCAATGACCTGACGTGAGTACTAATGTGTGTGACATTCATGTGAGTACTCAATGGTTAAGTTACATGAGGATATACATAAGTATATATATTATTAAAAAAAGATGTCAAGTATTAATTATTTCTATATGCTAATGAATAATAAAAAGAATGCAAAGACTGAAGAGATCGTTTCAAATCAGAACGTTGATAAAATATCAGTGGTGTTGGCCTTCGGTCAGCAGCTGATGTGGCATTGCCATATTGTATATTCCAGCCTTTAACTAGAGTCGGCCATGCATAGAGCAACTTTACAGGCCCAGATCAGCTGATCTGACCATTCAAACCAATGTTATTTGTGCTCACTGGTGATACACAGCATTTTGAAAGCAAAGTCTAGAACGGACAATCTATTAATCCTTTTAATTATATTATTGGTAATACCATACACTTTCAAAAACACATTTCTACAAACACAAGTAACTTTACCATCAATTTTCAAATTATAGGCATATGAATGATTTTTTTGAGCTGGTTGTCCTGTTCCTCCTCTTGGTTCTTCTTTTTAGACCTATGCTTCACTTGCATAACCTCAATCAATGATTGGAGATATGTATCCTGAGAGTTTTTTTGTGCAAAGAGTAGAAATGATTCCAAAGTTCTTGTTTTGATTCGTCTGTGACTGTCAAAAGAGAATTAAAACTGCACTTACATTCAACATTAGCTGGGGTAATTATATAGAAACGTTACTTGTTGAATTTTGTGGTGAATTTTTTTTGTGACATCTACACACCCCAGGAAACAATAATCCGTTGGAATTTTTTGGGGGTCGCGATTATTTCACAAAAAATTGAAATTTTTGAAAAAAACATTTTTCATAAAAATCTATATTTTTATCTGAAAAATTCATAATTTGCAAACGTTATGAGGAGTTCCAAATCTTAAAACAATGTAAACCAAGTGAATAAAACATTTCCAAAACACTACCGCCCCCAAACGCAGTGCACACAAAGCGCGCATAACCAAACCTAACCTAACCTAGCTAGATGTGACTGAACCACCTCATGCCTTTATTATTTTTGTAATTATATAGAAACGTTGCTTGTTGAATTTTGTTGATATAACAATTCCTAACCTAACCTAACCTAGGCTAGATGTGACTGAACTACTTCACAAAAGACCTAACCGCGCACCTAACCTTTGGTATCATGAATTCACTGTTACATGCATATATAAAAGAGCAACACTCACCAACCTTGTGGTCCATCCCTCTCAATGTGAGGGGGCATACAACTCCGCTGCTGCCTCGAAGAAGTGGTGTAGGCGTTCCTGGCGTTTATAGCGGCGCTTGAATTGGAATTCCGCCAGGTAGCCAGCGAAATGGGTCTCTTTAACACCAAACCTCGGAATTGTCCCTCGTACTTCATGCCAGGCTCTCTCAATGGTGTTTGTATGAGCCTGGCTTTGTGGGTCGACAAAGTTCATCGAGTGGTTGACCGTGAAGTGGTCATATAGGTCCTTGTTGAGGGATTGATATGCTTTCCAACAATCACTTATTATGGTTGAGCCAGGCAGGATCCACTCTCAAATCAGATTCAAGAGAGTTTCACTGTTCCTGGCCTCAACTGGCACAAAAAATGATTTGTTGGAGTTGCGCTCAACCCCTCCAAATACCCACTGACCTTTCACATATCTTCCACGATTATACTTTGCCTTCCCGAATTTCGCCTCATCAATTTCAACTACCTTCCCTGGACCACCTAGCTTTTCTGAGACTTTCTCACTGGAGAACAAAAATACCTCCCAACAATAAGAGTACCAATCAACTACTGTATTGGGGGAGATACCTAGTTCTTCAGTGATGAAAGTCTGCCTAGGTGGTTTCAGGTTCAGTAAAATTGAAATGAGTGTGAAGTATTTGTCAAGGGACAATTTGGTGTTCTCAAAAAAAGACCCCACTCTGGCTGACCCGGCGAACCCGCAAACTCTTGCCGCCTTCTTGCCAAGCACCACCTTCCTCTGGCATCTAAATATCAGAGTGCCTCGATTCACGTTGAGATCATCTCCACAGTTTGGACAGTCAATTTTTTCTTTTATAACTTTGTGATGTATTAAAAAATTAAAAATGTCTTTATCATTGAATCTTATCGACTCCAGAAAAGTCACTTCACACTTCACACACGCCATAAATTACCACACAACAATACCTTGAGCAAACACACAAAAGAGATTCATTCACCACGACACCCAGTACAAGAATGACTAGGTTTTTTCTTCTTCAAGTAACCGCATGCAACTAACTTAATTACCGGAAATCATTAAAAGCAAAATGATTTTTTTTGTTTATTACGCTTTTACACAGAAACTACAAAACCAATTATTTAAAAAAAATGACTTATATTTTAAGAATATTGCAAAAGATATAAGACAGATTTTATTTAAAATAATGTTTTTTTTTTAAACATTGTTAGGAAAATTGATTCTATTCAAAAGAGAAACACAGCTGATACAAATCAATTAAAATTTTCCAATTCATTAGAATGAGTGTCAGCTGATTATCAAACTTGAAGAAAGACACGATTTTTGACACTGCGGATTTTCACAAATGGAAATATTTTCTTGCGCCTAAGAAAAATAGTACCACTGGAAAACTTAAATTTTAATGTGAAATAATCGCGACCCCCAAAAAATTCCAATGGATTATTGTTTCCTGGGGTGTTTAGATGTCACAAAAAAAATTCACCACAAAATTCAACAAGTAACGTTTCTATATAAATACCTTAGCGGGTATAACCTTTTGAGGCACTTCCTTCTTCTCATGACACAGGTAATTATATAGAAACGTTACTTGTTGAATTTTGTGGTGATTTTTTTTGTGACATCTACACACCCCAGGAAACAATAATCCATTGACATTTTTTGGGGGTCACAATTATTTCACAAAACAATTGAAATTTTCGAAAAAAAAAAATTTTCATAAAAATTTATATTTTTATTTGAAAAGTTCATAATTTGCAAACATGTGAGTAGTTCCAAATCTTAAAACAATGTAAACCAAGTGAATAAAACATTTCCAAAACACTACCTTCCAAAAATGCAGTGCGTGCAAAGCGTGCATAACCAAACCTAACCTAACCTAGCTAGATGTGACTGAACCACCTCATACCTTTATTATTTTGGTAATTATATAGAAACGTTACTTGTTGAATTTTGTGAATATAACAATTCCTAACCTAACCTAACCTAGGCTAGATGTGACTTAACTACTTTACAAAAGACCTAACCGCGCGCCTAACCTCTGCTATCATGAATTCACTGTTACATGCATATTTAAAAGAGCAACACTCACCAACCTTGTGGTCCATCCCTCTCAATGTGATTTGGTGTTCTCAAAAAAAGACCCCACTCTGTCTGACCCGGCAAACCCGCAAATTCTTGCTGCCTTCTTGCCAAGCACCACCTTCTTCTGGCATCTAAACATGAGAGTGCCCTGATTCACGTAGAGATCATCTCCACAGTTCGGACAGTCAATTTTTTCTTTTATCACTTTGTGATGTATTAAAAAATTTTAAATGTCCTCATCATTCATTCTTATCGACTCCAGAAAAGTCACTTCACACTTCACACACGCCATAAATTACCACACAACAATACCTTGAGCAAACACACAAAAACAGATCCGTACACCACACAACACCCAGTACAAGAATGACTAGGTTTTTTCTTCTTCAAGTAACCGCATGCAACTAACTTAATTCCCGGAAATCATTAAAAGCGAAAAATATTTTTTTTTGTTTGTTAAACTTTTACGCAGAAACTACAAAACCAATTATTATAAAAAAATTGACATATTTTAAGAATATTGCAAAAGATATAGGACAGATTTTATTTAAAACTAGCTGGCCCGACGTGCATTGCTGCATTCTCATAAAAATTTTCCTTGATTTTATTATTCACCACCTCCTGCTGAGGTTAAATTTCAAATTAGGAAAGAAGTTAGTCCTAGGGCTCTTCCAGCTGATCATAGAGGCTTCGTTGTTTTCTTAATCACCACCTCTGAATGAAGAAACATTTAAAATTTGAACCTCCTACGACTATAAGGGTAGAAGCTAGGTTTTTGATTTTATTATTTGCCACCTCTCGCTGAGACTGCATTTCAAATTTTTAGTTGCATTGGTTAACAGATGTCATAAACCTGGCATAATTACATTTCATCATACCCAGTCATATGTTTCCTACATATTGCAAGGCTCCAACTGCATGGTAGCCTACATGCAAAGTGCAAAGTCTTTTGCAGTTCAGAGACAGTGTAAATAACGCCGCTAAGGGGCCTGCGATATGATTAAAAACTGTTGACTTCTATCAGCTGTTACTTTAAGCTGTTTGGTCAGCAAGTTCAGTAGGTTAGGTCTATAAAATGGATTAATAATAAGTATTAGCTCCCCTATTAAAATTTATGGTCCAAAACCATCCCCAATATTCACACAACATATTCCCAAAGTTTCATGCCGATCTGTCAAGTAGTTTTGAAGTCTATAGGGAACATACATACATACATACATACATACATACATACATACATACAGACAGACAGTCATTTTTATATATATAGATAATTTTTTTTTTAAACATTGTAAGAAAAATCGATTCTTTTCAAAAGGGAAACACAGCTGATACAAATCAATTCAAATTCTCCAATTCATTAGAACTGAGAGAAGGCATGCCTCAAAGCATGCCTCATAGCCATGCCTCAAACAAGAGTTCTTTATTAGTGAGTCAGCTGATTCTCAAACTTGAAAAAGTCACGATTTTTGACACTGCGGATTTATACAAATGGAAATATTTTCTTGCGCCTAAGAAAAATAGTACCACTGGAAAACTTAAATTTTAATGTGAAATAATCGCGACCCCCAAAAAATTCCAATGGATTATTGTTTCCTGGGGTGTGTAGATGTCACAAAAAAAATCACCACAAAATTCAACAAGTAACGTTTCTATATAAATACCATGACACATAATCCAATCCTTTCACTCTTGCATTGCAAATCACATTCTGTTGATACTTTTCTTCATTTGTTATTCCATATTTATGTTTGGGTTGGGGTTCATCATCTGAGTTATCAGAAATTTTTGCACTATAAATTACAATTAAAACATATATTTACTATTTATAATACGTATACATCAACCACTTAAGCAATGGACTGTAACTCAAAGTGAAGAAAGAATCAGTAGGCCAGGCAATGAAACAGCTGACTAGTCAGCAGCAGGATGCTATCCTGCTAGAACACGGCCACCAACAGCATAAGGGTCAATCTCCAAATAACATAGGCCTACAATTTAAGAACATAAATTTTAAAAGTATAAACTTTTGTAAAAAGAAAAATTTTTGTTCAGTTTTTACAAGTACAAATTTAAATGGCCAAGTTTGTTACTTGATATATGACATGACACAGACATGATTGTGGTGTCCACAGACATGATTGTTGTGACCATGGACTGTGCTCACAGTCATTAGGGCTGTACCAAAGGGATCAAATAAACAATTGTTCAATAAACAATGAGTTACTTAGTTTAGTATTTGACAAATGTTAGAATAGTGTCTGGTAACAACATCAAAATGTACTGTAAGTGTGTGGTAACATAATTTCACAAAATAAGATAGTCATCAAATTTATGTTCAAATTTAAATGAAACAAGTCTGTCATTTTTATAGTTGAATGAAGGTGGCTACAATCTTTTTTCAATTTGGTCATAGTCTATTAAACATTTGTCCTCAGGTTCGGGCCACTTCAAAACATTGTCACCAATATTTCTTCCACACCAAACAAAAATTCTTTCAGTCTCAATCTGCTCCACAATAGCAATGTAGTACTTGGTGCTGTGCTTCCCAGGAAATTTTATGAGGAGACAATCCCCATCTTCATGGTCCTTGAATGAAGAGTTGTTTCCATTTTCTGCATTCACCAACAACAGTTGTCCATGGAGTTTTTGGTCTCACCACCTAAAATTCATTAGTTAAGGAAAATAGTGCAAGATCTTTGACAACTGTTCCTAGGCCTATTACCTGTTACCTGTAGGCCTATTACACTGGAAAAATGTTTGTACCTTTTTAGTTTGTGCACACAGTGCTTTTGAATATTATCTTGTGCTATGATCTGTTACCATTTTAAAAAAAAGTGTAGGTTGGTTGTTTTTGTTATATACACTTTAAAAATTAAAGAATAATCCAATTTTAGAACTATACAGTTTAAGAAACCCAGTCTTGAATCCCTGGTATACTATTTTTGTAACAATGGTTAAGCCTACTCTGTAAAAAAAAAATAGTAGTATTGAGAATTTTTCTGTATAAAGGATACAGTGTGTAGAACTTGAAGCAGTCAAGGTCTTGAATGAAGAGTTGTTTCCATTTTCTGGATTCACCAACAACAGTTTGTTCATGGAAGGTTTGGTCTTACCACCTAAAATTCATTAGTTAAGGAAAATAGTGCAAGATCTTTGACAACTGTTCCTAGGCAATCCAATTTTAGAACTATACAGTTTAAGAACTCCAGTCTTAAATTTTAATACTATTTTTGTACATTGGTTAAGCCTACTCTGTAAAAAAATAGTAGTATTGAGAACTTTGCTGTAAAAAGGATGCAGTGTGTAGAACTTGAAGCAGTCAAGGTATTTTATCCTTGAGAGTGTTGCAAGTATATCTGTCCAATATGGAAATGTTTACATTTTTGGTTTGGAGCACATAACATGCATGTGAGACTTGGATCAGGTTTTTATTAGCTTCTGCCCAACAGATTTCATGAGTTTTGGTGGTCCCTTTAAACTTGGTTAATGTAAGTTGAAGATTATCCCACTCAAAAATCTCAGCATGAGTAACACATATCACTTTTACTCCAGGGCAGTGTAGATTCATCTGTTGTACCAAAACAGGTACAGTAGGGATATCTACTCCTTTTGCTACTAAGTTGTCACCAATGAGAACAAACATTTTTCTGCTACAATATTGACTATAGGGGCCATTGCTTACAAAATGCATTTTTGAAAGATTTGGAATTGGGTTTTTAATTTCTTTGAAAATTGGTTCGAGATGTCCTTAAACAGCAATTGCATTGTGGTGCCTTTCTTCAGATACAGTGCAAAAACAAACAGATTTCAAATCTTCAGTGTCTTTATTTTTGTAGTATAATATTGAAGTATGCAAAGTAGCTTGATTTCTTGATCCTCCAAAGTGCAAACTCTGGATCTCTTCTGTATACTTACAATTATAATTCTCTGAGTAGTCCATGTGTGATAAACCCTCATTTACTTTCAAGTTTTCCTTTGCTTGGCAGATGGCTCAATACTGGTGTTTTATATTAAGAACACAGATCAAAAATTTGTTCAACAAACCTCTCAATAGTCTAACAAGCATTTCTTTTGTAGTAGATCTGTCTTCTTTCACAGTTTTTTTTCCTTTTTCTTCTTGATTCCCTTAATTTCTACTCCTACTTCAATAGTGTTCCAATAAAATTAATTGATGGTGTCATTTTTCTAGTCATCATTTAAGGCTATATCAATGTTTCTGAGTTTACAGATTACACATTTCCTTTGAAGACAAATTTCTTTGGTTTCTCCATCACAAATAAGGCTCAATAACACATCTTTGGTATTTTTTGCAGTGATTAGTTGTGAAATATTTAACTTTGTTTGAAGCAATGAGTTCCATATTTGTATGGAGTTTACTTAAACAAGTGTCTCTATTGTTACAATCAGGGATGGTAATCCTAAACAGTCTAAAGGTAGCATTCCGATCACGGCAGTCGCTGCCCAGCAGCCACGACCGTGGCTGTGCCTACTGCTCTTATGGATTTACATGCACTGCTTTCAGATAGAAGCGACCTGGCAGCGCCACCAGGGGTCGTGGCTTCTGTGCGACCTTGGCAGCGCTGCTGAGCTGCTACAAAAAAGCGGTATGGTCGCGCTGCTCACTCGGGATAGTAGTTGTAGAAAGCATTCAAGTGCTGTGAAAAGCATTCAAATAGCGACGTTTACTGATAAAAATGACAAGTATATAACTTGGATCTATATAACCATTAGGCTATTATTATTTCTCTGTCTTGTAATTTATATTTATTAGGTACACAATTGATATTATACAGAAAAAATTTAATTTAAATAAAACTTATAAATATGTATACTACATTCCAGCATAAGCCAAGAGCTTGTGTGCTGGAGTGGAGTTCTATGGGACATGAAAAATTGAGAAGAAAATAAGAAAAAATTGTCTGCAAAATCAAAATTTGGATTTTTAGATGGCACATTGGAAAGATTAAACACTATATTTAGTAATTTCATTTACCAACCGAACTATAGTAATATTTATATAAATAATAAGTTGAAATATATTAAAAACACAATTATAGAACTTATATTTTAGTGAAAGATAGTTACTGAGAATTCATTACTTTTCACCCATGCATTAACTATTCTATTCTCTCTGACTGCACATGGCAGTTGCTGCCTGATCGCTGCTATCCAACGTATAGTGGCAGCGCTGCTCAGCAGTTGCAATGTGTTGCGGCTGCTGGGCGGCGGCTGCCAGGCAGCAACTGCCGAGATCGGAATGCTACCTTTAGTTTACAAAACTTGGAGTAGCTCATGTTGTTGTGGTTTTGGTAAGTGGCTGTAAACGTTTTGTGAAGATTCTGTAGAGAATCTGTTGATAGCCATTTCTGCATTTTTACTTTTTTCCATGTTATTGTTTCCTTTTTTCCTGCACACTGCTTACTGTGCTCATCTTGGGACAAAAAATCTGTAACATCTTTCCTCTCTCACACTAATTTTTGAATGTGTTTATAGTTAGTTTTCAAGTTTGCAGTTCTGCAAGAAATAATATCCTTAACTTTAGACATCATTCAATACTTCTTGATTATTTTACCACTTAAAAATGTGGTTAGACATCTCTTCCTATTTAGGCTTTTTTCTTCTTTTGTAATGCTACATTCTCTATGAATTAATCTCATAGGAGTTATGATTGAATCTACAATAAATCAGAGTCACATGTAGAGATCTATTGCAATTTGAAACACTCCAATATTAAACCAACTCACAAAAACACATATCATGTACAATACACATGACAAAATACATAATAAAATCAAATAAACACACCTTCAAAATACCTTTTCACAATAATATGTACACCACCCCCTGTCGCATAATGGATTATAGACCTTGTGACACCCAGATTTGAGTTTGTGAAGGATATGAGTCAATAAAAAAAATGAATTGCTTCTCACAAAGTTTAATATTTGAAGACTTCTTTGGTCATTTGCAATTTTTATATATGAAATACAAAAATGAATTATAATAGTACTCAGTGAAAACGCCTTATAGCCTAATCTATCTGGGATGCTAACTCATTGATTCAAAATACAACTTACAACTAAAAATACCTTCTTGCACAATTTCTGAAGAATCCTGGCTAATTCAAATTGGCTTTCAAACATCAATATACTTCACATAATTCACCATTTGATTACAAAATATAAAGCAATTCAGAATAGGTCCTCATCCAATCAAGCCATGATCATAAAAGATGAGAGCTCCACTCTCTGCCCTGGCTTGTTCATCCTTTTTACACACCAAAGTAGCTTAACCTCAAAATGATTCATAAAAATGATAATAAGATAAAAACTACAATCTCAATTCAAAAATTATGTGAAATTGTGCATTATTTGTCTTTTATTTCAGCCTTTACTTTGTAAATTTCACATAAAATTATGTAGTCCGTCATGTATCCTTTCTTAGATAAACTATTGAACATGTAACAAGATTGATATGATTTTATTTAATAAAGTTACTATTTTAATTTGTGTTTTATCATCATTATTTTACCTTGTCTTGATTTTATTTTCTTCCAAATCAATGTGCATTTTATGTGAATTATCAACATTTCACTATTATTGTCAATCATTAATGATTGATATCAAAAGCTATCGACTATTATTACAGATCGATATTAAATTGAATTGATATTATAACCTTAGCGCTCATCTTGTAATTTTAAATATTACACTTTAAACTTAACATTAATCTGATTTTTAAGCACTTCTCCAAAAACAAGTTGTTTTTTAATTTCATTTGAACAATTTTGTCCTTTTAACATATACTTAACTTTTTTCCTTGGTGTCACTTCAATTGGACTTTTTGATCTGTGAATGAAAAAGACATGCCTTTGTTTGAAAAAGAACTCCTCAGTTTTAATGTGTCATAGAATCTGTAGGGGGACATTTATTACAATATGTTGACAGAGCATGTCTTTCCCCAATTGAAAGATATTGAGGCGGAAAAAGGGCTTGTGTTTTTTCAACAAGATGGCGCCCCACCTCACTACAGTAACCATGTGCGTGCTGATAATATATTGGTGTATACTTGGCAAGAAGTGAAATATTGTCTCAACATGTGCAGGGCAACAAATGGATCCCACATTGAAGTCTACTGATATTCAAAAAAAAACTTGGGACTGAACAATGATGTAATCTCATTCAGTGCTACTGCTCAAAATCATAAGGTAGAGTTGATTAGACAAGCAATAACTTATTACCAATTTCCATAAATTATTAAACAGGTGTTCACAAAAAAATCTATTTGTCTAAATTTATATCATGATGACTGCATTTTTTATTTTCAAAAACGAAACTTGAAAGAATATTGATCTGTAAGAATTTTACAAAGTAACAGAAAATAATTATTGATCAAGCTCAGGAATACTTACCACATGAAAAAAATTGCAATGCATTCTAGTTGCAGACAATTGATTCCGTAATATTGGAAAATAATAAGGCACTGACAGGTCCTTAATAAAGTTATGACAAACATTGAGGAACGTTGGGGCCAAGACAAGCAAACCCAATTACTTACCAGATAAACGGCTTCATTTCTTCATCAATCTCAAGTTAAATCATTATTAACACTGATGGTTTCAATCTAATATTTATGTTTTTAGTCATACGAAGATTATTATAGATGAATTTATCCAATTGAGCTCACTTCATGTAATTGTCATTCCATCCCATCTTACTACTTTTCCTTACAAATCTACTCAATAAAACGAACCCCTGTATTACCTCCAATTGCATAACTAAGAATTTTGAGCATCTACAATAGAAACGTCAAAAAACTCTGACCTATGAGCCAAAGAAAATAAAAACCTTAATTATTGAATGAATTTGCATGTAGATCTTTACATTCATTTGAAGAACAGTTGAAAATTTGGTATTTATATAGAAACGTTACTTGTTGAATTTTGTGGTGATTTTTTTTGTGACAACTACACACCCCATGAAACAATAATCCGTTGCAATTTTTTGGGGGTCGCGATTATTTCACATTAAAATTTGAGTATCTTAGAGGTGAGGTTGCAAGGTCATAAATCAATTAAAAAGAGTAGAGTTTTTAATTTAGAATATGTAGAGAAATTTGCTGTGGAAATGGATTTAGAAGTTACTGGTTTGAGAGTAAAAATCGACAATAATTTCGAAGTAGCGGTGTTAGGTATTTACAGGTCACCAAATGGGGAATGGAACAATTTTTGTGAACTATTCAATAGGCTTTTAGAGATTACTACTGCTCGTTTTACAAACGTTATTGTAGCGGGAGATTTCAATATAGACTTTGCAACACAGAATAAAATATGACAGAAGATTTAAAGGATATTATATGCATGAATAACTTGGAAATAAAAGTTCATGAATATACCAGAGTCACAAGAACATCACAAACAATAATTGATAACATCCTTACTAATATAGATTACTCTAAAACAAGATTAGGCGGCTCGGAACTATCTGATCATGACTATCAAATCTTAGAGGTGGGGTTGCAAGGTCATAAATCAATTAAAAAGAGTAGAGTAATGAATGAAATTCAACAATGTGAACAGGGGAATATCGATTGTTTGAAGCAGAATCTGCTACAAGAAAACTGGAGTAGGGTTTACAATAGCAATAGTTTAAATTACAAATATGATAGTTTCATTAATATTTTAAGGTTTCATATTACTATGAGTTGTCCAGTTAAAAAAGTCCCTGTAAAGAACAAATTAGACAAGATTGAAGAGTGGATAACTGATGATATCCTTGCAGAAAGAAATAGGGTTAAAGATGCATATATTATGAATTCAAACTATCTAGAAATATGTTAAGTGAAGATAATTACAAAGCTCTAAAGAAAAATTATACAAGAGAAGTGAAAAGAGCAAAATGTAAGAAAACAGCTGAAATTTTGAATAATAGTGTGTACTTTAACACAGCAGTGTGGGATGTAATAAACAAAAATAGGCAAGTAGCTCATGTAGATGCTTATACTAGTGTCCCCAGAATAATTAACGAAAATAACAAATATATTGATGATAGTGTAGACATTTGTAATTTCTTTAACAGATATTATCAACTGGTTGCTAAGGATCTTCAAAAATCTCTTAATACAGGTATTAGTGATGCAAACATGAGGAATACTGAGGGGATTCAGAACGAATTAAAATTCCACCCAGTATGCCAAGACGAGTTGTCAAATATCATTGATAGTTTAAATAATAAAAAAACTGTAGGAATGAATGGGGTATCCAGTAAAATTCTGAAAGAATGTAAAGATCAATTGTTAGACCCTTTGATTCATCTGATCAATCATTCATTAGAACAAGGTGTTGTTCCAGATAATTTGAAAGAGGGGAAGATCTTGCCAATCTTCAAAAGTGGTGATAGAGAAAAGGTGGAAACTATAGGCCCATTAGTATTTTATATGTAAGAAGTAAAATTTTTGAAAGAGTAGTTCTAAATAGGTTACTTCTGCACCTTCAAGAGGCTTCCAGAAAGGGAGATCAACAAAGACAGCCATAGTTTCTCTAGTTGATAAACTAATAGATATAATAGATTCAGGTGATAAAGCTACTGCGATCTTCTTAGATCTATCAAAGGCATTTGATTGTGCTAATCATAGAAATCTATTGGAAATACTGCAAAATGTAGGTGTAAATTGGGATGAACTGAAATGGTTTGAATCATATCTTATTGGGAGAAAACAATGTGTAGAACTAACTGCAGTAGTTGGGAATAGTATAGTAAAGAATAAATCTAATAAATTAGAGGTCCAAGCTGGAGTGCCCCAGGGGTCAATACTAGGTCCATTGCTTTTCTTGTTATATGTCAACCATTTACCTAAAGAATTAATTAGTGGTAGAGCCCTCTTATTTGCAGATGATACATCACTCATTTTCAGCAATTCCATTCTAGATAATTTAGAAATAAGTGCCCATATAGGTGTGCAGTCCATTGTCGAATTCTTAAATCAGTTGAAATTAACAATAAATAGTAAAAAATGCCAATACCTTCAATTCAAAAACAAACATAATTTAAATGAAGATAGGGCTATAAACGTGTTTGTAAACGATAATTAATTAGACCAGGAAAAAAAATTGCATTTCTAGGAGTTACGTTGGATAGACGATTGACCTGTACTCCATACATTGAGAAAATATGCAGTAAAATTTCATCTGGGGTATTTGTCCTGCGACAGCTCGCTAGATTGAATGACAAAAAGTTACTTTTTACAGCTTACCATGGGCTCTTACTGTCACATATTAGGTATGCTATCTTAGTATGGGGTAATTCATCAAAACAAAATCTTGATAGGGTGTTTAAGATCCAAAAGAAAGCGGTTAGGTATATAGAAAGAGTAAATAGATTAGATTCATGTAGGCCGTTGTTCAAGAGACTTGGTCTCCTAACTGTACCCTGATTATACGTGTATGAAGCTACTTTATATGTAAAAACGAATGATATTAACCAAAATCTTGATGTACATGATTATAATACAAGAAGCCGAGGAGATTATCACTTGGTGAGTCACAATAGTAGCTTATTCAAACAAAAACCTAGTTATATTGGTAGGAAATTCTACAACAAGCTACCGCAGATTTTGAACAGTCTTGAAAATATAGAAATATTTAAAAAACAATTGAAGAAATATTTAGTTGATAAAGCTTTTTATAGTGTACAAGAGTTCCTTTCACATCAAAATTAAGCCTCACCTCAACTAATTGAAGTAATTATGGTATCTAGTGTATAATATTGTTGATCTGACTTGTCTTATACTCCTTAACTGGAGTCTCCAAGACGTAATCTACAAAAAAAAAAAAAAAAAAAAAAAGGTTTTCAGTGGTACTGTTTTTCTTAGGCACAAGAACATATTTCCATTTGTGAAAATCCGCAGTGTCAAAAATCGTGACTTTCTTCAAGTTTGAGAATCAGCTGACTCACTAATAAAGAAATCTTGTTTGAGGCACGGCTATGAGGCATGCTTTGAGGCATACCTTCTCTCAGTTCTAATGAATTGGAGAATTTGAATTGATTTGTATCAGCTGTGTTTCCCTTTTGAATAGAATCGATTTTTCTTACAATGTTTAAAAAAATATTTTTTGCTAACTTGCTGACCAAACAGCTTAAAGTAACAGCTGATAGAAGTCAACAGTTTTTAATCATATCGCAGGCCCCTTAGCGGCGTTATTTACGCTGTCTCTGAACTGCAAAAGACTTTGCACTTTGCATGTAGGCTACCATGCAGTTGGAGCCTTGCAATATGTAGGAAACATATGACTGGGTATGATGAAATGTAATTATGCCAGGTTTATGACATCTGTTAACCAATGCAACTAAAAATTTGAAATGCAGTCTCAGCGAGAGGTGGCAAATAATAAAATCAAAAACCTAGCTTCTACCCTTATAGTCGTAGGAGGTTCAAATTTTAAATGTTTCTTCATTCAGAGGTGGTGATTAAGAAAACAACGAAGCCTCTATGATCAGCTGGAAGAGCCCTAGGACTAACTTCTTTCCTAATTTGAAATTTAACCTCAGCAGGAGGTGGTGAATAATAAAATCAAGGAAAATTTTTATGAGAATGCAGCAATGCACGTCGGGCCAGCTAGTTTTAAATAAAATCTGTCCTATATCTTTTGCAATATTCTTAAAATATGTCAATTTTTTTATAATAATTGGTTTTGTAGTTTCTACGTAAAAGTTTAACAAACAAAAAAAAATATTTTTCGCTTTTAATGATTTCCGGGAATTAAGTTAGTTGCATGCGGTTACTTGAAGAAGAAAAAACCTAGTCATTCTTGTACTGGGTGTTGTGTGGTGTACGGATCTGTTTTTGTGTGTTTGCTCAAGGTATTGTTGTGTGGTAATTTATGGCGTGTGTGAAGTGTGAAGTGACTTTTCTGGAGTCGATAAGAATGAATGATGAAGACATTTTAAATTTTTTAATACATCACAAAGTGATAAAAGAAAAAATTGACTGTCCGAACTGTGGAGATGATCTCTACGTGAATCGGGGCACTCTCATGTTTAGATGCCAGAAGAAGGTGGTGCTTGGCAAGAAGGCAGCAAGAATTTGCGGGTTTGCTGGGTCAGCCAGAGTTGGGTCATTTTTTGAGAACACCAAATCACATTGAGAGGGATGGACCACATGGTTGGTGAGTGTTGCTCTTTTATATATGCATGTAACAGTGAATTCATGATAGCAAAGGTTAGGCGCGCGGTTAGGTCTTTTGTGAAGTAGTTCAGTCACATCTAGCCTAGGTTAGGTTAGGTTAGGAATTGTTATATTCACAAAATTCAACAAGTAACGTTTTTATATATAATTACCAAAATAATAAAGGTATGAGGTGGTTCAGTCACATCTAGCTAGGTTAGGTTAGGTTTGGTTATGCATGCTTTGCGCGCACTGCATTTGGGGAAGGTAGTGTTTTGGAAATGTTTTATTCACTTGGTTTACATTGTTTTAAGATTTGGAACTCCTCACATGTTTGCAAATTATGAATTTTTCAAATAAAAATATAAATTTTTATGAAAAATGTTTTTTTTGAAAATTTCAATTTTTTTGTGAAATAATCGCGACCCCCAAAAAATTTGAACGGATTATTGTTTCCTGGGGTGTGTAGATGTCACAAAAAAAAAATCACTACAAAATTCAACAAGTAATGTTTCTATATAATTACCTTCAATTGATTTATTTTATTGATTATCTTTAAATCAATAAGACATGAACTTTTCAGTGAAAATATTAGTGAGAGACATGTGTGTAGTCAACATAACCTTCTAAGATTTTCATGAAATTTTCAGTTGAGAGTTGGTGAGAATAGGTTTTGTAGTACTTACTAAAATCCTGTTTGAATGTAGATAAATTAATTAATAGATTAATAAATGATGCAAATCAGACTAACATGTGTGTTTTAAATACATTATTTATAACGTTTTGCATCACTTTTTTGTGTGAAGCAGGTAAGTTCATGATACTAGTCATTTATTGAGTATCCAAACTTTTCGAATTTTCAAACAATTTTTTCCCTACAGACTCAACACACACTAGTAAGTAATAATACACTGATATTTTGCGGGGGCGAGGCTTATTTGGCATTTAAATTAGAGTTTTCTAATGGAACTATTTTTTTTTTTTTTGCATATGAATATTTGCATCTGTTGAATATTATACCATATGTGACGGGTTTCCAGTTGACAGACCAAAACAAACTTCACGAAAACGAAACGAAAAAAGTAAAGCGTATATTGTGTAACATTGCCAGACTAGGCAAGGTTAGATTTGGTTTGGTTAGGTGGAATCATTTAGTTTTCTTTGGTCGGCCAACTGGTAGGATTGGGGAACTGAAAGGTAGGGAAACTAACCAATCTACACATGTGAGAGAGAAGTTGAAAACATTAGTTTTCTTTGAAATACTATAATTTTGTATTTTCGGCCAGAGAGTCGATTATTGTTAGATCACATGATGATAGATAGTATTTGGAAAATATAGCTTTTTCTTGGAAATGCTATGATTTTTTATTTTCGGCGAGAGTTGATTGTTTGAATTTATCCATTATGTGAGTTTGTAAGTAGAGATTTGTGATATGGAGTGCAGCCTGAAATTTTTAGGATTTTGAAGTATTGAAAGGTTAGTGAGCTTAGTTTTTTTGTTGTTTAATGCATGAAAGAACTGAAGGTATGAGGTGGTTCCATCATAGCCTACTAGCCTTGTTAGCCATTTGGGAATGTTTGGTTAGGCACACAGAGCGCAAATTGTGTTTGGGGGCGGTAGTATTGTGGCAGTGTTATATTCACTTGATCGATGTTGTTTAATGGTAAATTAGCTTGATTTGTGTTGTTTTATGCATTAAAGTACTAAATCTCTGAGGTGGTTCAGTCACATCTAGCCTTGTTAGTCACCCAGGCAAGGTTTGGTTAGGCAGTGTTTGGGGGCGGTAGTGCTTCGGAAATGTTATATTCACTTGATTGATATCGTTTTGTGGTTCGGAGCTCCTCATATGTTTGCAAATTATGAATTATTCAAATAAAAAATTAAATAAAAAAAAAATGTTTTTCCAAAAATTTATTTATTTTTTGTGAAAAAAAAACGTGACCCCCAAAAAATTTCAACGGATTATAGCTTCGTGGGGTGTGTAGATGTCACAAAAAAAAATTGTTGGAAAATTCGAAAAGTTTGGATACTCAATAATTACCCAATTGAAAATATGCACTGAACAAAGAGTTCCAGGAAAGAGGATATTGAATTTTATTATGAACTTCAGAACCGAAACAATACTATGTTCACCAAACTTTCACCTAATCTTACAATAGAATACTGTTACAGCTGATTGAAAAATTGAATATTTTGATTTCAAACTAAAAAGTAAACAAACCAGATGAGGTGACGTCATATCAATTGGGAATTTTTGTCCCGAGGCCTTTTGTAATAACGTAGGTCACGCTTTTACCGGTTGTTACATAGCTCTTCAATATATTTTAACTTAACCACAGATTTCATAAAAATTGAGTTTGTAAAGTATAATAGTTGTCCAATATTAATTATAGTTTCCTTGTCAAAGATTATTCACTCATTTGTGATGTGAAAAATGACTTGAGCTTGGCTACCACTGTTGCATCATGATCGTTGAGCGGACAATCCTCCCAAAATTCAGACCTCAGTTTGAGCTGATCCCAAATGGTTTTTGCTGTTAGGCCCAAGGGGGACTGAAATAACGACATCCAGTCTGGGGTCCATGATCCTGATAGTATCTGGTAAGAAAATTCAATATTTTTAATTGAGATTCAGTAAATAAAATTTAGAATTTTATATTATAAATAATATATAAGTTACAAATGATAAATTGTATAAAAAAAGAAAGTTACAAATGATTAATATTATAAATTTAGTGTTTATTATCAAGTTAATGAAAAATTCATTTAATACCCACATTTTTTAAACTCGAACCTAATATAAACTCAGAGAATCCAAACACCAGTCACTGAATGCCTGGTTCATTTATCATCCTTTCTCAAGAACCATGCAAATTTTGTACACATGTTCGGTTGAAACCCTAGATGCGTGCTATAAATGGTTTAAAAAATTCCTTGGTAATTGAATTGAAAATTTCTGTAGATTTGTTTAAGGGCACAAAGAAATCGCAATTAGAAGAAAATATTATGTTGATTAGAAACGTATGTTTGTGACGACGCAGGGTAACTGTTTATTACAAATGAATTAGGCATGATCCTCGATTCTATTTTCGCAGACCGATTCATTCCTGTGTTTCAATTCTAAACTGAGGAGTTCGAGAGATAATTTTTCAAGTTTATTTGTTGGATTACCTGATCAAAAGGTTTCCCTCCCACGTGGAACATTGTATAGAGCAGATTATTCGAATTTGGCGGAGGTGGAGTTTGACCAACACATCTTAGTAACCACTCACAGTTGTTCTTCAAATATTCGTGAACAGCCTGTAACAACTGAAGTTTTAACTTCAACAATTCCATATTTTATTGAACAACTCAATCAGTTGTCAGTAGGTGCGTTATCTCATAAGACTGATTGCAAATTCTGCGGTCACGGCGGGTTCGATTCCCGTTCAGCTTGGCATATTTTGAGTGATCATTCACCTCATTGCCCAAGCGCTGGGCTCAGACTAATGTGGGCATCATCAGCAAGCAAAGAAAATCGTAGAGTTTTATAGCATGTTCACTTGAAGTAACTGACAAATAGGCCTATACAGAAACAGAATTTATTAATTTCGAATTGCTCAAAGTGCTATTAATATTTATACTGAAGACTTCCGCAATGGCGGATATTGACAACATTATTGAGTAGCTGATGGAAATTGAGGAATGCTATTGTACAAAAATATCAGTCATCACCGGGAATCGAACCGCGGACCATCCAATTGCCGGTTGGGCGCCCTTTAACCACTATACTATATCTGCACAGCAGCACTCATTTTAAACTTGGCCGTATCGGCTCATATCTCACAAGTTCGTTTGAAGTAACTGACAATTTAACAATCTGAAAAATATACAGAAACAAAACTTATGAATGAATAGCACTTTGAGAAATTCGAAATTAATAAATTCTATTTTTTATAGCATGCTATACTCTGCACGCTACCATGCAATAGGTTCGGTTTTTGCTGAAGTACCTGTATCTAGGTACGTTGAGGTCAATTTAAAAGTCTTTTTAGAGTCACGCAAAGTCGAAATCGACTGAGTGTACTATACATACATCTACTTACGTATCGTACTAATAAATAATCTCTGACACACTAATAATCATTATTCATTGAAATAATTCATTTTTTTCTGGAGTAATATTGGAATTGTCATTACATTATTATTGGATTACCAGAATAAATGTGGAACTATTTACACACCAAACTAAGTTTAATTTAGTAGCTTAGTATTAGTAGCTGCTATTAATTTGTAATAAATGATTGAAGCAGTGGCGCACCCACGGGAGGTGCTTTGGGGGTTCAAGCACCCCCCCCCCCCCACAATGAAGCCAATTTCTATACAAAGATTTAAATACTTACTTGAATAATTACATACTTGAAAAACTCGAAGTTTTAAAGAAAATAGAAACTTGGGTGATTCTCAACTTTAATTAAAAATTATTAATATATTCTCTAATCTGATTCACGAATTCAGTATTTTTTAAATGGAGGTTTGCTATCCTTATTAATTGCAAGGGACCATCAAAGAAAACAGAATCAATGGAATAGCAAGTTTAAATATCCATAGAGAAATATAAGTTGACCCGGAGCAGGTTATCAACATGCTCTTAAGCAAAGGATCCAGAAAATTCGATTTCATTTTGTGGAAACCAGTGGCGGCCGGTGACTTTCCAAATTGGAGGGGCGAAGGATTGGTATTAGATGATATGAAATTTTTTGCTAGTCTATAAGGAACGTAAAAGCCAAATGATAATTTTCTCATGATTTGAGTCAAGTCATGAGAAAAATTCATGTCAAATCGTAGAATTAAAAACAGGCTTGTACTTGAAAAATAATAAAGGAGGTAAATCAAGTAAATCACTAGCCCACCATCAACAATAAGATTAAATAAAAAACTTACCAGTTCAGTCTGAAAGCTCAATTGATGGTCTTTTAAATGAAATCCATCTGCCACTCTTTCTGCTAGGCAAAATGGTCGATTACAAATTTGTTGAAATTCAGCATTTTCAACAATCACTTTTCAATAGAGCCTTGGTGGGCCTAATTTTTTAAGTTCCAACCAAGATTGAAAGTCAATACTGTTTGTGGTAGCAGTTAATAATGTCAAAATATATTGTCTACAGTTTTTCATGATGCCGCCACCTGCAGTTACATTGGATAGGTTGGAACTTGTATGAGTAGAATTTCAATCATGCCCACTAATACGATTAAAACAATATATAAAATAAAACCTATTAGGCTTATTACACAGCATGCGTGTTGAAGGAGCACAGACGTTCATGAACAATAGGTTTTTCAGAATTTCAACTCATCCATTCACTTTCATTATTGAAATCAACCACTTATTATACAAACTATGGTCGGAGCTTCATAACTGAATACCAATTAAACTATATTATACAATAATCCACTATTACACTTCAACAATTAATAAATAGCCTACTGCATTGTTTACGAACTATTTAACCTCAATTAGGACAGTACAATTTGACGTGACGGTACAATTCGAATGATAGAGGCAAGTTGGTAATAATTTCATAGCATTGTGGTAAATTTCAATATGTAATGTTTGCTAGCCTTGAAGGGACGGCGCCCAGGATGAAGCTATATGGCACTAATATGAATAAATAAATAAATGAAATTTTATTTTCATTAAGCAACATTGGCAATAGACAAAGTCAACCTTATACTAGAGATTTTTACAAGTAAGCATGATATAGATAGAATTATACATGTATAGTAGTATTCATATAACTTGGCAGCGTGTAGCAGATGGAACATGCTATTTCTGAACCCAGCATACTGCTGCCAAGTTATATGAAAACTACATTAACTAACTTAAAGTAAACCTAAATGGAGTTCACATATTAAATTAGTATATAAATACAAGGCCCGGTATATATTTTTAAAGAATATAATTATCTAAGGGATTAAATATCAATAGTTATTTCAGAATCTAAGAATTCTTGTATAGAATACATTGGTGTTTTTACTAACCAGTTGAAAAGTTTTATTTTGAATTTATCTGCAGTCTCATTTATTAAACTTTGTGGTAACTTATTGTACAGTTTCAGTCCTATTATATTGTAGCTACTCATTGACTTTGCAAGCCTTTGGAAAGGTATATTTAAACTATTTTTATTTCTTGTTGCATGGGAATGTATCGTATGACGTGGTATTTTGTATACCTTCGTTTTTACATGTATCAGAACAGTGTATATTAGATCTGCACTATCAAATATAGATTGGGTAGCCAAATTATCTAACCAAGTGGTTATTATCGAATTATCTAATTTATGAAAAGCGATATCTTCTTCCTTGCACCAGTGCTCGCTTAGGCATAGAGCATGAAAATTGTTTTTATTCCCAAACTCATTTAAAACTACATTTTTTTATTTATACCTTGGACATTTAGATAGCCTACTTTAAATTCTGAGGTTATTTTAGACTTTTCAACAGGCTTATCAGAGTTGATTGACTTAAGCCTATTACTATTACTATTGTAGCTTGTAGACCAAGTGCTTTTATTTTTGTTACACTTGGTCTCATTTACACGTTTCCCTGGAGCACACTCATGTCTTCCATAACTATAGGTTTGCTGTTTAAACTGCGTAATTGCACAGCTGGGTCAGGGCTAAAGCCACTGAAGGGTGAGCCAGGATTGGAATTAAAAGTGTCATTCAACTGTGAGTCCTCCTCTAGGAGCATTAAGTTGGTGTTAGAGTAGCTGTTGTCATCTATCACTGGGCCAATAGCAATTTTTTCTTTTGATTTACCCACCAATTCTATTATTTCGACAATTTCATAACTTAACCTATTCTTACCCCTATAGTTCATATGCATTCCATGCTTAGTATGAAACTCCTTACCCAACCTGCCAATATCAATCAAATGGCAGTTCTTATAATTGGAACATAACTTTTTCATTTTGATATTTGTTCTTCTAATTTCTTTGTTAACACAAGAACTAGTTATCAAGTCATATCGGTGAGGTAGATTCACGGTGATCACATTTTTTTCACTATTCCTATCAAGAAATAACTTCAAATTTTCAAGACCCACATCTGCTTCGTTTCGTGAGACATCATTGGAACCGGCAATACAGACAACAAAACCGTCTGAAGATATATTTTCCTGAGCCCTTGATTCTTGAGTGATTTGTGCAGTTCTGGCTCCCGGTTTCACAAATCCTAGAACAGCAAGTTTTGGTTGAATGTCCTTCATTAATGATGCTATATTTCTTCCATGACTGTCTGATAGAATAACCACTTCCTTCATATCATAATTTTTAGGCCTTTCCCTAGATGGAGAGTTCAAACTAACCCTCCTTTTTTCTACTCTTGCTGGCTTACCATGTCTAGGAGAATTGTCCTCTCATTCATTTTGTGGTCTGGCTTCTGTTGAAATTTCTGTCAACACATTATATCTATTTTTCAGTTCAATTTCGTAGTTTACTCGAGATGATTTATGAGTAAAAGTCTTCCTATTTGAGTCAACATTAGTCCAATAATTGTTAGACTGACACTGATCACTTATGTTTTTAAGGTTAGCTTGCAGATCGGTGTTCTCAATTTTCAAGGTAGAAATTTCTTCTTGAAGTAAACCAATAATTAATTGAAGACTAGCTACATTTTCACTTAACTTTGTTATATTTGAAGAACATTCACATTTAGACAGTAAATTACACTTGTTAACTTCATTTTGAACAAACACTCCCAACTCACAGGCCGCCATCTTGGATCAAGATATGTATATGTATATGTATAGATATATCAGTGCTATCTGGTTCCACCCATCATCCTCACAAAACCCCTCTAAAGTCAGTTTTCCCTCTCCTAATGCTCAGTATGGAATCCAAATCACCCAAGCCATGAGCTATCAACAGTGAACAGTCAGTCTTGGCCAGCCGCTTGGGTTGGGGTGTCGCAACTTCAGATTGCTGTCGTTTAAGCGGTCGTGGGTTCGAATCCTGCTCCTCCATCATCTGGCATCTATGTGTAATCATTCACCTCATTACCCACACACAAGTCTTTATTCATTCACTTATGGATGACATAATATTTTTACTGCATTGTAAAGAGTATTCATCACAGAATATTATAATGCTCATTTTCATATTAAATTTAATTTTTACTTGTATTATTTTTCTGGGAGGGTCTGTCCGAGTGCCCAAATGAAGAAGCCGCCACTGGTGGAAACTCTTACAAAGAGTATCATGACTTTCATGACAATCTTCACAATGCGAGTAATTTTTAATTTTAATTTTCACACAAACCAAAAACACAGCTTCAACATCTACAGAAAACCAACAATGACAGATACCCTAATACACAGCACCTCCAATCATCCAACACAACACAAACACTCAGCATTCAGGTCAATGCTACACAGACTCAACAACACACCACTATCCACCGACAATTACAACACTGAACTAAATACAATAAAATACCTAGCACAAGAAAACGGCTACAAACACGACCTAATTGACGAACTCAATCATAAAATAACAAACAAAAAACCAAACACTAACACCACTGACAAAAAATACATCACAATGACATACATTAATCCACAATCAAACAGACTAGCAAAAATCTTCAAAAAAGCCAGCCACACCATCTCATTCAGAACAAAAAACAAAATAAAAAATGCACACACTCAAAACCACACGGAACACAAACAAATACGATCTCCCAGGGATCTACAAACTGAACTGTTCTGATTGTAACAAATTCTACATAGGACAAACAGGCCGCACATTCAAACAACGTTACAAGGAACATTTTCAAGCCCTGACATCAAAAGCTGAATCGAATTTCGCCAACCATATCATTCAAACTGGACACACTTTTACTGACCTCACTACCAACCTACACATTCTCCATATAAAATCTAAAAGACACGAACTCAATACCTTGGAAAAATTTGAAATATACAAACACACCACACAAAATAAACAAAACATCCTCAATGAACAACTAAATTTAAAATCACACAAACTTTTTGATCAAATTTTACAAAAACCACAATTCTTCTAACCAAAAAACTGACATCGACGATCTAGGAACACGCCTCTGAAAACGGATCTCAGTGATTCGAAAGCGCTCGGCCTACAGAGTAAGTAAATTTTACTCATTCTTAATGAATATTTGACTGCAAGTCGTTAAATTCACATAACAAGTTAATAATAACATTTATTAACGAAGCTGGTTTTTTTTATTAATCAGTTCTGTTATTACTTGAACCCTGCCAAAGAACACGAATAGCTTCGTTTTGAGGGAATTATTGTTTAATGGTTTTTTAGGAAGTAGGACTCAAGGGGACTATTCTACAATGGACTGCCTGACAAACTAACTACCTGCAGCTACCCTTTTAGCACTTTGCAGTAACTGCAAGTACTAATACTATTAATTTGTACTTTGAAGTTTGTTAGGAAGCAGGTCCCATGACTCCCCTGTGGGGAAAACACTGACAACTTCAATAGTTTTCACTTCCAGCACCCTTTGGGCCATTTCTGGGTGCACCACTGGATGGAAGAATACGGATATGAAAATTAGTCCATAGTATATACTTTGGTCAAATCTATTTTGACGTGTGAACAGTTCTCAACACAAGATGATCCGTTCCAAGTAAACTTAAGCTTGTGGCAAAAGAAGGTGATGCCATGATATTTGATGCATATAATAGCATAGATTAGATTAAATAGTAGCCCTACCAATCAAAATAAAACCATTATTGGAATGGTTCATTTAAGATAATAGCAGTCCTCTTTTGTGAATCTTTCATCAATCTTCTTTATCTCTTATCCATTTGAAGTTGGGAATTCATTTCCCATCAATGTTGCTTTATCATTCTTTTCATAATATATAACAAAACATATTAGACTCAAACTGACAAAACTCATCAGGTTAAACTATTCTTCAAACCAAGTTTTCTTATTAAATCTCATTTTCAACTCTTGAAAAATCTAATTAATTTTTAGGAGTTATTAACTTACTTTCAAAGAATGGCGTCCTGTTGCTGTTAGAAGCAATTGACTCACTTGCACTTCACATACCTGAGGTGATGATTCGACATCATAAATAGGGGCTTCAACTGGTTCCATTTCTCTGTAAAAAAAAATACAATTTTTTTGAAAATGGAGCTTCTCTCAAAAATTATACTCCAAAATATCTCACATACCGTATTGCATCTTGATACTCGCCAAAGAAACCTTGAAAAATGTTTAACTAAAATATCATAACTTTTGTTAAACACTTTATAAAATTATAAGATTAAAAAAGTGTGTGTTTAAAAGAAAACACATTTGTAATGTAAGTAAATGCAATTGATAATATTATTTAAAAAGGTATACTCAATTTTCTCTTTGCTGGTGATGCTCACGTAAGTCTGAGACTTGTGTAATGATTTACTCAAGTATATATCTCATATTTCATTTTCTTGATATAGGTAGTCTTTAATTTGAAATGTGTTTGATTTTATCTGTAAAACAGGCAAAACATACACAAAATAATTGAATGTACTCTTCTACTCATATACTCTACTTGAATGTGTACCAGCTTCAGACGCCAAATTATTGTAAATCACACAAGGCCACTTCACTGTGCTAGATACTATTTTCAGAGGATAAAGCCCACATAGGTCTGAGACCTGTGCATAAGTAATAAGGTGGATGATGATGCTTGATTAGTTGGACCTACAGTTTTAGGTGGGTTCCTCACCACCACTTACTTGACACACTTGATGAGTGGTGTGAGCTGAGCCGGCTTGAGACTGCACAGTGCCTCGGCCAGTGCAGAATCGGGCATTTGTGTGTAGAGTGCCGCAATTAGTATTTGCACCATTACTGAGTCTCCCACTGGACTGATGTCAGCCGACAGGGTGTCTTCTAGTATGACAGCACAAGTGTGAATGCCTGGAGGCAGACAGTTGACCATGCGACACAGCAGCAGGATGCTCAGCTCTACACCTTGCTCGGTTGTTGCTTTATCCTGGAGACACAAGTCATACTGTTAGGAAACGCAAAGGAGGAAGAGTGTTACAGTTATTTCTGGTTTTGATAACACAGGCACTTGTTGTTTCTCTATCTTTGTCATCAGCACTTTCTTTTGCTATGCTGTGTTGAATGGGTTTCTGGTATTTTTCAGCTAAGGCTAAATGATTTTATCTTTTTCGTTAAAAAGATCTTTCTGGAATGTTAAAAACTGATTTAAAAGAGGCTGTGCTTGTCAGAGTTATTCAGTTTCAATTCAGCAGGACTTGTGATAAGTTTATGTCGTAATTCTGTCTTTCATGGCAGTATACTCAGTGCTATTTTTTGATTCCACATGGCAAGTGGTTATTATTGATTATTGTGGCTTAGGTTATTATTGAGTTTATTAACCATTATATTCATTAGACATTTCTTATTTAGTCATTGAATACTTATTTATTAGATTATTAATTGGTCTATTGACAGCTACTAATTAATTTTGTACAGTGATTAATCTTGTTATTGAAATATTCATTATTAGTGTCTGATGTGGGTTAATTATTAAAATAAAGTTTGAGTGCTACTTTCAAGGATTTCCAGCATTATTTTAGTGATGTAACCCATAAAAATTGGTGTCAGAAGTGGATTTTTTTATTAAAAATGGATGGCAAAGTTGCATTGTGTGATTTAAAAGTTCTTATGATTTAAAAGTGATTTGAAATATTTTTAAGTAAGAGGACCATGATTTGGAAACATCTGAAAAGAAGTCATTTCTACAAGACTGGCTTTATGAATTGTGATCAGAAGAAGGAGAAGATCCAGCTATGTGGATATGAAATTAATTGCATCCAAAGAGCAGAATTTGACATCCATGGAGGGCAAGCTACAGGAGAATTTCACATCCAAACTACAGGGGAATATTACATCCGTGGAAAATAAAATAAACTACAGGAGAATATTATATCCATGGAAGGCAAACTACAGGACAACATCCAGCAGAAAGTAACATCCATGAAGGACAAACTACAGTTGAATGTTCAGGATATTCAGCAAAATATGCATCCATAGAGATAAAATTACAAGAAAATATTACTTCATTAAAAGATGCCATCGATTCTGTGCATGAATAAGTCAATAAGGTGAAGGAAGACTTGAAAACCATGGAAGATTGACTGAAAAAACTTGAGTTTGAAGGTGGATCTTCAAGCAGTCAAGAAGTAAATAAATCTGCTGGGATTCCAGAGACAGCTAGGTGACCTCGAGAAATCAGTAATGGCAGCCATCTTCAAAAACAGTCAGTAATTCTACCTCAGCACACTGGACTGCCAACCTATGATGGAAAGACACCATTAGAAGACTACCAAACACTGAGACAGCAGCTGAGCTCCATGGCTGGTCACCCACAACAAAGGCCTATGTCTTGGTGATGAATCTCCAAGGGGAAGCATTGGCGATTCTTCATTCAATCCCATCAGCTGAAAATGGAACTTCAGTGAGCTGTGGAAATGGTTGGATATGAGGTTTGCCAACAAACACTTGGATCAGTTATGCAGATATCAGCTTAAAAAAAGAGTTAGGGTACCAAATGAATCACTACCAGAGTTTGAGGCTGTCATTGCTTGGCTTGTGAGGAATACATATCCCTCTGTTGATGACAACATATATGGAAGTTGTGCAGTAGAAAAGTTCCTGAGTGGATTGAGTATACTAGAGACCCAGCAGTTAGACAAATCAGCTAGATAAAAGACACTGAGAGATGCTCTTGTACAAGCATTGACATTTTAAGCTGTTCTGCAGTTAGTAACATGTCATTCTATGATGAGGGTTACAGCAGCTGAAATGATTGGAGTAGGCACCATTCAGAAGATCATGAGATTAGTCCTGGAACAGTTGGGAGTTGACAAGGAGCTTCAATGCTGCACTTTTGAGAAAAAAGGGCACACCAAGAGGAATGCAATAAATACAGTCTATCAAGCAGGAATCAGTAACAGGAATGTGAGAGAGTCCTGTGGAGAAAACAGCAAGGAGGGAATGCTGAGGAGGACTACAGTGATTGCTGATCTGTAAGGGAGATGCCAGTTCCAGAAGAACAAGAAGGAATATCCTGGCCTTGCATGCAAGGTTCCAGAAACATTTGAAGCAAGGAAGATCAACCTGGCAGGAAGAAGGTAACAATATTAAGGATTAAGGAATCAAGCAAGAAGAAGAAGAGGAGAAGCATGGTCACCAAGGCTGATCAAGGTGATTAGCAAGCAGGAGATGTAGTCTAGTTACACAACCTGAAGATCTGTCCAAAACCAAACTCTATAAGGAGCCATGTGACTAGGATAAATGATGTAGTCTACCAGATAAGGAAACCACCAAGAGGGAAGACAGGAGTTGTTTACTTAAATCACCTGACTCTATTTTGTAGCAGTAACAAGGCAAAGGGAGGACAAGGCACAGGCCTAGCCCACTATATCCTCAGAGGAGCCTGTTGATGATGCATGCTCAGCACCAGGAGGGAAAATGATCCAGATAAGTGAGAGGGATCTGCTCACCTTGCCCAAGGAGTATGCACTAGCAACTTGGCAGAACCCTCAGGGATTGCTACAGTCTTCAGGATCATTTGGTCATCAAGCTTGGTGGTCTTGGAGTCCTGGAACAGCAAGGACCTGTGGCCGGACTTCTTGAACTGCAGCATGCAGGAACAAGAAGAATAAGGAGAAGCACATCATCCCAGCAGACCAAGGTGGCAGAAAGAAGGCAAAGGAAAAACAAGCAGCTCAGGTTCAGCATACTATATCCCCAGAGAAGCCTATTAATGATTGTGGTTCAACAACAGTTGTGAAAATGATCCAGACAAGTGAAAAGGATCTGTCCACCCTGCCCAAGGAGTATGCACTGGCGCATTGTGTCACCAGAAACTTAGCAGAATCTCAAGGCATTGCTACAGTCTTCAGGAAGAAGTTTGGTGGTCTTGGAGACCTGGAAAAACAAGGACCCAAGGAAGGAAATGTTCTTCATCTGCAGCGGCATGGTCAGCATCTCTTCTACCTGGTGACTAAGGGGCAGCCTGAGATGAAGTCATCATTCAACTGATGATATGTTGAGTTGATGGTAGCCCAATAGGAAGGTGTGAGAAACAGCTATGATTGACTCAATCTTTATTCACATCAATAACAATCATCTCAAGCGCCAAGTCAAAAATATTAGATTCTTAGCTGACTCAACTTTATTCACACCACCCAATATCTCTCAATGCATAGATGGACTCCATCAATTTGTACTTATATAATTCTAATACCACTCCCTCACTCACTGAATGATCATGATTTCTCAAGAACTCCTTGGTGAATTTCAATGGTATTTGGAATGTAGTTTCCTTATAGGTTGTAGATGCTCACTAATAAATCTCTTGAAGATATTTTGCATCTAAGGAGAGTTAAGGACATTTTAGGGATTGAGCATACAGGCCTCTGGTATGCTATAGTTTAGGAATGAAAACAGCTAATTGAATTCAGCCTTTCCCACAATATCCCCATAGCTTACAGGTATTCTTATTCACTCAGCATTGGACAACATTTCAAAAATAGTTATTTATGTAATAAGAGCATAAAGCACAACTTTATTGCTTGAGCCAAAACAGTTACTGCATGACACATTGCAGAGTGCAGTAATTTTGCGAGAGTGATAAAGTAGTTTCATGCACAAATTACATACAACTTCAGTTCTGGATTCCAGCACAATAAAAGCTTGTAGTTTGTAACATCACATATTTTAGCATGCGTGCAGTCACTACTTTGCAAATGGCGTCACTGTGATGTCTCCTTATTGGTGGATCATGAGATCAGTGATCCAGTGTAAACGGACCCATTCTCTACAAAAATAAAAAATTTAGTTGTGCAATAAGCTGGCAAGCGTGAAATTCAAAACAGAAGCGTAAACAGCTGGCAAGCGTAAAACGTTTTACCGCTCGCCGTGCAGTAAAGAGGTTATTTTACAATCAGTTTTCAGTAAAGAACTACTTTATGAGCAGTAGAAGGAAAAGATACTTATATATCAAGGTAATAGAATACTAAATTTTTGTCTTCATTAACATTGATTAGTATTTCAAATTTTTGTAGCAGCACTGGTCAATACTGAAAGTCATCTTATTCTGCATTTGCTCTGGCTGCATCATTCATGTTCATTATGGTTAATGGATGGAAATTAAATGATCAGCCAGTAAATGTTTCACTTTATCAAGTACCGGTACTCATCGAACATTCTGAGAGCTTCTGAATATTTAAACCAGCAACAACTGAAATCCAAATAATTATGAAGGTGTTACTGTTTAAACACTAAGTCAAAAGAAGCTTTTCTGTTGATTCTGTAATTTTTATAGCAGCTCATACTACCCCATTTCCATAACGATTTCACAACCTAAGCTATATATAAAGTACTGAAAAGCTGAAGCTGGGTTTGAATAACTATGAATGATGTACACTACACATAAATTGGCAAATTTATTGTACACTACGCATAAAAAGCAAATCTTCCTATTCATGCATGGATTACCAGATTATCAACTGGATATACTGGTATTTAAACAGGCAAAGTGATTATTAACAGAATTATCATCGGAATTCCTCGAACTCCGAACTAGAACGGGTGAACCGGCAAGTTAAAGACAGACGCTTATTATCAGTACCGGTACCTCAAAAGCCCTGTTTAAAGCTGCCACAACTGGCTCTAGAGGTTGTGCCAATGGAACTATTAGAGCTTCTAGCCAGTCTGGTCTCTTCTGATTCCAAACCTGTAAAAGTGAAAAGATTTCACTGCATCACTTATTTCACACTGATAAAGACATATTTTATTGAGTAGCGTATATTGAATGTACTCACGTATCTAGAGCAACGCTTTTGAATTTATTTGAACTCATTGTCATCAGCTGAGAAATTCAAGAAGCTCTACTCTGCCTCCTACCTGTTATTCTAATGAATACCTATATGTAGCTCAAAAATCTAAAAAGCATTTGATTCAATAACTAATTGATGTTGGGTCATCAAGTCATCAAGCATAGGCCTACTCACTTCGGGCCTTCCGTCTTTACTATTATGTTGTGTCATGCTAATACCAGCCTCCAAGTGGCAATTTACCTGATTTTTATCCAAAGATGAACCCCAAGACTGGCGTGTTTTCTCTAGCATTGGCATGAGAGTATTTGATATATCAGTCGTTGTCCCAATACTCATAACAATATAGAGTAAAGCTTGTTGTACAGTAATCTTGGGCAGCATACAGTCTCCACTGCACATGAAGCCTATATCAAGAAAATCAAACATTATTGAGCAATGTTAACAACAAAAATGACACGAATTAGAATGAAGTAAACTAAAACATGAAGTAATTTAAAATAAGTTCCTGGATTTCTTGTTCCATGACGAACTGCGTTGTTAATATTAACTTTTCAAGTGAATTCAACGACTTGCAGTCAAATTTTTTTATTAAAAATAAGTATTAAAAAAAAGTAAGTGAAATACTACTTATTTTTAATAAAAATTTGACTGCAAGTCGTTTAATTCACTTGAAAAGTTAAAATAAGTAATGATTTAATGTCATGTTTTAAAACATCTTGATAGAAATTATTTCCTCATGCTTGGAATTGGAAAGAAAGTAATAGTTTTTAACTGTACAATAATATCCATAGTTGAAGTCAGTAATCATCAGTGTGAACTTCAATGATACAATTTTTTATTACCTGAGCACTTGTTGTCAATCTGGGAATTTTCTCCAAAAACACAGGGCTCATCAACAAGATGCAGCATGATTTTAGATGCCACCCAGCAATTTCTCATCATCAAAACCTAGAAGCAGTAGAATGTAGGCTATTTAATACATTTAACAAATATTTATTTATCATCAAGTACCTTAAATTTTAAGGAGCGAAATTAATTGATGGGCCAGCTTGTGAAACTGTCATCCATGTCTGAAGATTGTCGTACATTGGAGCGAAGCACTGAAAAATATAAGTGTATTTCAATCTGTGATGTTTTCCATGACGAAATACTTGATGAACAATCTATTATTAAAACTGACACTGTATTTCTATTTATTATATGATTTTCACTCACTTGTACTGGAGATACTGGAGGGATGCCTGAGGAAGCTTCTATTTAGAAGTGAAATGCATCCCTCCAGTATCTCCAGTAAAAGTGAGTGAAAATCATACAATAAATAGAAATACATTGTCAGTTTTGATATTAGATCGTTCATACCACAGATTTTTATTTAGTTCACAAAGGCACTCAAACGCAATCAATAAACTAAGAAACTAATCATTAAAAAATATCATCTTCCCAATAAATAGGGTCAATAATTTTTATTAAGAAATACAGTGCCAGTTTTGATATTAGATTGTTTATTTCAAATTGGAATTTAGTGTTATTCTTGTTTGAATATAATGGTGATATAAATTTGAAAAATAATTTTGTATTATATTAATTATGAACATGGAATGAAATTTTTTACGGTACCTTCAAAATGAGAGGCCACAAAGGTTGAGGTTGGGCCAGTAGTACATTGAGCTCCAACGATATAGCATCAGTGGCCGGCAACGATCTACAGCTTGGAATTGCAAGTGCTAATTTTTCCACCGAACTCAGAACTATCCACGGAGATATAGAAGGCTGGGCTAGCTTTGTCAAACATCCTAATCCAGAGAGTCCTTTGTGGAAGACCTGAAGTTGTTGAATAGCATAATGTAATTATTATTGCTAGTAGTTGACAATGTTTTAATGTTATAATTATGTAGTCTGCACATTTGAACTCGAACTCAAGAGCTGGTTAGATGTGTTGACCCTTAATATTGGAAAAAGTTTATTTATGACATTTTCCCCAAAAATCACTGGTCAACCTCCTTACCTAGAAAACATAGTTATCCATGAATCTGGCTGTGAAGGTGTACTCCCCTGTTCATGTCCTATACTGAAACGAGTCCAGCAGGATAAATATCTTCGAGTATTCATAGATCCGCATCTAAGGTGGGACATTCATATAAATATCCTATGTAAGAGCTTCAATTACCTAATTTACAAATTCTATCAAATCAGTAGACTGAAGATCAAGAGCATATCTAAACTTATGTATTTCGCATATGCGCAATCCATCCTTCAATATGGGATCAGAGTATGGGGAGGAGCTGTTAATATTCATTTCAATAAGCTTTTTGTAATCCAAAAGCATTTATTAAGAGCTTATAATAGCCGTTCTTGGTAGGCCGAGACTGTACAGTAGCAGGAATCTATTTTCTGAGTTGAACGTTTTGACTGTGCGACAGCTGTACATCAAACAAGTAATATATTATTTGAATGTGAATAAATATCTTCTTGAACATCGCAAAATAATTCATAATTTACGACCTTCTCATTCAAGATTTGCAATGAGAAGAACTATTTTGAATGTATGTAGAAGACAGTTCACTTATATTACTGGAAAAGTGGCAAATCTCATACCCTGTTCATTTCTTAACTAACAATAAGAAAAATAAATCATTTGGAAAAATTATTGATGAATGGATCATTTCTGAAAATATAATTGAAAAAATCTTCTTCTGTGTTACTTCTATACTTTCTTCCTTAGTTTTCATTCTGTTTCTTTAAATCTTAAAAAAAAATATTATCTTCATCTTTGTTTCATCATCATCATTCGATTAAATCGGTGTTATTCTTACGGACTCATACCTGCGCTCAGGGAAACCTTGCAGGTATTATAATTTTCCTCTTAAGTAATTTTTTCTTGTATTCCTTATATAAATATTGCTATTGAATTTGGAATTGTGATTTTGTTAAATGTGAATTTGTATTATTTTGAGGATAATTAATTGAAATTGAATTGAATTGAACGCCGAAGATGACTTGAATAGTTCAGTTATGAAAAAAGGCGAACAGCTTTGTAGCTCAATATCCACAATATTGTAGTCCATTCACTTAAGCAGATTTCCCAAGCGTTTTCGGTTGATTAAAAAAATATATATTTTTATTGAGGAATATGAATATTTATTTCTGCCTATACTTTAGTAAATAATTTAAATTTTCTCACTACACAGCTACTAAGTAAATAAATTTACTTCAAACAATGTAAAAAATTAAATAGCATCTTATGCAGTTTAATGCACCGCCACTGCTAGGGATGAATATCTTGTTACTTCAATTCTTTCAAGACAAAACAGTCATGCTAATAAACATATTTTCAAAGGTATTAATTTTTTAACAAGACTTACTATGACAAAATTTGATAGACGTCTGGAGAAAGAAAGACCTGCTCAAAAAAGATGGCTACCTAGAAAAATAAATATCATACACGGAATGAACATCTCTCAATAAATTATGTATTAGCCTGCAGAATATATTCTTTGTAATTATGTGTTTTATTATTTCACTTCAAGTCAGATCAGAGATCAATATCAAGCTATATTCCTACACATTTACCAAAAACCATGGAAACTGTTTCAAGTTCTTGCTCATCGATCCAGTAAACAGTGCTATGGTTTCTATTCTCAACAAAACTAATTAATTTAAAATTTCCTTTCTAATGCTATGCTGAAGACCTGCACTCATTGACAACAGCATTAAATAGCTTATAAAAATCAATGAATGCTACTTCACTGAAATATTCAGTCACTGTCGGGAATCGAACCACGGATCTTCCATCCAAATGCCAGTCAGTCGTCCTAGCCACTAGGCTACACTGACAACTTCTGTATAGTAGCATTTAAAGGAAGTTCGAAATTAAATTTGGTTGAAAATAGATACGCGGTAATGTTTACTGGAATGATGAGCAAGAACTTGAAAAACCTTATATAGTTTTTGGTAAATTATTCATACAGGTAACAATATATAGATGTGTTTTCACCTTCGTCTTATCATGTTGTAAACATTTATCACTATTAATATTGTAACATCTTCCAAAATAATTCCAGCATAAGAGGTCGCAGGAGCCTATTCTCCTTGCCAAATACTGTGCGCCCAATTTAGCATGGGAGAAAAAACTTCTTGACTGATTACAGGCTTCATAGAAATACTTTTAAGAAATGATCACAGTCGAATCACATATTTTTTCACAAGCTTTCATTTGACATAAGAAACATTTCAATACAATTAGGCTAGCGGTTCTATTTCAATTTTTATGGAACAATCGTTGATTTTTATGGGAATTCACTAATTGTTTTATACAAATGGGAGAAGAAACACTAATTGTATTGAAATGTTCCTAATGTCAAATGAAAGCTTGTGAAAAATTACATGACTGATCATTTTTACAGGCTTTTTATGAAGCCTGTAATCAGTAAGGAAATGTTTTCTCCAAGCTAAATTGGTCGCTTAACGTATGGCTGGAAGAATCGACACATGTGGCCTCTTAAATCCAAGAGTTTCCAGCATTTTCAAATGTTTAAAATCCTATGTACAACAAGATATCTTATCTACCTAATTCCTATCTACCTAAATCAATTGATGCATAGAAAACTGAATGTTACTCACTTTGTATAGAATAGCTAGAGGTGCACCTCGCAGCAAGAGGCATGTTAGAAGGAAGTGGCATTTGGCGTGAACGTCTTTGACCACATGAGACTGTGACTGGCAGCCTGCCAACTCGTCACCTGAACTGCAAATTGGCGGCAACAATTGGCGAACACAGAACAGCAGATTCGCCACATCGGTCACCAGCAATGATGCACGAGCCGCACTTGTTTTCGCCTAAAGCACCATTAATATTTCTAATTATTATTTTTTTTAAATAAAATAATATTGAAGTATGTCTTACGAGCAACACAAAAAACTAATAATCCAGGATGCGGCGGCATGAGTTCCTTATTCTTTCAAAACTTCAAATTTTCATTGCAGGAATCAAAAATTTTTATTTGTTTTTTAAGACGTAATTGGAATGGAAATGTTTAACCGGAAAACGTAATGGAAATGGTAACTGCATTAACTGTCCTGTATTTTTGAAAATGTGAGCTTCACCAAGAATTGGGTGTGGCAATTGATGGGGTCCTCACATAGATTTTATTATTAAAAAGCTGAAATTTATAGCATACACATTTTTCAAGATCAGCAATATACTAAATATAGAACAAATCAAAACTGTATATTTTGCATTAGTTGAATCGATTCTAAGATGTGGCATCACTATATGGAGTGGAACATGTATGATACTCACTTGAGTGGCTCATTTATAGTTCAAAAGGGTGTGATCAAGACTATCCTTCATAAACCAAGAGATTATTCAACCCAGCTAGTATTTGAGGTTTTTGATGTTATGACTAAAAGACAAATGAAAAACTTGATAAGATATAATACATATATGAGCTCTTATAGATATTATTATATTACATTAGATATATATCTACATTATAAGATATATATACACATGAATATTGGACAAACAAAACTTCCAGGAATTAGAACAACCTTCATTTACATTTAGACCTATAACTACACATTTCATTCATATAAATTTAGGCCTATAATCACCTATAAGACTTACACCTATAAGGACCTATAGGTCCTTTTAGCCTATATAAATATTTGTATAAAAATACAGACAAAATTCCAGTAATCAGAACAACCATCATCTACTTTTAGACCTAATATTTTAAGGAAATACAAAATTTTTCATTCTCATCTCAGTTTTATTCAAAGCCAGCCATTGTCGAATGTGTTTACAGAAATAGCAATTCTTATGATTAAAAAGAAGCATAGAATCTGCCAATAGCCTATATATTCAATAAAAATTAAATTCTGGGATTTTCATCAAAGTATGAACAATTGCTAATAAGATTCAATGAAATCAAAGTTTCTGGCTATTCATCTTGATAGAGGAAAGTGAAAAATTTAAATAACTCATAAATTTGATGGAATCAATAATATTGTAAAAATATAGTTTTATTTGTCGAAAGTAAAAAAAGGTAAAAAAGACACTTTGTAGTTTCGTTCTCGTAGCACTGACAATACCAGCACTTTAGTTGCCTTTGTCTGGTTTTAAGACAAGTAAACTGCAAACAAGCACATCATACACATTATTCTAACGGCGAAGGGCTATACACCATCCTTATATTCCAAATAATGCTAACAATAGCTGAACATGTCACTTAGTCACGAGTGCTGAAGTCTACACTTGAATAGCTAGCTTATCAAGCAGCAAGTAGCCTACCTGAAGTGTTCGGCTTTGCAATCATTAGCCCGGTGGAACCTGAATATCAACCATGTCTACAACAACATGACACAAACGACGTGGTAGGATTATCTGTATAAGAGGGTTTCCCCACCAATTAAATTCGTATGCTCATTTTCATTTATGGAAAATGGGTGCTTATCATTGGAGAGTTTCAGCCCTGCCACAGAAAATAGATTATTTTCTCATTAAAAAAAATATACTGTACCATAGAAAACAGAACGGCAGTTTTGGATCGGCACTGACAATTTACGACACATTCCAATATTTTTGGGGAACTATTCTTCTTCTGAAACCCTAATGGTAATTATATTCTTGATTTTATAGAATAAATTCCATGGAGAAGGGAAAACTGTAACAGTGGGATACCATCTAAAATGAAACTCCCTCTTCACCTCTTATACGTAATTATTAATTACACTAAAAACAAATTGCAATTATTTTATCTACTTTGAAAATTATCTGGGAGGGGTTTATATTCCCTTTTTATTCCCCCCTCCATCGACAATGGTTTCACATAGCCATTTTATAGCAGTAAAAGCAATGTCATGCAAATGATTGATTGGTATTTGATTGTCTTTTAAAAAACTTATTCTAAGACAACTCTATGTAATAAATAGAAACATTGGGAATTCATATAGCCCTAAGCGTCTTCTGGAAGTATCTCAAAGTTTGGACCAAGGGTTTGAGCCTAAAGTTAATTTGAATAATGACGAACATTTTAATAATGTTGAAATATATTTTTGACTAATTATTGCCAGAATTCAAATCGTAAAATGATTTGAAAAATAAATATACTTAATAATCAAAACATACAGGGTCAGGCAGTTTTTACAGTTTTCAATATCATCAATTTAAACAATTTAAATTCATCAATATATTGAAACGATATCAATACATACTGAAAAAAACAATAAACCTATTTCTCCTTGAACTTGAATAATTGACTTTAGACAATAGACATTTTGCAATATGTTGACGAAATTGCTTATCATCTCAAGGGCACATTTTACAGAAACTATGTTTTCATCTTTCTGTAAGGCTCTCAGGGTTATCTGGGTTTTAAGTTACGGTTGTAGCTGCACTGGTAGGTGATCAGTTGGGGCGCTTACATCTGACTGTTATTCCTGTGGCGGTCATGGATCCGATTATCATTCAGCCTGGCATATTCTGTGTTATTAATCAACTTATTTTCCATGCACAAATCTCCTCAGACTCATTTGGGAAAGACTCATCAGAAGGAAAAATCTTACCTGCATATAACGCACCACCAAAATTGTTAGAGATTCATTCAGCATTCCAGCAAATACACGTTGAGCCATTTTTGGTGGCACAGTTGTCCATAAATCCTCTCTTGTACCTATAAATTGATTTCATTTACATTCAACTCAAATAAATTACTTTATTTTCTAGGGAAATAAAATAGTATAAAATTATAGCCTATTATTTATAGAAAAATAATTTCAAATGAAATAGTGTCATCAATAAATTCAAAACTCAGTTTATCAAACCTATGCCTTTCCTAGCCTTACAAGATACAGATGAAATTTACTTTTAACAATGTTGTAATCATGCTTGAATAATCAGTTTATCAGTCATAATAACAGTTTGTCATGCATAAGGACAACCAATTAAAAAAATTATTCATTTATCTTTATATATTTTTTAACCGACTTCCAAAAACAACAAGGTTACTATATTCGACCTGTTTTTTTTTTATGTTTGTACATCAATCATTCGAACAATATTGAACCGATTTCGATGAATTTTTTTTAAATGCAAGAGCATCGCTCAGCGGTGGTCCCATACAAGTTTCGCAAGGATCGGCCCAATACTTAGCCCAATATTAAACAAAAAGGAGCATTCTTCGATGTCTTCATTTCAATCAAGTTTGAATAGGATAGTTCCACACATAACCGCCAATCGGATGACCGGTGTCGTTTACCAGGCTGATCATTGTATCATATGGAGCGCTTTACATCTATACGGTTTTCGAAATCATATGATGCAATGCAATTATGCCGGGTAAACGACATCGGTTACCCAAAGCTGGTTCAGTGTGAAAGAAGTATTTAATGTCCCGTTTTGACCAATCACGTGAACTTAATTTGAATCTAGAATAAGAAGAATAATATTTCTGTCCATATGTTCATATGAAAATTGTAAATAATTTAGTTGATGTTATTGAGTCATAGGAATAAGGTTATTTAGTTTCAATCATAAGTTGGAGAATTTGGAAAAACAGCTGATCTCAGAAGTATTTTTAGTTTCGCTGCTGTGATGGATTAAGAATATTTATTCTCCATTATCGTACATGTGTGCATACAATAGGCTATTTTGAGGTTATGTTTAATGATCCTTCTGTACTAGCTCAAAGTTGATGTTTTCTATATTAAAAAAATATATGACTAATATCACAAAAAATATCATACATAACTCGTCCGGGAACAGTGGCGGATCCAGAAAATGTTTTTGGGGTGGCTGGTTTGCTACTGATGATGATGGGGGAACTGAAGAACTGAAAACAAGTATTGTGAAAGCTTTTGAATTTTTCTTAATCGATCATATTCAGCGGCTTCAGCCCGAAAGCCCCCCCCCCCCCCCCCCGTAAATCCGCCACTGTCCGGGAAGATGTTTACCCATACTCGTATGATAATACCGCACTCAACTTCAACTCCTGCGTTTACTTATCATATTTTCAGTAAGCACAATATTTTCCACACTTGTAACGTAATATAGGCCTACTATTCCAGTGTAGGTATATTCTGAAAGGGACCACATCAAAATGAATCAAAAGCCATTTCACTTTTAAGAAGCCTTTCACTATTATAATTTTCCTAAATACAATATTCCACATTAAATAAAACGTTGTAGAATTTTCCTTAGTTTATCTTTTCTTATAAGTGGATTTTTAGTTACTTAACTTTTGATGTTATAAATTAATTATTGGCTTGCTAATTTTATAAATATTTCATAATGTAGGCTTTATGAAATTTCTCATGTTTTCAAAGTTTGAAAATTCAACTAAAAAGCTTAAAATAAAACATATTTTAAAACAAAAAAGAAACCGACTTCAGTGAAATGATAAAATACTCGCGTATTAAAAAGTTTGAAATAAAGTATTTACTTTAAACTGAGAAAATTTTAAATTTCATACAAGTAATCTTTTGAAGTCGGCGCCAAATTTCCCATAAACTTCTAAAATATAACAGAATTACTCTGCGATGTTTTCCATGACGAAATAATTGAACAATCTAATATCAAAACTGACACTGTATTTCAGTAAAAGTGAGTGTAAATCACATTTAATTGAAATACAGTGTTAGTTTTGATATTAGATAGAATTTCTTATCAATTACTGTATTTCAGTAAAAGTGAGTGTAAATCACATATTTAATTGAAATACAGTGTTAGTTTTGATATTAGATAGAATTTCTGATCAATCACTTCCTGGTGGTTCGGAACCCACCTAAAACTGTAGGTTCAACTCATCAATCTCCATCATCCAATTCATTACCCACGCAAAGGTCTCAGACCTATGTGGGCTTCATCCTCCAAAAAAATACAGTGTTAGTTTTGATATTAGACAGAATTTCTTATCAACTTCATAAAATATTTGGCGCCAACTTCAAAAGATTACTTGTATGAAATTGAAAATTTTCTCAGTTTAAAGTAAATACTTTATTTTAAACTTTTTAGTACGCGAGTATTTTATCATTTCACTGAAGTCGGTTTCTTTTTTTGTTTTAAAATAAGTTTTATTATTAAATCAGAGGGATGCTGACATTAGTTCAGTATTTATAATGTAATTGACAATTATTATTAATATCAACAAATTGTAAAAAATATCTGGTCAAATTTTAGCCCAAATATATTTAAATTTTATTCTAAAATGTATTCATTTTTTGTGTGAGCATACATTTTTATATGTGGACTGATATTAAAAATGTAATGAATATTTATTATAAATATATTAATATAAAATATTATATAAAAATGTATGTTTTCACACAGCACATGATTAAATTTTAGAACATATATATATTACAGATGTTGCAGTGAAATCTATATATAAAAATGAATGTCTGTCTGTATGTATGAATGTGTGTATGTATGTATCTATATAAATAAAATTAGAGTTTTGTCTGTACATTTATCAGAATTGTATATTTTTTGGTTATTTTTACGTTTTATACATTAAATAAGGCGAAAATATTCTTATCTCACTTTCTGTCTGTCTGTCTGTCACGGCCCCAAAGGCATTTTACGCGGCCTTCTCCTCAAAAACGAGAGCATCGATCGGGATTCTAGTTATTGAACAGTATTGAAAACATTATTGACAATGTCTTCGGCTATAAAAAACTAAATTAACTTTTTTTTTAACAGAGTAATAAACGTTCAAAAACCAAGTATTGTGCGATTTTGGATACATTTTACACGGCCTTCTCCTGAAAAACGAGAGCATCGATCGGGATTAAAGTTATTTATCAGTATTGAAAACCTTTATGACAATGTCTTTAGCTATAAAAACCTAATTTAACTTTTTTTTTCAACAGAATAATAAACGTTTAAAAACCAAGTATTGTGCGATTTTGGATACATTTCTTATAAGTTTTATTACCACATAAGAACAAATCACATAATTTATCAATCAGCTGTTCTCAAATATAATCTGAATGGTGGGCCCTTGGCGGCGTTATTTACGCTGTCTGCAGACTTGTGTAGTCGGAGCATTGCAGTCTTTTAGGAAACATATGACTGGTGAATCAAAGCTCATCTTATGTTCCATCAATTATTTCATGGTTGGAAAAAAAACAAAATTTTCTCATTTAAATTTATCAAAACAAAAATTAACATTTTAGGAAGGTGCGGTTTGTGCTTGGCTCTTGGGAATTCGCCAGGTAGCACTATTTATTATTACCACATAAGAACAAATCACGTAATTTATCATGATATATCAATCAGCTGTTCTCAAATATTCTTTCTGATAACTGTCACTGAATTGTTTATGTTCAAAGTTGTTTACTAAGCTGCTAACAACTTCATGATCGTTGCTATCAAAAAAGCCAAAACATATTTAGTCATATTTCTATACATAATCCGTACGAAGGATGGGTAGCTGCTAGTGTTTCCTATAGACTTCAAAACTACTTGACAGATCGGCATGAAACTTTGGGAATATGTTGTGTGAATATTGGGGATGGTTTCTGACCATAAATTTTAATAGGGGAGCTAATAATTATTATTAATTAATTAATTAAGACCTAACCTACTGAACTTGTCGGCCAAACAGCGTAAAGGAACAGCTGATAGAAGTCAACAGTTTTTAATCATATGGCAGGCCCCTTAGCGGCGTTATTTACGCTGTCTTTGAACAGCAAAATACTTTGCACTTTGCATGTAGGCTACCGTGCAGTCGGAGCCTTTTGCAATATGTAGGAAACATACGACTGGGTATGATGAAATGTAATTATTCCAGGTCGATGACATCATTCTGTTAACCAATGCAGCTAGAAATTTTAAATGCAGCCTCAGAGGGAGGTGGCGAATAATAAAATAAAAAACCTAGCTTCTACCCTTAGGCCTATAGTCGTAGGAGGTTTAAATTTGAAATGTTTCTTCATTCAGAGGTGGTGATTAAGAAAACAACGAAACCTCTATGATCAGCTGGAAGAGCCCTAGGACTAACTTCTTTCCTAATTTTAAATGTAACCTCAGTGGGAGGTAGCGAATAATAAAATCAAGGAGAATTTTTATGAGAACGCAGCAACGCGCGTCGGGCCAGCTAGTCAATCAATAAATACCAATAAGCTACAATTTATAATGAATTATATACTCCTGGATTTCTTGTTCCATGACGAACTGCGTTGTTAATCAGGGGTGACCACCCCCCCCCCTAAGCCTCATGACGCACCCCCCCCCCCTAAATTTAGCATCAACCCCCCCCCATAAATTAGGCCCCCAAAAAAATGCGAAAAAAGCCCCCCGTATTCTGTCTAAAACTAAAAGAAGATTTTTATAACTATTGAAAAAATTCAAACCCAGTCGATAATATACAAAATATATGAATATTTCTTGAGATTCTTTACATAGGTAACATTTTCTTGTAAAGGTAAAAACGAAATATCAATGAAATGAATATATGAACTTCTGCTCAATAAACTTAATTGTAAAATAGCTAAATGGGAATTTGAACCTGAATGGTTTTTAAACAATAAAATGTTATTACAAATATACAAGGTTCAATAAAAATGAAATACCTATAACTTTATGTTCGGTGTACCAATTACATTAAGGTTAAATAATTCTACAAAGTTGTTCCTGTAAAGGAAGTGAAAACAATGAGTTAATAATTTCATTTGTAAAACACAAAAATTCAATATACCAAGTCATCTATTGGACAGTAGTTAAACAACAGGTTATTTACTTAGTGTAGTATCTTGGGAGAATTCATGTATGGATGAAGTACATAAAAGGCACACATTTCATGTATAGTTATTTACAACACACAATCGAAAAAAGTGTCTTTCAAAAACAAAATAGAGACATAGTTATGCAAAATTAATGAAGTTTTAGTATTTAGTAAGTTTTGCTATAGCAGTTCTTACTTATTAGTAAGTAGTTATCGTAAAATACATGAAAAACATCAACAGTTTGAAGTCAAACATTTTAAATTTGTAGGGTGCGACCATCTACAAGTTAGCTAGGCACCTTCTCAGCTTCTTAAATCTATCTCTCTAAACCCCACATAGAAGTTTTTGTCTTTGAGATGAGGAAACAGAAAACCTTTCAATTATTTCTTCGTTAGAAATAGACTCAAGTACGGTACATCTTTTTCTGCAGCTAGAACCATTAGATTGGACAACCATGAGTCTCCCATAGCTGATCTGAGTCTGTTTTTGATAATTTTAAATCGACTTATTGCTCTTTCTGCTGATTAACTAGTAACTGTTAAGGAGAGTAAAGTTGTATAAACCACTTTCAGAGCACTCGCTTAGCGTCTTGCTAAGTTTGAATAATAACTTCCTGCACAAATCCTAAACATAACTATATTTTAGCTAATTCATAATTATTCAATTGTATAATAATAATTATAAATATATTTTCATTAATTGACATTCTATCTGGTGACTTCGTAGTATATTTATGAATGTTGTCACTTTAAACACGGTTGCAATCAACTTTACGCGCCCCCCAAAACGTTTTTTGGAACCCCCCCCCCCCCCTAAAGAATTTCAATGACGCAGTCTGCGTCATAGCCCCCCCCCCCCTGTGGGCACCCCTGTGTTAATATTAACTTTTTATGTGAAATTTAACGACTTGCAGTCAAATTTGACTGCAAGTCGTTCAATTTCACATAAAAAGTTAGAATTATATACAATATCTAGATCTGCACTATTATAAATTCTAGTTTCTAAATAGTAATGTGACGCTATACACTTGAGTGCATTCTACATCACTATGCACAAGTACGGTATAGTCTATCAGAAAATTCATGACGTTTCCCGAACCCTTCACATCAATTTCAAATTCCTATGTTATTAAGGACCCAACACAACAGGGAGTCGTGCCGTTGTCCACCCGTACGGTATTCTGTGAGAAAGGTACGGATATTTTATTTTGTACAATGTTTAGTTTGGTTGTAAATTGGGTAAAGTTAATTGAAACATAACCGGAATTTCGTTGTTGTTTGGGTAAACCGCTGTGTAATATGCACCAGCGTTGGATGGCCAGAAATTGGATTTAGATCAACTTACAAATTTGAAACATTATGTGGAAAATGATTGGTACGTATAACCTCTCGTTATTGGACTAAAAACTTACAATTCTGCCTAACGACTTATTTTGGCAGATTTTTGGAAAGTGATTCCAATAAAATATAAGTATTATACACTACTTTAAAGGTAAGTTACATATTTGTGAGAAACAAAAATGTAAAGTAGCCTACTTTTTTCAGCTTAATATAACATTTTTCAAGTTATTTAGCAAAATGACTCGAAATAGAAAAAACTTCAAATTATTTATTTAGAAATATGAATTATGACAATGAAGAATAATTTAATTTCATGTATATCGCTCGTTGAAAGAGAATTTTGATTGATAATCACCCAAACCCAAGTTATAAATGGAAATATAAAACTATCATGAAGTTCTGATAGCCATATTGACGACGTCGTCAACGCCATTTTATAGGGACGTGAAAAGTTTGGTCTTAAAAGGGGTTTTGAGACTCCTTATCATGTTCTATTCGAATCAAAAATGGCAAATTGGCTGGAAGATGTGAACCTTTTATATGAGTTCCTAACGCACTGTACTGATATAGCCTACTATTATTATTATTTATCAGAAATTGATGAGATGTGAGAAAGAGTGGGAGACTGTTCTCAATAAGAACAATTTAATTAAAAAGAGGAAGTTACAAAACGATTACTCATTCAGTCCAGGATGAGACCTATGACCTGCTTAACAAATTACAAATTAATAGTACAGTATTACCTGTACCTGTACATACACTGAATAACTTTTGTTATTGAATTTCTTTAGAAATTATTTTTAAATCAGGCTAGCATATGTGAACATAAATGTTTAAAAGATTTCTAAACTAATAAAACTTACTACAGGTAAGAAAAAGTAAATCTTACAAAAGAGGTACAGAAATGATTGGTGACTTACTAATGAAATGTTACATATAGTAGTTATAGTTCCTAGTTGAACAATCAGTGACAAAAAAAAAAAGATTTGACATTATTTCTCACCTTGCATGTACAACCACCACATCTGAATAACAAAAGATCCTCTTTCTCCCTCAAAAAATGGCTGGTGGTGTTCCCAATTGAGGCAATCTGCGTCTTGTAAAACATACAATGACACTAATCGGCAGTGCAAATCAAGTAGTCTTTCAGCTAATGACTCAGCCATCTCGCCAAACTGTTTGTAGCTGTTAGTCAGTGAAAGTCTGGAGAATGTTAGCATGAAAATTCGTCAAAGAATTCATTTATGAAATAGCATATTGTACTAACGGAGATATTAAAAGTTTAGTAGAATATTTTTGATGGTCAAGAATTTCATAATATTTAAACATATCAGATCACAAGGTTCACAACCATAGAGAGTGTTTCAGAAGGAATGGATCATACTGAACTAACTGATTCCTCTCATCAAAGTAAAGAAAAATGTTCTTATGAACATAGGTTCGGAAACCCTTCTTTACAGAAATAGGGACGGCTGAAGATGACAGCGATCCCTATAACAATTTACCTATACAGAAATGGCCAAGGCCTTAATTCAGGCGTTAAATTGAACAGATTTCGTCTAAATGGAGCTGATAAAACGAATAAACTTGTTACAAATCTCCATACCTTACTTGATACTTAATACTTACTTGATACTTGGTGTCTAGGTCGATGACTGGGGGTTGCCAGATAGACCGCGTCAAGATTTTGTCTCAAAGTAGCTGGCCGGATCATCTGGCAGGAAAAAGTGGTTCTTCCTCCAGTTCGGTCAGTGAATATATAGGTCGTTCTATGAGTTTCCTCTTTAAAATTCTTATGAAGCTTGATTGTTCTTCAGTCTTTATGTGGTTTGGAAGGTTGTTGAACATCTTTAGAGCTGCTATCTGGAAGCTCTTCTGGTTTCCTGTCAGCCTGCTTCGAGGAACTTCCAGGTTGCCTGCTGAGCGAGTATTATGGTGATGCACCTCACCTCTCCTTTTCATGTGATTCTCATTTCTCTTCACATATACCAGTGAGCAAAAGACATACTGGCTGTAAATGGTCAGTATCTGGTTCCTTGTGAACAGCGGCCTGCAGTGCTCCAAACGGTCAGAAAAGGTAATTGTTCGCAGGGCTCTTTTCTGAATCAGAAGCACATCCCTGCAATGAGGAGTGTGTCCCCACAGTAGGAGGCCATATGTGAGATGGCTATGGAACAGTGCATGGTAAGCTGTGAGCAGATAGTTTGCAGAGACAACATATCTCAGTTTGTATAGCAGATGGGTGACCCTGGATAGCTTGACACAGACACTGCTTATGTGTTCACTCCATCTTAGTTTGTCATCAACCCAGAAACCAAGCAATTTCACTGGGGCATTGTCTATGTGACCATTGTCCTTTTTCTGTGAGCAGACTAGTACTTGGGTCTTGTCCTCATTTAGTTTCAGTCTGTGACTCAGGAACCATTGCTTTGCTTCACATGTGCGAACCTTGTTATTTTCCTTTGCCTGGTTGTATGTCTTCCCTCTTGATATTATTGTGGTGTCATCAGCAAATAGTATTGAACCATCTCTTGGGGCAAAGTCATTCATCAAGATGATAAACAGCAATGGGCCCAGAACAGAACCCTGGGGTACACCATGACCATTTTCTCTCACTTCTGATTCAGCTCCTCTTATGGAGACCACTTGTCTTCTATCTGAAAGATAGCTAATCAGGGTGCTCAACACTTCACCACCAATGCCATAGTGTTCCAACTTCTCTATGAGTATCCTGTGAGGTACACAATCAAATGCCTTGCTTAAGTCAAAGAGAGTGAGAGCAAGGCAGTCCCCTGATTCAAAGGCATCTTGAATTTCCTCTGTCAAAGATATCAAGGCACTGGTTGTAGAGTGTCCACTTCTAAAACCATGTTGGGAACTGGAGAATAGGTTGTTGGTGTCAAAGTACTCCACAAGCTGCAACTTCATAAAGGTTTCGATGATCTTTGACATGGTTGGAGGAATTGATACTGGCCTGAAATTTGAAGGTTGATTGGTATCACCTTTTTTATAAATTGGGATTGTTTTTGCCAGTTTGAGTATGTCTGGAAACCTTCCCTTCTTGAGACATTTGTTTATGGCGATGGCCATGGGCTCAGCAATGGGCTCAATTGTCTTTTTCAATACCGAGCAAGACACTCCATGGATGTCCTGAGCTCTGGAACATTTGAAGCTGTTTACCATCCTTGTAATCTGGGTATGATTTATTTCCTTCCATGTATTCATTCTGGCTTGGGTTGTCCTGATATTTGTAGTCAAGTTATTGTTGCAGACTGGCAAACTGGAAATTATGTCCTCAACTGCAGTGACAAAGTATTCATTGAACTTGTCAGGATCTAGTGGTGATTGCACACTTGGTCTTTTGGGTCGATGACTGTTTATTGTTTCCCAGGCAGCTTTACATGGGTTTGAGGCTGATTTAATTTTGTTTTCTGTGAACTTCCTCTTTGCCTCATTTACAGCTTTTCTGTAGGTTCTATTCAGATTTATATAGGTTTTGTAAAGGGAGTCACGCTCCTTGGGTGTGTCTGCCATTTTATAGTAGGTGTGCATTAGCACCACATTCCCTTTTTGGTCATGTAGTTCTTTATTGAACCAAGACTTATTCTTGGATAATGTATCTTTTTTTTCTCTGTGTTGAGCTTTGGCCATGGTTTGTGGAAACATTTTGCTGAATTTGTCAATATAGATGGAGATCAGCCTGTCAAACTGCAGCCCTGGACTAGTGTTCTCAAAAATTGTGACCCAATCCTGGTTTTTCAGTTCATTGCAGAGTAGATGTAGGTGGTCTTCACAGACTATTCTCTTGTAGAATATGTAGTTGTCTGTCCACAATATCTCTGGTCTGCTCTCCTTTTGCTGCCCTCTGATTTCAAAAACTACAGCACTGTGGTCAGAGATCATTGGGTCAACAACACTTGTCTTGTGCTCCCAAGAGTCTAAATTTGTTGCAACTATGTCTAAACAGGCCACCCCCCTGGTTGGGGTTTGATGTGTGGTGAATAGTCCATAGCTGCGAAGTAAGCAGGTGAAATTCAAGCTCTCACTGGATGTGCTCTCAAGGTGAATGTTGAAGTCACCACAAATCACGAGTTTCTTGTTATTTCTGCATAAATGTGCAAGACATCTTTCTAGGTGCTGGATGAACTGGTTGAAATTGCCATCTGGAGAGCGGTAAACAGACACCACAATCATGGAGTAGTCCAACAATTCCACAGCTGCCAGTTCAAGTATCATTTCAGAGCAGAAATCATTTAAACTGTCAAGTCGTTTATACCTAATGTTGTTTCTTATGTATATAGCTGATCCCCCATTTTTATGGATGTGTCTGAAGTATGCACTGGCCATATTTAGGCCATGTAAACTTGTATAAAACTCTGCCTCATCCTTGCTTAGCCAGTGTTCATTTACACAAAAAATGTCCATGAATAGCTCATCAAAGAAAATTTCAATAAGATCCATTTTTGTTCTTATGCATTGAACATTCAATGTCACTATAGTTAATTGGGACAGCTGACCTGAATTTGGGTTATATTCTCTATTGATCATTTCAGGATGCCCCCCTGGGGACGCTTGAATAAAAAACGTCTCAGTGTCACATATTTGGGCCACTTAGAGTCATCTAAAATGACTTCCTTTTGTTCAAAGTCTATACCCAACTTGAAACTACAGTATGCCACACTTTTGCTATCCAGCCTTTCAACAACAAAATTTAGTCCTGGGAAAGTGTTGGTTAAAAAGCTTTCAACAGTTTCCACAGTAGTGCCTCCCTTCACCTTGCCTAGATGATACCATGCTCTCTTATCACCTGAGAAGCCCGAGTTTAGGCCCACCTGTTGCTGTTTGTTGTTGGAACCAACCAGTAGTGTTTTATTATTTGAGAATTTATTGTCTTTCATTTTTAGTGCTTGAGCCCTTGAGTTAGTCTGGGATTTACCACCCTGTATACACAATGTACCAACTGCTTTGGCATAGTTTCTATTTCTTTTATGGCCCTTCTTATTATTAACTTTGGTCCATTCATCATTTCTCATACCAAGATCGTTACTTGAAATATTCACACATAAATTTTCAGTTGGGTCTGATTTAGATCCAACTTCGTCAGAGTTGCTAATATCATGCACATTTATATTGTCAGTCTTATTTAAATCAGTTTTTGATGGTTGATTTTCACCATGGTCAACTAGGTCGATTTGAATAACCGATTTTTTCACAACAGTCGATCTAGTTGTGTTGTCAACACACATTTCAGTCACATAATTTAGGTTAAGTTCACCACTGTTTCCAATATCACTGAGTTTTTTATTTACACTCTCTAGGTATGATTGACCAAAACTTTGATTGTCCAACTGTACTGGGGCTGATCCGGCAGTCCGATTTTCATGACTATCTCCATCCATTTCCGTGACAAAGCCTCTAAAATCCAGGCTACTCATAGAAGATTGGTTACTTGCACGGCGTTCAACCACGTCACATAACTCACTGATTCTATTTGATAATCTCAGATTTTCCATTGTTAATTTATTTAGCAGAGCAAATAATTCACCAATTTGTTTATTTGTAGGCACTTCGAAATTCACTGATGCACCTAACCTCAAAGTGCACTGGTCACATAACCAATGATAGTTTGATATAGACTTCTTGATATGGTCATAGTCCTTCTTAATTAATGAAACACATTTTAAGTGAAATACATTGCGACAGAAACCTTCACAAACCACGTAATTTTCATTTTCCGAATTGATTTTAAACTTGCACTTGTAACAGAGAGATGTAACCTGCACCGCTGCCATCTTGATCCCCTTAATTATTAAGTTAGTTTACAAAATTCCCAAAAATAGTCCAAGGTTTTTTAAGCTTTTACGGGATTAAACCTAATATTTGTCTATAAACTGATATTTTTTCCAACGAAATTTGTAGAGTTCATCTCTGAAAATGAAATGTTCAAAAATGTCCCATGAACTGCACCAAATCAGGGCTTTATTGGATCAAAACACACACGCAAAGCAAGTTTCAAGTTTTTATTCAGACATTCTTACAAAATTGGTGCATAAAGCCAAGTCAAATGTAAAAACTAAACAAACAGGCACATGCACACGCACGACAGAGCAATGCAGCAATAAGATGAAGCACTTAACTTAAAGCACAATATACACACATAGGTTCAATAGGCACAATAGTTCCTACATAGGAACTGAATTTCATACGTGATGTGTTTTTTATTTTCAATGTACGTTTTATGATGATGGGAGGACCATATATGACTGTAATTTGCAGTTAAGAAGTCTATTTTTTTTAAAATTTAGCCAGGATCTTAAATTTGCTAGGACTTTTTTTTGGAAAGCGCTCTGATGACTACTGCCGGTACCGTAGTGAAATATTTGTAAGCAACTATACAGAGATGCATGCTTTTGATTTCTCCAGCCTGCATCTAGGTATGAACATATTTTGACTATATCTAGTTGCATGGTCATGTATATTGCAATTTTTTATCAAACCATCCTGCCTTTCTTTTACCGGTATCTCCTTAATTTGCTGATAAATGTGGTACTCATTGAAAACGGTGAGAATTTTATTAGGCTACTGGTAATAAAGAGTGGTTTGCAATGATCCAGATAGCCCACACTATAACTGCACTATAACATCACTCTAACTGCCTTTTTTGAATCAGTAATACTCTAGAAATTCTTGAGGCATGGCCCCAGAGTTTCAACCCATACATCACCATTCTGGAATGAAACAAAGCAAAGTAGGCCGCAGTCTCACTACAGGAAGACATCATCCTCCTCAATAGGTACAATGTCTTGCTAAGCCCAGAGCATATACTATGTCAATGTGAGGCTTCCATAGTAGCTTAGGGTTAAGTGTAAGCCCAAGAGTCGCGTTGCATCATGTAGCTTATCCATAACAGACAGAGAGAGAATAAGATTTTCTGTGTTTTCAAGTCATTTAGGGAGTGCCCGTTTTTTGAAACCCACATTTGCAAGTTAAAAGCAACCGTACAAACTCAGTGTGTTTCGACCAATAAAACTATATTTGATATAACTTTAGGGTGTTTATTTGGCTATTGGATAATGCACCATTTTATTTTCTGATTGAATTCTCTACAATTTAAGTTGGGAGAAGTATTGTTTTATTGGCAAATAATCAAGTTAATACAATTAAAATTTGAATAAACGTGATATTTGAGACATTTTTATGTATTTTGTAAAATAACCGTAGAATAATTATGGTAGTTACAGATTTTCGGCATGTTTAGTTCGATTTTTTAGCTTCTTATACATAAAATCAGTCTCGTTTAACACCTTAAAATGAAGGCCCTAAAGATATTTGAATGGGTGAATTAATAGGGATCTCTGTTACCTTTAGCCATCTCTATTTCTAAAAGAAAACTTCCTTTATATGCTTATATGAGCCTTTTTCTTTATTTTGATGAGAGGAATTACCTAATAAAAACTTAAAAACACTTTTAAGTGGAAATTATGACTCACGTTATGGCTTGACGGCCGTTTCACTCTGTTGTCAAGAACATCGTCAGACGACCTATAGTATACGTCTGACGATGCTCTTGACAACAGAGTGAAACGGCCATCACACCATAACGTGAGTCATAATTTCCACTCAAAAGTGTTTTTTAAGTTTTTATTATATATTAATGGAAGCAAGATGTATCTTCAACATCGGAATTACCTAATACTATATGATCCATTCCTCCTGATACACTCTGTTCTCTGTATATTATGTTCAAAAATGTTTGAAGTTGTGACTTCAAAATCACCTTAAAGTAACATGGCTAGAGATATAAAATATGCGAGTATTTAAAACTCAGGGTATATACCCTGGGTATTTACCAAGGTAAATACCCAAAATTCATAAATACCCGGGTATTTTGGGTATTTATGAAATCGAGCATGATTAATTGATGTTTACCCATAAATATTTATGCTGTTATTATTATCATCATTGTATGATATATTGAGTTAGTTTATAACAACTTATTCACCATTTGTTCAATGACTTAGTAATTATTTTTAAATACTACCCAAAGTTAGTAAATAAACAGGATTTTTTGTGTCTAAAATTGGCATAAAGAGAAGAAACTAGATAAATAAGAGTAATTCTACTGGTGAGACTGTGACACACAACACACAACAAAAGACTTGTGGGGAGGCAGGTGTGCAGTGATGCAACCCTGGAATGCCAAAAACTGAAAATTCCCTATGATGTGAAATCAAGACAGCACCACATTAGAAATAGTGAACATGCTTCTACTGTTGATAAGTTCTGTTTTGATTTTTATTTTAGAAAATGGAATGGAAGTAGGTCTAATAACTAACATGCAGGGATAATAAACATTTTCAATGTAGATAAATATGCAGGAATTCAGTGTTGCCTCTTAGCTCCAATCTGGATAAACCTATTTTGAAAAATTCCCTCTGTCTTCAGATCTAATTCTGAAGCTTTGTGTCATAGGGTTTATGTTTGTTTATGTTTTGTATGAGTTTAATTATGTTTTATTCTAGTAAGACTAACTTAGTTATGAAACTAATCCATTTAAAATTATTATTAAATATTACTATGTAATATAAACTTAATAAAACAACTTTTGAATGGAAATTAACTCACGTTATGGTGTGACGGCCGTTTCGCTCTGTTGTCTAGAGCATCGTCACACGACCCACAGTACACTCGTACTGTGGATCGTCTGACGATGCTCTAGACAACAGAGCGAAACGGCCTTCACGCCATAACGTGAGTTAATTTCCATTCAAAAGTTGTTTTATTAAGTTTATATTACATATTAGTGGAAACAAGATGGATCTTCAACATCAAAATATTACTATCCTACAGAATGAGTTTCTATTATTTCCTTGAGTTAGTTCACACATACTAGGTCAAATCAATCTTCTCTAAATGCAATAAACATTATAAATACCCAATTTATAAATACCTACCCACTGGGTATTTACCCAGCCCACATCACTAACACGGCCCTATACATTTATTTGGTACAACTTCAGAATCATGATATTTCACTAATTGAAACTGTATTTCTGTAAAGTAATAGATTCTAATTCTTTATAATTTTTTTATGAAAAAACAATCACAAGTTTTGGAACGAACGGTACCATACACATTATTTGTTTGGGTGATAAAACGGTCACAGATGTAATTAAGGGTGTGTGATATTTAGATGAACAATTTAATATTAAGATATGTTATTGAAGTTTGGGAAGAACTATGAAATAGAATATTGAGACTATTATAGTATAATACATCTAATCATGAGTGCTCTTTTTTTTCATTTACTTTTTTATAATCACACATCACAATATACTTGGAAGTATGTAGTATGAAACTTTTATTACAAATTGACTTTGGTAGCTCTAAAATTTACGAGTTAGTTTTAAGGTAACTGACAATTTAACAAACTGCGACATATACAGAAACAGAATTTTATTAATTTCGAATTCCTCAAAGTGCTAGGTATTAATTTATACAGAAGACTTCCACAATGGCGGATATTGACAACAGCATTGAATAGCTGATGGAAATCGATGAATGCTACTGTACAAAAATATCAGTCACCGCCGGAAATCGAACCGCGGACTTCCCAATCGCGGTTCGATTCCCGGCGGTGACTGATATTTTTGTACAGTAGCATTCATCGATTTCCATCAGCTATTCAATGATGTATTCAATATCAACCATTGCGGAAGTCTTCAGCATAAATTAATAGCACTTTGAGGAATTTTATATTAATTAAATTCTGTTTCTAAAATTTATTTGCCGATATAAAAACTCAGGTCCTTTATAACTTAAAGCTACTTCTTAATCCTTTATCAAGGAATGGTTATGGAATACCCCACTAACTGTAACCCTCTCCGTTGATTTTTTTTCGTACGGAAATAAAAATACAGAATTAAATAAAATAATAACGAACAATCTAACTAATTAGAACTCACTCTAAATTGGCTGCTGCAAGCTGTTGATTATAAACCCAGCATGTATTTTTCATGAGTGCCGCTGCACCCAGAGTTCCAGTAAGCACCTTGAGTATAAACACAATTACCGTAAATAATAACACAACTATAGATAATTATCGATAATATTATTTTCTAAATCAGTTGATATCATATTATTCTGAAGATTTTTTAAAAATCTTATTCGTCCACCCGTCCAGTTCATATAGCCACAGGTAAATTGCTTATTCAAAGTGATCACAGTAAAAAATCAAAATTCACTCATCAAAATATAATTACAACAACGTCTATAAAATAACTTAATACAGAGTATTTTTTATCGATGATTCCCTCAATAATACAAACCCCATGGTCGGAAAGGCCACAATATCAAATTCAATAGTCTAGCCGTCTAGTCAAATTGATGTTTTTCAAACAGATTTCTTAAAAATAATCAACATAATTTCTGTTGAGTCGTCAATGTCACTCTTGAAAGGTCAACGGCTAGACCTACGTCATTCTAGTTAGTTTCCATTTTGTTTTTCATTTTTTTTTTTGTAGATTACGTCTTGGAGACTCCAGTTAAGGAGTATAAGACAAGTCAGATCAACAATATTATACACTAGATACCATAATTACTTCAATTAGTTGAGGTGAGGCTTAATTTTGATGTGAAAGGAACTCTTGTACACTATAAAAAGCTTTATCAACTAAATATTTCTTCAATTGCTTTTTAAATATTTCTATATTTTCAAGACTCTTCAAAAACTGCGGTAGCTTGTTGTAGAATTTCCTACCAATATAACTAGGTTTTTGTTTGAATAAGCTACTATTGTGACTCACCAAGTGATAATCTCCTCGGCTTCTTGTATTATAATCATGTACATCAAGATTTTGGTTAATATCATTCGTTTTTACATATAAAGTAGCTTCATACACATATAAGCAGGGTACAGTTAGGAGACCAAGTCTCTTGAACAACGGTCTACATGAATCTAATCTGTTTACTCTTTCTATACACCTAACCGCTTTCTTTTGGATCTTAAACACCCTATCAAGATTTTGTTTTGATGAATTACCCCATACTAAGATAGCATACCTAATATGCGACAGTAAGAGCCCATGGTAAGCTGTAAAAAGTAACTTTTTGTCATTCAATCTAGCGAGCTGTCGCAGGACAAATACCCCAGATGAAATTTTACTACATATTTTCTCAATGTATGGAGTCCAGGTCAATCGTCTATCCAACATAACTCCTAGAAATGCAATTTTTTCTTCCTGGTCTAATTGATTATCGTTTACAAACACGTTTATAGCCCTATCTTCATTTAAATTATGTTTGTTTTTGAATTGAAGGAATTGGCATTTTTTACTATTCATAGTTAATTTCAACTGATTTAAAAATTGGACAATGGACTGCACACCTATATGGGCACTTATTTCTAAATTATCTAGAATGGAATTGCTGAAAATGAGCGATGTATCATCAGCAAATAAAGGGCTCTACCACTCATTAATTCTTTAGGTAAACGGTTGACATATAACAAAAAAAGCAATGGACCTAGTATTGACCCCTGAGGCACTCCAGCTTGCACCTCTAATTTATTAGATTTATTCTTTACTATACTATTCCCAACTACTGTAGTTAGTTCAACACATTGTTTTCTCCCAATAAGATATGATTCAAACCATTTCAGTTCAACCCCATTTACACCTACATTTTGCAGTATTTCCAATAAAGTTCTATGATTAACACAATCAAATGCCTTTGACAGATCTAAGAAGATTGCAGTAGCTTTATCACCTGAATCTATTATATCTATTAGTTTTTCAACTAGAGAAACTATGGCTGTTTTTGTTGATCTCCCTTTCTGAAAGCCATGCTGTTCATCACAGATAAAGTTAGCTTCTTGAAGGTGCAGAAGTAACCTATTTAGAACTACTCTTTCAAAAATTTTACTTATTACATTTAAAATACTAATGGGCCTATAGTTTTCTACCTTTTCTTTATCACCACTTTTGAAGATTGGCAAGATCTTCCCCTCTTTTAAATTATCTGGAAAAACACCTTGTTCTAATGAATGATTGATCAGATGAATCAGAGGGTCTAACAATTGATCTTCACATTCTTTCAGAATTTTACTGGATACCCCATCCATTCCTACAGTTTTTTATTATTTAAACTATCAATGATATTTGACAACTCGTCTTGGCATACTGGGTGGAATTTTAATTCGTTCTGAATCCCCTCAGTATTCCTCATGTTTGAATCACTAATACCTTTATTAAGAGATTTTTGAAGATCCTTAGCAACCAGTTGATAATATCTGTTAAAGAAATTACAAATGTCTACACTATCATCAATATATTTGTCATTTTCGTTAATTATTCTGGGGACACTAGTATAAGCATCTACATGAGCTACTTGCCTATTTTTGTTTATTACATCCCACACTGCTGTGTTAAAGTACACACTATTATTCAAAATTTCAGCTGTTTTCTTAAATTTCGCTCTTTTGTAATTATGCTTCACTTAACATATTTCTAGATAGTTTGAATTCATCATATGCATCTTTAACCCTATTTCTTTCTGCAAGGATATCATCAGTTATCCACTCTTCAATCTTGTCTACTTTATTCTTTACAGGGACTTTTTTAACTGGACAACTCATAGTAATATGAAACCTTAAAATATTAATGAAACTATCATATTTGTCATTTAAACTATGCTATTGTAAACCCTACTCCAGTTTTCTTGTAGCAGATTCTGCTTCAAACAATCGATATTCCCCTGTTCACATTGTTGAATTTCTTTCATTACTCTACTCTTTTTAATTGATTTATGACCTTGCAACCCCACCTCTAAGATTTGATAGTCATGATCAGATAGTTCCGAGCCGCCTAATCTTGTTTTAGAGTAATCTATATTAGTAAGGATGTTATCAATTATTGTTTGTGATGTTCTTGTGACTCTGGTATATTCATGAACTTTTATTTCCAAGTTATTCATGTATATAATATCCTTTAAATCTTCTGTCATTTTATTCTGTGTTGCGAAGTCTGTATTGAAATCTCCCGCTACAATAACGTTTGTAAAACGAGTAGTAGTAATCTCTAAAATCCTATTGAATAGTTCACAAAAATTGTTCCATTCCCCATTTGGTGACCTATAAATACCTAACACCGCTACTTCGAAATTATTGTCGATTTTTACTCTTAACCCAGAAACTTCTAAATCCATTTCCACAGCAAATTTCTCTACATATTCTAAATTAAATGTTCGCATATTCTTAGCATTTTTAGTGAAGATAGCTACTCCCCCACTTCGATGAGATGTCCTGCAATACGACGTTTTCAATGAATAGTTTGGAATATTAAGTTGTGACAATTCATCTTCTTTTAAACCATGCTCTGTGAAAATAGCTATATCGGGAGCCTCTTCTTTAAAAAATACTTCGATTCTATCTATTTTGTTACAAATGTATTGAATATTCTGATGGAACACAGTGAGTACCGGTACTTCCCTATCATCCCTTATTACTTTATCGTTGCTTTTGCATATTGCACTAATCTTTTAGAATCTTGAGAGCCTATCAGATTGCTACAAGAGTTCCTTCCACTAATGCTATCCTGATTTTTTGATCGATTAGCGTCTTTTAATACAATTGAAGATATGAATTTATCATCTGAAACTAGTTTCCCTTCCCGGTTTTGAGCCACTTTACTAAAAAAGGTTCGTTAGATGATTGTTTAGGAGAATTATTAACAGTAATTGCAAGCGACTTTCTATCAGCTCTGCCAGCCTATTACAAAATATTACTTTGCCAGATTGATTTAGATGTAGACCATGATTAGTGAAGTTTTGTTTTTTCAGCCTTTCATTTAGAAAACAAATCCCCAACTGCTTAGAATTCTTATTTTTTAGGCTGCTGATTGTATTATGAATTGATTTATTTGTTGACTTAATGGCTTCATTTAGCTCTGGCCTATCAAACCTATACGGAATTGTACTTATTATTACATTAGTTTTTTGGCTGAGTGGCACAATCTCTTTAATTTTTTCATTTATTTCAGGAAGATGTTTTAGATTAGGTTCATTTATATTGTTCGAGCCACCCAGTACTATTAGAAAATCGTTTTTACCAAAATCTTTAGTTTGTTCCTGTGCTGACTCTACGATTGCGTTTATAGGGGCACTTGGTTTGAAAAAGCTCTGAACTTCATACTTATTTTTTAATCTTTTATTTAGTAGGTCACTACAGTCTCGTCCATGACTGGATTTCAAGAGCAGTACTCTACCTTTCCTATCATTATTTGCCCTTACTTTAGTTTTGGTTGCTGTTTGCAAAACCTGACTATACGTTTTTATTTGACCATTTCTATTTATTTTTTCCCCATTTGATTTAGGTTCTACTTTTTTTGTATTGATCAGAGGTTCAGATCTTACATTAGCCAAGTTTATTTTTGATTTTAATATTTTTATTTCCTCTGACATAGACCTACATTGACTTGTGAGATTTAGTATTTCAGTTTTATGGTCTTCCTGCTGCAATTTTACAATAACTTCCAGGGATTTTATGTGATCCACCAACCCTATTCGTTCTTCCTCAGAATTTTTTAGTGATGTTTCTAATTTTGTTTTCAATTCGGTGTGATCACTCAATAGTTTAGCAACCTTTTCTTCTACATCTACAGTAGCTTTAAGAGCTGTTGGAGATTTTTTTGTTAATAATTGCTGAGATAGCGTAGCTACCTGAGTTATAGTTAAACAATTTGATTTAGATGCCTTGTTTGGACTCATTTCCCTAGCTAAAAATTGTTTTCAATTGATTTTAGTTAAATGTTTAATGAAATATTACTTAATTAATTACAATTGTCAACTTGAGACTATTTAATTACAAGAGAATTTATCAATATCGGTACACCTAACCTCGAAAATAGAATTTGACTTTTTTTAAGATACTTTAAATTATAATAGACAAATTAATAATGGAGATTATTAAGATATTATAAATACTAACAATAATAAACAAAAATACTACTTATCCGTTCAAATTAATACTCTATTCTTCAAAATTCGCAGAGCCTGTTCTGAAAACTTATGTACAGTACACTGCTGATAGTCGATATATCAGTCAATTAAAACAATATCTATATAAAATAAAACCTATTAGACTTATTACACAGCATGCGTGTTGAAGGAGCACAGACGTTCATGAACAATAGGTTTTTCAGAATTTCAACTCATCCATTCACTTTTGTTATTGAAATCAACCACTTATTATACAAACTATGGTCGGAGCTTCATAACTGAATACCAATTAAACTATATTATACAATAATCCACTATTAAACTTCAACAATTAATAAATAGCCTACTGCATTGTTTACGAACTATTTAACCTCAATTAGGACAGTACAATTTGACGCGATGGTACAATTCAAATGATAGAGGCAAGTTGGTAATAATTTCATAGCATTGTGGTAAATTTCAATATCTAATGTTTGCAAGCCTTGAAGGGATGGCGCCCAGGATGAAGCTATATGGCACTAATATGAATAAATAAATAAATGAAATTTTATTGTCATTAAGCAACATTGGCAATAGACAAAGTCAACCTTATACTAGAGATTTTTACAAGTAAGCATGATATAGATAGAATTATACATGTATAGTAGTATTCATATAACTTGGCAGTGTGTAGCAGATGGAACATGCTACTTCTGAACCCAGCATACTGCTGCCAAGTTATATGAAAACTACAGTAACTAACTTAAAGTAAACCTAAATGGAGTTCACATATTAAATTAGTATATAAATACAAGGCCCGGTATATATTTTTAAAGAATATAATTATCTAAGGGATTAAATATCAATAGTTATTTCAGAATCTAAGAATTCTTGTATAGAATACATTGGTGTTTTTTACTAACCAGTTGAAAAGTTTTATTTTGAATTTATCTGCAGTCTCATTTATTAAACTTTGTGGTAACTTATTGTACAGTTTCAGTCCTATTATATTGTAGCTACTCATTGACTTGTAGGGGCACTTGGTTTGAAAAAGCTCTGAACTTCATACTTATTTTTTAATCTTTTATTTAGTAGGTCACTACAGTCTCGTCCATGACTGGATGTCAAGAGCAGTACTCTACCTTTCCTATCATTATTTGCCCTTACTTTAGTTTTGGTTGCTGTTTGCAAAACCTGACTATACGTTTTTATTTGACCATTTCTATTTATTTTTTCCCCATTTGATTTAGGTTCTACTTTTTTTGTATTGATCAGAGGTTCAGATCTTACATTAGCCAAGTTTATTTTTGATTTTAATATTTTTATTTCCTCTGACATAGACCTACATTGACTTGTGAGATTTAGTATTTCAGTTTTATGGTCTTCCTGCTGCAATTTTACAATAACTTCCAGGGATTTTATGTGATCCACCAACCCTATTCGTTCTTCCTCAGAATTTTTTAGTGATGTTTCTAATTTTGTTTTCAATTCGGTGTGATCACTCAATAGTTTAGCAACCTTTTCTTCTACATCTACAGTAGCTTTAAGAGCTGTTGGAGATTTTTTTGTTAATAATTGCTGAGATAGCGTAGCTACCTGAGTTATAGTTAAACAATTTGATTTAGATGCCTTGTTTGGACTCATTTCCCTAGCTAAAAATTGTTTTCAATTGATTTTAGTTAAATGTTTAATGAAATATTACTTAATTAATTACAATTGTCAACTTGAGACTATTTAATTACAAGAGAATTTATCAATATCGGTACACCTAACCTCGAAAATAGAATTTGACTTTTTTTAAGATACTTTAAATTATAATAGACAAATTAATAATGGAGATTATTAAGATATTATAAATACTAACAATAATAAACAAAAATACTACTTATCCGTTCAAATTAATACTCTATTCTTCAAAATTCGCAGAGCCTGTTCTGAAAACTTATGTACAGTACACTGCTGATAGTCGATATATCAGTCAATTAAAACAATATCTATATAAAATAAAACCTATTAGACTTATTACACAGCATGCGTGTTGAAGGAGCACAGACGTTCATGAACAATAGGTTTTTCAGAATTTCAACTCATCCATTCACTTTTGTTATTGAAATCAACCACTTATTATACAAACTATGGTCGGAGCTTCATAACTGAATACCAATTAAACTATATTATACAATAATCCACTATTAAACTTCAACAATTAATAAATAGCCTACTGCATTGTTTACGAACTATTTAACCTCAATTAGGACAGTACAATTTGACGCGATGGTACAATTCAAATGATAGAGGCAAGTTGGTAATAATTTCATAGCATTGTGGTAAATTTCAATATGTAATGTTTGCAAGCCTTGAAGGGATGGCGCCCAGGATGAAGCTATATGGCACTAATATGAATAAATAAATAAATGAAATTTTATTGTCATTAAGCAACATTGGCAATAGACAAAGTCAACCTTATACTAGAGATTTTTACAAGTAAGCATGATATAGATAGAATTATACATGTATAGTAGTATTCATATAACTTGGCAGTGTGTAGCAGATGGAACATGCTACTTCTGAACCCAGCATACTGCTGCCAAGTTATATGAAAACTACAGTAACTAACTTAAAGTAAACCTAAATGGAGTTCACATATTAAATTAGTATATAAATACAAGGCCCGGTATATATTTTTAAAGAATATAATTATCTAAGGGATTAAATATCAATAGTTATTTCAGAATCTAAGAATTCTTGTATAGAATACATTGGTGTTTTTTACTAACCAGTTGAAAAGTTTTATTTTGAATTTATCTGCAGTCTCATTTATTAAACTTTGTGGTAACTTATTGTACAGTTTCAGTCCTATTATATTGTAGCTACTCATTGACTTGTAGGGGCACTTGGTTTGAAAAAGCTCTGAACTTCATACTTATTTTTTAATCTTTTATTTAGTAGGTCACTACAGTCTCGTCCATGACTGGATGTCAAGAGCAGTACTCTACCTTTCCTATCGTTATTTGCCCTTACTTTAGTTTTGGTTGCTGTTTGCAAAACCTGACTATACGTTTTTGTTTGACCTTTTCTATTTATTTTTTCCCCATTTGATTTAGGTTCTACTTTTTTGTATTGATCAGAGGTTCAGATCTTACATTAGCCAAGTTTATTTTTGATTTTAATATTTCGATTTCCTCTGACATAGACCTACATTGATTCATGAGATTTAGTATTTCAGTTTTATGGTCTTCCTGCTGCAATTTTACAATAACTTCCAGGGATTTTATGTGATCCACCAACCCTATTCGTTCTTCCTCAGAATTTTTTAGTGATGTTTCTAATTTTGTTTTCAATTCGGTGTGATCACTCAATAGTTTAGCAACCTTTTCTTCTACATCTACAGTAGCTTTAAGAGCTGTTGGAGATTTTTTTGTTAATAATTGCTGAGATCGCGTAGCTACCTGAGTTATAGTTAAACAATTAGATTTAGATGCCTTGTTTTGACTCATTTTCCTAGCTAAAAATTGTTTTCAATTGATTTTAGTTAAAAGTTTAATGAAATATTACTTAATTAATTACAATTGTCAACTTGAGACTATTCAATTACAAGAAAATTTATCAATATCATTACACCTAACCTCGAAAATAGAATTTGACTTTTTATTAAGATACTTTAAAGAAAAATAGACAAATTAATAATGGAGATTATTAAGATATTATAAATACTAACAATAATAAACAAAAATACTACTTATCCGTTTAAATTAATACTCTATTCTTCAAAATTCGCAGAGCCTGTTCTGAAAACTTATGTACAGTACACTGCTGATAGTCGATATATCAGTCGATTAAAACAATATCTATATAAAATAAAACCTATTAGGCTTATTACACAGCATGTGTGTTGAAGGAGCACAGACGTTCATGAACAATAGGTTTTTCAGAATTTCAACTCATCCATTCACTTTTGTTATTGAAATCAACCACTTATTATACAAACTATGGTCGGAGCTTCATAACTGAATACCAATTAAACTATATTATACAATAATCCACTATTAAACTTCAACAATTAATAAATAGCCTACTGCATTGTTTACGAACTATTTAACCTCAATTAGGACAGTACAATTTGACGCGATGGTACAATTCAAATGATAGAGGCAAGTTGGTAATAATTTCATAGCATTGTGGTAAATTTCAATATGTAATGTTTGCAAGCCTTGAAGGGATGGCGCCCAGGATGAAGCTATATGGCACTAATATGAATAAATAAATAAATGAAATTTTATTGTCATTAAGCAACATTGGCAATAGACAAAGTCAACCTTATACTAGAGATTTTTACAAGTAAGCATGATATAGATAGAATTATACATGTATAGTAGTATTCATATAACTTGGCAGTGTGTAGCAGATGGAACATGCTACTTCTGAACCCAGCATACTGCTGCCAAGTTATATGAAAACTACAGTAACTAACTTAAAGTAAACCTAAATGGAGTTCACATATTAAATTAGTATATAAATACAAGGCCCGGTATATATTTTTAAAGAATATAATTATCTAAGGGATTAAATATCAATAGTTATTTCAGAATCTAAGAATTCTTGTATAGAATACATTGGTGTTTTTTACTAACCAGTTGAAAAGTTTTATTTTGAATTTATCTGCAGTCTCATTTATTAAACTTTGTGGTAACTTATTGTACAGTTTCAGTCCTATTATATTGTAGCTACTCATTGACTTGTAGGGGCACTTGGTTTGAAAAAGCTCTGAACTTCATACTTATTTTTTAATCTTTTATTTAGTAGGTCACTACAGTCTCGTCCATGACTGGATGTCAAGAGCAGTACTCTACCTTTCCTATCGTTATTTGCCCTTACTTTAGTTTTGGTTGCTGTTTGCAAAACCTGACTATACGTTTTTATTTGACCATTTCTATTTATTTTTTCCCCATTTGATTTAGGTTCTACTTTTTTTGTATTGATCAGAGGTTCAGATCTTACATTAGCCAAGTTTATTTTTGATTTTAATATTTTTATTTCCTCTGACATAGACCTACATTGACTTGTGAGATTTAGTATTTCAGTTTTATGGTCTTCCTGCTGCAATTTTACAATAACTTCCAGGGATTTTATGTGATCCACCAACCCTATTTGTTCTTCCTCAGAATTTTTTAGTGATGTTTCTAATTTTGTTTTCAATTCGGTGTGATCACTCAATAGTTTAGCAACCTTTTCTTCTACATCTACAGTAGCTTTAAGAGCTGTTGGAGATTTTTTTGTTAATAATTGCTGAGATAGCGTAGCTACCTGAGTTATAGTTAAACAATTTGATTTAGATGCCTTGTTTAGACTCATTTCCCTAGCTAAAAATTGTTTTCAATTGATTTTAGTTAAATGTTTAATGAAATATTACTTAATTAATTACAATTGTCAACTTGAGACTATTTAATTACAAGAGAATTTATCAATATCGGTACACCTAACCTCGAAAATAGAATTTGACTTTTTTTAAGATACTTTAAATTATAATAGACAAATTAATAATGGAGATTATTAAGATATTATAAATACTAACAATAATAAACAAAAATACTACTTATCCATTCAAATTAATACTCTATTCTTCAAAATTCGCAGAGCCTGTTCTGAAAACTTATGTACAGTACACTGCTGATAGTCGATATATCAGTCAATTAAAACAATATCTATATAAAATAAAACCTATTAGACTTATTAAACAGCATGCGTGTTGAAGGAGCACAGACGTTCATGAACAATAGGTTTTTCAGAATTTCAACTCATCCATTCACTTTTGTTATTGAAATCAACCACTTATTATACAAACTATGGTCGGAGCTTCATAACTGAATACCAATTAAACTATATTATACAATAATCCACTATTAAACTTCAACAATTAATAAATAGCCTACTGCATTGTTTACGAACTATTTAACCTCAATTAGGACAGTACAATTTGACGCGATGGTACAATTCAAATGATAGAGGCAAGTTGGTAATAATTTCATAGCATTGTGGTAAATTTCAATATCTAATGTTTGCAAGCCTTGAAGGGATGGCGCCCAGGATGAAGCTATATGGCACTAATATGAATAAATAAATAAATGAAATTTTATTGTCATTAAGCAACATTGGCAATAGACAAAGTCAACCTTATACTAGAGATTTTTACAAGTAAGCATGATATAGATAGAATTATACATGTATAGTAGTATTCATATAACTTGGCAGTGTGTAGCAGATGGAACATGCTACTTCTGAACCCAGCATACTGCTGCCAAGTTATATGAAAACTACAGTAACTAACTTAAAGTAAACCTAAATGGAGTTCACATATTAAATTAGTATATAAATACAAGGCCCGGTATATATTTTTAAAGAATATAATTATCTAAGGGATTAAATATCAATAGTTATTTCAGAATCTAAGAATTCTTGTATAGAATACATTGGTGTTTTTTACTAACCAGTTGAAAAGTTTTATTTTGAATTTATCTGCAGTCTCATTTATTAAACTTTGTGGTAACTTATTGTACAGTTTCAGTCCTATTATATTGTAGCTACTCATTGACTTGTAGGGGCACTTGGTTTGAAAAAGCTCTGAACTTCATACTTATTTTTTAATCTTTTATTTAGTAGGTCACTACAGTCTCGTCCATGACTGGATGTCAAGAGCAGTACTCTACCTTTCCTATCGTTATTTGCCCCTACTTTAGTTTTGGTTGCTGTTTGCAAAACCTGACTATACGTTTTTGTTTGACCTTTTCTATTTATTTTTTCCACATTTGATTTAGGTTCTACTTTTTTGTATTGATCAGAGGTTCAGATCTTACATTAGCCAAGTTTATTTTTGATTTTAATATTTCGATTTCCTCTGACATAGACCTACATTGACTCATGAGATTTAGTATTTCAGTTTTATGGTCTTCCTGCTGCAATTTTACAATAACTTCCAGGGATTTTATGTGATCCACCAACCCTATTCGTTCTTCCTCAGAATTTTTTAGTGATGTTTCTAATTTTGTTTTCAATTCGGTGTGATCACTCAATAGTTTAGCAACCTTTTCTTCTACATCTACAGTAGCTTTAAGAGCTGTTGAAGATTTTTTTGTTAATAATTGCTGAGATCGCGTAGCTACCTGAGTTATAGTTAAACAATTAGATTTAGATGCCTTGTTTGGACTCATTTTCCTAGCTAAAAATTGTTTTCAATTGATTTTAGTTAAATGTTTAATGAAATATTACTTAATTTATTACAATTGTCAACTTGAGACTATTCAATTACAAGAAAATTTATCAATATCGTTACACCTAACCTCGAAAATAGAATTTGACTTTTTATTAAGATACTTTAAAGAAAAATAGACAAATTAATAATGGAGATTATTAAGATATTATAAATACTAACAATAATAAACAAAAATACTATCTGTGATGTTTTCCATGACGAAATACTTAATGAACAATCTAATATTAAAACTGACACTGTATTTCACTTTTAAATAATGTTTTACTCACATATATTGGAGATGCTTGAGGAATGCATTTCACTTCTGAAAAGAAGCTTCGTCAGCCTGCCGCCAGGGGTCATGCTCTGTTTGGGTTAGGATAAGCGGCCATTATGTATTTGAAAATTGCGTTCGATTTGAATTGTGTTTGGTCGTTGAGTAAGTTTGTTCTATCTTGTTTATGGTGTTTGAATATTTCATATTGTTCCAGTGTATTTAGTTTGTGGCTTTTTTGGAATGTGTGTAGAATTTTCAAGTCAGTTTGGATGTTATTGTGTGAGTGCCCAGTGTTGATTAAGTGATCTGCAAATGTTGAGTCAGAGTTGGAATGTAGTGCTTTGATGTGCTCTTTGTATCTTATGTTGAATGATCTGCCTGTTTGTCCTATGTAGTACTTGGGGCATGTGTTGCATTTAAGCTTATATATGCCTGGTTTGTTGAATTTGTGAATTGTGCTGTTTGTTAGGTGAGCTGGTTTTTGTTGGATCTGGTGTTTCAGGTTGTTTGTTGTTCTGAATGCTGTGTTAAATCCGGATTTTTGGAAGATGTAAGCTATTTTGTGTGATTTTTTGTTGAGATATGTGAGTGTGACAAATCTGTTTTGGTTTGCAGGTTTTGGATTTTTATTTTTCATTTTATTCATGATTTTTTCTACTAGATTGGTGTTGTATCCGTTTTGTTGTGCTAAATATTTGATTGTATTGATTTCTTCTTTGTGGTCAGCTTGTGATAGTGGAACATTAAGGAGTCTATGGATCATGGAGTTGAAAGCAGCAAGTTTGTGTTGATTTGGGTGGTTGGATGAGTTGTGAATGAGTGTGTCTGTCAGAGTTGGTTTTCTGTAGATTTTGAATTTGTGCATGTTATTTAGTTTTTTGATAGTGAGATCTAAGAAGTTCAAGGTGTAGTCTGTTTCATATTCTGCTGTGAATTGTAAGTTTTTATGGGTTTTGTTCAATTGTGTTAGGAGTTGTTCACACTGTATTTGGTTTCCATTGTAAAGTACAATAATGTCATCAACGTAGCGGTGCCAGTAAATAATTTTGTTTGAGTGTTTGGTGTCTTTTAGTATTTTAGTATTCTCTATGTGCTGTAAAAATATTTCTGCTAGGATGCTGGAGATTGGGGATCCCATTGGTAGTCCTTCTGGTTGGGTGTAATACTTGTTATTGTGGGTGAAGTAGCACAAATGGAGCACAAATTGAGAAAAATTCATGAAAAACATAACCTCAAAATCCAAAACCTCCAACCAAAACAGAAACTGATATTAACTTCCCACAAATTCCATGAAAGGACAGTAAACCTTACACAGATACAATTCACTCCTACAGAAAAGAATCTCCTCAACAAAGGACTAAAATATAACCTACCTTCCACACAAAAATTCAACACCATGGTGAGACAAGCTATAGACTCTGAAACCAATATTCAACAAACAATAGCAGAAGAACAAGATAACCTAAGACATGATGTTTTAAAAATCATCAAAACACCGAAATACATACAACAAAACTACACCTCTGAAATCAAGACAGCTCAATCACTACAACAAAAAGCAGAACTACACAACCTAACTTACACCAAATCAGACAAAGGCAATAGCACAGTCATAATCCACACTGATGATTTGAACAGAAAAGTAGATGAATTCATACAAAACAACAACATCCAACAAATTCAAAGAGACCCAACAGCCAAATTCCAGAGCACAATTAAAAACATTATAAATAAAACAAAACACCTCTTTAATGAAACAGACAAACGATATATGAAGCAAATTCACCCTTCTGCACCAACTCTTCAAGCCCTACCTAAAATACACAAAGTAAGCACACCAATCAGACCCATCATAAATTACAGAAAAGCACCAGGATACAAATTAGCCAAACAGATAGATACTCAACTACGCAGACTCATCAATATCAATCATCCATCTCATATAAAGAACAGCACAGACCTCATAAACAAAATAAAAAATACACACATCCCACATAATTCCACACTAGCATCATTTGACATAAAAAACCTGTAGCCTATACAAACATTCCTGTAACTGAAACCATTTCCATAATAGAGAACATACTCAAAGCACAAAACAACCCACCTGAACACACAAAAGAACTAATTGAGACATTAAAAATCATCACATCACAAAACTACTTCACCCACAATAACAAGTATTACACCCAACCAGAAGGACTACCAATGGGATCCCCAATCTCCAGCATCCTAGCAGAAATATTTTTACAGCACATAGAGAATACTAAAATACTAAAAGACACCAAACACTCAAACAAAATTATTTACTGGCACCGCTACGTTGATGACATTATTGTACTTTACAATGGAAACCAAAGACAGTGTGAACAACTCCTAACACAATTGAACAAAACCCATAAAAACTTACAATTCACAGCAGAATATGAAACAGACTACACCTTGAACTTCTTAGATCTCACTATCAAAAAACTAAATAACATGCACAAATTCAAAATCTACAGAAAACCAACTCTGACAGACACACTCATTCACAACTCATCCAACCACCCAAATCAACACAAACTTGCTGCTTTCAACTCCATGATCCATAGACTCCTTAATGTTCCACTATCACAAGCTGACCACAAAGAAGAAATCAATACAATCAAATATTTAGCACAACAAAACGGATACAACACCAATCTAGTAGAAAAAATCATGAATAAAATGAAAAATAAAAATCCAAAACCTGCAAACCAAAACAGATTTGTCACACTCACATATCTCAACAAAAAATCACACAAAATAGCTTACATCTTCCAAAAATCCGGATTTAACACAGCATTCAGAACAACAAACAACCTGAAACACCAGATCCAACAAAAACCAGCTCACCTAACAAACAGCACAATTCACAAATTCAACAAACCAGGCATATATAAGCTTAAATGCAACACATGCCCCAAGTACTACATAGGACAAACAGGCAGATCATTCAACATAAGATACAAAGAGCACATCAAAGCACTACATTCCAACTCTGACTCAACATTTGCAGATCACTTAATCAACACTGGGCACTCACACAATAACATCCAAACTGACTTGGAAATTCTACACACATTCCAAAAAAGCCACAAACTAAATACACTGGAACAATATGAAATATTCAAACACCATAAACAAGATAGAACAAACTTACTCAACGACCAAACACAATTCAAATCAAACGCAATTTTCAAATACATAATGGCCGCTTATCCTAACCCAAACAGAGCATGACCCCTGGCGGCAGGCTGACGAAGCTTCTTTTCAGAAGTGAAATGCATTCCTCAAGCATCTCCAATATATGTGAGTAAAACATTATTTAAAAGTGAAATACAGTGTCAGTTTTAATATTAGATTGTTCATTAAGTATTTCGTCATGGAAAACATCACAGATTTCAACACTGCAGGACCAGCAGACTTCCAACTATTCAGGAAACTTGTTTTGAAGGTTAGGACAGTGGCCTCACACATTAGCTTTAACAAAACTTGCTTAAAACTAAACTTAATTCCTACTTATGCTAGAATACAAGTGAAATTACCTAACAAAGCTGCCAAAATTACACAGAAAAAAGTACAAACAATTTACATGAAAGAATCAGTAAGACAGTTACATAACAAAAAAGACAAAATCAATCAAGAACTCTACAAACTTCATCTCAGAATAGCTTACAACCATAACAATCAAGTCATCATGAACCTAATACAGAATACTAATTCCTGGGTGGAGCACAAATTGAGAAAAATTCATGAAAAACATAACCTCAAAATCCAAAACCTCCAACCAAAACAGAAACTGATATTAACTTCCCACAAATTCCATGAAAGGACAGTAAACCTTACACAGATACAATTCACTCCTACAGAAAAGAATCTCCTCAACAAAGGACTAAAATATAACCTACCTTCCACACAAAAATTCAACACCATGGTGAGACAAGCTATAGACTCTGAAACCAATATTCAACAAACAATAGCAGAAGAACAAGATAACCTAAGACATGATGTTTTAAAAATCATCAAAACACCGAAATACATACAACAAAACTACACCTCTGAAATCAAGACAGCTCAATCACTACAACAAAAAGCAGAACTACACAACCTAACTTACACCAAATCAGACAAAGGCAATAGCACAGTCATAATCCACACTGATGATTTGAACAGAAAAGTAGATGAATTCATACAAAACAACAACATCCAACAAATTCAAAGAGACCCAACAGCCAAATTCCAGAGCACAATTAAAAACATTATAAATAAAACAAAACACCTCTTTAATGAAACAGACAAACGATATATGAAGCAAATTCACCCTTCTGCACCAACTCTTCAAGCCCTACCTAAAATACACAAAGTAAGCACACCAATCAGACCCATCATAAATTACAGAAAAGCACCAGGATACAAATTAGCCAAACAGATAGATACTCAACTACGCAGACTCATCAATATCAATCATCCATCTCATATAAAGAACAGCACAGACCTCATAAACAAAATAAAAAATACACACATCCCACATAATTCCACACTAGCATCATTTGACATAAAAAACCTGTATACAAACATTCCTGTAACTGAAACCATTTCCATAATAGAGAACATACTCAAAGCACAAAACAACCCACCTGAACACACAAAAGAACTAATTGAGACATTAAAAATCATCACATCACAAAACTACTTCACCCACAATAACAAGTATTACACCCAACCAGAAGGACTACCAATGGGATCCCCAATCTCCAGCATCCTAGCAGAAATATTTTTACAGCACATAGAGAATACTAAAATACTAAAAGACACCAAACACTCAAACAAAATTATTTACTGGCACCGCTACGTTGATGACATTATTGTACTTTACAATGGAAACCAAATACAGTGTGAACAACTCCTAACACAATTGAACAAAACCCATAAAAACTTACAATTCACAGCAGAATATGAAACAGACTACACCTTGAACTTCTTAGATCTCACTATCAAAAAACTAAATAACATGCACAAATTCAAAATCTACAGAAAACCAACTCTGACAGACACACTCATTCACAACTCATCCAACCACCCAAATCAACACAAACTTGCTGCTTTCAACTCCATGATCCATAGACTCCTTAATGTTCCACTATCACAAGCTGACCACAAAGAAGAAATCAATACAATCAAATATTTAGCACAACAAAACGGATACAACACCAATCTAGTAGAAAAAATCATGAATAAAATGAAAAATAAAAATCCAAAACCTGCAAACCAAAACAGATTTGTCACACTCACATATCTCAACAAAAAATCACACAAAATAGCTTACATCTTCCAAAAATCCGGATTTAACACAGCATTCAGAACAACAAACAACCTGAAACACCAGATCCAACAAAAACCAGCTCACCTAACAAACAGCACAATTCACAAATTCAACAAACCAGGCATATATAAGCTTAAATGCAACACATGCCCCAAGTACTACATAGGACAAACAGGCAGATCATTCAACATAAGATACAAAGAGCACATCAAAGCACTACATTCCAACTCTGACTCAACATTTGCAGATCACTTAATCAACACTGGGCACTCACACAATAACATCCAAACTGACTTGGAAATTCTACACACATTCCAAAAAAGCCACAAACTAAATACACTGGAACAATATGAAATATTCAAACACCATAAACAAGATAGAACAAACTTACTCAACGACCAAACACAATTCAAATCAAACGCAATTTTCAAATACATAATGGCCGCTTATCCTAACCCAAACAGAGCATGACCCCTGGCGGCAGGCTGACGAAGCTTCTTTTCAGAAGTGAAATGCATTCCTCAAGCATCTCCAATATATGTGAGTAAAACATTATTTAAAAGTGAAATACAGTGTCAGTTTTAATATTAGATTGTTCATTAAGTATTTCGTCATGGAAAACATCACAGATTTCAACACTGCAGGACCAGCAGACTTCCAACTATTCAGGAAACTTGTTTTGAAGGTTAGGACAGTGGCCTCACACATTACCCAAGTAGCAAAAAAATGTTTAAGCAATATTGTACAAAATATTGGTACAATGTATTTACAATATTGAAAACCATTGTTTCAACATTTTATAAATATTTAATAAATATTGTTTTGAAACAAATTTTATTTATCAATAAATATTTACCAAATATTGTAAAATATTAAAACAATATTGTGGAAATATTTTGTAAATATTTTTTAAAGTTGTTTTTTATATTGATTGAATATTTATTTATAAACATTTAATCAATATTAACCAAAAGTTTTAAAAATATTTTTTAAACATTGTTTTAAAAATATCAAATAAATAATTTTATAAATCAAATATTTTAAAAATATTTGATAAATATTTATTGATAAATAAAGTTTGTTTCAAAACATTTTGGCACTGCATAATTCACAATGGCCCTCAGGGCTACGCCACATTCAATGTGACTTTTTAGTAACTTCTAGAAACTTCTAACTTTTAGTACTGTACTAGAAGCTGCTCCCCATGTCACACTTGCTACTTCATATCAGCTGTTTTGAAATAACAAAAAAAAATTTCAAGATTAAGAGGAAAAGTAGATAAAGAATTCAGAGAAAAATCTGCAATATATTCAAAATATACAAACATTCAGATAATAATATACACCCAAGCAGCAAAATAATCAGTTGGGAAGTACTTAAAAAGTACTATAAAATCAGTTTAAATAACTTTACAATGATTTATAATGCTTTAAGTTGGCAAAATTGTGATTTTCAAACTACTTGAAAATGATTTGAAAAGCACTTTCAAATGATGTGATGAAGTTCTTCTGAATCATTTGAAATCATTGATTTTGCCAACTTAAAGCATTTTAAATCATTGTAAAGTAATTCTATCAATGATGTTCAATCATTTGTGAATGCTTTAAACTACTTTATAATAAGCTAAAAAGTTCTTTAAAATTATGTTAAAGCATTTTCAAGTGATTTGAAATCAATGCAGGATAAAACCACTTTCAATAGCTCAAGAGTACCAAGTGAACAAAAGTTATGAAGACCCACTTGCTATATTTGTAATATAGCATGTTTTCAGTTTGATCACATGAAAATGTATTATTTACATTGATAACTAGAGTATTTAATTGCATGATGCCTACATAGGTCTGAGACCTGTGCGTAGGTAATGAGGGTGAATTATGATACAAAATATGTCAGCCGGAGTGGGAATCGAACCCACGACCGTAGCAGCTTCAGCCAGATAAAGTTTGCAATGCTCCAACCAACTGAGCTACGCCGGTCCAACAAATTTTACTTGGAAGTGAGAAAAATGATGACACAACTTCAAAATAAGTGAATGAATAGTTTATTTAAAAAAAATATTCACAATTATCTATAAAAGTTTACATATAGGTTGTTGTCTACAGAGAAGGAGATTTCAATGTTCACCTCAACAGGGGTGACATAAAGACAGGTAGACTTCAAAATATTGTTAGAATGTTAATTTATTCCGGAGCATCCTTGAACCTACAAGATATCTGTACTACCTGAATGCCATAGCAACCAATGATAGTTCAAATTCAGGGTGTCCACTAAAAATAAAATAAAAATATTTCATATTGAAACAAAAGTTAAGTTGTTAGTCATATAACGCAGTGAAGTAGTTTCATACATTTTTGTATGAACTGTATGACGATCGTAAATAAATAGGGAACCTATTCACAAACCTAATGCAAAAAACCAGGGAACACAAAAGGCTTCCAGGGAAGCATCCTTATCGATCACGATATTGTTCAACATTACTCAGTCTCTTTTTCTTCAGTTGACAGCCTCTTTGCTCCATGATTTCTGCAAACAAAAATTAAGTCAACTGAATTTTAATTCAATTCTTATAGCTTCCAGTGCAAAGATAAATGAAAAACAAAGGCATTTGATTTATACAGGTTATGTTTATCATTAAAACAACAACTTGCAAAACTAAGTGTCCCTTTATATGAAAGGCTGTGCTCACAAGGTTACATCGGTTATGTAATAGGAATTGTATAAATTATGAGTGATGCAAAAATCATTATTATTGGAATTCATGGTATCATTGTAATTGTTTTTGTTCATCAAAATCTTTTTCCTAGTTACCCGAAATAGTGCCTATTTTTGCACTAACTATAGCATGCAAAATAGTATTTACAGGGTGTCCCACATAAGGTGTAACACCCGGAAATCCATAACTCTACATAACATTTCTGACAAAAAATGTCCAATAAAAATATGCCCTATCGGACTTCATTACCGAAATATATCGAAAAAAAACGAGTTTTTCGAGACGTGCCTACATCCTGCCATTAAACGATTTATAACTAAAAAACTACCCATCGGATTTCAATTTTGAGCCTACTAATGGAAAAGAAGAAAATTTACCAAAGGATAGATGTATTTTAATGTATAAATCATTTTCATAGTATTTGTTATAGTTAGGCAAAGTTCAAAAAACGATTTTTCAAATTCATAATCAAACAGATTTTTCTCAAAATGTTTTCAGGGAACTTAGCTGGCACATTTCATTAAAAACTGCGCAATTCATTAAGCTTCCAGATTAGCCCAAAATTATGTGGATAGGTTCACGACATAAGTTCACATAACATAAGAATTGGGCTTAAGCACTTGCAAAACACAAGGTTTTGATAACTAAGGTGAAAGCATATGATTATAAACTTACTGCAAGTCATAAGCTGTTTGCTGCAGCCATGATTTCACCGATCTCTCAATTTTTTCGTCCTGAAGATAAAACCTTCTCCTCACAGCACCTAAAAGAACAAAAAAGCAAGTATTTATATATCACAAGTTAGTTCGAAGTTACTGACAATTGAACAAACTGACAAATTTACTTAAACAGAATTTATTAATTAAAGGAATTCGAAATTAATAAATTCTATTTATATATATTTTAAAGGACAGATGAAATTACTTCAATATCGTCTTGTTCATGTAGAAATTGCTGATGGTAAAGGGGCCTTTCACAGTTTTATGGGACGACACTATGTGAAATCTGCCAGCAGGTAACATTTCATTTTAAAACTAATATTTTCTTAAAGTGTAACTTCCAAGTGTCTATGAAATGACACATTTTCTTTGCCACATTGACTTGGAATAGGCCTATGTTTCTCTTACAAATATTTGTTGCAGTAAAATTGAAGTTCTAAAATCGTATCTGAAAAACCCTAAAAACGCATATCTTGTAATTCTTAGAACTCTAGAACTAGAAGTTTTATTTACTATAACTTTCTTTTATCATCACTAAGCTGTTTGATTTTATTTTTACCTTAGGCCTACTTTTGTTAATAATGCTATAGAAAGAAATATACGCAGAAGGCAGTGAGTTTGCTTATGGAAAAATGCTTCAGACTTTATTAAAGTCATAGCTATTCAAATTATGTTACAGTAGTAGGCTACTCAGTATATAATATTTGAAATTTATTTTATAACTACTGTAGGCCTAGAATAATTTAAAAGAGACCAAACTTACTTGGTATGTTGATCCATGTCGATCCGTCAAAAAAAAACGAAAACCAGGAATTGACGGAAGCACTGGCTGATCGCAGAGATCCCAGCCTGAAACAAATAAGGGATTGACGGAAGGACTCTTCTCTTCACTATGTGAAGTGAAAACTTGACAAGGCCTACCCAGGTAGAACGACCAGATGTTATGCCCAGTCAGATGGGCAGCGAATGTGCCATACACAAAATCAAAAGAGACCTCTATGAGGTAAAAGTCGACTCCGGACCTTATGCACTAGTGCGGCCAGAGGGGTGGAATGGCGGGCTTGCGCCAGAATATCATAAATATTACCAAAAAGGGGATTTGAATACAATTTTTACATTCTTAATCACAAATTTTTATTCATGAAATAAAATGCTAACCTTGCTCTGCACCTAACCTAACCATGCCCACACACTCAACCTAACCTCCTTGAAACGTTGAAAATAGGTTTTTTCTCAACATATTTAGCCAAATATCTCAATAACTATTGCATTTGGACTATTGAGTGACTGAACATTTTATCTTCAGAATTTAATTTTCTACAAGTTTCATTAATAAAAATTGCTTGTTTATCATAACATAAACAGGTAAACCCACTTTGAACATGAAAAATAGTATTTTTAGCATATTTTTTGGAATATCTCAAAAACTACTAAAGTTACACACTTCTAATTGGTCTCATTGGATTTCTTGACAAATTTTACATAGGATTTGACTATTTTTATACGCAAATCAATGCAGAAAAAAATTACAACATTGAAAAATTTCAACTTTCAACGGCCATAACTTATTAACTACAAGTGACCGCCGCAAACGTTTTGTGGTTTTATTATCAGAATAACATGGTGAATCGATTGCAACCAGAATTTTGACGCCAACTAACTGGGCAGGTAAAGTAAAAGTTAGCCTCAATGGCTCGGCAAATTGCCGAGAATAGCGTAGGGTTACTTGTATTTAGCCACAAGGTTACAAATCTCAATTTCAATTTAGATTCTGGTTAGGCATAACGGTAATTGTGCCGCAGATGTTAGCAAATAAAAAATCACTTGAAACCTTCACCAAATTGTAGTATTATGTCTCCTGATCACAATTATCAAGTTTTTAAGTGACGGTCTCAATTAAATAATTAATTATTCAATATTAAAAACTCACCTTTTGAACATAAATACTGCTCTGAAAAGCCTTTATAGTACCTTAAGCATAACATCATAGACGAACAGATAGAGCAATGGAGTGCCATCTACATCAGAACATCAATGGAAACTGGAATGGAACTGCTTAACCAAACCTTTCCTAACCTGGCTAGATGTGACTGAACCACCTCTGTAAATATTTAAAAGGTTTAAAGTTAAATATTTAAAGGTATTTTAAAGGTGGTTCAGTCACATCTAGCCAGGTAAGGAAAGGTTTGGTTATGCAGTTCCATTCTAGTTTCCATTCCACTTCGTTCCATTCACGCAGACTACGCTTCTGCGAAATATTCATGCAGATTTAAAAGGTCGTGGCCTAAAAGCCTAAAACCCAGGCTGTGGCTAGGTTATGTATAATTATGTGCGATGCATCAAGTGATGAGATTTTGGAACAAATTGAAAATGCCTTTATTATTAAGTAGATAAATTGCATGAGTAAATAATTAATAAATTAAAATGCAAATTATTGTGTTGCAAAGATTCATGCATTCTCACTCAATTAAAGTTAATTGCTGAAGATAGCCATTTTGGGGCTCTGCTCCAAAGGTAGGTTTTTAATATTGAATAATTGATTATTTAATTGAGACCGACACTTAAAAACTTGATAATTGTGATCAGGAGACATAATAGGCCTACTACAATTTGGTGAAGTTTCAAGTGATTTTTCATTTGCTAACATCTGCAGCACAATTACCGGCATAACTTATGTCTAATATAAATTACCTACATTTTAATGTATTTCCCTTGTTTCACTAGGTGAAATGATCTACTTCATGGGTTAATTTATTCTACTTAATAACACTATGGACTTATCCTAACCTAAAACGAAAAGTGGGACAACCCTAATTCCTAAACAAATTAATTTCAATAGTAAAATCTTATTACAGTGGCCTAAAATATTATACAAAAAAGTAACAAAACAGGAACTCACCTTGAACAATAGTCGAGAATAACGTAGGAGCCACAAGGTTACAAATCTTAATTTCAATTTAGATTCTGGTTAGGCATAACTTATGTCTTATATAAATTACCTACATTTTAAGGTATTTCCCTTGTTTTACTAGGTGAAATGATCTACTTCATGGGTTAATTTATCCTACCTAATAACTATGGACTTATCCTAACCTAAAACGAAAAGTGGGACAACCGTACTTCCTAAACAAATTAATTTCAATAGTAAAATCTTATTACAGTGGCCTAAAATATTATACAAAAATACTGGAGAAAGAATGATTTTTAATACTGGAGAAAGATGTGAAATTTAAAATACTGTAGATCAAAATATACTTTCACTACAATCACTAAATAACACGATGTCCATCTTTCGATAGCAATGGCGAATGGTGAATTGGTGATCTGTTTGGTTTGGCGGGATGGGTATCGATTATTCGATTAATCGGAATAATCGATGTTTTGATGAAATAATCGATTACTCCATAACGATTGATCGATAAGTGGGATTTCTCTGATTATTCAATTTCACAGGATTTAGGGACATAAATATGTCAATAATTATTATTTCAAACATATTTCAATATACATTTCAGATATTCATTATGGGGATTTTTCTATTGTTTTTGGCCTGTTTTTTTCTATTCTCAAAGGCTGAATTAATCGATGCTTGTTCACCGATTAATCGATGTTTTCAGTACCGATTAATCGGTATGAAACATGAACAATAGTTTGTTTGATAATGAAAATGATAGTCAAGACTTGTAGTCATCCAATCGTGTTGTAAGGTGGGCAATTTTATCCAATCCAGTTTCTTAGCGCCAAATACCTCAGCATAGCGCCGCGTTTGAAAAGTTTTGAACTCCCGTATGGGAGGTTTTCCAGCTTAGGAGGGAGAATAAGCTTAGAAGGGGACATAGTAAAATTCTATAAAAAATCATGAAAGTTTCTCTTCATAGTATTGAGATGCACCTGAACTTTCAAATCAATCTGTCTAAAATTAACAAAGTTATAAGCATTTTTCAAATAAATTTTTCAAGTAAAGAGTTAAAATCTTTCTGAAATCACGATTTTTGACAACGGGAATGTGTGTAAAATTGATTTTTAAACATCTTTTGTTCAGTAACATTTTCCTGTCAGATGCACGGTTAACGAGTATTAGCGTTTTTTAGAGAAAATTGTTACATGTTTGAGATTCAAACTCAATATCTAGCAGTTCTTGTGTATAGTATATGGAACTTTGTGATGCAATCACAACACGTTTCAAAAGCTCGACAACCATTGATCGTAGACCTACGTATAGCCATAGTTTCTGAATGTAGACAAAATTTCGAACAGCTTGGCACTGGCCGTTCCGCCCCCGGACGAGCCGTTAACGAGATAATAGCGTTTGAAAGTGAACTTACGAAATTCGCCCTAACACACTATTCAGTTGGGATAAAAGGAATTTAATCAGTACGTAAATTGTAAAATTAAATTTAGAAACTTTTTTGTCTCTTGACAAAATCGTGTCAGACGTATGGTTAACGAGATATTAGCATTTCGCGCTAATTCCAGGATGAAGAATTTTCAAGTCGAAATTTTTTTTCTCGAAAAATAACTATGATCACTGATACGGATGTAGAAGTAAATTCTAAGCACTTTTTTTCAGTAACATTTTAACGTCAGACGCACCGTTTACGAGATATTAGCATTTCGCGCTAATTCTAGCACTTAGAAAGAATTTTTAAGTCGAAATTTTTTTTCTCGAAAAATCACTATGATCACTGAAACGGATGTAGAACCTAATTCTAAGCACTTTTTTCAGTAACATTTTTAACGTCAGACGCACCGTTTACGAGATATTAGCATTTCGCGCTAATTATAGCATTTAGAAAGAATTTTAAGTCGAAATTTTTTTCTCGAAAAATCACTATGATCACTGAAACGGATGTAGAACTATATTTTATAAATAATTATTAATTATGAATTATTAATTATTAGTTATTTATAATTTATTATTTGATTTGTTTATTTATATTATTTAATAATTTATTTTTGGTCTAAAAATAACTGGAAAAATATTATCTCAATATCTAATAAATATTTACCAATGTTAATGGGATAATGTTGTCACAATATTATATCAATGTTTCAAGAATATTTTCAGAATATTGTTGAACAATATTTCACAGGATATATTTACCAATATTAAGAAAATATTGAAACAATATTGCTACAACATTACCATAAAAATATTTTCTACAATATTGATAAATGTTGTGCCAATATTGGGACAATATTTTTTTGCTACTTGGGTAGCTTTAACAAAACTTGCTTAAAACTAAACTTAATTCCTACTTATGCTAGAATACAAGTGAAATTACCTAACAAAGCTGCCAAAATTACACAGAAAAAAGTACAAACAATTTACATGAAAGAATCAGTAAGACAGTTACATAACAAAAAAGACAAAATCAATCAAGAACTCTACAAACTTCATCTCAGAATAGCTTACAACCATAACAATCAAGTCATCATGAACCTAATACAGAATACTAATTCCTGGGTGGAGCACAAATTGAGAAAAATTCATGAAAAACATAACCTCAAAATCCAAAACCTCCAACCAAAACAGAAACTGATATTAACTTCCCACAAATTCCATGAAAGGACAGTAAACCTTACACAGATACAATTCACTCCTACAGAAAAGAATCTCCTCAACAAAGGACTAAAATATAACCTACCTTCCACACAAAAATTCAACACCATGGTGAGACAAGCTATAGACTCTGAAACCAATATTCAACAAACAATAGCAGAAGAACAAGATAACCTAAGACATGATGTTTTAAAAATCATCAAAACACCGAAATACATACAACAAAACTACACCTCTGAAATCAAGACAGCTCAATCACTACAACAAAAAGCAGAACTACACAACCTAACTTACACCAAATCAGACAAAGGCAATAGCACAGTCATAATCCACACTGATGATTTGAACAGAAAAGTAGATGAATTCATACAAAACAACAACATCCAACAAATTCAAAGAGACCCAACAGCCAAATTCCAGAGCACAATTAAAAACATTATAAATAAAACAAAACACCTCTTTAATGAAACAGACAAACGATATATGAAGCAAATTCACCCTTCTGCACCAACTCTTCAAGCCCTACCTAAAATACACAAAGTAAGCACACCAATCAGACCCATCATAAATTACAGAAAAGCACCAGGATACAAATTAGCCAAACAGATAGATACTCAACTACGCAGACTCATCAATATCAATCATCCATCTCATATAAAGAACAGCACAGACCTCATAAACAAAATAAAAAATACACACATCCCACATAGTTCCACACTAGCATCATTTGACATAAAAAACCTGTAGCCTATACAAACATTCCTGTAACTGAAACCATTTCCATAATAGAGAACATACTCAAAGCACAAAACAACCCACCTGAACACACAAAAGAACTAATTGAGACATTAAAAATCATCACATCACAAAACTACTTCACCCACAATAACAAGTATTACACCCAACCAGAAGGACTACCAATGGGATCCCCAATCTCCAGCATCCTAGCAGAAATATTTTTACAGCACATAGAGAATACTAAAATACTAAAAGACACCAAACACTCAAACAAAATTATTTACTGGCACCGCTACGTTGATGACATTATTGTACTTTACAATGGAAACCAAAGACAGTGTGAACAACTCCTAACACAATTGAACAAAACCCATAAAAACTTACAATTCACAGCAGAATATGAAACAGACTACACCTTGAACTTCTTAGATCTCACTATCAAAAAACTAAATAACATGCACAAATTCAAAATCTACAGAAAACCAACTCTGACAGACACACTCATTCACAACTCATCCAACCACCCAAATCAACACAAACTTGCTGCTTTCAACTCCATGATCCATAGACTCCTTAATGTTCCACTATCACAAGCTGACCACAAAGAAGAAATCAATACAATCAAATATTTAGCACAACAAAACGGATACAACACCAATCTAGTAGAAAAAATCATGAATAAAATGAAAAATAAAAATCCAAAACCTGCAAACCAAAACAGATTTGTCACACTCACATATCTCAACAAAAAATCACACAAAATAGCTTACATCTTCCAAAAATCCGGATTTAACACAGCATTCAGAACAACAAACAACCTGAAACACCAGATCCAACAAAAACCAGCTCACCTAACAAACAGCACAATTCACAAATTCAACAAACCAGGCATATATAAGCTTAAATGCAACACATGCCCCAAGTACTACATAGGACAAACAGGCAGATCATTCAACATAAGATACAAAGAGCACATCAAAGCACTACATTCCAACTCTGACTCAACATTTGCAGATCACTTAATCAACACTGGGCACTCACACAATAACATCCAAACTGACTTGGAAATTCTACACACATTCCAAAAAAGCCACAAACTAAATACACTGGAACAATATGAAATATTCAAACACCATAAACAAGATAGAACAAACTTACTCAACGACCAAACACAATTCAAATCAAACGCAATTTTCAAATACATAATGGCCGCTTATCCTAACCCAAACAGAGCATGACCCCTGGCGGCAGGCTGACGAAGCTTCTTTTCAGAAGTGAAATGCATTCCTCAAGCATCTCCAATATATGTGAGTAAAACATTATTTAAAAGTGAAATACAGTGTCAGTTTTAATATTAGATTGTTCATTAAGTATTTCGTCATGGAAAACATCACAGATTTCAACACTGCAGGACCAGCAGACTTCCAACTATTCAGGAAACTTGTTTTGAAGGTTAGGACAGTGGCCTCACACATTAGCTTTAACAAAACTTGCTTAAAACTAAACTTAATTCCTACTTATGCTAGAATACAAGTGAAATTACCTAACAAAGCTGCCAAAATTACACAGAAAAAAGTACAAACAATTTACATGAAAGAATCAGTAAGACAGTTACATAACAAAAAAGACAAAATCAATCAAGAACTCTACAAACTTCATCTCAGAATAGCTTACAACCATAACAATCAAGTCATCATGAACCTAATACAGAATACTAATTCCTGGGTGGAGCACAAATTGAGAAAAATTCATGAAAAACATAACCTCAAAATCCAAAACCTCCAACCAAAACAGAAACTGATATTAACTTCCCACAAATTCCATGAAAGGACAGTAAACCTTACACAGATACAATTCACTCCTACAGAAAAGAATCTCCTCAACAAAGGACTAAAATATAACCTACCTTCCACACAAAAATTCAACACCATGGTGAGACAAGCTATAGACTCTGAAACCAATATTCAACAAACAATAGCAGAAGAACAAGATAACCTAAGACATGATGTTTTAAAAATCATCAAAACACCGAAATACATACAACAAAACTACACCTCTGAAATCAAGACAGCTCAATCACTACAACAAAAAGCAGAACTACACAACCTAACTTACACCAAATCAGACAAAGGCAATAGCACAGTCATAATCCACACTGATGATTTGAACAGAAAAGTAGATGAATTCATACAAAACAACAACATCCAACAAATTCAAAGAGACCCAACAGCCAAATTCCAGAGCACAATTAAAAACATTATAAATAAAACAAAACACCTCTTTAATGAAACAGACAAACGATATATGAAGCAAATTCACCCTTCTGCACCAACTCTTCAAGCCCTACCTAAAATACACAAAGTAAGCACACCAATCAGACCCATCATAAATTACAGAAAAGCACCAGGATACAAATTAGCCAAACAGATAGATACTCAACTACGCAGACTCATCAATATCAATCATCCATCTCATATAAAGAACAGCACAGACCTCATAAACAAAATAAAAAATACACACATCCCACATAATTCCACACTAGCATCATTTGACATAAAAAACCTGTAGCCTATACAAACATTCCTGTAACTGAAACCATTTCCATAATAGAGAACATACTCAAAGCACAAAACAACCCACCTGAACACACAAAAGAACTAATTGAGACATTAAAAATCATCACATCACAAAACTACTTCACCCACAATAACAAGTATTACACCCAACCAGAAGGACTACCAATGGGATCCCCAATCTCCAGCATCCTAGCAGAAATATTTTTACAGCACATAGAGAATACTAAAATACTAAAAGACACCAAACACTCAAACAAAATTATTTACTGGCACCGCTACGTTGATGACATTATTGTACTTTACAATGGAAACCAAATACAGTGTGAACAACTCCTAACACAATTGAACAAAACCCATAAAAACTTACAATTCACAGCAGAATATGAAACAGACTACACCTTGAACTTCTTAGATCTCACTATCAAAAAACTAAATAACATGCACAAATTCAAAATCTACAGAAAACCAACTCTGACAGACACACTCATTCACAACTCATCCAACCACCCAAATCAACACAAACTTGCTGCTTTCAACTCCATGATCCATAGACTCCTTAATGTTCCACTATCACAAGCTGACCACAAAGAAGAAATCAATACAATCAAATATTTAGCACAACAAAACGGATACAACACCAATCTAGTAGAAAAAATCATGAATAAAATGAAAAATAAAAATCCAAAACCTGCAAACCAAAACAGATTTGTCACACTCACATATCTCAACAAAAAATCACACAAAATAGCTTACATCTTCCAAAAATCCGGATTTAACACAGCATTCAGAACAACAAACAACCTGAAACACCAGATCCAACAAAAACCAGCTCACCTAACAAACAGCACAATTCACAAATTCAACAAACCAGGCATATATAAGCTTAAATGCAACACATGCCCCAAGTACTACATAGGACAAACAGGCAGATCATTCAACATAAGATACAAAGAGCACATCAAAGCACTACATTCCAACTCTGACTCAACATTTGCAGATCACTTAATCAACACTGGGCACTCACACAATAACATCCAAACTGACTTGGAAATTCTACACACATTCCAAAAAAGCCACAAACTAAATACACTGGAACAATATGAAATATTCAAACACCATAAACAAGATAGAACAAACTTACTCAACGACCAAACACAATTCAAATCAAACGCAATTTTCAAATACATAATGGCCGCTTATCCTAACCCAAACAGAGCATGACCCCTGGCGGCAGGCTGACGAAGCTTCTTTTCAGAAGTGAAATGCATTCCTCAAGCATCTCCAATATATGTGAGTAAAACATTATTTAAAAGTGAAATACAGTGTCAGTTTTAATATTAGATTCAAAAATACTACTTATCCGTTCAAATTAATACTCTATTCTTCAAAATTTGCAGAGCCTGTTCTGAAAACTTATGTACAGTACACTGCTGATAGTCGATATATCAGTCGATTAAAACAATATCTATATAAAATAAAACCTATTAGGCTTATTACACTGCATGTGTGTTGAAGGAGCACAGACGTTCATGAACAATAGGTTTTTCAGAATTTCAACTCATCCATTCACTTTTGTTATTGAAATCAACCACTTATTATACAAACTATGGTCGGAGCTTCATAACTGAATACCAATTAAACTATATTATACAATAATCCACTATTAAACTTCAACAATTAATAAATAGCCTACTGCATTGTTTACGAACTATTTAACCTCAATTAGGACAGTACAATTTGACGCGATGGTACAATTCAAATGATAGAGGCAAGTTGGTAATAATTTCATAGCATTGTGGTAAATTTCAATATGTAATGTTTGCAAGCCTTGAAGGGATGGCGCCCAGGATGAAGCTATATGGCACTAATATGAATAAATAAATAAATGAAATTTTATTGTCATTAAGCAACATTGGCAATAGACAAAGTCAACCTTATACTAGAGATTTTTACAAGTAAGCATGATATAGATAGAATTATACATGTATAGTAGTATTCATATAACTTGGCAGTGTGTAGCAGATGGAACATGCTACTTCTGAACCCAGCATACTGCTGCCAAGTTATATGAAAACTACAGTAACTAACTTAAAGTAAACCTAAATGGAGTTCACATATTAAATTAGTATATAAATACAAGGCCCGGTATATATTTTTAAAGAATATAATTATCTAAGGGATTAAATATCAATAGTTATTTCAGAATCTAAGAATTCTTGTATAGAATACATTGGTGTTTTTTACTAACCAGTTGAAAAGTTTTATTTTGAATTTATCTGCAGTCTCATTTATTAAACTTTGTGGTAACTTATTGTACAGTTTCTGTCCTATTGTATTGTAGGCGACTCATTGACTTGTAGGGGCACTTGGTTTGAAAAAGCTCTGAACTTCATACTTATTTTTTAATCTTTTATTTAGTAGGTCACTACAGTCTCGTCCATGACTGGATGTCGAGAGCAGTACTCTACCTTTCCTATCGTTATTTGCCCTTACTTTAGTTTTGGTTGCTGTTTGCAAAACCTGACTATACGTTTTTGTTTGACCTTTTCTATTTATTTTTTCCCCATTTGATTTAGGTTCTACTTTTTTTGTATTGATCAGAGGTTCAGATCTTACATTAGCCAAGTTTATTTTTGATTTTAATATTTTTATTTCCTCTGACATAGACCTACATTGACTTGTGAGATTTAGTATTTCAGTTTTATGGTCTTCCTGCTGCAATTTTACAATAACTTCCAGGGATTTTATGTGATCCACCAACCCTATTCGTTCTTCCTCAGAATTTTTTAGTGATGTTTCTAATTTTGTTTTCAATTCGGTGTGATCACTCAATAGTTTAGCAACCTTTTCTTCTACATCTACAGTAGCTTTAAGAGCTGTTGGAGATTTTTTTGTTAATAATTGCTGAGATAGCGTAGCTACCTGAGTTATAGTTAAACAATTTGATTTAGATGCCTTGTTTGGACTCATTTCCCTAGCTAAAAATTGTTTTCAATTGATTTTAGTTAAATGTTTAATGAAATATTACTTAATTAATTACAATTGTCAACTTGAGACTATTTAATTACAAGAGAATTTATCAATATTGGTACACCTAACCTCGAAAATAGAATTTGACTTTTTTTAAGATACTTTAAATTATAATAGACAAATTAATAATGGAGATTATTAAGATATTATAAATACTAACAATAATAAACAAAAATACTACTTATCCGTTCGAATTAATACTCTATTCTTCAAAATTCGCAGAGCCTGTTCTGAAAACTTATGTACAGTACACTGCTGATAGTCGATATATCAGTCGATTAAAACAATATCTATATAAAATAAAACCTATTAGGCTTATTACACAGCATGCGTGTTGAAGGAGCACAGACGTTCATGAACAATAGGTTTTTCAGAATTTCAACTCATCCATTCACTTTTGTTATTGAAATCAACCACTTATTATACAAACTATGGTCGGAGCTTCATAACTGAATACCAATTAAACTATATTATACAATAATCCACTATTAAACTTCAACAATTAATAAATAGCCTACTGCATTGTTTACGAACTATTTAACCTCAATTAGGACAGTACAATTTGACGCGATGGTACAATTCGAATGATAGAGGCAAGTTGGTAATAATTTCATAGCATTGTGGTAAATTTCAATATGTAATGTTTGCAAGCCTTGAAGGGATGGCGCCCAGGATGAAGCTATATGGCACTAATATGAATAAATAAATAAATGAAATTTTATTGTCATTAAGCAACATTGGCAATAGACAAAGTCAACCTTATACTAGAGATTTTTACAAGTAAGCATGATATAGATAGAATTATACATGTATAGTAGTATTCATATAACTTGGCAGTGTGTAGCAGATGGAACATGCTACTTCTGAACCCAGCATACTGCTGCCAAGTTATATGAAAACTACAGTAACTAACTTAAAGTAAACCTAAATGGAGTTCACATATTAAATTAGTATATAAATACAAGGCCCGGTATATATTTTTAAAGAATATAATTATCTAAGGGATTAAATATCAATAGTTATTTCAGAATCTAAGAATTCTTGTATAGAATACATTGGTGTTTTTTACTAACCAGTTGAAAAGTTTTATTTTGAATTTATCTGCAGTCTCATTTATTAAACTTTGTGGTAACTTATTGTACAGTTTCAGTCCTATTATATTGTAGCTACTCATTGACTTGTAGGGGCACTTGGTTTGAAAAAGCTCTGAACTTCATACTTATTTTTTAATCTTTTATTTAGTAGGTCACTACAGTCTCGTCCATGACTGGATGTCAAGAGCAGTACTCTACCTTTCCTATTGTTATTTGCCCTTACTTTAGTTTTGGTTGCTGTTTGCAAAACCTGACTATACGTTTTTGTTTGACCTTTTCTATTTATTTTTTCCCCATTTGATTTAGGTTCTACTTTTTTGTATTGATCAGAGGTTCAGATCTTACATTAGCCAAGTTTATTTTTGATTTTAATATTTCGATTTCCTCTGACATAGACCTACATTGACTCATGAGATTTAGTATTTCAGTTTTATGGTCTTCCTGCTGCAATTTTACAATAACTTCCAGGGATTTTATGTGATCCACCAACCCTATTCGTTCTTCCTCAGAATTTTTTAGTGATGTTTCTAATTTTGTTTTCAATTCGGTGTGATCACTCAATAGTTTAGCAACCTTTTCTTCTACATCTACAGTAGCTTTAAGAGCTGTTGGAGATTTTTTTTTGTTAATAATTGCTGAGATCGCGTAGCTACCTGAGTTATAGTTAAACAATTAGATTTAGATGCCTTGTTTGGACTCATTTTCCTAGCTAAAAATTGTTTTCAATTGATTTTAGTTAAATGTTTAATGAAATATTACTTAATTTATTACAATTGTCAACTTGAGACTATTCAATTACAAGAAAATTTATCAATATCGTTACACCTAACCTCGAAAATAGAATTTGACTTTTTATTAAGATACTTTAAAGAAAAATAGACAAATTAATAATGGAGATTATTAAGATATTATAAATACTAATAATAATAAACAAAAGTACTACTTATCCATTCGAATTAATATTCTATTCTTCAAAATTCGCAGAGCCTGATCTGAAAACGTATGCACAGCACAGCACACAGCACTACTGTTATTGAATCAGCAGATGTGAGTTATTAATCTCTGTGCCAGTAATCATTAATAAAATAAACAAATAATATTTTATTGCCATTAAACTTGAACAAGCAATAGACAACGTCACAATAAAATTTTTCTACATGTCAATAGGTAGCCTACGTAACTATGCATCATTACAACTACTACTAAACTTAAAAAAAGATTGATCCATTATTTAATGCCAGAAATTCGATTATAACATAGAAAGGATGCCCAACCACTCCTCATGCTTACGCCTGAGTGTGCTGGAGGGGTAATCCTTCACATACCTAGATAACTTGTTGTAACATTTGATACCAACAACCTCATAGCTCCTTGTTGATTTTGTCAATCTGTTAAAAGGTATATTGATGATATCACGGTGCCGAGTATAATGATTATGTATGTTCTGCCTACGCTCAAGGTGAGGCATTATGGTCAATAGTATACAGTATAACCTTCAATATATATAGATTTATTATGGTCATTATTTTCAAACAATGGTCTACAGTGGGCATGGAAGTCTGCACTATAAATTATCTGATAGCTTTTTTTGCAGTAGCAGCACACTCTGCACATCACTACAGTTTCCCCATAATAGAATCCCATATGACAGCAAACTATGGAAAAAAGCAAAGTAAGCTGATCTCGAATACCTGTCAGTCACATGTTCCTTTAAATTATTTAAAAGATATAATTATAACTCTAGAGAGTTTACTAGACAAATACCCAATATGCGGCCCCCACGACAGCTTCTCATCTAAATGAATACCCAAAAATTTTATGTTTGCAGAGGTGTTTAACAAGCTAGCCTCTCTCAAACCAAACAGCAGTGACTGGGTCTTGCTCTCATTCAACAGAAAACCTTTTGCCCTAAACCGAGCCGACGCTTCAGACATCGATGTTGCCGTCAAAGTTACAAATTGGCCAATGTCAACATTTTCAATAGATAACTTATTGATTCAACATAGATAAACTTATTATTGCTTATATTTTTATCCTATAGTGCTAGAAGCAAAATTCTACATTAAGTTAATTAATGCAATATTGAATATTATCAGATTGATCAGAGATTGCAGTATTGATGCCATTTGCACATTCTCAGTTGTTGGTCCCACTTATTTTTCAACTTTCATTTGGCAAGCCAAAGGATTTGGTTTCAATCACGACAGCTGTCATCTAATATCAAAACTGACACTAAATTTCTATTTTAATTATGACTTACTCACATGGGAGGGATGCATTTCGCTTCTAAAGAGAAGCTTCATCTGCCTGTAGTGTAATGCATCCCTCCCATATAAGTGAGTGATAATCATAATTTGAATAGAAATACAGTGTCAGTTTTGATATTATATTGTTCATCAAGAATTTCGTCATGGAAAACATCACTGGTTTCAGCTATCATCTTGAGATATTCTCATTAAATAATTTTGGTTTTAAAATAGATAATTGAGATTGATTACCTGCAAATCGGCGTGATCCAGAGCTTCCTGAGTCAATGTGTGCAAGTGTTCGAGCAGTTGCTGAGAAGACTCTGTAACCAAGCTAACCAGAGCAGAAGGTGCGGCTTGTGGTACATCGGCTGCACCCTCTTCACTATGAACAGAAATATCATCTTTTGTGCCTGGAAAATAATTTTTTATTATTTAACCTGAAGTGCACCATTAATATAATTTTTGATTCTTCATTAAAGTCAACTAATATAATTCGACTTGTGGAGCGTTTGAGTTGTTAGTATGTTGAAATCATTGTCACTTGAGTGTTTTAATGAAGGTTACTGAAAATTATAACATGTATTAACTCTTTACAGATCTTTTAATCAATGTACATTCGCATCTTTTTCTTTTATCAATAAAATTCAACAACCATGAGTATGATCCGATCCCTTGAATTAATATGCTATAAAGTTTTTTATATAGTTTTACAGTTTTCATTTACAATAATCCTGGACTGCAGCCTCTTAGAATAGACAGTTAAAGAAATACTTAATTCTGAAGCATATAAGTCCAGTCATTACAGATACACTCATTATAAATATGAATAAAATACTTATTATAACTAGATTGAAAAATAATTAATGATATTAAACTTCTTTCACAAGTGAAGACTTCGCAGTAAAATAAAGTTTTGAGTAGAATTATCTTTAAAAAACAGTAGAATCTGTGATTTTAGTCAAATGTTTGACAGTAAAGTTGTAATTTGAAAACAAATTTCATCAGTGATTTCCATAATTTGTCATGAATGAAATTAAGATTTTTTGAAGTTAATATTTAAGATTGGGATAATTACTTGGATAAATTGAATACAATAGGAATACAATACATCATGGCCTTCTCTAGAAACGCTAGGGAAGCTCGTGACTACATACCGTAAGCATCCACTTTTATCTGTATAGTTCATGCTTGAACTTCTAGTCATTTTATCTATAATTAAATCGGTATAAACGCCTGAAGCATTTAGGATATATAAGAAGCACATATGCAGGAGTTCTCACCTTGTAAAATTCCAGATGGAATTCTGAAAGTGGCATAATGCTCTTCTTCCCACCAACGAACCATTTTTATTGATGCAAATGATGCATGGTGTGGAAAGTCTAGAACTCCTCCAACAATGCCACAACATAAATTTTCTTGTAAAATCGACTGATTTTGTTCGTAATATTCAGAATCTCTCTGGAGCAGGATACGAATCCTGTCCATAACATGGCCTTCTTCCATCACCTCCATGGCTAAGGGTTGTGCAATAGAATAGGCCAACTAAAAAAACAATAGATTAAACAACTTAGTAAATCTTATTCAATGATTGAATAATATTGTTAAGAAGCTTCCTTTTATTCTATCGCGTTTTTTAAAAGCAACACTAGGGGTGTCTGGTGAATGAGTAGAACAAAAAAAACCGTAATAAACATCATTAAAATATAATTTATTAATTTCGAATTTCTCCAAGTGCTATTAACTTTGATAAATTGTCAGCTCCTTCAAATCCAACTTATGATATACGAGCCGATATGGCCAAGTCTAAAAGGAGCTGGTTAAGGCGCCTGACCGGCAATTGGGAGGTCCGCGGTTCGATTCCAAGCGGTGACTAATTTTTTGTGTAGTAGCGTTCATTGATTTCCATCAGTTATTCAATGCTGTTGTTAATATCCGCCAAGTTTTCAGTATAACTAATAGCACTGAGGAATTCGAAATTAATAAATTATGTTCTATATATTTATCAATTTGATGAACTGTCAGTTCCTTCAAAACCAACTTGTATTATCATTCACCTTATTACTCACGCACAAGTCTCAAACTCATGTGGGCATCATCAGCAATAAAAAAAATTTGTCATTAAGTTAACATGAGTAAACAAAACAAAAAAGTTGCCACACATTGGGTGTATTAGCAGAATATAAAACTACCGCATTGAAATGTAGGCCTACTGTTGAAAATATTTCTCCTATAAATATAAAAATAATATGTTTCTTAATAATATTTAGTAAGTACCTATTCATATATAAAAAATATCACTCTGTTATTATTGACTCATTCTGTAATAGACGTAGCCTACAATTATTCATAAAACACATCAAACTGAGAAACTGATTTCCATGAATTATTTGTTTTTTGAAAAGTACAAGCTCTACTACTTGGGGAGCAAATACTGATTTAAACGCATTGAAGGGAGACTCTTCATATTCCACTATTAAAATGATTTTTTTTTGCAAATACGATGTTTACAGATTTATATTTGATAGAAATGCCGGTACAATAGTAATTGAAGCCCCACTAAACAGTAGAACCAAACAGTGCGTGGAACAGTATGCCCCACGCCCAAGAAAAAAAAAAGAATAAAGGTGCTTGCACAGTGCCAACACTCGATGATAGTCACCATCGCAAACTCTAACACATGCTGTGAAATTGTTGGTGGTAATCACGTTGCTCCAATCGGTCATACACCATTCTAAAGCATTGTTTGATTTTACAATGGTGATTGTCACAACATTATAGGGAGGTAAGAATAATCATCTAAGAAAATAGTTTCTCATATATCTCCTCTGTATCAAAATACAAGATACTGCGCTGTCTCTTGCCCGATAAAAAAAGGCCACAGTATATATATAATATATCGGTCATCACATAAAATTTATTGTACAATAGGGCATAATGGTGATGTGACACGCAAGATTAATTTTTGTGGAATACAGAAATGAATAGAACGTCACCTTTGATTCAATTCTGGCAGTCTATTTCATGTCCGTATTTCACTAAAAGGAAATTTTATCACATCATCGCCAAGCATACGGCCACACGTTTGGCCGTAGATGCGTTACCTTTCTTCATTCGGTCAATCAAATATAAATTTGGTGGTGAATATATTATAAATATTATAAAACATTTAACTGTAGAAATAAAATTCAATAGTACTGTACCTCAATAACAACAAATGAGGGAAGATCTCTGTAATATTATCCTGAGAAATGCTCGAGTGTATGAGAAATCCTTGCTTGTTTGTTACCATAGAAACAGCTCCTTGGTACTTTATACTTTCCCTGCCGGTTTAATGCACAGTGAATATTATAGACTGTTTGTTGACACTGAAGCTCAATGATGTTCATCATGATATTAAATGCTGATTTTCCATCTTCATGTTAATTTGATACAACATTTAACAAAAATTGAAAACAAAATAATTGTATAATGTTGCTAAAATACATAAAATATGGGCAGCACCTACTGAACTGTATTAAGGTGGTGCTGACACTGGAAATGATGTGTTTTAATCAGATTGTTGCTATATATTTTTTTGTTCATAAAATTATCGGTAATTTTCATTCTTCGTATTTTTATTTAATATACTAGTAAATTATAATACATCTAATATTCTATTTATATTATTATATTACGACCATAAAAGTCTATAAATTAAATAGGCTACACTTCACAACCGAAATGTAGAGATTAATTATTGAGCTCATGATTGTATGCTTGAGAATGTGTCATGACTAAAATTTATTATCATCACCTTTTCATAATAATTTTTTTGCACAGTCAATCACCAAGCGCCGAAGAAGAACCACATAGTTCGAAACGCGTTCGCAGAGATTCAAAAAAGTCAGTTCTGCACAGCAAGATATTCTACATAATTATTATAATAGCTATACTGCAGTTCTCGAAAATAAATATTCAAACCAATAAACTTTTTAATTCAATAGGATACAGTACAGCACATTATAAATGATACATTTTGCCACATCATTTCAATACATAATAATAATAATAAATATAGAAGTGTTCACGTTACAAAAGACGCTATAGAAAAAAATCATTCAATTAATAGATAATCCAATTATTTTTTAATATGCAACTTCCATGACATGCAACTTCACATATCTTATATCATGAGTTCATGTCGTCTAATTAGGCGGTTTTGAAAAATGTCAGTGCTTTGGATATGTGTCCATACCAGCAGCTGATAGTGGAGAATCACCAATCTCAATGCACGAATTGACAACACTACTCGTTCCGTGAAACTTAGCCTATAGTCTACAAGTATGACGCCAGCAGTCATACCGGTATACATATAGAATATGGTTTATCACCGTATAATCAGCAGCAATAATCAGGTGTCTTTTCTACACCGCAATTTCTTTGCTCCGCCTCAAATTCAGTACCTACCTGAGGTGCTTCATGATTGGCTGCTAGCATTTGAAGCAAGTGCAATCGGTTAAAACCATAATTGGTGTTGAAAGGTGGAACCCATCAAATGATGTATCATCTAGCATTACAATAATTTTTGGTCGGTTCATTGGCTAAGGAGGGGTTATGTCATTCGATGAAAGGTGTGGTTTCCAATTAAATTAAAATTTTATATCAGCCTATAACGATCTAGCCATATATCCAAAGCTCCAACTCCAAGAGTGTAAACTCTACAGAATTATAAGACCAAGGTTTTCTCGTTTGATGATGTGTGTAGATGAACAAACTAATATTAAAACTGACACTGTATTTCACTTTTATATAATGTATTACTCACACATATATATATTGGAGATGCTTGAGGAATGCATTTCACTTCTGAAAAGAAGCATCGTCAGCCTGCCACCAGGGGTCATGCTTTGCTGAGGTTAAGGTGAGTGGCCATTATGTAGTTAAAAATTGCGTTTGATTTGAATTGTGTCTGGTCGTTATGTAAGTTGGTTCTATCTTGTTTATGGTGTTTGAGTATTTCATATTGCTCCAGTGTATTTAGTTTGTGGCTTTTTTTGGAATGTGTCTAGAATTTCTAAGTCAGTTTGGATGTTATTGTGTGAGTGTCCAGTGTTGATTAAGTGATCTGCAAATGTTGAGTCAGAGTTGGAGTGTAGTGCTTTGATGTGTTCTTTGTACCTTGTGTTGAATGATCTGCCTGTTTGTCCTATGTAGTACTTGGGGCATGTGTTGCATTTGAGCTTCCTGGTTTGTTGAATTTGTGTATTGTGCTGTTTGTTAGGTGAGCTGGTTTTTGTTGGATCTGGTGTTTCAAGTTGTTTGTAATGCTGTGTTAAATCCGAATTTTTGGAAGATGTAAGCTATTTTGTGTGATATTTTGTTGAAATATGTGTGTGACAAATCTGTTTTGGTCTGCAGGTTTTGGATTTTTTTCAATTTACTCAGGATTTTGTCTACTAGATTGGTGTTGTATCCGTTTTGTTGTGCAAAATATTTGGTTGTATTGATTTCTTCTTGGTACTCAGCTTGTGATAGTGGAACATTTAGGAGTCTTTGGATCATGGAGTTAAAAGCAGCAAGTTTGTGTTGATTGGGATGGTTGGATGAGTTGTGAATGAGTGTGTCTGTGAGAGTTGGTTTTCTGTAGATTTTGAATTTGTGCATGTTATTTAGTTTTTTGATTGTAAGGTCTAAGAAGTTTAAGGTGTAGTCTGTTTCATATGCTGCTGTGAATTGTAAGTTTTTATGGGTTTTGTTCAATTGTGTTAGGAGTTGTTCACATTGTCTTTGGTTTCCATTGTAGAGTACAATAATGTCATCAACCGTCACCGTCATCAACGTAGCGGTGCCAGTAAATTATTTTGTTTGAGTGTTTGGTGTTTTTTAGTATTTTAGTATTCTCTATGTGCTGTAAAAATATTTCTGCTAGGATGCTGGAGATTGGGGATCCCATTGGTAGTCCTTCTGATTGGGTGTAATACTTGTTATTGTGGGTGAAGTATAGTTTTGTGATTTGATGATTTTTAATGTCTCTATTAGTTCTTTTGTGTGTTCAGGTGGGTTGTTTTGTGCTTTGAGTATGTTCTCTATTATGGAAATGGTTTCAGTTACTGGAATGTTTGTATACAGTTTTTTTTTATGTCAAATGATGCTAGTATATGGAATTATGTAGGATGTGTGTATTTTTTATTTTGTTTATGAGGTTTTTGCTGTTCTGTATGTGAGATGGATGATTGATATTGATGAGTTTGCGTAGTTCGGGTAGTTGAGTATCTATCTGTTTGGCTAATTTGTATCCTGGTGCTTTTCTGTAATTTATGATGGGTCTCATTGGTGTGCTTTCTTTATGCATTTTTGGTAGGGCTTGAAGGGTTGGTGCAGAAGGGTGAATTTGCTTCATGTATCGTTTGTCTGGTTCATTAAAGAGGTGTTTTGTTTTATTTATAATGTTTTTTATAATGCTCTGGAATTTGGGTGTTGGGTCTCTTTGGATTTGTTGGATATATGTTGTTGTGTAGATGAGTGGAATAGAAGCTGCGTATTTTCACAATAATGATATGGAATGATAATCGAGCCAATGATATTGGCTGAATTTATCTTTTAATTTATTGACTGTATTTTAAGAGTGTGGTATTGTCTATAGTATTTTGAAACACGCCGGCTATGATCAATATTCCGGCTCAACATTTGATTTTCTATTCGTATACGGTAGCCTACTTCTAACTACATGGATGAAAAGCTTTTTATTTTGAGAAATTTTATCTACAGTTTTATTCAATAGTTGAATGAGACACAATCTGGCGGTGATTGGCTGATTGATAATAAATTCTGCTGTGAGTAAATCTACTGCTGTGAATGCAGTTGTTCATTTCGGGTTGTTTGAATGTCTGCGCTATTAAATGGCGGTAGGTGCTCTGTTGGATCAAGAAAGCATTTTTGCTTTTATAATGACTATATTGCAAAATGTTTTAGAATACATCACGGTTTCTTCATTAAAAATAATCTCAAAATCACTTAAAATGTAAAGTGCAATGTGGATGCATTAATTTTATCTTTTCAATATTGATATATAGTAATGCATTTTCTACATCACCTTGGTTTTGGCTTTCAGCATCGATATTCAGAAATAAAATTGTAAAAAGTGTCTAGAGCTAAAAATGTTATTAAATGGAAGGAATTTGAGAGAATTTTAACTTTGAGTATTATTGGAGTCCGTTATTTTGGTCATCTGTAGTGACGTCGTCTGCTACCTTCGTGCTATTGGTGGAGCCTAGTATTGATTCATAATTTCGTGGGTCGTCTGCTACTGCTGCAGAACAAAAACGTTTGATCTTAGACCGTAGTGAGATAGTGCTGAGGCTGAAGCTAATGGGAAACTTTGAAACAGATAGTTCTTTTTGCGAATGCTATCAGATTAAGTCTTGATGTTATTCTGAAGAGATAATATCTCTTCTGTGATGTCGGAATGTTGCGAAATATGTGAACCAACACCAACACCACCTCTAAATGCGGATTGTCTACAGACGCGAAAGTGGTGGTGCTTTTTGTTATCTAGTATATTTACTTTCTTGGCTGGACTTCTTATTGTTCTCCTTTGGAGAGCATTTTCTTTCCTCTGTTGTCGGAAAGAACCTGAATTTTCTCCAAATGATCCGAAACAAAAAGAACAGAAAGCTGCTAGGCAGGGCAAGCAAGAGTTTGAGGGTACTTTTATGACAGAGGCGAAAGATTGGGCAGGTGAATTGATATCTGGCCAAACAACAACAGGAAGAATTTTGGTAAGTCACATTTTTTGATTATAAATAACACACTTTTATGTAATTAAGTAGCATATAAATAATTTTTGTCTTCTGTGCACAACTCTTCCATAACACTTATGCTCATTTCACTTACATGTCGGCGAGGAATAACCTTGATAACTTATAATTTTAATTCGTGAAATAACGTCTAATTCTTTCCAAATTTCTGTGTGAAAAATTGTATGTCATTGACCTAAAGATTCCTTTAGGTTATATCCCTTTCCAAATTACAACATGGATAAATTATAGCAATAGAGGAGCTAGAATGAATAATACATTATTAGCAACTACCTAACTTACCTATGCCCTCACATGATTCTTGTGCCATTGACATAAATACATAAACATGCATTGTCATCTTTGTAACTTTTTCATTAGAAAAAGAATGATCAATCTTAGAAAAATTGAAAGGGAAAAAATTTAATAAGGGTATGTTACCGGTATCTGTTTTGTTGACTGTCTTGATGTAGCGAGGAAATTGAAATGAATGTGGGCTTTTATGTTACAATATAGATTTTTAATCTATTACTAACGTATGTCTTTCTCATTAGAACCGTTCAATCGATTTTGTAAATTGGAATGATTACCGTACATATTATTCTATATGTGGATTATTGGAAGAATACAACAGCGTTTATTGTTTCTCCGACTTGGTTTATGAATGTAATACTTGAGGTTTGATAGAAACCGTGAGAACCCGTTTGAAGAACTGCAATGTTCTGGTCATTTATGTATCATGACATTCTCGGGATGTTTCATTCTTTTGAGGCATGTACTCAATTGATTGTATTGAACCTATTCCACTAATTTTTCTCAGTAAATATAACCTTATTTATTTGATAAATTGAGTACATAATAACTACTGTATTTTGGGTAGATATCTTCGATATCCCTATAATATACGTTGGAAATTTAAAAATAATATTGCAATAATTCTCAGGAATTGATTGTCCATCAATTTATTCATTCCATCAAATTGCTTTTGTGCATCATTGTAGTGAGCATGATGGCGTCGTATATTGCCAGCATGTGGATTTTCTGTGATTAAGGAAAATTTGCAACAATTAGGTGTATAATTTTCAATTGAATTAGCGATTTATGCTAATATATTTCAGTGATAGCAGTTTGCACACCTTATTTTTTAAAAGTTTTTTTTTTGTAGATTAGGCTACGTCTTGGAGACTCCGGTTAAGGAGTATAAGACAATTCAGATCAATGATTATGCCTCATACAATATTAAACATAAACACTAGTTACCATAATTACTATATCAATTAGTTGAGGCGAGGCTTAATTTTGATGTGAAAGGAATTCTTGTACACTATAAAAAGCTTCAACTTTTCTAAAAATTATTTTTTAAATATTTCTATGTTTTCAAGACTCTTTAAAAACTGCGGTAGCTTGTTGTAGGGCTTTCTACCAATATAACTAGGATTTTAAACCAATGGTAGATGATATAAAAGCTGCATTACTGATATTTTATTATGTACTGATGCTTGAAACTGTTGACGTTTTTTACTCTCTCATTAAATGGCTTAACTTAATTCTAATATTTTTTCCTATGAGTTATCAGTTGAAAGAAAAATGGTGCCATACATAAGATTTTAGTAAGGCTTTTTTGTTTGTAAGTTCACCGTAATAAAAATTATTGACCCTCTTTATTGGGAAGATGATATTTTTTAGTGATTAGTTTCTTGATTGCGTTTGAGTGCCTCTGTGAACTAAATAAAAATCTGTGGTGTTTTCCACGAAGAAATACTTGATGAACGATCTAATATCAAAACTGATACTGTATTTCTATTTATTATATGATTTTCACTCACTTATACCATAGACGAACCATCAAGATCCTTTACAGATCCCTCATCTATGCTTATACTGAAGATACTGGAGGGATGCATTTCACTTCTAAAGAGAAGCCTCATCCAGCATCCCTCCAGTATCTCTAGTATAAGTGAGTGAAAATCATATAATAAATAGCAATACAGTATCAGTTTTGATATTAGACTTAATAAAAAGTTTGCAAAAGTTTCGGTCAAGTTTCCTTTGTCAAGGAGTAGATTCTTTATAGCCTAGTAAATTTATTTAATTACACTACTCATAACAAAATTGAAGTACTAGGCTTTTCAGCCTAACATTGGTTTCTTCAACAGCATTTAAAAATATTAAATATTTAAATTATTTTATTAATATTAATTAAATATTAAACAGCATTTAAAAATATCTCAAACAGTGTTTGAGATTGATAATGATATAACTACCGAAACTAGCATCTCACAATTTTTAATAAATGTGGCTGTGACAACTTCGTCTTATTATTCATTATGTATGTCTTCCACAATATCACTTCCACCACTACAAAGAAATTTGAAAAATTTTATTCATTTTTTTTTGAAAACTTCTTGGCCTTCATTTATGAACCTATTTTGAGGTTTCTTTATTTCTAGGGATACGGTAGTTATGGACTTTGGAAATGATATTTACCCTTTTTTAATTTGCAATTAAAACTGTGTTTTCAGCTCATGCATTAAACATGCTCTTAGTCCCCTGACATACAGTATTCTCATCTTCACTAGTATTCTTATTTCTTTTTTTTGTGATTGAAGCTGCCGTAAAAGTTTCATGTTTTGGAAAATGAATGTCTCGATCGTTTCTGATAAGAGATTAGAACCGTCTCACTGATTTGTATGTGTGTGTGTGTGTGTGTGTGCTGTGGACCTCGAGGGATTATTGGTGGGCAGTGTAGGTGGGTGGGGATGGTTTATATTTTACGGGCGATAAAGGCGCGCAGAAAAAGAAAAGTCGTTCGAGTTTGTGCAAGAAGTTGTAGGGATACTCCGCACAGCAGGACTGGATGTAAAGCTCCCGATTGGTGTTCTGACGTTGCCCTCAAGAGAGCTCCATACCGAATGCTTTATGAGACGGTTTGTTTTGGCAAGACTACGAGTGAAGGGTAGTTTCAATTCCACCACCTCCCCCCCCCCCCCCCACCTTTTCTCACAGCCATCAATGGCGGCATTTTATCGGAAATAGAAGAATCCCAATATATGAGATTGTTGGGTCGTTCCAAGTATTGATTTCCTTAGGAATAAAATCCTAAGCTTACTGAACACTCAAAGTGTCCTATATAGTTCTCATCCGAAAAGTATTGCATAATATGGCGAATTTCTGGTAGATTTTGTTGTTTCGTCTCCGTTATTGTTTAATGTTGTTATGACATGTAATCAAGAATCAGTTTTCAGCAAAAAGAATAGATCAGTCAATGTAACACAAGTGGTAATTCAAAATGAGTAGATTCGCAGTTATTCATTCATTACATATTCAACGGAGACTACGGCTTACCCCAAATCTGTCTTCTTTATAAACAGAATATCACAAAATAACAAATTCAAAGTAGTACGAAAAATAGAGCATTCAAGTAAAACTTTGACTGTTTAAAATTAAAGATTGGTTTAAAATAGAAAGAAAATAGTATAAAATTGAATCAAACCCAGTAAGGAGTTTGAACTTCAAAGGTTTTTGTTACAAATTTTGGTTGTAGTACTCTTGGAAGCATTGACCACATTATCAATAGTAGCTCACACTTGCTAACTTTTATTGTTCACTTCTATGTGGTTATCAGAACTTTTATCATTTCATTTTGTATTAGAGATACGTCTACTGTACTGTATAAGAGTTAGAAACTTAATGCAAGTCTGGTCTTCTTAGGGGAAAGTATGAAATTCATATTTTTACTGGCAAATTGAATAAGTAAAATTTTCGTACTTTAAGTACAAATTTACATAAGAGTCGATGCTCAGGCTTGATTATTCAGTATCCTATGGTCTATGGTAGGGGTTGCTTCGACTTTCTATACAAGCAGAATTAAACTTGTAATCATCATTCCAATAATTTGGTTTTGTTCAAGAAATGAGTGCGCCAGGAAATTTTGTTATTAGTAAAAGGAAGATATAGATAAATAGGTATTGTAATATTCAAAAGCAATCTCTGTAGCAGTAGAAGTTATTTATAACATAACTAGCATTTTACCCGGTCTTGTCCGGTATGTAACGATACGAAATTTCTAAATTACGAATAAGCCACTAGACAGATTTAAATCACTATTATATACTTGGGATCGCAATGTTTACGTTGCTGCTATGGGGAACATAACCTCCTGATGTGCCGGCTTTTTCATGTCTACTCAGCCAGATACTCGTAGTAGCGAGGAATTTGTGAAATACAAAAATATATTGCCTTAAATATTGTGAAAAGGAAAAAACGCAATAAAATATTACCAAATAGCTAGTCATACTTATACCATAGAATCTTGCATAAAATGAAATGTTACTCACCATGATCATCCACTCAAAAGCAGTATTATCCAGCCAGCAGAATTTATTATTATGTTTGTCATATTTTATTTATATTATTTATGTGATTGGTGTTAGTCAAATTAAATTATTTATATTTTATTAGGGGCATTAATTAGTCACGTAGGCCCATATCTCATTAGCATATTATGTTAATTAGTTCGAAAAAGAGCCAATCAGAGGAAGCCACAATACAAAAAATTACACAGAGTCTGAGGTGCTTCCCTGAATAAGAAGAGAAAAAAAAACTCTCTCCTGGGCTTACGACCGAAGTAGTTCCATCACCGAATGTTAGTCTCTATCATTTTAAAATTTAAATTAAATTCAAGTCGAGACCCTTGTGAGGAACAAACGGAGCACAGATCGCTGAGCCAGACTACAGATCCCAAAGGATTCTGAACAGATTTTCCACCACGACACCAGGATTGAGGGGCCAAGGTCTCGATCCTTAGAGGGCATCACCACTCCGCCACTCCACGCCAGCAGAGGGATAAAAATTCGCGTGAGTGTTATAAATTTACTAATAGTGGATCCACTGGTGCGCGAAAGATCTGAAATAATCGCTACGACCAATACCAATAGAATATTTAGAGTGTAGAATCTGAGCTCATAGGGTTAAGGATTAAATATAGTATATGAGGCATGTTACATTTGGGCCAAGCCATGAACCCACGACCCGCTCTGATATATATTTAAATAAAAATAAATAATCAATGTAAACAAATATTGTATTATTTAAAGGCACCCAACACAAATCCCTTCAAATAAAATAAGTAACATAAAAGAGAAAGCAGGTGTTACATAATGGCACTCAACGTAAGGGCTTTCTAAAAAATAAAACCACCATATGTTACATAATGGCGACCAACGCAGCGGCTTGAGGAATGTGACATTCCTTTCATGTACTATATTGTATGAAATTCATACAACAGGAGAGAGTGTACTCTATTAAATACGCCAACGATTTAAAGAGATATATGCACTTAATGCTCTGAATCACATTCTGGTGATCGTTTAAATAATTATTTTGAGACCTAATAAAGAAAGCCAAACTGTTTTAGTTTAAAAAATTAGAGCTTTAGAGGTACTATAATTATTGAACTTTTTAAAAAAGAGCATTAAGGTCTGGGGGCTTGTTAAGATAAGTAATTTGTCAATTATTTTAAGCAACATCCCTATGAAGCGATCTCATAGGCAAGGCAATTAGAGTATTAATCGTTTATTCGTTTATTTGGCGATGGCCTAAGAATCAATTCATATTATTATTAAAGATTCTCAAAAATAGTATTATTAGAAATTATTAAGTATATCATTATTAGTGATTATTGTATATTAATTGATTGGGCTATTTATATGTGTAATTTTGCATGTTACATTAACAAGTCCTGGGCGAGTTGTAACTTTAGAGCACTAAATCACTTCGCACACCACTTATTCCATTTAGCAAGGTCTTCACTTCACTTCCTCGACTGTTCACACCCGCGCCGCGACGTTTTCTTCACCGCGCACGCACATCCTACCGCTACACGCCTGTCCTTCACGCCGCGGAACTATAAGCGAGACTCATACTAGCCCAGCTGACCTACTACTGGGAGACCATCATGGAAAACGCCTCCCTCAACTCATCGGTGTCTTATATGGATTTCGGAAATGATGATACGATCCAAAACGCAACCACACTCAATCCAGAGGTCATAGACGCACCAGATGAGACTACACCCAGGGAGCGAGAATCAGGCAGTACCACCAGCGTCAACTTCAACCCTGAAAGCCTTTACCAACTCTCGTCTACAAGGAGAGAAGAAGAAGTCGACCTGATCGAGGTACCGCCATATACATCACCGCCAACAGCCTCCAACGCTGCTCCACTAACATCACCTGACGAGTTAAGTCCACTTACGTCCAGACTGATGAACGACAGTCCGACTGACGGATCTACCCTCATGATGCGGATGAGCGAGGATTTCAAGAAAATATTATTGGAAGGTATAAAAACAATGGAGACAAACACCCAATACCGTATGGAAAAGACGGAGAAGATGAATAGTGAATCCCAGGAAAAGATGAGTAAAAGATTTGAAATTAGCATGGAGAAAGTTGTTAGCAACTTCAAAGAAGAAATGAAGGAAGAAATAGCCACAGTGAAGAAGCAGCTAGACGATAATGCTATGAACCTAAATATGAGAATGGATGGTGTAGACAAGCGGATAGACAGTTTGCGGACAGATTTGAGGAAGGAGTTAGGCGAGGAATGGAGAAAACATGCGTCTGAACTGGAGAAAAACATTCAAAGAAAAACAGATAAACAAGACAAAGAATTGAACAAAAAATTTGAAATGTTAGAAAAACAAACCAACGCTAATGTACAACAAGCAATAGAAAAACAGAGAGTAGAATGTACCACCACCCACAATAAATTAGAACAGCAAATAAAAAGCTCCACCCAACCACTTGAAAAATCAATAGAAACAATAACTGTACAAATAGAAAAGAATATCACCACCCAGAACACTACACAGAGTCAAGTAAATGAGCTAATAGCGGTACAATCTCAAATACAAAATAAAGTTACAGAAGTAGAACAAGAAGTCAGCCAACACCAGATAACTATTACAAACCTAGATACAGACCTACAATCTACGAAAAATGACTTAAATAATAAAATAAAACAAACACAAATAAAAATATCACAAATCGAAACGGATGCAAATAGAGTGAGGAGTGGAAATGATACAATCATTTTGCCTGAAGTACAGAATGTATCTCACTTGATGAACAGCTTGGGCAAATTCGACAATACTAGCAACTACATGGCACCAAAACCGTTTGCCGACCAGCTGAGAGTAATTCAGGAGTTAGTACACGCAAGTTGGCCTGTATGGAGATTTCGACTATCTACACTGTTGATGGGAGAACCGTTACTCTTTTTGCATGGTAGAATGCACGAATTCAATTCATTGGAAGAATTCCTGAAAGCCTTTCTCGACCAATATTGGAGTCTGGATCAACAGCAGAGCCTACTTTCGAGAATAATATCGAGTACATACAACGAAAAGAGTGGACAAACCTGCACCGCATTCGTTTCTCGACTGCGATTTTTCAACTCTCAGTTAGATAATCCCATACCTGATCTCACATTAGCTCACATCGCTATGAAACAACTACCGTACCGAATTCAACTTGTGTTGTCGACCACAGCAAACAAGAGTTTCAAAGACCTTGAAAATCATTTACATTGCGTACAAGCCGTCACCACAAATCACAACCAAGAAAAACAGAGACATGAAAATAATTACTATAGAGATAACCCGCCACCAAATCAGCTAACGGACAATTCCAACACTACTAATAATAATCAAAATGATAGCATGCAAATAATCGAAACAGAAACACCTCCACCAAACAACCACCACCGTAATAAAAATGGATTCAGAAGGAATCAAAACAATAATTATCACAGAAATAAAGACCGTAGATACCCTGATCAAGGCAGATACTATGATGGCCGTGATCAAATGAATTATAACAGATATAATAACACAAGTAATTCTAGAATTAATAATAATCAATCACCGTCACCGAATACATCATCTAATACGAACAGAAGTAATAGCCCGCCACCTTCTACTAGCACCCCAAACAAAACAAATGAAAACAGAAATAATCAGTCAGGAAGAAACTCAAATGATAGCAATCGAGCATGACTAGGAGAAAATGTAACTTATAAGACTGACAGTTCAAGTGCCATTCACTCAGAGCAAAATAAAGAAACAGTTGCATAGAATCAATAAGAAAGTATACCGTAATTCATACTTTCAACCCAAACATGTGAGGTACAAATCGCCTACAAACCTCCACCACCATGCTTGTGAGAATATGTCGAATATAAAGCCATATCTTCGAGAATAATTGATTTGGAAATCAATTTACGAACATGTGCTTCTGAGATTCGGAGTCAAAAAACTGAGTGAAAACAATTCATGGAGTGACCTATTTGCTGGACCAGTAGAGTCTATATGCGCCTATCACCCTACACACATGAATTACATTTCACACGCAGTTTAAACTTTGCTAAGTTAGCCTATTATCTAAATTATAGAAATTTATAACCCATTAAGATGGTTAATAAGTAGGAACTGATTAGTTGAAAATCAGCCTAGTCTGGAAATACATTCTAACGGTATTTTATTACCAACATGAAATTAAATATAGTTACCCATTACGAACCCACGACTTGTTAGTATTGCATGTTTAATCATCTTAGATGATATATTTGTTAATATTATATGTAAATATTAGATTTTGGTTATGAACACATAAATCACATATAACCTCATATGCATACGGTTAGAAAATACAAAAAAAAAAAAAATAAAACATCGATATACGATGAAACAGCTGTTATAAACAGAAAATTTGTAGACGCCAAGGCCTTGCGGATTACATGACCATGCAGCCGTCACAGATCATGATCGATCCATCTATCGACACAGTATTATTCATTGTAGGAGATATCCTTATTATTATTATATTATATACCATTATTTATTATAAATGTTATTTAGTCATCTTTGTAAAAATATTAAATGGCATCAGAGTGGATAGTAACATAAACCAAAGATTATTCAGTATGACCAACATTTCTCGGCAAATATTATTAAAAGCAAGCGGCCATTTTCAGTATTATTCTGTGATCAAATCTAGTCAAATCTCGTAACGTCTGTGATACCTATCTGTCAAATTATTATTGAGTGTGCTATAATATATCGTAAGTCTAAATCGTAAGTTCCATATGTTTAAATGTCAGAAATTTTTTGTAAGAGCTGCTAAGATCAAATTGTTATGACTTCTGTGCATCGGCGTCAATTCTAGGGACTTTTTGTGCGTTACTGTTGGTAGACTACGCTCACCACCATTTCTGTAACAGCCGCCCATTTTTGAATTTCTATGTCGCTTTATGCTGTTACCTTTTCTTTGTAAATCCACTGCCATGTTTTGATATTTCCATTTCTGTAAATCTTAGGAGTAAGTATATGTAGATTATCCATTGCTGAAGGCTAAGTCTGAAGGTATATCCCATGAGTCAGTCTGTATTTACCTGACCTTAGAGTCACATTTGTGTCATATACTTGTAACTTAGAGAAATTTAGCTCGTCTTCTTTGTTAATTAAAGTCATCCAAATCTTCATATTCTAGGCTAATTGTATAAGCCTTAGTACTCACATTTACCTGACTTTAATGGGGGCTTATGTAACGATACGAAATTTCTAAATTACGAATAAGCCACTAGACAGATTTAAATCACTATTATATACTTGGGATCGCAATGTTTACGTTGCTGCTATGGGGAACATAACCTCCTGATGTGCCGGCTTTTTCATGTCTACTCAGCCAGATACTCGTAGTAGCGAGGAATTTGTGAAATACAAAAATATATTGCCTTAAATATTGTGAAAAGGAAAAAACGCAATAAAATATTACCAAATAGCTAGTCATACTTATACCATAGAATCTTGCATAAAATGAAATGTTACTCACCATGATCATCCACTCAAAAGCAGTATTATCCAGCCAGCAGAATTTATTATTATGTTTGTCATATTTTATTTATATTATTTATGTGATTGGTGTTAGTCAAATTAAATTATTTATATTTTATTAGGGGCATTAATTAGTCACGTAGGCCCATATCTCATTAGCATATTATGTTAATTAGTTCGAAAAAGAGCCAATCAGAGGAAGCCACAATACAAAAAATTACACAGAGTCTGAGGTGCTTCCCTGAATAAGAAGAGAAAAAAAAACTCTCTCCTGGGCTTACGACCGAAGTAGTTCCATCACCGAATGTTAGTCTCTATCATTTTAAAATTTAAATTAAATTCAAGTCGAGACCCTTGTGAGGAACAAACGGAGCACAGATCGCTGAGCCAGACTACAGATCCCAAAGGATTCTGAACAGATTTTCCACCACGACACCAGGATTGAGGGGCCAAGGTCTCGATCCTTAGAGGGCATCACCACTCCGCCACTCCACGCCAGCAGAGGGATAAAAATTCGCGTGAGTGTTATAAATTTACTAATAGTGGATCCACTGGTGCGCGAAAGATCTGAAATAATCGCTACGACCAATACCAATAGAATATTTAGAGTGTAGAATCTGAGCTCATAGGGTTAAGGATTAAATATAGTATATGAGGCATGTTACATTTGGGCCAAGCCATGAACCCACGACCCGCTCTGATATATATTTAAATAAAAATAAATAATCAATGTAAACAAATATTGTATTATTTAAAGGCACCCAACACAAATCCCTTCAAATAAAATAAGTAACATAAAAGAGAAAGCAGGTGTTACATAATGGCACTCAACGTAAGGGCTTTCTAAAAAATAAAACCACCATATGTTACAGGTAATACAGTTTGGAGTTTTTCTTTCCTGGTAGCCGTTTTTGTAAATCCGTATGGTAGTGGTCACAAAATGAAGAAATTGTGAATGAAATACCATACAGTTTATCTGTTTGAAATATTTTTTTTTGTTGCACTACCGTTATTCTCTGCATAGTTTTGTGTTAGTTCTTCAGAATTTTTTCGGAGGATGAAGCCCACATAGGTTTGAGACCTGTGCGTGGGTAATGAATTGGATGATGGTGATTGATGAGTTGAACCTACAGTTCTAGGTGGTTTCCGAACCACCGGGAAGTGATTTTACAGCAGAGAACAGAGTCTTTTTGCTGGCCAATCCAGTCGGTGACCAGGAGTTTCATAGCTTATCTCTGATTGAACAGATACCTGCTACAGCACTCGGCTATCATTCCCCTAGATAAAGTGTAAAGTATTACAGGAAAAGCTCAATACACACAATAAGTAAGCTCGCATAACACTGCGTAATCGGCCGCTGTAATATTGATACAGGCCTAATCTGTTGCTTTGGCTTCAGAAATATCGGCGTATCATCTATATTATGACCATAGTGACGTATCATGTTATCAGCTGTTCTATGAGATTCCTGCATCGAAACACATTTTGAAACAGTAATAGTGTTCAAAAGTGAAATTTGAACATTAATTTCAAAAATTCTGAAAGGAAAATAAAAAATCGTGCTTCAAGATAAACTGAATCGAGTTTATAGGAAGTTATGTGCCAAATTTAGTATTCCAAATCGTTGCCGTTTTTGTGAAATCCGTAAGACAAAAAACACATCCGTACTCTCTATTATATAGATATGTCGGTTAAAATTTGGAAAACTTGAGAAAACGTTTTGAGTTTAATAATTTTACTGGATCAAATTTTTAGTGTTGCAGAAAGTGGTCATTATAAACACTTTTCTAAAGAGGTCGGTTGCTCAGCGCGGAAGTGAGGAGAGTGGGTTGCGTTATTCAAACTTCTAAATGTCAGCTTAAAGGGCGCCGTTTGAAATTCTCCCATTTAAGCAATGGAAGGAGCAACATCAATTTCATTTTATCGTTTTCATTTTTATTTTGAAGTAACAATTTTCCAAAATAACGGTACTAAACTGACAACAATTTTATGAGCATACTGGGAAAATTCTATATTCCATTAAAAAAAAACAACAAAAAAACCCAGCAACATCATGCTTCTTGGTTGTAGGGGCTTGGAAATAAGACATCCTTTTTTGTGGGGCGACTATGACTCGAATGGAATGAGCAATAAGTACTGTATATAGAGTGTAGCGGCAGGAAAAGAAAAGTCACTGAATGAGGTTAGAGTAATGGCGTAGAACAGAATGAAATTTGGAGAATGACTGGAGAAACAACCCGACTCAAAACAGCAGAAGGGAAAAGAGAAGAAACAACAAATACTACATAGGTACCTTACTGTAGCAGTGTTGAATATTTACATTTATTTGATATCATTTTACCATGTTTTTTTTCTCTTTGAAATCGCAATGAATTTGTCGAGTACAGTAATATCAAGCCATGATGTATTATGCAGCTTCTCGATTTGAAAGGTTTTCAGTGTGCGCTAAAGGGGCTGCGCTATCAACTGACTGCTTACAGTAAGGCAAACTTATTTATACAATTTAAAAAAGGACTTCAGTTCATATTCATTTATGACGAAGAATTAAATGAGTAGATGACTTTATTTTCTTGGGAGGATGAAATTGGGGCGCTGCCGCCCTTTCTTAGATTCAACCCGAAAACAGTCATATCACGGGCTTTACAGATAGCGGAACGTTATGGTATCGTGAGTGTGCAATTATAATTGACTCAATTCCTCTGCCTGTAGTCTTTGTTAATTTTTAGAATAGTAGATTGCGATGTGGCACTGTATTGAACGCGCGTGTGTACAAAAACCAAATTTTCCTGTGTCATGTACAGTCTGCAGATTCTCTGTCCTTTTTGAGCCAATTTTTTCTATTTTCCCCGTTTATGCTTGTCATAATTCTATGCAAGATTAAAGTTTTGCCGTATAAGGTCATTAAATATAAATGTGTATGTAGGTCGACTGTAGAAGTACTACGCGGTATTGGCCCGTTGTTGGGTGGTTTAAAGTCCCTAGCTACAATTTATCGTCTTGTTTCTTCTATCTTACTTTTATTTTCCTATTTTTTCCTTTAGCGACCTCATTCCACCCTCACTCGATTCTCTCACTACTCGTCCTGTTTCCTCTTGCAGAGAAACTTTGCCAAATGAGTTTTTGCGCTGCGCCGTTGGTTGGTTGTACTGTACCAGATTAGGCTGGCTGTAACCAGGAAAGCTATAAACAATGTTGATTTCGCGGTTTGTGTCACATTCAATCGGCTAAGGCTTTTATTTTATTTTTTGTGTCGTTGTTCTCTTCATGCAACTTGAATCAGGGATTATTGGGGCACAAATCGCAAAAATTGTGTCTACTGTATAGAGAAGGTTCTTGATAAATAGATGAATAGCGGTGGATGACTTTCAGCTATGACATTAAGTTTTCCGCTTTATTATCACGTACCCGGTGGTTCGGAACTCACCGAAAACTGTAGGTCTACCATTCACATGATCTTCTATTTCAGTTTACGAAGAGAGCATCGAGATAGTTAATCAGTATCGAATTTCTTATATATTTTGTAAATCTATTCACAAAATTATCATTATATCTTCAATTTATTTTAAATCCTTATCTTATTTCACAACGTCCTCTCATCTAATTCTTAGTTTACTCACAGCGATCACATAAGACCAATAGATGGAGCACTAGGACCAGAGAGTATAGAATAAGAATAATATATTTTACTTCTATTCTCTCTGACTAGGACTGACTGCTGAAGCCAGCTCTGGCGCGCTGACCAAGTAAGATGGCGGCGGCCTTGGGATGAGTCACCCTAGTAGCGAGCGCTCAGACCTCAGACAGCGCAGTCTGTTAGTATGTTAATGTTTGTTTTTTTCTCCCAGTTTTAAAAAATAATTATTAAATTAGGTAGTTATTTTGATAGCTGTATGCTGTATGCAATATGTTTTTTCTTTATGTTTTTTCCCCTTACTTTCTATGGTGTAGGATAAATTAAAATTGCAATATGAGACATTTTAAAACTACAGGTAATTCTGGTCTTTCTTGTTTTTAATGTCTTTCTTGTTTTTATAGTGTAAGTTTAATAGTACATCTACGATATTATACAAGTTACGTTTGTACGTTAATGTTTTGTTTGAAATTATTTTCATAGTGTAATCTCCATTATATTAATTATTAAAAAAAAATCTTATGACCAATTTATTGTAGGTTTGTTATATTATTGTAATTCATCATTAAAAAAGCATTGCAAATACAGAATTATCAAGGAAGAACGTATCATTATCCTAAACAACTCTAATTAAAGTCATCACCAACATACTAAGTTAACCATGTTACTGTATGGAATGTGTTTATAGTGATTTATGTAATTAGAAATAAGTTGTAAGCAAATCACTTTTTAGAAATGTAATAATGAATTTCCTATTTATTTGAATCTCAACCACCTTCATTCTTTTATAACGTTCATATGACGTTTTCTTCTCTCATTTTTTACCTATAAGTTATATAGCCACTGCCTGGAGTATGATCGTATCATGAATCACTTTTCTATTTCTTGATTCATTACGAATTGCAATATTACCAATAAGACGACTTGAAGAGATTATTATTACGTGAAACTTATATTAATTAACTTAATGACTGAAACAATGCTTTCGGACCACAGGGTCCGAATATATATCATTTTCACGTAATAATAAAGTCAGCAAGTCATCAATAATAGTGCTAGAACACTATCTGATTCCCTCTAAATAAAGACTCCATTGGAGATTTAATTTGAGAACTATTGAAAAATTAATTATAAGCATAAGTACAGTTATTCTGCTCAACACTGGCAAAGATAAAGGAATGTCATTAAAACCACAGTTAGGGAGCATTCGAATATTATCGACAAAAAATTCGATTTTACATTTTATTGTAATTTTTTAACAAAAGTTGACTTCTTAGAAACGTATTTAAAAAAAATCATATCTCGATTATAAAGTCACATAAAAATAAATTATCTAGGTAAAGTCTTCATCAAATAAGAAAGAATCAGTGTGCCAAACTGCAAATCTGTGGCTTAAACGGTACCTGAGAAAAAGGTAGCCTACATATATTAACGGGACGATAACAAACTGTCCCACCGACAAACTGGTCCATTTCAATTTGCACACTGCCGACAAACTGTCCCAACGACAAACCATCCCACCGACAAGCTGGTCCACATTCCATCTGAGTGGTACAGTTTGACGCTGCATGCAAACGACAAACTGGTCCAAATTAGTTTTGGTCAACGAACGACAAACTGTCCCACCGACAAGCTGGTTCACATTCCATCTGAGTGGTTAAGTTTGACGCTGCATGCAAACGACAAACTGGTCCAAATGAGTTTTGGTCAACGAACGACAACCTGTCCCACCGACAAGCTGGTCCACCTGAGTGGTTCAGTTTGACGCGTCGCGTAAACGACAAAATTGATCATCGATATATCCTAAATATCGATTGTTGAAAGTTGCCTTCAATACATCGATATTCCATCATCCAAGGTCGACATTTCGATATATCGACCATATTTAATTATATCGATATTTTTTAATTTCGTAACAAGTCGTCATTTTCAAGCAAGGTTCAAACCATATTAGTTTTGCCTTGACCAAAAAGAATACGAGAAAAACTACACTTTCAGACTATTTTTTATATTATTATTTATTCAGATTATTTTTATCGTCATGTGTAGGCCTTTAGTTTCATTGATATGATTCCATAGTTTGCGTTTATAGTTTTGCTTTGCCAATATTATTACTTGCTAGACTTTGCTAGTGTACTTGCAAACTACTCTACTTACAAAGGGGTACATACTGTTAAGAATTTGATAATAAGTAAATTGACTTGTCATCATTGACCTGCACCCGACCTGTACTTGCAAGGTCTACTTGCAAAAAATGTGAACCAGGCTTTACTGCGTTGTTATAATGATTGTCTTAAGATAAATAAAAATGCGACTTCCGCATGCAAAGAAAAATCGTTACCTTTGGACCTATTTCGTGGTGTTTTGAAACCCTTTCGGAGCACCTACGCGTCTAGGACCTCAAAAGGTCAAGATAGCAAATTTAACTTTTTAAAATAAACTTTTAATGGAAAATTTTGAAATTCTTGCTTATCACGCATCTAGGGTTTTATCAAACCTGAATACCGAATTTCACTTGGTCTTATTTTTTGGTGTTGTGATTCTAGACTTAAGAAATTGTGATCCAACTAAATTTTCAAAACATGTTAATTTTGGGGTAGATTTTGAAGTTATTTCTTGGGACTCGGGCGCCGGACTCAAAGACCACTCCCCCACCTTAAATACGCTCCTGTTACCAAGCAATGCTGTTCACTCTGTATACTTTGCCGCAGAACTGTGAGTACTCGTCTATAGAATGCCTAGGCATTATATTCAATGTCTAGACGTCCTACACTGTGCATGTGAAGAACTAGCAAACTCATTTTATTTCATACTTTGCCTAAAATGTTTAGGCATTCTATAGCCGGTAACATATAAATCAATTTTTTGCTGACTTAAATGTATAATATTAATATGTATTCCATAGAGGAGACTTGAATGATTATAATAAACTCATTGGTGGTGTCAGACACAAATACCTCTTGCCATAATATATTATTTATTCTCTCTGACACAAAATTCGTAATTATAAAACCGGAAAAACTAGTACTGGTATTTAATATCAATTTTATTAATGGACTATTTATAGAATAAAGCATTTAGTCTATGTTCAACTGTATTGCCATATTTTCATTTTTTGTATTATAACTTTTACTAAATTTATTTCAACCAATTTGTTGATTTGAACTGGTTTACCTTAGTTAAAGTGATGTTAGTTACCTTAGTTAGTCCAATGTTACAATGGGTTTTGTAGTTATTTTTAAGTTGAATATTGAAGGGATCTTTCATTATTTCTCATTTATTTATTAATGTATGTTATCATATTATGATTAAAAATCTGTTAAATACATTTATTTTGTTTTTTATTTGTGACTACCCTTTACCGTGTGATCTTGTACGGCAATGGCAAAGTATACCACAAGCTATTAGAGAGTAGAGCATGCGAAGAACGGCTTAAATCACCAGTAACGATGTGATACTGTAAAGCCTTCTGAGCGCTATGCAAAACTCTCTATCAATTAATTAGAACAGCCTTACAAAGAACACAAACACATATTATGTGTTGAAACTTTTCTTGCGTACGTAAATGCAGCATGATAGAACTTGATGCACGAGATTATAACATTCATTACATTAATATAATTCAAGTTTTGATACAATATTGTAAGTAGACCACTCCTTTCTGGATAATAATGCGGCACTTAGAGGAACATTTTTTTCTTGGTCATCATTTTTGTCAGAGAAGCCCGGAAGCTATTTCTATCAGAATGATAATTCTAAACTTTTGTGTACAAGGCCGGTATTCCACTATAACATAGTAAATTATGTTGTAAAATATCTTCCATTATAAAGGCTCTTACAAGAATATCTTTGACAGTAATAAGCCAAAGGTCGCCATCACAGCGAAATCTAACCCCATAGGGGCCAGGGATCGTAGGTCTTCCCAGATCTAACCCCATATTCAGTAATTTTTCAATTTATTTTATAAAATATAATGACAAATTATTAAATTTCATAAAATGAATTACTTGTATTGAATAAATAAAATACTCAAAAAAAATTGCAGAACAATAAATATAAGACGAGACCAATTTATAATACTAGACCCTTTTATAATTATTGTGTGATGGTGACCTTGGGATTATATTCCACTATAAAAAATTTGATAAAATATATAAACATATCTAACCTCAAAGTTCTTCAGTATACTTCATGTAATGCCAAACTATTAAATGTCATGGATTAGAATACTTTGAAGAAGTAAATACGTACTTTATAAAATATGGCATTTTACACTTTATAAGTTTATGTGTATGGCCTTTTAAATATGGCAATTTACAGTCAAAGAACTAAAAGAACCTTTATAAGATATTTTATGGTTGAATACCGGCCATAGGATACTCTCATTATTCAGTGCACATCGCACACAATAAAACTAGGCCTAACTGGACAATTATATTACAGTAGAGTCTACAATAAGCTATATTTTTCAATACACAACTTCCTATAGTTCCTATAATAACCAATTTCATAATTATGTGCGAAAGCTCCTTGCTTAGTATGTGTTGAGATGAAATATTTCACGTGTTAAATCACTGTGATCTTTCAGTAAGTAACTAAATTTTTTGTTTACTATTATTGAATAAAATAGAAATGCTTCATAAAATATTGCGAGCTAAAAAGTAATCAGTTTATACTGAAGACTTCCGCAATGGCGGATATTGACAACAGTATTTAATAGCTGATGGAAATCGATGAATGCTACTGTACAAAAATATCAGTCACCACCGGGAATCGAACCACGGACCTCCCAATTGCCGGTTGGGCGCCTTAACCACTAGACCATGGAGACCTTTCTGCATAGCAGCATTCATTTTTAACTTGGCCATATCGGCTCGTATCTCACAAGTTAGTTCGAAGTTACTGACAATTGAACAAACTGACAAATTTACTTAAACAGAATTTATTAATTTCGAATTCCTTTAATTGCTATCAGTTTATACTGAAGACTTCCGCAATGGCGGATATCGACAACATATGCAGAAAGGTCTCCATGGTCTAGTGGTTAAGGCGCCCGACCGGCAATTGGGAGGTCCGTGGTTCGATTCCCGGTGGTGACTGATATTTTTGTACAGTAGCATTCATCGATTTCCATCAGCTATTAAATACTGTTGTCAATATCCGCCATTGCGGAAGTCTTCAGTATAAACTGATAGCAATTAAAGGAATTCGAAATTAATAAATTCTGTTTAAGTAAATTTGTCAGTTTGTTCAATTGTCAGTAACTTCGAACTAACTTCTAAAAAGTAAATAAATTAAAGATTAGACCTATCTATGATCCTAATTCTCTGAACCTATAAGTGATCGTATAACAGCGGCCTTAGAGCGAGCATACATGAGTAGTTTTGAATTAAAAAAAAATTCTATGATGTTTGAGAATGTTTTAGGTTTTACGAGTTTCTTGACTGCAAGAAATTTGACTGCCACTGCAATTTACAGTCAGATTTGTGAATTTGTGATGTATATGGTGAAAATGTCATGTCTGATTGTCTGTAGCCTACAAATGGTTGATCTTTGGCGAGTAATTTTTTTGGAAGGAAGGGATAATGTGCACGATGATGAGCGAAGTGGCCGACCTCGACGACCTACTGCATTGCTGCTGTGCAAGCCATTGTTGAATCCGACAAGCGCATCACAGTATCACATTCGAAATCATGCATCAATTGCCACCAAACATTGAATTAAGCCGTACATCTGTGTACAGCATTATGAAGAGCTTCAGCTGTCAAAGGTTTGTGCGAGGTAGATGTCTCGCTTACTGAATGACGTGCATAAGGAGCAGCGAAAATCGTTAACACTACTTGGTTTAAACCAATGGCGGCAAAATCGTATGCAGCTGGGCTAAAAAAGCTACCGAATAGATATGAAGAGTGCTTGAAAAGGGATGGTAACTATGTTGAAAAATGATATACAGAATTATAATCAATAGTTTTGAAGGTGTTCAGATTTGTTTTAAGTTTTTTATTGGATAGGGAAACTTATTTTATGAATACTCCTTGTAATATCGATTTCCCCAATACATCAATTATTGAAGAATCGATATCTCCAACATACCAATTATTAAAGAATAGGTAGTTCGATATGTTGGTATATCGATAGCTTGGCCAGATAAATATATTGAACATTTCTTCAGTGAACGACAAACTTTCCCACCGACAAACTGGTCCACATTCCAGAGTGGTACAGGTTGACGCTGCGCGTAGACGACAAACTGGTCCAAATCAGTTTTGGTCAACGAACGACAACCTATCCCACCGACAAACTGGTCCACATTCCAGAGTGGTACAGGTTGACGCTGCGCGTAGACGACAAACTGGTCCAAATCAGTTTTGGTCAACGAACGACAACCTGTCCCACCGACAAACTGGTCCACATTCCAGAGTGGTACAGGTTGTCGGTGCGTGCACACGACAACCTGGTCCAGAAAATCTGGACCAGGTTGTCGTTGGTATGCTTTGTCGTTGGGATGGTTTGTCGGGGTCCCATATTAACATGGGGAAAGAGCCCAGAGCGGCCCAGCAGTTGAGACGCTCGGCAACAGGCCGGGCGCTTCACTTGATTTTTTCGCCTATGTTCTGCCGACGATATCAGGAGAACGACTGATCTTAGAGAAAAAAGCTTCGAATGAAAATAAAATTCAACTCTATCTAAAACTTTCCCGATTACAAAACTTGCCTGTCTTAAAGATAAAAAATTTCCTCGCTTACCAACTTTTTCATGTCACGATTTCAAATTTGTATAGAACTCGAAATTGGTAATTTGAGTTACACCATTAGAATAGGTGTTTTATGTAGTATATGTACGTCAAATTTCAAAATTTTAACTTGATCTGAAGGGTGTTGGATGACGATGTATTTGAAGCGCGTGCATTAATATTTTGAGCTACTCTGCACCCGGTTTCGAGTTTCTATGTCCAACCAAGATGGCCGACTTGGCTTCACCTCCCGTAATGCTGTAGGTGTAGGAGTGCTCCATCTATTGGTCTAATGTGATCGCTGTTTACTCATTTTATTAATAAATTATGAAAACATTTTCTTTAATAGTAATAAAAACATTGATGTAATAATTTCCAAAACATTTAATCCCCATGAAATATATTTCTGCATTCTATATGCGTCTTTATTATTCAAAGGATAGATAATTTGGTGACAGCCAACAGTATTTTGTTAATAACAGGAACCGGGTCTGTGCTTAGGATTGGAATCGTATAGTATCCTGGACGTCTATTTTGATCGCACAGTCGAATTTGGTGTGCTTGAGGTCTAACATCTTCCTGTTTTATTTTGGCCCAAGCTTATTTCACTCCAGAATTTTCTATCTTATTCATTTACAATTTCTTCACAATCTAAATCAAACTTCCAAGGATGTTACATTTATCATTTTCTAGTTCAACATCATGTTTTTCTCGCTGATGAAGCTCATATGAGTCTCGGTACTTGTGTATGGGTAATGAGGTGAATAATGATGCAACGACGTTATGAGCTATTTCTTATAAACTATGTCACCTTCCTTTAAACGTTATTATTTTTTCTCGTTGATTTTTTATTAAGATTATTGTATTCTCCCTTTACAATAAAATCCTTTCAATAAGGTAGTCAAAAATAAAATACTCATAGATAATTGAAAACGTTTTTGACTTACACCATGAAAAATAGCCATATTTCAACCTGTTTTTTTTTAGACTGAAATTATCATACAATACAATAGAGTTGAGTAAAACTACATTGACAATGCTTTGTTATTATTGTTGTTTGAAAGGCTCAGGCTCTTATTAACCTACATTTAGGTTTCCTTAAATCGAGGGATACTTGAAAAACTTCCAATCAGAAGGCTTTACAAGCATCCCTGGAATTAACGAAGCCTCAGGATAGGTTCATAAATACGGGCCATATAGTATTTCAACTAAACATATGCCAGAATTATTTTCAGGTGCAGATTTTTTAAAAATTATAAAAGTGTTTTGAAACATTAGAGTGTACACATATAATGCAGAACATCTATAAATTGCTACACGTATATGTAGATGACATTGATGTATAGATTCTCACAATGTAAATAATTGTCCGATTTGTTGGGTTTCGATCCAAAATTGTGTTGTTGATGAGTGATAATGGAGATTTTTTGTTTGACACAGAGAATTTTATAAAACTAGAAATAAATAAGTGATCAGACAACATTGAGTTGATTTACAAGCATTCTGAATGGAGATTTCCGAACTATTCTATCAACTAACAAAATCATTTTTAGCTTTGAGAGAACAGATCAATTGAAACATAATTATATTTAAGAAATGTAACAATAAAATGGCACCAACTTGTCAATTTAAACAATAAGATGCATTTCCTTCAATTGAGAAAAATGTTCTTGTTATAAGTGCGTATGATCTTGCAGCTAATTTACTGTTAGAACAAGGCTGGCCAAATGACGTCACTATTGAATTACTTGGGCTCAAACTGAACATTTAAATTTTTCTTTGTCAGAACAAAGCATTAAATACGGTGGATGTGTGAGTCAATTGGCTCTTTTTGCAGCTGGGAGCTATTAATTATTGCTTCCTTCAATTGGGAAGGGTTCAAAATAGCAAAGAGAACAATTTCTCAAACTCTTGTTTATGGAGTAGTTCGTGGCAAAAATTGAAAACCATAGCTTCTAAAAAACGATTTTCCTCGTAAGTTTAAGTGGTTTTCTGTTTTCAGATTTTCATATTAATCAATCGTCTATTTCCTCTCCAATTGAATGAAATACTATTTATTCAAGTATATAAATTTTGCAAAAATGAAAACTGGATCGTTTGTCCGCATACCAGCTCTTTCACTCACAAATGAAAGAAAGCTTGTGTTTTCTTCAAGTTATGCCTGCTAATTTGAGAACGCGATCGCCTGATTTCAAACTGTTGGAAATAATAGTTCATGCAACGATTGTATTATGACTGCCTTTAAGCAACGAGTGAGATGTAAGTTCTAAACAACAACAACAACAGTGCAAAATACAACATTCAAGGCAACATTTGAGTGCAACATTCAAGGCAAAATACAATATTTGGATACAATATTTTATTTTCAACTACCTATAAATTACGTTTAATTCAACTTACCAATGAATCGAATAGCTTGCCCAAACTATAACATGACCTACAATGCATGGTTGTTGTCTACGGCTCCGATTTGAGATTCAATTGGATTTCGAAATGAATCAGCTGATGTTACAATTGCATACTGTTCATTTCGACACTATTTTGAAGAAATCCTGAGTTATGATTGGTCAAGACTCCTATACTGAAAACTAACAGCATTCTTATTATAGCTTTATTATATAACTGTTTTGATCAGGCGTAAATATAGTCAGCTGTTTTGATATCATTTTTAAACCTGCAATATCTACTTTAAAACGTAGTTGTAGATAAATATTGTTATTTTTGATTCACAGTTGAAAAATTTCATGTTTTATTACGTGATAGGAAAAGGCAAACGGCACCGATATTTTCTTGGAAACGCCAGCGTCAGATTGTCATCACGTGAAAACTTCGCACGAACGTCTTGCATTTTCAGGCATAAATAAGTTATTTTTTATGCAGATATTATGTTTGTTGCGAGTTTACTAGTTCTTTTAACGTTTGCAAGAATTGGAAAATAAGCACCCCAGGAAACCAAGAATGGTAATTCCCTTTCAGCACAAGTTGAAAAAGTCTTGAAGACTGACTAGAATAGTGGTTCTCAACCTTTTCTGGCCCATCGCCCCCTCACAAGAAATGATAAACTCTCATCGCCCCCTTCATTTTCTAAACCTATCTTTATTCCCATTTCTTATCCGAATCTTACTTGTATGATGTGATTAAAATTAATGTTAATTGATGAACATTTAATTATTAATCAAATGTGAATGTAGTAAATTGAAAGTTTGTGACTTGAATCAAATACTTTGTGACTAATTTTTAAATGAGAATACAAATAATAAAAAACGATTGTTTTTATTCATCCCTGTTATTTCTTATTGACTCAAAGTACAAAATGTTAATATTCAACTTATAAAAATAATTTTCAACTAGAAATTAAAAATCAGAGATTAACGTAACGGCCGTTTTGCCTTGGTTGACAAGTATCATCTGACTGAATTCAAACACTGATTCAAGCTTTGATTGGGCGGTTCATCACGTCAATCCATGATTTTTAATTTCTACTTGAGAGTTACAGTATTCTTATATGTTAAATATTGTGAAGTAGAAACAAGACGGATCTCCAACATTGAAATGTTAATTGTTGATTAATTTTATCAGTTATTGCAAAAGAAGGGTTATTTTTCAATTGAAGAGATACATAAGTGACATTTTTTCTGTAGCTCAAGTTCAAAGAATTTTAAAACTAATTTGTTTAATGGCTGCCTTGTGCTTGATGGATTTCAGCTAAAGTTTGAATGTCCGGCTTAATATTGGTCAGGTTCAATAGCAGGTCCTATTTAAGGCAAATATCCAACCTATTTCTTTGTTTTGTAAGGAGGTGAACAACAGAACTGAATCCTTTTTCAACTAAATATGTTGACGGGAAGGAGATGAGAAGCGGCTGAACCTTTTTTCACAGTACAGGATAAGTTCTCATTAGCTTCACCCAAGCTGACTCGAAACCGTTCTGCTTGAAGATGATTTTTGCTTCACAGTCATCAACAAACTCGTCGAAACTCGTCAGTTCAAGAAACTCCGTCTGCAAAGCGTTATCAAGCTTATCTGCAGCTTCATAGGAAAATGGATCTATAATCCAATTTGGAATTTCCAACTCAATCAAATCATTGAACCTTGATTGCATATCACTTTTCAATAATTATTGTTCAAGGTGGTCTGTGAAAATGAGTATTTTATCATTAGTAAATTTAGAAATCTAGTATCCTCCATTGAACACTTTTGAAGGGTAGGAAAGTGGGTTAGCTCTTTACGACCAATTGTTGTCTTCAGAATGTTCAACTGCGCGATAAATGATGGAAAGATTCTTTTGGATTTAATAAGAGTTATCTTGTTTCCCGACTACATATTGATTTCATTCATTTTTTTTTTCAAAAATGTCTGTGAGGTAAGCAATTTCCAATTTGCATTGCCTCAAATCCTCATTCCTAATAGGATCAGTTACATCGAGAAATTCAGAAACCGAATCAAACAGTTCAAAAAACCGGCACAAACAGTTCCCTTTGGAAAGCCACCTCACAGCCATATAAAGAAGCAATCTCTCAAATACTTCATCATTTCTATGACAAAGTTCCCGTAATAGACGATCATTGAGTGAATTACACTTGATTTTGTTAACACTAGTAATAACTAACTGCAGGATCTCATGCAGGACTTTACTCAATGTTTCCGCTAACAAGTGATGTCGATGGATGACACAGTAAATTATAATGATGTCTTGAACTTCATTCTTAAGATGAGCTAGAAATCCGGTATGACAATCTGTCATTGCAGTAGCGTCTTGACAGCGCCACCTTTCCAAGTGGGAGGGCCTTGAACTGAGTCATAATATTGCTTTTGGTGTATTCGAATTAATTTTTCAATAATTATTGTTCATAGAGGAATAATTATTGGTCACTTCAACAAGGCTTGCGTTTCTATTCGCCCTGGGACGAAGTACAGTAACTTTTTTTCGGAGGATGAAGCCCACATAGGCCTGAGACCTGTGCGGAACAGTCGTTTTTGCTGGCCAATCCAATCGGTCACCCTTACTAAGAGCCCTTATAATCGGTCTCCCTTATTTTTATTAGAAGAAAGAGTATAATACTCTTTATAGTCTTTTCATTCAGTGTTTTACAGTATATGACTGAAGAGATGGCGAGTCTATATCGTGCCAGAGCACAGTAATTAATTGTAGTTTTTCGCCGCTTTTTTTTAATCTTAATTTCTTAAGATGAATCTTAATAATCTTAATCTTAATTTCCGCTTATTTTTATAATTATTGTAAAAATTCGATTCTATTTATAATTTATTGTTTTGTTTCCATATTCAACTATTTGGTGATCCGCACACGAAGCGCTTTCCAAGCGTGGAGTCTACTCCACGCTTCAAATAAATTAGCCGAGAGTCATTGACTGCGACAGCTTAGCCAATGACAATGATGTATTTGAAGCGTGGAGTCGACCCCACGCTCGTAATTCACGTTCTATATATTTCAATTTCTGTTTTGCCATCTATAATTATTTATTTGGTACTCTAGCTTAACAAATTTTCACCGAAATTTTCGAGCTAGATTTTATATTGGAAACCCAATTTAGATTGGGTTTAGACCCAGTTTAGATTGGATCCCAATTTATTCATCTTATAAAGATAAAATTCAGCGATCCACTCGGTGATTCATGTGACGTTTGGGCTCTGTTTGACTACTGGATTTGACGAGTATGTTTGTATTGTTGACTATACGTCATTATCGTGATGGCGTTTGCTGATTGGTTGATGTTGTCGGGCCGATTTGAAGCCATTGCTTTGCTTTGGTGTGATGGCTTCGGGCTCGGCTTCGGCTTGACCGTTGGGAACTGTTTGCTGTTTAGTTTGCACAGTGAGTAAAGGGAGTGGGAAAGGGATTATGCCTCTGGAGCGGTCTTCTCTGTTCTCTCTCTCCCATCATCCTGTTGCTTAATCCTTGTTGTCCCTTGTCGGCCTGCGCTAATTAGAACGACTAACTCATGCTTGTTTAGCAAACTGTTAATTTGCTAGTAGCTGTTGAATTATGAGCTTGTAGCAGGCTCATGCCCGAAGCTTTATTTAAAACTTTTAGACCTCGTCTTGTTTTTGTTTTAACAAACTTCTCAAAAGAGAAGGGGTAGGCTATGATTAGCCTGGAGTTTACCAAATAAGATTGCAAATGTCAGTACAATTAGTGAAGTCATAGACATAAGGCTTTGATAATAGCAGTTCTTTTAACTGAACTATTCACAAAGTACTGAGCATTTCTCACATACCGTACTTCGTCATATGGAGAATAACTAGTATATAGCCCAATATAGCCGCTTGGAACTCCGTCTTCCTGGGATGCGTAGTGGAACAAACACAATTGTGTGTTTCTGCGCAGTGCCAAGAGTGAGTTGACAAACTCACTTTGAAACGTTTTGGTTGAAAAAATCAAAGAAGAGTAGGGCAGGGTGAGGGTTCTGGGCCAGTTTAACGGTGGTTAGCTAACCATGATTAAATTTTGTATATATAAAAATGGATAGAATAATTTCATCCACCTACTCATCACCAATCTACCAACACAGCATCAACAAAAACTGTCTCTTCATAACATGGATCTCATTCAACACAATTGATGTGAAAATATTGTTGATATAATGCTTAAAGAATCCGAAAAATTCTACCACAACATTAAATGGTATGTAAGCTTGACAGTAAAATTAAAAAAGATTTCAGGTGATAATGATCTGTTTGTAGAACCCACGTTCCATGGACAATCGAGGTCTATAATCTCTGTCCATGAGAATCTTGATAAATTCAACATGTGTTGGTAGATTGGTGATGAGTAGGTGGATGAAATTATTCTATCCATTTTTATATATACAAAATTGTTTGTGGTATTGCTCGAGTCTGTTGTTTGATAGTTGGTGGTGTTTGGGACCCTATCTGAAAATAGGTAGCGACTAGTCTCCGTGGATGAGCCAGAAATCTCTGGTGGGAGTAAAGCTCGTTGACTATTTTCAGTCTGAACTAACATCATTCCTTCGATCCAAAGGAATGAGAATTTTCTGCTTAAGCACCTCTATTTATACCCAAAAACTGGGGTGGAAAAAGAGAAAAGGGAAAAATGGAATGCCATCTCATCAGTCACCAACTTATTTAATTTAAAAAGAAAAAAATGAGAGAAAAAGGGGAAAATGAGTGAAAAGGGGAAAAATGATAGAAAAGGGAAAAATGGGATGTCAATTGATACATGAGAGTGTTTGATACATGAAATTGAATCGCCTTGGAAATTTGAACAAGATGGAACCATCTAATAAACTTTATTTTAGGTGGGTTCCGAACCACTGGGTAAGTGATAATAAAGCTAGTACGAGATGGGTAATCAGTTGGTGACTGATCTCCGCTAAAATTTAACCACCATTAAAACCACTGTTAAAACCAGCGTTAAAATTCAACTGGCTTTAAAATTTTCGTTATAACCACCATTATATTTTTAACCATCGTTAAACTGAGCCAGGAGTCTTACTGCTTTTAGTACAGATGACTGAAAATTTTATTATTATTTTTCCCCAATTAATCGTGATCGAAAATTTGTATTTAATACATGAATTTGGGATGCCTTGAAATGTTGAACAAGATGGCGTCGTCTAATTCAAATTCCCTTCAGGGGTTAAAAAGTTCAAAATTTTTCGTGATTTTTAACTCCCGTGAAAATGGGAATTTTCGAGTTTTGATAGATTGTGTTGATTCGACTTAAACTTACCTATGTTAGGTTAGGTTAGGTTTGGATGGGTTGGTTTAGGTTAAGGTTAAATTAGATGTTAAAGAAAACTGAGCCTGAACTGTCATTTTCCCCCCTACTTAATGATCTACTTAATGATAATATTTTTATTTTATTAATTATCATCAGAGTGTTTGATACATGAAATTGGATCGCCTTGGTGAGCTGAATGGTACCATCCAATTGCATAAATTTATGCATTTCATTTCAAATGAAAATTTTCAGAGTGTTTATTTAACCCTCGTTAGTTAATCACCTTTAAAATTTAACCATCGTTAGTTAACCACCGTTAAAATTGAATCACCGTAAAAATTTAACTGACGTTAAAAATTCAACTGGGGCCGTTAAATTAGGTTTTCCTATGTTAAATTAAGTTAGGTTAAATTTAACGGCCGTTATAATTTAATCATGGTTAGTTAACCATCGTTAAACTGGCCCAGAACCCTCACCCTGCCCTACTAAGAAGTCAAAAGTATTTTACATATCTAGGCTAAATGCAACAACGTTGCTCTTTTAAATCGTATAGCCTACATTTTGATTTTTTATCAACATTGGAGTTTCTAATTTTTATCTAGAGATTCTAAAATGAAGATAAAGACAATTGGAGTAATTAGGTGTCCATAAAAATATAACAAGAATGTGCACAGAAAATGTTACTTCTTAATTCTAAATATATATGACTAAAAATATCTTACAGATTTGAATGTCAATAGGGGTTTATGTACCGGAGAATGTTAAGCCCCTTCAAAATGCTAAAGGTATTTTGATAATAATTTCTTTTAAATCGAGAGCTAAAAACTGTTGATTTGACGAATTGGAATGTTTGAATTGCCAATCTCCGCAGCTCTTGAACTGCAATTTTATTCAGAAACTCCTCCACTAACTTTGTGAATTCATATGCTGGCTGACAATAAATTTTAGTCCAGTATTGTATTCTATTGTCCAGGTCATAATCCCTTTCTATTGGCCACAATATGTGAAATAACAAGCGCACTTTGCACTCTGTTTTATTTCAATTATTGTAGTGGTATGTATGGCGATCGCTAGTATGTAAGCGCTGAACAAAGTGTGTGTGTGTGTGTGTCAAAGTTAAAAATATTAAATAAAATTTTAAACCTTATGATCAAATTTAATAGGAGGTGTGTGTGTGTGTGTGTGTGTTTGCGAATTGTAGAAACGCTTTCAAATTGCGCTTAGCGTCGTATGTAGTATATGGGTCGATGCAGCCAGGACAGGACAGGATAGGACACTGATAATTGCAGCGTATAACATTCCCTCTCGGATTGCTGCCACACTCACACGTCGGAATGTGACAAGGGGTATGTCCTACTAGTACTGTATACAGGTACATAGCCGAAAACAGGCTCACGATGGAAAAGTAGCGTGCCATTAGTAGTTGTGAGATGTGTTTTGTGGTATTTGTAGTGGGTGGATTGCGAGCAAGGGTTGCGGGGTTGGGGGTAGGGGTCGCGAATCGTGGCCTTTGTGGTGACCGAGTGGAGCTTTCAGATCGATAGACAGGTGAAAGTGGCAAGGTTGGAACAGCCTCTACTACTTCTACTCTCTCCATTTTCATTTCCTCCATTCTCTCTTTGATTCTCTTTTCATCTTCCTCTCTCTCTCGCTTCTACTTTTTGGAATGAACAAGCTTCACTGGCTCCGCTACCTTTCTTCAATTTCATTACATTTCCTCACTTATACACTTTCTATTTTCTCCATCTTTTCCTCTTTTCCCTTTTATTCTTTCTTCTTCTATTTTCTTCCCTCTACTTTTTCTTATTATTTATTACTCTTTATCACGAATTACTTACTATTACTCATTTTTGTCTCTATTTCTAGATGTCCTTTTGTGTATTCTCTTGTCCTTCTCGTATCCCTCTCGTCCACTTCCTTCAAGTCCTTCTCTCCTGTCTTCTACCTTCCCTTTTCCTCCTATTCCTCCCCTCTCTCCTATCCCTTCTCCTTCTCTTCCTTCGCCACCTCATATTCCTTCTACTCCTTTTCCCCCTTAGCCTCCTTCTATTCCTCCTAATTTTTCTTCTATTATTTCTCTTAAATCTTCTCCAACACCACGTTTTCTTCCTCCTCCTCCTACTCCTTTTTCTACTACTATCTCTATTCTTATTCTATTCCTCCTCCTCCTACTACGTCTCCTTCTATATTCCTCCTTACTTATTCCCTCACACAATTTCTCTTTATTCTGTTCCCTCCTCCTACTCATCCCCCCTTCTTCGTCGCCTTCTCCTATTCCTTCTCGTTCTCTGTTTCTGTATCTTTTCTATTTTTCCTTGTCTTCTTCTTCTCTTCTTTACAATTATTAAACTTGTCTTCTTTTTCATTTTCCATCGACTTAATTTTTCTCCGTTCCTCTCTTTTACTGTTCCTTATTTTTCCTCGCTTCCCCTTCTTTCTCACCTTTTTCTCTTACTCCTTTTTCCCCCTTTTCTCTTGCTCAGTCCACCTTTTTCTTGGTCAATCCTTCTTTTCCTCTTTTTCGTATCTCCTTTTTTCTCTCACTCTGAGCTTGTTTCTGCATATTTCATTTCTTCATTGCGCTCTTTCTCCTTCCTATTTCCTTCCTTGTCTGACCTTCGGTGCCAACTGGTGTCATCTCGGGCCGCTAGGCTAAGCTTGAGCACGACACAACGTTGGACGCCAGCATTCATAATATTAATTCCACGCCGTCGCCATATTGGCGTCGTCGCCTTCTTCTACAGCAAATAGCACACTATCCGTCATATTTCCGTTGGCCGGAAATTTCCCAGCGAAATTTCATTAAACGAACATTTAGGCCAAAAGCAGGCTCTTGTTAGACACAATGCCCTGAAAACTGAGACGACCTATCCTGCTGCATACCTTTCATCTTGATCCTTACGTTTTGTCTTTTAGGACATTTAGGAAAACGTGTATTGAGCTTAACTAATTGTCCTTCCTTCTCTTCTACTCAGTGATTACTACTTATTAAAAAGTCCTCTTCTCTTTTAAAATTCTACTATTAATTTTCTCAGTATCACTCTTGGTTGATATAGTCTCTCTATAGCAGTGATTCTCAACCGGTATGCCGGGGCACACTAGTGTGCCACGAGATTCGCCGTGGTGTCCCGCGAAATTTTTGAGACAATGTGACAATGAAAGTGAACAACAATTGAAAATAAAATAATAAAATATAAATTTCAATAATGGACAAGGAAATATTTATTTTCCAGTGATATACAAAGATGCGCATTAGTAACTTATGAGAAATTTGAGCTTCTTTTTTTACATAATAGTTCAATTCTTGCTGGAATTGATGACAAACACACACGCATTTCTTGATCAACTGATAGATGTGTTGCCAACTCGCTTGTCAGTATGCCGCGAGTACGGTCAACAAAGGAGATTGTGCCGCGACAAAAAAAAGGTTGAGAACCACTGCTCTATAGCATAAAATATAGTCTTCTGTTCTCATAGTGTGACCAAAAAAGAGAAAAGAATAGTTCACGAAGAAGTTATTGGAAGAGTTGATTAGATGAGAAATATCTTTCAGAAACAGTAGACAAAAGAAATACACAAATTAGACCAAAAGAAAATTTTGATCGTCACCTATACTGTCTCTCACATCTTATCGCTAGCCCAGGCAAATTTGACAATAAATTGGTGGACAAAAATTGGAATTTTTTGGGCATCTTAGAAAAGATTCTCCAAGCTTGCAAAAAATCTGGCAATAAAACCCCACATTTCCCCTTTTTTTTTAGTTTTTCGCCTAACTCGAAAACTGTATCTATTGTTCATAGGAAAATGACGATTTTCTATATCTATGTATACTACCCTTTTAAGTTTTTTTTTTTTAGGATGAAGCCCACATAGGTCTGAGACCTGTGCGTGGGTAATGAGTTGGATGATGGTGATTTATGAGTTTGACCTACAGTTTTAGGTGGGTTCCGAACCACCGGAAGTGAAATTATGATCAGAAATTGACATGTTACATGAATTTGGACCGACTTAATGAGCTAAGACTTGATGACCTAACACTCAATGGGGTGCGATTGAGTGTTCAAATGGGTGAAAGGGTGCCCCTTCACCCCCTGACCACATTTTGGAAGTTCAGATTCAGACACAGTGTATAAAAATTCATATTCATAGTGCAGAATTTCATATTCTTCAATTTCAAATTGAACAATGTTTTCAACGCAGTAGATAGTTTTCGAGGTGTAGGCGAAAAACTGAAAAAAGTGCCAAATTTGGGGGGAAGGGGGTTTTCTTCTTCTTCTTCTTTCTCTCTCCCCGGTTTGCCTCACAGCGTCGGGGTAGTCTCGGACAGCCTCCTCCAGTTGTCTCGATCTGCGGCCAGTCTCTTCATCTGCGCCAGGGTCCTGCCTCTTTCCTCTCCCAATCTTCTTATGTGCTCATCATATGAGTACCTAGGACGTCCTCTCTTCCTTCTCCCTCCAACGACCACATTCGCATATTGTTTCACTTTCCGTTCATTGTCCATTCTTTGAATGTGACCTTACCATCCTAATTGTTTTTTATCCATCACTTCTTTCACATCTTTCATTCCTATTTCCTCCCTGATACGGTCACTTCTTATTCTATCTCTCAATGTCTTGCTAGCCGTTTTTCTATGGCACTTCATTGCTACAGCCCTTATTCTGTTCATCTGCTGTTGCTTTAAGGGCCAGCTTTCTGCACCATACAGGACTATTGGTTCAATAATGCTCTTATAGACTCTGTTTTTAACTGTGGTACTCACTTCTTTCTTCCCAAAAATACAATTTCTGGTAGCATAGAAGGCCCGGCTAGCTTTTGAGATTCTATTTCTTAGTTCCTCATCTATTTTCCCATCTTCATTTATGACTGTACCCAGGTACTCAAATGACTTCACCTGTTCCATTATCTGTCCCTCAACCTCTATAGTCATTCTCTCATCTTCTATCCCATTGACTACCATCACTTTGCTCTTATTAATATTCAGTGTCATGCCTTTCCTTTTGATCTCTTCATTCCATTCAATTACAGCTGCCTCCAGTTTTCTCTCAGAGTCAGCAATCAAAACTATGTCATCTGCAAATAATAAAGCTTGAGCAAATATGGGCCTCAAGTTCCAACGTCCCACCATCATTCTGTCAGTTCTGCGTTTGCAGATTTTATGAATTTCGTCCATTATCATTACAAATAGTAGTGGACTTAGACTGTCCCCTTGTTTGATTCCTTTTCTCATTTCGAAAGGTCTTGATGTCTGTCCACAAGTTCTAATCACTGCAGTCACATTATTAAAAACACTCTTTATAGCTCACTGTAATTTTTGTGGTACGTTCTTGGCTGCCAGTGTTTCCCATATAACTTGTTTTGGTACCACGTCAAAAGCCGCTTTAAGGTCCAAGAATGCCAGATATACTTGTTTTCCTTTTTCTATAAACTTTGAACAGATCGATTTTATTGAGAAAATATGGTCTTGAGTCTGTCTGCCTGGTCTGAAGGCACATTGTTCCTCCTCAAGCTGTTCTTCCACTACACTTCGCAATCTTTTCTCTAAAATTCTAGTGTAACTCTTGAGTACAACTGATGACAAACACACTGCTCGATAGTTCTCGCAATCAGTTGAGCTGCCTTTTTTATAAAGTGGGATAATAATATTTTGTTCCCATTCCTTCGGGATCTTCTCTTGCTTCCAAACCTCCTGCAAAAATTTAGTTAGGCTATTCAAGAGACATTCACCCCCTTTCTTAAGGTATTCAGCTTGAATCTCATCTATTCCTGCTGCTTTCCCGCTCTTTGATCTTTGAATAGTATCCCTCACTTCCTCTTTTGTTATTTCAGAAATGATTTGTTGTACATCTACATCATTACCCATATCTATGTTCGCATCTTGCTCAAACCTATCTCCTTCAAACTTATCTTCAAAAAATCTTCTCCATGTTTCAAGTACATCTTGAGTGGCAGTCATCAGCTCCCCTTCCTTATTCTTTATACATCTTGCCTGTTTTCCAAACTTCCCACGAATACTTCTGCAAACTGTCCAGAATTTCTTCACATCACTCTTATAGTTCTCATTTATTTCATTTCCAAATTCCTCCCAGGCCTTCATCTTTGACTCTTTGACTAATCTCTTTGCCTGGTTTCTGCACACTCTATGTATGTCAGCCAATCTTCACTTCTTCTAGACCTTATGTATTTTCTATATGCCTTCTTCTTGTCTTTTACTTTCTGTTTAACTTCTCCTGTCCACCATTTTGTTCTTCTCTTGAACTGTCCCACTGTTCTTCTACCACACACTTTATTCGCTGCTTTTAGTAAGGTTTCCTTTATCGTTTTCCACTGAAACTCAATATTAGTGGACAGATCTTCATTTGTTATTTGAGCTTCTGATAAAGCTATTTCTCTCTCCACTTCAGCCTGAAATTCATTCTGCTTATCCATCTTTTCCAATTCCTCACTTTTGACTCTCTGATAGCTTCTGTGTTTTATTGTGGCTTTTCTTTGGAACCTAGTGTCAGCAACAAGAAGTCTGTGATCTGTGTCAATCTCTGCACCCCTTATAACCTTCACATCCTTGACTGCATATCTCATAGTAGATGGATACAGAAAGTAATCGATGATACTTTGCATGCCTCTGCCCTCAGCTACAAAGGTGATTTTGTGGATAGTTTTATGGATAAACCAGGAATTGCCAATCAGCAGCTGGTGACCCATACAAAATTCCAATAGACGCTTTCCATTATCATTCAAGACAGACTCACCTGCATGCCTTCCCATACAACCATGCCAACGTTTATCATCATCTCCTATTCTTCCATTAAAATCACCCATTATAAAGGTTTTGCAACATGTCTCTACTTCTGCTACTGTTCTACATAGCTCTTCCCAGAATTCATCTTTCTCCACAACATCTGCATCATCTGTTGGACCATAGACCTGTATAATGGAAATTTTTACTGACAATTCAAGATCCATTCTCATAATCCTGGGACTTTTGGCACTCCATCCACTTACCAAGTTGTTCATGTTTCCATCAACTATGATACCAACTCCATCCTTCAATCGTCCCGCATCTGTTGTACCTGAATATCTGAGCACAAAACCCTCATCTAATTGTTTCTCTCCACACCCCCTTTTTCGAATCTCACTAATTCCTAAAACACTCATTTTATATTTTTTCATCTCTTCTACAATTTCTACTTCCTTTCCATTCAAAGTGCGCACATTCCAGTTTCCAAATCTTAAAAATGTCTTGTCCAATCTTTTATTCCGAATATTCCTGTCCTGTCCAAGGCTAATTGTTGTTCTCTGAATCCGATGTTTACCGACGTGTGGGGGATTAGCCCAACGACGCCGGGTTCGGAGTACTTCTTAGTCTGGCTCCTACCCCTCGACCTGTCCGGCTTGGGAGGCCCTACCAGTAGTTAGACTACCGCCGGCATAGCTCTCAGGGTCATAGGAACGCGCAAGCCCCTCCACCAACAACAAGGTCTTGTACTCCTTAGGAGGGGGGAAGGGGGTTTTGCTCTCCAAAAGTTATGCACAAGCCAGGTTTATTCGCAAACTTGGGGGAATCTTTTCTGGGATGCCTAGAGAAGATTTAAAAAAAATGTCAGCTTTGTATAAACTTGTCCACCACGGCCTTTTTTCGTTTAATTTGCCTAGCCTACGCTACAATTTGCATTACTTTTTTCTATGTGTGTACAGAGTCTGATTATTAAATTTATCAATACACCCTCTGATTTTTTCTATAAAGAGAATATATCAGCATATAAAAAATTGCAGTCTGTTCTAAGGTTATTGCTTTCCTCTGTATTTGCTAATTAATTGCTATTTATTAACCAGCTTAACAGAGGAGACTGTATTCTGTATTACTATACTGTAGTATTATTGTGTAGTATCCTATATTCTCACTCTACATATCCACTTCACTGAATCATCAGAGCTGATTGAACTCACTATAGAATAAAGTAGTTTATATATGTCCTTGAGAGGGCCCAGGACTTAAGATATGAAGACTGCAGCTTATCAACATCCCTTAGAGGGCCTGCAACTACTAGGTTTGGTTTCCACCTTACTGAAACATAAATGCTGGATATGCTTGATAAAAGGGGCTGTAGTCTGTAAACAGGCCTTAAGAAAGCCTAAGCCTATTAGCTGGTTACCATTTCTAATCCACTTTACTGAAACGACAGAGTGAATAAGAGAACGCTGCTTAGTTGACACCGGATAGGTGGTAAATTTAATATTGTGGTTTATTCACGTGTCATGTGAGGAAGCTCACTTTTATTCCAGTCTTCTATCCAGCCTGGAAAACAGTTTAGTGCGAAAGGAAAATAAACTGCTAGTCTTTCGCTCGTAAAATATCATAGAGAAAGAAGTACATAGAGTGACGTTCTCAGTAGACTGACGTGTTTTAGTATTTGTGTCGCGAAGTCGAGAACTTCTTGATTCTCTCGTATTTTCTCTCTCTCTCACACACATTCACTCACACACCAACTCCACATTGTTGGCTTTTTACCTCTCCCGGGAATCGACTCCCCGAAGCTTTTCAATTTTTCAAACTTCGTCCTGAATCTTTAAAAAGCTACTTCTCTATTCTCCGTTTGCACATGCACTGTCATTCCGCATATAAATTTCCTTGTTCTGCACAGACTATTGATTCTCTACGCATATTGTATTCATAACTGTTCATGCATTTTACAAGCAACAAGTTTATAACGCATTCGTGACAGTTTCTACTGTATAGTATAAACTTCTAGTATAGAGTTAGAACATCTAACTCTAGATCTAACAGTATAATTATCTCAGTAGATGATCCACCTTCAACTCAGTGATACGGCTCTAGTTCTTATCTGTCCATTTCACTAGCTGGACTGTCACAAAGTTTGTATACAAAGTTTGATATCTGTGTTTCATTTAAAGGGTACTAAACATTTAAACTCCACAGTGAAGCATCCAATGCTCAATGTTAGTCATCATCGCAAAATCAGACAATGCTGTGGAATGGTGCATGACAGGTTGGAGCAGCCTGACTACCACTATTCAACAGCATGTGTTTGAAGCTGCAATGGTGATTATTATAGAGAATTATATGCTCGACTGTACATTATGAAAGCACTCTGTGGTGCTTCACAGCAGTACAGGCTTATTCCATTTCAATAAAACATTTAAACGTCACTACATGGATCTAAAACATTCTTGAATGTTGAAATGTGAACCAAATACAAAATTATCCAAACTTCCATTCATATTTAGGCCGGCCACACTAAACGAGTGTCTCTATTGCATACTGTTCCTACAGGTATTTGTATGTACCTGCATAATGAATGCCTCATGTGAGTGGAAGGAAGACTATTTCCGGCGACCGGCATCCATATTGAAGCAGGGTGGCGCTGGCGCATTCCTTGTCTGTCGGTTTTGGCGCCTTTGTGGGATGGCTGGCGATGGTAATGGCTGACGGCGACCGCCATTAATCCCACCTGGACTTGCTTCCCACATCCCACGCAGCTCGTATGCAACAAGGCATGTTGCAACATAATAACGTTGTGCGCTCATCCCACAGGAGCTGTAACTCAACTACTAAACGCCAGTACAGGTCATCCATCTGCCCTTCAACTGTCCTGCATCGTGCAATTGTTGTAGCAACGGTCGTCGTACAAGACGAGCATTCAAATCTATGGCCCATTCAGCGAACCATTGTAGTACCGTATGTGCTCTGTAATATTTTGAACGATTTTCCCAGTTATCAGATCAACGGTGGTCCCAGCTGGGAATTTTGAATAACAAATAATGATTTTGCTAATTATTTGCGAGACTGCCCACCTTCCCACCCTTTCCCTGTTAAAGTTCTGGTTTTGGTTGGCTTGTATTAGTTATACTACTTGAATGATGCTATCAACATTAGTATGTGGCTGATCTATGTTTGGTCCGGGAGTTGGAGGTGTGTGATATAGCCGCACGCATACAAGCACCTCATACATATTTCTTGTTTATTGTAAAGTTAATATTAGAGTAAATCTTTCTATTTATTTCGATAATCTTCTTTGTTGATAGGTAAATGTTTAAAACATTTCCTGAGTGATAAAATGTATTCATGTCTCAAAAATGCTTAGCCCAGCCTGGAAACAAACTGTAAAACAAAAATATTCTGAGACCAACGGAATTGTAGTCTGATACGCTGACTACTTGATGAATTTGAACGGAATACAAGCGTCTAGAGCTAAGTGTGATATAGGCAACCACGAACACCTTTGATCAATGAACCTTTGAACTTTTCTACTGGGTGCTAACCTATTTCACAGCATGTGTTTGATTGTAGCTAGGCTCCAGTATTAATAAAGCTCCACTGTGCAAGTACCCTTATTCATTATTCTAGCTTCACTTCAAATCTAAAAAACTTTTCTTAGAAAATATTTTTGTTTTAAAATCAACTGTTTAATAATATTTAACTTCTTTTTTTAAATCACTGATTCCTCTGATAACCATCTCTCGGTTCTCTTGAAACACGAAAAACGTTCTCCCAGAGGATGTTTTTACCAGCAGAGAGTAGCCTTACATGCAAATTTGTTTCCATTAGAGGCGTGGCAGAGTGGAAAGGAGGGAAAACTCTGGACAGTCATTATACTTTGCTTTGTTCTCATTAAAATGTGGCTTGTGATCTTATGATTGAGTTTGGTTTGATCACGCAATGTTGCTGTTGACAATAAACTCTCCAATATCTACGATTTTTAATTTCGCTAATGCTCACTCACACAAGTGTGTCAGGATATCATTTGACATCCTCTTTATCTGATTACATTTCCTCTTTTTTTCACATATCTCATTGGTTTCCTTTTTCTATTCGACTCCTCTTTCTCTTTTACCCATAATTTCATTGTTTTATCTTTGAAAAAGTGACTGTGATCAGAGAGAAGGCGGCACAATTTTCATGAAAAACTATGCTGTTAGGTCGATTACCTGTTGGTGGTGAAAATGTATGGTCTTGGGTAAATGGGGAATTTTGGCGGGCTGTGTTTGAACGGCCTGCTAACCCATGCCCGGTTTCCTGCATTATTAAAATGGAGCCTGGGATCAATATGCACTGTACTGTTTAAGAAGTGTAGGCTACATCATGCTCCAACGCATTCCTGCTTATCACCACCCCTCTTCCAAACCCTTTCGCATCATTCACCGCATCCTCTCGTTGCTTATTAGTTTATCTATTGAAGCTTCCTTTTTTCTTCTTCCTACTCGCTGCAGTAATCATAAAATTTTCACGCCGCTTAAGAAGATGCGAGTCGAACCCGTGACCACGGGAGTAACATTCAGTCAGAGGAAAGCGCCCTTCCCGAGCACACCACTGCGGTCCCGTGGAAAGCTTTGAAATCGGAATGATCAAAATTATGTAGTCCACTACAATTATGTTTCAAGATTCACTTATTTCACCATTAGACTACAAAAACAATAGGTATGTCATTATATACAAAATAAAGAGTTTACACATGAATACACAAAATTAACACAATGTATACAAACAGTATAAGTCAATTACACATATATAGTACTGATACATAATATCGGAACCCAACTAAAATAGTAGGTCCCACTTTGTTTCCAATATCATGGCTCAAATGGCGAGGTGGAATTACCCGTAAGAGTCTCCCCATCATTAAAAGCCATATGCTTATTATTATTAGTTCCGGAACATAAAAGTGATACAAATAAAAATCATATTAAGAATAATTAATGCATGCTGTACTAATATTTGAATCAAATTTTGCAGTTTTTTTGTCCTTTGTGAAAAGCCCGTTTGCTTGTATGCAAGAGTTGGATGGATGGAGTTGAGAGCTAGCTATTTCCTCCCGGTTATCTCCCTATTCCCTATTGTACGGTTTTCAATTTAATTTATAAATCAATTTGTAGATTTTATGGATCATTTTTTGTGTTTGTATTTGTGATGTTGGTGATGTTTGTAAGAAATGATGATAATATGATAAATAAACAACAATGTTGTGGTGCTTATCCGTAATGAATAAGATTTTATTTAACATAGTTCACAATCACATTACTTATGATCTTTATTAAAACTATTCATTATTTTTAAACCTCTACGTTGATATTTTCTTTCATAGTTCATTCTTTTTACTGTCGTTTGATTGATTTGTTGCGTTCATTACAATATTGAATTGTTGGTTATCTGTTTTCCATTTCATTTTATTCCTCCGCATTATACGTTAATTGTGTACGTCTATGCTAGTGGGCATGTCAAGTCTCAGCCATCAGCCAGTTACTGACCTCCAACATATCAGAGTTTCCCATTTTTGTCCATTTTGGGTACGGTATATCAAAAATATATGAAGCTGTCCTGTAAGTTCTAGCTTTATCATTGAGATTGCCTAAAGCAGCTGTAGTAGGCTATCTAGTTTATTTATAATGCTTTTATCTATATTGATAATGCTTGTGACAACACCAAGTCTTACTTATCAGGCTTGAATTAAATTTATATATTTTACTTATATAGTAAACATTATATAGTATACATTTCGTTCATTTTTCCTATTTCACCATCTGAAGTTGAGTTGTTGAAAATGATGAGACAAGACAGCGAAAGTGAGGCAGTCGTATGTTTGTCTTTTTCTACGATAGACAAGAACAGCTGTGATCAGAAGTAGCAAGCGGTGACTGCCAGCCTTCCGGAAACTTTGTCTCCTGACTGTGGATGATGCTATTTTTGTTGTCTTTTTTCAATACAACACTGATCAGTAGTTGAACTTAACATTATACCAGGCCCTAAAACATTTCTAGTGGCAGACCTATAACACTAGAGTCTTTTATTTGACGGCGTTTAGCGGTCTAACGTTATCACAGTGTAACCGAAAGGAAATAAATCATTTAATAGTACAGTTATAATAACATTAATACTGTATCATTGTATAACATTTTATTTTTTCATATTGAAAATTACCAATTTAACTGGATTTTCACTTGGCAACTAACACTAATATGACAATAATAGTTGGAATAGACACATGAAATAGTACAAAAGATTTCAATCATTACTAAGATCACATTATTTTTTTAATGTGACATTCAAATAATATTATTAATATGAGTATTATAACAAGAGTATTATATATGAGTATTATAGAATTATTATTATTATTATTATAGCAAGCAAGTTTTGAGGAAGAAAGTAGATTGATTGATAAATAAATTCCTGGATTTCTTGTTCCATGACGAACTGCGTTGTTAATATTAACTTTCTATGTGAAATTTAACGACTTGCAGTCAAATATTTGTTAAGAATAACAAATATAATAAGTGAGTTATTATACTTATTCTTAACAAATATTTGACTGTAAGTCGTTAAATTTCACATAGAAAGTTAAGATAAATAAATAATTAATTTCCGCTAAATCAAGTTATTGCTTTCTCTAATTTCACTATGATTGTTACTCAGCATATTATAAAAATGTTTTTATTTCTTTAATCTTGTTTTTTGAGGTTGGATTGCGCAGAAAATTTTTAGTTTGTATTTTCATTCTGCCACAAATCAGTATTTTTTGAGGTTATTTTTTTTTTGCAAAGAGCTCTCAATAGCTTTCAATCACAAGATTTCTAATTTTGGTCATTCCATAGATTCCACAGGTATTATTTGATGCAAAATATTGTGCTAGTAAAAATACCACTTCTCAGACATATTTATGCATTATTATAAGACAGCTGGACGTGGATGCTATCAAGCTGAAAATTGACTATTAATGGAGAAGTAAGCTGTTTTTAAATAGGCCACCTGTACTGCGGATTTTCATGTACTTGGCACCATCGACCAAGCTCTGCTGTTAATTAACGGTCGTTTTCATTATACTTTAACACGAAAACTGTTTCTGAGACTATTTAATACTCTGCAGTATACACTATTTGTTCCATTGAGATTCATTGCTCTGCTGAAAAGTAGCATACCTCCACAACCACTTCAGTTCAGTATTTCAAGACTGGACACTTGTCGGTTGGTCGCTCTTGAATAGGTTGTCACATGGTAATCACCAAAAAAGAGGAGATTTTTAAATGAGAGGGTGAAGGGGGAGGGTCGCCGTTAGCGGATAGGGACATCCCTCTATGAAAATTAAATGAATAAAAACAATCTTTTCAAATCTAATTGGCCTCTAATATGTATTGCTGGTTAGAAAATTACAAATAGGACTAGTTAACTTACAGAAAATCAACCATTTTTAATCAGAACACAAGTAAAAATTTATTTATTCATTGTGACCAAATTACAATGAATGTGAAGGAGCAACAGTCACAAGTCCAAAACTGCTCTCTTCACAAAATATTGAATATTTGAATATTGTCTAAAGCATTGAGGTTACACAGACTAAAATTTAAGTATATAATAGTGGATTCTTATAAAAACCTTCAAAAAGAGAAGATTTCGTATTTTCCTGTGAAACCCCCCGGAGCCTCATTTTTTGCCTCAAATTGATCATTTACTGTCGGACTACTTTTTTTAGTGAAAATATTTGATGGAAACAGAAATTTGAACACAACCTATGGACATAACCTAATTTGGACTATTTATGTGACAAATTTGTAATTTGAACTGTTTTGGGCAAATGCCTGTAGTTTTTTACTTGATTGTAATAATTTCATCAAATAAATAAATAAATAAATAAAATCCGGAGATCTCCGGGGAAATCCGGTGATATGGTAACCCCATACTTTTGAAGTACATTATGACTAATTGGCTTGATTGATAGAATTCTGACTGATGTAAGGAATCACTTTCCTCGTGTTGCGTGAATTTAGCGGATTACAAAAGTTAAGACTCTGGAGAATAAACCTGAATTGACCAACATAAATTTTGCTTGGGTTCAAAGAGTCAGTCATTAACTGTGAAAAGTGATAGTAACAGTGGAATCGGTTAAAGCTACTGAAGTCCGTCTAAATCTAAACGACGGAACTTATTGGATAGAGTGCTCTTTTAGAGTTTAGACTAGATCTGGCATAGGTTGCTGGTAAGAGTTCACACTCAAGTATCTAGATTGCTCTACGAGAGCTTGTAATCACTTGCTATTGAACAATAGGTTACACCAGTTGGTCAGCATCAAGATGATTTCTATAATATTTTCTTAGTTTCAAAATTTTTCTCTTATATTAATAATAATTTGGTTGAGATAATTTGCAGATCAAGATACTTGTGTTACATACGTCTAGTGCTTGATTTGTAAAAAAGAGGTTCCGGTAATGTTTGTTGACTACCGTTAGTCACCAAGAGATGGTGTGAGTGTATGGAATAATGAATTATAGGTATTTAAAAAAACGGTATTTTTAGGAATTCTGTACATATTTTAGAAATGAAATAAATTTGGATTGAAAATGCATTAATGTTTACCAAAAATGTCTCCAATAAAGCTCGATTTTCCCGCTGATCAGAGGTTCCGGTGCGTACCGTCAAAAGTCTAGCACCTAGCTCTGCACATGTCAATCAAAAGTAGAAGTACTTACTTGAATGTGATCATTATCTTTATTTCTAATCTAAACATCTTAAACTTGGTTTCCTGCAGATTCAAGGAGCAATGTTATAGAAAAATAAATGCAATAGATACGTTACCAATGACAGTTTACCTTGTAAACAATCCTTTAATAACTTCTTCGTTTTTCGTCCTGGTAAGTATATACTGGGCATTATTCTTCTCCACTGGACAAAAATATTTACTCAAGCGGCGCCAATATTTACTCCGCCGAGAAATAATCCATTATCTTAGTTGTGTTTATTCCAGAGCTCTAAACAATTTGTTAGACCTCTCGTTCAATCTAAAAGAGTGCTCGTGTGGGATTTACAGCTTCACTTAGAAAATGCTGTTCCGTGAACTCTGAAAATAGCTGAAATTGTGTACTTTACAATACTCACAAGATGGGAAAATGCAGTCAATCTCAGTCAAGTTTCTTTCATGCTCTCGGAATAGATCTGTGTGTACTCTGTGTAGGAGTTCAAATAATTTACAAGCTATCAGCTTTGTCAATTCACCTAAACCATTGTATTTGTTTGTATTTTATTACTCTTTTTGTGATTTGCTAATATCCAATAGGCATATGAACATTATGCGTCTAAAATTTTAGAGAGTTTCGAACCACCGGGAAGTGATTATAAAACAGATAACGTTTTCATTGTTGATGGGACATCTATAACAACATAGCCATGTCTTATAACAGTGATGGGCAAACTACGGCCCGTGAGATGGTTTAATCCGGCCCGCGACACGCTTTTGAGTAAACACTAAAATCATGCATGTAAAATAAATGACAATATTAAACATTTACATAATATAATGTGAGATATATATTTTGCGTTGCTGAATTGAAATAAAGGTTACTTATTCATTGCTTTATCGTTTCAAAGTACAATATTATCACTTCTGAGTTTGCATTGAGAGTTTAAAATGTGTGAATTCGGCTACCGCTTACAACGGAAAATCGATAGGGAGGACTCAAATTTCAATTTTCGCCGTTGTATTATGACAACGGAGGCAAAATTGTTGTATTGCAGCAAAAGTTTTGTTCATTGTTACAAGAAGCTTCGTGCCTCTGTTGTCAGTGGATAAGAAGTTTTCATATGTCGAAACAAATAAATGCTTGAATTTGGTCAAAACTTACAAACATAAAAAACTTGTTACATTATTGATCATTCAATACTAAAAGGTCTTCACATTTAAAATTGTTAGTATTATTTTATTTAAGAAAATGTTGAACTTGGATGTTTGGTCTGAATGGAATTGAAGAATTATTCTTATCCAGAACAAAAAGGAAGTAATTAAGGTTTTAAAGTTCTATGTAAAAAAATACAGAGAAAGTATTACATCAGTGAAAGTCAAAACATTGGAAACAGTATTATTGACTTGTTTTAAAACTAAATATAAAAAGTTATCCATTGAAATAACTATCATGATTATTAGTGGGACATTCAATATAATATGAGCAATACTTGAATTTCATTCACTTTGAGTGAGATTTCAAATTCCAATCTGCGTCAAAATGAGGGAATTTATAGTGCCAATTGTCCAAGTATTTTCTGGGGGAGTATCCCCAAACCCTCCTCCACTTTAATAAGAATGAGTTCAAGAATTAGAATGCTGAAAAACTGATCTCAGATGAATCATTGTCTCTCTTCGTGAGTTAAACGAGAGTACCTCTACTATATTTTCAATTATTTAGGATAATCATCATTGAGACAAACAATTTAAATCGATGACTCAAATGTAAACAAACGATTTCATCTCATAAAAATGAGTATTAATCAATTTTTTGGCCCGCCCACATAATTTCTCATTTCACCTGGCCCTCTCCTTGAAAAGTTTGCCCATCTCTATCTTAGAACATTTCGAACTCGGTTGTGGTAAACAAATGATCTGTTTTTTATATTTTGACTGACATATCCACTCTTTATAAATAGACAGACATTTTATATAAATATGTAAAAATCTACTGTGGATAAATAAAATATTTGAAATAGATACTTTTTAAAAGAGATGTCGGGGTAACCCTTGTAAACCAGCATTTCAACCAGTTCTGTTCATGAATCTGCACATCTTGTCCCACGTCAAGCTTAATGTTTTCCCCAAGTGAATTTTATCCACACCCCTCTACCTTGTTCCCAAATTCATGTTTCGAGAACTCATTATCTTAAAAATCAGCAGTTGAAAAAATCAGCTATTTTGTACAAACTCGATTATTTTTGCTATCGACCCCTGGATTATTTGGCATAAAATAGTTGCAAAGCTTGTCGAAAACAAAAGAATACTTTATTGAAAGTACACTTGAAAGACTAACGACAAAAGTTTCTAAATATTTTCCCGGCTTAATCTGTCCGAAGTAATGTAATAGACGATCCTCTTTCTTACCGTCCTTATCACACTCACACTCTGTCATTCTCTCTCTGTCACTCACCTTCTCTATTTTTCTAGTTATCTCCTCCACACAATTACTTTCTATACTCCCGTTCACACTATCTCTTTCCTCTCACCAACTCTTTCTCGTACTCTCTCTCTCTCCTCTCACAGTCACCCTCTCTTTCTCTCAAAACTGTATATTTTTCTCTTTCTCTATCTAACTAATGAACGCTTTACTCTGATAGCGGTGTAGTGTACTGTAAGCCATGAGGTGAGGTATACGATGAGAGGATGTCGGTTGGTGGTAGGAGAAGGGTGCAAAAAAATGTTGGCAGATAGCCGGAGTTGGAGATGCGCCCACTGGGGTATGGCTGGTCGGCAGGCTACTGCCAACTTCCAAAAATTAAACAAATTGCTGTAGCCGGCTCCGGCTACTACGTTAACTAGGCATTCATTCACCTGAGTTGGCAGCAACTGCTCTGACAACAGCTTTTCTGAATTAGACCGCAAATTCGTGCTGTGTGCACTTCCACTCCAAATGTGCCATCTTCACATATTCGCTTGTGCTCGCTCGCTCACTCGAAGCTATCGTTACGATCTCGTACCGCTTTCACAGTCCACTGTGTGACATTGGCAGAAACTCATTTCACACGTTTTTTTTTTGTTTTTTTTTTGTAGATTACGTCTTGGAGACTCCAGTTAAGGAGTATAAGACAAGTCAGATCAACAATATTATACACCAGATACCATAATTACTTCAATTAGTTGAGGTGAGGCTTAATTTTGATGTGAAAGGAACTCTTGTACACTATAAAAAGCTTTATAAACTAAATATTTCTTCAATTGTTTTTTAAATATTTCTATATTTTCAAGACTCTTCAAAAACTGCGGTAGCTTGTTGTAGAATTTCCTACCAATATAACTAGGTTTTTGTTTGAATAAGCTACCATTGTGACTCACCAAGTGATAATCTCCTCGGCGTCTTGTATTATAATCATGTACATCAAGATTTTGGTTAATATCATTCGTTTTTACATATAGAGTAGCTTCATACACATATAAGCAGGGTACAGTTAGGAGACCAAGTCTCTTGAACAACGGCCTACATGAATCTAATCTATTTACTCTTTCTATACACCTAACCGCTTTCTTTTGGATCTTAAACACCCTATCAAGATTTTGTTTTGATGAATTACCCCATACTAAGATAGCATACCTAATATGTGACAGTAAGAGCCCATGGTAAGCTGTAAAAAGTAACTTTTTGTCATTCAATCTAGCGAGCTGTCGCAGGACAAATACCACAGATGAAATTTTACTACATATTTTCTCAATGTATGGAGTCCATGTCAATCGTCTATCCAACATAACTCCTAGAAATGCAATTTTTTCTTCCCGGTCTAATTGATTATCGTTTATAAACACGTTTATAGCCCTATCTTCATTTAAATTATGTTTGTTTTTGAATTGAAAGTATTGGCATTTTTTACTATTTATAGTTAATTTCAACTGATTTAAAAATTGGACAATGGACTGCACACCTATATGGGCACTTATTTCTAAATTATCTAGAGTGGAATTGCTGAAAATGAGTGATGTATCGTCAGCAAATAAGAGTATCAATGGCAATGGCGTGTCAGAGATGAGAGAAATAATAATACTGTAGAAGATTTTCCCCCTCCTTTCTCACCGACTGTGAAACTGAGGAAATAATCTAGTGAATAATTTATTTACAAAAAAATCATGTGTTGTCATTGAGGTCGCGAATGAGTTAAGATGTTACAGGTGTATGAGTTCGGCTAAAAGTTAAATGTAAATTTTTTCTCAATTCCCAAATTCTGGAATGAAAGAGTAGTGTCTAGTAAATAGATTATAAAATCCGTTTTCGTTTGTTTGTACCTAAATGTAATTATTTAAAAAAATGTGAAGTGCGCTTTTGTTCTACAAATTTTTGATACCAATTAGATTACAGCTTTGTGAAGGTTTGTTTTATTCTGTAGTAATTTTTTCATTTGATTCCGCTTATTAGAAAGAAACGCTTAGCCTCATTTATTATTTTTTTTTTTTGTAGATTACGTCTAAGAGACTCTAGTAGTATAAGTATAAGACAAGTCAGATTAACAATTATACACTCTTATACACTAGTTACCATAATTTATTATATCAATTAGATGAGGTGAGGCTTAATTTTGATGTGAAAGGAACTCTTGTACACTATAAAATGCTTTATCAACTAAATATTTTTTCAGTTGTTTTTTTTAATAGTTCTATATGTTCAAGACTCTTTAAAGACTGTGGTAGCTTGTTGTAGAGTTTCCTACCAATATAACTAGGTTTTTGTTTGAATAAGCTACTATTGTGACTCACCAAGTGATAATCTCCTCGGATTCTTGTATTATAAGCGTGTACGTCAAGATTTTGGTTAATATCGCTGTTTTTTTACATATAAAGTAGTTTCATACACATATAATCAGGGTACAGTTCGGAGAAGTCTCTTGAACAACGGCCTACAAGAATCTAATCTATTTACTCTTTCCATTCACCTAACCGCTTTCTTTTGGATATTAAACACCCTATCAAGATTTTGTTTTGATGAATTACCCCATACTAAGATAGCATACCTAATATGTGACAGTAAGAGCCCATGGTAAGCTGTAAAAAGTAACTTTTTGTCATTCAATCTAGCGAGCTGTCGCAGGACAAATACCCCAGATGAAATTTTACTACATATTTTCTCAATGTATGGAGTCCAGGTCAATCGTCTATCCAACATAACTCCTAGAAATGCAATTTTTTCTTCCCGGTCTAATTGATTATCGTTTATAAACACGTTTATAGCCCTATCTTCATTTAAATTATGTTTGTTTTTGAATTGAAAGTATTGGCATTTTTTACTATTTATAGTTAATTTCAACTGATTTAAAAATTGGACAATGGACTGCACACCTATATGGGCACTTATTTCTAAATTATCTAGAGTGGAATTGCTGAAAATGAGTGATGTATCGTCACCAAATAAGAGGGCTCTACCACTAATTAATTCTTCAGGTAAACGGTTGACATATAACAAAAAAAGCAATGGACCTAGTATTGACCCCTGAGGCACTCCAGCTTGCACCTCTAATTTATTAGATTTATTCTTTACTATACTATTACCAACTACTGTAGTTAGTTCTACACATTGTTTTCTCCCAATAAGATATGATTCAAACCATTTCAGTTCAACCCCATTTACACCTACATTTTGGTATTTCCAATAAAGTTCTATGATTAACACAATCAAATGCCTTTGACAGATCTAAGAAGATTGCAGTAGCTTCATCACCTGAATTTATTATATCAGTTTTTCAACTAGAGAAACTATGGCTCTCTTAGTTGATCTCCCTTTCTGGAAGCCATGCTGTTCATCACAGATAAAGTTAGCTTCTTGAAGGTGCAGAAGTAACCTATTTAGAACTACTCTTTTAAAAATTTTACTTATTACATTTAAAATACTAATGGGCCTATAGTTTTCTACCTTTTCTCTATCACCACTTTTGAAGATTGGCAAGATCTTCCCCTCTTTTAAATTATCTGAAAAAACACCTTGTTCTAATGAATGATTGATCAGATGAATCAATGGGTCTAACAATTGATCTTTACATTCTTTCAGAATTTTACTGGATACCCCATCCATTCCTACAGTTTTTTTATTATTTAAACTATCAATAATATATGACAACTCGTCTTGGGATACTGGGTGGAATTTTAATTCGTTTTGAATCCCTTCAGTATTCCTCATGTCACTAATACCTGTATTAAGAGATTTTTGAAGATTCTTAGCAACCAGTTGATAATATCTGTTAAAGAAATTACAATTGTCTACACTATCATCAATATATTTGTCATTTTCATAAATTTTTCTGGGGACACTAGTATAAGCATCTACATGAGCTACTTGCCTATTTTTGTTTAATTCATCCCACACTGCTGTGTTAAAGTACACACTATTATTCAAAATTTCAGCTGTTTTCTTACATTTCGCTCTTTTCACTTCTTTCATATAGTTTTTCTTTAGAGCTTTGTAATTATCTTCACTTAACATATTTCTAGATAGTTTGAATTCATCATATGCATCTTTAACCCTATTTCTTTCTGCAAGGATATCATCAGTTATCCACTCTTCAATTTTGTCTAATTTGTTTTTTACAGGGACTTTTATAACTGGACAACTCATAGTAATATGAAACCTTAAAATATTAATGAAACTATCATATTTGTTATTCAAACTATTGCTATTGTAAACCCTACTCCAGTTTTCTTGTAGCAGATTCTGCTTCAAACAATCGATATTCCCCTGTTCACATTGTTGAATTTCTTTCATTACTCTACTCTTTTTAATTGATTTATAACCTTGCAACCCCACCTCTAAGATTTGATAGTCATAATCAGATAGTTCCAAGCCGCCTAATCTTGTTTTAGAGTATTCTATATTAGTAAGGATGTTATCAATTATTGTTTGTGATGTTCTTGTGACTCTGGTATATTCATGAACTTTTATTTCCAAGTTATTCATGTATATAATATCCTTTAAATCTTCTGTCATTTTATTCTGTGTTGCAAAGTCTGTATTGAAATCTCCCGCTACGATAACGTTCGTAAAACGAGTAGTAGTAATCTCTAAAATCCTATTGAATAGTTCACAAAAATTGTTCCATTCCCCATTTGGTGACCTATAAATACCTAACACCGCTAATTCGAAATTATCGTCGATTTTTACTCTTAACCCAGAAACTTCTAAATCCATTTCCACAGCAAATTTCTCTACATATTCTAAATTAAATGTTTGCATATTCTTAGCATTTTTAGTGAAGATAGCTACTCCCCCACTTCGATGAGATGTCCTGCAATACGACGTTTTCAATGAATAGTTTGGAATATTAAGTTGTAAGTGGATATTAAGTTGGGACATTACAGGCTTGTTTCACACTGAATCAGCTTTGGGTAACCGATGTCGTTTACCCGGCATAATTGCATTGCATTATATGATTTCGAAAATCGTCTAGATGTGAAGCGCTCCATATGATACAATTATCAGCCTGGTAAACGACACCGGTTATCCGATTGGCGGGTATGTGTGGAACTATCCTATTCAAACAAGATTGAAATGAAGACATCGAAGAATGCTCTTTTTTGTTTAATATTGGGCTAAGTATTGGGCCGATCTTTGCGAAACTTGCATGGGACCACCGCTGGGCGATGCTCTTTCATTAAAAAAAATTCATCGATATCGGTTCAATAGTGTTCGAATGATTGATGTACAAACATAAAAAAAAAATAGGTCGAATATAGTAACCTTGTTCTGAAAGTCGGTTAAAAAACTGTAAGAGTTAGTGAAAATATGCATCCTCTAAAACTGATGAATGACATGACCTAGGGCATGTCACGGGGAAAGGAATGTACCTACTGCAACTGCTAGGAAAAATTCAAGAAAGAAGTGTAGGGAAAATGATTATGGATGTGAAATCCAAAACAATAGGATCCTCCTAGGCAAATGTGAAAAATAATAGACAATGAATAGAATAATGGGAATAGTGGGAAAAAGGATGAATGCGAGATCTAACACACGGCTCCCCACCCCCCTAGTTACCCGTTAAGCCACTGATTATTGGGAGTGATTATTATCCTGGTTTCCTATCAGTTAGATTAATCTATTCAGTTCTTTCAATAATACGTTGATTAGCCTCGTCTAAAGGGAATCTATTTAATGTTTAAATAATACGGTATTGTTTTAAATGTAAATCATTAATAAGATTTATTTATTTGTATAATTTATCCATCTGCAAATTGATGAATTTCCATAAATCTAATTTAATCTCATTGGGTGCAAAAGTATTGAGTAATAAACATTACATGAAATTGTTGTGGTCTTGTAACTATAATTTGATCATATCAATGATGAATCATATTCCCATCCAAATACATAATAATCCAATTCCGTCTCTTTCCAATCAGGTCATAAAGGATAGATAATAGTGTTTATAGGGAGATCCTCATCTCTATATCTTCATTCAGTGAACATTACGCTCTATTCCATTTGAGGAAATTGAACGCTATACACTAAAACAAGTGATTTGAATATCCAGGGCACATTTGATGCGAATTGCGAATAGATATTGAATTTAAAGCGACGATTGGGGCCATGCGATGCGATGCGAATTGGTGCGATGTCATAGTCATAGCCTAGGTGGTTTCTTCCAGTGAATTAGATTGATTGAAAGCAGGAAGCTCAATCAATTCAACGACCACTCTCTTTAATAGGATTTCGCGTTTCTCAACAACTATGTTAGATTGAATTAAATTCGTAGCACCTTTATAGTGTTGAGCGAGCGCATCGGCTCAGCTATCAATACAAAATCAATTCGGGAAATTCACATTCAGGAATTGCAAAATTTATTCAGCCTTTATTTTTGACATACATTTCAAGAGTTTAATGCTCAACCATCTCAGTAGTGGTAATTGTGTTTTGATGTCGTAGCTATCACTGTTTAAAAAGATCTCGATTTGATGAGTTACAGTCTCATTCAATAATGTATGTTGTATGTTACTTAATTTTATCCCGGCTGTTATTAATTCCATGAGACTGAAAAAAAATAATTTCTGCGCTACCCAATGCTACATGATCGGCAGTTTTGAGGCGGTTAGTCAAAGGTAAACAAGACTAACTTTACTTATTTCTGCAAAAAGTTAGTAAGTCATCAATTTTGAATTAAACTTGAAAAAATTAGGAAAACTTGAAGATAATCTGCATTTATTAGTAGAATAATTGAGTTTATGCTGGATGAAAATGATCTCACAGTTGAGATTATAAAAGTTGCAGGAAATATCATTTCTAAATTGATTGAGGTAGTATACGAGAACTATAAAACTTAGATAAATAAATCTATAACACTATAAGACTCTCTAATTGTAAGCATATCTCGGATTACGAGCAAATAAATCTATTGTGTTGAAGGTAAATAAAGATAAGTTTAAATAAAAATGAACCAATACAATGAGTATCCAAGGACCCAAATAATTTACACGAGAAAATTATTGTCAGTTTTCTGATAGTTTGTGCGGTATGCACCATTAAACTTCTGTGATTTCTATAAAAAGCATATATGCTTTCCGATTCACAAAAAAATACACATCGCCATATTTTCTTACAATATTTTATTTTTTTCTTGTTGATTCACATATCTTATGTTCTCAATGTTCTATTGATTTATTTGTTTAATTCGGTGAATTTTAAGTTTGAGGAGAAATTCCACACAATCAAAATTAATAAGAGACGCACTATAAAAATAAGTTGGATAATTTGTGCTTAGCAGTCTTTATATTATGCTTTAAGTTTCAAAAACTCACCTCAAAGGTGAACATACCGTAATTCGGTGAACTAGTTGAGCAATGTTATGATTTGAATTTACACAACTACTACAGTGTTGACCTAGTTTTCATTATAATTACTTTTTTATTTAACTCCTGAAATCCAAAATCAATAGGAACCTGACTCGTATTACGAGGGAGCTATATAATATACCAAGTTTCAAGAGTCTAGAATCTTCCTTTCAAGAGCAACATTGAGTGATGGACGGGCGGACAGACGGACAAAGGCACGATTTCAATGGCCTGATCAGGTCCTTAATAAAATGTTTCTATCTCGGGTCTTGATGTTTTTAAAATTCTTGGGTGCTTGGACCATAATTTATTGAACCCCGATAGCTGATTGCGACCTGTTTAATGCCATCCTTCCAGGTAAGCCTGATCACTGATCACCGCATCATTTTACAGCATTGTACTTGTACAATAATTTAATCTTGATCCTTCCGACCTGGATTCTCACCACATTCTTATGAATGATATGATAGATAGCATTATTCAATCGTGATCATAGTAGATAGTAAGAAGATTGATGAGTAAAATGATATACTGACAATACTTTTATTCTTTAATGAAATTAAGTTGCGTGTCCATTTGCAACAAAAATGTCGGACATTTTAGGACACTGTGACCGATGGTCAGACTAATGAGATTTGTAATTCAAGTCAGCGAACGACGTTTTGTCGTAAGTAGACACGCAATTTTATAAATAATAGTGGTTGGAAATATAGAGTAATTTTTACAATAACTTGTACATGAAAGCTTTAGAGCTCCAAATATTAAAATCGCGGTATCCCATTGAATATTGAAATTCAAAGCTCAATTCCAAACTGTTGAAAGATTGCAGTGGCAGAATACTGGCTGCTTTAACTTTGTAGCGTGCTTACAACTTCAGCATACAATGCATATAATAAAAGTGTTACACAGTATGCAACGGCCAGGGTGGTAGACAATTTATTGTTATTTTTTCACTCGGAAAGCCAACTGCATGATTAATTCAAAACGGCTGTAACTATCAATGCCCTGGCATCCGATAAATACAGAATGTCGACTTTCAAAAGGCCCAATATAGCCTTGTCACGCAACAATATTTTTCACCAAGATTCAATCATGATATGCTACTTTTTCTGTAGAATTGAGGTCATATTAACGATCGCTTACAGTAAATAACTAGTGAGGGACGTTCGAAATCAATGGTCATCATGATGATGGTATTGAGCACCGTATTTACATAGTCTACTGGAAATATTTCTATGTGAAACTTGGATAACTGTTGTGTTCATGTTCATGGATAGGAAAAAATACATGAGAATGAAATAGATAATTAATGAAAATAATAATACATAAGTAATAGTAAGTCTGTCAACTTACTATGTGTTGTAGGTAATATGTAATAGTACCATAATAATGAGGAAAAAAGATATTATTTCTCACAAAACTAGCCGTTGAAAGCGCAGCAACTAGAATAGCTAAAGCTAGAATATTGTAAATTAAATTAGGCAGCTGAGACTTGTCAAGCAGTCCTCAACTAGCTAGAGAAACATGTTTTGTTCAGTTACATTTTATGGTTACACGAAATTTCAGTTGTCAGGTCCAACATAAACACGAAGATGGTTTTAAAATAAAGTGAGTTATGTCCAATCTATCAATCATTGCGAAGGACATAATACGGAACGCGATATTTGAAGCCCATGAAAACCATATTGACGGTTTTAAGTGAATGAATGATGATCAATGATGACGTCATATGCGATCGCTTGTTTTTTCTGTTTTTGTATCTGAATAGCTGCTGCTTTTCAAAATGTTCATGTTTCTTGATAGCTGCTGTTTTCTTTTTTCTTCTTATTCTGCTGGTTAAAAACTTATTAACACACAAATGCATTATTATGAATGAACTTTGATATTTTTGTTTGTATAAGGGACTTGTGAGTATATATGAAAATTTATTTGAATTTTATTGTGTATGATTTGATTTTTATTACCTATGCTAAAACTTATTATGCCATGACAATACATGAAGTATCATGAAAACGACCCTCCTCACACACAGACCTGTGTCTAGGTGAGGAGTAGGCCTCATTTCATGTTCATTATACGGTTTTCTCTTCTTATAGAATGGGAAATTGCTTTGTTATATTCATAGTATGTCTATTTTTTCTCTCAATTGTATCCTGTTTTCTTGAGAATAATAAATATATTTCATTTCATTTTCACATTAGACGTGCAATATGGAAAGGCAATATTTAATCCAAAAACCAATACCATCATTATTCTCTACTTTACTCAGTTAATGAGGAATCGTAAACCAGGATCACTGGTCAATATTATATTGAATGTTTTATGATTTTATGCCGTGCATTTACATTATTCTTTCAATTTTCATACTTTACGTAGGTGCTATTGACGTAACACCATAACTTCATATTAAATTGAATGATCATCTTGACCCACACAAACAAAATAAAGAACCTTTATTATCTTTCGAGAGTACAAAAATTATTTTTAATGTTTTCCGATTTGTTGTGACATTAAATTGACCTTATATTCTACTGATCTATATTCAATTCTTCGAACACTTTGTTTTAGCGGCCTACAAATGAAAACTAGGAGAACCATCATCCACTAACATCAACTTGTTTGTTGGATTATGTTCTATATTTTATGGTGCTTGTGAGGGACTATGGTGGGGAGAGCAGAGCGCATAGGGTGCTGACTGATCTCTCCCTTGAAATTCAGTTTACAGGAGACCCTTGTGAAGGGCACACGTATATTTGTGAACAATAAACATTTTATTTTAATCTAATATCATTTTATCCAGCATGCAGGGATTGAACCCTCCTATGTTTTTTTATACAGTCCATTTTATGTTGTGTTCAATAATAATTCAAATCAATCTATCGCAGTGTTAATTCATTATCTATTACCCAGAGACAATATTTTTCATTGTTTATTATTCATTACAAGAATCATTCATAGTTATTAAATTAAATTATTATTGAAGAATTACTGATAAGTATAATGATTCACAGCCCATGTGTGCTGAATTCTGCAAACGTTTCAGATTCGTTTTTCATTCGTGTCCTGTCAGGGTGAGATCCTATCATCGCTTCCATTTTGAGATGTCTTATAGAAATGGGTCAAACGCGAGTCACATCAGAACAAACTTTGGAAAGGTCGTTCGTTGATAGGGGATTGGTCGCCTTCTTCGCTCGCTCGTGATACTCATCAGTTTTCTCTTCAGGGTTGTTTTCTGAAAAATTGTCTGTCCGTGTCGGAGCGTTCGATCCGAGGAATTTTGATTACGTCCATGAATAATGTTGTCCATCAGGCAAAGGCCTGATCACCTAAAAAATCGCTATCGCTCACACAAACACACTTTCACACTTTTATTCAGGATGCGGCTCGTTTGTCACTGAGTGGTGACTTGCATAGATTCAAAGAATATTGCAGAATCGAAGATGGATTCAGAGCACGGAGAAATAGTAGGGTGGGGTGAAGGGACTGGAGACAGGACAGGCCGTGTCCTGAATTCCAATTCGAGAAGAAATTAGAACCTAATAGATCGTCCCTTGAAGGCAAGTTGGCATTCATGAAAATCACTGAATTCCATGAAAACAAAAGTCTCTCTTATCGAGAGATGAATGCTCAATCTAGACCTCTTAGTTTATGCTGGTACGGTGTCACTAACTTTTATTAAGGGGTAGGGGACTTCTGGGTAGTCTTATTTATTGGATTTCTTGAAGATTGCTTTGGGAAGAGCAAATTGTTGCCTTGCTTGGCGCCTGAGCAACGATCTTTTGGATGCAAATTAGGCCATTACATCAGCATACAGCCCCCTTTATTCTTCCTCGCCTGGATATCGACCAAAGGATGCCAAGAGATTTGCTGCCATCCCAGCTCACTGCGATCAATAAATTCTACTTTCAATTTATTCATCCTTCAATACTGCAGCTCACTTGACTTGTTCGTTGCTCGATTCAAGATGAAACCTTTTTATAAGAAGACCAGTGACTGTCTATTTTGCCCTAATTGAATACATGTTTGCATTTTGATTTTGGGTAATTGGGATGGGGTTAATGTGAATTTCTTCAAAGTGGGGGTTTTGTAGCTACCCATAGGATTCGATGATTCTATTATGCACATAAGAAAATAAATTGAAAAATAAAATGTCTTATCTTTACGTTTTAGAAATACAATTTCATTTTTAATATTGAAAATCATTCACTGTAAGTTAATTTGGGATAAATATACTCGCAAATATCAATCTGTAAGCGGATGTCTCGGAATCGAGAACTTGGTTTTAAAAAACCTTATCTCATTCATTCAATCTAGCCAATCAACGTTTTTCTAAGTCTGCTTTCAACTAATTATATTCTATGTTATTATGCCACAAGCTACACAAGCTTCCTCTAGCCTACTCATAGACTATGTCTTATTATATTGTTATTTTGTTCATTTTTCCTCTCACTTTCAAAATGTGCTTATTTTATTATTGTCGTTGACGAACAAATTGTTAAATTCCGTGTTTGATAGACTAGATTTGTATCATATTATTTGTTGGCTTATAATTCAGTTAATCTTATGTTCAAATCATTTAATTTTTGTTAAACTTGTCACTGAATGCTCTAAAATTCTAAAGTCTAATACATTTTTTTTTATTGCAGGTGAGTTATCTGTGACGAGTTAATCTAATGAGTGCAATAAATATCGTAAGTAGAATTTAAATAACATTTTTTTAACACAGTAGAAAGTTCAGTAAAGTACTGTAAGAACAATGAGATTTGGGTCTCTTGAAGAGAGTTATATTGTGAGGAGAATTTCTAATTTAAAAACAGCTGGGGAATAGAAGTTTGAATCTACGAGAACATTTTTGTTAGAACAAGGTTTTTTTACATACTAGCTATTGTGCCCGTCCTTCGTACGGATTATGTTTAGAAATAAGACTAAATATGTTTTTCGTCTTTTTTGATAGCAACGATAATGAAGTTGTTAGGTTATTGCTGTGCTCTCCTCCTTCTTCCATTGCGCTTCCAGTTCAGTTTTATTTATTCCAGTCCAGGATTTTTTTTTGTGTAAGATTTTTTTAAATAAATTACTTACTGTAGGTTTCTCTTAAATTTTGATCAAAGTACGCAAATTCTGGTTTCAATATTCCACACATTTCTCGCCGCGCTGATAATTTTCTCTCTTTATTTTTATATTAATCTTAAGTCTTGTCCCACAAGGCGAGTCTCTCATATATTAGAGAAATTAAATTTTCACAATTAATATCTTCCATTTCTGGACACTAGAATTCACTAATAAGAAGATCAATGCTGAAGAATATCAATGAAGAAGATCAATGCTGACGATCTGAAGACTGCTTCCAGCGTAATAAGCGTATCGTTTGAACATATCCATTACCGGTCAATACATGTGCCACCGGATACGGATACAGTTATTTTGCGATACAGCTGATTTTATACAGTTTTCGAAGACAAAACCGAATGTAGAAATCGGCTAGAACAGCTTTTTTACTGGATCCAGTCGAAACAGTATTGTGTGAACATACAATATGAAATGTACATGCAAACGAAAGCACTGCAAAATAACTGATACAGCAAATTTACTGTACCGCACAAAAACTGTATCGTGTGAACGGGCCCTTTGTAAACAACAACTTAGAAAGTAAGCAATTCAGTGACAGGTATCGGAGAGAATATTTTTTGAGAACAGCTGATTGATATATCATGATAAATTACGTGATTTGTTCTTATGTGGTAATAAAACTTAGAAGAAATGTATCCAAAATCGCACAATACTTGATTTTTAAACGTTTATTATTCTGTTAAAAAAAATAATTTAGATTTTTATAGCTAAAGACATTGTCAAAAAGGTTTTCAATACTGATAAATAACTTTAATCCCGATCGATGCTCTCGTTTTTCAGGAGAAGGCCGCGTAAAATGCCTTTGGGGCCGTGACAGACAGACAGACAGAAAGTGAGATAAGACTATTTTTGGCTTATTTAATGTATAAAACGTAAAAATAACCCAAAAATATATAATTCTGATAAATGTACAGACAAAACTCTAATTTTATTTATATAGATAGATTATAACATAGTTTTGGATTATCTATAGATTATCCCTCTCATTTACAGAGAAAAATATTCAATCTAAGTTCTTCACAATTCCGCTAGGGCGCTTACCTCTGACTGACTATCACTCCTGCGGTTACGGGTTCGATCTCTGTTTAGTCTGTCATCGTCGTGTCACCATTCATATCATTGCCCACGTCTAAGTTACAGACCCATGTAGGCATCGCCAGAAAAAAGGTTGAGATCAATAATCAGCAAACTCGAATGCGGCTAAGGAGGTACGAAGTGCAGGCTGTAGCATGCTACATATTTATTTATTGATTGGTAGTAGGAGTGCAGACTACTTGGTTTTATTTATGGTTTATCCTGCCATATAAAAAGCAGTAGATCTGATTTCCCAGTAGACTTTGGAAGAACATGGCTAAAAGTCGAGGTCGTGTCCCTAGAGAGAAGTTGCCGGTTCTTGTCATCAATATATTTACAAGTGCAGTATTGGAAAGGGTGAAGTATTGGTATGGTGTGTGATGCAGCAGTAGAAGAAGAAGAGTTGGCCGATTACAGTGATCGGTTGGCACCCAGCCAACGTGCACATGTTCTTTCCTATCAACGGACGAAGTCGTGTCAGTCACGAAATTGACTTATTTCACAAAGTCACCCTGCATCATGTCACCAAACCATTTTTTCTATTGGCACCGGGCTTAAAACACTCTCGATGACCAACTAGTAGACTAGACTTTCTTACTGTATGTCATAATATTACCGAAACTTGAAATATTTCGTGAAAAAATGAGGCACATTTTTGTTTTAGATTCAGGTTTAGCTACCCAAAGAATATCCTAAAGGCCCCAGTTTCTAAGACTTTTGAAGATATTCTGCTTTGAGGAAATTTACTTGTAGGAAGAAAAAATCCTAAAGCCTAGGAATCCTTTAGCCTAAAGGGTGATCAAAGTATTTTTAAACATTCAACAACACTGTTCTCAAAATTGAAATCTTAAAATACCTGATATCGGGGTATGCTTTTAATGGCTGTAACCAAATCTAAATTATTATTTTTAAAATAGATTTTTATTAATTTTAAACTTTTGTAGAATACGTGATGCGACAGGGGAGTCAAGACTCTTGGGCCGGCTTCCCACGTGGCCAATTTTAGTTGTTGGAGGCAAGGCTAAGACAAGACGATCGGCAATCTTTTAGGTAGAAACATATGTGAGGGGCCTCTACAGTGCAAATAAAACGTTCACTACGCCTCACTAGCACCCCATCCCCCGACCAGTATCATTTTTGATGGACAGGTGAGAGCAGTTTCACTACTTGTTCGCAAAAGGAATCGTTATTTGCCCCCGCGTCATCTCACTAAACTAGAGTTTCTGCTCGAAACTGTTTGAACAACGTTGCCAGATTTGGTGAAAGGTCGGGACCAAACAGATCTCTCACTATCAATACCTACCGTCTACACCGACCGTCTCCTCACACACTTGTTCGATCTTCTCAAAGATATCAGACTGTTTGAAAAACGAAAATGCCGTGCCAATTTCTAATAATAGCAATTGCTAAACGAATGCCAACACTTCTTTTTCGCCAATGATTTTTTGATTTTTTGCTCAAAATCCTTTTGTGAGCAAAATGCAAATTAAGTGATCTTTGACATTTCGTATTGGGTTTGATTTGTGTTGGGTTGACAAATGAGGCATTGAACAAGTCCTTTGCAACAGCAGCCTTGGATGAGTTTCAGATAACGACAATGACATGTTTTGATGTGTTGTAGCAAGTCTAAGGGTGCATCAACAGTGGATCTTCCAATACTCGATGATAATCACCATCGCCAAATCAAAATCATGCCTTAGAATTGTGGTATTCACGCCATGTTATATGCCATTTCACAGCATATTTTCAATTTTGCGATGGTAATTACCACTGTGCAAGCACGCTTATGTTGTTTAGTTTCCAGACTAATGTTTCAAGGCTTCTGATATGCATTGAGAAAATATGTTGTAAAATTTCATCTGGGGTATCAATTTGTCCTGCGACAACTCGCTAGATTGAATGACAATAAGTTACTTTTTACAGCTTACCATGGGCTCTCACTGTCACATATTACGTATGCTATCTTAGTATGGCGTAATTCATCAAAACAAAACCTTGATAGGGTGTTTAATATCCAAAAGAAAGCGGTTAGGTGAATGGAAAGAGTAAATAGATTAGATTCTTGTAGGCCGTTGTTCAAGAGACTTCTCCGAACTGTACCCTGATTATATGTGTATGAAACTACTTTATATGTAAAAAAACAGCGATATTAACCAAAATCTTGACGTACACGCTTATAATACAAGAATCCGAGGAGATTATCACTTGGTGAGTCACAATAGTAGCTTATTCAAACAAAAACCTAGTTATATTGGTAGGAAACTCTACAACAAGCTACCACAGTTTTTAAAGAGTCTTGAACATATAGAACTATTAAAAAAAACAACTGAAAAAATATTTAGTTGATAAAGCATTTTATAGTGTACAAGAGTTCCTTTCACATCAAAATTAAGCCTCACCTCATCTAATTGATATACTAATAAATTATGGTAACTAGTGTATAAGAGTGTATAATTGTTAATCTGACTTGTCTTATACTTATACTACTAGAGTCTCTAAGACGTAATCTACAAAAAATAAAAATAAATGAGGCTAAGCGTTTCTTTCTAATAAGCGGAATCAAATGAAAAAATTACTACAGAATAAAACAAACCTTCACAAAGCAGTAATCTAATTGGTATCAAAAATTTGTAGAATAAAAGCGCACTTCACATTTTTTTAAATAATTACATTTAGGTAAAAACAAACGAAAACGGATTTTATAATCTATTTACTAGACACTACTCTTTCATTCCAGAATTTGGGAATTGAGAAAAAATTTACATTTAACTTTTAGCCGAACTCATACACCTGTAACATCTTAACTCATTCGCGACCTCAATGACAACACATGATTTTTTTGTAAATAAATTATTCACTAGATTATTTCCTCAGTTTCACAGTCGGTGAGAAAGGAGGGGGAAAATCTTCTACAGTATTATTATTTCCCTCATCTCTGACACGCCATTGCCTTTTAGGACGAAATAAAACAGAACTGGAGGAAGCAAAAATACGCACTAACTTAGATATGAACAATAATCCATTCACAGTAACAGATCATATGATGAGTGTAATCTTACTGTCGCTTACACCGAGACAAACTTTATTAATACAAACTATAAAATGGTTGTAACAAAGACGAATATCTAAAGAGGAATATTCATAACTTATCTAATTATTATTGAAAATGAAATGGTAATTTTCTACAAGATTATGCTTTATCCTTTATGAATTGATGTTCAGACATGGGAAGTCATCGTGTCATTTTTTTAAAGCCAGTAGTTCTGGGGAAACCCCGCTCCCGCTTTAAAAATAGAATTCGTGTTGATGGAACGTCTGATCAGCATTATTAAAGAATCGTTGAGTCAGCTGTTGGTAGTATTGAAGGGTTTCCAACAAGGTGAAGAAAGGTAACAACGCTTATTGTAGTAGAATAGAAGTGCAGTAGAGGTTTTGGTGGTGGGGCGACAAAGAGGGTCGTAAGGAAAGGAGGAAACGTTCTGTTACTATCTTTTCCTCTTTCTATCGCGTGGAAGAGGGATGCTGAAAGTCAGGAACAGCAGCAGGGATGTGCACATCGAGATGAGGGCTGAAAATTGCGTACTTTGTAAGCACTAGTGGATCTTTGACTAAGTTCAGGGATAGGGGATAGGGGCGCTAGAAATGCGGTTGAGAGGATAAGTCAATATGGAGGAGACTCTACGCTACGCAACGGAAGTCATTCTCACTTCCCCCGGGTGGCAGTCCGAAGGGGTGTGACAAAAAGTTGAACCAGTAAGGCTTTGTGGTATTAAATGGTAATTATCAATGAATTATATATTTTTCTAATAAATAATGAAACAAATTATTATTGTTATTTGAGGGCAATATCAGCGATAGTCGCAACAGGATTGAGTTTGAAATTGAGTTGAGGAGATTAATTCAGTCACGGAGGCGATGGTGCAGGAACAGTGAGTGTTGAAATGCGTGGCGCGGGGGTGACTTATGATTCATCAGCTAACGTTTTTCATTATTTGAAGAAACTCGTTCTTTTCTACTACACCTGTACTGCCTCGAGTGTCATTCATCCTCAGTGGGCAAGATAATTTTTTGATATAGGTGTCAGGGGCCTAGCCATGAGAGGGTCCTCGGGTCTGGACACTCCCCTCCCATTGACGACGACTGAAGCAATAGATATATTTTACTATGACCCATAATTTGGGTTAAATACAGGGCTCATATGAGGGTTATATGCTTATTTGGGTAGTACATAATTATGTATGAGTTGAAATAATGTAGGAGGATATATGTCTAGAAACGCTCTGAATGCTGTTCTAGTGAGGCTGTTTTTTAAAAATTCTCCAAGGGAAGACCTCCGGATCTCTCTTTGCGTGAGAGAGTCATATATTTCGCCAAAATAGTAAAAGGACACTACCAATTTGCCATGAGTGTCATTTACTTTTTGTGGATCAATGATTTTTTATACTGGTGTATTTGGTTATGAACGTTTTTGCTGATTGGACTATACCTGTTTACAGTGGTTGATTGATTTGTATTGTCAACTGTTGCCAGGCTGCAGCCTATTGCAACAAATTATCAATTGTACATGAAATCAATTTAAATTATTCATATTGTGATTGATTCACATAATCCATAATAGTAAACAATATAAAAATAAAAATTTAAAACGGAAACAACAACAAAATTGAAAATTTAAAAAAGGGAAAAAATGATATTAACAAAGTATAAATTGAAATGAATCACACACACAATTGAAATAGCCCCAGTGATGCAGTCTTCAGCCAGTTTGCAAAGAGACAAAATGAATAATAATGTTAACAAAAAAGGATAATAATGTATACAGTTAAAATCAAATTTCATTCTACAGCAGATGCACATACTATGAGGATTTGAAGGATGGGAAAGATGGGTCAAATATTACAATACCTATGTTTATGTAATTCGTTCCACAGCCGGGAAGCTACAACCGATGAGTTGAACATCTCTGTTCTATGATGTGGTATTTGTAATGCAAAAATGTGTAAGCATGTAGCTCTTGAATTTAATATGTATATGTGTGTTTATAAATAAATAAAAATAAAATGAACTGCTGAGTAAAATGTGAATCTATTTTTAAGGTAAACTGGGCCAGAATTTTGAACAATCATTTTGTATACTATTGAAAGGATGAAGTATTCTCTTTTTTGTTTTAATCTTAATCATTTCAATTGATGAAAGAAAGGCGTGATGTGGTCGTCTCTGCAGGCATCAGATATGAAGCAAATTGAGTAGTTCAAGGCTCTTTGAAGTTTTAGATTGAGACCATTGGACAAATCATTATATACAGTCAAACAGTAATCAAATATAGGAAGTACAAGTGCACGCATTCATGTACTAGTATATGGATGGATTGCAGCAGAAAGCGTCGCAGTCTTTTTAATTGGTGCATAGAAGCAAATACTTTATTGGTAACTTTTTCAACTCAATGTACTGTCTATTTCAATACCCAGCATTCTTATGCAGTTCGAGTATGACGTTGATTTGACTGTAGATTCTTCAGTATGCGAAAATTATACTTGCACACTTGGAAGAGTTTAGCGTGAGAAAGTGAGCCTGAGACCATAATAGAAGTGTTGATATAATTAACACTTCTTGATTCAGAAATGTTATGGAACTTCTCCATGTCAAGGTGAATGAATAAAACAGATGTTTTTAAACAATAAAAATCTTTAATGTGGAATAGACAACATCTGTTTTATTCATTCACCTTAAGTGTTGATATGTATGTGCTAATTTGTGAGATAGTCTCAACTGCATCATCATGATCAATAACGGTCAAACGGTAATAGAAAACTAGATCATCAGCATATAATAGTTATTTATGTATCTAGAGCGTGAAGCGCGACTTTATCGCTCGAGTCAAAACAGTTACTGCGCGACGCATAGCGGAGCGCAGTAATTTTGCGAGAGCGATAAAGAAGCTTCACACGCGAATTACATACAATATTTTTCCTACAACTGCAGTTCTGGATTCCAACACAATAAAAACTTTTAGTTTGTAACATCAAGACCGTGCGCGGATTTGGTTAGCGTTCGCCATTGTTGAGGTTATGTGATTTTCATGGATTCTGTGATCCACCAATGAGAAGACATCAAAATCAAAACAGAAGCGTAAAGAAAACAGCTGGCGAGCGTAAAGTACTTTACCGCTTGCGGAGCAGTAAAGAGGTATTTTACAATTAGTTTTCAGTATGTAAAGAACTACTTTACAAGCAGCTGTAGGAAATAGTTATTTATGCATTAAGGGCGTGAAGCGCGACTTTATCGCTCGAGCCAAAACATTTACTGCGCGACGCATAGCAGAGCACAGTAATTTTGCGAGAGCGATAAAGAAGCTTCACACGCGAATTACATACAATATTTTTCCTACAACTGCAGTTCTGGATTCCAACACAATAAAAACTTTTAGTTTGTAACATCACAGACCGTGCGCGGATTTGGTTAGCGTTCGCCATTGTTGAGGTTATGTGGTTTTCATGGATTCTGTGATCCACCAATGAGAAGACATCAAAATCAAAACAGAAGCGTAAAGAAAACAGCTGGCGATCGTAATAGTATATTATGTTACTAGGCTGGAAAGTGACGTTTTGCCGATCGAGCATATGATAGTTTATGCACGAGGCGAAAGCCGAGTGCAGAAACGTGAATATGCGAGAACCGGCAAAAGTTTCCATCCATGTAATGTACGATATTTTTTGTTACACTTGATAGAAAGTAGCTACTTTCCATAGATTTGTCATGTATGGAAAGTGCCTCTTTTCCACACTAGATCGGAAAAATCAGCTGACAAATAGGGCCTTATAGCCGTACAAGATAGGAAAAAACATATGGCGTGCGGAAATTTTTTTCCCATTGACTCACATATATATATAGATATAGTCAACTCATTGCATTACTCAATACCTGTCTCGAATATTATCCAGCTGATTGCACTAGGCTATTTTTTGGTTTATATCTGGGAATTCGTCCATCAAATTCTGAATCTAAATAAAGCAGCTGATTCACTTGTCTTGAATACTTTTGAATGTCTCGCATATTATCCAGCTGCTTGTATCTTGCCTTTCTATCAAGTGTAACAAAAAATATCGTACATTACAGGGCTGGAAACTTTTACCGGTTCTCGCATATTCACGTTTCAGTACTCGGCTTTCGCCTTCTGCATAAACTATCATATGCTTGATCGGCAAAACGTCACTTTCCAGCCTAGTAACGTAATATACTATTTTGTTACACTTGATAGAAAGGCATGCTCCAATCAGCTGGATAATATGCGAGACATTCAAAGAAAAGTATTCAAGACAAGTGAATCAGCTGCTTTATTTAGATTCACAATTTGATGGGTGAATTCCCAGATATAAACCAAAATAATTATATCCTAGTGCAATCAGCTGGATAATGTTCAAGACATGACAGTATTAAGTAATGCAATGAGTTGACTATATCTATACATATAATATATATATGTGAGTCAACGGAAAAATTTTTTCCGCACTCCATATGTTTTTTCCTATCTTGTACTGCTATAAGGCCCTATTTGTCAGCTGATTTTTCCGATCTAGTGCGGAAAAGAGGCACTTTCCATACGTGACAAATCTATGGAAAGTAGCTACTTTCTATCAAGTGTAACAAAATAGCTATTTGTGTAACTAAAGTGCAAAATAGCGTTTTTCTGCATCGAGAGAAACAGTTTTTTTCATGAGCCAAAGGCGAGTGAAAAAAGTTTCTTGAGTACAGAAACAATACTTTGCACTCGTATTACACATAAAATTTTTCCTACAGTAATGTATAAAGTAATTCAAACAGAACAAAACAGGGCATACATAACCTGAAAATTCCTCACATAACCTATCTTCGAATCAAATCAATTTCATCAACAACAACTACAACAAATATTCACAGCTGAAGCAGAGTAGCCAATCTATTTTTGAATGCAGAATGGGGAACCTGCATATTACATGCTCACTATTTTGTGTTGTTAGGTTGCAAATTTGGAGTGCGGAAATAGTTATTTATGTATTAAGAGCGTGAAGCGCGACTTTATCGCTCGAATCAAATTCGCGAGAGCGATAATTTTGCGAGAGCGATAAAGAAGCTTCACGCGGGAATTACATACAATATTTTTCCTAAAACTGCAGTTCTGGATTCCAACACAATAAAAGCTTGTAGTTTGTAACATCACAGACCATGCGCGGATTTGGTTAGCGTTCGCCATTTTTGAGGTAATGTGAATTTCACGGATTCTGTGATCCACCAATGAGAAGGCATCAAAATCAAAACAGAAGCGTAAAGAAAACAGCTGGCGAGCGTAAAGTACTTTACCGCTTGCGGAGCAGTAAAGAGGTATTTTACAATTAGTTTTCAGTATGTAAAGAACTACTTTACATGCAGCTGTAGGAAATAGTTATTCATGCATTAAGAGCGTGAAGCGCAACTTTATCGCTCGAGCCAAAACATTTACTGCGCGACGCATAGCAGAGCACAGTAATTTTGCGAGAGCGATAAAGAAGCTTCACACGCGAATTACATACAATATTTTTCCTACAACTGCAGTTCTGGATTCCAACACAATAAAAACTTTTAGTTTGTAACATCACAGACCGTGCGCGGATTTGGTTAGCGTTCGCCATTGTTGAGGTTATGTGGTTTTCATGGATTCTGTGATCCACCAATGAGAAGACATCAAAATCAAAACAGAAGCGTAAAGAAAACAGCTGGCGATCGTAATAGTATATTATGTTACTAGGCTGGAAAGTGACGTTTTGCCGATCGAGCATATGATAGTTTATGCACGAGGCGAAAGCCGAGTGCAGAAACGTGAATATGCGAGAACCGGCAAAAGTTTCCATCCATGTAATGTACGATATTTTTTGTTACACTTGATAGAAAGTAGCTACTTTCCATAGATTTGTCATGTATGGAAAGTGCCTCTTTTCCACACTAGATCGGAAAAATCAGCTGACAAATAGGGCCTTATAGCCGTACAAGATAGGAAAAAACATATGGCGTGCGGAAATTTTTTTCCCATTGACTCACATATATATATAGATATAGTCAACTCATTGCATTACTCAATACCTGTCTCGAATATTATCCAGCTGATTGCACTAGGCTATTTTTTGGTTTATATCTGGGAATTCGTCCATCAAATTCTGAATCTAAATAAAGCAGCTGATTCACTTGTCTTGAATACTTTTGAATGTCTCGCATATTATCCAGCTGCTTGTATCTTGCCTTTCTATCAAGTGTAACAAAAAATATCGTACATTACAGGGCTGGAAACTTTTACCGGTTCTCGCATATTCACGTTTCAGTACTCGGCTTTCGCCTTCTGCATAAACTATCATATGCTTGATCGGCAAAACGTCACTTTCCAGCCTAGTAACGTAATATACTATTTTGTTACACTTGATAGAAAGGCATGCTCCAATCAGCTGGATAATATGCGAGACATTCAAAGAAAAGTATTCAAGACAAGTGAATCAGCTGCTTTATTTAGATTCACAATTTGATGGGTGAATTCCCAGATATAAACCAAAATAATTATATCCTAGTGCAATCAGCTGGATAATGTTCAAGACATGACAGTATTAAGTAATGCAATGAGTTGACTATATCTATACATATAATATATATATGTGAGTCAACGGAAAATTTTTTTCCGCACTCCATATGTTTTTTCCTATCTTGTACTGCTATAAGGCCCTATTTGTCAGCTGATTTTTCCGATCTAGTGCGGAAAAGAGGCACTTTCCATACTTGACAAATCTATGGAAAGTAGCTACTTTCTATCAAGTGTAACAAAATAGCTATTTGTGTAACTAAAGTGCAAAATAGCGTTTTTCTGCATCGAGAGAAACAGTTTTTTTCATGAGCCAAAGGCGAGTGAAAAAAGTTTCTTGAGTACAGAAACAATACTTTGCACTCGTATTACACATAAAATTTTTCCTACAGTAATGTATAAAGTAATTCAAACAGAACAAAACAGGGCATACATAACCTGAAAATTCCTCACATAACCTATCTTCGATCAAATCAATTTCATCAACAACAACTACAACAAATATTCACAGCTGAAGCAGAGTAGCCAATCTATTTTTGAATGCAGAATAGGGAACCTGCATATTACATGCTCACTATTTTGTGTTGTTAGGTTGCAAATTTGGAGTGCGGAAATAGTTATTTATGTATTAAGAGCGTGAAGCGCGACTTTATCGCTCGAATCAAAACATTTACTGCACGACGCATAGCGGAGCGCAGTAATTTTGCGAGAGCGATAAAGAAGCTTCACACACGAATTACATACAATATTTTTCCTACAACTGCAGTTCTGGATTCCAACACAATAAAAGCTTGTAGTTTGTAACATCACAGACCATGCGCGGATTTGGTTAGCATTCGCCACTGTTGAGGTTATGTGAACTTCACAGATTCCGTGATCCACCAATGAGAAGGCATCAAAATCAAAACAGAAGCGTAAAGAAAACAGCTGGCGAGCGTAAAGTACATTACCGCTTGCGGAGCAGTAAAGAGGTATTTTACAATTAGTTTTCAGTACATAAAGAACTACTTTATGAGCAGTTGTAGGAAAAGTACATTCCCCCACTGGAATTTACTTTCCCGCACTGGTGCAGGAATAGACTATTTTGCGTGCTTCAGTTAGTGCAAAAATAGGCATTTTTTCGGGTCACTGTAAGAAAAATCCATTACCGCACTGAAAAAGGATGTGGTAATGAAAATCAGCTTTCTTTCTGTAAAAAGACGTTTACCGGCTCGATTCAATGCTCGGTAAAGTGGTGAATATGTTCAAGTATGAAGAAAAGTACTTTTCCTACAACTGCTCATAAAGTAGTTCTTTACGTACTGAAAACTAATTGTAAAATACCTCTTTACTGCTCAGAAAGCGGTAAAGTACTTTACGCTTGCCAGCTGTTTTCTTTATACTTCTGTTTTGATTTTGATGCCTTCTCATTGGTGGATCACGGAATCCGTAGAATGCACATAACCTCAACAATGGCGAATGCTAACCAAATCCGCGCATGGTCTGTGATGTTACAAACTACAAGCCTTTATTGTGTTGGAATCCGGAACTGCAGTTTTAGGAAAAATATTGTATGCAATTTGCATGTGAAGCTTCTTTATCTCTCTCGCAAAATTACTGTGCTCTGCTATGCGTCGCGCAGTAAATGTTTTGGCTCGAGCGATAAAGTCGCGCTTCACGCTCTTAATGCATAAATAACTATTTCCTACAGCTGCTTGTAAAGTAGTTCTATACATACTGAAAACTAATTGTAAAATACCTCTTTACTGCTCCGCAAGCGGTAAAGTACTTTACGCTCGCCAGCTGTTTTCTTTACGCTTCTGTTTTGATTTTGATGCCTTCTCATTGGTGGATCACAGAATCCGTGAAATTCACATTACCTCAAAAATGGCGAACGCTAACCAAATCCGCGCATGGTCTGTGATGTTACAAACTACAAGCTTTTATTGTGTTGGAATCCAGAACTGCAGTTTTAGGAAAAATATTGTATGTAATTCCCGCGTGAAGCTTCTTTATCGCTCTCGCAAAATTACTGTGCTCCGCTACGCGTCGCGCAGTAAATGTTTTGGCTCGAGCGATAAAGTCGCGCTTTATGCTCTTAATACATAAATAACTATTACCGCTTGCAGAGCAGTAATTAGGTATTTTACAATTAGTTTTCAGTACGTAAAGAACTACTTTACGAGCAGTTGTAGGAAAATGATATAACGAATGTGCGAGTATTTGAAGGATTATTATTAATATGAGTATAAATGGGAAACAGTTAAAGGGCCAAGTACAGGGCCTCGGGAACTCCAGTGACGATTAGCGCCCCGTTAGAGATACCACATCAGATGTTTTATCAGGTGCTTGGCATCACACCATCAGGTGCTTGGCATCACACCATCAGGTGCTTGGCACCCTCACCATCAGGTGCTTGACACCTACCAACCAGGTACAAGTTCTTGCTTATCCATAGCAGCTCTAATATCATAAGTCAATCTCAAAAGTGCGCCTGAGAAAGGATTTCATAGGTGATTGCATAGGTGCTGTGAGACAGATGAAAACCTGATTTAGAATTCATATTCATTTATTCACAAAAATTATAAAGAATTATACAACAAACAAACAATATTAAGCCACGGGATAACCCAAAACGGCTTACATAGTGAAATAAAATACTTATTACAAAAAAAACAGTTCAAGCTTGGTAAAAACAAATCAATCATTGTCCGGAGTTGGTTAAATGCTAATGAAGACAAAACAATGACTGTCACTTTTGGGCTTAAAAATAGATCTTCTACAAATAATACTGTTAATGCTCAAAAATTCCTAGGAATCACTTTAGACTCAACTCTAAGTTGGACACAACACATAACTAGTCTAAAAAATAAGTTGAGCAGCAGTGTGTTTGCCCTTAAACGATTGTGTGGTGAGCTTGGCCAAGATGGTCTCCGACAAGCCTATTTTGGCCTTTTCCAATCCCATATTTCATATGGTCTGATAGTCTGGGGTTGTGCCTCACAAGCACAAGACATTTTCATAATGCAGAAAAAGGCTGTCAGAGTTATTGCCAGAGCGGACAATCGTGAGCATTGTAGAAACATTCTTAGAGAACTTGGTATTTTAACACTCTTTTCATTATACATAATGCAGTGTTTGTTGTTTTTAAAAACCAACCCAGAAAGAATGCTGATGAGAAGTGCTACACATTCATATGATACAATATTTAGTCAATCTCTAAATGTTACCCGAACTAGACTTCATAAAACGGACCAAAGTCCCTCAAATGCATCAATTAAGTTGATGAACAGGCTTCCTATTGAGGTAAGGCAACTTGATCATAGGAAGTTCAAACTTATAATACAAACATTCCTCTTGAGTAACCCCTTTTACTCAGTTAAATAGTTCTACAACAGAAAATTGACTGTGGAGGATTTTAAAATTAAATAATTGACCAATTGATTAAGTGACTATAATGTATTATTTTTATTTGATGACTCATTTGTATCTAGTTTTATATTGACTTGCCTATGTATCAATGTGTGATATTCTTTTGGGCTAATAAAAATATTCTATTCTATTCTATTCTAAATATTCTAATTTAAATTACTTGAATTTTAAAAAACATTTCTTTTTAAATTCCGGTAATGAATCAGTATTGATATCACAGCATTCAAACATCATATCATTATATAATTGTAGCATACTTGGAAAATATTTCTGGAAGCAAGAAGTATGTGATCTCAAAACAAAAAAGCTCTATTCACCCTAAATGCCGTAGACCTTGGCACAACAAAATACAACGCCCAAGTAAATCTGAACAATCTAACAAATTGTTGCATAATTTATGAAGTATATAAAGCAAAGCAACCTTCTTCTTAACTCTAAAGTATCTAATTTACAAATATCTCTCAATAACTTTGTTGGATACTCTCTAGCACAACTTACTCCATTTACTTTAATATATATATATCGCAAAAAATAGCACTCTCAAATGACCTTGTAGATCTTTTAAAAAATCCTATCATTTTAAAACTTCTATTAACTTTTTTACTATAGATCTGATACTGAATTCTATTTTATTTGGTGTAGCAAAGAGAAGTGAAATTCTTCTGCAGGGTTCGTATGTGAAACCTGATTTATAAGAGTTGAAGTTACCGCGCGATTAGGGAAACTGTATGAAGGAAGTGGAGTAGCAAAAAATTCATCAACTGAGATATGAACATTGCAATTCTTCGATCAAGAAGAACCAGCACCTAGGTGTTCTACATTCTTCTGTAGGAAAGAGGGTGATTGTTTAGGTTAAAAATGTTCATTCTAGTAAGTAAATAGTGAGTCCATAGGCAAGGAAGTAGGGTGTTCCCCGAACCCATACGTTTGCAATAACTCAAGCAAAGTGAATCTGTTTTGAAAGAAAATATGGAATAAAATGAATGAATTTGTGTCCAGAACCGATTAGATGCTCGACTTGAGACGATTATTTTTTCTCCCTGGGAGAAGACTCCTGGACACCCTTTAATTATCTATAGAGGTGAAATTATCTATGTATTCTATTCAAAGTTTCACAGGGCTCTTCCAAACTGTGCCATAATAACTGTAGTTTGTTTATTTTATATTAGGGACCTGTCAGAATCATTGTAAGTTACTGTGGTTATTGATAGAGTTCATGAAAAAGCAATCTATGTAGATTTCAAGGAAAGAACTATCAATCAACTAACTCTATAGCTTATTAATTGTGAAATTTTTCAAACTTGTGAAAGTATGGTGATCTGAAATCAATAATACTTGTATCTGGAACGAATAAATTAATAAAGAATGTAGCATAGTCAGTTTTAGTAATAATGGTAGGCTATCCATGATGAGGTTATCCTTCTAAAACCACATTTAAAGCGATTCTATGCATGAATTCATCCATTTAAACAATTAAGCCCACGTTTTGAGTCAATGTCAATTTTATCTAACTTTTGCAATGTTGTCAATGAGAGATCTGGACTCTTAGTTTTTTTACTAAAAACATTTGAAGCAGGCCTAGTTGAAACAATTATCACTGTGCTATTTTTGATTCCCTACTTCAACTGATTGAGGTATTGTGAACTATTATACATGAAACATTTTTTTTAAAAGCGCCACAAGACTTTGCTACGCCACTGGGTACGCGTCAGAATTTCATTACTACAATCATGCTACTGTATCTAAGCAAAATACATTTAAAAATATGAAATAAACATTATTAAACATGAAATATACATAAATAAATATGAAATAGCCGTGAGCCGTAGCAGGTAAGCTGCGTTCTCCTGGGCCATCTTTGTAAGGGTGACCGATTAGATTGGCCAGCAAAAAAGACACTGTTCTCTGCTGTAAAATCACTTCCCGGTGGTTCGGGAAACTGAAGGTCCAACTCATTACCCACGCACAGGTCTCTCTCAGACCTGTGTAGGCTTCATCCTCAAAAAAAAAACATTAAAAAATATTCTTTCAAAAGGCAGAACTCGAAACGAAATGGCAATCAAACTAAAACTTAGATAGATAGCCTATAGAGCAGCTTTATATAATATCCCCTATAACCCTAAAGAGTAAAGAGTACTAATAATATAGAATAGTGACTAGCGGAATCGAAAGGCTTGACTATCCTCTGTTGGAACTGTGCTTGTGGCTGTGGGTTGATACTTGACACATCCACTAGTATGTAGTAACTAATGGAGAAAGCAAAAACCACAATCAAAAACTAAGCAACAAAACAAATAGAAAACTGTTAATCAAATACAAATCAACATAATGAAATAATAGGTTGCACACTGATATCATTAAGAAGGTCAATAGGTTTATTCATTTATCCAGGACATTTGATGAACTTTTATTATTTTTGTTGATATTTTCTCATGAAAATAATATTATAACTTTTATGCTATTTATTCCTCATTCATCTTCTCTTGACGTTTTCTTCGACCGTTTCAACGCCGATCTCTTGTACATTTCCATTACATCTTGTTCTAATTATCTAACATTTTATATTTGTCATATTTTCTATGAGCCTACCATTTTTACTATGAACCACACCTGATTATATTAAGGCCATATCGTACTGTGTCCCTGATGATCTTCCACAATTTATCAATTCATTTTTATCTTGGCCACTATGTATTTAGTGGGGTTTAGTGATTGCTTAAAACAAAAATCCCAAATATCTTAATAATTTCGAATATGGAGATCTCTTTAAAAGAATCTTTATTTTTCCGGCTACTCAACCTTATTTTTTCTATGACAAATCCAAGATGACATTCAAAAGAATGATCAAGCTTGATTTAACGCATTTAATAACATAACCAATTAGCCAAAAAACAACGATTAACGAAACAATGATTAAGCTTCTTTTCTTCTAATAAATCTAAAATATGAAATCTAATATTGAAACAAAGGTTTTATTAGAATGATATAGCATATTTGTAATTTTAAACTAGTTTCAGCTAAAAAAAGCAAATCGATTGCCAGCTTCAACTGAAAAATGATGATGAGTTTAGGATGAGATCTCCTCTCCCCCCGTAACACGAGAAGCAACGGTGTGGGTTCTGTATCTTGTGAAGCCGCCTCAGTAGTGGGAGTCTGGAGAGATGTCGCCGGGGTTTAGAGAACATTGGAGCAGCAGAGAGAAGCAACAGAGTGCGGCGATATAAAGAGGGGGACCTGGGGGGTTTGTTAAGGGGGGCCATGACGGGGGTTCCTGAGGGGTTGCTGCGAATCAATACGTGTGCGTTCCCGGTTTTGCCCCACATACCGGACCGTCGTTACACCCCATTCATATCCCGGGATCTGTGACCCTCTTTTGGCACTCCCCTACCCCCTTCTCAACTATTCCTACCTCCCTCCCCCCATCTTTCGTTGATGACAACGCGCATTCGTGTGCACTCGATTGTCATCAGTGAGGTTAGGGACAGGGTTCAGTCGAAGCTCGACGTATAGTGAGCATCACTGAGCACTTATACTATACCGTATATTCGATGTATACTCTTCCCACGAACAGCATATTAAAAACAACGTGTATTCTTCCTGCCTCTCTTTCATAACCTTATTGTTATTATTCACACTTTTCCTTTACTCCTCCCTCCCCACTCCATATTTATCGTTACGAAACAATTTTTCATTACATTTTTACGCAATAACCTCCTGCTTTATTGCTAACAAACATACACCTCTCTCCGTTGATAGCTCTTTTAAATCAAATTTCCATAAGTTCCCTCGAGGCTTATTGCAGAGAGCATGATGAGATTTCTACATTGAAAAAATGAAAGGGTATTTTTAGATTTTGTGAAAGCATTAGGGAGTTGGGGAAATTGATTTTGCAATTATCTATAGCCTCGTGAAAACTAACGAGGCAGATGATTATTTTAAAAAACGCACACTCAATGGGCGAATTTTAACGAACCTTTTGATGCTTTCTAAAACTGACCCAGATAAACTGAAAAGAATAATTTCAATTGAGAAAATTCAACGACCCTTTAATAGTTTTTCCTGTACAAATAAACTTCATAATTATTTTATAGCGTAAATTCAGTTTAGAAAATTCAACAAACCTTCAGCTGTTTCAGTAACTATCTCTGTTGAATCTTTTTTCAAGTATTGTTCATAATACTACTCATATTATTGGAGTAAACCTCTTGCAATCTATGTGAACAATTACACATTTTAAAAGTTTTTCGTATTTACTTTTCCTTTATTGCATGTGAAAAATAATAAACCAGAACCAAGTAGATGCAATCGTTTAATAATAGAAAAGCGTAAACAATTACCTTTACAAGCTAGATATTATTATCTGAGTGAACAGTTACTAATTACGGTTTCCTTTTTTTAAAATTTCTTTGAAACTGTACAAAATTTGATTCATATGATCCTTCGTATCTACAACAATTGTTCTTTGATATGCAATGAAGTTATTAAATAATGAATTTTAATCACTTTATACAAATCATTTTACCAATTAATCAGTGGCGTACCGAGGTTTAAGGCGCCCTGGAGCGGAAGTGTCTAACGATGCCCCCCCCCCCCCCCCCCAAATCAGTCTTACACTCAACCACCCGATTGGGCTGAAATTAATATAGTGGTCATTTAATGAACTAGCGGCTTTTTTTCCGCTTCTAACTATGCCGTATTTGTTAGAGATGCGAATCTCCAAGGAATGATTTTTCGCCAGGCCAGAATTTTTCGCATAGGTCTCAGACCTATCATCCTCGAAAAAAAAAGATTCTGCCTTTATCAATTTTCAAACAGCTTGTTTTGGATTTTATCACTTTTCTATAAATTTATTTGCAGTTATTTTTTCGCATTTTGCAAGTCATCCTTATGAATTTTTTTTTATATTTTGGAAATAGGATTCAAAAGTGAAGTATTTCAGTCCTGTTCTTAATATAAAAACCATTGAACTTCTTGTGGATTTATTTTTTTCAGAATAAATTCAAAGTATTCATTCAATTACTTGAATTTGTTATGCCTTTTGCCACCCAATTTAAATTGTTTTGGCTCTGCTACTTTCGACTATTTGCTACTTTTGACTCGACCGTTTTGCATTCTGTCTGGTTGTAACGCATTTACGGCTGAACGCATGAACCGATTCATTTTAAATTTGACATGAATTTTCCTTTTAGTCATGCGCAGCGATGTTTACATACGGTTTTTTAAAATTGTGTTGCATTTCACCCTTTTGGCTTTCATTATAGTAATACATTTTTTTGTAAGTAAAAGGTAATTTTCTCTCAAGAACGGTGCGCCCCTCATAGCCTTGCGCCCTGGAGCGACTGCTCCACTCGCTCCATTATCGGTACGCCACTGCAATTAATCTCAGGAATTAGAGTTGGCCTCATCGTACTTTATCATGTATTGATGTAGTTGAATTAAATCTTCTGTAAAGAGCAGTAGAACTAGAACAAAAATATCACAAAAGCAATCATAGTACTCCATATCATTTATAAATTTATAGACTCTTGTGTAAATATTTTAGTTCATTCCAAATTTATTTATCTATTTTATTTATTGTGACAAATTTACAAACAACAGAAAGTCCAAAATTTTTGAATACTGTATGTTACATTGTCCAAAACATTGAGGTTAACACAGACTAAAAATTTAAGATTTTCTAAAAACCTTCACTCGAAAAATAACATTGTATGAAAAGAATCATAGATTCTCATGTGAAGCAGTTTCAGAGATTTTTTTGCTGATTCCGTCTACTAATTATTTGTCAATTAAGAATCAATTTGTAACAAATTACTTCTCAATTATTTTATTGATGAGACTAAGTAGGTTTTTTGGGTGGCATCCAAATGTTGCTTTGCGCCGAAGTTGAAATATTAACATAACTTTATCACTTGACAGTTTATTGGCTGGCTGGTTTATTGTTTTATACCTGTTGTAAATACCTAATAATAATTAGACCTACCGTTTGGCCTTACCCATGAATTGCATCAAAATCGTATGAGACAAGTTTGGCCAACCACACTTAGCCAATTCTCTGTTAGGCGTAGAATTACTTTCTCGATGGTTAACGACTGTACTAGGCGCATAATTATTTTTGACTATATTTAAATGTATCTTGAATTAAAACTATCATGTCATTCGCCATCAATATTATTTTCATTTTTTCAATGTCAATAGGTTTATTCGGATAGAAATGGATGAGTTGCGTAGTTTTAAACTAACCTTTAGAAGTGGGAAACTATAGCATTTTGTATTTTTCATTAGAATCTGATGAAATTTTTAGTTTTTAAAACAGTTCCTTCAGAGTAAATTCAGTGTTAATTTGCATGTCATTAGTGATGAGACGTTCGTAATCAGTTGAAATGTGATATTTATTGGATCGCAAATGACCGTATCATCATCATCATCATCCCAACTTGGTGTAGCGTTGATCCACTAAGAGCCAAATTTGATGGAGATATTAATTTCTTATCTTGCCTCCCTAGTCCCTATTGATGATAAATATGAGTTGAGTGCACTTCTTCTCGGCATAGTTGTGAACTTCTTCTATATAGCCAAGTTGCCTGCTTCAACTTTACAAACGCCGCGCTTTTGTGAAGAACCAGGGAAGCCAAAGCATGGAAAACTTGGACTCCTTGAATAGAGTTGCAAAGTTATGGTAATCTACTCATTTTATGATTGAAAGTTTTCTTCCTTCAATTATCTGCTACGGAAAATATTCATATTCTCATAACATTTAGAGAATGTTCAAAATGATCCATATGTGTTTTTATTTGATATTAGTTTTCGAGTGATACTCTGAGGCCATGCTGTATGTGATTAATTGATTATATCTGAGTTTTTTCTGAGAAAGTTTGGTTTAAGTACTCATTGAGTCCAAACCATAGTAGTAAAATACAATATTGTATTTTCTCGTGTATAACGCTCAGACTTATCTAGAATTTTTTGATACTGTCACGATATGAATCGTAGATACCGTAACGATATCAACCGTAGTTACCGTAACGATATCAGCTGTAGATACCGTAAGAGGATGCTATTATGGGTTATAAGGGCTCTCTGATTCGTTGCTCATGCTTATGTAGTTTTTATTATCAACTTTTTATTGTAAATTCAACGACTTGCAGCGACCTAATCACAAAAATACAAGACACATAAATTCCTCATAACTCTACTCTTGCATCTTCTGATATAACAAATCTATACACCAATATACCTATCAACGAAACAATAGAAATAATAAAAAACATCCTTATTCAGAAGAACACATCTACAGAACATATAAATAAAATAATAGGCATCCAAAAATCATCACTCAACAAAATTACTTCACCTTCAACAACAAAAGAAATGCAAGTCGTTGAATTTACAATAAAAATTTAATATTAACATCGCAGATCGTTATGGAACAAGAAATCCAAGAATTTAGTTTTTATTCTTTAGAAAAAAACTCGCATAGGCCTACCTTTACGATATCATACCGGATGCCACTGTCTCTCTTATACACACTAGCTTATTCCGCTCGTTTGAGTTCCTAGGCATAAGAAAGTTTATTGGGTAACGTTATGCTGAAGTGATGGTGTACTAAAGCTCTCAATTGAGTCGAAATAGAGGTGCGCTATGTACATTAGTATGACAGTCGGTTTCCCCGCAAAAATTGTCCAGCTTAAGTAAAGAAGCGAATTATGACGAGAAAAGATGTCAGTTTACCAGTCTCTTAATTTAAACTTTATGGAATTTATACATTGAACATACAGTTGAACTTCTGTGTAACGAAATCGATTTTCCAAACAGAAAATTCGTTCTAGGTATTCGTTAATCAGAATCGTTCTACCTCAATTAAAATTCCATAGGACACCATAACAACTTTTACGTATACTACGAGTATTTCGTTATTTGGAAGTTCGTTATAAAGAAGTTTGACAGTATTTTACGTATTTTAAGTACAACGATTGCACTAGAGCTCTGTGTGCAGCTGGATAGATAATATTGCACATGCGGAGCTATGCCAGTCTTCCAGTTTCAGAGCGGAATTACGACTTCATCTGGCAGCTCGTAATTTTCGCACAGAGCTCCAACACAAAAGGCTTAAAAGACTGGAACATGAGAGAAAGCAGTGAATAAGACAAGAGATGAGAAGGATAGAGTGAGAAAGAGATAGTCAGATAATAGCGGTCAGAATTGGAGTGCTCTGTCTTCCCCGTCTGTTGAATTCTCGGGGCTCAAGTAAGCTTCTCGGGAAATTAACCTGCAACTATCTTTATGTGCCTCTATCCCCCTGACTCTCTCATTCATCCCCATCTTTCTGCTCCATCGCTCTTCATTCGACGATCGTTAGCGAGTTCAATTGTTCCCCTCTTTCCTACTCACAGTTTTCCTTTGTACCAATGCATCATCACCACTTAACTTACTGAGAGCGCTGTTCTTACCCGCTCACTTTGGCAACTGCTTTCAAATATTGAGTATTTCAAGCACTCTTGATGACTACTTACACACCTCATAACAATTCACATTGACCAATTCATTACATGCTAAACATTTTCATGATTGGTGAGTAGAAAGAAACAGAGTCTGTTCAACACAGTAAGGAAAATACTTGGGATTGGATCTATGTGCTTCGTTGGTATTGCAGTCCTAGTAGGGCCAAAGCCTGCCAGATGGTTGCCAAGTGTCTACTGGACATAAAAGAGAATAATCATAAACTAGTATAAAGGTAACGGCGTTTAAAGTAAGTTTAATCTAATCTTAATTTAAACTTGAGGACGTTTAGCACCACATCTGTAGATTCAGTTTGTTCTAGTTAGTTCAAGAGGTATGGTAAGTACAGAATGAGCTTACGAATCGACTCATTATGCATACGGGCCTTGGCCATAAAATGGTAGGCTATACAAAACCTAACCACCAAATGGTGGGCGCGAAATCCTACTGAGTAATCCTCGTACATACGATAATTTATACAGGTATTTAACTTATCAAGGACCCGACAGGGCTTTATTTAAATCGTGCCGTTGTCCGTCCGTCAGTCTGTGCTCTAGCTCTTGAAAGGAAGATTCTAGACTCTTGAAACTTGGAGTATATAGCTTCCTCATAGTTCAAATGGAACCCCCATTGATTTTGGAGTTTGTGGGTCGAATATTAAATAAATAACGATTTAAAACAGATCGCCACTATAGGATCTAGGTTAGTTTTGTCTAATGAAAATCAAAATACTTCACAGCAGTTTTTTTTTTTAATACAAAAAAATTGAAGACTCGAAGATTATTTCGAACCTGACTTTCCCAACAGATAACCTGAAACACTCCGTTAGAACAAACCTTCATTGGTGATTTGAATTGATCTTTCATTGGGAAGTCATCTGGTGAATAAAAATCAATTCAGCCTTTGTGCAATAAAAAGTTGCTTTGAATGTGTGGAAGTGTGAAAGCACCTTTTAGCAGCAGATTTCCACTATTCACGCCTCCAATCAATCGAGAGTCTTTCTCTACTTGTGCTATTTAATTCCCGTGTCGTGTTTAATCCCCTATTAAAGTTGTGGCCTTCCCAACAGTTCTGTCTCGCGATCTGCCCCTCTGTGATAATAATTCCTCTTACTGTTCCATCATATTGACCTATGTCAAGTAAATCAACTAAACCTCTTATCTACTCTAACAAGTCCTCCACTGTATCCTATAAATACAATCTATCCACTCAGTCCAATTCCAATAAAAATAATACTTGTTATAAATACTCATTGCATCCAGTTTATTCCCATCACTGCATTAAATCTTTTCTGTTGTGCCGCACATTGTTTTAAAAGTATTTTCTCTTAGTGGGTATAAAATTATGTATCGGTTTTTTGAAATTTTTATCATGAACAAATTAACATTCTTTAGAATCAACCAGATATTCTCCAATCAGAACTGGATCATGATAAAAATGAGAATTCTGAATATCGTATTAATTTTCTCAGATATGACTTGATTTGCCCACATAAGCTCCAATCTGTAGGCTGTGGTCGATAATTATCAATTTTAATAATTATAATTTTTTAAATAATAATGCATCTATTATTCATTTACGATTATCAATTTGATTTGATTCGACCAGATTTGACTAAATATTATGTTTTAATCAAAGCTTGGTAATTTAAAAAAAGAGATAATTTAGTTGAATTATCAACTGCTTGAACAATTGAGCTTCAAATGAAATAAATCGGTGCTCCGAATTGTTGCGTCGAAAGTTTCCCATTTCGAGTGAGAGTTATTTTATTCGATTGTATTTTGTATGATTGCTGGGAGTTTGGTGGTGGGTTATTTCCTGTTTGAGTGGTGAGGGCAGTGGAATGAGAATGTGAACATCACCGTTCTTTGCCAATAAACATGTCCGTTCAGGGGGAACATTAAGCGGGCACGTACGGCGTTATTTGGAAACGCTGCTCGATTCAATATCTAAATTGCTTCGGCTCCTCGATTCCTCGCATTCCGGAGAGAATGATTCCATTTTGGAAAGTGTACAACAGCCATGCAAGAGCAATTCCAATGTGATCCTGCAATTCAAATGAATGTGATTGATTTGTATCCTTTGTGGCCAGTAGCCTAATACATTATATCCCAGTGCACTATGAAATTCGTGAAATATTTTAATGGATTGTTTATCAATTTTGATTTCTTATTTTTGTATAACAGCAATCAGTATCAATTGAATCTCTGTCCAAAAAAGTCGATTAATCATGTAAAAATTTTGTTGTAGACCCACATAAGACCCAAAATGCAGTAGAGTCCCGGTAATTCGAGTTGACTGGGACCTCGAATTAAGAAAACCTCGAATTACAAGGAACACTCTAAGAAAAATAGGATTCAGTTAAAACTGCAGTGTTACTAGTCTAACTAAAGAAGTATGCTTTTATTACAGCTCTTACATACAGTTCATACATAGTTTTTCAGCTTAGTAAGAACATGCGGTAATGTTGAAATGGTATCTTTAGATTATAATATTAATTTGAAATTATGAAAACTCAATAACCGATGATTACTTGAATGGTCTATATAGTCTGGTATCTTTAGATTATAATATTAATTTGAAATTATGAAAACTCAATAACCGATGATTACTTGAATGGTCTATATAGTCTGGGATTTTCTCATCTAATTGATAGGGACGGACACTCGTGTTCAAGGGGATTCGCATTCTTGCATTGATCATGTACTCTTTCGGTCCAGAAGGTGTGATGCTCTGCCTGCTGTTATTGATGATCACTATGCTGTGGCATGTTTAGTTAATTTTAATTTTGAACCGGCTAGACGAGCTAATGTTATTTAAAATTTCTATTGATATTGACAGGCTGATAGACATTATTGAGCACACTGACTGGTCGGAGGTCGGAGGTTTATCGGGTTGCTGAGGTTAAATAAGCTTTTATCCCGATGGTTCGGAACCCCCCTGAAACTGTAGGTCCAACTCATCAATCAACATTATCCAATTCATTACCCACGCACAGGTCTCATACCTATGTGGGCTTCATCCTCCGAAAAAAATCTATTTTATAGATTGCTTAACAATTCAATTACTCAGTGCACTACTGAATTCATTCTTCCTGCAGGGAGTGGGAACAGTGTCAAGCCTTGGATGACAACTGGACTTGTAGAAGCTTTTAAAACCAGTGATAAGGGGAAATCCCAATAATGCTGCTGCTAAAAGAGAATTAGAAAAGTATAGGAGGAAATTGATTCGGTGGGTGCAGGGAGCCAAAGTTAATTATTACTCTAAAATGTTCAATTATAATGAGGACAATCCGAAGCGTCAATGGAGGAAAATTAATGATCGTTTAAAGGGTAGGGTTGACAGAGAGAATATTGTATTACAAGTTTACGATAGTGTTGTGACTGTTAAATCAAAAGTAACTAACACGTTTAATTAATATTTTGTTAATATCTCCAACAACTTAGCACAGTCTCTAGAGGCTACTGGGGCTCCTCACATAAATTATGAGGATGTTTACGGTTCTACTTTTAATGAACGCTCTATTCTATATTCTTTCGTCCTGTTTCTTTCTGTAAAGTTATAAATTTAAAAAATTATATTTCTTTTAATGAAAACAGTGGTGACGACGTATTAACACCTGAGATACTTCACACTTGTAGCTCCATTTTTTAACTTATTTATTTAATTTAAGCATATCTCAGGGTTGCTGAGGTTTTGCTTTCTTCTCTGTTCATCTTTTGCCTCCTTCCAATAACTCATTGTCATTCTTCTCCATACATTACTCATCTTTTCACATATCTTTCTGTCAAATCGTTTCCATTATCATTACAAAATTGTTTTATGTTGAACTCACGCTCAATGTAGACTTGCTGTTTCACCTTCTTTGAGTGTGTAATTCCTATCATTTTTTTCTTGGCTGGTTTCACTTGCATTTCTTTTTTTCATCAACATCAAGATTTCGTAAATCTATATTTCTAATCTTGTGTTGTTAATATTTTTCAAGTTATATATTATTTATGATTTAAAGTTAATCATTTCATTGTCATTTTTCATATGGAGAAATATTAAAAATTGTGTGATGAATTGAATTGTGAAGTGTTTTTATTATATCATTTTCGAGGAATAAAACATTTATTTATAAAGTGGAGATAAAAAGATTTCAATTCTCTATGAAAAACTAATTTTATTATTGATTTTTTACTTGAAAAATGCGTGTTTGGTAGCTCAGATTTTTAATGGAACCTGCAATTATCAGGACGTTGAAAATACGCAAATTTGATTACTTTCTATTGTGATAAATTCTAGTGTATTGATTATTATCAATGTGGATTTTCTAATATAAACTCAAGACCGTCGAAGTGACCCACAGTACATGTCTGACTATGCTCTAGACAACAGAGCGAAACGGCCGTCACGCCATAACGTGAGTTAATTTCCGTTTAAAAGTAGTTTTTTAAAGTTTATATTACATATTTGTGGAAACAAGATGGATCTTCAACATCGTGGATTTTTTATTCGTTTATAAAAAAAATGAGTAACAATTGAACTTCTGCATAACGAAACCGGTTAATCAGACAAAAACTTCGTAGAATACGCATAATAGACTGAAAACTCCCTACTTTGATTAGGTACTCTCTAAATAGCTTGGGGCACAACTGGAGACACCATTCAAACCATTAAAAGGTACATGATTCATATACTTCTAGATGAAAAACACACATGTACTATCTGCTTCGCTGTTTACTTCATAAAAGATAGACAAATAACAGTTTTTATCAATTAAACAATACTTTTATTGCTTGTTCGATGGAGTTATTCATATTTTCCATCATGATTTATTTAGTTAGAGCGCCTAAGTCTGACTAGGCTACCTCGATAGTTGGATTCCCGTTCAGCTTGGCATCTTTGGAATTAATTTTAAACTTACCATCAGAAAAATAAAGATGATTTAATATTGAATAAGTAAAAGGGTTCTACGTTTGAGTAAATTTTATACAAATTTAATTTTGCCTTCTGTTTTCAGTGCTTTGTTTTTTCGAACTTTTAATTCAATTTACTGAAATTAAGTTCAATACTTTTTCAAGTGAAAAATTTCTATAACACTGAAAGCTAATCTAAAAAGATTTGGACTCGTGTTAAAACCTTGTAATAGAAGCAGTTTTGAATTTGGAAGCCTATTTATTTTATAGTATTCAGGTTAAATACCTTTACCAATACCAATAAATACCTTTAAATAATGAAGTTTTTTGTTTTAAAATTGTCTAGGGCGCTATCTTTGATAATAGCCAGATATCTGTTACTTCCTGTACGATACTAACAACTTCCAAGTTGTCACTAGTGAATAAAATTAATTACAATTTGCTTGGAAATAGCAGTTACTCATATATCTCATCCATTCTCATAGTATAAGATCAAGTATTGCAACAGAATGTTGAATTTCATCAAGATTCTTGTAACAAACTTAGATGACAGCGCTATCAAATAAGTTGACTGGTGAAAAATTACTGTTCCGTTTTTCTACATGGTTGGAAGTTGCAAGCTGAAGAAAGTAATGTCTTGTTGAAGAAAGTGGCAGTAGAAATCATCTAGATGTTTTTCAGGGGCGAAGGGGGGGAGGAGTTTAGTGGCATTCAAGAGAATCATCAATCATGAGTGCTTTTATACCGTGGAGCGGGCTCCACGAATCAAAAGCACTATTTGTGTGAAGTTTGTCGAGAAATTGGAAGGGTGCAGTCTCACCAAAATTCCATAATTCATCTGTAATTCGGAATTACAATCTTTACTTATGTGCTCTATAATGCTCTGAATTACAAACAATTTGAAGGAAGAATGGCCTATCTGAGAACAATTAATATGATCATTCATTCATTTGTATTTTAGTTAGAAAAATGCAAATCTTTATTTTCTAACACAAGGCAAGACATTAATATAAGTAGATAAGATATCCTTCTCCATAAAATAAAATGACTGTGGACAATAAGTCACTTCGAACTTTTCGTAATCAATCCTTCAATGATTGAATATTTTCTATGAACTTGAGTGATTTATAATCATTTGTCCTCTAATATCCACTTGAAATCTTTCACTAGCTAATTCTGTCATCAGCAGTCAACGTACTAATAAAAATAATAAATTTGTCACTACCAATGCCAACAGAAGTAAACTTATCTGTCAGCAGTGAGTTGAGGTTGATTATTAATTACTATATAATTTTCTATTACTTATACACTTCAATGCCCTGGCTTTAATGAAATAAATATTATGCTTCTTCAGCAAGGTGTTATCCTTTATAATATTTCTAATTTTGCTTTTCTTTTATCCTAGCTGCCATATGCCCACTGAACTCTCAAAACCATAAACCATTCCGTAGAGTGTCATAAATAATTACTAAGTTGTTGCTCATGAAATTAAAACCATGAAATCTATAAAATTATTTTATATGCTACAGCCTAGAATAATGTATTTTTCTTTTCTTGTACCATTATTGGTCAAGTGTTCAAATATTGGTATACCACTACTATTTTCATACAGTACTACTACTGTATACTACTAATCATTATATAAATTAAAGATCAATATTGTTACTGTATTGTAAAAATTTGCCATGGTTATTTTTTGATTATACAGTTTTCACTTATACAGTCACTTATTTCACTTATACAGTCATAATGCAGTGGTTAGAGCGCCTGACTTCCACTTCGACGGTCTTGAGTTCGATTCCTATTCTAGCCTTGCATTTTTATATTATCAGTACCTCCTCACCCACGCACAGGTCTCAGACTCATGTGGGGATCATCAGCAAATTGAATATAAATTATCCAATTTGAATTAGAAATGAATTCTTGAATTTGTATAGAACCTTCATTATTTGTTTTGAATTTGCATTTTTGAGACAGATAACACACAATATCAATATGAAACGTGATCTAGCATTGTTGTAGGGAAATGAAAGTCGTCACTGTAAGAATAATAATAATTGAGTAGCTATCAGCTGGTTTTGATCGAGTTGTAAAAGTTAGCCGAAAGGTTTGCATGTCAGAGATTATGCTTCCCCCAAATCAGAGAGAATACAAGATTTCCTTATCCATGCCATTAGAAGGCGTTTCCTACCCTGAATCACTTGGCTAAAATGCTTCCTTCTCCTCTCAACAAGTAGTGTTTTGTTGACTCATTACAATTTACGTTGGCATGCAATGAGACTCATTTGCTTATCTCACGAGAGAAACTTTGTGGCTTCTCTCAATTCCCTCAATCCTCATTCCAATTAAAACTGATCTGCAGTGTTTATTTTTCACTTTGCACCTGGTTGTTGAACTAAGTAGCAGACTGCTATAAGAGAATGGCTAAACATTTTCTAAAGCGAGAGTTTGTAAAATAGCTCAAACTATTAATACCTTGAACTATTGTTGTAAGTTCATAAGTTTCTAAAACGATATTTGAAAATATTGTATAACATCAATTTATAATATTCTAACTTATTTATTTTTCTGTTTGTTGCAGGTAGTGTTAGTATTTATATTAAGTATAGCATCACTCATCATCTACTTCATCGACGCTTCCAGGTAACTATCAACTCCGTGAATATCCAAGTAAGTGGGGCTTGAGCAAGTAAACAGTTAACATTTCTCAACATACAATTGAAGAAATGAATTTTTAAACTTAATTTATATTTGAAATGTAAGAAATTTTGAAAAAAGCTTTTGTAAAATTCAGATATGTATTACTAGTGTGTGATTTATTTTTTCATGGTTCTGATTCAATAAATTGAAAAAATCTTATCATAGTGTTGCCGTATCTAAATAAATTTGTGAATGAATAAAAAACTATCACTACATGTAGGCTACATTGATTCACTACAAGCAAACATGTATATGTTACTGTATATCTGTTCATGTTACTGTAGAATCAGTTACACATTTTGCAAATGAATTAACCAATTGTGAAAATTCATGAAATGATAGTTGGTAAAATCAAGAAGCTATATAGATTCCAAGAAAGCTGGCTAAAGAATTGACCACAAGATCAAAAACTACTTTTGCCAATGTGGTGCATAAACTTTTACTACTGCAACTATTTTGTCTTAATATTAAAAAACCTTTGCAATATGGATCAATATTTGAAAATAGGGTTTCAATGTGACTAATTTGTTTATATTTTTTAAATACTGACAACTTTAGCTTCAAAAGAAAGTATCAAGATTCTTAATAGATAACTGAGAAATGATTTTGTCTTTCAACTGGGTTTACTCAATAGTGATTTTACTCGGCTGTAATTTACTCAACAGTAATTTTTATTCAATAAAATAGTGTGTAGTTGTATAGACTAATATTGTGTATGCTCTCAAAATTATTTTTTCATAAATACAATAATACTTTGATAAGGGTATTGAAATAGTTGAGTGATAATTATTGACGTTAACTTGGCTTTGTCCAGGCATGGTTTAGTTTAGAAAATGATATTATTTCCATGTCTTCCATGATTTCAAAGAATTTCATGCTGTCATTCTATTTTTGATTTTTTTTTTTTGAAGCAATTACAGCCTTGCTCATGCAGCTGTTTAGAATATAGAGTTTCTCCTTACTAGTAGACCTAGCCTAGGCTAAAATCATATCAACTCTTCTCAAAGATGTTTGCTCTTTGGCAGTACAGTACATTCATTGTTAACTTGACTAATCAACTATCGATTAAAACAATTTAATGTAATGTAATAATACATTATGTGAATATTTGAAGACAACTACAGCACTACCCGAACTTATTGTTAAATAATATTGTATCACACTAACTCATTGGAAATTGGTTAATTTCTATGCTCCAGAGTTTGTCTTTTGATATCTTGTCCACAAAACAAAATGCTTTTAAAAGTTTATAAATTAATGTTGTAATGATTTTCGCGATTCCATTATTCATGTTGTATAAGTTCAAAAGGCACACTTATGTGGACTTTCAGATAACTTAGTAATGACTAAATAATCTCAATTTAAAAAAATGAAGACGCTGCTCACGTTAAACAAATTTTATAAGTTGTAGACTAGAGCGAAGTCAATCAGGCACGTTGCTTGATTGTATGATGATTTGATTCGCTTGGAAGTCTTGACTCCTCTATGGAATTACTACTTCTGATTATTGTTCTTCAAGTGAAGAATTGAGCCTCCATACCAGTGAGACAGCGTTTGGGACAATTTGCTGTCGCACTGTAGTTAAAAACCCCGGTCTTTTTGTGTGATAAACTTGTTGCAGTGAGGAGGTCGAGCGGTGTCAGAAGTGGAGTAACAATGTGACTCAGCAAATAGATTTAGCCTTCAATGTATTTTTTATGGTCTACTTTTTTATACGAGTGAGTATAATCTTCTAATTGCTTTCAATAGATAATTATTAAATTACCTCCACATGGTAAATACCTTTTAGTTAGTTTTTATTTTTTCAAATGTTTATTTATAATAATGCATTCATCTTTTAAGAATCAAATCAGGTTTATTGAACCAAAATACAATTACAACAATATTTGCATAATTATATTTATTTTTGAAAATTCTTTTGATTTAAGGACATCAATCTATAAAACTATGTGACCGTGAAAATATATTTATGATATTTATATGTTTTCTAACCTATAAGTCACTGTCCATTTTCGCCTTTCTTCTAATAATATTCACCTTAGAAAATAGACGAATAAAGCAATTGAGTTTTCAATACAAACAAAATATTTTAAAGAAATTTAAACCTATACAGTATATTATGCAGTTGACTACATGTACAAGACTATGAAGAGAATAATTTTGTAGAAAGCTTAGACATTGTAATCCTTTATTGATTTGAATGCCTTTCATAAAAATTAATGAAATATTGGAAATGATAGAGTTTCAGTTCATTATTATAAACTGGAACATTTAACCATAAACTTTGTTTTACTTTTTAGAGGTTTTAGAACAGACATAGTAGATTCTGATATTAGTAACCAATCTGATACAGTATATATAATATCAATACAATATTTAAAATAGTTCGGAACCCACCTAAAATAGTAGGTCCACCATGTTCCCCGTAACATGGCACAAACGGCGAGGTGGAACTACCCGTAAGGGTCTCCCTTAATGCCATACGCTTATTATTATTATATTTAAAATGAGTATTGGTTTTCAAAAATCGGATTCTATCTGATTTTGTTGATTTTTTTTTGGCTATACTATGTCTTATTTTTTCTCAAGAGCCGTGCTATCGCTTCCAAAATTCACTATTGGCTATTTAAGTTTACTATAATATCAATGATATTATGTTATTGTTAATTGTTTGATCCTCCAACTCCAAATTCAATTTTCATTTTCAATATTGGTGGTTTAGTTATTTTTTATACTTCAACTGTACTGTTGTTTTGAACTATAACATTCATCTCATTCGAGTACACGAACACGTAGATGCATCAGATTTTAAATTGTAAATAAAGCTTAAAATAGAAGTTTTACTCAACTGTATTAGTTGATAGTTGATCAGCATATTGATCTTATATCAATCTGTATACAAACAAGATAGTTTGTAATCAACTATCTGTATGTACAGACACTTCACAGAACATTCCAAATTATTTTACGGATTAAATACACAAAGAACATATACGTTAAGATTATACAATTCAGAACAGTAGGACTATGTGAAGATGTCAAATAACTTTGGAGCTTTCTCTTTTCTAGTTACCAATTCACTAAAAATTATCAATAATTCTAGCTACTGTTTTTTTTTTTTTTTTACTTCATTTGGATTAATAATTGTGTTTCCTTTTTTCAGTTTATAGCTGCGAGTGATAAACTATGGTTCATGTTAGAAATGTATTCGTTTGTGGACTACTTCACGATACCACCGTCATTTGTCTCCATATATCTCGACCGAACGTGGATTGGTAAGAATAGATATTAATAAAGTATTTTTTATCATTTCAAGTGCATTCAATATTTCTCTCAATAATATGTATTGTAATTACATATTGAGTATATGGCAATACAGTAGAATCTCTTTTAACTCGGGACCGGGACCGTGAAGGATAACTGAATGGACGGATAATAGAAATGTCATTATATAAACTTGCACAGTACCGTCTCTGAATTTAAAATCGTTTGGGGAAAGTTGCGAAAATAAGACAGTGCACAAAAGGATAATTAAATTTATATTTATATTTAAGTATTTCTTTCATGAGCAATATGCAATAGTCAGATTATAGAACTGTTGTATAATATGCAATATAAATGCTAATAAATCATAAAATTCTCACTTTTGCAATGACGGATAACAGAATGTGACGGTTGAAAGAGTGACGGACGATCGATGTTTTACTGTAATATGTATTGTAATAAATTTATACATTTGTGAAGTATAAGGACGCCTTTCTAATGAACCAACTCTACACTACTGTAAAACTATACTAGTACTAGTAAAGTGACTGCAGTATCTAGTACACTAACCTAAATAAATAAATAATAATAATAAATAATTTTATTTCTCAATAAACAACAACGGTACAACAATCTTCAACATACACAAGTACATAAGAAATACATTGTGATATTCATTGAGAAAGTAGGCACTCCCGAGAATAGCCTATATGGGAGTTGCCATCAAAATTGCCAGCAAGTAATTTGAATCAGGTGTAAGAGGCTGGCTCATGTCTATGAAACCCTACTTTGGGGTTTCCTCAACTCAAGAAGACTTTCAATTCAAGAAGCATAAGAAGAGCTTTCAAGTCTCCCTTGAGATAAGGCAGCCTCAGGGTCGTTTCATAAATAAGGATCTTACCGTGATGTAAGTTACGGTAATGCAACTACAATGGCATATATCAACAGAAGATCGAGAGAAATAGAAGACATAACATTTATTGATAACTATTTATCTGGAGATGGGATACATATACATATTGATAGGAAACTCTACAACAAGCTACAGTAGTTTTTAAAGAGTCTTCAAAATATAAAAATATTTAAAAAAACAATTGAAAAAATATTCAGTTGATAAAGCTTTTTATAGTGTACAAGAGTTCCTTTCACATTAAAATTAAGACACACCTCAATTAATTAATATAGTAATTATGGTAACTAAAGTATAAGATAGTATAATTGTTAATCTGACTTGTCTCATACTCTTCAACTAGAGTCTCTAAGACGTGATAATCCACACACACACACACACACACACACACACACACACACACACATATATATATATACAGTAGCCTATATATAATTATGTAAGCCAATGCGCAAGAGTGAGGACTTTTAATGATCTCTCCATATCTACTGTTAGATTGTTGGATGTTCTTGAACTATTATGGGTTGAACAATTATAATAATTTCAATAATTGATTCATCGATGAATTTTTATTTGTGCAGGTCTGAGATTTCTGAGAGCTTTGCGACTGATGACAGTGCCAGATATTTTGCAGTACCTCAATATCCTAAAAACTTCCAGCTCAATCCGCCTTGCTCAGCTTGTGTCTATTTTCATTTCGGTTTGGTTGACTGCAGCAGGCATCATCCATTTAGTGAGTTGGGCACAATATTTTTGTTTCAATTTTGGGCATTTCTTATATCATTGCAAAGGAGCTCAAGTTTCCCCAAATATCCGTTAATGACACATTATCTCGTTCCTTTCTATTTGGAATTTCTGCATGCACAACCTTTATACAGTTGTAAAAAACGCCAGAAAATAAACTTTACTGTCTACCCCAAGGTCGACAAAATATAATGGAAATGATTATTCACTTCTAAAAATATATTATTTGAATTATTAAAATATGTTTTTCTTAATTATTTAAAATTGTAACTCTCAAGATTTGTTCTTGAACTATAATTTAATAGATATGTTATGGACTAAACCAGTGTTTCCCGACCATTTTCCTGGCATACCACTTAGTCACTTGCCCAAGCAGTTCAAAGATGTTATAAGACTCATCATAAGCTTAACCAGAAATTTCTCAAGAAGTTTGCCTGGCAACCACCCACCCCCCCTCATATCGATAATAATGTTCCATTCCATCGTTCTCCTCCATCTGCAAGACCTACCACTGAAATTCATTTGGAAAAACTCATTTGTTTGATTTGTGGTATAAGTATAATACCATGTGAATGCATTTCACAAAAAATGAACAAATTCAATACAGTATTCACACAGTGAGTGACAGGTCCCGACAAACCTACCCTTAATAATTGTGATAGGAAAACTCTACCTTTACAGTAGGCTCATACCTCTTAATATTAATGAGGTGTTCTCTCACAATATTGACGAAATATGTTACTCAGGTTCAAAAAGAGGGTCGGGGCCTCATCCCCCAGAAAAAGAAGGAAAATAACCTCTCCAAACCACAGTGATTCTAGACATGAATCCTTCATTTTAAACCACATCATGGTTAAAGTGAATTCTATGTAGAGTTTCAGTTATCGCCATTTGTGGGCATGGGATGGTGCCGAAGGAGGGGGGACCCACCTAGCCTTCGAAGGCCTGATACTTGTACTTTGTGAATAATAAGACGAAGTTGTCACAGCCACATTTGTTAAAAATATTTGTTTGTTTGAGATTGATAATGGAGTAACATCCGAAACTAGTATCTCTATATTTTTAATAAATGTGGTTATGACAACTTCTTCTTATTATTTATTATGGATATCTTCCACAATATCACCTTCACCACTACAGAGTAACTTGTACTTACCATGTACCACCCTAATGAATAGCCTTTGTATACCACTAGTAGTATATATAACACAGGTTAGGGAACACTGGACTAAACAATATAAAACAGTGGATACTATAATTCAAAAAGTTTATAAAGGCTGAATTTTTTAATTCAATTATAATAATTATTCTCATCAAAATATGAAAACATCACAATATATAGTAAGGGAGTTACTGTATCTGAAGCTCAAGTAATTTGAAGATGTACAATTGTGTCCGTTGTTATAAAGTAATTGTTATTGTTGGAGCTGTAAGTGTTATAAGTGTATGATATGTAATGTTACAATGTATTAAATTGCTAAATAAATTTGGCAATTCCATTTAATGCCATAAATTATGCTAAAGACTCCGCTACAGCGGACCTTAACCGGAGTCTTCTAGATGTAATCTTAAAAAAATTAAAAACAGCATTAAATAGCTAATGGAATTTGATGAATGCAACTAAAACATCTTCAGCCAACGCCGGGAATTTAACCACGGATCTCCTGATTGCCGGTTAGGTCTCCTAGAGGTTAGGTCTCCTCTCAGACTACAATGACAACCATTGAATGCTCCTGTACAAAGTTGTCAGTGTAGTTCAGTGGTTAGGACGCCTGACCGGCAATTGGGAGATCCGAGGTTAGATTCACGGCGTTCCATATATTTGTGTGCTGCATTTATTGGAATCCATTAATTATTTAATAGGCACTTGTCAAAATCCTCAGTAGTGGTGGTCTCCACTTAAATTTATGGTGTTAGAAGGATTTTGGAAATTAATTACGGTATCATGTGATCATATGCTCGTTTATGGCATAATTTCATAAAATGTAGTGGTTTTACATTCTTGTTATTGTTGGGTAACAACATCGCAATAGAGTACTTGAGGAACTATAGAATAGATCAATAATTTATTGGCGTAAGCAAATACAATTTAGATACATGCAAATACATGCAATAAATGCTTTAGCAATTGAAACAAACTTGTCTTCTAAACCGTCAGTTGAATATAGTACTTGAGGTACTGTATCTGAAGCCTTGCCGGTGACTTATTGGTCATTAGTTGGGTCTTAGGTGGAGACGACCCACGTACAGTAGAAACAATTAGTCTGGGCGCGCTGGACGTTTGGTAGTCAGCCATGGCGAGGGGAGTGTTTATCGCTCATTTCTAAAAACATGTGGCCCGTGCGACGCTGCAGATGTCTTCAATGTCAACTATTCAAATTTTACAGGATGGCTAGTAGTGAAACCAGAGCCACGCGCCCAGACTAATTGTTTCTACTGTACTTGACCAGACAGGTCTTTCCTACCTCATACCTATTACATAACTTGTAAATACTACTGACGTTTTTATAGCCTAATATTTATTAATTTTATTCATTTACTTATAACACAAAACAAATCGAGTAAAGATACAACAGGCATAGCAATATAAAAATGTCTGTACTGTAAAATATTATTTCCTGATTTGATGCTGGGTTTTTCAGTTGGAAAACTCAGGTGACCCGATGGACTTTTCTAATCCGCAGCAGTTATCTTATTGGACTTGTGTTTACTTCTTGATAGTGACAATGTCAACAGTCGGTTATGGTGACGTTTATTGCCAAACTGTCCTCGGTCGGACATTCCTTGTTTTCTTTCTACTCGTTGGATTGGTGAGTTATCCTTCATTTTTACTTTAATATTATTGTACTATCAAATCAATTTATGAATTTTAACATCAATATTCTAGAAGTTTTTTAAAAATATGGGTTCGGAGTTCTCAATTGAACCAGTATATTTCGATGAGTTTATAGTTCACATAGTTTTTAAGATAATTCGAATTGAAAATGGAATATATCATCAAAATGATGTATTATTTTAGGGTATTATTAGTGCTAGATTATCCTCCTGGAGGCTCAACTCTTAGGCCCGTATTTATAAACCTACCTTGAGGCTTTTTCAACTCAAGGTGAACTTGAAAAGCTTTTTGAGTGAATACTTCTCAAGTCTTCCTTTATTTAAGGAAGCATCAAGGTAGTTTCATAAATGTGGGCCTTATTCCCAGCGCAGTGACGCTGACTTGGTGAGAGGACGCACAGTGAAATATTTGAAACATGCCATTGAATTGGACTGCGCAAATACAATCAAGGCTCGGATCCTACTCCTTGATTCACATGTTGTAACCCTCAGTCACGTCACCAAGCTTACGTTAATTTTGCACTGGGCCTAATGCGCATAGATTGTACTAATATTAACATCATAATTCACACATTAAAATGAAATGTCATATAGTTTGAATATGCGCTACCAGTTGAGGTGGCAGGTGGAGCCGAGTTGAGATTATTTTCTTATATGTGTACTATGATGTTAATGTTACTATTTGTGTTATGTTGACGTGAACATTGTTGATGTTACAATTTGTGCATTGTCTCTTAACACATACCCCTACACAATTTCAACATGGCTTTTTATCATGCCAATTTAAAGATGTATGATCCCGACATTTGCTCGTGTGCAGGAGTTGAGAGAGTGTGCGTTAAATATGGATATTAAACACCTAAATGTCAAATATGTGGCTTATTTTTATGTACTATCGAATAAGTCTTAACGGCGAATGTGGCACAACGGTCACAGAGCAATAAAAATCAGTAATAAATTAAATTCCTTCAATAAGAGAAACTAAAGGCGGATACTTGCCTTTCCCCTGCACAATCACTTCAGTTAATATCCTTTGTGTCATGAGATAACATGCTCAATAATGAGATATATTCATTCTTATTTATGAGCTTAATGAACATTTACTTCATTTAATAATGAATGGATTATTTTAAAATTTTATTTATCAAATTTTACTGGGATGAAAAAATAATATTATAACATATTATAATATTAAATACTAATTTTAGAATCTGATTTTTTAATGCTTTTTTATCAGAACTCGATTAGGGTTTTTCAAAAACGTGTGGATAAAAAAATTGAACTATTTATTTAATAAGATTTTTTATCTTTATCTATTTTTCCTACAAAAATTGAATCATGAATTTGTTCTAGGCTCTATTTTTGCAGTCATTGAACTACCATAGTAGTTTTACTTGACTGGCTCTGATTTAAAATTATTGATCACAACATATTTATATCCAATATTTCATTGTTAATGGGAAAGAGATCCCTGTATTGCCGAAAGTTTCCTATTAAGAAATAATCAATTCGTTTCAGCTCAACATGTGAGCTGATCAACTAATTTTCTATTTAATTTTGTGAAATTTATAAATATGATGTTGTTAAGAACTATCGATAATAACACTTGAATGGATGATTTCAACGCAATCATTTTGAAATAACTCAGATTTCAAAAGGAAATATTTGCCTCTTGATGTACATTGACTATTTAAAGTTTTTCTCAATTTTTTCTTCTGTTATCAAGGGATTGTTTACCTATGAGACTATGATTTAGAAAGCAATGACAAATGTGCTTTTCAATTCTCCGAAAAAAATGGTAAATTTTGAATTAAAATTTTTTTTTAAATTTTCCCGGTTATTAATTCAATATTCTAGGTAAATTATACTATATATTTGATTCAGTGTTGTACACTGTTCGGTTTATTTTGGTATTATAACAGAATTTATCGTACGTAACTCCTAAGGTCATAGGTGTTGGAAATATGAACGCTCGTTTAGCTTAATATGAAAAAAAATGTTTGTCTCTTTAATGTTAGCAAGATATTTGTTTCTTCATCTCTTCCCTAACACTTTCCTTCATGTCATATCCTTTTCTACTCATTTCCCAGAAAATAATTCATTATAAATTTCAACTTTGAATGTTGAAATCATAAGATTATATTATTCGCCTCACGTTCAGCATGATATGATTTATCTATTCCTATGATACATTTTTATTTGCAAATTTAAGTTCATATTCCATCTATATAAAACATTACTATTTACAAAAAGTACATTGCAGTTTGTCTTCAATGGACATTTCAAATCTTCAGTTAATTAGGTTCCTCATTTCTGATAATTTTATGCTATTTTCCTCATTCGTTACATATTCACTGTTTTCATCTATAACAATAATGTGATTGTTTTTCCCGCTATGCATAACAGCTAGAGTAGTTGTTTGAAAAATAATATAATTCAATATAATAGTTTCCATCATATTATTTTTTTTCTTAGAGGAACGGAGAAGCAAACAATGCAAAACATTGATGGCTGTTATACATTTAGAATATTCTCATCGAAAGCTCGATAATTTCAATGAATAATTTATTTTTTATATGAAAAATAGTGATGAAAAGTTGAGCATAGTGTGAACATTTGAGAGTTCTGGAATATTCTTCTCTCATCTCATGGTGGAATAATACACCATGTATACGTATACATAATACCATGCTCTCAATAGTTGTTGGCAATATTTCGTCATCGAATCAAAAACTTCATCTCAATTTTCTTCTATCAATTTCAATTACAAAAGTTTAAAAAATCTGTAAATTTTCTTTCTATGCTAATTTTTATTGTTTCTTCAAATTTCTCGATTTCTGATTTACTAAAATGCGAATTTTTCATTCAAGTTGATAATCTCAACATGTTATTTCACGTAGGTAGTTTTACTCTGTAAAGAAGTTGGCTTAGCCAATTTATTTCCCATATTTTTACAATGAACTATTAAATTTATTAATGAATTATTATCATTCTTGCTTTTCCGTTCTCTTTCAACGTCTTAAATACCCTTCCAGTTTCTATTTTTGTGCTTCTAAATTTCATGCTCTATTCCAATAATTTGAAGTCTGATGGTGTTGTGTTAAGAAAAGAATAATATTATTTTTCTTGACTGAATATTATCAACAATTCGTATATATTTTGGAATCTTATCAACCTTCTTGAAAAAATCTTGTCACATTTAGTCTTGTCTAATAATGACACACATAGTCGGCACATGCACTCGAAAAATAAATTTCTCGCATTTGGCGGACCGTTTATTAATTTAAAAAAACTGAGTGATGTTTTTATAAAGTTAGCTTCAAACTAGTAGTGTTGTGAAATCCTTGAATTTGTTTGGAATTTTCTTAAGACTTCCGTCATTTCCTATCCGTATTCAATATTCCTCCTTTCCTCCTCATATTATTTTTTATCAATTCCAGAGTATCTATGAGCCTGATAATATTCTTGATAATAGATGAAAGTAAAATCTTGTGGAACATTTCCTCTTCTGATTTTTTCTTCAGCTTGATGAGGGATCTTCAAAATATCCTTCTATTGTTAATAACAGTTCTATTGTTAATAGTTACCAATTAAAATTAACAATTATTAATATTGGATTATCACTTGCATTGTGATTATAAAATAATTATTATCAATCAATTACGAAATTGAGAGTCATAAAGAAGGTTGATGCTATTCCAATAACTCAAACTATAGATATGTGATGTGATTTCATATTGCTGTGTTCTTCCTTGAGAAACAATTTCTCTTCTATATCTAATGAAACTGCTACTGCCTGGTGTATTATCATTTTGTAACTATGTACTGTAGACCTAGTGTTTGTGTTTGTCTGTTACTATGTTTGTATTATAATACCATTTCACACTTCACTTGAAATAGACCGATGGTGTGACTCAGCCAATTTACTGATAACTTCAACTTGGAACGGAATTGTTCAATATCAATTATCAATAGTAGTGCTTGAAATTTAGCAATCGACAACAATGTGTTGCTGTGATTCACTTCTATACTATTATTTGAACACTGTACATACATAAAAAGCAGCAATCAATTCTGGTGCTATTGCATCTCTCTAGTGCTCTGATTTTATATTCGTCTTGAACCAGCTATTCTTATACGATACTGTTTATCTCATCTTCTTTCACTATCTTCACAACAGAGAAAGACTTTTCTCATGTTATTGCTTGCAGTGAAACTTATTTCATTCTTGAAGCCCTAATCGCTATGTACTACAACAGGATTCCAGTATACATTAGTCAAAACTTTAGTGATATAACTTATAAGAAAATTAATTACTATATGCCAATATTTTTAAATTTATTATAATAACTAAGAATTAGACTATAGTTATGATTATAGAGTGGTAATATAATATTATATGGTTACATTATCCAACAATTGAACACGAAAGAAATGCTTGTGTTGGATAATATATACTATGTAAACTCAATTATTCCTAGGATTTGAAGTTTTCCTGGCTATGCACTTTTTAATTGAATACAACGCCAGAATTAATTGATTCGTTTATCTCACTTTTAGTACTAAGGTTAGAAAAATGGGAACCTCCATAACAATAGAGATTTATATTATCTATTTATATTTAATAATTATTGTTATAAATGAAGATAGAGATTGATCTACCACTGTAATGCTTTACAGATTATTTTGCTTTAGCGATTGTTACAAACCGTTTGATATAAATATTCATATTGCAATATAATTTCTTCATAAATACTTTACAGTGTTGATGATCGCTTTATTTTTGGGTCATTAAATCGCACTGAAATACCGAAAAATTCCTTATGAACTTTAATACATTTTTTTTATTAGCACTGAGTATATTCTGTAAGGGAAGTATGTATTCACTGAAATCATGTGTGTGATAAATCTAACAAACATCTATAAGAATAGTACTATCAATCATCTGAGGCCTGCTGTATACAGCTATATAACTTTACATGAAATATAGCTAGTGTTGTTTTTGTGATACGTCATACTCAATGACATAAACAAAGTTTAAAGAAAATTGAAGTCTGTAATAAAGATTAGAAAATAAAGCAAAAGTACTTTACAAATTATTTTTTCAGTTCACAGATGAAATAACGAATGCTTAGAATTCTCGGTACCGGTACTTAAGGAGTCATTTATTATGACAATTTTTTCAAGTTATTGTGTAAATAACTTTGCTCCTTTTCCACAATGATCTTTCGAAAGTTTAGGAGGATTTGACACACTCAAATCCTATTTTGAAAAAAGGACACATCCGCTAACACATTTAATGTACTAAAAAAGGTCACTTTGGCCCTCGCCGTAAAAATTTATGTTCACGTTAATAGAAGGAGTCATATTTCTAATAAACAATTGGATAATGATTAATTATTATGAATTATGCGTCATTTTCATTCTAAAATATCTTTTCCTCTGTGTAGGCCTGTATTGTTTGTTCATATTTTCTTTTCGTCGTATCCCGCGTGTTTTGGACCATCAAATTCGCTTTGCAATCTGAGTGAATTTTTAAATTTTGTTTCAAATATCGGTTTCTTTGCTTTACTCTCTTCTTTACCTCAGTATTATCTGTCCAAGTGTTGGGGCTTCTCTCTTCTTTTGAAAGGTAAATATTCAATTGCTTTCGCATGTTTTATGCTTTGGAGTTGAAATTTCTACCTAATTAATTGAAGCATGGCACTAAACAAAGGTAATTAGAACATTGTTTCTTGCATTAAACCTAATTATTATAACTAATAACCTTGCACTAATATTTTCCGATTTGTTCTTAAATCGAATTTCGTTTGTCAAAGAGTTCCTTGAATTTTAAACGTTTTTTTCTGTGCAGTGACATCTTAGAAAACAATCAAACACTAACATCGTTCAGTGGTTAATAGGAAGCTTGTAGGGGATATTAAACACTCATGACGACCAAATAATTTTGGGTAGCGTACCTGTTGGACAGCTACCAACTGCACACTAAACCCGGATTCCTCCGCTCATCAATCCCTACATACAAGCTATCAGTTCAGGAATAATCCTGGATAAAAAAGATATTAATTTCATCACTGTCTGCAAATCAGTTTGCGAAAAAGCCTGTATGCATTGGCATCAGTGTGCTCGTTTACATTTCATGATGAGTATTGAGTCCAATAAGGATATGAAGCATTATACATTACCTATCCGAAATATATGAATTGAAAGTTTGTGGTGAACCTGACAAAAGTGGGTCAAAGACAGCCAAAATTCTTTGTAAATTAGACATTGGTATGCACAACTTGACTATTTGGACTGATACAATTCAATAGCGGGCCGCCTAGCGCAGTTGGTTGGGGCGTCGCAACTTCAGATTGCTGTCGTGGTTGTGGGTTCGAATCCCGCTCCTCCGTCTGTCATCTATGTGTAATCATTCACCTCATTACCCACGCACAAGTCTCGGACTCATGTGGGCATCATCAGCAAGTAAAAAAATACCTGACCTGGTTTAATAAATGCCACATTTTAAACAAAGTAATGATTCAAGTTGCTATTCTGATATATGCACATATGTTTGAATCTGAGACACAATAGGCTGCAGTAGTAGTTGATAGAACTGGCTAAATCATTTCAGTTACTTTCTTGCTTTAGTGAGAACCTTCATCATTGACATATGACTTCATCATAACAACAGTCTCCATCATTGATATTATAATATCATACATACATAGTCATTACTAGTATTTTTTTAATATTATATTTTATATTTCTTTGCGAAATCCTTAGCATTACTCCAATTTTAAAGAATTTTCACTGAATTAACTTTTTGTTATAGAGCTGTTACTCCATTATTCACTTGTAGATCAACAATATTCTTTTATTTTTGGATTTTTGGCATCAAAATACACTACATGTTTCTTATAACTTTTGATAAATCGAAGATATCTTGATTATTGTTATTTATCATTTTAGTTTTAACATCAACATCTTGAAATAGAGATGATCCTGCTGTTAGGAATGATGTTTGTGTTTTTCATATTACTATCTAGAGATTTTATTTTGAATATGTCTCATCATCTCCCACTTTTACATGCTTAAGTACTTTTACATGCTACATTAGTAATAAGCAGAATATCATTTCTAGCGTTGACCAGATCAATGAAGCTTAAACATCAATTCATTGAATTGGGTTAATTTTTTTAAATGTTTGAGAATAGTTATAAAATGATACTTCCATATTCCATTTTATTATTCTTATTTTATTCATGTGGGATGTAATATATTCTCAGATCATTTCCCCGGCTGAAAGCAATACAGTAATAAATTTAATCATTATTCTAATAGTAATAGTTGCTTTTGTTTATTATTTCTAAATAAGTTGCAGTATTTGGATAACTTTTCGATACTTTTTAGTGGATAGTATTTAGTTACATAATAGCTTTTATAGTAGCTACAGAACCTAATCCCAAAGACTAATTAGCATTTTAATGTTTTATTCACATTGATTGTATGTTAGTTAAATGGATAAATAAATTATTAAATAATCTACTTTCTCAAAATTGATATGGTAACAGTAATTGAATACCAGTTGTAACCAAGATGAATTGGCCAGAGATTCAAATGAATTGGTGCTGTAGACTTGCCTTGTAATACATTTTTTTCTATTAATAGCATTTAGTTTACCTTTTTAAGGGCAGAACACCTTTATAAAGAATGTCTCACGATTATTTCGTAATTTTGAATACTGAAAAAGCATGATTTGAAAAATAACTCTTTCATGACACAGTAATTTTGCACTTTTCTTCCTTGTAATTACTTATTTAAATCACTAATGAGAATGCCTTATTCCCGTTTGTTTTTCATTAATCCCCTCTCATTTATCGATTAAAAATACTTCATCCTTTTGGAAGAACCTTGTTTGGATGAATATATTAATGTAAATCCCATGTCAGCCAATATATAACAGGGTCCTTGCAATTAAGCTTATGTAATATTTTCAATTGAGAAAAATTTATACAATCATTGATGAATCACACTACGCTCACATATTTTGAAATGGTGTAGCTTTTTAAATAATAAAAAACCAACATATGGGTTTAAAATACAGTGATACCTCACTTATTATTATAATAATCTCTTCAACCATTGCTAGGATGTTACAGCACAATAAATTATAATGGTCATGAATTGATTTCTCTTATATGCCTTCAATTCATAAGGCATTTGTTTTGTATTGCAGTATAATGGTATAGATTTTGAAACGTGGTTAATATTTATGATCGTCTAATGTAAATTTCTTATAGAAGGATAATTTCTAATTCTCAAGGGATAAATCACCTATATATTCATCCAACCGTCTAGCTCACTGATGTAGTTGTAGCAATAAAAAATTTAGACTAACATATTCCATTGGTTTCTTTCGCTTCAACTTTTTTATCAATCCTAATAATTTCATACTTATAAAAACTGTTTCGATTGAATAAAATTTGCATGGTTGCACCTGTGTTTGTCTTAGGCAATATTTGCAAGTAGCATACCTGAGATAATAGACCTAGTAGGCACAAGGTCAAAGTATGGCGGCGAGTTCAAAAGGGAACATGGAAAAAGGTATTTGTATTTCATCTTTGATTATCATTTTTTATCAGTCATGATGATTGAATACATCAAAAACAGACGAACATTTCACATTTGCCAATTTGAATCATGGAGTCATTTTATGGTGTGATTGTAATTTTCTACCTTGTTCGAAATTCACCTGAGACAAAGTTTGTCAGTGAGATAAAAAAACTTGCGACTCCTTCATTTATCAAAAAACTTTTTCTCATTGAAATGTTCTTAACTATCCTTGAGAATCATCTGCGCAAATTGAAGATAATATTTAGGATGGTAATTATTCTCATTTGAAATTATCGATTGGATGGTTGGAATATGAATTTGAACCTGAATGTAAAATCTACTTTTTAATGTAGGCTACTTGAAAATTCATTTAAAAATTATTAGAAGCAACATTTTTTAATTGCATTCAGTCATCATGAGTGATAGATATTTTTCAATTTCAATTAAAACGATGACAGTGATCTCTTACCTGAATATTTGAGCTAATTAAAAGCTGTTTTCGATTCCACTTATCCCAAAATATAACATAATTATGTTCCTGGATTTCATAATTATGACCTACGAGATACTCCCTTTCAATTGTTATACGGTACTGATGTTTAAGTTTATAATGACTGTGACTTATGTAGTTCGGTAGAGCTGATAACAAGACTGAATAATATATAGGCCTGTATATATCCATTTACTTTTATTAATTATTGGGTTATGTATTTAGAATTCAGATGGGGGTTTGATGTCAAGACTATGCTTATTCCATTTGCATACTTTATTCCCTCACCACTAAACTGCCAACAGATTTTCAACCAAGCGTTTTGGATTGCACCCAAAAGAATTGGCCCTCGTGTTCTCTTGGACAAGTTTAAATATTAGCTAAACTGAAAATGTAAAATTATAGTGTGTACAATTCTACATAAATGATTTCAGTGCTACTTCAATACTGTGTAGTTAATAAATTTATGATGATGAACAATCATCAATCATTTTAGTTTAGAAATGTGCTCCATGCTAGTCCAGGTAACGAATGTTTTGTGTAGTAACAATTTTGGGAAAAGCTGAATTTTGGCAGCATGTTAGTGGTGTACAAAGTACTTAATTGAAAAAAAAAATTCCCGGTCCCACCCTGCTTGCTTCCCCCCTCCACCCCTTCCTCATCATTGCAAGAGCAGTACTTCAGTTCAGTTAAAGGCTTATAACTCGACGATTAATCAAGTCTAAAAAGTCTAAAAATCCCGACATATACATTTAATTCAATTTTTAAAAACATATACATTTTCCATGTAAATTGCCTAGTTTTTCAGCAATAATTGAATACATACAAACCATGCCACCACCTACCACAAAAACCAACTGCAACTGATCATATATTTTCTATCTTCGCGTTATTGATTGTGATTCTCCTTAAAAAACTTATTGATAATTCAATTAACTTAAAAATTATGTGACTATTGATTATTATCGATCAAGTTATGGCGTCATAGTGAGCGATGAAATAGTAGCGGACCCTACAGCATTGTTTATTGCTTGGTACTTGGCTATCTAGTCCAGTCGAATAAAGGATATTGTCAGAACAAATTAGCGTCAGGCAAGACTATACCAATCGATAGCACACGTTCAGATGTTGACAAGAAATGTGCAAGAGACCTTTCTTGTAGAGACCTTGTAGAAGAAAGGTCTACATTGTCTACAAGAAAGTTCTCTTAATCACTAGTTTAAAAAACCTGGAAAATGACCGAAATTGGTAAAAAACTTCTATATATAAAATTGTTTTGGTTGATTTAAAATGTGTTTTCAAAGGTTCTTGATATGCTAACGTTATGAAAGAAAAATATTTTACCTATAATATGAGACAAATTTTGTCTTCAGTAGTTCACAAATTATAATTATTTATGATGAGAAATCGTAATTTTCCAAGTACAGTGTAGGGAAAGCCAATGCTGCCCTTTCTAGTAGAATTCCAAATTATAGTTTAAATGTGATGTGTTACATATGAATTTAGATCGCCTCAAAGAGCTGAGAATGTATAGCTCATTAGGGTGCGACAAACTGTTTTTAGGAGAGGGGCCTAATAATTTTTGCGAAGGTGTACGCTTCTCACTCTATCACATCATCTCTCATCGTTAGTATGCTGTCATCGATATATAATTATAAGAACACTTCTAACCCTTATATACCTTATATATCAATGTATGCTGTTATCCATATCGCTGGATTCAGAAAAACATTTCCACAGCTATTTTCTGTAAAATGATATAAAAGAATGTCCCATACCATACTATGACGCCATAACTTAAACGATAATAATCAATAGTCACGCCATTTCAAAGTTAATTGAACTATCTATAAGTTATGTTTTTAAAATTTCATGTACATGTCATGTTGGAAAATATAATAGGAAAATGTATATATCATGTTTTTGAAGAATATTTTTGGGTATCAAATGGGATGAGAATCACAACGATACCTTGATTAGTTTTAGAGTTATAAGCCTTTAACTGGTATACTGCTTTTGCAATGTATGTTGCAGTGAGGGGTAGCAAGCGGGGTTGGGGTTTGTACTTTGGATTTTCGAGTAAATATTTTGCATACTAACATGCTGCCAAAATTCACATTTCCCCTAATTTGTTAAGGAAATGGCTATTTTTTTTCATTCGTTGCCTTGGCTAAGCATCTTGTGCAAATTCTGTATTTCACTCATAGTTTGAAAATAATATTTGTTGTGAAATATTAACAAATTATTTCGCTATCATACTAAAAATGGGTTGTTGTTTTATTGAATAATATCGCTTTGCGCAGACTAATTCTCTTTCTAAAAAACTAATAATCCCAGTTACTCTTAATAAATTTTTATTCATATTCATTTCCTGTAGAAATATATTTTATTCATTAGTAATGATTGACATTAATTCAAAGTCCAAGTAGCGTTTTATTTTCACTCATTTTATCTATTCTTCCATATTCATGTATCATTTTTGTTCTTCGATTTTTCATTTCACAAATGTCATAGCTGTCCTTCATTTTTTGTCAACTCTGACACAACTGTCAACTCTATCGTAAAATAATATCAGTATACTTGATTGATGAATCCACTTGCTTCAATATAAAACATTCAAATTCGATTTTTTTTGTGTTTTTTTTTTCTGAAAAGAACAGCTTTTTCCTGTAGAACTGCGGGTCGCTTTAAATGAGGTTTCGACTTCGTGATAGTTGCTTTTGATCGGAGAGATATAACCGAGAGCACGTGAGATTAAACTGGGGCGCGCTTACATTCACCCCTCTTCATGTACTCTAGCCTTACTGTTCAATATAGTGTAATTGTGAGTTTTTAATAGATTACGCTAGAAGTATGGTATTTATAATACATTTGGTTGCACAAGACATGAGACAGTCCATGCATTGGGAGGGAAAGGAGTCTGGGATAAAAAGAAGTAGAATATTTTTATCCAACTAATCAATTTGCGAAATTACCAACCACTCCCATCATTATATTATGCTCATTCATTTATTATTTATATGAGAGAAGAAGAAGCGTTTTGCCTTTTCTTCAGTACAGTGCACATTGCAGTGGACTGTTCCATTCTCCTTTGAATTCTTCAAATTTTATTATTTTACTGTATATAAAAAATACATGCTCTGTTGATTCAGCTCCTCGTTTAGCATACATAGACGGACTTAAACTAACCTATAAATGCTATATTATCATCCAGGTTGTTTGCATCGAAATAGTTAGCTCGCTTTACATATTCATTTGTAAATCTATAATAATAATCTTTATTTTGTTATTGTATTTTGCAATGACTTACCCTTTTACCCTTAAACATGATTCAATCAACGATGTGAAACTACCTCTAAGCAGGGGCGGATCCAGGATTTTTGTAAGGGGGGGCGCACCCTAAAGTTTTTGTAGGGGGGGTATGGAATACGCCCGGAAATTTTTAAAAACTTTAAATGCTTGTAATATCTTTCTAATGGGGTAATGGATAACCCCCCACGGGAAGGTGTCTAGGGGATCTCCCTAGGAAAACATTTAGAGAATGCCTAGAGATTACTTTTTTGAAGCACTTAAACTGAAAAAATTGCTGTTAGTTATGTACAAAAATGATTATTGTATTATAGCAAAAGTAATGGAAAATTATCATTATCTGACACGTGTTCAGACCTGAAATCTTATTGAAAGTAAGAAACAATAATAATTGTTCTATTCAAAGGAGTAGAGCCAGTAAGAAGGAATATAATATACATATTTTTAATTTCCTCAGTGGTTTTCATCCTTATATGAACTGTTGGTACTATTGATGTCAATCGCGATAACGAACTTGCATTTTACACGAGCACTTAACTTTTGTAAGTATGTAGTATCAGACGCGTTTAAGGACCTGATTCCTATTCTCAGTGAATTGAGAATAGAGACTGCTGTAAAGAGTACACTACATAGAGTATACAGAGGGAAACGGATTAGGCCTATGTATTCTCTGTTTGCTGAAGATGGTACTCTGGTCTTGAAACGCGTGTGCGCTACTACTCACAAAAAATGTAAGTACGTTTAATGCAGGAATCGTAATTAACATCGATATCTTTTAGGTACATTATTCATGTATTTGGAATTAATAGCAGTCAAGCATAAAATTAAGTATATTTTAAAATAATAAACACAAAACACCAGGAGGCCACGTTAAAGTAAATTTCATCTAGCTCTCGTATCATTGTCAATGGGTGATCCGGACCTTTATTGTTTTAGTAAGAAAATTAGAGCCAGCTTACTTGAAACTATTCCCATTCCCTTATGTTGATCATTTATCTTTCCTGAGTTTGGCTACCGTACAAATAGGGCATCGTAATTAAAAATTTACCTTGCAACGGGTTTTGGGATACCTCTGTAACTTTTTTAAAAATGAAACAATTCCCCTGAAACCACATTTTGAGCGATTCTAGATATGAATTCATCTATTTTGGAAATTCAACCCAAGTTATGTGTCAAAGCAAATTTCATCAAGCTCTTGAGTTATTGTCAAAGTGTGATCCGGGCCCTCATTGCTTTAGTAAAACAATTAAATGCAGGTATTTATACTCTGCTCTTTTTGATCCCTCACCTTTTCTGATTCTGGTACTGTACATACTATACTTGAAAATTCTTTTAAAAGGAGAGTTTGGGGTTGCTCTATAGGCTATTAATATTTTTTTTTAATTTCTCAAGTATCATTTTATTGGAGTCGGTTTCTTTCTTGTTAAAAAAATAATCCATCTAATACCATACTTTTATCGATTTCATACATCTTTTGACAAATGTTGTCTCTAAAGGCTTCTTAAAATTTGAAAATTTATTTTGTCTGGAAAGGATCTATTCACCTGATTCCCTTATAGCTTCGCCACTGTGATGTTACATGAACAATGAATACATAAAAATTAATCGATTTTTAAAACGTGTTTAACATTGCAAAAAGAATTAAACCATTAGTACTCATTATACACTTACAGTTAGTTATACATAGACACTACATCATACAACCTACAACTATGCATAGTGAATCATTCAAATTAAAGTGATGTTGAAATTCAAAACTTAAATTTTCTTCTAATAAACCATGAAAAATTGCGGTTAAATTTTACGCGCCCCCCCCCCCCCTCGCATTATATACTCCTAGTCCGGGCATATTTAATCCAGCCCTAGAGAGGGGTCACCAAATGAAGAAATAGCCGAAACAATCATGTCTATTTTTTAAAATAAATATGGCTAATGACAATATTATTTTACAATAGTCTTATTAATTTTGGATATATCACCAATACAAAATATATTTTTATAAAAGGATGTTAAAGAAAAATAACGATTTCGAATCAGTTGGATTACTTAATAGATGTATAAATTATGTAAAGGTGTATCATTTTTCACTAGCATTAACCATAAAATATATTTTCACACTACCTGAAGGGGGGGGGGGGGCGCGCGCCCCCCGCGCCACCCTGCTGGATCCGCCCTTGCCTCTAAGGTCTATCTTTCAATAAAATCAAAAAATAATTAAATTTTTTAATACGAAAGATTATTTTTTGAAATAACCTCTAAACTCACTGAATTTTCATAAAACAAACAGCCATTTAACATAATATTATAAGGATGATGATGAAGGTATAATTGATTATTGTTTCCATCTGAAAAATAAAACTTCCCTATGTAAGGTGAAGAATAAGTGAAATTTTAAATTGTGGAAGTATGGTAAAACGAAATATAATTGTTATATATATATATATATATGCTGGTATGCATAGTTAGTTTCTTTCTCATTGAAAGTGTTTGTTGTAATTTATATTTTTCTAAGAACAGGAGTAATTTAAAACAGATGAGATTAAAAACTGTGAAAGAAGATGATTTAGTTGAATAACTGGTTGTTGGCGAAATACTTGATGTTGCTAGAGCTCTTGTCTTAAAAATAATGCTGCTGCATACCTTAACTCTGTGCACCAATTTTTCATCACTATTAAGCTAGTGCATACTCTTTCGTTTGCTATATTATAAAAATAGTGTGATAAATTTTATCTACTGGCTTCAAACTAGAAGATGATTGCGCATTTTTATATAAGAAATACCTTTTGGTAATAATCTAAATTGTTAAACTCTTCAGTTGAAATGGGTGTCTACTGCATTATTTCTCTGAAAAATATTATTGTAAGTTGAAGACATGTTTATTGATGGGTGAACAATCAGAGTTTTGATCTTTGGGGACTGTTTAAAAATATTTTCTATACTATTTTTGGCATAAACAGGCTTTGACAACTACAGCAGAAAAAATGCTTGCAAAAGATTCAAAGAAAATTTACTAACTTGTAAAGTGGTGACATCTTGCATCTCTGATCGTCATTTGCGTCATTAAGCTTGATTAAGCTAATAAATCACCTTTACTAAAATATTATTTATTCACTTATCAACTCAGTTGGTACTGAACACGGACGTTTTGAAAGAAATCCTTCCAATATAGTGAGACTTCAATCTATTTTTTCAATTTTGGTTGTAAAAGGTGTTATCGAGATCCAATCTCATTTATATCAAAATCTTAAAAGTACGATAGAATTATTTTTTGCTCCAATTCTCGATTTTCATCACTTAAAATGTGTTCGGCAAAAGATGAGCTCCGTGAATCCAGTATTTTTCTACAACAATGATGATTACAAGTGATGAGTTTTTGAAGCAATTATTGTGCATTGACAACATTTATTGATAAATGATTCTTTAGTAGTTTTTGTTGTTGTTGTTGTTATCCATGACCCTATTGTTATATAAAACTTGGACTGTATCGTTTATTGCAGCACTGGTTGTGCTTCATCTACTGAATACTTGTGAATTAGCTGTGAAATATATTCCTAAATTCTTCTTACATTCAGACTATATTTATACTGCAATTCTGACTGCTGTTCAAATACTTCTGATTTGCCTTCTTCTTGTAATCTTGTCAGTGAGGTTGTGGTAGATGTCTGTGGTATAATGAATGTGATTCGATGTTGTCACAACCAAATTTTTATAAAAAAATGAAATGTTAGCTACGCCAACCCAATTAATCAGTCTGATTGAGATCGAGACTTGTGTAACTAGTATCTCGATTTAAAAATATTTCTTGTTAGAACAAATGATCTGCGTTGTTAATATTGACTTTCTATTGTAAATTTAACGACTTGCAGTCAATTTTAATTGTGAATAAATAATATTCCTACTCACTCAGGCCAAACGTTTTCGAGTCATGGAGACTCATCTTCAAAGACCTTTGAAGATGAGTTGGCCTCCATGTTTGGCCTTAGTGAGTAGAAATATTATTTATTCACAATTAAAATTGACTGCAAGTTGTTGAATTTACAATAAAAAATAAATTAAAAATAAATTTGGTTCTCGTCAAAATCGATAGAGTCATATTCACCACTTAACTTTTAGTTTCACAGTGCTTGAAAATGGTGTAGTAACAGAAAAATCTCAAGACTGTCAATTGAAATGGAAATCGCAGTATATTCTGACTCATACATTTGACGCAGTTGAAGCTGGAGCTTTTGGAGTATGCGAAAATTTATTAAATTGCTAAATGTTGACAAGAGATAATCAAATTCGATATAATTTATAGAATTAAAAATAAATTAGAAAGTAATTATCTCAATGCAGTTCAAGTTTTATCTAGAAATTGTGATCCTGTAATGAAAAACTTGAAAATTTTGTCACAACTTGTCCCATCTCATTGCGCCAACTTGTCACAGCTCATTTTGCACCGAAGGCACGTTCTTACTTAGCACGAATTTACAGAGCACCAGCAAGTTACGGCGCAAATAGAAACGCGTGTTGACTTTCTGTGAAAAACATAAATGAAGTGTACCTCATTCTCTATCTCATTTGTACAGTTTCATGCATTTATTTGATTTATAAAATGTTATCCTTTATCACGCCACCAAGCCTGCGGTTCTATTTGCGTCGAACCTAAGGCCCAGTACAGATGACACGGTTTCGGCTCGGTTTAGTGGCGCCTTTGTAACCGTATGTCCGGTGGACAGCCGGATTGTGTGAACGATACACATTCTTATGCATGCGCCACCAAACCGAGATGGAAAAACACCGTAATATTTGAACTGGACCTAATATTTTTCTGTGAAATGTTGCAGTAGGAAAGGAATGAAAGTGAAGAGTTGTAATGTAGATTATTAGCAAGGTATTTGTGAGTTGTTGTTGATCTGGATGATGATGATGGGGTAGCAGCTGACAGTTGATGTGTTCTGGTTTTCTTTTTGGTGTGGAATGGTATCTATCGGTGGGTCTGATGGTATAGGCGGTGATGGCCAGTTGGATCCCAGAGATCACCGAGCTGGCGGGCAACCGATGCAAATATGGTGGCGCTTACAAGCGGGAACGCCGGAGGCAAGCCTAGATTCTAACGATTTAAACCTGACTTGCCATTCATTCAAGACGTAGACAACATTTTCAAAAACCTTTTTCTTACTACAATTCGTGTAACGCTCACAAAATTTAAATCGCTTAAGTATTTTTTTCTGTAGATGCCCATGTATGTAAACAGTTTTTTATTTGTTTGGTTTATCACAGTGGTTATGAGCCCTTTTGTTTGCTCTTTTTATTATTATATTCTGGTTTGACCTTTATTGCATATTGAGAGTGATTTGGTTGATCAGTGATAACAAAGAGTGACTACCGACTCATTAGATTTATAAATTTTTAACGCTTGGAATTTTATATTTGATAAAATGTATTTTTGATGAGAGACACACTGTACAAAAAAATGTACAGACTGGTATTTCCATCATCTGGAAAAATAAAACGAAATAGTAATTCATTTTTGACAGATGCCTTCCTTTACAACTGCTTCCTGTTCACACCAATGTTCAGCAAGTTATTACCGTCTTAATGGAAATATACTAATTATCTCTCTTTCAGCATAATGCACTTTTCAACTTATCAAATTTCTATTTTTCATAACAATTACACATAAATTTCTCTTACAATGTTTTATTGGAAGGAAGTGAAACTTGGTCTGTCAATTCTTTACATTTTGTTATTTTTCCATTATACTAAGGAAATTATGTACCGGTAAATCTGATATATATTTATATACTTTTCAAATATATGTTTTAATTATTTAAAAACGTTTTCTTGTAAAAAGCATTATCAAAGCACATTCAAGTAATTGAAAAATCAACTTAATGTTCCCTCCAATATTAAAGTTCTTTGGATCAGTTAGTATTAAAAACCTGTTTTTCACTGTTTATTACATTCCAACTCAGGTTAGTAAAGTAGCCTAGTTCTAATACAAAGCTTATTATCAAATAATTACAATTTTGTGATGTCAGTTTTTCATTCTTTCACACACCTTACTGGTTTTTCTCTTCAAACTCGAAATTTATTTCTAGTATCTCTGCAAAAACTTAATATATTACTGTGGTTGTTTAATTTTTCTGTAATATTTAACACACCAGCTTTTGGAAATACCAAGCAAGCTATTCATTTCACTCCAGTATAGCCAGGTTTCTTGGTGGCATGTATTAGTTTCAGTTGTTTGTCTTTAATTAGTTTAGGAAAAGCAGAGCAAACGAGCTCTCATAGATTTTAGAAGGCTGTGAATGAATTATCCTCTATTTTTACAATTTTATTGAACCTGTAGTTCGATTATGCACCAGCTTCATATGAAATGATATGTTTAAGTGATGTAAATTGATTTTATAGTTATCAGATTCCATTAGAGCTGAAGATATCATCACTCCAAACATTTTCATTGGTACTGTCATCCTTTATTTGGATCTTGTAGCTCATCTACATGAATCGCAATCCATTTTTATAATGACACATTTCTCATTAAATTAAAATGTTATCTGCTTTCTCATACTAAAAATAATAATTTGACATGATAACTATATTTACATCGTAAGTGTACATAATTTCTCCATGTTTAGCTTATTTATTCATTACTGCATGTTCTGATAAATGAAATACATCCGAACGTTAGTACCGTACTAAATTCTTCTCTCATGGGGGATATAATATAGCCACTGCCGTGATAAGGATGTTTAATTTCCCGTACAACCCATCGACACCATATAACTCAACCCAATTCTTTTTAATTACCGCATTGTCACTAAATAATATCAATAAACTTACACTTTGAGATTTATTCAAATCGACAAATTTTCAAGAAATTATATTTTCTAGTCCTCAAAGATTATTTGAGTAAGAAAACCCCGTCAATCAATAATAATTTATGGTCAATTCAAAGAATATTTCAGAAAACAGTTCAATAAGAGTTGAACTGAGATCAAGTATTAAAATTGATGACTGCGTATATCACATAAAACAGCAATTTGGCAAGTTTAATAGTAAATATTATTAAATAATCTTTGAACTTCAGGTTTCCATAATCCCAAGCCACTCCTTCGTTTTATTTGACAGAAATCCATTTTCTCTCTACTGATGCAACATTGGAATAAATCTCCCACAGGTCATTACTGTAATATTACAATCTAAACAAATCCTTCCACTAACTTTAACCGTATCAAATCAAAATCGGATTGAATGGCCATTCACAACCCAAGCCTAGATTATCATACCTTTATTAGTTTTGTTTTTATTCCTATTCATTCTATCCGTATCACAAAATTCATTCGAGCTTCTTTATTATTTTTTCTTAGTTTTTATTATTTTCTTTGTAAATATTAAAGCATTATTTTACATTGAAAAAACATGGCACCAAGAAACATTGGCTCATTCTGTAGAGTGCATATTTACTTCAAACTTTGAAAATGCTAGAACGATCTCTTTAAATATATTCGAATATTTATTAAATTCTAAGTTGGAAATTTTTTATACTAATTAATGCTATCTAGGTGTAACCTTAATGAGCGATATTGTGTGAGGTGTGTATTGAGAACTGTGTTTGTTCAGTTTTTCAAAAATATAACACAGCCATAGTTTCTTTTGGTGTTGTGTTGAATGTTCTATTCTTTTGTTTTGTTTGCTGTGTATAATTTTGTAATTTTTGTTTTGTTATAGATAAATGAATCTTATGATTTTGATTTTGTTTTTTTTTTTCAATTTATTTCAAAGAACGATTGGAACAATTTAATTGTTGAATTGAAGGGCGAAAATTGTGTCGGAACTTTTTAGTTCCCTAGAAATTTTATTTCTGTTTCATTGGAAAGATAAATCATTCAACTTCACGCGCGTACCGATTGAATTTTCAGTTGGAATTGCTCCCTGTTCCTTGAATCCAACCAAACTGCTATTCCGCTCACCTCTTTACCTGGCACACTTTTTTACAACATTCTTTACTTACATTTCCAAACAAATATGTTTTATTGACACAACTTGTAAAGGTGGAAACAATGTCTAGTGTGATTTTTTTTGTTTGTTTCCGCGCGTTACTGTGCCACACCCATAGGCGATATTCGCGAGTTGCATTCCTGAAATCATAGACCTGATTGGGACTAGGCCCAAGTATGGAGGCACTCTGAAGAATGAACGAGGAAGAAGGTAACAAGTCAATAAGCTGTTATCTGTGTTATACAATTATTTTTTGGACTGTACCTTGAGCCCCCACCCCCTTTTTCCTCATCATCAGCTTAAAAGATATCCTTAGACCCTAAACATGTGAAAGACTTGTTGTTATTTTATTTTACATTTTCATTATCTTCATTTTTTGGTGTTACGTTAGTTCAATATACTTTAAATTTGTGTTCCCCATTTCATATACGTTTACGAAATTTCTTTCTATCCGATGGATGATCTCAAATCCTCTTAAAAGTAACCTTTCAACTTCGAACTAAAAATGCTTTAGGTTCAAATATTGGATGTCCATGAATATGATGTCGACTTAATAACCCGATGTCATCACACATCCTTGTAATCCTTGCATGTTACTGAAATGTACCCACACTTCTATAATAAATTGATAGTTTCTAAGATATACAAATGAAACGAAATTAAATCTATTTTTACCTACTAATAAAATTTTATTTTCATAAGTGTAGCCTAACAAGCCATCTTCATGCATTGGAATTTCAAAGTTTGATAAATAATTAATATGTTGGGGTTGCAATTCTGCTTAATATTTCGGAGATACTTTATACTTTATAGGTGTTAACTCTCACGCTAGATATCACTGGCTTAGTGAAAATGCAATTCACCTGATCAGTTCCATGTCATCTCAGTCATCATATTTTCAGTTTTCTCACTAGAATGGGGATTTATCTAAAAATGTGATTCAGATCTATTCATATTAAATTAATCCCCATCAACTTCCTTGAAAACATTAGGGTTGACGACAGAGAAATAAATTAACTAACTACAGCAGGTCCCTAGCATCAAGATTTTTTATCATTCCTTCAATTCATTGTGAATTTTAAGCACTCAATTTTCTAATTTCTATCATTAGAGGTTTACAATAGTAATATATAATGTGAGAAGACCATTTCTCATCTCTTGATGAGAGATTCTATTACAACCGCTTCCCTGAACCTGTGTTACGTATCTCTAAGCATGTCGTGAAGCACTTTAAGCTCAATTTAGATTCTTTTGACCTCCAGGAAAATTTTGCATGTCACTTTGTAGTTCAGAAATACGCATGAAGGATCCACACAATATTTTTATTTTTCTCAAGTACGGTAGTCTCAAATACTCTTTTTCTCAATTTACTTATTCATGCAGCAATTAATCTCAGGTATTTTTTGTATGGGCCGAAGAAGACTAACTTTCAGTTTGAATCAGCGTCGGTGATCAATTTCATTCTGCATCTAATTTTATTGATTTGAGTACCGTAGGTAAAAATCTTTTGAAATTCAGACTCCAGAATTGTTTATCAATGAAAAATACGTAATAATTAATGGGTATAACTCAATTGCCTACAACAACTGATTGATCAAATATTATAAACAACATCCGAATTAGTGTTCATAGCAGTTTTCTAGGCTCTGAATCAATTGACTTTAACTGAGATAGAAAGTTTTCGATTTCAATAAGTTATTTTTGGTTCCATCACAATTTCTCTTCATAAATAAAATTTTTGTGTAGTTGAATATCTTTGATATGGATCTAAATCAATCACTTTCAATTCACTGCTATTACATTTTGTTTATATTGAGTGTGGAATGAATAGAAACGTTATTTTTGACCACCGAGTTTCTTCAAATGCAAGCAAACTGTTGCATAATATGTACAGCATTGTCACTTTCAAAAAGTAGCGCATATTGAAGCAAGGCGACGAATAGATAAGGCGTCATTAGATGTGACTGGTTGTATTACAAAAATCACCGATTTCTCGCTTCTGTGATGAGTCAGCCGACAGTCTGTGTCGGGCGCACAATGCTTATCACATTCTCCCCAAGTGCAGTACAGTCATTAATTAACTGGAATGCTCGATTTTCACAAAACTTTACTTAAAAAAAATTAATTTATTTGATCAATAATCAATTGCACGGTGGTAATAATCACTATTACCCTGGGTTCGTTTCATGACTGGGCGTGTCGACTTTTTTGTATCATTATTCTCCATTATTCATTCACAAGCCTGAGGTTTTGTGGGAATGATTGAGGAAAATATTGTAAAACAAAATATGTGAATGCTATAATTTGAAATCATAAAATTTTCGAATTCCCTTCATTCATCTATCACAATTTATTCATGATTCAGTTCAGTTTTAGTTCAATTACATGTAACCCCTGCATAGAACCCCGTCAGAGATAACATTATCTACCCAATTACATTCATTGAAGTTTTCTCTTATTCTATCATTGCTCAATATTTTGGCCCTCTCAGAATTATTTGTGCCATTGACTCAAAAGTTATGTAGCAGGTTCTGCTACATAATATGAACGCGGCATCACCCTTCAGAAATATTATCATTCACATATAAAATTTAATGACATATTACTTACAAATGGGCTGACTTTATAAAATAGAAAATTGATTTTGTGATTGTTGTAGCTTAACAGTTAGAGGTAGCATGATGGAATCAGTTTCGATTCCCGATTTAGGCCTAGTATTTTTATATCATCTTTCACATAATTACCCTCACTCAAGCCTGAAGTATCTGTGGGAATCGTCAGCAATAAATAATCTATCCAATTAAGTCTGCTTTTAAAAAATTCTCTAATCAAGTTTGTGTTGAACTATTACTTTGAGTACTTTGCCTTCTTCCATGATGATATCTCATGTGTATCGAGGTGATTATACGCAATATACTCGTACTTGTAGTTCACTATGAAGATGAATTATTATCAAAAAATGTCGATGTAACATTTTAAATCTTTTAAGATCTTGAATTTGTAGTAAACCTGTATTTTGTGTAGTTCCAATTTCTTTGAAATAACTCTGGAAGATGTGTGAGTTCTTTGATCTAAAAATTAAATTCTGCATGAGAAAATATTGCGCATGTCAGCGCATAAATTTGCCTGATCTTGTATTGCACTGATCTCTAGTCTAGATATTGTGTACTTCAATTAGCAGAATTAGCAAGAATGCACCCTTGAACACATTTTTTGTCTTAGACATTTTTTCTGCTTGTTTTCATGCAATTTATCGACCACTTATATTAATATTATTGCAGGTTGTTCACTTTTAAATATTTTCAAATACGTGTTTTCTGATGAATAAGACTCAGTGTTTCACATCCATATTATAAAAAACGAGATACTATTTTTCAGCAATTGCATCATTTATTAAGCTTAATATATTTTTTCAGCAGCAATTTTATAGGTACACTACATGAAGTTATTCCATTGGCTAACGTTAAGGGAGCCCCTGGTAGGCTGAATTATAGAATACGATAGAGCAATGAATGTGTGGCAGGTGTCTCTCTTTCTCTCTCTTCTTCATAACTCCATTATATCTTCAATCTATAAATAGTTGTTTAGCGTAACAGAGGCTCCCATTCTGTTAGCTAATGGTATTAGTCCATGTCTATAAATTCAGCTATTGATTTTTTATAGTCTGAGATTGATAACGGTTACTGCTGTAACTATAGTATTCTGGTTTATATAATAAATGTGGCTATGACAACATGGAGTCTTATTACTAAGTTCTATCTAATATCAAAAGGTTTATTCAAGATTTATCTGATTCCATTTTCCAATTTTTATTGATGCTCGTTATTTATGATTATTTTTTATATTTAACGTCAATTTTATTCATGCAGTACTGTACATCAAAATCTTACAATATTTTTACTGGTAATATCTCCATATAACAACGACCTTGATTTCATCTCCAATATAGGTATTCTTGTTCTTCATTTCTATCATGAAAGGGGGTTCATTTATCACATTCAATTTGAAAATTAATTGCTAATGAATTATAAATATTCTTTATTCTGAAGCTATTCTTGAAATATTAAGGTGAAGGTGTATTATTCTTTTTGTAAAACCAGGGACCTTCCCAATAAACTGTAATTTATTACGTGCGATTTAAACTTGAAATCAACAGAAGTTAAATTTAAAATTGACAAAATATAATTTGCAGATAATAAAATCTAGACTAAACAAATAAATCTTGGATTTTTATAAGAATATTGTTTTGCATTATATTTACTGTAATCATACTGCATAATTAAATTTACTCTATTATTTATTACTCTATCATTGAAATAATTTGGGAGTACATTGATGTTTGAGATCACTGTAATCATTGCGATTATTTATTTACATTGAATAAATTAACTTTTTTGCAACTAAGAGGCAAAAATAAATCCTCAGACAATTTTCAAGAGTGAATAATTAATAATTCATAGTTTGTAATTTACATTCAGGAAAATATTCTTTGTTATCCATTTTGTTCGAAATGTTGAATAAATTTCATAGAGATTGCACAAATTCTTCTAATCTATTCCTTAGTAATATTTTTTTATTTTATTGATGTGTTCAATCTTTTTCGTTGTTTTCTTTTAATATTCAATTCCTTTTTTGTCTGTTGAGCCTAAAATAATATTTCCTCTATAAAGTTGTATTGGAAATAGAAAGCGTTTCACTCCCTGGCTAATCATTATTTCCATGCAGTAAGAATTTACAGTTCATTCTTTTGATTTTTGTTACAAAGTCCAATCAAAATAAAATATTTTGTCGCAATAATTATAATTTTTCAAAACAGTACACGTTGCATTTATTACATTTTTTTTCAAACAAATATTTCACGTAAAATATGTTTGCTTTTGATGTTGTTCACTCAGCACCCTTATTTATCTTGTTTGAATGCTTCAAATCCCAATCAATCGTAAAGTCTAGATTCCTCTAATAATAAACTGTAAAGGAATTGATAGCAAATCACTCTGTAGAATAGATTCTCAATCATCCTTAATAGGTAGACCTACTTAATTAGCAATTTTAATTCTAACTTGTAACTTTTACGTCTATATGAATGCTATCATTACTATGGTTCTATCTTTTCTACATTTTTTGACACTATGTTATTTCACGTTCTTGAAATAAATATTTCACTTGAAAGACCATAACATCAAAAGTAATTCATTTTAAAGAGCATCATGCGATGCTTCGTGGGAATTAGAGAGATGTGACACTAAAATTTGAATATTGACACGAAATGTTTAAGTATTCATAATTTTTTATTTAATTTATGGCATTATAAATTTAAATTGTTTCCTCAAATGCACAATAAATCGATATTTGACAGCAATACTTCTGATACTTTAGGCTTCTTATATGCATTTCATGTTTTCTCCATGTAAATCTGTCAAAGCTTTTTCATAGGATTGATAAACTGATGATAGGTTGATGACAAATCAAATATCCTTGTTTTGAATTTTTTCTGAGGGAAGATGCTCTCATTTGTAGTTTACTACAAATTTCTGCAGTTTCAATGTTTTGAAAATATTGTATTTAATTCAAAAGGAATACGTTGTTCATTAATTGAAATCCTCATTTAGATGCTTTTCTCATAATATTGCGATAAAAATATCATTTTCACTGAATAGATGATTTACGGTATGAGTATTAGCTTAAATATTCAGCCTATTGCTGTTTGACTAGAGAATTTTTTTGTAATCGAGTCAAAAAGGAAAGAAAGAATTCCAAAACTGCTGAAAATCGGGTTATGCGACCGGAAAAGCATACTGAATAACATACTCAAAGTCCTCAAGAATCCATACTTGAATTTCATTGTAAAATTACCCAGTACTGTTTTCGTTTTTTCAAATTTGAAACCAAATTTGAGCCTCAAAAGGGGCTCACGAATTCGTGTCCCCATAATATTGAACTATTTATCGCACTCGACCAACCGATAGCTCATTCGTCTCAAGTCATTGAGGCTGCCAGATTCATGTATCATGAGTTGAATTTGGCTTATAACTAGGATTTTTGTTCTCATGCGCACTGAGTGATCTGCCTCCTAAACCTCAAAAATCACTATTATTAACATTTAAATGGCTCCGACTAGGGAACTTTTCAACAAAAAAAGTTAAAATGGTAGAAAATTGTAGAAGAAAGATTTTTCTTTTTCACATTGTAACTGATGCATGACTATTTTATATGACGCAAAATTTCAAAATAAAAAAAACTATCCAATATTACAATATTCCAAGATAAGTGATGAATCAGGAAATTAATGGGTACCTCTTTTCTAGATCTATTGACATGAATTTTTACACCAATTATTATCATCCACCCCTCATAATTCCTGAGTTAGAGCTCTTTGTAATTGACATAATTAAATAAGGTAATTGTGGATTTTTGCAGCTCTGTCATCTGTATGTAAATAAGAAGTGAGTAGAAATCATGATGGAAGTCCAAGGGCACAATGTTTCACACAATTTAAGATCAATTTCACATTTATAACTTGAAAAATTTCCGAGTTGGAGCTATTTAAATGTTAATAATAGTAATTTTGAGGTGTAGGAGACTGTTCACTAATTCCCCTGAAAACAAAAGTCTTAGTTATAAACCCTCCCCCACCCTTGAAAAATCCAATGACATTTCTGGGTGACCGGATGGCTTTTCTGATAGTTTAGAGTTTCATGAACAAAATTTCAGAGATGAATACCGATCCAAATTTTTTGGAACATTTGTTTGGGCTCTCAAACCAAATTTTAGGGGTTTTGGGGTACAAGAAAGTTTTTGAATAGCTGCAGCTCAAGACTACTTGAAGTAAAAAGTTGCATTAGTTTCAAATTATAGAAAATTTCATTTTCCCCAGAGGGATTTTAAATTACAAATTCAGTTGTCGCTATTAGTGAGATGCAGCCGTCTCAATTATTCAAAACTACCTGTCTTCCATAAAATTTCCCTTCATTTCGAAAATTCCAACTTGACACTTCACTTATTTGAGACAAAAGTGTATCTAGTATAAAATTCTCGCAAATTTTCTTCTCTTGAAAAATGACAAGTAATTTTTTCTAAGACTATGTTACTAAGCATGCTTTTCTGGTCATTTGACCCGATTTTTAGCCGCGTTGAACTTTTTTCCTTTCTCGCCCGAAATTTCCGCTAATTTGATCAGACTATTGGAGAAACATATTGAATTTTAAAGGAAAAAATAGTAGACCTATTTTCTCATGGGCTTGTGTTCTTATAGGTTTCTTTGGGTTCAATTTTTGCATGATTATAAAATACTATGTACATTCAGCTCACTAACGCAATTAATAATTAATTTTTATTTGGGTTTTAGGCATATCGTAGTTTGCGGTCATATAACATACGAATCAGTTTCACATTTTCTAAAAGATTTTTTACATGAAGATCGTGAGGATGTAGATGTTGAAGTTGTTTTTCTACATAGGTAAGTGTTAACGTATTTATAAACATTCATTTGCCTAATGAAAAAATTGAATAGTTCTATTACAGTTTACAATAATTTATATTAGAATTTGAGAAAATATTTTCTTAAAAAAGAAGCATGTGTTGCTTTATCGCTCTGGCATTTTATATTCTTGTGCTGAGATTGATACAGCTATATTGAATCCAGTGGACAGTATGAATCATAGAGGCATTGTCCGCCTCTGCTTATTGAGCAGCCACTGTAAACAATGTCTCATTTGATTCTCCAGTAAATGATTTGTGTGCAATAATGATTGATAGATAATTGTGAAGTATGAATCAGAACTTAAAAAATTCATTCTATCCTACTTGAGCATACAATACAATTCATTTTATTGAGAAATAAACGTATTTAGTTTATCTGTGCTCTAAACTTGTTTTTCAATATCATGTGAAATGTGTGTAATGTGTGAAATAATTTATTGCTATTGGTGCAATGCATAATAAATTGTGCTGGTTCAAGCATGTGTGTCCAAACTTACAAACTATTCGATTCCACTCACAAAATTTCTTCGAAAGAAATCTCGTTTTTTTGTGCTATAAAATTGTGACAAATTTTAATTGTCATGCGAATTGTGGATGTATTCTTGTAGCGAGTGTCCCTTTTTCATAGTCGAGTGTGTCCCAATCCTTCGTTGAATTATAGAAACCTAATGTACCCCCTTATATTCCCATACATGCCCCTTTCATTGGATCTTCCAAATATCTAATTCTCTCCAGGATACAGACCATATTATTGAGATGAACATTTTTCGCCGACACTTCCTACACTATACAAACCGTTTCAACATTTTTTCATACTCTGATCTAGATTAGTGTTGTTGTGAGTCTTGAGCCTGTTAACCTCTGATTCTTTAGGATACATACCGCCTTATTAAGATAAGCATTATTCTCCACCATTTCCTACACTATAAAACCGTTTCAGCGTTATTTTCCATCAGTAGATACTCAATGATGGTATCTAGAATAGTGTTTTTGTGTGTGTTAACCTGATTAGTTTAACCTAACTAGTCCCTGATGTAGGTCCTGAGTCCTGAGTTGATTAATCTTTCAGAAAGGAGCCGGATTTGGAGCTCGAAGGTCTCCTCAAGCGGCACTACACCACCGTCGAATTTTTTCAGGGAACCATGATGAATGCCGTAGATCTAGAACGAGTGAAGGTAAAGCGGTAGACACGCATCGACCGCAACCAATCAATCAATGATCTCTAGTTCGATTTTGTTCCTCCCTTATATAGTTCATTAGAATATATTAGTGATTCATATTAGTTTCAAGCTCTTGTTTGTTGCTTTTAGATCAATAGCACTCTATTGGGTTGTCACTTCAAAATGTCAGTTCTAGAGTGATGGTTTCGGGAATAAGTATGGACTAATTTTTTGGTCTAGTTCTTAAAGTATTCAAAAAAACAAGTGTCTTAGTCTCTTTACACTTTGGTTTTGGGCTCTTCACATTTAAATTTCATACATGTTCACGCTTATCTTTGATTCTGATCTGACTGACGTTAATAATTACAATATGATGTGAAAATATCCCAAAAGAAAGTTAAGTATGAAAAAATAAAAGAATACGGAAAAGATCCTGTCAATAATACACTGTTTGGCAGTACAAGACTGCTTATAGCTGAAAGACTTTAAGCAAAACTCACTGGTAGATGCCAGCTGGGCAAAACAAGTGTGAAAATTGAAAACGTTCCTAATATCATAATTTTCTGTAGCTATTGGTCAGTACACTGTCAAAAAGTTCTGGCTCTGATTTATTGGAGTGACAGCTCATGACGAATTCGATCATCAGATGCATGATTTATTGATTTCAAATTCACTTTATCTAGGCTCGATTATAATTTTTTATCAACCTTATATTAGGTCGGTTCCTTTATGGTAGGTTGAAATTGTTCGATTGTCATGCAAATATTGTAGCAAAGTGCACTCATCACTCAATTATTGTTATTATTTATTTCTTTTTTGAAATTATTTATTTTTTCAAACACACATTCCTATTCAGGAAGCCCCCCGATCTTGAGCTGGAAGGACTCTTCAAAAGACATTTTACCACAGTTGAATTCTTTCAAGGATCGATTATGAATCCTATTGACCTTCAACGGGTAAAGGTAAGAGGTTAAAGGCTGCTCACTCTATCTCATTTCTCAAATGGCTTGTGTTTCCCACTGACAACACTAACATTGTACATAATTATCTAACATTCCTAATTCCATGTCCAATGGTAGAAATAAGGTCTTATCATTGCAGACATATCACTGATAACTTGATAGTATTTTCTCGTTGTTGAATTATGAAATGGAAACATTTTTAAGTGAAAAATCTTCATTTTCCATTTTGATCAAATAAAAACTAATTTGGGTAATATGTGTTTGATAGTAGGAATGATATATTACTATAAATTAATCATTCATAAAGTGGTAAATAGTCTAACTTTAAAACTCATCTCTCTTACTGAATCATGAAATGAAAATATAAAAATAGTTTTTGAAATTCGATTCTCTCATACTAGAATATCTCATATTTTTGTATGTATAAATTTTTGTCATGTGTTCTTGATGGAAATATTATTTAATGGAGTTAATCTTTGCTAATTATACCATGTTCTGTTATTTTAATCACATGTGTGATGGTATTCTCGTTGGATGTATAACTATTCGAGTGAGATGATTTTCAAATGATGATCTATAAACCATCAAAGCGAAATCCACCAGTTCTAAAAGCATTTAACTGATAATACTCACATAGAAGGCCCACTAAAATTGTGTCAGTGTCTCAACAAAGACTCCTAAGAGATAAAGTACTCTAAGGCTGTGCTCTACTATTGAAGTTTTCTAAAACATAACAAATTATCCGATAAACTGCAGTTGTGATTTTTCTTATTCGTCAGAAATTTTCCATTTGATATAATTTTTGATATTTGTATCATGCTGCAAGAGTTAAATATAAAAAATCACATTTTTTATTGTGAGTTACAAAATACATATTAAGTGAACTATTGTTGCCTATGTAAATCTCGGGCAGCATGAGCTGCAGAACAATATTTCTTTATTACACAAAAACGCAATTTTAAATTGTTATTTCACAATGAAAGCAATAGTTGAAGTTGTATTTAACAGTAGTTCATCCTGCAGATCACAAATCAATGATGATAACATTAACATGATTATTAATCTCATACCTATATTATTTGAAATATAATACATAATCCTTTCTCCCCTGATTAACTGTTAGCCGTATTTATTTAAGAAATAAAACAAACTCTTAATAATTAATATGCTGATATTTCTACTCCTTACAACCTTCTCCTCCAAACGTCAAAATCAACCTCGCCAGTTAAGCTTCATTCTTGTGATGCCTTATTAATGGTAAGTCACTTGACAGAACTTACCATTTTATTTTACTTTGTTCCTTTCATTATTATTCATAATAAACTCATTAATTAAAGCATGCTTTCCTATATTATTTTACTCTAGCTTTTAAAATTTATAGCTTTTTTATAGCTTCCATCATTCTCAAGATTTTTCTTTTCTCAAAGCATGTTTTCTTATGATTTTATGTCGTTATCATAATGAGACTAGTAGTTTCTGTGTCAACTGAATGTAACTATGATTCAAAGGTGGAATGTTGTTTATCCGTCACCTAGTACCTTACTCTCTCTTGCAGAAAAATGATTAATCTTCATAGAGAAATTAATGTTAGACCATTGTAAACTGCACATCAACGAATACAATGCTTATTGGAGAACCTAAACTTAAACCAGCTACATATGGCAGATCACATATGGCCTAATCATTTTATAACAAAAAATTTACAAAATGATATTGAACTACTGCACTCAAGATGAAAAAGATGAAATTTTATTATTAAATTTATAATTCATGAAATCAAATGCGAGAAAAATATATAATATTTTAATGTTCAACTTATGTGAATGATTGTATCAAAATTGTTTTTAAATCTTATATAAATTGAAATTCATTTTCTATATTGGGAAAAAAATTATTTGTTTAATTTTGTTTTTGGCTTTAAAATTCACCATGAGAGTTTTCTGATTACCCAAATCTATTGCTGCGTCTTCAATTTCTGCTCTTCTTGGTGTTGATGGTAGTTATCCTTAATGAATAAGTCTGATCTGGTCCAACACATTTTAATCATTTAAACATGAGAGACTATAGTTTCGACTGTTACATCATTGTCAATCTCAATAAACGCAGTTTATGATGTAACTTGTTGTGATTATAAAATATCATTCTTTATTCATTAAACTCTGCTCATAAATATTGACGAGTTATCCAATATTAAGGGAGTTTTCACTCCCTTATAGACAATATCGTTTTTATTAATTTGTTAATTTTGCTTCTGCAGGTTCACGAAGCAGATGCCTGTTTGGTCCTTGCCAACAAGTATTGTCAAGATCCAGATGCTGAAGATGCAGCGAATATAATGAGAGTAATTTCTATAAAAAATTATTCGGACGATATTAGGGTTATAATTCAATTAATGCAGTACCATAATAAGGTAAATATGACTAAAATTCTTTGCTAAATGTTGGGTTTAACTGAAGTTACAGCAATATTAAATAAAGATGTAATGTTTGTTACTTGGATACAAATAACTATCACAGCCAGTAATTTGTTGGTTATTTATTATTATAGTGTATTATATTATTATTGCAGTGTTATGAATAAAGGGGATATGAGAACATATTGTGACGAAAAATCTCCTCAGGAATTTCTGTTCTACTAACTGATGAACTTCGTGTGAGGCACACAGCACTTGACATCCTGGAGCGCTAAATTTTAATTATAATAATTATCAATGATGACTCAGCTATGTGGGAGCTTTCTGTCATTTTTTAAAATATTGCACATTAATCAATCAGTAAGACTGATGTCACTACCTTTTTTATTTATTTTTAAAACATTAGATACTATAGTATCGACTTTTTTGGTTCGATTGAGATTGAAAATGATGTATGAGTCGAAAATAGAGTAATTAAAAAAAATGTTTTGTTGTGACAACATCAGTGTTAATGATCATAGATGTCTATCACAATATCATCACAAATACAAAGATCAAGTCATACAATAATTTTTTCAATTTAAAATTTTCAAGAATCAAGTTTTTGGTTATTCCGGTTTTTTATACGGTATTGGTAGGTAGAAAGGTTGACTAAGATACTAATCTAAATTTTTATATTATAATGTATCAATGGATGTGATGAGGATATGTTACCAATGACAAAACTCCTGAGACCATCGCATTACGTAATGTTTGTTTTGTTATTTTTATGAGCTACATCATTCTTGAATTATGTGTTCAGATCTAATTTGAATTGATTCGAAAATTGATGTTCTTTTTTTCAGGCTTATTTATTAAACATTCCATCTTGGGACTGGAAGCAAGGAGATGATGTGATATGTCTAGCTGAATTAAAATTAGGTTTTATAGCACAAAGTTGTCTAGCGCCTGGATTCTCCACAATGATGGCTAACCTGTTCGCAATGAGATCGTTCAAAACGGTTAGTGTGATAGTTCCAAGAAATACAATAATTTATTAATGGGAGTAAATAGAGGTGATAACTGTGCGATAATGATGTTTCAAAATATAACTAAATACCTGTCTGAATTGCGAGATGGAGGCTCTAACTGCTTAAATCGAGAGCTTAGAGCAGTTTAGACCAATGGAGACTCTAGCTAGATCAGTTGCGAGAGCGATAGATTAGCTCTAGCTGTTTGAAGGCTCTTTTAAGCTCTTGATCTTAATAGGAGTCATAACTTTTCATTCTCATTTCATGTCTTCTTATGTGAGATTTTAAGTTGTAATGGGTAGATCTGTTCGCAGTTCAATTTCAACTGCTTTTTAGCTGTTTTTTAGCTAACTTTAAAAAACTCGAACTTGCAGTTTTTCACACATTTTGATTGATAACACCATGTCTTACTTCAATTCATTTCTATAATTGTACAGTCTAAAGTAGGTTACAAGTTTTAACTGGGGAAAATGAATCTTCTACTTCTAAATCGTTGTTTTCTGAAATTGGTTATTTGAGATTGTACGATTTTAAAGAGGCAAGTTCTCACGTTCCCAAATACATATAAAATATGCTAAGTTACAAATTAGAAGTTTAATTAGTATATATTTGTTGATGCAAAATATTTATATTTGCTAGCTGTATTGTGAGGCTAAAAACTATTACGGTACGTGTTTTTTTTTTCAACTTTTGGACCAGAAAAGCCCTCTGCATAGGATGAAATGCATGAAATTGCTTCTCTAAATTTTTATAAAGTGCAAATCAGTAAAGTTATTAGAGGCCTTGTAATTTTTCTATTACTCAGCCCTCTCTGAGACTCATAGTTTCCTTCGCCGAAGTTCATGTATTGTGTCAAGTGTCAAATAATGAACACGACAAGAATCTTCTTGTGATGAATTTTCAATTGAAATTAGATCAGAACTAAACTGATCATGTGTGGTATTAATAGATGAATAGTTGGATAAATAAAATTTAAAAAATATTCAACAATCACACTTGAGTATCCCACTTTGTATGACAAGGTTCAACTAATCACAATCACAACTAATTGTAAATGAGTTGAACTATTCTATGCTCTTATCAGGTACGGTGAAACAATTCGTAATTATAAATAAATTAATTATTGCAATAACTTCTTACACTAATACTCATGACTTTCATTCATAATTTCGACTTCACAGTCGGTGAAGTAACAAGAAATTTAAGACTCAAACCATTACATTGCCGGGAATTATATGAATATTTCAACTTGAAGTATGTATTCAGTTGAATGCATGTTTACAATATTATTCCTGTTCATAGAAAACTACCTATAATTACATTGAGTAAGTTGGAAAATGCTCCAATTTCTATTAACTTTCTAAATGTTAGCTAAATTCAGCAGTTTAATAAAAATTGTAACAGCTTTCAAATAAGTCGAGGTTGATTGTACCGGCCAATACGGCTAAATCTCAAATGAATGCCAATTCATAGATGTTGTCAGTGGGGTTTTGGGATTAAGACGCCTGACAGGCAATTGGGATAACCGTGGATCGATTCCTGGCGCTAACTAAATATTTTTGTGCTGTGGTATTCATCTATTTTCATTAGCTACTTCATTAAGTTGTCAATGTTCGCAGTAGCTGAGGTCTTCGGCGTAATTTATAGCATTAAAAAAATTCGAAATTTATTAATTATGTTCTTAACCTATGATATGCTTTTCCATGAACAGGAATAAATATTCGCTTCTACAAGTGAATGATATAATGATATTATTATTTGCTTGTGAAAAATAGATATCGAAGTATTGAGTAGTAACAAAAGTATGGTGGTTTATTATTAAACTTAACGGGTATTTGTATATATTATTCAGGTATCTAATGAGGGTAATGTGAATATTTAGTTTCTAATGATTGGGTAATGTGAATAATAATAATAATAATAATAATGATTGTGATTGTGGGAGCGGGTGGTACATTTGGAAAGCGTTGTTGTAGAATGCTCGCTGCGCACTAGCCGTGGATTTACAGGCGTGGCAGAATGATTACCTTCGCGGTACTGGGATGGAGATGTACACTGAGTCGCTCAGTCCGACGTTTATTGGCATGCCATTTGCACAGGCCACTGAGTAAGTGAACCAACGCTCCACTTCGGACCAATTGCAACTGAGCTTGCAATTAATTCATTGTGTCCATCTCTAAAGAAACTGATTCATCCTGAGTGCTCTTGGTCCAGGGATCATGAGTAGTCGACTGTGTCCAGTACATACTTGAGCTGTTCATTCATATTGGTCGAAATTATCTGTCATTGCTCTATTTTGGTGTTGTAATACTGAAAATAATGGTTTTTAGAATAAAATACATTTGAAAGGTTACATTCAACTCAAAACTAATCGATTACTCAACTAATTAATCAAGTAAAATATCGATTAATCGATGTTAGAATAGAGATATAAAGGATGTCCCATGTAAGGTGTAGAAGCCGGTTACCAGAGATTTTACATCAAATTTATGACAAATAATGTTCAGTGACGTTTTTGAAATGGGGCTTTTGTTTTCGAGATATCTCGATCTAATGACTTTTTCGAGATACGCTCACTTCCCGCCATTAAATGCTCAATAACTCAAGGAATAGTGATCGGACTGGAATTATGATGACATTGTTGGAAAGAGCTCAGCATTTCGCTAAAGAAAAACGTATTTTCAATAAATGTAACCCCATCATTTAGGGTGTTTTTTTTAGGGGTCAAAGTATAAAAAAGTGGATTTTTCGAAATCTCACTGTAACCCCATCATTTAGGGTGTTTTTTTAGGGGTCAAAGTACAAAAAAGTGGATTTTCCGAAATCTCACTGAAATTTCAAAGCGATTTTTCTCGATTTGTTTTTAGGGTGACATAATGAAAATTTTACATGAAAAACTTCCTTATTTCTTAAGCTTCAAAATGAACCTAAAATGTTTTAAATTGATGAATTGCAAATGCTTGAAAATTGTTGAAAAACTGTCACATACCCAGAAGAATTAGTGTCTAAGGGACAAGAGCTGAGGGAGTAGAAATTTGATTTCAAAATCGTGTTGTAGTCAGATGTTTTTCCAAAATAAAATTATTAATCCCTATTAAGCCGTTGAGGGCAAATTGAATAAAGTAACAAGACACACTACGTAAAAATACTGATCTACAGTAAGTACTGTATTACAGTACTCTTATCAGAAACGTCTTACCGAATCACATCTCTGAAGTCATCGTTGGAAAAATAAGAGATTCTTCACAACATAATTCCTTAATTAAGTTGAATATTTCTAAGATTTTTCCATTGTATGAGATTGAAAATCAGGATCAACTGAAGAAAAATGAGTGTGTAACATATTCATTTCTGATGACTAAAACATGATATCAGTTTATTCAAGTGCTATGGTGTATACGAAATTGCCTACTGTATAGTTTTTATTTATTTATCTATTCATGTATAGAATGCGTGCCATTTCACAATAGATTGAAAATAGAGTTTTCAATTTAACGTAACCTGACAAAAGAATAAGCAGATACCAAACATTGCACATAACGTGAATCAGGCTAATATAAATAAAAATCATTTCCAGCAAATGCGCCGGAAAACCGTGTATCCACATTCCTTGCCTCAAAGCATTGAGAGGCAATTCTTCCATTAGATCAAAAAGATCTAAAATCTTTCATTTAGAAAACATTTTTATTGATAAATCTTTCATAAATTTATTAGATGAAAATTTATCTAAAGTTTTTTACATAAAATATCAATAAATTTTTTTAGATAATTTTTTTATTTGAGATCACATAAAAATTAAACAAATACTTCACAATTTAAATGTTTGTTAAAAAAATATGGCCCAAGAATATGATTATTGATTATTCCAGCCCACACATTATCCGAAAATTGGTTCTGAAAGTGAAACCGGTTTGGTCTCATTACGTGAGGATTTTCAGTTGCCCAAATGTATATTATGAAAATTCTTGTGAACGTGCTCTCATCCGATCTACCTTCATTGGGAAGCAGTGATTCAACTGAGATTAATCATTTTGGAAAAAGATCTGATACAATTAGATTTTGAAATCAAATATCTACTCTCTCAGCTCTTGTCCCTTAGACACTAATTCTTGTGGGTTTGTGACAGTTTTTCAACAACTTTCAAGCATTTGCAATTCATCAATTTGAAACATTTCAGGCTCATTTTGAAGCTTAAGAAATAAGGAAGTTTCTCATGTAAAATTTTCACTATGTCACCCTAAAAACAAATTGAGAAAAATCGCTTTGAAATTTCAGTGAGATTTCGGAAAATCCACTTTTTTGTACTTTGACCCCTAAAAAAACACCCTAAATGATGGGTTTACTTATTGAAAATACGGGTTTCTTTAGCGAAATGCTGTGCTTTTTCCAACAATGTCATCATAATTCCAATCCCATCACTATTTTTTGAATTATTGAGCATTTAATGGCGAGAAGTGAGCGTATCTCGAAAACAAAGGCCCCATTTCAAAAACGTCACTGGACATTTTTTGTCAGAAGTTTGATATAGAATCTCTGGTAATCGACTTTTACACCTTACATGGGACACCCTGTATATGACAGTTTTAAAATAACAAAACATAATATATTTATTCACACTAAAAATATTTATCAAGCCTCTTTGTATTGGAGATAGGATTATGGTAGGCTATCATAATGAGTAAAATTAAATTTTCTAACTACCACATTTGTTATAAAAAATTATATGGTTTCAGAAGCTACACCACTCTCAATCTCAACCAAGCTAAAATTAAATTTAGATATTCAGCAGCTACATTTACAGCAGCACCCTCCAAGAAATAATACTAATTACCGAGAGAGTCGATAGCTCCAATTAGTGCTATTGGTAATTGCTATTGCTATTGGTTATTGCAATTGGTGCGGTACAACTTACATTAGTTGAGCAATATTAAGATTTCATGTAGGGTATAAATTAATGTAAATGCAGAATATCTTAATTCTAGTCTGGTTGAGAATGAGCATGTTTTGACGCACGGAAGTTGTAGTACCGTAGTTCTGTTTTTAAAGTAATGTTTGGAAAATATCCAGCTTTGTTTTTGAGTTATCTAATATCAAACTAATTAAGGTGAATGTGTAGACCTAAAACAGAACCTTATAAACATTTGACTGAACCTTTTCATTCCAATTCAGGCCCTGCGACTCAGTTAGTAACAACTATTCAAAGTTTCTTTTTTGCTCACCTAAATAGTATAACATTTATTATGTAATAGTATAACACGAAGAATTTGTCGATGTAATGGGACCGATTCATGGAGACTGCAAATGAAAGATATTGTAAAAGGTACAAATTTTATTTTTCATACCAGAATCAGTTCACATCTATCTTGTGCACACTAACTTGCAGTAGTACTGATAATGTGGCGTGTTTGAGGTTGGCTTTGTAGTTAATTGAATAAGATTTGTCTGACAGTTAGCATTCTTACCATAATTTCTATCAAAACCCAATTTAAATCGATCAGACTTACCATAATGCTTTAGTTACTTGAATAAAATTTGTGAGAAACATGATATTTTTATTATTCCATCGATGCTCAAACTAAATTTATCAGTCTTATTTATTGGGACTTATATTAGTAGAGCGGTTGTGCAAATCTCCGCTAAAGATAACGATAATGCCACCCTTAACACTCTATGTATATTGATTTTAGAGCAGGCATATGCATAGCGTTGAGGTTATCATTAACGTTACGTCTAACGATATAGACGGTGTGGTGGTGGTTCTTAGACGATTTGGTGGTCTATTTATATGAATGGCAGCTCAATATGGATGGATAGTGTGAACACAGACTGAGAGTCTGCTGGCGAAGCAGTGTAATGAATCAGTTTCTGGTGAAAGGCATGCACCGTTGTCACGCCAAGTTATTAAGATGTTGTGTTGTGACACTTTCACACTCCTCTTTCTTGTGTACTGTCGCAAACTTGTCATTTACTGTTTACACGTTTTGTTATCCTTTTCCTTTTTATCCTGCCCCTCCCCCGCCGCCTTTGTTTCTCCTTCCATTTGCGTGCTCTGTCTGATCTGCTTCTAAAAAGCTTGAGATTTTTGAAACCATTTCATTTATAATTATTATAGCCAGAGTTGTTTGAGTACTCTGTTTACTTCCATTTGAAATATCCTGAAATGCTGATTCCATTCCATTCACTTCAGGGTTTCCATTGTTGTAAAATACTGAATCTATTGCTTGATCTCAAAATTATGAATATTGTTATAGACCTTATTTTCTCATCAAAATAAGAGATAAAATGATGTAAATAGCATGTGCATTAAAAATGTTGTCGAAATGGATGAATTTTAACGTTTTTAATGCTGTTTGTTTGCTGGATCGGGATGTAGTGCTTCTTGGGGTATTTTATATCAGCGAACTGTGTGAAATTAGAGGCAGAACAGATGAGACGGTACACAATGGTATGGTGTAAACACATAAATGGAGCATAGATAATGATCCCATAGCATGGTAATGTATGTAAGGTGAAATTATGAATTTCAGTCTCCCGACACTCAAGCGTGGCAGAATGACTATCTGCAGGGTACAGGGTGCGAGATGTATACGGAAACCCTGTCTCCCTCTTTCACAGGAATGACGTTTCCCCAGGCGAGCGAGTAAGTCCATTGTAGACCATACCTCCACTGGTAGACCCCTACTTTTGCCAGGATTGAACAAATCAGCCGTCTTTTGTTTCTTCACACCATTTTTCTCATAGCATGTGTCTAGAATTGGCGATAATTTACTCGTTACGATTGCGGATTGATACTAATCACATTGTAATGTTATAACATCTAGTTATCATCTCTTAGATTAAGTTTAAATTAAACAATTTATCTATTTCAATATTTCTACGTATTTGCAGTACAATTATTTCACTAGTTGATCACTTATCAATTCTGCATGAGCTGAATAATATTGAACTGTTTTAGCTACTAATGTATTCATTCGACTTAAGATATGAATTTTTAGTACCTAATGAGTAAGATTTTTGCTAAAAATCCCTCTCGGTTCTACACCTATTACTAATATATTATTTGATATTACATTGTCATATTGTACAGTATCGTCTAGGATAGAGTAGATTGTTATTGCATCTATCACTAACCTGTAGTAGTATTATTCAAATATCACCAAAATAGTTGAATATTATTTTATAACTAGCCAAACTAGCATAAAATAATCCAGCTAAGGTACAGCTCAAATAAAATAACAATTCAGCTCAACTAAATAATTGCAAGGCAAGTAGTATATCATCATCAGATAAACATGAGTTCCACAAGTATTCAATTAGCGAATAAATTGATTATTTTTAGCGAATTCAGATTTAATATATTTTTCGCGGTAGATTTCTGTAAGATGTAGCAGGCTTTACTATTTTTATGATCAACTACAGAGAATTGAGCATTCATTGCAGAGTATGTTTGTTATTCATGAAATAGTCTTCAAATGGTACGAGACGGAAATCAACATGAAATTCTTCATTATTGTAATCAACTTATCGTGTCACATTTATCCCAAATTTCGGATATAATCAGACTCATTACTTTCTTTTAATTGGAACTCTGCGGGAGAAAAGAGAAACTTATCAGTAAAATGAGAATGAATGAAATAATGTTCTGGTTCTAGTTTCTAGTTAGAATTTTTGCATTATAACCGTGCTTTGTGATGAATTGTGTATGAGTAAAATCCAATATCATGTTGCCATGAAAACTTGAAACTTAATTTTGCGTCACTAATATTTAGAACTTATTTTGATATCGGACATGCGTTATTGGATGTTAATTTTGAATTCATTTGAGTCATCAAATATATTAACCACTAGTCTCTTGAAGTATGAATTTAAACATCATTAAAATTATTACAGATGTTATATAGCCTTATTATTATAATATCTAGGAAATAATTACCGGTTTTGTGAACAATGTTCCCGAAATGCTGTAATAGCATTATAATTATGCTTGCTCAAGAGTAGTTTATATTTAAAAATAGAAAATTCGTCATACTGCAGTTGAGATCATAAATAATGTGGTTGAGTTAATTGAAAAACAATTTTTGTCTTGATAATCAAATGACACATCCGTTCTTCTTTCTCCTATATTGAATACCGTAGTTGATAGTTGGGTACAAAAGTTCCACTACAATAGTAAATTTATTCACAGATCTCAAAATGAAAAGGACTCATTTATTATTTTCAACACTATTTTCGTATTCAAAATATTATTTACTTGTAAATTTAAACTTATTATTTGATGTAGGTAAGCTATTTTGATACTCATATGTACGCAAAAGCATCAATTTACCCTCAACTAAGACGTAAGGACCATGCATATTTTATTTTTATTCCTAAATTTATATTTATTTTTATTCCTATTTTTAAGGAGAACGGATGTATTATTTTATTTTATTGGCTTGATAAGATTTATTTTTCCCAATGTCTAATGAGGAAAGAAATGAATGGCAAATATATTTTTCTGAAGTAGGTAATACACAAATAGCCAATCGAAGGAACTTCGATAATAGTTATGACCAAAAAACGAGTGCAGTCATAGTATTGCTATTATTATAAATTTTCACAAGAAACTTAAATTGAATAAAGTAGGCACCTCTGAATGATGAGGGGGGTTGTACTCATCTCAAAGTATCAATCAGGACTAATCAGTTCAAGGAAGTTCTGGTTGTACTAAAATTAGTTATACTAGATAGTCATTATAATCATTGTATTTTTCATTATATTAACACTTGATATTTTCAAGAAACCATTCTGTACGTTTTTTGTTGGACCTACAACTCAATCAACAGCTGAATCAATATCTTTCTTGAAGATTTTCTTTATTTTATTGGCACATGCTCACCCTCCATGAAAAACTCCATTCATGAACGTAACTAGAATCACCTAACTGCACGTAATATGTGCCTGATTCATTTATGGCAAAATATATCAGTTTATTCCATGTACCTTGCTCGTATTTTTAACCATTTTCCTGGGCTTCTCTTCTTTCAGCATGTTCAAAGTAGAAATAGCATTTTGTAACCAATTCTGCATGGTGAAGTAAGCATGATTTGGATTTTTAGTATCAAATAGAAATATTGTTAATTATAATTGAACCAATCAACCTCTGAAATACTGACGAGTATAATATTTTCATATTTGACTATTGTTTCATTATTGAAGTCATAAAAATGCCTTTCAACATTGTTATTATTGGTTGCCCTATTTTTCCAATTGTGAAGAGCATAACTTCTGCTTCGTTCTTATCAAGTCAAATAAGTAGTTTAATTATATTCTGATTGAATCAAATTGGTTTATATATTTGTTGTAAAAATAATTGTCTTGATATTCATTTTCCCCAAATAAAAGTATGACTCACTTGCCTCACCGTCAATATAACTCTGCATTTACTGCGACTGTTGAATGTGTTCACAATCGGTGACTAGTTGAGAGTTGAATTATTACCAACATATCAATCCAAAAATATTGGACTGTACGGTTAAAAACAGGAATACAGTAGATAAGCTTTACACTAGTTGTACACTACAATATGAAGTGTTTTTTTGTCAAATACAATATCATTCTAGCACTAAACAATTGCACCAATTAATATTTGATATCGCCTTATATAAATCAAGAATGCCTCAACTTGAGTACTAATAGGATGCACTTCGCCCAAGGATATTTTCAACAAATTATCTGTTAACATGTTTGTTTGCCTTGAGTTCTTCAGCTTTCATGAAAATGATGAAAAGAGATATTGTGATTGAGAAGGATCTCTGAGATTATAAATATAATATAAAGTATAGACTCTGATGATTATTATTATTATAGGATAGCTGTGTAATGATGAAAAACTCAAAAAGTGATTTTTATTACTGTGAAATTGAAAATCATTGTATAATATTTTTGTTGAGATGGCTATTTCATTATTTCTGGGTACTTCATTTCACAAAATCTTTTTCCTACAGCTGCTCGTTAAGAATTAGTTTACATGCTAAAACCTTATCATAAAACAGCTGTTCACTGAGGAGCGAGCAATAAAGCACTTCATGCTTGGTTACGCCATAGCTTTACGCTTGCCAGTGTCAACAAACTTTCAGTCAGTGTGTTTTAATGAAGAATAAATATTTTAATTTTTTAATAAATACTTTTTTTTTTTTTTTTTTGAGGATGAAGCCCACATAGGTCTGAGACCTGTGCGTGGGTAATGAGTTGGATGATGGTGATTGATGAATTGGACCTACAGTTTTAGGTGGGTTCCGAACCACCGGGAAGTGATTTTACAGCAGAGAACAGTGTCTTTTTTGCTGGCCAATCTAATCGGTCACCGTTACGAACAGGACCTACGAGAACGCAGCTTATCTCTCTGATTGAACAGATACCTGCTACGGCTCGCGGCTATCACTTCCCTCTCTTTCTTTGAAACTATCGTATTAAAGTGCAAACTGTATGTAGCCAGATCTTACATTATACAAGAACCAGATTATCATACAACACTATAATTATCATATGGTTGACAATACTGAAGCTTTCCAGCTGATTATTGCCAGATGAATTTTTCATACCCTCAATGACAATGGTGCATTGTTTATGGAAATGATCATTTCAACAAAGATTGAATGCAAATCCAAAACTGGAGTTGTAGAAAAAATGTTGTATTTCAAGTGTAAAGCTTCTGTATCACTCTTGAAAAATTACTGCACTATGCTACGCATTGTAAGGAAACTGCTTAGCTCGAGTGATAAAGTAGCTCTTTAGACATGAATTACTATTATGACAACTATAATACGGTATTATAGTTATGGGCCGGTAAGGGCCATACCGGTTAATGGCCGATACTTTATTGTCATTAGAATAACCTTGAGCTTTTTCAATTTATAATACTGATGTTTATATAATTCTTGTACATATCATTTATCTTCAACCCATTCATTGAATTTGTTTTAATTATTGCTTCATAAGGAAGCAACTTTTAACACATACTCTTATAACATATTTTTGCAATGGCTATTTCAGTGCCCGGCTTCATTCAAAGCTTATAAGTTATGCATCAACAAAATCACAATAAAGTATGAAAACTTACAAGATTGGATTTCATAAATCAATTGAACATATCCGTTTCTATTTGATTTCATCTAACTATTTGTGATTTGTGTGCAGACTATGCTTCACTAAATTGAAGCTGCTACTTTTGGCGATAGAAATAAAAGGAGAAGACGGCAGTGATAGCAAGATCTCGATCAATCCTCGTGGGGCGAAAATCTCCGCCAACACTCAAGGTTTTTTCATTGCACAGTCAGCTGATGAGGTTAAAAGGTAATTCAATAAGCAGGATAAATAGTAAGTTATAAAGATTATCAAAAAACAAGATAAATTATATCAAAATTTGTTTTTAGGCTACTATACATAAAAATTATAGCTCACTATAAACATTAACAAATTTCTTATATTACATTGTAGACAATTCTGTTCTTCACTCTTATTGTCATGAACATTTCTTTACATTACATACACATTAAATGTATTTTGGCAAATTAAATGCATCACAAAGAAACGGCTTCCAAGTGAAATACAACCAAGTACAGTAACTCTAATATTCAATGAAAGTTACATTGATCTAAAAACAATCAGGAGCTTACATCAGCTTCTGTCAGGAAAAGCCTAGAACATTTTAAAATTAGATCACTCATATATTTAGAACAAAATATACTGTTAGGTCTGAACAATCACCCACAGCCAGAGTGGGCTAAAGGGACATACTCACATACCCATACCTTTTCTATATTTATTGCCAAAAGATGTATGATGTGATATGGAAAACTCTAAACCTTGCCTCGCAAAGTGAAATTTCAATTTCTGGTTAAGTTAGTTATGACTCACAAATTTAATCAATAGAGCGTCTGCCTGTTGAGTTTATAGCATTAGCATTACAATTATCTTCAACAAAGTTTTGTATGAACTCCAATTATATTTTACAAATTAATAGATGAAGAAATTTTCTATTCTCACAGCAATAGATACTTTTCAATAGCTTTTAACAGTCGCCAATTCAAGAAACTTTAAAAGTGCACAGCCAAGAAATGTCATGCATTATTATCTTAATTGTTTACTCTATTTCTAGAGCGTGGTTCTACTGTAAAGCGTGCCATGAAGAAATCAAGGATGAAACGCTCATCAAGAAATGCAAATGCAAAAACTGTGAGTGTCATGAAATTATGTCTCTTTACTATTTCTATCATTATCTACAATTGCGTTCTTTATTGAATCAAAGTAAAATTTCGAAGCTGTTGCAATCTATTTCTTAGGAATTTCAACTTTGCAATGTTGTTAGCTATTAGTTTCCTACTCTTGTTCAGGTCGTCCCTTATGTTTCCTATTAATTTTTTCAATTTGTTTGCAGGCTGATTTAAACTGCATTTTACTTTTCCATTCTCTTGTGTGCTCATTCACTTTACTGTCATTCTTTCTTTCTTTTGCCTGGAAGAGGTTCGAATTATTACCCTTCTGTATCCCATTTAAGTCCTGTTAAACAGATCTTTGCTAGAAAATTACTTCGATTCAATGAGACAGATTCAATTATGAATTTGATAAACCAACAATTTCTAGTTAGATTACTCTACCCGAGTTGAAATTATAATGATGTTTATGAATAGAAATCAGTTATCATACAAATCAGCACCCAATACGGTAAAGTCAATAATTTTGTGACAAATTGTCAGTTTTTAGAGTAAAACAGAGTAACTGCACTTTATTTCAAACAAGATAGGCAAAATTAAATTCATCCATAATCGCTACAATGATGCAGTACATTAAATATATAAACAAAGTAAACCAGTGGCCTGTTTCAAAACAAACTATAAACTAATACTACTAAAGCAAACTCCTTTAACACTTTGCAAGTCTCTTTACAACTATTGATACTATTAGTGTGTAATTTATTTGAAACATGCCTCTGATTGCATATTCGACAAGAGTAAAAGACCCCCAATGACATTATCTTACAGAATAATACAACTTTTTGCGTATCACAATGAGAGGAACAAACATCCTTTTATCCATTCTAATTCTTTTAAATTGTATCTGTTCAATTATTATAATCGAAAACATAATTTATTACGGTACATGAAAAATAGTGTTCTCTGATTTGTTTTAAAATTTACTTAGTAATCTATCAACTCTTTACAATGATAGGGTAGTTTTGTAGCAAATTAAATGAGGATTTCACGTTAATTTGTACCTATTTCTGGAATAGAAATTTTCAACAAAAAAGCCACTTTCTTACTTTTTATTTCTTTTTTATACAGTCTCCAAGTATTGCAACTCTCAATATTGATACAATCCTCTACACATTTTAGTATACTGTACTACAACAGTTCACTCATATTCAAGCAGAGGGCTTGGAACCCTCCTAGTATTAAAAGTATTGGTGGGGTTTGCAGAAAGAAAGTCATAGAATAATTCCTTTTTAATTTCAAGACGACTATTCATTTATTGGTTAATTCTTCAAATGAGATAGTAGTCTTAAGATGTGAGCAATATGAAAGGTGGGATATGTACCTATGCGGTTTGGGAAGAGGAACTATTTTGTTTGGTGAAACCCTTTTATAAAAAATGTTTGATTACACCAGTGCCTTTTTTTAAATTATATTTAACTCTCAGAAATGTTTATATCATCAATTTTGCCATTAAACAATTTGCTTAGCTCTCTTTAAAGATATCTTTCTCAAGGGATGTATATTACATTTTTCAAATATCAGTAGGGGCGCGGTCGAACTGAGCACGGTCGTTCTCAGATTTCATATGGTGTTACTCCAGAGGCTAGGTTAGGCTAGGTTAGGAATAATCCGCTTAGTAATTTCTTAACCACATGCGCATTCGACCCTATATATCAGCAGCGGCAATTGGAAAATTAATTGATTATCATAGGATAGTGATATATATTCGTGTGCTTTTAAGAAATTGGGAACTATTTGAATAACTAGTGTACTCTTCAAATGGAATTATAATAAGCCTATTTTAGGTTTTTTACAATCATTATAAGATTTACTTATAACGCTCAAGTATTCTTTGGAATCAAGCAATCTTGATGGCCGCTATTCTAAATGTCTGATTCACAATAATATAGTTCAAGTCATTTAAGCACTAGATTATTGCGAATTTCAAGGCCCATCCAAACGGCGACATTAATTGCTGTAGAGCGCTCTTGTAAAGCAATCTAGGCTTTTACTAGAATACACGAGAGCCTATATCGCTCTACAAGAGCGATCTTTCACTATAAATATCTCAGTTTAGTTGGACTGTGAACTGTAATTACAGAGTGTTTACAGGTTCCGTGATTATTGTTACTACCGTATTGTAGTATATTAGGTATATTGAGAACTAATTATGTTGGTATGATGAATAAGAATTATGTGTTGCCTGTATTATTCCATAAATGATTTTGAAGGTATATTTTGTGTCATATACATTGCCACACAACTGACATTAAATCAAATTACATTTCCAATACAGTACTTCATTTTTAAAGTTTCTTTCATTAAATTCTGCAGCGTTTCTGCATAATAGAAATAAACGTTCTCTAATCCTTTTAAAATAATCTATGACTAGCTTAAACTCCCAGTTTTTTTTTTTTTAAATCGTATTTTAGAAACAAGCAATATTTTCATATGAAGTTCAATCAAAGTTTTCCAAATTCCAGATAAAATGAAAGTGATAAATTTAGCCAAAATGAAAGAATCGCCATTTGTTGGGTTGGCGTATTGAAATTCCCCTGTAAACTTTAACAGTAATTCAAAATTATATTCGCTTGAATCATGTTCTTATCTCATGGATTGCAGCTTCTATTCATTTTTGAAGTTTCATGTGCTCAATAAAAGCTCATTTTAGATTTAATGATACTTGTTGTGAAATATTTCACTAAGCAAAGAATGAAATAATGTGCAAGTACTCGAAGTAAGGAAGAAAGGCAAGTAAAACAACAAGTAAATCCATCATGCAGTTGAATTATGTTTTCAATTTTTTATAGTGTGGTTATCTGTGTTGATGCATGATGTTTTCATTTTTGTGAAATATTTTCAAAACACTCATATAAAAGCACACCTGTTATTTTGTCCAGCATTCCTGGTCATTTTGTGTGGCATAATTTGACTATTTTCAGATTCTTATCAATAAATGCTTGATTGAATTTATTACTTATTTATTATCTTTGAAGTGGATTCCATGAGGAGCTCAAGCTACTTTTCAGGTGTCTTCTCAGTTTATGATAATGAGAATTTTTTTATTTACATGTTCTGAGTCCGAAAACACACCTCATTTCGTATCTTTCAAAATGTTGTATTATCGTGGGATACATTACTTTGTCATATGAACAGAAGAGTGAGTCGTTAGAACTCTAATAATGTTATAATTAATAATAAAACTAAACATTTTGAGCATATTTTGATAATCCAGTTGTGTTTACGAGCTTTGAATCCCAATTCTCATAACCGCACGTACATTAAATTTATAAATATTAGGCTTTATATTTCTTATGGAATTAGTTCTACTCGCACTTGAACTCTTTTGGTAAGCCTATAGTAATTATTATGAAAACACTGTTGTAGCAATTGATTCATTTGTTGAGGTTATGAATAGAAAAGTTATGAAAAGAACTATATTTTAAATCAAAACTATTTCACTTATGTGTTACCATCATAGAATAAAATCGGTTAGTTTAACACTCGAAAATGGTTCTGCTTCATCCAATGGATCGTTCAATGGAGTTATGTTAGAAAACAAATTAGACCTGCTCTATCCATTAAACACTTATGCACTTTATATTCAATTGAAAGGCTCGAAATGATAAATATAAGTTATGAAATGTTTTCAGACTCAGATATGTAATTAGTTTCTTATTATTGTCTGAGATAAAGAGGCCCGTAAATTATGTCTGATTTCTCGTGGGGCACCCTGTATCAAGTGCTTTTGCTGGTGAACTGAGAGCTGTAAGTTTTCTGATCTTAATGGCCCTTCACGACAGGCTAGTAAGAATCATATGCATGGCCATCTGGATAAGAAAAGGATTTCTGATCACAGTTTGTGTGATTCATTAATTGTTGATTGGCCTCTCCTTCTTATTTTCACTAATGTAGATGAATGAAGCAACTGAATCTATCACTGATCATGAATATTTTCCACCTTCTAATACGAATCCAATCATATCATCTCTCCATCCACTTTGAACATTAGATACAAAATATGAAATTTCATTCAATTTATTTATATTTTTCTTTTTGAACTTTCATCATAGCTCCAACGAAACTAAGTTCATTTGAAATTTAAGAATAATTTTATCACAGTAAAAACTTTATTTTTATCACAACTACAGTAATTAGAAAAAAAAACAATCGCTGTAATTGACCATTAGCTCATTTTAACTAAATTACCACTTTCCAATTCAGTGTCATATTGTTATGACCTCCGACATCTATTTATTATCAAGAAATTATATTTCCATCATCACATTATATTCACCCTTTTCTAGGTACAAAAATATTAATGTTCAAATATCTCTGAAAGTGATTAAGTATTATCACACTGCAATTTAGCAAAACAATGTTATTGAAATAATGATCTAATACTTTTGTCCGTTATGATTGTTCTCTTGTAAAGGATTCAATCATAGTAAAAACAATCATCACATGTCTTGTTATCCGAATGGAAGAAGGCTTAAAATTATTATTTTAAATGTTTATGCATTAATGCTCATAATATTAAACAACATTTTATTATAAATCTCCACAATCAGTGAAAAATCTACAAATATTGCAATAATAATTATTAAATTCTACAAATTCGCTAATTCACCTTGTTTGTCGCTACACTACAACTTCCAAATCAGTTTCAACCCTTCCTCGTGACAATTTATTAATCATCTTAAACATTTGAGTCAGATTATTGAACTTTTGGCTAGTGCTTTGGTCATAATCCGACATGACACATTCCCACAGATGGCAGTTAACTTAATATTACATGATTATTTAGACTATTACTTTTTGATCAATATAGTTCTCCACGTCCGATTTACCTTGAATAATGATCATCATGAATGTTGATAGCAGAGTGAGAATGTGGGAAATTGCTCCAAACTATATCTATTACTATGGAGGCAGATCATTCAGAAGGTCAAGATCCGCTGGTCATTATTCTATTTAAGCATTTTGAATCGTGATACTTTTCAAATCCTCATCAATAAGTATAAGGGAACTAGAAACTTCGGTATGATCTAAAATAAACTGAAATTTTAAGAATTTTATATTATTTGTGATAAAATAACTAGCAGTTATGCGAGCAGTAGACCTCTGTGCTTGCACAGAGGAACATACTTGATTTACTCAATGATAATCACCATCGCGAAATTAAACACGATCATCAACCTGACCCTTGATTCAATTTGCGTAGTCTATTTCATGTCTCTTCTACAAAAAGTCACTGTATCACATCACCAAGGGTGTTTTTATATTTTCCAGACAGCTGATTGTTCAAATCAGATCAGATTTTACATGTCTGATGAATGAATTTATAGAACAGTATTAATTTAATTTGTATAATTATCATTTAGTTAGTAATCATTTGTTATTATACTTAATTGGAATATTAGAAATGATTTGTTTCTCCTAAGCAAATATGTTATTCTTACGAATGATAACTTAATTCATATGAAGGTTCAACCAGATGAATAAGAGGGCCCGACACTATCTTTAAATCTGATTCCAAATGCATATGATGGAGAAGCTCGTTTTAAAAATCATGTGCTCCCTATAGAATAGGGCTCAGGTGCCTTTCTTTTTTTCTTTTAAATATCCTTTAAAGTGTAAGAAAATTTCGAAAATCGTTACACATACATCGCTGGTAATTCCTGAAAGGAAGATCCATACACCATTTTATATTTGATCCCCTCGTTTTGCTGTAAATATGTTTAAACCAGACAGACAAATGCAAACTTGAAATAGAGACCTCTCTTCGTTCGGTCAAAAATATTTTTATAAATGATAAGTTTAAAGGTACAGAAATACAATCTTCATTGTTTTTATTACATATATATATACTTCAATACCAACTCAGCCAATGTCACCTTACTACATAGGTCAAAAACAAAACTTGATAAAGTTGGGTTTGACAACAACCATTGGCCTATAGATATTTTTAATAATTTAGAATTATGCTATAATTTAAACAATGCTTTTTGATCAGAAACCGTGTCTATCGTAATCACTATTAATTTTTTTATAATTAATAATTCATTGTTGGACTCATATAGCTTTCAGTGTATCCAAGCAATATTTTGTTTAAAGCATTACATCTGATATATTTAATTTTCATCAAATATCTCACAATAATTCATTAATGTGTAGCACTGCCAGAAAAATAAAGTTGCACCTTGCTTTCATATTTATAATTTCATTCATCAATTTCCTAGAATTACATATTGTAATTACATACGATAATTTTGCTTTTCAAAACTTTAATTGATTCTTCATCCATTTAGTCAAAACTAGAATTTATTCAAACAATGAGAACAATTTGTATCCTTCGTCGTTCTCTACACCATCTTTCGACTAAAGATCCACCTCTTGATTGAAATCTCAGACCTGTAACGCAAATCTTTTCTCATCACTTGCAAAAATCAATATTTTAACATTCTATTACATGTAATTCAGACAGCAAAACACTTATCTTATAAACAATAAGACAAGAGTATTTAATCGATCAACTAACTCAATGACCAATTAGCTTTGAAGTATCAGTTACATTTCCACTCAAGTCTACAAAATAATATTCACATTATCATTTTTTTATATTTGAAATTTCACTGTATATTTCCAGAACTTATAATACTGTATCAAGTAGCTCACTGAACTTTGTTTGGTTTTTATAAAAAAGTGGAATAAACACGATGCACATAATAATTGTAACAACTTAGCCATTATTTGGAAGAATTAGAATAGATTTGCATTGCTGTATTTAAGGCTTCGAAATTTATCAAGTATTGAGTATTATATTATTTTTCATTGTCCCACTGTATATAGCATTTGTCTTTGAAACGAATGAATTTTATTGTAATAAAATAATTTATTAAATTTTTTTAATCAATGAAGTGAATAATAGAAATCAGCCTGGTCTATTCGTCTGATGCATTGTGCATTTTTTGTAATAATTTTTATACTCCAAATATTCATCCTCTTTGGTCTAAAGCTTATATATCTTATATAGCTTTAGGTATATCTAGACTTGAAATTGTCAAAAATAAATAATTGTCGATTGAATAACGTTTTGGAAGTGTGTAATATTGAAAAATGTATTTTTTGAAAATATCAATCTTAAATTTCTTATTTTACCGTATATTTCAAAAATGGATTTCAATACTTAATTGGTGATTGGAAACCTGCATTACAGAGGCAAAAAACTGAAGCCACTAAACAATAGAATAGGATCAACGATTTTCCTTTAAGACTGTGCGCAGGTTTTTTGGTCATTATTTTTTTCCGATGTTTCTTGTATCGAATATTATTAGGGCTTTGAAATGTTATCTATTGCTGTGAGGAAACATTTTTTTCTTCAATTATTTTGGGAAATATGGGGGTTCAAAGATGAAATTTTTCGGTTTTTAGGGCAACGGATCTCACCTATGAGTGATTTTAAACTTTTGATAAATCTTGCATAACTAAAAGACAACTTGAGGAATAAAATTACATCTTTTTTTAATCTAATAAATAGTTTTTTTTTTCAAAATAATTTTTTGAAAAATTGAAATTTTTACAGTTTAAAAAAATGTATTTAAAAAACTAATTACTTGATTGGAGTAAAAAATATGTCATTTTATTCCTGAAGGTTTTCCTCTCAGCAATAGATGACATTTCAAAGCCCTAATAATGTTCAACACAAGAAACTTCGAAAAAAATTTTTCACCAAAACCCTGGGCACAGCCTTAATTATTTGTTCTAATGTTTGAGTTTTGAATTTCCACCTCAAATACGCTTACCCAAATTACGACAAATTCATAAGTATGAAAATGTAGTATCTCGTTCATAGAGTATTGAAAACTAATCTCATACAAACTGGAGGATTCTTCATAAACTTATAAAAAGGTCAAAAAAGCTTCGAGGTCAATGTCATTTTGAAAGTAACTGTAATACTTACATTTTTGAAGCATATAGTAAAACATTTAAAATATAATTTACTGGAATAGGTTCAGAATTATAAAAATCGTTTGTTTCTTCGTTCATCGTTGATAAAATATGCGATGATCTCATAATTATTTTTCTTTGTAGTGGCGAAAGTGATATTGTGGAAGTTGTCCATAATGAATAATAAGACATGAAGTTGTCACAACCACATTTATTGAAAATAGTGAGATACTAGTTTCGGTTGCTACTCCATTATCAAGCTCAAAAAAATTAAAACTTGAGAACAGAGTAGCTTAATATATACCGGTATACTAAACAGGGAACGATACTATTGGCTGAGGGAGAAAATGCCTCTAGTAGGCTGACCTTCATTAAAGATCTGTGATTGTTTTGCCAATCACAGACATTTAATGAAGGTCAGCCTATTAGAGGCACTTTCTCCCTCAGCCCATAGTATCTTTCCCTGTTTAGTATATTTATTAAGCTACTCTGTACTCAAGTTTTAATTTGTTTGAGATTGATAATGGTGTAGAACCGAAACTAGTATCTCACTATTTTCAATAAATGTGGTTGTGACAACTTCATGTTTTATTATTCATCAAAAAGATTTCACTGTTACCTTGAAGTCTATATCATATCTCTAGTTGATATTGACTAAATAATTTTTTGTTTCCGACGTTCTTCTAGTGAGTCTTGCCCGAAAGGGCTTCCAGTTACCACTTCATTTCAGATAGCATTAATACTAGACCAAAATTAGTTCAGGCCCATCTATTTAATTTTTCAAGGGTATTTCTTCTCGTTAAAATAACATTAATAATTAGAATGAGTTTCCACTAGATTTAGTATTTCGCTTTTGTTTGAAGTTAGAATAGGTTGTAGGAGCATGAATGCTTGAGGTTAGTTCAATACTTATCAATATTCATTAGTCTTTTTAATATATCTTGTTAATACAGTATATCGTCTAGGAAGATCACTCACTACTTGAGCAATTTTACACCGGTTTAGTAAACGTTTCTTACTAGTATTTTTCTTAATCAATCACTTAACTTTATATGTTTCTATTATAACTAGTTCTTTGGATAGTAGGAATTGAAAGAAAGAACATTATTTTTCTCTATATATTTTGGGGAAAAATACAATCAGATAATCAACTGTGATGTTGATATATAATAATTTTAGGTGACGTTTTTCCTAATATTCTCTCTCACTTCGTAATATTGTTACCCAATCTTACATATGAATTTTGTTTTTTATTGTGAAAAATTCCCAGTAGTAGTTGTTTTTTTTTTAAATTTGTTGGTTGAAAGTTATGTTGTTGAGATTCCGATTTCAACAAAAAAGTGAGTAAGAGAATAATCAAATCTATTCAATTCTAATTTTGTATTAAAGAATTGTAAGTTAACTGATCTGAGCTCCATCCATTGGTTATCATCATTATTAATTATTAAAATGGACATGGAAATATAAAATGGCCAGATTGTAAGAGTAGTCTTAGGGCTGTTGTGCCTTTGACATGTACTTACTACCATTATCTCAATCTTTTATACTATGTTTCTCTTCCTTAATTTTTCCCCAATCTCCACTTATTTATATTTTTTATGATATATCTATTTTGGTGTACCGTTATTTTTCCTCATTTACGAGTTAGGAAACATAATATTCGAATTGTTTATAGGCAAAAAATAGACAAAATAAAAATAAAGAAAGTAAGTTGGGCTAGAAATATTGTTTTTCTTGGGCTAACAGTACAAAAAAGTAATTTATTCCTGAGCATACATATTTATGTTTGTTTCACAATACTCAACTAAAGATGATTGTGAATCTCATTTCAAAATGGTTGTGAAAAATTACAAATTAATCTCAAATATATGTCTCATCTATTATTGGAGATTAGTGTTGATCTGAATGTGTTTTGTTCATTAATATCAATATTTTCCCCCCAAAACCCTTTACGTAGTTGAAAAATCAAAGAAATTTGATTCTTTTTATTCACGAATCTGTATTGGTCTTTTTTTATAACTTCCATCAATGTATCTGAAGAATGACTTTCTACTGCCGTGTGTTTCCGGTTTTGTTTCTAGTTTTTTCAAATATTATTAGTTTTTTCTAATAAATATAATGGAAGTGATGGTGGCAGATGTTTTTTACAGATGTTGGAATGTTGATGGTGCAGCAGGGAATGGTGAAGGGCGACTTGAGCGGAAATTATATTGATGGTACGATAGTTGCTCCTCATTGAAGTAACTGCTACTGTTATTTAAACTGTTATTTTAACTGATATCTTGTTGCCAGCCATGCCCAACCCGCCCGCCAGCTTTTCTCATTATTCGCTCTGTGCGAAGTAAAAATTTTGCTCATTATCTTGAAGCTTTTATTCAGCAAAAATAGATCAGAGTTCAATCACCACCAATTTTACAATCTTGCAAACCTTCTGAATATCCATAAGATTCACCTTTTAAATTCAACGTTTTACTCATACTCTTTTCAATTACAAACTATTGGTTGGTTCAAAAACAGTGCCTGTCTTAATATGTGGAATCAACGTCTCTTGCATGAATATGTAAGAATGTCTTGCTCACACAATACGGCTGTTGATTGTATATGGTAGATACATTCTTATAGATGCATCATTAAACTGATACTGCAAAAAACCCGTGTCATATTGTCTAAACGGTGCCTCATGAGCATTTTTCTATTTTTATTAATCTATTATTATTTTTTAATGAACTCAGAACTCTCAGATGACATTAATTCTATTGATTTTCAATACTTACAATACCTGGATTTCAATCCTCATTGCATTATTCTCATTTGATGAGAAATGAATTAGTTATTCGAATCTAGGAGTGGGGGAAAAAGAATGGCCCTACTTCAATACAACATTTTCATTGGTGTAAACCTGTTACTGATATATTATACACTTTGAGAAACACAAAAATGTGACTAGGTGTTTCTTAAGATGATCTAAATATTTTATACAAGCAGTAGCACCGTGAACATCGTCTAGATTCTAGATGATAACTATATTCATCGTTCATTCCACAAAATGTAATATGTAAATGTATAATTTAAGATAAATTTCGCTATAATCTTGATGCTGTTCATGTTACTACGTCTTGTGGTGAGCATATAGAGCATTTTTGGTAGCGCACCTTAAAAGACTCTGCCATTTCATATATGTAGTAAACTCATACCAGTAAATAAGGAGCTTTAAAATTTGGCCTTTCTTTTTTCAACACTGTAGTGATGGAAAAACCTGACTTGACATTCAATTGAAAATGTTTATAAAAATTGAAACCTAGGGAATTGTATTTATCAAATATCGAAAGAATTTATAACATCTGTGGTTCATTTTATGAATTATATTGAAACACTTCAGCATACAGAATAATAAATACTACAAAACACTAAAATAAAGCATCAAGTAAACCCGAAGATGTTCTGATATTATTGATGAGGAACTATACTGGCCTTCTCCTTTCGATTACTATACGTGAAATCTTTCCATGGATTTCTCTGACTGCACAAGATAAGTTTTCACTTCAATTTTGCCAACATTTCTTCGCGTTTCATCTTTCAAATTATAAGGTGTTCTAAAATTCATTGGAATACGCCAATGACTTAGGATATATCTACATTCGAATTAACATAAAAACATATAATTTGAAAAAGAAAGCTCGTCAACTTGCTGGTGAATTAATGTTGGAACTTGTTTTGCGCTTCTATAGAAACTCACCACATCGAAACTCATGGTCAGAATTCTAGTATACCATCTTAGTAGAGGCCACTTGTCTGATTTGCAATATTGGCCATACCTCTAAATACCTCTTATGTTCAATAAACATAATCATGTTTTTCTCATTTTCTACTTTTTTTGTAAAGAAAAATACCGTATGATTCCATCTGTTAGGACCAGCATCTTTTTTGAACCACCTTATATATTCGCATGTTAAACAAACTTTTTCAATAAAAATCAACCTTTGAGACATTTCAGAACTACCCAATCAACTACTTGATCATTTTTTTTTCTACAAACAATTTTTTCTATTCTTCTTTGCGTTCTACACTTGCTTCATAATTTTGTAGCAACTCACTTTCAAAGTTTGAAAGTTTACATTCACTACTAAAATGATTTTTCTTCATACAGCAACCTACTACACTCTCAGCCAATGCATCAGTCATTTCCACTTACATGCTTACATTTACATGCATGTGTGCACGAATATTCTTCTCACGCTTCTTTTCGATACAGTTCACATTCAAAAATTTATCCTTGTGTGAACAAATATTTAATTGTTCTACTCTACATTCTATTGTTAAGTCCAACCTCGCCAGATTTTAAGTCTACTGTAAACTGTCAAAAAACTGACTTCTTGAAACATTTCATTCAAATCAACTAGTTTTTCTTCTCCTGAGTGAAAAACTTAATCGTTGGGTTGGAATTAATTCAATTTCCTTCTCAACTAACCATGTTCTGGTTCAACACTCCCTGCAAAAAATACTATTATCTAACTTTCAGGTATTCTCCTTTGGAATGTTTTGAACACTGATCTATGATGTTGCTGAGTATTTGCAATATTTTATTCTCGTAGCAGCCATTACTTTTCAATCACAAATAGATATCACTGCTGCTTGCTGACTGGCCCGCCATTTAAATCACAAGTTTTGTATTATAGACCAGCTAATAGATTACAACATCAATCTTAGACCTTCCAACTGTTTAAATATTTTTTACTCCATTTATAGCATTTGAAAACGTTCTATTCCTAGTTCTCATCTTATTATGAACCCTGTACGTAATCGTACCTATACTTTTATCCACCCCCCTCAGTAGACCCATTATTTTGTTACCACTATCGTTATTATCAAGTTATTTATTGAAACCTTATTAAGTTGTTTGTAAATTTTTGCATTTGGGAACATGGTCCAATATTATTGTGCGTGTAATTAGGAACCTTTTTCATGGAAGGGATGTTGTTTTTCAGTAAATTATCCTTATATAAAAATAATGGCAGTATTAAACAAAGACTGTAAATAGTATAAAATATTAACAGATTTTCAACATCTTTTCTCCTTTGTAAGTAGCAATAATTTTTGCAACTATAATACTGTATGTTATAACTGACTAAAATCTTCATTTATACTCTTTTCTAAGAATTTCTTATGATTGTCAAGCATTGTCAACCCAAATTCTACAAACCCAAGGCGCCATATCAATTACACCATTACCTCCACTAGGCCTATCATTCTCGTACCGTTTGTAAACTAGAATTTTTCAACATACCTTCACGTTTATTCCCAAAATTTTAGTCCTCAAACCATTTGTAGTTCAATCATGTTCTATGGTCGTACAGACTTCTTCATCTTCTTCAACCAATAATTTTTCTTTTCATTTTATGTAAATTTCATGAAACCCATTGATATTATAAGTTGAAATTTTTTATACTTATTTTTGGCTGATCATTAGCGTAGAGAGCCATGTGAATATTGGAAATTCTCACTGTTTCACTAGTGTGTGCGTTGACTATCTTTGACTTTGTTTCACTAGTGTGTGCGTTGATTATCTTTGACTAAGTCAAAGATAGTGTTAATCCCCGTTAGTATAAACTTCATTAATGATATTCTTCACTCAATTCATCTCTATACATTTTCTGTTTTCAAAGTCGTTACATATTTAATTTTTAATTTTATTTCCATAATCATTCATAATCATATAATCTGTGTTATAATTTACAATCAGCATACTCACATTGTCTATCTTGAAGAATTGAGCAATAGCTTTGAATACGGTTCTGAAAGCTTAATCCGACTACTGAATCATTTGTCATAGTCCTTTCAAAGGATTCAAAAATCATACTCCTTTTCTGAAACTGTATCTTAGTAATCAGGTGGTTGCTCAAAAATTAGTATCCACATAAACTCTATTCATTAACTAATTCCCGGTCAGCTTCCTTATTCAAGAGAGCATGAAAGTTTGAAAAATAATATTTCTTATTTATAAAACTAATGTATTAGATTTGAGATTTATGGAAAATACTTTCCAGTAAGAGATTTGATAGAGCTGTAGACAAGGCAAAGATGAGTCTAGAAATAGTAGCTGGTAGAAAAATTAAGCTAGAGAAGCAGAATAGCAAAAGAAGACAAAGAATCCTCCGTAATTAAAGAAAAGGAAGGGGAAAGAAGCAAGAATCAGTAGAAGAGAAGCTGAATTGAACCACAAAAGTATTTGCGTTCGAGATGATAAATTGTATTCAAGTGGAAGTTTCAGAATGGAAGGTAAAGAGACAAATATTATGCTTAATAATTGAAAACGAACTAATGCTGAGTGAATCTTTGATGCATTTTTAAGTTGAACAGTTACATTATTCCTGAAATCACACTAAATGGATTTTCAAAGTGAATAAGGCAAGAAAAGCTGGAAAAATATAATTGACTGCTCAAAAAATTTTCAGTCAATAATGATTGATATTTCTTGAAAATATTACTCAAAAATATAAATTTTCATTTACTTGGAATTTTATTTCACGTTATTAGTCATTTTTGTGTTGTGAGCTAATTAATGCACTACATTCTGCTCTTATTTCTGGTGAATTATTCAGGATTGGGTTGAACTGAAAAGAGGAATATATAGTTATTGCAATAAATAATTAATCTATTTATTATTCAATTAGCAATTATTAGCAATATTATTGGTAACTCCAATCTCTAATTATCGAGCTTTCTTTTTAGATCGAATGTTTAATCAGTTGGTATGGTCATGTTGAAAAGTACATTTTAATACTTCTAGTTTGCCGCAAAAATGCTATTTTTGAACATTCATAATAGTGCATGTTTTCTGTTGCTATTGAACGGTATTAATTTTATTACTATAGTCATTTAAATTTATGATATTCATAACAGCATTCCTAGTGTAAAGTTCATCATCCATTATCATAGATCTTATTGCCTAATAAATTATAGTATTTATTTTTCTGAAAATACAACCTAGAGCACCTATTCTATTAATTTGTATGTTAATATTGTGAATAGCAGAGGACCTCGGTTTCAAATCCACTCTCCAATACTATAAAACTTTTATTATTGATTCTAATACTAGTTTTTTATGCTTCTCTAGCAATATGCGTGCTTTTCATGAAAATATTTCTAATTATTATTTTGAACATTTTAGTACGATATGGTATCACCATATTTTCTAGTAGAGGAGAAACTATCCTCTAGATGTTTTTGGTTTATATTTTGAGAATAGAAACTAGAAATTAAATAAATTTCAGTTTTACTACCACTGTGAACTCAATGCAGTAATCAGAGTAACTCGTAGTTTTATTAGTTTTGTTTCTTAATAGTCGTCCCAATCTTTACACTCATATTAATTTTTTTATTAGAAACATATATTTTTCCTTCCACTATCATCAGATTATAAAATCGAGGATTGTTGACGATAGTCAATGTTTAAAACATATTTATACGACTCATCCTGGAAGGCCACATTGGAAAATATCTCAATAAAGTTTTATTGATTTTCGGCTAATAACGATAGCTTTTCTTGTCACAAGTATACATGCATACACGTTTTAGACGCAAAAATTGACATTCTTCCAATAAAATATTTTAATCCTTCAATTACCTACATAAATTCGAAAAAGTTTAGTCAAGTTCAGTAGCTCTAAAAGCGGTAACTTTTTTTTGAGGATGAAGCCCACATAGGTCTGAGACCTGTGCGTGGGTAATGAGTTGGATGATGGTGATTGATGAGTTGAACCTAAAGTTTTAGGTGGGTTCCGAACCACCGGGAAGTGATTTTACAGCAGAGAACAGTGTCTTTTTTGATGGCCAATCTAATCGGTCACCGTTACAAACAGGACCTACGAGAACGCAGCTTATCTCTATCTGATTGAACAGATACTTACTACGGCTCGTGGCTATCACTTCCCTCCACCGAAACATACTTTGTATTGTAGAAATTATTTCAGAATAGAATTCATTATTCACATCAAAATATTATTTTTATTCATACTATTGGAATAACATGCGTATGTTTGAAAATCGTACTCCAAGCAGATAAAGAAACTACCGTTTTCAAAAGTTTTATTGTTTATTGATTCTCATTGTTAATTAATTTATATTAAAATTATGCATCGTGTAGACATTCCTTCACCTAAATTCAAATACCAAATCTTTGCATCAACTTAAACAACTCAGAAGTGTGTTAGGTAAAAATGCTTAATAGGTCATTAATATAGAAGAAATACTATATCATTTATGGGTTTGGGAAGATTAGGTATAATCTAAACAAGTAAAAAAATTCATTGCAGTTGGAATATCAATATAGAATACAAATTTTTTTTCATATACGGAACCTATAATATTATCATAGATATTTTGCTTCCTATTGAATCAGGTGGGTCTTTCAACTCGTTGAACATAATAAATTATTGTAATTTATATTTGCTATTGATTACAAAAAATGTCCCAATTTTAAAGGGCTTTAATTATAGAACGCAAATACTTACAAAACTTCTTGAGCATTCATATGAAAAAGCGAATTTGAATTTTTTATGAATAATCAAAAATGTTTTATGGGTCCGCCACCAGAAGCCCAAACGAAAACTATGATGTAATCAAATTCAGCCCTCTCCGGGCTGTTACAAAATATGGCTTCCGTGAGCCCTTTGAGTACACAATTGTGGGAGTGGTGTCTATCTCTGCAATATTAATAGCAGAATACAACTATCGATGTTAATAAGCTCAACACGTCTCATTCAGCATAAAATATTGGCGACCAAAATGTGTAGAGTTTCCCTCTATCGACTGCAATTCGATGATGGTTAAAGATATCAAATTGATTTTTCTACTTGAATGTTCCGTATAAAATTCTCTACTACTTTTGTTGAACTGTTTTTCAAAACGCATATTTAATGAGTTATAACACTTCAAAAACGGAAAATTAAAATTTATGGTATAGACTTTTTGTTTTTTCTCTATACTGTACTTATTTCTTGTCTGGAAGATACACGAAAATGATAAATTCAGATATTTTAGAACTATTCTCGAGCTTTAAAATGATGTGATTTTCAAGACTGTTGGTCCATTAAAATTTTGTACGTGTGGAAAAAATCGAATACCGCATATTTATTGTTTGGGCTTCTAGTGGCAGTCTTATTGAACATTCATGAATATCTTTTTCATGAAAGTCTTGTATTTTGTAATTAAAGCCCTTGAAAATTGGGACAATCTTTTGTAATCACACGGTATAATACATAGGCTATTGTGTGAATATTTTCATATACCGTACCCTTCGGATGTCATCACGCTTATATGTTAATTTTTATCGAGAACTGAACAAATTTGGTCAACAAATTCATGAAGGAAGGGTTGAAACACTGTGCAATAAGTTTTCAGGGCTACTGATACAATTAATAGGTGATGATGTCAAAAAATCCTTGGCACTGCTTCATATAGGTACTTTTGGTGTAAAAAGATTTTATCGAACACATGCAAACTTCTCCCAATATAATAGTTCAGAAATGAGTATTTATCTGATCTATAAAAACACATGAAAATTCTCCCAACTCATATCTGAAAGAATCAAATGATTTATATTCGTCTATCAAACATAAATTCTCCCAGTATTGTTGCTATTTCATCAATAATTCCAACTCTATCCTTCAGGCTCAAGGCCCGCCCAAACACAAACATTATAACGTCACTATCTGTATAAATTTAAACTAAAATTGCAGCTTAGATTCTAGCTATACAGGCAATGGAGATGCACTCGCAACTCGTCTAGCTAGAATCTATAAGGGAATCTACTGATCTAATTCTGCTCTAGCTTTCGATTTATGCAGTTAGTGTTGCTGTACCCATAGCCTTTTGGACGGGGGTTCACAATATTATCGTCACACCCAACTTCAACATATCATACATTTCTTACACTAACATTTTTCGTAAATTCTTATATTGAAACCCTTTAATATTGTCCAGCTCTATCAATGTAACGTTAGAACAGTCTTTTTTAGGCTTTTTAAACCTATCAATATGTCATTACTTTCCAGTTTCGCTATTCAGTGCTATTTTATTCACTGTTTCTAATATTTCCCTGCTTTATCCAGTTTTTTTAAAGTTTAGGGGTTTAAACTTCCTCCATTATTTTCTAGTTTTAACCCATTACTCTTGCAACTGTTTTTTATCTAAATTTTTTAAAGCATCGGTGCACCTGCCACAGAACCAAATCACTTTTTCTTCAATCTGATTGTTACATCTTTTTCGAATTTGAAGAAAGAGCTTTGTTATCTTTCATATTGTAAAAGCTTATTTTCTGCAGAATGGCATGCGCGCGCATTCTGGGGTAATAAATGAGGTATAATGCTGATGTAATAATTCTGAAGTACAAGTGCTTGGAATGAGCGGCAATTGTGGACATTGATGATGTAACCTAGGCTAGCGTCTGTGTAGTAATGGGTAAGTGGCAAAGACGAACTAACCTGTGTATTTGTATGTCCGCCGTGATCAGTGGCTACGTTCAGGAAGGGCGTGCGTGCTGTGCAGATGGTCGGACGGGCAAGTATGTGCAGCGCATCATCAATCATTAGCCTAATAATTCATGTCTCTAATTTTAATGTCAACTCTCCTAGTCAGGTGATGGGCTGGTTCGTGGAGGCCTTCTCTTTCTCTCTTCAAAAAAAAAAAAAAACATCCAAATGGAACAAGTGTTCTGTGTATTTTTTTGGACTGCATACGATTTAGGTATTTTCATATTGTGCTATAAAATTAACATTATATCGTGTGAAGATTATCAATTTCAAAATCCTTTTAAATTCTATAAATTATGCTGAAGACCTCTGCTAATGCGGACATTGCTTAATAAAAAAAATAATGAAAAATATGCACATTTCAAAATATTTTGTGACTTCTCGGATCGTGCAGCAGGTGCTGAATAAAAAATGAAATACTATCGTGTGATCTAGCTGCCTGTCAGAGAGTTCTCCGGCCGCACTTGAATAAGTTTAGGGCTGACGTTACTTTAACGTAAATGTTTTTAGGCAGCCAGGACTGACAGACTTAACATGTCCTACAAATGATGGGCCATTTGAAAACCCTTTTGGTGAGATCGAGGATTGAATAGAAGGCCTTTTGGTTAGCAAGCCAGCTATTTTAATTTGCTGTGATCAATTTTTTATGGTTATTGTAAGTAATTCGTAGGTATAATCATACCTATTTTCAGATACGTGGGGATTAATATCGTTTTAATATGATAGGTATAGTGGGTACGCATTAATGAATATTTATGTATGACAAACCATTATTAGAATTTGGTTACGAACTGCTGGACTTTATAGTCTACTTTGTTATTTTAAATTTATTTTATCATGAATTATCAGGCGATGTTCTTTTTGTTAGATCAGAATCCTAAAAATCAATGTACTTTTATTTTTGACCAACATAATACTGGTATTTCTATAGAAAAGTATGCCCAACATAAAATACACAGACACTTTCCTTGCTAATTTACCGTTTATTAATGTTGTGTTCAAAATAATCATACCACTTTTGTATTAACCTTATCAATTGTTAATTATTTCTGTCACTAATCTCAATAGAACCAACTGCTTCGTGATCAAACAATCAAAACCTACTATACCTCTTTACAAAATCAAATTTCTTTTACAATAATTCTACTTGGTAATACCTAATGAAAACCTCAGCTTGCATATTCTATCCTATTATTATTATTATTCTTCAAAGTCAGCTCCTGAAATTTTCAAATAGCTTTCAGGTAGCTTTCAAATAGCCTAGATGTCCTTATTTTAAATTGAAATCTTCCAAAAAATAATTGCTCATCCCAAGAAGTTCTCATATTGTCATATACCACTTGTTTGAAAAACAATTTTGTTTATATTGAATCGACTGTGATTTTGTAATTGATCAGATTTTTCAAAGTGATAAACTATTATGATTCGCTTGACTACAAAGGCCTCAAATACAAACTCAACTCGAGGCAAATTCCTTAACTATTTTAAATCTAGTCAAGAGAACAACCAACTGTTGGTTTTCAATGTAATGGGTAGCCATGTATTCAGCCTCCATAACAGTCCATGTTAAATTTCCTTGGATATCAGTATTTATCCCAAGCTCTTGTATTCCAATACTAAGTCCTTAAGTGTCGTTTTATATGTCATGCATTATTATCATGGATTTTAGGGTTTTGTTGAGGGTTGTTATCAAGGTCGACACAGGGGACATGCACTGAGATACAGCTGTGGAATGAGCATTGCCGTTGACATTCTACACAGGGCATGCTATTCTTTTGACACAGTGTACCTGTTTACCTGTGTTGACTGTGAAAACTCCCTTCAAGGATAGAAACGCGCACTTAGTTAATAGACAACCGTTAATGCCTAAATTATTTATTTGATACAAGAGGTATTTTGAAACTAGAGATAATAAAAAAGGAGCAAGTTCTGTTTATAATTCTATTGTAGTTCTGAGATAGGAACTAACAGTACTCCAGGATTTTTTTTTAATGTTTTGAGTGTTATTGCTTTCAATTTAATTCTTTTCAATTAGACTGTTCTGTCCTTACAGATCGTAAGCTATATTCGCCATTTCACCCTTAGTAAAATGAGATCTCTTAATTATCATTCAGATTTTCTGACCTATTAATTCTACATGTTTCATTAAATTTCTATAATTCTAGTTCTATTGAATCCCTAGACTGTATTTAATAAGGCATTACAATAATTCTAGAAATCCAGGAAAATAATTCTTGATGTGTTAACCGAGAATTTGGAAGTCATTCTACAATTTCACAGAAATTTAATATTAAAATATATATAATGTTGTCAGTTCTCTAGTTTCAAAGTGACTCTTGTTTCATGTAGAACTCATCTCATAAGAAGTGATAGTTACCAAGGCTGTACACAGGACGTTTAGTTACAATTTCCTTTAAAAGGATATTTTTATCCACTTTTTGATTATCATAAAATGTAATTATTGCGTTGAAAATCTCTTCATAAATCAATTTTTCAAATATTGGAGCACTTTTTGAGAAGTGCTATTTTACAGCTATTTATAATAAATCTTACATAAAAATTCTAATTATTTATTTATTAGCTCAGCTTATTCGATATTTTTTGAAATTTTGGATCGACAAAATTACCACAAAAAATTCAAAAAACAATTTATAAATTGATGTGGTTCCATATTCCTTCCAAAAATAATATCAAAGTGAGTATGAACAATCACATTTTTATGTGTGACATCGTTTCACTCTGATATAAAAGCATCATCTTATGCTACTGGTACCTGACAGTGAACATTATGTAAATACTCACATTGTGAGTTCACTTGTCAGGTACCAGTAATATGCAAGAACAATGATAATGCTTTTACATCAGAGTGAAACAATCTCCACATGTACAAATGTGAGCGTTCATTCAAACTTTAAAAGTCACTCTTTTTCAGTTCAATAAGTAGTTTTCATTTTTATTCGCTGATGTTTCTTTACATGATAATTACTTATTCTTAGATAAATTTTAATAAAAAATACGTTAAACTGTTGATAGTTTAATTTGTAATGGAGATGGCCCAAAAGAAGTTTTCTCATAATTCATGGAATAATTCGTTTTTAGAAAATATTTCTCACAAATACCGTGTAGTTTACATTCTATCAATTTAATAGTTGCCAAACAACTGGAAAACATGATTAAAAGCCGGGTGCACAGCCTTAAACTATTCAATCTCTTTATTAAATGTTGTCAAGGCATGAGTTCATAAAAATTTCAACTAACAAAATCTTTCGTGATTTCATATTGCATTCAAGTATTCACCACTGTAATCCTTCTAAGATTTCAAATTTCAAAATAATTTGAATTCTCTTGAAATTAGTACTATTCTCTCTCCCAATTTTCGAGCAAAAGAGTTTATGTCTAAAAGAATCTTCTGCATACCATAATTTTGATGTGCGTGTTCTGTCATTGATTCTCCTTGCATGGCATCTAAACTATCCTTCCGCCTTCATGACAAAATGAGGTTATCTGAAAATTGTTCAAATAAGATTATGAGATTACAGTGGTTGTAATAATAATTTAATAGAAAAAGAAGTTGAAAACCATCATCATTATTATTATTGATTGCCTAAGTGTTTAGGATGTGTCTAATTAGTATGAGTGTTTGATATTCATCTTAGAATACAAATTAAAGGATAGAAATGTGTTATTCAGTGTGTAGAATAAGTGTTATCTAGCCCCAAGACATCACATGAGGAAAATAACTATCGTCAATGTTAGTGGTACTCCTTTTATCTATTCCTCTACTTTAATAGGTTTGTTACTCCTCTATAAAAAATTGTTTTAACGATTCACAAGAATTGGCTCTGTTACTGGAGAATAGTTGCATCGCCGTACAACACAATTATTAAACTTTACTGGCATACGTTATTGATTTTTATTCTAAACCCATACTCTCATAAATACTATTCATTTTCGAAAAATTTCCCTCATCACTTATTCTGTTCAACTTTAAATTACATTCACATGTCTCATTTCTTCCATCTAGGCGAGGACTATTCGTATACAAGTAAGTTAGGCTAGGTCATCATTCTCCTTTAGATATTTTCAAACTAGATTCAACTTTCCACAATAAAATCTCAATCCTATCACACACAATCTTAGATTAGCTTCTGCTTCAATAATTGCTTGCTTATTTGAGACTTCCACCACTTGTCTACTATATTTCATCACCACTAATGTTCTCTCTCTTTTAATTTTACCACATAATATATTGTCTTGGGGAATGGTAATTCAATAGATGCTAAATAATGCTTAAATGCATGCTCTAATTTTCAATCTGCTTGACCACTAATGCCATGTTCTAGTTGTTCTGAAACTAATAGTTCTACAATCAGTAGCCTATGTCTTACTAGTAGCTCTAGCGTACACTAGCATTTTCTTATTTCATTGCAGGGCGTTTATGTATGTTCTCTGCTTCAACTAATTCTCTAGATGATTCATATTGTCAGTATCAATATTATTCCTTACTATGTATGTTGTGTGTAAATTGATGTTGTCTAATTTCTGAGTGGATAGTATGTGTGTAATCTAGCCATTTGGGCTCAAATAACGTATAAAGTGATTTTATAAGTGACATGTCGAAATAACTCAAGGTTATAATGAACTATAGTAACCTCATTCACCTTAGAACCCCTCAATACCGTTACAGTCTTTATTCCACTGTGGAATGAAGTTGGCATTGGAAAAACTATGCTGGAAAATTGATTTGGTAGTATTCATATTATAGAAGACCTGTATCAGTTGTAATTGAGAATAATATACCATAATACAGTTTTTTTTTATAAATGAATTATTTACTTCTTTGGGACCAATTGAGTAATAACTTATTGTTCATTGAATCTATCTTGTAAATGTGTTGCATGTCTAACGTTTAAGTGATAGATTTAAAAATACAATCTACATGTCCAACGTTAAATTGATTTCAATTTGACTGTATAAACTCATTCAGTAGGCTATTGTAATTTTATTACGAGTATCTTAATTTAAATAGCTAAATACATATGTAATGTATTTATAAACAATGTACTGTCTTATAAACTCTGGTTTTATTAACAATTGAAATATTTGTGTCTTGGAGACGACCAGTCGCTATGTTTGAAAACCATGATTAATGAGGTTATTCAAAAGATTATATTGAAAATATCTTTTGCCAATTTTAGGCAAACGCAAATTAAGAAAAAAAATGAATTCGAGTAAAATTTGAAAATGAAATTTCATGAATTTAGAGCAATTTTTTATAAGATCCAAAGTTGAAAACTTGTTTTCTCGTTTTTAAACGCAAATTGAGAAAAAAAATAATTCGAGTAAAATTTGAAAATGAAATTTCATGAATTTAGAGCAATTTTTTTATAAGATCCAAAGTTGAAAACTCGTTTTTCTATATTATGCGATAATAAATGGTAAGTACTGTATTCAGAAAAATTAAGTTTATAATCCTTGAAGTGTTGTTCGTTTTTTAATCGAAAACTAACTATTCATAACATAACCATAGCTACATGAAATTCAATGTTTTCTTATTGTATGGTTCACCAGCAATCAGTCAGTGTGTGAGAAGATTTCTCAATCTAGTCATTTTTTTGTCCAGAGAGGGAAACGTTCTTGTCTTTCAGTTTAGTATTGCATTTCTTCTTCTAAAAATGAAATGAATTTCTATTGAAAGAATATTTCAAGAAATAATATACTTTTGTGTTGAGAATTTATCTACTAATTGTATTTATTGATGTTGTTTGTATTGCTTGAATATTCTGTTTTCAACATTTTTATTCAATAAAAAGTGAAACTGAAAAATATAGTGTCAAAAACGATTCCTTTCAATATTTTTCTCGTTTTCGGGAATTTTTTTACATTTCTATTCAATGATTCTATAGTGTGATAAATTAATATAAATACGCTTCAAGAAGAATTGTATTATGATACTGGAATATCAAAGGATGGAACTATGTATTTAAAGAAAAAAAACGAATTATACCTATTTAAATGCTGTTATTTGAATTATATAAGAAGAGGAAAATGTTGGGAGGAAATATTGATATTGGGCTGAATTTTTATCAGTCTCTTACTGCAGTGAGGCTGCATTACTCAAGCGATTGATTTCCTAGTAGCCTAGTATGATATAAAGTAACTCGGCTATTTATTCAAGTCTCTTACATGGCAATTTGTAAAATCCAACTATCTGTTATCCATTTAAATATAAATGAGCCTTGTATTTGATGTTCTGCATTTCCTGAAGATTTAGTGTATTTAAATAATAATCATTTCTAACACATTTCATGAATGTGTGAAATCAAACCCAATTAACTCAATTATCAGACCTTATTATCATCATCTTATTTCCTAAATAGTGTGTATCTGAGTTTGAATCATATCAACCCTATTAAGTAGCTGTAGATATTTGAAAAGTTGTATTCCTCAAACTTCGTGGCAGTTGGAAAAAGTATGCAAGTAATTGATTGATTCATGTAGATTGCTACAGTGTAGGATATAATTATTATTCGGGAAAAGTTAATATATTCCATTAACGTATTTCAATCAAATAAAATTGACCAACATATAACAGCATTTAATTATGTAGCCTACTATTCAATAAATGTGACATACTTGCATGTTGATGTTTGTCAATAATTTGAAAATGAATGGATATTTTAAAATTAATTATCATTGTTGAAATTTTTAAACCTTTGTTGGTTGAGTAGTGTATAATGTTTTCTTACCTACTGATTTCATTTTTTTAATTTCCATTTTATCTAACATTACTGATTGTTGTTGTTGTTGTTATGTGTTGTATGTGTTTTCTAGTTCTTGAGTGTGACCGGAATGTATTTCTATTTCAGATGATCATCATCCCCCTCCCACGTTCACTCCGCCGGAACTTCCCAAGAAAGTACACCTTCGAGGTATACTGAAAACCTCCCTTCTATCACTACTTTTTTCCTCTCAGAACTCAAATTTTTGAACATTTTTTTCAAACATGGCACAAAACTAATGAGAGCAATACAGTAGGTTACTATCAGTCAATTTTTAAATTCATTGATGCTGCTAACCCCTTTGTCCTGAATTAAATTATTGAGAAAAATTGCTTGTAAACATTAATATGGTCTTGATTATAGAGAGAAAAAAAAAACAAAACCAGAAAGAAGCATTATCAGTATCTATGTACTGTATTTGGTGCTGTCACTAGATAAGTGATGTGGAAAATTCTACGTATTTCATTAGAGCAATAGAAACCTAAATGATTTCAACGTACAAGTATAGATACAATTGAATGTGATGCGAAGAAAATGAACCTATATCCTTTTACATTATTGTCACCTAATTTTTAATTGAAAAATTAACGTTAATTACTCCCTTCATGTTGCAAGCATTTTGAACTAATAATACCAATTGCTTATTAATATAGTTTTCACCAAGAAATCGATCAACCACAAAACATTTGCGTTCCATAGCCCGCTCACACTACAAAGCAGAAAGAACATTTCCACTATAAACTATATATATCATGTTGACTCTCAACATTCTGAATTTTATTTCACATAACTTATTAAGTAGCCTACTTTTTTGATAAGGTTTTTGAACCCAGAAAAATTGGTTTTCTTTCTTGGCTATCTTTCAACAAAGCTCAAACAGTGAGATGGAACTACTCGTAAGAGCCTCTCCAACAATTGAAGCCACACAAATATTTTTTTCATCAATAAAGAGAGTTGTGCTGTAATCAATTCAATAATAATCATATAATTTCCTTGTTGAACACGTGTTGATATATAATTCCAAAAAAGTTCTATGTAGAATAATTCGTTGATGGGCTTAATCAGAAAATAACAACATAGTATTATGCATTTTTAATACTGAGGCCTCTCAAGTAGAAAATTTACAAAGGTCTTTTAGTAGAAAAAATCCAGCCGCATTATTGTTGTGTAGGGCTACTATTGAATTTATTGAATATTTAAAAATATATACAATACGAACAAGATCCGGAGTCCTTTATTAAATATTGCTCTCATTATGTTCAAAGCACAATGCAGGGAAGTCATTTTGAACTAATAATAAATAATATTAGTATAGTTTCAACAAAGAAATCCATCATATTTTTATTGTAACCGTATCAAACTTTGATTTCAATAATTAATAAACTATGTATTTTTAATAAAATCTTTCACAATATTTAGTTAAAGCTATCGAAGAAATGAATAGATTAATTTCGTTCAACAAGTTTATAAACATAATTTATGACGAATTATTTTATTTGAATTTTGAAATTTATTGATTCGCTCACCTCCTGTCATCCTTATTCATCCTCGCACATACATAACATTTTTATCAGTTTTGTTTTTTCAGATTTGCTCAACTATACAGATTACATTGCACAATAACAATTTCGTATTACTAAGCATGCATTGGAAAACATTAATATTACTATAGAAAACATGTACATACATCACATTTTAAATCTGTTATGGATTTCTTGAATGGCTGCTCAATTTCTCAAGCTATGCAATATTATAGGTGATATTCTATATCAGCCACAACCAAGACAGTCGATAATTTTAAAATACTTGTTTTCACCAAGGTTCAATTTGACATAAATTATGATGTTGAAGATCCATCTTCCTAAGTTTTTATTGACATAAATGTTACGTTTCACTAATAGAAAAAAAATCATTTATCAGTCACTGGGACCAATTCATTGCCAATCATGTGCCAATATTGGGGAATAATCATAATATTTCTTTACCTAAGAATCTTTTAAAAGAATATGAATTGACTTCATGCAGGCTTCAAATATTCGAAAATAATATTATTCAATTTCAATCTTAAATATGTTACATTGGAATAAAAGTTATAGGGTCCTTATTTCACCTAGACCATATTTGCGCTCTAGAAAAATAGGTCTAGATAATTTCTGGTGTAAATAAGTTTCAAAAGATTCAGTAGATTAGTCAAACTAGAATTTATGTGTACAAAGTTGTTGAGTACGGTAAATTAATGTTTTAGATGTAATCTTATTCACAACTTCCTATTTGTCTCTTCCTATTTATTTCAAAGTAATATATGAAGTCTGAAGATATCGTTATCATTATTATCAATGCAAAAATTAATTTGCATTAAACAATAGTATTGAATTGGTAGTTTATGTTTGTATGTTTTTTCCGTCCGCGTACTGTAGAACAGTAGGCTTCTATAGTGTAAAGTTAAAGTAGTAGTTAATTGCCTCCCTGCCATATTACTCATGAAAATTAATTACTTATAATAGGTTATAATCATAATAATATTGACTAAGACTTCAACCAAAATATTAAATGTTGCGAATAACCAAAATATTGTTGCGAATGTTGTGAAATATCTACTTTGATTCGCATAAAAATAATATTTAATTGGTGGCAATATGAAGTATGTGATGAAGATTTCGTGAATCAAATGGCTTTATGTGAATACTGCGAAAAAAACCACTACATATTGACGCATTGGGACTGCATAGCACGTACAGGCTGAGGTTCTTGCGATGCATTATCTTTTATTAGCACAAACACTCCCCAACATCCTTATACACATTTGTTTATTTCCCATGTGAAATTTTCAATTCCAGTGTGACTGTTTTAACATGTAAATAAATCCATTTTTAAGCATAATTTATTATTTTGGCTCAACTGCTCAAGTAATTCATTACACTTTTCCATCTCATAATTACTATCCAACTTCCAACTGAATTATTTCAATTATTCTGATTTAGTGCTGTTCGTTCTCTGTTTAACAATCATCATGCTACAAAAATCCTTTCATAAATTTAAACGATCTTGGTTGAATAGAAGTTGCTAAATTAAATCATTTTTTAATATTGATAACTCAAAAGTAATAATTCCAAACTGAGCTCTAATCTAAACACCAGGCTATGTACATGTATTTCTTGATTACAAAACTGAATTACATCCATTTTATGCATTTATTCTCTTATCTCTAGTTATTTCTCAATAATATATTTCGTACTACTCTGCATGGTGTATGAATGTGTTGATTCCTAACTCGTTGAAATAATTTATTCCAGTATCAAATGCTTTTGAAGCAAATTAGAACGAAAATACAGAGTAATTGAGAAAATTAAAATTAATCCTTTCAAATGTTTTTCTAATATTTCAATGTGTTTCTGTTAGCTGTAGTATCTTCATAACTTTTTCACTTGTTTGATTGTGTGTATGGCCATTAAACAGTGTGTGTTTTGTAATTGTACGGTTTGTGTCTTGTTGACGATCAGGTGAGGCGGGCCGTGATAGGGAAGACTCAAGTAAGTTTACTTTTATACACCTGTTTGCATGTGGCTATTAAGATTCAAATTCAATTGAAAATTATACACCAATTGGTCATGTGAATTAGAACAAGTTTCGCGCGAAAACGCAATATATTTTATAGTAACAAAATATAACTAGGAATAGTTATAGGAATAATCAGATAAGAAAAATAATGAATATGTAACGATTTTATATAACATACAGCAAACGGCATATAGGCCTAAATATCATCAACATCCATATAACTTACGTATAACTCCAGGAACGAACTGACATCTATAACTCTCTTCATGTCATGTAAATTCAAGCTTGTGATTATTCTATGGTTCGAATTTCAAATACCGTTCAATTACCTTTATTATAATTTTATTACCCTCTTAAAAAAATATTTTCATTATCACTAGCCCAGTGATTCGGAACTCATCACTTTCTGAAACTAAGATTCATCACTCACCTTATTAGACAAGCACAAGTCTCCGACTTATGTGGCTTTCATCAGCAAAAAAAGAAAAGAAAGCTCATTAACATTTTCTAAACTATCTTCATGTTTCATACCATTGGTCATTGATTGTTGAAATCAATTTCTAAATCGTTTTTAAACATTATCCTGTTTGAAACCTTATATTCTATCAGCTTATATAGGATCAAATCCTATGTATTAATGTTCATTCAGAAAAAAATTTCCCAAGCTAAATAATAAATATTAGTAATGTAGCTCCAAAGTGATTCCTCAGAGTTTACAATTATTGTGATAAAAAGGAAAGATCCAATAAATCATGTTATGTTCTCCACAAAAATAATAAATTATATTAATATCATTATTCTCCAGCAATTTCCCTCAATGGATTGAACTATTACTTTCAACCTCTTAGAATAAAGCGCATAATAATCTAGGACTCACAATGAATAACTGGGTAGTAAACTCAATAAACATTATGTTGTTTGCTTGATTTCTTTTTATGTTATGTCAACAAAGAACCCCTTACACTAATAGCCTAACTGCCATCAATATCATCGATTTGATCGGTAGGAAACGAAGTTTCTACTCAATTGTCGTTTGTATTTCCTTTGTTTGTCAATCCCAGCTTGAGTATATAGAACTTTGAACTTTGTCGTACCTACTATTTTAGTTGTTCTTCGTGTACCTTGTATTCTAAATTGGTCTCCAAAGTAGCTCTCATTGAACCTTCTATTAAAAGAACTCATTCCCATAAAAAACGTCTTTTATAGACTATAGTGTGTGTAGGCTATTATTATACTATTCCAAAGAAAGTGGGCTGAAGCTTGAGCTAAAGATATCCTTGAAATTCGTTGATTTTTTTTATAGAAAAGGTAATCGATCTGGTACAGGTATTGTATTTGTATTGTATTTTCATCGATTTTGTACCACTACGGGTCTCACCAGACCCAGTGAAAATGTAATAAGTAAATATTAGTAGTTTGCCGACTCCCTGAGTCCCACCTCAAAATTGTATCGTGAGAGTTTATTCCAATAAAAGTAGCTCTAATATGTCGCTCTACCTCTTCAATTTCCATTTAATAGACCTTTATTAATTTATTGTGAAATAACATGGTACATTGTAAGAGTGTCAAATTGTATCCAAACGGTGAGTGCTAGAGCGACCCTAACTGCCTGCCATAGAGCAAGAACTTGAGGCAGTAGCCTAGCTCTACCTTTGGGCTGTTCCTTCTGCTTCCACTCAACATGTTTCCCAAATTAAAAGATTATTCAATCTATAAATCGAAGGAGTAATTTGAGTCGGTGATTCGGAACCCACCTAAAACTGTAGGTCCAAATTATCAATCATCCAACTCATTACCCACCCACAGGTCTCAGATCTATGTGGGCTTTATCCTCCGAAAAACATTATATAACCGTATGTAATGATAATTAAAGTTGTACTTTTAACATTTTTCACCCAAAATTAGATGGATTTTTTGTAATTTTGGCAATTTACTAGATCTGCCTGTTTTCAGCAGTTGTCGGTAACCGTAACATCAGAAACAACACGCCTCCAAATGCTTTGATGAACTCAACAAAGCAAGTCAACAAAGTGAAACCAACTGTGAACAGAGCTCAAAACGAAATCACCTCCCCAAACCAATACAACAGGTGAGTACAATCCCTTTCTCTATAGTACAATCTTCCATTCACATTTAGCTATCGAACCTAATATTAATATTATCATCATCATTATTTTCACTTAGTAGGCTTATAGTTCAACTAATGCCTCACGTTGTCATCTTTAATACTACTGTATTCAATCTATCTATACTCATTTTTGAATCTCCTCATCTGCGATTTTCTTACAAACAATATTTATATATTTTAACGTTTTCATATACTACTAATTCGATTTCTGAGCTGGGTGATATGTTGAAAGTGTTGAATATTTAAGTCAATAGATTATTGTGGTTGGTTAACATAAGCAGGTTATAATTGTGGCTTCTACTTGTGGTCATAATAATTATTTTGCTAGTTTTTTTCAATTATGCTCTTGTCACTCCCTTAGTACCGTTAATTGAAAAGAATATTTACTATTAAAATCTAGGAATAAGTCGTTCAAATGAGTTTTCTAATCTTTTAGATAAGTGATTGAAAATTTTAAATCATAAGTTAAAAATAGAACGTATCAAATTATAATTAATCTATGCTCCAAGTAGCCTATGTTTCTGCTTTACCACATATACGTTTTATGATTTAAAAAAATTCTATGTTACATAGAAATTTAAATTTGAATTATAATTCTCCATTAGGATTCTACACATTATGTTTTGTTCTATTATAAAAATTCATAAACAGGGGTGAAACGAGGGAGGATATTATGTGACAAATGAAGAACGTTTTTTGGGTTGGTAAATTTCGGGTACGGTACTGTACTAAAATTCAAATTTTCTTTATTGAAGGCGAAGTCTCTTCTTTCATTTATGTATCTTATTTGACTAGAATAAATCTATATTACATGACCAATGACCAGAAGTCACACGTACAGTTTTAACTGTCTTTAGAAGTATGCTTTGTGAATGCAACAACTCTTTATAGCAAATGTGTGTGCGCGTCTGTGTCATGTCCATTCCTTGTCAGTTGAAAAAAATTTCTACTTTGCAGTTGGCCTAGGAGGGGTTTCTTTATTTTGTCAGGAAGAAAAATGTCAGATTTGTTACTGAGGATAAAAAATATCCTCTGTACGGTTAAGTGTCCTTGCACATTCAATAAACACATTTTGTAATACAAATGCATTGAATGCTGTAAAATGTTTTTAGCCCTCAATCTGTGCTCATTTGCTTTGAGAGACCCTTTCTCCAAAAGCGTTTATAAGACTCCCTTGAGTTAAGGAAGCCTCAAGGCTTGTTCATAGATATGGTCCTCAGAGTATGCTCAAGTTTACTACGCTAGAGACGTAGATCTCTATTCATAGTTATATGAAATGAAAATGAAATAATGAAATTTATTACTTCAAAACAGAACAAAATATTTTTCAACTAAATTACAGGAACTAGAGTTGACCACATTATTCGTGGTCAATTTGAAATTTAGAAAATAATAAGTAAATGTACAATTGGATTTCGAGTCCAGCTCTTTTATAAACACTATATATTTCCTCTGATCTTGTAAAACATGTATATGAAATGAAGTTAGGAATGAATCCACATAAGTTCCGATAATCGGGCACGAGATACCGTATATACTCAATCTATGCCCAAGCAATTTGTTAATTTTGATATTTTTTATTATTTAGCATTATATTATGTAGAATCAACCAGGAAACTGCACTTAACAAAACATGAAAACCGTGGAAATTAAAACCATTCTCTATCACTGTTTACAAATTGAATTTTATCTGAATGTTGTAAATATTATTATTGCTATTCATGTAATAAATGTGATATTCATCACTCATCAAATTATCATTTGTGAAGTAGTCTGTCATTCTGTTGATGAAAATTAAGAAAGGTTCTCCTTTTTATAATGATTGTCAACTTTGTTGTTGAGCAGTAATTTTATCAAAATAAAATTGTAGCACCAGCTTACAAATTGATGCTGTTATTTCTCCGATGAATTATCCATAATTCGTTTGAATATTGCACATTTTCTTAGCTTCTTTGTATTAATCATTATCTTTAACAGTATTTTTCATCTTACAACTTATCATGGATCTAGTTACACGAATATATATTTAAAAAAAAACCAATTAATTCTTGGGAGAGGTTGGACTTGTAATGTCAAAATTGAAGTTGGATCATTACCAATAAAATTAAATCCTGACATACAATTTAACGAATGATTATCCTGATCTTATTCTCAATCCCATTCGACGCTTCCCTATATATTATAAACCATATCAGAAGTATAAAATAGTGTATTCGACTCAATCAAGTATTGTAGGGGTTGTATTACCTCTACTTTTATTTTTTAATCATGATTAGTTGCTCTTTTGAGGATTCGAATTGAGAAAATGATATAAAGAAAAGACTGGTACTTAATACATATTCTATATTCACATATTTTATATTTATACATATTCTAAATTTAGATGTAATTAATTCGATTAGTTTAGTGAATCAATTCGATTCAAATATTTTCGAAGATAATAATTATCTTCTTTAACTTGCAATGGATTTCTTTCCCTTAATGGCTCAAACGGCGAGATGGAACTACCCGTGAGATTTTGTAATCGGGGATTTTGGTGCCTGCTGGAGGTGGGGAGGTCCTGTGATCAAAAGTTTTATAAATAATTCCGTTAAAATCGTATCCTAAGAGATTCTAGACTCATGTCTAGAAAAGCTTGAATCCATTCATTTCAATCCACATTGTGGAGACATAATGGATTTTCGATAGTTCATAAATTGGGTAGAGTAAAAGCTTGATTTGAATAATTCTTTTTATTTCACGAATCGTTTGCTTAGTAAGAATGTAAACCCACTTTTCATATATTGTTAGTTCATTGATATTAGTTGGGAACAAATTTTAATGTTGACATTTAAAAATACTAATTTTATAGTGTCAGTTTAACAAGTAATACTGATTTTAAATTGTTATTACAATCAGAGCCGCCCAGAGATCGTTTATGGCCCAAGGCAGAGTTTTAGCTGGAGCTTCTTTCAAGCCTTCTGTATAAAGCTAAGGCACTAAGGCACTTCAAACCCATGTTGGAGTGCTCCGAAAATACGGGGCCTACCAGCATCGTGGACCTGTTTTTGCCTCCGCTGATATCGAATATATTTCTAGTGAAGTAGCGTTGAAATTTGGAATATTCTAATATATACGGTGCCAGTGGGCCTACGTGGTGTGATAGGCTTCCAATGGCCCCCTGGAGACCCGAAGCCGAGGCAATAAGGGGACCGTGGTGTAGAAACGTTCAAATTTGAATTATTCTAGATGCAGCCTACTTGCATCCTTACTTCACATGACCGCAGTGGCAGCAAAACGGGCCCGCAGAAGGTTCTAGGGTTTGTTAGGCTTGTTAGCCTTTGTTGGGTTTGTTAGCCTTTAGAGACCTAATTTGGGACAAAATGTAGCCTCCAGTAACGATGAGGCCATCCCACTTGTTTTTGGGGCCACTTTTAAAGGCTGAAGGGTGTCGTTGTAGCCCGGAAAATCCTCCCCGTGGCTACACCTCTGTGTGAGTTTTCACATTAATAAAAGCCATACACTTATTATTTTCCCTAATTTTAATCAGAATGTTTATTTAGTTAATGCGATATTAATAGTCGCATTTGTATTGTTCAAATCTAGTTTGCATTATAACATCTATTTCTCATTACGGTAGTAGATTTTATTTTATAATTAGTTGATGTATTCTATACTCTTGAATATCATGCTACATTATTCAGTTAAAATAGTCCATCAACTTTATAAAAGATTGTGTTTCCATGCGAACCGACATTACTCTTTTCTCAGTAAATTTAATCATCATATTATTATATACAACAATAATTTCAATCTAGAATATAATACTCATTTAAAATATAATACAACAAATTATCATTTTCCTCTTGTACATTCCTAAATGATATGAATTTGATTGTCGAATACACTCTCGTAATTAAGAACATATTTATTCTACGCATTAACTATACTGTTTCATTCTCACCTCTTATGTCATAGATTATTTGCTTTTTTTATTAATAAAAAAAGCAATTCGCTTTTTCTCCAAGTATACAATGAAAGAAAACTGATACTAGCTTCAGGTTAATCTGGCTTGAAGAGCTTCATGTGTGAATATCAACTTTAATACTTCTGCTTAAAATACTTCAATTGCTTCCATAACGTACATGCTACTTCTTTGTGAATTTTATAACTTTCTTGTAATATTTCATTCTTCTAGAATCGTTGGCTGGTTACTTTTCTATGACTCGCTTGCTCTATTTCAGCCAGTCTTGTTGAATGCCTGAGCTATCTTGAAATTTATCAAATTGTCCATTATATTTTTGTTTCTGTTAGTATAATTTGTACACACTAGTGACTTATTGATTACTGTTAGGCTACCTCTTGTACTCTGCGTTTCTTATTCTTATCAGAAAATCAATACTTTGATAAAGTTGAGAGATTTACTACTATATTGTATTACAACGTCATTCTTGTCAAGCTACAAATCTTTCAAGCTATTGTAACATGTATGATAACCACCGTCATTTCGTCAATCACTGTGAATTCCATTTTCCTCCTTGTTTTGCTCATACAATACTATGAAGAAAGAAGTATAAATAAAAATAGAATAAGGACCAAGATTTTGATAAAGCATTCCTTTTAAAATAATATTTGAAAAATATTCCACACACATATCTCAGTTATTAGGATATTTTTAATATTGCTATTTAATAAGCTATTGCTTGAATAAACGTGAATATTGATGTCTTCTAAATTTTCTGATAGTCTTGACTTTATGCTGTGTAATAGACTTGATTCTACTCAATTTTTTAAACTTGAGAGAAACATTTATTTTGTCTAAAGCTTTGGTTTCCTATAGAACACGGATTGGACTAAATGGACAGTAAACCATCATCACACTACACGCTTACACTACAATATATAAACTCGACTTGTTTCGAAATATAGTTTATAATAATATAGTATGCTTATATATTTTATTAATTATAAATATTCTGCTTTCAATAATAAGTTATAAACATATCCAACAACGTGCCATATTGATTCTTGATCTGTTCCGCGAGACATCAGTTTGATAATCTATTAACATTACAAAAGTATTGGAAGCTGCAGATTAAGCTTTCCATCTTCAACGTGTTGTAATGTTGTAAGTTACCATCCCGATGTCTCACCTGCTTTGATTCCGCAGTACGCTGTCCATTTGGTCCAAATCCACGATCTAGGAAACCGAAGCTTAAAGCCTCGATGACACGGGGTGAGTTTAATAGCTAAGCGAGTAGCGAGTAGAAACATTACAGGCCGACCGATTTTCCCCCACCAGAGGCCTCTATGAGCATTGTTCAATGAATTTTTGGTTTATTAGCTTTGATTCCGCAGGGCCGCGCTGCTCTTTACTCGCCGGCGAATTTACAATCTAGTTATCAACTCACCCTGTGTAAACGTATCCACCTGCCAAGTAGCCGACTATCTACTATCTATGGAAAGATTTGAGAGCCGGGATACTTTGCTCGCTACTCGCTGGCAGTGTTGCCGACACCAATATTCATTGTTATTATCACCAAAGCTGGCATCCATAAAAATTCAACCGCACAGGCTCTCATCATAAAACTTATTCAGATGATACATATATTATTTTCTGTGATAACAATAATCAAATGCTTTGAGAAAGTTTACTAAAAAAATGTTGGTAGAATTCATATTTTAATTTAGCATTGCAACATTATTTATTGTCTCTCAACTCAAAGTTCATGGAATGGGGTAATTCTATATTTCGTCTCATTAGCTATATCAGCCTTCCAGGCCTGCTGAAACTCGGTCGGCTTGTTGAGTTTCTTCCAGCTACTCGCTTAGCTACTAAACTCGCCCCGTGTCATTGAGGCTTTACACTAGTAAACTTCAATTCAGCAAGTAGTATAGTCCAAGAAAATACTTCCAAAATAATATTTCTGGCGAGATCCTAGTAGACATATTATTTTTAAATGACGATAGATTTCACCACATTAGTCCATGCATTTACTGGCGGCTCATATGAAATATATTTTAATGTATTGCATTCTTAGCATCGATATGCTTGCGTGTGATTAACAAAAAACTTTTTTATTTTAAAAATTTGGGTCGAATCAAAATAGAAAAAAGAATTGGAATATTAAATAAACAAAGCCAATTTTGAAATCGTGTGAAAGGAATCACAGAAGACAATGAAGACATGTCATAAAAATTAATTTATGTCAAGCTAGTAGGCTACCTGTTGAATGAAAACCTCGTATAAGCAGTTCGTCTTCAGCCAGATTGCTCTAATAATACAATAGATACATATTTTATTTTGACTATAAGTTATAATTACGTTCATTTCTTGTTTTTCATGAAGTTTTATCATTAAGTCTCTTGCTTATTGTAAATACATCTTCAAACGTGCAGTTAATGAACGTAGCCATGGCTTTTGCTTTGATAGTTGAGCTTCAATTATTCACTGTAGTAGGCCTATTATCATCTTTATTTTGCTGAGGTAAATTTTTCTGTTTCCTATGTACATATCAATTTCCTAAATAGTACGTTCTCCTTCTCAGTTTCAGTCTCCTCCTTTTCTGTGTTGTAGTTTGTTATGCCAGTTGAAAATTCCTGTAATATAGGCTGTCAGACGCTGCATCATTTCTTGTCCTGCAGTTGAATAATGCAAAACAAACATTTCAATTAGAAAAATCATATTCGCTTCATAATTTTGATCAGATTGACTACTTGAATTCATTTTAAAAGTTCAGAACATACCGTTTTATGCTTTTCTGTAAATTATCTACCTTAAAATTTTTGTTTGTGATTAAATTCACTTCATAAATTCATGTAATTATCTCATGGTAGTTGTTCACCACTTCGCACATTCTTTGCTTTTCTCTACATTACTTCAAATTATGATTTGACTATGTGAGAATATACAATCAAAATCACAACGGTTCAAAAAACTTTTTGAGGATTGGAAATTATTATCGAACAAACATTATTATACTATCCCATTGGTTTTCTGGTTTTAACTGCGGTTTGTGGTATATCAAAATTTTCTATATGATCGTCCTCGTTCTTATCATTTTAAACAAAAACATAATTCACTTTTTTAAATTGATGCTTTGACAGTGGATGGGAATTGAGCACGACGACTTACTAAGTGCTTGCTAAATTTGTTTGAAGTAAATTATGTTACAAAATGTTGAAGTAACTTAGATTCTTTCGAATAAACAAAATACATGCAATTTAAAAATTATGATCTAATTGTTCATTTCTTATCAATTTAAAAAATCAAAGAAACTGTTAGCTATTTAAAGTTACAATTATGGTAGTTGGTAGGAGACAGACTTTTCCTGATAATCTACTTATTTAATATCCTTGAGCTATTGCTGATGATCAGAAATAAGAAATACCTGTCCTGTCAGAAGCTATTCTGGGTACTGCGAGTGTTTAATTTTATTCTGCATGTAGGGTATTGATGGTCTATCGCGCAACACCCTTGGGGTTTATTCTCTTGGAATTCAGCCGCCCAATCTGGGCACACACGCTTCTCAATAGAAAAATCAAGAAAATTGAGGAAAATAAAAGAGAAATGAGTAACGTCAAGGGAGACTCGGAGAAGTAATAAAGAACAGTGTGTGACCAATGGGACGCGAGCCCATACCCTGCCAAAGCATGGCATGCATACAACATCCCATCAGCCATACACCATAGAGAATGGCGCAAAGCTTAGTCAATGGTTAAAATGCCATTCAAAGAATGTAAAAATTTTAAAGAAAAATTACTATTGAGAGGCTTTGGAGAGGCAAAACAAAACGAAAGAAAAGAATTAAAAAACAAATGAAAGAGAAGGAAAACAAAATACAGAGGAAAAGAGGTTAATGGGAAAATAGTGTTGAAGAGAAGGGGCTGGGATAGTCAGTGCAGGTGGATAAAGAGTAAAGAAGGCAACTACACTGACTAGCTCAGTGTACGGAGAGTCGCTCACTTCAGGATAGCAGGTATTATCCCTTTAAGGGGATATTGATGATGAGAAATGCCTCAATTTCGTGATATGTTTAATAAATTGTATACTGTGCACTAATATAATTATGACAAAGCAAACATAATTTACAGATTCATGCATAATTTATTGTGGCCGAATTTGAGGAATCAAGTTTCAATGATAATATTAACTTACTGGCCGTATTGAATTGAGAAAATATATTGTATGAAAGATTATTTCGATTAAAACGAAAAAGAATTGATAAATTATCCACATCTGATTTATTTTATTGATTCTGAATTCATTCTTCACTTCAATTTTCTCTTGTCCTCATCATTTCACTCGAACACAGAGACAATTTTCGTGTTGGTGTTGTGCTTGTAATCGTCCTCCTTCATCAAATCATAACTTATGTTTATCTTTACTTGTATATAGATTAAAAATAGGGTGTGCCCGATAATGTACAGAATAAAGTTAAACACTTCTTTTACCAACTTATTTCTCAATTATAATTTGAATTTTTAAATTATAGCATTGCATTCTGTAAGATGCATAAAAACTTATAATGTTGATTCCCACAAGTAATAACTTGGGGAATATCGATCATGCTTTGCGTATTATGCAATAATATGTGCATAACGAGAATACTGTTAATTCACTGTACATTCTAAATAAAAATGATTTTGAATTGAATCTATTTACAATATAGTAAAAATGATCAAACTCATCATCTCAAATTAGTATTGATTCACATCTATATTAAACTATATTATTTATCAACAATATTTTTTCCATTCTTACCGTTTTTCAGCATTCAATACTTGTAATCTTATATCATTGACGTGTATAATTGAAGAGTAAACATTAGATTTTTGGATGCGTATTTATGTGTCCTAAATTTTTGTACTGTATATGATACTCTAGAAACAAAATGAGAAATGTGGTGTAATCGCATTCTCAGGATAAACATAAAATAATACAACGAAGAATAAGGGTTTTATCTCGATTATCTAACTGATCATTCCATTTTCATTTGGACCTTGACGTAAGTGAATTTTGACCACACGTCAAAGGGTGTGTTCCTGGATGATAAATAAGATCCAACTTTCTCCATCTAGATTTCTAGAATAAGCTTATTATTTTCTGTATTTAATACACTTTTTCTACTTTTAGCCTTCTGATTCAGTATTCCTTTACAAGATCAATTTTATCTTTAAAAAAATGAATTAGACGTTTTAAATGTAAATTTCAGTGAAATTATTTCAAATCATTACTACAATTTTTGAAAAAATAGTGACTTTTAATGCTGAAGAAAGGAATTGTTAGAGAGTTTGAATGTAAATTCCAGAGGAATGATTTTCAACCTTCACTACAAATATCTTGAAAAAATAGTGACTATTAACTTTTTATTGTGAAAGATCACCTACAACAACGTAACAGTTTATCGGGCCAAGAAATACATTTTTCGATTTTAACATTGATTCTAGGTTATCCGTATTTCATTCAAACATTTTCAATGTCGAATTGTAAAAATCCAACCTCTTCTCCAAACTCCAATTTCACTTTTCATTTCCCATTTTGGTAGATCATAGCAGCAATAATGTAATTCACTTCTGTATTATTTTATTTTGTACTTCATGTTTATCCTGCGTTGGACTCCTGTCTGTGAAGTCGTCATTTATCACTCATTTTCAACTGCTATATCTCTTTCACTTTCTTTTCTCATCTCTCTCTTTATCTCTCTCTCTCTCTCTCTCTCTCTCTCTCTCTCTCTCTCTCTCTCTCTCTCTCTCTCTCTCTCTCGTGGAACCGGTGAGCTTGATCAGTGATATGTTGTGATGTTTTTTCAGGACACAGGAGGATGCCTCATATGCCGGTTACCATCTTGCCTATGAAGTTAAAAAACTCATGTACGCTATCTATCTATCTGTACCTGTTCTTTCTCAACTTTCTCTTTCTATTGCTGTCTTTTTCTCTGAAATTGTGTGTGTCTTTAGAGTCCCTTGTCTGTGTAAAAATGTCTGTACTCTTTCAGTAGGCATGCTTACGCCTGGCACCCAGCTTCCATTTATCTTTTGCATGCATCAGTCGTAGTGCTTGTATGCTCTGATATACCGTAAATATTGTACTGATTCATCGATTTTCATCAATACTCGTATAAAGTTGCTCGCTTGTTGCTTGTAGCGAGCATACAGTTTTATTTTAGAGTAGCTCAGATATTCGAATATTCAATTTCAAAGTGCTTATTTTATGAGAAAAATCTAGGTAGAATATCTTCTAGACTTCGTTATACAAATAAATACAGATAAATAATCACAAATAAATAGACTTCGAATACAGATAAATATCTACATAGAATGACTGTCATTATTGTATAAATATCATGTGATGAATAATAAATGTCAATTTGAATTTCACTCATATTTATGTAACAATTAATATACCCATCAATTAAATAAATGAGATAGGCTATACCTCTATGAAATAGAAAAGACAAGAATTGAATAAATAAAAAATCACGCATTAATTAGTCAAAATCCAAATTATGATAATAGATGCGTGTGCAATGTTTCAAATAACTCAAATTCGAGCCAATTTTTTGTTTTCTATCATAATTGTTGGAGTTATTTCAATATTGTACACATTGTATTTTCACATGATTGAAATGTGTTTATAAATTTCACTCAGTTTACCAAAAAGTAAATAAATAAAAGTTTTATTCAATGAAGTCTAATAATCTTATAAATGTGTGCTTAATTGACAACATAATCCTTTGCAGTAAGCATTGTGTAATAAATTAACTGCCTCTATTCAGAGCATAGTCAACCCTGCGTAGAATAATAGAATAGATCTAATAAAACTGTGGAGTGTTGATTTGATGTATAATATTACAAATTCTATAATAGATATTTGTATAGGATAGTGATTTACATTTTCTAAAACTAAAATGTTTTCAGGATCGAAAATATAATAAATTTGATGCAGTGTGCATAGATAATTGTATAGAATTGATTGACTTAGTAAAATTGCGAAGGGTGCGCAAAATCTATAAATTATACCTCATTAAAATACCTCGTGAAATTTAGCATTAGACTAGCAGTAACCTATTCAATAATATTCAATTTTTCCAAGCAAGCTTGCTTCGATACTCAAGCTTTTTGTAACCAAGGAATGGCCCAATTTGGAAGCATTATTTGGATAATTTTAGTCCTGTATTCATTTTTTTATGTGTTTGCGTTTGCCATAGAAGTAGTCATGATTCAAGATACAAGATTGCTTTAAACATGATTGATAGCTATATATATCTTTTTTATCATTTCTGTTTTCTAGTTATATTTTTTCCAAATTAGTTTTAGTGTACTATTTTACATTTTCACAAGCTTTCACGTTCAATTTTTTGTCACACTGGAGAAATTCATTAAATCTTCAATGGGATAGGCTACTTTGTTTTTCTTGACGGAATATCCTAAGCTATTTAGTGTACAAGCAGTAGTTCAACTTGAAAAACGAATGCTAGAGCAATGTCTCAATGTTGCTATTCATTATATTTGCATCATAAAAATAAAGATAAAAAGAGATTTAAATACGGTACAGCAATTCTTAAGGTATGAGACTAAGTTGAAAAAGGGCAAAAATTATATTATTTTCGCATTGTAAAATAGGCTTGGAATATTTTCATACTTATTATTTCAATATTTCTTATGAATTGTGCCCACTTATCAATAATTTTAACACCAGTACATGCTTTCTGCTAGTATAAAGATGTTAATGTCTTTTCACGAAATAAAATTTCCTCATAATAATTCAAAATATTATTATCCTAATTTTGTTGATTCAACTTTGTGCAAATTACGATTCGAATATTTTGATTACAAAGTGAATTTAAAGTTCTGTATCCACATTTTTAGTCAAAAACTTGTTAGTTTCCATAACTGGCTCTCCAACATATTCACTCTGTTGGTACAATTTTCTTCAATTTCCTGTGCAATCAATTTCTAAAGCATTGTCTCCTACTTGTGAACTGTTTCGCTATTGGATGTATCTGTTTAGTTATAAATGTTAGTATCATAGTTAGACATTCTTTCTTACTTTTTTATAGGTGTACAGTGTTTATATTTGATGTGGTTTTATTTTTTATGTGTTTCTATTAGAAATTCCAAATGTCATTGATTGTTCTCAAACCACTGTAAAAGTGCTTGACGAAAAGGTTCTCTAATATACTAGAATACAACAGATGGGTACAGAGGTGCTTACAAATAGCATCCATTATTAAGATTGAATAGAATAGTCGTCGATTGCTGCCCTGTTTTTAATATGCGACACTCTATTTCGAAGTCAGTCTTTGAGGAAACACATTTGACAAATTCTACAATATTAAAAATTCAAATCATACAACTGTATAGAATTTGACTACATTATAATATTTTACAGATTTTCCTTTGTATTGGAATGTTTAATACATTCAGCTTGAAGGAGACTCACTATACTTCAACTGTACAAAAACAACTCTATACTTCAAATTTCAGATTTGTTATAAGTTAAATTCAGTTAATTTTTCAAATTATGAACAAGCAGGCCCTGTTGTAAAAGCCAGCTGGGAGAAGGGACGGGACGTCCCAAAAAGAGATAAATGGATTTACAGAGGTGAAAGAGGTCAGAACAGGCAGTAATGCCTAAACCGAGTAAGAAAAAAGAAGAAGATGAGCTGTAATTATTACTGTTCAATGTTTAGTCACTGTTTATAAAACTGTTTTATAATAGAAAATAAGTTAAATTCTATTTGTTTTAAATATTTGATAGGAGAGACCTGGCTCAACATTACCGAAAACCCCAGGTCAAGAACAACTATCGCATTGATTTTTAAAAAAATATCTAAATTATGAATTTTCATGTACAGTACATGTCATAATCACCTTCCTATCATACTTTAACGTCTTAGTAGATTGTAATGCTGTGATAGTTTATGATAAATGTAAACTAAGTGCACAGCTACAATCAATAATACTGTGAGAGTCTGGCAGATGCCTTTCAATTTGGGATATCAAACTATTCTAATAAGCAATTTGTGAATATTATTGTTTTATTCACTTGTTTTTATTTTTCCAATCAGGCCAACTCAGAGAGGTACTCCCGGAAACAATGTGAACAACAATGGAGGCCTCACCGTTGGCATTGCCGACGATCAAGCCAAGGATTTTGACTTTGAAAAGACTGAAATGAAATATGACTCAACCGGCATGTTCCATTGGAGTCCAGCCAAAAATCTAGAAGACTGCATACTGGTAAGTATTCATTCATTGATATTATTATCAATTAAATTATATATTTTATACAAATTTATATTCTATTTATCACTTGAAACCTTCGCTATGGGCTTTGTCTCCATTATTAACAAAAAAATTATGGGATTGGGGATCAATTCATTCTTAACATGTTGTAATAGATCTAAAAATATTTTTTGAATGAATGCATTCATATTAGAATCTCAAATTATATTATTCGAATATTATATTATAATCATCCAAATATTCACATGAAATTTTGAGTAGTACAGTACAGTGAGTTTACTAGTAAGCTGTCAATCCCGTCTTTAAACTAATTTACATTTTTTACTTATCACATTTTTACAAATGCTGTTTTGTGGTATTTGGTAATTGATTTCCACTAAAAAAATAGCACAGAATAAAATGAAAGGCAAGTCATCACGACCACATTCGTTATAAAAAAACACAATAGTTACGGCTGTAGTACGTTACAAATCTCCAGTTATTGTATTATTAATTTTTACTTATAATTAACTTATTACTTAAAACTTATAACTAACTAGCTTATACTAACTTGTAAAAATGTTCCACTTATAAAAATAGCTAGAATAAATAGAGAATGCGGCAGCATAACTTCATTTTTCAAAACTTAATAAAACCCATAGTATGAATTAGACATTTTAATTTGTTTTTTACAATGTAGGTAGGCTACATACATAACTGATTGTTTCACTTAGCTTTTAAAATTAAATAGTTCCCTTCACTCCATGCACTTGGTAAACCGATTTCTGGCATCTGTCATGGCTCCCGCCTGCATACCAGACGTTATGTTGGCAATTTATTCCTAGATGTTGGTCTTCAACTTTTGAAGGGCTCTTGGACATTTTACATAAACATGGTATTTCAACCGGTGTTTTCCAACACCGTAGAAAAATCACATAAGTCAAACTTGGTAGAGCGTGCCGGCGACTCCAAATCGCCCTAATTATTTATAATTAGGTTCTGGTTACGCTCTGGTTAGTATTTCCTCAAAACAGGTTACTTAGTGTATGGAGAATGGCGAATGTCACCTACCTGATTTGTTCTTTGAAACTAATCAGAACAAAACTTCAGGTATGTGCCTACATTACAATAAAGAAAAAACATTTTCTGATTCATACAATGGGCTTTATACGGTTTTGAACAAAGAAAGTTATGCTGTCGCACCCTCGAAAATAGTTTAAGATTTTGAATGGTGTTGCTGTAACTATTTCATTTTATCATTATTATTTATTTATTTATTTATATATATATATATATATATATATTGTAATGAATATGGCTGTGACAACATTGAGTCTTTTTCATTGAGATATTGTACAATGTGCATGATCATGATATTACCTTCCATTTCATTCTTTGCTACTTATTCAATACATGAAGAGGCCACTGCAAAACGGGTGATGCGAAGATATATTAATTCCATACAAAACAAAGTACTTTGATTTTATAGCGATTTCATTCCTTGCTTTTTATAGTATACAATATTTTATCTAGATTTGTCTTATCTTATGAGATCAAGGATGATGGTTCTAATTCCAGGATCGAAATCAAGCGGCGATGACAGTGCTGAACGGTCATGTAGTGGTGTGCCTATTTGCGGACCCTGACTCGCCTCTTATCGGGCTCCGTAACCTTGTGATGCCATTGAGAGCCAGCAACTTCCATTACCACGAACTCAAACATGTTGTCATTGTTGGTGCTGTCGACTACATTCGAAGGGAATGGAAGATGCTACAGAATCTGCCCAAAATCTCTGTGCTCAATGTAAGTACATCATCGTTTACACGTACTATAAAATAATCATAAAGTGTTTGTGAAACGTGGAATTGACTCCATACTTCTATAAATGGATGTGCCACAACTGAGACGGCTCAGATAATGGCAGGAGTTTATTTGAAACGCTTGTCAAACGCTCTGTGACTGCCTAATTCATTCAGCTCGCTAAAACAATTCAAGATTATTTGAAATTGTTCCACATCATCTATTCAGATATATTCAATCTAATTTTTATGATTGTATCTATCACGTTTTGAAACAGGAATTGCGAAGTCGATCAAGTGGTAGGTTGATTTTTTCTACATTAGTTTTATAATCTGTTTTTATTTTAATCGAAATATCTCTGACTCATTGATAAGTGTTTCTCAAAAATTCTGCAGACATGTTAAGAAACGGCTACAATTTGTTCCACATTGAAGACCAAAATTGAAGGTTCTATATGATTCAGATGTGGCAGGGTGAAACCACCGAATTTACATTGCCAATAATGTGTATACTTCCAAATGAACATGCATGTGGTTGATGGTTCCATTTAATTTATACGATGGAATCTACAGAGGTAAATTGTCATTTACCACACTCATCATTTGATAGATCATTTATATGTTAATCATTTTGACTGATAGAATAAGTAAGTAACCATAGTAACTCATCAGTTGTGTAGATCTGTTGAAGTAACGGTCTACTCTCCTTTCTCTAAGAACTCTGCCCTCTTAGTCGACCCTCCTAGCCTTTTCCAAGAAATCAAGGGAAATTGTAGAAATAATTTTTTTCTATTGTATTTTCATTTATAATTTAACACCATTTAATCTCGTTACTTGTGTATTTTTTTTAATTTTATCAATTTTATTGACAGGGCTCTCCACTCAGTAGGGCAGATTTGCGTGCTGTAAACGTCAACCTCTGTGATATGTGTGTCATTTTGTCGGCGAAGGTGCCTAGCAACGATGATCCGACTTTGGCCGACAAAGAAGCCATTCTGGCGTCACTCAACATCAAAGCGATGACCTTCGATGACACAATCGGAGTTCTGAGTCAAGGTAAGTGTAGTTGCAATTTGTAGATCTGTAAATTTGTTAATATGTCTCTGGATTGATGAATTACTTTCTCCAACTGGCGCCAATTGCTTTCTGATGTACCAAAGTTATTATTTCAAAAGGAAATGTGTAACGATATTCGTTAAAAACTTTATCAACTGCACTGGAGGCCTCCGTAAAGCGGATATAAACGGCAGCATCAACCAATAGTGTTAACGTCTGTGTTCAGTATGGTATATTATTTATTGCAAATATTGAATTGATTCAATTGCAACATAAATGTGTAAGTTATTCTTAGTATCCTTATAGGTATAACCTTTCCTGTATTTGTCATATGAATTAATAGTCGATTTTCCTTTTAATAAGCAATACCGAAGACTTCCGCCACTTCTGAAATAGACAAAAGTTTTAAATTGATTAGGTACTATAAACAATACGGGCCTGAATAATTGAGCCAGTTTGGATTCGTATAGCTGTGTAAATCGATGAATGCGACTATTAGTATAAAAAATAAACTGTAGCTGATGTCAGTAGTGTAGCTCTACCTCTTTTTGGCCGAAGAGTTTCCCAAGACACTGGCTCTTCTGAAACTTTCATAGAACATAACATCACTCATTCCAGAATTCAGTCTTTGATTATGATTTATATATTTTAAAATTGAAAATAATTTCAACATTTAAACGGAGAATTGATGGAGTAATTTAAATGAGGTTGTTATTGTAGCCTAAGATTGTTCGGAGCTCTAAATATATGTTAATTGTCGTGCTCATTATTTATTCCTAAAATTTCTGTGGAACTGTTGGTGATCTTTTCATTTCTGAATGTAATGAAAATGATTGGTTTTCCAAGGTTTCACAGGAAAATAACTAAAAATAAATTTCTTCAACAACAACGTTGTAGAAATTTATCAACATAAACTTTTCAAATTTTTCTCTTATTTAAAAAATCTACTTTTTATCTCGTTGTTTCACTTCCCTTTGCTCTCACGTGTTTAAACGTTCATTCCCAATAATTGTTTTGAAAAGCCTGGTTATCAACATGCTTTTTTGTGTCATGAAAAATGGAATAACTATCTCTAATCTATTATTGTAAATAGACAGTGAACCTCAAAAATCTTCAAAAAAATCTAGCAATGTATTCTTCTACAGTTGGTTGCATTTTTCTTTTCAGATGAATCAGGTGTTGTTCAAGCTCAGAGAGAGAACGAAAATCTCACTCCAGTTGGAGGTCCCATTGTGCTACAAAGGAGAGGGTCCGTGTATGGTGCTAATGTTCCTATGATCACTGGTTAGTAGTGTTTTGATCAGTATTTGTTTTCTCATGTATGAAATTTCCTCTTGTTCAATTCCATAATATGATATTATTAGTTGAGAGACGTTTATACCTATGGCTAAATTGCTCTAAGAGAGTCTGACTTTAGTGTACACGGGCAATTAAGGGGCGTTCGAGCACAAAAAGAATTAACAATGAACGCCAATAAACATGAAAATCGCCTCACATTGTACAGATTAATTTCCCTTCTAACATTAAATTTTTATTTTTCAGCTTCATTACTGTCGTATTGGCCAATAAACTATAGCAAACTTGACCAACTTTGTATGCGATTATTCAGAATTGCTATGTGATTGTCGAGTTGTAAAACTTTTGGAAATGATTATTTAGAAATCTGATGCTGATTCCTTATCATTCAAAAAACATCTTAAATTATATGTTTCCTATAGTAGGCTTGCGTGCCTTTCCGTTTTTCCTTTCTATTATACCATAGATACGAGCAAATTTCCAAAATGCTTACACGTTCATCGCTGCGCATTCCTAAAAGGATCGTACTTGCGAAGTTTCATAGAATTCAGCCCACTCGTTTAGCCGTAATCGAGATACATACAGACACACCGACGAAATGCCAACTTGCAACTAGACCTCACTTCGTTCGGGTAATTATTATTGGAATTCATGCACTTATTTATAGATTTGAGGCTACTGTGATTTCAGCTTACGAAACACTTTTAACCTTTTAACTAATGCTATTTATTTCTCCATTTTAATCTCTATTTTATAATTTGTTCACATTTTCTAGATGATTGACTAATGAGGGACTTTGCTAATAATATTTGATAGTTTTCTAATATTCACAGCAGATAAATAAGTTATTTGCTTTTTTCATTGATTATTTTACAATTTAAATCATCCCCAACAGGACCTATCCACCTCGAAGTAGGCTACTCCTTGAAGTCATTCTAGCACAAATAATAATATATCAGCTATCAGGAATTAAGACTCATTCAAGCAAGCAGTCAGGAAAATTCTTGATCGAAAAAATTATACTTTGTTGCTAAATTTTCATCATAAATTACAAAGAAAATGAAATGTGTTTATGAAAGTAATATACTCAGGATTGTTGTACTATAAATACTTACAATGTCTGTAATGTATGTAATTTGATAGAAATAGATTACTGATAAGTTATGTTAATGTCGTAGTTTCAGGAATAGTATATAAATATTATATCTACAAGTCCCCTCTCAACTGAGTGAATACTCAAATATTTATGTAACATAATAATGAATGAAGTAATGAAAAAAATCAATGTTTCTCATAATAACAGAAACTGTTGATTTTTGAAATAATATATTCTCATGATTTTTGTTTTGTAGAACTTGTGAATGACAGCAACGTGCAGTTTCTGGACCAGGATGACGACGATGACCCTGACACTGAGCTCTACCTCACACAGCCTTTTGCCTGTGGAACTGCCTTCGCTGTCAGCGTCCTCGACTCTCTCATGTCTACAGTAAGTCACAATTATACTCAGCACCCACATAATCAGCATATATTGTATCATCATTTTAAAGTAGGTAGAATAATCTTTTAGAGGTAGAATGATATCATCATAACATATTTACTCGTCCTCCATAACAAACAATACAAGCATATAAACAACAAACACTAATAAAAAATTTAAGGAAACAAAACAACTATAATAAAAACTTAAAAAACACTTTTAAGTGGAAATTAACTCACGTTATGGCGTGACAGCCGTTTCACTCTGTTGTCAAGAGCATCGTCAGACGACCCACAGTACACTCTGACAACAGAGTGAAACGGTTTTTTTTATTATAGTTTATTATATTATTATAAGTTTTTATTATATATTAGTGGAAACAAGATGGATCTTCAACATCAAAACAACTATGCCTTTGCACTTGTTGTGATTTGTGTTATAAAAGCTACATTTTATGATACTTCAAAATAGTAAATAAATATAATGATTAACTATTACTGTATACATTTTTCGAATATTTTGTCACTTGAGAATAAATGTGTTTCAGACGTACTTCAATCAGAACGCGCTCACGTTGATTAGATCATTAATTACTGGCGGTGCTACTCCTGAGCTGGAACTAATTCTAGCAGAGGGAGCAGGTCTTCGTGGTGGATATAGGTAAGTGACAAACATATATAGTCTGTATCTAAATGGGTCTCATTTTCTCAACATACAAATATTGCACTAAAACTCTTTGTTGAATTGTATCTGAAATAAACGTACAAATATTGAATTCTATCTCCATTTGAACTGGTTCATCTAATGATCTATCCCCAGCAGATCTAAGGAAAAATGGTAGCATTCCGTTTATAATAACTTTCTAAAACTCAATAAGAAATTTGAGGATGCTGCAACCTTTGGTAGCTGTATAATTCGATGTCATTAATGTGATATGTTTTTTATTTTCAGCACATCAGACAGTTTATCGAACAGAGATCGTTGTAGAGTTGGTCAGATATCGCTCTATGATGGTCCACTTGCTCAATTTGGAGAAGCAGGAAAATATGGTGATCTTTTTGTGTCAGCTTTGAAATCTTATGGAATGCTCTGCATAGGCTTATACAGGTAATGCGAATCATTGCTTTGTTAGAGTGTCATAATTGTATTTCTTTGAGTAAAACTGGAATAATAATAATAATCAATAATCAATCAATCAATTTATTTACAGTATCATTACAACAAAGTCCTGAACCAGTAGGTTTTTCGGGAGGTGCCATATATTGATTTAATACAAATAAATACAATTTTCAATATGTTGTTTAATAAAAATACTTTTGAAAATTCACTTATTTGTGTATCTTACTCAATATATTCATGCTTGTTCATTTCTTAGTAATAAACTACTAATCAGTTATACTAAGTTCTTAAATCTCTTTGAATTTTCCTTTCTCTATTTCAAAATTTGTAAACTTCATAAGAAAGTTAAATTTATTAACTCACATTTCCCATTGTGAGTTGACCAGAAATACTAAGAGATTTTCAGTTGTCAATTTTTTCTAGCAAACAATTACGTTATTTGTCTTAACTACTTCAGCATTAGAACATATAATTTCCAGACTTGAAATATTAGTTTCTTATATGTCTTACAAAGACTTTTATGATTTTTATTCTTTTCAGGTTTCGTGATACGAGTTCGTCGTGTGATGCGTCATCGAAACGATACGTCATCACCAATCCTCCCGACGATTTCTCATTGTTGCCTACTGATCAGGTATTTAAAAATACTATTTCTTAATTTCTATGAAGCTATGAATACTATTTGCATTGATACTATATCTGTAATATTCAAATCAGCTTTAAAAATAATTCATACAATATGATATTATTTTATTAGACACCTCATTTCAATAATTAATTTCCCAGAATCAATACTCCTATTGGGAAACAGTTTATAAAGCGAAGTAGGTTGTGCCGATTATTTCACAGCACTTCACAAGCTGCGATAGCTTGCTGTTAAATTTTTCTACGAATATAACTAGGGGTTTTTGTACAAATAACCTACTATTGTGACTCACTTAATGATGATCTGATCATTTCCGTCTTATTAAGCTATAATCATGTGCATTAAAATGCTAGTTTATATTATAGAGATCAGGGGTTCTTGCAATACTAGAATCATATACAAACAGTTAGTAAGATAGGCTACGTACAATAATGTAATAAGCTTGAATTTGTCTAGTATCAATTCATATCAACCAGTGCAGTTGTTGAACGATTACGTTTTATAAAAAAGCTTGTTACTAAAAATTGGCTGATGTAAGGCACTATCACCTCACATGTACAAAAGAAAATATTTCTTTATGATGCTTCTAACATTCCACAATAAACACTTATAATAAAATGAAACAAAAATATTCAATATTTAAAAAGAAGAAAATTAGAATTGAAGCAGTTCTTTTTATAAGCGAAGAATTAAACAAAGGAAAGGTTTTCATTTTCGCCAAAAGGCGAAAGATTTGAAGAAACAAGGAAAATGGAAACATTTGAAAACTATGCCAGTCAGTCCAATTGTGGACTGAGGAATGTTCAAGTCGTGGAATATACTTATCTTATATCAGACAAGCGCTCCAATCAATTGCGCTATCAGAAATTTCATCTAGGGTATTTTTCTTGTGACAGTTTGTTAGATTAAAAAATGACAAAAACTTACTTTTTACAGCTTACCATGATCGTATAATATCACATATTAGGTATGCTATCTTAGTACTGTATGGGGTAACTCATCAAAACAAAACCTTTATAGGGTGTTTGTTTCAAAAGAAGACTATTAGGTGTATGGAGCAAATATGTTAGATTCATGTAGGCCACTGTTCAAGAGGATTGGTCTCCTGACCGTGCCTTGCTTGTATGAAGTTACATTAAGTTTAGTATAAAAAAGAGTGATATAAACCAAAATATTCACGTAAATGATTATAATTGACGAAGCCGAGAAGATTATCACTTGATATCTGTGTCGCAATAAATGGTTATTTGAACAAAAAAGTATTTATATTGGTAGGGAATTCTATAGCAAGCTACCGCAGTTTATACAGTCTTTAAACCATCTAAACTTTTGAAAAACAATTGAGGAAATATTTAGTTGATAAAGCTTTTCCTAGTGTGCAAGAGTTCCTTTCAGATTGAAATTGAGCCTCACCTCAAATAATATAAATTGTAATTGTGACGATACTTTTTGGATGGCTGGCAACCACCAAAATTTATCATAATTGGAGGAGAAGAAGCTATTTCAAATATATAAAGAGTTACCGTATTAATACTTTTAAAACCGGCGCCACTACAGTAACAAATTCGACAAGTAAGTCAGCTGTTTCAGCAGGAGCATCGATATTAAACAGTCATACCGGCGATAATAACGATAGCTTCGATATTATCGAAACTGCATGTGATAAATGGCAATAAATTATATTTAGGCGACTTTAAATGTTATTTAAAAGGTGGATTATGCTAAACTATTTTGTCAAAAAGTAGCACATACCTGGATTTCTTCCATTCTCGTGAAATTCTATTTATAATCCGTTGTTGCTTGCAGGATAAACTTTTTCAGGTTAGATTCACCATCACTAGCCTATATTATTATAATTCTTTGTTGTACAGAGAAATCTATTTGCACAGCATTATTTTTTATGAATTTAAAATGTGTTAAAACGTATTTTTTATTTATTATTGGCTCGAATTTGATGTTTTCGTAAAACGCCACAGTCTAAAGCCACGTGGACTTATAATTATCGACTTGTTGAGTAGTTGATGATTAACATCGAAAATTATGTCAACTTAAATGTTAATTTTCTATCTTTAAATTAGTTTTTGGCGTATCTGGTTCTTTTTAAAATTATTTCCATCATTTACCACAACCCATGTAAGCATTAGTACCGTTTTATTCAATTTTTTCTTTAATTTAATTCTAACCACATGGGTTGAACATCGCCAAATTTGGCCATCATTTCCTTTAATTTTGCAAAGAGTGGGGGTAGCAGTAACCACCTTCTAGAAGGACGACTGTTACAACTAAAAAAAAACTTGCTCTCCAGACTCCAAAAGGACTAAGTCGTCCATTATTTGTCATTTTAGTGTTAAATGTAATTTATGTTGTGTTAAAATTCCGGAAAGTTTATATTATATCCAAGCAAGAAGAGAATTTCAATTTAGACCAGCTTATTTCAAAGTTTTAAAATCCGAGTTCCCGAAAATCGCGAGAAGCAGCACTACACTACACCTACGGTCAGACAAAGGCTACCTACAACATTCAACAGTCAAGTGAGTCTTTATTTTAAGGGGCCCCAAGTGTGTGCGCGACTCTTAAAAGAAGGGAAAGTTCAAATTAATATAGGCTGTGTCAAGCTGTGCAAATTCTAAGTCTTGCCTTCCACCAAGGTGAATCCCGACCACGTACACAGAAAAATCAAGAATTGTTACATATTCTCTTAAAGGAACTATCAGATTAATTTATTCTTTTTCACTCATATCAAATTTATTACCGTATACTATATTATTATTCATCATTGAATTTTCTTATTATTTTTCAATACACGTCAAATTTTTTGTTAAATAAAGTCTCCGCATCATTTACCCTTATGCTTGGTGAGTTCTGGCAGTTTGAGCCATTATACTGTGTCTAGACAGAATTTTCGTCTAGCACATATTCTTTTATACTGGCCATCAGCCAGCTTGGTTCAGGCCATCAGCAGGGGGGAAATTGTGGTTGTCTTCCATAATTAGACGTGTTGTCAGGGTGGAGATTTGGGGGTATCTACTCGGTGTCCGGTGTGGTCCAAGGAGGCATATAGCTGCACCGAGTGATACGTCCATCCTCCATACCTGGTAATATTGTTGTGGAGGATTGCCGCGAAATCCTCAGGCCATTGGATAGCCTTTTCCTACAGGATTTTCGTCGCACCTCCGCAGTAGCGTGTGACTGCAGGGCACACAATCGAGCAGCCGAACCCGAGACTTGCGATCGGTAAGTCGATCATAGACGCAAGGCCTCGAAGGGGAGATAATTTTAATTCATATTGTTTTCCCAGGTGTCCCTCAGGAAGCACGTTACATAATTTTAGTAACTAGTGAATAAGAATAAGTAATATTGTATGTGACTTGACTTGAAAAGGTTCTTGTACTTATCCCAATAAAATATATTTTTCCAGTGTTGGTTGAGAATTTCGGGGGTGGGATAAATCCCTAAATCCCCCCTTGGATTCGCCCCTGCATTGTGTTACCGCCTAAGAATGAAATATCTGGTAAAACATTTGCACTATTGTGTACGGTAATTGAATTTTTCATTCAATCTTTTTCATTTTTTTTTTTTTTTGTCAGGTATTCGTTTTGATGCAATTCGATCCTGGTTTGGAGTACAAACCCAACAAAACAAACCGAGGCAAAGAAGAAAACTCCTGACTATTGCTATGTAGTGCCCTCACTGATGGACCGTATTCCTACATCTAAGCCAGGTCAAAAAGCAGCCAATCGCTCAATATTATTCCCTATTAAATGCGTTCCATTACTTCTGTATAATTTTCATTATCTTGTAAGTTATATCATTACTATATTCCCATTTTTACCTTGTTCAAAGATAAGTCTCAATTTAGTAGACTTGTATTATCCTACTTTATGTATCATGTTTTTATCTGAATACTGATTGAAATTCCTCATTTTATCTTGTTTCAACCCTCCGAATCTGTATAGAAAAACTAAATTGACAGTTTCAGAGAAACCGATTTTATTGAATGAAATATCCACTGTACACTATACAAATATTCTTCTAGAAAAACTCTCAACTTGGATTGGAAACTATAACATGAAAGTTTGGGCATTAGGTGCTGAAACTCAAATCTATCTTTTACTAATGAAAATAATTATTAGTAATTATACGAAACGTTTTTGAATTGGTAGAACTAAATTTTTCCATACTTTTCAACCGTAGTGCAATAATAATGTTATTCTCTACTGGATAAATAATCACTTATAATAATTTCTTTTCAAATTTCTATCTCAACTTTCCTGAATAAAAGTAGATACTTTTTATTACCTACATGAAGTGTACATAAAAATTTAAGAAACGCTTGGATTCTAAGACTATTTTTAAAATCTGTAGCTACTAATGAAGCAATTGATAGGAGTGGATTTTCCTAGCTAATCAGTACAATTAGTTCAACTTCATCAAATTGCTTGCTTTCTAACCTTGTTTCAAATTCTTCTCTATTTGTAAAGTGATTTACCTCTGTGGTATCATTTTTATTCCCCTATGTTATCAGCATTGATTTTGAATTTTAGTAATTTATCGGCGATTGGGGAAAATATCGTGTTGATTTAAAAATGGTAGGGATAGGTTTATTAATTATTGTGAGGTCACTACGAAAAAACAAAGTGCATTAAAAACTTTTTACAAATTGATAAAATGTTTAAGAATCAAACAGAAATAGTGAGACTTAGTATATAAAATTATTCACGTTGAAAGTGATAAGTGAGTTCAAAAACAGATTGTTTATCGTTCAGAACAGCTCTAGGGACTGAATTTGTTTTCAATGTTACATTGATTTGCTTATAATTAATGGAACAAAGTTGTTAAAAGTGAAAATTTTAGTGTGGAGACTTTGAAAATGATGACTCCGACTGAAATAAATGAAAACCTTCGTTTATGTTAAGGCCTAATTTTTAATCATTAGCTATTTGTGTCTAGAAGTCTATGCCTTTGTCAACAATCAGCTAATCAATCAGAAAATGCTAATAAATTATAATGTTAATTCATTATTGAAGAAATTTTAATCAAATTGCCTTTGTAGTTTATCAACACAAGAAAAGCATTGCTGCTTGCTTGCTTAAAGGATTGTTTCAGTTGGATATCACCTCAATATCACCAATTTTATAGATCGCATTCTTATCTTGTAGCCGGATTCAAAAAATCGCATGACTGGTTTAAGTAATATATTTTCATCATAAGATGTTTAACGCACATATAACTTACATTAATGACGATTGAAGCGGATTCTTCCATCATTTGACTCTCTTCTATTTACTTTCAACTTTATGTGTTTTTCGGCATTAATTTAATGTCATTAGAAAAAATATAACACAATCATTAAACTCCTCACCATAATTATATGTAAACAGTATTAGACAACTCAAATTAGTTTATTTCAACCGCTTACTGTGTTTTCTAAGACATTTCTTCTATATTTTATCACCAAAAGTTTATTTAACACCTTTCATGTTGTAGTCTAGTTTAATCTTGATAACTATCGCTGATTACTGGGGAGATTTATTCTTCTGAAGGTTTCTTCGCTATCTTACTCTTCAGTAATCATCCACATACCCACATTATTATTATTAGATCCCCAAATCCACATAAAAATTACTTCTTACTCATGTCATCCCATTCTTTAACCCACTAAAAATGTATCAAACTAGAAATGCAAGTTTTACACTGAAAATGTAAGGGTATATTCAATAACCTCAACGAAAGGACTCTTACCATACAAATTCCACTACAATATCATCCTTCAATGAATTTCAAATTATAGAAACTCAATTAGACTAACTCAAATGAGTAAGTGATAATATTTTAAGTCACTAAAAAGTTGTTATTGTAAAATCCCTATCCATTAATGGATGAGAATCACAGGATAACCATGTACTATTTATGGGATTCTATTGGATTGCATAATCATTTCATACCTCACTAGGATTCATATAGATTCGTATTTTAATATAGGATAAAGAAGATAGTGGCTATTGATTTTTTCTTCCCTTATCCAGATTCCTTCTTCTCGTCTCAAGATTTCTACTTTCATTTACTCCAACGCCTGGCTACTGTAACTCTCTTTATCGCTGCTTATCTACCTAAATTTAATCACTAGAATCTTGATGATCTTCGTTTCAATGAACATATTTCCCTTATATTTATAACATTCATATAAATTTTTCTTATGCTTTCCATCTGTATTCTTCATTCCATGCTAATTCTCCATCAGAACGTTTTATCAACAGGGAGATTGGAAACCAATTATCCAGAGTATATGACAAGTACTTAACAAAAAACTATCTATTGCATTACTCCATATTTACCATTTCTTAAATCATATATTTGCCATGTGTTCATTGTCTATTCAGAATGCACTACAAATAAATGAGTAGTTGAATTCAAACCATACTTCCTATTATTGGAGTTTTTTTACATAAGCCTCATTATTAGAGATCAACATTAAATGTGATATCTTATTGTTAATTGCAATCATCCTTTACCGGCAGAATCAGCATTTCAAGTGTTGTAAAAAATGATAATATAATAAATTTGTGCACACCATGGAAAGAATGCGGTTTTGTAAATTGAATGTTTTATTGATTATTCACCTTACGCGCGCAGCTGTTGGACAAAATCGAGCTTCATAGTCGTTATTCTGCAGTTGTTTGTATAATAAATAAGTGATGTAGGTAAAAATAAATTTCTTACATTTTTGTATTTTTTTAAAAATAAGATTCAACACTTTAAAAATGCTTCATTTGGTGATAACAGCTCTCATTTGAAAATTAAGCGCTCTCGTAGTTTATTAATAATAATTGGAAACGAGAATGTTTGCAGTCCCAAATAAACTGCTTAAAAAATTGAATTATTAACATTTTTCCCTCTGTGAATCACGATACAATTTGTACAAATCGGGTGTTAAATACTTCTCATTAAATTTATTTCAAGACAAACTGCATTTATAGTTGCATTTCTGTGCAAAATTTATCTTGATGTTCACTGTTGTACTATGAAAAGCGCTTATTAAATTCAACAATTCAATTCGAAAATTTTTACAATAGTGTGTGATGAATGTCTAGTCTAGAAATTTCAAACAACGTCTCACCTGATTGCCCGATCTCTCCAATTGAAGCAGGTTTAAATGTGTTTCCAATTGCTATTTATATATCACAATATTATTACTGTTACTACTTTCAAATAAAATACAAGGGAAAAAATAAAAAAATAGCTTCACTCCAAAAGACAATGAGTAATATGTATATTGTTAATATAATGATATTGAAATGTAAATAGTGTATAAATTATGTTTCACCCTGTGTGTCTTGTTAAAATACTCTATTCGTTCATTGTAAGTAATTGTACCATAATATTTTGTCACACAATATTTTCCATTTAAAATGATTGAATGATAAACGACGTTATGTTTTGTATATTTTTGTCACATACAACATGGCTGCTCATTGTGTGTTCTTATCACTTGTTAGTTGTTTGTAGAATTATAAAGAAAATGAATCGTAATTAATAATATTCTATGATTATTAACTGTTGATATCGAAGAATTAAAAAAAGTATATAAATATTCATTACTGAATAACATGTTGAAAGTTTATAAGATAGTCTATTGCATTATTATCATCATTATTGTTGCTTATTATTTCATGTAATTCATTAACTATTGATAGTTAGTGTTTATTTTGAAACAGTATATTTGTTGTTACATTTCACATAGTATTCTATTCAGTTTATGCAATTATTATTAGTAATTAAATCGAACGTTACGATATCGCTTGCTTTTGAAACACCATTAAAGCCATATATGTATTTTAAATTGATAATACATTGCCAAGAAGTGTCTTCATTTCAATGATAGATTCTTCATTCTGACATGAATAATTATTGTAATTTCAATGGCAGGAGGTGCTTATTATTTTCTGGTTCAAATTAATCCTTCAAGATTGATCGGATTTAATGATCACTAATTCTCTGATGGTTAGCATAACATTTGTTAAGCTTCATTGTCTCGATTAAGCTTGGAGATTGGTTGAAAATTAATAGATTTTTCAGATGTTTATGTTCCATCAATGGAATTGAATAATTTGATTTATATTGATTTAGTTTCATAGGACAACTTTCCCATAAGGATATCAGCCCCAAAAAGTTGAACTCCAGCGATATAAAAAATAGAAATTTATTAATCTTGTGAAATTTTTTTAGAAAATCTTGTGCACTCTTTCTAAAACTACTTTGTTAGTTATCCTAGATTGGAATTACAATAATAAAACTTTTGGTAAGATCACCTCATCACAGCAATTCTAAATCAAGATTGGCACTTTTATTCAATAGCATTTTACTACTTTGTAGGATAGCATTTGAAATTTATCTAATCAATCACTGTTTTTAAAAGATGAAAATAAAACGTGAATCTAATACGAATCAAATAATGCTTATAATCAAAGAAAATTGTTTCTTCAAACTCATAAGTTGTGCTTTTCATTGCTAGAAAATATGTTTAATGAAAGATGAATGATTTTATAATTGGAAACAAAATATTTATTTGTACGATTAATCAAAATGATTATTGAATGAAGTGTAATTGTTTGATATTGTTTGTGAACAATTTTGTATTTTATAAACATGCACCCAAAATATAAGTTTTTCAATTGAAGATTGATCACTTCTAGTTTAAGTACCTATCACTATATGTTTTAATTGATTATTTTCAAAGGAATTGAAATTCTTACCTACCAGTAGAAAGGTAGGCTTCTGAAAACAGTGTACGGGAAGTAAACTTTTGTTTGGTTATGTATTATGCGTATGGGTAGCTTATGTCCAGCTTGAGGAGTAAAACAACGCACAATTTAGTGCAGTAAACAATTGAAAATATTAATATGATTTTTAAAATGAGCTTCTCCGTCATATTTAATTGGAATCAGATTCATAGATAACCCTCGGGCCACCTTATTCATCTGATTGAGCCTTATTTATATGAGTAAAGTTATCATTCATAAGAATAATATATTTGTTTGAGAGAAACAAATCTAATATTAAAACTGACACTGTATTTCACTTTTAAATAATGTTTTACTCACATATATTGGAGATGCTTGAGGAATGCATTTCACTTCTGAAAAGAAGCTTCGTCAGCCTGCCGCCAGGGGTCATGCTCTGTTTGGGTTAGGATGAGCAGCCATTATGTATTTGAAAATTGCGTTTGATTTGAATTGTGTTTGGTCGTTGAGTAAGTTTGTTCTATCTTGTTTATGGTGTTTGAATATTTCATATTGTTCCAGTGTATTTAGTTTGTGGCTTTTTTGGAATGTGTGTAGAATTTCCAAGTCAGTTTGGATGTTATTGTGTGAGTGCCCAGTGTTGATTAAGTGATCTGCAAATGTTGAGTCAGAGTTGGAATGTAGTGCTTTGATGTGCTCTTTATATCTTATGTTGAATGATCTGCCTGTTTGTCCTATGTAGTACTTGGGGCATGTGTTGCATTTAAGCTTATATATGCCTGGTTTGTTGAATTTGTGAATTGTGCTGTTTGTTAGGTGAGCTGGTTTTTGTTGGATCTGGTGTTTCAGGTTGTTTGTTGTTCTGAATGCTGTGTTAAATCCGGATTTTTGGAAGATGTAAGCTATTTTGTGTGATTTTTTGTTGAGATATGTGAGTGTGACAAATCTGTTTTGGTTTGCAGGTTTTGGATTTTTATTTTTCATTTTATTCATGATTTTTTCTACTAGATTGGTGTTGTATCCGTTTTGTTGTGCTAAATATTTGATTGTATTGATTTCTTCTTTGTGGTCAGCTTGTGATAGTGGAACATTAAGGAGTCTATGGATCATGGAGTTGAAAGCAGCAAGTTTGTGTTGATTTGGGTGGTTGGATGAGTTGTGAATGAGTGTGTCTGTGAGAGTTGGTTTTCTGTAGATTTTGAATTTGTGCATGTTATTTAGTTTTTTGATAGTGAGATCTAAGAAGTTCAAGGTGTAGTCTGTTTCATATTCTGCTGTGAATTGTAAGTTTTTATGGGTTTTGTTCAATTGTGTTAGGAGTTGTTCACACTGTCTTTGGTTTCCATTGTAAAGTACAATAATGTCATCAACGTAGCGGTGCCAGTAAATAATTTTGTTTGAGTGTTTGGTGTCTTTTAGTATTTTAGTATTCTCTATGTGCTGTAAAAATATTTCTGCTAGGATGCTGGAGATTGGGGATCCCATTGGTAGTCCTTCTGGTTGGGTGTAATACTTGTTATTGTGGGTGAAGTAGTTTTGTGATGTGATGATTTTTAATGTCTCAATTAGTTCTTTTGTGTGTTCAGGTGGGTTGTTTTGTGCTTTGAGTATGTTCTCTATTATGGAAATGGTTTCAGTTACAGGAATGTTTGTATACAGGTTTTTTATGTCAAATGATGCTAGTGTGGAATTATGTGGGATGTGTGTATTTTTTATTTTGTTTATGAGGTCTGTGCTGTTCTTTATATGAGATGGATGATTGATATTGATGAGTCTGCGTAGTTGAGTATCTATCTGTTTGGCTAATTTGTATCCTGGTGCTTTTCTGTAATTTATGATGGGTCTGATTGGTGTGCTTACTTTGTGTATTTTAGGTAGGGCTTGAAGAGTTGGTGCAGAAGGGTGAATTTGCTTCATATATCGTTTGTCTGTTTCATTAAAGAGGTGTTTTGTTTTATTTATAATGTTTTTAATTGTGCTCTGGAATTTGGGTGTTGGGTCTCTTTGAATTTGTTGGATGTTGTTGTTTTGTATGAATTCATCTACTTTTCTGTTCAAATCATCAGTGTGGATTATGACTGTGCTATTGCCTTTGTCTGATTTGGTGTAAGTTAGGTTGTGTAGTTCTGCTTTTTGTTGTAGTGATTGAGCTGTCTTGATTTCAGAGGTGTAGTTTTGTTGTATGTATTTCGGTGTTTTGATGATTTTTAAAACATCATGTCTTAGGTTATCTTGTTCTTCTGCTATTGTTTGTTGAATATTGGTTTCAGAGTCTATAGCTTGTCTCACCATGGTGTTGAATTTTTGTGTGGAAGGTAGGTTATATTTTAGTCCTTTGTTGAGGAGATTCTTTTCTGTAGGAGTGAATTGTATCTGTGTAAGGTTTACTGTCCTTTCGTGGAATTTGTGGGAAGTTAATATTAGTTTCTGTTTTGGTTGGAGGTTTTGGATTTTGAGGTTATGTTTTTCATGAATTTTTCTCAATTTGTGCTCCACCCAGGAATTAGTATTCTGTATTAGGTTCATGATGACTTGATTGTTATGGTTGTAAGCTATTCTGAGATGAAGTTTGTAGAGTTCTTGATTGATTTTGTCTTTTTTGTTATGTAACTGTCTTACTGATTCTTTCATGTAAATTGTTTGTACTTTTTTCTGTGTAATTTTAGCAGCTTTGTTAGGTAATTTCACTTGTATTCTAGCATAAGTAGGAATTAAGTTTAGTTTTAAGCAAGTTTTGTTAAAGCTAATGTGTGAGGCCACTGTCCTAACCTTCAAAACAAGTTTCCTGAATAGTTGGAAGTCTGCTGGTCCTGCAGTGTTGAAATCTGTGATGTTTTCCATGACGAAATACTTAATGAACAATCTAATATTAAAACTGACACTGTATTTCACTTTTAAATAATGTTTTACTCACATATATTGGAGATGCTTGAGGAATGCATTTCACTTCTGAAAAGAAGCTTCGTCAGCCTGCCGCCAGGGGTCATGCTCTGTTTGGGTTAGGATGAGCAGCCATTATGTATTTGAAAATTGCGTTTGATTTGAATTGTGTTTGGTCGTTGAGTAAGTTTGTTCTATCTTGTTTATGGTGTTTGAATATTTCATATTGTTCCAGTGTATTTAGTTTGTGGCTTTTTTGGAATGTGTGTAGAATTTCCAAGTCAGTTTGGATGTTATTGTGTGAGTGCCCAGTGTTGATTAAGTGATCTGCAAATGTTGAGTCAGAGTTGGAATGTAGTGCTTTGATGTGCTCTTTATATCTTATGTTGAATGATCTGCCTGTTTGTCCTATGTAGTACTTGGGGCATGTGTTGCATTTAAGCTTATATATGCCTGGTTTGTTGAATTTGTGAATTGTGCTGTTTGTTAGGTGAGCTGGTTTTTGTTGGATCTGGTGTTTCAGGTTGTTTGTTGTTCTGAATGCTGTGTTAAATCCGGATTTTTGGAAGATGTAAGCTATTTTGTGTGATTTTTTGTTGAGATATGTGAGTGTGACAAATCTGTTTTGGTTTGCAGGTTTTGGATTTTTATTTTTCATTTTATTCATGATTTTTTCTACTAGATTGGTGTTGTATCCGTTTTGTTGTGCTAAATATTTGATTGTATTGATTTCTTCTTTGTGGTCAGCTTGTGATAGTGGAACATTAAGGAGTCTATGGATCATGGAGTTGAAAGCAGCAAGTTTGTGTTGATTTGGGTGGTTGGATGAGTTGTGAATGAGTGTGTCTGTGAGAGTTGGTTTTCTGTAGATTTTGAATTTGTGCATGTTATTTAGTTTTTTGATAGTGAGATCTAAGAAGTGTCAGTTTTAATATTAATATTAAATATTAATATTATAAATAAATAATATTGTAAATAAATATTAATATTTAATATTAATACAGTGTCAGTTTTAATATTAGATTGTTCATTAAGTATTTCGTCATGGAAAACATCACAGAGAAACAAATCATTCCTAATATATCAATTAAGTTTAATTTCAAGTGATTACTAAATGAATTATATACAAATTTAATTATTATAAACTCATTCATCAGACATCTGAAATCTTATTTGAGTAATCAGCTGTCTCGCAAATAAAAAACATAGCCTTGTTGATATGTAACAGAGTGACTTTTTGTGAAAAACAGGCATGAAATAGACTACGCGAATTAAATCAAGAGTTATGTCGGATAACTGTTTAATTTGGCAATGGTGATTATCATTGAGTAAATGGAGTATGCTCCTCTGTGCAAATACCCTTATTCTTGGGCGTCAGGTCTACTATTCACAGAAGTACTAGTCTCAATGTTTAGTCAAAATGGGCTGGTATGGATTAGTCAAGATTAGGAACCTTCTCAAGATCCTATCTTTGTGGAATGGAGCATGTCTTGGCGGTTGATAAACTATTGTCTGGAGCAGAGTGAAAAAATATTTCGGCGTTTAACCTACTTGAACACTCGTTCAATGAGTCACATTCTCAACTCCCAACTACCTTACGTTTCGTGCAATGCTTGAACATATGTTCTGAGAAAATAATGTTCAGGCTCTAATCTGAAATTAATTGATAGTGTCGAAGCCGACTACCGGAACTTCTGTTTGAGTCGAATATGTTGCAGTAGGCCCACGTTACATTTCCTCATAAACACACAAGAACAGCGATGATTTTATAAGTTACAGTTAGTTCATGATGTTATGAAACAAATCACGTTAAAGACATGACATGTGCGCATTAACACTCAGTGCAGCCACATCCAGCAGAAAATAAGGAATTTTGGCTGGAAACCAAAATGTACAAGTCATGAAATAAGGCAATTTGTTTGAAATTAAAACAAATATTTTTATACGAGGCAATTTTAAAACAACAAAAATTTAAATAAAACATATATTTTAAAACAAAAAAAGAAACCGACTTCAGTGTAATGATACTCAAACATTAAATACTCACGTACTAAAAAGTTTAAAATAAAGTATTTACTTTAAACTGAGAAAATTTTTAATTTCATACAAGTAAACTTTTGAAGTCGGCGCCAAATATTTTATAAATTATTTTTTAGGATGAAGCATATGTCTGAGACCTGTGCGTGGGTAATGAGTTGGATGATGGTGATTGATGATTTGGACCTACAGTTTTAGGTGGGTTCCGAACTACCGGGAAGTGATTGATAAGAAATTCTATCTAATCTCAAAACTAACACTGTTTTTCAATTAAATATATGATTTACACTCACTTTTACTGAAATACAGTGATTGATAAGAAATTCTATCTAATATCAAAACTAACACTATTTCAATTAAATATGTGATTTAGCCAACACTCACTTTTACTGGAATACAGTGTCAGTTTTGATATTATATTGTTCAATTATTTCGTCATGGAAGACAACATAGAGTAATTCTGTTATATTTTATAAGTTTATGGGAAATTTGGTGCCGACTTCAAAAGATTACTTGAATGAAATTAAAAATTTTCTCAGTTTAAAGTAAATACTTTATTTTAAACTTTTTAGTACGTGAGTATTTAATGTTTGAGTATCATTACACTGAAGTCGGTTTCTTTTTTTGTTTTAAAATATGTTTTATTTTAAGCTTTTTAGTTGAATTTTCAAACTTTGAAAACATGAGAAATTTCTTAAAGCCTACATTATGAAATATTTATCAAATTAGCAAGCCAATAATTAATTTATAACATCCAAACTTAAGTAACTAAAAATCCACTTATAAGAAAAGATAAACTAAGGAAAATTCTACAACGTTCTATTTAATGTTGAATATTGTTTTCAGGAAAATTATAATAGCGAAAGGCTTCTTAAAAGTGAAATGGCTTTTGATTCATTTTGATGTGGTCCCTTTCAGAATATACCTAAACTGAAATAGTAGGCCAATATTACGTTACAAGTGTGGAAAATTGTGTTTACTGAAAATATGATAAGTTAATGCAGGAGATGAAGTTGAGTGCGGTATTATCATACGAGTATGGTAAACATCTTCCCGGACGAGTTATGTACGATATTTTTCGTGATATTAGTCATATATATTTTTCTTTAATATAAAATACATAAACTTTGAGCTAGTAAAAAGCTACAAAAGGATCATCAAACATAACCCCAAAATAGCCTATAGTACAGACATGTATTTAATGGCGAATAAATATTCTTAATCCATCACAGCAGTGAAACTAAAAATACTTCTGAGATCAGATGTTTTTCCTAATTCCCAAACTTATGGTTGAATCTAAATAACCTTATTCCTATGACTCAATAACATCAACTAAATTATTTACAATTTTCATATGAACATAATTTTCATATGGACAGAAATATTATATTCTTATTCTCGATTCAAATTAAGTTCACGTGATTGGTCAAAACGGGTCATTACAGGCTTGTTTCACACTTAACCAGCTTTGGGTAACCGATTTCGTTTACCCGGCATAATTGCATTGCATCATATGATTTCGAAAACCGTCTAGATGTGAAGCGCTCCATATGATGCAATGATCAGCCTGGTAAACGACACCGGTTATCCGATTGGCGGTTATGTGTGGAACTATCCTATTCAAACTTGATTGAAATGAAGACATAGAAGAATGCTCCTTTTTGTTTAATATTGGGCTAAGTATTGGGCCGATCCTTGCGAAACTTGGATGGGACCACCGCTGAGTGATGCTCTTTCATTTAAAAAAAATTCATCGAAATCGGTTCAATATTGTTCGAATGATTGATGTACAAACATAAAAAAACAGGTATAGAACCTTGTTCTTTTTGGAAGTCGGTTAAAAAAAACTTGATTTTACTCACCACTTGAAGCATCAATTCAAATAAGTTTGCTTTAGCATTTTTGGAATTTTGTAAAGCAATTTTGGGGTGAAAAGCCTGTTGGTTCCTTATTTAAAATTTGATCGAATGTTACTGAATATAGATGGTTTAATGAACTATTCATAATTTGAATAGCCTAAATATTTACATCAAGGACCGTTCATATCCCTTGATTTTCATTTTTGCTTGGATACAAATGAGTGAATAAATTAATATTAATGATCGATTCATGATTTTAAAAGCCTACCTATTTACATCAATGAACAAAGATACCGGTGGTTCGGAACCCACCTAAAAATGTAGGTCAACTCACCAATCGCCATCATCCAACTCATTATCCACGCACAGGTCTCAGACCTATGTGGGCTTTATCCTCAAGAAAAAAATATTTATTCTTGATGGCTATTGTAATAGTCTCATTTTATTCAAAGCAATATTTGTTGATACAGAATTTATTTGGAGTCAATTGTTTTCGGTATTCACCCAGAACTGCTTCAATATTACAGCCTTATTCCCTGTACAGTAATTTAACTTATCCTATACATTAGGCTAAGTATACAGTAATCCTATACAGTAACTGTATCGAAAATATACAGAAAAAATTGAAATAAAAGAAACTTGAATGCCTGTAAGTTAGTTATTCAATATTAAAGCTTCATTTTTTGAAAACTGAAAGTTGGAATAATATGACGCTATACACCGGCATTTCTTACACTCAAGTGTGATATATTATATTCTCTCATGACTAGCTCTCTCAAATGACAGGTAGGAAATTTCTCGATATTATTGAACAGAAAGTTCTTATCTCTTGAATCACCTATATTCTACATGCGGATAAAATTATAGTAAATCGATCATGAATCTAGAAGCTGCGAAGAAATAGGAAGCAAAGCTACATCCTTCCTCTAGTTATAATGATTTTGCTTATCATGTGGATATAGTGAGAGATAACAGTATTTTTTCTTCCCAATTAAAAACTAACTAACGTTAATAGGATTCATCTTGTTGGTGGGCCATTACACAGTATTTCTCTTAACCGTTCTTACTTAATGTATTATGGTGTTAGTCTATTTAATATATCATGGAGTTTTGCCGAGAAGATTTAATGTTTGGTATTTCACTTGAGTGAGCTTTTATAAATCAACTGGTGAAACTGGTTTGTATCTTCTGGAAGAAGATCTTCCAAGTGTAGACAATAATAGTTTCTAAATCTAGATTAATTTGTTAGCCTATTAGTGCTTTTATGTGTAGTCTTCTCTTCATTGAAATAAAACCAGAGAATTGTTCATTATTCGATGATATTGCAAATTATTGAATTTATTGAGCAAAGTTCATTTTCATAAAAGTTAACACTTATGATACTATGTATTACCGTATACAAATAACATTTCTGATATTAACGTTTTATTCAAATATTGATGGGGCGTATGGTAACGGTAAAGTAACAGAATATGGATGTTTGCAGGAGTTAATACAGAAATTTTCAGGAATATCAATAAAGGAAATATGAGAATACTAATACTCCAAATAAAGCTTCTTACATTTTACAAAATAGTCAAATTGAAATGGCAGCCGCATAGCATAGCCGGTTAGAGCGATTGTCTATATTGCGGTCACGAGTTCGATTCTCGTTCAGCCTTGTAATAATTTACCTCATTACCCTCGCACAAGTCTCAGAGTCATGTGAGCATCATTAGGAAAAATTTATAGTAAAATTCGGCAGGAGTAGGGGAGTACATCCCCTTTATCACTCACATATTTTGGTTTTGATTATTTTTTGTACCATCTTTTGTCGAAGATGGTTTGTGACTTCAAACAATATCTTCTCACACACAGTATTTTCTAGGAGGTATTCCTTGAAACCCATATCGTCGTTTTTAAAATATAATAAGAATCAACTTTGATTTTCAATATTAAGTTGAATTGCAGGATGTAAGTTATTAACAACGAACCCATAAGACCAATAGAAGGGGGTTATGCACTAGCGTAGCATTACAGGAGGTGAAGCCAAGTCCGCCATCCATGTAGTGGATAGTAAGACGAAATCGTGTTCTCAAGAGCAGAAAATTTCAATGCGCGCTCTCCAAATAAACTGCACTTTAACACACTTAGGATTAAGATATAACTTTCAAACTTGGCATGAGTATAGACAATTAGTTTCTGACGATAATAGTGGCATTATAAAAGTTAATGGTTACCTCTATATATTTTAATTAGTTGTTTAAAGTTATATTTTTTGTCCTAGTTTCAAACCATGACATGAAAAAGTGAGTTGGCTACCAAAATTTTCATCTTTTGGGTAGAGATGTGATCAAAGCGAGAAAGTTGTAGAGGAATAATGGAATGATTTTTTCATGATTTTTATTTTAATGTACAACTTATACTTTGGATACAATGTTAGGTTTAAGTGCAACGTTGAAACGCGATCGGGATGACGCTCTGTCGTCAGCCGGCTTGCGCATCTGGGACCACATAGCCAATTATTCACTTATTTCTTGTGTTTGATTCAATACTTCCTTGAAGGTTTATTATTGTAATGTAATAATATTATAGTTAGATTGTTTTTAGTAAATAATTGTTGATTAAATTAGTCCAACTTTTAAATTTCTCCGTTATGAACGCAATTTGTCTAATGGGGTAATAGCCTATTGTAAAGGCCGTACTTTCGCTATCCAGAATGAAATAATTTCCATATGGGCGCCAACCAAACCAACTTTGGTTTGATAAAAAATGTATTCTTCAAGCACTCGCGAAGACACTGAGCACAAAACATATATATATATCACAAAAAAAGGCACTATTAAAGCAGTATTGAATTAGCTATTAATTTATTAGCACTATTAAATTATACACAATAATTGATATTGCAGAAGGCCTAACAAAAATTAATGTTACATTCAAGATAGGCCAATTGAAACGTCTAAAACATGACTCATTTATACTCAAAATTACATTAACATTTAAAATTTGAAGGCCTAATGCTTAATAAGGCAATACATATTTAACAGAGTTTTCTAAGTTGAAGTTTAACTAACAAGTTATATTGTCATTTGATATTTAGATCAACCTAGGAATTAATAATAATGACATAAAACAAGATTAACCTTGGCCTATCCCTAACATTGGATAGACTAAACAATATACAATGAGTTCAATCAGGATCCTGAATTAAAATGATAGGTTTTACACATAGGCGTAACGAGGGGGGGGGGTTTTGGGGGTCGTAACCCCCCCCCCCATTACTTGGAAGAAATTTGAAAAAATTGTTAAAAAACAATAAGAAAAAGTAAAAATTAGAAAGATTATTTATTTAATTTGAAGCTAATGTGAAGGAACCTGCAGCTGACACCTCCTTAGTAAGTCAATTCATGAATATTATCTATTAACTTTGGAACTATTGTCTGGATAATAAAAAAATTCAGAATCTATTTTTTTCTTTATAATTATATTTTTGAAGAATATTTATATAACTGTCATTAGTTCATAGTAGCATTATTTTAGTTCTATTTTATAATATATTGTTATTGTCTTTTCTTATTTACTGTACAATTTCTGATGTTGAGAGACAAACCATTCCTCCACACAGGCTATAGCCTAATGAGGAATATAGGGGGGGGGGGGGGGATAGTCAGCTTCTGGTTCCTTTACCCTACATGATTTTTGTATAATATATATTATATCTATATTCTGAGATTTTTTGATGAGAGTAATATGTAAGAGTGGTTGACCGTAGGGGGGGGGGGGGGGGGGTTAACCCCCACCATAAGTCAACTCTAGTTACGCCACTGCTTTTACATAAAACATGATTACTGGAACAGTGTATTCAATTTGTGGACCTACATTTCTATTTAAAGCTTAGAGACATTGCATTACAAGAAGATTGAGTAAATATACTAAAATAACTAAGATGATCACACCTATCTATAAAGATTACTGCATAATATCCTACGATCCTTATAATACACTATCTGAATCGGGATTCTATCTAATATTTAACAATTGAAATGGTAACACTGATTAGGCTAATCAAATCATCGACTTCCAATTCCATATTATTCTATTATGATTTTATTGTCCAAATAGCCTACATTGGAATAAATGATCAGATAGACACAATTAGTATTTACTAATTATGATGTTTGAAATTTAGCAGTTGAAAAAATTGCAAGTTAATTCAAAGAAAAACAGCTTGATTCAACAAATTATTGACCTAACTAATGATGCAAGAGTTGATTCTCTCAATTAGTATTGAATCAAAGAGTAGGCTAAGCCCCAATTCAATCAAATTTGAAATTAAATTTGCATCTTGATGATAAGACTCTAAAATTATAAAAATAACATAGTAGCCATCTTTAAAAAAAAAACATAGGATAATATCTTAAAATAATTTATTCCAATATAGGCTATTTTTGGACAATAAAATCAAAATAGAATAATTTGAAACTGATGATCTGATTAGTGCTAACATTTATTTTCTTTAAATTGTGAAAATATACAGGGTGTCCCACGAGGAACCCGACAAACTTCTAGGGCGGTTTCCTCTCATCAAAATAATGAAAAAGGTTTATATAAACATATGTCCGGAAATGCTTTGTTAGGGAGTTATGGCTAGTGAAAGATTTCCCCCGATTCTCTAGGAAAGTATGGAAATAAAGCCAAACTGATTTTTTTATGGCGTTAAGTTAGGTGTTACATCTATTGGATTTCATGTAAAATGAACTGAAAAATTGAATAAAACACGTCCCAGACCTCTAGAATCACCCATATTTGAGATATCAGACAAAATATGCAAAATTCTGTCCCGAAAAACATGCTTCATTTAGATTTGATCCACATTAACTTCGTTAAATAGGTGATAAACACAGAAACTTTATGAACAAAACTTGTAGTAAATTTAATTCTGAAGAGAATGATGTAAAATAGATTTATAATAAACAATCAGAAAGTTTAAAAAATTAATTTTTAATTAAATCAACACATACGAAAATAAGACAGCAGCAAAACAAAAATTAAACAAAACATTTTAAGATGTTGCGAAACTGTACATTTTAATTACTGTAAAGGCATGCGGTTTATTCCCAAATACAGTATTCATTCAATTAAATAATGACAAAAAATTCACAGTATAAAAAAGGTTGTTGGTTGAGAAATAAGATGATAAAAATACAGCGTTAAGTGAGATGCTTTCAGTTTATTGAATATCAAGAATTGGCAGCACTTGTGCAACAATACCTGAATCCAAGTTATTGTACAGCCGTACAATAATGATACAGCAGTCGCAATAACTAGTCGGTCAACTGTGATTTGTGCAGTGCATGTGTGGTTTGTATTATTTGTACTTTATTCGTGTGTTTTTTTTAATGAAAAGATGCCATTCACATTTTCAAATCAATAGTACACAGATATTGTTTTCGTCCATGGTTTTACCAATGGAAATAGTCAGGCAGCTAAACTTGAATTTGAAAGACGATTTCCGAATAGAAGAACACCTACTTAGGCCTACGAAACATTTGTATCGGTATTCAATAACTTAAGAACAAATGGATCTTTTCCATTTGTTACTTGTTCGAGTGAACGTCCTGTAATGGCTGTAATACAGGCTGTACGCGAACAAGATAATATGAATGACATGATACAGCGTAGTCCTTAACTTAGTATTCGCCGACTTTCTAATAAGTTAAACATATCTCATAGTACAGTCTGGAGAACATTGAATGAAAACAACTTTTACCCATATCATTTACAAAGAACGTTACAAGGAACATTTTCAGGCCCTGACATCCAAAGCTGAATCGAATTTTGCCGACCATATCATTCAAACTGGACACACTTTTACTGACATCAGTACCAACCTACACATTCTACACATAAAATCTAAAGGACACGAACTCAACACCTTGGAACAATTTGAAATATACAAACACACCACACACAATAAACAAAACATTCTCAATGAACAACTAAATTTTAAATCTCACAAACTTTTTGATCACATTTTACAAAAAGCACAACACTTCTAACCAAAAAACTGACATGATGATCTAGGAGCCTCTGAAGATGAATCTCATAGATTCGAAAGTACTCGGCCAGATTAAGTGAGTTATTATACTTATTCTTAACAAATATTTGACTGCAAGTCATTAAATTTCACATGAAAAGTTAATATTAACAACGCAGTTCATCATGGAACAGGAAATCCAGGAATTTAATTCGGCAAGACAAGCTACAATCCTATCCTACAGATCAACAGTGTTTAAGGTTAGAAGTAAACATCTACACATTCAATTCAATAAAAACTGTCTTAAACTCAACATTACACCAAACTATGCTAAATTCAAAACCAAAACAAATCAAAACCAGCTCAAATAGCCAAAAATAAAGCAGAAACTACCTTCATCAAGGAGAGCATCAAACTTTTATATAAACAGAAAGACTCACACAATTTGGAACTTCTCAAACTACACCTATCTATCACACAAAAATATGGACACAGTTTCTTCCTTGAGTTAGCAGAAACAACAAAAACTTGGGTACAACAAAAACTTAACAAAATTAAACAAAGACATGACAAAAAAATACATAACACCTCCAAAAACGACAATTCAATCACCTCACATTTTTTACAGTAAAACTGTTAACCTAACAAACGTAGATTTCACAGAAACCGAACTCAACTTATTGAACAAAGGTCTCAAACATAACCTGAACTACAAAAACAACAAATCCACATAAAAAAACATTGTCATTGAAACAGAAACAAGCATCCAACGCACAGACCCACAAATACATGATGAACTTAGAATAGAAACCTACAACACAATAAAAACAAACAGCTCACAACCACACCCACCCATAAATTCAGAAAACCACACCATAAAAGAATTGAAACACAAAGCTCTAACTCACAACCTCACCTATATCAAAGCAGACAAAGGCAACACTACAGTTATCATAAACAATGAAGAGCTCAACAAAAAAAAACACTTGACTACATAAACAAAAACAACATTAAACAACTACACACCGATCCCACAAAAGTTTACCAAACATAAATCAAACAAATAATCAACAAGACAAATCATATAATTAATAATTCACAAAAAAGAAAACTGAAACAAATACACCCTTCTGCACCATCACTTCAAACACTTCCCAAAATTCACAAACCCGATGACATACCTATTAGACCAATTGTAAACTACCAAGAAGCACCTGCCTATAAACTAGCAAAACACATAGATCAAACACTGAGAAAACTAATTAATATCAACAACAACACATACATAAAAAACAGTAGCGATCTTATCGCAAAAATAAAAGACACACAAATTCCTCACAACTCCACTCTTGCATCTTTTGATATAACAAACCTATACACCAACATACCTGTCAATGAAACAATAGAAATAATACAGAACATCCTTATTCACAACAACACAACTACAGAACATATAAATGAAATAATAGACATCCTAAAAATCATCACTCAACAAAATTACATTACCTTCAACAACAAATTCTACTCACAACCTGATGGACTGCCAATGGGCTCACCAATCTCAAGCATATTTGCTGAAATCTATCTCCAACACTGCGAAAACACTCATATACTCTTTAATAACAAATTTTCACAGAACATAATATACTGGCACAGATACGTAGATGATGTTCTATTGCTATACAGAGGAAACAAAAGACAATGTGAACAACTTCGATCATACATAAACAAAATACATAAGAACATTCAATACACAGCTGAATATGAGCAAAACAATTCAATAAACTTCCTAGACCTCTCAATTACAAAGAACACAAACCAACAACACAGCTTCAACATCTACAGAAAACCAACAATGACATACAGATACCCTAATTACCTGCTTATTACCGTGCAGTGAGGCATGGCTTTTTTTATATAAATTGCTAAAATTAATGTTCTCCTATATTTTCTACTAGTTAACCGAGAATTGATCTGGAAGTGAACTGAAAATACTTTCTTTGTTAGTTTTCATGGTATTATATTTTTCAAGCCTTGCATCGAATAAAGTCAATTCAGTATTACACTTTTTTTTCTTACTTTTCGCAGATAGTTTTTCGTTTTTTCTTTCAATTTTTATTTTCATCAAATTAAAAATATTTCATTGATTTATTTACTCAGACCATGGATCATGATAACCAATGTAAATACATTTCATCAATTGAGGAATATAATCTATATTTTCATAGTGATAGATGCATAACTTTTTTTCAAATGAACATTCAAAGTATTGACAGAAACTTTGATGAGCTTTTGTTATATTTGAACAGTTTGTCTCATAAGCCTGATTTCATAGTCTTATCTGAGGCATGGATCCAACCTGGTAATGTGGTTATTGATATGTATGCGATTGATGGGTATACTGCAATGTTTGCATGTGGAGATGATAGATGTGGTGGAATAGTAATATTTCATAAAAATGTATTTTCATGTACTATAGTATGCAGTGCGGTTGTTGGAGCCGACTCCCTGGTGTTGGATTGTACTTACGATGATCTCACTTTTACTGTAGTGGGAATCTATCGATGGCACAGAGTTCCGGTCGACCAGTTTTTGGATAGCTTCTGTGATTTTCTAGGTGGAATGAAAAATAATACTCTGGTTTGTCTGGGTGATTTTAACATCGATCTGAATAAGTCCGATAGAGTAACCGACAAATACTTGGAAATAATTTCATTGTTTGGTCTTGAGAATTTGATCAATGTTGATACTCGTGTAACAGATCACACTTCCACATGCATTGATCATATTCTATTTAGGGGGAGGGCTCCTTCTTCCATATTATCAGCTGTTTGTGATGTGACTATAACGGATCACAGAGCAGTGTGCTTATCAATTCCTTCTGATGGGCCAAAAAACAAAGTAAGACCAAAAGAAATAGTAAGGATCAATTGGGACACCTTGATCAATCTACTTAGTCAAGAAAATTGGTCTTTGGTTTATACTTCTCTTGATAGTAACTTAGCTTTTGAAAAATTTTGCAAAATTCTAGATTCTGGTATTCAATCTGCTAAATATAAATTTCAGACTCACACAAATCACAAACATAGGATATTAAAGCCATGGATGAGTGATGGACTATGTGAGGCGATAATTTCGAGAGACAGGTTGTATAAAAGGTTTAAATCTGATCCTCTGAATGGAGGGTTGAGGCGGGACTTTGTAATATTGAGGAAAAAAATTAAAAAATGGATAAAGGATGCTAAGGAGAAGTATTACTTAGATTGCTTTGAGAATGCCAAAGGCGACTCCAAGAAACAGTGGCAGTTGATTAATGAGTTGACAGGCAGAAATTCAGTAAAACGCTCTGTTTCCAAAATTAAGACAGAAAATGGCATTGTTGTTGATGAGCAGGAAATCGCAAATTTGTTCAATGATTATTTTGTTGATTCACCCACTTCAGTTGCTCCACCTCCATTCCCAGAGACATTATTGAATGATTATAAAAAGTCGTTCAAGGATGATTTCTGTCCACAGTCTTGTTTTTTCCTCCCTGTCTCCTCTATGGAAGTTGGTGGAATAATATCAGGATTAAAAAATTCTAAATCACCTGGTATTGATGGTTATACATCAGTTCTCTTTAAAAAAATCAACACCATAGTCAGTCCAGTTTTAGCTTTTATTTTTAACCTGAGTCTTTCTGAGGGGGTTTTCCCTGAGAGGCTCAAGACAGCAAAAGTTGTTCCAATTCCCAAGAAAGGTAATTCCGGGGCTCTTCAGGATTTCAGGTCCATATCACTTTTGTCAATAATCTCAATCATTTTTGAAAAGCTGGTCAAAAACAGATTAGTATCGTTTCTTGATTCTCATGGTTTTTTTTCCAAGAGTCAATATGGATTCAGAGAGGGTCTGGGAACTGAGTTAGCTCTAAGAAAGTTCATCTCAGAAATTTGCACCAACATTAACAGCAAAGACACGAAAAGAGTGTCTGGGTTATTCCTTGATATAAGGAAAGCATTCGATACCGTTGACCACCCTACACTACTTAGAAAACTGAGAACAGCTGGAGTACGAGGTCTGCCTTTGGCTTGGTTCGGCTCCTATCTGCATGGGCGATCGCAGTCTGTCAGTGTTGGCACAAGCATGAGCTCTTTCAGGTTTATTAGTTGTGGAGTTCCTCAGGGATCTGTGTTGGGGCCGGTTTTGTTTCTTGTTTACATTAACGACCTCTACGCAGGTCCTTTTGAGGGGAGTTTCACTGTTTTTGCGGATGACACTGCGCTTTCTTATGCTGCATGTTCTGAAATTGAGCTGCATAAAAAAATTTCACATGACCTTCAACTTATCACTCTATGGTTTGGCTTTAATAAATTAAGCCTTAATATTGAAAAGACTGCCTACCTTAATTTTGGGATTGCTTCATCCTTCTCACTTCCTGAGCCTTTAAAATTTCACAAAGTGGGATGTAAAGATTATATATGTGATTGTGGGTTAATTAAACAGGCTCCAAGTGTCAAATACCTTGGTCTTCAAGTTGATGATAGCTTGGCATGGAGGAGTCATATTGATTACATGAAAAAGTATTTGAGATGCATTCTCCACAGATTTCATCATTTAAAAAAGCTTTGTCCAAGGTTTGTCTTGAGGAATATCTATTTTGCATTGGCTCAATCTCGCTTGTCATATGGGCTGGCATGCTGGGGCAGTACCTACATTACTCACTTGAGACCCGTGATTGCTCTTCAGAAATCATTGGTCTGCCTGATGGGTGGGTGCAGAGGGAATGAGTTCCTTCATGTCAGTCAATCGTTGAAAGTCATGCCTTTGAGATTTCTCTACGTTTTTAAGGTGCTTATACAATTCTATTGGTCCAGTGGGAATCGGACTTCGGCAGTGGAAAATAATGATAGACACTACAGGACAAGAAACACGGATAGGTTCCGTATTCCCCGACCATACAGCTCATTTTTTCAGAAATCTTTTTGTTTTCTTGAAGGTAAGTTTCTTAATAGGTTGCCTCAGGAAATACTTTTCATTCCCACTAATTCCATGCATATTTTCAAAAGGAGACTTAAGAATTTCTTGATGGCTCGTGAGTTGGATGAGATTGAGAGTTGGTTCCATGTTATTCAGTAGGCCAGTAGCCTCTGTTTTAATCAATAGCCTCTGTTTTGTGCTGTTCTCCTCAGTATATTATATATACAAAACTAATTTAAATTTATAATTGTTATTGATAATTTTACTAGAATGTTCACTATTCAGTTATTAATCATTCAAGCAAACAATTGCTTCTTGTTTATTTTTAATGTTTTTTCCTCATTGAAAATTAAGACATATAACTCCTGGGCGCGGACGGAAAAATTCATTTTTTTTGCGCCCAGTAATTTTGCCAATGATTTGTAATTAGTAAGATCAATGATATTATTTTGTTTCATCTGTACTTCGTTATGTATTTGATGTATTTGTATTGATTTTTTGTAAGTTCTTTTTTGGCAATAAACATTATTATTATTATTATTATTATTATTAATACACAGCACCTCCAATCATCCAACACAACACAAACACTCAGCATTCAGGTCAATGCTACACAGACTCAACAACACACCGCTATCCACCGACAATTACCACACTGAACTAAATACAATAAAATACCTAGCACAAGAAAACGGCTACAAACACGACCTAATTGACAAACTCAATCATAAAATAAGAAACAAAAAACAGAACACCAACACCACTGACAAAAAATACATCACAATGACATACATTAATCCACAATCACACAGACTAGCAAAAATCTTCAAAAAAGCCGGCCACACCATCTCATTCAGAACAAAAAACAAAATAAAAATGCACTTACACTCAAAACCACACTGAACACAAACAAATACGATCTCCCAGGGATCTACAAACTAAACTGCTCTAATTGTAACAAATTCTACATAGGACAAACAGGCCGCACATTCAAACAACGTTACAAGGAACATTTTCAGGCCCTGACATCCAAAGCTGAATCGAATTTTGCCGACCATATCATTCAAACTGGACACACTTTTACTGACATCAGTACCAACCTACACATTCTACACATAAAATCTAAAGGACACGAACTCAACACCTTGGAACAATTTGAAATATACAAACACACCACACACAATAAACAAAACATTCTCAATGAACAACTAAATTTTAAATCTCACAAACTTTTTGATCACATTTTACAAAAACCACAACACTTCTAACCAAAAAACTGACATGATGATCTAGGAGCCTCTGAAGATGAATCTCATAGATTCGAAAGTACTCGGCCAGATTAAGTGAGTTATTATAATTATTCTTAACAAATATTTGACTGCAAGTCGTTAAATTTCACATGAAAAGTTAATATTAACAACGCAGTTCGTCATGGAACAGGAAATCCAGGCATTTACAAAGAGTTCAAAATCAATGTGTTGATTTAATTAAAAATTAATTTTTTAAACTTTCTGATTGTTTATTATAAATCTATTTTACATCATTCTCTTCAGAATTAAATTTACTACAAGTTTTGTTCATAAAGTTTCTGTGTTTATCACCTATTTAACGAAGTTAATGTGGATCAAATCTAAATGAAGCATGTTTTTCGGGACAGAATTTTGCATATTTTGTCTGATATCTCAAATATGGGTGATTCTAGAGGTCTGGGACGTGTTTTATTCAATTTTTCAGTTCATTTTACATGAAATCCAATAGATGTAACACCTAACTTAACGCCATAAAAAAATCAGTTTGGCTTTATTTCCATACTTTCCTAGAGAATCGGGGGAAATCTTTCACTAGCCATAACTCCCTAACAAAGCATTTCCGGACATATGTTTATATAAACCTTTTTCATTATTTTGATGAGAGGAAACCGCCCTAGAAGTTTGTCGGGTTCCTCGTGGGACACTCTGTGTATGTAAATTTGGAATGAATAGCAAAAACTGGCTTCTCAAGCACTCGCCACTTGGGTGAGTCATCCCTGCGCCGCCATATATCTTTGTAGTGGACAAGCGCGTAACAAGTGGCTTCACCTCGGCAACAAGAAGCCCCTTCTATTGGTCTTATGTGTTCGCTGGTTATTAATTGCCAAGCCATACAAGCAAGGACATTGTTTTGCTCTAGTAACACCTTTTCCTATCCACTCAGTTGTTTTCAACACTTAACTCGCCTTATCAACCGTGGCAGATATAGAGACATCAATACTTCACAGCCATAGAAAAACTTAATTATAGAGAACTTCAAATTTAGCCATTAGAAGGCTGAATCTGGTGCGATAATAATTCACCTCAATCTAAGACCAAGTAGCATTTGTTTTTCGATGCCTAGCATTCTGATTTTTTCCTGATAGTTGAGCTTTTTGCAATGTAAAAAGGATTTCCTGCGAATAACTTCACTTGTCGGTTCACTTTCTACGTAAGTCGAGCTTGCACTTGCACATGCAGCTAATAATTACATTGCAGAGTAAGAGAACGAATTGAGGTTAGGAAATAATTTCACTGACTTTTAGTTCAGTGTAATTCTGAGCTAATGATGAGGCCACTGATCGTACACTTGCTGTTTGACAGATGTTCATGAGTGAGGATAATGCACTTTTTTCCACTTTATAACATCTATATGCTATCTTCCTTCAGTTAGTAATGTTGGACTTCTTCAAAATAAGTACCGTAGCGATTAGTAAGCAAAGAAACTTTGGACCAACCAATTTTATGCATTGCATTGTTTTGAAAGTGTAGAAACAGTGAAACACTGCACAGAAATATTGTTCTCACATCATTATAGCATAGAAATGTAGGCACATAACCAGGGGTGCCCACAGGGGGGGGGGCTATGACGCAGACTGCGTCATTGAAATTCTTGGGGGGGTTCCAAAAAACGTTTTGGGGGGGGTCGTAAAGTTGATTGAAACCGTGTTTAACGTGACAACATTCAAAAATATACTAAGAAGTCACCAGATAGAATGTCAATTAATGAAAATATATTTTTTATAATTATTATTATACAATTGAATATGAATTAGCTAAAATAGTTATGTTTAGGATTTGTGCAGGAAGTTATTATTCAAACTTAGCAAGACGCTAAGCGAGTGCTCTGAAAGTGGTTTATACAACTTTACTCTCCTTAACTAGTTAATCAGCAGAAAAAGCAATAAGTCGATTTAAAATTATCAAAAACAGACTCAGATCAGCTATGGGAGACTCATGGTTGTCCAATCTAATGGTTCTAGCTGCAGAAAAAGATGTACTTGATTCTATTTCTAACAAATAAATAATTGAAAGGTTTTCTGTTTCCTCATCCCAAAGACAAAAACTTCTATGTGGGGTTTAGAGAGATAGATTTAACAAGCTTAGAAGGTACCTAGCTAACTTGTAGATGGTCACAGCCTACAAATTTAAAATGTTTGACTTCAAACAGATGGCCCACAGCCTACAAATTAAAAATGTTTGACTTCAAACTGTGGATTTTTTCCATGTATTTTACGATAACTACTTACTAATAAGTAAGAACTGCTTTTGAAAAACTTACTAAATACTAAAAACCAGTAATTTTTCATAACTATGTCTTTATTTTGTTTTTGGAAGACACTTCTTTCGATTGTGTGTTGTAAATAACTATACATGAAATGTGTGCCTTTTATGTACTTCATCCATACATAAATTCTCCCAAGATACTACACTGAGTAAATAACCTGTTGTTTAACTACTGTCCAATAAATGACTTGATATTTTGAATTTTTGTGTTTTACAAATGAAGTTATTAACTCATTGTTTTCACTTCCTTTAAAGGAACAACTTTGTAGAATTATTTAACCTTAATGTAATTGGTACACCGAACATAAACTTATAGGTATTTCATTTTTATTGAATATCGTGTATTTGTAATAATATTTTATTGTTTAAAAACCATTTAGGTTCAAATTCTTATTTAGCTATTTTGCAATTACGTTTATTGAGCAGAAGTTCATATATTCATTTCATTGATATTTCTTTTTTACCTTTACAAAAAAATGTTACCTATGTAAAGAATCTCAAGAAATATACATACATTTTGTATATTATCGACTGGGTTTGAATTTTTTCAATAGTTATAAAAATCTTCTTTTAGTTTTAGAAAGAATAAGGGGGGCTTTTTTCGCTTTTTTTTTGGGGGGGGGGCTAATTTATGGGGGGGGGTGGTGCTAAATTTAGGGGGGGTGCGTCATGAGGCTGAGGGGGGGTGGGCACCCCTGACATAACCCACTGCAATACATGGTGAGCGGTGAGCATACTGTAGCCTAATACCATTTTGAATAGAGATCCTTTGCTCTGTAGATAGGAGGATGGACCTCCAACACCAGTCTCCATCTGCCCTTCTTGTTTTTCATCAACTTTTTCTCGGGGAAATTAAATTACCATTTCTTCTTTGGTATTTTTATTTACTTATTTTTCAATAGCTTTTGGCATCAGTGTGATTCCCATCATTTAAACATGCCACACTGCTAAGTATATGTGATATAATTACATGACTCTGACTATGTTCTCCTTCTCCAAGTAGTCAACCGTTGCATAAAACGATACCATAGTGCATCGTAACGATGAAACAGTCTTTCTCGACCTTTAAATCTGTTGTCTTCACCATCTTTCTTAGTGATCATCCACAATTGAGAAAATCTACTTCTTGATATAAACCCAATATATGAATCATTAAGTACCGTACTGCAAATACTCTTACTAATTTTCAAATCTTCTTTGAAATGATAAAATAATATGATATGTTATTGAATTGTTGAATAAATACTAGCGAACCCAACGGGCTGGAGAACTCGCTTATTGCAATCTGGGAAAAAGGAAGCTTAACGTAAGGGAAGGTGGTAACGAAAAACAGCTGTTTTAAACTGATGTATATATAAAGTATATTTTAAAACAAAAAAAGAAACCGACTTCAGTGAATGGTACTAAAACATTAAATACTCACGTACTAAAAAGTTTAAAATAAAGTATTTACTTTAAACTGAGAAAATTTTTAATTTCATACAAGTAATCTTTTGAAGTCGGCGCCAAATATTTTATGAATTCTTTTTTAGGATGAAGCCCACATATGTCTGAGACCTGTGCATGGGTAATGAGTTGGATGATGGTGATTGATGATTTGGTCCTACAGTTTTAGGTGGGTTCCGAACAGTGGCGTAACGTTTTCCAATTGGGCCCCCCCGCAACCGATTTTCCGGGCCCCTCCTCAAAATCATATAAATATCCCCCATCACTCCCTGAAAAACTTGCATAGTTATTTTGTGGGCAGTTATAATAATTATGTAAGAACTAAACACCTTTTTATCTATTAAATTTTAAAATTCAATCATGTTTTAAGGGGGGCTAGTCTAGTATGATTTTGGCTGTAGCCTACGGGCTCCTGAAAGATGGAAATAGTTGAGAGTTGATTATATTATAAATAATTAACCTTGCAACCTAGAAACCTTGAAATTTATGTCTTCCATAGGATCCACATTCACATCCTCTTTGTTTGCACCTTCGCTCCTCTTCCCAGAAAATGTGTTCTTTCAGAATTCGCCTTGTTTGCAGACACGGACACAGGTTCAATTTTTAATAAAAAGGAATTCTATCTAAATTACCGCGAAATTACTAAGTCAAGAATAGACAAAAAATTTATTCTTAAGAGGCAGAAGAGAGATAACGTAAACTACTTATACAGTACTTGATCCTATTATAAGAAAAAAATTCAACTGTATTGGTAGAACTGACACAATTGAACCAAAACTATTATTTATATACTTATACAATAATCACGTAGGCCTAATTAATTTATTCGATATATCAAGGGTATAAATATATTCCTTCTGAACATTGTTTAAAAATGTACGATTAGAGTCGATAAAAACTAGAAATAACTAGAACATGACCGTAAAACATCACAATACCATAAACGCAGCATGTTGAAAAATAGAATAGAAATGAAAAAAATGGCACTCCAAATAATAAAACTCGCGATCACGAACTCAATTCATGTACATACGGTTTACTCTAGGCCAATTTACCGGACAAGTGTAGGCCTGCATGCATCCAACTGGACGATTCAAAAGAGACTGAATTCAAAATAATGTATGAAGAAAATATTGACTTTGATTTCTACACAACCCCCCACTTTCCATTACTTCGTATATTATGCTAATATACATTGATGGGAAAATAATGTTAATTTCCTCTAATATTTTGCACTTTGGAGACGTAGCCGTCATGATTTATAACAGTCTAGATAAGTTTGTTATCCTCGGTATGTCTCCATTCAACATTCTGCTTCTGAATTCCTTCACTAAAGCTATCTGCGAATTGATAAAGTAAACAATTAACATTGACCTGACAATATTCAGCCTTTCTTTATATTTTCAGTGTTTTATTTCTTTTCAAAATATAATATATTAGTCTGGGCACGGGCCATTTCTTGAAAAAATATATTTTCATTCCGGGCCCCCTTATAGCCCGGGCCCCCCCGCGCCGCGGGGTCTGCGGGGTTGCACATTACGCCACTGGTTCCGAACCACCGGGAAGTGATTGATAAAAAATTCTATCTAATATCAAAACTAACACTGTATTTCAATTAAATATGTGATTTACACTCACGTATACTGGAATACAGTGTCAGTTTTGATATTAGATTGTTCAATTATTTCGTCATGGTAGACATCACAGAGTAATTCTGTTATATTTAATAAGTTTATGGGAAATTTGGCGCCGACTTCAAAAGATTACTTGTATGAAATTAAAAATTTTCTCAGTTTAAAGTAAATACTTTATTTTAAACTTTTTAGTACGTGAGTATTTAATGTTTGAGTATCATTACACTGAAGTCGGTTTCTTTTTTTGTTTTAAAATATGTTTTATTTTAAGCTTTTTAGTTGAATTTTCAAACTTTGAAAACATGAGAAATTTCTTAAAGCCTACATTATGAAATATTTATCAAATTAGCAAGCCAATAATTAATTTATAACATCCAAACTTAAGTAACTAAAAATCCACTTATAAGAAAAGATAAACTAAGGAAAATTCTACAACGTTCTATTTAATGTGGAATATTGTATTTAGGAAAATTATAATAGCGAAAGGCTTCTTAAAAGTGAAATGGCTTTTGATTCATTTTGATGTGGTCCCTTTCAGAATATACCTAAACTGAAATAGTAGGCCAATATTACGTTACAAGTGTGGAAAATTGTGTTTACTGAAAATATGATAAGTTAACGCAGGAGATGAAGTTGAGTGCGTTATTATCATACGAGTATAGTAAACATCTTCCCGGACGAGTTATGTACGATATTTTTCGTGATATTAGTCATATATATTTTTTTTATATAAAATACATAAACTTTGAGCTAGTACAAAAGGATCATCAAACATAAGCTCAAAATAGCCTATTGTACGGACATGTATTTAATGGCGAATAAATATTCTTAATCCATCACAGCACTGAAACTAAAAATACTTCTGAGATCAGCAGTTTTTCCAAATTCTCCAACTTATGATTGAATCTAAATAACCTTATTCCTATGACTCAATAACATCAACTAAATTATTTACAATTTTCATATGGACAGAAATATTATATTCTTATTCTCGATTCAAATTAAGTTCACGTGATTGGTCAAAACGGGACATTACAGGCTTGTTTCACACTTAACCAGCTTTGGGTAACCGATTACCGATTTCGTTTACCCGGCATAATTGCTTTGCATCATATGATTTCGAAAATGATACAATGATCAGCCTGGTAAACGACACCAGTTATCCGATTGGCGGTTATGTGTGGAACTATCCTATTCTAATATTATGCCACCAGATCTGCGTAGGCTGGAGAGAACTGGCAGAGTTGCTGAACAGCTGCGTCTGCGGAGAGATCTTCCAGCATCCAGGGAGGCATACAATCCTCCCCCCAAGCGCCTAAAGTCAAGGAAATATGTGAGGCTAGATGAACTAAATATAGTTGATGCTAGGGAACTCTGGAGGGAGAGATGGTCGCGGGCCATGGTGAAAAACAAGCATCTTATCACAGACCCTAACACAATTGTCCCCGGTACTCACCTGAAACGGAAAGAATGGTGTTGTTTGAACCGTTTCAGGACTTCAGTTGGTAGGTGTGCTGAGTCAACAACATTATGGGGATTCACCTCAGACTCTCACTGCGAATGCGGCCAAGTCCAAACAATGGACCATCTTGTCTCCAACTGTCCAGTTTACTCTTTCAACGAGGGGTTAAGAGGGGTACATGATGCTGGAGTACAGGCTTGCCAGTGGCTCCGTGATATCTCTGATGGCCTCCAAATATGAACTGGCATATCAAGCGCATATCTCTCCCCTATATTATATTTATGTTCTAATGTAAATATCTATTCCTCATGTTAATTTTAATTCTATGACAAAGAACTTACTCTGCTGCTTTTTCATGTTTACTTCTTGACTCAAACTCATGTAACCATGGTTTGTTATTTATTTTTCATCTTTTTCTGTGATATGAAAACTCAAACTTCTGGGTATGGCCAATGAAGCATATGCATATATATATTCAAACTTGATTGAAATGAAGACATAGATGAATGCTCCTTTTCGTTTAATATTGGGCTAAGTATTGGGCCGATCCTTGCGAAACTTGAATGGGACCACCGCTGAGTGATGCTCTTTCATTTAAAAAAAAATTCATCGAAATCGGTTCAATATTGTTCGAATGATTGATGTACAAACATAAAAAAAAACAGGTCGAATATAGAACCTTGTTCTTTTTGAGCCGCGTCTCCACCAACCGAACATGCTCGGCGAACAGTGTTCGCTGGAATCAGCTGATGTCGCCAAACATTTTTTGGAGTTGGTTTGGTGTGGACGCCTTCTCGAACATTATGATAGATGTGTTGTTGTTCTTCACTGTTCGCTCATAGACCGAACATTTCAATAAATTGAACTCACGAACATGTTCTGTGACCCATATGTTTAATGTTTGCCCGTTTTTTTGTATTCCCAACAATGTTCGGCAGACATGTTCGGTTGGTGGAGACGCGGCTTTGGAAGTCGGTTAAAAATTCACAAGACATCTATCACTCGAAGTTCAAGTTCATCGTTGCTCTGATACACAGATTTATTTTCCACAAAAAAGAACTATATATCAGGGCAATGAAATTAGTGTATCTATAGAGTAGATAACTTAATTATATTTATGTTACCACATAAAAAAATATTCTATAAAAAGCCTGATCGCATTTATGGTATTCACCTACAGCTGATGATAACTCAAAATTTATTTTGAAATTTATTGCGAACTCCATAATATGGTGAAAACAACTATTTTCGATGTATAGTAATACAGTGGAACCTTGATAAATCGAACCTCAATAAATCGAAATCCTTGATAAATCGAATTTTTCAATTCCCCTAGAACTTGCTATCCTACCACCATGTTATTACCTTTATAGATCGAAGATTTCATGGATATTACCTTGATAAATCGAAGTTTTTGGATCTATTGAGCTTTAATACTAACCTCTATAATTCGAAGGTTCGGCAGAAAACCCTTTATTATTCGAAGTTTTGCAGTTTTCGGACCTTTATAAATCGAAGTTGTAATAAGAGAACCTTAGTAAATCGAAGTTGCATGCTTATTGGATAAGATTCTGAAAAGGTAAGTGTTTTGAACCTCTATAAATCGAAATATTTTAAGATGGACCTTGATAAATCGAACATCAATAAATCGAAATCCTTGATAAATCGAATTTTTGCCGTTCCCCTTGAGATTCGATTTATCAAGGTTCCACTGTATATAGATATATTAATGAAGGGCTGAGAACCTATCCTTTTGTTTCGCCTCAAAAAGGATGAAGGAGTGGGTCAATTTCATTGGCAAACGAAACGAACTTGATCCGTATTAAGGTTCCAAAAGTATATGTGTTTAAAATTTGAAGTTAATTGGTCAATGCGTTCGAAAATACTAACAAACATAAGGAAAAGCCGCAAGTCTTCATTCACAAGTCAAAACTAAGAACTCGCTACGCTTGTTCAATTATTTAATTGTTAAAAGACACCAACAATTAATTAAAATGTGTGTCACAGATTTTTTCGCTCAGGTAGTTATGAATATTATTACTAGAACAATCAATTTTTAATATTGTTTTCAGCCTACTTCACTACTCCAAACCAACTTTCGTTTAAAATAATTATTTTCCTTATAAATTTATCCAGTAGTCTTGGAATGCAATGCATCTGTGATGTTTCCATCATGTAATACTTGTTGAAAAACAAGTATTAAGGTTCCAATATAGAGAGTAAAGTGAGGTAATACAGAGTGTTTTGTTGATGAAGCAACCCTTTTTCTACTTTCTCACACTCAGGGTTGCGTCATTAGCCTACACCCTACATGAAAACTTACACTGTATTCTAATGTGTTTTCTTTACAGGCACCTGTCTTTATGAGAAACCTTGTTCAATAATTCAATTACTTGTTCTTGGTATCTATTTGTAAAGTTTTGTGAAGGAGAATAGATTTCATGTGAATTTCAATTTCTTGGGTGGTTTGCTTCTGCTCTCTCTATCATTGGAATTACATTTTCGCCCCTGATTAGAAGCGAAATAAAGGAATACAGTGTCAGCTTCAAATAGATTGACATGCATCCTCATTATTCCAATGCACACATTGATTTTGTCAATAGTCTAGCTGCACAATCTCGGTATCTTTTTACACAAGCCGCTTACAAAATCGTTTTTTACACAGAGACATATTTTCACACTTGGAGTTATTCTATTTTCTCGTAATGCAGAAAGGGATTGGGAGACCTTGAGAGGAACCCTAGCTCGATATACTGCATGTGGTTTAAGAGCTATTGTTCAATTGACAGCACACGGCAGGTTGGTCAATTAACTACATCTACTAGAAACGAGCATTGATTATTATTAATATGCAACATGGGATATTACGCAGGGTGTCAGGGTGTGGGTTTGTTAAAGAATGGTGAAAGGGAGGGGGAATAAGAAAGGGCAAGTCTATAAGAGAGAAAGGAGAGTGTGAGGCTGTGGCGTTATGTATGTGGATGCAAAGCCGATGGTATCCTCCAGTAGTTTAGTTGTTGGCACCTCCTCACTCCATCGCGGACTTTCCTTTCATTTTCGTTTTGTTGCTATCTGCTCTTTTCACTCTTCAGTCGGTTCACGTCCTTCAATCAGCTAACTGTGTGCTACGTCTACGTTCAATCGTTATCAACACGTACTTTCCTCACGCTGCCGTCTCCTCACTAAACCGCGTCTGACAGTTCGCTTACATCAATCAGGATTTCTCCATTATGCAGGTAAATAGAATTGAATTTTGTTGCAACTATCATTAGCCTCCTTAATTTTAATTAGTTAAAAAGTACTAAGTAGCTGATTTTATTGGTGGAATATTTATTTAGCTATAGCCACTAGTCACATTGAGAATTGGTAGTGTCTTAGATCAGAATAATTAACGTATTAGTTTATTAGTCTCCTCAAGTTAATTTTGTTTAAAAAAATGACCGAGAAACAGACGACTATTATTAGTGGATTATTTATTTATTTGTCGTGTGACAAGTCACATTAAGAATTAGTTGAATAGTGTCTTGGGAGTTCAGAATTATTATTAGTATCCTTAACTTGATACAGGCCTACGTGAAAAAAAAACACTAAGGAACTGAGGACCATTATTACGGGGGTTATTTATTTAATGGATGAATTAATTATTTCCAAGAGCCCACCGTATCTTAAATGTTAGAGAAGTCTTCGCGAAAAAGAAAGACTGTGATTCGGATCCCGGCGGTGGAATGATTTTTCGACTAAGCTAAGTTATTTGCTATACTGTTGTCAATATTCGTAAATCGGGATTCAGCTGTGCCATTGATAGAATGAGAGTTCGAAATTCATTGCCATCTAGATTATTTATTTACTTATCATAATGGGATTTCAGTTCAAGTGGGAATTGTTGACAATCAGAGGCCTATTGTAACGGAAATTAATACAACAATATCTGAAATCAGATTTGTCAATTAAGTTATATAATAATGTAAATATGCTTTCAAATACCTAATAACTAAAGAAAGTTTTTTAAAGAAGAATGGAAAAGAATTGTTTACATTTGAGCAGTAAGAAGTGAGACAAGATAATAATGATGAAACAGAGCCAGTGTAGGACAAATATAATGATAAAGATTATAAAAATGAGTGTGGAAAAATAACACACACGTTACTCCATAAAGAGTAAGCCTCTTATGAGGATTTTTTCAATTGTAGGCTAGTTTGGAAAAAATTCTCAAATTTAAATTATAAAATACACTTTATCTAAAATATAAAAAAGTAACTATCATTAAACTTTAACTTATGGAGTAAAATAATTAATATACATTTAAAGACAATTGTTTTTTTTAATACATGGTTTTTATAGCAGGAAACTATACTAGTTAATAAATGAAAACTTTAATACAAACTATAAATGTCATATCATACAGACTATTAATCGATTTACCGAAAAATTGTAGGTCTTAAATTGTAGTAGCTTGAGAAGAGAATTGATTGGAGACGATTGTAGAAATAATGCAATAGTTAGGTAGATGTATAACAAATTGAGACAAATTTGTCATTTAATCACCGTAGAAAATAGAATAGGCATATTTATTGACCAATAAATACATATATTGTACATTAGGCCTTGTCAGAAGCATATAAACATTATCAAAGGAAGAAATGTCATTTCATTTGAAATATGACTGGTAGGTAACTTGAAGAATTCTTCAGCAATTACAACTACAATATAAAAACATATATAAGCACTACACTATATAAATAATTCAAATCATAACAGCAGCATAATATTCATATTCTAAATCTTGCATGAATAAAATTTAATCACAAGTCAGTCGTATTATAATTATACTATTTATATTATATCATTTAAATTATATATTATAAATCATTATTGAGTCGCAGTCAACCTTGAATCCCCCTCAAATAATCAGGCGGATTCTTAAGTATTTATCAGAATTAATTGGGATGCATTGCTTGAACCAGTTTAGTAACAGTCTTATCACCAGAATAATTTTGATGATCTCAAAATGTGTGAAGATGTGTATTAGCGCTATTAAACGGCATTGTTTGATTTAACTTTTGTCACTTCTAATTAGAAAATCAGAACAATTCATTGCCAAAAAGGAGTGAAGAAAATTATTGAGAAATGCTGGAATGATAAAACAACTCTAATTATTCATTATAATTAGTATAAAAATATATAAGAGTAGAATGGAAACCAAATTAAAATTAATGCTAACGACCTCTTGATTCCAACATCAGTAAGAGAAGCATTGAAGCATAATCAAGGTCGTATTCGAGACAAGGGATGTCTTACATATTAATCATTCTAAAAGAAATCATGAAATCTTAATTGAAAAATATTTTGTAACTTAATGTTTCCCTGAGACATTGTAAGTGCACACGTGCAGGATTCAGAAATCAAATTGAAGTTCAAATGTCATTTTTCATTCAAATGTATACAATGAGTTTACAACATATTGTTAGATAAATAGCAAGCATTCATTTATAAAATGAAATTAAAGTAATATTCCTTTCTCAAAATTAGTGATCACATTTAAATACATTATTACCAGGTATCAACTTTAATACCGTTTGACCTGTGAGTCAGCAGTGGTTTCCTGATTAACAATAAGTCGATTTTCAATAAAAAAACTTTAGCCACTCCATTTTTTTATAATAAGTATTTTGTAAATACAAATATAATATAATGATAAAGAACAAATAAAAGATAAACAATGAAAGATAGGCCTAAAGATAAAATAATGATAGAGGGCAATAGATGGAAAATTTTAAGTTCCAGTTGCGATGTCATAAGAAAAACAGTCAGAATTGTATAAGATGGGTACTTCAAGCTTAGAAGGAAAAGGGGTTGAAACTTTCCCTGATTATTAACTTATTAATAGTTGGATATAACGATTTCAACATTTCTAAACCTTATTCTTATGAAATTGAATGACCTCTGCAATGCATAGAATTCTATTTTCGGGCACAAATGCTACTTATAAAACTCATTACTGAAACTGTTGAAACTCATTCATTAAATTATGAAGGCTCGGTGGACTGGAATACATATAAATCGGCTTCTTATTCATAAATTTATGAAGGCTAGATGGATTGGAATATATCAGCTTTTTAAGTCCGTTTGTGGTGTTTTAGTAAAACTAAGTTGTTATTTCCAAACTTGCACAGTTTACTCTAGTTTCAATTCTGTCATTGAGTGTTTTAAAAGAATTATTCTTATAGTATAATGGTATCCGTATTTTTGCTTTTATTAAAAAAATAATATGCTGGCAAGTTTTGTTGCTAAAAATGAAAGTGGTTTCGCTCTTGGAACTGGTTTAAGAAAGTAACTTGACCAACGTTGTTGAGGGATAATCTGATATTAAACGAGCTGCTGTTGTTCCAAATGGCGTTGGTCATCGATATTATAAGTTACTTTCTTGATATCAGATACCATCCAGTTCATTCTATGGTCCGCCATCCCAGAAGGACCTATCATTTTTCTCATCAAGATACTCGATCTAATTTCACAACGATGTGTAAGCGGAATATTGCAATTTGTCACATAAAATGGCTCAATTCAATTTGCTATTCATTTTAATTATCGCATGAGGATGATAAAGTTGGTAATAGTGCTAGGTTATCATCAAATTAATTTTTTAATTAATTTGAGAGAATATACATTTGAGATGAGAATATACATTTTTCACTATTATTTAAATAGTTATCATCATAATATGAGGGGGAGACCTAGGAATTTGAGAGGCCTACAGAGACTCTCCAGGTCTAACCCTTTACTGCATAAAGAGGTTCTGAGGTATAGGTAGAGGGTAAAGGGGCCCACACACTAGCGAGTTTGGCTCGCGAGTAAGACTCGGCCAGCCGGACTCGGGAGAAAATTACTAGTTAGTGGGCTCTTTTCTCCCGAGCCGAGCCGAGCCCAGCCAGACTCGCGCAGGGCTACAAGCGCGGCTGGGCTCGGCTGGGACTCGCTAGTTAGTGGACGTTTTCCGAGCCGAGCCAGGCTCGGCAACTCATTATAACATAGCAGAACGTCAGAAAGCTATTATTTGCACTGTTCACAAGACGTAAAAATAAGTTGATTGAGTTATCTATTCAAGTTTGTATATTTACTGTTACTATGACAATACTATGACTGAAATAGTTACCAAGTTAAACTAATGTATAAACAGAAAAAGAAAAAAGAAACCGTATATTAAAACTTGAATATTCAAGAGAAAATAAAAATGACAATATTGCAGTGCAGAGCTTATTTTTAATACAATACAAATAAATATTCGAATGTTGTTTTTTCAACAAAAAATACCTACAGTAACATAAAAACAAAATTCTAAAAAATAATTTCATTAATAATAGCTGCTAACAGATAAATTGTGTATAAAATAAATAAATAATTATTGAATGATAATGATGATGATAATAATAATAATAATAATACATCCCTTTGCATGTAAGCCCAATGCCTATTTTATATTTATTATTATAATATAACATTATCATTATAAATATAACAGTATTTAATAAATTGCAATATAACAATTATTACTTCGATACAACTGGAAAAAATGGAAGTAATTGAAAAACAAAAATTGAGTAAAAAGTAGATGAAATTAATCCTATATTTCATCTGACCTTTTGAATTCTATGGGCCCCTATTACACTTTTGCATATTTTATTGTAGACGTTCTTCTTCTTCTGAGGATGAAGCCCACATTGGTCTGAGACCTGTGCGTGGGTCATGAGTTGGATGATGGTGATTGATGAGTTGGACCTAAAGTTTTAGGTGTGTTCCGAACCACCAGGAAGTGATTTTACAGCAGAGAACAGTCTCTTTTTTGCTGGCGAATCTAATCGGTCACCGTTACAAACAGGACCTATGAGAACGCAGCTTAGCTTATCTCTATCTGATTGAACAGATACCTGCTACGCCTCGCGGCTATCACTTCCCTAATTATAGATCTATATCTATATCTATAATTATGTTATAGATCTATAAGAAAAATACTTAGAGGTGGGAAAATAATTGTTATAAAAAACATAAATCGTGCCTATAAACGCTCTGACATCTCTTTCTCTTATGTCAGAAAAAAATTAGAAGAAATAAAACATTTCTTAATAATAATAATAATCAAATTTCAAGAATTATGAAATTTTAGCAAAACCAATACTCTCTCTAGAGCATAAAATTACCTTCCAAATCAGATATTGATTGTAATTTTAAGATTTTGAGATTAGATGAGCTATATGGATCAGAATTAACACGGGCGCACTCCAGCCGACCTTGAAAAGTAGCCGAGCCGGACTCGGGAAGTTCACAACACGTTAGTGGTGATTTTCTTCCGAGTCTTACTCGCCGAGCCAGACTCGCGAGTCTTACTCGCGAGCCATACTCGCTAGTGTGTGGGCCCCTTAAGAGGGAAGCGTATGATCATGTATTCCAGCATGGTATTTCCTAAATATCATATTCCAGTAAAAAAATCAATCCTTCTATAAGTTATGATGATATCCATGGAATCTGCAGATAAAAAATAAATAAAGGCCTTTTCATCAACATTGTTCTAAACGACTACTTTGTTCACCTTGAAAAGTATATTAAAAAAAATTGAGATTTATATTATATTTTTTACTCAATAACAGCAGATATAATAATTCATAATAATAGACATATTCAATTATTCATACCATGAAGTATTTATAAAAGACATATCTTATAATACCTTATTGTTTTGTCTTCAATTGCTAGCTGTTCGAAGAAATAACTTTGAATTTGCAGGTTTATCGTTCACACCTGAGAAGTATTTCCTATGATTCCCACTTAAAATGGTTGTAGTTATTCGAGATTCATCGCATTACCAACAAATAGCGATGATGTTACCTTTGCATTTTTTCTAAATTTGTTCCTCATTTTGGTTACTGTTAATGGTTCTATCACAAAAATTCAATAATTTTTTTCAAACTAATTCAACCTTGATTGGATTCATGATAATTTGCCAATAGCATCCACCATTTACCAACCACTCCACAACACCAGTACTTTCTGAATCGGATATAATATTTCGCAACGTCGGAAAAGAAGTGTTCCTTAACGATCTGTATTTTCGACAATTTATTTCAGAATCACTATTATCAAGTGTATAACACACAACAGTGGTGTAATGTTTTCATAATGCCCAGTAGACCGTTTCATGTGGTTACTTCTCAGCATCTGCGGTAGAGACAAAATATTATGGCCTATTTCAACATCAATAATCATATTTATTAAGACTAACGCACTTGTTATGAAGTCAAATTGGGCTTGAGTATTATTGTAAGCTTCAGTCTTGTCCTCATATAATGTGCGAAATACTTTCATATTATTGAGCTCAAACATCCATTTTCGTATTTTTATTGAGAAATAAAAATACTCTACATATATTAGATATTTTAGATATATTTAGACATATACCATGATAATACTATTTTTATTATTGTACTCCAAATGAGGTACGGTAAGCCCACTATAGCGTCGGCTGTTATGATATTAACAACTCAATCAACTGAAACATCATACACTTTCCATGTGCAGCAATATTACTACAACATTGGTCAACTGCATAATGTAATGTGATTGGCTGAAAGTCGTGATCCAATGATAAACTGTTGTGGCCTTTGCTATGATATTTGACAGCGGGATCACCTATTATCAGCTTACAGATTCTTGACCAATAAGACACACTTCTATAAGCAATCTGTTACGGTACATAATTTTAATTGGGGTTTTTTCAATTCGTATTACATGACATGGTCGGTTTTGGATTATATTTTATGCGCATTTTGTTGAATATTTTATAGATTTTTTAATTCGGTGATATCTAATATGTTTATGCTCAATGGAACGTGTTCATATTATTAAGTACTAGGGTGCAGATTTTTAACAAAAAAGTGTAGCATCCAGGATTATTCAAAAAGTTCTGCTCTGAACATGGAATTCGCACGTTTTATATATCAGAGAATTGTAGGCCTATTAACTATCATTTTCAGGCTTTCTATGCTATCAATATCACGTGAAAAACTCTTTAATTTGTCTCTTTGCATGTTAATCAATAACAGCTCTGTGGGAGTGTGAGTTTAGATGAATCTATTTCCAATCTAAAGTTTATATTCTTCTCATTTTCTCAGTGGGCGAGGGGGTAGAGGTCTGTGGGCTGTGGAAATTTTTGGGATTATAGTTGAAAAGATAATAAAATCTAGAAAGTTACTAACCAGCATCAAATTTTCAGACCAGTGAAATTCATATTAAAGAGGCAAAATGCAATTTGTTCATAATATTAGTAGACTATCTAGTATGTCCCCAATATTGCCATTTTTTTGTCCCAATTAAATGATAGAGATTATTCCGATTTTTTCTTAATACTGGATGAATAATTAATTTTTTAAGTCACTCTTACATCATTTCAAGTTCCACTTATGCTACTTTTAGTTTCTCTGTTATTCAACATCATTTTTACAGTAGGTCTCCTAGCCAATCTGTTGTGAATAGGCCTAAGCCCACTAGATCTCCAAAATCTGTAATAAACATGTATTTCCACTTTTTCAAAATTTGTTGTTTTACCGTTGTAGCTTTGGCCTACCTCTGGGCAGTTTTTAGTTTAGCATAGACCATAGATGAATAATTTTTTATGTATACAGTATTTTTTTAATGTTCTTTATGACTCAGCAACCTAATTTCAACTAACAGAGTAAAAAATATAAATAATATTATATAATATAATATATTATTTTTATTATAGTCTAAATTAATCAGCATAAAACTTTGTATCTTGTATTGGAAAAAGCCTTTAAAAATTACACCAGCCATGTATTGAAAACAGATCAAGTTTAATAAAGCAATGCTTGGACTTGGAATATCTTAAATTTTAGTTAAATTATTGAATGATTATTAACAAATTATATCAGTATTCGAATGATCCTCCACCCAATAAGAACAACAACAACAACAACAGATAAGGAAGTTGTTAAAACACAATCAAAATACAGTTCAGTAGGTATCAAAGTAGATTTAATAATGTATGTAGACTACTGAACTAATCACTATAAGCTAAAATCATATTTAACATTAATAATTATTATTTGGGAAGTGATAGCCGAGTGCCGTAGCAGGTATCTGTTCAACCAGATATAAGCTAGGAAACTCCTGGGCCATCTTTGTAAGGACGACCGATTGGATTGGTCAGAAAAAAGACTGTTCTCTGCTGTAAAATCACTTCCCGGTGGCTCGGATCCCACCTAAAACTGTATGTCCAACTCATCAATCACCATCATCCAATCCATTACCCACGCACAGGTCTAGTTGGAAATCACTTCCTCTCTAAAACTGTATGTCCAACTCATCAATCACCATCATCCAATTCATTACCACGCACAGGTCTCAGACCTATGTGGGATTCATCCTCCGAAAAAATTTTATATTCTATAAATATTATAATTTTCTTGGTTTTTATCTGATTATTTTTTAAAATTACTATTTTGTTATAAGCAAGACCTAATACACAGGTACAGGTGTATGAGCAGGAATAAGAACATTACTGTTGTACGTATTTTATCCATTTTACTCTAAACAAAGTCTATTCCTTCCATAATTATTTTTCAAAAGAGAGAAAAGTGCAAGAGAGGGCCCTGCGCCCCAACTCTACCCTCTTAGCAAAAAATCAGTTATTCTGTTCTTATACTTGTTAAAAACAATCAACATAATCAGTTTGAAACTGAAAACAAAGATCCGTGTCTGGAATTAAGAACTCTTCTTCTACAAACACCGATATTACCTATTACAGTTTTTCCATATGCATGTCGTAATCTCGGCTCGCGGCGAACGTGTGAAATATTCAAAACTGCTTCGGAAATAATGCGAAGTCGCATCGCTGTTTTCTCAACATAGCGGCTGATTGGACAGACTTGACATTCTTCATGCTTGTACCTCGTCCTACAACTTTCACTCGACTTTTTAATGATACTGTATCCTCCACTTTAATTGGAGGCAAAAATTGGAGAAAAAAATACATTGCTTTTCTTCGGACTTGTCTGGCATGTTTGCAGAGCAAGTTGCACCCAACTTTCTTATCAATAACCTTACTTGTCAAGGAAAACTGGCAATCCGGTTCTTCTGTTTGAAAGAAATGAGCTAATCCTCACGGAAGAGATCAATGGCCATCTTCAAACGGCGTGCTAGGCTATAGCATAAGCCTAGAAGAAGTAATCTATGGATAATATGGAATGAGTTGATGAATGTGACATTATGAGTTGAGAGAATTGAAATTTTTGCGTTTATAAGACAAAGTTTTGAAATTAGAGCTTACTTCCCTTTTGTGTAAGCCGAGGAAATTATTTTTTAGACTAAAATGTACAACATGTACTTAGTAAATGATGATGAAAATTAATGATTCCCATTCATGCCGGGAATGGGAAAACTCAATTCCTACCTAACTTTCATTTAGGGTGTGGAACGAGGTAACACACGGACTATACACAAATTTCATTAGCTTAACTAGTAGGCACTAGAAACGTCGTACGTATAAATCGCCCGTGATAAATTTTATTGATACAACATAATTACAGTAGGCTAAATCAAATTTGAATCTAATTCATATTGTTTATGAAAACTTGACCTTATTAATCTCATTATTAATTCTACGGTAAATTTATTATATTATATTCCAACTTTCATTAATTCTAGTACAAAGGTTCTCTTAAATCAGTTTTTTCAAAAACGTTTTTTTTTTTTAGTTGTAGTTGGAAATATACAATAGGCCTTTACATTGATGGAATGGTGAACCATATAGGTCCCTGGGCGTGACTTAGGCCTACCTGTCAATAAGCATTATAAGTAATAACGTACCTTCTATTCATATTCTGATGAGTAACCCAATAGGTTTGATATTTAGTAGATTTATTTTTATTGCTGATGATGCCCACATGAGTCCGAGACTTGTGCATGGGTAATGAGGTGAATGATTACACATAAATGCCTGACGGTGGAGCGGGATTGAATCCACGACCACTTAAATGACAGCAAGCTGAAGTTGCGACTCCCCAACCAACTGTGCTAAGCGGCCCGATAGCTAAGATAATAAGATATAGCTAAGATATAAGCTAAGATAATAGGCAATGATAACTTAAATAGTGGCAGACAAAGGAAATAATAATATCAATATTTGACAGTCGCCGCAGTGTAGTTGGTTGGAGCGCTCAACTTTGAATGGGTTCCAGTCGGTCGAGGGTTCGAGTCCCGAACAGTCTTCCTAAACAATACAAATAATATTAAAATATATCATCATTCATACACACGCAGTCTCAGTTACAGTCTCAGACGCTGAGACGCATATAGGGGGAAAAATAGATTAGGCTAATCATAAAAAGTTACGTTAAATTAAGTGGTAGTTAAAATTAAAACTGAATTCCAGTTTTATATTGAATTTATTAAAAACTGTAGTAAACTACAATTTGTTTTTTTTATTACGTCTTGGAGACGTAAGGAGTATTGGAGAGAAGTTAAGGAGTATAAGACAAGTCAGATTAACAATTATACTATATTATACATTAGTTACCATAATTACTATATCAATTAGTTGAGGTGAGGCATTTTGATGTGAAAGGAACTCTTGTACTCTATAAAAAAACTTTATAAACATTTTTTCAATTTTTTTAAAAATATTTCTATATATTGAAGACTTTTATAAACTGCGGTAAATTGTTGTAGAGTTTCCTACCAATATAACTAGGTTTTTGTTTGAATAACAAAACACACTTATTATTTACGTTATTTACACACGTACCTCTTTTTTTCCTACTCTTTCCCTATTAAACCGATTCAGATTTTGGGGAGTCATGGGACGCCCCTGGAATCATCCTTGCGTAGCCTTACTTAAATCTTAGTTGAACCTTACTTACTCCAATCAAGCCCAACGATATAGCAGTAAGATACAAAACGATGGTCGAAACAATCTATTTCTTATAGTAATCTCAATACAGTCGATAGATTAGAATAGATTGCGCGGAAAGAGATGCACGATTACAGTAAAGAAAAGAGATAGTAAGCAATCAAGCTTGTGCTACCACAATCATAATCACTCGTCGTCGACCTTTGTTTGGACGCTGTTGGCTGTTGGATGGCGTAGAAGAAGAAAGCATTTTTACCTTAACCGTAGCAAGAACTTGTCGAGGAAGCGATGGCGAAATTACTTTCACTTACGTGTGCTGACAAAGATGAGATAACAGCCCGCGTGCTATCCGAAAAATTTACACGGTTTTTTTGGAATTCGAACAAGGTCATGGCAAATCACATTTTCTTTTATTGCAAATTGCAATTATACCTAACAAGTGCATCAGAGTAAATCGTTTACAGAGCATAACATATATATATTTATTATCAGGCTCTACGTTGTAGCACATTTCACAGATAATAAAGCTAAAGAATTCAATAAATTGTCTGGTAGCAGGCGGGTGTTGTGGAGGCTTCATAAAAATATTCAAATTTATCTTATATTTTTAATTCAATTTCTCCTACCGTAAATATTTAATAGGAATTAAATATTCACTAGTGGGAAAAGCCTCTTTGTCTCATCTAACATAGCATAGTAGAAAACCCTTTTTTGAACAATGAAAAATTGAAAATTTCCATGATTAAAAAAACACAAAGGGGGTTTCCAAGCAAAGACGAAGTGGCTATCACAAGTACTGTACAAAAAGAACTCAAGGTAGCAATCGGTTCTACTAAAAATGGTTGAATTTAAGGAAATGTCTGAAAAATATGATATGTGACGCTTTTGTTTTAAGCAATTAGAAAAATAATTATTTTTCAATTTATTGGCAAAATTAATTTAAAAAGGGTCCCCAAATTTTTTCAGAAGGAGCCCATACAAAATTATTATAGGCATAAAAAACAAAATTACACTGAAAGAAAGAAATTGAATATACAATATAATAAGAACAATATTGGCTGTAAGAAATAAAAAGTAAAGCATTTAAATAGTAGTTTATGCAACGATTTTATTTTGACCCTTATTAAGGCACGAGTTAGATGTAAGTTATAACACGAGCGAATGCGAGTGTTATAAATATCTCACGAGTGCCTTAATGGCCAAATAAAATCGTTGCATACACTATTTTATCTACGACCACTAGTATACATTTAATTAAAACAATTTCATTTTACCTGTGACGGTCAGAGATACCTAACCTCTCATCTCAAATATGAGAAGTTATAGTAGACTAGCTGGCCCGACGCGCGTTGCTGCGTTCTCATAAAACATTCTTGATTTTATTATTTGCCACCTGCCACTGAGGTTGCATTTCAAAGTTCAACCTTCTAGGACAATTAGGGAAGAAGTTAGTCCTATGGCTCTTCCAGCTGATCAGAGAGGCCTCCTTCGTTGTTTTCTTACACAGTAAGACCTTACTCACCACCTCTCAATGAACATTTCAAATTTAAACCTCCTACGACTATTAGGGTAGAAGCTAGGTTTTTGATTTTATTATTCACCACCTCCTTCTGAGAATACGTTTCAAATTTCTAGCTGCATTGGTTAACAGATGTCATCAACCCGGCATAATTTCATTTCCCAGTATATGGGTATGATCTCAGTCATATGTTTCCTACAGCGTGTACAGCAGATCGAAAAATTTCAAATTATTTTCCATATGATTAAAAGATCTCAGTAAGCTAGCTAGCCATGTACCCGTGCTTTGCATAGGCAAAACTTTAACCCCCTAAAACACCCCTAAAATGCGAATTTTGAAAAATCCTTTCTTATTGCACGGTGAAATCCTATAAGGATTGTTCATACGAAATTTCAAGTTCATAGGCCTAGTAGTTTTGGCTCGGCGTTGATGAGTGAGTCAGGGTATCATTCTTTTATAGATAGAGATTGTTAGGTTAAAGTAGCTGGTGTAGCAGTTTGATGAAATCAGCTGATAATTTCACAATATTGAATTACGATATTGATTCCATCAAAAATGCTTCTGATTGGTCCAGAAACCGTGTTATAATGTAGAACCTGTACTATAATGAGCTCTTTATGCAACGAGTCTCAAAAAGCATTTCGAAAAGACAGCTGTTTTGGCATCAATTGTAAAACTGTAATGTATACATTATGACATGGTCGTAGATAAACAGATAAACAGTACTGTACTATATTTTTGAAAAATGATGAGGTGACATCTGACATTCTGAGAGTAGATTTAGTGCAACGAGAGGATACCCCGATAGGAAGAGGGAAAATTATGATGAGTAGAAAGCGCAAGCTAAGAAATCTGCAGGATTTTTTCGTTTGAAAATTCTCAAATGTCAAAATTGTCAGCAAGTCAGTAGCATACGTTCTCAAGTTTAATAGTAAAGATATCTTGAACTTGTGAAGGTATTACATACATGTGTATGTAATATGCAGCCTGCAAAGATCACTGTTCTGCACCCCGCAGATGAATCAGCTGTTACTGCCACTGGGTGGGAATTCAATGCTAATCAGTAATCAGTTAAAACTAGTTGTTGGAAATACAACTCTGACAGAAACCACTCCTGCCATCTTTCCGTTGACTTTCTCTCTTGAAAGCTCCTAGTAAGGATGTAGGCCAGTGTCTAATGCCAGCATTAGTGTCTATTATCCTTTATGATATTCAGACAAAAACAGAAAAGTGCTGGGCTAATTCTTTACAGATATTCAAAACAGAGTTTTCAGTCGTGTTTATTTGTAAGTCTCATTTATCAATTGGGTGAGCAAACTCATTGAAAACTGGCATTTTCGTTGTCAATACATTGCATAATCTGTTTCGTGTTAAGAGGCGCGAAAACTGGTCACTTAGATCTAAGTACGAGAGTTTTAATAATTTACATAGCATCCGTCAACTCCCGTGTTCCGGAGGACACGTTAATTATTATTATTATCCGTCAACTGTCGATTTTACAAGGAACTGTTTATAATATTGAAAATTGGAGACAGGTATTCAGAGGAAATGGAAAATTAAAGATACTGGTAAAAATATTCAAATAAAAAAATGTTAAAAAAGATTTTAAACTGAGAAGCATACATTCAAACCCAGATAAACTGAAATCCATTTTGGGTTTGAAAATTAAGAGAGAGCTATAATATTCTGGCGTTTCGGCCTGAATGAAATGTTAGTTTTGTGAAGAGGGAGAAGTTGTCAAATGTGACTGATCACCACCAATAGTTAGAAAATTGTTGATTCCACCTTGATTTTTTTAAATAAGCAACTTTAATTTTTAAGCAACATCGTTCAATACATAGACATACCGCCCTTCACAGTATTGTGTTCACAGTGCAGCTATACTTCTTTTTAGAGTAGGCTATGCTACTCATGGCAGTAATTAGCATTACTCCATCAGTGTTGTTTTTTATTCAACAATGCCTTAAATTGAAAAATTACAAGTTTACAACCAACACAATATGAGCCCCTGGGCCGGGTAAGTGTGAGAAATTAGTTTAGCCAGCAAAAAGACTGTTCTCTGCTGTAAAATCACCCGGTGATTCGGAACCCACCTAAAACTGTAGGTTCAACTCATCAATCTTCATCACTCAACTCATTACACATGCACAGGTATCAAACCTATGTGAGCTTTATCCACCAAAAAATCCAGGAAGTATCAACTCATATTATTAGCCGAGCTCCTTTCAAATTACGGAGCTCGAACGTTGCTTTTATCAAAATGTTGAATCACAAATGAAGTCATGAAAGAAGTAACAAGAGCAGAACAGCTTACTCCTGTACACTAATTTTACGGGCAATTTTAGTCCAATAAACGAGAAAAGACAAAGAACACCTGTTATCGGCTACATCAATCTTGATCTGCAATTGTGTGTTCTGCATGTCTATTTCAGTGCGATTGTCGTCAATCTATGATTGTGACGCGTCTGCACACCATCTCTGTCATAAGCAATCAGCATCTTAAAACGCAGAGCAGGAATATTATGAAGTGGCGCCGGTGGTTACGTGAAGCTGAGGAAGACTCTTACTTTCTCATGTAATGTGAAAGTAACGGAGCTGAGCAGTGTTTGACCCCGACTGTTGTTCAAGTCAGGGCTATGCTGGTCTTTTCAAGAAGCATGCTAATAATGAATGCAATGCGATTACTGACGTCTTGACTCCAGGGTCCAGGTCTGCAGACACGCGACCAATGATGGACCAGTTCTGTGGCCTGACACTTGTTTCACGATATCACCACTCACTTCATCCTCAGATGTACTGTTTTCTGTTTGCCTCTTGATATACGTTTGAAGCTGCTCTCAAGCAGATTTTACTTTGAATCAACTTTTGTATTTTTAACTGTTATTTGATATCAATCTGATTTTTCCAAATCACAAAATAATAATGTAGATCTACTGATTATAGGAAAATGAAACTCACACACATAAAATTGAACAATTGATCGTCTAAAGATGATCCTACAATGGAGCAAAAACAGTTGCGTAACTAAGGGGGGAATCAGGGGTATAAATAGATCCCCCAGACAAAAGAAATTTTGGAATTTTAACAAGTCTTGAGAGACAATGTTTGACAAAAAAGGTGCCTAGAATCACTAAAAATGTGGTTTTAGAAGGATTATTTTTCAAAAATTTCGGGGTGAGTATACCCTTACAAATGAAATGTTCAAGTATGGTACTGTACATTAACCCAATCTGGGGAGGGGGTGATTAAAAATAGCAGAATCAAAATAGTTATAAGTAGGCCCGCTTTTGATTTTGTCTACTTGAAAATAAATTTTTAGCACAGGAGTATGGATCTCACAATGACAATGATCCAAAAACTAGATAAAAATCTCTTTGGCTCACAATGCTGGCTAAAATAAAGTTGAAATTGATGAATTTATGTCTTGAATCGTCTACAATCGTTTAAAGCATGATTTAAGAGGGACCGTTTTCAAAATTTTCCCAAGGGAGCACCCCCCCCCCACCACCCTTTAAAAAAAAGAGGTATAGATATTGCCTTAAATTACTGAGTTGTTAGAGAACCCTCCTCTCCTCCTATGATTATATTACAGTTTTGGATTTGAGACTGTTGCGCCTTCACGTTCATTGTAAGTTTGTCGCAATAAAAAAATATATTGCTTAGAGCCTACACGTATTACGTATTACGTTCATTACGTATGAGTGAAATATCATGAATTCTTATGGTTGGTATTGGAGAAACCAAGGAAAATTAGTCGACAAGGTTGCGTTCTAAATGCATGCATGCATTGCATAGCCTTTATGTCTCGCATGCTTCGTAAGAGATCAGAGGACGTCTGCCTTTTGGCGTACACCCTCAGGCATTTTTAGTTTGTCGCTTGACATGAATTATTTCGGATAAACGAAGGAGATGCATGCAACAGACATCACGGCATTGATGCATCATTTCCCAAAACAAGTTTTTCTTGTCAAACTACAATTGCTCAACTGGTATGTTGAAAAACTTACTTTTACTGTAACTTGGAATACAGTTGAATAAATGTGATTGTTTGCTAAATTTCACTTGTTTTTCAAGCAAATGTTTTTTGGCAAGTCACATTTATGGCCTTGAACCCATTCAGGTGCGAACTCAAAACACTCTGACACCAGACCAGATATTATTATCATTTGACCTCTCAAATATAATTTTCACAAATGTTATACTGTATCAGCATTCTTTTTTTTTCAACTGTGTCTGTCTGAAGAATACTCATTTAATAAACTATCCATCTTTTTTGTAGTGAAGTATGAATGATTTAGCTGTGTTTTTTTATAATTAGTGAAAAAGGTCTAAGTCAATTTTATTCACATGTTTTCTGTATCAACATTTATTTTTGACCTCTATAAATCTCTACTCACCTTTTAAAATAGTGTCTTATTGGTCCAAACCGAGCAGCCCATCATATTAGATCACCGCCCATACGATTAGACCCGTATTTATGAATCTACATTGAAACTTCTCTTATCTCAAGGAAGATAAGGCTAAAGGCTTCCTCTAAAGGCTTTTCAAGCCTCCTTAGAGTTAAGAAAGTTCCAAAGGAGATTCACAAAACTCTTCTGTTCCAGTTCTGAACCATGCGATAGAATATTGGTTTGTGATTTTTGCGGTACACACATTCCAAGTTTTCTCCTTAAGGAAAACTTAAAACTTAAGGAAGACAATAGAGTTGCAGATGCGAATCGATTTGGTACTACACATGAGTTACAAAATAGGAAACCTCCGTTGAGACCGATGAAATTTGGCATGAGATCTTGGGAAACTTAACTGTAAATTGGTGCAGAGACAAACGATGAACTTGGGTAACAATTTTCTTGTTAGCTGTCCGAATGCATCATTGTTGATGCAGTAGACCTATGTAAATGAGTCTTGGTACGTCCAGTAGACTTCCTATGTGTAAAAAATATCTCCCAATAGCGGAAAACGTAACATTCTGCAATGCTAATTACTTTCATACTTTCGATTGGCGTATCCTGTCAAATTGTAAGCGGATTCCTGTCTGAAATTCTGTTGAACGTTTACCGAGTATCACGCAGGAAAAACGAAGTTGGCAACGTTAGCCTTCTTTTTCTTCTTCTACTCCCTCCTCTTCTTTTCCTTCTTCTTCTTCTTCTTCTTCTTCTTCTTCTTCTTCTTCTTCTTCTTCTTCTTCTTCTCCTTCTTCTTCTTCTTCTTTAGCCTTAGCAGTGAGTAGTTTAGCAGTGTGTCTGGAGCTAACTGTTTCTGCTCGACTTATCCACGCGATCTTTCTGCCATGAAATAATTGGCTATCATTTGTAATAATATAGTCTGTCCACTACAGACTATACGTATAGTGTTACACAATACTACACGTAACACTTAATTGCTTTTGTTTCACTTCAATACAGATCTGTGCTTCGTAGATTGCAATTAAGCTGAGTAGGTACACTATGTCCATTTAGGAATACACTGATTTCAGTGGAAATACTTGTAATGTTTTTGGAAAATTATTTTTGTTCATGTTTTGGACCATAAAGTAAGAGATCAGCTGTTTGAGATCAGCAATGAACAGTATACAGTCATAAACTGCATAAAATACGGTTTATCATGTATATAGGCCTACTCAGAAATTTGACTATGACACTTGAGCATTATCAAAATTTGAGCCTACCAAAAACAATGATTATAATTTATTATTATGTCTTATAACCATGTGGCATGATATGGCTCATGTCATCTATATATTTTATGGTTCATGGTCCATAACAATAGAATTCTCATTCACGAGAAATGAAGAAATATTGGAGATCGGAAAATGCCCTTCCAGCAATAACTAGTATTTTCCTTGCATGCAACTCTACAACAATATGGATTTTCAATTTCTTTTCTGCCTTTTCGAATGTTCTGAAAGCATATGCAAGATTAAGAATAACGATTTTTGTAAGGTGTAACGTAAAATTGGGAAAACTAAGTAATATAATAATTGAAAAATGCATTATTCAACTTTTCAACTATAGTGTAGTAGGATGTGAAAGTTTACATAAGTTAGTTTATCCCATAATTTCAAATTAAGCAATGATTTTGAATGAGAATTAAATTTTTCTAATACATTGATTTTTTTTCAGGTATAATACTTCACTTCAACACAGCTAATAAAATTCTGTCTTGATGGCGCTCAAGGAAAGCAAGTAAAAAAATCACTTCTAGAAACGTCTTCTATATCTAGTAAAATTAGTGCCCCAGATTCTATCAAGATAATAATAATTAGAAGACTTAATACTTGTACCTTAGACTCTATATTATGGCATTTATTTTCAAAAATCTTCTGTTAAATAGGCTTAGTTCACTCTCAACGGACAAGTTATAAAGCTTATGTTGGGATGGACCCATGGACTACTCTGTTCAAAAATTCATCATGTAATGTGTCTCAGTAAGAAATATTTTCAAACAAGATGAAATAAAAGCTCAAAAAATTGAGCTTAGAGATCTCTCTCACATTTCTCTCAATAATTTCCATTTCTTGAAGGCTACCGTACTCTGAATTCTGCATATCTTGATCCTATCGATTACTTCTTCCTCTGAATAGAATGAATAGAATTGGCTTTCTTTCACAGGACATATCATATGGAAAAAATTCGAATTCTTGCTAGCGAAAAACGATTTCTTTCAGAGAGGGGTCTTTCTTAATTTTAGAGCCTTCATTTGTCTCTAAACTAATAGGAAATTCAAAATATTTGCTATATTCAAAAATTGTGTTTTTTCAAGTACAGTTCTTCTATTATAAAGTTATTATTTTGCACCATCTGTCACTAATAGTCAAATTCTTCCTCTGTTTTTCTCAGAAATAGAAATGGGAGATTAAACTCAAATATCTCACTATTACATGTCAAACTGACACGTATGCTCACCAATTAAAAATTACTGTAGTAATTAATCAGTGAGTTCCGAAGCATCACCAATTTATTCCCCTGTCGGTCTCATGTCTCAAACTGAATAAGTCTGGTTTTGCATCCAAGCACTACTAATTCTCAATTCGTTCACATTCTAAACTAAACTTTTCCTCAAACTGAACAGCATTTTATTCTGAAAGTAGTCAGACATGCGAATGGAAAAATAATAGATATTTTGTACAACTGATAACCCGTTCGTCCACAGATTATGCAATAGTGTGATCTGTAGCATTCAGTCATAAATAGAAGGGTTTTAAACACGTGTCGAGATTTCAAAACTGAACAGTCCAAGTCAGTTGTTCATTACTAATATTAAATCAGCTTGAACATCCAGTTCTCTATTGACCTGTCTTGTAGACATCCTTATAACGTTGAAGTGAATGGTGTCTTAAAAAAATGCTCGGAGAGTTTGAAGTTCCTACACGAACTGTCAGGACAATCAAAGGTGCAGCAATCTTCAAAATGCCCATCAACAAAAACCTTGCGCTTGTTTTTTCAACCAGTTTTCCATTCTCATATTGGTCAATCGATAAAGACCGACAGAAGCTGGCAACCAACATGATGTCTACAAGGCAATACAGTTTTTTTATTTTTTTTATTTGAGGATGAAGCCCACATAGGTCTGAGACCTGTGCGTGGGTAATGAGTTGGATGATGGTGATTTATGAGTTGGACCTACAGTTTTAGGTGGGTTCCGAACCACCAGGAAGTGATTTTCAGCAGAGAACAGTCTTTTTTGCTGGCCAATCTAATCGGTCAACGTTACAAACAGGACCTACGAGAACGCAGCTTATCTATCTGATTGAACAGATACCTGCTACGGCTCGCGGCTATCACTTCCCTCACAGTACTATGAGATTTTCTTCCATTTTCCCACAATCACATTTCAAAGTGAAATTTATGTTGAGCATTCATTAGAAATGAATTTGGCTTCTTCCCAAATAATATTCAACATAATACAGGTGTAGTCATTTTTTAAATGCTTCTCGTGTTGTAAACACACATTATAGCCTAATAACAAGAATAATTGTTAGGCTATTAGGTTGTTCAACAGTGATGAACAACACCTTCTAATAGCTGTTGTTAGAAGGTAATAGCCAGGCTTGAAAGCCAACAGTTTAAAATATTGAATAAATTTACTGTTAATTTCTGTACAGTAGAAGTTCAAGCGAAAAGAACAAATGAAATAATTATTGAGTTTTTAGTGATTTATTTGAAAACTATAACTCAAACCCAGAAATAAGGTTACCCGCAAATATTTTGTTTTATTGCTTTTGAACATAATAATTGGTAATCTTACATGTAACACTCATGAGTAATAGATCTGCAAAGGTTCTTCTTCTCCTTTAGAGTTTTATGTTTTTTTTTATATTGCAGTATTTTAGTATTCAATCTAAACTTTATTTGTATGAATGAATTTCATTTGAATGAAAACAAAATATTCTTTGCTAAGAAGAAAGTTATTCTTTACTAACCTCCAAAAATACGTTGGCCAACTTGATGGACTTGACGGACATTTGATCATTTGAAGCAATTAGGTGATGCTGGTTTAATGGGTTAATACGATTATATTACCGTACTAGCTATTGTACCAGTCCTTTGTACGGATTATGTTTAGAAATAAGACTAAATATGTTTCGGCTTTTTTGATAACGACGATCATGAAGTTGTTAGCAGCTTAGTAAACAACTTAGAACGTAAACAATTCAGTGACAGTTATCAGAGAGAATATTTGAGAAGAGCTGATTGATATATCATGATAAATTACGTGATTTGTTCTTATTGTGGTAATAGAACTTCGAAGAAATGTATCCAAAATCGCACAATACTTGGTTTTTAAACGTTTATTATTCTGTTAAAAAAAAGTTAATTTAGTTTTTTAAAGCTAAAGACATTGTCAAAAAGGTCTTCAATACTGATAAATTACTCTAATCCCGATCGATGCTCTCGTTTTTCAGGAGAAGGCCGCGTAAAATGCCTTCGGGGCTGTGACAGACAGACAGAAAATGAGATAAGACTTGTTTCGGCTCCTTTAATGTATAAAACGTAAAAATAACCAAAAAATATATAATTCTGATAAATGTACAGACAAAACTCTAATTTTATTTATATAGATAACACAAGCTAAAGATGAGTTATTATTGGAAGAGGTCACTTTTATTTCAAATTGATAAGAAAATGAACACAGTACACCACACCCAGTGTCGTCCAGAAGCCTGTTCCAGGGCGCAAAACATCTAGTTACGCCACTGACTACAACAATATTAAACGAAGGACCGAAGGACCTAACAATCATATTCAATTACATTCTCATTATAAAGTGAATAATATCAAAATTTTCATTTTTGATGATGGATGAATGAAATAATAAATCCCGAGCTGTAAATCTATTGAAATATAATTTAAAACAGAACAATAATTATTATGAACAGAATTTTGATTCCAATGCCTTTCCTTTCCCCAAAAAATTCCATTCCATTATAATAGGTAACTGTACTGCTGGGTTAGATTTGTCAAGGTCAAGCTCAAAGGTTTTTCTCATTTCTTGGTCAAGGTGAAAAGTATTGTTTTTATTCGCTGAAATATAATTCAATCACTAGTTGAACCGTGAAATACAGTTTCAAAGTTTGTCTATTTCGACTTTCTGGGTTTTAAAATTAGGAAAATGAAACCATTATACAGTTCATACCTATTCAAACTCAGTTTCATCACATTAGCTTGTTATTGATTGCCATTCTTTTATTCTCAAATATTTATATTATAGAAAGAGGTTTAGATTTATATTTTTTACATCTGAGTTTATTTCATGATTTTCTTCATCCCCAAAAATATAAAGTACCGGTGCGGTTTAACTTCTGTATAATGAACTTCATCATCTAATCATCCAAGCAAAAATACGTTCGTCTAGATATGTTCATTATGAAAAGTCGTCCTGACAGAATTCAAATGTTAAGGGATTCCATAACATTTTTCTGCGTAGAGGATTTTGTAATTTGGAAGATCATTATATAGAAGTTTGATTGTATTCTATGGAATAAAATTATTAATGATTTCAGTGATATACATGAGTAGGCTACTTATACATAATATTAAAAATATAATAATCTTATATATATACTTAATCATAATACACGATTCTTGGTTTTAACAAATTCGTGTTACAGTTTTAGAGAGTCTGGATAAAATTACGTGAGTGCTAACCTGAACACTATGCATTTGCCTGCTCCAAACGCAAGATGCTATATAGCAAGTAGATACATAGAGTGTTCAGGTTAAAGTGAGCGTTATTGTAAACGTTGTTTTGTCTAAGCTCTTTTCATGGATTCATGGCATTCTCATTGTTCAAAGCATAGCTTAAGCATTACGCTAAACGCATAATAGTCTACTAATCTATTAGGTAATCGCCAATCGGTAAAGTGATTTTAAGCCGTGAAATAAGATTTCCGTACGAGAGTTCCAAAAGGTCAGTTTGTGTTGCGTCGATGAAAGTCAAGGGTGATGGAGGTCAAGGTCGTTTAGAAGGATTTCATTGAAAACGCGTTTCATTTTCGGCGTTTCTTCGCTGAGAGTTTCATCATTCAATTGTGAATCCAGCCATCTTAATCAATGATAAAAGCTGATATTACAAACACACGATGATGGGAAGACTGGTTACCGGTTTGTTGTTTGAGTCAATGCACGATCGTCTACTGAAAGTGAACGCTATTTTGTTCGGAGCTTTCTCTCATCCATTGGCTCTGAGCTTATTGTAACTGGCTTACTATGTGAAACAATTTCTACGTAAACTCCAAACTTGCTCATGTTGAATCTTTGCCTATCGTGTAAGTCTTCTATCTTTTCACTCTCTCTTACTCTCTATCCCATTACTCTCTCCCTCTTTCTCTCTTCAAGTCTCCCATTCTTACTACACGTCGTGTTAGTTAGCCTAATTTGGTGTTACTAATGCTCGTTTTTTGCTTTGACAACTGAACTAGCTGGAGTTGATTGAACGCCAAAGTGCAAAGCTAATTTTTTAATTAAGATAAAACTCCTTTCAAGTGGGAATAAACGCGCGTTAGAGTGAGATAGAAGAGGAAGATGTTAGAAAGATGTTAGTGATATTAGAGAAGCATCAGACTCTGTTGATAACTGATATTTACTGAATCTAGCTTGATCTGGATTAGTAGTGTCTGATGATGCTCCAACATCAGAACAAAATGATCGTCACGCATGAAGTTGTGAGAGTTTACTTATACTATAAATTAATTTTATATCGGTTTAATTCATACATGGAAATGAGATGGAACCACATTAACAGATGATTTCTTATTAACTGAACACCTAAATATAACGTCACTCGTTACTTCTTCATCACATAATTGATTGTAGTAGGTACCAAAGACACTATCGGTATGGCAATTGTATGGAAAAATTCTTCCACATACTACGTTTCCACATCTTGTATTCAGATTTTATTGCAGTTTGTTAACAGTATATGAGTTTACTTAACAGTAGTAAATACTAGCTTCATATTGTAGGGTATCTGTGATTATAAGGTTGCGAAAACTAAGATAATCACAAGGGCGGCCTCATTGGATAAGGAGTAGGAAGATAGAAAGGAGAAAATAATAACAGTCAAATCCCAATTTGTGACCTCTCCAACTTTCCACTGACCACCCTTGTATAATCATGTTTCTTATTACCAAAGTTTTAATTTCTATTGCCACAGTAATAGTATTGTGAGGTAGAACAGAAAATTTCAATATCAGGATATTATCCAACTTGATTTAATGCAGATATGAATTTATTCCATCATTATATTTTCCTTTTTATGCAACGAATAAGAGAGATTATTGGCCTGATTACACATAGCGCGCACTCTGCAGCACTGAATCTTCAAGACGCTCGAGTGGGTCGTACTTATTCGAGATCGATTGCCTTCTCCCCGTCTCCGGAAAGAGATTGCGAAATAATAATGCAGCAACCTACTATAAATTGCATTCTAATTTTGAACTTTCTTAGTAATTTTTGTGATTGTCTTGTGATTTCACAGAAAAAGGATACCGGGTGCATAAATAATCCAAAGAAACAGAAAGGAGTGAAAATAAAGATATGAGTCGGGCGATCAAGAAGGCAAAATTCTATTGAGTAACGGGATACGCTCATGATCTGAAATAATTGTGATTATATGTACGGGAAATGTATGTGCTACATTGACTCCAGTAAATATCTCACATTAGATTATATGGCATCCAATAAGAGGATGCGTTTGCAAATAGAGCATTCATCATCAATTTCTCCTATTTTTACTCTGTAATTTATTTAACATTTCATTCTTTGGGGAGCTAGTAATATTAATGGAACTAGAAAATTTTAGTGATTTATTACGTATCAGCAAACGAAAGAGACAGTAATTTTTGATGAATTTGCATGGCTAATTTATTTTAAAAGTAAAACCATTACTCTTTCGAGAAACATTAAAAGATTGAGTGCTCTAATAACTCTTGGCTACCAATCCATACTAATCAGAATCTCCAAGCTCAATATTTGCTCTCTCTCTCTCTCTTTCTATATATATATTTTTTTATTTTATTTTTTTTTTTTACTTGAATAGTTCTTGTCCATTAAAAAAGCAACTTGAAAATTGATACACTCAAGAAATACTCTTCAGATATAATTTACCGGGGCTCGTTTTCGTCGCCAACTGCCTTGAGTGACTTGTTATTCACTTGAAAAATTTCACTTACGAATTTTTTCCGCTTTTCTTTCATTTTATCAAGAACGATTCCAGATTTTCTTCATAGACCAGGAAAATAAGACTTTCAGTAGACAAAAATTGATACAAATCTGGATTTTTTCAATTCACTCTAGGCATCCCAGAAAACATTCCCCGTAGTTTGAAAAAAAGAAGAAACTATTACGTACAATTTAAGACCAACCTCACAATTTTATTCCGAGTAGTTCCTGAGTTAGAGCTATTTCAATATTGATAAATCATAATTTTTCAAGTAGGCCTACCTATGTATACTACCCTTTAAAGTGAAATGGTTAATTATGATCAGATATTGACATGTTACATACAATGAACTCAATGAGCTGAGAAGAATGAGCTATCGCTCAATGGGGTGCGGATTGACCGTCCAAAGGGGGGAGAGGGTTCACCGCTGGGAGCGAACCCTTCATCCCCTGACCATATTTTGGAGTTCCATAGTTCAGATTCAGAGTCTGAAAATACATGAGAATCCGAAAGAAAAGAACTAACAAATACTTTTCATGATACAGTATCACTTACGTATGAAACTTGGTTCCTTGCCTATACACTATACAGTGGTTCAGGTTTTTTTTTAATATCTTGGAAACAAATTTTCAAATTGAGGACTCTTCTGGGAGTAAATTCAATGATCTAAAACTTCTTTCCTATAACTTTTATGTGTTGGAGTGGGAATTTACAAGATAAATGCATCGAAACATGGTGGTGACTCATATTTCACAAAGGAGGGTAGAAAATACCTGATTTTTGAAAATTGATTGCGTATGAACAACTTTAGTGCTTTGGTATCAATCGACGTAGAATTTTATATTCTTCAATTTCGAATTGAACAATGTTTTCAATGTGGTGAATAGTTTTCTAGTTTTAGGCGCAAAACTGAAAAAAGTGCCAAATTTGGGTTTTTTGCCCCTCAACACAAAAGTAAGCACGAGCCAGATTTTTTCGCAAACTTCGGGGGATCCTTTCTGGGATGCCTAGAGTGGATTGAAAAAATTCAGCTTTGTATCAATTTTTGTCCACCACGGCCTTTTTTTGCTTAATCTACCTGGACTATTACTAGAATTCAGCTCTTTTAACAGAATGCTATTAATTCTTTGCTGAACTCTGAATGCTGAATTCTTTCAACGCTGTTACTTTACAAAAGCGGTTAGCACCAATTACGCACCCAGCTAAATATTTTTTTTTTGGCAAGGGGAGTGTCACAAATGAGAATTTTAACGGCCACCTTTTTGGGAATTACCTCCCCGCCCCTCCCTCCTATCCATTCCCCAGTAAAGTTCCGATTTTGGTGACCCTCCTCACGACCCTTACCCTAGGATCGCCCATGGATGATCAAAGCCCAAACGGCTTTGGGTTCGATTAGCGACCCAGGCACGGCATTTTTCAATCATAACCCAAATGACGGAATAGAGATCACAGGAGTATCCTGATAATGATAATGGCATTGAGCCTAGTATCCAATCGATTGTGATGTTCAGTCACGAGCTCTGAAGTCTGCGCTTGGGTGGGTGACCGAGCGGCTATGATTGATGTTTTCATCTTTATTATCACTTACCCGGTGGTTTGGAACCCATGCAAAATTCACCATGGTTTCCATAGTAAGTTCCGTAACATGGCACCGTAAGGGCCTGGTATTTTCATTCATCATACACTTCATTATACTTTACCCCACACACGAGCCTTTGGGCAATAAAATTTCTGCAATAGAAAATGTGTTATGGAAGGAATTGTTGCAAAATTCGAAATATCAGGTAGTGTCAGGTGCGGTCCCAGCTGGAAAGTTTGAGTGGTTACAAATAAGATTTTTCTGACCTTTTATTGTGAGATTACCCCTTTTCCAATAATTTATGACAAAGGGGGGGGGTCATACCAGATCCCACTCCTGGGTAGTGCCTTGATTGATAATAAAGTATTATTAGCTAGAATGGATCAATAGATGATTATTTGAATCAATGTGTGTTGCAGGTGCTCCAATTGGTCATCTGTTCGACATGCCTGGCACTTATCAGCACACTGGCGACGGAGAATACAACCAGAACCGATGAACTGTTGGAGCAGAACACCGAGGCTCAGACACTCAGCTCTGAGTCAGTTTCGGTGAGGTCGAAAAGAATGGACGGCAACCAGAAGAGAGAGACGAAGGGAGAAAAAGAGGCAAGGAGCCTGTTCTCGTTTGGTGAGGAGGAAGACGAGGAAACGCAGAGAAAGAGACGATCGGGATCCGATTTTCTCAATCTGTTTGCGTCAAAATTAAAGCCAAAAGGAGGACTGCTATCTGTGTCCAGTCCGGACAGAGCATATCCAGGACCAATATCGCCCGAATGGCAGGAGCCGTTGCAAGTAAGTTAATTATTCCATTATGACCACCTTCCTCATAGATATTTTCTTATGAACAAAATCCACAAAAGTTGAAATAACCACATTTAAAAAAATAAGATTTTTATAGTAGCACTATTTAGCCTAGCACATTCCTCAATTTTCAACCAAAAGCCAAGTATTGAGCAGGAATCAAAAATCGTTATTGAAAAAAATATATGAATCCCATTGATTGGAAATTGAATGTCAAATTAATTACAGAACATACCTGAGCGTTACACAAAGTTCTCATCAACGTACAGTTTTTTACTAGACTAGAAAAAAGTTTTTATTTAATTTAGTATGCATAGTAAAAATGTTTATAATTTAGGTTATAAACATAATGTAAGTTAAATGTAGGAATGCAGATTATCGATCATTTAAACAAAACCTGTGATAAAATGATAATGAAGTGAATCAGAAACAGTAGAGTTTGATGAGGATACAGTAGATGAGTTTGATTATAGCGGCAATTGAATATAGGAAGTTGATCATTGTACTTGGTCAATTTGTGAATAGCAATTGGTCGGAAGCCACTAATATAATATCACAGCTAATACTGCTCATGAACCAATAGGATTGGCTTGCAGAATGGAAGCCTCTTATTGGTTGCTGAGCACATGGGGGGGGGGGGAGATTATAACACGCCCTCTTTTAGCAAGCTACGTCAGCCAATAGTAGGCTACCATCCATAAAAATTTGTATAGTAGGCTACCTTATCTAGTACTAATGCAGCTGCTTGATAGTCAGGTTTCAGTTTTCCAATTTTAATTTATTTATTTAAAGACCTGACAGGGCCTTATTGAAATTACTCTTCTTTGGTTTTAATTTCTTATCAATGAGTTTTCTCAATTTCCAACTGGACATTATCAAAAGTCCTCACCACTCCATACAATATTAAGTTATTCACAGTTTACCATTTTCCCTGCTGATATATTTTTTTCAACATTTCTGAAGAAATTTATTTTTTGTCAAACTTCTTGGTAGAACTGCACTGCACTACAATTGAAAGGGTATCCGGTGGGACCGGTTATCCATTTCATTGCTGGGTCAACTCCATCGAGCAGCTCACTAGACCACTAGACTATCATTACTGCGCTATTGGGCACAATTTCGTTTTACACTTGAAAAGCCAGTTCAATTTTAGTGGAGAAATCAGAAAATCTCCACGAAGATCATTGATTGCCCCAAGAAACGGATAATGGGTCTCATTGCATGTGAAGCATGCCTCACTTCACTTGCATGTCTTGTAAATGAAGTCGTCAGTTATATTTACTTGCAATGTTTCTTTTTGTTTTGTTTTTCCAATTTCAGGGTCTCAAGTTTTCCCCACTAATTCATAAGAAGGAACAAAACATGGATTTTGTCACTAACCTTGCAACACCCATGTATTCTCGGTATTCACCTTACTATTTTCACCAAGACTCAAGGCTAAACGTGCACATGCACGAAGTATTGGATATGATACAATGCGACGCCTTTCATTACTTATCTCTATACATTCTACAAGCAATCTGCCACTATCCCCGTATTATTTTACGACAAGGGTGTCGCTGAAGTAATAATCTAGTAGCCTCCAAAATAATGCTCTCTTTTTTCGTGCTGATGGAGCCCCGAGACTTGTGAGTGGGTAATGTGTGGATGATACTGATGTTATGGATGTACCTACAGTTTTAGGTGGGTAAGTGATAAAAAAGCAGATAAAGTCATGTTACATTTTACGGGTCACTTTTCCAAGCGCAGTCCGAGCGCTCGTGACTGAACATAACGATAGCCCCAACACCGTGCTCGGTGAGCAGCATTCAATTTTACAAATTTTTTAATTCGCAATATTTTCTAATATCATATTAATTACTCAATTACTTTCTATAGTAGATTCTCACTAAAATACTGTAACGGGTTCTATGTCTAAAATAACGCTGGCAACACTTAAATTTATCACTCGCACTTTATTTACACTTATAATCCACAATAAGCACTGATCAGTAATGTCTTACACAAAAATAAGCAATTAAAAACAGATAAATCGATATTGTTCGACCGATAAAGAGATTTCAATAAACTGTACAAAAATCAATCACTAAAAGTTAAAAGGCCGATCTAATATTAAATAATAACTGTACAATGAACTGTCCAATAATATTCAAAAAGAAACGTCAAAAAAGAACAATTAACTTACGTAGCACTAGTCCGTAATACAATAAAAACTATTTTGTAGTTCACTGGTATGAATTAAATAGGAAAAATAATTATCACTATAGGCACAGAGAAAAAATTATCACTATATAGGCACAATATATAGAACTGTCACTACTTGTTCATCACGACGGATTTCAAACAGAACTGAACTAGTTTACAAGAGTCTCCCTCTATTTATATAATTTTCCATAATTGGAAAATTTTTCTATCAACTTCTAAATAAATAGATATGGAAACTTGCACTCTCCACAATATTCGATAAGATTACATTAATGTCTAATCAAACAACTAGAACATTCTACAAAGTACAAAGTAAACACCATATAAGTGTCAAAAGAAGAGTAATTAATTGCTTAGAAGTAAACATTCACATAGCAGATAATGCCAAGAACCACTTTGCCTTCTTTCTCTCTATTCTCTCCATTTTCATATTCACTACAATACCATTTAGGGACCAAAACCACATGCAATCGATTAGTTCATGGTCGAACTATAGCTGAAGTTTAAGTTATAGTTCGACCATGATGCTGAGTTGCATCAGTAGTAAGTTTCTCTACTTTCTACTGCATTGAATGCTGCATGTGGGTTTGGGGTATATCGTATTTTTGCATATACTTTGACCAGTAGTTCTGTGTAAATAGTAGACCTCACGCCCAAGAATAAGGGTGCTTGCAAAGAGGAACATACTCAATACACTCATTGCAAAATTAAATAAAATCATCAGAACAAACCCTTGATTCAATTTGAGTAGTCTATTTCATGTCAGGTTTCTACAAAATGTCACTCTCTTTCACTTACCATACTGTTCCTATTTCAATTCAGCCTGTACTTATGTTAATCCAGACAACTGATTGCTCAAATCTGATCATATTCAACATGTCTGATGAATGAATTTATAGAACAATATTAATACAATTTGTATAACTATCCTTCAATTAGTAATCACTTGTTATACTTAATTGAAATATTGGAAATGATTAGTTTCTTTCAAACAAATATGATATTCGCATGAATGATAACGTCATTCATATCTATGGAGGCTCAACCAGATAAATAAGAAGGCCTGAGTGCCTTTCCTGTTTTCTTTGAAATATCCTTTAAATGCCTGTGAATTTTGAAAATCCTCGAAGTAAGATCCATGTAACATTTCATAGAATTTGGTTCATGCATTTAGCAGTAAATGCGTTACAAATAGACAGACAGACAAGACAAAAAGAGAAATGCAAAACGGTCTAATTGAACCAGAGAACTCTCTTCGTTTCGTCAATACGTCAATAAGTAGTTAGGTAATTGTTATCAAGTAAGTAGACAGATTTTAACAAGGGAAAAATAACAGCAATAAAAAGGCATGCATTTTCCCATCCCCTTCAAAATGAATCTGTGTGTGTCAATTATAATTGAAAAGTTATAATTCAGTTCTCCAGTTGGTATCTCTTCGCAGAAGATTCACACATTCAGTTGGAAGTAAACCTTAGTTCGCTTAAAATTCAGTTGGAAAACTCTGGCTTTTCTCATTGATTTTATAATCAAGATAATATCTATGATTACACCAAAATAAGTAAGATAAAAAACAAATCCAAACAAGTATGATCAAAAAATGTTAATAAAGCAAACTCAAGATTTCCGTTTTTTCTGCTTTTTCAATTCTGAATTTCCAAATTCGCGCAATTTTTTATTTTTCTACAGAAGTTGATAATTGATTCACTTTCTCCGTTTCCTGTTGTTGATTCCTTGATAAACTTGGCCAATTTCAATTGGCAACTGTCAAGTGGTGTAGGTATAGAGAGCAGGCGATGTTAATCATTCATAGATAAACACATTATATCAGCGACGATTTAATCAGAACTCATTCATAAGGCAGCCAACACAAGCGTTCACGCTCTAGCTGAGCATGTCGAAGAGTCACGTGACGCGGATGTCAACCCACGTGAAAATATCACGTCCGTGAATTGAATAGAACACGCATTCCAGTCATCTATCCATCTCTTTATTAAAACGGAAGTAAAAATTTTCTTTTCTACCGGTCTCCTGAAAGAGACAATTCTTATCTTGAAGATAAGATAACGCTTTTTACATCGAGATTGTTCACAATCTAGTTTACTGTAATTTGTCTTTATCAAATTGATTAAAACGTCATTTCCATCAACAGACAAACTTTTGTCTACAAGAAACTGATAAGTAACGAAATCCTCTATCTAAAGAATTTTAATGGTTTCATTTGACACCTTGCAATCCTTGCTGCATTGCAATCTCTCCGGAAATATTTTATTGTATGGATGATAATCGATTTCGTTAAATTGAAAATCGATGACTTCAAAAACTCATCTACAGACTATTGAATCTACATTTCTGTATACGAAATCCATAATTTTACTATTAAAGAGGTCTTTATTTCAATAGTTAGTTTATTTTAAAAGTTATTATAATTTTATTTTTATGGTGTGACTTGACTTTGCAATTTCGACAAGACTCCCTAGAACAAATAACACTCTAGAGTATTTTTTTCTGCCTGGATTGTAGGAACTATACAGAAGTTCGACTGTTTTTGTTATATTGTAGTTTTCCTTGCCTGCTCGAGGGTTTTATTACATAAAAATCCCAACTTTTTTTGTAAATTCAATGACTTACAGTCAATTTTAATTGTGAATAAATAAGATTTGTACTGTACTCACTTTTTGGCCAAACGTTTTCGAGTCATGAAAGCTCATCTTCAGAGGCGTAGATCGGGTTTTTGTTAGAAAAATTGTGGCTTTTGCACAACGTGGTCAAGAATTTTGTGTGATTTAAAATTGAATTGTTCATTGAGGATGTTTTGCTTATTGTGTATGGTGTGTTTGTAAATTTCAAATTTTTCCAAGGTGTTGAGTTCATGTCCTTTAGATGTTATATGTAGAATTTGTGTAGGTTGGTTTAGTGATGTCAGTAAAAGTGTGTCCAGTTTGAATAATCGGCGAACGCCGATTCGGTTTTTATATTTAAGGCTTGTAAATGTTATTTGTAACGTTGTTTGAATACACAGCCTGTTTGTCCCATGACAAGCAAAATACAATCTCCCAGGTATCTACAAACTGAACTGCTCTGAATATCTACATAGGACAAACAGGCCTATCACACAAACTTTTTGACCACATTATTCAAAAACCACAATTCCGATTTAGGGCGCCTTTGAAGATGGGTTTTCATGACTCGAAAACATTTGGCCAAAAAGTGAGTACAAATATTATTCACTCACAATTAAAATTGACTGCAAGTCGTTTAATATACTAAAAATGTTAATATCAACAACGCAGATCGTTATGACAAAACAAGAAATCCAAAGAAAAAACCTAGGTCACTTGATCATGCAGCTGCCTGTTACGAAATTAAAACAATTGTTTTTTGTGTGAACAGTTGAGTTAATAAAATGTTTGTTTCAATGTAGAAGTTAGCACGGTAAGTAGCCGAAAATAGTCTTATCTCACTTTCTGTCTGTCTGTCTGTCTGTCACGGCCCCAAAGGCATTTTACGCGGCCTTCTCCTCAAAAACGAGAGCATCGATCGGGATTTTAGTTATTGAACTGTATTGAAAACATTATTGACAATGTCTTTAGCTATAAAAAACTAAATTAACTTTTTTTTAACAGAGTAATAAACGTTTAAAAACCAAGTATTGTGCGATTTCGGATACATTTCTTCCAAGTTTTATTACCACATAAGAACAAATCACGTAATTTATCATGATATATCAATCAGCTGTTCTCAAAAAATATTCTCTCCGATACCTGTCACTGAATTGCTTACGTTCTAAGTTGTTTACTAAACTGCCCGTTCACACGATACAGTTTTTGTGCGGTACAGTAAATTTGCTGTATCAGTTATTTTGCACTGCTTTCGTTTGCATGTACATTTCATTTCATATAGTATGTTCACACAATACTGTTTCGACTGGATCCAGTAAAAAAGCTGTTCTAGCCGATTTCTACATTCGGTTTTGTCTTCGAAAACTGTATCGCTAAAATCAGCTGTACCGCAAAATAACTATCCGTATCCGGTGGCATATGTATTGTACCGGTAATGGATTTGTTTAAACGATACGCTTATTATGCTGAAAGCAGTCTTCAGATCGTCAGCATTGATCTTCTTCATTGATATTCTTCAGCATTGATCTTCTTATTAGTGAATTCCAGTGTTCAGAAGTGGAAGATATTAATTGTGAAAATTTAATTTCTCTAATATATGAGAGACCCGCCTTGTAGGACAAGACTTGAGATATAAAAATAAAGAGAGAAAAATGTGTGGAATATTGAAACCAGAATTTGCGTACTTTGATCAAAATTTAAGAGAAACCTTCAGTAAGAAACTTATTTATAAAACACAGTGATTTCATTGCTAAATTTGAAAAAATATGATTCCCCACTATAAAATTATGTGTCGGGGTGATCATCAATATAAACCTTAGATGAAGCTAATACTATTCCTTACTAGCCATTATAACTAATACAATAATAAAAACTATTTACTACCTAAAACTACCTAAGTATGCATAATCGTATTTCTATTCACATCCTATTTACTATGAGCTCCTCACTACGGTGGACTCCAATATTATATAACCAATTCCTTATTTTTTTTTTAAATCTATTATTATTGCTTTCTTCTTTTATTTCCAGTGGAATTCTATTGTAAATTGTTGGCCCTAAATATCCTATTGATCTTTGCCCAAATGCTGTGTTCATTCTGGGTACATCCTGATAATTGAGGCTTCTTATTCTAGTATTGTGGCTATGAGTTACAATATTATTTTCATTATCATTTTTCTTTATATAAGATAGTGATTAACAACAGAATATACAATTGCCTAACACTAAGTATTCTGTTTTCCATGAATAGTTCGCTGGTTTGGAAGCGGGCCTCCCTATTCCCCATTATTTTTAAAATACGTTTTTGAATTTTGAAAATTGGATCCATAAAACTATAATTTGCGGATCCCCAAACTAACAGACCATATCTTATAAGAGATTCAACTAATGTAAAATACACTGTTTTTATCATTTCTTTATTAATAATATGCCTCAGCTGATACAATTTATATATTAGCTTCCTTATTTTTGCAGTTGTGTATGATATGTGCTTATCCCATTTTAATAAGTCATCTACTATTATTCCAAGATATTTAATACTATCTGAGCGTTCTATCAGTGGACAATTACAATTGTTATTAATTCTATCACAATAATGAAGTTTTATCAATGTCTTACGTGGTTTGGTACTATCAGTTAAAGAAAATGTTAAAAATTTGGTTTTTTCTGCATTCAATGAGTAAATTATTTCCCAGCCATCTAGTGATTTTTGAAAGTTCTGTTTCGACTATTTGAAGTACTTCTTCCCAGTTATTTCCCTGATAGAGGAGTGCTGTGTCCCTGTGTCGTCTGCAAAGGCTATCACCCTACCTTGGATTTGGATGGAGCACAGCTCATTTGCAATAGATAGATAGATAGATAGATTAGTGGATTCCACTCTCCATTATAATTGTTATTGACTGTCAATCATTTCCTCGCCTAGAATACATTTTGTAGCCCACTAACAAAATCAGCTGAGCTATGTCTCCTTTCTTTGCATTGGAAACTACAAAACCATAATTATTCTGCTAGTTCCAGATTGGTGCCACTCAACACTTTGATAGCAGGTCTATTCAGACATTTCTTAAAATCTACTATCGGTTGATTTTCTTGTTTTCATTATTTCCTAGTTGTACTGACCTGAAAGAGACTATTTCAATTGATTGAGGCTCCCATAAAAAATATTGAAAGGGATAACAAGAGCACCGGAATTTCTATTTGGCAATGCAACTGGTTTCCCCACATGAACGTAAAAGTAGATTCACTCCATCTCCTTCTGTTATGCAATCCGTAATGACCGTCATCACCTTACTACGGTCCTCAGTTCAGCTATCAAAACGTCCGCATTCAACAGTAATTTCTACTTACTCATTACTTTGTAGGCTACGTGCGATTTGTGATTAGGGGCAACATTCACTTGAAATCATTTATGATGAGTAGCATGAACAGCTTGTGAGGTATGGTAATAACTTCCTCCTTTCAAATTTATAAATCAAGTTTGAAAATTGAATAAATAGTTTGCAGCGGATATAAGGTTGTAATTCCTTCTTGCACTGAGTTCTAAAGTGGGTGACAGATGATGCGTTTTGTGCTACTTTTTGTCGTCCGTTTTCAAGCCGTTTTACGCACTACGCTTCATATTGCTGTACATCGAAAGAAGGCGTAGCTAATAGGGAAGTGTGTACCAGACTTGAGAACAAAGAGAAACTTTTTCAGAGAAGTGTCTTCACTTACTTTCTTGAGACGTTTCTTGGTCAAGATTATTTATCCTCCATCATCCCCTTGGGGATTTTCTCTCTTCCAGATTCAGGATATGATGATGAAAACCTACCAAATTTGAAAAAAAACTAGTCCAACACCTACAAAAACTGAATAGCAATCTGAAATGCAAATATGAATTAAAACAACATAAATTTCATGTGGAATGATGATACTTAGGGATATTGCTCTTGCTGATGATCATTATATATTTCTCTCCTTTGCCAACATTTCGCATTTTCACTGTAGAAGCACAAAGTGCCTCATGTTCTCACGCTTGTCACTTTTTGTCTATTAGGCCTAATGCTTTTGTAGGTTTTCTGAATTTTTTGCAAACTTACTTATGTCTTCTCAGTATTTCTATTCACACAAGACACAATATTTCAATGTTATGAAACACATAATAAACGACCAGAGGACGTTAAATTTGATAGAAGAGTAACACATTTTCTGCTAATTTAAAAAAGACAGCTCTAAACCTGATTGAGATAAGTAATCTGGATCACTCCGTCTTAATGATCAAGAGAAAGATGGCACAAAAACCAATCCTACATCACATCATGGTGTGGCCATTGAAAGTACAACACTTCACAACAGCTATTAGCACACTCAAGCATCGTTATATAAGGAAATAGCAGATTTCTTGTATCATTTCAGCGATAAAATGCATCAGATTATTCAACCACTGTTCTCATTTGGTTTCAAGAAAAGACTTTTGCAAAGCATTCACCCGTTAGTGATACTTTAATGAGCAGTGGCCTGTCTTTATACAGCAGCTCATTCGTATTGCTCTCGTAGTAATGAGTTTAGTGCAATTAACTGGAATTAATCGACAGAAAGACACTTGCTGAAACAAAAACAATGGGAAATAATTTCAATTTATCACAACTTTGGAGACTAGATTATATTATATTTCATTGATTCAATTCAATACCTAGTGTAGAAGGTTTTGGGGAAAATTGAGAGTTGAGAGAAAATCAAATGAGTGAAATTGACTCTTGAGTAGGCTAAGGTTGAAGCTCGATTGTTCGAATAAGCTTTAGGTCTATTTGGTGACTAGTGATAACAACAATGAGGCCTGGAAAAATTCCATCTTCAAATTCAAATGTCAACTATTATGTTATCTTGAGCGATGTAAAACTTAATTACAATTAAATGAGTTAACGCAAAAAGTTTCTTGTTGTTTCGTCACTACTTGCCGATTTCACTATCTAGAAAGTGTTTACTGAGAATGATAAGTGAAACCCAGCTTACAGAAGATTACAGCTTCAGCGATTCAGTATAATCAAATAGACTTGACAATATGGTTTTCATGAATTTTATAGGATAATAGAATTAGATAATACTAGATGTAATATATTCTCTTTAAATTGATGATGATATTGTCTTAGATATCCATTATGTCAAATATCCATTATCTTGATGGTGTCAAAACGACGTTAGTTAGAACACACAAGATAGGCCCTACTATAGTTTTAGCAGTAATGCGAAACTTAATCAAACTAGAACGCAGAGAAGCTTCATAGTCTACATACTCTACATGGACGAATACTTTGGGATTATAGGGTGGAAGCCAGTGACGTAGCCAGGGAGGGCCCATGGGGCCCAGCCCCCTCCCCACAACCGAATTTTTTGAAATAAAAAATTATCAAATAACTAATAGATAAGGACTCAAATGGATAATTTTTATTTAAAATGAGCTGCGAAATCGAATAAAGCATGTTAGAAAACTGTAACTACCATAACTATTGAGATATTACATTAAATAAAACACAATTTTTCAAGTTTGAAGTGGATTAACTTTGTTAATTATTGATAAATCACCTTTTTGAATAAACTCGTCTTGTAGAAAATTTAATTTTAAAGTTAATATTCCGTTTAACCCACTAGCCTTAACGCACCCAAAATTCATAAAATCGGGATTTTATAAATGAAAACACAAAAATAAATGTAAGTTCTATGCAAGGGTGTAAAATCAGTGTGTTATGATAAAAAAATTCCGATTTCATGAACTTTGAGTTTGGTGCGTTTTAGGCTAATGTCATATATTATATGAACCTTATAAAAAGGTGTATTATAAAAAGGTATGTTTTCTACATGTTTATTTGAATTGTATTTTTATAAACTTGAAATTCAATTTATTATCATTCTATTAATTTTGAGATTCAGTACATAAGTTATATTCCTGGATTTCTTGTTCCATGACGAACTGTGTTGTTAATATTAACTTGTTATATATGGTTAGTTTCAATTCAAGGGTTTTGACTCGAAATAGCCAAAGATATTAGTAAATCAAACCTAATCATTTCAAATCTGGCCACCTAGGTTATTGGGTAGTAATTTTTCAAAATTAGCACACCACTAAATTTAAAAACATTCCGGACCCTCCTATCCTCCAGAACCCCCCCCCCCCCCGCCCCGAAATCTAATCCTGGCTACGCCACCAGTGGAACAACTCCATAGGTCGAACAACTCCAAGTTGGAGGACCATTAGCTGATGGTTCAGACTTCACACACCCACTCGAAATGGGCGGAGCAAGCCAATAATACGAAAATAACTATGATCAACAAGCAGGAAACAGGCAAACAAGCGTTAATCGACATTATAATAAAATGAAAATGAATGCATTTTTATTGTATAACGCATAAAGTTCAAATTTTGTCCACTACCCCCCTCCCCACCCAATTACCAGTGAAATTAAGATTACAAATTTTTCTAATAAATGATGAGAAGAAAAATTTCCCAATTATCTCAATTTTGGGGATTTTAAATTTCTCAACCCCACCTCCTAATATTTTAAGAAAAGTTCAGTGTAAATTTTCTTCTTATAGAGTTAACTTCCACTTCCAATAGAAAGAACAGAAATTCTCCACAAAGTTCGTTTTTTGAGTCACTTTTTCTCACACCCCGAAATACTCTACTAAAAATTTAATACAGTATATTATACCATTACACTCAGCTCAAAAAACCCTACCAAAACGAATTTTTGTTACGGATTAAACACTCTCTCAAATCGTTTTAATTTTAATTCAAAAACACCCGCACCCAAATCAAACACTCCAATAATCGGGGGTAAATTTGAGCCCCTAAAAAAAAGGGGGAATTTATTGAAAAAACCTAATGCTGTCAAAAACAATTAGGCCTTAGTGTATACGGAGCATTGATGCAAAATTTGATGACATTTGAGCATTGATGACAATCGGTAAAGGATTTGGCCGTAATCGTATAGACAGACAGACAGACAAAATTCCGAGCGGTCAAGTAAAAATTGAGACCTCACTACGTTCGGTCAATAATTATTAAAAAGGTGTAAAATATACAAATAAAATGTTATGCGTTCTTCCATAGAAAAGGCGACTTCTAAGTTATTCCAAACCTGAATTGAAGCAGTCACACTCAGAGCGAATCCAGAATTGTTTTTTAGGAAAAAATGAGAAATTATTTTGGGGATATCACCTAGAGTCCTAGAGAAAGGTCCTCATCCCCATTAAAGACTTTTTTCAAGTGTCGGTTGAGAATTTCGGGGGTACATATCCCCAAATTCCCCCTTGGATTCGCCCCCGGCCACACTACACTACAATGGCGATAATTATAAATTTTACACTACAATAGATTTTTTGTTAAATAAACACCAATCTCGACAATTAATATAATTTAATGTTTTCTTTACAGTATGGTGAAAAATCGTTCAACTTGTGGGGCTTCAAGAAGGCGATATTCGGCGCTATAGTGCAGGCGGTGAAAGCAATCACCGGCGGTGTGCTGGCGCTGAAGGGACAACTGCTCAAGGTCAAGGGTCACATTGTCGAGGCCAAGGGCAAGGTACTGCAGACCAAAGGCGAGGCCATTTCGCAATTCGGAAAACACGTGGCCACAAAAGCATTGCTCAATCCTCCTTCTCCACCACACTTTGGCGCATCCAGTGCGGGATCTGGACCGGGTATCAGTTCACCAGGTAACCATCCTTTTTTCTTTATTATGCATCTCGCATATTTTTGATAGAGAGCTAGAGCACACAAAAATTGGAAAATTTCTATACATTATTTATTTTTCAGGTTGTTTTCACCTAATTTCATTACTATACCGATACAGAAAAGCGAACCGGGATGGGAATAAAGATGGCATAGGCCTATAGCATATAGCCTACCACAACCTGAAATATTTCAAGTAATCACATAGATATTAATCAGATATTAATATAATTATCATACATTTTTAAACGACAATAAAAACAAAAGTATTCAATTAGTCACTTGCAAAAGGATACATCCTTTTTATGTATCTCATGCTATAATATGTCATCATACCGAATGCACCACCCCTAAATATTCAAACAGCAAAAAATAAATAAAAATAGAATTTGGCATCTACCGGAGGAGAGATTTTTCAGTCGGTTTGGATGTCATCACCAAATAAATTTCTTTCATAGCATAATATTAACATAAATTACTATTATTTGAAAATAGTATTTTGAGATGGTCATGGTATGATGCTATATTATGACATCAGGTAAACAAAAATATGTATACAAGAAATCTTGTACTTATAAGGTATCATTATATTAAGGTAAGCAAGCTGTGTCTCAACTTTGAAGCTCGTTCACTATTTGGCCACGGCTACCTGAACAATGATAGTTTAATAATAATTTTCAAAATCAATATAGTCTGAAGATTTTGTGCTATACTCAATTCATATTCTCTAAAGGCAATTAGAAACGTCCTCTTACTACTGTGGAATCATATTATCTCTTCAATAATTATTTATCGAGTTTAAATAGTGAGCTGGAGAACGAGCATTATAAAACTGCGTGGAGTTCCACATGTCCGTGTGTCCGTGTGTGTAGTAAGACTCTTTGAATTTCAACTCATCTCAAAGAAAGTAAAACCAAGTTAAATAATATATTGCATTTGTCGACTTACATTGATCCCGTAACCACTTTCTATTTCGAACGCCAAAATACTGGTTATGGAAATTTGGGATGTCAGTGTCTTCACAGAATTTCTGTTAGCCAGGTACGTTTTAAACGATGAAAGTATAATTATTACAGCAAGTTTCAAAGAAATGTCTCAAAACCTCTTGATCATTGATATGCTAAAATCTAGTCTACATGACGTTTAAGGAATGCGAAGAAGTAATTTATCCCATATTTGAGAAAAAGTAATGTTGGAAGTGCTAAAATAACAAACAAGAACTTCTAAAACTTTAAAAAGCAAAAAGTCTAATTTGGGAAAAGTGACTCTTTAAGTAATGACGGTGCATGTTTAAAGTTTTAAGTTTGGTTTATAAAATCGGCTGCTCTAGTGATGACTAGCACAAACAATTAATGATTTTTATTTAAAAAATTATCCATCAAGCTTTAGGCCTATCATTTATTAATATCGATAAGTTATTAATTACTATTATTGATCCAATTGTTTAAATAATTGTTCGTCCTAGTCATTACTGAAACAGTCGAGTTTATCTTAATCTTCTGTTATCATATTCTCAACATGCACTCACAAATTTTGTTCTTGTTTATCAACATATTCCTATGAGTTGGGAGCTTCAATATTCGAAGTTTTATCAATTAATTTTTATTTGTTCAATACTAACAGCAGAATTTCAGAGACTTATTATTACAAGATTGAAGTTTTAACTTCCTTATTCCTTGGAATATCATTGAAAAGTGGTCACATGGGGTGCAATTTTTTATCAATTCATATCCAGATGATATTTAATTTGCCTAAAACACCATGAGCGTCATGAATCCAGAAGACTATTTTCATAGGTTTCCAAGACGTTATTATTCTGGATCCCATTTATTGTTTACAAATAATAGATTCTAGTGACTATTAAGTTGTAAGAATCATATTTGCTATCAATATAGATAGATAGAAAATGTCTTTATTTGATATATAAAATTTAAAAAAATTACAATCCAGTAAAAAACAAAAGAGACAAATATACAATGTTGAAAATCACAAAGAAATGACTGTCAAGATAAACTAATTGCATAAGACAAAATTCTGACATAACCGAAAAGGTTGTCTGCCAGAAGTCGGCATCTACTAGAGCTTAAAAAATGAAACAAAAACAGTAATAATCGGATGAGAAACAAAAAATAAAAATGCCACCATTGTATAAACTTTAGCTGTATAACTCATTTAATAATAAAATTCCTTTATCAGTGCGTTCCTAATACCAACTGCCAGCTCTATATAACGCCCCAACTTCACCCAATCCTTCCCATTCAACCAATCCACCACTCATATAACCAATCCACTATATCAATATATAGAATTAACAAGTAGTTCTTATGACAGAAGCATTGCGTATACATGAAGGAAAACTTTCTTCAGTAAGTGGAAGTCTTTGACTTTCTCAATGCATTAAGGATTCTAAATGTTCAGCTGCTTTTTTCAAAAGTTTTTTATATGCAGAGCATATATGGAATCTTAGAAAACGACGCCGATATGACATGTGTCTAGTATTAGATGTACTAGTACATTAGACCTATATATTTACTAGGTAGCCTACTACCGTAGTTCAATGCAGATTTTTTCATAACTAGTTTTCCAAAAGGAATCTGAAATGACCTACATGAAATGAATTGAAAGTGAAACAAAAAAATTATAATTCCCCAGGCGAATGAGAAAACACTTCAGACATCAGAGTTTATTCATAAGAAAATTGTACATGAGTCTCTTCTGTAACTCACGGGTTTCAGTGTACTTTATTTTAAAATAATGTTATCATGTTATGATAATTCTGCTCTAACAAAATAGCAATCAAATTTATATGATACTTCAATTTTAACAACTGATAAAGTCATAGGGCCTATACTATATTTATATTTTTACCCTGTATGAAATTTACTTTTAGCTCCAAATTTTTTGCATAAAATAGATCGCCCAACTTTCATCAACGATTGAAGCCTACTTCTACTTTGTTATATATAGCTATATTGAGAAAAAAGTCTTGAATTTATTATTAGAAGTCGGTTTCAAGAAGCGTATCAACAATGTAGGCTATTAAAGTGAATGAACTTGAGTCATTGAACTGAGCCACATTCTCTAGCACCAATTTAAAACTATTTAATAATGATTTGAATGCTTTCATAAATTTTTATAAAAAGTTTTGAATAAGGGAGAGGTTTCTAATACCAATTATTTCAAGTTCATTGTCTCATTAACACGCTAAAATTAATTTCTCATTAGAGTTTTAGTGAATTAGTCATTTGTAGTCCATCATATTCGAACAATTTTTTATTTTCTGTATAGCTTTTTAAAACTTTCATAGATTTTCGAATTGTAAATTTTTCAGACTAAACGTTTCAGATACTATTACAATTAATTTCAATCTAATTAATAGGCTATATAAATGATTTTTTTCATTAGTTTGGGTACTCACTGTTTTGAGCCACATTTAGACTACTAGCTCTAGTTATGGACTTGTTATTGATGTTATGTATGCTTTTTCTGTTACAACTTGTCATGTTCGAATAACAATGATGATTTGTTGCCAGTCCATTCAGTTAAAACAGTGAGTTACCCAAGTACTAGGCAAACAAGCTGTTTGAAAAGGATCAAAATTCCCGAATGGGACGGAGGCACAGGAATGAGAAAAATCAAAGTGGTCAAGATCAACAAATGCGCCATTAGAAACGACAAATGGCCTCCAGGCGATACGGCTCATATCAGTTTTCCTCCAGGTAAATTGCGGACTATTGACTTCACTCCTGACTTGCATCTTTGACTAGAACTTCACCACACTCTGTATATACTCATAGCCTCTGGACTTTGACTGTTATTAGATCTTCTTCACACTGATCAAAATCACGGTGGTTTTGACTGGATTCGATAACTCGACTTGTTGCTGAATGGTGAAAGTAATCAGACTAATACTACTTGCTTGATTGGAGAATTTGATAGAATCCTCTGGGAAAATTATAGTGAAACCTCCATGGTATATAAACCCTGTTTAGCAATCCTTATCAGTTTCGTACTTTCTCGTTTAATTTTAAAATATTCAATACAACCGATTTGCATTCTACACTATTATGTCGATCGACCTAATCTATTAAAACTGATAAAAAAACTGTTTTTTTTTTATTTGAAATACGAGACGAATTTCTTTTTAAAATGTATATACCAGGTGGGAGTACATAGGCTTGTAAATTTAGTTTCACTGCAAATATTAAAATTCATATTCTTTAATATTTTTGCTAAAAATCGAAAATAATCCTCGTTGAAAAAAATGAATTTCTTCAAGTTGAAAATACTAAAGTATGTATAATTTGAGTTAAAGTTTAAGGCAAAGTGAAAGCTTACGCTAAAATTTTCACTTTTTTATGGAAAGGATTCCATCTTTTTGTAAACTCAAATTGTCCCCTAAATTATAATTAATTGAAAAAATTACTTATTAAATGTGGTGAATAGGACGTTAGTTATAATAATGGAGATGTTAAATACTTTAGAGTGAGACTCAATCCAAATTATTTTTTCTATGGAAAGGATTCAATCCTTTTTGTGATCTCAGAGATTGTCCCCAGAATGAATAAATTGAAAATCTAAAATTCAAGTTTTAATGTGCTAACTACGAAAAGTAATAAGAATATCAAATGTGTTTGAATAAAACGCATTCCAAATAAGAATTGCATTTAAAAAGAAACTTGTACATTATAATATAAACTAGTCATGAGGGAAAATCATAATTCAATTAATAAACTAACGATTTGCCTAGACTTGACGATAATAAAAATAATTCATGACTTTTAGTAGGAGGGAGACCCACTTTACTTTTAGTGCCACCTTTTCAATTGAGTCATGTTATGAAATAGAAGTGAACCTCCAGCTTTAGGTGGGTTCCGAACCACAATAGTTCAATCAGTTAATGCGATTTCTCCAAGCTTTGAATTTGAACAATCCTGATTAATTTAATCGACACGTTTAAAAACCGTGATGAAGGATTTTGGACATTGAGGGTAGTTTTTCATTTTTAGGACGATGAAGTGCGAATCATCAACCAACGCGCTCTAGAAATCAGACACTTGATAAGAGAGTTGGCCTAACGACTGCTCTATGTAACCAAATAAACCAAACCAATAAAAAGGTTTCAGCTATAAAATTCTCCAATTGCACATTTCTCCAATCAATCACTTATGCACTTTCCCGTTTCTAAAATAATAATCATAGAATTTATTACAGACCAAAACACTTCAATCTATTACTTAACACAGTAGAATAGTGAAATTAATCACTGCATGATTTTATATACAAATCCTTCTAACACTTCACAATATTTTATTATATATGATTCAAACAATGAACTTATAAAAAATAACACTAGTCATTATATTTCATTATGTAGGTCATCGATCTGTGGCAGATTGAGTACTAATATAATTAAACTGTAACCTTGCACGTGCGGGTTTAAATATTATGAACCAACAGTTAACAAACTAATGAGTAATTGTTTGAACGTACGGTACTGATCTTACTTAATGAATAACACCAATGTATTGTTGTTTTAACACACACACACACACACACACACACATACTTTTGTGACAATTTATTGTATTTTTTATGACTGACAACTGTTACACAGAGACCAAGACCTCATTTATAATATATTTGACACTCTGAACTAAGTTCGGGTAAGTGACCTTATTAATAATGCGAAGAAACATGAATTACGGTACTGACAACTGCTGAGCCACTTAGACGCAATTGACTCTTTTATTGGCATGATTCCACATGCTTGACTTGCTTGACTTATTTACATGTAGAAAGGCCCTTAAAAATTACTATGAATTATTAAAACTTTTAGTCTGTTCAAAATATGACTACCCAGAATGAGTTACATCTGACTTTTCAATGACACCAGTAAGATTCAAGAGACTGTACTCTGACTGACTGAATTTATACATGTTCGCAATTTACCTCTTTAGTTATTTATAAATTATCCTCATAGATCCCACGCATTTTAACATACATATTCATCAGGTCTTAATAGTCTACAGATTTCAAACTGATGGTCTGAAAGTTGAGTTTTTTTGGTCACATTATTTCATTCATGAGCCTGATTTTCCACATTATTAACATACAGTCTACACAGTATCATTAACTAGGAAAATTCTTAAAAAAGTTAATTAAACTGTTCCAGTACTTTTTAAGTACAAAATATCTGTGACAATGGATTATTATTGAGAGTCTAGATATCTAGGATGTAACTCATATGCGTGTAGGTTGAAACTTAATTATTATGCTACACATAATTCTGAAAACTCGCGTTTCTACCTGCTTATGATAAATGATGCAACCGGAAGCTTAAAAGGAAAACCATTGACCACGTCTTCCAGTATCCAGGAAGTATCGGAAGAGAAACTATAACTGGTTTATCAAAGTTGCATTCGTCTCAAGGTCATAAGTTCAACATACTTTCTCTTTCTCTGACTTAATGCATTTTTTGATCTCCACTTTTTCGCCTGTTTCTAAATGTAGTCTATTGTAAAGAGTTTTCTTTTCAGATCAATTAGCATACAAAATTTCCTGATTCGATTTAATGTAATTCTGTAAGGTGAATATCTCACATAATTATAGCCTACACAGTTCACAGTTTTATGAGAAAATGATAATAATTGATTAAACAATTGATGAGTACTTGATGATAAGTACATGAGGCATTAATTCCGACTGTTTTCTTTGCTGGAGAAACCCTTCCATACAGTTCAACCACCTATAATGGTCATAAGAAAATTTACTTATCAAGGCAATGTACAGAAAGATGCATTTAAATAAATTATTACCTAGTTTTTGATATTCCATAAGAAGTATAGCAGAATCTGAAAATCAAGAGTCATTAGACCTCAAGTGTTTCTTTAGAAAATAATTGATCCAGTTAAAGTTCACCTGACCCACAGAAAACCTGATTTTTAAGTAAACCTTTGAAACTTAATTCCAAAAAGTTCAGTATTTGTTGATCCATGACGAACATGAGTTGATACATAACTGGATTAGTTGATATTTTCACTTAGACGTCATGCAAAACTCTCTGAAATGAATAAGAAAATTGAATATTTATTTCTCACCTGAAACACAAATTTTTTCAAATTTATCCCTGCATGTCGTCTAAGTAAAAATATCAACTATACAAAAACGTTAGGAGTAAAATGCAATGTGTGTAAGAAGTAGGCTAGACTAATATTCATCAACATTGAAGAAATACAAATTTTGTTTTCATTTAGCAGGCACGCCGTGGTTATTTTGGAGCCTCTTATAATAAAAACGGAGAATATTCTTAATTAATTTTGTTTGGACTTGAATTATAGGTGGACCCTCAGGATTAGGATACGCTGCCCCTTCACCGATCTCTGCAGCCGCACCAGTCTATGGACCTCCAATTCATTCTGCCGGTATGATTTAACATATAAAGAATATCCTCTTTATTTTCATAGAATCAATAAATTGCAATTCATTTTCCAAGTGTTTTGGAAAACTTCACTCAACATTTTTGTATGACCTTCTAGCTTAGTAGTTAAATTGGTAGGCCTAATTGAGACATATGAACGGTAAGATTGTAGGAGATTATGAATTGTTATCTAGGTAATAAACTACGGTACATTTTAAGAGGTACTTCATAGAATTGATTTATTTATTTATTGTCTGTACTAGGTCTTGACAGACCCATTGCACATTGAACGTAAATACAAAATTAGAATAAATTAAAATGAAAATAAATTGCATAACATTTACACTGTAAAAGATCCATGTAATAAAATGTCAAATAATTAGATAAATTAGATGGATAGACAAAGTACCTATTAGTTCTATATAAAAAAGGGTTAGAAAAAAAAATTGAATAAGAATTAGAAAGGTGTCAATAAGTGAATGATAAAAACACCATGATTTAAATGATGAAGATGACTAAGAGGGGGGGGGGGGGAAGTGAAGACAGAACAAGACTATTCAAGAGCATTTTTTTTTCTTGATAACAAAAACCATCTCAAACATAAAAGGAAATTGATTAGACTTCAACGATCTTTGCACTTTGAGCAAAAGAGAAAACACCTGTCCTTGAAAAAAAAAAAAAATGTTGAAAGATAAAATATACTTATTGATAAAGCCTATTGAATGATTTGTGTAGAATCAATTTCACTGATAAGAATTCAAATGAACATAAAGTCTCCTTTTGAATGTGGAGAGAGATCTAGAAAATACCACTCTTTCAGGTAGCTCATTCCATAGTCTAGACGCTGTCACAACGAAGGAGTTATTAAATATGGCAGTGCGGTGCAGCGGTATTTGAAGTGTGAAGCGATGAGACCTTGTGCGGCGACCAGGATTCACATCGTTCAACAAAGTGAAGGAATCAGACAGATATACAGGACCCTCCTTCAAAATTAAAATTTTAAACAATAAGCAAAGCAAAAAGTATTTCCTACGCTCTTTTAATTTGAGCCAACCAAGATCAATAAATAATGGTGTTATGTGTGCATCTCGTCTGGCATCATATATGTAACGAACAGCATAGTTGAGAGACCGCTGTAACCGCACATCCAATTCGTTGGTAAGATCATTATAGACCACACAGCAATAATAGAGAAATGGAGCTATCAAAGCATTAACCAGAGCAACTCTCACAGATTTTGGCAGGTATCTTTTAATTCTCTTCAACTGATGCATTCCACCAAACACTTTGTTGCACACATGAGTAGTTTGCTCTCGCCAACTCAGAGAAGAATCAATCAGAATGCCAAGTATTCGGACACACTGAGAGTAGGGAACAATATTTCCCCTAATGACAACTTTTGCACTTTCAAGATTCAATTGATTCATGAGTCTGGGGTAACCAATGACAATGCTTTTAGTTTTCATAGGATTCAGTGTTAGCCCATGCGCATCAGACCATGCTTCAAGTTCAGAGATATCAACATTTACATCATTTACAGAGGCCTGGAACCGATCAATAGGGAAATGAAGGTACATTATAAGATCATCGGCAAACAAATGATACGATGAGAAGGAGAAAATCATGGGAGCATTATTTATATAAACAGAGAAGAGAAGAGGCCCTAGAACTGATCCTTGAGGTACACCTCGGATTACTGGACACCAAGAGGATATATTGTTGGAGCTGCCCATGACAGCTTGACAGCGACCATTTAGGTAAGATGAGAACCAGCAGATGGTGGAATCCGAAAAATTACATTGTTGTTTTAATTTGTGGAGAAGTATTGCATGACTAACATTATCGAATGCTTTGCTAAAGTCAAATTGAACAAGCAATGTACCCTGCCTCTTATCCATAGCTGCTCTGATATCATCTGTTATCTTAATAAGAGCAGTAGAAGTACTGTAATGTGGACGGAAACCTGACTGGAATTTCGCAAAAAAGTTGAAGCCAGACAAGTAGCTGACAACTTGTTTGTGTACCATTCGTTCAAAAGCTTTAGAAATTGAACATAATATGTGAATACCTCTAAAATCGGAAGGAACTGTTGGATTTCTATTTTTAGGTATAGGGATCACTAAAGAGCACTTCCACAACTCAGGATATACACTAGACTGCAGCGAAAAATTGAAAATATGAGTAATTGAAGGTAATATGATTGGAAGTAACTTCTTGTAGAAAATAATAGGAATATTATCAACCCCCACGGAGTTTTTAGTAATGGATAGGATATTACTTGAAATCTCTGACGGATAAGCATAGGAAAAATGGAATGACTCTTCAGGAAAATTTTGTTGGAACTGGTTTATGTATTGATCTTGAGTTATATCTGCATCACCATTAATAGCAGGATTTTGCAAAGTTACGAAATGATGATTGAGCTCATTTGGGGAAAAATTTAACACTGGGTTAAGCTGCTTACCATGATAACCTCCAAGCCAACGAACATTATTCCATAGGGAAACAACTGACTTACTCCTGTTGAACTGTTCATGATAGTAACGCAACTTGGAATTTCGACACAATGACTTTACCCTGTTACGCAAAATTTTAAAAGAATTAAAATCAGCCTCACTACTGGATCTCTTAAATTTTCTCCTGGCTCTATCTCTTTCCTGCCTAGCATTCAAAATCTCCGAATTCATCCAGGGCACAGACTTCTGTCTCGGACGTGCTGTACAGACAGGAGCATGTCTATCAAAAATATCAAAGATCATCTGGTTGAAGACTGCAACCTTATCATTAATATCAAATATTTCACAAATACGATACCAAGGAAGATTGATTGCATCCTCCAGGGCCTGGTTTACATCAAAATTTCTAAAATTTCTATAAGTGAAGGTGTCATTACTAGACGGCTGTCTCTCCAGGTTGTAAATTAAATAAATAAGGTCATGATGGGAAAAACAAGGAGCCGGCACTTGATCATAATGAATAACAAAATCAATGTCACTCACAATGGCAAGATCCAGGAGTGTGTGAGAATTGGGCAGATGATAGGTGGGCGATGCATCATTAACTAAATAAAGACTCATACAACTTACCATTGTGACTAGTTGTACTTTCTCGAAATTATTTTTCAACAGATCAGAGTTAAAGTCACCAACAACAATTATATGTTGATAAATATTAATATGATCCAACAATGCATTTTCCAGCAATGACAATCGCCCTGCATTAGGAGGACGATACACAACACAAATAAGGACTTTATCAACAGAAATTTCGATAAGCAAGAATTCCGGAGATTTAGAATAAGGTTGAGGCGATGATTGTAGTAGTTTAGGGCAAAGAAATGAACGAACATATGCAGCAACTCCGCCTCTAGCCTTTCCAATCCTATCATTACGAAATAAAGAGTAATCATCCAACTTGAATATGTTATCCTGCAGTGAAGGCTTTAGCCATGATTCGCTTACACCTATTATATCAAAGCTAAGAGATGAGAAAATTTCTCTAAAGTCATCAAAATGTCCGGGTAGGGACTCAGCATTCACATGGCATATTTTCAAGGACGTTGGATGCTCATCCAATTTGCTTTTTATAAGATTAGTATCCATAAATCATCATAAAAGCAGTTATCTACAGCATAGGCATGCAGTCAAAGAACTAGTTAGAGAATACATACATGAAGTGAATAATAAAATTCAACAACAGCTCAAGCAGATCACCCGGCAACCGAAGGTTATCAAGTGAATCAGAATAGCTATTGTGAAATGAACAATTGAAAAATTACTTGTTAAAAGATCAATAAAGTAGTAAGTTACTTATAGAAAGTCTTCAAGTGCTGGAAGTAAACAATATGAAGTCTTATTAGGTTGAGGAGGAAAGAAATAGAATTAGTTTTTAGTTAATAGGATGATAATATTTATAAGAAAAAAGAAAAAAAAATACAGAATTTATGTCTGATCACAAGAAAATAATTTCCTGGGTTACAAGTCACTAAGGATAAGCCTGATGAAAAGTGGAGCTTCTCCGATAACAATATTAGCAAATCAATATAACTATACACATAGATAAGCAAAATGAGTATACACACAAATTTAAAGTGAAAGTAAAGGAAACTTCAATAAAAATTGAATTGGATTCACTAACTTAAAACTGTGATTTACGAGAATAGACATCACCAAACTTCCCCATATGCTCTACTGCATCAGCATGAGTATCATACAATCAATAAGAAATGATTTCAATGAGATATGTTAAAATTTATGATAACATTTCAGTTAGTCAGGATAATATAGTTATAATGCAAATGGAATTATGAAATAATATAAAATTAGTAAATGGAATTTAATAAATCTATAAAGAAACAATCAATACACACTGAAAAGAAAAAAGAGATAAAAAAACATACAATTTCTACACACGAGAAACAATAATAATGATTAACTCTTCAAGAAATTGCTATACAAATACTTGCAATCAGGAGTAGATACATGTGTACATATGTGACCCGAACACTACACCCCAGTTATAGCATCCATTGTGTATCACAGCTCCATAACCATTACCGCATCCAGTAAAATGTTTAAAATAAGAAAAAAAAATCAAACAATTGGTTAGCAATGACTACGATTGGTTTGCAAAACAACAATAACAAAATCTCAATATGACTGAATACAATAAATTACAGATTATGAAATAAAAGAAAGAAATCACTTTGAAAAAATAATAATAAAATGTCACTCTTGTCAATCTCAATTAGAATTTAACATTTCTAGGACCCGTCAAATGAAATTTCGCTCACAAATCAGATATAATACAGTATATGAAGATTGACCTTGTTCATCTCATGATTGCGACGGCATGCTTGGCAACATGAGGATTTCACAATCTATCATTAGAAGTAGTCCATTTCTTATTGCCATCAGCATCAACCCACCACACTCTACCGTCGTCAGTCCATACGTTGCGCTGACCAAATTTATTAACCGCTGCACGATACACATGAATTCTGCTACGTGTCAAGTCCTCACGCACCGCCAATCCGGTTCCGCTCAGATTTTTCTTTAGAGAATAGACCCTGCGACGTTGTCTGTAGCTGACAAATTTTACTAATACGGCCCTCGGTCTGGGAGCAACAGTAGAAGCGACTTGAGAGGGGGGGCCGGGCCGCCTCGGACCAACCCGGTGAGAACGGTCGATGTCATTCAGTGTGATTTCAACCCCCAGCTTTTCCCTACACATATCAATGACTAGCGAGTCCGTGTCCTCCCCTGCCACTTCAGGAACACCAAAAATACGCAAATTATTACGTCGTTGATATTGTTCCATATCGTCCAACCTACTAGCAATAAACACATCCTGCTTGTGTAGCGTGTCTTTTAAGACAGTGATTTCGTCTTTCAACTGCACTATTTGTTGGATTGCAGCGTTGAGTGATGATGACAATCCTTCGAATACTCGTGACGAAACTCTTTCTATAATTTCTTCGATCATTTTATCCTCATTAGCAATAATAATGTCTCTGATAGCAGATTCCGAACAAGCTTTCTGTACAGATGCGATAAGGGCCGGTGAACGCATCGAGCCAGTAGCAGACGACGAGCTAGGTCTCGAAACAGCTGATGAGGGCCGTTGCCACTGCTTATCTGTAGCCGCCTTATCTCCTTTGCCGGTCTGAGAACGAGTTTTTTTCGCCGAAAACGCCATAATTATTTATTAAAACGCAAATAACTGGCGAGTAATAGGCGTCACTTGAAATGACTAAACACCACAAAATAGCACTTTGCAAACCGATCACAATGATGCAAAACTCGATCAAAACTTTCAACTATTTACTACCGAATTTAACAATAAACGGAGAGCTCCACCTGAACAGACTCTCACTCCGAAACTTTCATTATCAACTGCGAACATAGAATGAGAGAACGAGGAATGGTAATAGAAACAAATAAGAGATACATTCTCCAATGGTGAACAATAAAGATTGAAGAAGAAGTGTGATTGAATAAAAGTAAAATAAGTAAGAAAATGTAATTTTTTTGGAGGATGAAGTCCAGATAGGTCTGAGACCTGTGCGTGGGTATTGAGTTGGATGATTGTGATTGATGAGCTGGACCTACAGTTTTAGGTGGGTTCCGAACCACCGGGAAGTGATTCTACAGCAGAGAACAGTATATTTTTTGCTGGCCAATCTAATCGGTCACCCTTACAAAGAGTGCCTAGGAGAACGCAGTTTAACTCTATATGATTGAACAGATAACTGCTACGGCTCACGGCTACGATATGAAGAAGCAGACAGAGATTCATAGTAAGACAGTATACAGGTTGAAGAAGTACATTGCTTACTACACATTGCTTACTACAGCCAAAAATCTCCCGGTAATGATGTTTTGTATAATTTCGTCTAGTATATATTCATATTTAAGTATATTCATAACATAGGTACCGGTATCATTTTTTCAAAATACTTTCTTCCGTTCAATATTTCAAATCTATAGTTTAATAATTACAACATACATTCAATAATAACAATTATTAAAAACATTCCTGGAAATCATTTTTTATTGTTTTGTAGCACTTTCTATAATAGCCTACCAATCCTTGCTAGGCAGCCTAAATATAGAAACTGATAAACATGTATGCATGCATAGCACCATAGCCGATTTTGACTGTACGTGACTCTTTAGACCTCAATATCATGTTTTGGTCCAAAGAGCGTACTATTCAAACTAGAAGTAAGGTAGGTTGCGATTACTTTCCTCCCTAAGCTATCAGAGTTGTATCTATGCCAAGCACACCGAAACAAATTCTGAAGCTCTATGCTTAACAGTCCACTTGCACCTTTACTTTACAGGGTATGACTGCACAGATGAGTGCGAGAACTATCTAGCACACCTCTGAGCTACTTCCTGCCTCCAAGCCTGGGTTTAATAAACATAAACTATTTATTTACATGAATAGGCTTATATCTGAATCGATAGGCTTATTATTAAGCTTATATCTGAATCAATAGATTTGATTTTATATGTTATAAAAAACTAAATTCAAAATTTATAACGTTGAGAACATTTGATAATTAAATAGAATGTTCCAAAGATAAGACTGGAAAAAATACATCATCAAACTGACAATGCATTGTTTATGGTATACACTATTATATTCTCAATAGTCCCAAATAATATTACTTAGATATATTTTATATGATATAATTAATATAATTCTAAATATATATATATATATATTATACACTGTAATAATAATATTCCCAATAATCCAAAATATGCTTTAGGGATTAATGCACAGGTGGCGAATAGCTGAAAGCATTAAAAAATGCTTGGTGAGAATAGATGGTTGGTTCACATTTATTGCTGCAATGAAAAGTACTATGGATTATTATAGGTTCATCAGTTATTGGAGGACCCCCGCGTCCACCCTTGCTGCCCCCTCCAGCACCACCACTGCCACCTAAAGTGATTCCAGCCGGTTTTGGAGTACGACCGCCTCCTTTACCAGTCAAAGGTTCGAAACATCACCAGGAATGCAATGCAATGGTTTTGCCCTAACAAAAAATGCTCAATGGGTTTTTGTAGTCTAATACTTTGTAGTATCCCGCTCGAATCTCTAGGACATTTTTTGAGACAGTGCATTCGCTTTCGGTCACAGTTTCGTTTTATTTTTTTATTGGTTGAAACCCTACATAAACTGGAACATTACTTTATAACATCTTCACTCATAAGTATAATTAAAAATTATGAATACCAATAATTATTTATTTTGAATACTATAAATGCAAACTACTGAAATGTTGACGGCGAGAAAGTACTCTTCATAAATTAGTTTTCTCAAAAATGGCCTGAATAGGAATTTCCTGATTATTTGGAACAGGCGAGTTCATATTAAGTAAGATTCCCTACAAGTTCTTACTGACTCTTGATATTATTTTATCAATTGAATGAGAATCAGAGATTAAATTAGTTCGGATTCGAATTGAAAGTTCAATATTTACTTGATTGTAAACTATTTTTTTGAAAATTTTAATAAATGTAATTTTTTTATTTACTAAAAAGAAACTACCTTATGAAAAATGAAATTTCATCACTGATTTGTTTTATGAATAAAAAACTGATGATCTGACATACAAAACAAATAGGAATTTATGAGCTATTCCGCAAAAAGAAGAAAACATTCTTGCAGCGATGGATAAAATATATTAGTAGCTTAGTAGTAAGTAAATCATCAGTAAGAAACTTTAAAAAAAATCTCACTAAAATTCGAGTGCACCATCTTAACACGATTGAATCCTTGGGCCATACCTTGAATGTAGATGTGAGATTTTTAGGATGTACACCAAAAGTATAGATTGTTCGCATCACTGCGGGAAAAGTCGTATTCAGAATGCACACTAAAAGCAGAACCAGGAAGAGTATTCGGTGAGGCGGTATTTCATATTGAATACGAGCTCAACAAAAGTCAGGTCTCCTCTGTTATGTCGTGTATGGAGTCTGCAGACAGTCTGTACTTTTGGAGCATGTATTTCCTAAACTCACTTGTGTAGAATCTAGTACTGAAAAGTAGTTCCTAACAATATTTTAATTTAAATAACATACTAATTTGAACTAGATTCAACCTGCTGTAACCAAATAAAAGCGGCAAGAATTTGTAGATGAATTACAAAGCTAATGTTTTATATATTTCTAACCATTCATAGCTGTTATTAATAATGAGTACTGATGATCATGGAATAGTAATGTTGATTTTGAAAATAGTTTGCTTGCTAACTGGTAAATAGTTTTAATTAGATACTAATTTTAACAAGTTTTAGACACGAATAACGAAATTTTTAAATGAGGTGAATTAAAACTATTGTTTAAAATTATCAACTATACATATCCAACATTCAACTGAATCATATTATACAGTATAGTTCAATTTGTCAATATTTCCAGTTTCTGACTAATTCGGTATTGAGTAACAATAATGAGTAATGATTTAGTGCTTTGTAGAGATAACAAGTATTAGTTATTCAAAAAACTACTTTGTAAACATCTAAATTGTTATTGTAATTTTCTTGAATATTTTTGGTTTCAAAAAATAGAATAAATGAATAATGCATATCAATTGGGAGAAAAATAACGAAATTAATTTGCAATTTTTTGATTATTTCAAACATTTAGTTTGATATAAATATGTCAATTGAAAAAAACATCCTCTCACACTACTTCAACAGTATTTGAAAATATTGTATTGACAACTCATCGTACACTACGCCCACGCCCACTGCTGCTATACCAATAACTATGGCAAATATTATTAAACTAATAAACAAAAAGTCTATTTTCCTAGCAATCAACAAAGCCTAAGTATGGATTATATATAGAATAAACTTCGAACTATAAGTAAGAGCTTCAAGAGCCAGAGCGCACACCTATTAAAAACTAGTCTTGAAAAACTAAGAAAACAAGTGATGATTTTGATCATTAATTCATTATAACTCAGCAAGTTTGCAATAATGAATAATTAAATAATTTTTTCCTAAGTCTACATTCATAATTAATAAATATTTTTTTCCAAGTGAGCCAACAAATTATTGATACATTAAACATGTTCACTACTTCATATGTGTTAGCATATTCAAGTACAACATTTTTTGTTAGTATACATAATGTTAGTATATACCATGTAACTTACACTTGGCACATAATGTTAGTACATCTTATACTCTGGAGTACAGTATGTCTAGTATTATTATTATTCTTATTCTTCTTATTATCATTATTATTGTAATCTCGGCTCAAGATAGAACCTCTACTCAAGTATTTTCAGCTCTGCGGTGAACCTTTTTCACATTGCATTTTTTCCATTGCTGATGATGCCCACATGAGTCTGAGACTTGTGATTGGGTAATGAGGTGAATGACTACACATAGATGCCAGGCGGAGGAGCGAGATTCGAACCCACGACCACTGAAACGACAACAAGTTGAAGTTGCGACGCCCCAACCAACGGACCGCATTGTCTCATTATTTTCCTTGCTTGAAATTTCCATTCCATTTTGATCAGATTCAGTGTTGAATGCACGTCAGAATTATCCTCAGATTCATTCCAGTCAGTTTCATTTTTAGATCTATCACAGCTATCAGCATCTATCGGATCCAAGTGAGAATCGTGGATTCTGCCATCCGTGGATAAGTGGATTCAGCCATCCACTGGTCATTTTCATCAATAATAGCATTCTCTTCAAACCTAAATTCAATCTCAATTTTATCATTATCAGTTCAATATATGATACATGTAGACCTGTATGTCAAATAATTTATTCTGTAAATTGATATTCAATCAATTATTTTACGTTAAATTGTTCTCGATTTTGACAGGAATTCCATCTGTGTACGGTCCACCATCGCATGGTGCCGGTCTTGGATCACTACCGCCAAGTGGAGGCGGGTCGTACGGTCCACCTCAGGGCCATTTCGGTGGTTCCAGTCACGCAGCTGCTAGTCCGTTTCTAAGTTCCTACGACAGGCCTCAATTGCCGCAGGGTCCTCCTGTCAGTCAAGGTTACGGTCCACCCCCACCCGGAAACGAATATCTGCCAGCTAGCTATGGAAAGCCGTTACAAGAGTATGGGCAACCATACAAACGGGATTCAAATGCTTGTAAGTAGATCTCCTCATTAAAATTGATAGAATCGATGGAAAATGAACTTGATAGTATCTTTAGGAATCCAAATAAACTATATTATCCATAAAACTGAAACTGTATTTCAGAAATAATATTTCTTCACTCACTTGAAATAAGTCGGGAATGGATTTTTGTTCCGCACATCAAAACAGTCTAATATTAATGTAAAATATACTCAAATTTATTTTTATATATACTCAAATTATAATTATTCAAAGTAAAATATAGAAATCCATTTGTTTTCAGGTTTATTCTTTTTTATGATTATATACACTAGAGCAATTTTCAATGTTAAAATGCTATAGGTAGGCTATATCAAACAATCAAAACACTACTTCAACACAGTATCATCATCAATGAACAAAAACAATTCAAATTTAAAATCCTGTTTCAATAAAAGTTGGAGGATAAGCTCAGCTGATGAAGTTTCTCTTTATAAAGGAGCATGTATTTCTAATAAGTGAGTAATAATTTATTGTAAAATAAGTATCCCGTCCTGAAAAGCACCATGATTATAAATTATGAATGAATTTGAATTGGAGTATAAGTCAGTGGAAAATTATACTTGCAAATCTTCAAGTACAATAAAAATGTCTAATTAAAAATCGAGATTGATAGAATTAAATCAAAAATCTCAAGGAGACTAAATTAAATTTTAAGATTGAGATTAAATCTTGATAATACAATGAATAAATCAATATTAATTAAATTATTATTGAATTTTGGAAGGAAATCCAATGGACGATTGTTGTAAATGAATGTTGAAATTTGTATATGAAGGACACAGTTGTTCATTTTCGTGAGAGCATAATTTATCACTTTTTCTCGATGAATATTGAATTTTCATACTTTAATATTTTGTTAGAAATTTTAATCATATATCCAACAGCGATAGCCAGATTGTGATGGCATCTATTGGTGGTTGAGTTCACTGTTGTTCGAGTTTCAGTGTGGAAGAGTGTATTATTGTATTTCTTATTCTGGAGCATGTTTATCTTAGAAATGTACTGAATCGTTAAGAAATGTTATGTTTTCCATGTTTTCTTGAAAACATTGGATTACTTCACTAATACTGATGGTTGAATAACAGCATATAAATTACTTTGCTATGTTAACTGATATCATTAATACTTTGAAAATTGAATATTAATTACACTTTATTAGTTCTGTAAAATTTGGTGAAGGTTTAATATCGAATCTTGCTTGAATTTAAACTAACATATCATCGCTACGCGCCATATAACTCCACAGTAAAATTTACATCGTTAAAGCATTATTACAATTAATTATAGTTAACATTTTCACATCGTATAACATCATGGCATTAGGTATCACTAACCTCTCGATCCTCCACGCAAAATAGAAATACACCATGCTACACTGTTGTCTAATACAGTAACATTAAAATTATGTAGCAGTCTTCAAATCACAATAGTTTTGACTTAGTTTGCTAACACTTAATGTAGATTAAACTCTATCTACAAATAGATTCCGGCCAGATTTGTTTCGATGGACACATATATCTTCAAGGAAGATTGGTATTCAATTTTGGAGATTGAAACAAAACCAAGCATTAACTGCATAAATAGCATACTGTTGAGTTAAGCTTGAGCGGGCAACTGCAATGCACAAGTGTTTTTAGGCCTAGGATACTTTTGGGCGCGTTGGGAGCTCATCATCAAAGCTTCAAGTTCTGGAAAGCCAGTCATTGTTAAAATCTTTTTATTGGTGCTCCGATAACGGGTTCCATTTCTTGAACATTGTCTACCTATATATATTTTCTGCATAGGGAAGTGACAGCTAATTTATTTAAAATCTAAATTGGGGGTTTGAAAAAAAATCAATAAATCATTCCATAACCACTGAAGAGCTTCATTATAGCAGCTCAAACTTATTTTTATAATGGGGAAGCACACGTTATTTCAGATAAGGTAATCCAAGATGAGTCTATATCTGATTTTTCAATAAATTTCAATTGATCTTTCCATTGAAAGAATCATTTAAAGCTCTATTATAACTCAACCAAATTATAAGAATGTAAATCATTATGAAACATACTTGAATGAATAACCGATTATTTGTTCAATCATTATCAATGAATTAATCATTCAAATAACCAATTATTAGCTTCCTTATAATACTTCCTTGCATGCCACCGGAATAGATTCATTACCCTCATAGGTCAACGGAAGATCATATATTATAGACAACTAAACCCATTTTGAAAAACTCTAAACCTAGCTTCTAGTTTTTCACCGATTTCATCACATTTTAATCTAAAACTTTCATCTCAACTGAAAAAATTCTTCATATAGCGTTAGATCACAATATGACTATTAAAACCATTCTGAATTTTCTAAATCTGACTAAGTTTTTTTCAATCATTAATATTCTAAACGAGAGGATCATTCGAAAGCTTCATCAATAACAGAACAAACTTCCTTATAAAGCGGAAGTCAAACTAATGCCATCATTTACACAGTTCTGACCAGTTAACAACAAATAATTGAGTGTCCTAATGGAGATAGTGAACCGATCTGTTTGAACTCCAGTGCCAGATGGTGTACAGGCCGGTCTCCTAGTGTTGAGGCCATTCAAAACAAAATCAGCTCTTTATTCGCCGGATAACTCAAACCGCAGATCAACGGAGTTTGAGGAGTACTAATGAAAATACTTGACTTCAGCTCAAGGTATGCAGATGTTTGGTTTGTCTCATAAAAGCACAATAATAAATTGTTTTGTAAATGTCGATTTTCTAAATATTTTCCCTTTTTTATGCAGCCTTATTATACTCAACAAAATCGAGAAATATTTTTCAGTATTCTGTAATTTTGTAAATAACAATATTGCATGCGTAGTCAACAGTAGAAGAGCTATATGTTATACTGCACAGTTTTCTCTATGAAAATAGCCAAACAAATTTCTTGGAATTAATTGAGAGTTTTAATCAAATTCAAGCTCCACTATAGATTTGGTGGAATTGGCAACTTTTCAATATTTAATTTCAATGATGGACAGGATAATTCGAGCTTCTCTAAATTTTGTGAAATTGACAACTTTTGAATAAATTTGTAATGGAAAGGTTTCAAGTTGACTCTTATTAATTTGAATTTCAGTTTTGTTACCTTACTCTAAAGCAATAGCATTTAATGATATTTTGAATAATAAACTTTAAAAATGAATTTCTGTGAGTATTGCATTAATGTTTAGTATTAAATTGTTTTAAACTAGTTTTCTCTGCTTTAAGTTACTGTTGTATAAGAATTTACTTGTACATACAATTTATATTTTTTACAATTATTTTAACATTACATATAATGTAATATATATGTATGTAAATAATTCCCATATTGAGAAGTATCCAATTGAAGTTGAAGTGATTTTTCTCGTCTTTTTTGCTTGAAGGTACGTTTGTGTAAGAATTTACACTAATATACAATTTTTAGAATTTTTATATGTATGTAAATAAGTCCTATATTGAAAAGTGTACTATTGGGCTCTCCAAGTGTATTATTCAGGTTTTATTAAACAAAACACTGCTGTTGTTATTCGTAGACTACACTCATCTCTGCTTTAAGTTATTCAAAACTCTGATTTGTGAATAAGTGTTGTTATGCTTTGATCTATGATGGGCTCAAACAGGAATCAAAAACCGATATTTTCTAATTTTCAAATATGAATGAGCTTTTTGTCGTTTGTGTATACGGTTGGATACCTTAAATAACTATACAATAATATAGTACTAAATACTGATATATTTACTATATTTGAAGAAATAATGATTTGGTACTTGAAAAAAATGTTAGGCACTTCAACTTATTGTAATTTCATCACAACTGGATAGTTTCCTGTCCTTTTTCCCAAGCTACTGTCCACACACTAATATGTAAGATTTTGATAATGTGGCCAATAAGTTTTAAAATTTGTTGATTTTGTGTAATTTGCTGTTTTAGATCAAAGACTCAGTCAAGATTCAAGGTTAAAGAAAGAGATAAATGGAGACAGGATGAAGAAGGAGATACGCATAGACCAGACGAAGAAGGAGACAAGTAGCGGAGAAAGAGCAAAGGTCCAGAGCACTTCTCAGCAGTGATGGCTTCAACCAGAGATTCTTTGTTTTTTTTTTCAATTAAAGCCCTATAAATATTGTTCAAATGCTCAATTTCAATCAAATTTCAACATCAATTTGGATAACAAATAATGTGAATAGCTGTGTAAATAAATAGGAATGATACACTTATCTTGCCAAATAGCATAAAGTTATGTGGTTAAAGTCAAATGCCATTAAAAACTGTAAAAATTGAAATACAATAAAACTTTATATTAGTAGAAGTATTAATTAATTATGAGCAAAAATCAACTATTAATTCTTAAGCTTTTCCTTGAAGCAACTGGTCAAATTTTCCAAATTTACTTGAATATTTTTCAAATTCTTTAAAACAATTTTTTAAACTTATTATTTATTATCATGAGATTAAAGCATTCTGGATTATTGTATCACGTATTTTTTGGAATTTCAATTCCGAAATTCTAGATTATTATATTACGTATTTTATAATTTTTATGCCGATTGAATAACACAGTACAAAAAGAAAAACTTAAAGAGTTTGAAAGTAGCTTAAAAAGAATTTACTTTTATTACGACAGAATACCAACTACAAAACTTTCAATTAAAGCAGTGGATGATTGAACCTATTCAATTAGGTAACAAAGCTCAACTGGAGTGATCGATACAGTATTTAAATTATTTAAAAAAATATTTATAAAATGGAGTTCAATTAGAAAATCCTACTCAATTATTTAAAGTTTATTTAAAAAAAAAAATCATTTGAAAAACAAAGTTTATTAGATGGATTTTCTGCTGAAAAAACATTTAGTGATAAAAATAGAGAAAGTAGTTTATTTGCAATTTTAAAATCCAAAAAGCGTTGAAATAGATTATATAAAGGTATTTGATGGAGAGGTTTCAACCCCGAATTAAATATAAATACTATGTGAAATTTGAAAATATTGAAATTTGAAATACTATATATTGATATAAAGTAGATTGAATTATTATTATTCAATTTCATCTCAAAAGAAATTTAACTACTTTCAAAATTTATTCATTTGAAATTTATAGGAATGTAATGAAAAATTTAACTGTATTATAATGAGGAAGACACTTTTAATTTTTAATTGAATTTCAATTGGATAGAAATTCAATTTGACGCGATTTATTTGACAAGATTTATTCGTGTTATAATTTTGTTATATTGTAATGTGTGATTCATTGAGAAACATTAGAAATAATGTATTTGTAAATAACTGTAACGATATCAAAGATTTCTTATAATATTTAGGTTAATCTAGCTTTACTTATTTATAATACACATTGAAAAAATAATTGTTGTATTTTATTACGAGTGGAGTTGACTTGTTGTAAAAGAAGTGCTGAATGTACATTGACTTTTAATAAACGATGTAAATATGTATACTGTATTGCGAAGAAAAATATTTTGTGTTGCAATTTTTTCAATTCTTTTTGACCCTATTTTTTCTATTACAATTTCAAAAACAATATTTACATGCATTACCCTATAATTTATTCATAAAATTAAAGACCAACATTTATGTAGTTTTTAGATTTTGAAAAAGATTGCATTGCATAATAATTAATTATTTCTGACGCAATCGAATCGCATTCAATCAATAATTATTATGATTTATTACCAATACGCCAATAAATACAGGAATGATTCTATCAGAGAACAAAAGTAACAATCAAAATTTAGAGATCAATAATGAGTTTATTATATCCGTTTCAGATAGTACAATTAATTTGTCACAATTAATAGTTTATCATAGAATAAACTAGTTAAAATTTTACTGAACATGCATAGTTCCATTGAATCACATTCAACATTTGAAAATGAGGGGGACGATAACAATGAATGCACAATTTTTCTACACAAACTAAGTACATAGTTTTTGTTGGATGTAAGTCTCTAAGAACTCACTGCAATAATATAATTTACATTCAATGTTAATATCATCGCTCTACGAGATTTATTCGTGTTATAATTTTGTTAGGAATATAATGAAATATTTTACTGTATTATAATGAGGAAATCACTTCTAATTTTTAATTAAAATGGATGGATTAAACTGATGGATTAACATTTAAAATTCTCCAATAAAACAACTCAGGCTCACAAAATCACAAAGTAATAATTGTTAATCACTCACAAGCAGATGGAGAATAAAGGTGAATAGGGCAGTTTCAATACTCTCTCAGTCTTTCAATTGGGAACCATTTGATTGGAATTCTCTTTGGCCAACTGCTTCCACTGTAAAAGCAAAATGGTGCCTTCGGTCTGCAAACAGAATAAGAAAATGTTCAACTATTTCTAATAAAATAAAACAATAAATAGGAACGCATCATGTGCTACACAGCACTGCGTTCTTTTTGTGAAGTACAGAAATAAGTAATCGGATGATGTTTTGTTGCGAAGCATCTTACGGATGTTATGTCTTTGCCAATACAAACACAAACACAAACACAAACGACGGTGAAGTTCAATTGGGGAGTGATAGCCTTGAGCCGTAGCAGGTATCTGTTCAATCAGAGATAAGCTGCGGTCTCCTAGGCACTCGTTATAAGGGTGACCGATTAATTTGGCCAGCAAAAAAGAAACTGTTCTCTGCTGTAAAATCACGCACCGGTGATTCGGAACCCACCTAAAACTGTAGGTCCCACGCATCATCCAACACATTACCCACGCACAGATCTCAGACCTATGTGGGCTTCATTCTCAAAAAAAAATCACTTTATGAATCAATAGAAATTATTTGGACCAATCCCACGCTTTTACTTACAGAGTACAATTTATTTCCGAGTTTTACAAAAAAATTCAGTGTTACGTCACGCAGGCTACTTTAAAATTATTAGGTTTCCTACAATTATTAGTTCACATAATACATTTTTATTGACTGACGGTTCGTGCTGTTGTAGCACATCCTCAGACTCACAGCCGTGTCTAATTTTGTGTCACGACAACACAAAATGTGAGAAGCCTATTGTAAATAGACCCCACCAATAGAAATCAGTGTATTTTCAGTAAGATTTTTTGTTACATTTGGATTGGGAATGAAAAGAATTTTGAATATGACAATAAAACGATTGAAAATGAACAAGAAAAAACAGAGGAAGAAAAGTAATAACAAAATTATTTTTTCTCTTCACCACATAATCGAATCTACGCACATTGGGTTGTGTGAAAGCAGACCAAAAAATACTACAATTTTTCCAGTGCAACCTTCTGATTTTTAATAGCAATAGAACAGCACTGGTAACTTGAATGAATCAGTAAATTTCTACTCAACGTAATTCCTCACTGACATGTATACCAATATAAAATGCGGAAAGTGTCTTCATCTAAGTGTAAAATTTGTGTTGCTGACAGGAATGATGTAAGTCATACATTCTTCCACTGCTCACACTTCCAGGGTCAGCGGGCATGTCTCATCACCAAGCTTGGGGATTTGACACCAGACACTGTGATAGAGAAGATGCTGTCATCTGCGGAAAATAGGAAAGAGTCTCTTCTTATGTGGATTATGTCTTGCGGCAGATGAAAACGAAAGGTGGTCTTGGTAATTAACGATGAAATAATGGGAAATAATGGATGAAATGGATAGAGATTAAGAGCTGAGAAGTGCACCCCAAAGTGTAGTAATTCAATAGCAGTTCCACACTAGGGGTAATGCAGATCAGAAGTGGGTTATTTAGTTTGCACCTGATCTTACACTACCAGACAGATTCCCCACCTGCTTGATGCCTTATAAAGGTTTTCTCATCTCACAAAAAAAAACTTTAACGAAACAAAACACCAAAAATCAACAGTTTAAGATTAATTCATATCAATTTCAAAGAACATCAATTCATTCATTAACTGAGTCATTTTATAAATTTTTTACAATTTAAAAATGTAGATACTTATTTAATATAAGTATGTACTTATTTATTTCATTCAAACTGACAGCGCCATTATTACAAATGGAGGCAATACAAAAATAGAAGAATAGAAATATTATTTTGATCAGTAAAATGAAAACAATGAACAAGAAAAGAATCACCGGGTAGAACAACACAGGGCAACAAGAAAAAAGGAGCAATAGCAATAGTTCTTGTCTTTGGAGACACCAAAGAAATCGATATCAGCTGTGGCAGCCTCACCACCTGAGTATTCCTGATAGTCCACTGTTGTAGGCACATGCAGTAGCATGAGAGCGTCTGCGAAAAATTGTCCTCTTCGAAAACAGATCTTAGTTCCAGCAAGGAGACCAGGGCAGTCGAACAATCCATTCACCAATCCATATAGTAGTATCATATTATTGTGCCCCCTCCGGATGTGCAAAGGCAGAACTCAGAATTGTCTCTTCATCCCCATCACAGCTACAGCTGAATGATATTCAACCACATCCTGCAGCCCAGCGTCCTCACAAAACGTCTCTGAATGCTGTGAATATGGTTGATTTAATATTGGTGGTATGGAGACCAGATGGACTGAACCGTGTAGGTACAAAAAAGTCCGAAAGTGTTCACTTTTATTTTATTCTAACCTTTCCCCCCTTTATTTTTTATATTCTGTAGATGAAAAGGTTGATTAATCAAAATACAAAGGTTCACGGGTTTTCCCCAACTGTATAGAAAAGATGTCATTGGATGTCATTCACTGAGTAATGTGAAATATATTTAAAAATAAAATATACATATACACGATAATATTATCCTATGAAATTATTTTTTGTTTCATTATTATTATTATTATTGGCATACGAGTATTATCAATCTTATACCATTCTCTCTAGATATAACATTTTGATTAATCAAAATTTAAAGTGAATTTACCGTCAACGTTCAGTCAGGCTGGCCTTACTGTTGCTAAGTAGCCTCATCGCTTTCTGATAGTACAGCTAATAGATGACAGTCTTCAAGAGCTGTGTACTCAACATTATACAAATTATGGCTCCTGCAACAAAAATATCAAAAATTTACGAAAAGTAGTTTTAGCGAAGTATATAACTACAGTGGAATCCCTCACTAGGGTTCACAGTAAGGGTTTTTAATTAAACTATTGCTCAATATCTCTGCATAATATGGTTTACAGAACTCTCATAAACATTTTTTCTAAAAGAATCCATGAATTCAGTTCAGTAATATAATTAATTAAGCCTACATAAAAAATTAAAAATCGCTTAAATTTCACCAAAAAAGTTGAATATAAGTTAATAGGAAAAGTACACAACTTATACATGGACAAGAGAATAACAAAATATTAATTAAAAAACAATATATTATTCAATTTAACAAGATCAGCATCAACAGTCTACTGACCTACATCATCAATATAAAACAGATGGATTATGATCTAATTTAAAAAAATAAACACCATGTTTCGACTGAAGACTTGAATATTCTGACAAACGATAAAGAAAGGTCCACTCAGAAATATCTAGATTCTACCTTTGTACAACCTGTATTCTGCTGTTCTACAGATAAACCAATGGTAAACCAGGTCTCTCGGCCTTCATAAATAATAGGTAATGAAAACTTCCAACTTGGCAACTGAATTTTTTCAATGCCATAAATAACCATCTATCAGTACTTATGGTGTTTATTTATTTATTGAGATCGTTATAAATACTGCTTCATATTCACAATCAACTTTCGGCCTAAAAGGCACCGAAATGAATCATTTTTCTTCAAATCAAGAATTATCTTACTGTTTTCATTTTTTTTAAGCGAATTTTCTGTATTATTAAATGGAGTTTCAGTTGATGTTCATTGTGAAATAGCTGCCTAGTGAGTTAAAAGACAATAATTATTTACACAGATTCAACACAATAAACTGTACTGAAACTATTTTTGAAGATAATACATAAACGGATATATAGAAAATGCGAGGAATATATCAGTGAGACACAGTTTGGTTTCAGAAATGGTCTAGGCACTAGAGACACCTTATTCTGCATACAAGTTCTTGTTCAAAGATGCATCGATATGAACAAGATGTATACATAGCTTATATTGACTATGAGAAGGCGTTCGATCGAATAAAACATCAAAAGCTTATACATATTCTGTGGAAAATTGGACTTGATGACAAGGACATTAGGATTATTGTAAACCTTTATTGGCACCAAACAGCCAACGTCAGAGTGGATAGCCAGACTACTGAAGATATGGAGATCAAAAGGGGAGTAAGACAGGGTTGTGTGCTCTCACCACTACTCTTCAACATATATTCTGAGGAGATTTTGGCAGAAGCTCTGAATGAGAGCCAAGAAGGAATTGTAATTAATGGCGAGACAGTCAACAATATTCGCTATACAGATGATACTGCCTTGTTGACAGACTCTGTAGAAAGTCTACAAATCCTCTTGTCCAAAGTATACAATGCCAGTAAGGACATGGGTCTCAACATTAATATTTCAAAGACCAAATACATGATCGTTTCTAAAGCACCAGCCATTAACAATGTTCAAATTCAGCTTGAGAATGCTACTGTAGAGAGAGTGCAGCAATACAAATACCTTGGGTGCTGGTTGAACGATAAATGGGATTTGACACAAGAGATCAGAGTCAGAATAGAGACCGCTCGCAGTGCATTTTGCAGAATGAGACCAGTGCTGAGCAACCGCAATATAAACCTTAAACTTAGAGTTCGAATGGCGCAGTGTTATGTATTCTCTGTTCTTCTGTACGGTTTGGAGGGTTGGACATTGACAAAGAAGCTAAGTAGCAAGTTGGAGGCTTTTGAAATGTGGGTATACAGACGGATATTAAGAATATCTTGGAGAGAAAAAGTAAGAAATACCGTCGTGTTAGAAAGACTTGATAAACAAACAGAGATCTTACTGAAGATAAAGACCCGCAAGCTACAATACTTTGCTCATGTGATGCGAAACGAGAAATATAGAATCCTCCAACTTGTGATGCGGGGGAAAATAGAAGGAAGAAGACATGCAGGCCGAAGAAAGACGTCATGGCTCAAGAACCTCCGTGAATGGTATGGAAAGAGAACAGGTGAACTTTTCAGAGCAGCCGTCTCCAAAGTCCAGATAGCCTTGATGATTGCTAATCTTCGTTAGAAGAATGCAACTAGAAGAAGAAGAACACAATAAAATTGAAAAACTTTAAACAGTAGTATAAAAAAAGAAGCATAGACTACACTATCTTATAAGTGAAAAATTCACAATTAATAAACACAGAATTTTTATACGAAGCACAAACCTCGGTCCAGGAGTAATCCATTTTATAGTTTCTTTGGGTTTCGATTTTAGACAGCTAATTGTTAATAATAACAAAGCTATAATCAAAACGCTTATGAGGCTGAAAATCACTGCTACAACTGAAAAAAGAAGAAAACTATTGATAGAACGAAATTAAAAAAGTTCAAATAAGACCACTACAGTCAGTAGAATTCTAATTCAACTATTAAATTAAACGTAAAACTGAGGAAAGAACGCTTTGAAATGAGATTTCAATTTAAAATACGCCATAAAATGAACACAATCATCTGCGTTTAAAAGAGGAAGATAAAGATCTTCAGTTTACAATGTAATACAGAAGAACAGAAAAACAGCAACTATAGCTTCCATAAACGCTTATTTAGCACACAATAACATTTCACGAAAATATTATAAACGAACTGTGTGAAATTTAAGATTTTTTAGATGTAATATATACGTCTTAGATAGCTATAATCTAGATGCTGTTAATGCTGCCTCTGCTGGAGGATAAGTACCACGGTTAATATAATAGATTATTATAGATCAATAGATCTATTATCTCTATTCTATTAACTTTGGATGCATACAACATTATTTGTAATAACAACTCAACAATTCAAAACTCTGTCATTATTTTGCAATATTCATTCCATTTCTGGAGTAGCACATGTAACATGAAGAAATACGGAGATTCAAAATTGAGTAGTTCTTTTTCGAAAAATAAATTCTTCTATAAAGAATAGTATACCAACACTCATCATTCTGATAGCAAAATATTTATTTCAGCCACAAGAAATAATTACACATTCCATACAGAATAAATACAGTATTGCATTCTTTACAGCAGACGATTCCCAAATTAATAAGCCTGAAATTAGTCAGGTTAACCTGACCATGCCGAGACTCGAATTCAGGAACAACAGGATATATCCTAGTAAGATACAACAGAAGGAGTACTATGCGCATGCACCAGAACCTCACATCCTTCAACCTCCAAGCGTTCCTTCTATTTAAGCCGCGCCACCCTGCGCAACCTAGTAATCACATAATAATTCTACTACACAATAAATAAATATGAAATATGATTTTGGTCTGTGGGCATTTCTAAGCATATTATCGTGCCAATAAGACAATATAAAGTACATTAAATCGAGCTTATAAGTAACTATACACAGCATACAAAAAAACCCAAACTCACAAACAGAAGCTCCACAAGTACAGGGTGGAGCGCGGGAACTTCCTTTTTTGAATTGGGCGCTGATAAAGTGAGGAGCAACACAGAGTGGTGGGGAGCGGTACAATGGAAGGAGTTGAGTGGGAAGTTTTGTTCTATCACAATGCTTTGGTATAGACAGCATCGCGCTTTTACTGTGGAGACGTATTGTTGACATATTGAAGACGCACTTGTTTTCTTCTCTGACAAGGCACATTTTCACCTTGGTGATAGTGTCAACAAACAAAATGTGTGGTACTGGAGTTATGTAAATCCTAGGGAAATTCATGAGAGGCCCCTTCATTCGGATCTTGTGACGTTATGGTGTGCATTATCAAGAGTAGGGATCATTGGGCTTTACTTTTTCCAACAACAAAATGGTTTTGCTGTAATCGTCAATTCAGACCGTTATTCGACAATGAACCAGGAGTTATTTTTGCCTGCTCTTCAAGAAATGGAACTGGACAATGTGGTTTCAACACGATGGAGCAACAGCCCACACACCAAGTGCCTCAATGGCTTGTTTGAAAGAAGTTTACTCTGGGAGGCTGATCTCCCATTATGAGGACTTAAACTGGCCTGCACGCTCGCCTGATTTAGCCCCCTGTGACTATTTTCTGTGGGGTTATCTAAAGTCTCGGGTTTATAACGATCGTTCACGGACCCTGGAGGACCTTAAGAACCGCATCCGAGCCGAAACTGCCAATATACCGATCGACATGCTCAAAAGAGTTGACCAAAACTTCAGAATTCGACTGAATCAGTGTATTGACAATGGAGGGCAACACCTAAAAGATCTTATTTTCAAAACAGTGTAAAGCAAAAATCTCCCACTATGTGTGGCAGAAAAAAGGTAACAATAAATTTTTTTCAATTATTTACAGTTTTCTATGTCATTTTCAAAAAAGGAAGTTCCCACGCACCACCCTGTATATCTGAAAATATGCATGTCAGGCGTGGAAAAGCATAGATAGCTTACGCCCTACAGTACATGATAAAAGGAATTCAAACAAAGCTACCTATTGGAAGATTTTTCATTTGAACCCATCCAGGCCATGGTCCCTTAGTTACCCAGTGGTTGTATATTTATGGTGCATGTCCATTCAAAATTCATAACTCAAAACTTGATCTAAATTATGCATTAGAAAATATCTATATTGAACACCTGTTTCTAGTCGACATAGATATAGTGCAATAATTTGGATCAACCATCGAATTACGCATCAGCAAAATTATGAAAGGAAACACCATATTATCAAACACAACTACACTTATGTTGACTGAATAGCTTAATTTAGCTCTGGCCTATCAAGTCAATATGGAATTTTACTTATTATTACGTTAGTTTTTGGCTGAGTGGCACAATCTCTTTATTTTTTTTTTTCATTTATTTCGGGAAGATGTTTTAGACTAGGTTCATTTATATTGTTTGAGCCACCAAGTACTATTAGAAAGTAGTTTTTACCAAAATCTTTTGCTTGCTCCTTAGCTGACTCCTTAGACTGTGTTTATGGGGGCACTTGGCTTGAAAAAACTCTGGACATCATATTTATTTTTCATTTTTTTATCAAGTAGATCACTGCAGTATCGTCCATGGCTGGATGCCAAAAGCAGTACTCTACCTTTCCTACCATTATTTCCCCTCACTTTATTTTTGGTTGTTATTTGCAAAACCTGACTATAACTTTTAGTTTGACCATTTTTAATTAAGTTTTTTAATTTTCCATTTTTTTAAGTTCCTCTTTTTTTGTTTTAATCAGAGGTTCAGATCTTACATTAGATACGTCTATTTTTTTATTTTAATATTTCTATTTCCTCTACCATTGACCTTCATTGGCTCTTGATATTTAGAATTTCGATTTCATGGTCTTCCTGCTGCATTTTTACAATAACCTCCAGAGATTTAATTTCATTCACCAACCCTATCTATTCTTCCTCAGAATATTTCAGTGTTGAATCTAATATTGTTTTTAGTTCGGTGTGATCATGCCATAGTTTAGCAACCTTTTCTTCTACTTCTACAGTAGCTTTAAGAGCTGGTGGTGTTTGTTTGTTTAATTGGGACCACGTTGTTACCTGAGTTTCAATCAAATTACTAGATTTAGATGACTTGTTTGGACTGATTTTCCTAGCTAATAATTGTTTTTAATTGAGTTAAGTACAAAATTTAATGAAACATTACTTTATTTATTATAATAAACTTAAGACTATTCAATTTCAAGACAATTCATCAATACTGGCACAAACTAACCTCGAAAACCGAATTTAGCTTCTTATCAGAACACTTTAACTTATCTCAAGAGTTTAATACTAAAAAGTATCAAGATATTATAATACTAATAATAAAAACAAAGATACCACTTATCCATTTGAAATAATATTCAAATCTTCAATCACTGCTCCTACATAAATTGAGGAGGATGGTGATTGTGATAAGGAAGAAGAGTTTCTTAAGCCAAAAAATACCAAACTAATATTAGCCAAAAGTAAGATATTGTTATGTATTCTATTGAATTGATTTGAAACCTGTGAAAAGTCACACCTGGTTTTTTGTATCCAATATAAATTACGTAATTATTTTATTATCTTTATATTTGTTGACATATGTATTCACCTCCAAAGTGCCTTCTACTCTTCCAACATACAATTATGTAGTAGTAATAGCCTTGTTTTGATTTCCTTGAGTGTCAAGATAGTTGTACCTCCACAATACTAAACCTTTTCAAATGTTCATCACTTTTTTATATTTTACAATATTATTTAAGTTTTAAGAACTCTCTCTTATTGACGTCACCATGATAACAAGGACATTCTGAAAAAAGTGCAACTCTAGGAAGGACAATTAGCGGTGTGTCTTGAGAAAATTGATAAGCAGGCTATGGAAATCAAAGCGCTGAGAAAAGAAAATGAGGAGCTGCTTCGAACCGTGCCTGAGCTGCAGCAGTATACCAGAGCAAACTGTCTTGGGCTGCACAATTATCCTCTGGAGAAAAATGAGAATCTTCTTGAGGTAGTGAAATCGGTTGGGAGAGCTTTGTGACACGACATCTCGGATCAGCAGATTGACAACTGTCATCTATTACCGGCTCGACAAGCAGACAAAGCAACGCCTATCATTCAAAATTCAGACGGATCGACAAGAAAGAGCTGCTAAGCAGAAGAGTGAAGCGGGATTTTTCCACACTGAACCTGCTTGAACCTGCCAAAGAAACCGCCTCTATATGTCAACGAGAGCCTGTCTCCAGAAAGAAGGAAGGTGTTGACGCTGTCAGTTCAATTAATAGTAAAAGGTAATAATTAACTTATGATAACATTCACACGCATTAGAGTAAATGACTCACCAAAAAAATATTCTGTTTAGTTCAAAATATAAGAAGCATGAGAAAATTTTGATTTATTTCTGATTGAGCTCGAAAGTTATTTGGAGAAACTGGTATGCATAGTATTAATAATTATCGAAGCTTACGAGTCTGATCTATACCAAATTGATGGATACAATCGTTTCACTAACTGTAATGACAATTATAGAGCTGGTAGAGTAGCGGTGAAAAATTAAAATCTTCAAATTACTATTACCAATACTATTTTTCATGTAATTAGTAAATATTTTGAAAAAGTAGTTCAAAAAGATTGCTTCTGCACTTCCAAGAAGCTACTTCATCTGTGACGAACAGCATGGCTTCCAGAAAGGGAAATTAACAAAGACAGTCATAGTTTCTCTAGTTGAAAAACTAATGAATTTGATAGATTTGGGTGATAAAGCTGCTTCAGTCTTCTTAGATCTATCGAAGGCTTTTGATTGTGTTAATCATAGAACTTTACTGTAACTCTAATCATAGAACTGCGAAATGTGGGCGTAAATGGGATGGAACTGAAGTGGTTTGAATCATACCTTATTGGGAGAAAACAATGTGCAGAATTAACAACAGTAGTTGGTAATAGTATAGTAAAAATAAATCTGATAAATTGGAGGTCCAAGCTGGAGTGCCTTAGGGTCCAATACAAGGTTCATTAGTTTTTTGTTATATGTCAACCATTTACATAACGAATTCGAATTAATTAGGGGCAGAGCCCTCTTATTTGCAGACGATACATCACTCATTTTCAGCAATTCCGTTCTAGATAATTTAGGAATATACTGCCCATATAGGTGTGCAGTTCACTGTCCAATTCTTAAATCAGTTGAAATTAAAAATAAATAGTAAAAAAATACCAATACCTCCAATTAGAAAATAATAATTAAAATGAAGATATGGCTATAAACGTGTTTGTAAACGATAATCAACTAGACCAGGAAGAAAACATTGCATTTCTAGGAGTTTTGTTGGATAGACGACTGACTTTGGCTCCATACATTGAGAAAATGCTGTAAAATTTCAATCTGGGGTTCTTGTCCTGCGACAGCTCGCTAGATTAAATGACAAAAATCTACTTTTTACAGCTTACCATGGGCTCTTACTGTCACATATTAGGTATGCTATCGTAGTATGGGGTAACTCATCAAAACAAAGCATTGATAGGGTGTTTAACATCACCGAAAGAAACCTGTTAGGTGTATGGAAAGAGTAAATAGATTAGATTCATGTAGGTCGTTGTTCAAGAGACTTGGTCTCCTAACTGTACCTTGCTTATATGTGTATGAAGCTACTTTATATGTAAAAAAGAGTAATATAAACAAAAATCTTGACGTACATGATTATAATTCAAGAAGTAGAGAAGATTATCACTTGGTGAGTCACAATATTAGCTTATTTGAACAAAATCCTAGTTATATTGGTAGGAGACTCTACAACAAGCTACCTCAGTTTTTAGTCTTAAAGATATAGAAATATTTAAAAAACAATTGAAAAAATATTTTGTTAATAAATATTTTTATAGTACAAGAGTTCTGTTGGCGTCGAAAGGCGCTCGAGCGCTCTGTGATGGTGGACGTAGATTTATTGCTCCTCAATTTTTCGATGTTTTCAGTGATTCGTTTTCTGTTATTTTATTGAGTGAGTTCGATCCATGAATGTGCGTTTGATGCATACGTCAAGTAACTCTTTTGGATCTTTGTTTTTTATGCAGATATTGATAGATTTGTTCAATGAATTTTGCATTCGGATCAGTTGCTACGACATTTTTGAGGCCTTAGAATTGGTGGTTTCTTGTTCGTCTATAACAGTGTTGGAGTGAGAGGATCGAGGATTGAAGTGAGTGAATTGAACTTTTATCTTTATGTTATCATCAACCATTCCATACCTGCCGTAATCTCTGGCGTCCTTAGTAACAAAACGGCGTCCTTAGCAACTGAACGGCGCCCCTAGAAACTATAAAGCGTCCATAGCAACAATAGTACAGGTTGCCTACTCGGCCCCATTGTTTGACGTTTGTCATCTGCGGCATTGTTTTACTTCTTGATATCGGCCGATTCAGGAGGCGTCCTGTTTGTTACGGCCTTCTCTTGGAGTTTGTTGATATTGTCGGACTAGAACCCTGACAGTGGTGATTGTCCTTGTTAATTGTTGTAAGAGATTGTTAGTTTTCCTCCTTTGTCTTCTCCAATCCATCCCTCCCATGGGCTTCCCAATTATCCTGCCTTGAAGGCCCTCTAGGCACTTATAATTTCCTTGGCTTTTCCCTCCCAATATTACGTATATTCAGTTGAAATAATTGATTATTTTATTATCTCTACGCAGTGATCTTCTTTATATTATTTCAAGCAGAGTGGCTACCCTGTTCATCTCAGGATAGGTTTCTAGGAATGACTTTCAATAAATTGACCAGTTCGGGAAAGGACTATCTAGTCTTGCGGGGTTATAAGTTTCGTGAAGTTAGGACTTTGGTAAGTGGAGATATATCGTGGCGATGCTGCATGAAGAGCTGCAATTGTTCGATTAAAGCCAAGATAGTGGACGAGAACAAACATCATAACCACAAGCCACGGTTCAGCACCACCACAGGTACATCCAACTCCTCTAGAGGGGTAACATTTGAACCCAATTGCGTGCTTTCAAGTTCTAACAAGAGCCTCACGATTGACTTGAAACCTGACTTACCAACCACTCCATGTAGCTGTGATATGGAGCTTCCTGGTCATTGTGATGATGTCTATCTACAGCTAACAGCATCGACACCACAAAATGGATACTTGAACAATAGATCAGAGATTGATTGCACTATCGATTCAGAAAGTATCAGTGGGCCGGATGAGTATTTGGATTGTCAGTTAAATGATCTCATCAAAGATAATAAAGATTTAAAAGAGAAGAATACCGTTTTGCGAGAGCAATGGGAGGCTGCTATAGATATAGGTCAATGACTAGTGACATTAGGATTCTGGAATTGACTGACAAAGGAATGATGGACCATGAAACTCAAATAGATATCCCACTAGATCATTGCTTAGTGGTCGACTGCAACAAATTGACAGATAAAGCAATGGATAGACTCTGGAACTCAAGTGGATCTCTCTTCAGAAATGGACTGCTCTCCCAGCAAATCAATTTTGAGTAAGAATTTGGAGCAAATGAATCAGGATTTAATCTGTTTGAATGATAATTTGTGTGAGGAGATCCAGTCACTTTGCAGAGTTTTGGAGGAACAACAGGAGTCAATTCAGATTAACATCAAGCTAATCAAAACGATAAAAAGAAAATTGAATAAATTTTTGAGAAGTATGAATGACATGAATCAACAGCCTGCCTCTAAGAAGATATTTATGAATGGTAATTATGTAGTTAATGAGAAAAAACAGATCAGCCTGTGGTCGGACAGTCATGGAAAAGGTATAAGAGAACTGCTATCGTTGGATTTGCCTCAAAATACAACTTGTTTGGCGTTTGTTTCTACCGGAGTGCCCTTTGAATACTTGGCAAACTATATGTTGTCCAATTCTGAGCGAGAGAGATTTAAGCCAGAAGATTATTTAGTAATAATTGGAGGAACGAACTCAGCCCATAATCGCTTTGTAGAAGGAGACCTGGAGAGATACGCTTCCAAATTGGTTGAAGTCGTTCAAGTATACAGGCATACTAATATTGTAATTTCAACAATACCATATAGGTATGACTTGCCGGAAAAAATCTACAGAGAACTTGGCAATTAAGAGTATCAACAAAATAATTCGCTGTCTGCCGCTGTAGTTTAGAGATCAGTCTATCAGTGTCATCACTCTGTGGTCAATCAACAGAAGACTTCATACAAAACACGGACTGCACCTTAACCAATTTGGAAAGAAATTTTTGGCTAAGGAACTAATCAAGTGTACAGTGAGTTCTTACAATAAATTGGTCAACACTACAGTTCCACATGAAGTTTCTCAGGCCCAACAATTAATAAACATTAATGTGCCGCAGCAGGAGGATGAAGTTATCCATACTTTACTAATAAATGAAAAAGATGTGGATAATCAAACAGGAAGCCCTACTTCTCAAAAAAACTAGACCTCTCAGCCAATATTGATACCAATCAATATCGGTTGAGTGCTGCGACCACTTTGAGTATATTTACTATAAATATACAGTCTCTACTTAATAAACTGTATGAACTGGAAGCTATTTTAGCAGAATCAACAAGTGTTATCTGCATTAACGAACACTGGCTCCTCGAAGGAGAGATTTCTCTTTATGTTCCAAAAGGGTTTATTTTGGGTGGTTATTATTGCAGACAGTTTCCGTATGGTGGCTCTTCTATATATGTGGATAAAAATACGCCTTTTGACCTGATTGATGTAAGACAGTATTGCAGTGACGCTGTTTGTGAGGCTTCTGCTATCAGACTGACAAAACATAATGTGCTAGTATTATGTATATACTGCAGACCTGGGTCGAGTTTTAAATATTTTATTGCTAACCTGGAAAATCTATTAACTGACCTAACCAAACAACCAAAGTCTTTCAAATACATAGTTTTAACAGGTGACTTGAATGTAGATATTTAAAAAGATCATGACTCTGAAACTTTTGAATTGATTAATCTGCTAAGATCTTTTGATATCTATTGTGCTCATAAAGCTCCAACAAGATTTAAATCATGTCTTGATATTGTCGCTTCAAATATTCATTCTGATAATGTTGGGGTGAAGTTACTGAGCCAAGATTTGCTATCAGATCATGCAGGTGTTTGGACTAGTATTAAAACTGACACTTTTATTGACTGTGTAAATGAGACAAAATCATGTAAAATAGAGTTTTATCAAAAGCGTATTTTTTCACAAAATAAGTTAGATTATTATAAACGTTTATTACTGTCTGAAAACTGGTCAGGTATTTATACTTGTGCTGTAAACGAATTTTTAAATGTTTTGACATCCTATTTCAGTATTAGTTGTCCAAAGAAATCTGTCAGATGTGGATATGGTAGTAAGAAATTGTCTGTGATAAATTGGTTCACACCTGAACTGGATGCTATGCGAAAACTACTTCTAGTGGCCTATAATAAGTGGAAAAATTCAAACAGCTCTGAAGATAAGTCTTTGTTTAAGAGTATTAAAGCAAAATACAAACTTGAAATAAGGAAGGCAAAGCTGGAAGCAAATGGTAGATTCATAGCCAACTCTAAAAATAAATCAATGTAAGGCTGCATGGCTAGTTGCAAAGAAGGAAGGAAACCTTGTGAAAGCAGCAAAGCAGAAAATACCAATTTCATATAGCAGCTCAATAACTATTTTGTAAATGTTTCCAGTGGCATTGCAAATGTTCAAAACAATAGCCAGATTTCGAGTAATGTTGACTATTTAGAATTATTTGATAACAATAAAAGAGTAGGTATAAATAATAATTTCAAATTGAAAAAGGTTGATGAAAAAACTATTAGGTCGGTTGTAAGTAAAATGAGTTCATCAAGATCTGAGAATGTATATGGAATGTCAAACTACCTAGTTAAGAACATTTTTGATATAATTCTATTCCAACTGATTCATATTGTAAATGTTATTCTTGCTGAAGGCTTTTTTCCTGACTGTTTGAAAGTGACTAGGGTTATGCCTATATTTGTATAGCCTATATAGGCCAATAGCAATTGTCCCAATATTGAGTGAAATAGTTGAAGCATGCATTCTAATCCAACTCAACGAATATTTTATTAGTAATGGTTTACTTTATTCATTTCAGTTTGGCTTCAGGCCTAATCACTCAACAGTAGATGCAGTTGAAAAGGTTGTTGAAAGCATATTAAATGGTTTTGAACAGAAGCATACTGTAGGGTCTCTTATGATAGATTTGAGTAAAGCATTTGACTGTGTTTCGCATTCCATTTTATGTAAAAAGTTAGAGAAGTATGGAATTGTTGACAAAGAGCTTATGTTGATTCAAACTTATCTGAAGAACAGAAAACAAATGGTTAGCTTTGATAATAGGAATTCAGGATTTCTGGAGGTGACAGTGGGGGTTCCACAAGGCTCTGTACTCGGACCCTTTTTGTTTTTAGTATTTGTTAATTTTGATTTGAATGATTTTAGCCTGATTAATTCTGTATTTTCTGTTTTATATGCGGATGACACAACTTTGGTGCACTCTGATAGGGATTTAATAAGGGTTCAGGATAAACTTAATCTGTGTAAATCTGTGAATTATGTAGGTAATTCATTATTATTTTTTATTTTTTTTACATTAAGACAGTTATTATTTTATCAAGTTTGTACCTTACTGATATGTATCTGTAATAACAAGATATCTTTTGAATAATTGTAATATTTGATGATGCTGCTCATTGCCTTGTATGGTTTTACAGCAAATAAATTTCTTGATTCTTCTTGTTACGGCCAATCTTATCTGCTATAAGATAGCAGCCACCCACCCCAGCTCTGAGCTTCCCTCTCAACTCAGTCTGTCTCGGCTAGCTACAGAAGATGCTCTATTATTACAATTGTCTCTGTACTCAAGTGTCCGAATGCAATTCCTCTCATCCTCTCTCATTCATTCTCTCTCTCAACTATAATTTATTTCAACTATAATTACTTAATGTAATGTAATATTTTATATTTTAGGTTATATTTATTAGTGTTTGCCATAGGTCTTACTAGACCTGGCAACGTAAGATGTTATAAATAAATATCAAATATCAAATATCTCACTCTCTTCCTCTCTCTCTCTCTCTCTCTCTCTCTCTCTCTCTCTCTCTCTCTCTCTCTTATTATTATTATTATTATTTTTTCTCTTAATTATAATACGAACTCTTTTGTTCCTGGTCACAATGATTGTCATATGCTTTTGTTTTATTTTGTTGCAATAGGCTTAAGCCTGGCAACAGTCATCAATAAAAACAATCAATCAATCAATCAATCAATCTCTCTCTCTCTCTCTGGTTAAGTGTCAAGAATGGACGAATCCTTGTCCAAACTTCGCCATTTCATGTAATTGCATCACTTAGATTGTCATTAGTTAATATCATTAAGATCATACAAATGAGATCATTGTACATAATTCTTTGCACTATAAAAATAGTACTTTCTGAGTTCACTACTGTATATATCTATGTGATGTTGATAGTTTTGATTTAAATCATTCATATTCAAATTTGTAAATTTACATGAATAAAGAAATATAATCTAATCTAATCTCTTTCACTTCCTCTCTTCCTCTCTCATATATCCTCTCACATAACACCACAAACTATCAGACTGGACAACGACCACCAGCAGCAGGAAATATGGGGCACCCCTCATCACTCCAACTCAACTGAACGCCTGGTAAGTTCGCAACATTTATCACATTTCCTCATATATCCTCTTTTATGGTCCTCCACTGCTCTCCTCTTTCCTTAAACCCTCTAAGCTACCTCATCCCCCCCCCCCCCCCCAACATTTGGTCTCAAGAGACATGCCCTTACATTTGGTCCCACAAACCAGATTACACTCTTACAAGTTAATTTCACATCAAAAGTAATCCTTACCACAACTAATTGATATAGTAATTTACTAGTGTTTAAGATTTGTCTCCTAGATGCAATCTACAAAAAATTAAATTCCTGAGTTCAGAATTTAAGAACTGGGAGTTTTGTTGTAAAGACATTAGAAAATGGATATTAAAAGACATACAAAATATATCAGAATGGATTATGTGGAGTTTCTGAGCATAAATAAATAAATAGCTTGACAACAGATATACAGTAGATTGTGAAACAGTAACTAAATTCAACAATCTGATATGTTCAGAAAGAAAACTTGGAAGCATAGGAGATTAAAAGTGATATTTATGGCTGCTCGCCAATAGAGATAAATAAAAGATTGAAACTTTGAAATACACAGATTTGAATGGAATGTTACATCACCGTTTGTGGCGCATATTGGAAAAACTTCCTTAGGTGTTACTACAAAACCAATAAATAAAAACTGAAGATTTTTATAAATATAATCTTATGAAGGTAACAGAAATCAAAAATAAAATAAATAAAACAAACTATGTGTTAACAAACTAAAAATAGAGAATACATTAATTAATATCCAATCCACTTGATTACAGAAAAAAATTGTATGAATTGAAATTGCTCAGCAGAAAATTTATATAAGACAAATAGACAAGTAGACAAATAATTGAATTCCAATAATCACTTACTAGAAAACTATTAATTTACATAAGGCAGGGCCGGATTTGGGGTGTCTGCCGCCCTGTTCTCAATAATTTCTCACGCCCCCCTACACCAACTCTAAACAGTACAGTATAACCTGTTTTTTATACTTATGATGAAGTAAATAAAATTATGTAAAAAGTCCAGTTAACTTTTCCAAATTATATAACATTAGTATTTAAAAAAACACTGTTATCTTACATGATTTTATAAGATTTGAAAGTTTGTACAATATCATTATTTAGAAACGATGTTTCTTTCTTGAACCATCTTTAGCAAATGTATTGATTATATCATCATAGTCCAACCTTACAGTAATGTCCGATTCATTGCATAGCACTGTACTGTTGACTAATCTGTCTTGTCCTTGACTTAATTGCAAGTAATTCTTAATCCTTTTTAGAATAAAACCAAACTATCCTTTTTAAACTAAACATATTGTATGACATATTTTGCATGCGACTTGTTTACTCATTTGTGACTCGTTTTTTTTATCACTGCTTGTAATTGGTGCTTTTATTTTTTTTAAAATAAAATATTGAAAAATTTCTTGATTTTTGCCGCCCCCAAAATTTGCCGCCCTATGCACACATTCAGGAAATCCGGCCCTGATATAAGAGTATTAAATAAGATACTGTACTTATTATTGATTAGAAACTAAATATGCTTAGCTAGAAATAAGAAAAATAATAATAGAGAATAGTATAGGATGGTTTGCGATAAAGCTACAGTAGCCTCATAATGCCTACGTGTGGTATATAAAAAATGAAGTATCGACTAAAAATCGTTAATAATATGCGCTAAAGAAGAATAAGAAAACAACTATAAAATTTTATGATAGAAATAATTGATTTTTTTTCAAATGCAGGTATTTTCCAAATGCATTGTTGTCACAAGAAACAATAAATTAAAGTTTATATTGAATAATACATTTTCCTTACCCAGAAAGATTTTTGAGAACTTTATAGAATGCAATTCATTTTGTTATAAAAATAGTACATAAATAACAAAGAACCACAATGGGACAGTCTATCACAGTTTTTTCAAAAACTTTTCCCGAATTAGCGCAGGTGATCATGTCAATAATATGCTATGAATTAATTTAATATTAATAGATGTTGATATTTCTTTTTAGTCATTCTGCCCATTAATGAAATAGGAGCAATACATGTCTATTTGGTTTCTATCAGCTCAGTGGTAAGGATTTATGAAACTACATTGAGGCTTTCTCAACATGGGAGACAAGAAAAGCCTTTTAAGGAAAGGGATTTTAAAGCTTCCATTGCAATAAGGATGCCTCAAAGTTGTTCAAAAATACGGCTTATAGTTACCTATTACTTTTTTTTTACTAAAGGGGCTCATTTTTGTTTTTAAAAGGTTTATTTGCAGTGAAACATTGATATTTTTGTTTCTTAGATTAGTAGCCTATACTTTATTCATTATTTTGAATCATAATTGAAGATAAGAAGTGATGAAATTCATCAAACATTAAAACAAGAATACATTATTGTATTCAAGTTTCAATATTAGATTAACTTTACATTGCTATTTCTGAAACGGAAAGAGGCTGATGGCTGATCAGCCTCCCAAGGAAGAAATGAAAAAAAAATAGTTATGCCAATTATTTTCTAGGAGGCAAACACATTGAGAAAACTTGAAAAGGCTTGAAAATGAGAAGAAAGTGCAAATGGAAACATAGCGGTATGTGCAGGATCTAAACACAGTACTTAAATACTAGGCGAACTGCTGAATATAGAAATAAAGTGAACAGTGAAGGAAAGCACAATATACAGCTTATTTTCAAAATTTATGTAAGACTAATTCTTACAATTCAATCGTCAACATTTAAAAAAGAGCCATAAACGCAAAGTAAAGAAGATAAAAAATAGTGATTTACAAATGTAATTTTTAATGTTCAGTCCATCCAGAGGGGAATTTCCATTGTTTACCAACCCCATTGTGTCGCAACAAATTGGTTGTACCAATCACACTAGTGATTCCTTGATCAAATAATTGAAGGTCATATTAGGCCACAGAATGATATTAAATAATAATATACAAATTATTAACAATTTTTTGAGGATCAGATCGAATTATACAGTTTTCATTATGATTATGATTAGTACTTTGCATTATGATTTCACACATTGAAGAATGAGAATTAAGATTTAAGAAACATTGATGAAGAAAAATATGATTTAGAGTTCAATTTTCATCAAAACCTACGGAAAAGGAAAAAATTGTTAGTGATGAAATATATTCTAGCTCGAATGGTAACAATGAGCATTGAACGAATACGATTATCTTTTAAAATCATGTAATTAGCTACAGCAAATGATCAAACAGAATACAAGAAATACCTAATTTAACAAAAAAGTATGAAATTCACCTTCACCAAAAATTATTTACATTAATAAATAATATCAAACAGTCATCAATTTTCAAATTCTTCCATCACTGTTTCAGACTACTAATTTTTCTTTTACTACCATTTTTCTCAGTTATTTGAATTTTATTAAGTTTCTTACTCCTTTTTATGAACATTATGCTCAAGCCAATTTTAAAAAAGGAGTCAAAAATTTTCGTGATAAAATGACATTATGATTATGAAAGTACTTTGCATTATGATAACTACTTTTGGGATACATATGTATATATTTGACAAAGCAATCAAGTTTCCTTTTAGTTTTCTTGTTTCAGTTCTCTTAAGACAATCAATTATTATTTTTATTCTTATTCCTTAAAAATTTAATTGTCATAATCTTGAAAGAGATAGCGAAGTGTAAGAGGAGCTGGCACTGCCCTCTTGGGTTGAATAAGAACAGAAATTCTATTTTATGCTCGATTAAAACTGAGCCAATCTTACTGATCTTCAACAGTTCAGCAATGGAGTACTCAAACAATAACTGAGAGCAAGATTAGGCCATAGAATGATATTGAATGAAATAAGTATATTATAGAAATTATGAATAATATTTTATAATTTGAATAATTTAAATTATGAATAATATTGTACATATTCAAAATATTGAATTATATTGTCTCGTACAAATATAACTACTGGCCAACTTCAAAATGAAATACTAACTAAACTGAATTGATCGAAGTGACAACAAACTAAAATATAATTACAAACTAGAAGCTAAGCTATAACACAACCAGCATGCAAACGTGAAAATATAAATACTTGGTGCACTTATTCCGCGGTTAGCGTCGCTCTTCGTCTCCGGCTGAATGGCAAGCAAATCTGCCACTCTTCGAAAATCACCACTATGACTGTATGTCTGTATATCAGCGCCCACCAGGTGTGCAAACAGCGAGAACAGATCGACAATTTTGAAAGGCTCCACTGTGTGATTCCTCTTGAATGAAGGCCCATTTGCAATGAAAATTGGAAGCATACTCTTATCGGTAGGGTCATATCCATGTAGTCCAAATATTGAATCTGGTGTTACTGCAATTCAACAAAACAGTTTAAAAAGTATTAATTTAAAATATTAATTTTCGATACTCCTTTAGATGCTATACAATTGCCGGTCGGATTGGAAGGTCTGTGGTTTGATTCCCGGCACTGACTAAATATTTTTGTGTTGTAACATTCATCGATTTTGCGGAGCTGTTTAATGCAATATATTCAGTTGCAGAAGTCTTTGGCAAGATTTGTAGCATCAATAGCAAGATATCAAAAATTAATATCTTGCTAATATTTAGCAATTTTAAAAACATTCAACATTTTCTAATAATTCCAAGTAGCCTATTAATTCAAACTATAAAAAAATGTTCAAACACAGAGGGCCGTATTTATGAATGTAACTTAAAGTGGTTTTATCTACAAACGACTTGGAAAAGCTCTATTACATTGAATGTGGTCACAAGCTAACCGAACCTTGAAATGTGATTTCAAACACTTTCATACATAATTTAACATAGATAAAGACAATGTGCCATGTGTAAATTCACATTGTTATGCAATTATTACTATTCCAATATCTTTTATATTAATATTTCACTTTCAATATTTCACATGATGAAATATTGATGTAGCATAGTGAACACACTATCTAACTGCAAACCAATGAACTTCAATTTTTCTCCAATTCAAAATTTATAGGTTAGAATTCGAAATAGGTTTAATAGCCTGAATATACCGTGAATTACATAGCAATGGTGCAAAAATTTAATGGGAGGATTTTATTTCATTTTGATGAATCGATGCTAAACTAAAATATGAAGCCAAAATATGATGGAACCAAAGACAATTACGAATTACATTATATTGTCTTTGATGGAACATAATCTCACGAACGGCTTCAAGATAGCCCTCTACCTAGCTTGGCTGAAGGATTGATTACATTGGGATAGTAGAAAGTAGGACGTTACTGACCGACCATGCTACAGCAGCTCAGCATACCAAGCCAAATTATATAAACAATTTAATTTCCAGAATCACCCCCATACTATGGAATTTCAAAGACAATAAATAATATTGCAACACAAAATTAAAATTAAAAGTTTACCAACAATTATTCAATAAAATGTCATCAAAACAATATACAATATATCTCATCTGAAGTGTTATGCTGGCAGCCTGCATGATTAAATGTTGGCTTTGACCACAATAATATTGTATTTTGGTGTTGGCTACTCTGCCAGCGAGTATAAATGTGACCAAATTCAAAGTAGACAGGCTCTCAACTTTGAATTTGGTCACATTTGATACTCGCCACATATTTGCCAAATTCCCCATTCTTCTTAGGCCCGTATTCATGAACCTACCTGTAGCTTGAAAAGGAGACTTGAAAAGCCATTCGAGTAAATACTTTTCAAGTCTTCCTAACTGAGCCTCAGTCATAAATTCATAAATATGGACCTCATGGTCTGAATAAAATAACGTCATTGCCAAATGTAATGAAAGTTTGGGAAGTGATAGCTGTGAGCCGTAGCATGTATCTGTTCAATCAGATAGAGATAAGCTGCATTCTCATAGGTCCTGTTTGTAACGGTGACCGATTAGATTGGCCAGCAAAAAAGACACAGTTCTCTGCTGTAAAATCACTTCCCGGTGGTTCGGAACCCACCTAAAACTGTAGGTCCAACTCATCAATCACCATCATCCAACTCATTACCCACGCACAGGTCTCAGACCTATGTGGGCTTGATCCTAAAAAAAAACTAAAAAAATCAACAACTCTGTAATTTAATCAGTGGTTTATATGTAAAATCGCTTCCCCAACACGCTGTCCTGACACAAAAAATGATAGAGTTTAAGGTTTGGAGAGGAAATTTAACTTTTTTGATAAAATTTAAAATTCATGTAAACGTTGATTTTTCCCGAATATTTTGCTCTGACTCATAGGATGTAAGTTACTAAAATGGGCCGAAATCATATCAAAATAAAGGGGGGAAGGTGCATATTCTATTGGTTTTTTAATATTTTCATCCAACTAATATTTTCCCCAAAGTAGATGAAATGTCCGTCAATGTCAAGACGATTGGGCCAGCACAAATCAAATCTTTAGCATCATCGTTTCATCCTAGAAACGTTTTTGTTTTGAGAGAAATAATTGAAACTAATTTTCCATATGTTTGAAGTGACAATTCAAGTAAGTTTAAGAATTAAACATCAGAACTATTCCCCCCCCCCCAAAGTCGTTTTAGATATTTCAAGAGAAGAGTGCTTAAAACCTACCCCTATTTGAATTAATTTTTAAATATTTTCCATTCAAGAATGAAATATGGAATTTGGTTCTTGAAAATAACAGAAAGCAATATTTTCAACATGTATTTCGGAAGAGCAGTTTTTAAATAGGAGCTGATTTAAAAGAACAGTAATCTGGCTAATGTAATCCTATTATGTCGGATGCATTTGCTCTCTAGACATAATGCTAAAACGTCTGAAATTTGTTTCAACATATTATCTGATATCTGTGAAATTGTCAATAGAGGCTTTGGTTTATACCGCACAGTTGTCAATAATTTCACTAAGAGATGATTTGAAACGATTTTCATACATTACAGAGATAGCATCATAATGGAACTATATCCACATAATTATACTGTTTTATTGACCGAACGAAGAGAGCTCTCTGTATCGAGTCGACCGTTTTGCATTTGTCTGTTTGTAACATATTTACGGCTGAACGCGTAAACAGATTTCTTTGAAATTTGGCATAAATGTTCCTTTTAGTATTGCGCAGCGCTGTATGTGTAAGGATTTTCGAAATTTTGTTGCATTTAAAGGATAATTAATTATAAAGAAAAAAAGGAAAGGCAACCAAGCCTCCTTCTATAGGAACATATGATTTTTAAAATGAGCTCCATCATATGGAAGAATTGGAATCAGATCCATAGAAAGCCCTCGGGCTATCATTTTCATCTACTTTGGGGAAAATGTAGTTGAATGAAAAAGATTGGAGAAATAGTAGAACATATGCATTGCCGCCTTCATTCTGAAATAAATTTCAACAATTTTAGTACATCCTACATCCTATGAGTCAGAACAAAGTGATATTCTGAAAAAATCTATTTTTTCGCAGATTTCAATTTTATTGGAAAAGTTGAATTTTCTCTTAAACCTTCACATCTATCATTTTTTCTGTCAGGACAAAAATGGCGGGGATGTTGCAATTTTAAATACAGACCATTGATTAAATTACAGATTTGTTGATATCAACATTTCATTCCATTTGGCAACGACGCTTTGGCGGTTGGCTCAAATCGCAATTTATTTTATTCAGACCATAAACTTCAAATATCATCTTCAAAATGCCTCAAAACAGCCTTGAAATAGTACAAACTTCTTAAAATGAGAATTCTATTTGATCAAACCACACAAGAGTGGCAAGGTATGAGCAACTGCTCATAATTAGAGAGAGCTGCGCAGTCACTGAGTTAATTAATGTGGACAACTGGAGTAAATTCGCAAATAAAAGCAAGACTGTTGCCCAATTTATTTCAGCTGTTACATGAAATGAATGTTAGACCACACCCTCTCAGTTGCAGATTATCATTCATTTCTCAGCTTCACAAATCGTAATACAGTGGCTGCGTTATATTTGCTTACAGTTAGTGATCCTAATGGAACATTTTAAAATGAATAGTATTCCCACTCACAATGTCTTTTAGCGTTTTTTGAATACGATTCAAGAGTTTTATATCCATCGTTGAATATGTAGCCATGTCGAGCAACTAATAGATACGGAGGCACTCTGAACGATTTCTTGTATCTCCAAGCATCAGGAATCTCATCCTTTTTGTAGAAATCGAAATTTGAATCCTTTTCAGCCGCAGCACTTTTCAATTTTCTTGTAACTTCTTCCTCATATCCTGTAAACAAACATCATAATCATAATACGATTTTCAAAGACTATTGTTTTCATGTGTATATCAAATTTGATACATAATAATTACTATGATATCAATGAATGAAATTGGAGCTTACATAATAAATCATTAAGAATTCATTTTCTGTATGAGTAAATTCACTGAAATATCAACACATCACTTAAAATATATTTTTTAGAGATCGGAAAAGCTGATCATGTACTTGATAAAATAGAATTAGTTTTGTAAAATTAATAAACTCAATAACTCTTACACTAGAGATGATATCTTATGCACATTCAGTCATTCAATAATTTATGGTTGATATATATATATTGGAAATTGAATGCAATCGAACATTTCCTGGGAAGGAGAGAAATTTTTATGATCCCCGGCTAGGTCCCTCAACCATCCCCCTAATACATGCTCTGCTTGCGGATCTTCTCCATAAAGCAAGGTGAATTATCATATAAGGGCAAACTGATTTTATTAATTTATGAATCTATACAATAATTTTCCAAGAAACATGAAATCATGTTAAACTACAATCTAAATTGATTACAAAAATAAAATTAACATCAAATGTAAAGAAAAATTTATAATGATACAAAACCGTTGAGACATGGTATGGTAGCTAACATTTATCTATACCAACTATTTAAAAAAAAGTGAAACACTTTTTCTGATATTGTTGACCTACCTTTCAGCACATGACTTTGGCGACACTTGATTGAACATAATGTAGGTGACTTTTCCATTCTTAATGTTATGTTTTAATCCAAAGGACGTACTACACAAACGAGGAGTGAGTGTCTTACTCACTGAGATTACAGAATAATATCAGTATGCCAAGCCCAACAAAATAAAATCTGAAGCTCAATACTTAACGATCCCACTACACAATGTCTGGCTGCACAGGTGAGTGCATATACTGTCCAGTACACCTCTGAGCTACTTCCTGTGATCAATCCATCATTCGACAGAGACATTTCTATAGCAACACAATTGATGAAGACTTTTTGTATCTGAGATGAATAAAACTCAAAACACCTTAACCCACAATAAGGTGAATGCACTTGATAAATACATTATTCTCAATAGGGAAATAGTTGTTCTATCAAAGTGAATTTATTTGTAATTTAAACAAACTTATGATAACAAAAGTTGACAAACAAATAATAATAATAGTAATCATTTAAAAAATTATAGACTTGCTCAATAGGCTATGCTACTTCAAGAATTTAAAATATACGTTCCAGATGCCCAACTCAAATGGAGTGCCTACTAAATAACATACAGAATGTTTGAAAAAGAATTCCCTAGTTTCAATGTGCCATAGAATCTGTACGGGGACATTTATTAAAACATGTTGACAGAATATGTCTTTCCCCAATTGAAAGATATTGAGGGGCTTGTGTTTTTCCTACAAGATGGCGCCTCACCTCATTACAGTAACCATGTGCATGCTAATATGTTGGTGAATACATGGCGAGAAGTGGAATATCATCGTGTGCAGGGCAACAAATATATCCCACGATGAAGTCTACTAACATTCAAAAAAAACTTGAAGGTACTCTCTTTAATTTTATGTAATCATTGATATAGTTTTTCACCAACTCATTTATACTTGAAACTAGGGAATTCTTTTCAAACACTCTGTACATGAATATTATTATCTTTTGACCACAGTTTATTCTTTCCTGTAAAATATTGAAGAGTACCCAGGCCTATAATGCCAAAACCATTAATGGGGTGTTTTGATCTATGATCATCATGATTAAAAATGATATTTTGAAAGATACAGAAATAGTTCTATTTATAATTTTCGAATACTGTATTTTAATTATAATCATTCATCAACCATGAATAAAATTCAAACAGATTTGGCAAATGTAATTGAAATTAAAGTAGGTGTTATCAAAAGAAATCTGAAAATGACCATTATAAATAAAATGCAGTATACGAAATGTAGAAATAAAGTTTCTTTCCCAGCTATTTTTGTAGCTTTTAGTATAATAGTTTTTAATTTTCTTTTAAAATTTATTCATTAAAAATGTTTAATATTTTTCACATTCATTATTATAATATCATTGATACCGCTGGGATACTGTTATGTTTTCAAACTAATCAATCGGTTTTATTATTTATTGGAAATTTAAATATTTTCAAGTTATTCTCTCATGAGGATTTTATACTTCAATTTCCTTCTGTTATTTCTCATTCATAACAGAAGAGAGGTTCGAAAAATGTATACAATCGTTGGCAGTGAATATCTCCTATTTTTAGAGATGATATTACCTATAGTGGCCAAGGCCGATTTTGTTCCAAGTACATTATTTGTGTTTTGAGTAATTGTATTACATTGTCAAGTGAGTTTTTGTACCACTCTGCACTTTTAGTTTTGAAGAATTTGTCATTGTTTTATCTAGAGCTAAACAACGCTTAAATACCCGTTCAAGAATTTAGAAAAAATTATATTAATTTATTACCTTTTATAGGAGTGAGACCAAGAGTTGGCGATAGAGTGTTAAAATCGTAAGTACCATTTGTCAAGAACTTGGTCAAATCAATTATTTTTGCCAGGCTTACTGAAGTCATTCCATGATCGCTCAATATAATCAAGTTATAATTATGCACTTGCTTGGTTTTAAGTCTGGACTCCAAGTATGCAATCGTATCATCAACCTTTCTCAGGGCATTATCAACCTCAACTGAATCAGGCCCAAAGTTATGGCCACTCGAGTCAGGTTCCTCGAAATACATAAAAACTAAATTGGCTGGTGCCGAACTGTTTGTAATCCATTCTATTACTGTGTCCACCCTCTTATTGTAATCATAGCCCCATGAGAAATTTTTCCCATGCGTCGGTAACAGTCCTTGATATTTATATTCACCACCCGGCCACATCATCACTCCACTGTATTTATTCTTTCCAGCCTTTTCATTGACTATCTGTAGATAGAAACAAATATATTATGAAATTATATAGAACTTAGTTGAAATTCATCGATGATAAACTAAACGAAATTAAGTGTATGTGGAGTACATTATGCTAAGTTATCATTAGTTTATCATAAGTGATATTTATCATCAAATCAATCATTCTCCATCAATCAATGCCCGAGCATCTGAATGATAATGAAATTATCATTGGCACGATTGAAGAGTAGCCCACCGGCTATTTGTTCTGATAATACAGTGAACATCTATTGACGCTAGCAAATAGCCAATTTTAAATTAAGTTCAAATAAGCTGCAGCAAGCACTTCAAGTTGGATCAACATGAATAAGTTATCATAACAGTACACAAGCATGGTTTGCTAACACCATTCTATTTGAAATAATTTTAAATTATTCTATTGCCATCAATAATAATAATAACAGGGGCGGATCCAGCAGCAGATTTTGGGGGGGGGGGGAATACCTGAGTGGGTATGGGTATCACCATAGGGGGGATGGGGTGTCCCGGGGCGTTTAAAGGCCTAAAATCGTGAATTTTGAAGCAATTTAAGGTTATTTTCAATTGGAACTTCCAAATTTAAATGTAATTGTTCACCTATTTGCCTGAGATAATGTAATACGAAATGATTCATGATGAAATGCCAAGCATTCACAAGAATTCACGTCCTATACTGCAGCAACCCGAAACTTTAACTAATGGGTGTAAATAAAATATAGCCTAACTTCTTAGTGTAAATAGAATAATAATTAATGTAGCAAAAAATTAAGTTCAACCCACAATTATTTAATTTTTGTATCTCACATAAGCATCAAGTGGGAATATCATATTGAAATGTTCATAATATGAACTTAACTACAAAAAATATGTTATTGGTTAAGACAGCAGCTATCAATTGAATTAAAAGATATTTTTAAAATAGATAATATGAATCCTGGGAGCTGCCTAGATTTCACACAGAAGAATTATTTCTAAAAAAAATCCCTCATCCTCTTTTAACTTATCTTTGGACAGAGTTCCTGTTTCCAGGGACAACTATTGTTCCCTTTTAGCCCTGCTTTATATTCACCCAGATATCACAATCATTGATCACCCTAAATCCTTAGTCCAAAAGTGTTGGACTCTTGACTGTCTGCTATAAAACTATTGTTCAATAAACAATAGAGATTTATTAGAAAAATAATTACATTATGAGGTACCGTACTTGTTTCTAGAAAGTATGGCTTCGGGATCTGTGGTGGGTCCACATTTATTTTTTACCTGAAGTTAGACGAAGCAACAGGTTGATGGGATCGGAAAGGGTTGTCCTATTGTTTGTAAAGATGGAAATATTCCTTCCTTCATCCTTTTTCTATTGTTCTATAATAGTTTGAAAGTTTGACCAATTTGTTGATTTTGAGCCTTCCTTGTTGGTGTTGACTATAGAGCGCACATTTTGGAGTAGATATTTTGTGGAGTTGTGAGACAAAAACTGTTATGTAATCAATGTAACTTGTAATAGTACTTGCAAATTGTTATACATGGTCCACATATTGTATGGTAAAAAGTTACACCATTTTCAGCGTCGGGTTTAGGGGTGAAGGGGGTTAAGTGGGTGAATTAGTCGTTTTTATCAGTTTTTCTCGAATATTTAGAAAACTAAGCGGTTTAGATAGAAAAGTGTCCTATATAAAAATAATCTACATTAAATTGCGAACAAAAATGGTCTTTGCATAATCTTGCTATAGTGAACGGTTCCAAAGTAACGGAGAGTGTAAAAGTAGGCAATTTTCGTATTTTTCAGTTTTTGTTTTAAATATCACAATACCGCTTCGGAAACTAATTGTTTATGCAGTGGTATGTCAATGATAAGTTCTTAAAGAAATAACAACCTCAACACCCTCTCAAGGGGTGCTACTCTTAAAAGGAAAAGAGGCTTCCACAGGCCTAGTAGGTCAGTCAACTTAGACAAAAATATGTGGTCCTCGAAAGGATTTATTGATAGAGAAATGTGTTTTTCACCAATCGCTTCCTCTAAACTTGAGTAATAACATACCAAAAGTCCCCAAGAATGAGGGGGGGGGGGTGAGACCTAGTTAAAAGTGTGGGGGGGGGGGAGTTGAAAGTTACAAATGTTAGCTTTTTGCTTATAGATCAGTAAAGATAATTCAAAATGATTTTTTGTTTGTATCAAAGTCAAAGGGGGCAGAATTCTGTACAATAATGATCCTATGCATTTATTTTGTAGAATAGAGGTAACTAAATCTATAGGAAATAGGTAATCTAATAGGCAATATTAACATCTAATATTAAAATTGTATTTGTCATAAAGTCTTTCATATTTTGTTCCAATTCAGTTACAGAGATACTCTCTGTAAATTCCTGAAGTAGGGTATATAAAGACAAAATAATCTACACATATTCAATACCCACATCTCGGCACTTCTTTGTTGATTTGAAAGCAAATCATGAATTGTGTACAATCTTCACTAATAGAGAATCAACTCTTTAAGCATTGTCAATTTATTGAGATTTTGTCACTCTGAATCGTTCTCTTTTCAGATGGCAAATCACCTTTGGGTCCAGTTCTCATACTGATCACCAACAATGGGCATTCATAGATCTAGGAACAATAGCTGTACTCTCCTACAACCCAACAACCTGTTGCCCTGTACACTACAGGTAGAAAATAAATGTGGACCCATCAGAGATGCCCAAGCCGAAAGTATAAAAATAATGCAACACAAATTTTAATAACCTTTTAATTTGTATCGTTACATCACACAAAGCAGTGCCATAGCTACAGGGTCAGTCTAGGGTAGAGGGGATGACCAATGATGTTGCTGGGAGGGTTAGACTCTCGGTATAATAATTACAATAGTAATTTGTAATTTGGAGTAGTATACATCTAAAGATAAATTGAAGCAAAATACATATACATGACTTTTTATTCCAAAACGGGGGTTCCGGGTACTCCCCGAGAAAATTTAAAAAAATCACCCCTCTAAAACCACAGTTCAAGTGATTCTAGGCATTAATTCTTCTAACATAACACTTCAATCCATGTAATGTGTCAAAGTAAATTTTATCTAGTTATTGTGTTATTGTCAATGGGAGATCCGGACCCATCAGCAACTCTTGAAGTATTATGCCCTTGGGTATTTTTATCAAGGCAGAAGCATGAAAATCAGCCTATCGATTGAAAGTCACAGGCCAATGGAGGGAAGGCCTGTCTGGAACAGGCCATTGCACAATCACCAAAGCTGTTGCTCACAGCCCTGTGCTTGAAATGACTTCAGATGTCATGAGTATGGAGATGGTTTTCACTGAACCTTTTTCTGTTAAATTCTGCTCTAGAGAAGAGTGGAGGTCTGAGGAAGGGCCCTATATCAGGAGAGGCAGCCTTGTCTGGTATACAGATGGCTCTCTCATTGAAGGAAAATCTGGCTATGGGGTGTACAGTGAATCACCCAGAACAGAAATCTGTGCAAGTCTGGGACAATACTGTACTATCTTTCAAGCAGAAATTTGGGGCATCATGGCTTGTGCCAATATAGGCATTGCCAGACGCTATTGTGACAAGCATATAGTAATCTTGTCAGATTGTCAGGCAGCCCTCAAGGCTCTTGACTCTAATGAAATCAAGTCAAAATTGGTGTGGGAGTGTCACAAAACACTCAGCGAGCTCGCAACACGCAACTCTGTGCATCTTGGTTGGGTACCTGGCCATGTAGGCATAGGTGGCAATGAGTGTGCAGATGGGCTTGCTAAGCAGGGTTCCAGTATGTCATTCTTTAGTCCAGAGCCAAGCTGTGGCATAAGCAAAACTACTGCCTTTCACACAATAAACAAATGGTCCAGGGACTTACACCACCAGCAATGGCAAGGTCACTTAGGTCAAGCACTTGGAAAAAGGCTGCTAGCAGACACAAGCTCCTACTTCACCAACTGGCTGGTGAGGCTGGGTAGAGGTCAGGTCAAGCAGTTGATTGCTCTGATAACTGGACATGGCCACTTCAGGAAACATCTCCACACAATTGGACTCAGAAATGAAAGTCAGATGTGTAGGCTTTGCAATCAGTCTGAAGAGACTGCCAAGCATATCATACTGGATTGCGAGAGACTCGGGGCAAGGAGAAGGGCTCTGTTTGGCTGCAAACAACCAGGTGATGAATGGGACGTTAGCATAGGGAAAAAACTCCTGGATCTTGTAAAGGGCACAGGTATTGGTTTGCCCAACTAACGTACTAGGGACACACAATAAGCTTCGGTTGACATGTGAGGATCTTTGAATCTTTGGATCTTTGAATCCGTCCCTTCATAACATAACATAACATACTTTAAACTTCCACTTTTCTATATTTGATCCCTCACTGCTCCTGATTGGGGCACAATACAGTACCGTAGGCTACTTGAAAATTTATTTCAATAAAATTGAGGGTACTCCTTGGAAACGTTTTTTAAATAAAATTCCTACAAAACCACATTTTTAACAAGTCTTATTTTAATCTCGCCAAAAATTGTCTCATAATGGCCTGCTAAAATTCCAAATTTCCTTTGTCGGGGGGGGGGGGATATTCCCCTGATTCCTCCCCATAGTTACGCCACTGGCACAAACTGTTAATGAAAAATGAAATTTACCAGAAAAATTGCATACATTATTTGCAATTGAAAAACTATACATTCAGCCAAAATATACCAACAATTTTTTGAAGTTTCAGGGTCTAGGCTCTAGTGTGTTTATCTGGGTGAATGTAAAGCAGTGCTAGTAAAACAAGTCAGCTTTTTCTGCCATAGTAGTTCTCAGCCAGAAAAACAGAAAATAGTAATCCAGAAAAACCTTTCAAAACTGGCATCATTTTCAGACCAAGTACTGTAGTACACAATATTTTCAATAGAAAATTAATTGTTGGTCAGGCATTGTTGTCAGCAACTTTGAAAACTCATTTTCTTTTACTTTTTATTTTATCCTTATTTTCCCCTCTTTTTTTACCCTTTTTCGTCTTTTTTCATTTTCATCTCTCCTCCTACCAATTTCTATCCTTTTACTTCTTGTCATCTCTTTTCCACTGTTTTCTATCACTTCCATTTGTTCCCCTTCTCTTCTTTTTCCCTTTCTTCTTCTTTTTTCCTTCTTCTCTCTCTTTTCCTTCCTCTTCTTTTTTCTTTTTCTTCTTCTGCGTTTGGGGGGGGGGGGGGGAATTTCCCCTTTCCCCCCCCCCGTGGATCCGCCACTGAATAATAATAATTAATAATGAATGAAAATCATCAACACAGTCATGAAGTGATTCCTTATTCAATTTCCTTGCTACTCTTACATTTTTTTTATTATTTTTATTTATGCTAAAATTATATCCTACTGTGACACTAGTTTTCAATACTTCTTTAATCCGGCTTTGGCTGCTGTGCCCCTTCACCCCCGACCAACTGCCTTGTCTGCCAGAATTATGGCTATGCCAGGGTGTCTGACTGAATCAACAGATTGAAGGACTACTCAAACATATCAGTTCTGTACCATTCCATGCAGTGATAAAAAGGAATCAGAAGCCAATAAGACAATGTAATGTAAGAGGAAAACACTGAAGCTGTTCACAATTGTCAACAAAATCACTGATGTGATGTGACAGTGCGCTGCAGTTCTTTTCCAGAACTTAGTTACCAACGATATTTTTCAGCCTCATGGATTGAAAAAGATGATGACAATTTACTTTTCCCAGTGAAATGTAACAAAAAAGATAAAAGTAAGATGTTTGATATTTTAATTTTGTTTTTCTGCTTGAGCTCCCAATTATGAAACAACTTGATTTTTTCTATTATCAAAATTAATCACACAAAATTCAAGAAAGATTGCAGTCCCTATGCCAGAAATGAGATAACTAGAAAAGGAACCAAATTTAATTTTTTTTACTTCCTAATTATGATGATAGAAAAAATCAAGTTGTTTCACAATCAGGAGCTTGAGTAGAATAACATAGAATTTTGAAAAAATCAAATATCTGAAATTTTATGTAATTTGGTATTTGGTTGAGAAAAGGAATTGGTCCAGAAGTTGAACACAATAACAGTATCAACTTCTTGGACATCATTGTAGCAAAACAGGAAATTCATTCAAAAGATTAAAATTTTACAGAAAGCCCACAACAAGTGTTACAGTAATCACCCAACCCAACATGAACACGCCGCTCAAATCACATGCTTCACCAGCTAAGAAACATTCCTATGTCACAAGAAGATTACAACAAAGAATTGAATACTATAAAATACATAGCAAAACAGAATGGTTACAAACACACACTAACAGACAAATTACTGCACAGAATAACAACAAAACCAATCACTTACACCAGCAACAAACAGGATGACAACTCCCATACATTCATCACACTTATATACCTCAACAACAAAACTCACAAAATAGAAGCATCATTCAGGAAACTCAAATATAAAATAGCTTACAGAACAACTAACTCAAAAAACACGTGGATTCTCAGACAACACCTCAAAACAAATACAACAGATCTGGAATTTACAAATTGAATTGCAATAACTGCAGCAAGTTATATATATAGGACAAACTGGCAGGACATTCACCACTAGATTCAAAGAACACACAAGAGCCATCTCACACCCAAACACACATTCCACTTTTGCTGAACGGATCATTTCAACAGGCCACAGTTACACAGACATTGACACTAATTTAGACACACTACACTTCACTCACAAAAGCCAGAAACTCGATGTTTTAGAACAATATGAGATTTACAAACACACAAAGCAGCAACCTGACAACATTTTAAATGATCAACTTAACTTCTTTTCACATGCCCTCTTTGACAAAATAATCCCAATTTCAAACCTCCCGCCTAGTCATACCCCACCCCTTCACCCTTCCAACATTCATAACCCTCAAACTCATCAGTGTGCTGTGGGTCGTCTTACGATGCTCTTGACAACAGAGTGGAACGACCGTCACGCCATAGCGTGAGTCAATTTCCACTTCAGTCTTTTTCAAGTTTTTATTAGCTATTTAATGTCTACAGTAGCGGAGGTTTTGGGTATAATTTATATATCCAGAATAAATTTCAAAATTGATTATTTGAATTATTTTACTCAATGGTAGATTTTGCGCCCCCAAAACCTGGCGAACGGGGTTCGCGTCCCACCCCTTAACAACGTCCCTATAGCTCATTGGGTCCTTAGCGGAAAAAACCCACTACAGTACTAACAAAGCTTGTAGTGACAGGGCTCATCTTTAAAATACTCTTATTATGAATAGTTTCTTGGACATTAAACATTGAGATAAGGTACACATACCGATTTTCGGCCTCTATGGCAGTTTTCAAAGGCTGAACAACATGAAATTATCAATTTGTTATTTTTCTTTAAAATAGCGTATGAAGTTTGAAAATTAAAGTTAAATTACGGATTTAGTGATTCCTGGTGTGTATGACATTTTGCCGTATCCTCGAAGATTCTAGTTTTTGAGCGCTTGCTTGTTTAAAAGACAATAGGAGCCGATATTTGGAAATTCAATTCATCATTACGAGCAAGAGTTGAAAAAATTAGTAATAATATAACTCCTTGCAAATGGTGAGAATAAGTTGAGAAAACTTATCAACTTTAACATTATTTCATGTCACCGGTATTAATTCACTTAAATAACCTTAGATAGGCGAACGTTTTGGACATTCATAAAATATATACAAAATATTGAAACATACAGTCAGATTTGTCCTTAACAAATTTGGTATGTTTACCTTAACTGAAGTGACGAATATGAATAAGCTTACATAAAAAAATTACTCACCCAAAAAGGCACTGTTGATTTACCCTTCGTAAAAAGATCCTCTGAATAAGACAATGTCTTATTGAGTAAAGGATCGAATACAGCATTGTCCAGAACATTATGATCTTCGGCATACTGACCAGTTACAATGGAGAAATGATTTGGGAAGGTTTTAGTTGGGAATATGTTTATCATGTACGGTGCACCAACACCTTCATTTCTCAACCTCAGAATATTAGGCGTTACATTTCTTTGTAAATATTCATAGTAAAACCCATCTAAAGATATAACAATAGTTACAGGTCGAAGAAAAGTAACAGCCGTGTAAGAAACACTAACAAAACTGCACAATACCGAGAAACGGAGAATCCAACTATACATTGTTGTATATACAAGGAGCGCTTTTTGCTGGCGTGGTAAATTCGCAATTGAATTAAAAGGATTGACTGACTTGGTATTTCAAGTGTCAATTTATTGTCAAGTGCAGACTCAATAAAATAACCTCAAATAGCATTATAACAACATTACACTGATCAGCTGATCACACTTCACACAGTAGTGGAAAATATATCGATATTTTTAAAATATCGACATTTTCTTCCCGATATAACGGTGGTATCGATAAATTCCTTCTGCAATATCAACGGGGCCCCGCCAAACTGGGTCAACGACAACCTGGGCCGGTTTTTCAGGTCCAGGTTGTCAGTGGTCCAGGTCAAGGATTGGGGCACGCCGTTTATCTCAACAATTTCAAATGGAATCGTGTCATAACATAATTATTACTTTCAAATGAAAATACAAAAAAAAAATTGAGGTGCGGAAATGCAATTTCAACTCTTTTTCAATACTTTTTACAGGGGTGCCCACAGGGGGTGGCTATGACGCAGACTGCGTCATTGAAATTCTTGGGTGGGGTTCCAAAAACCGTTTTTGGGGGGGGGTTAAGTTGATTAAAACCGTGTTTAACGTGACGACATTCAAAAATATATTACGAAGTGACCAGATAGAATGCCAATTAATGATAATAGATTTATAATTATTATTATACTATTGAATATGAATTAGGTAAAATAGTTATGTTTAGGATTTGTGCAGGAAGTTATTATTCAAGCTTAGCGAGACGCTAAGCGAGTGCTCTGAAATAGGTTTATACAACTTCACTCACCTTATTAGCAGTTACTATGTAGTTGATTAGCGGAAAGAGCAATGAGTCGAGTTAAAATTATCAAAAACAGACTCAGATCAGCTTTGGGAGAATCATGGTTGTCCAATCTAATGGTTCTAGCTGCAGAGAAATATGTAAATTACTTGAGTCTATTTCTAACGAAGAAATAATTGAAAGGTTTTTCTGTCTCCTCATCCCAGAGACAAAAACTGCTATGTAGGGTTTAAAGAGATAGATTTAACAAGCTTAGAAGGTGCCTAGCTAACTCGTAGATGGTCACAGCCTACAAATTTAAAGTGTTTACTTCAAACTGTTGATGTTTTTCATGTATTTTACAATAACTATTTACTAATAAGTAAGAACTGCTATACGGAAACTTACCAAGTAAATACTAAAAATTCAGTAATTTTTGTTAGGCCTAACTATGTTTTTATTTTGTTTTTGAAAGACGCTTCTTTCGATTGTCTGTTGTAAATAACTATACATGAAATTTGTGCCTTTTATGTACTTCATCCATACACAAATTCTCCCAAGATACTACACTAAGTAAATAACCTGTTGTTTAACTACTGTCCAATAAATATTAGCATAAATGACTTAGTATTTTGAATTTTTGTGTTTTACAAATGAAGTTATCAACTCATTGTTTTCACTTCCTTTAGAGGAACAACTTTGTAGAATTATTTAACCTTAATGTAATTGGTACACCGAACATAAACTTATAGGCATTTATTCAATTTTATTGAACCATTGTGTATTTGTAATAATATTTGATTGTATAGAAACCATTTAGGCTCTCATTCTTTTTTAGGTATATTGAGCAGAAGTTTTAGGTTATTGAGCAGAAGTTCATTTATTCATTTCATTATATTTCTTTTTTACCTTTACAAAAAAATGTTACCTATATTACCTATGTATTTTTTTTGTAAAGAATCTCAAGAAATATACATACATTTTGTATATTATTGACTGGGTTTGAATTTTTTAGAAAGAATATGGGGGCTTACCTTTTCACATTTTTTTGGGGGGCCTAATTTGAGGTGGGGGGTTGGTGCTAAATGTAAGGGGGTGTATCATAAGGCTTGGGTGGGTTCCTAATTTATGGGGGGGGGGTCTGGTGATAGATTTAGGGGGGGTGCGTCATGAGGCTTAGGGGGGGTGGGCACCCCTGCTTTTTAATTACAAAAATACGTTTTGAAATTTAGTTGAATCACTCACCATTTACAGCACTTCCATTAAAAAACTATCAGTAAGCTATCCAAATTCCAAATTCATTTTAATAACATTTATTGTGAATAATTGATACTTTTAACGCCAAATTCATTTCCGCTGCATGTATATTCATGTTATTTACTATAAAAGAGACGTTTTAAAACATCCATAATTAATTGTGTCACCACTATATGGTTTTATCTGGCGATATCGTAATCGTGGGAGAGCGCCAGAAGTGGTCGACGACAATGATGGTCGACGTCAGTCAGTCAGTGTGGGATAGGGTGAGTGTGCCCTGTCTGGCAACTTCGGAGCAATGAGCTCCATGGTTGCTCATCGCAATACTGTGCTGAAATTTTTGGGGTTCCTACTATTTTTAAGACCTTAAGTAGAACTTGGCATTTTTTTTTTCATGTCTGTTTTTCCTAAAAATATTTTTTTTTCCTATTTTCCTAATTAGCTGAATACAATAATATAATATAAGAAATACGATATATGAACAGAAAAATATTTATACAATGAATGATGATCAAAATAATTTTTATACAATTTTAATAATTTCTAATTAATTTCTAAATTATGAAAAAAATTTTAAAACATGTTTTTCCTGGAATATTTATCTTCCCAGTTAATATCGTAACTTAATATGATTTTTTTTCGAATTTCATGTCTTCAACAAAATCATGTCTTCAATTTTTTTTTTTCTTTTTTTTCTCTCTTTTTTAGCCAAGTTCATATTTTTGTTGGGAAAATCATGGTGTGGAGAAGGGTTCTTCTTCCGGGGGGATTTGAGGCTGCATACAGTGATGAAACTGATTTATCTGGCCACTGCTGGCTCTTTTGGAGTCAACAGTGAATCAGAGTCTGTCAGGCCACCACTGTTGAAAGGGAAGTGGCTTATGGGTCTGAACTGGTCGTGGTATTTCATACATCTGCCTAACTGATGTACGCCACGAACTGGATGCTGTGTCATGTAGATTTCTTGAAGTGAGCTGAATGTGAGTTAGTAGTTGGGGAGTCTGAACATATTCATATAAAAGAGTGTTCGGGACTTTGTAGTGGAAGTTGCAGATAGTTCTAATGATTTTATTTTGGAGACCAAATAGTCTTTTCCTATTGGTCGCCGATAGGTAGGGGAACCAGACTGGGGCAGCATAGGTCATATAAGCCCTGATAATTGCTGTGAATATGAGCAGTCTAAATTTCAGGGGGAACGATGGGGTGATGAGAAGGGGGAATAGTTGTCCAAACAGCACACGGCTATGTCTTACTTTGACATCAATGTGCTGTTTGAAAGTTAATTGTCTGTCCAGAGTGACACCAAGGTACTTAACGGTGGGGGACCATGGCAGAGCGTGGCCATGGATTGTGAGAGGGGGCGGAAGTTTCTGTTTCCTGGAGAAGGCAACAGCTACACATTTAGTAGGATTTATCTCTACCTTCCAGGAGGAACACCAGGCTGTGAGCAAGTTTAGTTGCTCTTGTACTAGCCTGGCCGCCCTATTGAGGTTTAGGCTGCTGGAACTAAAGGTGGTATCGTCTGCAAAGAGACTTGTAGATACTGAAGGTAGAGATGGCATATCGTTAATAAAAAGTGAATAAAGGATGGGGCCGAGTACTGATCCTTGGGGAACACCTGCTGATGTTGCTGTAAGAGCAGAAATGACTGTTGAAGTGGGGGTACGGGAATTGACAACAAAGTACCTGTTAGTAAGGTACGACTTGAAGAGTCTTACTGTTGGTGGTGGGAAGACTGAAGAAAGCTTAAAGAGCAAACCATCAATCCATACAGTGTCAAATGCAGCTTTGAAGTCTATAAAGACTGCTGCAGTGTGCTCCTTCTTATTGAAGGAGTCTGACAACTGAGAACAGAATTTCATTAGTTGCAGAGTTGTAGAACAACTTGCACGAAATCCAAACTGCTCTGGCCTTATTACACTATCAAGCGTCTCTTTTAGGTGCTTCTCCAGAAACATCTTCTCAAAAAGTTTTGAGAAGAAGCAAGGGATGGAGATTGGCCTATGGCTTGATGGCTGAGTGGGATTTTTTCCTGGCTTTAAGAGCAGGAATAATTTACTTTTTTTCCATTCTGTAGGGAAGTGCTGGGTACTCAGAATGGAATTAAAAATAATCAGCAGGTGGTGGGCTAATACTGGGGGCGCATTTATGATGGCCTTGCCAGTAATATCATCAAGGCCTGAGGCTTTCTTGGTATTGATATCGCCCAGGGCTTTTTTAACATCACCCATTGAAAAAGGTGTAAGGTCGGTGGGTGTTGGATCTTGGAGTATTTCCTCCACTTTGTCCACTACAATTTTAAAATGATTATTGAGCTCCAAATTAGGGGGTTGAGGGGGGTTTGAAAAGTGAGTTTGGAGATGGGAGGCGAACTCATCAACTTTCTCTTGTTCAGAGAATATTAGCCCATTTGGGCCCTCAATTGGTGAGTTAGCTGGTTTTTTCCTGAGAAGTTTTCTAGTAGCTTGCCAGGCTTGATGGGGGGGCAGGGATGAGAGGTATTCTTCCCAGGAGTGGAGGCGGTGCATTTTTAGAAGTTGAGAGCATCGGTTAGATGCTCTATTAAATGCATTTTTATCTAAAGGAGCTCTAGTTATTTGCCATCGTTTACGTAGCCTACGGCGTTCACTGATAGCAATTGAAATTTCTGAGGGGAGTAGTGAGCGCCGGGGTGGGGAGGGCGATGGCTGTGCTGTCAGCTAGTGCTGTTTGTAGCACCTCTGTGACTGATGCTATATGAGCTTCCAGGTCGACAGAGTTAGAGAGAGTACTCGGTGGGGGTGGGATGGAATTTGACACATTTTCGTGATAATTCCTCCACTTCACAGTAAGACGAGGTGGAGGGGGCCTAGCTATGTCATCCGGACTCACAAGTGTGAACAGTACTGGGAGATGATCAGAGGAGAGATCCTCTATCACATCAACCAGTGTGCTCTTTGTGAGGCCAACAGACAAAGCATAGTCCAATATGTCTGGGTGAGCAGCTGAATTAAACATACTTATATGTGTTGGGGAGGTTGGGAGATGAAAAGTAATTTCTGTGTCAAATTCCTCTACAAATTTTAACAATGACACTCCCGGGACGCTAGTAACTCGGCAACCGAGTGCCTCATGTTTGGCATTCCAGTCACCGGCCACAAACATACAAGAAGAGGCAGTGAAAAGTTGAGAAAGAAGGTGGTGGTCAAAGTTATGACCACGAGGGCGGTTGTAAATAGAAACAAAATTAATCGGTGTACTCTGTACAGAGATAGTTGCTGCTATTAAGTCTATGTCTGGTATAGCCGGGAGGGGGAGTGCACAGAATGAATGCCTTCTGTGTACAAGAATTGCTACACCGCCATGGGTTTGATTAAGCTCATTGGGGGGGGGGGGGGGGCGGTCATAGCGTAGGCAGTGATATGAGGGGAATTTAATTGGGAGAGTAGTTGACATTTTCGTTTCTTGAATAAGAGCCACATCTATATTCAAGTCACAGAGAAAGTGACGTAATTCGTCTATTTTATGGTGTAAACCGTCTGCATTAAAAGAAATAATTTTGAAATTCATTTCAAATCATGAGGGAGGGGAGCGCACTTAATAGGATGGAGACGGCCTCACCAATGCTCAAGGCATTGGTCAGTTTAGGTAAGGTACTTACCAACCATCTTAAAAATTTTTCTGAGCCTAAAAAGCTCATAATGCCTCCCTGTCCCTGTTGTGGGGGTGAGGAGGTGGTAGAACTTCCCTCTTCTTGTGAAGTCACTGGGGGTGACTGCACATTGGGGGTCGGGAGGGGTGGGAAGTTCTCGCTGTTGATGATAGGGGGGGGGGAGTTGGAACCCTTTCCACTGGGAGAGATGGGTATGTATTTTTAACCACTGGTTTTTTAGATTTAGTTACAAATTTAGTAACGTTCTTGTGGATTTTTTGGGGGGGAAGGGGGTTTGAGCTCTTCCCAGCGGTTTTCCAAGCGTTGGAAGGCGGGAGGGTGGGGGCCGTGGGCCCCTCCTCGCGAGCCGACCGCTGCCCCGCGACTGGGGGCCGCTGGGAGGTCGACTGAGTTGCCTCAGTCGATTTTTTGGCTGTTTTATTTAAAAGGAGCATTTGGTGTATTTTACACCCTCTATAATTCGCTGTGTGAGCCCCTTGACAGTTCACACAGTTAGGTTTTTGAGTGTCAAGATTTCTCTTGCACTTGCTTGCTTCATGGTTTTCACCACATTTCACGCACCTAGGTGTATGAAAACAATTTATGGAGCTATGGCCGAACCTCTGACAATTAAAGCATTGAGGTAGGCCAGGGCGAGGCTTGTAGGGCTCAATTGAGACCTCTACTAGAAAAAGGGAAGTGAGGGAGTATATTTTCTTATATTCTCCCTCTTTTTTCAATTTAATCATGAAAAGGCTACAAGGCCTCCCACGACTGCTAATATTCTTAACTGTTAGAACTTTAAACCCAGCTTGGGAAAGTGTAAAAGCCAGGTCGGCTGGGTCATGTGACCAGTGTAGGCCACGAAGCACTACTTTCAGCTCTGAGTCGCGTTCTGAGCTGTAAGTATGGAATTCTATTTTCTCCCTCTGAAGGAGAGATTTTACAAAAGTAAAATCTTCCTCAGAGGAAGTTTTCAGCACATAGTTACTGCCTTTAAGAGTAGTAACTATTTTAGAAGATGTTTTTGATTGAATTTTTAAAATTAAATCTGACCAGTTCTTAGGAACTGGAAAGACCAGTGATAAAGATTAAATAAAGATTCTTATTCTTAATTTGCTCTTCGAATTTTGGATAATATGCCACTGCGGAGTGAGCTTATCAAATACAACATTGAACTCTTGAAATTTGAAGAGCATAGAATACTTACTGATGTATTATAATGTAAAATCAGTTTCAAAATAAAAATATATATGAAAAAATGAGAAGAATTACGTATGTAGATAAATAATAAGATTGAATGGTATCCAGCCAGAAACAGTAGTTAGCAGTCAAGAGGAGAGTAATTTCAATTCATGCACAACTTGACAAATATACTTTATTACGATTATCATAAAAATATCATTCACATCATTTTATTAAAAGTCGTTTAAACATCAATTCTTTTTTCACAACCATGAACACAGACAAAAGACTCTTGTCTAGCTATTTTCGAATTAAACATAAATGTGGTATTAACTTTTCATGTGAAATTTAACGACTTGCAGTCAAATTCCTAGAAATCCAGGAATAAATGTGGTATTTTTGATAGTAGCCATAGCAATTTCTGTAATTGGTTGTGTTATTTATGATTGTTCTTACAGAAAATCTATTAAAATATTATTTCTGGCATATTTTTAAGCTATCAATTGTCCAAAATAAAACTACCATCAAAAAAATTGCACCTTACAATGTATTGTAAGCTAATAAAGAATTACTGAGCTACAAACTCTGGCTTAAAAACTTAAAATGTAGTAATGATAGACATGAACAGTTGCTAAACTATTGCGTGATCACACCTAATTAAAAACAAAATTAGAATCATCACTAAAAAAATCTGAGGAAGAACGGATAGGGTTTGTGAATTTCATAAAATCTCTGGAGGTTATTGTAAAAATGCAGCAGGAAGACCATATAATTGAAATTCTAATTCTCACAAGTCAATGTAGGTCAGAGGAAATTTAAATATTAAACTAAAAAATAAATGAAGCCAATGTAAGATCTGAAAATTATATAATAGTATTTAGGAATCATAACAACAATAGAAATAATATATTTAGTTGAAACGTTTTATAGTGTACAAGTGTTCCTTTCACATAAAAATTGAGCCTCACCACAACTAATTGATACAGTAATTTATGGTAACTATTGTAGAAGATAATTGTTGATGTGACTTGTCTCATACACCTCAATAATGGCACAAACTTGAGGCTCCAAGAAGATTTCATTCATCAAATTATACTTTATTCCAGTGTTTATTATAGGGCATCAGGAGATCGACCGCCAGCGCTCCCGTGGAGAAAACGTGTACTCTAAGTGTATAACATTGGTGGAGTGCCTTATATTTAAATGCGAAATAACCTTACTTTCAATGTATTTATTTTAAAAATTATTCATCTTTGAAAAAACTAAAAGTGCCTACAGTGGCGGCGGCTTCATGAGAGCACAATAGCACGTGAACCCCCTACAAAATTGCTACAATAACTATAGTTTCAATTAATACTAGAATGGGCAAAACAGAACTAAGATTACTCATCTATTTATACGATAAGAAGGCACACCAACTGCGATTTAGTTTTGAATTATGCGCCAACGCGCCTGAGAGCAATATGACTGAATCATAGCACACTTCAAAGCAGCTCCAAGCGTTCAGCATTTGTTTAAATGATAGCCGGACGAGTTCAGTTGCTTCCCCAGGGAGGGTGTATGCCTATTTACATTAGCTAAATGGGGAGCTGCCTTCGAGTGTGCTCCAATGCTGCCTTGTTGCGGTGTGGCAGATTGGTGACCAGTTGCCTTACCCGTCATCTGCCCGACCCTACCAGTTGACGGACCAAAGAAAACTTAACGATTTAACCTAGCCTGACAATGTTATGAAATGTACGCTTTACTTCTTTCATAAAATTTAGTTTTCATAGTTTGTTTTGGCTGGGCAACTGACAGGTAGGGCAGTTGGTAACCCGCCGTTGCAGCACTCTGGCTGTTGTCAGTTGTCACGCGTTGTTCGGCTTCGATTTTGAGGTTAATGAAGTGATTGTTTTTAAAAAGAAGAATGGAAGGTTTAAGAAAGTATACATTGAGTGACTTGAAGGAAATTTCGTTTGCCAGTTTATCATTGGAGGATAAAATATCGATTAAAGAAAGTGGTAGGCCAATGCTGCGAGTTGAAATACACCAGACCTCAACATCTAAAACTAGGACTTACAATAGAGATTTTAAAGAACAATTATATGGAAAAACGTCTTGGCTTTGTGGTTGTGAAAAAACAAACAAACTTTATTGTTTCACATGTTTGTTGTTTGCTCGTGAATAAGGTGATCTGGCATGGGTTAAAAATGGATTTTATGAGGATGGATTTCATCTACAAAAACTGCACTACAGAAACTCATTAAAACTAGAGTGAGTGGTTTACAAGATCACTATAAGCTTGTGCACCTATATACCTATCATAAATTATTCAATAGAAGTACATCTTGTAGGTAGAGAACACTTTTTAATCTTCCCAGTAATATTATATATTGGAATTTCCATTCAAAATGAATGTGCTGTATCTACAAGGTAAAACACAAAAAAGCCTACTTGAAAGATGGGATTTTACAAATTATAATAAATCTGGGTGCATATTGATTTTGAAATGTGAACCCCCAATGCGTGTTTGCACGAGCCGCCACTGAGTGCCTATAAGCTTAAGGATATTTTGTTTAGTTGGTTGCAGTAACTCCTATCACATTACTGAATTAAAAGGTATTATATACCGTATTATTCTTGTCCTGGGAGACCTTACGAGAAGGATAGAAAAGTGGATTTCTAGTATTAGAAGGATCAAGTAAGTTATATTATTTTTAATCAGATGCTTATTAGTTGAGAGACTATTATTAAAACCATATTGCCAAGCTTTGACCTATGTATTTGATGAATCAAAAATAGGCTAATCTTTGCAAAATATTACCCACAGATAACAGATAACCTGCAAAGATAACGTTTTGTAGAAACAGATATTTGGGTTATGTTTTAATATTGTTTACCTTAAGTTTACTTATTTATTTATTATTATGAACAATTGTTGGCAATAATAACGTTAATATTGATGTTTCAGAAATCAACATGCACTCCACCATAAACATTTAAAATATAATTATCAAGAACATCTTTAGTGATTGTAAGATGAAATGACAACTTGAGTATTAGGAATATCAAAATAGCTTAAATTTCAATGTAAATGATAATTATAACTAATTCACATAAAATGGGGCCTGTTTAATAAAACGTAGCCTATAGGCTAATACTTCAACAGACACTGGTCTGTAGAATCACTTTTCCTTTTATTACACCTTCACATTCCTCCACATCAAATACATGGTGACTTTCTAAGAGTTTATTCCCTTTACTAAGAGTGCAATCTCTTAAAAAATTACAATAAATTGATTTAAAACCAGTATTAATGACAACACTAGCTATGCTTGCCATTATGAAGAACGCTTTGTTTATACACTCTGGGTTCCAATTTCTGTCACCAGAGATCGTGTAAGTTGATTCTTCAGCCAACTTCTGATGCCCTATAGAGCCTCAAACCTACTCACAGAGGAGAGGACAGAGCTGCCAATCTCATAATCAAGTTTTTGATGATGTTGTGGTCGATTAACTTAAATTTAACTGTCGATATTTTGTATGTATCGATATTGCAAACCCTAAAGGTCCACTCTGTCGCAGGCCCGCTCTGTCGAGAGGAGAAGTAATAAGAATAGACCCAGTCTGTCGCTGCATGCACCCGTCAGACTGGGACTACTCAGGAATGTGGACGACTCTGTCGTCAGCGTAAAATAAAAATCGACCCACTCTGTCGTCAGCGTAAGATAGAAATAGACCACATCTGTCGTCGACTACTTTTGGCGTCGTCCCCAATAACTAATTAGCTAACCAAAGCTGACCTGGGCGAGTTTAGTAACAAAGCGAGTAGCAATTAGAAACGTTACAGGCCGACCGTGGTTCAGCCAGGGGCGGATCCAGGATTTTTGTAATGGGGGGACGCACCCTAGGATTTTTGTAGGGGGGGGGGGGGGGGTATGGAGTACTCGCCCGGAATTTTTTTTCAAATTTTAAATGCTAGAAATATCTTTGGAGAACCCCCCATGGGAAGGTGTCCAGGGGATCTCCCTAGGACAAAAAATTTAGAGAATACCAGAGATTACTTTTTTGAAGCACTTAAACTAAAAAAAAATTGCTGTTAGTTATGTACAAAAATTATTGTATTATAGCAAAATTAATATTGAAAATTATCATGATCTGACACATGTTCAGACCCGAAATTTTATTGAAAATAAGAAACAATAATAATTGTTCTATTCAAGGGGGTAGAGCCAGTAAGAAGGAATATAATATTTTAAATTTCCTTAGTGGTTTTCATCCTTATATGAACTGTTGGTACTATTGATGTCAATGACGATAACGAACTTGCATTTTACACCAGCACTTAACTTTTGTAAGTAGTATATCAGACGCATTTAAGGGCCTGAGTCCTACTCTCAGTGAATAGAGAATAGAGACTGCTGTAAAGAGTACATTACATAGAGTATGCAGAGCAAAACAGATTAGGCCTATGTATTCTCTGTTTGCTGAAGATGGTACTCGGGTCTTGAAACGCGTGCTCTACTACTCACAAAAATGTAAGTACATTTAATGCAAGTTTATAATCGTAATTAACATCGATATATTTTAGGTATATTATTTATGTATTTAGAATTAATAGTAGTCAAGTATAAAATTAAGTATATTTTAAAATAATAAACACAAAACACCAGGAGGCCATGTTAAAGTAAATTTCATATAGCTCTCGTATCATTGTCAATGGGTGGTCTGGACCTTTATTGCTTCAGTAAGAAACTTGGAGCCAGCTTACTTGAAACTATTCCCATTCACTTTTGTTGATCATTTATCTTTCCTGAGTTTGGCTACCGTACAAATAGGGCATCGTAATTAAAAATTTCCCTTGCAATGGGTTTTGGGATACCCCCCTGTAACTTTTTTAAAAATGATACAATTCTCTTGAAACCACATTTTAAGCGATTCTAGAATTATGAATACATCTATTTTGAAAATTCAACCCACGTTATGTGTCAAAGTAAATTTCATCAAGCTCTTACGTTATTGTCAAAGTGTGATCCGGGCCCTCATTGTTTTAGTAAAACAATTAAATGCAGGTATAGCTCTTTTTGATTCCTCACCTTTTCTGATTCTGGTACGGTACTGTACATACAATACTTGAAAATTTATTTTAAAAGGAAAGTTTGGGGTTGCTCTATAGGCTATTATTACATTTTTTAATTTTCAAGTATCATTTTATTGAAGTCGGTTTCTTTCTTGTTAAAAAAATAATCCATCCAATACCAGCACACTCTTATTGATTTCATACATCTTCTTTTGACAAATGTTGTCTCTAAAGGCTTCTTAAAATTTTAAAATTTATTTTGTCTCTGGAGGATCTATCCACCTGATTCCCTTTTAGCTACGCCGTGATGTTACATGAACAATGAATACATAAAAATTATTCGATTTTTAAAACGTGTTTAACATTGCAAAAAGAATTAAACCATTAGTACTCATTATACACTTACAGTTAGTTATACATAGACACTACATCATACAACCTACAACTAGAGTTCAAACGCTTGATTATCTCTCATCGTCTTAGCGCTATAATTGATGAGCCGACAAGGATCACCCAATCTACAGAAACTTGCATTGATAATGTTATAACCAATATCAATCATGATCAGATTAAAAGTGCGATGTTGGAACTGGGAATATCTGACCATATGGCAATTGGTATTACATTAAAAAATATTTCTAATGTATCAAATTCCTTCTTTGTCACAAAAAAGTTGTATCTGATGATAGGAAGGATCTATTCCTCCAGCTTTTGAAGTCTGTGCAATGGGATGATTGTATGAGAGAGAATTCAAATGAGAGCGCATTCAACATATTTTTCCGATTATTCAATGAAAAATTTATAAAAGCTTTTCCAACCATCACAATTAAAATATGGATGACTGATGCAATCAAAAATAGCATTAAAAGAAAAAAAGAGTTTTTTGCAATGACGAGAGAAGGCTGTAGTCAAGACTTATTAAATTATTTCAAGCAATATAGAAGTTTTAAAGAAAGTAATAAGTCAAGCAAAAAGAAAATCAAACGATGAAATTTTTGCCAAGTCCAGCAACATAAATAAAGCAACATGGAAGGTGGTCCAGGAAGAAATTGGAATAGACTCAATACAAAGAGCAATCCCAGAAATGAATGTATCTGGAAAAAATATCACTAATCCCAAGCAAAAGGCAGATATATTCAACAAATTTTTTGTAGCCTCATCCTCAACAAATCTGAGATCAGCATCTTTTGATGCATGTAAAAATATGTTGAGTAAAACAGTTAGACCTCGGGCTGCATTCAAATTTTCGAATATTTCTGAAGAGGGCGTGATAAAAATCATAACAGGGTTGAATGGCTCCCCTTCATCAGGATGGGATGAGGTACCTTCTTCAGTGATAAAAGCGTCGAAGTTTATGATAGCCAGACCTTTAGCCCATATAATAAATTTATCGCTCAAGAATAGAGAATTCCCAAGTAAGCTAAAATATGCAATTATGAAACCTCTCTTCAAGAAGGGGACCAAAAACAGTTGGAAAATTATCGTCCAATAGCAATTCCGTCAACATTCTCCAAGATTTTCGAAAAAGCAGCGCATGATCAATTGTCCAAATATTTTGAGGAAAATTATCTACTCTTTCAAAATCAATTTGGCTTTCGAAAGGGCTTTTCAACCAAAGATGCAGTTCTAAATAATGTAGTTATTGATGTTTTGGAGAGTTTGGACCAGCAAAAATGTGCCATGGGTATATTCTGTGACCTCTCAAAAGCATTTGATATGGTGAATCACAAATTGCTGCTGTATAAACTGGAGTATTATGGCTTAGACTCTCAATCTCTGAGTTTTGTTTAGTAATTATTTGTTGGAACGTCAACAGAGAATTAAACTTATTGATAAAAATGGTAAATGCTATTTTTCTGAATGGGAAACTGTACCATGTGGCGTTCCACATGGGTCAATTCTGGGCCATGCAACATAAAGTCTAATGTTTACCTTTATGCTGATGATACCACAAGTATTGTAACTGGAACTCAGAAAAGTGTTGTTGAAAAAACTAAAGAAACTATAAATGAAATGAACATCTGGTTTCAAGCTAATGGCCTCAATTTGAACATGAAAAAGACAAAACTATTAAATTTCAGATTGAGGGAGAACTGTGAGTCTAATAACATTCTCAGTAAAAATTTTGAAGGCCTAATTTATAAATAAGCATGCTTTTTGGGAGTTCGGATGAGGAACAGCCTTAAATGGACTGATCAAGTGGATCACATTTTGAGTAAACTTTCCAGCATTCTTTTTTCACTGAAAGTACTAAGGAATGTGGTGGGATCACACACGATGTTGAGTGTTTTCCATGGTTATTTGATGTCGGTTATTCAATATAGCATCATGTTTTGGGGCAGTGGAAAGATTAATCTAATCTCAGTTTTTAGAAAGCAAAAAAGGCACTCAGAATTATTGACAATCTCAAGCCAAGGGAATCATGCAAAAATGCATTTAGAAAGTACAAGGTGCTCACAGTTCCAGCATTGTATTTCCTAGAATGAGCCGTACTAATAAAGAAAAAGGAGCCAATGTTGGTTGGAAATAATCAAATACGGCATGAGTACAGTACACGGAATCAGCGAACACAGCTTCAATACCCCCGCCACAGAACTACCACTTTGGAGAAGGGACCACTCTATAGCGGACTTAGAATATACAATGCTCTACCCGCGGAAATTAAAATGATCATTGAAATCAGACAGCTCAAAAGCACATTGAAGGGAAAATTGATTGGCGCTGCACCCTACAACATGGAAGAGTGTGTTCAGTTGTTTTCTGTGAAATAGAAGACAAAATCCTAATGCTACCTGCCTACCTAACTTGCCTAATCACTGTTATGGACAGTTTTTGCAAAATAACAATGTATGTTCTGAAAATGTTGAATTTTATAGAACAACTGTATGTTTTACTTTTAAAATATGACATGTCAAATGCTACCAAGCATTGCTTGAATATGTAGTGCTGTTTGATGCAAATAAAAATAAATAAATGAAATGAATTACTCTTAGAGTCTCCCGTCAAATGCGCCCTAGGAGAACTATTGAATTTCCCTTGATTCCTGTTGAGTAGAATACCTCTCAATCTCGTATTCTCCTCATTCAATGTTGAAAGCTTCAACTTTAATTTTACCATTTCTGATGATAAGTTAGAGATGAAGAAGGCTTAATTTCTAAATTGAGAAGTACCGGAGCTGTGACTTACCGGGGGTCTGGGGGGTACTCCCCCAGAAAATGTTTGAAAATTACACTTGAATTGGTGCATTTTAAGCGCATTTGAGCATGATTAGTAATGAACATATAGTAATATTGCATAATATACAAAATAACAAGCTAGTTCACATCTGGTTTAAAATAAATGATTTTATTATCGATTTAGATAGCCGGAGCTCCGCTCCGGTGTGCTCCTGCTGAAATTAAGCCCAGGAGATGAGAGACATATTGCTTTCTACCATACATAGGATCTTCTGAGAGAAGAAAGCTTCCATTTCCCTGAGCATACTCAAAATTAAATTTAGTTTATTGTTGTCTAATGAGACATTGTCATTTAGATAAGATTCAGAATTAATATTCCAACTTGTCTTTGATACACCGCATAGGCCTAAAAGTGGTCGAATTCGTGTATTGTCAACTACAATTACTGACTTCTGTCAGGCTTGACACTTGAATCCTGAGTCAAAAAAGTTGAGTTCTTCTTCACTCAGTTCTAAACATTGAGCATGTTGTCTCAATGGACAAGTCTCACATTGGAGAAGTTGGCAATAAATTGTCTCACCGCATGTATTGCATTTTTTTCACTTGGTGCCATAATAATTATTATTATTTCTCTAATATCTGTCAAAATTTTGCATACTATTTTACAAGCAATTTCATAGAAACGGAAACAGTCAGAGTATAAAATGCGTGAATAGCTAGCACATTGTTAATGCAGATAAAATTGCATTTAACATAAAGAATTGAAATAAACAGTTCTAGTATATGATAACAAAGATGACTAGAACATTTTAGCACAAAAACAGATTACAGAGTAGTTTATATTGACTAGATATGACTACTGTGAAGGAAGTAGAGAGAAAGAAGGATTGGCCAGAGAGCGAACAAGGCGGGTAGAAGGAAGCTCCAGATAAAGAAAGCAAGGAAAAATGAAGAGGAAACGAATTGCAAAAGGAACAATGAAGCATCATCACAGTATTCGAAAATTTAAACTAGATGTGGTAGTTTATCATCGCAGATAACAACTGAGTAAAATTAAACGGAAGTCTGACTGCTCTTATCTGAACCGAGTGATAAGAAGTCAAGAGCACAAAATAAAATGTGAGAACTGTTTAATTTCATGATCTAGTACGATTTAAATCACGATAACATATACTTGACAAATAATTTCACGAATCCAAGTTAAACACTTGAAAAAGGAACCCTATCACTTCAAGATGCACTATTTAAAATCACAAAACCACTAAAAAGGCCCTTTCAAAGATTAAATATTTACAGAGTGCTACAAAACATGTCCGGCAACAGCAGACTACCATCAATAAGAATAATTATTTCTGATAATACAATAATTATAGATTAATAATAATAATTTTATAATTTATTATAATAATTTGTAAATAATAATTTTGGATTTAGTGAAGAACAAATCCTTTAGGCATAACATCATCTTACTTCTCATCAGAATGATATATCAAATTTCTTCAATAATAATTATTCCTCAAAAAAAAAAATAAATAAATAATAATATTAACTAGACTCATAGCCTCAACATAAGTTTTATAGTGGGGATTATATAAGATAATTTTGATAACAAATATTCTGTATTAATTGAAGGTATTATATTAAGATTTTGTAATTAAAGTTTAATTTTATAAAGTGTCTGTTCAAGATTTGTGAGTTCCTAGGGATTTATCCCAGATGACAAATGGTTGTTCACATATTAAAGTACTCTGTAATTGAATTATTCACATCTTAATTATATTTATCTTTTAATTGCTCTGCAGGCATTCTAAAACACTTAACATTAAAAACATGCAACAAAAATGATAATGGACATTACTTGTAACATGCAATGGAAGTGTATTCGTTTTCCCCTGCGTTTTGTACATGCGCTAGAAAAGGTTGGTTTAGCGCCAGTCTATAGTGTCTAGGTTCTTATTTAAGCAACGCTTATCAATGCCATAAGTGCGGCACAGTGCTGTGGATAGTTATGGGCCACACGAGACAAAGCGCATGGTGGAATGTCGTGTCATGTAATGGGGTCTAATATAACTATATATTTCATTTATCATATAATTTGCTATTTTATATACAGTGTGTTCATTAAGTCGCGCACATCAAAACGGTTGTGAAGTAATGTATTTTATTTGGCTTTATTTATTTATTATTGTTATAAATTTTATAAACTAACGTATATACTTATTTCCAAAATTTTACGTCTTATGAGATATGTTCAAAATGGCTGCCTTATTCATTAATACATGCATGAATTCGTTTTATCACGTTTGTTGACACTTTGTGGAGTAGGCCTACGCCTACACTAATATTGTTAATCTCCGTTGTAATGTTCATTTTCAGTTCATTCAGTGTATGAGGCCTATTTTTATAAACCCTTCCTTTAAGATAACCACACAGGAAAAAATCTGCAGGCGGTAAATACTGGTAAAATACGGTACTGTTCAAGAAGGAACACTGCCTCTTGGGAAAACGACATGTTTGCCTTATCGTAATCTGAACAATACTGCAGACCTGTTGTAACCTGTACACACAATAATGGGCTTACACACTTATGAATTAATTTGTCTGAGCTCGATTTCAATTTTTCATAACTATGGCACATTGTATGGAAATAATAATTTCATACAGTTATTGCATGGAAATCCAAAACTGCAGTTTTATTATTGTCGTTTTTTTTAGAATTAACAGGTTTGTAGCATAGATTTGTGAACCTCCCTATCATTTTGACAATGTCATATAATACAGTCAAACATTAGTTCACTCAAGAGAGAATTTACTTTCATCAACCTCAATAAAAAAATACTTCCTGTATTTACAGTAAAGGATATAAAATCAAATCTAAAGCCTTAATAGTTTCTGTTAATCATAAACACAACATATAATTGAACATACATATAATTGCCTTGTACAGCATGTACTAGTGCATGCATAGCATAGGATTAAAAATGGCATGTACGATAATTGTACTGAATATAGAGATTCTTACTAATAGAAATAGACAACAACCATTAAGTACAGTGGCGGTCACAGGATTTCATTTCGGGGGGGGGGGATGACTACCGGGGGGTCTGGGTCCCCCCCCCGGAAAAAATGTGGAATTTAAAGCCTAAAAACGTATTTTTATACGTAATTGAGCTCTAAAATATGCTCAAGCTGCTAGTATTTATGTTAGCTAATAAAATAGTTTTTAATTTAAAGTTTATTGTACCTGGGTGAAACAGGACCCAACCATAGTATGTGTTTTTCCTTTGATTTCCTTTAGCTACACAAAGAAAATTGATTAAAAGTCAATGGGATTATTTAATGAGCTAATTAGCATGATGACAAAGTTCAGTTAAATAAACGTATAATAAAATAAAAAATCAAGTGTTCACTGCGAATTTTTTCTTTATGGTTAGGCCCGATTTTTAACATGTAAGTTACGAAGGAATAGCCAAAAAATGCTCAGATTGTTACACAACAATGTAATGGATGTAAGGATGTACACATCCTTCTTGTTTATTCTTCTAGCTAACAAGTAACAATGACACAGATTAAATTTATTTCTCGCAAAAACTGTACATACATAATTATGAATAAATTCTTTTTTAGGGGGGGGGGATCCATCTTGATACTTCGGGGGGGATATATCCCTCCCATCCCCCCCCTGGGACCGCCACTGATTAAGTAGGTAACTACTGTTGAAACTAGAATATACTACTATCTAGTATTCTAGTCACTTATATTTTGAACACTAAACAATAAAAAGAATTCAGGTATTAAAAATCTCAAGAGATATTGGTACTGTACTGTATTGCATTCTATGAATAAATTATCAGGTAGATATGAAAAATAGAATCAATAAAAATAAAAGATTATGTTATATAAACGTTTTGCATTTTCCCTCAATTTATATTCCAAAGCCAACTAGACATATAGGAGTGTAGTTACCACCTAACAGTGGTTGGTTGCCATGACAACGCCTCTCAATCAGCATGGCTATATTGTGATGTAACAATGACCAAGTACCACTCTCTTATCACCAAGTGTCTCTGGGCAGCCCTGAGGTAGAGCTGATTGCATCCATATTAATTTAGGGTGGTGGTACTACTTACAATTAATTACCGACTGATCTTAGTCGATTAATCATAGAGCTAACTCAAGTTCATTGTCTCAATGGTTTAATTAAAATAGGGCCAGCCCTAATTAGATTGTTTATGTTACAAGTTTTACCTTGACATTGGATATTTCTAAGTAATAGCTGAACATTTCAAAGGGAAAGTTTAATTATTATGAGTACTTTCTGTGTACTAAAAAATATAACATTGCATTCAATTGAAAATGATGAATTAATTATCTCTGAACCAGACTTACTGGCTTCCCCCTTCTTGGTGATAGGGTATGTAATTAGTAGGAAGGGTGCAGGGTACATTCCATACCTGGACGTTGGCCTGCACCCACTTTTTCACCCTGAGCCACTACTGCATGATAATCAATTTAAAGAGAGAAGAAAATAATAGTGATATGATACAAAATTGATGATTAGTCAACGATTATAGTACCAGGAAGTTAAAAAGGAATTTGTTATCGTTTGTTGCATAGCTTAATTTATGAAATTAGGCTGGTTAAAGATATTTTGAAATTATTTGTAGATGGGAGAGAAATTTGTTCTGTATTTCTCATCCAAAAGCAATATATGGTAACTGCAAAGCAACAGTCCAACTATTGTTTCAATGGAATTAAAATGCGGAGAATATGAATTTATAACAGTGATGTTTACATGGAGAAATATAACTTTTCAAGTGAACTCAACGACTTGCAGTCAAATTTTCATTAAGAATAAGTAGAATTTACTTACTCTGTAGGCCGAACGTTTTCGAAGTAATGAATTCATCAAGGCCTTGATGATGAGATTCAATACCTCGAAATCTTTCGGCCTACAGAGTAAGTAGATTCTACTTATTCTTAATGAAATTTGACTGCAAGTCGTTAAAAAGTTATATTAACAACGCAGTTCGTCATGGAACAAGAAATCCAGGAATGGAGAAATACTTGATGAATAATCTGACAATAAATTTGAACAGTACTTTTCTCATACTATATTTTCTCACCTGAGGCAGAGCTGCCTCTCAGGAATATTTCCAGTTTCAATGCCTAAATATTTTCAATCTCTGACCAAAAACGTATAATTTATTTAAAAAAATATTCAGTACAGTATGTCAACAGTTTTGATGAATAATAATTTTCAACAACAATGTTTTTTATGAATCATAAAATGCATAAATGGTATCAAGTTATATATTACGTTCCATCATTGTTACATACACATTCCAGAATATAATTTAACCATAGAATTCCCAAAGATGAAAATCAGTGATAGAATTATAAGTTTCAGCTACATTACCTTGAAAAGTTTAATGACTTCTGTATAAGAAACTGTGAAGAGCAAAGTTAATGTAGCATGTTAGACAATAAGGGCCCCAAAAATGAAGTGACCCTTGAGACCTTGAGTTCTTGTAAGATTTGTGTCCAGCACCAGAATTTTAGTGGATTTATGAAAGGTTAAGTGCAATTAAAAGAATAAAATGAGTGTCAGCTCTGTTATTCAGGCTTATAAGCACAAAAATTTTTAAATTTGTAAATCTTTATTAAAATCCATAATCTATTTTCATGGTTTAATGCTGGAGTAGGGCCTTTGTTTTTCTCCTCATCTTCTCTCGCAGGAAAAATGATAACTGCACTTAATCTTCAGTTTTAGCTAAGCATCATGCAAACTGTACTGTCAATGTGTGATTTAGACTGTACTGTTCGAGACTTTTCATCAAGAGGATATACTCAAAAAGATTATACTACTTAAATAAATTTTATTATAATATGGATCACCAATGCTCTTCTAATAACAATAGACAACACATATGAGACTCAATTTTCACTATGTAGGTAGTATATTAGGCTACTACAGATTTCAATTCTACTCTCAATCCCTATATTTTACGCTAAAAACCCATTTGTCAAAACAGAATTCTGCTCTCTTTCTTCAGCAGCATCACCAGTCAAGAATAGTAGACCTGTCGATACTTGTTACTCATCAAAAAGTACCATGAATAACAATACTTCTGTGGTGATTTCCATGACGAAATATATTTGATGAACAATCTAGTATCAAAACTGACACTGTATTTCTACTTAAATTATGATTTTTACTCACTTATACTGGAGGAGTGCATTTCACTGCTAAAGAAAAGCTTCATGAAGCTTCTTTAGGGACTGAAGAAGCTTCTCTTAAGAAGTGAAATGCATCCCTTCAGTTTGAGTGAGAAAATTCATAATTTAAATAGAAATTCAGTGTCAGTTTTGATATTGGAAAAATATTTCAACCATTAATTGTCAATAATTTTCATCAACAATTAAAATTTCAATCAATAAAGTTCTTTATGTGTGAGAATAGGAACGTTCTCTATAATGCCACATTATGTGTAGAAAATTTATATTTTCACCTATGTAAAGACCTCCAATACATAAAATAACTGATTAAACAAGGATCACCTTTGCATAAAATGTTCTATTTATTGAAATGTATATTTCAATGTTTGAAGTAGGCAGATTAGTTGCAATAAGGGATCACACAGCAAGGACCATCTACATGAATATTCAATGTACATTTCAATTAACTTATTCTTAAATTGAATTTTTATCTACTGAACCTCGAGGATTGATCCTACTGACTACTTATCCTCACATCAATGATTGGAATACTGCTTCATATGTACATCTCAATGTTTGATGAATTAATATAGATGAGTGTAGAAATATATGCTCGCACAGCAAGGACCACTTTCATATAGATGTTCAATGTACATTTCACTGTTTCATCATTAATTGATGCTGCAGTATGTAATCACACAGTAAGGACCATCTTAAAATAATTATTCAATGTGCATATCAATGTTTGATCTGAATTTGATGATACAATATGGGATCACACTACATCAGAACCATGTAGGCCTACATGAATGTTTGATGCACATTCCAATGGTTGATCATGAATTGATGTGAATTGGTGTTGCAATATGAGATCACACAATCAATTTCCGTCGTGGATCAGGCCTGATGGTCGAGGTTTTCTTTGTTGTGTGACCGCCAAGAGGGAGCGCTGACACGGCTCGAGGAGATTCGTCAGCCGACCTGAGTTGGAGATCGCCCGAGTTGTATTCGACAACACATGAGCAGCAAGACGGAAACATGAATGCATCTGGCTCGGGCTCCCCAAACGAGTTGATGGCAATCAGCTTCCTGTAGATGAACTTCTGTTTGCAAGTCGCTTTTGATGGTCGTGGGAAGAACTCGCTGAACAAGCATGCTTTATTTTCTTTCCTGTTAATTATATAAGATCTCAATCATTTTTTTTTGTGAAAAATAATATTCAGAATGAATAATATTTTGTTTTATTCATGTTCATAATGTCCAATTTTCAATCTTCTTGGTGATGGGTCATATTGTGTCTTATATCCATAGTGAAGAATACATATGTCACAACCACTAAAATAATCAAGACTTGAGATACTACTGTATAGTTTGACAGTAACAAGCGTTCAATCTAAGTTTGATGGTGATTGAAAATGACATGACAGTCAAAACTGTAGTATCTTAAGTGCTAATTATTCTAGTGGTTGTGACAACATCTGTATTCTTAATTTTTAATCATTTTTGAGTGGAAATAATATACATAGAATGAATATAGTGTAATATAACTGTTTAGAATTTTTTGTTTATTCTGTCTAATATAACTGTTTATTATAATTATTTCAAGAGTCACATAATTTTGGTAGTTTTACTTTACACAGTAGCTACAAATTGATGCATGAAAGGAGAAAGTACTGTGTGAGCAAAATTTTGATGTGCTCTCTTGCGACTAAGATCATTTTTTGACATGGGTGAGGATTTCCATGGTAAAGCAAAGATCATTAGAAACCTACAAGGTAGCCTACCTATAATTATAGGTCTAGGCACTATTAAGTACAAATGGTGGTGAATGAGGAAGATGTACATAAGCTTTTATTTTAAGAGGTTGGTATTTATTTTTAGCGACTATAGGAATGAGATCAGCTTTACTGCCTCTGTTCAGAGAACCAAAGTCAGTAGAACTGTTTAATTGAATATGGTACATCAAAGTTAAAAGTCCTGAAGCTGTTTAAAAAGATCTATTGTGAAATTGGGTTCAAGAATGGATAACTAGTCAAGATGTCCTATAACGTTTAAAAGATTTAAGACTACCGTTTTCTGATAGATTGTTTATCTTCTACAAATTCCCATATTTGGCAGTCGGATAGAGATAATTCCCCTTGAAATTCTTCTTCCAAATTCAAGTTGAGAATGATTTTAACTAGAAAATTCCAACTAGATAAATTTCATTATATTAATATTATTCTTGATATGAAGACTCTTTATGAAATTTTCTGAGCTTTTGTATGTGGATAAATACTCCAACATTTCCTAAAATGCAGAGAATAAATTTTTTTTTTAAAGTTTCATGGTTTTCAAATATTATACTCACGCGCATTGCTCAACTCTGATGCCTTGCCTGTAGGTTTCATTCACATTGACAATGTACTTCCATATATCATCTTTATTTAGAGCCAATTTAGGGAAGATTACTTGTTCCTGCAAAAATGAAAAACAAAAATGATTAAGATCATAGAATTCCAGTTAAGATTATTCAATAGACATTGAGCGAGCTTAATTATTCATATAGACAACAGTATAGAGTCATGATATTAAAAACGTGATTTTTGATTATTAATACAGTGCAATGAAACTCCAAATGGGAGATTATTTAACATGAATATTGAAAAAACTTTACTAATAAATGCAACACTTACTAATTCGTGTGATGACCATCTCGCATTGATGGAATGCTTCCTCAGTGTTTTTAAATTGCAGATTTTTATCCTACATTCTTTAGTCTCAAAACCATTCTGTATTTCAAGCAGCCCAATATAAATATCTCCACTTTTTTGAAATATGGGTTGCCATTAATTAATATTGTATCAATTAACATGAATAATTATTGAAAATAATACTCTACTAGAGAATTTAACACTTACCTATTTGTGCAATTAATATTTCGCATTCTTATAATGCTTCCTGAGACATGGTTGGAGGCCTACTGAATCAGCTTTGGAAGCTAGGGTTATGGATGTTGGTGAGGTGGGGTGGCGAGTAGATAAGACAGAAGATTTGGTTCTCAAATTATGTAATCAAGAAGGGTGTGTGAGGTGAACTGGACTACATCATTCGAAAACCAAATCTCCCGTCTTCTCATCCACTCAACACCTCACCACACCTACTGTAGTTTTCATATAACTTGGCAGCAGTATGCTGGGTTCAGATGTAGCATGTCCCATCTGTTACTTGCTGCCAAGTTATATGATTACTACAGTACAACTTTAACCCCAGTTTTCAAACCTGATTAAGTAGGTTTCCAGACGTGTCTGAGGAAACAACAACAACAATGCAAAACAGTCATCACATGAATAAGTAAGAGTCAAATGCATTATTAAAGTATTATTTTCAATAATTATTTATACTTTAATATCAATTGAAAAAGTAATATGAAACTACAACATCAAATTTGATAGAATATTTCTCAATAAATGTTATTGAAAGTTATGAACGTTTGTAAAAAATAAGTTTATTGAAACAATTCAATCAAGTGGGAAACAACCATTAATAAAAGTAAAAAGAAGAAGTTGCAGATGGAAGCCTTAATATTCAAATCATTTGTAATCCATCAACAATTAAATTAAAGAGTGATGAATTACAATTTTAAGTTCCAAGGAATATTCAAAAATAGTCTTAAGAGTTTTGAATAGTTCCATATAGGCTAACTGCTAGTGAGTTTTAGCAAACCATACGCTATTATCCCGCTCATTATTATTTCCTTCATGAAGGCAGTTCTGCGTGTGGGCCAGATCTGTTGAACGAATGGAAGACAGCGGACGAAATGCTATAATGCTCTATTCATGCTACATTCATGCTACATTGTGTTATTGTAAAATTTAATCTCATTGGTGTGTGAAAACAGTAAATAAGTTAAGAAACATTCATCGAGTTTCAGAAATATAATTATATTTCTTTCAAATATTTTAAATTATGGTACACTGAAAATAACCATGCGCTTAGCAATTGCAAATATAATTGTATATTTGAAATCATTAGGTAATAACCAACTCATTCTTATTTCAACATAAAAGATAGAAAATGTGACCAGAGTACTTCCTCAAATCTTAAAATACATTTTATCTTCAAAGAACAATAGAAGTTATCAGAGAATCCTGAGAACTTGAACCTAGGACTTGTTTCAAAGCACAGGAAAAATTCGACTTTTAGCTACAGGTTATGGGTCGAGATAGCATTGGAATCATAAATAGATAGTTTTTGTAAGATCTTCAAAAGAGGCATGCGGAAGCAGAGACAGATTTCATGAGCAATTGCTACTCCAATCGACATGAATGAAAAAATTATCACTTTTCATTCACTTCGATCAGAATAGAGCAGCTTCCAAAAACCAAAACAAGATAATTTTGAAGAAATTTCGAAATTGTTTGACTCATTTGATTCTGAAATTGACTAAATCCTATCATAGTGCTTGATTTTGCAGTTAGACTTTGTAGAAAATGTGGGGCACATATGCACTCTATTATAAACGTTTTAACGTCTGCTCGAATGCACGGGAAAAATAAAGGATTTAATAGTTTCTAAACATCAAACTTACTCGAGATACGCAAAGACTGGACTGGCGAATATTATCATCAATTCTGTTGTACAGCTCGTTTGTTACCTAAATAATAGAACAAAAAATATAATAATTATTAATACATTATATTATAGGCCTTCAAAAGATTATTATTAAGCAGGCGTATTGTATTGTATTAAAATTGTATTGCGATAACTTCTAAAAGTACATCAAGGTAACTCAAAAGCTAGAGTATACAATACTGAATTAAATGAAGTGAGTATTAATTAAATTTGAAGTAGGCAACTGTATGAAATTTCGGTTAGATTCCAGTTTAAGCAACCCGCAGCTTCTGAATTTGGTAGTTGACGATTTGTCTGTATACACTAAATTGTGCATGAGAATGAATACAACACAGTACTGAAGTCATAAACGAACCTTAGAATCTGTTAATAACTTATAATTAGTTTGAACCACAGCCAAAAAACTGAAAACCCGTTCACATCAACCTTATTACTTATTTTTGGAAAACAAATAGTTTATGAATATGAATAATTCTAACAACAATTGATTTCAAATATCAATACTTATAATAAAATAGTACCGGTAGCACTAGAAAGCTTACTCACTTAGTCTCTATTATTAAAGGAATTAATAACAGAGCACAGTAGCCTTACCTATTTTGGAAAAAACCTAGAAAAAATATTTAAAGTAAGAGCTAACAGCATCTCAATTGTAAACTGTATCAATTCAGTTCAGTTTTAGCAAAATTCCAGAGTTTTTGATTATGCAAGTACAAAATAATTTATAAAAGTAATATCCATGGAATCAAAATATATTCCCAATCGAACAAAAAAAATATACCATCGATGCAAATATCACTTACAACATCATCCCCGAAAAATGTTTGAAACTGAGTCCTTTTCTTCTGCACCACATCTGCTATGATTGTCCTGAAAAAATTCAATTTATTGCAATGACTTGATTAAGAATGCAAAATTTTCGATCAATTTCTATGTACGGTAATCGATTCATTCATTACATTTCAAATACATTGAAATAGATTCCAATGATAGGTTAAGTTAGAAAGTATTTGGATATTTAATATTCACAGTACTTATGATATCAATAGTGAAATAATTATTATATATTGTAATAAGAATGAGCCTGTACAGAAATACTTGATACAAAGCTATTGAAATCTTATACTTTACGATCCCAAATAGTTATTACAGGATCAAATCACAAATGCTTAGCAGAAATTAGATAAGAGATAAATTAGATAAATTCTATTAGGAATTGAATTAAATAATACAGTAATATGTTAATTGATCTAGAAACTAGATAATTGGCTAGAGGTTGACCTATAATTTCTATAAACACGCCATCATGGACTGATATGCAAGTAAGAGAGACATCATGCTGATAACCACAACACTACTAAAGTGCACAGACTCTGAAGATGAAGCTTTTCATCTTCTGTCCATAATCATCCATGGAAACTGGTGTATCAGTGGTTCTTGGAAACCTCTCTCATCTCTCACTTTCTTGAAAAGATTAGGTTAAAGTGGTCAAATATTTCAATATACTTTGCCAACTGCACAAGACATGAAATAATTCAGTTTCAAAATGATAAAACTGCATAATATGTATACTTTAATTACTCATTATATTATAGACTATCTTATTGTTCTTTAAAAACTTAAGCATGAAGCAAATCAAGTTATATATTGTGTATTCCAGCCCTGTCCGCAGCCCATTTAATACAAATCTGCAAGTTGGAAACAGTGATGAAGGCCATTTCAGACCAAACATCTGTAACATATGGATGCACTTTTAAAACGTCCGCTTCCCTGCTTATCAAGGATTCCAATTCAGACTGCAGACAGTTCATTCAGTGTAAATAACTAGTGAACCGATTGCTCATAAGTTTTTACACCAATGCTATTTGCGTTTGATTGTATAAGGATGAAATCAATTAAACCTAAAATTCCATTGTACAATAGTTTGAAAATAATGGATGCACTTCAGCAGATTGGAATAGATTAAAATTAATAAAATTGACACATTTGAGTTGTTGACACCTACTCAGGATATTCATCAAGTTCCTCACAGAATGTGGATCCATCAGTTACACAGGAGGGCGTTGTATTATTTGCTATGGTGAAAATAGATTGGTTATCTTTGTTTCCAGTTCCTTTGTTTTTGTTCCTGACCTTTCCATTAAGAGTGTGGATCTGGTCGGGAAACACTATTTCATCCGACATACCTGAAAATATTCAATTGGCAACAATTATTGTAATACATTAGGAGCGAAAATAAATCGCTTGCAAATGAAGCCCCTGCACTAACCAAAAGAAATTGTCAATATTGTAAAAATATAGAACGTTTAAACGAGAATTTATTTCCCAACAACATCATTGTTTTCAAGAAAAAAGTGTGAAAATGGTCAGAATAAAATAGGCTAAGTTGAGAGTCGAATAACGGCTATCTTTATACCAAACATTTCTATATCTGGACGTGGTTGCAAACGTCTACAAATTGTCTCAATTTATGTACTAACTTAGTGCTAACTATTTTAATTATTTTTACTGAACAAGTAGTAAAACGGCTTTATTGTTGATGGAAAGGGAAAATTCACCTATGAACCTCTAACAAATCAATACAAAACAATACCCTCAGATGAATTTCTAATATATATCTGGTATAAGATAATAATTTATAAATCATTTGGTTTCATGGATTTTCAAAGTGATCCCATTCTATGAGTCTCTTTGTGCAGTTTTAAAACTTGTGGCCTTGTTTGTGATTAATCTGGCTTGTCTTATACTCTTCAACTACTGGAGTATCCAAGACGTAATCTATAAAAAAAATATTATCCCTTTCTCTTGATCGTTTATACCATATCTTCGTATTGAATCATTTTGGTTTATATCATAGTTTATATCTAATAACTGAGTAATAAAAAGTCCCTATTTTAGGTCCTCTAAAACATTTTTGTTTAACAATATTCGTTAAAATGAATCTGCTATCAAGAAGGGAGCATATCACATCAACTTTTCATATTTTTAGCTAGAGAGATAGACATATTTTTTATTGACAATATTGTCGCCAGGCTAAAGCCTAATGCAACAAAACAACTTTACAGTACAACAAAATCTTTTACAATTTATACATAATAACATCTGTTTCATAATTAATGAGATACATAGTGACTAAAACAGCTTATGTGAAGAAAAAAATAATATAAGGTAAAATAACTGTGTAATGACAAGAGAAGAAAATAAGGTTATAGAAGTGAACATTGAAAATTCAAGAGATGACACACAAATAAGTTCCGACCTAGTTCAACTATATAAATATAAACATCAAAAGAAAAGTTCAAATAAACTGTATTAACCACCATTCCCCCGCAGGGTTTTAAAGGAAGGACCGAAGGTTATGGGTGGGGAATGGTTTTGCATGTATGAATCTACTATTATGAAACATAAACCTCAATTTACAACACTATTGACAGTTTTAAATGTATTGACACGCGATTAAAATGTATTTAAATTGATTCTCAGCTTAGTGCGGCATTTTATACATTTCCATCTATGTATGCCCCCCTTCATTACCTACGCTTAGTTAGCTACAAGCTAATGTGAAATTCATTCCAAATGAGGAAATTTATTCAAGTGAATCTAGAATTCAATCCAACTCACCTGTTCTGTTGCTGCGCACGCCATGCGTTGAAGATCCAGAGTTGGATTGGGATCCTTGAAATTCAAATGCCCATTCACTTCCACTGGGTGATCTAGACAGAAATAATTCAAATTAAAGCCGAAAAGTAGCATTAGGCTAATTTGAGAAAGATATATAAAGATTTGATAAATGATATCATTCAAGATTCATTTTAGATTCAACTAGTGTACTGTAGTTTTCATATAACTTAGCAGCAGTATACTGGGTTCAGATGTAGCATGTCCCATCTGCTACACGCTGCCAAGTTATATGAATACTACAGTAACAACCTATCATAACAAAATACTACTGATAGATTTAAACTGGCTAGCCTAAATGATTTTTTTTCTATTTTGCATCAATCTGTTCTTGTTTTTGCATTTGTTCAGTTTAGAGAAAACTGAAGAGGAAATTATTATTTATTGCGTCAAAGATGAAGCAAAAAGTATATTAAGAGCTGGATAAACATCGACCTCGAATTTATACAGGAAATCCCCAAAAGCCATTATAAAATAATGATTAGTATAAATATGACTCAAGAATAAAAATGCAACTTATGCATCTTGTAATCAAATTTAATTTGCATTTTTTGAATGAACTTAGAATGAAGGAGTTGGAAGTTGTTCTCTTGGATATGGTAGGCTAATTATTTTCAAATTAATTTGACAAATCATAAAGCTCATCAACATATTATCAATATCGGTGCTACTGGTCTTGCAACTTGCCTCTTCGTTTGCCCTTTTCTGAAGCAGCATATTTTGTCTAAATGCATGCCCACGTGTAGGCTATGCCCGAAGTTAGTAGATAATCTAACTTTATTGATAGTTAGTATATGATCTACTAACCTAGGGCTAGGCCTCTGAAGTTTGTGTATTGAGAGTACTGTGTAGTACCGTACTGTAATACAGGGGTGCCCACAGGGGGGGGGGGCTATGACGCAGACTGCGTCATTGAAATTCTTGGGGGGGGGGGGGGTTCCAAAAAACGTTTTGGGTTGATTGAAACCGTGTTTAACGTGACAACATTCAAAAATATACTACGAAGTCAACAGATAGAATGTCAATTAATGAAAAAAAAAATTATAATAATTATTATTATACAATTGAATATGAATTAGCTAAAACAGTGAAGAAAGGATTTGTGCAGGAAGTTATTATTCAAACTTAGCAAGACGCTAAGCGAGTGCTCTGAAAGTGGTTTATACAACTTTACTCTCCTTAACAGTTACTATAGTTAATCAGCAGAAAGAGCAATAAGTCGATTTAAAATTATCAAAAACAGACTCAGATCAGCTATGGGAGACTCATGGTTGTCCAATCTAATGGTTCTAGCTGCAGAAAAAGATGTACTTGAGTGTATTTCTAACGAATAAATTATTGAAAGGTGTTCTGTTTCCTCATCCCAAAGACATAAACTTCTATGTGGGGTTTAGAGAGATAGATTTAACAAGCTTAGAAGGTGCCTAGCTAACTTGTAGATGGCCATAGCCTACAAATTTAAAATGTTTGACTTCAAACTGTTGATGTTTTTCATGAGCAAAACTTACTAAATACTAAAAATTCTGTAATTTTTCATAACTATGTCTTTCTTTTGTTTTTGAAAGACACTTCTTTCGATTGTGTGTTGTAAATAACTACACATGAAATGTATGCCTTTTATGTACTTCATCCATACATAAATTCTCCCAAGATACTACACTAAGTAAATAACCTGTTGTTTAAAACTATACTGTCCAATAAATGACTAAGTATTTTGAATTTTTGTGTTTTACAAATGAAGTTATTAACTCATTGTTTTCACTTCCTTTAAAGGAACAACTTTGTAGAATTATTTAACCTTAATGTAATTGGTACACCGAACATAAACTTATAGGTAATTCATTTTTATTGAACATTGTGTATTTGTAATAATATTTTATTGTTTAAAAACCATTTAGGTTCATATTCTTATTTAGCTATTTTGCAATTAAGTTTATTGAGCAAAAGTTCATAAATTCATTTCATTGATATTTCTTTTTTACCTTTACAAAAATATGTTACCTATGTAAAGAATCTCAATACATACATTTTGTATATTATCGACTGGGTTTGAATTTTTTCAATAGTTATAAAAATCTTCTTTTAGTTTTAGAAAAAATACGGGGGGCTTATTCCGCATTTTTTTTGGGGCGGGGCCTAATTTGGGGGGGTGCTAAATTTAGGGGGGGGGTGCGTCATGAGGCTTAGGGGGGGGGGTGGGCACCCCTGTGTAATATCATAAGTATTATATGAAGTCAGCTAGGTAAATGGGGATGTTACAATATTAACTTATGATTTACATAAACTTCTTGTAAGTAACCAATCAATGAAAATTGTCTATATCTGCCACCATTCATGCAATATTCACCCCCAAAATGACCTAATCGATTGAATTCTAACCTTACTAGTTTGTCAGTGGTTGGTGCATCCACTCTTTCCTCGACACTGTCGGTTGGAAAATCGAGCCCAAACGACAAAGAGGATGTTGGAAATCTTATACTTCTTGCATTTATAAATGGTAAAGTGAAATTTTTTTCGAACCTCATTTGTCGAGAATGTTGTTCCCGTCCCATTGAATCACTGAGTTTACCCGAAGATGTGATTTGCTGGAATTGTGGTAGGCTAACTGCATAGGATATCTGCAATAAAAAAATGCAAGTTTTATCATATGCCTGACAACTGATTTACAAAATAAACTGAGAAAAGAAATTCAATAGATTAAATAAAATCAATTCAATTAATTAATTTTGTTTCATTCTCAGAAATTATTGTTTATGCTATTTTCTATACATAATTTTTTTACTTCTATAATTTTAAACCAATATTGCTTATCTGTTGTTGTGGTATGGAAATAAAATAAGATATTTAAATATGTTGCTTCATCCGCATGGTTCTATTTTTCAATAAATCAATGAATAGATTCATATCAAAATTGCACAGAAAAAGCCACAACGTTTCGTATGGTGAGCATCTATGACATTATTGTATTATAAACATTACAGGGATAGATAGTGAAATTTCAATATAACTATAGCATAAAAGATGTAACACATTGGCCTGCAATAATAATCAATAATTACTATTAACCCATTTGATAATTCATCATTTATTATCATTAAACCATCACCATTTTTTTAACCATTTATGGATTATTATATATTTGTTGCCACTACAATAGACTAATCAATGAAAGGTTCAAATTTATCCTGAGATGCAACTAAATGTTAAGAAATGAAAATTTTGATGAGTGAATATTATACTACACATACATACAGGTGGTAATTACGAAAACATATAAAACAATAACCGTCAGAGGAATAAATAGATAAAACAAAGGCCATTTTTTCAATATCCGATGGGCCATAAATAAAAGACCAGAGAACAGAAAAATAGTTTATTATCAAAATGTATGAACACTTATGTTTACTTTTTAACATAATAACCTTGAAGATTGGGGCATTGGTCATATATGTGGACAAGCTTTTCAATACCATATTCATAAAATTTAATAATGCCACAGTAAATTTAAATGAGTCTTGACCTTGTCTTGAAGTTCCTCAGTAATAGGAAAGTGCTGACCCCCAAACCATATCTTCAGTTCAGGAAAAAGATGGAAATTGCCAGACTGCTAGGTTGGGACTGTGTGGTGGGTTGTCAAAAATTTCCTACTAGAATATTTTTGAAGAATTTGATGAGTTACACCGGCACACTGTGAGACTGTGAGAGTGGTATTGTTATGCAGCAGCTATCAGAACAATTCCAAACGCCAACATGGCTCTCTTTTTACTCTGAATGGATCGCCGCAAATGTGGTAATAAAGTTAGGCAATAAACAGTGCGTACAAGAAATGGTTTGGAGGTCAGCACGTCCCAACTACTGAGGAACTTCAATAAAAGTTCAAGACTAAACTTTCGGCAACATTTTGTGAACAGGGTATTAAAAAGTGATTACATTAAGAAGTTTGGTAAAAAAAAAAATTTCTGTTCAATGGTCATTCAATTATGGCTGATCGTATGTTGAAAAAGTGGTCCATGTATTTTTTATATTTACCAGAGATGCATTTAGAATATTTCAGATCAATAATTATTGCTTTGAGAGATTTATAAAAATGTAGATAAAATTGTATTTATTCTCGCACTATTGTGAACAGAATTATTGAGGCATACCTGCCTTTTCACTTGAACAACATTATCGAAAAACCTAAATAGCAATGCAATAGGCCTACAGTAAATAAATGGAATGATAAAAGACTTGCAATAGAAAATAAATGAATTTGAAAAATATCAAATTAGATATGAATGTAAAAAATATGTAAGATATGCAAAAGTGAAAGGAAAGTGAATTTTTAAAAACCAATAATAACATGGACATTGTTATTTTTCATATCATATTGAATTTATCACAAGATTTTGACTACTTTTAATTAATTTCAGCTGCACCGGTAAGATTTTTCAAACAGTTATAAAGAATTTTAATTAATCTTCAGGAATTTACTCTTATAATGCAAATTTAATACAGTACAATAATTATTCTATGATAGGTAATGCATTAAAAATAGATAAACAATTTATTAAACAGTAATAATAAAATTATCAGGAGTTGAATAATCAATATCGTACCTAGCCGACGGTAATTCCAGACAACTTCACACGTTTCTCACCCACATCAACAAAATCCACCCCAATCACACATTTACCCTGGAAACTGAAATTCATAATTCTCTTAACTTGCTTGAACTCACAATCACCAAAATCCTCACCACACGTTCAAAATTTACAGAAAGCCTACCTCAACAGACATCATCATTCACAATCACACCAACCATCCAACCCAACACAAACATGCAGCCCTCAACTTCATGATTCACAGACTCATCAACATACTGTTATGGGTTCTATCTCTAAAATAATGCTGGCAACACTTAAAATTAACACTCGCACTTTATTTACACAAATTATCCACAACACGCACTAATCAGTTATATCTTACACAAAATACGCAATCGGAAACAGATAAATCGATAATGTTCAGCTAATAAAGACAATGAATACAGATACTTTAGTATCTGTATTCATTGATAAAGATCTGCTATATTACTGTACAAAAATCAATCATTAACTGTTAAAAGGCCGATCAAACATTAAATAATAACTGTTCAATAAATTGTCCAATAATTCAAGAAGAAACGTCTAAAAAGAACAATTAAACTTACGTATCACAAGTCCGTATTACAATAATAACTAAGAGTATGAGTCCACTTGTTAAAGATGTAAAGGAAGTCTCACTAATACAGTCACAATATACTGCGATTATCACTTTAACAACAAACGTTTGTACTATGACAATAACTGCCACTTGCTTTGTCAACGAAATTCAAACAATGAATGAAACTGATGTTTACCTGAAAGTTCGCTTTGAATACATTTTTAATGTTCCAGAAAGGATGAGAAGGCTCTTGATTTCTCTATAAAATTCTAAAGTAAACAGATAAGACATTCTCCAATCATTGAGACGTTTCTATTTAAAAATAATGCATTATAAAGATGTCCCGATGATAAACCACAAGGCGAGGAGAGTATGGGGGAACAGCAAACAAAACACGCTACTTATTGCAACTGGAAGACATATTGACACAGAAGTAATTACGTTGAAAATCACTGTTCCTACTTTCTTGCCTTGTCCTTAACAATGCCATGAACCCCACTGACTACCAAAATGAACTTAATACCAAAAAATAAATAACTGCAAAAAACGGATACAACACATCTATCAAAAAACTCTATGACAAAAAGCTCCATAGAATACAAACAACAAAAGCTCACACAACCCCCACCAGACACCTATACGTCTTACTAACCTACATCAATCATACAACCATGGCCGACTCTAGTTAAAGGCCGAAATATACAATATGTCAACGCCGCATCAGCTGCTGACCAAAGGCCGATATTTTGTCATCGTTTTGATTTGAACCGATCTCTTCAGTCTTCGCATTCATTTTATTATTCATTAGCGTATAGAAATAATTAATACTTGACACATTTTTTCAATAATAGGCCTATATACTTATGTAATCCGTATCCTTTAACTAAATAAATAAATGTAATACACGCTTATTACAATAGGTATGCACTGAATAACTATCCTACCAACAAAAATGTAAAGTACTGCACAATTTATTGTAATTTATATCATTTTTATAAAAATTGTAGAAGAAAAAACAATGTTTTCAATAGAATAGAATATTTTGTTTGTCTAAGAACAATTACTATGAGAAAATTATTGTCAACATGTACATAGTCAAGACAGATAGATACAGTAACTAATTTATTAATTAGCAATAACTATTTATTTTACATTCATACATAGTCTGAAATGAAATAAAATTCTCTAATAATCTGTAGATAATTCTTTCTAATAATAATTATGATGATAATGAAATAGGAATTATTAATCATGAAAAAGGACATGAAAATACATTATTTAATCTTTAGTCAAAAGATATTGAATTTTGTGGTATTCCGTAATACTTACTCCCACATAGCAAGAAAGATTGCAACAAGCCTTGATTTACACTTTGCCTACAGTTGTCACATTGGAATCCAACTGGAATAGAATGCATTTATCAATCATTGTCAATTCGCTTGCAAACCCTTGAATAAACAAGGGTGAAAAAAATCCTATATTTATGTCTCAAGTCCCCATATATATATTTGAGCATTCACCCTTTACCACTCTTCTACCTGAAGCCTGTTTCATAATAAAGGACGGCATTGTGTTACTGTATGACTTTCGCATGCGCACACACACTCCACCACCCATCCCTACGACCTTACTACATTCCTATACATTCAAGCACTCCACTTCTCAATATTGATGATATAATTATAAGAAGTCGTCCTATACCGCATCTGTGAAGGAAGTCAGTTTAAGAAGCTGAGCGCCAATGTTTGAATTCTGAAGGAAAGATAGGAATTCTTTGATTTCTTGTTCCATAACGATCTGCGTTGTTAAATTTACAACACAAATAAAGGAGTTTAACATTTAGAAAGTGAGCAGAGTCAATACATTGCAGCACTACGATGTCAGTTTGTTACTTTACAAATATCAGTACAGTCAAACATGCAAAATGACTGGGAACTTCCAAATGTAGTGGACCGACTCTCACCACTCTCATCTATCACCATATATACCACCTAAAAGTCAATGAATTTGATGTCAACTTTTAACTCAACCTAATTTTATAATTATGTTATCAATGTATTCAACTAACGAATGCTGAAAATTTATCAAGTTGGATATTCTATTCATAAATGAATGTAAAATAATTTCCTAGATTCGCGTTTGTACTCGCTTGATACATGCTGCACTCTTGATTAAAATAATTCTTGGTTTCAATTTTCACAAAATTGAAAATGAGCTAAAAATTCTTGAAGAGCTACAAAATTCAATATTTCTCCATGCACAAACTGATGATTCTTAAACATAGAAATTACCGTATTCAAAATAATTTTATTAAATAATAATTATTCAATTCAGATTTTCAATATTTTTATTCTCTAATCGTGAGGCCAACGTTCTAAACGTATTCATCTGATCCAGTAGCGAATCGAACATTTTGATATGATGGTGGGGGGTGTTATCGGTGATTTTGGGGCCCTCCCGGGGGGGGGGGGTATGGAATACCTCCCAGCGAGGGTGGTCCGGAGGTCCTCCCCCGGGAAAGTTTTGATAAATAGTCCCTTTTATTTATTTTAACAGATTCTACTCATGACTAGAAATAGCTTAAATTCATTAATTTTAGTCCAGATTATTGGATTTTTTTTAATTTTTTATGCTGAAAACTTGATTTGAGGCTCAAAAACAGTAATTTTTATGAGTATCTATTAAAATGAAGTCTATAAATGTGGAAGCTTAAATTTAATAAATAATTTCTTTCATGAATCGCTTGTGAACTTTCATGAACTTGAACCCACTTTTTGGGTTAAAAAATACTACTTTCATAGTGCCAATTTAACAAGTTATAGTGGTTTCGAATTATTATTACAATCAGATTTGACGTTTCTTCCCTGGAGAAAATTTTTTTCAGGTCTTGAAAGTGCAACTCTAAGCTTTTTTGTGGTAATCAACCTCTTCCCTCATATTATTTGTTGATTGATTCATGGTATGACAAATTTTAGGGGGAGATTCCATCCCTCAACACCACCTGATATCAACACCACCTGATATCAACACCTCCCTCCCCCCCCCCCGCGAAGTTCAATCCTGGCTAGGCCACTGGTGTTGGGGCGCCTTGGTTATCAATAAAATGAGATTAAATCTGAACAGTGTCAGAAATGAGCATTTGAAGCCTGTCTGCAAAATATTAAGTGATCTTTTTCCTTTCAGGCCTCCTGTGTCAACTTCATGCAAGTGGCCAGAGGGCCCTTCAAACCTATGAAAAGAAAATACTTATTGTCAAAGTCCATAGTCTTTTCTCCCTCTTACTTATCTATCATGTTAAAATAATTTTATGAATTGTGTATTACTTAGCAGTAATGTCAAAATAATATCAGAAATAATCATTTAAGTAGCCTACAGTCAATACATGAGCTATATGTGGAATGAAAGTCAGTTAATATCATCAATATAATAGAATAATCTATACAATATAATATGCATTATATATTTATATACAGTGCACTAGTCAGTGGCATGTCATGTAGCTAAACCTGTTACAAATGCGACTGAGCTGCAATTTCGGTACATGAAAAACTAATAGCTACCCTAAACCCTTATACCAGATGCAGATGCAATTTAAAATAGTGTTAACCAGGTGATTGGAAGCTGTTTTTTGTTTGTTGCTGAAGTGTGAGAGGAGGGAGTGAGAGAGAAGAAAGAGCGCTTGAGAGTGAGAGAAAAAATTTGGACACTAGTGTAGCCAATAAAGACAGAATGGAAATACAGTACTGAGAACCAAACTATTCTCTGTCAAACCGAAAACCGTTCGAGTAAAGGCTGGCAAGGCAGGTAATCAACTGATGATGGGAAAGGGGTGCATGGGGGCAGGGTGGCTGCTATTTTGGGAAGCAGTTGGGGGGGTGTGTGTTGTCAGGCCCATTGTCACATACTGAAGATTCTATCCAAGAGATTACGTGTTGATTGCGTACACCGAGGATTGCGTACATGGGCGTGTCAGCGAGGATTGCGTACATCTTTTACCTGTGAAAGATGACAAGGGTCGGCCATGCATCAAGAACATTTTGACAGGCGAGGATTGCGTACAGCTTTCTCTTGTTTCCTAATGTCTGTCCTTGATTAGAATTTTCTCCTTTTCGCTATGACAGTAATTTTTCTTTTCTCACCTAACAGATTCAATCACAACGTCCGTCCTTAAGGCTGTGCGCCAGCTACCATGACTCTGATCAAGTCTCGAGTCCCGACTCAAGGCAACAAACAAACGAGTCTACAATCGAGTCGAATCGGGTTTGGTCCGGTTTTGAATCACTCTGGTGGATTAGTTTGTAACTAGCTTTCCATACCTCTGTAACGTTGCCAGATCTCTTGGCTCACGTCTACTCCCCTCTTCACCTGGTCTGGCTAGCCCTTCTTGGGAGGGAGGCAGAGTCGTTCTACTACTCATAATCTAGTAAAGCAAATATAGTTTCCAAGCCTGAGTCACAGATATTCTAATACCTGAGCTTTCATTCACAAAAATAATCTGATATGTCTGACGGCTAGATAGCCTGGTCAGTTTGAGACCTCTGTTCACTTCGGGTGGCATGAGTAGTTTGTACATTGTTTTGTGCCATGTTTTATTTTTAACCTAATATTGTACTGAATTCTACAATAATAAAACTAATTTTTGTTTTATGACATTAATGTGAGGAGTTTTTTCTTGTGTTGATAATGGCAAAGCAAAGCATTAGTTGGGTCATGACTTTCAATATTTTGTTTTTTATTTTTCAATTCACCCAGGGTTACTCCTAATCCAATCATATCCTCTCTAATTTCCTTAATTATCTTCTTAAGTTGAAATAATTTTAGTTATTTTTTCAATCATTCTATACATTTATTTCCAAAGAATCACATGTCTTTCAATTTTTTGAACAGACATACAGTAAAGATACACCTAATAATTTCATGATTATAAAAAATAGTTTCTGATTGAGTAAAAACGGGGGCCATAGCGTGAGTTTTTGGCGCCGAGACAAATATCTTAGATTTTGGGGAAATTTATTAAATTTGGAAAAATAACTAATAAAATCTATATATATAAAATTCGAGTTTTGTCTGTACATTTATCAGAATTATATATTTTTTGGTTATTTTTACGTTTTATACATTAAATAAGCCGAAAATAGTCTTATCTCACTTTCTGTCTGTCTGTCTGTCACGGCCCCAAAGGCATTTTACGCGGCCTTCTCCTCAAAAACGAGAGCATCGATCGGGATTTTAGTTATTGAACAGTATTGAACACTTTATTGACAATGTCTTTAGCTATAAAAAACTAAATTAACTTTTTTTTAACAGAGTAATAAACGTTTAAAAACCAAGTATTGTGCGATTTTGGATACATTTTACGCGGCCTTCTCCTGAAAAACGAGAGCATCGATCGGGATTAAAGTTATTTATCAGTATTGAAAACATTTTTGACAATGTATTTAGCTATAACGTTTAAAAAACAAGTATTGTGCGATTTTGGATACATTTCTTCTAAGTTTTATTACCACATAAGAACAAATCACGTAATTTATCATGATATATCAATCAGCTGTTCTCAAAAAATATTCTGTCCGATACCTGTCACTGAATTGTTTACGTTCTAAGTTGTTTACTAAGGGCCCGTTCACACGATACAGTTTTTGTGCGGTACAGTAAATTTGCTGTATCAGTTATTTTGCAGTGCTTTCGTTTGCATGTACATTTCATATTGTATGTTCACACAATACTGTTTCGACTGGATCCAGTAAAAAAGCTGTTCTAGCCGATTTCTACATTCGGTTTTGTCTTCGAAAACTGTATCGCTAAAATCAGCTGTACCGCAAAATAACTATCCGTATCCGGTGGCACATGTACCGGTAATGGATATGTTCAAACGATACGCTATTACGGTGGAAGCAGTCTTCAGATCGTCAGCATTGATCTCCTTCATTGATATTCTTCAGCATTGATCTTTTTATTAGTGAATTCCAGTGTCCAGAAGTGGAAGATATTAGTTGTGAAAATTTAATTTCTCTAATATATGAGAGACCCGCCTTGTGGGACAAGACTCAAGATTAATATAAAAATAAAGAGAGAAAAATGTGTGGAATATTGAAACCAGAATTTGCGTACTTTGATCAAAATTAAAGAGAAACCTTCATTAAGAAACTTATTTAAAAAATCTTACACAAATAAAAAAAAATCCTGGACTGGAATAAATAAAACTGAACTGGAAGCGCAATGGAAGAAGGAGGAGAGCACAGCAATAAGCAGCAAAGCCGGACCGTGTGAACATCACAGTACAGTTGACGCCGTACAGTAAAAAAACAGTACCGCAAAAAAACTGCATCGTCTGGGCCTAAGCTGCTAACAACTTCATGATCGTTGCTATCAAAAAAGCCGAAACATATTTAGTCTTATTTCTAAACATAATCCGTACGAAGGACGGGCACAATAGCTAGTATAAGAATAAAATTGATTATTATAATTTGGAGAAGGCTGTTTTACAAATAACACTTTATTACCTCATATTCAAAACATACTATAATATTTTTTGTAATTTTCAAAGCCAATTGGCAAAGCAAAGCATTAGTTGGGTCATGACTTTCAATATTTTATTTTTTATTTTTCAATTCACCCAGGGTTACTCCTAATTCAATCATATCCTTTCTAATTTCCTTAATTATCTTCTTAAGTTGAAATAATTTTAGTTATTTTTTTGCAATTATACTCTCCATTTATTTCCAAAGAATCACGTATATCTTTCAATTTTTGTATGTCTTTCACTTATGTCTCAATTTTTTAAAGTAAAGTAAAGTAAAATTCAGTAAAGATACACCTAATAATTTCAGGATTATAAAAAATAGTTTCTGATAAACCTTTATTGCAGCAACTCCTGAGTTCGTCAAAAGCATTGCAAATTGTCATATTTAACATCAAAATAATTTTGTCTCATACAACATTGCTAGAACGTTAAACAGATAAAAACACAAAATCACATTCAAAATTATCCTACCTATCTATAGCAGTGTGTCATTTAAAGCTGTCTATAAATTGTCTACAAAGTCTTGGCCCTTTCATAAAAATCCTCAAACCTATATAATAATGGATTATCCATCAAAAAAAGTTTCAGTCTATGCTTAAAAATTGGATATGGCAGATTTTTGAAGCTCTCTGGAATGGCATTGAACAGTTTTATACTTCTAAAAAGAAAAGTCTTTTGTGTGTTTGAATAATTGTAACGGTGAGTAATCAAGTTATTTCTTGTGCGTGTGTTATGAGTAGGTATCTTCCCCTGTATAGTGAAGTTTTAATGTAATAATTTCCCCGGGCCTCTGGACCCACTATTCGGTTGTTGGGGGGGGGGGGGGGGGTTACTATTCCTTGCTTGAAAACTGAAAACCCCCAACCTTTTACAGTTCCACTACAGTTTTTATTGAAAGGCTCTCTGTTATCTATCAAAGAAGTCCTATAATATGATTCCAGTCACAATGTAAGCTCTCCAATAATGTAATCATATTTTATGATTAAGATGCAGTATATGGAACAATCGCAAGAATTTTCTATAAAGAAAAATTTGTTTCCTTCGTTTGACACTAGAGCCCTCTCAAATTTTGTCCACTCTTTTGATGGACAAAAATTGGTACAAAGCTGGAACTTCTTTTAATCCACTCTAGGTATTCTAAAAGAGAGTTCTCTGAGTTTTCAAAAGTTGAAATTGAAGAATATGAAATTCTACGTCGATTGATGTATAACAATATATCCGTTCAATTGTTCATTCACAATCAATTTTCAAAAATCAGGTATTTTTATCTCCTTTGTGAAAAATAATTCACCTAATTTTTCGTTGCATTTATCATGTAAATGCTCACTCCAACACATAGAAAGTTAGAGGTAAGAAGTTTTAGATCATTGAATTTACTTTCAGAAGAGTTCTCAATTTGAAAATTTGGCCAATTTGTCGATAAGTAGAAAAACCTGAATCACTGTATATCAAACCTGAATCAATTAGGACAGTAACCAAGTTTCATAAGCAAGTGATATCAGGAGAAACATTTAGGTTTTTATTAGTAGTTATTTTCTCAACGAATTCAAAAATGTAGTTGCTGATTATAGAATAATTAAGATAAAGTGTATTTATTCAGTCAGAGAACGAATTTGCTGAAGAAGTCAGTATTGTCAGATAAATTATAGTCAGACAAATGTAGAGTAGGTAACACAAATCGATAGTAAATGTTAAAAGTGCATATTCGTTTTATAGCTGATGATGCACACATGAGTCCGAGACTTGTGCGTGGAAAATGAGGTGAATGATAACACATAAATTCGGGATTCGAACCCACGACCGCTGAACGACAGCAAGCTGAAGTTGCGACGCACCAATCAACTGCGCTAAGCGGCCCGCCAAATAAGTGCAATTATGTGTCTTTCAAAGTGCACCAAGATAAAAAAAAAGCTAAAATTGATGGAAACAAAATGATAATTATTATTTTGCTTTTTTTCTCATTTTTATTTTATACTTTTATACTAAGATCATTTCGTTATGAAATTGTATTTTATTTTATAGTAAGGTATAATATGTTCACATATTTTTTTTGTTGAAACTGATTTTAAAATGTGAAGTATGTGATAAGTTGATTGATGAATTGTATAATAATCACAGCAAGTTACCAAAGACGATGACATTGAATGTTCGTCTGTGGCAATAGGTAATTAATATTTACGCGGACCTTATTTCAAGATGTGAAGTTGAAATCCGCTATGGTTACACCACCCAGATGGAGGTAAAACAGCTTAGATGCTAATAAAATTTTACATCTAAGACTGAAATGAAAAATGATTTTTCTTCATTGCCTAATTTTTGTGTTAAATAATATAACACAATTATAATATCGAGTATAATAATATACTACTCAATTGTAATATTTATATTTTCTTTTTTTAGTATTTCATCTCATCATTTGTAGTAAATTTCTGTTTGTAGAGCAACTTTTTGAATTACACTTCTACTACAGTTTTCGTTGGAAGCCTATTTATTATCTATCAAAGAAGTCCTACAATATCATTATAATCTCATTCACTGTGTAAATTATCCAATAAACCATAATGTAAATCACAAGAGTAAGGTACAATATATAGAACAATCGCAAAAACCTTATAAATAAAGAAAAATTCGTTTCCTTCCTTCGGATACAATTCGGCATATGTTTGTTTGAGAGAAAAAGAATGAGGGTGAAAGAGAGAGATATAGCGGAAAGGAAATGTGATTGCTACTGGAGACATGTCATTCAAAGCAATTATTTTTGTCGATCGCATAATTATTCAAGAACTGCAAATAAAACCATCCGGTAGACAGGCGAGTGCCGGTGTTGCGCGTGAGGGAGCATTGATAAGGGCGAGTGAGTGATGAACGAATATGATTCAAACTGGCAACATAGCAAGTCCTTGCATATGTGTGAGTGAACGTGCTTGCGCATTCGCATTAGGAAGTTGACTCTGTAAAACTAAAGAGAATCCAAGAAAACTTTGGGGCAACGTAGTTACCCAACGATTCAATTTGGATTTACAATAATTTCTCTATTACTAGAAGGGATATCAGGGATTTCAATGACATATTTTGTATTTCAATCGGGAATATAGTTTTTCTGTAATTAAGGTTTCAAAAAAGTGATTTTTTTAAAAAATGAAAATTTTGAAAAATGAAATACCTCATTACAAAAACAATAATTTGTTACATTGATCCTGAAAATTACACTTTTCTATTCACAACCGTTCATGATACTGGTTGCCCCCAAAAATTAACTTTAAGTGCTCATATCTCAGAAAATAATTGATGAAATTTTTTTTTATTTATTGCAATAGACTACATTTCATTAGCTTAATAATCTCCAGTCAAAGAGACTTTGAAAAAAAAATATGACCAAAACCCTATTGCACAGCCTTAATAAGTTTGCTCCTTTCCGTTTATTGTATAAATCGATATGGCATTAATTGCTGGTTTTTTCACTTATAGTCCTCACTTATAGCATATTAACCTAACCTAACCTCACCTAAATATGCTACTAGCTAGCTACAATTTGATAGGTACTCGAGATAGAAAGGCCAACTCAAACTCAAATTTTTGTAGACAACAAAATTCAGTGAAAAAAACCAGCAATTAATGCCATATTGATTTGTACGCAATCCTCGCCTGTCAAAATGTTCTTGATGCATGGCCGACCCTTGTCATCTTTCACAGGTAAAAGATGTACGCAATCCTCGCTGACACGCCCATGTACGCAATCCTCGGTGTACGCAATCAGCACGCAACCATCCAAGAATGCTGTGCCGGAAGGTTATGGAGACAGCAACTAATTCCTTCATTGTTTTGTTCCCGCCAACACTTGAGGATTTTCAGACTCTTCACCTTTGGTAAAATTAAACACCAACTGACCATTTCTAGTTCCGACTTGCTAGGCGAAAGTATTAAATTTGTGAAGTGAGCTCCGACAAGTTGTTCCTGTTTTTTGTATAATACTACCCAGACAAGAACGAGTTGCACATTGAGGTAAGTACAACTTGTAGCCTGGATAATAACTAATTATTAGTAATTATATAACTAACTAATATAGTGAAGTCAACATACGTTTATAAATAAACTATGTATTTCATATAATTTTATCGTCTGCAGTATTTTAATTGCTACTTGAATGTTTTTGCGAATAATTTTAAACGTAAAGGCGGTACAAAACTTTGTTTTCTAAAACCTTTCCGTAATTATTTCTAACTAAATAATGCAGCCTTTGGTCATAAATTTTTCTCATAGTTATAGTTAGTTAGTCATAGTTAATTTTTTGAAAGATGACTACCAGTATGTGGGCTATCGAACGTAATAAAAATAAATGAGTTCAAACATGAATAATTGTTGAAAATACTCTACTGGTGAATTTAACATTTACTTATCCGTGTGATAGCTATTTCGAATTGTTCTAAATATAATGCTTCCTCAGATACGGTTGGAGATTACTGAATCAGGTCTTGAAAATTGGGCTTTGAAACATGTAAAACTTTCTTCAAAGCCCAATACTCAAAACCTGATTAAATAGACCTCCAACTGTGATTGAGGAAGCATTACAACAATGTGGAATAGATATCACACGAATAAGTCAGAGTTCAGTTTATTAGTAAAGTATTTCCAACTAATATTTATGTTTAAATTTCAAGTGGAAAAGTAATATGAAAACATCAAATAAATGGATTTATTAATGAAACTAAAGAGTTATTATAAATGGTTACCTAATTATTGATGTATTCACTGAAGTATTGATTGAATTGATAATAATTTTCCATTAAAGCTGTGAACACAACTGCTTTAATAAAACAACTTTTGAATGGAAATTAACTCACGTTATGGCGTGACGGCCGTTTCGCTCTGTTGTCTAGAGCATCGTCAGACGACCCACAGTACACATCGTCAGACGACCCACTGTGTACTGTGGGTCGTCTGACGATGCTCTAGACAACAGAGCGAAACGGCCGTCACGCCATAACGTGAGTTAATTTCCATTCAAAAGTTGTTTTATTAAGTTTATATTACATATTAGTGGAAACAAGATGGATCTTCAACATCACAACTGCTTTGTTGATAAATCTATTGGAAGTTGAATGAATTTATTTCTGTCACTCAACTTTTATGGATTGAATAGTGCGAGAAAAGCTGACTAGACAGTACGTGACCTGCAATTGAATCTACTAATGAAAGTTACTGTATTAGTTATTTTATTCACAGCAGTTTAATTTATTTATTTCTCATGACAAATATCTTGGTAAATTTCGGGTTGAAAAAAATATTTAAATAAATGTTTTAATTGAGAAATGAATAGGCCATATCATTGACCCCCTGTAATCGATTATCCCATATTTTCATGTGTGTTCCTCGTCATTTATTTGTGATGAGGAGCTGAGAATATGATTGATGCGGATGACTGATAGGGTATCTCCGAAGAGCCAAGGGATGAATAAATTATTTATGGGATATATAAAAAATATTATATTCAAAAAATATATTTACGAATAAACTTGAATAATAATAATTATTAAGAGCCTATCAAGCAGAACATTCAAAAAATATATTTACTTGATTTATAATAATTATTAAGAGCCTATCAAGCAGAACATATCAATATACAGTATAAACATTTTTCAGATGTATGCTGTATGCAAACTCCCAGATGGAGGATTGGTGATTGTGCACGGTGGCTAGTGGACAGCAATACAGCGACATTTTATCCATCTAAGTCACAAAGCAGAAATATAACAGCATTGTTGAAAAATGTATGGAGCCCAATTATGACCAGTGAGACAAGTATCCAGTAGCAGCCATGGAGTTATAAGGTAAATTTGCTTATTTTTTAAAACAAATTTTTTTTAGAAGATGAAACCCACATAAATCTGAGACCTGTGCGTGGTGATTGATGAGTTGGACCTACAGTTTTAGGTGGGTTCCAAACCACCAGGAAGTGATTTTACAGCAATTGATATATAGTTACATTTACCATGATGCATTCTACGTGAAGCGCATAACAGTGGCTACATTGTTTCCTATTTTGATGAAGTGTTTGCTTATTATTATGTATTCATCTTGAATATATTCCTAAAATATACATATACGAATTTTCTATTATATAATATATGCTAATAGATAAATATGATAATATGCTAATAGATCTTATAGGCTGAACATAAATTTATATGATATCACATAAATTACTAGCCGGCAGGCTCGCTTCGCTTGCCTTCACCGTTTAAACACTTCAATAGATGAAAAAATACTTTCTCACCTGATTAAGAAAATTGGATATTACAATCTAGATAACCACGCTTTGCAATATCAACTGCATTCATAAATCATCTTTAAATCCATCAAAATGTCCACAGATTATTTATACAGAAAATATTATATTATTTGAAAGTGTTTGGTGAATGGAGTATTAGTTGTGCATACCATACATATATGTATGGTATACATAAATATACAATAGTGGCCATTTTTATCTCACCAGAATATCAATATTCTGGTGAGAAAAAAATTGCAGTTATCAAAGACGCAGTTATATATGTATCTAACAACATGTGATTACAAAATTTATGCTACTCTACTCGTTAACTGTATATCTGTGTTTATTTCACAAAACAAAATAAATTTTTATCACGTCACCAAGCCATTGCTATTAGACATTAAAGTCATACATCTGTAGAGACTACTTATATTGTTCCAAATATACGGCGGGCCCCTTGGCGCAGTTGGTTGAGGCGTCGCAACTTCAAGTTAAGTGGTCGTGGGTTCGAATCCCGCTCCACCATCAGGCATTTATGTGTAATCATTCACCTCATTACTCACGCACAAGTCTCGGACTCATGTGGGCATCAACAATAAAAATAAAATAGCTGATTCATAAATTTTATCTCTAAACGCCTTTCACATTTCAGATAAATCAATTCATAGAATAATTAAATATGTAGGTACCATATACAAAATTATTTACTCAGTAATAAATCTTTATTTTACTGAATTGGAAAATTATTCAGTTCCTCTTAGGCAAAACTGTTATTCTTATGAATATCTGAGCCTTGATGGAGGCTTGACTAGAAGAATAAAAGGGGCTGAGAGCTATCCTGAGATGTAGCCTATGATCTTGAAATCTGATGCTGACCCCATATTATGATGGAATAGTCCATCATAAATCATATGTTTTGTAGAAGAAGGTCAGAGTGCCTTTCCTTTTATCCTTTTAAATTAATATCCAATAAATGCAAGCACATTTTTTAAGTCCATACACATACATTGCTGCACATTCCCAAAAGGAACATGGATGCAAAATTCCTATGGTTGATGAACTGGCAATGCAATTTTCATAAACTAGAAAAGTAGTGATGACTGGGAAGATTAGAGTTGCATTCGGCAGAACTGATGTCGCTAAATGTATTATGAGTGTTATGAGTGTATTACATTTATATAATTCATCATATTTTGATAAATACTGTCTTAAATAAGAGTGGCTGAAGTCTAGCCCTTTAGTAAGGTGACTTTAGTGACAATGTCATATAAAAAAACATAATTTGTCAACTAATAAAGTGGAAATGTCTGATTCCATCATAGACCTGACCTTGTTTGAGTAGCAGAAGCGTTTTGAGCTACACTTTTCACACTATTAGAGCTTGGCACAACTAGTCTGTACTAAATACTGAAGACGATAGAACATAATCTTGATATTTTATTCATTTATTAAGGCTGTGCCCAGGGTTTTGGGTCATAATTTTTTTTTTCAAAGTTTATTGTATTGTATATTTTTAAGGTATTGAAACGTTGACTATTGCCATGAGAAATTATTTTTTTCATCAAATATTTTATGGAATATGGGAGTTCAAAGTTGAATTTTTTCGTTTTTTGGGGGCAATTGATCTCCCTTACAAGTTATTTTAAACTTTTGGTAATATTGTTTTTAAATGAAAGACCCATTGAGGAACAAAATGACATATTTTTCATTCCGATCAAACAAGTTTTCTCAAAATAAATTTTCTAAAACATGCGAAAAATTTCAGTTTTTCAAAAAATTATTTTGAAAAGACCAATTGTTAAATTGAAATAAAAAATGTGTTATTCTTTTACCCAAGGTGTCTTTCAGTTATAAAAAAAATATAAAATGTTTAAAATAACTTGTGAGTTCAATTGCCCCCAAAAACCGAAAATTTTCAAATTTGAACTCCCATATTCCATAAAATATTTGATGAAAAAAATAATTTCTTGTGGCAATAGGTAGCATTTCAATACCTTACAAATATCCAATACAATAAACTTTGAAAAAAAAATTATGACCCAAAACCCTGCGCACAGCCTTAAAGTAGCTGCATAATATCTTCATGTATTGTATTATGTATCATTTTGAATTTGGTATAGAATAGAGCCAATAGTTCAATAATGTGAGCCTCTTTATTGTACTGTATTCTCGCACAAAAATATATTAATGGTGATGTTGGTGCATTCTTAGAACTAACCTATTACAGATGCTTTGTGACAAGAAGAAATTAGCAGCCGATTTACTCAAATTCTATATTCTATATATCTAATTACTCTCAATGATTTCTGAGAGTTCACCCTAAAATAAATATATTTTTTACTTTTCCATTTCTAGTTTACCTACATTCTCTGTATTTCAACCAAAAGTGGCTTCATAGAAAGGTTTCACGAAGTTTGATATAAAAAAATTAAGAAATGTTGATGATACTGTGTTTTTTTTTGTTTGCAGTTGCAAGGGCTTTTTGGAGAGAGTGCAAACCAGTCAGAATGGCATCTTTCGGCTGCAAAATGGATCCAGCATGCTAAAGCAAGAGTGGAAAGGAGGTAAAATACATTTTAAAGCTATTTTTATCCATCCTCATAATCTTGAGACTTTCCATGAGTCATCAAATGAGTTTCATGAGTTGTTTTGAAAATTTTGATGATTGGACACATAAGCCTGTAAATTGTACATGGTTGATGAGATGAAAAAACTTTATTTAGCGGAATTGGAAATTGAGCTTTGACAAGTGATAGCCGAGTGCCGTAGCAGGTATCTGTTTAATCAGAGATACGCTACGAAACTCCTGGGCGTTCTTTGTAAGCGTGACTGATTGGATTGGCCAGCAAAAAAGTATCTTTTCTCTGCTGTAAAATCACTTCCCGTTGGTTCGGGACCCACCTAAAACTGTAGGTCCAACTCATCATTCACCATCATCCAATTCATTACCCACGCACTGGTCTCAGACCTATGTGGGCTTCGGCCTCCGAAAAAAAGACAAAAAGCTACTGTTAATGAGTTTAATTTACAACTGTGCTAGGCACCATTTTTCATTTCATCTGGCATGTATAATCTACTATACTTAGTCACTTATGTAGTCAGATCATGGTGATGGTACAGTGGTTCCCAAAATTTTTTTGCCTCATGGACCCCTTGCCGTAATTTTCGTTTTTAAGTGGACCTCCTGCATAAATGTTATCATTTTTTCCTAATTCATCAGTTGGAATGTGCTTTTGATAGCTGGTAGGGTCGGCCCACTACCACTGACAAATAGATTCTAATTATGCATTGCAGTGCAGTAAACGTTCAAAAACTTGTGTCTAAACTTAGTACATTTTTGTAATGTAATCGAATTTGAATTTAAACTAAACAAATAGTATGATATACCTTGTTATTATTAGTTATAGCAAAATAAATTAGTGGAACTCAAGAAGTAAATGACTAATGACTGTATTTTATCAAGCAACATTGCCTCCTTTAAAACCAAATATGAAATCTCCGTGATTTTTTGAAAATGCCTTCATGTCATAATAATTATTATTTAGAAGGGTATACTGTATGTGCGTATTTATAAAATACTATTATGCAAGTATATATACCATATATCACATGTACCCGATCACCAAACCAAAGACATTTGCTATTGTGGATCCTCATTAACATATCATGGACCCCCAATCTTATTTTTTACTGGCATGTACCCCTGGCAGATCCCCGTGGACCCCAGGGGGTACACATGGACCACTTTCGGAACCACTGGTATAAAAGCTATAAAATTATTCTTGAAAATTGTTTAGAATGGCATGGAGAGTAAGGCCTACATGAATAATTAAGAATAATTAAATTTCTTGTCTTTAGATAAGTTTTATTTCACTCTAGGACTTTATTGTAATCGGATATTTCTCTATGGATAGATGCACAATGCGCGCTCCTTGCTGCAGTTTGAATTAATGTGAAAGACTTGATGCAGTTTGAACTTCCTGAAAACTCTTTCTGCATACTAGCAGATAAAAGTCTGAGAATTTTATTCATATTCAGTTGTGTTTAGAATCATTAACAATATAATTTGATCAAATTTGGGACCAATTTCAGTTTTATTTTATATCAGTTGTTGATACTAATTCCCCAAAAAATATGATATTGTTTATTCAACATCAAATTTCTCAATAATGAGTGTCTGTAGTCATTTATACTTTTGAATAACTAGCACACTTGAAATGAAATACTAAATAGCACACTTTTCCAATTTTACAGGTCTAAAAATCATACTGTAGTTGTGATAGGGATGGCAGAGCTGAATCAGGATGAAGAAGAACTGCGAGTTGAAACACCAGCTTGAATTTTTCATTGTATATTCCTAGTTTGATTTCCATAGTTTTATTGTTTAATTTTGTTTATTATTGCTTTAAACAACTATTTTCGTGATCTGCTGTATAACTATTCATACGTAGAAACTTGCTGTGCAGAACTGACCTTTTTGAGTCATGGCGGATGCCTTTCAAAATATGTACTTTCTCAGCGCTTGGTTGCAGACTCACTCGCCTATCTGTCCAAGTCTGTTCTTCAATAAGACGTGTTATAATTTATAACTATTACATCAATAATAGTCTTTTCACAGTTAATTGATAACCCGAGCCTATATGAGCTGCATTAACACTCTTTTTTCAATGAATATTATAGATTTTGTATTGGTTTACCATAAAACATCTGTAAAAGATTTGGGAAATTTCCTACAGTGATTTCATGTCATTTAAAATGACATGAAATCAGCCTGATAAGCTTGAAATGGGGGTAGTTTGCCATTTGAATCACACTTGTTTAAAGATTGTTGAAAAAATTCCTTCAAGCTTGCTGCAATTTTTCATGTTTGACATGTCAATCTCATTTCAATTTTGAATCAAATGAATTTTGCTATGTGGGGCTCAAGCTGTAGAATGGAATTTTACTAGGTAGTTGAGAACCTCATGAAAATACTCAGGAGAATTTCAGGAGATACTCTTATTAAATAATTATCTTAACAGAGGAGGTTTAACCAACAGAAAGTTTAATCACAGTGTCATATCTGAAGACACTTTTACACTGGCAGAGATCTTGGGAATATTCCAGAAATTGCATTTATAAAAATTATATAGTTCTCACCTTTGTCAAATATCCAACCAAGATGTTACAATTTATTATCGCTTTCATCCACTAATTCACTGAAATCTTCAACACTTTCACTGTCTAACCATTCATCCACTTTTCTTTCATTAGCCTCTTCAGACTGCTTTCTGCGTTCTTCTGGATCTCTTCTTTTCTTAAGGCTGTGCGCCAGCTACCATGACTCTGATCAAGTCTCGAGTCCCGACTCAAGGCAACAAACAAACGAGTCTACAATCGAGTCGAATCGGGTTTGGTCCGGTTTTGAATCACTCTGGTGGATTAGTTTGTAACTAGCTTTCCATACCTCTGTAACGTTGCCAGATCTCTTGGCTCACGTCTACTCCCCTCTTCACCTGGTCTGGCTAGCCCTTCTTGGGAGGGAGGCAGAGTCGTTCTACTACTCATAATCTAGTAAAGCAAATATAGTTTCCAAGCCTGAGTCACAGATATTCTAATACCTGAGCTTTCATTCACAAAAATAATCTGATATGTCTGATGGCTAGATAGCCTGGTCAGTTTGAGACCTCTGTTCACTTCGGGTGGCATGAGTAGTTTGTACATTGTTTTGTGCCATGTTTTATTTTTAACCTAATATTGTACTGAATTCTACAATAATAAAACTAATTTTTGTTTTATGACATTAATGTGAGGAGTTTTTTCTTGTGTTGATAATGGCAAAGCAAAGCATTAGTTGGGTCATGACTTTCAATATTTTGTTTTTTATTTTTCAATTCACCCAGGGTTACTCCTAATCCAATCATATCCTCTCTAATTTCCTTAATTATCTTCTTAAGTTGAAATAATTTTAGTTATTTTTTCAATCATTCTATACATTTATTTCCAAAGAATCACATGTCTTTCAATTTTTTGAACAGACATACAGTAAAGATACACCTAATAATTTCATGATTATAAAAAATAGTTTCTGATTGAGTAAAAACGGGGGCCATAGCGTGAGTTTTTGGCGCCGAGACAAATATCTTAGATTTTGGGGAAATTTATTAAATTTGGAAAAATAACTAATAAAATCTATATATATAAAATTCGAGTTTTGTCTGTACATTTATCAGAATTATATATTTTTTGGTTATTTTTACGTTTTATACATTAAATAAGCCGAAAATAGTCTTATCTCACTTTCTGTCTGTCTGTCTGTCACGGCCCCAAAGGCATTTTACGCGGCCTTCTCCTCAAAAACGAGAGCATCGATCGGGATTTTAGTTATTGAACAGTATTGAACACTTTATTGACAATGTCTTTAGCTATAAAAAACTAAATTAACTTTTTTTTAACAGAGTAATAAACGTTTAAAAACCAAGTATTGTGCGATTTTGGATACATTTTACGCGGCCTTCTCCTGAAAAACGAGAGCATCGATCGGGATTAAAGTTATTTATCAGTATTGAAAACATTTTTGACAATGTATTTAGCTATAACGTTTAAAAAACAAGTATTGTGCGATTTTGGATACATTTCTTCTAAGTTTTATTACCACATAAGAACAAATCACGTAATTTATCATGATATATCAATCAGCTGTTCTCAAAAAATATTCTGTCCGATACCTGTCACTGAATTGTTTACGTTCTAAGTTGTTTACTAAGGGCCCGTTCACACGATACAGTTTTTGTGCGGTACAGTAAATTTGCTGTATCAGTTATTTTGCAGTGCTTTCGTTTGCATGTACATTTCATATTGTATGTTCACACAATACTGTTTCGACTGGATCCAGTAAAAAAGCTGTTCTAGCCGATTTCTACATTCGGTTTTGTCTTCGAAAACTGTATCGCTAAAATCAGCTGTACCGCAAAATAACTATCCGTATCCGGTGGCACATGTACCGGTAATGGATATGTTCAAACGATACGCTATTACGGTGGAAGCAGTCTTCAGATCGTCAGCATTGATCTCCTTCATTGATATTCTTCAGCATTGATCTTTTTATTAGTGAATTCCAGTGTCCAGAAGTGGAAGATATTAGTTGTGAAAATTTAATTTCTCTAATATATGAGAGACCCGCCTTGTGGGACAAGACTCAAGATTAATATAAAAATAAAGAGAGAAAAATGTGTGGAATATTGAAACCAGAATTTGCGTACTTTGATCAAAATTAAAGAGAAACCTTCATTAAGAAACTTATTTAAAAAATCTTACACAAATAAAAAAAAATCCTGGACTGGAATAAATAAAACTGAACTGGAAGCGCAATGGAAGAAGGAGGAGAGCACAGCAATAAGCAGCAAAGCCGGACCGTGTGAACATCACAGTACAGTTGACGCCGTACAGTAAAAAAACAGTACCGCAAAAAAACTGCATCGTCTGGGCCTAAGCTGCTAACAACTTCATGATCGTTGCTATCAAAAAAGCCGAAACATATTTAGTCTTATTTCTAAACATAATCCGTACGAAGGACGGGCACAATAGCTAGTATAAGAATAAAATTGATTATTATAATTTGGAGAAGGCTGTTTTACAAATAACACTTTATTACCTCATATTCAAAACATACTATAATATTTTTTGTAATTTTCAAAGCCAATTGGCAAAGCAAAGCATTAGTTGGGTCATGACTTTCAATATTTTATTTTTTATTTTTCAATTCACCCAGGGTTACTCCTAATTCAATCATATCCTTTCTAATTTCCTTAATTATCTTCTTAAGTTGAAATAATTTTAGTTATTTTTTTGCAATTATACTCTCCATTTATTTCCAAAGAATCACGTATATCTTTCAATTTTTGTATGTCTTTCACTTATGTCTCAATTTTTTAAAGTAAAGTAAAGTAAAATTCAGTAAAGATACACCTAATAATTTCAGGATTATAAAAAATAGTTTCTGATAAACCTTTATTGCAGCAACTCCTGAGTTCGTCAAAAGCATTGCAAATTGTCATATTTAACATCAAAATAATTTTGTCTCATACAACATTGCTAGAACGTTAAACAGATAAAAACACAAAATCACATTCAAAATTATCCTACCTATCTATAGCAGTGTGTCATTTAAAGCTGTCTATAAATTGTCTACAAAGTCTTGGCCCTTTCATAAAAATCCTCAAACCTATATAATAATGGATTATCCATCAAAAAAAGTTTCAGTCTATGCTTAAAAATTGGATATGGCAGATTTTTGAAGCTCTCTGGAATGGCATTGAACAGTTTTATACTTCTAAAAAGAAAAGTCTTTTGTGTGTTTGAATAATTGTAACGGTGAGTAATCAAGTTATTTCTTGTGCGTGTGTTATGAGTAGGTATCTTCCCCTGTATAGTGAAGTTTTAATGTAATAATTTCCCCGGGCCTCTGGACCCACTATTCGGTTGTTGGGGGGGGGGGGGGGGTTACTATTCCTTGCTTGAAAACTGAAAACCCCCAACCTTTTACAGTTCCACTACAGTTTTTATTGAAAGGCTCTCTGTTATCTATCAAAGAAGTCCTATAATATGATTCCAGTCACAATGTAAGCTCTCCAATAATGTAATCATATTTTATGATTAAGATGCAGTATATGGAACAATCGCAAGAATTTTCTATAAAGAAAAATTTGTTTCCTTCGTTTGACACTAGAGCCCTCTCAAATTTTGTCCACTCTTTTGATGGACAAAAATTGGTACAAAGCTGGAACTTCTTTTAATCCACTCTAGGTATTCTAAAAGAGAGTTCTCTGAGTTTTCAAAAGTTGAAATTGAAGAATATGAAATTCTACGTCGATTGATGTATAACAATATATCCGTTCAATTGTTCATTCACAATCAATTTTCAAAAATCAGGTATTTTTATCTCCTTTGTGAAAAATAATTCACCTAATTTTTCGTTGCATTTATCATGTAAATGCTCACTCCAACACATAGAAAGTTAGAGGTAAGAAGTTTTAGATCATTGAATTTACTTTCAGAAGAGTTCTCAATTTGAAAATTTGGCCAATTTGTCGATAAGTAGAAAAACCTGAATCACTGTATATCAAACCTGAATCAATTAGGACAGTAACCAAGTTTCATAAGCAAGTGATATCAGGAGAAACATTTAGGTTTTTATTAGTAGTTATTTTCTCAACGAATTCAAAAATGTAGTTGCTGATTATAGAATAATTAAGATAAAGTGTATTTATTCAGTCAGAGAACGAATTTGCTGAAGAAGTCAGTATTGTCAGATAAATTATAGTCAGACAAATGTAGAGTAGGTAACACAAATCGATAGTAAATGTTAAAAGTGCATATTCGTTTTATAGCTGATGATGCACACATGAGTCCGAGACTTGTGCGTGGAAAATGAGGTGAATGATAACACATAAATTCGGGATTCGAACCCACGACCGCTGAACGACAGCAAGCTGAAGTTGCGACGCACCAATCAACTGCGCTAAGCGGCCCGCCAAATAAGTGCAATTATGTGTCTTTCAAAGTGCACCAAGATAAAAAAAAAGCTAAAATTGATGGAAACAAAATGATAATTATTATTTTGCTTTTTTTCTCATTTTTATTTTATACTTTTATACTAAGATCATTTCGTTATGAAATTGTATTTTATTTTATAGTAAGGTATAATATGTTCACATATTTTTTTTGTTGAAACTGATTTTAAAATGTGAAGTATGTGATAAGTTGATTGATGAATTGTATAATAATCACAGCAAGTTACCAAAGACGATGACATTGAATGTTCGTCTGTGGCAATAGGTAATTAATATTTACGCGGACCTTATTTCAAGATGTGAAGTTGAAATCCGCTATGGTTACACCACCCAGATGGAGGTAAAACAGCTTAGATGCTAATAAAATTTTACATCTAAGACTGAAATGAAAAATGATTTTTCTTCATTGCCTAATTTTTGTGTTAAATAATATAACACAATTATAATATCGAGTATAATAATATACTACTCAATTGTAATATTTATATTTTCTTTTTTTAGTATTTCATCTCATCATTTGTAGTAAATTTCTGTTTGTAGAGCAACTTTTTGAATTACACTTCTACTACAGTTTTCGTTGGAAGCCTATTTATTATCTATCAAAGAAGTCCTACAATATCATTATAATCTCATTCACTGTGTAAATTATCCAATAAACCATAATGTAAATCACAAGAGTAAGGTACAATATATAGAACAATCGCAAAAACCTTATAAATAAAGAAAAATTCGTTTCCTTCCTTCGGATACAATTCGGCATATGTTTGTTTGAGAGAAAAAGAATGAGGGTGAAAGAGAGAGATATAGCGGAAAGGAAATGTGATTGCTACTGGAGACATGTCATTCAAAGCAATTATTTTTGTCGATCGCATAATTATTCAAGAACTGCAAATAAAACCATCCGGTAGACAGGCGAGTGCCGGTGTTGCGCGTGAGGGAGCATTGATAAGGGCGAGTGAGTGATGAACGAATATGATTCAAACTGGCAACATAGCAAGTCCTTGCATATGTGTGAGTGAACGTGCTTGCGCATTCGCATTAGGAAGTTGACTCTGTAAAACTAAAGAGAATCCAAGAAAACTTTGGGGCAACGTAGTTACCCAACGATTCAATTTGGATTTACAATAATTTCTCTATTACTAGAAGGGATATCAGGGATTTCAATGACATATTTTGTATTTCAATCGGGAATATAGTTTTTCTGTAATTAAGGTTTCAAAAAAGTGATTTTTTTAAAAAATGAAAATTTTGAAAAATGAAATACCTCATTACAAAAACAATAATTTGTTACATTGATCCTGAAAATTACACTTTTCTATTCACAACCGTTCATGATACTGGTTGCCCCCAAAAATTAACTTTAAGTGCTCATATCTCAGAAAATAATTGATGAAATTTTTTTTTATTTATTGCAATAGACTACATTTCATTAGCTTAATAATCTCCAGTCAAAGAGACTTTGAAAAAAAAATATGACCAAAACCCTATTGCACAGCCTTAACCTCTACAACCCTGCGGTATGATGGTAAATGGGAAAAGATTTGAGGGACAGCTTCTGGTTTCAAAACAGGACTTTTTCATGGAAACTCCTTCCAATCACCTTTGGAATCTCAGAACTTTTCAGTACGTGAAATTAAACTTTCAGGAAAATGTTTTATAAGCTACAAAATGTAGAGTATTTGGTAGGCACCCAGTTATCACGCTAAATATTTTTCACTCACTTTTCACGTAATTGTTTGTTAGTGGGGAACTTGAAAATCATAATGTACCAGCACATTTCATCTTCAGTTTTATGATAATTACTTTTGCATAAAAGAATACAGCACTTCAAAGTCATTTTGAAAACCAGCAATCTCCTGATAACATCCATAAACCACTTTTTGGTTAGCTTAAAGCATAAATGCATACATTTGAAATTTTTATTTTGAACTGTATGTTTAAATTATCGGCCTTCAATGCGCTGTTGCCAGTTTTCAGCATTCCGGCCTTCACTAGAGTCGGCCATGATACAACACACACAATAGCAAATTCTTTTAGAAAGCTCAACTACACAGTCGGATTCAAAACCAACAACACTTTTAAAACTTAGAAAACTCACCACCAACACCACCACTACCTCCAAAACATACATAAACAATCTGGCACTTATAAACTAACATGCAACGATTGTGTCTGCTTCTATATTGGACAAACTGGCAGATCTTTCACAACCAGATTCAAAGAACATGTAGAAGCCCTCACCCAACCACACCCTAAATCAAATTATGCCGAGCATCTACTCACAAAAAATCATTCATTCACCAACCATTCGTTGATCAAAACCTCCACCTCCTTCACATAACCATCAAAAGTCAAAAGATCAATTTTAAATTTACTAACAGTCCATTTCACATCCTCAACTCATACTCAATGATCAATTTAATTTCAAATCTCATACCCTCTTCAACATTATCACAAACCCCCGTCCACCTACTTCCCCGCAAATACCCACTTCCCCCACTACCTCCCTACCACCACCTTACATACTAGAGAATCAGTCAGTCCGCAACCAAGCGACGAAGAACCACATAGTTCGAAACGCGTCCGCCGCGACTCACAAAGGTCACTTCTACACAGCAAGATTTTACACATTAAAGGTTGATTCACACATATGGGACTGTGCGCCAACTGTGTTACGACCGTGCATCGACCGTGCTGTGTCGCTATCATTCACATATATAGGACTGTGCGCCGACTGTGCTGCGACCGTTTTGTTCTGCAATGACGCAATTTCAGTGGAATTTTACTCCAGTCTCAGAGATGGATTCAGCATTAATTGTTTTGCAAGAGAAAGAAAGGAAGATACAAAAATTAAAAAACAAGAAATATTTTTAAAAATGTTCTCGGCTGTAAAATTGATTTATCAAAACAATCGAGTTGAGTACCTATGAACTTTTGCCGGTAAAAATGTATACCTAAGGTTTCTCAAAACGTATAACAATTATTATCTCATGAATTGTTGACAAATGAATAATAATAAATTAAAATCACTCCCCGGTGGTTCGGAAACCACTTAAAACTGTAGGTCTAACTCATTACCCACGCACAGGTCTCAGACCTATGTGGGCTTCATCCACAAAGAAAAATAATATATTTTCATTCATTTTTAAATGTTTTTATTCAAAGAACAGAATGTTTTTAATTTAATTTACAATCTGAAGTACAAATAATAACAATAGGATAACAGATAAAAAGAATGAAAAGGATGTTGGATTAGGAACTTTTCTTTTCAACGAAAATGCCCGAGGCTCTACGGAAACACCCGAAGCTTCACTTGGCTAAGGCTGGTCGCCCTATCGTCACCCTACGTTGATTCACACATGTAGGACTGTGCACAGGCCGTGCGCCGGCTGTGTCGGACTGTGACCTTGATAGATCACTCTGAAAGAGCTCGGCCACGACACAGTTATGCGCACGGTTGGTGCACAGTCCTATATGTGTGAATCACTTGAGACTGTCGCCGTGTATTTTAAATGGATAGACTGCTTTGGCGAATCCATCCAAAACGACACAGTCGCAGCACAGTCGGCGCACAGTCCTATATGTGTGAATCAACCTTAATAGTCAAATATTTTCCTTGAACTTATTTCAAAACTCTCATTTATCGAAGATTTTATTGCATTTAAATGCGTTAGGCAGTAAACTATATCATTTTCCTATTTGGACACGTACAAATGCATAATCATCGGAGGAAAAGCATCCAATTGAAAGTCATTACAAAACTACTGGCATTTTCCTCATTCTTGCTAGTGAGATCAGTGATTTCCTTCTCTTAATGCAATTCAGTAAGATGCTTTTTATAGTGAGCGATTTGCACTTACCGAAAAGTTTCATTAACAAAGTTTAATAATGAACATGATGGTCTCCAAGGAACGAGGAAAAGCAAAGTCGAAAGAGAATCTTTTTAAGCTGTTTTCTCATCTCGGCGACTGCAGGAGATGAAATTGGATTACCTTGTTTGGGAGTGGCATGATTGAAACTGGATCATAAGAACACAGAACAGGTTGTCTGTATTTTACTAAAGAGTTTGAATAAAATATCGTAACATCAGTAGGCCTACCTACTGGATAAGTACAGTTTATTTTATGCTATGAATGTATACGTATTACAAACTTAGAATTCTTCCAGCCTTGCTCAACTGACAAAACACACCGTACAGTACATAAAAATATCATACTGATATATCCTATATACAGAATTGTATATTGTTAATCATCAACATTCAGATGATTATTATTGAACAATTCCATATAAAAAACTTATTTCTGGGGTGGTAATGTATTCTACTCAAGAGAAACGTGATGGTAAATTAATTATGTTTATCAGCTGCTCATTAATTTTGACTATAATAATGTATTTCAAATTGTTCTAATTTATTGAGTTTGTGATTCACATATTATTTCATTTGTATTTGTGTGTTCACTGTCCTTTGTTAATCAGTTATTATGCGGATATTGAATGTCAGAACTGCCGCACCTAGGCTATATTTGAGGCATGTTTTGTAGTTATTTTTTATTTTTCCTCTTGTTTTGTGTAATGTTTTTTAGTTATAGATTTTTTCATTTTTTTTTATTTCGAATTGTTTTTTATTAATTCTCTATTGTCTCTCTATTTTCTGATGATTATTATTAATCAGTACTCTGAGAATTATTTTAATGATATAGTAGCCTATTATTTAATGTATAACCTGATATGATCTGAACAAATATTAAAATTGCCAGATCTAGCGAGTGGAAGGTTAGAAATGCAAGGGTCAGCCTCCTTACAAAAGCTTCGATTTCATACTCTTAGTCATAATAAAGCAATAAGGTTCAACGAATCTAGTCAATATATACTATTTAAATAAATTTAATTTCAGATACATTCAACTTTCAAAACAGAGAGAAAGCTCTATATGTAAAAACATAATTAATTGTTTCTTGTATCCCTACAAAAACTACTGTAGGCCTACTATGAGGAAAATGCTTATAATTAACAGGAAGACGCTAATTTGTTTAGTTTAATTAACAGAACACTAGGTCACTCAGGTCTATTACAGAACAGCACTGCCAAGGACAATGCTGCAATTCCATCCAAGGATATCAGGACTTCAAGCTTTGGGAGCCGTTCTCGAGAACTAAGTTCTCTGCTGTGACAAGTAAGCAGGTCTGTGGCAGATTTAGCTGATACAGTAGGACAGTGTTGTCGATGATATAATTAACTTAAATCTTCATGAATAATGATACTCCACTATAGACGATCACCTTTTTCCGAATCCTGATGGATGGGTGGAGCGGTGAAGGCGATCAGAGGCCTCTTAATTTGTCATATTTTCAAGATATTTGCTAACAAAATCGAGTGATTCACGCACACTTTTAGATTTATTATACATCTTATCTTCTAATTTTTAGAAACGAAGATTTAAAATCACGGTTTTTATTTTGCTTTAAATGGGCATCCAAGCACAGTATTTTAAGCATAAAACTATAGAAGATTAACAACCAATGTCAAACGGAGGAATTTATTTCGCAATGCGATTCCTTGACTCTAGTAATTTATCTCGGTTTCTAGCAGTTCTAGCAGATCGCAATTCTAGCAGTTCTAGCAGATCGCAATTCTAGCAGTTATCGCGATGATATCGTTGGACCACAGTAGATATACGAGTAGCTTAAAGTCAACATTGGTCACGCTTCCAAGCACAGATGAAGATGTTATCTGGACATTTTATTATTATAGCATGATTTATTTACATAGACTTTGCAACTTACGTATAAGTCTGTGTACTACTAGTGTCAGATCCACATATCGATGACGTCACTCTCGGGGGGGAATCACAGGATCAGACAGCACACGTCACGTCCTTGGATGTGATGTAATTAGTGCAGTGAACTTGAAAAAACTGACCAAATTACAATTCATGTAATAATAAAATAGTTATTATGCCTAATGCGTATTATGATGCATGAATGAATGAATAATCTGTGGGAAAGATATGACTGAATCATGCTTGCTTTTTGAAATGTTTTGGCATTTTGGTTGAACAAGTTTTGATTCTCTCAGCAGAAAGATAGTAGGCCTACGGATGGAATTTTACAACATTAAAAGATCTGTGATGTTTTCCAAAGCGAAATGCTTGATGAACAGTCGTATATCAAAACTGACACTGTTGTATTGCTATTAAAATTATGATTTTGCCCTATACTGGAGGGATGCATTTCGCTTCTAAAGAGAAGCTTCGTCAGCCTACTGTCAGCTTTGTTTAATAAAAACAGGCAAAAAATTATGAACAGAGTATTATGTTCAAATTATGAACTGCAGTCACTATGACAAAAAGTACTTCTTCTATTCTGAACTTTTATGCGTTTTCTTCCTTTCTTGGAGTTGACATATTATTCTAACAAAATGCAAAGTGACTTTCTCATTCACTGTTCTTATCATTTTATTGATTTTTCAATTAATGCTGAGTACCGGTGAATCTCGATTAAAATAATTATTACTATATGTACAGGTATGTTCAGAAACTACCATGTAGTAATTATGTTTCAGTTTTAAACATAGAAACGGAGTTTCGTCTCTAGATTATTTTAAATTTATTTATAAAAATGTTTTGTACATTATATAAATAATCAGCAAGGTATAGAAATTATTTAATAATAATAGTTATGTAGACTGGGCAAGGGCATCCCTAGTAGTAGGATTGCATGTATCCACCTTTCTAATAATAATTTATACAATACAGAAACATCCATGAAATCCCAACCGGCGTCAACCGGAAGCGTGTGTTAGCCGCTCATGTCTATGTGATAATATTACTCAGACGACAAGAAGAGTGATGGCCTCTGATGGAGCCCTGGTAAATGAGTCTGGACCTACTAATGCACTAGGACAAGAAAGCAGACAGTGGGAACAGTTGCTCCTGGCCACAGTCGATTGTTGAGCGAAAACCTGGACAATTATCTATTGCTGGAAACATTGCTCCTGATCTATAGACACCCGCTCCAGCATTCCGAGGTAGGAGACGGTTTAAATGGACTGACGGAATAACCAATTTCCTTTATCGCTCCTATCAACTGATTACAGTTTTCACCCCACATAGTGTTGAACTGCATAGAGTGATGACAGAGAAATTCCTTCAGCTTCAAGAAAAGACTGTGCAAAATATATTAGACCAACGCCGTTTCGTATTCAGATCCAACCGTGCCACCAGAAACAATATCTAGAATAAGAAATGGAGTTTCTAGAGAGCTTAGACTGAGAAGAAGCCCTTCTTCAACTGATGAGAAAAAAAGTGGTGTTCAGGTCATGAGCAATGAAGGTAAAGCTAAAGTACCAGTAATGGATGTTATGAGGAAAGGTGTGACTGAGGAGCTTCAGACATTGGATTCTCTCTGCTCATAAAGGTGATGCACCAATAGAAGAAGTTTGCGATTCTGTGAGAGACCTCCTTGCTGAAAATATGATCAAGTATTGGGCTATGGGTTCAAGAAATAGGCCTATAATACCTAAGCACAAATTTAATGAAGGTACTAAATCAATCATTTCCAGTTTTAATAAGATCAATCTGATAAAACTGACACTGTATTTCACTTTTATATAATGTATTACTCACATATATTGGAGATGCTTGAGGAGTGCATTTCACTTCTGAAAAGAAGCTTCATCAGCTTTAAATCAGCTAAAATCTAATATTAAAACTGACACTGTATTTCACTTTTTCATATATATTGGAGATGCTTGAGGAGTGCATATCACTTCTGAAAAGAAGCTTCATCAGCTTTTCATAAGTGAAATGCACTCCTCAAGCATCTCCAATATATGTGAGTAATACATTATATATAAAAGTGGAATACAGTGTCAGTTTTAATATAAGATTGTTCATTAAGTATTTCGTCATGGAAAGCATCACAGATTAATAAGATCCTCCTCACAGAGATTGAAAATGTAGAAAATCTGTCTGATTTGCATGACCTGGTGTAATCGTGTAATGTATGTGGGAGCAATCACTATTTACTAATTATTAGATCCCGGATGTTAGGCAAAATGCCTTGATTTTAGGCGTAATGCCTATTTTGATAGTTTTTGTATGTCTTGCCTATTCTACTATAAGTTGCCTATTTTTGCCTAAAACGCTGGTTTAAAAGGAAAACCAAACAGCATGAAAGAACGTGTGCATAAAAATTAATTATTTTCAACGAATTCTAGGAATAAAAATGATAATATAATAGGAAGATTGAAGGTTTTCAACTATATTTTATAGCATAGAGTAGGCACATTAACTTAGCTAACATGATGCATATATACATATGCATCGAATTCAATTATGACAGCATCGAGAATATTCTCAATACGATAAGGACAAACGCACTTCGTTTCCTGATGTAGATAAGTTGATTACAAATATGAAGAAAGTTTTCCTTAAAGCTCCCTCTCGAACTGTGATTTTCAAAATCATTGCTCCTGACCTTTCTTTGCTATCACAACCGATTTTGACAAGATGGAAAACATGGATTTCAGCTGCTTTATACTATTCTGAAAATTATGAAAAACTATGTGACGTAATCGCTGAACTTTTCGAAGATGATGCTGCTTCGATTCGAGAAGTCAAGAACTTGTTAAATAGTTCCCTTATTCAAATGCATTATTCTACATTGCCTGAAATAATCATACAACTTGAAAATAGGGTATAGACTCTTATTGCTTCAGTAAATCTAGTGAATTAAATGGTAAATAACATTGAAGCCATTTCTGGTGGGGTGGGATGTGCAATTAAAGAAAAGTGAAAACGTGTGTTATCTTCAAACTCAGGTTTGGGCAAAATAAAACAAATTTCTAAATAATTGAAGGTGACACATCTATTGAACTTGAAATGAGCCCAAATTCAGTAGCATGCTACAAATACACCCCAATCACATCAGTCGATATGGAAAGATCGTTTTCAATTATGAAAAATATCCTCTCGGACAGAAGACAAAGTTTAACTAAAGAGAACTTGAAAAAATATATTTGTAATTATGTGCTACCAGTAAAATGTAAGTTATCCAATTATTAAATTTGTATTTTCACGCTGTTTATAAAATGCCTATTTTTAATTTTTGTGTTTTTTAATGGCTTTTTGCTTGCCTATTTTCGTCGTTTTTACTGCCTAACATCCGGGCTCTACTTATTATGGACCCGAAAGAGTCTTATTGAAATCGTATCGTTGTCCGTCCGTGCTCTAGTGCTTTCAAGGAAGATTCTAGATTCTTGAAACTTGGTACATAGCTTCCTCATAGTCCTAGTGAGATCGCTATTGATTCTGGAGGTCGAATATAAACATAACCAGTAGTTCTGTGAACAGTAGAACTCACGCCCGAATATAAGGGTGCTTGCCCAGAGGAACATACTCGACGCACTCAATGATAAACTATCATAAAATTAAACACAATCATCAGACCTAACCCTTGATTCAATTTGCGCAGTCTATTTCATGTATGTTTTCCACATGTCACTCTGTATCAAATCACCAAGGCTGTGTTTCAATTTTCCTAAAATGCTGCTTGATCAAATCAGATCAATCACATATATGATGAATGATTTTTTATTGCTGGTGATGCCCACATGAGTTCGAGACTTGTGCGTGGGTAATGGAGGTGAATGATGACAAATAGATGCCAGGCGGAGGAGCGGGATTCGAACCCACGACCGCTGAAACGACAGCAAGCTGAAGTTGCGACACCTCAACCAACTGCGCTAAGCGGCTCAATATTAATTTATAGAGCAATATTAATCAAATTTGTTTAATTGTGGAACAATATTAATTGAATTTGTTTAATTACCATTCACTAAGTAATCACTTGTTATTGTACACTTAATTAGAAATTAGAATATTAGAAATGATTTGTTTCTCTCGAACAAATATGTTATTCTTATGAATGATAACTTAATTCATATGAAGGCTCAACCAGATGAATAAAAGGGCCCGAATCTTTAAATGTGATTTCAATTGAATATGATGGGGAAGCTTAATTTAAAAATCATATGTTTCCTATAGAAGAAGGCCTGAGTGCCTGAGTGCCTGAGGATGAAGCCCACATAGGTCTGAGACCTGTGCGTGGGTAATGAGTTGGATGATGGTGATTGATGAGTTGGACCTACAGTTTTAGGTGGGTTCCGAACCACCTTTCTTTTTTTATTTTTAAAATCCTTTAAATGCAAGCACATTTTGAAAATCCTCACACATACATCGCTGATCGATCCTTAAAGGAAGATCCATGCCAAATTTCATACAATTTGGTCCACGCGCTTAGCAGTAAATGCGCTACAGACAGACAAATGTAAAACGGTCGACTTGAAACAGAGACCTCTCTTCGTTCGTTCAAAATTGTATTTAAAATCAAAATATTGCATAGCTGGTTCATTTAGAATAGATTACAAAGGTTGCTGCTTAGCTCAAATATCCACTTTATTTTTACAGTGCAAGCGTTGAAGTTTTAATTTTTGACTAAGTTGAAATCTTTTCTTAAATTATTATTTTAAATCGTCACATAGAAAACAGAGAGAAAATATTGAGGCATGATAAACGAAATCGTAAAAATGAGATCTGTTGAACAAGAGACAAAAATCTTGTTCAAGAAATGGCGATGTGCATGTTTTTGTGAATTGGGAAGCATATGATGTTAATAGTAAACTGATAATTAAACAATTATAATTTTTCGTGTTCTTGGGTATCGGTTGATTTATTTAACTATTGAGATACTGTTGTTCAGGCAAATGGTCAAGCCTCTAGTGGGTATAAAAACGCATACTATCATTACCTATCATTCCAGATCATATGGGCTATACAATACAGTCATTATTATTTTTTATAATTTTTTTGTGAAAGCCATCACTCATTGTTATCAAAAAGGCCTAGATTTTCCAATTTTAATAAAAAGCATAGATCAGTTATGAGAAATTAAATTTAATTTGCTTATGCTATCCCTGTCTAAATCAGCTACTAGAGCAGATATATGCTAGTATAAAAATAATTTAAGGCCAAGGTGCACGCTCACACATGGTGAGCTTAATAATATTACCGACTAACTGTATCATAATTATAGACAAACAAAACAAATAATAATGGCAGCAAGTCAGCCAAATTCCAAGCGGGATCATCGATGCTATTGCTAGGCCTATAGACCCGCTGGTGTTCATTACCTATTGAGTAGACTAGATTAGCTTTCACCCTCACACAGCCTATGTAAATATTATTGCCACTGTATTACAAGTGATTGAGTACGCACCTTTTTCCAATTAGTGCGATACATAACAGTTGATACTTATCGCTGTGGTTGAGAATAGACAATTCGTTTCCCACTCTGCCAACACTAAAATAGATTTAGTCAGTGAGAAATATTATATTGGATAGGTAGGCCTAAGTATTATCGCTAGGAGTAGGCTAACAACTGCGGGGACGGAAATAACTGTCACAGGAATAACAACTTAGAACTATGCTGGAAGCTATTGAAGAATTTAAAAGGTACGCTAATATGCAAATTTTGAAGGGCATTCTACTTTTTCATAATTATTAAACGACTTTGTCTATGGATATAAGATAATAATGCGGATTTGCAAAATGCACAGTAACGGCTATGGGAGGGTGGGGGGGCTAAGCCCCCCAGAAATGAAAATTCACAATTATTATCAAAAAAAGTTAGTAAGCCTAAATTTGTCCTCTTCCATTCAAATAAAATAGAAAACTGCAGGTTTTGTTAAATAACTATTTTGTATTTTGTTAAAAGTTCAATAAACATTTGTTCTTGGATTCCCTTTTTTGACTTCTCTTTCCACCTTCAAATTTGTGTAATCCCATTTATTTGCTAAACTGGTTTTCATTTTTAAAAAGGTGATAAAACTTGAAAAGTAAAAACTTAGTTGTCAATTCTAAAACATTAAGTTATGGAAATTGTTGATTTCGTTTTTAAAAACAATCATAGATTAGTCAGTCTTTTGATTAATATTATGATCGGAGAATTAATTAGGCTACTATATAGTGATTTCCAGGTACCTGGTTAAAAAATAATCTATAACGATAACCCCAGGCACAGCGGTAAGCCAATGCTAAATTAGCCCTCCCAGAAATTTTTGTCTGGAGCCGCCTATGAAAATACTACAGCTAAATGAATATGATGAGGAAAAATGAAAATAAATAACTCTAGGATGAAGAGAAAAGAACAAGATGGAAGAAGAATCATCGAACACCAAGCTAAGTTATTGCACACTACTTCAACTTCAACAATACGGATGAAGCAAACTTAATAACTTGTAAGTCAAGGGCAAGGAATAAGTGATAGCTCTAGCTGTTTTGTTGTCCAGTATAATTTTCATACATTTTTAAAAGTCAAGATTGGAGTTTAAATACGTTTTTTCCTACAACTGCTCATAAAGTAGTTCTTTACGTACTGAAAACTAATTGTAAAATTCCTCTTTACTGCTCAGCAAGCGGTAAAGTACTTTACCCTCGCCAGCTGTTTTCTTTACGCTTCTGTTTTGATTTTGATGCCTTCTCATTGGTGGATCACGGAATCCGTGAAATTCACATAAACTCAACAATGGCGAACGCTATCCAAATCCGCGCACGGTCTGTGATGTTACAAACTACAAGCTTTTATTGTGTTGGAATCCATAACTTCAGTTGTAGGAAAAATATTGTATGTAATTCGCGCGTGAAGCTTCTTTATTGCTCTCGCAAAATTACTGCGCTCCGCTATGCGTCGCGCAGTAAATGTTTTGGCTCGAGCAATAAAGTCGCGCTTCACGCTCTTAATACATAAATAACTATTATCAAATACCGGTACCGGTAGACTACTGAATTGAAAATTTTACTTCATTTGCCTTTCAGCATTCTCCATTTTTTATTACCTGATTTTAAAGATTTTGATCAACTTCAACTAACCTTTTATAAAGTCGGGCCAGTTGAAGAAAATTGAAGATAAAATTATGTTTTAGTTCCATTTTAATTTTTCAATTGATACTTGAAAAAATAACTATAGTAATAAATAACTATTGTAAATAAACTTCCCTAGTGAATTCAACATTTACTTATTCGTATGATGGCCATTTCGCATTTTTGGAATGCTTCCTCTTCCAGTAGGCTCCAGCTCCAGAGGCTCTTAGATAAGCTCCAGAGGCTCCAGTTGTGATAACCTTCCAGCCGTGTCTGAGGAAGAATTCCAACTTTCCAACAACGCGAAATGGCCATCAAAGGAATAAGTAAGTGTTGAATACACAAGTGTAGTTCATTTACAATAATTATTTATGCATAAAATTATAATTAGTAGTATATTATCTATTTAGCAGTAAAGTTAAAATAGTTATGTCGACAAGAACAGGAAATTTTGAAAACTTGTGGGCTGTGGATGCACTTAGTTGAGCACTATTATAGCTATAATAATTTCAGTTTAACGATAAATTTTCCGTTTGTCGTTTGTTTTGAAGGAACAAGGTTAAAAGGGAAGAGCTGTGAGAAGTCTACAAATAAAAAGTGACTTTTCAAAACCTGTTTCAGCCAGCTCACTTTAATTACAGTCCACCTATCAAGAAGAGAATAATCAGTCAATCTGGAAAGAGTCTCCGAGCTATTATAAATCGCATGTTTCTAGATTTGGCAGATGCAGCTACCAAAAAGTTGAAATATCTTTACAGAAAAATAAAATACAATATCACAATATGGAATCACAATATGCCAAATGCAAAAGCATGTCAGGAGACTATTAACTAGGCTGTTCAAAATGAAGTCTACTTATAATTACTGAAAGTCGATTACTACGAAGTATAAGTTAATAACAATAAACGAAAAGTTGAGTATGAGCCATTATTTTTAAATTTCGCATATAATGAGCCCCAAATTTTGCACATACTCAAGGTTTGCTTTAAAAGTGTCTTCAAGTCCAACTTTTTATTTAATCTGTGATTTTTATTGAAATTTTATGGATAAAATGTTTGTACCCAATATCAATTATAGCCTTTACGGAGAACATTTAGCTTTTTGCACCAAAACTGTTCAGCTTGTTACAACCTTGTCTAATTTGTAAATCGATAAATATATTTCAAAAGAAAATAAAAGAGTGGCTTTAAGCATAAAATCGTTTAGAAATGGAAAAGATGCCGTGTTGGATGACAGGAATTATTTAATATTTTCGTATAAAGAATACCGTAGTTATTTATTCCTTATTTTGTGATTTTGTGTTATTGGGGGGGGGTCGTGCTAAACGCGCACAGTGCTAAACCCGCACAAGATTTATCAAAGGGTCTCCACTACCTGGAACTGCCGCTCTGGTAGTGAACCGACCGGAAGTAAATTCATTATACAAATTCATATTACAAAACAATGGGAGCCTTTATTATGATATGGAACTGAATTTATTACCTCATGAAATTACTTAAAAGCTATGCATTTCATATTTAAAAATGTAGGGTATCCTCAACACTCCAACTAAATAGACGAATTCTACCAATTTTATCTTTCAAAGTCATTAATATAATGGGTTCTGCTAAAACATGGAAATATAATTCACTGAATAAATAAAAAATCAATCAATTTTCTTTACATTCGAAAGTTAATTTAATAAAACTATTCAATAGAACCTATTAAAATTGAACGGATGATAGAAAGATCCAGAATATTCTAGAAAAATATATAGTCTAGTCCGTGGTAGATGATCTTGAGATTTTTAATTTCTCTGTAGCTCAAAATTCCACTTGTTGATCTTGTGACGATTCATTCAATAAAAATCTGTAATGTTTTGGGAGTTATTACAAAGATCATTTTCAGCTTCTCAATAATATTGATATTGATATATCTCAATAATATTATTAAATATAATATTATAATAATATTAATATGGATGAAACCCCACACAATCAAATCATAATTTGATATTGTTTAAAAAAATTATGCTACAATTTCCATTCAAAGTATACAGTTTGTTATTACTTATGATTCGATTGATAACTTTGATCACTATAATGATCTAAAAGTGATTAAAAATACTTCCGAATCTACTTCCGATTTGCCTTTCTACATGAGCAGCAGTTCAGGTAGCCGAGGCCCTTTCTTGACCCTTTAATAAAACTTGATCGCGTTTAGCACCATGGAAATTCAGTTGTGCGCGTTTAGCACTGTGCGCTAATATAATTTTGTAAATTTTTCAAAGTACCTATATGAAAATAATTTTCTATCAATATAATATTGATAGCTAGCTTTGTACAAGGCGTCGATTGATCACTTTCTCTAGTTTAGGCAGAAGAAATACCTAAGACGAAAGAGCTAAGTCAAGCAAAAATCAAGTTTATTCCCAAATTCAACAACAGTACAATAATTTAATAATACAATAAAAAAAAACATTGACAGGAATAAGCCTATACTGTACTTTACTATACCTAACTTACTGTATTTGTAACTAGGTAACTTGGTAATTAGGCAACCTATACCTATAGCATTAGTTTTCCTTTTTTTCGGGCGATGAAGCCCACATAGGCCTGAGACCTGTGCGTGGGCAATGAATTGTATGACGGTGATTGATGAGTTGTTCTTGAGTTGATGACTAGTTCAATGACTATTCATTGCTAATGGTAAAAATTTAAATGGTTCTGTGGTTTATCTGGAAATGTTTGGCATGACTACCTAATTCAGAATTAATAATCTGAAACCGAAATAGTCTTATAACTTCTTAAAGGAATTATTTTATGGAGCATGAGTATATAATGCCTACAAGCTTTTACAACCTACAAGATGTTTTTAAAAAAATAAACGAATTGAGATTATAATTAAATACTGTATCAGTATCAGTTTTCCATTGAATAACTCACATGCATAATCATGGAAATAATAATTTAATAAAAATATTCGAGTACATTTAATTCAGCTCAAATCAATGATTCCAACGACAAAATCATATTAGTTTTTTTTAACTCAAGGAGGTCTCTTTCTTATGTTTACATTTGAATTTATGTGGTAATATAAGTTTATGTTGAAGACCTTGAATTTAATGATGACTAGAAAGTCAAACACTTCTATTCTAAAATTAGACGAGAGTAGTGAGAAGTCTTCTTGTAGAGTGATGCTGTAATACCAGTACTGAAAGAGCGTCAGTTCCCCGTACTCATGCCATTTGCATCAAAATAAGGCAATGTACTTTCACTTGAATTATACATGAATGATAACAAGAAAAACTGGAAAAAATTCAATGGAACACTTCACAAGTTTTGTACCAATTCAAGAAATGTGCGGTAGATACCCAGCAATTTCCCAATATTCTTCTAGTACATTCTATATCCAAGTACATTCTATATATTCTTCTAGTATATTCATAGGCGTATCCAAGGGAGGTGGGGGTTATAGCCCACCATTTTCGACGACCAAGCACTAGAAAAGATGCACTTAGACCCATAATTTGCGTTAAAATGGATGAATTCATGTCAAGAATCGAACAAAATTTATTGTGTTTTATGGGTATTATTTTTCAAAAAATTTCCGGGGGATACCCCCGGACCCACTTTACATTCATGAGAACGAGTTCAATTAAAAGATGGGATTGTCTGAAAATTTGATCTTTCAGCTCAGCCGTGGCGATTCTCTCTCATAAAGGTCGCATAGAAGTTAAATTCTTAACAAAGTTTATCTCATGTAAAGACAAGCTTTGCTCAATTTTTTCTGGTTCGCCTAAATAATTTCTCATTTCATATAGCCTCTCTTTGAAACTCCCCTCTACAATTATAATAGGCTTAACGCGACATATCAATCTAGTTTCTACAAGTATATCAAGGCAAGCTTTTAATTCACTAATTCGTAATTAATTGATCAAGTTAATGTTAGTTTTTATAAAAATTACTCTAGTTTTATGAGTGGGAAAGTAAATAAAGTTCAGGATAATATATCATTTATATGGTCCGATGAGGGAGAGAACTATGCATAGAAGACTCTCTTGAAAGATTTTTTGACACAACTATAAAGCCCACTGAAACAAATACTGGAGTTCTTTGCTGGACAGTCCACTCAGACAGTCCTCATCACAGACTCTGGCTGCATTGCTGATTCTATATATAGACATTAACAATCTTTCACACCTCTGGATTACTTCTTGAACTCAGATCTATATTTCATGTGCTAACCCTTAATGTAGGTTAAAATAAATGGATATAAGCTTTTCTAGACATAAGCCGAAAAACATGAATTCGATTTTAGATGGTTCGTATTCCAACATTTTCCGGGGGGTGAGGGACCGGATCCCCTCATGTGGTACCCCCTGCCCACTGTGTAATTCAGCCATCCTGGATACGCCTACGAGTATATTATATCATTTCTAGTAAGTTAAAATTATTGAATTTAGTCCGTGTACTTGAAGATATTTGCCCAATTTTCATGATCCGAAAAATAGATTGAATAGGCTTATTGAAATAAATTAGACGTCAGACTATTCTTCAAGCTGATAACAAAGTTGATAATAGAAGAAATTTGGATAATTTTTGTAGTCCAATTTTATTAAAAAATATCAGAATCGAATTGCTACTATATGCTAAGCATACTGTAAACTATTAGTAAGCTGCATTAACAGTAAACACTTGTCTCTGCACTTGACAGTATATAGCCTAGTAAGTCAGTGGTATAAGTACTGGCAAAAGGAGTAAGTAGTACTGTAGTATAAAAGCATAGACGAAACTATTAGATGTTGTTTATATGTTGATTTTATAATGACCTACTGTTTCAGGGCACAACAAATGGAAATACAGTAGCCTACTGACTGAAATAGATTAATGTGATAAACAAGTTTGAAAGAACTAGACTTTTGCATTATTAGAATCTCAAGATCAACTTTACGCATTCATTTCATTCCCAGTTAACGATACCGTAATTAATTATGATTATTTTCATCATAATTGAGGAAGTGTGAAACAGACATACTGTTTCTATTATGCAGACCATTTCTTATGATTTATTCACTATAAGAAACCGAGTGATGACGGTTTTTTCTTTAAGAATTTAATAAATAGCATAACGAGATCAAGAAGTCAATAGGTCGAGAAGGTAGGCCAGAAATAAACACTCAAAGTCATAAGCACTCTAAGCACAGTGAACGGTTGTGTTCTGCATATGAATTTTATTTTCATTCTAGAAAGCTGAAAGTTCATTGATATGATCTCAATGGTAGATTAAAATCTCAATGATTGCCTGATATGAAATCAGTAATAAAGTTATTCCAATAATGTCATAGTATTCCTTTTATACTCTGTATGTAAGAATTTTTGTTAAATTTTTATGTAGCCTGTATGAATTTATAGCTAAAGAACTAAAATATTCAGGGGCCCTACGTCGGTTACAGCTTGTAGCTCAAGGGTCCCCTCAAACCCCATCAAAAGACCCTATAACCATAGGGCCTCTTGTTCGGGGGCTTCCTGTCCTTTTCGCAGTTCCTATATGACTGTTCTCTCCGCTAATGCTGCAGACACAGAAATTTTTACATATTACTTCTTTTGTTTATTTTTTGTACTGCATCCTCAAACTCTAATAATTGTTGATTATTGAATTATATCCTACAATTTTTGGGAGCCCTATAGAGATCCACTGTTTGCATTATATACCATAGAGGTCCTAGTTAAGAGTGTAGTAGGCTGGGGGCCAGATGATAGATGATATGAGAATCACATGTGTTTAGAGTAGAAATAAGAAGAACGTAAGAAAAAATAAACAGTGATCATTTAAAAAAAAGATGTTGAGTAGAAGTTGAATTGTAAGTTGATCTTGTAAGTCTTGTCTGTACCTGGTTCTTTAACTGTGAAAGAATTCACCTGTTTTGAATTTATCCTTATTTTTTCAATAAAGCAGATGGCTTCAAAAATAAACAGGCTTGGAAGTGGGAGAATCCTTGATTTCTTAAAATATGGTCTACAACTTGGGCGAATGGATTCCCCTACCATTACACGTAATGCCTACTTTTGAATTCGAAATACCTCAATCACTTGACATGAATTGCCCCAAAAAACAATGTCATAAGCAAGAAGAGAATGGAACAGTGCAAAATAAACGTCCTTAAGAGTTCTTGAATCTAATATAGTTTTTAAGTTTCTAAGGACAAGGACTACTGAATTAAGTTTGTTTTTCAAGTATTCTAGATGAGGTCTCCGGGAAAGTTCAGAATCACCACCCCGAGCACCGTTATGTCATTTACAGATTCTATTATCTCTAATGCAGTTATCCTATACTTAATATATGCATCACGCATATATTTCGAGAAATCCTCAGACTAACCCCAAGATTACAAAGAACCTGTACACATGAACTTAAAATGGATGTATTCATGTCATAAGTATCAGTATCTTGAAATCCGGTTTTAGAAGAGTAATTGCTAGAAATGTTAAATGGTCATATTTAAACTTCTCTTGACATGAAGTTGAGGATCACTTGAAATACGGTACGATTTAAGAGCGATTGTTCTTCAAACATTTTCCGAAAGAGGACCCCCGGGCCCCTTCTTACTGGGGTGTATGAAATACCCCAGGTTATAATTAACCCCCTCCCATTTGGCTATTTTAGATAAATATGTGTCAATGATTGATAAAACTAAGATCAAGATTTATTTTCAGAATATACATACGAGAGGTACACTTTGACACTCTGCATATGGGGGGGGGGGGGGGGGCACTCATCAAGTCCCGCCCTGTGGTACCGGTATAGGAAAGAAAAACTGAAGAAAACATATACAAGCAGATGAATATTAGGCTACAGAGAAAAAACGAAGAAAGAAAAATTCGAAATCTGAAAAAGTAGTTAGCTTAGACAGACTATGAATCAATAATTGAAAATAGGCTACTCTCAAGCCTTTACTGGGAGTGATCATTCCAGAAGCGCAATGTCATGGTGCATGCAAGCAGGCCTTCCTCATTCACCGTTATACTACTATCTATTGTTTAAGTCTTTCTGCGAACTGTCATCGTTTATTAGCTGGTTCTAATTTCAGCTTCTCAAACACTGAGAAAACTTTCATTGGGAAACCGTATATTATAATATTTATGAATAAAGTGTGTCGTTGTAGACCTACAAGAGTTCCATCTTCCGTTCCTCAGAGAGGGTGTATAATTAGGGTGCATATTAGAGTATCCAGGAGGTGAAGTCCCCTTTGCGATGACTCAAGCTCTAGATAGGATTCACTTTGTTCCATAATGGGTGTTAAAATGCTCAGAATAACTTTAAATTGTGTTCTAGGGATAAATACCCCAAGTCCAATATATATATATATATATATATATATATATATATATATATATATATATATATATATATATATATATATATATATATAAAACACTAAATAAAGTTTATTGCTAAATAAAGTTAGCTTCACTAAAATCTTTCGTATGTCGTGTTTCATTATTGCATGGACTGAACTTAATATTTCAACGAGTAAAATTTGTGCAGTAGTTCATTAAAACAAAAAGATGGAGTAGCCACAGATGAATAGCAGGATCCCCTGATTATTAATTTACAGTCATGATTATGAAAAAGGGAAGATTAAAAAGTAACGAAGCTGGGAAATGCAGCTTCAGACAGATAGTCTTTACATAGGAGTTTTAGCAATATCAACATTCATTCTTGAGAAAAAACTTAGAAAAGAGCTAGATCTACAGCAATAGCTGACTGAGCTGAAGTATGCGCCTCATAGTCTAGTCATAGTCTATTTAATTGAATAACAGATGAATAAATTGCATCTTCTGTTCATTTACTTGATCATGATCAGAAAAACAAGATAGGCGATGAAGCTGGTTGATGAGCCATCATCATAGTCTGATTATTAATCTATGTAAAATTCAATTGCCCATCGTGAACACCTGAGTTTTGCGTTGAACAAAAAGCTCAAAACTGGTATCTACAGGCTAATAGTAATTTTTATTGTGATCTTTTAGAACACATTTTCTCGGAGAAATGGAAGAAGATACCTCCACCGAGACTAAAATCCTCTGTCCTCTGAGAACAGCAAGTGAGGTAGCCAAGGTAGCCTTTTGTATTTATATTTGAATTTATTAGTGTGGTCGAAATGAAATTGAATGTTTTTAATTGTTCCACTCTAAGTTTAACAAAAATAGTTAGGTTCGATGTGTAAAAACTAAATTAAGCGCAATTTCTTGGAAAAATAGTGGCAAGAGAAAGTGGACTGAAGATGCTGAAAAGCAGTATCTGGATGTCCTTGGCATGATTGTTGATAACAGAGAACATAAACATTGAAATGTGTCAAGTATTCAATATCGTCTAGTTTGAGCTATTTCTTGGATACAGGCCAACATAAAGCAGATAAGTTTGTACTGTTCAATAATATGCAGAATGCAGTGTGGACTGTCGAAGTATGATTTGAAATAATTAAAAAATATTATTAGCTGCAAAGCTACATTAGGTAGGCCTAGTATAAAGCATGATCAAAAACAGATTTTTTAATAACGTACTGGGACTATACCTCTATACCAGACCAAACATTGGTTTTAATGCACATAAAAGCGATAAATGATATCCTTATTTTATAATTATTAGATAGGCTAATAACCTTTTTGGAATTGAAGATTAGTGAAGATACGATGCAATTATTAATATATTGATCAATTAGGTTCAAATATTAAAATTTGCAACATACGCCCAAAACTGTGATGATACGAAATAAAATCAATAAAAGTCCAATTAGTTGCGAATTTACAATAATTTTCAAAAGTAGATTTCCACTCAACATAAAACGAAGAACACACTGCTTACTTCCGGAGTGACAATTGGAACAGCATCGATAATGATTAAACATACATATTTATAAGGAATCTTATTTAAAAATAATTCGCTTGAAATATGGTGGTAGCACCTCATCAAGTAAGCTACTGTAAAACTGAGCATGAATGTCAGAATAATAATTTCGTTGATTACTCACTTATTACAATCTTTTTACTGCTTGATATCAACTATCACCTCTATTTCCATTATAACAATGTTGTATAAAAACCGTTCCCAGTGAATCGGATTTAGCGAATAAAAAAACTTTCTAAAGAATGCGCAAACTATTTTGCTATTTGCCAAAAATAAAAGGCATATTGAAAATAGTTTTTGATGCATTAGTTTTTGAGGTGTAAAAGTTCAAATTAGGATTGAGCCCCTTGTTAAATTATTACAGTTTAGTGTGGTTTAAAGGGCCCTGGAGTGGTTGCCCTTCAACACCCCCATCATAGGTCTATATCAAATTAATATGATAACCGTCTGTTGAATCACTCACAGTTGTGCCAAATATGTCTCCCTTCAAGTCTGTGTTTAATGAGAATTTCAGTAATAAAATACGATATAGAATGCACGCAACACTTTGTAAATCTTGAAATAGTTTATTTTTAATATTAGAAATACCGTAAATCAAACCTCCCAGTTGATGAACCTTAGTCGGTTCGATGACCTCAGGTTTAAACCAGTTTAGTTCAAGGTTTGGATAAGGGATGATTAGTAGATTACAAGAACTGACGTATTGGCTCTTATAAGTTGATAGCATTAATTGAAATGCCAATTCACAACAAAAATAAATAGCTAAAAATACAGTGAACATAAATCCGAAACAATCAATCCCTCTGCTTAATTATTCAACCCATCTCTCATTATATAACTACAAACAATACCGGTAAGTGGATTTACTAAACACCTTGAATTATTCACTTTTTCTATTCGTTTCCAAATTTCTGCAAGTCATATTTTTTCGACACTTTTTCGATTACAATAAGTAATGAAGAAGCTAATAATTAGTAAGGTGCTTGAACAGTGGAGTATCCAATAGTCCAATAAGTTACCGTACTCGACACAGATTTTATGTAACTTTATGACAGATTGGAGCAGCGTTATTACCACCATTCCATTGCATGCGTTTGTTTTTGTGATGGTGATTATCCTCGAGTATTACACTGAGCAAGCATCATTCGCCCTCTAATAATTAATTAAAATGATTGTGCATTCAAGTAACCAACTATTGGTATGATACTAACTAGTAGCTCTTATTATAAAAGTATAGCTTATCTTATTATAGCTCTTATTATCATCTTATAAAGAAGTTGTTATAATAGGATTTTCCTGGAGATTTTTTTCGAATTTATTTTCAATAAAGAAGTTCAATACACAATAATTGAACAAACTAAAACCATTTATGTAGTACACAACTGAATGTTTACACGACGACCTGCATTTTAGGTTATAGATAGATTAAAGGATTCGATACTATTTTTAACTTACCAGTAAGAAGCTTGTAGCAATGAAGTAGCTTTTGAAAAGTTGAACAGCTATCACTTCCATGTTATCAAACTGAAAATCACAACTAAACCAATTGATTCACTGTAGTCATAGGTACATGCACAAACACAGCCTGCCCGAAAGGCGGACTTTCGTAAACTGAATTGGAAACTGGTACATTGAGTGATCAAATGTTGCGGACTGGATTTCGATCCAGTGCCAGAAGTCAGAGCGTTTCATGTTTGCGCTATCTATGGTCGAATCATGTAACTAATCTATAGTTGGATCCTTGCATCAGGTTGCAGCACCATCCAAAAGAATTCAGCACTAAACGGTAATACCATAGACGAACTATCACCTTTCTCCCTAATCTATGGTAATACATACATCATTTTCATGTTACTTTGATTTTGTGAACTCTATTATTAATTATTAAGAATTCAATTTAATAGTAGTTTGAGGTGAGGATCACAATAAATAATCGAAAAAGAGTTTTTTGTGCTTACTGAAAAAAATCCCTTTTTAGGCTACACTTTTGCCCTTTCGAGAATCCCTTTTTATGCTACACTTTTGCCCTTTCGAGAATGACAGTTTTGTCACCTGGTGAACCACGACAGAAGAGGTAGGCTGTAAAAACCAAACTGAGTTACCTCAACTATGTTTTTGTAGTTTTGAGCTGCTTTTCGGGTCGTTCTTTCTCAAACCATGACAGACCTTTATATTTAACTATTATAGTAAAAACTAATAAATTAACAATAGTTTTGTCTTTAGATGATTTGTGGTTTTAATAACTTACTCAAAAAGAAATGGAACTCTGACTATTAATAAGAATAACAAGCTTAGGGATTGTTGCTAGTCACTATTTTTCCGACAAAAGCATTTACAAATTAATTTTCTATTGCTCCTGGATAGTATGCAGAAGAGCATCATATATTGGACAACATTTTTGATTGATCCAGCTCTTAGGACTGTGACTATTCTTTGAAACTATTCACTAGTAGCATTATTTAATAATAATAAATTGTAACTATTAATAATTATTACTAGTAGTTACAATTTGGGTGAGAAGAAAAATAATTCACGTTAGTTAGATCATCAAATCAATGCGTTGATTAAACCAAAGACAATATGATGTTACATTATATTGTCTTTGATTCAAGTCAATAATAATTGGAAGAATTCGGAGACCCACCTTTAACTTATAGAAATTCATAAAATGTACGGTAATGAATGCAGCTAGTACAAATTTTAAAATAGTTGGAATTCATGAGATAATTTTCGAAATGAGTAACTACAACTCATGTTATGATAATTATATTTGAAACTACATTCTGGTGGTTGGTTGAAGCGCTTGTCTGTGGTAAGATAAGACTCTGGCTGCCTTGGTTCGTGCAGTCTTTGGCTCGAATCTCATTAGGCCATGGATCTTTCACCCATTCACCTCATTACCCACGCACAAGTCTCCAGACTCATGTGGGAATCATCCGCAATAAAAAATAAAAATAAATGAATTTGTAACTTATGAAAACTTGTGGGGGAATATTTCTTGTTTTGTTTCAAAAGTTACAATTTCCTATGTGTTTTTCTTGGTAGAAGAGCAGTTTACATTATCATGTATGACTTTAGGTCTACATATCATCTGAGTTCACATAATTATTATTCACGGAAACTTTTTTTGTATGGAAATTTTCATCAGAAATTGAAATTTTATATGTAATTCCAGTTGAAAATTAAGTTTTTTTTTAAATAAATAATTAGAAATGCCAACATTTTCGAAAAAAATATTACTGAGAAATTTTTAAAGTTTTTTTTTAGCGTTTTCAACGACTGCTTGACCAAAAATGTTGAAATTTGTAATATTATAATGTTCAGTGTTGGACCTGGACGCGTACTAATAACGGGTTTTAGAATTTTCTCTAGATAAGACTCCGGTTTTTAGCGTTTTCAAGAACTTCTCAGCCAAATAAAGTTGAAATTCCGATATATTATGTTTAGTTTTGGATTGAGAAGCTTATGCTAGAAAAGGTTTTTGGAACTTTCCCGAAAATAAACACGAGTTTGAAGTTTTCCCATCGTATTTTAAGGGTTTTAAATACTATAGCTAACCGAAAAAGTTGAAATTTGGTATGCAAGTTTAGTTTTGGACCTGAACAAGTTCCAAGAATAGTTTTTAAAATTTTCCCAAAAATGTATTTTTCCTAGCGTTTTTATGGAAAATGTTTTCTTGCGTTCTTTAGTATTTCAAGAACTACTTAGCCAAAAACTTTTTTGTGTAAAAATGTTTAGTTTTGGTATGCAAGTTTAGTTTTGGACCTGAACAAGTTCCAAGAATAGTTTTTAAAATTTTCTCAAAAATGTATTTTTCCTAGCGTTTTTATGGAAAATGTTTTCTTGCGTTCTTTAGTGTTTCAAGAACTACTTAGCCAAAATTTTTTTGTGTAATAATGTTTAGTTTTGGATTTAAAAGCATACTAAAAAAGTGGAGTTCCTTCACAGACCCGCCCAAAATTGACGTTTTTCTAGCGGTTTTTTGTCATTTTAATGAAATATAGGGTCACTATAGTCTAGTGGTTAAGGCACCCGACCGGCAATAGGGAGGTGCGTGGTTCGATTCCCGGTGGTGACTGATATTTTTGTACAGTAGCATTCATGGATTTCCATCAGCTTTTCAATGCTGTTGTCAATATCCGCCATTGCGGAAGTCTCCAGTATAAATTAATAGCATTCAAAGGAATTTGAAATCAATATTAATTTATTCTGTTTCTCTATATTTGTCAGTTTGTAAAATTGTCAGTTACTTCAAACTAACTTGTGAAATACGATTCGATATGGCCATGTTTTAAAAAAATGAATGCTGCTGTGCAGAAGGGTCACTATAGTCTATTGGTTAAGGCACCCGACCGGCAATCGGGAGGTCCGTGGTTCGATTAGCAGCGGTGACTGATATTTTTCTACAGTAGCATTCATCTAATTTGAGCAATCAGCTGTCTCGCAATTGGAAAACAGCCTTTTTGATGTGATTCAGAGTGGCCTTTAGTGAAAAGCTGAATAGACTACCAACGCAAATTGAATCAAGGATTTGGTATGAGTCTACTGTTCACAGAACTACTTATACAAGTAAAATAAGTTTTATAAACAAAATTATAATAACATTTCATAAACATACTAGGATTGTACATTTTTTATTAGTCAAGAATTCTCTATACAGAACAACAAAACCCTGTCGGGTCCTTAATGACATAGGTACTACAACAACTTAAACACCCGCTTCAAACCTGCTCAATAGCTGTTGCCAACGTCACGAACACGATATTAGCCTCACTAAGCAATGAGGTTTTTTTATAACCCCCTTATTTCTTGGCTTTCATGCATTAAACATATGCATATTTGAAAGTATCTAATCATATTTCATTTTTCGAATCTTTAACAGTCGATGTTCTTTGTCATATTCATTATGAATGAATAATACATTATCTGAAGATTCACAAACAGCGTAGTCTGCAGTCGCTGATAATGAACTTATCATTTTGTAATCAGCTGAGTCGAATGAATTACGGAAACGGTGTGATGACATTTTGAGAATTTAGTAGTCAGTTTATGATTCGTTGGTAGTTTAATTTTTGATAATTTTTATTACTTATTTGTAATAATGGATGGTAATAAGGATGAAGCAGAACGGTGTATTGAAATTGCTGAACGGTGTCTTGGTGAAGGAAAAAAGGAAAAAGCAGAAAAATTTCTTTTAAAAGCAGAAAAACTATATTCCACTCAGAGAGCCAGAAGTGAGTACTGTATTTTCATCATTCAATTCAATAAATTCCTTTAGATTTGATCGTTCCCTTGCATAATTATGCAAAAATGTTTTCCTTTACAGTTCATTTCATCCATTAGTGCATAAGTATGTTTTGAATCCAGTTTCCAGTACCTAGTAATTGTGGATAGGAAGTGGTGATGTTTCAGATTATCTAACTTTCAGTTGTCATCATTCTTCCTGTCATTTCTAATGTTTCCAACAAAACTTTTAAGTTGTATTAATCTTGATTTTTCTCCAATTAGAGATACCATTTTATTGAATATTAATTCATTATCACAATTTGCATAACTTTGGAGGTTAGGTTCATTTCATCAGATAAAATTATAAAAAATAGCCTCGTTATGTCCTTTAGATGGGCGTTTGGAGTAGACAAAAGAACCATCTTTTGTCGTTTTGGATGTTCAAACTATTATTTACTGTTACAATTGCATAACTTTGGTATTAGGTCCTATTAATCAAGTACGATACGATTACCCTTGAAATGGGAGTAGCCTACCAAATTATAGCTTACTTTTGAGATTCTTGAATGTTGTGAATGTAATATGATAAGTTATTCATTCGATGATTGTTAACAAGTAACTTGGTAGCACTTCCGTATGTAGTCCAATAAAATAATCGACTGACAGAATCGAAAGTCGGTAGGTTAGTTTTAGATTTGGGTTTGTTACACATATCGACTATGGATTCTTTTAGTCAATTATTTCATGGGTCTACTTCTGGATATGCAACCCTTTTTAATTTCTGCTATTCATCTAGGCTACTCATTAAAACTACACTAATTTATCGAATTCATGTAGCCTAACCATTAAGGGTTCTCTTGAATTGAAATTTTGAGTGTGGATTCCGTTTCTGGTAAACTTGAAACTTTTTAAAAATTGACTAAACATTAAAATTATTAAGTTAAGTAACTTGTGAGATTTTTTAGAGTTTGGTGAAAAATTGCCATACTTGATACTTACTTACTTGATACTTGATTGCTCCATCTTTGACCAGCAGAGCTGGATTGATTGCGTCATAGTGTTGGCGATAGCTAGCTAAGGTCGCCAAAGTTGTCCTCAAAGAACTCCTTTAATGAGTAATAAGCTCTACCAATGAGCCAGGCTTTAATTTTGGTTCTGTAGCTGTTGTTATCCAGGCACTTTACCGCAGCTGGCAGCCTATTGAACATCTTGATGGCCAGGTTGGGGAAACAGTCCTTCTTTTTGTTAAGCCTGCAGTATGGAAGGTTCAACAAAAGGTCATGTCCAAGATTCAGGCCGTGAAGCTCTGCTCTTGTGTATAAGATGCCCATGTTGGTCTTGATATGGAGTAGGCTTACAAAGATGTACTGGCTGCACACTGTGAGAACATCCAGCCGCCGGAAAATCGGTCTGCAGTGGTCCAGATAACCAGCTGAAGAGACTATCGTAACAGCCTTCTTCTGAAGAAGCAAAACAGCATCACATTTTGAGACATGACCCCACAGCTGCAGGCCATAGCTAAGATGACTGTGGAAGAGCCCATGATAGATGGTGACGAGATGCTCCTCCAACAATAGTGGCTTAAGCCTACGCAGCAGGTAGACAACACGTGACAGCTTCTTGCAGACATTGTCAATGTGCTCGTTCCACAGTAGCTTTGAGTCTAGATGGAAGCCCAAAAGTTTTACTGTCTCTGGCCGGCAGTGCTGACTGAGGCTACACATCATAGTCTGTGTCTTCTCAGCATTGATGCTCAGCCTATTAGCTTTAAACCAATCTCTAGTCCTGTCAAAAATTTCATTTGCCCCTTCTGTTGCATCTTCTGGCGTGTTGCCCCTTGAACAGATGGTGGTGTCATCAGCAAAGAGTAGTATATTGTCTAGTAAGCTTAGATAATTTATTGCAATAATAAATAATACTGGTCCCATGACTGAGCCCTGCGGTACACCATGGACCACTGTGAGGGGGGAAGATGAGGCTCCTCGTATTGAGACAATCTGCTGACGATCTTGAAGATAGGAGCATAGCAAATGCAGAGCTGGTCCTTGAACACCATATTGCTTCAGTTTTTCTCTCAAGATTTTGTGAGGAACATACTCAAAGGCCTTACTCAAGTCAGCAAGAATAAGGGACATTGATCCTTTTTCCTCAAAGGTGTCCAGGATATTGGAGATCAGCCTAGATATAGCAGTCACAGTTGATTTCTGCTCTCTGAAGCCATGTTGGGCATCTGCAAAAAGATTGTTCTGCTCAAAATGAGACACCAGCTGATCCTTCATGATAGTCTCAAATACCTTGGCCAGTACAGGTATTATGGAAATTGGTCTGTAGCTAGAAATTAGGTTAGGGTCATCCTTTTTATATATAGGAACTGTTCGAGTAATCTTGAGAGCACTGGGAAACACCCCTTCTTCAAAACAGGCATTAATTACCACTGAAAGGGAGTACGCTATCTCATCAGCAATATATTTCAGCATAATCACATTCATGCCATACACATCAGGGCTATGTGAATTTTTAAATGATTTTATGACACAAGATGGGCTAACATGTCTCCATTTGATCAATTTATTCCCTGCAGTAAAAGCCTCTCCAAAGTTCAAAAAGTCATTGCTCTCATCTGATGGTGTAGAATCAACAATCCGATCCACTTCCCCTAGAATAAATCTGTTGAAGGCATCTGGACTTGCTGAGCATTTCATAGTTGCTGTCCTGGCCTTGCTGGTCTTACTAACCAAGTCCCAAGCTGCTTTACATTGGTTTGAAGACTGTTGGATTTGTTGGATTTGCCTGTCTCTTTGCAAAATCAACATGCTGTCTATAATGTTTTTTAGCTCTCAGGTATGTAGAGTACAGATTGTCTTTTGTTAAACCAACAGCAAATTTGTAACCATCATGCAAAGTGACAACAAAGACTGTCTAAGTTGGATTTAGAATATTATCTCAAATTGAAGTGAGGTGCTATGTTAGCTTGATATGAGAAAAATTTATATTAGCTAGATATGAGTTTCTTATGAAGTGAGGACTTGAGATAGAAAATCGTGCCTTTTGCTCTCGAATTTATTCAAATTACAACTCATTCCGAAATCATGTTACAAGTAGTAGGGCGTATGATATTCTATCATATCATGCAATTGTACGTTTCTTATAAGCTTCAGTTGTCATGTGGTCAGAAAGAGGCATAGAAACAGGATTGGTTCGACCTATGAAAACTTGACTTTAAACGAACGAGACAGATCCGAAATGTCTAATATCTATCCAGGGTCTTTGATAATGTAACAATAATCTTGTTCTCGTTGGATCAACTACATCCATGTATTTATTCACACATTCATTTAGTTCTGTTCTGTCACACAATTCAATAATACTAGCGTACACATGTTATCTTATGCTCCTTGTTTTCAGCACTATTGGAACAAATTCAACGTTTAAACAGTGCTTCCAAACCATCAATGCAAGAAGAGTCTGCGCCAAGAAAACGCAAACATTCTGGTACGTCACTCAAGTATTATTATTATTAATATTATCATGGAATTCTTTGTTGCTACGTGGAATGAACATCTCTGCTGTCTCTCTAGTGATCATGAAACTGTTAACCAGACATGTTGTGCTATTGACGTATGAAAGGAACATTATGAGTGATTAATTTAATTTTTTACGATTTTTATAGTTTGTTTTGAATCATTTCACTTTTTTCTGTTGCATTTTGAATAGTAATTCCAGAAGATCATTCCCCAGAATTAACTCATCATCCTCAAGAAATAGAAATATTTCCTTAAACAGAATTTATTAATTTCGAATTCCTTTAATTGCTATTAGGTTATACTGAAGACTTCCGCAATGGCGGATATTGACAACAGTATTTAATAGCTGATGGAAATCGATGAATGCTACTGTACAAAAATATCAGTCACCACCGGGAATCGAACCACGGACCTCCCAATTGCCGGTCGGGCGCCTTAACCACTAGACCATGGAGACCTTTCTGCACAGCAGCATTCATTTTTAACTTGGCCATATCGGCTCGTATCTCACAAGTTAGTTCGAAGTTACTGACAATTGAACAAACTGACAAATTTACTTAAACAGAATTTATTAATTTCGAATTCCTTTAATTGCTATTAGGTTATACTGAAGACTTCCGCAATGGCGGAACAGTGCATACAAGCTGTACACTGTCAAAATGTTCTTAGCGATAATAGTAGACGACAGTGTTCAAAGTAGTTTGCATTAGCCATCAGTCTCACTACTTTTTTTTCTAGAGGAGCAGTACTCGTCCTACGTTAACAGCTCACCCCCCCCCCCCCCCCCCCCCACCAGAATGATTCCATATAACAGGGGTCTCCAAAATTTCCAGAATCCGGGCAAAATATTAACTCCAGTTACTTCCGCGAGCTAGACCCATTCTCATTTTTTATAATCGAGAACAAGCCTTGAGCAAACATACTCTTGATAAATGGAAGTAGTAAGGAAATAATTTATATTATTCAGTAGAGAGAGTGTTTCGCCTTATAGTGTGTTAGCAATTTGTTGTGGGCTTGTTATAATCACCTAAAACAATGAAAAAAGTTGATATAGACAGGCCCAGAGGCCTGTTTAAGAGGTTCCACAATTGAAACTAGCGGTAGTCAACAACAACAACAACAACAACTACTATACCATCAACCTGCGGGCCGCTTAGCGCAGTTGGTTAGGGCCTCGCAACTTCAGCTGGCAGTCGTTTAAGTGGTCGTGGGTTCGAATCCCGCTCCACAAGACTCCACTACGAGACTCCACAAGTCTCGGACTCATGTTGGGCATCATCAGCAATAAAATAAATTAATCATTCAGAAATTTGTAGTGCTTTGATTTTACTGGTCAGGTTTCATGTGGAATTACCTGAGATATAATAATATGTTAGTCAGTTACTACAGTAATTTTCTAGATATTCAACGAAATAATTATGCATAAAAGTTTGAAGTGGGTTAGTTGTACAATAAACCTGCAGTTTTTTTCTGGAAAATTTTCAGAGAATTTAATAATGGGGGAGTAATGTTGAATACCTGAAAGCCAAAAACCCACCTAAGCTTCATAAAATTTGGGTTTTGATGAATCATATAGAATTAGCAAGCTAGAGCTAACTGTGCAAACTTAGTGTCATCTTATTCAATAAAAGTCGCTTTTATAATATATATATATATATAAGCGTGTTTTTGCTGTTGTGTTGTTGAACATTTTTTTATTGAGAATTATACGTATATTATGTAAGTTTTTATAGAAAAAAAACTGCATGCTGACAAGTAAATTTACTTCAAACCTGAAAAACACGTTTTTAAAAAATAGTCTGCATATTTTGTTGTATGTCTCAAAAAGTGTTTTAACTAGCTTTATTTGATTTCTCTGCTTTTTTCACATTAAACTGTACCAATTCACAAGCAGAATGAAAACACTACAAGTCTGTGTTGATTAAACTGATGGGAATTGCTGCTAACTTCTTCCTTTTGTAATTCTGTAACCAGGCATTTCCAGATCAATGTTTATAAGGACTTCTTTAGTCTTTTATAAGGACTTCTCTCATTATCTTGATTATTATAGCACACCCAAGAAGGTAAAACTATCCAAAATATCCTGTACATGTAGAATGAATATATTGGAAAAATATCTGAGCATTTCCATACCTTTGTATATAAGAAATTTTTTTAAATTATTTTGGTATGTTCTGTACAACATGCCCACAATGTACAATGTTGGTAGCTATGCGAAACACTCTGTATCTGCGTACATGGCCGATCGAACGATTGCAGTCCAGTAACCTTTCAAAGATGTCTAACTAAAATACATTTTTCACGGTTGTTTTTTAATACTTCATTTACTTATTGATATTCCAATCATTTATGAAAGGAATTTCATTTCTGAGCCTTGAATGACCTAGTAACCTCACTGTATCACAGAGGACTTTTAATTTGGCAAGAATGTTATCATTTCATCAACGTTGTACCGTACAATATTCTCGCATAGAATCCTTCTTGTACAGAACTTTTTTTTACGTTAACCATAATTATGTAGAAACTAACCTGATATGGCTTAGCAGTAAGGGGATGTTAGCGGCGACTTTCTCAAACTCTTCAGTAACATCAGCCTTTTTGAATTATCTAATTTTACATTATCAGGATTTTCAATGTAAAACTCGGCTGAAAATAATTTGTTTAAAATATTTTCAGTCTGTCGCAGGCCATATGAGTCTTAGCTGTCGTGAGCCGTACTGGCGGGCCGTAGTTTGGAGGCCCCTGCCATATATCATGACACTTTGAAAAAAAACCCAAGTATAAAATTCTTAAGCTATTTCTCGAAATCTGACTGCTCTAATTCTCTAATAGCTATTTATTTACAAGAGTTGCAGAACAGAGATAAAACTCCAATTACTCTGCTTGATACAATGAGCCAGATCTTAAAAAACAATTCACAGAAATACAGTGTTAAACCTTATATAAGAAGAAACATGAATTTACAAAAGATACAATATCTGAGATACTACCAGTTAAAACTAATCTATGGTCAGTAAGAAGGGATCTACTAGAGATAATTTAGAGACTTCACAAAATTATACAAGTTTCGAGGAGTAATAGAGAAAAAGTTTATTTCAGAGGCAAAAGAGTTGGCCAATCTAACCAATTGATATGTAGACTAGGTGAGTGTAACATCAAGTTTATGTGACATATTTATATTGAAATAAATCAATGGATCTTGTTCGGCTATCGCTTACATTAAAATTTGCACTTGATAAAGGTTAACATTTCATCATGAATGGAACGAATAATTTTGAAAAAATATATCTAGAAGTTCAAAAGTAAACAAAATAAGTCAAAAGTAAACAAAATAAGCAAATCAGTGTAGGGAATGGTTAAAGAGTAGAAACCAGTAACTCTATAATACAAATACCGCAAAAAAAAATTCTGACAATCACATCAATGTATGTTTTCTGATAAGGTGACCAAACAGTCATCCCATATTCTAAACGAGACCTAATGAATGAAAAATATAATAATAACATTTTATGAACGTCTCTAAATTCAAATCCAAATCCAATCCTCCTTACTAAACCTATTAGTCTATATAAGCTGATTGGCAAATATTGACTATAATGAGATTGGCAAATATTGACTATAATGAGATTGGCAAATATTGACTATAATGAGCTTTGAAAGACACACTGCTCTCAAAAGTAACTCCCAAATAAGCTACACCATTCTTATTTTTCTTATCCCGTATTTTTTCGTCATTTTATCTTCTCGTTTTATTACGTTTATAAGCTAATTAGTCGCAGTCATCGTTACTATCTTTTAATAACTCACGTAGTATTGTTACGGGTTCTATGTCCAAAATAACGCTGGCAACACTTAAATTTATCACTTGTACTTTATTTACACAAATAATCACAATACTCACTGATCAGTAATGTCTTACAGAAAAAAGAAGCAATTAAAAACAGATAAATCGACATTGTTCAACAAATAAAGAGATTTCAATAAACTGTACAAAAATCAATCACTAAATGTCAAAAGGCCGATCTAATATTAAATAGGCTAATAACTGTACAATAGTATTCAAAAAGAAAGGTCGAAAAAGAACAATTAACTTACGTAGCACTAGTCCGTAATACAATAAAAACTATTTAGTAGCTCACTGGTATGAATTAGACAGGAAAAAGAATTATCACTATAGGCACAGAGAAAGTATTATCACTATATATAGACACAATATATAGAACTGACACAACTTGTTTATCATGACGAATTTCAAACAAGACTGAACTCATTTACAAACGTCTACCTCTATTTATATAATTTTCATAATTGAGATATCTCTAGATTTCTCTACCAACTTCTACCGATTTCTAAAATAAACAATGAAAGACCTTCATGCCTTCCACAATATTCGATAAGACTCAATTAATTTCTAATCAAACAACTAGAACATTCTACAAATTACCATGTAAACACCATAAAAGTGTCAAAAGCAGAGTAATTAATTGCTTAGAAGTAAACATTTACATAGCAGGTAACACCGAGAACCACTGTCCTTCTTTCTCACTATTTTCATTCTCATATTCGCTACAGTATCATGTCAATAAAAAAGACTCACCAGTGAAGTTTTTATTTCACTGGTGATGCTTATATCTACAATTTTTGTGAACTTGTTGATGTGTTACCCATTCCATTTATAACTTTCACTCATGAATTTTTTAATTCTATATTTTTCAGTGCCCAGAAAAGAGGATACTACCAACGAATCTGACTACACTAAAGACCAAATAGAAGCTGTCAAAAGGTTAGTACGCGCTAATTTTGGCAGTCTTATCAAAACTTATTATAAAACGATTAAGTTTTTGTGCAAAAAATAAAACTTACTGAATTGAATAACGAAGAATTCATTCAGAGAGGAAAGCAATAGCAAACTACTTAATTAGGTTGCTTATCAAACCAAGACACAATTTTGAGGTCTGAATAGTCACTGACAGTCGAAACATTACAGAAAAGTCAGGTTAAGTTAGGTTACAGCATATTGATCACTAAAATATTCATATAAATGTCAGGAAACGATGGAATTTTATGCTTTTTATTTACTATTTCGTAGTTTTTTACGTTCCCCTTAGTTAAGGGTGTTTGAACAAAAAATTTTATTCTCTTTGTTTTGTTGGAAACTTTAAAGTTCATTTAGTCAAAACCAAATGTGACATTAAAAAAATAGAAGAAAATAAATTGCGGCCTATGTGTGACCTTGAAGTGTACATTTTGAGCATTCTTTGTGCAAGCTACGAATGGAACTTTGGGATAATTTTCTTTAAAATGTGCTCTTTACAGTGGTCTATTTAATAACATAATATAAATATATATATATATATATATATATATATAAAAACCTTTTTTATTGCATTGTTCAGTGAAATTTTCAGTTTCAAATTTAGATTAGCATACGTGGGTTTTAATTCCCTACTCAATGCAATTTTTTTCTTATTATATGTATTCGTTTAGAAACGTAGTTTGTTTGAACAAGTCAATGTTTTTACGTGCGCTCGTGCGCAACACCGAGAGTGCGAGGAATGAAGGGGAGGTATGGGTGGGGCGGTAGCCTTCCCGTTCTCGGCTGAGCGGCCGGGAGTAACTTTGGGGATTCCGTTGTCGTCTTGAATGTGTTGTGTTGTGACCGATTGCATTGGCATACGACTTCCACTTGTTTATCTTTTTCTAGACCTTTTAGTCACCTTTGGGTTACAGTTTATTTACCGTTAGGCGCCATGGTGGAATGAAACATTATAAAAATTTGGTAATTGCTAACTGTTTTAACCCATCAATGGGCTCATCATCAGGTATTATTGTTATTTATTATTCATTATTTATAATTGTTATTTGTTTTTTTTAATAATTTATTATTTATTATAAATTATTTATAATTAATTTATTAGTTATTATTTATTATTATTATTATTATTATTATTATTATTATTATTATTATCATTGGTTTATTATTAGTCTAATATAAGTCTATTATTATTATTAGTCTATTACTACTATAAGTATTTTATTATTAGTCTATTATCATTGGACCTAATAGTCAATTATTAGTATTATTATTATTATTATTATTAGTCTATCACTATTATTAGTATTTTATTGTTATTGGTTTATTATCATTATTAGTCCATTTCTATTATTTGTCTATTATCATTAGACCTAATAGTGTATTATTATTATTATTAGTATATTGGACCTGATAGTCAATTATTAGTATTATTATTATTAGTATATTATTATTTTTATTCTATCATTATTATTATTCTATTATAATAATTATTATTTTTATTATTATTAGTCTATTATCAATAGACCTAATAGTCTATTATTATTATTTTTAGTCCATTACTATTATTAGTATTTCATTATTAGTCTATTATCATTGGACCTGATAGTCAATTATTAGTATTATTATTATTAGTATATTATTATTATTATTAAATTATTATTATTTCTATTATTATTATTATTATTATTAAATTACTATTATTATTTCTATTATTATAAATTTTATTATTATTATTATTATTGGTTTATTATTAGTCTAATATAAGTCCATTATTCTATTATTATTATTATTAATATTATAATTATTATTCTATTGTTATAATTTTCAAATGCAATAAATGTTCGTTATGAATAATACCATAGACGAACCATCACCACTTAACCTTACTCCCTGATCTATGATAATACTATGTGGTTGGTGTATTGCGATCTCATTTTCCTTCACCGATCATAGGTAGTTTCGTAAATATTGTAACACAATAGCAGATTGTGGACGTTCACTTAAACAGGTTTGATAGATAAAGATAGGCGCGTCAAAAGAGAAGGATCGAGAGAGTCTTCGCGAGAGGGGCAAGTGGCCTGTTGGTAGAGTGGGGGATGAGAGAGGCTGAATTGCGAGCTTTTCTACACTCAGCGCTACGAGTCCTAGTCAGAGGCATTCAAACACCCTTAAGTTTTTTTTATTAGCTTTCGGGCCGATCGTCCGACCTGTACCGATCTCTACTTATGTTGTTCTTTTATCACCAGTAAAACTGCTCAGTCATAAGAGTAATTTGAAGCATTATTATCTACATAATTCTCTATTCAAATGTGCAAGACATTTGAACGCTCTATGTTTCACTTATTGGTCATAAGATGAATCATCAAATTGGCATTTTATGTCTAGCATTTTCCTCAATTTTTATTTAAAAAATGTATCTCATAAAATATAGTTATTCTATTTCTGGAAAGAATGTGAATTACTTCTTCAATCTCCAGGTTCTCTATTTAACCTTTCCAACTTGAATGCTGTTTTATAATGTGGTCTTAGGATGAGACTTTTTATTGTAGGAATCATGAGATGCCAATTTGATTATTTTATGATCTTGCTCCCTTATGTAATGACTAGCTCATGCTTTTTTTAGAGTTATTAAAAGAAATGGGTTATAATGATGTTAAATTTCAATTATAATTATTTAATTCTATGAATTAATATAGTAACTTACAAGTATTTTTTTGTAAATTTCAGGATAAAGAAATGCAAAGACTATTATGATGTTCTTGGAGTTGATAAAGATGCGACTGACAGTGATATTAAAAAAGCGTACAAGAAATTAGCCCTACAATTACATCCAGACAAAAATAAAGCACCCGGAGCTGCTGAGGCATTTAAAGGTAATTAATTTATAAATAATTATATACTTAAGATTGCTATCAACTTTCCCTTATCTCTATCATCCTGAAATATTAAGCTTAAATATTCACCGAATGTAGACTTAATTAGATTAGCGTATTCATTGAAGTCCATAACAAAAATTCTGTAGAAAAATATTCTGGTAAAACTTGACAACCCAAAAATTTTGTTGTTCTGGTTATAAAACCATTGTTGTTGTATCTTAAACAATCGAAGTAGGCAACCTACCAAATCAAATAGAGCTATGTTGAATTCGACAACTTCTGATGTTAAGTTTATTTTCCTTTCAACTTGTTTGAATCATTCCTCTAGTTCTCAGCCGATGCTTGATTTTTTGTTCTATATTTATCTTCATTACTTCCTCATAACTTTTTTATTTTGCTCATTCTTATTCATTTTGCATAAGTTTTAATGTCCTGTCTCCACCATCCTCTGCGTATTTCATTTGAAACAACACATTTTCCGTTGAAAACTGTAATAAAGGTAATAATTGGCTGTTTGTTTGTCTGTATATTTCTCCTGGTGACTTCACAGAGTAAAGGAGTTGTCAAAAAATGCCTTATCACAATTACAAGATAAAAAAACCTAAAGCAATAAAAACACAACCACTCGACTCCTTGTCATATATTATCACACATAAACACCTGAATACTATAATAAACCCCTTTTATCAAGTACTTGTACTTCCTTAATTGTACTTTAAAAACTGATATGTTTTCACAGCCTACTCATGAATTTAAGACCTATGTATGTAGGCTTTTTCTCAAAGAGTTGTCCTATGGTACACTGAAGCAAAATTTTGTTTATTTCTGGTGTTGCACTTATGCCACTTTTCTTGTGAAAACTCTCTGTCTAGTAAACATTATGGCCTCAAAAATGTAAAGGGAGGGCACAGTCAGAAGACCCAAATCTCTAAAATACTCCTTGCACGACTCAAGCGGCTTAACTGCTTCCACTGCTCTAACAGCTCTCTTCTGCATCCGGAATACGCTCTTTAGATTCTGAAAACTGGAACCACCCCACACCAATATTGCATAGCGGACATACGGGTTGTTTTCAGTTTAATTGTCAACATTCCAGGATTTTCTATTTTTGAAAAGAAACTAAACGTTATTGCCTTTACTTTTCATTAATACTGTGTTTTTCAGTCTACTTGAATTGTTTATTCTCATTTTCAGCTATTGGAAATGCCGTGGCAGTTCTCACAGATGCTGAAAAACGCAAGCAGTACGATTTGTACGGCTCAGACGAGAGCCGAGTCAGTCACAGGCACACTCAAGGAAATACATACCACGAGTATAATTATTCTAGAGGATTTGAATGTGCGTATTTTACAACGCTAGTTAATCTTACACAATATAATATCAATAAATCTATCATTCGCCTCATCACCTTATAATTGAACTAAGATTGATACTCTAAAAAAGTATAATATATCACGTTGTAATGCCATGCTAAGTAACGATAGCTCAAGACTACCTATATAAGCTCAAGATGGCTTATCTATATATCTTGCAAAAACTCCAGCCTCTGAATTCATTGTTCAATAAACTTAAATGCTTGTCTCATATTTGTTTTATATTGAAGTGTTTGAGGCGATACGAGTATTATTCATTAAGGATATTACCACAATATCATCACCATCACTAATACTGAAAAGCTTTTCTATTTTTTATTTTATTCTTACCACAAATTCAGTTAAAGTGATTTCAATTGAGATTGAAAATGTCGTGATTGTCAAAACTAAAATTTCTCATTTGTTTTCATTTTCTTTTGTTTCATTAGGTATTTCAAAATGCTTGAAAAAATATTACAATTTTGGAATCAATTGACAAACATCGATAAAGTTGGCTAAAGCAGAAAGGTGGAACTATCCGTATTAGCCTAGTTTCCTCCCAACAAATTGTGGACGCTTTTTTAATGAATAATAATGATGTCGTCTCAACCACTTCAATTATTGAACTATTATTTCGACTGTCACGTTATTTCCAATCTTAATTAAATTCAGTTAAAGTGATTTCAATTGAGATTGAAAATGGCGTGACAGTCGAAACTAAAATGTCTCATTTGTTTTATATTAAAGTGGTTGAGACGATACGAGTATTATTCATTAAGGATATTACCACAACATCACCATCACTAATACTGAAAAGCTTTTTTATTTCATGTCTATACAATATTTTTTCAATCAAAACGTTATTAAGGTCATTTCACGACTGAAAAAAGTGACCGCTGACTGGACTTTGGGCATTAGTAGCTCTTTTGTTTCTACTAAACTCGATAATGACTTTTCATTTCTAAATTGTACAGATGAAAAATACATCTGTAAGTGTCCATATTTAAGGTTAGATGTTCCAAGAAAGGACGGGTTTTGTCCAAATCTTCAGTTAATTAATATCATTTGCTGTTCAGATAAGATTTATTACTATCTATGCAACGTTAATAAATTTTCAAATTTATCGAATTTTTGAAATTTGGAATCAATTGACAAAGATCGATTAGACGAATAACTCGTTTCAGATCTTTCTTAGTTGAATTTTTTTTCTCTAATGCATCAATTAGAAAGCAATTTTTTGTTGTTTTTCAGCCGATGTAACTGCAGAAGAATTGTTCAATATGTTTTTTGGCGGTGGTTTTCCTAGTGCCAATAATGTTTACGTTAGGCAGAATAACCAGTGGAGGCGACAACACGAAACCAATTCTCATACCCAGCGAGATGTGAGTAGAATTATTTATAATTAAAATGTCCGTGCCTCATTGTGTACTCGATTAGGCCTACTATTAGGCCTACTATCAGATACGAAAATACTATATCATTAATTTACTATTATACATTACTAAACGTGTAATCGTGGGCACGATAGTGTGGAGTGCAAGATAATATTTATAATAAGCGATGGAGCCAGGTCCTGTGGTGTGAATGGGATGTCAATCACTATTCTAGTGGGCTTGGCATACTGATAAAATTCTGCCGGAAAGCCATTGCAAAATACCTCTCCTCGTTTTCGTAGTCGACTCTGCATTGAGCGGTATTATTTAATTAGAGACAAAATTACGATGAAATGCTTAGATGTAACAAGCATAAAGTCTAAACCCAATAAAAAGTGATATTACACGTCCAAATGATGCTAGTGGAAAATACCATCTGCAAGAGTCTCCGTATTATGTAAAGATTAGTTATTGAATGAGAGTTGACTGCTTTCTTCACAAATTTTGACTAGGTTGAGGCTTCATTGGGAAAGTTGACTCGAAAAAAAATTGTTTCTACTTGAAGGCTATGAGTTTGAAAGTTGACTCAAAACGAAATACTAAAAATAATCGCAAAGAGTTGATAATATAACATTTTGATTTAAACTTTTGAGCCGAAAATTAATTAGAAGTCACTCACAGTCGTATTCAGTTTAATACAAATTAGAAATTTATTCAGTCTTCTAATTGGGCAGTACTGAAGGTGTACAGAACGTTTCTAACAAGTTGGCTAGTGTAAACTGTGTCTATTAAAATCATTATACTGTAATGATATAGTACTCTCTTTCTATCCCAACATGATATCGGAATAATGAATCCTAATATCTTAATGATTACCACAAAATTTCGCATAGACTCGCCATCTCTTCAGTCACATATAGTAGCTAGCTATTGTAGAAGAATAGTCTAAAGTAGAGATCACGAAATTTAGCGGGTGCTTGGAATTATGATAATGCAAATTCAACAGCTGATTCCAAAAAGTTGCAAAGCTTGACTTCACAAAAATTGACAGTGGTTTGAATTTGCCTCGTGCACATTGGCACTCTTCTAATGATTACTTCTCTGTGCTGTGAGATTTTCTCACATAGCTCATCAGATAAAGAATGTTAGTTAGTTCTTAGTACAGCCGCTTGAAACGCTGTATACGCTGCGTAGACAAATCAAAATGCGTTTTTGTGCACTGTCAAGAATGAATTGACAGGCTCCGCAAACTCAAGGTTCGAAATACAAAATCCAACTCTGTATTTATTCCTGATTTCATGGATAGGTCCTAGCCTTATGGGTCAAGCGCTGGTTTGCTAAACCCAAAGGTCTCGAGGTTCGAACCCCGTCTGACCGAAAGATTTTTACTGAGGCCATTCCCATGTTTCGGAGTACATGTTAAGCCTGTCGGTCCCGGCTGCCTAAGTTAGAGGCCTGAACTTCGTTCAGATGCGACCTCAGAACTCTGACCCCAGACCTGAGCCAGCCGGGTCACACAATATCATTATTATTACTGATTTCATGGTTTTTATGTACAATTCAATCTCTTATTTTTGACAGGCAAATGGATTCAGTGTTATGGTGCAACTGGTACCAATCCTTCTCCTGATTGCATTTTCTATGATGAGCTCTTTATTCATGACAGACTCAGTTTACAGTCTGGTTCAAAATCCGTAAGTATTTTTCAATATATAATGTCTCATTCCTTTCCAGTTTATATTACATGATTGAACTATTCCACTATTTTTAAATAATTGTTGTGTTCGATGTGAAAATGAAATGAAATGAAATTGTTTATTGGCAGAAACAAAACTTTTACAAACAATCTTAGAAAATACAAAATGAGCAATATAATAATTATAAATATGACAAGATAAAAAATAATATTACAAAATAAAATGAATTGCCAATTGAGTATTTGCATCTCGAGGTACTAGACCTGTGTGAGGTGGTGACTTAATAATAAATCAAATAAATGAATAGATAAAAATAACTATAAGTAGATATATATATATATATAAATATGAAATGCCACATTAGTTCTATTTGTAATTTTTCAAACATCATTAATGTTCATTCATGTTTTTGATGCTTACTGCTAATTCACTATCGTTCAATAAAATTCACAAAAAACCGTAATTTTTATTGTTTTCTAATGTGAATTTTCTCAATTACAAAGCGTATAGTATTAAATTCAAAAGTTCATGCAATGGCAATATTTAAGCAAATTTTTTGGATAGTAGTAGTGATGTGGGCCGGGTAAATACCCAGTGAGTAGGTATTTATAAATTGGGTATTTACCCCAAGCCCGGGTAAAAACTGGGTATTTATAATTTTTATTGAATTTAGAGAAGATTGAGTTGTCTTTTTTGAATAACTATCCTGTAAGGACAGTAAAATGATGATAAATGTTTTTAACAATTTTCATATGATCCCCACTAGCATTTTACTTCTGAGCATGATCAACATAAATATCCAAGTCCTCGTTTCCAGGTCTTCGTTTTTTTGTGTAGATTTTATTGAAAATGACAAAAAGAATTTATAAAGGTAATAATTATTATTTAGAGAGAGGAAAATTTTTGACCTACTATGTGTTAACTAACCCAAGGAAATAATAAAAACTCAGTCAGTAGGATGGTGAGATTCAATAATAATTTTAAAAGGATTTTTGTTCAAGATCTTTTGTTTAGTACTAAATAAAGCAAATAAACATATAAAAGCTTTGACACAAAGCTTTAAAATTAAAATTAGACCAAAAGACAGTAGAATTTTTCAAAATAGGTTTATCCAGATTGGAACTAAGAGGCAACACTGAATACTTGCATATTTATCTACATTGAAAGTTTTATTACTTTTAATATTATACCTAAATGTCAGTTAGGCTATGTTATAGACTATCCCAATATATCATACAATGATAATAGCATATTCAGAGGGTAAACATCAATTAATCATGCTCGATTTCATAAATACCCAAAATACCCAGGATATTTACCCCTAGTTTTAAATACCCGAGAATTTTACATCACTAAGTAGAAGTAGTGAGGCTCTATGAACACCAATTACACGCACTTGACAATTTAGCTCCAATGGTTGTAATCATAATAATCCAGCTGACACAATTTTAAATAGGATACAGATGCAGAATCCTATACAAGTTCGAATTTCCACCAACACATGAAACCAAAATGTCAGGTGCGTTTACCTAGTGTTTGTAGAGCCTTAAAAAATTGTGAATATTTTGTGACGTGGCTTTGTCAATTGGATGTATCAAACCAATTTAATGTTACAGGCTCCATCTCTAAAATAATGCTGGCAACACTTTAAAGTAACACACAAAACTTTATTTGCATAATCAACACAAAGCATACTCTAATAAGTAGTTATCAGACATTAAATTAATAAAATAAACAAATAGTTCAATAACTTTCAACTAGCAATCAATATTTTAATGACAAAATCCATTACTGTTCAAAACTAATTAACTGTCGAGTAGGCCGATCAATAACTCAATAATAAATGTTCAATAACTTGATAATAAACTATGAACAATAACTCAATAATAAGCGATGAACTTACTGACACTTGTCGATTATCACCAATAGTCTAATCACAATTACTGTCACAGTTATCCAGTTATCCACTTTAATCGCCGAGATGTTCTCCTTCACAATACATGTACAAAGGGCGCAGAATGTCGTCTTGGATGATACGATTGGGCTGTCACCAGACCTTGTTTATCAATCGAGTCCTGAATCAAGACTGCTGACAACTTCAGCCCTTTTTATAGGCTTTTATTATTCCAGAACCTTTTATTTCCATGGTGGTCTGTTCACAAATGGTGAACACAACTACCGAGAATCACATGTAACTAGTAAAAGTAAAAGAGAGCATTGACAGAGAGAGAATGATACAAGCGCCACAGTTGTAAACAGTGTCATTGGTAATGTTTGTGTTTTAAAGTGAACAGGTGACATCCACTATGCCCACATGTTTGGGGTAAAGGGAAGAAAGTCATTAAAAAATTTCATAGAGGGTAAAAGAAAGGGAACAAGTAACTGAACTAATTTAATTTTGGAATGACGTGTGTGTGATTACAAATGTTTGAATTTGACTTATTCCCTTTCGCCCAGAGACCGTCCAACACTCCGCTAAAACCTGTTCTTCCTTAATTCTAAACAATGAAACTCCATTACTAATATTTTGAAATCTTCTACAACTAATGTTATTGTTGTATTGAAACCAGTTCTAATGCGGGGTAAATATCTAAGAGTTTTTCTCCATTCTTTATTCAGAAAATTCCCAGTCCTGAGATCTACGGTTCATCTGAGAGTACCTTACTATGTGAAAGAAAACTTCAATACAGAGTATCAAGGCAGTTTGAGACGACTTGAAACGTCAGTAGAAGAAGAATACTTGACCAATATGCGAAGCTCTTGCTATAGGGAAAAGAGTTATAGTAAGTGTCATTCAATTAATTATTATGCATTGAACTGATTATTTCTTTTCGTGCGTGTGCTGATAATCTGGATCGTTGTTGAATGTCATATCAAATTATTTTGACAATGTTTTGATCATTCCAAATCAATTAAGTATATATGATTTACTTCTGATTTTGTAATCCTTACGTTCAATGCTGATTAATAATAAATATGCCTTTACAACAAAACTTACATTCATGAATTTAACCTGAGGTCCATTCTCAGCAAAGAGGAAATAATTAAGTTACTCAAAAATGTATTCTCCAAGAACATAATTGTTCACATAAATAATCGCATTTCTTAGACTCCCGTGCATGTTGACTAAATGCTAGTTTTAAATGAGATTTTTCATAATATTCCAAAATCAATTTTCTTGCTTTCTTCAGTTCATGAAAATTTATGTTCTACAGTACTTAGCTATAAGGAATTGATTTTTCTGTGATAATAATTGTCCATTCCACCCATTGTTTTGAAAATTATTTCAATTTTCAGAAGAGACCATGCTGTGGAAAGCTCGTAATTTTGGCGACAGAGATCTGTTTATTAAAGCGCAAAATATGAAAACACCATCTTGTGAAATGCTACAGGAATTAAGCAATCGTAATCACTAGTGTATCGTTATAAGTATTATTAATTTTATGTTATCTATTGCATTTGTCCAACTCTCCTCATCAAGTCATATTTCAGATCTCCAACAGAACAGGCCAGAGACATTTTTCGTTAAAGAATGAATTTATTTTGTATTCAGTGGTAATATGAAGAACAAGCAGACTTGTATAATTATTTCTTTTGTTTTGTGATAATGACATTGTATTCTATTATAACGTGTCTTCAGAAAAACAATCAAAATCACATACCGTACACAATCATACAGATACTAAATATTAATCACTTACCCGGTGGTTCAGTATTCATCAAAAATTGTATGTCCATAACATGGCTCAAATGGGCGGTCAAGGCTGCCTAAAAACAGTCGGAAAGTCAGAGGCCCAGAGTTTATTTAGGTGCAACCTAAAAATTCTGACACCAGACCTGAGTCAGCCAGGTCACACGATATTATTATCACATATTTGAGATTGACGTTGTAATTTATTACTCTACAGGCAAATAATATTTCTTTGTGGGTTTCATCTTCAACGTGAACTGTTGGTTATTATCGATTTTGTTGATGATTAAAAACCTGCATTTACAACAGAACTTACATTACATTTGTGAGTACTATCGGATGTGTTTCAGGACCTGTGTCCTAACCTCAGAAAACAGAGAATTTGGTGTGTACTCTGAACTCTGAACAGAGATGCTCTGTTGTAAATCGAGGTTTATCACCATCGAAAATAATTTTTTTTTTTCATATTTATACAATTATATGTTATTTTAAAATATGTAAATATCGCCCAAATATTTTATTAAGAGTGTAAAAGATGAGTTAATTTTAGAAAATGAGATTGGATCAATTTTGGTTGTCACAAAATAATTAATTCGATCATTGGTTTTTTTTTAATAGTTTCCATGGAATATTTGCTAGAAATCTGACATGTTGGTAGTTTTCATAACTCATAGTATTCAATTACTTTATTTCTTGAGATTAAATATTACATTGAATGAAGGGACGATATCAAAGGTACCGGTAAATTATAACCTATTACAGATTTTATCAGTGATAATTTAAGTAACAAAGATATTTTCGTGCAGCAAGTGCCTGAATTGCTGAAATGATTTTCTGATAATTTCTATTATGTTGAATAGCTTATAACTTGAAATAGATCCATTTGAATGTTGAAAATAGTTTGTGTTAGACATATTGGTTCTACAGTCTCCGTATCTCGAATTGTAGACCGAATTCGAGAGATTGTATTCAATCAAGAGATTAGATACGGTAACTTAAAAATATGGGCTTGCAAAAGCTCAACTAATGGATCGAATTGAGTATAAAGCACATATTGTTCTAAACTATGTGTATTAGTAGGCTTCAAGAGTTACAGAGACTGCAAGCAATAAATCATTAATCACTGCTGCAATCTTTGTAGCAATACCCTGTAGAAGAGAACTGTATTAGTTATTACTGCAAGTCGATTTGATGTTTGATCATCCTCTAAGTTTAGTCGATGATTAAACGAAGTTTCCACATAACTATAAATTAATATAGTATAAATTAACTCTTAGTTATTAACTTGAGAAGAGATGTTTCCTATGATTTTTTTAAGAAAATGGAATCCAATTCAATAATATTGCCAGAAACGATATGCCATGTTCTGCAACTTCTTCATGCACTTATATCAAAATATAAATGTGGAAATGTTTAAATCAATTTAAATGAGAATATATTTATCAGATAATTTAAACTGGTTTTTATTCAATTATTAGGTACTTCATTAAACATTTTCGTTGGGAGACCATGGACGAACATCATAATAGTACTTTACAAAAATAGGGTGTACTATGTGAATTTTCTACAAAAGATCTCCTGTTTTTTTAGAGCAATAATCCAATTTTGTTTTTCAGTATTGTCTATAGTCAATACTTCAATTATTGTAAACTCTTTTAAATTCTAGTAATCACACACAATTATTATGAATAATATTTTAATTAATTTTTGTACATAAAAGAAGTGAACTACAGTAATTATGAAACTTTCTACAGTTAATTTCAAGCTTCTAAGTCGCTCGCTATTCCAAAATACTTTATGAATCAGAATATAATCTCAATTATTATTAGAAGCAACTCCTAAATCATTATTAATGACAAAGCTTTTTATAATATTTATTGTATCAATGTATTATGCATATTGAAAGGTGTCTGCTAGAATGTAATGGATCACAGAATTACCAAATAATATACACAAATCTAGACAATTTTAATTAAGATGTTATTGAATTAATACAAATTTTTGAACTCAAAATTATTTTTCTGTTTTCAAATCTTCTTTCTTGTTTCAAAATCTTTATTTCTTACAAATAATATGATTTTTGATGTGTTCTCTACTATTTCTGACTGGCAAAATTCCAAATTAGTTTTTCATAGTATATTTTTTAAGGTACCGGTAGTGGAAATTTATATATGGAGTTTCTATTTAAATAGAGGGAAGGGTTTCAATTCTAAACATTCTAGTTATTTTTAATTAGAAAACACTTGCTTTATAACATTATATTTGTCTATCAGACCTTCGGCTGAGTAAAGTTTTTGATTAAAATTTATGCATAGTAATCTGTCTACAGAGCCACTGCAACTTCTAACTTGAAACAGTATTGTAAATACTCAACTCGCGTTTAGAAGAATATTGTGTATTTATAATACGTATTACAAAAAATTAAGATACAATGCAAGTAAATAGCGAGTTCCGTTTGAACTTGTGCATAGATATGAAAGTTTTTTCTTTTCAGTCTGCAGAGACTGTGAAGCCATTTCTCGAGTTCTTTTATCGTGTTACATGTTATCTCAATTGAATTCTGCTAAAAAGTGTATTAAGCAAGTAAAATTATTCAATATCGAACAAAGTATTCGATATTCTAAGTCGATATTTGAAACACAGTACCACCCCATTTTATGATTTTAAATTGTACACAAAAATAATCAACTATACAAGAAATACTTTTATACTGCTATGAATTGTTTTTTATCTACACGACCAACGAATTATATCTATTTCAGTGCTTCGTTATTGATTGCATTTTTAGACTTTTATCATCATAATCACTTCATGATTAAGGCTTTATAGAGATATAAATCAGATGGATTGTATTATTTCTTAGAGTTGCTTTTAGTTCTCATGTACTATTTATTGATTAAAGTTAACGTTTTAAATCAATTCTTCAGTTTTAGAATTATATCTTCATTATGTTGAAAACATGTTTTTGTTGTTTATTCATCATTGTTGTATTCATTGAAAATTCGTCATTTTGCAAGAGTTGCAGCTAAAGTGTGATCTAGTTTCATTAGAATTTATTTATTGTTATAGGTATTCACTGTTCAATTCGACCATTTTCGAACCAAGTTGAACATATTTAATTGTTAGCTTTGTAAATTTCAAAATTCGTGCTGTACTCCTTGTGATAGCTGAGAGTTCTATTTGTAAAGAATCTTCAAAGTAAAGTGAGATCAACAATAGAAAAGCACAGCAGCTCCAAATACCATCCATTTAGTTAGTGACGCTCAAAAACCAATCTGTAAATTACTTGTGTAGGCTATAGTGTTCTCTGAAAGCACTGTTTATTAAGCGCTGGCGTGTTAACCAAAAGGTCAGACTGAACTATTTTCCTTGGCTCACTCCCATGTTTTGGAGGACACTAATGCCCGGTTTCCGAGTTGCTCATTAACTTAATGGACCATTAACTCTCCATTAAACTTGATGAACAACTCAGAAACCGGGCAGAAATCTGTCGGTCCCGGCTTTTGAAAAACCGCCATTAAGTCACATCAGAGGTCCTAACTTATTCTGGTACGATCTGAATGACAGCACACCTGAGCCAGCCAGGCCATAAGATATTTGAAAAAACTCAACTCTTCATTCCTTGAAATCATTTTACGGTATCGAAATTTACAAGGAGTGCAGTAAATTTAGTTCTAAGAAATTGTTTTAAACTGTATTGTTACATTTATTTATTCGAGTTGTTTAGTAAATAAATAATTTGTTTCGAAATGATTGTATTTTTGAAATATTTCTTGACTGCTTCTTTTGTTCTACTGAAATTCGGTTTTCTATTATGCTTTCCAACTTACCTCACTTTTTCTGCACTCTGTGAATTTTTGAAGGAAAGAGAAAGTAAAGGCACAAAAATACTAATGTAAGCAAAATGTAGCAATGTTCACACAACTTCATGCAGAACGAGATGAACTCAAGCGCTGTCTCTGGTTGGTTATGGTGTTGTCACGAGCGCTCGGGACTGCATTTGGATGGGTGGGCTCTCTTTTAGTTATCTGTTTAATTGTCGTTCAGCATGTTGGAAAACTTCATGTAAGACAGTAAACGCTTTAAGCTTATTATTAAAGGAGTACAGAGAGAAAAATGTAAACTCAGGTTATAGAAGTACATTTTACCCAGGAATCTAGTTTGACAAGTATTGTCTATTGTATGGCAAGTCATTAATACAAATTCCTAAACCCTCATATGGCAAGTCATACATCTATTGTATGGCAAGTCATTAATGAAAGTGTTGAAATAAGGTTGGCCCTAGCACTGAACCTTGTGGAACTCCACACTTTACCATACTCCATGGGGATAGGATTTGGCCTCCACTTGAATTGGCTTTTACAGCCTGAAATCTGTTTTGAAGGTATGATCTAAAAAAAATTCCTGCACTACCTACAAACCCATAGTAGTTCAACTTTTTTGGAGCAAATCATGATCCACCATATCAAAAGCTCATGTCAAATCACAGAACATTCCCAGAGTACCCCTTGATCTATACATACAACCTAGTAAATCAGTTACTACATCAAAAACTGCTGATTTGGTTGACTTCCCCTTCCTAAAACCATACTGACCCTCATAAAAAATCTTTTCACCTTCCAAGTACTTGATCATCTGTTCATATGCAACTTTTTCAAATGTCTTGAAGAAAACAGATCAGAGCTATTAATTGGGCGATAGTTCTTCACATTTGTTCTATCTTCTTTCTTATGCAATGGCTTTATGATAGAAAACTTGAGTTTTTGTGGAAAGACACAGGCTTGTTTCTCTCTTAAAGACTGGTTTACAATGTGGGTGAGGGGCTTCAAAATAATAGGACACACTGCTTTAACTACAGAAGTAGTTATCTCATCCCAACCTGTTGATTCAGAGTTTTTCAGACCTAATACTCCTTCTATATCCATCTCAGTCACAGTTTTGAATTTGAAGCATTTGAAGTGCCTCTTAATATTCCTAACATACTCTAAACTCTTATCAGGACATGCTGTACCAGACATTTCCAAACTGGATTTGATGAAATATTCATTGAAAATAGATGCTACACCTTTAGGATCTGAGACTACCCTTTTAACATTCAAAAGTTCAATTTCCATATCTGGCCTCTTCAACTGACCTTATTCTCTTTTTACAACCGTCCAAGTACCCTTGTTAATATTATTTACTTGAGCAATAAAAACTTCATTCGCCTTCCTTTTAGCCAACAGAATGATTTTTGATAGGATTTTTTGTATTTACTAACATATTTCAAAAATGTTAGATCTGTACTCGTCCTAGCTTCAATCCTTCAATGCATAATTGACGCTTTATCCTACAAGATATTCTAATCCCATTTGTCAGCCAATACTTTTTCATTCCTCTATTTGTCACTCTGAAAGTTCTAACTGGGAAAACAACCCTGAAGTGGTTGCAGAAAACTGAATGAAAATTATTTAAGGCCTCCTCGCACGAAAGGGCGCTAGTATACATTCTGACCAATTAACTCCACTCAGTGAATCAAAGAATATTTTTTTATTAGCATTCGTTATAAGTCGCTTTGATCTGAAGACCGGTTTTTTTAATATTGAAATCAGTTAAAGTTACTGTCAGAGCAAGGTGGTCTGATAATCCGGTGTCAACGGTTTTACCTACAATAATTTCCTGCCTCGAATTAGTGATAATATTGTCTATACATGTGGAAGATCTAGGGGTTACTCTTGTTGGTACATTAAGAATGAAATTAAAATTATTTGACTCAGTAGCATTTTGAAAGGATATTTTGTTGGATGAATCTTTAAGTAAATCTATATTGTAATCCCCACAAATGAAGATTAGTTTCCTTTTGAAGTCACGTCTGAGAAGATGCAGGAGTTATTATAATTTTCAATAAATGCGGCCATATCACTGTCAGGTGTTCTATAAAATGATACTACTGAAAAAACACGACGATCTTCTCCCTCCCCAACCGGAATGTCCACAGCAACACATTCGAAAGTATTCTCTCGAGTCTATATCTGCTCAACTGAAAACGAATATCCCCTTCTAATGCGTATGCATGTACCACCTCTTTGCTTGACAGTTCTACTATAGCTCACTGCAAGCTGATAGTCATTCAAAGTGTTCAAAACATCTATATTTCCTGCATAAAGCCAATGCGATATTAGTGTGATATATGTTTTATCAATTTGTTTAATCATATCATGCACTGCAGAGCTGTGAAGTGTTGTTACTATTAATTTGTGCCACCAAGCAAGACAACGAAATCGTCCTTTATGCTCTATTTCCTGACTAGCACGAACCGAGTCTAAATACAAAATCCAGAGGAGCTCCCGGAAAAATATTCCCTGATACCAGTACGTCAGATCCTACAGAATTATGCAGCATTGGCGAAGGAATTGACCTACCATGACTGTCCGTGAACATCATCACCTTTCTCTTCGCCGTTGGTGAGAATACTCCCTGCTTTGAACTGCGCGATAATGGAGAAGACGCGCTTCTCCCGCCCTGTATACCAGTCGATTCCCACATTTAAAGTCACCGTCCACCCTCTCATCACCATCTCCCACCCTGTTGTATTAACTACCTGCAATTTCTTGGGATAACCTGTGGAAACATTTATTTTTGAGCTGACTTTCAACATTTTTCAAGTCTTAATTTCTGCCAGGAATTGAAAATTTATTCCATTACGTAACGCTGAGTTATCCGCCTCCAGTACCGCAATGGATGTTTTCATCGAATCAACCTGACCTAAGAGAGCTACTTTTTCTGTACTTAGAGCATTAACAGTGTTTGAGAGTTCGCTGTTTTGTTTTTCCATTCTCAGCTTCAACTCCTCAATCTCAATACTTGAAGATTTGCAGTGGTCGATGAGGTCATCCCTTTGCTGAAGCAATTCAATTGGCCTAATTTCAAGTTTAGGTACTGTATTAACCGCGAATCCTCTAAAAGTAGGGGTATTAACTGCCGCCGTATTCCGAGCACCCGAAATAGAAATATCATTCTCCATATCTACACTATGTATTATTGTAGGCGATGATGAAGATAAAAAAATAGGAGAATTGGTTTGAAGGAGGGGTGGAAGTAGCTACGTTGTGAAATAGCGAAGTCGAAGCGGAGGCTGAACGCTCACTGTCTGCAACAACTGAGTCCTCATTAATAGAGTCGTCACCAAACTGCTTCAATTTATTGTTTGGAGGGGAATGGTTGTGTGACTTTGTCTGACTCGTCTCTACAATCTTTGACACCTCTTTATCAGTTTTCAGAGTAGCCCTACACATGACTTAGATAAGCAACGCCATTGAGCTATACCCGAAGTATTAACAGCCGATAATCGATAAGCGAAATATCGAAAAGTGAGTTTGGAATTTCCTTTTTATATGGATGAACCCACTTCTCTTACAATCGAAATATTGCACAAATAAGTTGCACTCAGAGCTTGCTAACAATAGAATGAAGAAATGAGGCTAACTAAATAAATTTATTTCTAATGATTAATGATTCCTGGATTTCTTGTTCCATGACGAACTGCGTTGTTAATATTAACTTTTCATGTGAAATTTAACGACTTGCAGTCAAATATGATTAATGATTAATCATTAATGATTACACCAAAATTGTGAATACACTAAAAGTACCGTATATTAGACTACAGAAAACATATAAATAATAATGTTAAAAAAATATAAATATTTGGGGCTTACTTTCACTCCCACATTGTCCTTAACACCACACATTTTTCAAGTAAACTGAGCGCAGCAAGAAATGGCATCAATAGTTTATGGCGGAAGTTCATCAGTAACGAGGAAGTCACGGTGCGGCGGTGTCCACTAAATGGCAAGTATTTAAGCAGTTAGCAGGGCAACAATCACATACGGTGGTCAGGTTTGGGGGTATCAAGAGAGAGGATGTAGAACGTTTTAATAGGTTTGTTTATCAAGCGAATGTACTCTTTACCACGCAATACTCCAAACTACATTTTATACTTGGAAAGTGGGAGGGATGTTATATGGCTACAGACTCTTGAAATGAATTACAAATATATATTAAAAACTCTTGCTCAACCTGATTTTAGATTTCCAAAAAAATAACGATTCTGTGTGCCCAAAAAAAGTGTGACTGGTGTTCAGTAACGAATGGAGAAAGTTATTCAATCAATTTAACGAGTGGGTGGATCCGATAGCTCAACCCGATCTGTGGGGGGAAAAAGTGCGAGGGAATCATAGAAAGAATACGCCATATAAATTCCAAGGAATGTGGTGGGAAAGGGCAGCAAACTCTCAGTTCCATCATCTATACCGTACATTAATTTGAGAACAGATGGCATAGTAAAGCGGAATTATATAAATGATATATGAACAGAAGGAAATTAATTTGCACTATTTTTAAAGCGAGAGGGTCATTATATATTACCACTAAACTTCAGAGCGGATCGAGGGGGAAATAGCTATACCGTATCTGTTCTTTGTGCAATAGTGGTAATTGAAGATACTTATCATTTCGTTGTGTCATGGATATATAAAATATCCAAACCAACATAATTTTAGAAGTTGGTTCATTAATATGTAAACATCTATTGTTGATCACACTTGTTGAAAACCGACTTGTTATTGATTTAGTAATCAATGCTTACTAATGAATTAGTAATAATGTAATCATTTTCAACTGATACAATAACAATGTTTTGTAAACTGAGTTTGGCTTGGCCAGGAAGAATTCAGGGCTGAGTTTCTGGCTTCAATATAAATACCGATTGAATTTACTAACACCGGAGAGATTCTTTTGAGGTACCAGTGCGAGTACCACTTGTGTCACGAAATTGAGACGGGCGAGTGAAAAAGAAGTGTTGCTAGAACTGTATGTTCAGCTGTTTGAAAAGAGATGTGCACAAATAATCTGTGTTTTCGACGCTGCAATATTGTCACAGAACTAATCTGTTGCTTTGGCTTGTGACATATCGGCGTATCTCTATGTCAGCATCATGTATCAGCTGCTCTGTGAGTTTCCTGCATCTAACCCATTTTACAAAAGAAAATCAACTTTAATTTTGAAAAAGGTATATAGAAATCAGAAATCTGGCAACGGAATTGAGTTTACAGTAAACATTCCATGATTTGCAACGGGATGTTTGAATTAAACATGTGATATTTGAATAATGCCAATACAATTTCAAAAAGGGAATTAGGAGCTGCAATATTGATACGGAATAAATGTGTTGCTTTGACTTGTGACTAAGTTTTTTGCATCATAGTGATGTATCATGTATCAGCTTTCTATCCTCTTAAACAGCAGTGCTTAAATGAAATTTGAAAATCGGGCTTCGAGGTGCACTGAATCGAGTTTAGAGGAAGCTATGTAGTGTTCCAGATCGTTGACGTTTTTTTTAAATGCGCAAGACAAAAATGCACACACACACCCCTACTCTCTCTTTAGATTAGGTAACTATTAGGTACTTCGTTTTCTGTGGTGTAAACAATGCTTATCTTATTATTTCGTATTTTCGAAGGTGTCGATTAATTCCGTACTTTTTGTGTAGATGTGGCAAAACCTTGCTGAAATCAGACTAAAAATTTGAAATCAGAAGCTACCATATTAAAAAATACAATATTTGCGCTACTTATTTTGACAATACCGACTGTACAAGTTTCTATATGCAGTACTAATTTCATTGAAAATTGCGCCCTTCGTTGCCCTGAAATACACTTATATTTACCAATTGCGCATTTCGTTGCCCTAAAATAGTTATATTTACCATAAAAATAAAACACAATTATCTATGTTAGCTATCTATATCAGGGCAACGATAGGCGCTGTTTTAAATTAAATAAGTCAATAGAAATTGTATTTAGGTCTGTTTTGAGACAGTTCTGCTTTTGTGTTTTGCATAACATTCTACACAATATACAGAATGTCTATTCCAATAAAATTGTTCAGAATTACTAAGAACCAAAAATAATAAAGGTATTGAAAAACTGAGATTTTTCAACATTTAAGAACATACATGAAGAACTTTTTACAATAATTTTTTAACAAAATTAAGTACATCGGGATTGATTTTAAATGAAGTAAAGATAACATCAATTTATTTTTCATAGAAAATATCTATCAACGATGTATAAAGCTCAATTGACAATATTAAATACATAATTATTTCTATATAAATCGCCTTCTTTGTACAAAGTTATTTTACAATGGAATGTACATGCTAAAGAACGGAACTCCTAAATTTCATGAAACACCGGGGGGGAAATGTCGAGAAAGGAATAAAATTCATTCGGCTAATCGTTGAAATAAATTGTTATTCATCGATGAACTTATCTGGGAAAGAAGCTCCCACAATAAAAATGAGGCAGCTTGTTCAAAGCGATTTTGATAGCTACTACAACTAATAAAACATTTTCACAAAAACTTTTCACTAGTATTTATACTCAACTAGCTGAGCAAATATCAAATTTAATAAAAAAATCAATGTAGAAATAAAGTTCTTTGTTGCAAATTAGGAAAATTAAAGCTTCGTTTCATGCAACTACTCAATGCTCAAATAAAATATTTCAACATACCAAATAACACAGAAAACTTTCACTTCTTTTGAAGCTCAATCACTTAACGCCTAAGAATGAACTACATTAAAACCCGCAAAATAAATCTCGCAGCAGTTCATATCTTTCTTGATAAATGCCAAATTTACAAGTACTGTATTTCAATTGTCTGTTACAATGAGTCTGGTCTCGATTAGAGGTTGATAGGTTTCTTTCCTGAGGAATTATTATGTTTGTAGAACATGAATGGCGTCGTACTTCTTATTTCTTTTTCAAGATCGTTGGAGTAAATGTCATTCGCAAGTTCATCGAGACCAATTTCAGCCTCTGTTTTAGCGATTTTCACAGCGGCATCTACTTCCGCTTTAATTTCGCCATCGATTTTCTGAAAACAATAAAAACAAATTTTGAAATGTGAAAACGAGAAAAATATTCGAACTTCTGATAACATAATATGGCTTATTGACACAGTGCGTCATTGTAGTAGAATTACAATATTGGAGGAAGATATAGGAGAAATATAATATGAAAATTTAGGAGAAAGGTAAATTATTATGAGAGATAATGTAATAGGCTGAATAAAAAGAGAAGAATAGCTATAAACATTTAATTGCACTCCTTTACGATAGACTACTCTATAGCTATTGAAGTATTCTAAGGGCGGGTGTCCACGGACGACAATCGCAGAAGGGCATAGTGACCACAATTCTTGAATTTGTCGGTCCGGAATCGCAGCTCCGGTCAGTACATTTGAAACAATGGCAGTCGCGTCTATCGGTGTCCACGGACCACGCGTTTTGTCGTCGGTTTTTTATGAGGTGCGCTAGTGGTACCGACTCGCCGTGCATACCACTGTCGCCTAGCTTTTGTGGTAGTCGCAGCCTGTTTCCCTTGTCATCTCGACGATTTTTTCTGCGTTCTGTCCCAGTGTTTGTGCGTTTATATTATATTTGATGTTATAAATATGATTGAATTTGACAAAGAACGTTTCATTATAGAAATTGAGTATAAGCCGGCGCTTTGGAATTTTCATTCACCGGAATATTCTAATAAACATTCTAAACATCAAGCATGGGAAGATCTGTGCACTATCATGGTCCCGGGATATGAGTCGCTAAAAAGTGGAGAGAAGGTGGAGAAATTTATGTAAAACATTGTTGTGAAATTACTTATTTCTAAGCAAAATGAAATAATGATAGTAGGCCTTTGTGGTGAAATATAAACACAAGTTAAATTATTAATGAAACAAAAACAGTAGAGTAAAAATTTACTTTTTTTATCATTTGAAAGGCCTAATCATATTATAAAATATACAAAGTGTCCTGGAACTCTCTGGAACATTTTATTAGAAATTTTTTCTTAGGTCGAGACAAATGATTTTTGAATGGAAATTGAAATGAATGGATCTACGATGCTTGGTTTTCTGTTTGTCTGTATTTAATTGTTTACAAAAAAATTCATAACTCAACTGTTGAAATTACAAGATACAAGATACAACGTTGAAATTTTTCATAAATATTTTTGTTGTAAGAAACAAATTTTCATACAAAATTCTCTTAAAAATCTTAAATTGTTCCAAAGTGGTGGCCGTTTCAATTATTTACTGCCAAATTTTACAAAAACTTGTTATTTTTCGAAAAGATGCCAAGAGAAAACAAAGTTAGAGTATTTTATGCAACTTTCAACGATAACTTACTTATCACGATTGGACAAAGTACAGTGTTGAACCTCTGTATAACGAAGTGGATTATTCTGAGAAAAAATTCGCTGTTGGGAGGTATTCGGTATTTGTTATTGAGAGGTTGTTTTATAAGGAATACTGCCACCCCATCTTACAAATCTTATAATATATCTTATAATAGCAGAGCAGCAGCCGCCACATACCACATCGTGGACACCAGTGAGCGCGATTTGTGGTACGCATTCTTCGCATTCCCGGTCAGTAGTACCCACATACCACATGCGATAGTCGTCCATGGACACCCGCCCTAAAGGTGAATTGTAATCTGAGAGAAACCAATATCAATTTTATAATGTTAAAATTGTCACAGTAATGTATAGAGGTTCTATAGTAATTCTAAATAAAAAGAATTTGGCTAATTCGGCTAATTCATGCTACTCAATTAGAATGTCATAAGCATTGAAACCTTGCTTTTTGTTTCAAGGTGGGCAGAATTGATAGAATTGTTTTTAAGGTGCATTAAATTACATGAAATATGTTTTGTACAGAAATAGTTGCAAAGCAGTCCACATCACAAAAACGAAATTGATGGAATAACGCAAAAATCATATATTTGAAAAGTATCCCGTTTGTTTTTGCAGCAAATCATATTGGACTTATTGGTTTGATATTCAATTTTAGTTGGATGAAGCAACTAAATCCAATTTCAATTAGAAATAATATTTTGTCTTACTTTTAATAAATCTGCAGATACAAGTCCAGCATTAATTATTTTCTCCTTGAAAGAAGTTATGGGATCTCTTGTCTGTCGAACTTCTTGTATTTCTTCTCGTGTTCTGTACGAAGTGCCGGGATCAGACATAGAATGTCCCGAATACCTGTAAGTTGCAGCCTCCATCACCAAAGGCCCTTTACCAGATGTGCAGTACTCAATTCCGAACCTTGTTGCTTCTCTCACAGCTAGGATATCCATTCCATCAACCTGAAAAATTAAAATAATGGACTTTAATTCCTGGTAACTTTATGACAGAGCAGTAATGTGGTGTAGGATTACAGCAACCTAATTCACCCTGGCAGATGAGGCAAATCACCAAACCAATTACCAAACAAAGTAATTAACGTGTCCTGTGATAGCAATGTGTAGGAATGCATCTTTAAACAGAATATTATTTATAGGTTGGGGCCGCCACCACTACACAGGTCTGAGCGACAGTGACCTGTCGTCGTCGCAGTTGGTGCCAAATTTCAATTGATTTTAGTGTTTCTTTTCAAGTAGAGTTCACAACTATCTATGACTGAAATTCATAAAATCTGCAAATGAAGTACTGACTAATGATGGTGGGATATTGGAATTTGAGGCCCACATTCGCCCAAGCTTTATTGTTTGCAGATGACATAGTTGTGATCGCTGACTGAGAGAATACTGAAAGCAGCTCTAATAGAGTGGAATGAGAAAATCAGAAGGAAGGGCACGACACTGAATATCAGAGATGGATCTCTGAGCAGAGGTGGTGGTCAATGAGATGGAAGGAGAGAGAGTAAGGATAGAGTTGGAGGGACAGGAAGTGGAGCAGGTGAAGTCAAATGAATATCTAGGTACCGGTATAGTCATAAATGAAGATGGTAAAATTAATGAGGAACTACGAAAGACAATTTATAAAGCTAGCCGAGCTTTTTATGCAACCAGAGACTATTTATGGGAAGAAAGAAGTGAGCAACTCAGTTTAGAACAGAGACTATACAAGTATTACAGAACCAATAGTCTTGTAAGAAGCAGAAAGATGGCCCTTAAAGGCACAGGACATGAGAAGAGTACGGGCAGTGCCAATAAAGTGCATTAGAAGAACTGTTCGCAAGACATTGAGATATGAAATAAGAAATGATCGAATCACATAAGAAATATAAACTAAGGATGTTAACGAAATAATAGACAAACACAATTAGGATGGTGGGGCCACGCTCATAGAATGGATGACGAAAGGAAAGTAAAACAGTATGCAAACATGGTTGTTGGGAGGTTAAGAAAGTAAGATTTTTTTTTGAGTGAAGGTTTTTAGTGAATCTAAATGTTTTGGATAATATAGCCTATTTAAAAATTGTGAGGAGAGTAGTTTTGGTCTTTGTTTGCTGCATCTTTGCACTCATTGTTATTTCGACTATATAGATAAAATAGAAAAAGCCAGGCTTTGCTCTGAAGTTGAGGAAGTAATGAATGCTCGTAATAGTCTTTCTAATAATATAAAATCTCCCTATAAACGCAATTACAGGTGTAATTATCATATTATCATCCCTGAGCACTCTTTTCCTTGATTGCGCAGTCAATTATGCCTGGGTCAGACAAATTCCTTGTATATTAAACACGATAGCTATTTATGATTTTTCTCTCTTCCAACATTATTATTATTCGCCTGTAGCGCTTATTCGATGAAGATAAAACTGAAATTGAATGATCATTGCATCAGGTCTGCCAAACAGTAGAAAACAGCAGGATGAGAAATTTACTATATTCGCTTTAAAACTTAGGCTTAGTTAAATTAACTCAATAAATAGCTTGAACAGACATTCCAACTCACCCATATGCCAGGAATGTAGTCGCCGCGCGTGTAGAAGTTTGGAGAGGCAGATGAACGTTCAGCACTGGTGCCCATACCGTATCCGTTGTTCTCGCAAACAAATATCACAGGCAGATTCCACAATTTGGCCATGTTGTAGACCTCGAACACCTGTCCCTGGTTGGAGGCGCCGTCTCCGTACAAGGCAAAGCACACGCCACCATTCTCTGTGTACTTGTTGGCAAAAGCTACTCCTACACCAAGTGGCACCTAGCAATCAAATTAAATTCATTATTCATACAATTGAAATAAAAAAATATTTTTAAATCTATTTTTTTCAACTGTATGTATTTAGCATCATGAATTCTTCTACACAAATTTTATTTAATGCTCATTATCATCTTAATTTTTGTTTTTCAAATTTTAAATCAAACAAATCGATAATCGATCTTTGTCAACATTAATAATTGCCTAACCTATTGTAACTTTCACCTATCCTACAACTCTTCATTACAGCTGAGGTTAATACCGTGAAACCAAAGCACGGTACTACATCAAGATAAATCAAATGGTTCGACAATAGTCTATTTTTTATTTACTAATTTAAACATATTCGTAAATAATTATCACAAAATTACTAAGCACCTAGCTCACAGACAATATGATAGTTGTCAGAGCAATTTGAAGCATTTGAAAAGATGTTTGACGGCCGCAGTTTAGCTAAGATTGAGACCGTCCACACACGGAGCGTTTGCCAAGCGTCACAGGCGTCATTAATAAATGGCTGTCATTGACTGAAGCGACACAGCCAAAGACAGCCATTCATTCTAGACGCTCTGTACCTAAAACTGATGATGATAATAATAATAAGTAATTTAAAAATAAAGTAATTAAAAATAAAATATTCATTTTTAGAGTACAAAATAGAAAGGAGAAAAGCTAGGACAGAAAAAGAATAGCCTAGTGATCAAATAATTCAACTGGAGGAATAATATAATGAAGGATAAAAAGACAAAAAATAACGAGTTCCTCCCTAAAAAGAGTTCGTTTTTTGATTCATTCAACTTTATAAAAACGTTGGTCGTGTCACATTAAGATAGATGCCTCAACCTGACATGCAATAGACAATTTCATGTAAAAAAATTCAGTGAATTATTAATTATATATTTTAAAATATAAAATAAAATAATAAATGTCAAAATATAGTATTCTGAACAGATGAGACATTATTAGATTCTAAGACATCTACAAGATTGTAAGACAAATGAGAATTGATTAATTGGACAGTCAACTGACCAAACTATGGAAAACGGACAAACCTGGGCACCAACAATTCCGTTTCCCCCGTAGAAATTTTTAGCATACATGTGCATGGAACCTCCTTTTCCACGACAGCAGCCTGATTTTCGGCCCGTGAGTTCAGCTAGAACGCCCAACGGAGACACGCCCATCAAATACGTCCAGCCGTGAACACGATAGGCTGAAATTGCTGAGTCTTGAGGCCTCATCACCGATTTAATTCCTACAGCAACTGCTTCCTAAACGAAAATACTCATCATTTTTCAACAATTTTCTGGAGAACTGTAATTACTATCAAAGAACTAGTGTCAGCTCTGTACACCAAGAAATTATTAATTACTGAATTTCAGCGAGATCATCCAAATACTCCGTTTACAGATTGTAAGGTAACGAAATTTGAAAATTCATTTCCACCTTCTAATCAGGAAATAATTCCCATTCCAACATTGCATTTTTGTTTCATTACTCATGTAACAACGCTCAAGTTTCAGACTCATGTGAGGATATCAGCATTAAAAAATATAGATGCTTATCTAAATCTGAATAACATTATTATTTGACGTGATTAACACAGCAAGTCTTTTTCTATTTTTCATTAAATGATGCTAAGAAGTTTTTTAGTTTAAACTTACTTTATAGTGGCAAAGGTGACATTCTGGAAGATATTCATAACGAATAATTAAACTTGAAGTTGTCACAACATTTAATGGAAACAGTGAGATACTAGTAGTCTCGGACTCATGTGGGCATCATCAGCAAAAAAATAAAAACATTACCAGTATCAAACCTTTGAGTGTAACAACCGAAACTAGTATCTCACGGTTTTCAATAAATGTGGTTGTGACAACTTCAAGTTTTATAATTCATTTTTAGCATCAAGATAAATGATCTTAAATCATACAACACTTGGCTCATAAATCGTACAATAATATACTCTATGACTTATATGCCACTATAAAACGCCTTTACAGTATTTTCAGAAAGGGTGGAGTACTCATTTATCGAGTAGAAGCATTGTTATAAGAGGTTGATGAATGCATAATAGGAAGGGTCCTTGCAAAAAGGAAAAGCTTATTGAAGTTTTCTGTTTGAGTCTGAAGTTTGAGTTTAACTGTACTAAGAATATAATTTTAGAACAAAAAGTTTCGTAAATTCGCATTGTAATTAAAAGATACGAATAAAAGTTAATAAACTACTAACAGTTGGAAGTTTATCAACATTGAATGTTAATAGCTATATCGATCAATTATTGTAATAATCAACCACAACGAATTGGTGCTACATTTTTATGGCAAGATTTTCAGGCTGTAATTTTATTGCTCAAATGCTTCGAATGGAATTGGAATCCTTCAGATTGTACTTATTCATAGTCTTTTTCGATTGTAGGTTCTTCAGAGTAAAGAGGATTCAGAGGATAAAAGTCGAAGGACAGATTTATATATAAGGATAAGGATTGATAAATATAAATTCAATGGAAGTTGTGACTCAGCCTCACTTGACCAGAGTAGAGATGACAGAAGCCTCTAATGATCTTTTCCTTGTACAAATTACCAGCAGCAGTCTCAATTCGTCGTATCATCTGTGTCTGTTTGTACATCTCAATGGCTTCATCGGAAGTGATTGTTGACTTTTGAGATGGCCCACTGTCAAGCCTGTGCAGCTTGAATGGCTGAAAATCATTAACTGATATTTTTTTTAAACAGGAGCACCGTACTAAAACTAAAAATTCACACCTAACTCAAATCCGATGACAATCCATAACAACGTTTCATAGTTCATGGAAAAACTAATAGTATTAAAGAGCCTTCACATCGTATGAAGATTACATAAAAATATACTGTAGTAGTCGAATAATAAATAGAAGTATAATAACCGATGAGAAGTGAATATCGTAGTCCCTTATTTCATCATATATTATGTAATGAACTAGTTATTGCTACAATTTTGCAAATCTCCAACACACATACTATAATGACAAGATATAATCTAGGTGATAGAAAAATCCCATTTTGACCTGATGAGTAAAGTCCTGCGTCAATGTTTTTTTAAAAAAATATATACTTTGGTTCCATCAGGTATTAAACTTGAATGCTCCTCAAGTTACCATTGAACTATTAAAGTTCTAATTTTTGAAAATGAAAAGTGGAATTGTTCCCATGTTATTTTTGTAGCCTAGTATTGTTGTATTCTTTAGTGTATTCATCGAATGAATACATATCAAGATATTAGTCAAAAGGAATGTTATAAATTATGCCGAAGACCTCAGCTACTGCGAAGATCAACTACTGTATTGAATAGATAATGGAAATCAAAGAATGCTAGAATACAAAAATATTTAGTTAATGCCTGGAATTTAACCACGGATCTTCCAATTGCCGGTCGGGCGCCGTTTGACCACATTGACAAAGTCTGTGCAGTAGTATTCATTTCAGACTTAGTTATACCGTCCAGAACAATCAACCACGAATTATTAGAAATATGTAGCAATTTTATTTAATTGCTAAATGTTACTAATATATTAATTTCAATATTCCTCATTAGATATTCGTTATTCATCAGTTATCTATCGCAGTTGTCAATGTCCGCAGTAGCGGAGGTCTTCGGAATAGTTTCTTTATAGCATCAAAAGGAATGTCGAAATAAATAATTATTGTTAACATTTAGAATTTTAATAAAATTAAACCTAACGTTAATTAATACTAATTTTTTAACTCATGTCCATAATGATAAACCTTCCTAGTATCGGTCACCCAATGTCCTAGGTAACGAGCAATAACTCAAAAAGTAGAATCCTTGAGAAAACTGCAAAATGTAATTCACACCCGGAGATCACAACCTACTAATAAATAGGTGATATCTAATCGACTTAATATTATTAATTTCGACAGATTTAATATTTATGTTTATTGGAAATACAAGAAACCAATAAATAATTTACTGTTAACCAGCTGTTGAAAATTGAAGCAGATGCCTGTTATTCATGCTGAAAATGTGAGTGACCGATATTTGGCATATTTCCGATGATTGGTAGGTTTACCTTCTATCAAATCAACAAATAAATCAATTCATAATACCATCAACAACATAAAAAATAAGGATTCTAAACAATTGTCCTAAATGAAAGACTGAAAAGACAAAACTTTACTAATCATGGTCTACATCTAAAGCGATCTGACAAAGTAATATTTTCCAATAGGCTGGCAAAGCTAATTGAAAGTTGTTTGCAATCTAATGTCAATAAATCTTCCAAACAATCATCAAATGAACCTTTTCAGTAAATCGGCTGAAAACCGGGAAGGGGAAATAATCTCAAACGATCAGTTTATATCTGCAATTGTAGTAGAAGTCTTAAATCAATAAAATAAAACAATAAAAACAGGATAGCATTAGTGGGAGGAACTCTTGTAATAATCTGATAGGTTCCAAGACTCCAAAAGATCAAGTTCAATATACAAAAGCAACGATTAAGTAGTAAGGAATGACATGGAAGTATTTACTGTGTTCCATCAGAATACTCAATATATTTGTAACAAAACAGATAGAGTCGAAGTATTCTTGAAACATAGTTATTTTCTCAGAGCACTACTTAAAATGAATTGTCACAACTAAATATTCCAAACTATTTATTGAAAGCATCGTACTGCTTTGCGTAGGTATCTTGTTGGATAGACGATTGACCAGGGCTCCATACATTGAGAAATTTTGCTCCATATATATTTCTTCAGGGTATTTGTCCTGCTTGCTAGATTAAATGATAGAAAGTTACTTTTTACAGCTAACCATTGTCGCTTACTGTCACATATTAGGTACGCTATCTTAGTATGGGGTAATTCATCAAAACAAAACCTTGATAGGGTGTTTCAAAAGAAAGCTGTTAGGTGTACGGAGAGAGTAAATAGATTAGATTCTTGTTAGCCATTGTTCAAGAGACTTGGTTCTCTTAAATGTACTCTGCTTGTATATGTATGAAGCTACTTTATATGCAAAAAAGAACCTTGAACCAGAACCAGAACCAGAACCTTGACAAACACGATTATAATACAAGAATCCAACGAGATCATCACTCGTTGAGTCACAATAGTAGCTGACTCGAACAAAAACCTAGTTATATGGTAGGTAATTCTAAAACAAGCTACCTCATTCATTAAAGAGCCTTGAAGATATAGAAATAATTGGAAAAATATTTAGTTCTTAAAGCTTTTAATAGTGTACAAGAGTTCCTTTCACATCAAAATTAATCCTCACCTCAACAAATTGATAAAGTAATTAATTAGTTTATAAGATTGGTAATATTGTTTGCATGTAATTGTTGATCTGTGTACTCCTTAACCGGAGTCTCCAAGACGTAGTCTACAAAAAAATATTATCAAAGATAATTAAAGCCTAATCACCTCTATGAGTTACAAACATTATTTAGTTACAAATTGAATAAGAAATTACCTTTGATTCAAAAGTTGCTTCCGTTGCATAATCATTCTTGATCAATGATCGCAAGCAAGACCATACACTTTTCTGGAAAATGAAAGATAGTAACATCACATGAAAATGCAATCTTAACAAGAACAGCTCGTGAAGGCATTTTAAGCAAAACAAAAAGAGATAAAATAAACCAATTTGGCTCATTGTAATTGCTTTTAATTAGACACTACCAGCATTTAGGCTATTTTATTAATCAATTCAATTTCGTGTCAAAAAGTGCGTGATACTCAGTTACTGATATTTTCAAAAAAATATTTGGCGCTGATTATTTTATGTTATCTATCTTTGGCAGGTGTAGGTGACTTTTGCGAAGCATCTTGGTTCCTGGCAAATCGCTTTCAGCTGAAGAAAACAAGACTTAGCATATTATCTGTAGGTTGTCGCGTTCCCTGCTAGGTAATCAGGATCCAGTGAGGCTGCTTGGTTTGGTCTTGGATTAAAAGCTTAGTTCAACTTATCCACATCCAACAAACTGTCACAATTCGTTTTTTCTGCTCGAGTTGAGGGGCCATGTGTACCAGATCATGGCATACCACGCGCTATTCCACTGCCACATCTATCGAAGGTTTCCGACATACGGAAGATGCAAAAACGAGCTAAGAGTAGTATTGCGGCAAGTGAAAATGATGCCCACTACAAGCACCCTTTTGCCAGACATGGCATTTTAACAATCTTCAGACATTTTTTTGCAACTCTTGATGAAAAACTAGTGATCTGGTCATCCGAAATGATATACAGTACTAAAACACCAGCCATCGAGAGCTGTTTGACACACCTAGAGTTTATAGAGCTTCAGCCTTACATTATTTTAGCAAACTGTCCGAAAGGGCAAGGCAGCTTGATTCGAGAGGGTTATCGCTGTGTTCATGAGAAGCAGGGTATATTACTGTGTTAACGAATTTATGAGGGATGACGTCGGCCAACTTGTTACCATCACTTTTATGAACCAAGTTGTTTTGAATGTGCATTGACGCCACTGGTCCCACGAGAGTGTGCACAGAATGGAGAACTAGGCATAATGTTAAAAAAGATAAGTTATATTTTCCATGAAAAGTACAAAATGTTTTACCTCAAATATTACATTCGACTTTGAAGTGTATTTATTGAGGAATAGTAGATTTAAATGATTTTCAATGAAATTCGGTACCTCGTAATTCAATAGCTAGCGAGGTTAAGTTGAGCTTGTTCCGCTTGGCCTCCGTATAATACAACCTAAGTACCAATTTGTCTGCCTGGCTTATATTTGTAAGCTACGGTACTACACACATTTTAACTTTGAGTTGACCCTTATAATAATGTCCTAAGGATGAGAGTAATCCTTGATCTTGCCTATCACGACTTTTTGACATAAATGATTAAATCTAAAAGGTCTGGCCAAGTTAAAAATTAGTACTAGACACCAGTCTCAATCTATACGGTAATAGAATGAAACATAATAGTGGGGAAAATGAAGCTGATCATTTATGAGCACAGTGAACCACAAGTAAATTCAAGAATAGCCTGGAAAATTTAGTCGATTGGTTCAAAACAATTATTATCAAAATGTATGTGTAACTTAGATGATGTGAAAGAGCATCTCAAACCTACTTTTTTATCTTGCCTTCCAAATTCACCATATGATATGATTTTAATTACTTTAAACTGAAGGCATTCCTTACCTGAGCTGTACTCTGACTCAGTACCAATTTGTTGCACCTGCTGAACATTTTCCTGATTATTAAATCTCCTGATTGATTTGAACTGGTTGCAAATATCAAATGGAGGACAAATAGAGGTTAGATTCCAAAGTTCAGGCTGCTTCTGCAGTTCTGCACGCCATTCACGGATCCACGCAAAGCAGAACTACAGACGCTGGAGAAGCTTCAATCAGCTGTTTTAGAAATTATCGTTTGATGATTAGAGAATATCAGGAATGGAAATAAAAAAATTAAACTGAGAAAGGCTTCGTTTCATGTTTAAGCAAAATCTATTGCAGGTGATAGCACACATAATGCTAATTTTCAAATTTTATGATTTTCCTCCTTGTCATTTCAACATGAAATCTTAATCTAAGCTTTCTATGTATCTCCATCATCTATGCTCAGCGTTTTCAACAGCTGACGATGTTTTGTTGCCTGTTGCGTTTTGCTGCGCTGTCCGCTGTGCAGAATTTCGTTTGTCTTTTTTCTGTTTCTTATGTGTTCTTCAAGTGTATAGTGTCAATTAATAACCAAGTCTATAAATTGACTGTCATTGGTGAAAAGAAATCGCGATCCATTGAAATTATAGAAATTCTATAATAGATGATCGTGAGTATAACCTTATTTCTCCAATAGAATAACACGTGCTTTTTGATAGGTTAAGCTGCTTGTGATCATGCTCCAAGTGTCCGAAATTCTAGAAGTCGAATTTTTAGTACTAACTAGCGGATCATCCGTGCGTTGCAACGGTATCTTAGTTATAATAGTGCTACCTGGCGAATTCCCAAGAGCCTACCGCAAACCGCACCTTCCTAAAATGTTAATTTTTGTTTGGATAAATTGAAATAAAAATTATTGTTTTTTTCACCAAAGAAATAACGGATGAAACATAAGCTGAGCTTTGATTCACCAATCATATGCTTCCTACATGACTGCAATCTCCCGACTACACAAGTCTGCAGACAGCGTAAATAACGCCGCTAAGGGCCCACCATCTATATAAATAAAATTAGAGTTTTGTCTGTATATCTATCACAATTATATATATTTTTGGTTATTTTTACATTTTATACATTAAAGAAGCCGAAACAAGTCTGATCTCACTTTCTGTCTGTCTGTCACGGCCCCGAAGGCATTTTACGCGGCCTTCTTTTTTTAACAGAATAATAAATGTGCGATTTTGGATACATTTTACGCGGCCTTCTCCTGAAAAACGAGAGCATCGATCGGGATTAAAGTTATTTATCAGTATTGAAAACCTTTTTGACAATGTATTTAGCTATAAAAAACTAAATTAACTTTTTTTAACAGAATAATAAACGTTTAGGGTGCAGTTCGATATCCCATCCAGTAAAATAATCGCTTGAGTTTCGATACCTTTTTTTTTACTTTACTTTTTTTTACTTCCTTGGTCCTCGCCAACAGTCATAAGGCTGCGGGAGTTGTCAGTATATCTTCCCCTTCGGTGGGGGGCGCGCGTCGGTGAGCTTTATCTTCTGTGCACAAATGTGTGCTCCTCAATGTACTCCTTTGTGGCGTAGTAGGGTCTAGTCATGAGGTAGACTTTCAAGGTTCTGGTGAACAATCTCTTGTCCGGGATAGACTTTATGCTGGTGGGCAACAGGTTATATAGATAGGACCCAGAGTATAAGGGTGATTTATTAAATTTCTCCAGTCTGTGTTGTGGCAGGTCTAGGTCTTGGTTGTTTCGAAGATTGTACATGTGTTGGTTGGATCTTTGTATAGGATTAAATTTTTTTACCTGAACTATGGATTCCAAAATGAAAAGTGACACAACTGTGAGAATGTTACTTGATATGAATAGTGCTTTGCAGTGCTCAATCCTGTCCACTCTTAGTATTGTTCTTAGTGCTCTTTTTTGGATTCTTAGTATTCTTTCTAAGTATATTTGTGCTGTTGACCCCCAAGCAACAACACCGTAACGGAGGTGTGAGGCAAATAGAGAGTGGTATGCAATGAAGGCTGTTTTTTCTTCTGTTATTTTGCGTATCCTGCGGATGACAAAGACTGCAGATGACAATTTTTTGCTAAGGTAATCAATGTGGTACTGCCATGTTTAAGTGTTTATCTATTATTATGCCTAGAAATCTTGTGTAGTTGGCTGTAGTTAAGTTGCTGTTGGTTTGTTCATCTACTGGGCTATTGCTTAAGGGTGTGAATTTTATGTGGACTGTCTTCGTTTTGTTGATTCTAAGATGTAGTCTATTGCAGATAGTGGTTGCTTCATCAAGAGCTGAGTCTATTATACAATTGGTTGGTGTATCTTTCTTTGATGGAATTAGAATTGTGGTGTCGTCTGCAAACAGTATGCATCTTTTATCTTTGTGCAACTCTTTTGGGAAATCATTTATGTACACCAGAAAGAGTACCGGCCCTAGTATGGATCCTTGAGGGACACCTCTGGTTACTGATCGGAGTGAAGATTTATATGTTACTATTGTGTTTTTTCTGTGGTGATCAATTTCTACATATTGTCTTCTATCAGAGAGATAATCTTCAATCCACTGTAGTGCCTTACCCTCGATTCTCAGTCTGCGGAGTTTATTTTTTAGGGTATCCCAATCCAGGGTATCAAATGCCTTCTGGAGGTCTATGAAGAGTCCAGTGGCAGTTTCTTGTTCTTCCCAAATTCGGTTTATGTCATTGCATAGCTCTGATATTGCTGTGGCTGTGCCCAGGCCCCTCCTGAATCCATGTTGTCTCACAGAAAATAGTTTGTTGCCTTCCAGGTGGTTGATTAGTTGATCATAGATTGCCCACTCAATTATTTTAGAAGTTATAGGTAGATTAGCTATTGGCCTAAAATTTTTCATGTTGGTCTTGTCTCCTCCTTTAAATTTGGGGTAGATCTTGGCAATTTTCAGGCTTTGAGGGAAGGTTGCTTGATCTATAGATGTGTTTAGTATGTCCAACAGTGGAGCTCCTATTTCCTCCCCACAGTACTTGAGAATTTTGCCTGTTATGACGTCACATCCAGCTGAGTTATTAAATTTTAATCTTTTGAGAAGCTGAGCCAATCCTAATTTTGAGACTCTTTTAAATTCACAGAGCACTGGGGCATTGATTTGGTCATCCAAGATAATAGTTCTTTCATTTGTAGTTATTTTTTCTGTTTGTTGAGTGAAGTATGCATTTAGATCATTGCTGACATGGTAGGGTTTGGCTATATTCCTGTTGTCTATTGTCAAGTGAAGGTTATCATGTTTGCCTGTATTTCGTTTGTTTCTTTCATCATTTATAATCCTCCACAACACTTTTGTTGCATTATCAGCCTGTTCAACTTTACCTTTGATTTGCATCTTCTTTTTATGCATCACATCCTGGTCGTATAATTTTTTTATATTATTATAGTGTTCCCTTTCTACCATAGATCCTGTGAGCATATATTTGTTATTTGCATCGAGTAATCTATTCTTCAATATTATGGTGTCATTGTTCCAGAAAACAGGGTTTTTATTAAAGTTTATTTTTTTAGATTGTCTTGGCATTATTTCATCTATGAGCTGTCGCATTATTTTTATGAAATTATTGTATTTGATTTCTGCCTGTGTAGATTCTGTTATTGAACTCCAATTTACACTGCTTAACTTAGTTCTCAATTTCTTCAAGTTTGACATTGAGTAGTTCCTGGCATACCTGTATGTAACTGCTTCCTGTTCAGTCCCACAGTTTATTTCACAAACTACTGCATGGTGGTCTGATATTTGGTTAGGATAAGCTGAGGATTTTATCATTTCCAGTGGTAGGTTGTGATAGCAGCCATCAATGCTTGTGGTTGATGTTTGGGTTATCCTTGTAGCAGGAATGTTGTATATGAAGCATCCATGTTGGGTTAAAATATTACTCAAGTCTTTGTAAGTTTGGTTACCAGTATTAAGTATGTTGATATTTGTGTCTCCTAGTATCACCAGTCTATCATGTTTAGCAGCATGATTTTGCAGGATATGGCCTAGACTTGTCAAGTATTCCTTTTCAGTTCTGAGGTCTGGTGATCTGTATGAGCCCATTATGATTAGGTTGAAATATTTCAATTTAACTTCAACTAAGATGGTCTCAAATGCTTTTTCAACAGGTTGATATGGCTCCTTGAGGTGTATTTCATCTGTGGATGACACTAGATCATTTCTTTTGTACATTGCTATACCGCCCCACATGTATATTGTTCGACAGAAACATGCTATAAGTGTATAGCCTGGGATGTTTGTAAGTTGAAGCTCCTCTTGTCTAAGTCCATGTTCAGATAGGATGATTATATCAGGAGTGTAGTTGTTAAGCTCGATTTGAAGTTTATCTATTTTTCCTTGGAGGCCTCTTTGAATATTTAGATGGTAGATTTTGAAAGTTTTTGTCTTTTTGTGTCTGGTCTGGTAAATGTAATGGTTTGTCCGCTTGTCCTCTATTATGCCAGTGGTGTCTTGTCTTGGATGTGTTGTAGTTCTTGGCTTGTCTAGTTTGGGTGAGGGGGCGAGGCTATCTTGTCGTTTGGGTACTGTTTGCTGCCCTCCACTTCCTCTTTACCATCCAGTGCGCCCATGAATCTTTCAGCCAGTATTTTGGATCCTTCCATATTTAGGTGAAGTCCATCCCAGTTGAGATGATTATTATTGAGATGCTGAGTGTTATCAATAAACGTTGCATTCAGCTGCCAGCACATGAATTTTAAAGCCTTGTTTGTTTCCTCCATGAATCTCTTATTGATGTCTTCACGATTTGGGATGGATGCTACGTACCATTTTGTATGTGGAAAACGCTTATTATTGGCTTCAAGAGTGAGCCATAGAGGTCTCATGACGTGGTTTGGGGTTTTTGACTTGGGTAAATTATTTGAGCCTATATTTAGGAATACCTTTGATGGCAGATTACTTTTGTTTTTTAGAACCCTACTAACATCCTGTATCTTTCCGCCTGGTATGACTTCAACTTTAATGGCCTGTTCACTGTTTTTTTGCATAATAATAGATGTGTGTTTTATTAGTGAGTCCCCTATTATCAGTGGTGTCTCACTTTTCTGCTTCTCAGACATTTGTGAGTTGTCTTCTAATTGTAGTGACGGTGGCTTCTCATCAGTTTTTGTTCCAGGTGCATCATGCAGGTTTGGGAGGCCCTTATTGATCTGAGTATGTTCTCTATTGTCAGTCTCATTGCTCTCAGCATGTTCTATCAGAGTATTAGTGTTGTCTCTTGTTCTCTTCCTATTGGGACATGAGGGGTCAGGGTATATTCCCTGAGTGAAGTCATAGATCAAATTTTCTAGCTTATATATCACATCAGTTTTTCGTGCCAGTGTATCAGCGAGTCTGCTGTTTTCTGTCTTCAGTTTATGAATTTCTTCCTTGAGGTTGGAGATGTTGTCTATTAAAATCCTTAGTATTTCATCAAACTGGGTTTGATTTGTCTTTGGTTTATATTGTGTGGCTATAGTTGTGCCCAATTGAGTACTAGTGTGTAGTTTGTCATTATTGGGTCACTATCTGGTGTACTGGATAAGTTGGATACTTGAGTCAACCGGGTAAACTGAGATGAGATGCATGCTTCACATTTCCATGTTGGTTCAGTGTCTCCACTAGTTTTCATTTCTTCATAGAGCTCATCTGAGATATTAATGCATTTAATGTGGTACCACTTGTCATCGTTACAGTCGCAGGTGATTGTCGACCTGATGGAAGGGTCGATATCGATACTTCATACTATCGATTGGAATTGTGTAACCAAAATATTTTGCGTATCAAAGTGCATTTCAACACATGAATTGATTTCTGGAATCGTATTGTAAACAAAATGTAGTTTATTATTCTTTACTTTACAATATTATAAATACAAATATAAAACATTTAATAAAATTTTAATAGAGAATAAATAAATATTTCTTCCGTATCTTTCTCAGCTTTTGTCTGTTTCTTTCCTATTACGAAACTATCGTTCAGTAGCATGAGTTTATTATAGAAAATGAATGCATTTTGGTAGGAATTTTATGTAATTAGTAATAAAATCAAGTTTTTTAAAATTTCATCATATCCTAACCCATCATCATTAATCCTTATAACAGAATAATGATAAAAGTGCCAAATAAGAGCTTACCAATTTTTCAACTTTCTATAGTATCATTTTAAAGTATTTTTCATGCTCACCACAAATATCATAATCATTTTGAGCATAAACGCCTAATAACGGACAAAAATGAAAATTAAAGTGATAATTTGAAGTTAATGAAATGAAATTTCATGAAACAGAACAAGTTTGTTAAGGTTGGGTTAAAGTTGGTGGAGTAAGGTTGAATTACCAAACTTAGCCAACACAACCTAGCTTAACCAAAGGCATCCTAACCCAGTTGGCCTGGGTTAGTTATGGGTAAGTTAGGTTGGCTTTGGCTGATCAGGTTTATGTTAGGTTAGGCTTTGGTTTGGTTAGGCTATTTTGGGTTAGGTGAGGTTGGGTTTTGTGGGTGGTATCCTTTAGGACGACCTAACAGTTTGATTGACGTACTGCTAGCTAACCAAACCTAACCTAACCTGGCTAGATGTACTGATGTCTAGAACTCCTGCTGTCAAATCGGAACAGGAATCTTTCTGGTCAATGGTGGGGGTTGCCTGATCACGACCTAAATCTACACATGTGCGAACATTTCGCGCATGCGCAGAAGCGTAGTCTGTGTGAATGGAACGAAGTGGAATGGAAACGGGAATGGAACTGCATAACCAAACCTTTCCTAACCTGGCTAGATGTGACTGAACCACCTCTGTAAATTTGTCGTTGAAACGCAACGTACCATTTTATCGGGAGGACACCATTTGTACGACTGTCGTTTTGACCGACCTAGTAAACAGAGGTGGTTCAGTCACATCTAGCCAGGTTAGGAAAGGTTTGGTTATGCAGTTCCATTCCAGTTTCCATTCCACTTCATTCCATTCACGCAGTCTACGTCCCCAATAACCCCCCTAACCCCCGTCCCATGTCTCGCATATGGTGATAACAACACGAATTAATTGCCTATAAAAATTATAACTACTCTTTGTTCATGGCACGCGACCATCGTAAAGTTGTTGTTTTTCGTTTTATATGAAAAATATATGATTTTTATTCAAAGCTATTCTGTTACTTGGATTGAACAGTATTTATTGTGCAGACGACACATCAATCGAGGGGAAGTTGTTTAGTGACAACAGCTGTCCGTGGTCACTAAACAACTTCCCCTTAATTTTCGGACAACCCGCACCATTGACCAGAAAAATTCCTGTGCTGATTTGACAGCAGGAGTTCTAGACGTCAGTGCTAGATGTGACTGAACCACCTCATAAAAACACGACCATTGTTTACTAGGTCGGACAAAACTACAGTCGTACAAATGGTGTCCTCCTGCAAAATACACAAGCATATTGCTAACCATATTATATTTGTCATAAATTTAACAACTTGCAGTCAGTTAACGACAGCAAATCGTTAAATTTACAACAAAAAGTTAATAAACAGTGTAAATGTGTTGTTGAAACGCAACATAGCACGTTATCAGCTGTTTTGTATCATTCGGATGATACAGAACAGATGTGTTGATGAGCAAGACAGTATTGATACTTCCATCTGGTATCGAAACTCGTGCGATTATTTCACTGGATGGGATATCGAACTGCACTCAACGTTTAAAAACCAAGTATTGTGTGATTTTGGATACATTTCTTCTAAGTTTTATTACCACTCTAGCTGGCCCGACGCGCGTTGCTGCGTTCTCATAAAAATTCTTGATTTTATTATTCGCCACCTCCCGCTGAGGTTTCATTTCAAATTAGGAAAGAAGTTAGTCCTAGGGCTCTTCCAGCTGATCATAGAGGCTTCATTGTTTTCTTAATCACCACCTCTGAATGAAAAAACATTTCAAATTCAAACCTCCTACGACAATAGGTAGAAGCTAGGTTTTTTATTATTTTATTATTCGCCACCTCCCGCTGAGGCTGCATTTCAAATTTCTAGCTGCATTGGTTAACAGATGTCATCAACCTGGCATAATTACATTTCATCATACCCAGTCGTATGTTTCCTACATATTGCAAGGCTCCGACTGCACGGTAGCCTACAAGTGCAAAGTCTTTTGCTGTTCAATAACGCTGCTAAGGGGCCTGCCATATGATTAAAAACTATTGACTTCTATCAGCTGTTCCTTTAAGCTGTTTGGCCGGCAAGTTCAGTAGGTTAGATCTATAAAATGGATTAATTAATAATAATTATTAGCTCCCCTATTAAAATTTATGGTCAGAAACCATCCCCAATATTCACACAACATATTCCCAAAGTTTCATGCCGATCTGTCAAGTAGTTTTGAAGTCTATAGGGAACATACATACAGACAGACATTCATTTTTATATAATACTAGCTGGCCCTACGCGCATTGCTGCGTTCTCATAAAATTTCTCCTTGATTTTATTATTCGCCACCTCCCGCTGAGGTTACATTTCAAATTAGGAAAGAAGTTAGTCCTAGGGCTCTTCCAGCTGATCATAGAGGCTTTTTTGTTTTCTTAATTACCACCTCTGAATGAAGAAACATTTCAAACTTAAACTCCCTACGACTATAAGGGTAGAAGCTAGGTTTTTTATTTTATTATTCGCCACCTCCTGCTGAGGCTAAATATCTAGCTGCATTGGTTAACAGATGTCATCAACCTTAATTACATTTCATCATACCCAGTCATATGTTTCCTACATACTGCAAGGCTCCGACTGAACGGTATCCTACATGCAAAGTTTTTGCGTTCCAGACAGCATAAAAATAACGCCGCTAAGGGGCCTGCCATATGATTAAAAACTGTTGACTTCTATCAGCTGTTCCTTTAAGGTGTTTGGCCGGCAAGTTCAGTAGGTTAGGTCTATAAAATGGATTAATTAATAATAATTATTAGCTCCCCTATTAAAATTTATTGTCAGAAACCATCCCCAATATTCACACAACATATTCCCAAAGTTTCATGCCGATCTGTCAAGTAGTTTTGAAGTCTGTAGGGAACATACATACATACAGACAGACATTCATTTTTATATAATATAGATATAGATAGATAAGAACAAATCACGTAATTTATCATGATATATCAATCAGCTGTTCTCAAATATTCTCTCTGATAACTGTCACTGAATTTTTTACGTTCCAAGTTGTTTACTAAGCTGCTAACAACTTCATGATCGTTGCTATCAAAAAAGCGGAAACATATTTAGAGCGGTTTCACACGGACCACAAAACTTTGGAAAATGTTGTTGGCTGTGGCAAGAAATCGCAGATTCCTTTCAGATGACAAACGCTAGTTTCAGCAGTTCTACTGCGATTTTTTCCACTCAATATTCATTCAGCAGTCAGTTGTTCATAAGATAACATTTCAACATGAATGGTGAAGAATGTTTTTTTGATAAAAGTGTCAGCTGAGATGCAAAAACGCCAAAAGTGCCGAGTACTTGGCCACTGCATGCGCTTGTGCCTTTAAACGCTGGAAACTGCCACTTCATGTGAAAGTACGAATGATATGCCATCGCTACAACGCCACAACTCCAGCCGGCCGGCAGTCGGCGATTTGTGGCTGAATAAGCGCACAAAGCTGCGTTCGGCGCTTTGTGGCCCGTGTGAAAGCGCTCTAAGTCTTATTTCTAAACATAATCCGTACGAAGGACGGGCACAATAGTTAGTATGATCAAAAACAGTTGATTTCTATCAGCTGTTCCTTTAAGGATAGATTTCTCATTTTTGTGTCCTTCAGCGAGGTCTTTTGAACTCCTAAATCCCGATCGATGCTCTCGGTAATAAAACTTAGAAGAAATGTATCAAAAATCGCATAATACCCTGTTTTTAAACGTTTATTATTCTGTTAAAAAAAAGTTAATTTTGTTTTTTATAGCTAAAGACATTGTCAAAATAGTTTTCAATACTGTTAGATAACTTAAATCCCGATCGATGCTCTCGGTAATAAAACTTTGAAGAAATGTATCCAAAATCGCACAATACTTGGTTTTTGAACGTTTATTATTCTGTTAAAAAAAGTTAATTTAGCTTTTTATAGCTAAAGACATTGTCAAAATAGTTTTCAATACTGTTAAATAACTTAAATCCCGATCGATGCTCTCGTTTTTCAGGAGAAGGCCGCGTAAAATGCCTTCGGGGCCGTGACAGATAGACAGTAAGAAATTGAGATAAGACTTGTTTCAGCTTCTTTAATGTATAAAGCGTAAAAATAACCAAAAAATATATAATTCTGATAAATGTACAGACAAAACTCTAATTTTATTTGTATATATAGATATATATATAAGTTAGATATAGATAGATAGTGGTAATTATTGAGTATCCAAACTTTTCTAATTTTCCAACAATTTTTTTTGTGACATCTACACACCCCATGAAGCAATAATCCGTTGAAATTTTTGGGGGTCGCGTTTTTTTTCACAAGAAAAATTAAATCTTTGAAAAAAAAGATTTTAATTTATTTTTTCATTTGAATAATTCATAATTTGCAAACATATAAGAAGCTCCGAACCATAAAACGATATCAATCAAGTGGATATAATATTTCCGAAGCACTACCGCTCCCAAACACTGTGCGCCTAACCAAACCTTCCCTGGGTGACTAACAAGGCTAGATGTGACTGAACCACCTCAGAGATTTAGTACTTTGATGCATAAAACAACACAAATCAATCTAATTTACCATTAAACGACATAGATCAAGTGAATATAACATTGCCACAATAATACCGCACCCAAACACAATTTGCGCTCCATGCGCTTAACCAAACATTCCCTAGTGGCTAACAAGGCTAGTATGATGGAACCACCTCATACCTTCATTTCTTTTATGCATAAAACAACAAAAAAACTAAGCTCACTAACCTTTCAATACTTCAAAATCCTAAAAATTTCAGGTTGCACTCCATATCACAAATCTATACTTACAAACGGCGTCTCACATAATGGATAAATTTAAACAATCAGCTCTCGCTGAAAAAAAAATTGCATTTCCAAGAAAAAGCTATATTTTCCAAATACTATCTTATCATCATGTGATCTAACAATAATCGACTCTCTGGCCGAAAATACAAAACTAAAATTAAATTAAAATACAAAGAAAACCTATGTTTTCCAACTAGTATTTTTTTTTAATCATCTTTACACATCATATGGCCCATCGACAACTTCTCTCACACATGTGTAGATTGGTTAGTTAACCTACCTTTCAGTTGCCCAACCGTACCAGTTGACCGACCAAAGAAAACTATATGATTCCACCTAACCAAACCTAATCTAACCTTGCCTAGTTAGTCTGGCAATGTTACACAATATACGCATTACGTTTTTCGTAAAGTTTCGTTTTTGTGAAGTTTGTTTTGGTCGGTCAACTGGAAACCATATCTATATATATAATCGAAATACCACTGACTGACTCACTCATTCATCACAGTTTCTCAGGAACCACTCGACCAAAAACGATAAAATGTGGTACACGTATTCAGTAGGGGGACTAGACGCGTGCTAAGAAAGGGTTTCAAAATTTGCCCCAAAATGGGCCCAAAATTAACGATTTTTGAAAATTTAAGTGATTATAATTTCAAATTTCACAATTTCTTGAGAACCACTGGGCCAAATAGGATGAAATTTGGTATGCATGTCCAGTATGGACCCTAAATGAGTTTTAAAAGAAGGGTTTCAAAATTAACCCCAAAATGGGCCCAAAATTAACGGTTTTTGAAAATTTAGGTGATTATAATTTCTTGAGAACCACTGAGCCAAATAAGATGAAATTTGGTATGCATGTCCAGTATAGACCCTAAATGAGTTTCAAAAGAAGGGTTTTAAAATTAACCCCAAAATGGGCCCAAAATTAACGATTTTTGAAAATTTAGGTGATTATAATTTCTTGTGAACCACTGAGCCAAATAAGATGAAATTCATTCACTCATTCATCACCGATAATGCTTTTGCGCAATCTAAATCCCCCTAAACTATGCAATGGGACCAGACTTCAAGTAATATCTCTTCAAAAACATGTAATTGAAGCCAAAATTATAACAGAAGTGAATCAGGGAGAACCTGTTTTTATACCACGGATTCCCCTCATCCCAACAGACTATCACTTTTAGTTTAGACGTCTGCAATTTCCCGTTAAAGTGAGTTATGCAATGACCATTAATAAAGCACAAGGGCAAAGTTTGAAAGTGGCTGGGGTGGATCTTAGGACTGACTGTTTCTCTCATGGCCAGTTTTATGTGGCTTGCTCCAGAGTAAGTTCACCAAACTGCTTGGTCATTCTTCAGCCAGAAGGAAAAACGAGGAATGTAGTTTACAAAGAAGTATTAATGAATTAATAAAATACTATTTGTAACAGTACATGAGCCTGAGAATTTTTGTGAAAATAGGTATTGATCAGAAAATCAACAAAAAATTAGTTGTGAAATTAATGAACCATAGATTAACGATTTTGAAAATTTAGGTGATTATAATTTCTCAAGAACCACAAGGCCAAAAATGTTCAAATTTTCAGCTGGGGTGCTAAACACGTGAAAAATAGGGTTACATGATTCATCTCAAAATTTCAGTTGATCACAATTTCTCAAGAACCTCAAGGCCACATGGAGTGAAATATGATATAATGTATATGTTTGATTAAGACCCTAGATGCATACTAAGTAATGGTATCAAAATTCTCCCCAAAATCACCTATTTCTGTAAATTTATCTAATCACAATGGAAATTAGTTGGACCCCCCGGGGGTCCAGGGGGCGGAGCTCCCTGGCTAGACGGTTAAGGCGAGCGAAGCGAGTCTGCCGGCTAGTGGTATAATATTTGACAGATGCAAATATTCATACGCGGAAGAAAAATAGTTCCATCAGAAAACTCTAATTTAAATGCCAACCAAATAAGCGTTGCCCTCGCAAAATTTCAGTGTATTATTACTTACTAGTGTGTGTTGAGTGTGTGGGGAAAAATTGTTGGAAATTTCAAAAAGTTTGGATACTCAATAAATACCTTTTTCCTAACTACTACCATTGATCAGGGATGTAAGTCTTGATGGTTCGTCTATGCTACTACTCAAAAGGTTCAGCTCATTTACTTTTTGTTTGTATTTGTTTCTTTCCTTGCTTATGTTTGAATGTTTTTAATTTTATTTCAAGTATGAATTCTGGTGCTTACCATAATGATATTTGAATATAGTGAGATGCTCTCACATCTCAGGTATTAATATAATGTATATAATGTACAGTATTTATTCAAACGTACAAACACGTTGGTCCTAATGGCTTACGTCCGTTGAGTTTTCAGTTGTTTGCATTCCGGAAGCGTGATTTTCTAGTTTCGCATACAAATACAACATTAATAACTGCAATACTTTGGAGTTGACTTTTTAATATAGTTTTTGTTTGCAGATGTGAAACTTTGTACTGGTGTTTGTGATCACATTATTTCTAATAATGGGACTTACCAAGCAGTACCTCCGTTATGTGCCCAGTGGGACGTGCAATATCATAAACAGCCCCGATTGCAATTTGGTTTTTGTACCTTTGAAAGGCATTGAAGGACGATACGTGGCTACTGCTGCTAGTGAAGATGTAATCGTTTGGGATCTCCGATTAGGAGAAAAAGTGAGTGGAGGAGAATTGCTTATTCTCCTATTTACTACTACTGTTCTTCCTTCAAGCATTTTCCTAATTTCTCTAAACTTTATGAGCTAGTATATTAATTTAGTGATGCATCTAGTTCATTATAGGTTTTGCTTTGTGAATTGAAGAGAGAAATCGATTTTCTTTGTAGTGGTGAAGTTTGTTTGAGATTGATAATGGAGTAACATCCGAAACTAGTGTCTATATATTTTTAATAAATGTGGTTGTGACAACTTCGTCTTATTATTCATTAGAGAAATCGATGATAATTTTAGGAAGTCTTTTCTTACTGAAAATTGTGAAGTGTCAGGGGATGTAATTGAGTGAGTTATGCTCCTATTTATTTGATACAAAGTATATGGTAGAATACAGGCATACGCCCAAATCATGGCTCCTCACAGTTATGTAGTGATCCCGAATTTGATTGATGACGTTTGTGTTTACTATTGGCTATTTTATATTGTTATAGATGCTGAGCAAGTTATTATAAAACTTTTGGTACTTATGTATTATACGGAGACCACTATTTAACAAGTTTAACCTAACCCCGCTTGATCGTGAATTTCTAGATGTAGAATTCTATAATTTATGCTCCAACACAAGAAATCTTCAGAACATTCTCATTAACGGGACGTGACGATCTAGCGAGGTTAGGTTAAGCTTGTTAAATAGTGGCCTCCGTATAATACTAGAGTACCAAACCTTTCATGTCATGCATTTAACGAAGTAATTGAAGATGAATTTTTGGAATCAATTTATTTCATTATATTTCATTACTGTTGCCAACATGGTGTTCATGGTTTTCATACGATGAAATGACTGCATTTTATAATTTTCAGTCAGTGGTATTTCCTGGTGAAAAGCATGAAGTATCAAGATTGGCCGCTAGTCCAGATAAACAGTCTTTGGCTGTTGGCTACACAGATGGCTCGGTGAAGACATTCAATCTAGAAACTTGTGAGAACATCAGTATTTTCAGCGGTCATAAAACTGGAATTACTTGTATGAAATATGACCTGAATGGACATAGACTGGCATCTGGTGCAAAGGTACTGTAAGAGTAGTTGTTTGGTGAATAGAAAATAAATTTGATCAACTCATTCATTACTGCACTAATGGTTAACCATGCATGCTTCAAAGGTGGAACTACTGTAGTTTTCATATAACTTGGCAGCAGTTGGGTTCACATGTAGCAAGTCCTCCCATCTTCTACACGCTGCCAACTTATATGAATACTACAGTACCTGGGTCTCCCCATTAGTAAGCCTTACGCTTACTTTTTACTGCAGTAGTGTAGATCATTTCGTGTTTATTTTGTAATGCTTATGTTTGAATGTTTTTAGTTTTATTTCAAGTATAAATTCTGGTGCTTACCATAATGATGTTTGTGTACCACAATACATGATTTGGACCATTCATACATTTTAACTGTCAAAACATCGGTTAAGTACTTTCTTTTTCTATCGGGTTTCTTTTATAGAGGGTACGGATGTCGGAAAAAAAAGTTTTCTACCCCATAGACCTTTTTAATGTTTGTGTCAAAATACATGTGTTGGCTTAGTCATCTGGCAAAATTTCGGATATACAAATGGAGCATCAATACAGCTAGATTTTCTTTCTTGTATCTGGTAAATTACTGACCCGCCCGAAATTTTTCAATTTTAGATATCAAAATTTTATGCAACATGATTAATTCCATTTTTATAAGATTAATTTGAATGAATTTCTCGTATTGCAGGATACAGATATAGTTATTTGGGATATAGTGGCTGACACTGGTCTCAAGCGCTTTTCTGGACATAAAGGCCTTATTACTTCAGTGGAGTTTCATCAGGACCAAGATGTGCTCATATCCTCTTCTAAAGATTCCTTCATTAAATTGTGGGATCTCATCTCTGGACACTGCTTCAAAACCATTGCGGGACACATAACTGAAGTGCGTCATCATCTAATCATTTTATTTTCTGCATTACCACTTACTTCACCCACCTTTCATCCTTCCCAAGAGTATTGAAAGATTATCTGTAGCTAAGCGTTATTCCTCTGTTCCTTTGATTAACTTTAAATCTACTTTTGCTCTGATGTAAAAGAATTTCCGCTATAATTAGTGAAATAAACGTAATTTATTTTTCCATATACTGTATTTACAGAATCATTACTGGCCCTCATGGCCTGCCAGTGCAGAACAGACGATGCCGTGAAATCTTAGTCCTACTAAATTTTAATTATCAAAATGAAAACCAGTATATTGAGTGCTAGTCTCTTAATTAGTCCTCATTTGTTCGTCTCTCCCAGTTGCTAAGATTTTGTGTAATCCGAACTATTCTAATGTTTTTCCAACTATAAATTCATTATAACGGCGTTGTTTCCGGGTTATATGATGCATGCTCAATGAAGGAGTCTAATTTCTTCATTGCACTCATTCCAATTTTATATTATCGAACAAACTACAGTGAATAGCTTGAATATTTTACTAAGAACATATTAGATTAATCAACCCCTAGAAACACAAAATCGACCCCTGTTGGCTATCAAACAAAATAGATCAAAATTCGATTTTGTGACCTCTAGAGTAAATTTTGATATACAACATCCTTCTCTTCAAACACGAAGTATATTATAAGCTTTAAGGTCGATTCACACTTAACGGGCAGGGCAAGGCACGGCAAGGACTTGGCAATGTCTTGAAGGATCCCGTTTGATCACATTGCCCGGGCACTTGGCGGGCAAGGCAGTCGTTCAATATGCTGGAGACTGACAACTTGACCCTTGAAAAGAATTCGCTGTGTAAGCAGCAAGCGGCAAGCATGAGTGGGAAAGGGTGGAGGAAGCGGCAGAGACCGGTTTTGATCGCTCTGCTTTCGATGGAGCGGGCAAGGTTCGTTCAAGGAACGGTGATTGAACGGAGCTCACACGTTGAGTGTGAACGAAAATATTACTTTTATATTAGTGATCAAAACCGAGACTTGCCGAATCCTTGCCTTGCCCGTCTAGTGTGAATAGACCTTTATCGTGATAAATGAATGGCATCGTCAATGTTTTAATTACAGCAGTGCTGCTTTGAAGTTTTACGAGTACTTAGTATATTAGTTGTATTTTCAGGTATGGGGGCTCACCTTGATGCGAGAGTCCAATTACATTGTGGCTGGAAGCTCTGACATGGAATTGAGAGTGTGGGAAGTGAGTGCCGAAGATGATACAAAACAGGATGTCAAAACTCACTCTTTGTTTGGCGAGAACGAATTCGAAGACATTCCAGTGAGTAGTTTTTTTTTTATCTATACCATAGTAGATGGGGTTCAGTATAGCATTCATTATTTGCAGCAGCGCAATAAGAACGAAATAATTTATAATTACTGTACTAACGAAAATTTATTCAACCATTAGAAAATTTATTCAATCATTAGAAAATTTATTGAAGGAATTTGTAAGTCCCATCTTACAAATATTTCTATCTCTATGTTTTTACTACCAATTTTCTATGACTAGACCACGGTTTCTGACAAAGATTTGCCCTTTTTATTCGACTTCATCAATACAATACGTATTTAACTTTTCTTTTTCGTAGACAGTAGTATTTAAAAATCAGTCTATAGGATTAAATATCTTGTTAAGTCCTTGTGTAATTATTTATTTAGATTGAATTATGTTTCTAAACACCTCGTTATTTCATGTCAGACAAATTTAATGAAATAATTGTGGTGAATATTGCCGAGTGCCGTAGCAGGTATCTGTTCAATCAGAGATAAGACTACGAAACTCCTGGGTCATCTTTGTAAAAGGGTGAACGATTGGATTGGTGAGAAAAAAGACTGTTCTCTTCTATAAAATCACTTCCCAGTGGTTCGGAACCCACATAAAACTGTAGGTCCAATTCATCAATCACCATCATACAATTCATTACCCACGCACAGGTCTCAGACCTATGTGGGCTTCATCCTCCCAAAAAAGTCAACTCCAAATATAAAATACTTGTCTTTTATGATTTTGATGTTTTTGGTGGTGCAGAAATAATTAGGATTCATTTATTCAAGATCATATTGGGATAGATGGATGGTATTGAATCCTTTTCATTATAACTTGAAAAATCATGGTTTACACTCGCCATTTCGTGAGACAAGAACAGTAAGTATATTCTGCTCTTTATTAAGGCATACTCTACTACTTGTATTCCTTTGCATGCTGTAATATCACATCTTACAAACAATAAAGAAAGATGTTTTGGTGGGAAAAACATTCTGATTCATAATTTTGTATATCATCTCGTTTTTAGTAGAGTCTATGGTGATTTTTATATTTGAGTAAATGCATATTATTTGAAATATCCTTCAATATTTTGTCAAAAGTTGTCTGCACGTTTAAAGCGAATATTAGATAAATGTTGATTTATCTTACTCATCTCTAATTTTCAGTCTCCTCTACATTGTACGAAAGCTGGCTCAGTCTTGCGATCAACAAGAGGCCGAGTAACATTTATGACGTCTGAAAATACCGGATCTGTGTTGGCTGTTCATGGTCCCAATGATTCTGTTGAACTCTTCCAATTCCTGTCTGACGCTCAAGCAAGGATTAAAATGAAGAAGCGATTGAGGAAAGAGAAAAATAAGGCGTCCAAGTAAGCTTATTCTTTGCTTTGTTCTAAATTCACGATCAATATTAAGGTGATTTGATTTCAATGACAAAAGATTCCATCTTTCTAGTACGTTTGAAAAGTTATTTAAGTTTTGAGATGAATTCTCCCCTATTGGTCGTACTTGTCGATTATGCATTTCAAGTTTTGAGTCTTTAATCAAACTTCAAATAATCTCAATGGCTCCTATTGAAATATCTGATATTACTTATAAATTCTGAATGGCTTTGAATCACTGAACTGTTATTTATTGAACTAGTTGTTCTTCCTTTCATGTTGTTTTCAATTTTGATTGACCATCGTTACCATCTTCTCAAAGAATAACACTTACGATTTACTATCATCGTATGCTTCTTAAATCTATATTCAATGCATCAAAATCCATATTGATATTAAATTTCTATATATGTTCCTATACCAATAGCATCAATTGTAGTTTATTCCTGCCCTGTCCGCTGTCTATTTGTCCAATCCCGCGATGTTGGAAACTGACGCTTTACAAGAAAGAATAGTTGAATCAAGGAATTTGTTTTATTGATTTATTGGTCTAGGGGCTCTATAAGTTTATATTAGTAGGTTAAAGAGTTATAGGTTTGACTATAGTTGTTCTCTAAGAATATTGCTTATATCAGTGAACAAATTTTCTGATATAAGACAAACTCATTCATTCATCATTCCAGGAGCGGAGAAGCAGTTGAAGAGACCCAAATGGATTATTCCAAAGAAAAACCCATGCTGATCGATGTGGTGAGGAGGTTACAAATCATCAAAGCTGGCGGGAAAATTAAGAGTGTAGATATGATTGCCGGCCGTGGTCAAGAACTCAGGGTATGTCAGTCGCAAATAATTATGACATCAAATAGTTTAAGAAAAATAGATTTTTTCTCATTTAAAACATAAGAACATTTGTTATTTTAACATTGCTAATTTATAGAGAGAACATTGTAGACACTATCTTTCATTACCACAAACATTAACTTCTGCAAATAAGAGACGAATTTGGTAACAAAGAAAATGCCTTAATTCCTAACTTTTATAATATGTTTTTCCAATTTTCAAAGATATTTTATCTAAGATGTAAAAAGCTTCAAGTTTTTGCATAGTGATCAATTAATAAATGAATACAGGATGGTACTAAGCATCTCTTCTCATTCTGGCTCACCTAAATAAGATGTACCAATACAATAATTAATGAAAACATTGCTCAAAATTCAGAAAATGCAGAAATTGGGTGGGGTGAGGCCTAATTGATGCTATTCACATCGCACCTATCTTGCATTTTTTAGTATAATCAATCAATTAATGAATAGAGGAAGGTGCTTAGCGTGTCTTTTCATTCTGTCTTTATATTGGAAAGGACACATCAATGCTATCCATCTCTCAGTTATCTTGACTTTTTCAGTATGATCAATTATTAAATAAAGCAGTTATTAAATAATTGAAGTATAGTGATATGCTAAGTCTTTTCATTCTGTCGTATCTAAATAAGATGTACCAGTGATAAAATTGAAAAAAATATTGTTTATAATGCAGAAAAAGCAACAATTAGATGGGATAAGGTATCATTCCCGCTATTCATCTCTCTCGTATCTTGCTTTTTCAGTATAATCAGTTAATAAATAAATCGAGGATGGTTGTTTGGATCTCTACTCATTCATTATCATCTAAATATGATGTACCAGTTAAAGAATAAATTATTGTTTAAAATTCAAATAAAGCAACTTTTAAATGGGATAAGGCTACATTCATGCTGGTGGTTATCCTCACCTTTTTTCCCTGTTTCAGTATAATCAATCAATAAATAATTGGGTGATGTTGCTTTTCATCTTTGTTTATTCTGTCTCTACCAAATAGGAATTGCAAGTCCAGTAATAGAATAAATGACTATATTGTTGTAAATTCCAGCAAAGCAACATAAAACACAATAAAGTAAGGCCACATTCATTTTGGTCACCCCATGGCTTTCTCAACATTATTTACTATTAAATAATAATTAGAGGAAGGTACTGAGCATCTCTGCTCATTTTGTCTCACTTAAATAAGATGTTACAAATTTAAAAAGAATCGTTGATTGAAATGTTTTAAAGTTTATACATTCAAAAAACATTGATTAAAAAAGTTCTTAAACATGTCATTATATATTTTTTTATAAACTTGCCAACCCGAGAAACTCGTTGGAATGTCAAGTTTACAGCCTGTATTTTCAAGCTTCAGTGATTGCAATTTAGACTCGGTTCTCTGCTGTAAAATCACTTCCCGGTGGTTTGGAACCCACCTAAAACTGTAGGTCCAACTGTCAATCACCATCCAATTCATTACCCATGCACAGATTTAAGACATATGTGGTCTTTAACCTTGAAAAAAGTTTCAAGTTTTTAATTCCTTACTATTCCCAATGGAATTATTGCTGAAAGAACTTTCTCCCACTTGAATAAAATTAAAAGTTCATGTCTATTCGGAATAAGGTACAATTTATTTTGTTCTATTGCTCTTACAGGTTGCAGTTTCGCTGAGAAATAACAGCATTGAATTATATTCTATTCAAATGCAGCCAAAAAGTGCAGATGAGCCAGAATGCTTGCGACAAATCGTTTCACAAGGCCATCGCTCCGAAGTTAGATGTGTGGCTTTCAGCTCTGATAATTTGGCGCTAGTTTCTGGCAGTGCTGAAACTTTGAAAATGTGGAACAGGTAGTACAACAATAAATTATTAATGAAAAAAACCCTAATGCTTTGAAATGTTGAGTGTTAATTTGAATTCAAATTTGTTTCAAATTAACAAATTTATAATTTTGTTAAGTGCAAATACGACTGCTTATATACAGAAATTAGAGTAAATCTTAAAAATTACAATTGATTTGTTTGGAAACTAGACTCCTGTCTAAGCCATTATTAGACAAATCCATTGCAGTCCCAGTCGCGCGCCGCAAGGCTGTCGCCGAGGCTTGCCACAGCAGTCGCCCATGCAATTATTTTGTAGTTTTTTTTATAATTGTAAACATACAATAGGCTATAGCCTATATCGTTTATATTGAAATACAAATATTCGTAATCATTTGAAGAGCAATATAATCACAAGTGTCCTTCAGCAAGAAGGCTATGTTGTATTTCTTCAAACATAGAGATCGTTTAGACTCTTCTTTTTGAATAGACTCATTCGGTACCTTTTGGCATGTCCAAGCCACACCATCCTTCATTAGTATTCAAAATGTCAAGCGAACATGAGGAAATGTTAAATTAAAAAAAATTATGAATATAAATATTTCTAATTAAAAAGAAAAGTTACCGAAAGAGTCTATTTAAAAAGAAGAGAGTCTAACCAATCTCTATTCTTGAAGATCATACAACATAGCCTTCTTGCTGAAGGAGATTTGTAATTTGATTGTTCTTCATATGATTACAAATATTTGTATTTCAATATAAACGATATAGCCTATGTATGTTTACAATTATAAAAAATACTATAAAATAATTGTCCAGAAACCTTTTCGTCACTGGCTGGGATTGCAAATGACCCAAACTATCTTGCTAAAACTTAGCAATTTAATAGAAATGAATAAAGGTGATAATTAATCTATACTAAACTAATAACTAATCTGAAACTAATAACTACATTTACTTATATACCAATAACCAATATCAACGAACATACAATACCAATGAACATGCAATGTAGAATACAGTTCATTGATAAAAAATAACCTCCAAATGATGTCAAGCTAGTATGGAACTGTCATGGCCGACTGTAGACAGCTGAAAATGTGGCTCTAATAGGCGACTGGAGTGGCCCTGTATAATAAGCGTCATGGCACACAATGGTTGGCCGTCTAGGCGACAGTCGCACGGGCTTGCCACTAGAAGCGAGGGTAGGCCACTCGAGTAGCCTGTGGCCGCGACTTATTCTGTGGCTCAGTATAATAAGCTCCATGTACATTGCATGTATCGCTGAGAGTGGCTTGTCTAAGCATCTGTCGTGGCGACTGAAGTGGCTCTGTTTAATAAGGCTCTAAGATACTTCAGTATAGAAGACGTGTATGAACCATGTTACTTTGTTGGTTTGAAACATGCAAATGAAACAAGAAAAATTGTTTCATTGAAAATAAACAATAAGTGTAAAGAGTGTCGAAATGAAAATACAACAATTTTTCTTAACAATAAAAGAGTGAAAATTTAGATAATATACAAAATGATCCCAGTTATGCGTTTTTGCATCTTCTGTTTGCAGTTCACAATCTTTGCTGTAGAAAGGTTCTCATTAAAGCTGGGACATTTATTCCTGTTGCAGTGGCCGCATTTATTATTTATTAATAGGTTGATATCTAAATCTATTAACTATAGTGCTGATAATGCTGCGTTATTGGAATTCTCAATTTAGTCTGCTGAGATAGGATCACCGGACAAGAAACCATAAGTAGTCATGGTCATTTTTCTCAAAATACATATTTCAATAATATTCAGTCAGTTCATTGTCAACACCAGTATAAAGTGTTGACTAATCTATGATTAATCTATACTAAACTAATAACTAATCTGAAACTAATAACTATATTTACTTAGATACCAATAACCAATATCAACAAACATACAATACCAATGAAACTGGCCATTTCATTGTGTAGATTATATATTGTGCAGAATTATGTAAATTGAAAAGTTGTGACAATGCGTCACTAAGCAGTTGCAATACCAAAGTTCTAAATAAGTGGACTATGCTAGCTCATTGAAAATAATCGAGGTCTTGTTCTACATAACATTTACTCTTGTTTATCACAAAATGATTTCTTCTCGGTCTCTCTTCACTAAAATCCTTCATTCTCAATAGAAAATTGGAATATTATTGGGGGTTATTTGGGAATGGTCTAATATTCGTACCGGGAATCTGAATGAAGTTTAAAGAAAAACAAGAGCCAGATTTACTGGAAACCCCAACTACCCACCTCATACCACTAACTATCATGCTCAAATTTACGATTTCGAAAGAATATTCTGTACATAATTTGTAATGCTGGTGAATTCGAATGTTACCTACAGCCAATGTTGTAGATAAATCTAAATTCATCTATTCCCCCTGGCCTCCTCGTCATTAAGTTGAATCCCTTCTGTGTTGAATGAGAACAAATTTTACAAATAGTTGAAGAGATTGATAATAATTACTCTATGATAATAAAAAAACTGTAAGAGAACCAAAGTAATTCTAAATTATGATAGTAATATTGATAGGCTATCAATCAATTCACAAAAAATAAAATAGAAATTCTCAATAAATTTATTTAGTCAACATCATCAATTGAGTGTCCATACGAATGTAAGAAAGTTGCGACTGTAGATGCTACTGATATAAGATATTTCTATTCAATCAATAACCTAGAAGATCCACATCATCTCTGTATACTTGAGGCTCACTTCCCCCTTTTCTTCTTCACCAATTGTAAATGGCTAGAAAGGGAAGAAACATTAGAAAGAGAAGTGTTTTGTGAAACACTGAATATTGTGAATATAATGAAATTTTTTCATTGTGGACAATAATCAGTTTTTTCTCAATTATTCACCTAGCACTAGTCTGAGGCTAATAAGCTATTTCATTCTAACCTAAACTGTTGATATATGAACAAAAAGACCTAACCCATTGTGCTCCTGGCTTTCTATATTTTCACTTGATGAATAAGATAAGCACTTTCACTACACACTTCAACACTGCACTTATTCATGTGGCTTCTTTCGCTTAAGTCTTCTTAATCCATGGACGTCGAGCAGCTGGATTGCTTCCACGTTCTCATGCTGATCAAGTCTTTCCTCATGTCTTTTTGGTGAATCTCTGGATTTCACTGGCTACTGTCTCCACTTTTAGGTCGCGATGGAGATCAGAATTTCTGACATCCTATGGAGCAAGCATCCACAATACTCCTAGCACTTTATTCTGGAACGCAGAATGATGTCAACATTTGATGGGCGAGTGCAGCCCTATAACTTAATGCCATAGGTCCACTTTGGCTTGAAAACCTGCTTGTAGAGTAACAGTTTATTAAGTTGCCAACTATGATGTCCTCCCAAGCAGCCAATAAATTTTCTTGATCTTGATGCCGAGTTCCTCTCTTCTTCTTCTTCTTCTTGTTCTTCTTCGCATGAGCTTTCCATCTAAACCTGACATCCAGCGTCATGGCTAGATACTTTGCAGTGTTAGAGTGAGGCATTATGGTCCCATTGAGAGTCAAGGGTATAATATATTGTACTCGTTTGCTTGTGAAGTTTATATGAACTGAATTGACTTCATTCAACTCGACAAGTCATCGCTTTGTTCAGATGTTAATTCTGTTGACTGCCATCTGTAATTTCTCTGTAGCATCTTCAACAGTTTCACCAACTAACCATTGGCATCAACACACGCCTTGTAGAACTCCAGCATTGATTTTCCTGGGAGATGAAAATGCATTATCCTGTTTGATTGGGAAATATCTCTTCAAGATGCAATTTTATTTTCTGACTGAATTATTTTTTTATTGCGAATTATGCCCACATGAGTCTGGAGACTTGTGCGTGGGTAATGAGGTGAATACCATCCTTGGCTGAATGAGATTAGGACCCAAGTCTGCAGGAAACGAAGCCAGCCAGAGCCTTATCTTATCATGGAAAAGCTCTCCAACCAACTGCGCTACCACTTGATAACAGTTGATTGCAACAGTTGATCAAATTTTTGGCACAATCCATCATGCCATCATACTTTCAGGAATACTGTTGAACAAACTTTCTTTTCTTCCAAGGTCTTCTCAAGGACATTTGTTATTCTAAATGCACATGATCTATTGTAATATGCTTATTATTTTCTAAATCCAAATTGTATTGTATTGTAAAGGTATTAGTTCTCTGTTAAGCAGAAATGGCTTCAATTTCCTGAGTAGAAGTTTCTCAAAATGTTTTAAGATTACTGGGAGTAGTGAAATTGGTCTATATGATGATGGATCATGAGGTAATTTTCCTGGCTTAGGAATCATTATCACATCAGCCACCTTCCAGAAACTTGGCACATATTTCTTACAACATTATGCATTGCAGAGGTGACAACTTAACAATGACATTTTTTGTAAGAGCCTGAAGTACTTCTCTTGTATCTGTAAGATCCTGAACTACTTCTCCTGTTATCAAGTCGAATCCTGGTGCTTTCTTGCTTAAACTCTTAGGCCCGTATTTATGAATGTGACTTATCAAAGATCGACTTGGATAAGTCATACTTACACTAAGGTCCCGTCCTAGCTGGATGACAAAAAATCGCTCGGTCGTCCGTGCGAGCGAATCTTGTCTGATGACGGAATTGAGTGTCCACAGTGGGCTGTGAAGTCGTCGCAGCAACTGACGACAGTTCCCTCTCCATTCGACCATTGTCACCATGTTATTGGTTGAGAAAATACGTAAGCTCATGCTGCTGGACTAGTCGGTCTGACGATCCGCACGACCAAAGACAAACATGTTTGTCTTTAATCGGTCGTCCGGCGCCGTCGGTCGCCCAACTAGGACGCTCTCACGCTTATCCACATGTTTGAAATCTTTTGGTGCGACGGATTCGCTCGCACAGACGACCGACCGATTTTTCGTCATCCAGCTAGGACGGGGCCTAACAGGTTCAAGCCAGCGAGCAGCTGTAACACTAAACGCCAACCCAGCTCCCACATCAAAGATCTGACTCCTGATAAATAATTTAACATTAATAATTTACATTAAACAACTCTAATTTACACTAATATATGAATTATAATAATAATAATAATAAATAATAATGTATTGACCTTATTTGAATTTACACTACGTAAATGTTGCAGGGACAACTGGGTTGGCTTATAACCTCACTTTTCAGCTCGTAAACTCACCCAGTATGTCATGCTTAAACTAAAGTTCGTATTTATGAACCTTGCTTAAACATCTTCTTAACTTGAAAGTCAAGTTGTGATTATAATTGGTGTCTCAAATCCGTTTTTAGCCAAGCTAGGTACAGAGCTGACTTGAATCCGTTCTTAGATTGTTGTGCTGTATCATATTTTGGTTTCATTTTTTAGTATAGCATCGGCTCATAATAATAAAATAAAATCATCATATTCAATTTTTGCACCATTGCAATGTAATTCACTGTATATTTGACTATTGAAATTATTTCTGTACCTGAGAGGTGAAAGGTATTAACTCCATTTTTTGCGAAATTGAGTTAATACTATATCTGGAATCAGAATAAAATTCTCTGTCGAATGGTATATAGTGTTAAATCCTACATACATTGGATGCCTTTCTAGGAGTTACAAAAGTAGTATCAACTCCAATGTGCTGAGAAGTAAATAATATTAAATCCTCTTGATACTGCTTACCTCTGAAGATAATATTGGCAGAAAAGTATCAACTCCCAGTTAATACTGTCTACCATTACAATCTTAGAGGCATTCAATGTCAACTCCAACATGATACTTTCTACCTCTAACGTCAATGGTATCATATTTGTAATTTCTGGAGCTGCAACTTCTTTCAATTAATGAATTAATTTATTGAATAACACATGGTTATTTGAAAATAAAATCTTGAGTCAAAATTCCATTCACACTTTTGCTATTTAAATTATTTATGTATATTAGTTAATGTACTCAAGTTGATAGTGCTGTCATATGCAGAATCGAATAATGGATAGAGTAAACTAACCATTTTCTTTCACTGTGGACATGTGACTTTCTACTTTGAATTTCTTAAATATTTTGGCAGTGACCTATAACCTGTGTTATTTGCTCCTTTCTAACACTTTCCACCCCCTTAAACCAATCAAAATATAGATTATTTTTAAATGAGTCGGGGAAGTATTTGCTTGAAGTTACTTGAAATCCAATTATTAGTTGAGCCTTCAAAGCCTGGAAAGGGAGGAAAAACAAGTGAACAAGTGAGTATGCCTTAAATTTTCATTGTTTGATTCATTTAAATTTTATTCTAAGGTGGTATATGATAAAGACGTGAGCCTTATTTGGGTCACCAAACTAGGAAATGAAGTGGTCTATTATAGTACCTAACAATAAAGCTTCAAGACTCTACCAGCTTTTTATGACCACCAGCAGTATTTCTATAACAACATTTATTAAGTCACAAGTTAGTTTGAAATGACTGACAATTTAATAAACTGACAAATATACAGAAACAGAATTCGTTAATTTCTAATTCCTTCAAGTGCTGTTAATTTATACTGAAGACTTCTGCAATGGCGGGTATTGACAACAGTATTGAATAATTGATGGAAATCGATGAATGCTACAGTACAAAAATACCAGTCACCACCGGAAATCGAACTACGGAACTCCCAATTGCCGGTCGGGCGCCTTAACCACTAGACTGTGATGACCATTCAGCTATTCAATTCTGATGTCAATGTCCACAATTGCGGAATTCTTCAGTATAAACTGATAGCAATTGAAGGAATTCGAAATTAATAGATTTATTGAGAATTTTTTCTACAACTGGCATTTTATCAGATTTATAGACTCCAATATTATGAAATCAAGTGAAGCTTATTGTAGAATAGTGAGACTGCGAGACTACTGTGAGACTACAGTTTGAGTTTGAGTGGAAGAAGAGACTCTATACTTAGTCTCAACTTCGCCAATTCATAAAGGGTAGTCTATATTATTTGAATATTGAATTGAGCAGTAGCTCACTGCTAGCCTACATTTATTCATTCTAAATTTCTTCACCTCTTTAAAGGGCATTTTCATTTTCAACAATGATAGTTTCATTCATTTTGATTTGTATGAATAAATCATTCGATTTCATTGAAAGTAATTCTCTTCATTCCCATTTATTCCAGAATAAACAGGAAGATGAACGTTGCAGCAGTTTTCATATACTTGACAACACAAACAATGGCAGAGTCACAGTACCACCGACTAAAAGGAGTTAAAAGTCTGATATGTTTGATAACACAGATGATGATAAGGACTTCATTCCACCAACAGATTCTTGATCAGATTCACAAGACATTATGGTATTTCAGCAATCTAGGAAAAAAAATTCACCACTACAATTTGAGACTGCAGGTGAAGAGTTAGACAATAACAATGTTCCTCATAGTGGAAATTCATTCACCAATATTGTATTGAAATTATGAAGAAAAAGTCAAGGAAACGAGTTTGTAATGAAATGCAATGGAAATGTAATAAGAGGAAGAAGCTTTTAGCGAGTGGTATACCCTACATTAATAAAAAGGGTAATCCTATGCCAGAAAAAAATATTAAATCACCCTGTAGCTGCAGTCTGAAATGTTTTCAGAAGCTATCTGATGACAACAGAAATGAAATACACAAATATTATTGGGATCCAGATAAAACAGTGGATGTCAAACGCCAGTTTGTGGCTTCTTGAGTAAAAATTCTACTAACTGAGCGTAGGAGACCCACTGATGGCAGTATGAAGAGGAATATTACTCTAAAATACTCTTTCCTTGTCAATAATAATGAAGTCACTGTTTGTAAAAAATGTTTCTCTCAACATTGAGCATTTCACAAACTTCTGTGCCGAATGCTATCAAAAAGCATCAAACTGGGGGACATGTCTTACCTGATCAAAGAGGTCATCATGAACCACCCAATAAAACGCCACAAGCTGTCATCACCTATGTAAAGGAGCATATTTCCAAGTTTCCAAAATATGAATCACAAATCTCATTATTTCAGAGAAAAGACCCAAAAGGAGTATTTGGGGCCCCACCTATCAATTAGAAAGTTATACTCACTGTATAAAGAAAAATGCTACCATGAAAATCAAGAACCATGTAAAGAAAGGCTGTATCGAAAAATATTTAATACCGAATTTAATTTCAAGCACAGACTCATGTGATAAATTTCAAAATCAAATGAGAGGCTCCAAAGAAGATGAAGATAGGAATATCACCAGGAATAAATATCATGATTACTTGAATGGAGCAGAGAAACGTTACCACCTGAAAAGAGAAGACAAACTTAGAGCAAAAGCTGGTACTGGATTCATTGTACTAACTGGTGATTTAGAAAAATTTCTTCTGATTAACACACAGTCTTTTTATTTGCGCAAAAATAACAGTCTTATAATTCCACCTTGCACAATGCTGCAAATAACGTATCACACTGTCACATGTGGGATGGAAGTAAGGGATCCAGGGGGCAAACGAAATTGCATCATACATTTTGAAGTGGATGGAATTACATTCTGAATCTGCTATGGAGGAAATAACAATATGGTCTGGAAATTGTCCTGGACAAACGAGGAATATAGTTATGGAAATGTCTTATGATTATTTGCTACATAAATTTCCAGCTTTGAAAAGAATCAATCACAAATTCCTTTTTTCCATTAATATAAGTCTTTGGCTTGTAAAGATATGCCAGATTTCATGGATTATAACGGAGGTGATTGCAATTAGACAGTTGAATATTTTTGTAAAATGATGACATGAGTATTTTTTATGAATTATGTACTCTTAAAATATTATAACTTTTGTTTTATTTTTTATCAATTATTACATTTGACATAATTTTTTCTAATTCCTACATTCAATAATGGTTATTGAATTGCTTTGTAAAATGATGAGTATTCATAATGCAGGTGCTCAGAATATTATTACTTTTGTTTTATTTTTTATTATCAATTATTATATTTTACAAATATTGATGTCATTTTAAATTATAAGTATTTATAAATTATTGCAACTCTTTCAGTGTGAAAATTTTGTTTCTGTGAATTAACATTCAATATTTCACATTTTGATTGTTTTAATGTTGAATAATAATGAGTTTTGAATGAAACATTTCTTTTTTTATGTTTCACCACTGTTATGGGAAATCAACTATCAATTTTTTTCTCAATATCACAAAAATATTATAGAATAAGAAGAATATGGAAATGAGAATGGAATAAACAATCATTTGCTAAAAAAATCGTTGTTTTTGTGAATATTGGGAGGAGTTAACTCTTTTTCCTCTAGACCTTGAATGCAGAAGGAGTAGAATAGTCAGAGATAAAGAGTGTTAAGTCCTCTATCTGCTAAATCTTTCAGATTTCATGACATATTATTAAATGATATTAATCTTGAGAACAAAAGGGATGTTGAGTCTTAGTTTCAAGTTTCTAGCATGTATTGTTGTTTTCTGTCATTAATTTGAAGTGAGAAAATTTTTTGTTTTGGCTCTCCTGAAAAATCAGTCAAATGGAGTTGACACCCTTGACCTCTCAGGTACAGATTTACACTTATTTTATATAAATCTAGTTCTAACCTATACATTTTTTTGGCACTAGGATAGAATTCTTTTTCTAAGAAATAGAATGGATGAAGTTCTTTGGTCTGCTGGCAGGTAGCGCTCACTACACTGCATCAAATGCTGTATTTTTAAAATAACAATTTAAACGATATTGGTTTGGTAATAATTACGTAACAGTAACTGCAAATTTACATGCAGTGCAGTATCTTTATCTTTTCATGTATGTTATTTTATGTTTATTAGTGCCTGATAATACGACACAGTTTTAGGTCAGCTTGTGACCACGTTCAATGTAATAGAGTCTTTCCAAGTCAAACTCAGCTAAGTCGTGCTTAAATAAACGTATGTTATGTTATGTTATGATGGGACGGATTCAAAGATCCAAAGATTCAAAGATCCTCACACGTCAACCGAAGCTTATTGTGTCCCTAGTACGTTAGTTGGGCAAACCAATACCTGTGCCCTTTACAAGATCCAGGAGTTTTTTCCCTATGCTAACGTCCCATTCATCACCTGGTTGTTTGCAGCCGAACAGAGCTTTTCTCCTTGCCCCGAGTCTCTCACAATCCAGTATGATATGCTTGGCAGTCTCTTCAGACTGATTGCAAAGCCTACACATCTGACTTTCATTTCTGAGTCCAATTGTGTGACGATGTTTCCTGAAGTGGCCATGTCCAGTTATCAGAGCAATCAACTGCTTGACCTGACCTGACCTGACCCAGCCTCACCAGCCAGTTGGTGAAGTAGGAGCTTGTGTCTGCTAGCAGCCTTTTGCCAAGTGCTTGACCTGAGTGACCTTGCCATTGCTGGTGATGTAAGTCCCTGGACCATTTGTTTATTGTGTGAAAGGCAGTTGTTTTGCTTATGCCACAGCTTGGCTCTAGACCAAACGTAAGTCACATTCATAAATACGGGCCTTAATTTCGTTCTTCACTTCTCTTGTCATCTGCTTCATGAAAATGATGATCATTGGCATCATCATCCATGATTTTTTCTTCATGAGGAGTGAAGACTTTCTCTAGATAATCAGCAAATAAGTCAGCTTTGTCTTTTTTACTTCTTGCCCAGCTCCCATTTTCTTTTCTAATAGGAGAGATTTGGGTGACAGGCCTCTTTAGTTTTCTAGTTGCACGCCATAATGAATATTCTGAGCTTCTATCATTTGTCAAGTCTCCAAGGTAAGAGTTCAGTTCCTCTTGATTTTAGTCTTTGGTGGTTCTTCTCAGCTCTTGAGTGATTTTGTTGTTGTCTGTTGTCACTCTTGCGTCCCAAGTTACCTGCTATCTCTTCCTTATCCATCTTTTCCTTCTTATCAGTTGTAAAACTTCTTCAGGATAAAGTATTCCCTCACGTTTCTCCCTTGGTAATGGTGTGGTTTCCCAGGCTGACTGGTGAATATCATTGGCAAATTTGACTAACTCCAACTCTAGTTCTTCAACTGTTTGTAATGAAGTTTGAAGATTTATTGTATTTTCAAGCAGATTTTTGAATCCTACAATGTCTGTATTTTTGGTTAACAAAACTGGGTTCATTTCCTTTTTTATTATAGTACTAAGATCAAGTATAATGGGTGAACGGCGAATGGTCGGAATTCAGGTCGAACTCCTTAACTTCAGTAAAACGTGATGATAACTTCCTTGTTGATGAAAAAATCTATCATTCAAGTATGGAACCTTAGTGTAGTCTTATGGCTAGTAGGTAGGCTTTCCTGTAGCATAATCAGAACAGTTTTATTCTTCTGTTGAATATTGTGCTTGATTTCCTTTGGTTTTGGTCAAACGAGATCCCAAGCAAGTATGTTTTGCATTGTAGTCACTACCACCAAGGATGAATTTTACGGGAAAATGAGAAAACAGATTGAGATAATCTTTTTTCTTGAGTGAGTATCGTGGAGAAGAGTAGACAGCTCCCACTAAAATTTCTCCACATCTCGTTCTGATTCCTGAGAGATGATTCCTAGTAGAGCTGCTACTTTTTATGAACTCGTGATGTTTGATTTATTTTTTCACTATCACTGTACTACCACCTCTTGCACGACTATAATCAATGAACTAAACATGTAGTCATTATAGTCAACTTGCATGTTGATTTGCTACTGCCACTGCCCAGTGATGCGTTTTCTCTACTCCCGTTTTTTATACTTCCGTGGGGTAGGAATCAAGAGAAAATTCAACTACAAAAGTTCTGGGGATATAAACAAAACACTCAACGATATATTATACATTTGTATGCAAAATATTTCATTATACAATATAGTTGATACATTTAATATAGTTGCATTAGTTGAAGCATGAAGCTTTCGACTGGTGGATCTTAAATTAATTTTCCAGATACAGCAACAGTGCAGGTTGTAGCCCGGTTGAAGGAACAAAACGATTCTGAGCTCTAAAGCTGAAGTAGCACTCTACACTGATCTAAATATACACTACTGTAACTGGCTATGTTAAAATAGCGCTGTAACCGGCGTCGTTAAAACCGGAGTCGATTGGACCGGACATTGCCCAAAATTGCCACTCCTAATGGCTATCAAAGAGTAAAATAATTGTCATATTGCTGTTCATATTACTGTCATATTACTTTCTTTTTTCTTTCATTTGACTGTAATTATATTTGAGTTGCTCCTCATCAGATATGAATCAGCCAACATTTTTCTAGTAACTGAATTTTTCAGACCGTCGCTTGCTTGTTTGCGAACCGTTGAGACCGGCTATGCGCTGTCTATTTCTTTTGTGCCTGGAGATCGCCATGCTTTAGTCGGAACCAAATTGGGTAATCTTCAAATCATCGATATAGCCTCCGGAGATCTTTTGGAAGATATACCGGCTCACACATCTGAACTTTGGTCCATCACTCTTCTGCCAGATCAGGTTTGAAAAATGATCAGATTGAAGCATTCACTTTCCTACCATTTTCAAATGCATCTGTCCGGCATGAAATATGATTATAAACTGGTGGATATAGATTAAAAGTAAAAGCTGGGCATCTAAGAGAATGCTGTTTATGAAAAATATGAATTGTTATTCATATTAGAATGAAAAATGATGATTTTATTGAAGAATCACCAACCAGCAGAAATGCATCGTCTAGACTACATGTATTATTTGTTCTACTTTTTAATAAAAATATATTAGATTCAGTCGATTAACACCACGTTTTGAAGATTTTGTTGTGCGTGGACATTTTATTCCCGGCTAGGTATGGCATTTTTGAGTGATCACTCTCCACATTCCCCACGCACAAGCATCAAATCTATGGATCAAACATCCTGCAAAAGTATCGTTTGCTTTAAAAGTGTAATTTTCACTTTTCACACTCATTTGCAATTGAAAGTTACTCGTTAAATTGAAAAATAATACTTGAAATAACACAATGAGTTTTGCAAATTATTTTGGTTGCATTGTATTCTCATTTCAATAATGACATCTGTGTTGTCACTTCATTACTGAACTTGATTTTTTGCATAGTTTCTTTGCATCATGAGGCCAAGAATCAAGGCTTCTTTGCGCCCTCTATTATTTTGCTGTAATTAGTAATTTCAAATGAAGGTTATTATTTGAAAATATAATCATTCAAATGAGTTATTGTTGTACTGTACATCATGAATAACAACTCCAAAATTTCTAATATACACTTTTTGCTAATTTTGATATGTGTTTTTTCAGACAGGTGTAGCCACTGGGGGTGGAGACTCAACTGTCAAATTTTGGAAACTGGAACTTGTACCTGATGTCACAAATGAATCAAAAGCCAAAGTTCTTTCCTTGTTGCAGACTCGAACTTTGAAAGTAGACGAACCAGTGCTATGTGTCAGAGTTTCTCCAAATTCTAAACTGATAGCTGTTGCTCTGCTCGATTGTACTGTTAAAATTTTCTTCCTAGATACTTTTAAGGTAAGTAGGATTTGTTGCTTGATACTCAGTTTATTTCTGTTAGATAATCAAGGTTATGCTAGTCAAATTTTATTTTTACCGTTGCTAAAGTATCAAAATTATAATATTTTACAATTTTTTCAGTGGTAATTGGTTTAAATATTCACTTGAATGAATATTCCTATAATGTACTCTATAATCAGGGTAGCTTACAATTATGGTCTCTGTCGAATTCTGTTTTTGATACAGGAAGTAGAGCCCAGAGGTGTACTATAAACCATAGGGCAACAATAATAACGATAGTTGGCTGTATAAGCCCTCATACTAGAGAAACTTGGTATACTATTATAACTATGCTAGCTCAGTTAAAAAAGGAATTCCAACCTATTTCACTCCTCGTTTGCGTAGTCTGCTCTAGACTAAAACATTCTGCTGAGGTCTGAAGTCCCACAGCCGAGGTCACTACTGCCAATTAGCTGAAGGGTACTTGCATTCAGATGATTGAACTTATTAACAAAGAACGTTTAGAACTCAAAAATGTATTATTTTAAATTGTATTCGTTCTGATTCGGGTTGATGTTAATTTTAGGATTAGTAAGCTCTTTGGATCAAAAATTACTGTTGAGACTGAAAACTTTCAAATCTTCATATTTTAGAAACGAAAAAAATGCTATATTGATTATTGAAGCTACGCATTCCTGGCCAATGTAAACTGAAACTCAGGATCTGACTACAATAATCCTCTTTGCCTGTTGATGCATGTTAACAATGTCATCTTGGACTCCTCTAGTTTCCCTAAGTTTAAATTTTCTGCCAGTTCACAGCTGCTAGGGAAGATTTGATAAAATATTACCATTCCTTGTTCTTTTTCATTTTCATTTTTGAAATTGTGGTAGTTGGACTGGTAAATGTGACGTTCAAACCACCTATGAAAACAAAGCTATTTGACATAGAATTCATGGTTATTATTGTAAAATGGTATTTTCACTGTGAGAATTCTGGAAATTATCATGAAACCTGAGTGGACACCCAACGTTGCTGAAAACTTATTTCTCTGTTACAGTTTTTCCTATCCCTGTACGGACATAAACTGCCTGTGTTGTGTATGGACATCTCGTACGACTCAACTCTGATTGCAACTGGTAGCAGCGATCGTAATGTGAAAATCTGGGGCCTCGACTTTGGTGACTGTCACAAATCAATATTTGCTCATGATGATTCTGTCACTGGTTTAGCTTTCATACCCAGAACGCATTACTTTTTTACATGCGGGAAGGATGGATGCATCAAACAGTGGGATGCTGATAATTTCGAGAAAATTCTAACTATAAAGGTAGTGTTGAATGAAGTATATATTGGATTACGATATTTTTCATTAAAATACAGTACATAATTTCATTTTAGATATTAAATCCCAACTTTACTTTTAAATTTATATGTGCGTTTATCTATGGTCATTATTCTAAAATTGTATTGCCGGATAATACGTGTTCCAAATGTAGGTAAACAATTATTTTGGTGAATTTACTGAACTGTTACTGAATAACATGTGCTGTTCGTCAGGTATAACTTTGGTGTGCGCAGTGGTACAGATGACAATTGCAGTAGAGGGGGAAGCGCTAGCTTCAGTTTGTCTCGAAAAGCCTTCGTGAACGGATCGTGTTTACATGCTGTTCTAAAAACATTCGCTGTATTCATACCTGGCTATCCATGGCTGTAGGTAGGCTACGTTTGTAAACGGCTAGTTTAGAGAGCGTGCTCTTTACTCTGCCGCGTAAGCCAGCTGACGAGGTCCCTATTTGACAGACAGTTGCGCCTCCTCTTGCACAACTCATGCTAAACCTGCAACACTGCAGAACTGCAACATTCTTTCTACTATAAGAAATCTGAATTCTATCGATGAAATACTCAGTTACTTTATTATAAGCGCTCATTCCTAGCTGGATTAAAAGGAACAGTTTTGTGTTTTACATAATTATCACTATTCATAGAAGATTTTAAAAACTTAGTTTCCTTTTACAGGAAAGATAATTCTAGCAATTTCAGTGTAACTATTTTAAATTCAAAACAAATTGTTGATAATATCGGTCTTTTTTCCACTTTCAGTGCTAATCCAATGTTTTGGATTGGTTTTGGTTTGACTATATTTCATATTAATTTTGTGAATTATAGTATCTATATTTTTTCCATCAGTTTCTATATTTTTATCTACCACCTATTGTTGTGCGACTCGGTGAGGTGGAATTATCCGTAAGGATCTCCTCACCAAAAAAAGCCTAATGTCGTTTTTTATTAGTTTTGTTTCATCATGTTATGATTGCATGAGTGAATGCATGTTTACATTATTACCTTCTTATCCTATGAGATTGTTCAATTTTATTCATTTAGTGTGTAACCAAATTACACAACATATTCTAAATGATTCTGGTTTTACAATATTCGATTAATTGCTCAAATAAATTGACACCAGTAGAAATACTCGTGATGTTCAGTCACGAGCGCTCAGGACTGCGCTTGGTAGGGTGGCCGGCGAAAATGACATGGCGTTATCTGCTTTAATATCATTTTCTTGTTGGTTCGGAAAACTGTAGTTCCATACATAGCATTATCGTCCACTTCTACGTCCAAGTCTCGGACTTGCTATATTGCTAAATAGCTATTTGTGTAACTAGAGCTAAAAGTGGGAGTTTTCTGCACTGAGAGAAACAATACTTTGCTCTCGAATTACACATTAAATTTTTCCTACAGTATTGTATAAAGTAATTTAAAAAGAACAAAACAGGTCATATATAACCTTTCCTCAGATAGCCTATCTTCGAATCAAATCGATTTCAACAACTACAGCTGACTGTTTTTGAGTGGTTGAAGCAGGGTAACCAACTTATTTTTGAATGCAGAATAGGGAATCTGCGTAATTTCACTATTTTGGGTTGTTAGGTTGCAAATCTGGAGTGTGGAAATAGTTATTTATGTAGTAAGAGCGTGAAGCGCGACTTTATCGCTCGAGCCAAAACATTTACTGCGCGACGCATAGCGGAGCGCAGTAATTTTGCGAGAGCGATAAAGAAGCTTCACGCGCGAATTGCATACAATATTTTTCCTACAACTGTAGTTCTGAATTCCAACACAATAAAAACTTGTAGTTTGTAACATCACAGATCGTGGACGGATTTGGTTAGCGTGCGTCATTTTTGAGGTTATGTGAATTCACAGATGCCGTGATCCACCAATGAGAAGACATCAAAATCGAAACATAAGCGTAAAGAAAACAGCTGGCGAGCGTAAAGTACTTTACCGCCTGCGGAGCAGTAAAGAGGTATTTTACAATTAGTTTTCAGTACGTAAAGAAGGACTTTACGAGCAGTTGTAGGAAAAGTATTTCGCGCACTGGAATTTACTTTCCCGCATTGGTGCAGGTATAGACTATTTTGCATGCTACAGTTAGTGCAAAAATAGGCACATTTTTGGGTCACTGTAGGAAAAAAATATTTTTGGAGAGAATGCGGTCTGTCGTCTTCTTTTGACTGACAGCTTTGTCTCATCACTAATCTGTCTATTCTCTAATTCCATTCGTTTTTAATATAACACTATATTTTCTTCCTTAATTATTCTATTTTTCCTAAGTTCTTCATTTTCTAGTCATTTTTTCAGAGTACATTAAGTGAAGATTTTTGTTTCAACTTTTTTCTAGAGCCACCATGGTGAAGCTTATGGCATAGCTGTCTCTTCGAATGGCCATTTTGTTGCAAGCTGTGGCCAGGATAGAGTTATAAGAATGTATGAGAAAACAGACGAACCGCTTGTATTGGAGGATGAGAGAGAAGTGGAAAGAGAGGAAGAGGAGAATGCAACTCTGGCCACCGGCCAGGAGACCGCGGTTCCCGGTCATGCCGATCTTAATCTGGCTTCTCGTAAAACTGTCACAGCTGAGAAATCAGTAAGTTATTATGATATGATTCAATTACTAGTACATCAGACGTTATTGTCAAGAGTTGACAGACTATTATAGTGACGAACTTGACAATGCACAATGTTTCTGACATCCTTTTCTTTCCTGTGTATGTACAGTACAAATAATGATTTAATAATTTATATAAATTCTCACCTATAGTATTTTTCAGCTATAGTAGCGGTGAGAGCTGAAGGCGGATGAAATAGTTGGCCAGTAGACTCTTGAATATGGCTCACAGAACACATGATGCAGACTGCAGTGAAAATACTCTGAGAGTCTACGAGTCTGCTACTTCATCTGCCTTCAGACCTGGCCGCTACCATAGTAACCATTGTAATGTATAAGTTAACAAACAGAGCACACGTGTCCCGACCGTTTAGACGGACCGACTCAGTTTTTCACTACTTAAACATACGGCTTTGTTGAATAATCTAACTTAACACTCAATCTAATGAAAGAGTCCTGAACCACAACTAAAAAAATTTAATTCCTTTCGTGTCATGTCAAACTTTTTAAGGTTACTTGTATACTAAATTTGTAACCATTTAGGAGTGCAAAACTAATTCATTCATTTAAATTCAAATTCTTCATTAAAGTTGATGTTGAGACTATAATTATTTTTTCCACTTTGAATTTTTTATATTTTCAGTCAATCAGTGCAATTTGTCAAAGACATCAATATTTTCCCCCTAGGTAATTAGAAGACAAGGTCACGTGCATGTCAGCTCATCTGTCGAGCCCTATCATTGGATGCAGTGATGTCATCCGGGTCTCTTTTCACGATTTCGCCTATCTTTTACATAAATTGCATAACTTCATAAGTCATTTTCTCAAAATATATATCATTTTCAAGAAACTTGGACGTCTATGGTTTTTGGTATATTTAACTGTTAATCTACGGCTGTTTGTGCGATCATACAATTATTTAATTCTGAACACTCGATAATGTTATAGCTTGTGCATTACATCAAGGATAGTAATTCTCATGTATTTAAGTTATTTTATTTGTCTTCAAACTCACTTCAATTAATTTTCAAGTACTTTGGAAGAATAAATATTCTTTTTTTTTTTTAATAAATAATAGACTTTTGTAAAAAAACAAGCTTTTATTAAAATAAATCAATCCAAATGAGATCTTATCGTCTTCCTATAAATTTTTATTATGTGTTTATGTATAAGTTCAGCCGAAGATGTGTAATGTGCAGTCAAGTAAAATCATGGTCCTGTAACTTTTATATAACATTTTATTATAATTATAAAGCATGTTTTTCACTACTTAAACATACGGCTTTGTTGAATAATCTAACTTAACACTCAATCTAATGAGGGTCCTGAACCACAACTAAAAAAATTTAATTCCTTTCGTGTCATGTCAAACTTTTTAAGGTTACTTTTATACTAAATTTGTAACCAGTTAGGAGTGCAAAACTAATTCATTCATTTAAATTCAAATTCTTCATTAAAGTTGAAGTTGAGACTATAATTATTTTTTCCACTTTGAATTTTTTATATTCATTCCGTAGGCGTTTTTCTTCACACAAACGGCAAGCCAATTTATATCATTTGTATAAAAATAAAACATTAAGATGGTTATGAGGAGATTTTCAAAAGCAGTCATACTGATGATACATTAACTAAAAAAGTAGTATAAAAAAATACTAAAACTTCCATTAAATATTATTTGTTATCATTCAACCAAATATTTTACTAACCTATATTGTTATTGATTTACAGGCAGAATTATTGATAGAATGCCTGCAAGTTGGTGGAGAATATAGAGCTGAGTTGAAAATCGCCCAGCAAGCGGGTAAGCCGGCCCCTGCAGTGCCTGCTATTATGGCGGCGTTTGGTGCCTCTACTCCCAATGAATACCTTTTGCAAGTTTTGCTACGAATTAGGACTAGGTATGTTTGTTGAATCACTATCTATTTTTTCTTTCTTATTAACTTCTTTGCATCATATTTTTGGTCCTCAATGTTCCACGAGTTTTTATTCTGAACATTTGACTTTTTGTTGCCTTATTTTATTTACTGTATTTCATTTCAATCTAAATGTAACATTCAATTGACTAAGTAATATTTTTGTGACTTGAATTAATACAATCTTGGTAACTGATTTTCAACATTTTTATACGACACTGTCTTTGAGTTATGATAATTTGGTGTGGAAATCACTTTACGATGGTTCGGAACCCACCTAAAACTGTAGGGTCAACTCATCAATCACCATCGTCTAACTCATTACACGCGCACAGGTCTCAGGCCTGTGGGCTTCTTCCTTAAAAAAAAAAATATATATATATATATTCTTTGGGTAAAATCAAACGATTTGGGAAGGCCCAGACCTACTCAGCTCTTTTGCTGGAGCCTTCCCTGGTAGTAGTTCTTATTTTGAGCATTGAAATGTTCTGTTGAAGTGGAGTCTATTCTAAAACTTTAGATCATTACATAGCGGTTGCAGGAACGTTGGTAAAACATATATTGGAACATTTGAGCAAACGCAGCAATGATTCAAACGAGTATCTAGCGCATTGGAGCTTAATAATAATAAACATTATTATAATCATCATCATCATCATCATCATAATAATAAGCGTATGGCTCTTTTATTTAGGGCCTCACGGGGTATTAGAGCAGTAGTTGAATATAACGAACTATTTAGAGGCTTGTCTCAGAAGATCTATCATCTATTACTGATTGATGAATTTTATCTGGTATTTTATAGCACCGCTTTTACTTTAACTGTATTGTTTTTAATATAGCCCTATTACATCCTGCAGTGCGATGGCGAGTCTACACATTTTCATAGTAAGGCGTAGATTCGCCATCTCTTTAGACTCGCATACAGTACTACAATTAAGATTTGACCTCTCTCTTATCAATATTATTATTAGAAACATATCAACTCATGACTTGTTTGTGAAATATTATAATTTTCCAATATGCGTTATACTTTAAAAGTTGATGGCATAAGGAATTTTATATGAATCATATTCATACGTATTAATTGAATAAAGTAGATAGTCATTAGTTGCATTTCGTTTTTATGCAATTTCCATCATTAATTTGGTATCTTGAACTTTTATGTATAGTGAATTAGAAGAAGTTCTAATCTTCCTGCCATTTACGAGCGTTTGTGAGCTGCTGCCACTCCTTGGGCCTCTTCTCACAACTCCGCAGGCCGATATTGTGAGCAGAATTCTGGTTTTTCTCACTAGAGTGCATCATAAATCAATCATATCGAATCAAGCGCTACTGAAAGTAATACAGAAGTTGCATGCTGTATCGTCCGCCAACATTTCAAAAATGAAGGTCAGTTGATGAAATTTGATAACCAGCTAATAGAAGTTGTATTAAATTAATTGTAATTATTATATTATTTGGATTATGCTTTAATAATTTATATTAATTTTCATATAATGTATTATATTAATTGTAATTGTTATTAAGGACCCGACAGGGAGTTATTGAAATTGTGCCTTTGTCCGTCCGCCGTCTGTGCCCCATCGCTTGAAAGAAAGATTCTTGACTCTTGAAAATTAATATATAGCTTCCTTTGATATATATATATATATATATATATATATATATATATATCGTTTATACCATATTAATATAATAATAAAATCGTAGATAAAAATAATAAAATAATAAATCCATAAGACAAAAAAGACACACACAAACAAACCCCGACTCTCTTATTGTACAGTTAAATGATCACTTTTGATTATTAGTTACTAGTTTGAGAATTAATCACTAGTGTCTAGCATTCAAAAAATCCTTATTTTTGTTGCATGACATTAATTAGAATCTCATGCATTGAATTCCGGTGTGCATTTATCGACTATGCACTTTATTGCGGAAATACATTCACTTGTTCCAGTTGTTGAAACGCAAAATTCTGTTTGAAATATTGTGGCAGTCAGTACCCTTGCACTTTACCTAAGATAAAGCAGCTGGTGCAGACAATTGAGGAAGAGGAAGTTTAAAAAGATGCGAAACAAATTGGAGGCTGATGCTTCCTCCATTTTTGAACATTACCATACAGTTCATCTGTTTGAAAAGAGAAGTTAGCTAAAAATAATTATGTGAGTTTTAGTGTTTTTATAAGTACATTCTTTTTCAAGAACCATCGATGTGCTTTTTTTGTGAATTGGGAATCTTGTGATGTTAATAGAAATCAACAATGTTTGATGGTGCATATAGATGATATGTGCATCAGCACAACTGATAATAATATAATAATAATTATTGGATACTCCGTTGTATCAGTTTATTCATCTACTGTAATAATATTTGACTTCTTTTTCTCAATCGAAATTGAGTTTTGTTCAAAAACTTCGAATACAATTTGCATTAGATAAAAGGTGTACTGTTTATCAGTTATTGATTTACACGTATTGTGTGTGGTAAGATTTCACGCATTCCTTTCAATCTGTATCAGTAATTGAGCTTCCCAATGTGTTGATAGGGATACGGGAAATCCCCCCCCCCCCCCAAACGCAGAAGAAAAAGAGGTAAAGGAAGGGAAATGATAATACAAAGTTGAAAATGGAGAGTTTTCAAATTTGTTGAAAAGCAAGTAAAATGAGACATCATTGTCAAACCAACAATTAATTTTATATTACAAACATGGCGTAACTACGGGGGGTGGTGAGGATCAGGGGGATAGATCCACTCCAGAGTCCGAGAAACAAATGAAATTTCGGAATTTTAACAAGCCCTCAGAGACAATAATTTTTTGTATCTGGGTGAATGTAAAGTAGGGCTAAAAAGGGAAAATAGTTGTTTTATTAAATAAATTAAAGCTGGAAACAAAAACTCTGCCCAAAGATTCGTTTAAAAAGAAGATGAAGATCTTTTTCAATAATTCTGCTTGAGTGTGAAATCTAGTCAGCTCCCAGGATCCAGGATTCATATCTTCTAGTCATATGCAATATGATCTTTTTATTGTATTGATAACTGCTGTCTTTAATTAATGATCTGCGCATATTAATGTTACCTATTTCTTGTATTTTCTGAAATCGCTGTAATAATTGTATGATGAGGTCCATTCAATTTTAGAATAGAATTTTTGTTATTTGTTGACCAATAAAATAAATTCTATTTTAGTTAAGATCATATTATAAACATTTCAATGTGATATTCCCACTTAATGTTTTAGTGAGATACAAGCATTAAAATAAGAGTTCAACTTGAATTTTTTGATACATTAGTTATTGTATTTACACTCAGACTGTGTATCCATTAGTTCAAGTTTCGAGTATAGGACGTTTATCACGAATCAGGTCGTATTAACAGTATAAGATTATATTATTACAGACAATAGGTGAGCAATTAAATTTGTTTATCTATAACTTATTTGTTTAAAAGTATTTTAAGCGTTCGACAAAAAAGGATAATTTTCTAAAACCAAAAGTAGGTTTATTTCAATTGAAAATACCCTCAAATTCACAATAATTTCGAACATCTTTTCAAACACCCCTCCCCCCCGGCCATTTCTGACCAAGCTGATAGTGCAGGATTTATAAGCATAACGATTCAAACATTGAGCTACCATATATAAGTAAATAATAAATATTTATTTAAATAAAATTAATTTGAAATAAATTATGTTTGTAGAGCTTTTTATACTGAATTTTGAAATTTATATGCTGATAAATAATGTAACCTACTTAATCATGTTTTACTGGAAGCATTTTCTTTCTATCCACTTGTCCAATTTCATTCAATTTGATCAGATACACGTTACAATTATCTAAATCGTAGTAAATATTTATACTCTTCTAATTCTTAGGATACAATTGGAGTCAATCTTCATGGATTGATGTTCCTTCAAAGAGAAATGGAGATGAAGGAGGGTGTTCAATTCTTCTGGGATGCAACACAGAAAAGAAAAGAGAAACAGAGAAAGAAACGGTTGAGAGAGAAGGCTGCCTGGAGAGCAGTTTTGACTCTGTGAATGTAAGAATGAGTGTAACTGTTTCTATGATTTGTAATTACAAATTGAAATTCCAAAAATAATGATTTTTCTATTACTGTTTCATCTCCTTTTCCTCTGTGTTTGATTTATGTTCAAATAATTTAAAAAAACTGAAGACAGTTATTTATAGACAATATAATTATGAAACATTTTATTGGATAGTAAAGCTGAAAATACATTAAAAAATCAACATTTATGTACAATTTGGAATTTTCTAATTTTCTTGTTAGAAAACATGGCATGGCAGTGTTCAACATTCAATGTGTTGTATTCACATAAACTAAGGAATTTATAAATATCTATATCACTCCATTAACATATTTACAATAATTGATAACTTTTCTGTACATCCCTTAATAAGTACATATTCTATGAGAATATTTTTTTTAACTTTAGTTCAGTTGAAAAATGATATTGTAAATGGTATTCAATGGCTCTGATATGTTTTATTTGCTAAGTTATTTGCCATTTTTATATTTGCATAATGGTTCTTATATTTCTGACTCACCGAGTAGAACAACATGTGATAGCTGTATAACATGCTAGACCGTTTGCCCAATTTGTTACGTTTTCGAACATAAAACTTGACTTATGAGCTTCATTTCAAGCTTCGGCACTTGAACTCATTGCAGTTGTTTGTGACTAATTTCGGGGCATCTCTAAACTTTCTGAACAATAATTTCTCCATAATTTTTCTAACGTGATATTAGTGTAATTTTTCTGTTCATCAAAATTATGTTACTGAAACAGTTTCTTGCTATACCAATATTAAGTGGGGGAGTAATATAAACATCATCACCATTCCACTATCTTGTGTTATAACATTTAAAATGTAAAGATTCTAAATTATCTGTTCAGAAACCTATACTTTTACGATTACAAAGTTTCAAAATACCTACAATATTGTTATTATTATCATAAACATTTATTTAAATGCATAACTCAACAGAAAATATAATTTATTTGTACATTTCACTTGATACTATATAGAAATAACTAGACATACTTTATTGCAAATTACAATTTCATACAAATTTGATTTTAAGCTCTTAATAATCAGTATTTAAGAGATTTCTGACATAGTTATTGCTTTAAGGCTACAGTTATTGCTCATTTTCAACAGGCTATAACTATTATTTGTACATTTTATTCACAAGTAAATCCATTGCAAATATATTAAATTGACAGATGACGTTTCCATCTTAACAGTATCTTCAGAAACTATCCCGAATACAGCTATTTAATACTGTAAAAAATATAGGATTCAAGTTATTATTAGAAATCTATTATCCAAGGCCGTTTCCTGAACGCAGTATGTAGCATTTTCATTCTTACTCAATTTGATATAAACTTGAACGGATTGAAATTGATGCTGGTTGAGTTTTTCCTTCATTACAAATATGTTTTTTGTTTGTTTAAGTCATTACAATTGAATTAGTTTCTTGAATGAGGGTACCTGTTACAATCTTGATTACAGTTTTTGCAGGTTCTTGAAAAATTGTCAGTAATTGTTATATAAATTACTATTACCATAGAAGATTTTTCTTAGATGGGATCGTCCATGTAAAGCTCATTTCACACCAGCATAGCGCAGCTTGAGCGACGTCTTTTGAAAGACATTGCGGACGTATCTCCTAATGTTAAAATAGGTCCATTTTAGACCGACGTAGCATCGCGTCACTTCGCTGAAGCTACATAATACGCGTTGTCAATGCTACGTCTGCATTCGTAGCGTCGCTCCGTATCTCAGGAAGCGCATGCGCTCTCTGCCCTGAATGACAATCCCTTTCTTGATCAGCTGTTGACAGTTCAGTGTTTCTGCCTACTGCTAATTGAAACGAATGAAAACATAGCTTCCAAGATGTAGCTTTTGGTGTGAACTGTCCATAGCCTGCATATTAATACTCAAGATACGTGCTATGTCGCTCGAGCGACGCTATGGCGGTCTGAAACGACCTTAAGGATGTATGCTCTGTACAAAAAATATTCCATCTTGTAAAGTGGCACTGTACTTCCATTCAGTTGAATCCAAAATATCTAAACTTATCAAGATTTTGAAACTTGATATTCTCACATGCACATAACTCTTGTTTTTTGCAGGTTAGTTTCCTTTTTTCTAAGGTGGAGTCGGTTGATCTGTAGACAATTTTTTTGTTTGCATCTCATCATAAGCTATTGTGAATACACTTTTCTTCTCAAGTAAATTGTGATTTCTTCGTCTCAGAACTTGACTTGGAGGCATCATCAGTGACATAGCTATACCTGAGTCTAGATCTTCCTCTCTATCTTTCTTGTTATCTTTTTTCCCAATTGGTTTTAAAAACCTGATGGTATTAACTTTAGTCTGGTCCTTCGCTTTGTCCTCCTTGTCTTTTGATTTCTCTTTCTCATTTTCTTTTTTAAATTGTTTATCTTCTTTTCTCTTTTTGTACCATTCCATGTAACGTGGAGCTCTTCCTGCTTTGTTTGCTGATGATTGAAAAGCCATAATAGTTTTATTGAGTGCCACCTGACTCTTATCCATAGGCTCTTTTTTAAAAGAGAACTTTTTCGACTTGTCATCATTCTCTGATTTTTTGCCTGTGGAATCAATTTTCTCTGTAGATGTTTTTGTTTTGTCATTTTCTTTTGAACTCAAACTAGCATGATCGCATTTGTGCTTAGCAGATGCTGGTGTTGCAAATAATCTGGACAATGTTTTAATCTTTCCAAATCCTCTTTTCTTTTTTACTACAGGTGTGCTCTGTAATGATTTTGATTTTTGTTTTTCAGCTTCCTCTTTGACAGTGTCCAGTTTTTGAGCTGTAGCTCCCACATTGGGCAAGTGACTTTCACTTGAGCTCTTCATTCGTACTTTTTTAGCACTCTTTGCAAATCTAGTGAAGCCTTTTAATGCACCAAAACCGAATACACTCTTACTTGAGCCGGATGAAGTGTTGCTTTTTGATGTCTCTTGTCCTGATTCTGCTCCACTCAGATAGAGGCGTGATGGATCAACTGAGGGAACCACATGTTCTTCGGGCGTGGATGGCTGCTCGATGGCAATAGTTGGTGATGGAGGGAATGACATTGGATTGTGCTGTGGAGACAGATGATGCGCGCCTGCTCCCATTGCTCCCATATTCGCCAAGGTATGCATAGATGGATGACCACCCATTGGAACGTCCTCTTCATGAGTAACTTCTCTCCCCCCGCTCATTGTTCCCAAACTCGCCAAAGTATGTAGAGACGGATGTGCTCCATCTGATACACTTTCCTGATTTGACACATTGAAGCCCATCGATCCCATAGTGCTCATATTAGCAACAGTTTGCATTGATGGGTGTACAGGTGATGAACTTTGAGGCATATTCATTCCACCTGGACTTAAAGTACTTAGAGTCGCCATTGTTTGCATGGATGGATGCATTGGAGATGAATTTTGAGGCATATTCATTCCTCCTGAACTGAGAGTACTGAGAGCTGCCATGGTCTGCATTGATGGATGAATACCAGGTTGCATATTTTCTGAATGACCACTTCCACTGAACCCCATTGAGCCCAAGTTGGCAATAGTATGCATTGATGGATGAGTGCCACCTAGACTATTATCTTGCATGGCTTGACTTCCAAATGGCATGTTACTCATTGCTGCTAGATTCCCCATTGTTTGCAGTGAAGGATGTGCACCATGCACATTCAACATTTCCCCACTAATCCCCGGCATCACACTTTGCTGAAGCTGATTTTGAAACATAACTCCATGTGCTGTTGCGGGCATTGATGCTGGATACCTACCTCTCACTTGATCGGTCCCTGTAGCGTACATTGCAGATTGCAAAGATGAGTACTGTATGTCATTTCTCTGTACATCAGCTAGTGTATTTCCATCCGATATTTTCAAGTCACTTGTGCTCTTACTTTTATTATCAATCATCGCTTTTCCATCACTTTCTTCATCAGTGGTGTCTTTATTCACAATAATATTGTACATTTCTGTTGACTGTGGCACAGCTTGTTCTTCATCAATCGCTCTTCCACCTGCTGTTTTTAACATGTACAGCTTTATTCTTGTTGATTGTTTACGAAGTAGACTGGCTTTGGTGGCTGCAAATTTCGGTTTATTGTTTGTTTTTTCCACAATTTTTGTAGCTTCCACCGCACTTTCTGTTTCTTCCATAATGGGTGTCTTAATTTCACGTTTCTCACACCTTCTCAATATATCATCAAAGCTATCACTCCTTCTTGTTGCTCCTTTTCTTTGTAAAGTCCTTCGACACCTTGTTTGTCTTCTAACTGATTTCTTGCGGCTTTCCACTCTCCCATTTTCCATTTCACTTTCACTCACAGATTCATCATTATCGCTTTTTGCTCTTCTTCTGGGTGGCCTTAACTTGTGAAGCTCAACCTCGTCGGTTTGAGTGCCGCGGTCTCTGTCGGTCTGCGTTCCCATCGATGTCATCACTCCTGGCAGACTCTGTGTCTCGTCCACACTGCTGGCATGGCCCATGAATCTTCGCTGCTCCTCCATTAGAAATCTTGTCAGAAGTAGATCTCTTTGAAGCACTGTGAGTCGTCCAACATCTTGAGACAACGTTTCCACGTCTGGTTTGTACTCCATCAGTCTTCTAATCAAATCACTATCTCCTCGCTCTTCTGGTTTCGCGCCATTCTTATCAAGTTCGCCATGTCTTTCTCTTCTTTGTTGATCCTCTATGAACCTCTTCATAATAATGTCTTTACCTTCATTCTCTTTATTCTGATTACTGTCTTTCACAACAGTGTAGGGTCGATCAGGTTGATTAAGTCCAGGCCCACCCTCCTCGTGTAGCCTGCCCCTTGTCATTAATCTAAGAATTTCTGCATTGCCATCTCGAATGAACATCTGATCTCTGCTTCGCGGCATGTCTTCCATATCATCCTCGTGCTGTCCTAATCTAAGTCTGTTTTCTGTCCTACCTCCATCGGATCCTCTCTCGTATTCATGACGTCGTATGGAATCAGTGTCATCATCCAATCTATTGGGCATGGAAAGTCTTGATGGATCCAATATTCTGAAATCTGCGCCGTCTACATCCTCAACGAACACTGGCTCACCCCCTCGCCTGTCGCCTATCTCTCTCGTGTAGATTACATTAGGCCCCTGTCTGGCGCGGTCGTGTTGCAAGACGACAGTATCTCTAGGCAGTCGCACATATTCTGGCTGGCTCTTGTTCACAATAACAACACGCTGGCCTTGCTCGTTTCGCCGGTTGAAATGTGTACGATTCGAATCATCTGCACTCCAAGCCTCTTTGTAGCCAGTCCATTCAGCTGTAAATTTCAAAAGAAAAACACATTATTATATTTTGTGTAATTTTCATGTTTTTTAAAGCTAAATTTATTTCATTCTTGACTACAGTATAGCCTGCTACTTATTAGCTGACGCTTATCTCTAACTCTCTTCACTGACTGCCACTCCTGAGGTCACGGATTCGATTCCCTTCCAGCATGGAATATTTTTTGTTTTTAGTCATCATTCACGTTGCTTACAAAATAGAATAGGCTTTTAATTATAAGTCTTGGTCTTCAAACAAATCTTTTAGATTTCAGCACATATGAAATATTAATTTTACGCCCAGTGTTATCAAAAAGTGAAATTTAATTCAAAATTGCTTGTTCTTCTCTTTTAAATGCGGCTATTTTTATCGAATTACATGAATTTCATCATGCAATCGTCATTTCATAACATTAAGTAGAAATTTAAATTCGATATCCATGTTGAATATTTTTTTAAACTGGTCCAAATGAAAACTTTAAACCATAATACTGCAGTATTTGGGTGCAAAGCGAGATCTCTTGAGTAACTTCATGAGCTGTCAAATTCGGCGGTCAGACAAATCGTACACTCGCTTGGCATTACAAGACACCACTTAACCAATTTCGAATGTAACTTATAGCCATACGATAAATGAATTAAGAGAATGATGGCTGCTCGTCGAGTGCGGTGTTGTGGCCATTGTGATGCTCATTCGATCGGAGCTAGGTCCTTAGTAGCTAGGGATTGCGCTTGGAAGGGTAAACGGCAAAAAATAACATGCGGTTATCTGCTCTATTATCACTTACCTAATGGTTCGAGTTTCACCTAATACTGTCGGTCCATCTATAAAATCATCATCCACTCATTACCCTCTCACAAGTCTCGGGCTAATGTGGGCATCATCAGCACAGATAAATACTACAGAATATCATAATTCCTTAGATGGAAAACTTCTCTGTAGCTTCCAACAGTGATAATGTCTTTGCAATTAATGTATCGTTTACTAACATCACAGTTTTTATCTCTTCATTTTATACATTATGAAGATCTTTGTTCATACATTATAGATTATTTATGTTCGGTAGAGTAAAATAAGTAGGTGAGTATTAAGCTTGTAAATACAAATGAAGGCATACTCATTCATTGAGGCTCAACTAAAATATTATATTTTAAATGATGATGTTTTTTTTTCTTTTAAATGAAAATAGGAAGAATATTCGCAATGTAAAGACTAAGAGAATAGGTAATATAATAGATGGATGAATTTCTCACCCTGAACTCCTTTGGACTCGTGACCTTTCTTGGTATAACCGTTCTCAGGTGTGTGGTTTCTGTTTCTTTTCCTTGAAAAATGAAGAAAGTTCTAATAACTCTCATCTTTTCTATCCAAGACAGTACCATTGTTATTTGATAGAAAATGAAGCTTTCAATGCCAATTTAATTGATAAAGCACTATTCCTTTCACAATAAAGCAAAACAGATACAGTTCAGTAATTCTTATTCAATTGAATGGTTCAAAGAAGAAAAAATGAGCAACCTGACTTATCTTTTGTTAGAAATAATATTAATGCTTCGAATAGTAATGGATCTAAATCTTTATAAATATTTAGTGTAATTCTCGCGCAAATTAAAGACTCGATTTTTCAAATCTATGATTTTTCGCTATTTAAAAAAATATATTGATATTCAATTCAATTGCTCTAAAAATCTTTCGAGAAGCTTATTCATATTGAATAAAACACAAAAATACATGAATTAAGTTACAGGAAATGTAAATAAATTTCTCAAAAAAAAAACAATTATAAAATGTATTTGTTGGAGTAAAGTCAATATTATTAACTTGTAACACAGCACACTATTATACAAGTTCCTGCATCTGCTGTTTATCACTGTTTCAGATAGGCCTACATTACATATTGATAATTTCATCTACTCCTGAACTGAGTTTTTCATTAACTTGAAAATCTGACATAAATAAGTACATATTTGATTACAATTGTTTTTTCTTTTATATTTCATACTTTGCTACTTTAACTTACCGGCTAAGAGCAGCGTATAAAGGACATCCGGAACAGAGACAGCAGAGTAGAAGTGTGAGAATTGTTAGAGCAATCAGTATAAGTATCAATAATAGGATCCAAAAAAGAATTTGATTCTCATAAATGTGATCTCCCTGAAAAAAATTGTAGAGAATGAATAGCTCAGAGTCAATCAAAAATATTGAAATATATTCAAAACGTATGAAATCTTGAAATTGCTTTCCAATTCTTTCATTGAGTCATTCACATTCGAGCGAAGTTCATTCACAATAATTATGAAGCTACTCTAAAATTGTAACACAATATTGACGAAATTGTTTCTTTAGTACTATTTGGTTTGTAGGGCTTGAGTACTCCCGATTAAGGGGACAGAAGGCGCCTTCTACTACAAACCAAAATGATTTCTTTGACTGATTATCCTCTTTGAAAATATTTTAAAGTTTACTCTTTACTAGTTACCGACTATTCTAACTATCTTCTAGTTGACTTCTATAAAAGAATTTTCAATTAAACGATCAACACTCAAAGAAACTTACCGTAGACGCTGTAACAACGAGTGCTGTTTTGTTTCGATATAACTTCTGTTGAAGTTTTTCTAGGTCAATTATTGTATTCCCATTGTACATAACTGATGCCACAACAACGCTTCTGAAAATTTTAATATTCATTATATATTTACATGTAAATATAACACTCTCCATGAAGAGCCTTGAAAGATTTATTCCTACTAGTGTTCTTTGTTTAATTGTTTTTTTAATATGTGGCTACTAATAATGTTTTTCTGGCATAAAAATGTTTAAATTCTCCTTTATTTCTCTTTTTGACATAAAATGATTCATATTTAAAGTAGGCTGGGCAAAAACAAAGAAAATGATGAAATTTGTTCAAGAAATCAAACTTATTGAGATTAGAAGAGACGAATATTTAACATTATTACTGTTCCAATAACACATCCTTCTACTCATTTCTCTGTCTCGTCAGAATGTACATTGAATTTGTAATCAAATTGGGTTTTTTCAGTACAATTCTATTCAATTCTATAGTATTGATCATCACAATTACAAGCTGTGCTCAATAACATTAGAATCGTATTAATTTATCGGTAGGTGAACATTTCATAAAATGGCTATAAATATATTATTATTACTATAAGAAATGACGTCTCTGAATTACCTCATCTAAGATTATGGAGTGATAGATTAAACACAGACGATAGATATTGTTATTTAAAGTTACTATTTATCTATGGTAATATGTGCTTTTAAATACGGCAGTAATGAGTTGAGTCTTAGAGAAATAGAGGGAAAAATATATATCTGTCTCCCCAAATTATAGACGCACATTCCTCAATAATTGAGTAGGGGGCACCTTTAAAGGAAATTCCTCTATACTGTGTGAAATTTTCCAGGTTAGAAATTGAATAATACGCGTTAATTATTCTTACTGCACAGTGTGATCTATTTTTAATTAATAGACAGTATATTATGCACTGAAGATCAGGCCACCATTCCTCGTATTTCTATTCTATGCTTTTTGAGAACACCCAAATTATTATTGTTTTTTTTTTTTACCTACTTCTAGTATTTTTACTCACTTGTCAGTGTCCGGGTAGCCGGCAGCTAAATCTTGTGTTCCACCCTGTACAGGCAGACCAACGTAATATGGTCGAATACTCTGAATCGACACTCTTGCCGCTGTCAATGTAGAAAGCATCTCCTCCAGAGCTTTTCTGTCGGGATTCAATCCGGGAACTATGAAAGTAATGGTGCGTGCACCATTCTCCGGCGGAAATATTCTCACTTCTGCCATTGACCAGAGTGTGGGAACACCTGGAAAATTTGACAAACTTTCTAGTAAATCGTTTAACGGTTATAACTCCTGGTGTACTCTTGGTGAACTATTCTATTCCAAAAAGTAAGTCCGGTATTTATGTTCTGGCCTTAAGGGTTCCTTATTTCAAGGAAAACTTGAAAATCACTTGCTCTAAATGATTTCGTCTGATGAATATGGGTTGAATCTTGTGACTGTTAAATCTCTGCTAAATCAATATATTTGACTTTATTTAGCAATACATTTTTGTCTTCAAATTCAAATTCTTTATCAAAGTAGAAATTGAGACTTTAAAGTCTCTCTAAGTGACTTCTGTTAATTTTAGTCAATCAACCCCTCTATTTGGCAGATTCAGATTCGTTACTGTAGTCTTTTCCTCCACTCAAACTCAACAAGAATATAATCAAGATACATTAATACCCTATTATTGCAATAATAATAGTTAATGTTACAGTGTAGTTGAAATTAAAATGCCTCTACCAATCATTATAATAGTTAAATATTGATATTTAAATCACTTGCTAGCAATACAAGTAATATCACCAAGACGTAAAGAAAAGGAACAAAATAACTATCAGGTTACCAAAAATTTAATAGAAAATTTAAAAAATGGATCATTTGAAAGTTTTATAGCCATCCTATAGCAATACCGTAATGATTTATTCTAAGAGCTTTCATGAAATGGAAAAATGATATATTTTATTGTTTGACATTTTGGGTTTCTTCCACTGCTAGACTAATTTGATAGAACGAGCTTAGCGAGTTCTTAGTTCTGACTCGAGAATTTCAGATTAGAGGAATAAGAGATTAGTCACACTTTTCACAAAAATAACGTATAAACGTTATGTTATTAGTTCAGTTACACATTTTACCATCTCAATAGTTATAAGATTCAGTTCTATATTTTTCTGGTGGTCGCTTATCGTACTGCGGCCGTTGTTCTACTATACAAATATCATTCAACAAAAAATTACCAAGTCGAGTTGGTCGCAAGAAAAACTTGGAGAACATTGCATGAGAAAGTTATCAACTTGACTAGTGCAGGACCGCTTGTAGTGGTACTGTAGGCACTTGCACAGTATGGCACTGTTGGTCACAAAACCCCAATTTTTGACTGGTCACTTTTGGCAGTACACTGACGATATTCATCACTGATCAGCTTTGGCCCTATCAGCTTAATTATAATATCTTGCAATATTTTTATGAGTTCATCTGATTGGCCAAAACAGGACATTACAGATCAATGCCCTCAAATATCATCCCTAGGACCGTAGTTTACCATTTTCAATGATTTTTTTGACACATTGCCATGAAGACTATCTGTGTGTTTGCGGACGTCATTGGATAAATGAAGTTTTTACTGTGATTCACTGTAAAATGATTATATCCTTTGTTTGTTAACCCGAAATAAAACTTCCACTTATCTGTCACAATGGTCATAGGCTACCCGGCTTTGCATGTTTCATTATGATTGGAATCAATGTTTCAGCATTCCTTTTATTATTTGGGAAAATTTCAAGTCTCTTTTTCTCTTCTGTTTTTCAAATTTCAAGTCTATACCTGTTTTTTCTCTTCTGTTTATTAATGCCTACATTAATCCCTATCATCCCTAGGACCCAAATCCCTTCTACCAATCTCCCTGATTTATATTTGAATCTATCTATTTAGGAATTCGTGGAGTTTGCTTAGATCTTTTCAGAAGCTACTTACAGGGGCGATCCCAGATTATCCACTCTGACCGCCAAAATATTACACATAATAGAAATTTTTCTAGGTACTGTTTTATCCCCAATTCTTTTTTTAATCTACATCAACTATCTACTTAAGCTTCATATTGAAAAGGGATGTGTGCTCTCATTTGCTGATGACACAACCTTCACATTTACAGGTGTATCATGGAATGAGGTGGTTCAGAGTGCTGAGGATGGGTTGAGGAATGTGAGGTTTCGGCTTTCCAATCATTTGCGAACCCTAAATGAAAAAAAGTGTTTTCATGAATTTCTCCCCAAGTCCTAGATCCCAAAATGTTAACTTGAGTGTTAGAATACATAGAGCGAGTTGCAGCACAACATTTCCACTATCTTGCAACTGGCCATCTTTGGAAAAAGTCCAGAAAGTCAAGTATGTAGGGGTTACATTGGATCCTCATTTAAGGTGGAAGCACCATATAAATGACAAATGCCAAAAGATGAAACATATTATACATAAATTCTATAATATTAGTAAGTTAAAGGACAGAAAGACAATCAGGCTCATATACTTTGCATATGCAAATCGTTGGATGATGCTCTGCAGTACAGCCATATAGCTGAATACCGTATAACCAAACAGGCCTCAGAATTTGTTTGTATAGAAGAATTTTATTGTATGTTGATATTGTGCTTCAATATGGAATCTTACTATGGGGCGGAGCATTCAATAGTCATTTTTAAAATGATTGTTTTACAAAAACATATACTCCGAGTTGCCTTGGGTAAACCTTGGCTGTCTCCCAGTAGTGAGCTTTTTGAAGAACTCAATATACTCACATTAAAACAACTTTATGTGAAAAGCTTACTGTTACACATAAGCAAGAATTCGCCCTCTTTTGTTATTCACTGAAATCCATACAATATCAGGAGCTCAAGATTAGAATGTCTCCAAACAGATTTATCCATTTGTAGAAAACAATTAATTTATAACTGCAACAGACCTTTTAATATCATTCCAAAGAACTTGATAATTTCAAAACCGGGTAGGCGTCTAAAAAGAAATATTGATGATTGGATATTCTGTGACTTCAATTCTATTACATAATTTATTCAATAAATTATCATTATATAATTCTCATTGCCATATTTTACATCTCAATGCAATCTTGATATTTTGATCTATTCATTTATTATAAAAATTTATCTCTTGTATTCCATTGTCTGTAGGCTAAGTAAATGCTATTTCAACTTTTTGCTGTATTTTTGCTATGGATGTTGTAATTTTGCTATAGATGATATCAACACTCGCTATAACGTTCAGTAAAGTGTCATTTACCATTACCATTGTTCATAATACTTCAATTTTCAATCACCTAGTATTAATAATTTCTCTGTTTTACTACTTTACATTTTTCTAATCAATCCGTAGAGAATTTTTGTTTTTCACATGATTTTTACAACTCATGCCCATGCTCAGACTCTGTGTCTTGTGGGTATTTTTTTTCCTCTTTCCATTGAATGGAACTATTGTATAACTTCTGCATTAATTAGTATTCAGTTTTGTATATTTCAGATGTATCTTTTATGTTTCTGATGTTGGTGTGTTTCTTTGTTATAAAAGATGAATAAATATCTATCTTGCATTCAGAAATTTCAACTACAACTCTCACCGCCCAACAATTCTTGATTCTGTTAACTGTGATCCAAATAGCAAATAGCTTTTTGTTGAAGCCACAAAAAGCATGCTTCTGTTCTTATTAAAACTTCCTTTGCAAAAATTCGATATTGCATAACTTCTTCTTCCTTTCTTCACTATTTGTAGAACATAATCATGTACAATCAGATTTTAGCTGATATTTGAATCACATCTGTTTCAGTGCCAATGCCTGCTGACAGAACTGCTCTCTGTATCTTTCTCCAGCTTCCTCCTGTATCTTTCCCATCACCAACCTATCTGCATGATTTTATTATAAAAATGAATGCATTTCAATAGATCTGGTTACATTCAAGGTGATTAGTTCCAAAATCAAGGTTTTTTTATTTCTAAACTAGCCTACCCAGTTTTAGCCTTAGAAAAATCTTTATATAAAATAGGCGAACATGTTTTTTTGTGATGACAACTCCTCCGTGGTTTCTCGACCACATTTCAACTTATGATTTGATGATCAACTGTTTTGAAACAAAAAGTTTATTTTTCATTGTTCATTCGGAGAGAGAGGGTGGGAGGATAGGATGAAGAGGAAAGAGAGAGAAAAGAAGAAGGGGAAAAAGAAAGAGAAGGAATAGGAGAAGATGAAGAAGACGAAGGAGAAGAAGAAAGAGGAGAAAAAGAAGAAGAAGAAGGGGAAGAAGGAGAAGTCGGAGAAGAAGTAGAAGAAGAAAAAAAAATAAGTAGAGGAAGAGGAAGAAGAAAAAAAAGAAGAAGAAGAGGAAGAAGAAAAAGGAGAAAAAGAAGAAGAAGAGGAAGAAAAGAAAAAGAAGATGAAGAAGAAGAAAAAGAAGAAGTGGAAGAAGCAGAAGAAAAAGAAGAAGAGGAAGAAGAAGAAAAAAAAGAAGATTAAGAAGTAGAAAAAGAAGATGAAGGAGAAAAAGAAGAGGAAGGAGAAAAAGAAGAGGAAGGAGAAAAAGAAGAAGAAAACGAAGAGGAAGAAAAAGAAGAAGAAGAAGAAGTAGAAGAAGTTGTGAAAAAGAAGGAGGAGGAGAAGAAGAAGAAGAAGAAGAAGAAGAAGAAGAAGAAGAAGAAGAAATAGGGAACGAAAAAGAAGAAAAAGACGAAGAAAAAGGAGATGGAGAAGAAGAAAAAGAAGAAGTTGTGAATAAGAAGGAGGAGGAGGAGAAGAAGAAGAAGAATTAAAAAATTTCTTCAGCACAGGTATGTTAAGAAAATTTTATATTTATCAGCTGATAAAGAATTGAAAAATGAAATTTTTGCCAGCACAGGTATGTTAGAAAAATATTATATTGATCGGCTGTTCAACAATACTGCAATAGTATATTTTTTTATTCAGATAGCCAGCCATGTGATACTTTTTCATTGTTGACTGATTATTGTATCTACACAAATAATATTGTTTATCATGAACTGATTTGAGAAGCAAATGAAATTATTGAAAATATAAAAAGTGTACTTATTTAACCAGAGTGTTCAAGCATTTATTCCAGATTCAATGCAAAATAAAAAGCATTGATGTTTACTGAGAAATGGAGAAAATTAAGGAACTCATAGCATCATAGGTATCTTTGATACCCACTTAGAAATGGAGCAACTCATACTGTGCTTAAACTTATCATCATAGGCAATTCTGTCATTCAGTATGTAGAAAACCTACATTTGGAATGTATTTTACAAACTTTAATAAAGTCGCACATTTGTGCGACCTGGGATAACCTAGTTGAGATATAAAACACAAGAATTAAGATAACAAATACAAGAATTGAGACACAAATTGATAGTGTAACACTTGAGGTAATCAGTTCCAAAATCTAGGTTTTTCTATTTCTGACATTTTTAACCCATTGTCATTAATTTTGATAACAAAGCATAGCAAAGGTGCCAAATAAGGGCCTGCACATTTTTCAAATTCCTATAGTATTGTTTTAGCATATTTTTGATGCAGAAATGAGTCAATATTGTAATTAAAACGATTTTTTGAGGCTATGTGGAATCCAATTACATTGCATGAAACAAAAAAGTTAGGTTAGGTTGAGTAATGTTGGGTAGAGGTGGTTGAATAACCTAGCCCAAACCTCACCTAACAACCTGAACTTCACCTATTCCAACCAAAGCCAACCATTCCAAACTCAAATCTAAACTAACCAAAACCAATCTAACCTCACCCTAAGCAAGCCAAAATTAACCTAACCCAACCCAAACCTTACCTATCACTTCCATATTTGTCTAATTCAGGAATGTTGGATTTGGTTGGGTCAATTTACATTCAGTTAGGTTATATTTGTGGTAGGTTAGGTTGACTCTGCTTAGGTTAGGTTAGCTGTGGTTGGGTTAAGTTAGGTTTGGGTAAGGTTAGGTTAGTTCAGGAGAGATTGCAAATATATTCCAGCCCAGGGCTCTCACTAGTATTTTCTGCTGTATGAGGTTACATAGAAGCAGAATTAACATTTGATCTTAGCATTGTAACTATACAGGTACAGGTACAAAGAAATAAATGTAAAATGCATAAAAATGCATAGCAAATATAAAAAAAAAACATGTTTAAAAGCAGCATAAGTAATTCAATCAAGACTGCGATGGATGGGTGACTATACTTCATTGACTATGTTGAAAGCTTTATTATCTTGGATTTCTTGTTCCATGATGAACTGTGTTGTTAATATTAACTTTTTAAGTGAATTCAACGACATGCAGTCAAATTTTCATTAAGAATAAGTAGAATTTACTTACTCTGTAGGCTGAACATTTTCGAATCTTTGAGATCCATTTTCAAAGGCGTCCTCCTATCTTACCTTTATTATCACTGACCCGGTGGTTCGGAACCCACTTAAAATAGTAGGTCCACAATTTTCCCCATAACATTGCTAAAACGGTGAGGTGGAATAACCCGTAAGGGTCTCTCTACCAATAAAACCCATACGCTTATTATTATCTTTTACAGTTATTTATCTCATTAATAAACAGTTGAATGTCGTTAACCAGTGGAATAATTTGATTAAAATCCACTTACCTAAATCATAAGCTCGAACCATTAGAACAATAACTGAAGACATCTTATTCTCACTTGTTTGTCTTTTCCTGTTATAAGCCATTGCTCTAACTGTCACTTCCCCTGCAATGATGAAAACTTCTAAGGTGATCAAACCTCAAATGACATTTATTCAAGAGTACAAAGGATCGTAAATAAAAAATGTTGAATTGATCTTTTATTCACAAACAAAACTCTTCCAATATAATTAATTTCGGAATTCTTTCAATTCTGTTTCCCAAAACATAGGAAACTGCCTTAAGGCAGCTAATATTTCAAAATATATCCTGTTTCCTTGCAGAATTTCTTCAAATAAATTTTGATTAAAAACTTTATTCATTAGACACCGTTACTGGCTCAATAGTCCTATCAAAGTGGACTAGTCACTTTTTATTTATTTTTCATGACCTATTGATTAATTATATAGGTAGTATCAAAAACTGTACCTACTTTTACAGTTTACAGTGCATATTTCATAAATTTAACTGACAAAATCCATACGCTTATCATTTTAACTGCCAGAATATATGCAATTAGAAGAAATAATTTTAAACTTAACTTGACCTATTTACTATTAAGATAATAATTTGTTTTCCAAGATAATAATTTTTTATGCAAGATAATAATTTGCAAAAAACAAATCAAGAGTTAAAGTAATATTCACGAGAAATCAGTTTATTTGCGGTTTATAAACGAATGAATTCCATAAAAAATTCTACATGAATCAAAAAATAACATTCTATGGAATATTTAATCAATTCAGATTTCAATTACAGTACCACCGACCTGTTTCTGCATTGATAGCAAAACTGTTGCCGTAATTTCCACTGACTATTTCGTATCTAACTACATTGTTTGGGGCTTCTGCGTCCTTATCAACCGCCTGGAAATCATAAAGACATTATTTTTCTGGTGAGTACATAATTACTAAGGTAGGGTACTGTAATAGACCGTATTTTATGAAGATTACAACGTGGATAGCTTTATTATTTCTTACCTGGTGGTTTGAAACTCACCTAAAACTGTAGGTCCAAGCATAAATCATGTAATGAGCCTGATATTTTCAGATTATTGTAATATTGTACATTGGATGTACTGTCATTATCATCCACTCATCACCCAAGCACAAGTCTCGGACTCATATGGGCATCAGCGCGAAAAAGAAAGAAAAATGTTCTCGGTGAAATTTGATAATATTTTGTTATACAAATTAGCTTAATCGTAAAAAAATGGTTTTAATAACTTTGCATAGATTGAAAGTGATATGATTGTATCAATATTTTAAGGTGTTTGTTGTAGTATCAAACCAAACTCTATGAACAAACTTTGCTTAAGATTGTTAATCATATCATTTCATATCAATTTTTTGAACTTCATTCTTGGATTATCAAATCAAACTCAATAATCCAATATATAAACGACAATTGGCGGGCCGCTTAGCGCAGTTGGTTGAGGCGTCGCAACTTCAGCTTACTTTCGCTTCAGCGGTCGTGGGTTCGAATCCCGCTCCTCCGTTTGGCACCCGTGTGTTATCATTCACCTCATTACCCACGCACAAGTCTTGAACTCATGTGGGCATCATCAGCAGTTGAAAAAATAGCTGTACTAAATTCACCACTCATTAATCAAGTAATACAAACCTCCACAAAAGCTCTCTGCGAAAAATTGCTCCTGTCAGACGAAAGGATGAAGTCGTTTGGATTTCTCAAAAAAGTTGGTGTTTCATCATTTATGTCCAAAATTTGAATCACCAATTGGCAGGTGGCCACATTTCCTGTTCCAGCCATGTCACGAGCTTCAATGAAAAACGTGTACTCTGGAATATACATCTGTGTTTATTAGAGGGATTAACACCTCGATGTATCATTCAATAATCTTTCATCAAAATGTATTATAACCTACCAAATAACTCTAGATTCTTCCAAAAAGAAGTTCGTTTTTTTTAAAAACCTTTGAATCATATCTCCTCATAACTGTATAGGTATAATCTTTATCATTTTTATTGCAAAGTGAGAATAATCTAGAATTCATAAATTAGTTTAATATCTATGATTATTTTATTAGTGTAACATTTATTTAATTGGTGTTAATAGTAAAACTTTCTGTTGAACAGTCTTTAGCCCTTATACTATTTAATTTATGCTTCATGTATTTCTTGAGAATATTCCAAAAATATATATAAATAAATGTATACTGTTAAATTGTTATGATTAATAAATTTCATTCGTCAATAATATAGTTAAACGTTCATTATTACCTAACAGTTGAAATTATAAATGTCAATTTAATGGCAAATTTCATTAAAAAATGTAATAAAACCCACTTGCTTGATCACTTGAATTTTGGCATAAATGTTGGCATTGATACTTCCCTCATGCTTGAGCAAAACCATTAAAGTAAATTTTCTCTCAGTTTCTTCCTAATTTTTTAATTTTGTGTATTTGAAGGTAGTACAAGAAGCAGAAAAACTCTTTTACGTTTCTTATTGCTCAATAGAAACACAAGAGCAATAAAAGCTTCATGAAATTGCAAAACTGAAAAGTACTGATACCATTTAACAGATGAAAGTTGTGGATTTATCAGGATTCGGTAATTTACGAGTTCATCTGCAACTGAATAAGTACTTTAAAAGTACTTTGAAACCGTTATGTTTGTTAGGCTCATTTCAGTTTTGGAGAATGAAAAGTTCTGATTCAAAATACAGGATCTAGTTACATAAAAATATATTGAAAAAGTCCAGTGTTACCGGTATTGGTAATTTTAATCTTGATCTATTTATCGAAGGAGCTCAGATGAAACCTCAAAATTGTTTTCTCCGAATACAATGCTCTTTAACTGTATGATATTTGTACCTTTTAAACAGGGAAAACAATCTATACCCATGAACAGTGTGACATGTAAACGCCATATAACATAATGAACCTCAAAGATTTGTATTGGAAAAATTTTAAAATATTTTTTTTTTACAACATACCGGGTGCTTCTTCGCGGTCCAACCCATGCTTGTCAGTGGCTATCGTTACTAAGCCAGTCTTCGGATGTAAGTTGAGAGAATAATTCTTATAGCCTGTGATATGAGTGTATTTTATTTGACCAGCTTGTCCCAAATCCATATCGGTTGCTTCTACTTTAATTACTTTCATGCCCATTGTTGCATTCTCTGGTACTTGGGCGTGATAGACTTGCTGTGAGAATATGGGCTCGTTGTCATTTTTGTCTTCAATGTAAACAATCACATTCGCTGTCGATGATAGTCCAGGTTTACCAGGATTTACTTCTTTTGCAACAATCTGGGAAATAAACTCGACACTGTTATAAATGAATTTGTTACAATCAATTTTGTTATTTTTACTTGTGCGTGAGTAACGAGGTGTATGGTCATAAAACCACAAAGTCACAAAAACCCCAGGCTGAATGTATATCGAATCAGCGACCGTCGGAGTGGCAATCAGTTGTGCATCCACATGTGATGAGGACTTACAATATTTGCAATTTTCCCCCAATAACAGAAACACAATTATTCTCAAGGGTTGAGTGGAATAGATGATCAAGACTCTTATCTCCGACCTTTATAATAGCAATTAATTCATTCTTGGGGACAAAAATCTCAGTTTTGACTCATAGGAACGCAATCGGGCGCTACGGATCACTGCGCTCTTGATTGTATATATCACAGAAATAAATAATACTACGCAGATAAAGGCAAGGATGTAGCCCAATTCATTTCTGTTGATTCATTGATTCTTCACTAACTTCTATTTGTGGTGTTTGATTCATTTCTGGGCTTTAGAAAAAACAACACAGTGCTGCGTAGCACTGATTGCGTACCTATTTGTATCTGGGCTGATCAGGATTTCATTTTCCAAGAAGTGAGAATAAGAGCATCAATCTAATTCATAAATTTACCAATAATATGTTATGGAATTTCAAATCGATAGAGCATTGTGCATTACTACTTGCACAACTAAAGTTGCGTTTCTTTTTGCTCCTCGCTTTATTGATGAGCGGGGTAATATTTATTTTGAATTGATGCTGTCTATTATTTTATCGGTTGCTACTATACTATCAGACTACTATACTGTTGTTTCTTGAAATGTTACTATCCAAAGATTGGAAAATCAGATAAAGTGCAAGATTAGTTTGAATTTCTAACCGTAAATCGAACTGTGTGACGTTGCTCGTAGTCTAGCATGGTGTTGTCCCGCACACGAATAACAAAGTTGGCACTTCGCTCTGCAACTGCCGGTGTAATTTCGAATGTTCCGTTATTGTTTTCAAGACTTAAAGCGAAAATTCCAAATTTTCCCTTGAATATAGAAAGAAATACATAAATTATAATCGATGGATTGATAGATATCAACTGATAGTATATAGTAGTATGTAATTAGCTACATACTTAGCCTACATACTTGTTAGAAAGAATCCATGATGTTTTTTACCCATATTTAGCTGGTGCAGTTGCTAATACCTGTTCTTATAGGCATTACTACTGTCGTTAGACTAGTAATTTCAGTTAACTGTGTTATGTCATTTGATTCTGTTTATTGTTTTGTGTAGGATTTTGTCATTTCGCATTTCTTGAACCAGCGTAGTTATTGTAATCTATATTATGATTTCAAGGTTTGCGTTGAAGCTTCAATTCACAAAATATGGGAAGAATATCTTTAGTTTGAATATTTCTACAAACTTATCAAATAAACCTCAACAAAATGTTGAAGGTTTGATCAGCTCTACAAAATTATTAAGAGTATTTTGAATTTTAAATGCATGAAGGGTGTTAGGAACACATCTGAAAAATAAATTTCTTCTTTCACTGATTCAATCTGAAAATAATTTAATTGATTTGACATCACTTTTGAAAGTTCCTGCTTTGGTCTTAGGGTCACACAACGAAGTTAACTATCAAATTATCTGGTACCTACTTATTTTAGAATTTTACAAAAAACCACGTTTCGTATTTTTGGTTATTTTAGTCATTTGCTTTTTTGAGAAGTAACTTAATTCCAAAAATTAAGAAAATTAATAAAATTAATTGGAAAAATTAACCAAAATTCATTACCATGTCATCGTCTTTTACTTCTGTTATGTAAGGATCTCCAAATATTAGAGCTGTACCTTGTAAACTATTTTCATCCAAACGGCATACATAACTGCAAATAAAACGATAATTGATTTGAATTACAACGATTTTAGCCTATATTTTGATAGACTGTTGTCCTACAACTGACATCATCCTACTCATTATCCATGCACAAGTATTAGCCCTATGATTCTTCATAAAAAAATGTACGATTTCTAATCGGATGATATATTAATTATAAAATTTATAATCACTTGAAAGTGCAAATTCCTGTAAAAATAGCATGAATACATCAACATTGGATTCAATGTATACAATTATTTTTCCACCCAGAACCTACATTTACCATATTTGCCATTCTGTCTCCAGTAGACCAATAATACATTATATCCTGGAATTTGTATACAGTTTATTACTAATGCTTCAGTAAATTGGAGAAACTAAACTTATTCTTTAATCCCTAACCCCACACAATCCATTATTATTCTATTTTTGAATGAAGTGTAAATTATTATTCACTAACTTATTGGAATCTTATCAACTGACTGTGGTAGGCTACTCTCCGTTTCATATACTCGTAGGTCATAATATAGAAGAGTTATTTTGATGCTAATTTGGAGTTTCTTTAAAAAATTTAATTCGAGTAATTATTTGATGTTAATAATTGCTCAAAAAAATTTTATTTGCATGATTTGTAATCTGCAGAGTTACTATTATCGTCCAGTACATCTTTCTTATCACCAGTATTTTCCATTGCACACATTGAACTAATAAAATTATACACACATGGAACCTAGCCCAATTCCAGAACCTAGTCTGTTATATCTTCCAAGCAGTAGTCTAATCCTAATATTACTAGTGCATCAATTCAATTTACAAAGTTGGAATTATTATTTTTTATGACAATTAATTTAGATAAACTTGCTCACTTTTGGTTGTGGAAATAAGGGGGCGTGTTTGCCACGTCGCTCAGTAGCAGAGCAATGGTGGCTGTGGAAGACGTTGCTGGTGGCTCGCTTGGATCGTTGACTTCCTCTTCAGCGACCACAGTTAGAAGTATTGGCTGATGAGACCGTGATATACTAATCAACTCTTTCAGAGGCCTCACCAGTTTGATTATTCCTAGAACAAAATTCAAATGTCTTGGGAGTGAACTTGTCAAAATTCAGTTATTACATAACATGATAACCCATATTCATAATTTGGAATTTCACATGATAGGGAATGCTTATTCAATTATAAACCATTTACTTTCTCATACCTGATACAAAAATATTAATGTCAACTTTTTCAAATAAAAATTTGACATTAAGGTTAAACTTATTACAGATTTCTTCTTTAAACTAGTAAATTCATCAAGAATACATTTCTAATCAATAAGTAAATAGCATATAGGACAGCCACTGACCTTTTTTCTGATCAATATCAAAGAAAACTGTAAATGGATTGCCTTCTGCTACAAGTCCATATTTGATTTCTCTTGGTGACCCCCGATCACCATCTACTGCCCTCACTGTCATTATGATGTCACCCTGTAACAAAATAGATAATTTGCATTTATTTTTGCACTTTTCTATTCAGAATAGCCGTGAAGAGGTTGAAGCATACGTGCACCTTCCACTTAAAACGCAGTATTAAAAAAAAACTACAAAATGGAAATAAAAAATCGTATACAATGATAGTAATGACAGTTTCACCATCAACCTCACCACTCAAAGATAGAAAGACACAAAGAAAAAAGGTACAGAATGTTTCGCATACATGTTTTATACTTCGTGGACTTTCATTCCTCACTAAAATAATGATAAAAGTTCGTATATTAACTTGTCTCCGGAAATGTTGGTTACAGAGTTAGAGGTGGCGGCCAGCCACAACAATTTACACAGAAACGTATAGTGCCTCCATTTTACTTTTGATTTGATCAGGTTCTATGTTGAATAAGCTGAAAAATCTAATAAAACAAGAAGTCGGTAACTATACAGTAATTTTTGAGACATTCAACAAAATATGCAAAAGTGGCTATAAAGCACGTTATTTCAAGTTTTAAGTGGATAAACTCAGTTAATTGCGCATTTAACATGCAATTGTTTCTGACAAAACATGCAGAGAATTTCATTCTTAAGAAATAATCTCCAGTCACCCAATTGCCAAAAAGACACTTAAATCTCACAAAACTAAAATTACTAGTCGTTAACTGACTGCAAGTCGTTAAATTCACATAACAAGTTAATATTAACAACGCAGTTCGTCATGGAACAAGAAATCCAGGAACTAAAATTACAATAGAACAAACCAAATAGAAATAGCAAGTTCTGCTAAATTATCTGTGTTTTGATTTAATAAAAGCCGATTTTATGGAATCTAGATACGTTTCCTGCTATTTGATTATTTGGAGTTTTTTTAGAATTAAATTCTCTATAAGCTTCTTTAGAAAAAACCACTTCAAACTTGAAAAAAATGTTTTTGATCTATTTTTGCATATTTCAAAAGCTACCGTAGATGCCGACTTCTAATTTGTTTTATTTGATATTTTTAGGTTAATTTACATAGAACCTAACCAAATTACAAATAAAATGAAGGACTACACATTTCTAAATGAGTAAATTTATGGGGCTAGTTGGTAACTTCCACCATCTTTAACTCTGTAAAGAAGCATAGTATTGTAATAGATAATTTGTATAGTATTTCGTTTTTCACAAGTAACCACCCAAGTTCATGAGTTACACAGACTAACCACAATCGAACTTGGGCAACTTCTGTTTATCATATTTTTCAATGTTTGCAGATGATGTAAACATATTTTTTGAAATTCAACACCCAAGTGATTGTTTGCTGCTGCAGAGTGACATCAGCAATTTGCAGCATATGCTGCAGTCAATTGCTGAACTGAGCAGTCATTTGGAATCCATATGTAAGTGTTTCAAGTAATCGGTTAGAGTCTATACATAATTAGTTCCTTCTTTTTCTCTATTTTGAAAAGTTTAAAATATGGTTTCCATATGATCGCTCAAGTGCAGTGTTGAGGTCTGTTTTTGAGGTTCAGTCTCTCAAGAGTTGAAGGGATTTAATTTCGCTGCTTACATTGCACTCAATTGTGAATGGTGAGTTTGATTGTGTGGATTTGGAAAATCTCATAATGCTGCCTATTCCATCAACTCATCGTAGGAGGCATTGCCTATTTCATTTAAGTAGGAGCCGTACTATGATGGGGTTCTACTCCCCAATCAATAAAGCTACTACCCCAGACTTTATAATGCACATTGTGGCAATCTGGATATTTTTCATGATTCGGTGAAATTTCAGACGCAATTGTTTAAAAGTTTTGTCCAATACCTACTAAAGTTCTATGCACTATCATGATCAACATGATCTTCTTCATCATCACCATCTCCATTAAGCTATTATTATTATTATTATTATTATTAAACAGTTTTACAATTAGTATTCATCTTACTATTTCTACTGTTGTTGCTTTGTTACATTACTGTTAAGTTAGTGAAGGCAGGATTGGGGTTACACCTGTTGCTTTCATGAATGTGCACTTAATAAATAAATAAAGTATACTAATTCTACAAGGATTCATCTTCATCTTCATCTAATTCGGATTGCATTATTGCGCCTGTTCTCTTGTAGTGAGGGAGACTTGATAACAAACTGGGATATGTTTATTGGATGGCAAACAAACCAAAGAGATTGAACAGAATATATAATTGTATTGAAATTGTACTTTATTTATTCACCTGGGTAACATTTGGAGGCAGCTTTGTTAGGGGTTCTATATGATCCCAAATTGGAGGAGTGTCTTGAACATCCGTTACAACCACAACCACTTGTAGAGCTGCAATGTTCCTTGTATCCACATCATTGTCTATGTACATGTCCTAGAACATTCGATAAATGGTTGAGTATGCATTATTCTAGTGAGTCATGAAATGAAACCAAATAATTTTATAATCAAGAACTCTATGAGATTATAATATATGAAAATTTAAAAAAATATTTGGGATGAAATGAAAATGAAAAAATTGTTGAAATCAAATGAATATAATTATTTTACAGTTAAATAAATGTGAATATTGTGAATACTAACTATAAAAAAATTGTTAAAACTCAGATGAATGTAATTATTTTTCAATTTTTGTCACTGCTGAACAAATAATCTTTTAAAATGGACTTTTAGAATTTTGTAATAAGCTAGAAATGAATGATAATGGTATTGAGTAGCAATATGCATTATTTTATTACAGATTATAATTAATTACTATTCTATTAAGGACTACACCAATTTAATCACTAGATAACTGCATTGCAGATTAAACAACAATTGTTCTTATGAATCTTAGAAATATGCATGACTGAAGATCATTATTGTTTTTGTTTTTTTAACACACAATGCGATTCTGAGTAATATTGGCACCTTTCCATTGGAATTAGTCATGTTTTAATGCCCTCTCAATTACAAAACTTGATGTTTATTCATTTCTCATTAATTCTAATCAAGTTGTTTTGATATGCACAAAATATTGTATTAAATGAATTTTTTTAATTGTAATTTAATAAATTGAACTGTAAACGAAATTACAATTTTCGTGCAATAAAATTGAATTGAATTATAAAAAATATGTAATATACCTTAATTTGTTTTCTCTATCTCTGCAAACAACATTGAATTTTTAAAGTGCTGAAAATATTTTAGCATTCACATTGGGCTACATCATTGCAATAGAAATTTTCGCAAAATTTGAAAATTTACAATCATTGTTTTTCCCCAACAAATCTTATAATCTCGCTACTTGAATATAATTTTCGTACTGCTAATCGGACAAGATCATTTTCAGTAGAATTATGACATAAATAATCACAAGTTAGTTTGAAGTGACTGACAATTAAATAAACTGACAAATATACATAATCATACATAAAAAAATACTGTACATAAACAAATAGGCCTATACATAAATTAATAAATTCTGTTTATGTATATTTGTCAGTCACTTCAAACTAACTTGTGAGATACGAGCCGATATGGCCAAGATAAAATGAATGCTGCTGTGCAGAAAGGTCTCCATGGTCTAGTGGTTAAGGCGCCCGACCGGCAATTGGGAGGTCCGTGGTTCGATTCCCGGTGGTGACCGATATTTTTGTACAGTAGCATTCATCGATTTCCATCAGCTATTCAATACTGTTGTCAATATCTGCCATTGCGGAAGTCTTCAGTATAAACTAATAGCAACTGAAGGAATTCGAAATTAATAAATTCTGTTTATAAATAATCAATCTCCGAAGTCAACTCACCGTTGCATATATATTCAACGAATACATTGTTTTTTCCTCATAATCCAGTTTCTTTGTTAGCATTATGACTCCTCTGGTCAGGTCCATCTTGGAGCTTTGCGTTAATTCAAAATGAGGTGGTCCCTGTCAACAATGAAAACAATCAGGAGAAATAGTTTTCATACAGCTTTCATTTCATTAGTGCTTTTCACGGTCTCATTGGATACTATAGCAGTCAAAAAGTTATTTCTAGATAAAAGATGAATGTCAATATAGCACATTGTTTTATATATTTTAGTAGTATACTTGAAACATCTAAACTTTTTCCTAAAAGATCATACTCATCCAATATCAACAGCCAGTCATATCAATATCAGTCATAAGGCTGAATTATTTATTCCAATGAAAGTTGAATTGTTGAATATAAATAGTAATTTTCAAGTAATAACTTCATTCTTAAACCTTTTTTTTTTTTTAATTTTGTCACAATATGTGATCACCATGCAAGTTTTCCTTCTATAGTGCCTTTTTAAAGTTTTTTCCATGTTAGATTGCCAGATACTTAGAAGGTATGAACTTCTTTTGCACCTACCCAAAGCTCCAAAGCTGCTGGTCGATTCAATCTTGGATTTTTTCGAACAATCACAAAATCTAGTTCAGTTCCTACTACGGTGTCCTAAAAAAAAAACATTCAATCATAAACAGCTATTGTAATGATGAAAATGAAAATCTATTTGAAGTTGTAATCAATAATGTTTTTCTTTTTTGGGGATGAAGCCCACGTTGGTCTGAGACCTGTGCACGGGTAATGAGTTGGATGATGGTGATTGATGAATTGGACCTACAGTTTTAGGTGGGTTCCGAACCACCGGAAAGTTATTTTACAGCAGAGAACAGAGCCTTTTTTGCTGGCCAATAATGTCGGTCACCCTTACAGAGAGGGTCCATCAGTTCGTAACTTATCTTTATCTGACTGAACAGATGGTATCTGCTACGGCTGGCGGCTATCACTTTCCCTAGCATAGCCTAGCATAGTTCACCCAAAATGTTTCTTACTAATCTCTTCTTTGATCGCATCAAACATGTAGGATTAGTTATATGGCTTACAAATGTTTCAAAATCACTGTATACATGCTTTTACTTGTAGATTGTGATTATTATAATTTTGTTAATTGTTATGCAATAGGCCCCTGCTTGTCACAAAAAAGAACAAATAAAACAAAAATCCAGTCAAAAAAAAAAAAGGATAGGAATGCAAAATCTGATGAAAAATTTGCATATGAAACCTTTTTAATGTTTCCCTTATTGGTGCAACTGAATGCATAAAACCATAGACGAAGCAGCATTCAAGGTAAATACTTCGTCTATGATAAAGCCAACCAAAAGTGCTTTATCGCTTCATGTACTCTCTACTTAATGTAATTTTATTGTATGGCCTAATCATAAGTGATACTTTGTTCTTTATAGTCAAAATCGTTTGATGTATTTAAAATTTGCAAAAAAAGCTGATTTCACAGTATAAATCTAATATACCGGCTCTCAAGATTTGCCTTGCTAGCAGTATCTTTGAATAATAAATGTTTTATGAAGTTTTTATATTGTGACGATAACATTATTAACATGTACCTCTGGCACCATGACAACGCCCGGAACATGGGGGAAAATCAGATCGGAATCTGTTGTGGCATCAGATACATGAATGGCGACCGGAATCGTGGTTGTGTCACCTTTGGTGTCTCTCACTGTTATGCGAAACTTGTACAGTTGGCCAGCGATCAGTGTTCGCTCCAGGAATACGTTCGCCAAACATTGAGTGTCTTTCTTTGTGCATGGTAAACTTTCTATCCTGACAACATAACTACCATAGTCTGCAATTGAAATAAATAAATAATTAATGTCACATTACAAACATAATTATTAAAACTGAAGAGATTCTTGGTAAACGGAATAAAAAATTTTTGAAGTTGTTTTGGATCAAATCCCTATCTGCTCTATTACAAATAGGGCACTTGGGCCCTGCTTCACAAATGAAAATACTGTATTATATTTTTTTGAGGAGTGAAATTCAGATACTTTAATGCATAAAAATGTACAAAATGTTACTTAATTAAATTAACCGAATGCAAATATTATAATTTTTAATGAGAAAACAATTTATTGTGATCAGTCAAATATATTACAGTAATTATATTTTACTCTACTTTTTTTTACAATAATTACAAAGTCAAATTGCAGAGACATCAAGATTGTTCAAGCATTCGTAAATTGTAATAAGTTTATATAAGTTTTTCACCTCTAGAGGAAAAATGATTAAAATTGTATGTTGAAGTGATTTCACATGATTTCTTAGTTCCATCACAAATTCAAATTTATTGTTATATTATTACCATATGCAATTCAACATAGTAATAATCGCTCAGATGATTACAGTACTAAGCACTTACTGTTTACATCACTTTGGTCCTGCTTGTTAAATCCAATACTGTATTGTTCACTTTGTTTGTAATTTTTTTAATTATTTTTGAGCTTTTGTTAAATACTATTAAACCTTTGGAATCTGTTCCAATTTTGTCAATTATAAATTATTTCATTTACTAATTCCTTATGATTTCAAGAGAAATTCTTGTTAATTTTCGCTTAATTTTTCTAATGAAAAATAAAAACTTGAAACTGTCTTTGTTATCGAAGATCTTAAGAGGAGGTAGTTATTAAATAGACTTGCAAATTTTATGAAAATATAGAAAAATTCTACTATTATATATATATATAATATATAATTATAATATAATAATATATATATTATATATTATAATAATATTATATATTTATATAATATTATTATATAAATATAATAATTAATTTATAATTATTTAGTGTTTATTATCTTTATACTGAATATTAATAAAATTAGTTGCTCTTTTTACCAGTGGCATCAAAACTGAGTGGATAATCTCTATCTGCATCAGTTGCTCTTAGTCTGTAGATCAATGAACCAATTTTAGCATCAGAAGGTATGAGCAGTTGCCTCATTTGCGTCTGAATATCAAATATTGGATAGTTTGTCTGGCATAATGTTAAGAGTCCAAGGAATATCCCAAGTTCTTGAAACATGCTGTTCACTGCAAAAATATTCAAAATACATTGTTATTTTATGATGTATATAATGTTTTTTGAGTTTCTGAGGGTGATGTGAGATAATTAATAAGCTCTAGGAGAACTATAATTTTTGAGCATAATGTATTCTTGCAATCCCACTAAATCTTATATTTTAGTGAGTAATTGTGTGACAGTGTAGGCTATTGCTTTTATTTGTTTCTGTGACATTCATCTATCACAATCTTAAGCTCTAGAGCATTTCCTGAATCTTAAGCAAACGTCAAACTTTTTTATTCGGGAATTATGATAAGTAGGCCTATAATAAAATTATCACAATTGGAAATATTTTTATTGTAAAACAAAATACATTAATTTTTGGGCTATTATCCTTTATTATTTTAGAAGATCAATAATACTCAGGCTGATGTGAGGCAATTAATAGGATCAAAATAAAATTTAATTTTGGTGCTTAATGTATTCATGCACTAATCCTACTGCATCATATCATAATAATTTAATGAGTAATTGCGTCACTGTGTAGCCTACAATACATTGATTTGGTTTCTGTCTTCGTATTACATTGGACTGGCTACCACAAGCCTCTGTAGGCTAACTATAATGCTATAGGCCCTATATTTAATTATTGTAAATTGTAATTGAATTTTAATGCTGGAATAGTCGTTCAAAACCTGTTGTAAATGAATAAGCGATTAATCAAATGAAATCTTCACAAGTTTAAGCTATAAAGAGGACAAAATTGTGTTTAAGTTAGAGCTGCAATGTCTTCTACAGAATTGAAAGTTACTGTTACTGTGGAATGTTGCTCACCAATAATCTGTTCCAGTCCCCATGAAGACTAAGTGTTGTGTCTTAGCCAGACGGCGATGACACTACCAATTTTGTACAAGGAACTCTGACGTCGTAAATTATCTAACATAATTCAATGGAGAAACCATGGAGGCGTCCATCAGCATAAGCTGATCACGTTGACCTTAAAACAGGAAAAAACAAGTAAAAATTTATATATACGACAGTACTTGGATATTTTATGTATCAGATACTAGCATTTTACCCGGTCTTGCCCGGGAATCCAGATTGCAATTTTTTCTTTTCTGGTAGGTACATAATTTATGGTAGTGGCCACAAAATTACGGAATTGGGAAGCTTTGCGACAAATTTAGTGTTTATAATCGCCACCGTTTTTGTGAAATCTGCTAGACTGACATACACACAGGGGATGTTTTAATTGAACAGTGATGTATGAATTTCAACCGCCAATACCAATACCAATACAATTCCAAAAAGGGAAATAGGAGGAAATGTGTTCCTTTGGCTTGTGACTTGAAGCTTTTTGCATCATAGTGATATGTCAGCTGTTCTATGAGCTCCCTGCATCTAAACACATTTTAAAACAGTAATAGTGTCCATAACTGGAATTTAAACATTGATTTTGAAAGGTCTGAAAGGAAATTAAAAAATCGGGCTTCAAGGTGCACTGATTCGAGTTCAGAGGAAGCTATATGTTCCAAATCGTTGCCGTTTGGAACATAGACAAAAAAACATACACACAAACACATTCTCATTCACTCTCTCTTTTTATATAGATTAAGTTGCTCTAAATATTAGATAATTAATCAAGCATTCACTAATTTTGTGGGATTAGATTTTGAAATGGGTGCATAATAGATTTTAATTAATGGATTTTCTATACTTGTGCATGTTATTTCTTAGGTGAAGTCCTATTATCGGCCTCTCTGTTATTAAGGTTCGCTACACCTTTCATTGTAAGTTTCTCTATCTTTTGAGTGTCTCTGAAATTGATTATAGATCGAGTGGAAGATAGGGCCTAGAGTTCTGATTCCAGCCCTTGTTGAAGGCAATTTATTTATATTTTTTTCGTTTCTCTTCTTTCGTTCAAATATTTATTCCTTTTCTTCATCTAAAATTTCTTTCCTTATCCTCTGTCTGTAGATCCTGATTAGTTTCTGGTTTGTTTATCCTTAGAAGTTTATTTTTGTCGGTTTTGTTTTTCAAACCCTCCAATGTTATGAGGAATTTATTATGTGAAATGTAAGCCTCTCATATCTTCCTTCCTTCTGCAATCTGTCTTATGTTTGTTCCACAGTTTCACAACCTTTTTTCGTGTCTTATACCTCATCTCAACCTTATATTCATGTATAAAAATTAATATCTACTTGAAAAGAATTCATGTAAAGGACTACAACTAGATCTAGTTCACTGTAATTATTATTGATAACAGACTACTCTCATTACAACTATTGATGCAACAATGAAAGCAGATTAAAAGTAATTTAAGTTTTCTGAAGTTATTTTGTGAGCCTCAAGTTCTCTAGATTTTAGAGGACTGTTTATAGTGTTTATCACAATCTCTGATTGTGTTAACACTGATAGTGATTGTTTCAGTAATGTACTGTATTAAATGAACACAAAATGTGATGTCAATGATCTTATCTTTATTCATTCTTTTCGCAAATTCCTAAATTTTCATGAATTCATGCAGTAATAATCTCTTTGTCTTGTCAAACTAGGTTAGTGTTGTTTTCAATAACAGGATAGTGAAAGGGGCTATCGTACCCTAACGAGGTCTTCTGACCTTATTATTCTCAGCTTTCAGTGTAGAGGGGAAAGTATTTTGTTCCCCTTACTCTCTTCGTGTAATCATGGCCCCAATTCTTGGCGTAACACATATTTTTATGCGAGAACATTATTGCGACGGTATGTAGGCGGGGGAGAAGCTAGCTTGGCCACTGGTGAGAAACGCAAGCAAGGTCAACAGAAAGGGGGCAAATATCTGAATGGTCATGCGATTGACGTTTTTATTCTAATATAGGCCTGCTAATGCTAGTGCGCAAGTTTCACCACTCAAGCACACATGTCAAAGATCTCCAGCCTCTATATATGTAGTTGGGTGATTGTTGCAATGGCACCTCATCATTTAAAACTGTGCCCATGTCATTTCATTTTCAAGATTTCTCACAAAACAAAGCTCAAACTAATAGTATTAGTTCTTTTACTTGTAAAGTTAAGAAGAATCAAAATAGTCATGTTATCAAGCTGCGTTTACATTACATAAATTATATATAGGTGTACTGTTTTTTGTAGATTACGTCTTGGAGACTTAAGGAGTATAAGACAAGTCAGATCAACAATTATACTCTTATACACTAGTTACCATAATTACTACGGTACCGTATATCAATTAGTTGGGGTGAGACTTAATTTTGATGTTAAAGGAACTCTCTTGTACACTATAAAAAGCTTTATCAACTAAATATTTTTTCAATTGTTTTTATTATAATATTTCTATATGTTCAAGACTCGCTCTTTAAAAACTGCGGTAGCTTGATTTAGTAGCTTTACAGCACAGACTTCATCTACACGGTAGCTCTGATATCTGGTATAACTTAAAATTGAAGTGCCTAACTCATTCAATAACCTGAACAAGCTACCTAACTAATTTTTGTTTCAAGTTATAAGATTTGATGGGTCTTTGAGAAAATTGTGCTCCATCATTAAAAATGAAACAGCATTTACAGACATTGGAAAGAGGAAAAACGACTACAAAATTAACAAATTTTGCATGGTCTTTATTGTTCAGATAATAAATATATTATAGACTGTTTTAGCAACGACTAACATAAACAAAATCAATTGAAATATATTTATTGTCTCACTAAGAAGCTCATAGAGATTGTGCATTTGACAATCATCCTCAGTGAATGCCGTTTGTCAAAATGGAAGATCGTTGAAAAGCGGAGTAGTTTTCATCAATCAATTATTTATTTATTACAAGAAAGATGTTACAATTCTTCTAACCAGCCAGATAGCATCAAAAGGAATACCGAAATTAATATCCTGTTAATTAATTATTTTTGTGCTAGACTTCACTGAAACAGTAAATTTTATAAGCCAAACGTCATAAACACTATATTGCACATCTTCACATAATTTTATAAAACCTACGGTTGGTCTAATCATATAGCATAATAATGATATATAAGTAAGTAAATAAAACAAAAAAGCATGTTTTTTATGGGTGTAATACCACATGTTTGAGAAACATGATTATCAGTCAGTAGATAAATGAGGTGCATCAATAAAAGTTGTAGGAATAATTATTGTAGGAAAACACTCCTTCCACCTTACAAATTGAGGATCCTACATGAGAGTAATAATAATTGTTCTCTCTTATTATGCAATATTGTAGTGAAGCGGAACAAAATGTTGTAGCGTGTTGGACAAGGCAGGCAGGCCTTGAGTCAGCCAACTTCCCCCGGTCAGGGGGGTATCGGACAGTTTTTGGTCGGTTGGGGTTGTTGGAGGGTTATGGGGGTGTTTGTGGTGTAGAGGGGGGGCGGGTGTATCGAGCGCCCCACAATCGGGGTTGAAGTGACCGGTGGTCATTCGACATGCAAAGTAGCAGCAGGAGCAGCATTGGCCATCGACCTTGCCTTTCTTCCGTTTTCCTCGATTTAATGACGACTGCGGTGACGTCACACTTTTCCAACGTATAATTTCACGCTTCTCGACCCCAAAACCTCAGTGTTAGATGATAGAAATAGATAGAAAACAGAGGGATAGATTCAGGCCCGCCCAGAGAAATTCTGGGCCCCTGGGCAAACTTGAGTGTGGGCCCCCTTCACCACTTCCAATATGGGCCCGGGCCTATGCAACCCTGTATTTTGTTTGATATTATGGATAAAGTATTGTTACATTGTTATGGAATTAAAATCAAACCACATTTATTTATGAAGATAGAAAATTTCATCATTTCACAACTGACATAATGATAACATTGTTAAATAAATAAGACTGGTTATCTTGATAAGCTCTTCTTATTGGATAACTATGTTCTGAATTTAAATTAAAGGCAGATTAATTTTGCCTTTCATTCCAAAGATATTCATTGGAAGTAGTGGCGGATCCAGGCTTTGCAGGGCCCTGGGCAATTGACTTTGGAGGGGCCACACTTACCGGTGGTCTGGGGCTCCTCCCCATGATTTTTTGAAAAATTAGCCCTAAAAATGCGTTTTTGAGGCGTTTTTTCAACTAGTTAGCTATGCTATGCTATGATCAACCTATAAAACCGACCTTATTTGTGTATTATAGTAGTTTCCAATGTACTAAATTAATAGCCTAAACGAATTTCTTCAGTTGGCACTATAGGTAGTATGCATTGGCTGAATTTTTTATACGAAATAATGCGTTTTCTGTGTTTATTTTCATGTTTAACGTTCTGAAAATGGTTAGCTAAGCCCAAAAGCCAAAATTTGACATGGTTTGTCATAAAATATGCCAGGTCAAAACTTTAAAGTATAGCCAATACTCAAAAGTAAATACATTACGTTGGGTTCATTTAAAAAAATACCACCTTCTAATTTTATTTAATCTTGCATTTTAAGCTATGTATAACAAACCTGGTTTATGGGGTTCACTCTTTGCTTGCTTATGGCGCTGGTTTAAGGGGTCGCGCTTCTAAACGACCTGCGTTTTTCAGTTGGGTCCGGACCGCAGGGCCCCGCTGACTCGCCCGGCCCATTTTTGTGGGCTTCTTTAAGTATTTCAAACTGACGCAATAATTTCGGAGTGAGAAATTTCAATATAACAGATTTCTATGTCTCTTTTACTCTTTGCTTGCTTAAAGGCTGGTTGATCTTAAGGGCCTCGCAGTTCTAACCGACGGAACCAACCTGCGATATGTTAGCCGGTTGCTTGGCTCGCCCAGCCCTAGATTCGCCCCTGATTGGAAGCTCAGAAAATGAAACAAATAGCAAAATGTAATGAGTTTCAACCAAATTTCATTGATCAAATGATTTTAAAGAAGAAGAAAGTATCTCAAAATTATTAAGAACAACATTTTTCCAAAACGAGAAGAAAGAAGTAGGTAATCTGGAAATCTATATGAATTATGGATCCCATTCAAAAGTTGAACAGATTTTAAAAAACATAAGTTTTATTCAAAATCAACACTTGAACATATTCTTGGCAATCTTAAAAATAAAATTAAAGTCGAAGAAAAATCTGGAATCTATGAAATAAAATGTGAATGATGCAACAAATTATATGTAGGCCAAACCAAACATACATTAAATATCAGTTTAAAAGTACACTTTTTAAAGTTTCAAATTTTAAGTACAACCAACCAGAAAATCAGGCAATAGCCAAACATGCTTTGGAATCTGGACAACCATTTTCCAAAATTAATTTGTTGACAAAAGTAAACAATCATGAATATCTTGATGTTCATGAAACAATAGAAATGAAGAAAAAAGAGATTATCCTATAAATGGGAATAATGGAAAATTCAACTTTAAAACAATTACTTTTCAAGCTTTTTGGTTTGCCAAGTCTTCAATAATTGAAATAAGATCTTTATCTAAATCTTTATCTTTTATTAAATTTTCAACTTAATTAAACCTTTCATCTTTAGAAGTAACTAGGCCTACCGAATCTGATCTGTGTTTGTTTTGTATTGTTGAAATAAACTGTTGTTCGTTTACAGAGCCCAGGCCCCTGGGCAATTGCCCCCCTTGCCCCCCCTCTGGGCGGGCCTGGATAGATTAGATTCCTTTATTCGTGTAAATTTACAAATTCGACATGTGATTGATTAAAAACAATATTACTAACATCACAAATGTTGTGGTACAAGATGCTATTTTTTGTCTTATCGGTAAAGGAATCACATAGATTTCAGACTTAAATGATGTTACTCTTCAACGTAGTGTAGTAAATAAGTAAGGAGATGATATTGAGTAATAAAATTCTATGTGATGCAGTTGCATAAAACGCCGGAGTTTGGACGAAGTTCGTCCATTCTTGAAAACACTGCTTAAACAGTAAACAGGGATAGAGCGAATCAGAAAGTGGGAATTGAGTATTACAATTTCTAATACGGTATCTATTGGAATTTTTATAAATTAAATCTTATATTTTTATTTATTATTTATTACATCTCGATAAGAGAATACACTTTGAATGAGGCTACAAAATACTGATGAAACATTGCATTGAAGTAATTGATTTGTTGCTTCTATATCTGTCCGAAGAGGATGAAGTTGGGACGTAAACTGGCCCTCTACACTTAACCGTCCCACATAATAATTCTAACTTGAATTAAACTGAGAAACATAATATCAATAAATTTCGAGAAATGGATATATTCAAGATCGGTGTGATGAGAAAAATGGAAAATAAAGAGGAAACAACTCCAGAGAAAAATTATAAAAATTGGCAATCAAATGGTGTATATTTATTTAGAAATCTATGAAGTAGCAAAATTAAAACTATACACGTTTTAATCTACATAAAACAAACACAAGTTTGCCAAAATATAATGAAAATAGATGTTGGAAGATGAATATGAGTGAATAAATCGAATAGACCTGACAATGAATAAAAAATTACGATTTGTGATTATCTACTTAAAAATGGAGAAAGATTGATTGATTGTATGCTTCATTCTTCTGGCACGGTTGAGACCGTCCAGTTTCTACTATCTACTAAATTACTAGCCGATAAAATTAACAAAAAACCAACTTCTATATGAAAATCATGAAGCAACATGAATGCCAAATCAAAACATCAAATTTTGAAATAATTATTTAATGAAATAGTCCTATTGTAACCATACTAAATAAATTATCTCATAATTTTCAGAACAAAATAGTTCTAAATTACCAAAAAATGAATTATTAAACAGTGACAGAGATGGAGTAAGCGAAATGGTCAGTGACTCTCCGCTTTATGTCCGTTTATAGTGTGAGAACGCTACACCCCACAAGGGAAGAAAAATCCCTTTGACCACCATAAAGAAAAGCTTTCATGGGAAAAACTTCTTTGTGAAGGAAATATTATAAAGGCAACGAGGAAGCACAGGTACAGGTCAAGGAAGTGTAATATTTCATAATGAAATATGAGCTACAATATCTGTAAGATTAATAATAATATATTGTGTAAATTGTTTACTGGTTCACTTGAATAAAATTGCTTTTATTTGAGCCATATCCAAAGATATGTCTGCAACATTGTTATAATATAGATATATTCCATACGTATGTTTATAGCATTGTTATTTATATATCTGTGGTCATTTCACCACTCAAATTAATTAATATGGCTTTCCGACACTCCTGTCTAGGTTTTGTTGTAGAAGAGTAGGCCTATGATATGAAAATTAAACATCAAAATAAGAATTATTAGATATCAAGCTTGATCTAAAAACAAATTTAGAAATATCAAACGTAAGGTCTAGGAATATCTGTATAATATTATTTTAATGGTTCTATCTGCATAGAATTTAACAAAGTACTTTATTATTTTTTATCACGTTCAAAGTTGAACCCTAAAAGAAATCTAGGAATATGAAAATTAAATATATTTTTGTGATTTTATCTGTAGAGATGAAAAACAACATTATAAAGGAACTCTTTGGAGGAGAAGTAGATTTAAAAATTATACCCAACTCTAATCAGAGCATTTTCAGAACAAAAGTTAATCTATTCAAGCAATTTTAGATCAAGGTGAACCTGGCAGCACCATCTGATGGCACCATCTTTGTCGGTACTAAAATTAACCTCCTTATGATTCCCGTACATTATAAACATGAAATGGGTACTTGGCCAGCAAGTGACGCGATAAGTTTGAACTGGCCCTCATTTCACTACATTATCGCTAGACCTTGAACTGGATCCGTTTCCTCGGTAGCCTACCCCGCCAATAAGGGGCCCACTAATGCCCACTCCCATGGTCCGGCCCCATGTGATAATGGCACCACGCTCATTTTTCAAGTAGTTCCTTTGTTCAGATCGTATCTAATCTTATATTAGAGGGTGGCTCGAGTATTCAGCTAGATTTACAGTCCCGTGCTTTATGTACTGCATATATCATGGGATAGAAGGTTGGCCTAATGGTTGTTCACATGAAATCAACTAAAAAGTTCAAATTATAAACAGCGACCATATTTCTGTGAAATTCCCAATCCGTTTTTGGATAATTTTAGGTCTATATTTCTTAGTTACTATTTATGAATACAAGAGGTGGACTTCGAGTTCAATGATTAGGGTACAATGTTTTCATGAATAGCCTAAATTGTCTAAAATTCATTTAGAAATGGGAATTCTAAATTTGTTGGTAAGTGATTTTCAGCTGAAGAACTTTCGAAATATCTAAAAATCATTTCATGAGGTTAAGCATGGAATTCCTAACTTGTGCTTTTCAATGTAGAGTGGGCCTACCAGGCACATAGCTAGGATTTTCTTTCAGGTGAGGCTGAAACCGTGTTAGTCCTATACTGATTGGGTTTGTGTGGTGTGGGGGTCAGGAGAATATGGAATAACCAATTACCAAGTATCCCTAAAAATTTCGGGGAGGGGGAGGCTGAAGCTCCTTAAGTCCCCCCCCCTGGTACATGCCTGAGGCCTACGGTAAAGTGAGTCAACAACTGTTTGATGAATTTATTTCTAGAAAAATTCAGCTCGAGTTGCTGAGGGTGCATTTCAAATACATTTACACATGGAAAAGGACGTTATCAGATAACATTATTATTTCAAATTCAATTTCTATTGGATTTATAATATTTGTAAAGCATTATTATCAATATATTTATTTTTATTAAATCGGAAGCTAGTTTTCATTGAAAATGTATCCAAGAACGTGGATTGATTAACTGAGTTGGATTAATTTTATTCAATAAAAATGAAGTCAGCTCGAATAGGATACCTAAATCCAGAATAAAATTGAAAAATTAATATTCCAGTATTACTGAATCTATAATTTATCAAATACATAATATTGTTTATTGAAATTATTTATCTATTTGGAATTTCACAATAAAATAAAATATTGTGAAATTATTGCACAATACTTCCATTGCATTAGAAGTCGATAAAATTGATTCGTAAGGGACTGGTTGCAGTTCTTGATCAGACCGATTTTTTTTTTTTTTTTTAGGATGAAGCCCACATAGGTCTGAGACCTGTGCGTGGGTAATGAGTTGGATGATGGTGATTTATGAGTTGGACCTACAGTTTTAGGTGGGTTCCGATTTAAAATGGGATTGGTATTTTCTAAGGAATGATGATATGATATACATTATATTATAATGTATAATCAATATAATAGTTCATGATTTCAATCGATTGATAGAATGACTATAGATTATATCGATTGAAGATGTATATAAGGCTTCTCTGTACTTTAGTTTTCAGTTTGATTGAGATTGAAAATGGTGTAACAACCGAAACTAGTTTCTCGAAGTTTTAATAAATGTGGTTGTGACAATTACGTCTTATTTTTCATTCTTCATGATTATATCGATTTTGTACATATGATAATGCAATGACAATAGATTGTATTTAATATTGTACATGATGATGTATCTTTTTTTGTAAGTGCAATACTATGCAAATAGTCTCAGCCCATGCCATCTAGAAGTTCGTCCCCAAACCAGAGACTATCATTTCCTGCTTCCGTCTTGGACTTATCTAATGAGGCCGCTCTTATAAACCACGACTTGGCTGCTCCAGGGGTCAGTTCAGCACGCAAACATCCTGATAATAGTGAACGTAGCTTATGAAAGAAGGGTCACGCACAACACTACCAACTGAAATTAATGACAAGAACAAAGGAAATCTATAATTCTCCGAAAATGTTGAACAATACGAAGTTGTCACTTGGCCAACTATTATGAGTGGAAAGTCATCTAAGTTCAATAGGAGCAGAATAATAATTCACCTTGAAAGTGAGTGTATTTACACTGTAATTACTGTAATTTCCTATTTATTTATTCAAAAACAACTTGAGAACAACAGGCTTCAGAGTCTAAAAAATTGCTTAATAATAGCATTGGCATGAAATAAAGTTCAATTACAAAAAATAAGTTTCTCAAATAACAACACTATCAAGTTCATCTATGACACAAAATCCAAAAAACCTTGGCTCTTACAGGCGGGTGTTTCATTTTTATATTTTTACACTTATAGCATTAACGTTTTGACTATTCAAAGCAAAATATAAACATTTATATTCAATTCCTGGATTTCTTATTCCATAACGATGTGCGTTAATATTAACTTTTTATGGTAAATTCAACGACTTGCAGTCAATTTTAATTGAGAATAAAAAATAATTTCACTCAGTTTTTGGTCAATATTAACTTTTTGTGGTAAATTCAACGACTTCTAGTCAATTTTAATTGGGAAAAAATAATATTTTTTTAAACTCACTTTTTGGCCAAATATTATTTATTCTCAATTAAAATTGACTGCAATTTGTTGAATTTGCCATAAAAAGTTAATATTTTTATTCATGTATTTACCACCCATATTTTATGTATGATGTATAATATATACAAAGTATATATCAAAGTATCCATCTTGTTTCCACTAATATGTAATATAAACATGTAATATAAACGTGAGTGTACTGTGGGTCGTCTGACGATGCTCTAGACAACAGAGCGAAACGGCCGTCACGCCATAACGTGAGTTAATTTCCATTTAAAAGTGTTTTTTTTTTAAGTTTATATTAAAGATAAAATAATAATTATATTTGTTTAAATTCTACAAATATAATAGAGAAATAGAGTAGCCTATAATATTATAATAGTCGTAGCTGTTGACAATGGATTCATCATCCTTTGTCAACATCTGTAGGAAAGTGAACTACCTGCTTTAGTATATTTACCAATGGAGGCCAAATGAAATACATCAGCATATTATGCAGATGAACAACTTTTGACATTAATGACTATTCATTTTCTCTTCTTTATTTTCAAATTACACATTTATTTATCATTACTGTAAAAATTGCGCTTACATATTTAGCGTAAATTCTTTTTGTAGTTTGAAATGTAGAACATAAATGTTCAAAAAAGGTAATCTGATAAAAATATCACTTGTTAAGAGAGTGAACAACTTAATTTTTATACTAGTTTTCTTGAACTAAAATAACTGCACTGTCGTCAGTATTTATACAATAAAGTTTAAAAAAATATATTAAGTTCTCATTGGAACACGTCTAATCAATAAAACTTGCTCAATATTCTTTCATTATGATATACCTCTATATCTTGATTTGTCTGCGAATTTATTTCTTTAATTTTTGGTTTTATTTTGGATTTTTATTTTAAATATTTCAAACAACATACATAAAGTAGAATAATATTATCATTTCTAGAATGAATACTCTTACAATGACGAAACCAATCTAGGGTTTCAATATAAACTTCACAATCTGAAGTAAAGCGACTCCGTGAAATGCTTGTGAATGGTGCCCTCTGTTCAGTGGGAAGTAGGTGATATGCTAGCCAGACACGCGAAAGCTGGTATGTCGTCTACTTTTATGTATATCTCATTTGAAAAGGAAGTGGAAGCTGTTTACCTGTATGCGCTCACCTTCATGACAATCATTTTCACCCTTGCACGACTGAAACGACTCAAATCTTCAACTTTCGTCTGGAAGGAAAAATGGAAAACTGTAAATATTCAAATCAATAATTCCAACACAATAACTGTTAGGAAAATTCTAAGAGCAGCTTAATATCATCACTTTCTTCTGCCCTATTTTCATCTTCATGAACATTTTCTCTGTTATGATTTTCCATTTTCTGCTTGCCTACTATCACTACACTTACCCTAATAAATAGGAAATCATAGTTGGATAAGATTTCCTCTTCCGACCTTTCTCACAACATCACAGAACCACCTGTTTATATTTGTTTTTGTATAGCATATTTTTCTGTTTTAAATGAAACTAACTTTAAAATTTTGAGATGCAAATGAGAAACAGAAGAGATAAATTCTTATAGGAAAAAAAAACTTTGAAAACAGCAAATAAATACGGTAGCTTACTCCACCAGCATGTCGAAAAATACATGCATATAAAAAACGGAGTTTTCTATGTAGGCTAATACAGTCGACCAGTTGAATGCTATTTGGATATTTTTCTTCTTAGTATTGGTGATTGTGGTATTGTGAAAGATATCTATAATGCGAATAATATTGATGTCGCCTCAAAACCGCTTTATTCATTAAAACATATATATTAACAAACGAAAATAATGTGGCTTGTGCGTCACTTAATAGGATGAATCATGATACAAAAATGCCAGGCTCATATGGGGAATCGATCCCGTGACCGCAGGGCTGATAGACAAGTGTGGAAGCACCCTCGATGTATTGCAACACATAACATAACCTCTGACCGAAAAGCTCAGCAACATTCCCCCTCAAGTCAAGTGCTCAATCATCGAATTGATAGAATTTGGACATCTCATCTATTATTTCCATGTGGTTGCACGCGATCTGTCGCTTTCTTCAGAAACTTCTCCCGAAATAATACAATAATATGAATTTAATGCACATTAGTGAAAAATGGAATAGCATATGCATTGAAATAAATTAAAATTGAATCAATTCTAGAGTAAACCTGTACGGCACTTTGGTTTCAAGGTTCTGTTGATCAGCCAAAAACAAATAAGCACAACCATATTGATCTTGTAATTACATTGTCACTGCTATTGAGTGACCTTCGTGTTTCAGGGACTAACACTGTTTTGGCAGCGGTAAAGTAGGCATCCGTGTATACAATGTAATATAAATTATTCACGACTGGAATAAGAATAAGAATAGCCTATTGAATTGGCTTTTGATAGAGGTCCTCCCAGAGTTGAAGAGTAAAATGGTATACTGGTTCAAAATAATATTAAGTGCACCTGTAATAATTAGCTTAAGAATTGTGTATGTACATATTTTTCAAGATAATTACTCTTTAGAGCCTTTTATAAGCATTTTTAAAAAATTTCTGTTCCAGAAACACTGTAAATCAGTGTCAGATTTTCACAGTATAAGCTATTCTCAGTACACTTGTGTGTGAATAAACTTAGGCACACTGCAAAACTTAAAATTAAATCTCTAATGCATTTAGCATATTGAATGATTCTCAGGAGATTGGATGGCAGTGACACATTCAAAATAAGTTCTAGTAATTTCTTATTCAAAAACAAACGATATAATTGATTGAGTGTATTTTCACCAATGAAATGCTGAGGTGAGAGGTGATTGACTGAATTGAATGTGTACTGTAAGGCAATGAGACATAAATATGGAGACTCTTATTGTCTTATACACTAAGAGGAGACCCCATATTAGAAAGTGATAAAAATTGGATTCATGCACAGATAAATTAACTGACTCCACCAGCATGTATACACAAATCATATCACAAAATAATTTTCTACCAATTAATAAGAAGTCTACCAGCTATTGACTCAGATCTGGAAATATTTTCTATTACAGGATTCTAAGTTCCATTCCATTCAATATCTTTATACAAATAAATTAATAATATGCTATGAATTATAAAAACAAATATTTTGTTAGAGTTGTTCATAACAATGGGTGAGCCTAAAATTCACAAAAATCAATAGGCGTAACTTGTAGATGTACATTATTGATAGGCAATAATATAAATGTTATCGTAGGACACGACATTTAAACATGGCTGTCGAGTTATTTGGTGTTTAAAGAAGGAAAATGTCGTGACTAGGTTCCAGTGATCTCTCACTTCAGACGAGAGTAGACCTTTTTCATTTTTGGTAAAACTGTTTCAACTGCAATGTAGCAATACACTTACCTCAAAATTTTATTTCCTTACATTGAAAAATTATTGCTGAGCTGTGAATTCACAATAAAATTCTCGAAGAAATGAAATACACAAATTGAAATCAAGCTTGATTTAATAGCTGTGATGTTTTCCATGACGAAATTCTTTATGGCTATCAAAACTGACACTATTTCAATTTAATATATTGGCTTTACTCACTTATGTTGAAGATAATGGAGGGATACATTTCACTTCTGAAAAGAAGCTTCGTCAGCCTCTCTTCTTTTCAGAAGTGGAATGCATCCCTCTGCCTCTAGTATCTCCAATATAAGTGAGTAAAGACAATATATTAAATTGAAATACAGTTTGAGTTTTGATATTAGATTGTTCATAAAGTTTTTCGTCATCACAGCTATTAAATAAATTCAGCTTGATTTCAATTTGTATATTTTTTCTTCAAGAATTTTCAGTTTTTCAGCTTTGATATTAGATTGATTTAATAGCCAGAAAGAATACTGTTCTGTTGTTCTCTCAAAAGAAATAGCTAAGTTCTTGGATTTCTTGTTCCATAACGATCTGAGTTGTTAATATAAACCTCTTTATTGTAAATATTTATCTTCATATTGACTCATCTTCAAGGCGTCCTAGATCGGTGATGTTAGTTTTTCTGGTTAGAAGAATTGTGGTTTTTGTATAATGTGATCAAAAAGTTTGTGTGATTAAAAATGCAATTGTTCATTGAGGATGTTTTGTTTATTGTGTGTGGTGTGTTTGTAAATTTCAAATTGTTCCAAGGTGTTGAGTTCGTGTCCTTTAGATTTTATATGTAGAATGTGTAGGTTGGTAGTGATGTCAGTAAAAGTTGTCCAGGTTAAATGATATGGTCTGCAAAAGTCGATTCGGTTTTTGTATGTAAGGCTTGTAAATGTTCTTTGCAAACTGAAATGTCTGATTTTACAAATTTTACATAGGACAAATGTTACAAAGAACATTTACAAGCCTTAAACACAAAAACCGAATCGACTTTTGCAGACCATATCATTCAACCTGGACACACTTTTACTGACATCACTATACCAACCGATACATTCTACATATAAAATCTAAAGGACACGAACTCAACACCTTGGAACAATTGGAAATTTACAAACACATCACACACAATAAAAAAAATCCTCAATGAACAATTACATTTTAAATCACACAAACTTTTTAATCACATTATACAAAAACCTTGGAACACCTTGGAACAATTGGAAATTTACAAACACATCACACACAATAAAAAAAAATCCTCAATGAACAATTACATTTTAAATCACACAAACTTTTAATCACATTATACAAAAACCACAATTCTTCTAACCAGAAACTAATATCACCGATCTAGGACGCCTTGAAGAAGACGAGTCTCCATGACTCGAAAACATTTGACCAAAAGTGCGTTCAAATATTATTGATTCACAATTTTATTGAAATTGACTGCAAGTCATTAAATTTACAATAAAAAGTTGAAATATAATTAAATATTATCTCTGTAATTATTATTTCATTGAGACATATTAGCAAACATTCAGGGTCAGTTCTGCATAGTAAGTTTCTACATATAATATTCAGGGTAAGTAAATATTTACAAGCAAACGAAACAATCATTACAAGATGATTACAAATTTGAAATAATCAAACCAGCAACGTAGAAAAGTATGAATAGGCTAATTACCTGCAAACATTATTTATATCAAATACCATTATATTAAATGCCAGTACTACCATTTTTATCCTGTTCGACTGTTAAGAATTATCTGCACAGTATTAACGCAATTACAGGCAGTCAAACACGGAAGTCGTTCTTTTAATGAGAGCTATTTTGAATATAACTCTAAATAAATTAATTGTTGATGACATATCAAATATCTGAAGCAAACTCTCCAAAATTATCGTTTTTACAGTTTAAAATATCTGGTCAGTCTACTATTCCTGAGAATTGAGAATGGGAGATGCCTCATGATGAACCGAAGCACTTTTGATATCTTCATTTGACTCGTTCACTCGTGATTTATTCAACAATAAATTATTTGACAACAAAAATAATGTTGTTGTCGATTGAGCGCAGTCTGTATAGTTGCAAACAAAACACCAAACTTTCAGTTCAAATCAGTTGCTTCTCACCTACAACCTACAACAAGGTATTGGAAGAGATTTCTCTCATGACAGAAGCGATTTTTCTTTCTGGAAATGTGAGATACGATAACAGGGACCACTTTATATTTTCTAGGTGGTTGATAGATGGCTGGATACGTTCGGATGACAGGCTTGGAAAAAGTTTGTGAGGCTCGCGTGAAAGAATGGTCGTGTGTCTCTCGTTTATTTTGCTGACACGAAGCCGCGTCTAGAAAAGGATCGAAAGAAGGAATGATAGAGGAGGAAAAAGGTGAAGTGAGGATGCGAAGGAAGGAGAATACACTAGCTCCACCGTCACTTCAAGTAAAGCGGGTATCGTATAGCTTGGTGGTAGTAAGGGGCTCTGAATAATTCCAAATCTCTGCTGGTTATTCACCAGTAGAGTTGTAGATAGAGGAATATAATAGTAGTAATAAAAAAGTTCGTTACACCCGGCTTTAAATAGCAAAAAGGAGAATACATTTTCTGCTGAATTAATTCAACGACCATCGTTTCTAATCTTCCGCATTCTTATTCATATTTTCAGTCAGAATGGCATTCATTTTATCTATTAGCAAAAATTGAAAGTATTAGGGGGTTCAATGTCCCCGTATTTATCCAATGTTATTGATTCTTAAATTCATTCGCTTCATAGTTCATTCATCCCGGATTATGAATTATTATTGCCTATTCTAATACAAAATATAATAGCCTCTCGTCATAGGCTACTATATAATCATTAAAATGATAGAGATACCGTAACTATTTGTTGATGTATACATATAGAGTTCAATCGTCTTTCATAATGGTATGATTACATTAGATAGCCGTAGACATTGGTATGGTATTAGAAATTATTATTACCTATTCTACTACATGTAGTACCATGCCTCATAGACTACTTCATTAATCATTGATATAACTATCTGTTGAAGTAGTTCATCCATTTGTGAGAGTGGATGACGAGGAGACAGACGGAAGAGGTGATATTTGGAAGAGGAGTGAGGCAAGGTTGTTGTATGTCACCAGCCTTTTTCAACCTGTACGCTGAGAAACCTATGGAAGAGGCATTGGAGGACGCGCATGGAGTAAAGATTGGGGATCAGCATCTTAAAAGCATTAAATATGCGGATGACCAGGCAGTCCTTGCTGAATCTGAAGGACTGTTACAAAGAATAGTAACAACATAATTATATAATTCCGGTAAAAGACATGGATTGAGCATTAATATTCAGAAGACCAAAGTGATGAGGATTGGAAGATTGGAGGGTAGAGTAAAGCTGAGATTGGTGGGGCGGGGGGGGGGGGGGCACTGAGGAGATAGAAGCTAGAATAAGTATGGGAAAAGCAGGTACTGTCACATATTAGGTATACGCTATGGGGTTATTCATCAGAGCAAAACCTTGATAGGGTGTTTAAGATCCAAAAGAAAGCTGTTAGGTGTGTGGAAAGAATAAATAGATTAGATTAATGTAGGCTGTTGTTCAAGAGACTTTGTCTCCTAACTGTACCCTGCTTATATGTGTATGAAGCTACTTTGTATATAAAAAAGAGTGATATTAAACAAAATCTTGACGTACACGATTATAATGCAAGGAGAAGAGGAGATTATCACTTGGTGAGTCACAATAGTAGCTTATTCAAACAAAAACCTAGTTGTATTGGTAGGAAGCTCTACAACAAGCTACCGCAGTTTTTAAAGAGTCTTCAAAATATAGAAATATTTAAGAAAAATTTGTAAAAATATTTAGTTGATAAAGCTTTTCATAGTGTACAAGAGTTCCTTTCACATTAAAATAAAGCCTCACCTCAACTAATTGGTAACTAGTGTATAAGATTGTATAATATTGTTGATCCGACTTGTCTTATACTCCTTAACTGGAGTCTTCAAAGACATAATCTACAAAAAAATTCATTACCCAATTCATTACCCACGTAGGCTTTATTCTCAAAAAATTTAGTATGCAATTTTATCAGAAAGTATTATGCCCAGAAATGGTGAACATTGAATGTGTAGGCTATAGCATTCATATAGTTCCTTGAAACTTGGGTACCTAATTTTCGTTCCACAGATCGAAACTCATGGAAATAGCATGCAACATGCTGAAAATGATTATTCATGTAATTCTGCTACTGAAGTTTGCAACTCACTCTGGATAGAATGTGGGAGAGTCAATTTATGGAAAGGGTAGGAAGGAAAATCATGTTAGTCAAGAGTAATGTCTGAGTGTGTGTGGTAGATAGATGGAAGGGATGATAAAAGGTATTGCAAAGGCACACAATGACAAACACTGCTTGTATTAGTCAATAGCATGCATAGAGAGGAGCAAAACATATCTTAGATTAGCACTGATATAGACAGACACCTGCACGCTACTTTCTAGCTTTGTAGGCAACAGCCACATTATCTACGTCACATGAAGGCTGTTCTCAAATATTTCAAGAGTTATCGTCGAAAGATTCAATAATTCATCTCCTTGACTCGCATGAAGGCCTTCATACAGGCTGATTCACATAAATATTAAAGCAGATTACAGGAAATGTAAAAGAATGATACGTTGGCTGGATGTGCAGAAGATCTTAAATATCCTGTGAACTGGATAATGAAAGGTTCAAAAATTTATTGAAAACCATTCATTCAATTTCGTCTTCCATGAGCAGTAGCCTATTCTCATCACTTGGATTAATGTAGATGCTTCAAATAAATTAGTTCTCATATTGTTCAATGAAGAACTTCAATTATTAAAAATTCCGGTATGAGTTAATTAATCTAGAGAGGTAGCGGGAATGAATTTTCTTGTAATCTTCTTTTTAGTGATAACAAATCTTGTCAATTTCGAGTATTATTTATTATTAGAAAAATGTATTTGTTTATAAATAAATTATTATTTAGGAAAATTTCGAATGATAAAAATTAATAGAACAAGATTTATTATCACTGTAAAGAAGATAACAAAAGATTTTATTCCAGCTAACCATTTGGGTTAATACTGAAACTTGTGAGGCTGTAATTACGATTATTTATTGAATAAGATTTTTTTAAAGTACAGTATAAGTTGTAATTTCTGTTTATATCTGCAACAAATGTGGGAAAATTTCTCTGTTTGGTCATTACTTTCAGGTTGGAAAGAAATTAGACAATTCAACAGTGTTATTTTAAGTTATATTAAAGTTCCACTTTATCAACATTGGATCACATTAATAAGAACTATGTAACTCAGGCTACCTTTGAAGATATTTTATTGTGGCTCACTCATTTTAGTATAGTATAATTTGTAATAATTATTTCTCGTTTGATCTTTGTAAATTTGTTTAGTTTTTGATATCATTGTAAAATGAAGTTTTTATTGCTTGTTTGTTAATTTCGTCGACTTTCAATTATTAAATTTCTCAACTACAACTGTACCCTCATTGTTACTATTGGGTGCGATGGGTTTTCATACAGCCAATTATATAAGGCAAAATTATAGTGCAGTAGCGTAGGATATTTCAGCCTATCAGAGGTTTTCATTTTGTTAATATTTTACTTATTTATAATAAATAGGGTTGTGTCAATTTCGAGTAATATTTATTATGAATACACGCATGTATAATGTGACTTCGTTATGAACACAATCATACAGGTTATAGCAAAACGCCAAATTTCTCAAACTGCAGAATAAGCCAGTGTCTGTCTGCAGAGTAGTCAAGTTTTCATAAATAATGCAAGGCTTGTTTGTCTATCGTTTATCGGTTAAATGGTCACGGAATAATTGCATAGTATTCAAGCCATTGATTGAAATTATTAGGTTCGTGTGTTTCTAGTTTATAATAATGAACTTTTGTTACTAATTAATTTTTTAGTTCCATTGAGAGTTCCATTATAGCAAGAGTATGGCAACAAAGACTATTCGAAAATGGATCTTGGATAGCAGTTGTATTCGATAAAATATTTTATTAGTTGGAAATCAGATAATATCTGACTAATATATGATGTTATCAACTTGATAATAAGATTATTTTTTCATCTTTATGTGGTAAAAAGGTCAATCAACAGTTACAGTACTGAATTTATTTTAATTGCTAAGTATTTCTTATTCCAGAGAAAATGTTCTGAGAGCCAATCAAATAACCAGATTATTTATCCGTCACTCAACCGATGAGATAACTGGCAGCTCGATTCACTCACAGCTAACCACAAAGCTATTTGACCACCCAATCATAACATTGAATTGTGGAGCTCTCAGCCAATCAATAGGCAGGTTGCTGAATCCATCACACAGTTATTTTACAGATAACTATTACTCCCATTCAATCATAACACTGAATTATGTAATCTTTTCTTTAACCAATTTTAATGCAAAATGTTGGATCCAAGTACCAAACCAGCTATAAAATGTTCTTTACATCAAATGTTCGTAAACATTGTTATAGTATTTGCTTCGAATACTGGATGAAAACATTATTGAGTGTTATGATTGGCTAAGGAGAAGTTACTCAAGCCAGTAAGGGATGATTGGGAGGGAGAAATAGCCTTGTCTTTGGCTGCATTTTGGAACATCGTGAAATTTTATTGACTGAGGGGAAGTTCAGTAATCTAATGATATGGTTGTTTGCTGGGTGGGAGGAATAGATTTAATGTTATGTGAATTAATGTCCTGTTATCTTAATGGTTGAATGGAAATTCCTGGTTCTGGTTATTTCATTGACTGAAGGCAATTGATTAGCGGTAAGACGTAAGAAATCCAGATTAACTCGATGATTCTCATCTTTGGAAAAAATTGATTGAAATAATTCTTTAAAAACGGGCTATTCCATTCATCACCTATTCTAATATAGGAAGTATACTGTATATTTATGTCTCAATATACATATACTTCGGGCCGCTTACTACAGTTGGTTGGGGCGTCGCAACTTCAGCTTGCTGTCGTTTCAATGGTCGTGGGTTCGAATCCCACTTCTCCGTCTGGCATCCATGTGTTATCATTCACCTCGTTACCCACGCACAAGTCTCGGACTTATTTGGGTATCATCAGCAATAAAAAAATCAACTATTCTCATATTTTAGTAGACTATACTAGTTTATTCAATAAATAGGCCTATTGTATTCTTCAGGCGATATTTATCAGGTTAAACATTGAACAGGTTATTATTTTAAATAATAATTTTTAAAGTTGCTTAATATTATAACTTATTAATTTAATTGGAGTTGGAGCCTTCAGAGGTGGAATCAATTCTTCCAAAATAATAAAAGTGGTTTTTGCAAGTTCCTTCTATTACGAAAAATTGTAGCTAGGTGTATTATTTATTCTATAGGAGTAGTCTCATAAAATGAGTACACCTACAGTTTTATGCTTGTAAGCATGCCAGCAGATTAAGAAAGTTTGCATTATTTTATTGACTTGATAAAACTATAATGTGGAATATTTTACATTGTTATTGTTGCAATTTCTGTAGCTTGATTGATTGATCATTTCCAGTGGCATCAGCAGCAGTTCTAAAATGAAGAATATACTGTCAACAGGTGGCGTTTTCATTGAATTTGGCACCTCTCAAGAAGTTATTGTGAGTGATATTGAACGGAACGTTCAAGAGTTGAAAGCTAGTCAATAAAACTTTATTGTTGGTAGACGCTCTGCCATCGAAGCAAGCTCAATGATCACTATTTACTATTAGCACTTGAACTATGAATTTCCTTCATTCTATTGCATTTGTTTCGGAGGATGAAACCTACATTGGTCTGAGACCTGTGATTTGGTAATGAGGCATATATACAATTAATTTGTAAAAACAAACAAAATGATCAGCAGTTGTTATTTCATGTTAATAAATTGTAATTGCCATCAAATTTGTACCAAATAATTTAAATGATAACTTCTCTTTAGAGTATTAGGAAAATTCTCTTGATAATTTCCCCCTTTATTTTCTTGCTACTCGTCATTGTGTTTTTCTTGTCTGGGAAAAATCATTATATCTTGTGAATGAATTGGTATTTCATATTGAAAAATGGGTTGTGTTCTTCTATTAAGAGATTCTTGATATACTGATAAGAGATAAACTGTGAGTGCTCAATTTCTGAATGGTTAAGAAGTTCATGGTGAATTTATAACGAAAATTAACATGAAAAGTGAATTCCCCTTTTCAGCTGCTGTAGTTGGCATGAATTATTTGCAATGGGTGTATTGAAACATCACAATCAGCAGGCTACCTCTCTTTCAAACAATTCCTTCCCTCTGCAGTTTCTGCTGCAATCAATTAATAACAAGTACACGAGTACCGAGCACATTATCACGATATGTTTGACTTCGACTTCCTTTTTCTATTTGTAAAGCTCAACTATTAATTAGGCTATTTTTGTAGAGGCGTTTCTATTTATGGACACAGAACAATCAATTAGTTTCATTCTATTCTATTGAAGTTCGCCTTTGAAACTTGCAAAAGAACTTTTCGAGATTAATAATTTCGTGCTTATGACCAAAACAATTACCGTATGCTAACACAACAAAGAATAAGTATGCAGTGCATTATTTATTTCATTACTTCGACTATGAAGTTTTATTTCACCGAACAAGGGATCACTTCGCGCTATGCTTAATCATAAATAATATTCACTTGGGCCTAAATTGCCTACTTTTATAAAACCCTCAAAGAAATCTTAACAAATCTGTTTTCAACCCTTGATTTATTGCATCTTTCCTGTTTCATTTGAAGGGAGAAAACATTTGCGTAGCATGAAAATAGTAGGAGAATATTCTCTCACAACTCCTACATATCTACATATCTTAATAAACATGATCCAAATTTTGTTACTAGAAATTGAAGCACAAATAAATTATGATATCACCACTTTCAATATTGTAAAGTACTTATATCCAATTACGAATACATCAGTGGCACGATAATGATAGAAATTCTATGTACAATGTAGCAATGTAGGCCTGCAATCAAAATAAAAAAGGGGATTTCTCCAGGGGATTTCTTACCCCTTCATAGATCTGACTTCTTCTAATGACCAGTAATACAATAGAAATAGAGGATTTTCATTTTTGTAAAATAATTTTGATGTCATAATTTCTATCATTTCTAATCATTTTTCCGCCCCTCCTAGTAATTCATTAGTTAATTAGAACATTCAACAAAAATAAAACGAATTATCTAATGAAGCTCGAATATCAATATTGTTAAATTGTCTGTGCAACTTGATCGATTCTTCCACTTTTAAAGGCAACCATTTTCCAGCTCAGTGATGACGGTGTAGTGAACTAGATCAGCGAAGACTTCCTGGTTTGAATAATTGAGTATGCGCGGCTGATCGTTTAACTCGAACATTGCTGTACCGAGAGGCTTTTCCAAATGACCAGTAATACAATAGAAATAGTATTAGAGGTTTAGTTTTAATGGATTTTAATGTGTATAATTTGTATAATTAATTCCTTTTTTCTAGATTATTTTTTTCTTGTGGAATTTATTTTTTTCTTGTGGAATTTATTTTTTTCTCCTCTTTAAACAGCTCTTAAATTATATAGGTTTAATTCAGACTATTCTTTACACACAGGCTCAGGCTCATGTGGTGTAATATTTTGCATCTCAGCTAAACTCTATTGTTCCATGCTTTAATGCTTGTTTGAAGAAGTAATAGAGCAATTATTACTTGATTCTAAATTCTACAGAAAAAATTAAAAATATAACGATTAAGAGGAAATATCACGTTTTAGTTGTTCCTACAACTGAAATGAGCAGTAGAGGGAGAAGGGGACAAAAACTCCATTACAAATGTATGTATTGACAAAACTGTAAAGGAAGCGTGATGGCTGCTGCTGCACAAACATGCATGACTTGCTTTTATTGGGGAGAAGCACAGGGCACACGCACCGTCACACGCCGACGCTCACGCTCACCTGCCGCAGTAGCGTAATATAACTTTGCACGGTGGTAGGCTAAAGAGGGTGCAAAGAATGATAACGTGAGGGGTGGGTAGAGAGTGGGAGAGGGTGAGTGTTTGTCTCTTTTCAAGTGCATTCCAAATTGAGTGAGAACTGCTTTCAATAGTTGTTGATCAATTACTAATAAATTATTTTTTGAGAGTTTTGGTTGAGATCCTTACTCATATTTCAAGGGGGTTTATCAACAGTTTTTTCAACAGTCTATCAACATGTTTTAACGGCTTCAACTCAAAAACTACTGCAAATATGGTCAAATTAGTTTTAAATTGAACCTGTCACCATATTCTACAAAGATTTATGTAAGTTTAGAATTTAGAATTTTTTTGAGGATGAAGCCCACATATGTCTAAGACCTGTGCGTGGGTAATGAGCTGGATGATGGTGATTGATGAGTTGGACCTACAGTTTTAGGTGGGTTCCGAACCACAGTTATCAATGTGCGTTACATCATTCATTAAATACCAGTGCTAAAACAAATAAAGAATAAAAATTTCTAATTTTTATAGAAAAAATTCTCTTCTTAGAAATACTGCATCTCGGTCAATTCCTATAATTTTGAAACCATTTTGGGGTAAAATTATAGGGATTTTTGTCATGCGACATACTAATCCATCCTATGTATGGCTTTGAAAATATTTAGCGAAGAAAATTGAAACAAAAAACGAAACCAACTTCCATAAATACTAAATACCTACATACTAAAAAGTTTAGAATAAAGCATTGACTATAAACTGAGTATAAAATTAAAAATTCAATGCAACTAACTTTTTGAAGTCGGTGCCAAATGTTTCATGTATGTATGTATAGTACCATAGCCGATTTCGACTGACGGTGACTTGAAGACCTCATACCTCAACGTTATGTTCTGCCCTAAAGTACTACGCAAATGAGGAGTGAGAGGTAGGCTGCGATTACTTTCCTCACTGAGCTAACAATGTTGTATCTATGCCAAGCCCAATGAAACAAATTCTAAACCTCTCTGCTCAACAGCCCACTCCCACCTTTTCACAGCGTCTGGCTGCACAGGTATGTATACTATCTTGCACACCTGTGAGCAGCGGCGCCGACTTCATGGGAATATTGGGGGAGCAAAGTCCACCAGAAAGGTCTGTAGGGGGTGTCATCTGAAGAGAGGGGGCCCCCCAGAGTAATTATTGGGGGGGGGGGGGCAGAAAGTGCCTTTCCCCCCAAAGTCGGCGCCACTGCCTGTGAGCTACTTCCTGCGTCCAAGCCATGATGTTTGACAGAGATGTTTGGAAAGCAATGCAATTGATGAGTTTTTTTTTGTTTCTGAGATGAATGAAATTTAATTCACCTCAATCCACAATAAGGTGAAAAACATATTTTATGAGTTTATGAAAAATGCTGTGTAATATTTTAAGAGCTTATGAAAAATTTGGCGCCAACTTCAAAAGGTTAGTTGCATATAATTTTAAATTTTCTCAGTTTATAGTGAATTATGATGTTGAAGATCCATCTTGTTTCCACTAATATGTAATATAAACTTTAAAAAACCGCTTTTAAATGGAAATTAACACACGTTATGGCGTGACGGCCGTTTCGCTCTGTTGTCTAGAGCATCGTCAGACGACCCACAGTACACTGGCTTAAGGTATCTTAAGGTATAGGGTCTTCAGACCCTCAAACTCATACCTTAAGTCAGTGTACTGTGGGTCGTCTGACGATGCTCTAGACAACAGAGCGAAACGGCCGTCACGCCATAACGTGAGTTAATTTCCATTTAAAAGTGTTTTTTTTTTAAGTTTATATTATAGTGAATATTTTATTTTCAACTTTTTTCTACGTGATTATTTAGTATTTATAGAAGTCGGTTTCTTTTTTGTTTTATTTCTTTAATTTTAAGAGTTTTAGTTGAATATTTGAATTTTGAAAACATGGAAAATGTATTATACATTATAAAATTTTTAGAAAATTAGCAAATCAATATTTATGATCAATATAACATATATAAAGTAACTAAAAATGTGGCTATAAAAAAATTCAATAAACCAAGTAAAATGATAGAACTCTTTATTGGACGTAGTACATTATATTCAGGAAAATTATGGTAACGAAAAGCTTTATAAAAGTGAAATAGCCTTTAATTAACTGTTTGATTCGGTCCCTTCCAGAGAATACCTACACTGAAAAATTAATAACTAAAAAAATGTTTATATTTTTCAAAATTAAAAACATTTTTTACTTCAACCCATGCCATGATTGAAACTACACAAACTTATTCCTACGACTCTTTAACATTAACTAAATTATTTACATGTTCATTTCAACAGAAATATTGTCTTCTTCTTCTTCTTCTTCTTATTATTATTATTATTATTATTATTATTAGACGTAAAACTCCCAAAGTGGAAGACGCTGAGTAAAGATGGTTCATTTTTTGGATTTATTCTTCTTGTTTGCTCACCAGCTTTTCATTTTTTGTGCGAATTCAGCTTTTCTCTCATCACTCCATTTTTTCCAACTCTTGGAGGTTTTGTCTCTGGTATAACTTCCCATTTATAAAGTTTCATTCTGAAGTTTTTTCTATTGTAAATTTCTCTGTTGGTTATTTTGGCCAGTACTAGGTCTTTTTTAACATTTCGTATCCATTCTCCTCTATTGACAAGTGATGCTACATAGTTTACAATTCTTTTTGTTAGTCTATTGTCTGGAAGTCTCTCATGATGTAACCATAAAATTTAAGGCGTCTTTTCCTCATATCTGTCTCTATATTAAATTATTATTCAACTTAAGACGTTCTCTGTAATCTATATCCGTTTTCGGTACGCCTTGTTCCAAGGATTTTTCTATCTTCCTTCTTATATATATATACATATGCATTCATAGGCCAAGAAATTTATAAGTCTTAAAAGCTACAAAAAGGAAAACGTCCAAGTAAGTTAAAATCAAACAGCAGCCAAAAATAGCCTTGTACCAACACAGAGATTAGTTGCGACTTTCTACAGTCTTGTCAAAGAAAATATTATTAAATATTAACAGAAACCGACAAGTCATGGAGCCATCGGCACGCTTCCTCTCCTGCAGCATGAACTAGCAGCCAGCCCTCCATCAAATGAGAACAGTGAGCACTCTGATATCAGGTGATGCATGGTTTGAATTCGACCACATTGACAATGAGGGTCGGTGGTGAATCCCCAAGCTGTTGTCATCTCAGCACACCTTCCCACATATGTTCTGAACCGGTTAAGGCTACTCCACTCTCTTCGGCTCAGCTGTGTGCCAGGTACAGCAATGTTGGGGTCATCCACAAGGTGCTTGTTTTTCACTTCACCCTGCACCCATCTCTGTCTCCATGCCTCCCTGATATTGATTTCCCTTCGCTCATCAAGTCTCATATATCTCCTTGACTTGAGACGCCTTGGTGGAGGGTTGGCTAGATCTTTAGAGAGAGGGAGCTCCCTTTGTAGTTGCAGCTCGTTGGCTATTTTGTTCATTTTTCCAAGTCTTCAGAGTTCTGGAGGCACAATATTGCACAGCACTGGGAGCCAGTCAGTCTCTGTTGGTCTCAAGGTTCCACTAATTTTCCTCATCTATTTTTCCAACATGAGAGCTACATGCCCAGACAGATGAGCAGTACTCTCCAGTACTATACAACAGTGCCAGAATGATGTTCTTAGAGCCTTCATGTCACACCCCCAGGTTGTTCCCGCCAATTCGCTGATTATATTTAACCTTGTCTTTAATTTATCTCTCAGCCCCTCCAGATGTTGTCAGTATATGAGAGATCTATCAAGCCTGACTCCAAGGTATCGAGGAGCTTCCTGATGCATAATTTGCTTGCCACAGAAAGTCAGCTCAATTGTCTTTTTTGCATGCTGATTGCTGAGATGGAATATTGTTGAGACAGTTTTGGAGGGATTAGGTTTCAGGAACCACTGCTGTAAGTAGTTTGTCATTACCTCCAAGTCCATATTCAGAGCTGACTGGAGCTGTTCAAAGGTCTGCCTTTGGACCACCAAACCAATGTCATCGGCATAGATAAATTTACGTGACTGTGTTTCTGGCAGATCTGCTGTATAAACATTGAACAAAATAGGTGCTAGAACTGACCCTGAGGCAGAACATTTTCCAGTCTTCTGAGAGTGCTTAGCTTCCCATAAAGAGACACTCTACATGTATGATCCCCCAGCATAGCCCTGAAGAGATTTACAGTTGCCCTACATCCAAGTACCTTTGCCAGCTTGAAGAGAAGACCAGCTGTCCATACTGTGTCATATGCTGAACTCAAATCCAAGAATACAGCTCCTGACTTTATGTTCCTTTCGAAACCATGCTCAATGTGAGTAGTGTGTCCCAATACTTGCTCCTCACAGCTTCTGCCCTTCCTAAAACCAGCCTGTTCTTCTGGAAGGGTGCTATCCATTCTGTCCTCAACTCTTGCAAGCAAAATTCGTTCAAAAACCTTATATACCACTGATAGCAAGGCAATCGGTCTATAGCTTTTGGGGTCCTTTTGGTCTTTTCCTGGCTTTAAGACTGCTATAAATCTTCCATCTTTAGATTTTCCATATCCATTTTCCTGTTCAGGGACAGGGTCTCGCTGGCATATAAAATTGCTGGTTTAATCACTGTATATTCTTCTTATTATTAATTCAAATTGCCATGTGTACCTTTCAATTTTTATAGTTAACCAAAACGGGACATTATAGACTTTTTTCACACATAACCGGCTTTGGGTCACCGATTTCGCCTACCGAGCATAATTATTACATTACATCATTATGATTTAGAAAATTGGGTTAGTGTATAGCACTACATATCATTCAATGATCGGCCTGGTAAACGACACCGGTTGCCCAACTGCCGGTTATGTGTGAAACAAGCCTATTCGAACTAAATTGAAATGAAGACATCTATGAATGCTCCTGTTTGCTTGATATTGGGCTAATGCGATATAAGTATTGGGCCGATACTTGCGAAACTTGGATCTCTCAACGCTGAATCTTACTCTTTTACTTAAATTTAAAAAAAAATCATTTAAATCGGGTCAATAGTGCTCAAGTAATCGATGTACAAACATTAAAAAAAACAGGTCGAATTGAGAAACTCCTCCTTTTTGGAAGTCGGTTAAAAAGTACAGTTAGCATAGGGTTTTCGACGGTGCGAGTTCAGTTACCCATATTTATGTGGCCAAATAGCATACAAAAAATCAGAACTAAGTTTTACAAGCAGATCCCTTTTTATGTATAAAATGACGACTATTATTATATCCTATGTAATTTATCCTTATAAACGTTAAACGATTTGAACTAAATCAATTTGACTTGAACATGTATTACGTTACAAGTTATCAACTTTTTCCTTGAACCTTACATATGTCCATAGGGATACATAGACACGAAAATAGAGAAATATTTTCCAAATAGGACAAGCCTGTTTTAAAACTTTCATGAACCAAAACAGTCGTTCGCCCAAAACTACCAGCATGTAAAACCAAGCTTTCCTAACCGCCGAAAAAGAATAGAAAACCTAACTTACATAGTAGCCCACTATTTTAAAGAGAGTTTGCATAAAGGCTACGATACATCATATTATTGTACGTGTACCTACATCAAACTCGTGTACATGGAGGAAGCCTAGTGCCTCCACTGGAGTTTCACATTCTGTTACATGGGGAAGCTATTTGAAATGCATACTAAGGTAGCGCACATTGAAGCGAGGCCACATTCTAACACAAAAGTGTTCATTGCTGATCGATTTTAGAGATATATGTATACATGCCGTGACGCACAGTAATACATTGCTTACTAACAAACTTCTGCTAGTGAAAACTACTTGGCGCGAAACTTGAATCGGCCATAAATAATAGTTTCCAGTTTAGTTGAGCGGACAGGATATTGAGTACTGCGCCACTCTAGTACGCTACTCTAGCTACCCCTCAACTAATGGATCGGTACGCGATTGTTCAAAAACGATGCGGGAGGGGTGGAGGGGTGGAGGGGTTGAGAGATTTGAATTGTTGCTGAACGAAGAAATTTACAAGTAATAGCAACAAAAAAAGGGTTGGTTATGAGGAGGAAGAGGAGGAGGAGGAGGGAAAGGTGAAGATGTAGAAGGATGAATGATGACTTTTATCTAAGTCACTTGAAGAAGAAGAAGAAGAAGAAGAAGAAGAAGAGTAGGAGGAGGAAAAAAGAAAAATAATAAAAAGAGGGAAGAAGTGGAAGGAGATAAAAAGGATAAGGAGGAGGAGAAAAGGTTTAGATGAAGGATGAATAATATCTAAGAAACTTTAAGAAGAAGAAGAGTAGGAGGAGGAAAGAAAAAAATAAAAAAAGAGCGAAGAAGTGGAAGGAGATGAAGAACAAGAAAAGGGGGGAAATAAGATTTAGATGTAGAAGGATGACTATTATCTAAGAAACTTGAAAGAAGAAGAAGAGGATGAAGATGAAAACATGGAGTACGAAGGAGAAGAAGATGAGGAGGGAAGAAGAAGAAAATGGTGAAAGAAGAAGAAGGTGGAGAACGAAGAAGAAGAGGAGGAAAGAAGAAGAAGAAATAGAGAAAATTGGAAGAAAAAGATGAGGGAATACGAGGAAAAAAATAAATAAATGGAGGAAGAAGAAAAAATAACAAGAAAAGGCACAGGAGAAGAAATCGTAGAACGAAGGAGAAGAGGAGGAGGGAAGAATAAGAAGATCGAGAACCAGGAAGAAAAAGAGGGTAGAAGAAGAATTAGAAGATTAAGACAAAGAAGGAAAAGAAAAATATGTCGAAGAAGAAGAGGGGTGAAGAATAAAAAGAATTAGAAGAGAAAGGCTGAAGAATTAATATTTTAAAAGAGGTGTGAGGAGTGAATGATGGGGAGGATGAGCAAGAGGAGGTTGGGGATGAAGAAGAGTCTCAACAGAACTGCCTGTCAAGTTCGCACCGTTCCTAGCCGCGAGGGCCTATTTCTCTGCAAAAATGTTCGTATTTATAAACACGCCACAAGTCTCCATTTCCAACTCAATATAATAATGATCAGTGAATTCGACCTTCATCAGTTTACGGCTATATGCTATCTCTGTTTCGTGATGGAAAGCCGGCTGGCTAACTAGTTCAAAGCAGGCGATTTGATTTTTATCAGTCATAGGTTTAGTTATGATTTCGGTTGAGTTCATTTGCTAGGAAAAATAAGGCGTCAAATAAGTCTGTCCCAATCACCTTTTGAATTTGTGAAGGGGGGGGGGGAATGAGGTTTTGTTATCGATTAAGCATATATTGTGCTTTTATAAAGTGCATTTGAACTTCTGTGCATCAAAATTGATTATCCAGGCAAAAAATCGTTATTAGATGTAGAGAGGTACGCCTACTCGAGATGCAATTGAGACATTGAAATGCAATGTCAAGAGACACTTCAAAGATCAATTATGTGGAGGATTTGCCAGCGGAAGAGAGGGTATAAAGAGGTTTGACTGTATTCATTTGAACAACAACTGGATCCTGAAGGCCTGTCTAAGCTTTCAACGCTAGAGCGACACTAATAAAATTATTTATATTGCATCAGTAGAGAGCTTCGAGCAGTTTAGATTATAGCTAGACAAGCTGAAGGGCGATCTAGAAGCAGATCATTTACTGTATCTTGAATTAATACAGCCTCAAGTTGTCAACTAATGCAACTAGTATCGGTCCAGCCTCATTGTTTGAACTAACCTATTTCTATTTTTATTACTATTCCTTAAAAAGTTGACATGAAAAATGATTAAATTGAAAAAACTCATAATTTAATGATTGTTTGTACAAAATAGTCCTACCACGAATCTCATTAAACAGTCTTCTACGAAAGAGTAACTGTATTCCTTCTTCGAGTTTTCAGCTATAAACGAAAATGCATTACTAATCTACACTAAAGTGAAACCGCTGACTGAAACGTTATCTAAATTATTTCTTATTCTTGAAGTACAAAATCAAAACGTTTTGACTTCTAGATTGAATGAACTCCAATTATTTGCATTATTTATTTTCTAGGCAGATTTTTAGTAGATTAATAGTTATGCAGTACATATAGCTCATTTAGTCTATGTAGACTTCAATTTGATAATACAAAACTTTCATAGTGAATATCAACAGTTTACCTACTCAGTGTACTGAGATTAGGCCTCTATATAGCCGTGTAACACTACAACACTGCGAAATGACCATCTCATACGAATTATGTGTATTTATTCATTTGTAGAATCTTGCTATGCAGAAACGCCTTTTTGAGTAGCTGCGACTAAAATAGGTCAATTCTCCATAGCGAGTTCCTATGAATAGATATACTGCAGATCACGAAAATAATAATATTCTCAACAATAAATTATTTATTTACATTCATTATTATATAGAAGTTTTGCATTGCCAATAAATTATAGATTTAATTAAAAAAGTGGTAAAGAATGATGAAATTTCAACAACAAATTGTCTATAATTATGGTCAATGTACTTTATTGAAGGTAAATCTACTCTAGCATAATTATAGTTTATGTAGTCTATACGGTAGATGTATCACACAACTGGTGCTTATAAATCTCATTTTTACAAAAACAAAGATGCTTGAATGACAATCATTACCGGTGACAGATTATTATGGTCCGCAAATTACAAATATACAGAAAAATTAAACTATTATGCTATATACAATAATTGATATTATTTTGATGATGTTGAAGATCCATCTTGTTTCCACTAATATGTATTATAAACTTAAAAAACACTTTTAAATGGAAATTGACTCACGTTATGGCGTGACGGCCGTTTCGCTCTGTTGTCTAGAGCATCATCAGACGACCCACAGTATATACTGAGTGTACTGTGGGTCGTCTGATGATGCTCTAGACAACAGAGCGAAACGGCCGTCACGCCATAACGTGAGTCAATTTCCATTTAAAAGTGTTTTTTAAGTTTATGATATTATTTATTATTTTAAATCAAAATTTTTAAAAACTATTGGAGTGAATTGAAAATGCGACTGTAAAAAGATTAATTCTATTGATTCAATTGATAGAACTCTATTGATAGTATTATTTATATGTAACCTCTAAAGAAATTGGAACAGTTCTGCTTCATTCGAATCAATAGTTATAATTTGTTGAAGCTTAAAACAAATGCGTGAACAATTGTGAGGTTCGTGACAGCAGAGTCAAAACAACTTAAAATTGGCCGCAAGGATTAATTGACTGGAGAAGTGATTCTACTCAAAATTTCAATTGCCCAGCACTCGTAATAATTCAATTACAGAGCATGACCATCACTATTCAAAATGCAAATTACTTTTTATCATGCAATAAAATTATCAGCAGCATTTTGGTACGTAAGTTATATTGGATCTTTTGCATAAGATTCAAAATTCAATCAATCCAAAAATAGTAGGTAGTTAGCCTATTAAATTAGTGAAATTTATTTTGATAAACTTTATAACAACAAATTTCATTCTTTGGATTTATTCTGAATTATTTTGTTCTGAGCTCAAAAGTGAATTTCAGTGCGATTGGAAAATTGTTTAGACTGTAAGTTCTAAGGTGTGAAGTGAATTTATTGTTAATGAAAACTTTTCTCATAGATGTAAGTTATAGATCTATCGGATAGCATGCACGTTATACAAAATGTCCAAACGTTCTGTTAACAAGAGAAATGGTTAGCTAGACCTGTAGATAATATAATAATATTAAATTGTCTTTATTTAAAACTCAAAAAAATATAATCAATAACCAAGCTATCAAGTTATAATAACATAATATTTCCTCAATATTTTACTGTGTTCAAATAAAATAGGCGCTATTAATCTTTCAGATAAGTCCTATATGTAATATGGGTATTGTCATATGTTGAGGCATGAAGTCTCAGAGTTATGGGAGAAATACCCTTCAGTTGAGAGGGTTTTCACCTGTTAGCTAGTGTTCAATCTTAATAAAACTGGTAATAAACACTGTTATTAGAACACTACTTTAAAACAGTTTTATTGAGATTGAAAATGATGCAACAGTCGAGGCTATAGTCTCTCGTATGTTAATAATTAAAGTGGTTAGCATCAGTCTTATTCATTATGGATAACTACCACAATAACACCATCACCAACATCAAGAAAAACAGCTTGAAACTTTTCACGCAGAACCTCTATAAATAAGTACAGTATAATTATTATTAGTAGTTCTGTGAACAGTAGACCTCACTCGCCAAACACTGCTCACTCAAAAGGGGATGATAGGCCTAGGGAATGTAAGTTCAAGAGAGCACTTGCGAATAAATTTTTATTGCTTCATCTATCATTGAAAAATCACTGCGAAAAATCAATACCGTATTTTAAATGTTCAATATTTGACACTTGGAAATCACCCCATTTACCTAGCAAAGTGCTATTATGTATTTTAAGCATTAGCCTGCTCTGAATATTCACCTCAAATCGTAAAAGGTTGAGACTATCGAAAATAAAAAAGTGCAAAATTTCTTCACCCTTCCGTAATTAGCCAATGGAATTAATTTTTTCACTATTAAAATCAAAGGGGGGAATATTTTGCTCAAATTTCTTAAATGAAAGTCTCCAGAGTTTCTATTTCTATCTGATGAGAAGTAAAACTTCCCAAACAAGTCAATATTTGAGTTTTTTAAATTTTCCCATCCCTCCCACTGCCAACCTTTTAATCGATATTTAGAGAGAAGTCCAGTGTCAACCATCTTCTTTTTGAGTTAACCTTCCTTCGACTTCCAATAGAAAAAATAAATTATTTACAAAATGAGGTTTTTGAAAATTCAATTTCCCCCTACCTCTCATCAAACAAAATTGACAATTCATCAAGAATTTATACCATATCGGTCAGCTCAAAAGAGCACTCCAAAAAACAGAGAAAATCTAAATGTTGAGTTTTAAAAATGTTGATCGAATTTAGGTTTATCGAATTTTTGTCACAGGGAACTCCCTCTTGAATCTTCTTAATGTTAATTTGGAACCACCCACATCCAAATTCTACATTCAAATAATCGAGTGTAGGCTAAATTAGCCCACATTAAAACAATTGGTGCGATTTTTTGAAAAATCCTCGTATAAACATTGCCCGGCATAGGAATAAGGAACAGTAATACAAAATTTCATGACAATCACTCAAAGCGTTTGACCGTAAACGTGTAACAGACAGAAGAAATGCCGAACGGTCCAGTTAAAACTAAGATCTCACTACGCTCGGTCAATTAGAATGAGATCAACAAACATGCCTATAGACAGCCCCGATTAGCCTATAAGTTCTTCAAATAATAATTATTATGACGGTAGGCTACTATTATAACTTTTAGAATCACAATTAATTGTTGGATTTTGAACAATCAAAATATTATTTTCATTCCTATCAACAAAGAGCAATTTCAAGCGTTAACCAGCTTGATGTCTGGCAGTAGGAACAATATTTCAGTTACGAGAAATATTTCAATACCAGTGGATGACAATAAATAAAACCAAAACAGTTATTATTATTTCAATAAATAATAAATTATTATGTTGTAGTGCTTCCTCTAGACACGGCTGGAGTTCTGCTCTGTAGTATTTTCAATTCACACTCATTAAGTGTTGATATTTGCTATCAATAAAGTATCACATTATCAAATAATAGTTTTTATTCACTACTGTGAAAGAATACAACAAGAAATAAAAATGATTTATTTCGACTCACTTATAACACAGAATGCTGTACTCGTCTAACGTGGGCACGTAAATAAACACGAACGTGATGTTGAGGGTTGATTGGACGAGCGTGGACTGAGGACTGAGCAAGTTGCATAGACCCGACACGGCGGTGGTGTGACCAAAGAGGACTGAGGTGGCTTGGGTGCGAGTGAGTGAGTGAGGAATAAAAGGTGAGAAAGCACCTGCTTGCTGCCCCCGGTTGCAACAAGACTACGGCTTCGGCCACTACTTGCGAAGCTACACGAACAACTTTGAGACTTTGTGTGGTCTGCACTCTGCACTCCGCCCTCCCGCCATTCGGCACTCTTTTTTTTAAATATTAAAGCCGAGTATTATCGTCTTACCAACCTAGCGAATCAGCGCGCGTCTCAATAATGCAAACCGAACTATTCAATTCACATAATAATTATAGTGCGGTCGTTTTTTTTGTAGAAAACGTGGGAATTAATTGATATCGAACGCTCGAAATTAAAAACGTTATAACATATGATAAAGAGTATCTTTTTACACGAACAGAATTCACATGAATGAATAAAAACATCCATTTTTAATAAGAGAGAATACAGATAAAGGTCTAAAACAGAATGGGGCAGTAATCCAGAGGAGGCAGGAACGAATCCAGAAATATACTTTTTTTAGTGTCGGTTGAGAATTTTGGTTTGGAGGATACTTCCCTTTTATCCCCCCCCCCCCCCCCCTAACGGATTCGACTTTAAGAAGGGGCGCACGTGCTGGATGAAGTGCCATTTTATAGTAGAGTAATTGAAGATTGAATAAGAAAAATGTACAAAAATTGTACATTATACATTATACTGTACATTATATTTATTATACTCCAATAATTGGAGTAATAAATATAATGTTTCATCATTAATTATTATTATTATTGCAGTATAAGGTTTGAAAATATTACTGAACCTCAATAGCGAAAATATTGGAATTCATTTAAAAAACAACTATTTTATCAATACGTTTTATCAATACAATACATGAGTGCAATTTAGACCTCCCGAAATTCGGATTTAGTGCCTTAAAAAAGCATATACATACCGATAGAAATACCTTTTCCATTAACATTGAATGGCTTGTATAGTACGGTAGCCTATTTTGGCAGCCGTGGTGAGTGGAGAGGAGTGTGGCCGCATCACAGCGTAACGCCTCGCTAATCTCCCTATAAGCATAATCCTTTATCGTGAGTATAAGACGAATATTCCAGTCAAATTAGCGTAAATTTCGGTGAAAAAGGAAAACATTCTAACATGCTGCCTGAAAATTGAAATATATGACTAGATAACACATGCTGTTTGCTGCTGTAAAATCACAACCCGGTGGTTCGGAAACCACCTAAAACTGTGGGTCCAACTCATCAATCACCATCATCCAACTCATTACCCATATGGCCTATGTGGCCTTCATCCAACGAACACATGCTGAATAACATACGGTACTTAAAATCCTAAAGAATCCAAGCTGTGCTTTGCATCTACTCTAAAAATATCATGCACCCCCAAAAACAAAATCTTGAGATAAACACAGATCTCCATTTTTGGAAGATTTGTTTGAGCACTAAAACAAAGTTGTATGAGATACAAAATTAAAAATTAACAATTTTCCTGAAATTTACCACAATGTCGTAAAATTCCGACTTGAGATTACTTATTTGATGTACAGATCTGTAACTAGTATCAAATTCTTGAAAATTCAGTTTTCTTGATAAAAATAGAAAACTTCATTTTCCACAAAGGGATTTTTAATTACAAATCTAAGTCCCGCTATTAATGATAACCGTTTTAACTTAATTATATATCCCGCCGTGTTGACTTATTAGGGGATGATTTTCATATTTTATGTTAATTGGGGGGATGTCAATTTATTGGGTTTATTTTTCAACACATTCACCAGTAGCTGATATATATGGTATGTCAGCCACTGGGGAACATGTCTGAAAATTTGTTTGGGCCAGATTCAGACATGATAACACAAAATAAAGCGAAATTTAATACGCATATTCAATTCAAGGCTCTCAATCAACTATATCCAGAAGCTAACACCTCATGCCAGCTTATGGATTATAACATGTCAGGCATAAGGTGGAGCGTAGCTATTCTTTCTTTACACTCAAAATCTCTGCTTCAAGATTCATCGAAAAATTCATTTAAACATATTCTAGGTCACAAAGAATGGATTACATTCTAAACTGCAAGATTTTAGCAGTTAATTATAATAATTTCATAACTGAACTACAGAACTTGTGAGGCATAAGACTCTTTTGTGGCCAAACTACACATATAGGTACTCATACACATATTTAGGGTTCTCAGCTGTCAATAAAGTATGAAATAGCATTTTGTATCTGTAGCTTTGTTGAAAAAGAGTCCGCTCCACTATCTTGTAGTGGAAGCCCAGCCTTAGGTTTTGTCAAAACAGTGAAGTATGATTGTGTAAGAGCCTTATTATACTGAAGTCGCGGTCGTGTGCCATAGTTTAGACTAAATTATACACCAGCCTGGTGAATTTAATTTAAAAAATCAGTTGATAAATAGCTATAAACATGTGTATATGCCTTCTGAGCTTTGACATAGCTGAGCCTCATGGTCTCGCGCTTGGCTGATATAATTAATAGAGCCTGAATTATTGTGGTGCGCGACCACAACTACAGTCGCTCAGTATAAAAAGGCTGTTGGATATAATAAATTTTCACATCTATTTATATCTTGCAATTTCACAATTTCTACTGAGTCTAATAAGAACTATAGTAATGCAAAATAATGAAAGTAGTACAAAATAAAAATATACAGTTATTACTCATTGCTTTGCATTCTCAAATGATTTCATTTAAACATAAATTAATATTTTGATAGGTAATGGTACTATCATAGTGAATGTGAACACTATATATATATGATGGCCATTCCGCACTGTTGTAGTTCTTCCTTGGACATGTATTGAGGTCTACTTATTGATTTCAATTGTTTGCAATAAAGATAAAATGTGGTATTCAAAAGATGTCATTAAAAAAAATTGCTGTGCATACTCCAGTTAATGACCATGAAAAATTAAGTGTTCCTGAGATAAATATTTGAAGGAATTTTGAAATTTAATATAGTAAACAGTTTTTATAGTCTTTACTTCAATAGTTTTTCAATCCAATCCTTATTCATAAGATGATCGTTTTTAATTCACTTTAAATTCGCTTTGATAATTCAGATTTTATTTAATTTATTCAAATTAAACTATCAGATATTTAATTTTTTATTTATTTGTTTTTTATTTTTTGGACTATATTGTTTGGTCTGTTTTATATTGAAGAAAATAAGCAGTTGATTACAATGAGGACTGTAAGCTACTATTATTATTGATTTTCAAATGTCTCTACTATATTTTTATTAATATATATATATTATTAATTAAATTATTCAATATAATATAAGATATTGTTTTTAAAACTATTGTTGGTATCTCCAGTATGTGTTGTATATATGTTTTATAACCTATAGGCGATCTGGAGATCGACCGACAGCGCTCCGAGCGGAAGATCTTGCACTAACTTAGTGAGTCAAAATCTGATCGCCATTAATTCGTGTGCTAAATTGTCTCACTTCAAATACGTTTTTTCAAAAGAATATTTCTTTAGGCAAACATATTAAAAATTCCCAAGAGCCGTATTATGTGTTGTGTATATGGGTGCAGTAATACCTATGAGAATACAGAAGGAAAAGGTGTTTCATTTTATTCATTTCCTGATCGACCTTACAAAAAGGATAGATGGGAGAAATGGATCTCTAATGTTCAAAGGACTAAGTGAGTTATATTATATTTACAAATTATTCCATGTGTAAAAGATTGATGATTGATGGAAATTAGACGTTTTCTATGCACTTGTGTGATTGATATTTGTAATTAAAGAAATCAATCCTTATAACAGCTTTGAGGTTATGTTTTTGTTATTATTAATTAATATTAATTTATTGTAAGCAGAGGCGGATTTAGGCAGTTGACACCTCTAGGGAGTTGACTTTTGATAAACAAAGTGGAAATTTTCTGAAAAAAGATTGTAAAACAGCATTGACGCTAGTTTGTCTTATCACTTTTCCACATATAATACCTTTGCACTCCTCCACATCAAAAACATGATTATTCTCTTTCTCTACATTAGATTTTCTTGAAAAATCGCAATTGACTTCTTTAAATTCTGTTTTTATGATAAGTTTCCCAATGTTATCCATTATAAACAATGCAACTAACTCACTACACTGCTGCCGATTTATGCCGCCCAGAGTTTGCGACGATCGATCTTTCGGCTAACTTCTGATCGCCTATAACCTATGAACCCTTTTAATTATTGATGGGTGGACGTATCCCCCCTGTAACAGCCACCCAACACTGGGAGAGTGCCAGAAGTGGTCGACGACAATGATGGTCGACGACAAACGCGGACGATTTTCAGACCGCACCTGACGCTGCACGCACCCGACAGAGTGGGTCTTCTCAGGAAAGAGGTAATTATATCGATTCTCTTCTTTCGATTAATTGTAACTAATCGATATGGTATAGACTTTGGTGCATTGATATATATTACTAGATGCGTAACTCCGGGATCCGCTGTGAAGTCACAGCGCTAGCATCGCCCGCTTCTAAATCGGGCAAAACCACGAAAATTTGTATAGCGGTAATGGAAAAAACCCATATTTGACAGTGCTAAAATGACTTGTTTTGTGATGTGAAATGATTTTTTAGCATGATTGTTTCATGTAGTGATTATGGATTCACCAATCAGTGCAAGTCTGGTGGAAATATTTATTTTCAAACAAGTTATTTTATCTTTTGATCGTCTATGTGCGAGCGTAGCTTTACAAGATTGTTTTCTGCTTCCTCACTTTTATGGGTTTTTTTTAGTTAAAAATAATGTACTACCTTATTCACCACTTCAATCTTGTTCTTATAAGCATTAATTACTCATGATATACCATATAGTAATTTATTAAATAACTTTTAATCAAGCGATTTTGCTTGAACTGCAATGGCATTGGTGAGCATTATTGGGCTTCTCAATATGAATTTATATAGGAGCCTACTGAATTTTGAAGCATGCGGCATTTACATATTTGTGTGACAGCAATTTCGCATTGTTGCAATGCTACCTCAGACACAACTGGAGGCCTACTGCTGAATTAAGTTTATGATGTTTTAATAAAGTAATTCAGTATGTCTGCTCTACAAGATAGCATATTATAGTTATTTTATTCAAAATGTGAAAAAGCTGGACTTTGATGTCTGAAAGTAATTCAGTATGTCTGCTCTACAAGTTAGCGTATTATAGTTATTTTATTCAAAATGTGAATAAGCTGGACTTTGATGTCTGAAAGTAATTCAGTATGTCTGCTCTACAAGTTAGCGTATTATAGTTATTTTATTCAAAATGTGAAAATGCTGGACTTTGATGTTCGCTTTATTGAAAATATCTCCTAATTCCGAATTATCTCAAAATAAAAATTATTCAAAAGCAGGGAATCACAGACCACAAATAATATTGATCTAGAATTTTTTCTTCATCAGAAATTGAGAAAATTAGCTTATTAAATTTTGGCCGCCATCTTGGAAGTATCTCGTGAAGCGTGTGTTTTTTGAGGTGCCAGAGTTCAGATTCGGATTCAGCGCATCAAAGTACATAGGAATACGCTGAGAAAAAAATTACTGTATGTTTCTCCTGCAAACACATACTTTATGATACTGTTTATGCACTGCTCTGGGTTTGAAGTTGGCTTGAGCCAGAAACAATCTGGAATGTCAAATGTTTACAACTATATGTAAGACAAAATCATGAGCTATTTTTCAAAAAAAGAATTATTGAAATCCATCAAGGGAGCTGCAAGAAATCGATAGATGAAAATTGACTTTTTCCCATAAGAGCCTGTGTTAAATTTGAACTTTTGCCCGATTTGGCCTTTTCCCGCCAGAAAAAAGTGGCTTCACTATGCCATAGCCTAGAAGCCTAGAGTTACGCATCTAGTAGTATATATCAATGCTTTGGTGAGCCAGAAGATTGGTTGGCTTTGCCTCGAAATTTGAATCGTATTGTACATGGTGTTAAAAGACTCCCAGGAGGGCTACAAAAACTGCATGTAGAAGATGACGTGGCCATACACTGGCTAATTAATTTAGATCTAACAATATAACTTCGCTTCCTTTATGCTGCTACTCAATTCCATACAAGTATATATATATATATATATATATATATATATATATATATATATATGTGTTAAAAAGGTGTTTATCTACGACCATGTCATAATGTATACATTACAGCTTCACAATTGATGCCAAAACAGCTGTCTTTTCGAAATTCTTTTTGAAACCCGTTGTATAAAGAGCTCATTATAGTACAGGTTCTACATTATAACACGGGTTCTGGACCAATCAGAAGCATTTTTGATGGATTCAATATTGTGAAACTATCAGCTGATTTGATCAAACTGCTAACCTAAGCTGCTAACCTAACAATCTACTATAACTTCTTGTATTTGAGATGAGAGGTTAGGTATCTCTGACAGTCACAGGTAAAATAAAATTGTTATTTTAATTAAATGTATACTAGTGGTCATAGATAAAATAGTGTATGCAACGATTTTACTTGGCCATTAAAGCATTCATGAGATATTTATAACACTTGCATTCGCTCATGTTATAACTTACATCTAACTCCACTGCTTTAATAAGGGTCAAAATAAAATCATTGCATAAACTACTATTCTTTTATACAACTTCTTTGTGGATGTTGTATCTCTCATAGGTTAAAATTTTTCGTGAATTTCCACATATTAGTCTGGTTGTTCCAGTTTTTACCTTCTTCGATTGTGTCATTCATAAATGATTTTTATTGCAGTGTTATTCCTAATATTATGTTATACCTACATTTTATTATAATTTGATAACAGTTGAAAATAATTTAAACAATTTTGATCAAAATAATTATAATCATAATTATAATACAGAACGAACTCTGATATAAGATTGATAAAGACTCATAAAAGCCATGTGTACCATGTTTAATACCATAATTTTTAATAAACTTCCTCTTGAAATAAGAATGTTACCAGAAAAAAGCTTCCTCTTGAAATAAGAATGTTACCAGAAAAAAGCTTTAAATCAGTAATTAACAAATGGTTAAGAAAAAAGCCATTTTATAATTTGAATGAATACATGGAGCCTGAGGATGCTTCTTTTCAGGAGTGAAATGCATTCCTCAAGCATCTCCGATATATGTGAATAAAACATTATTTAAAAGTGAAATACAGTGTCAGTTTTAATATTAGATTGTTCATTAAGTATTTCGTCATGGAAAACATCACAGATGAATACATGTATTGTGATATTAGTGACTTGAAAATATGATTTTCATTTTTGTTCAAACTTGGTGTATTTTAGTGTATGAAATATTTTAGTTTTAGGGAAAATGACACTATTATTCATTTGTTTTCATAAACTATGTTATGATTATATTGACGAAGCCTATTGCAATGTTTTATTTTTTAATGGCAAATAAATATTCTTATTCTTAATTTGCTCTTCGAATTTTGGATAATATGCCACTGTGGAGTGAGCATATCAAATACAACATTGAACTCTTGAAATTTAAAGAGCATAGAATACTTATACTGATGTATTATAATGTAAAATTGGTTTCAAAATAAAAATATATATGAAAAAATGAGAAGAATTATGTATGTACATAAATAATAAGATTGAATGCTATCGAGCCAGAAACAGTAGTTAGCAGTCAAGAGGAGAGTAATTTCAATTCATGTACAACTTAACAAATATACTTTATTACGATTATCATAAAAATATTATTTACATCATTTTATTAAAAGTTGTTTAAACATCAATTCTTTTTTCACAACCATGAACACAGACAAAAGGCTCTTGTCTAGCTATTTTCGAATTAAACATAAATGTGGTATTTTTTATGATGTTGAAGATCCATCTTGTTTCCACTAATATGTATTATAAACTTAAAAAACACTTTTGAATGGAAATTGACTCACGTTATGGCGATTTCGTCACGCCATAACGTGAGTAAATTTCCATTCAAAAGTGGTATTTTTGATAGTAGCCATAGCAATTTCTGTAATTGGTTGTGTTATTTATAATTGTTATTACAGAAAACTTATTAAAATATTATTTCTAACATATTTTTAAACTATCAATTTTCCAAAATAAAACTACCATCAAAAGAATTGCAAGCCAATAAAGAATCACTGAGCTACTTAACGAACTCTGGCTTAAAATGTAGTAATGGTAGACATGAACAGTTGCTAAACTATTGCGTGATCACACCTAATTAAAAACAAAATTAGAATCATCACTAACAAAATCTGAGGAAGAATGGATAGGGTTTGTGAATTTCATAAAATCTCTGGAGGTTATTGTAAAAATGCAGCAGGAAGACCATATAATTGAAATTCTAATTCTCACAAGTCAATGTAGGTCAGAGGAAATTGAAATATTAAACTAAAAAATGAACAAAGCTAATGTAAGATCTGAAAATTATTTAATAGTATTTATAGGAATCATAACAACAATAGAAATAATATATTTAGTTGAAACGTTTTATAGTGTACAAGAGTTACTTTCACATAAAAATTGAGCCTCACCACAACTAATTGATACAGTAATTTATGGTAACTATTGTAGAAGATTGTATAATTGTTGATATGACTTGTCTTGTACACCTCAATAATGGCACAAACTTGAGGCTCCAAGAAGAATTTATTCATCAAATTATACTTTATTCCAGTGTTTATTATAGAGCCTCCAACCTACTCACAGAGGAAAGGACAGAGCTGCCAATCTCATAATCAAGTTTTTGATGTTGTTGAGGTCGATTAACTGAAATTCAACTGTCGATATTTTGTATGTATCGATATTGCGAACCATAGAGGTCCACTCTGTCGCAGGCCCACTCTGTCGAGAGGAGAAGTAATGAGAATAGACCCAGTTTGTCGCTGCATGCACCCGTCAGACTGGGACTACTCAGGAATGTGGACTCATCTGTCGTCGACCAATTTTGGCGTCGTCCCCACTAAACATCTGGTAGTAACGCCCGTGGATGGCTTATGTAAGAGTAAGTATGAAGATTATTTGTTTGGAGTGGAGCCAGACATATAGAACTAAAAATATGACTGATGATTCTTCAATAATTATTATTAGTCCTGATATATTTCGTTTCTTGAAACTTCATACACGATGACATTCGATGTTTAAAAAACATCGATATCTCGATAGATCGATAGAGGTGGTTGACAGCTGTCTCCGTGCTTCGTGTCTTCTGTCATCTTTTGATCCTTTCATGGATGTGAGAATATTGTGTGTTGATTACTCAATACGGTATGCCAAAGCTCTCAATAATTTCGTTTCAGATGAAACATAAATTTGATTAGTATTTTGATTTGTATGTAGTTTTCACTATTCAACAATATTATCTTCAAAAGTGTAGTTCAATCCAATAAACTGAGCATTCCAGAGTTTTACGGGCCTCTGCGAATTTGAAATGATTCCATGTACGGCACCGCATTGATTTGACGTGTAACAAGACGGATTCTATTGAAACAGTAAGGTATGTCATTTGGTGTTGTTTCAATGTTTTTTACAAGTAAGAATTTATAACTCAATATAATCTTGATTCCAAGTTACGCTGTAGTTTTAGTCAATTCCGCATTGAAACATAACCTTAATAGTACCGTAATTATTGACAACCTTGATCGCTATGTTAATGTAACACATTTTCATCTCCACATTCCTTGAGTGATATTCATCATATTCTTAGTTTTGAGTACAATGTTTCTGGGTCTCAGAATTCAACAAAAATTTGTGGGTTTTGGCCATACTCTTGTTATTGTGATTTGCTTCCTACTAGCCTATAAGGTAAACGTACCAATTATCGGTCCCCTAAACTTCTAGCCCAAAAAGTAAGCGTCTGCTTCAAGTTTTACACAGCAGATTAACTAAAAATTATAAATTGGTTATTTGTCTTTCAAATAACATACGAAGTTTGAAAGTAGGTAAGAAATTACGGATTTAGTAGGCTGTGAACTACCGGCGAGAATTGAATTTTGTCATTCTTTAGATTCTGGTTTTTGAGCGATTGCCATTTTAAGACATTAGGGACGAAAATATTATCAATAACATAAATTTTTGAAGGTTTTCTCCGTCGCAAATGGTGAGAATAAGTTGAGAAAAAGATAGACTTTCAATTTAATAACATTAAATAGGTTAATGTATGATAATAATAATAAGCGTATGGCTTTCAATGGTGGGGAGACCCTTACGGGTAGTTCCACCCCGCCGTTTGTGCCATGTTACGGGGAACATGGTGGACCTACTATCTCAGGTGGGTTCCGAACCACCGGGTAAGTGATAATAATGTATGATGTTGAAGATCCATCTCGTTTCCACTAATATAATATATTATAATAAAAACTTTAAAAACACTTTTAAGTGGAAATTGTGACTCACGTTATGGCGTGATGACCGTTTCACTCTGTTGTCAAGAGCATCGTCAGACGACCCACCGTACACTGATTTAAGGCATGAGTTTAAAACCACTACACTGTACTACAATAATTCACAAAGCAGATACTCCCATCAGACCTCTCATAGATCACAAACAAGCACCTGCACACAAATTAGCAAAACTCCTAGATAAAACAATAAGACAGAACATAACATTCCATCAGCACACAGCAGTAAAAAATAACATAGACCTGATAGACAAACTACAAAAAAATCCATATACTACCCAATTCCACACTATCTTCTCTTGACATTACAAATCTTTACACCAATGTACCCATTCATGAAACACTTATTCCCTTAAACAAATTCATTCATGAAACACCTCTTCCCTTAAACAAATGCTCTTCTAAAACATCACACAACCTGAACAGATCCAAGAAATTTTTAGATTTCACCACCATAGTTACCTCACAAAATTACTTCACATACAATAATAAGTTCTATTCACTTAACCTCGTGGCCTTCCTATGGGTTCTCCAATTTCTTGCATTCTAGCTGAAATCTTCGTCCATAATATAGAACTGAAACATATCCTACATAATACAGACAAAATCATCAGCACATTAGATGACATTCTAATTTTATACAAAGGCAATAAAAGACAAACTGAAATATTCCATACCAATCTCAATAAAATCTATCCCAATTTAAAATTCACCTTAGAACTTGAACACAATAACAGTATCAACTTCTTGGACATCACTATAACAAAACAGGAACATTCATTCAAAGCATTTAACTTAAAATTTACAGGAAGCCCACAACAACTGATACAGTAATACATAACACATCAAACCACCCAACCCAACATAAACACGCCGCTTTCAATCACATGCCAAAGTTATACAGACATTGACACTAATTTAGACACACTACATTTCATTCAAAAAGCCAGAAACTCAATGTATTAAAACAATATGAGATTTAGAAACACAAAGCAGCAACCTGGCAATATTTTAAATGATCAACTTAACTACTTCTCACATAGGCCTCCCCTTTTTGACAAAATAATCCTAATTTAAAACCTCCCGCCTACTCATCCCCCACCCCTTCACCCTTCCAACATCCATATCCCGCAAACTCATGCCTTAAAGAAAATCTTGAATTTGGTTCAGAATGCTAGACACCCTGATAAACTTCTGATAGTTCAATGAAATACCGTATTGGTACACCCCTTTATCTTTTTATGGCACCAAGAAAAACTCAAAATTATAAGGCCAAGCTTATTAAATTTTACTATCTCATTTATCGTTTCTCAGGCTGTTCTATAAGAAGGCAAATACGCTTGAAAAAACCTATGCTACGAGTACAATTGGATGTACAAACGTAGATCCCTCAGATAAAACAAAATTGAATTGCAGGCAGGCCTCTTTCTGAATCAGGAATTTCAATGTATAATTTACTCGACAAAATAATATATAAAGCTGGATTGTTTTCTACTAAGCTCAAAGTGTAACAAATCCTCAAACTATTTACTGGTTTTATACTTTTCAAGGTTGCTGGTTTACGGTTTAAGGAAAATGATTAGCCATGAGCGGTGCCAGGTACGAGCGCTTGGGCTCTTTTTGTAGGGGTGATCCTAATCCAGGACTCCCACCTTTTCAGTCACAATCAGAAAATGGAAAATGGAATAATTGTTGCCTTTTAAATTGCATGGGAATTACGCTAAGCCTTGTAGAGAACTGAGCAGCAAATTTCTTTGATGAAAAAAATCAAATTAAAAAAATCCCATAACTTACATTATATTTGAAATGCTCATAGACTGTGAGACGTCCAATAGTCCAACTATCGCCGAAATCTGATTTTGTTCGTCGCACACTAGGATCACTTTTCATCCAGCTGCAAGGCTGTTAGGTGTTTCTTGTGTAATTGATGATATCCCATTTTTTCCACTTTACGTACTCACTAAATTTTGGGCTTTCGCATATTTAAAAATCAGTTTGTGTCCAATTGGACAAAAATGTTCATTTATTTGTTTCACTGCTTAAACAGGATGCCACGTCCTTCGCCGGATGGAGCTGGTTCGATTGGAAATTTTATGACTTTCATGAGCAAACCTGCTAGAGGATGGCTTCATTCAGATCAGCTTATTCTGAAAAAAGGTGTTACCTATGCTGTCAGAGTGAGTATTTTTCACTCATTTACGTAACTTATCTTAATTAAGAATGAATTAATAATTTCAAAATAAACTGGTGTGTTAGGATTGAGCAAGGTTCAATTTTAATTACCAATGTTTCACTTCATTTGAGAACTCAACACACATTTTACATTATAATTCTCGTACGAAATTATGATGTTGAAGATCCATCTTGTTTCCACTAATATGTAATATAAACTTGAAAAAAACACTTTTAAATGGAAACTAACTCACGTTATGGCGTGACGGCCGTTTCGCTCTGTTGTCTAGAGCATCGTCAGACGACCCACAGTACACTGAACTTAAGGTATGAGTTTGAGGGTTATGTATGTTGGAATGGTGATGGGGTGGGGGAATGAGTAGGTGGGAGGTTTGAAATTGGGATTATTTTGTCAAATAGAGTCTATTTGACAAAATAATCCCAATTTCAAACCTCCCACCTACTCATTCCCCCACCCCATCACCATTCCAACATACATAACCCTCAAACTCATACCTTAAGTTCAGTGTACTGTGGGTCGTCTGACGATGCTCTAGACAACAGAGCGAAACGGCCGTCACGCCATAACGTGAGTTAGTTTCCATTTAAAAGTGTTTTTTTCAAGTTTATATTATAATTCTCGGTTTCTTAGTCGTTCGATAAACCATGCAATATAGTAACTATAAACTCAATAAATTTATACATTTGATAAATGTTATGCATTAAATTTTTCTATTTAGTGTATTGTAGAGCTTTATAAAGTACTCTAAAAACGCAATTACAGTATAATTTTTATGGTTTTGATAATGTTATGGAACCAATATTATAAACGTTTATTGAACGAATGGGAAACCGGAGGAAAGTCAATAAACCATAGCTGTTTCCATTTATTTTTTCATTTATTTGTTTTTTGTTAATAAATGTGACTGGTATCTGATATTACGTCTAATAAACAGTTTGAATTTACTTAATAATTATTTATACTCCACAAGTCTCTACACAGTTTTATCTTTTCACTCTGCACAATCAATAGTCATTAACACTTATAAACTGAGTAATTTGTTTCCAATTGAATAGAATACACATTTGAATGTTCCAAGCTATATAGGTTGATTGATTTATCAACTAACTGGCTTTATTAAGGGCACTCAAAGTCCTCTCTACCACTCACTCTACTCTTGATAATACATTTTGAACTCTGCATTCAACGATTCCTTGTTATCAATTTCTGTTTCACCTCCTCTTGAAAAGAAAATTTTATATATGAGATTCCTTATTTGTTCACTGACATTGACATCCTCAACTCAGGTATGTGTATTGATTTAAATGAGTTGATTCTTATCCAATATTATAGTTTTCGGCTTTTAATTGAAAAGAAAACTTTTCATTAATCATCTTAAAAGAACTTTTTTAAATTTATTCTGGTGAAGTCCTAACTTATTTGAAGTGTTGCTGGCTGTAATCTTCATTAAAAAGTGCATGATAATTATAAACTTGATCGGTCATAAAATAATCTGTCGTTCATTTGAATTCAAATTGTATATAAATTATGTTTGTTCAGTGCGTGTAAAGCTTGAAAGTTCATGATAGCACTTTCAATTCTTAGTGTAATTTGTCTGTTAATTACTTTCCAAGATTCTTAATTTTTTCCTTTGTTTTGTTGCAGTATATTGGCTGCTTGGAAGTTCATACTTCTATGAAAAGTTTGGACTTTGAGACACGGTTTTTAGTCGCCAAGTTAGTATTTTTAAGCACATTTGTTAGTTTCTAGGTTTGATATAAAAATTAATTAATGGTCTTTTTCATCCACATTTTGTCTTACTATACAAACAATTTCCATCAACTTTATAATCATCACCTATGTTCATAAATTATGTGAATTCTGAACAGTCCCTCTTTTTGGAATCTGGAAAGTCGAATCAGAATAAGTTTTATGTGGCAGTAAGTTTAGTTTCAGTTTACGGTTCTCCAATATTCAATTTAAATATTAAAACCTTCCGAGTGTTTTTCAAATTAAAATATATTCAAACCCTTCATTTCCATTCGGATCCTATGAGATTACTGTCATAATTTCTGAATAAATATCACTGTTTTGTGGCTTGCCACTAGATCACATATGAATTTTAAAGACCTGGTGGAGGTAAATTACTTCTGGAGCAAGTCCGTTGGCACATCAGACTACTTGAAATGTGAAATTGTATTCGTGCAAGTTCAAAAATATTCTTTGGTAACAATTTGAAAAATAATGCCATACCATTGAATTTTAATAAATAATCAAATTCCTTATTTTACGCATTTAAATCCAAGTCAAATCATATTCTTATTCACTTATAATATTGATTTATATCTTAATGACGTTAAATACACATTAAAACGTTCACTTTATTATATTGACATGAATATTTCAATCAATTGGTATGATTAGAAGTACCGTAGATTGTTCTTGTCAGAATTTATTAAATTATTTTAATTGATGTAAATTTGTTTTGACATTTATTTGTATTAAAATTTCCCATTTCAGAGAATGTATCAACAGAGTATGTGAAGCGGCTGGTCTAAAAACAGCGGATAAGAAAAGAAAGGTTAGTATTCTCGAAATCCTTTGGACCTCATCAACATATTAAACAATTTAGATAATTTTCCAACATCTTATTATTTCCACTGACAGTTTTTGATAAGCCGTGACTCATGATGTTAGATTGACAGGAAATTTGATAAGCAAAAATAAGTAATGCTTTCCCGTTGGAAATGAATTCATCAGTATATAGCCGACTACACGTCAGCTATGAAATATGCTGCTATTCGGTTCGAATATTGATAATTTGTTGTTCTCTCAGTAACTCTTATCTTTATTCAGTAGCATCTACATGTGCACCTGCATATACTGCATAAACTAATGAAAACAGTTCGACTCCAAGAATCTGAACTTTTCTGAATAATATTTCTCTTATTATTCCAATAGGCTTTCATATCTTCTGATAAAGCTATTTTCTTGCATTCACTTGTGTCTGAATATTTTTCTGTCATACATCTCAGTTGGTGTTATGTTCCCGTTTTTCAGGTCCTTACGAATTCCATCTAGCCAGGGTGTTTAAATTTTTAGTTTTGTTGCATAGTCAAATAAATAAATAATGGCCTTTATTACATTGAACAAACAACAGTAGTGAAATCAATATATACATAGTATTGGCGGCATATTTTCTCCATGGCATAGAGCTGTCCGGAGGAGTTATTGGAATTTCAGTTTTTATTCAGTTTAACAATAAAGAGCAAGCTAGGTACAACTTTTTTCTTTCTTTCAATGACAGTGTTCATAATCGTACTTGATAATTCAAAAATTTAACTCTTGAACCAAATAGAACCTGTACTGCCAGGCCTCCTTACAGTAACAGGCCACCGCTTTCCAGTCCTGCCCATTCAGACTTGACTGCAACTCTTGTCTATTCAAGAGACTCTTTCCAAGGTGTCTCCTTCGGATCTCAGCAAGAACAGAACATCTCGCAATGAAGTGTGGTACATCCTCATCTTCCTTCATATTGCAAAGAGAGCAAAGTAGCACAGCCCGACCAAACACATACTTGTTCAGCAAGATGAGCTCGGTTCTTGCTTTCAGGAACCATTTTACCAGCGTGAAGTCGCCCTGCTGATGCACATAATCTGTGAAGTGTGCCAGTTCTGGATAAATTGAACACCTCTGGCTTCCCATCAGTCTTCTTCTGAAAGTTTCTTATAGCCCTTCTGCAACCTTGCTCAGTACCATTTGCACATTGCACTCTGGAAGACTTGGAGTAGGGATATATATATATATATACTGTCTGTAGATCCAACCAGTCATTGTAAATGAAGACCTTCCTTTCAATTACTTTCTTCAGCAGTATGTGAGGGTATCTATGGCTAGGGAGCCTCATGCATCGATGTATGTACTTGATATGCAGCTTTATGAACTAGCAGTGGCACAACACCAGTCTCAAGATATAAGCAGTAATCTGGGGCCTACATTGGTAGATAAAATACTTTTTTCAGAAAGAGGCGTTGTACTTTTTCTACCTCATCAACCATCCTACCTCCCCAAATTTGTGTTCCATAGCACACTGTAGATCTTGATACAGCTTCAAAGACATCAAGTTTTTGTTTGAATTGGACGTTTGTCTGTGCCATAAGACCATTGAACACATTCAATGTCATTTTCGCTGCTGAAGCTTTTTCCTGGAAATTATGCTTCAGTGAAAGTTAAGGTGTCAAGTTTATTCCCAGGTACTTATAACTTCCAGCAACTTTGATTGGTTCATTATTGAACTTGAGCACATCGTGCCTACTAGCTCTGCCACCTCTTCTGAAGATCATAATTTCAGACTTATCATCAAGATTCACCCGGAGATTCCATCTCTCACAATACACTTCTAGGTTGGCTATCATCTTTTTCATTGACACCCTATCTGAGGCAAGGAGAACAATGTCGTCAGCATAGGCTAAGGCTGTGTCCTAACTGGCGCATCTAGTGCGAGCGACCGCCGCTCGCAAAATATAAAACAAGGTAAACGGCATCATATGTCCGAGCTGACACGTTTTCAGTCGTGCGTCTAGACAAAAATTCGCTCGCATGTTTCAAAACTTGCGAGCGTTGCGTACGAATGATGCGAGCGACCACTCATCGTGAATGCGACTAGGATGACGTAATACTGCGTCTAGTTCTGTCGCGCGTCTGAAGATAAAACATGCACTATTTTAAGTCGTTCGCAAACAGCTGTACTGTACACAGTCTTGTTGACAGAAAAATTCATCTTGTTCTTACTCGTGTTGCGAAACAAGACTTTAAAAGATTACAAAAACCTAAATGTAAATGACATTAGGTGGGATAAAGTAGCTAATTCATTTTATGTCAAATTTTTGAAAAATGTCCTCTCTAAAAAGTCATTTTAAGTGATTCTAAGCATTAGTTCTTCTAATTTAACATTTCAACCCATGTTATGTGTCAAAGTAAATTTTACCTAGTTCCTGTGTTATTATCAATGGGAAATCTGGACCCTACTTGAAACTTTAATGCTGCTATATTTGATCCCACACTGCTCCTGATTAGGGTACCATACAGTACTACTGTAGGCTTCTTGAAAATATTTTTCAAAAAGAGGTTTGGGGGATACTCGCTCGGAAACGTTTAAAAAAATAATTCCTAAAATAGAATTATTAGATAAATAATAGAATTATTTTTTTAAACTTTTCCGAGGGAGTATCCTGGTGGGGGGACTATTGCCCTGATTGCCCCCCCCCTTAGTTACGCCACTCACACGAATTTTTATTGAAAAATTAAATTAACAAGAAGAACTACATACATTATTAGCAGTTGAAAAACTATTCTGTAATCACCCGAAATTTCTCAACAAATTTTTGAAGGTCCTTGCCTCGGCTAGGGTGATATCTTAGTGAATGTAAAGTAGGGCTATTGACACAAGTCTGCTTTTTCTGTCTTACCAGTCCTCATCCATGTATTGATAAATACCTTTCTGAACTAGCTTTATCAGCAGACCAAATGCTGAAGTGCTGGTTCAACATTGCTGTTCTTTTCCCACTTGTCAGCAACTTTAAAAGTCTAATTTTTATTTTTATTTTTCCTCCTTATTTTTCCTTTTTTATTTTTATCTTTCTCCTAGCCATTTCTCTCCTTTTCTTCTTGTCAACTCTTTTCCACTTCTACACCATTTTATCATTACCCTTCCCCTTTTCTTCTTCGCCTTTTTCTTTTTCTTCTTCTTTTGCGTTTAAGGAGGAAAGAGAATTTCCCCTTCCCCCCACGTGGATCCGCCACTGATTTTCATTCTGGTGTACTGGATAAATAATTATTCATCTCTGTAGAGCTGATTCCATAAATGATGGAATTCTCCCAATATTAACTGATCACAGAATATGCAGTTCACTTTATTTCAATGTCGGTTTTGCTTTTTATTTAATTATTTCTACACAACTAGATATTTCAAAGTAGTGCTTTATAGCAAGAGGGTACAATGCAACTTACTCAAGTTCATGTTTGGTACTGAATTTAGATGCAACAGAAAAAAAAATTTAGTCACGGCGGAGAAGATTAGTCGCAATGCTCGTTCATGTAGACGCATCAGTACAGACACTGTCTGGTCGCACGCTAGAAATATGATGAGACTTCAATTCGTACGCATTGCTTGCTCGCACTAGACGCGCCAGTTAGGACACAGCCTAAGAGCTTTATGCAAACGCACATGCAAGCACCACACTGATCCCTCTATATAAATAATCCTCTAAGGCCCGTTTGCACAGTATAAGTTTAAACTGTGGAATTACTTGAAAACCGTTTTCTCAGTCTGAGTTTCAACTGTTTCTGGAGTTTAAACTCTAGTCTAGTTTAAACTAGCCAAATGGGAGGTTTAAGCCGAATAATACAGTTTAGCTGAATAATTTAAGGTAACCTCATTTATGTTATGTTGGTTGTACAGTGAACGATTGGTTATAAAGGAATAGGAAGATAGGTTATAAGAAAGTGTGGAAGAGTTTATTGAGATTTTCAATGAAATTTGAGATGAGGATTACAATAATATTGTGACAGTAATGCCAAAAGTAAAAAACATTAGACAAAGAATTAACTATTTTAACTCCTGGGAAGAGGACGAATTTTTTAAACGTTTTTGCTTGCAAAAAGCAACGTCTAATATAGTTTTAAATCAAATAAGACACTCAATCAAAAATACAACAACTTGGAAGTCCAGGGGGTGCTTTCCCCTGAAGACACGTTTTTAATAACTCCGATACTTTGCTTCAAGAAGCTCTTTAATTAACGTGGGTGATCATAGAGGAGTGTATGAAAGTACAGTTAGTAGAGTAGTGCATAGTAGAGTTTCTCGAGCAATATCAAGTTTAGCTCCAAAAATATATTTGTCTAATATCGATTTCTTCTCTTCTCAGCACTTCTGATCAAAACAACTTTGACAATCAATATTAACTGCAATGTAATAAATCAAATCTGTTAGCATGGCATAAACTTCATTCAAGACAAACATATGTTTTTTTGTAGTGTCAACAAAGACATTTTATTGCCAACCTAACACTAATTTAGTTCAACTTAAACTAGATTGGTAAAAGCACTGTGTAAACCAACTTGAGTTTAAAATTTTGGTTTTCCTTAAACTCGATTAAGATAAACTAGTTAACAATTCATACTGTGCAAACGGGCCTAAGTCATTAACAAATAATGAAAAAAGTAAGGGGCTCAGTAGACAACCCTGCTTCACACCTGTACCCATCCCAAACTTTTCTGACAAGCCTTCCTGACCGCACACTCTTGATGTTGATCCATCATATAAATTTTTAAGCACATTCAACATCTTTTGTGACATTCCAATTTCAGTGAGTTGTAAAACAAAGCATATCTATCAAACACAGCAGAATAATCAACAAAGAAGGCATATACTTTTTTCCCTCTTCATCCAGCTTGATACTCACAATGCTCATTATATTGAATATATTGTCAATGGTGGAGTAGGATTTTCTAAAGCCAGCCTGAAACTCCCGCAAAACATTATGGCAAGAAGTCCATTTCTCCATCTTATTCAGCAGTATTCCTGCAAACAGCTTTGCTACAATGTTGCCAAACGAAATGCCTCTATAATTATTAGTCTCATTGCTGTTTCCTTTTTTGAATATTGGATATATGATTGACTCCTTGAAGCTCTCTGGGATGACAGAAGAATCAAACAGCTCATTGAACAGTTGGTGCATACTTGAAGAACTCATGGGTTATTTGATCCTCACCTGGCGCTTTATTTTCTTCGGCTCTTCTGAGAACACCAGTAAGATCATGTAGGGAAATCATAGTCAATTATTTTTTTGGCTAATCTATTTTCTGTAAATCGGCTGATATGTCCAAAGAATTTCAATCTCCTTTTCCGAATTCCAATTTCAATGTTTGAAAAATTGGCTGTTTTTTAATGGTTTGCATCCTGTACCCATCCTGTAAGTTGAGCTCCTAGAATTTTTTAATAACTTTTCTCTCCTCCTTTCTAATCTCTTCAATTACATGCTTTCTGTTTAGTGCTAAAGCTTCACTTGATTCTACCATATTTTGTTATTAAACTGTTTGGCATACTATCTATTTCTGAGCATATGAATTTCGTTTTTTCAAAAGATATCTATATTCATACTTTTTCTGCACATTCCTTCAATGTCTCAAGCTGTTTGATAGCAGTCTCTTCATCATCTGTTAATAAAGCTAGATCATCAGCAAAGGCGAGTTATGGTATGGACATTGGACAAGTCGTTTTTGGCAAAGCCAAGTTGAACTGGCTTTCAAAGTTTACATTTATTGAGCTCTTTCTCCCATTCCTTAAAACCACTTTCTTAAAACCACATTGTACAGCAGAGGAGAAAGTTCATCTTCCTCAATTTTAAAAGGTTCAGAAATTTCTCCCATGGATTTTACTTTGCACTTAGTGTTGGTCAAGGTTTGCTCAATATGTTTTTGTGTTTTAGGATCTTGTCCTTTTTCTTACAGAATGTCAAATAAGGAAGGCCTATTTATTGAGTCATATACCTTTTTGAAAACCATAGATGTGCATACCAAGGGTTTTTGTCTGAGCTCTCGCATTTTGATTATAATTTTGAGATTGTTTATTTGTTCTGGGCACGACTTATTTCTTGATATTCCACCAGTTTTGGCTCCAATTGTTGGTGTGCTCTTCTCAACAGACAGGCCAATAAAATTTTGGAAATGACTGGTAAAAGGAAAATCCCTCTATAGTTGTTGACATCAGATTTATTACCTTTTTTATGTAGTGGGTGAATTAGTGTAATTTTCTAGTCATCTGAGACTATTTTGGTTTGCCAAATATTTTGAATTATTTTTGTAATTTCTTGAAGAGAGTTTGGGTCAAAATTTTCCAAAAGTTTGGCTACAATTCTGTTCTCTATCGATGCTTTGTTATTTTTAACCGACTTCCAAAAAGAACAAGGTTCTATATTCGACCTGTTTTTTTTATGTTTGTACATCAATCATTTGAACAATATTGAACCGATTTCGATGAATTTTTTTAAATGAAAGAGCATAGCTCAACGGTGGTTCCATCCAAGTTTTGCAAGGATCGGCCCAATACTTTGCCCAATATTAAGCAAAAAGGAGCATTCTTTGATGTCTTCATTTCAATCTTGTTTGAATAGGATAGTTCCACACATAACCGCCAATCGGATAACCGGTGTCATTTACCAGGCTGATCATTGTATCATATGGAGCGCTTCACATCTAGAAGATTTTCGAAATCATATGATGCAATGAAATTATGCCAGGTAAACGACATCGGTTACCCAAAGCTGGTTCAGTTTGAAACAAGCCTGTAATGTCCCATTTTGACCAATCACGTGAACTTAATTTAAATCGAGAATAATAAGAATATAATATTTCTGTTCATATCAAAATTGTAAATAATTCAATTGATGTTATGGAGTCATAGGAATAAGGTTATTCAGTTTCAATCATGAGTTGGAGTGAAAAATGTTTTTGAAATCATTAATTAAAAAAAAACAATTGAACTATAATCTTTAAAGTAAAGCTGGGCATTCATGTTCCAACTTGCAGTACCACTTGCAGTACTGCTAGTAGTACTGCTAGATGGATAGTCGACTCCACTCACGCTCCTACTTGAAATCCAACTTTATTCCTAGTCAGCTGTGAACGTCGCTCTCGAGCCAAAAAATGTAACCGAAGTTGCCCGATGTTGCCCGAACTTGCCCGAAGGTCATGCACTGACTGAGATAGGTTGGACGACTTTGATCCGACTCCCCCACACATGCTCCAACACCATCGACATTCGGAAGTCGTCCATCTACAATTCCAACCATCCAACAAGCCCATTCACGTTCTGTTTTCGGATCCAACCTTGGAGGTTGGACTGCAAGTGGTACTGCAAATCAGAACGTGAATGACCAGCTTTATTAATTTTTCGTCAAACTCACCACTTAACCAAGAATTTGGAAAAACAGCTGATCTCAGAAGTATTTTTAGTTTCACTGCTGTGATGGATTAAGAATATTTATTCGCCATTAAATGCATGTTTGTACAATAGGCTATTTTGAGGTTATGTTTGATAATGCTTCTTGTACTAGCTCAAAGTTTATCTTTTTTATATTAAAAAAAAAATATATATATATATGTGTGATATCACGAAAAATATCGTACATAACTCGTCCGGGAAGATGTTTACCATACTCATATGATAATACCACATTCAACTTTGTCTCCTGCATTAACTTATCATAATTTCAGCAAACACCATTCACGGCACTTGTAATGTAATATAGGCCTACTATTTCAGTGTAGGTTTATTCTGAAAGGGACCACGTCAACGAATCAAAAGCCATTTCACTTTTAAGAAGCCTTTCGCTATTATAATTTTCCTAAATACAATATTCCACATTAAATAAAGCGTTGTAGAATTTTCCTTAGTTTATCTTTTCTTAAAGGTGGATTTCTAGTTACTTAATTTTGGATGTTATAAGGTAATTATTGGCTTGCTAATTTGATAAATATTTCATAATGTAGGCTTTAAGAAATTTCTCATGTTTTCAAAGTTTCAACTAAAAATCTTAAAATAAAAATTCAACTAAAAATCTTAAAATAAAACAAAAAAAAGAAACCGACTTTAGTGAAATGGTACTCAAACATTAAATACTCACTTACTAGAAAGTTTAAAATAAGGTATTTACTTTAAACTGAAATTTTTTTAATTTCATACAAGTAATCTTTTGAAGTCGGTGCCAAATTTCCCATAAACTTCTAAAATATAACAGAATTAATCTGTGATGTCTTCCATGACGAAATAATTGAACAATCTACTGTAATATCATAACTGACACTGTATTCCGGTAAAAGTGAGTGTAAATCACATTTAATTGAAATACAGTGTTAGTTTTGATATTAGAATTTCTTATCAATTACTTCCGGGTGGTTCGGAACCCACCTAAAACTCTAGGTCCAAATAATCAATCACCATCATCCAACTCATTACCCACGCACAGGTCTATATGGGCTTCATCCTCAAAAAAAAAATCATAAAATATTTGGCGCCGACTTCAAAAGATTACTTGTATGAAATTAAAAAATTTCTCAGTTCAAAGTAAATACTTTATTTTAAACTTTTTAGTACGTGAGTATTTAATGTTTGAGTATCATTTCACTGAAGTCGGGTTTTTTTGTTTTAAAATTTGTTTTTTAAGCTTCTTAATATGTGAGTAGATTTCTTCTTGTGTTGGCGGTAGAGAGTGACCTGTTATTGTTTCTGGTGGCAGCTTTGGAAATTCGTCTCTGGGTTCAAGACAATTCAGTAGTTTTGAAAAATAAGAAGCTAATTCATGGCAATTTTCCTTATTATTGTCAAAGCTAGTTTTTTATCTTGTTCTAGAAAACAAAGGTTTTGTGGTGAATACCCTTTGATTTAGTTTGCAAATTTTTGATGAAAATTATGTGTATTATAATTCTTGAAATTTCTTTAATTGACTGCAGTTGTTCATTCACATACTTTCGTTTGTTTTGTCTCAAGATCTTGAATGTTTGTTTGCGGACTTCAAAAAATTTGTTCTGTGTTTCTTTTGCTTTTTTGCAATTATAGTTTTGAAATGCCTGCTTTCTCTCTTCCAGTGCATTTTCACACTCTTCATTCCACTAAGGATGTTTTGTTTTTTTGTGACAAAGAATTAATTCTTTGGCTGTTTTAATAATTTTGGTCTTAAATTCCTGCCAGTATTCTGCAGGCTGTACTTCCCATTTTTTTGATATTTTTTACTCTGGTTCTTTCTAAGTTGAATTTTGTGACTGATAGTTGAATTTTCTTTTTGGTATAAATTAATAATTTCTAGCCAATAATGGTCTGAATCTATATTTGTACCTCTGCAGACTTGTAATCATGGATTTATTTTTGATAGTTGTATGATATTGCAACATAGTAAATTTGGAATTCCCCTAAATGATGAATTGGTGATCGCCATTTTTCTTGTTTGTTGGGATTTTTTCAAAGGTAAGTTGACATAATTTTTAGCTGGCATAGCTCAATCAGACGTGAACCATTCTTATTGGTGAACTTGTGTGCAGGATATAGTGCCCAACTGTCTTTTTATACTTACGCTCCTTGCCAATCTGTGCATTGTAGTCTCCAAGTAGGATTTTGACACCATCTTTTGGGGTTCTAGCCATTTCTGTTTCAAGTTTTGTCCAAAACCTCTCTGTTTTTTCTGGTTCTTTTTTATTATCACCATTTGTTGGTGCATGTACATTGATGAAAGCGTAGTTTTTGTTTGCATGCTTCTTTCTCATATTCATGAGTCGGCTGTTAATGGGTTTCACATCTATTATTTTATCCAGTATTTTCCCCAAATATTTTTGTTGGCACCACTTTTGAAGATTCTGTAGTTATTATAATCCATTGTTTCTGAATCTGTGAACCATGTTACTTGCAGGGTGAGAATTTGTATTTTCTGTTTCTAAGCTCTGTTGTGATGTTGCTTAATTTTCCTATTTGAATGAGAGTTTGAATGTTAAAGTGCCAATGTAGCTATGTTTTTTCCATGAAAGTTTATTACAGCACTCCGATTTGCTCTCTCATATAAACCCAAGCTCCCCAGAATCTGAATGCTTGGTTGCCGTTTGCCTATGGGTGGATTGGATACCGCCTGGGGTAATTTTGTCTTCACTTGTAATCAGCATTCTAGCCTTTACTAGGTATGTAGAACCAGGGATTGTGAGTTCTTGAAGCTTGTTTATAGCCGCACTTCCTGATGAACAGACGCTGACCATTAGCTGCTAGATGCTAGTACAGACTCTAATGGATTTTATTAGTGTTGTTTTATACCAAGCCTAAAACAAGGGCCTGCCCCCTCCACCAGATCCGCGAAATAACGAGGTCGTCGTCTTGCCTTCACTTCCGTTGAGGTCTTCACCAGTATACCTGGGCAGGGGACTATGTTATACCCCGCAGTACGGGGGGTATAATTATTATTATTGCTGTTAGAACACGGGAAATAGCTCGAAATCAATATAACAAAAAACAATTTTGTTAATGATTCCAAACATGAGATGGAAGTAAGTTATTATGCATTGAATGTATAATGTATCTCTACCTTGAAACCGGTGCTGCTTTAGTAGTTACCCTTCAGCAGTCTCTGCTCTCAATGTCATCTCCTGACTTCTCCATCCTCATTGGTTCTTGCTACCAGGACATCAGGGAGCCTCCTCTAACTCTGCTTCTCATGGAAGGTTCATTGAAGTATATCGGATGCGGTTGGTTTCTTAATTCCTATATCTATAGGGGAATTGATTTATCAGTGTTCATCGTTCATTTGCTTTCTTTTAATACCTCATAGGGCCTACTCTAAACTGTCTTTTGAATAAACTAAACTATGTTGTTAACTATTGGTTGGACACAATCAGATATATTCCTTTTTAGGAATCTCCACCTTCCCGATGTAACTAAATCCCACAGGGGACTACGGGGATTTGCACTTAGCCGGACATGCTGTTTGTAACTCTTTGCGATCTCAAGTTCTGACTCATCTCACACTTGCAAAGCATCAATCCTTAGAGCTTGTGTCTTTCTCACATGATTTTCTGTGATTGGTTGATTTCTCCAATGTGATTTACTTTACACCAATTCTGGATAAGTTGTCTATCACCATCTTCTTCTTCCTGGTCTTATCTGTATTTCTTGATGTCTCTCTCTCTCTCGTGGCAATTTGATTATTTTTTTCTGTTGCTCTTACCCACGTTATAGTGCATGGCTGCATTGTTTAATTTTCTTGAGTTTGGGAGGACACGTTAAGCCCGTCGGTCCCTCCTGCCTAGAAACAGTCGTTAAGGCACGTCAGAGGCCCTGAACTTGTTCAGGTGCGACCTGATAACTCTGACACCAGACCTGAGCCAGCCAGGTCACAATATATTATTATTATTATCATCATCATTATTATTATCTTGAGTCCATCACCGGATGTCCTCTCTTGATTGATTTTTGTAGTAGCTCAATGCTTGCTCCCATGATCTCGGATCTGCTATTCTACTCTCTCGCGTATGCCTCCATCTCACTCTGAATATGATATGTCTATTATCTAATTTTATGACCCTTTTCATGGGACAGTGCTGTCATCCGTCATTTGGTACATCATCTAATTGTCTCCCTAGTCTGAGAAAATCAATGGTCTTGTTTTCAAAAAAGTCCACTCTCCGATCCTGGCTTCACTATGACATTGATATAGGTGTCTCTGAATGTGTTACTTGGAGCTGAGAAGTCGTTCTTAGAAATTATGGTACTACATTTGTAACATTTTTTATATCTTTTTGATCTTTCATTTTATTCTTTATTCTCAGATTATTTTTCATGTATTGCAATTGTTTTCTAATTTATGTTAGTAAATCATTTCATTTTCATTCTAATTGATAATTTGTCGAATGCTTGTAAGGTTTGTCTTTAACTACCCTATGTAAATTATTGAAACTGTTGCAGACTGACAAAAGAGTTACGAGAGCAATTGGGAGTACGCCTTTGATGGACCATGCTGGAGCGAATGTGAAACTGAGTATATCAAGTACAAGTCTCTCTCTTAAAGCACTTGATAATGGGGAGATGATTGCCACTCATGATATGCCCAGGATATCATTTGCATCTGGTGGTGATACGGTGAGTTCATCAACAATATAGGCTGATTCCTTCTTTCACATGCGTGTATCTATGATAAGAAAATAGGCTTCGGTTTTTCAAAAGCAATACCAATCATTAGTCAGAGGTCAGTTAACATTGCAGAAGCTTTTCCTCACTGTACAGGATCAAAAAAACGTTCCTTCACAGCATTTAAAGCATCAACAAATTTATTCCTAGAAAACATGTAGACTCTTTCTATTTTAAGAAAACATTTTTGATTGAACTTTGCTACAAATATTATTGTTAAATTGTATTTCGATTTATAAGTTGAATTTCGAATTGATTTTTGAAATTGTGTTCTCAATATTATCTTGCATTAATGAAACTAATGGTATGCACCAAATGCATATCAGATGAGTACAACCACCATTGGACTTTTTCTGTTCGGTGTGCCATCTTTTTAGTCAATATTATAGAATATAGATAACTAGATAATAGGTTGATTATGATATTGTTTGTTCAATTATAAGATGCATTCTGGGGAAAGTTTGATCTAATAATGAATGCTCTTGTAGTTAGTTTACTGTGCATGTTAACAAATCATAAAGTTAGTATGACTAACTGTATGAAATATAAGTGTTAATAAAAGTTAATAAAACTGTTTGTTAAACTAGTCTGTAAATCGTAATTCAACAGACCCCCCGGTAGTAGATGGGATTAGCTTAATCTGGCATCCTAATAGCATGTCTACATGGGAAAAAAAAGGATTTAGCTTATAATGAGCGTGTATAACTTTCTTGAGAAGAATTCTCAACTAATCTTTGGCCTGCCTTCTTCAGTTAGTCGATTTGGTTTTAGTTAATTTCTACTTTCAGTTAGTAGTTCATCAAAACTCATTTCTAATTCACTTTACAGAAAATTTTCAAACATTATTCTGAGCGTGATAGTCACATATATATTTTTTTCAAACGTGCTACTTTTCGTTACAGGATACTCTGGATTTCGTTGCTTATGTTGCAAAGGACCTGAAAGACTGGCGAGCATGTTATGTATTGGAATGCGGTGGCGGCCTTGCTCAAGACGTGATCACCACAATTGGTCAAGCATTCGAACTACGATTCAAACAGTTCCTCTCCAATCAACCTGCTTCAGCGTCAGTTGAAACAGTTTTCTACTTATTTTACATAGATTATTAGTAAAAAAACAACCCCCAGCTAAAAGAGCTGATCTAAAATAAGAAAAAAGCCTGAGCGAAGCGTAGAGGTTTCCGTCTATTGATTGGATCTACAATTTAAAACTTTTGACAAACGTAGTCATAGTCATAGTAATAGTCATAGTAACATTTTTTTTTAGTAAAAAAAAATGTTCCAATGAATGCATAATCAGATCAAGATTGTTCGAAAGTCAATTCTTTCTGTATATGAAAAGAATCCTGTAATGATATTTGAGTTGTAGGATTTTACAGAAGTCAAAACTATCTTATACTGAGTGGTCCAGTCCTGTATAAACTATCGTATTCAATTCTTCTTTCTAAATTATATTTGTGAAAAACTAAGATAATTTTTTGGAGGTAAAAATATTCATTAGGCCTTGAACCCGCTTGCAATCGGCTGGGGCCTTTAATACAACGTGTTGAATGGTCGTGTGTCGGCCGACGTGGGAAAAAATTTCTTGCATCTTTCCAGCGTCTCACAATGCCAAATAATATATTTCATCTTGCACGCGCGTCCAATTATTGGGCTCCCGAAGCTGCATCATTCGACGCTTTGTATAGAGGTGCCCGTAGATGCATCAGTTGTAATATCTCTTGTATCGCGGAACAAATACTATACCTGCCTATATATCCTGTACATGGATTTTTAATATTTGCGCCCGCAATACGCAATTGATCAATCGCATGTGAGTTGTTGATGCAAAAATTATAACTGTAGAAATTCTTCAATTGAAGCAAACTAATAAAATTTTTTGTAAATTCCATGGTAACGAACCTAAGCTCAGACTTAGTAATCAAGCTGCTTACATAATTTCGTGAATATTTGAAGTAACTCTCATTGGAGAGGTTTAGCATAACGATCTTTTATCTTCAACAAAACGCTATTCATCAACTATAACAGACTGCGCATTCGCAGAATTAATGACAAGGAGTATGATTTATAAATCTACAAGTCTTCTCAATAGAGATTGTTTAGAATAATTTATTTACAAACTTGCGATTTTGTAACTTGATGATGAATAGCTTTTTGGTAAAGATATCGGATCGGCATGCTAAACCTCTCTTGTAAACGTATACATTGTCAAATGATGATTTCTTGATTGTTATATATTGTAGGTGCTCTCCGCCCTCCGAAGATAGAGAATACTATAACGATTTACCTGGAAAAGTGCCACCGGATGTTGGACCCCCTCCTGTGCCTCCCCTCCCGAACGCCTCTGCAATCGCTTACTCTCAAAAACATCACCAACAACAACAACAACAATCTTTAACTCAGGAACAGTCTCACCAAGCAAAAGCAAGAGGTATCTATTATCAATAATCCAAATGACAATTATTAGATTTTTTTTCTTCATTCTCATCATTTTCTTTCTTTGAATTTTTTATTTTAGTTGAGTTATTGGTTATCATCATATTTAATCTTAGATTTTAGTTGAGTTATTGGTTATCATCAGATTTAATCTTAATAATAATAGGCTTCATTAATGTCACTATGGTAAGCTTGAGCAAGAAAGGTTGTGGCTGTGTAGTGGATGCATGTAATCTACATCTTTTCTCCCAATGTTCAGTTTTCATATTGAGACAAAAAAATTATATCCTAGAAATTTCAAATTAGTAAAGTGGCCGTAGCCGAGTGGGTTAAGTGCTGGTTTGCTAGCCCAAAGGTCCCGGGTTCGATCCCAGTTCTGACCGAAAGATTTTACCTCGGGCCACTCCCGTGTTTCGGAGGACACGTTAAGCTGTCGGTCCCGGCTGCCTAAAAAACAGTCGTTAAGTCACGTCAGAGGCCCTGAACTTATTCAGGTGCGACCTGATAACTCTGACACCAGACCTGAGCCAGCCAGGTCACACGATATTATTATTATTATTAGTAATTGAAAACTAAACAGTTCAGTTTTCAAGCTACTATTTTGTCACTACTCGAAATGTTCTCAACAAATAATATAACAAATTCATATTTACCTTTTTCTTGTTGTTGAATATTTTGCAACTATGATGACTTCTCTGCTTCTTGTTCTCTTGCTTTTGCTTTCTTTCTGTAGAAAGCTCCTGACGATTTTTTGACATATTAAGATATTAATATACTATTTCGTGTTATAAATATTATACTCTAATAAGAACTATAAGTGTACTCTAATATCGTGACGTTAGGAAGAGCATTATGTGATATACAAGGTTTTTGGTTGATATCAGGCCTGACAGGATATGAAATTATGCAGAGTTGCCAACATTAGCTCCACACTGCTCACACTGTATCAATACTTCATTGTTTTTGAAACAATCTATCATTATTAAATTGTTCAAAATTGACAGTAGAACTTACTTTTCTTTTTTAGCCATTACAAAAAAATTTTCATTTATGTAAAATGAAAAAAAAAGTTGACACCATCATTTAGTGCCCCACCCCCAAAACCCATCGCCGGGGGCACGTGTCCTCCTTAACCCCCTACCCCTAGATCCGGCCCTGTGTGCCTTTCTAGTACACAGTCATCTCTCAGTCCACAGCAAGCTGTTATAATAATTCAGCGTTCGTTTGATTTCACTTTTGTTGACGGGTTGGATTGTGAATCGGCCCAAACATTTTTTTTTTGTAAATTACGTCTTTGAGACTCCAGTTAAGGAGTATAAGACAAGTCAGATCAACAATATTATACATTAGATACCATAATTACTATATCAATTAGTTGAGGTGAGGCCTCATACATTAAGTTATTGACTAAGTAGGAGGAGCCAACTTCATTCTCTCGAGGAAAAGACCATAGTTCGACCATAGTTTGTGCTGAAAATGCAGGAAATCTTCATCGAATTAAAACACACTAAAAACACTGCTCGAGTATCACTCCTACTGAACAGCTTTTTCGATTAATTTAAGCTCTTTCATGAATGAATAATAGTGGCTGAAGGTAAGATTATTAGAAAACAATGGTCCTCTAATTTATTACTTTAGGATTGAACAATTAGAATCCTTTTTTAACTACCTTGGGTTGAAGTCATTTTCAAGCTATTCTGGTCATCCATATCCACTCTAGAGCATATTGGCCCGTTTTAAATCCAACTAATTTTCTTGGTAATTTTTAATGTATAATTTTTCTTTTCAGAACGTATTCCATCAACGAATTTGATCGATTTGAACTGTGATGTTATTCCGCCTAGACCGCATGATTATGTGAATGACGTTGTAATAAATAGTCGGCCCAGAGATGTATTTGATCTACGTAAGTAATTAATGACTATGCATATTTCAACTTCAGTCTTTCATAAATACAATAAATGCCTACTAAAAATTTATTTGCTCAGCAAGCGACCAATCATTTGCACTTAAAATAATTTACAATAATGTTATATAGTCTAATTTGATTTTGTAGATTTATTTTCGAGTTCAATTTTTTCATGATTTTGATTTCAATTTCTTACCTCAAGATAAAACGTTTCATATTCTCATTATTATAAACTTCATTGGTTAAGTTATTACTTATTTTTTCTTGTTAATTTATTGTACTCTTTATTTTTTTGCAGAACCTCTTGAAAGTAGCAGTACTTCTGGCCCGGGAAGTTCAGATGAAAAAGACCGCCTAATGAGTGAATGTTGGTTCCATGGAAGTATCAGCAGACAACAGGCTGAAAGTCTTTTGAAACAAGTAAGCATATATATATATATATATATATATATATATATATATATATATATAAGCTTTGATGCATTGCAAAATGCACATGTGATATATTTGGAAAGAATTTTTTGTAAGGCTTTTAATAATTTCTCACCGATCTACTGTTGACCATATAAGTCAATCTTGATGGTTTTGAATTTATTTATTTTTTGTTAAAAATCTGTAATAATATTGTATCATATAAAAACGCACAATAAAAGCGCACGGCCACTAAAAGCTGTGCTGTGTTGTGCGACGACAGCTCTTTAAACCGAATCATTGGTTTTAATATAAACATCCATTCGACTTTGCCCAGCACAGCGTTGCAATCAGTGGCTGACTAATCATAGAAACCATTGGTTCGGTTTGAACAGCTGTCGTCGCACATCACATCACAGCACAGCTTTTAGTAGCAGTGCGCCCTTATTGTGCGCTTTTTAATGGTCGGGTACATTTTCCATTACAATGATATTGACAACGATAAGCCTGAAACTTGTGCATTGCCAATGGCGTGAGAGTATCACACCAGAGATAATAAGAAATGCCAAACCTAGTGGGGGTCAACTGGAATAGTAGTCAGCTATGCTAAACATCAAAGTGCCTTTACGTTAGTCGTTAAATTGTTGTTTATAATATTTTTAGCTTTTTTACTTGATCGGGTTCAATCATATCAGTCAATCAATCATCATCCCAGGTTATAATTAGAAGACATTGTGTTCTCATTACCTTGACACCTTCATATTATTGGTTATACTGGATGATACGATTTCATGCATTATGTGTGAATCATGCATCATGATTAATTGGAATAATTTATGACGGGTAGCATGTTTAGTATACTTCTTTAATTATTTTTATGTTAAAAGTAATCCAAATCCCATCTGATTGAGTTGAAATTGGTATTAAATGATCTTATTTTAGTCGCCATTGAATATAAAAAATTCGCACTTACAGTTTATAAATGAATTAAGAGGCTGATAGTATTGCATACAATATAATGTTGATAATTTTCAACTGACTTCGTCTATCTGTGATTCAGGATGGTGATTTTTTGGTGAGGGAATCTCAGGGATCGGCCGGACAATATGTATTAACTGGTTTGCAAGGTGGAGTTAATAAGCATCTCCTTCTTATCGATCCTGAAGGCATTGTAAGTATTTTATTTGTATGTTATTATGATTAAATAAATTATTGTAATGTTAAAATCAACAATGATTAAACTGATAGCCGCGTGCCATGACAGATATCTGTCAAGTAAGATAAGGTTAGTCTTACACTGGGCCCTCTTTTTATGCGAGAACGATTGGTTTTGTCAACAAAAAAGTTTCTGTTCTCTGCTGTAAAAGAAATTCCTGGTTGTTCGGAACCCTCCTGAAACTATAGGCCCGCGCACCTCGGATCTGAGGGCTCCATCCTTGAAAAAAAAACCCAGCAAATCTGCATTCGTCAGTTTCACCACCTATTATCCTTGCCTTTGTCAAAAGCAAGACCTAGTAAACAATAAGGGGCTCTGATTGTTCATTTGTACCAATTTTGTCCTACCCAAATATGAAGTTCGAGAGATGCAAATGTACAATAATTTGACTCTAAGGCAATGTCAACTATCTTTCCCACCATTAGTTTTGCTTTTTTACGAAATCATAAACCACTGAATAATCAGGGATGCTCTTATGGAACTGTTCTAGCTCTTTACTACTCACATAAATTATAATGTACAAGTTATAAAATGAATGTTTGCAATTCATAGAAATCAATAATTAGTATAAGCTGCATAGAACAGCTTCAACATCCATTAATCTTGTCTCAATTCAAATTATGAACCAGTAAATAATCAGGGGATCCTATTATGCATCTGTACTACTTGTATTTCTCATGAAAATGATGTCAGTGATAAAACAAATAATTTTGTTCAAAATTTAATTATATCAATAATTATAATCAATGGAGGCGTATTCACCATTTCCATTACTTTCCAATCTTGCTTTTTTAAAATACTGAAATATTATCAGAGAAAATGTTATTAATTTTCGAAGACTCAGTCATACCTCAGTATATGCTATTATTTTTTTCAAATCGAATAAATAGACGGTTACAATAATAAACAGTGTATGGCGTGAATACCACCATTCCACAGCTTGTATAAGTTTTTGCGATGGCGATTATTTCAAGAGCTTCAGAATTTAGCCTTTTCTAAATCATGAATCAGGGGAAACTATTTTGCATCGTTACTAATTTTGTTCCACCTCTGGAATGGTTTAGCAGTGACAATATTGTTTGAAATACAAGTAGAACAATAATTCGACTTTCTAAGCCCACACCAATCATCTTGACCACCAGTAATTTTGCATCCTATCTATCATTTAAGCATCTGAGCTACCTCTGTCGCACCTAATATGGTGTTGTAGCAATAGAATGAATAATTTTCAACTATTCTTGTCAATATTATTATTATAATCTTTATTATTATATTATTATTATAATTCTGATGTTTGTTTTTGTGTTTTCCCCTACAGGTGAGGACCAAGGATAGAATGTTCGAGAGTGTGAGTCATCTGATAAACTATCATTGTCAAAACCAACTGCCCATCATTTCGGCTGAAAGTGCTCTTGTTTTGAAGAATCCGGTTTCTCGAACAGTACTCTGATTCGAATGAATCATCATCGACAACCGCCTTACGGTTCTTGCACAAGGTATACTACTCGTTGATAATCATAGAATTTGTACTATCAAACACATGCTTTGGAATGGCGTATGACAGATTACAGCAGCGTGAATACCTCATTCCACACCATTCGTTTGAATTTGCGAAGATGTATTGGAAGCTCCACTATGCAAGCAACCTTAGCTGTTTTCAAGCAACGACATTAAATGTGTATGTGCTTTCTCAAGTATGGACCAAGGTTTTAACCTATGAAGAAAAGGTTTTAGCCTATGTTGAATAATTAATAAGAAACAAAATGAAAGTCTATAAAGGGATCCTCTCAAGGATGAATATTAAATAACTGTAGTTCTTAGGTGTAGTTTACTCATGCTGGTAATGAGTAAACTTTTGTTATCGAATACTGCTTCTTTCGTTTGCATTTACGTTTTAAAGGGATTTAAGCGTCTGTCGTGAGACTGCAAATAATGAAAAGGTGTAGTTAAACAACCTGAGAAATAATGCCTTACATGAATATGGTTATATTTTTAAAAATGTATAAAAATTATCCATAAAATTTCAATCAGCTTAAATTACTTTCCACAAGAACTATCTTCGACTGAAACTTGATTGTGAAATATAGACAAAAGTGGTTGATTCAACTGTGGAGTTGACTGGTCTAAACTAATGCTGAATAAAAATGCAAAATAAGTGTAATTCTTATCAGAAATAGGCACAAAAAACGAAATACATTTTTATTATTTGGAAATATACTTTACTTAATATTGACAGTTGAGAAAAAATGAAATTTTGTACAATACCAATAAACATATATGTATATTATATTTTATAATAAGTATATTTTGAGAACGAGCTATTCATCACATCAGATGACTGATTCATTTAAAAATTAAACTTATAATTTTGTGTTCAGTTAGAATTGTATAGAAACCTATCTGAAGTAAAAGACACAACATTTCTTGAATTTAATGTTCAGATTAATACAATTTAACTGATCAATTCAGTATTACGCACATTTTTTAAGAGAATCCACCAAATATGACTTGTTCTTATGAATAGACTTCTGGTTGTTCATTTCGTAAATAATTACAGTATATGGTTGGATCATATTCTGGTTTATCAAGAGTCCTTTGTATTGAATCGTTTTTATAGTACTGTATATTATTTAGTTTTAGATAGTGTATCTAATTTTAAAGCTTAATATTCAATTATTGGTAGCAAAATCCAATTTGAGTGTCGTGGAATACCTTTTCTATAGTCGAGTGATCTAGAGCTTATTTATAACTATATTTCATGGTGGTTAAGATTTCACTAGATCATTCACCATGTCCAATACCAGGTTCCAACTAGCTAGTTAGTTCAAGTTCCAACTACTAGGTGGTAACTACCCTAGGTCTTTCCTCCAGGAATTTCTCAAGGAAATATTATTTCTAGTATTAAAACTGACACTGTATTTCACTTTTAAATAATGTTTTACTCACATATATTTGAGATGCTTGAGGAATGCATTTCACCTCTGAAAAGAAGCTTCGTCAGTCATGGAAAGCATCACAGAAATATTATTTGTCATCAGCTCCTAGCTCCAATTTAAATAAGGTATTCTATGTCTAGTCAGAAATCATTGGCTCATTCTGAGATGGCATGAGTAGAAAAATTTCATGAAAGTGTACTTTGGAGATAATTACTATTTAAGTGTGTATACTTTTTAATATTTTTGTATTTGGCTTAATTTGTGTAGGCTATCATTTATCTTATTTTATTAGTGTGTTACAATAATTCTATCATTCTAATATGTACAGTATTATTTTAAGAATAATGTAGAAAACTCAGTGCCAATACACTTTTTTTTATCCGTTATTCCAATTGGATATTAAGAATAAAATATTGTCATATTTTAGCCTAGATAATATATTTCATTGTGTATTCATCAAAGAGAAACTGGTTTGTCCTACCCTTACCTAATCTAATGCGAGTAGTTTGGCCTCAGGCAGCCACCACGGTGGAATCGGTTACAGCACTTATCTCTGACTGATTACTATGTTCACGGGATCACCTATTTAGCGTGGCATATTCTATGGGTGGCGAGAATAAAATTGAGTCTGTTGTGTAAAACCTCCCATACACGTGACTATTTATTGTACGGCGGATGTCAGGTGTGGTCGCATCGACGTTGTCCCCACACACCAATCCATCACAGCCTCCACCTCTCCCCAACTCAGTCGGTCAGTTTTTGTGTTGAGTATCACAGTCTTCAATTGAGGGTAGTTGGTCGAATCGTACCTTAGATGCTGCAATCCGTTCGAATCGCTGGTCTGATCTTATGAAATTTTCATCAGATTTGATACAATTTTCGATATCTTCACACCAGACGTTCGACGGACTGGAACATTAAATTTATGGTAGGCATATTTTTGACTCGGCGCTTGGGATTCGATGTGAATAAAAATTGAGTCACACAGCCGTTCTCAGTCGACTCTAGTTACTCAACAGAGACCACTTACTCAACTTTATTCACACCAACTAATGCACTTATTCACCTCATTACCCACGGTGGGCATCATCTTTTGAATTGAATGCAAAGTGTGAATAATGCCTAATATGGTTGCCCCTATGTATTTTGTTTTATTTTAATTGTTTACATTAATTTGGCAAATAAAGTGTGATTCACAAAGAGTGGCGGTTTGGATTTATCAAATTAAGAGATTTATTTTAATGAAAAATTGAAATAAAATACATCAACATGTTCATCTAACATACCGATTTCATGTATGAAAATGATGTCATCCAAGTCTCCTGCTGCCCAATCAATAAAGTTCTAAAAACCCTGATGTCGCAAATAATTACTGAAAAGCTGAAACTCCTCCCAGATGTTAGACCACTACTAGGGGAGTGAGTCCCCGAAAATCCCCCCTCGGTACCATTTCCCCCACCATCCCCCTCAAAGTTTCAAATGCAGACTTTTACTTCTTCCATCAATTTCAGTAACAGAGTCATGGCAGCTTCACATTAATGGTAACATAATGCACTTCAATAAATTAATGTTCTGAATGATTTTCTCACCAAACCTCTTGTTTTCCCGCAAATTAATTTTTTTCGACAAAAAATTGTTAAACATGTCAAGTTTAGAAGTTTTTATAATTTTAATTAATTGGAACTTTAATTCGTAACTTGGAAAAACTCTTCAAATAAAAGTTCTTGGATATTTTATTACCTCTACATTCCTTTAAAATTTTCTATATTCACTATGAACCATGTTGAATAAACGGGATCGCGCCAAACTGGGCTGATGAACCAGCCGACGTTGACGTTGCATGCACCGCCAACCTGGCACACTTTGGAATGCAGTCCGGGACGATGTCAAAGTTGCACGCAGTCAAGGTGGGCTGCCGACAAGCCTGGCTGACGTCACGTTGCACGCCGTCACCATGGGCTGAATTCCTAAGGGTGCCAGGTTGGCGGTGCATGCAACGACAAACTTGCACTCATTCAATGTCACCCGGCGCCAAAGTTGCACGCCATCACAGTGGGCTGAATTCCTAAGTTTGCCAGGTTGGCGGTGCATGCAACAACAAACTGGCACTCATTCCATTTTGTAACCTGGCGCCAAAGCTGCACCATGGGCTGCATTCCAAAGTGCCAGGTTGGCTGTGCATGCAACAACAAACTGGCACTTGTTCGATTTTGTCAGCTGGCGCCAAAGCTGCACGTCATCACGATGGGCTACTTTTAGGCCCTTCGCACAGGAGTCAACTCATTTGCAATCTGGGTGGTATCCTTTAGGACGACCTAACAGTTTGATCGACCTACTGCTAGCGCAGCCTGTAGCCTATAACCAAACCTTACCTAACCTGGCTAGATGTGACTGAACCACCTTTGTTTACTAGGTCGGTCAAAATGACAATCATACAAATTGTGTCCTCCCTTGCAATTTGAGTTGACAACAGTAGTCGCATGCAACCTTGTCTGTGTTTCACAGTTATCAATAAAACTAATACACTTGAAAAAATTTCAATTTAACATAATATCAAATAATTTATTGATTTGAGAGTGTAAGATTATAATTATGAGTGATAGAGATGTGACCAGAATGAGCTAGTAGTTCAAAGTAACTGACTCTCTAAAATGAACTACGAACTAGTAGTTCAAATTTAGAAAGTAGTTAGTTAATTTTTGGTTTCGTTTGTGTTTTCATCCAGTGAGTGTTCTTTGAATTAGCAGAGCAGTGCAGCGGCCTGCTAGACACTGTTAGGCAAGAGCACTCACTTCCCCACTCCATGAGCATTTTGAACTGTGAAGTGAACGAACTACAACAGCTTGCTCACTCACTCTCACCTCTCTCAGCTCCATAACCTGGCTGTCTACTTCTGAAAAATAGAATATGCTCTGTGCTCTGGAACTGATGACTCAGATTCGGAGAATTATTTATATTGAGGCGCCAGACATACAACAAGGCTGTTTATTGTTGTGTGTGTATGAGTGCTCAGTGACCGCTGAGCGTCTGAACAAGCTATGGTAGTAAATGAGCACAAGCATTGCTGATGACTCATTTTTGAACTTGTTGAAATGAACGACTCACTTACAAGAGTGAGGGCGATTGAACGACTCATTAAAAAGAGTCATCATTGCCAAGCCTAATGAGTGAGTATCTGACTGTATCAAGGTATTTCCAATAATCAATGGTAGACAACCATTCTTAAGAGTGCCAGGTTGTCATGTGCATGCAGCGTCAAGCTGGCACTATTTTATTGTCACCCGGCGCCAAAGTTGCACGCTGTCACCATGGGCTGAATTCCTAAGTGAGCCAGGTTGGCGGTGCATGCAACGACAAACTGGCAGTCTTTTGATTTTGTCAGCTGGTGTCAAACTTGCACGCCGATACAGTGGGCTGCATTCAAAAGTGTGCCAGGTCGGCGGTGGAAAACCAGCCCAGCTTGTCGCCAGAATACTTTGCCACCAGTCCATGGTGACGGCGTGCACTTTGGCGCTGGGTGACAGAATGAAATAGTGCCAGCTTGACGTATGCACATGACAACCTAGCACTCTTAAGAATGGGTTTTCTACCTTTGATTATCAGAAATACCTAGATACAGTCAGATACTCACTCATATAATCAAACACTATCAAATTTATTCGTTATTTGATATTATATTGTATTGACATTTTTTTTTTGTTAGTGATAACTAGCCTATAATTTCTCAATATTAACCCCCATATAGATGCTTTTGGAGTTGGAAAATTTGAGTTTAGTGTCCTATAACACGTTTAAGATCATGCATATGCCACACACCATCATATTATTCTGTTATGTGATCATGAAGAGCATAGATTGTGATAGGCTACATTAACTACATTAATTTTAAGATGCCCCTGAAACTTTCGCGAGAGCTTCGCCCTCAATATGTTTGACACATGTTTTTGAACCGCCTGAGAAGAATGAGCTATCACTTGATATGCTGCAATGATTAGTTAAAATTCTCAAATTAGGGGCCCCCTCATCCTGGTTCCTCCCACATATTAATTTGTTGCATTTAATTCAGCGAATATTGAGTTTAAGAACTTTGTCTTTATGATTTCAGCATGCATTTGTATGTACAACACAAATTGCATCAGGATTTAGGCATAGTCTAAAAGTAGCCCACCGTGATGGCGTGCAGCTTTGGCACCAGCTGACAAAATCAAATGAGTGCCAGTTTGTCATTGCATGTACCGCAAATCTGGCACACTTAGGAATTCAGCCCACGGTGATGGCGTGCAGCTTTGACGCTGAGTGACAAAATGGAATGAGTGCAAAAGTTTGTCGTTGCATGCACCGCCAACCTGGCCCACTTAGGAATTCAGCCCATGGTGACGGCGTGCAGCTTTGAAGTTAGCCAAGCTTGCCATTGGCCACCCTTGACATCATCCCGAATAAACTACGCCGAAAGTGAAGATTGCACGCCGTGCAATATGTTATGTGTGCCTCTTGGCAGCGTCATATCAGGAATTTCATTTCGGCATTCTGCAATGATTTTTTATTCAATATTGTTTTCAGTAGTTTCAGTAACAAGCATTTTTTAAATTGATTTCATTTTGATTGTGATTACTTTTCAATGCCAGTTTTAGTTTGGGGGGAGGGGGAATTTCCCAAGCATGTCTTCTAATGAAAGACCGTTCCATTATCCATCACCTGCCTATGGACCCGCCATGTTCCGGACTGGCTCATACTCATTCAGTAGCTATTGACTAGATAGCGGCCCTAAGGCTTGTTTCACACATAGTCGGCAGTCAGGTAACTGATGTTGTTTACCCGACTCCATATGATAACAATGTCTACAGCTCGGTAAACAACACCGGTTCGCGACTGCCGGGTATGTGTGAAACAAGCCTTAGGGCCTCTATTTAATCAATAGTTATTGAATGATTTACTGAATGACTGAGAAACCGGGCATGTTTATGTCACATTTAACTTATAATTTGCAATTGTATTTAGAAAAGCAGTAAAGGCTTTCCCTGTACGGTATACTGTAAATGGAAAATGACGATTTTCCATTATAAATGGCCTTTCCTTAGAATTTATTAAAGACAAAAATGTAAAGTTGATCTCAAGTTGTTGTAGTTTACATTTTGTCTTTCACATAGTTGACATCAAAACAAAAAAAATTTGGTCTAGTTCAGCTGACCATAAATCAGTACCGGTAGCCGAATCTTCACAGATGTAAATTTTTCTGTTTTTTTCGATCAGGGGCCTGTTACATGAATGGACTAGTAAAACTGTTCTTTTTTACAGGTCTGATATATCCAACTTACTAGTCTACTATTTTCTGTTGCATCAAGAAACAGCTGTAGCTCATGTTATTATTTTTTCCTACAACTGCTCATAAAGTAGTTCTTTACATACTGAAAACTAATTGTAAAATGCCTCTTTACTGCTCTGCAAGCGGTAAAGTACTTTACACTCAACAGCTGTTTTCTTTACACTTCTGTTTTGGTTTTGATGTCTTCTCATTGGTGGATCATGGAATCCATGAAATTCACATAACCTGAACAATGGCGAACGCTAACCAAATCCGCGCACGGTCTGTGATGTTACAAACTACAAGCTTTTATTGTGTTGGAATCCAGAACTGCAGTTGTAGGAAAAATATTGTATGTAATTCATGCATGAAGCTTCTTTATCACTCTTGCAAAATTACTGTGCTCCACTATGTGCCATGCAGTAAATGTTTTGGCTCGAGTGATAAAGTTGCGCTTCACGCTCTTAATGCATAAATAACATTGAAGTCGGTAGACTAGTATTACTAGTGGTTTTTACCAAGTTCTGTTGCATCAATACATGTGATGACAAATATCAGTTACTGCAAAATATTAGTTTAGGCTAGTATTATTTTTACAGGTGAATCTTTTTACAGGTGTAGTAAATTGCATTTTAGCAAACATCAGAAGTGTTTAGCATGGTTACGTCTACTTTCTCATCCACTTCGGTGTTCAGTTTAGTTCAGTATAATGATTGAAGATTTTTAGAATACTTCCAATGAAGATAAAGATGGATAAATAAATGATTTTTCAACATATTTAGACATCACATTCAAACTATGAAATTAAACTATTAGTGAAATCAAACTTTTTATTTAAAAAAAAATTGAATTAATTTTCTAAAATTGAAAAGTGATGGCTCCCACTATACAAAGTGTTTTAGGAGGAATCTCCAAAACTTAAAAAACTCATTCCTCTTATCAAAATAAAAGAACAATTTATTTCATATTACATAGGTCCAGGAACATTGACACACAATCATTTGCGTAACCTAAGTTTCTGGTACCAAGCAAAGTGAAGTAATTATTTATCAATATTGTTTCACATATTATATGATATAGTTTTTTAGTTGGAGTATTATATAGTTTAATTATTTCCTCAGTAATACTAGTCTATAATTTAGTATTAGATTTAGAATTTATGGATGCTATGGAAAGACAAAATATGGAATGATGATATGGCCATGAAATATTCGTATGAGGATAGATCATTTTTTCAAATGGGATGAAGTTGAGTTTTTAACCGATTTCATCTACACAAACATACCGCTAATATAGTTCTAGAAATAATAAAAGACTATAGACTGAAAACTAAAATTATCGAACAAAACTATAATTTTTCAATTATATTTTTAATAAGTTTCTCCTAGCATGTTCAGGTAAAGAACAAACATCTGTTTGTAAACATTTGTAAAAAAGAATCTGTAAATTCAATATTTTGCATGCACTTATGGGAAGACAGGTTAGCCAACTCATCGCCGTGCTTCTGAAAGGCCATTTAAACTAAATGTTACTTTCATTTCTGTTGATCATACAGACTAGAGTTTAAACTGTCGTTCAGGGTAAAGAAAGATGAGATTAAACCCAGTTTAAACGATTATTGTGCATACGGCCCATTAAAAGATGCCACTAATTTGTTGTAAAAAACAAATTGAATTCTCAACAATTTTATAATATGAAACAACAGGGATGATAATACAATACAAATAAAAAAATGAATACTTTCAAGATCATGTTTGTGTTGTGGCCTACTAAAAATTTACAAATAAGACACATACAAACAGGGTTTAAAGAAAACTAGTAAGGAAGTGCCTACACATAGATGAGATAATCATGTACCTCACAGATAAATAAATAGTCTAACTAAGGTTATCATCACAGACAGCACAATATTCTACAATTTTTCTAATTGAAATAATTGAAGAATATTGAAGAATAATGAATAATGATATACACTGATGGAGAAACTATCTTAATAGGTACTTTGCTTTTGCATTTGTAAAAATTAAACCTTATCATGAAGTTAGGGTTATTATATATCACAATAATTTTTTTCACAAAATTATGTTTTTTTTTTCCATTTATTCGTCTACATGAACTGTTAGATATATATGTAGAAAAGCACATAAAACAAGAATAGCTTATTTTAAATTTGTTATGGTGACTAACTCTACATTCTTACACCTCAACCATAAAAAGATCATGTGAGTGAAGAATACAAATTATTCATGTAAAAAATGCTTGACTATATAGCTAATGCATAAAATGCATTGCCATTGGATGAGTAGTCAACAAAGCACTAATTATAAATAATTGATTTAGATATGTACAACAAAACCTTAATAAACCTTAATATTTATCTTAATAAATATAATAACGAACAATAATATTGTTACAATGATAAATTTATATAAAACAACAATAATAACAGAGTAAAGCAATGATATAGATAACAAAGCAGTGAAGTAGCATAGTAAATATCTCTTACCACAAAGTATAGAGCAACAAATGAATAAAAACAGTCTAGCAGTTTTGTGTATTAATTACTTTTTCTCTAAGATTATCATAGATCTCCCACCATCCATCACACCATCTGCAATATGCAACATAGTGCCAAATGCCTCCAGGAACAAAAGGAGGTGAAAAAGCCACTAAATATCTAAGAGTAAATTATTTGCCAGAAAATCTAACATTATCTGGTATCTTAGACAACTTATAAGTTGTATTACACTTGTAGCCAGGTTGCTGATTGTCACTAGCAATTTCGACCATTATACAAACATTGACACCAATGACTTGTTTGTAAGTCAAAAGTCCATTGCATAACTGCATTAAATATACTTTGGGGTAATAAAACTTGAAGTCATTTGGCCCTGTTGCTGGGTTATTCAGCTTCTTTATGCATTTCATGTCTCCGCTGTTAATAATCAGTGTTACCCTCTTCAATGATTCTTCAATAGAACTTATTCAATTTTCATGAAGGAAATGAGAGTCCACTCTCAGAAGAGAAAATCCTTCAACAATGTTGATTTTTGGACAAAATGGCGATGAGCAAACTTTACTTTTAAACATACTGGCCATAACAAATTTTAAAACTATGTCTGAAACAGTAGTTTCACACTTGATTCTTCTCAATCCTTCATGTAAATTTACTTTTATAGTGCCCATCTTTCAGTATCTTTCAGTATTGAAATGCATTAAAATATATTTTTTGTGCACCTGAACCTTGCTCTAGTTTTTATGATTATTCATTGTACTCAACTGTTTTATGCAGCTCAAACTGTTACACAGACTAAATGCAACTCCTTGAGTAAGACTAAGAAACGCACAAGTGTTTTCTAGTATGACTTGTGCTGCTCCTATTTGTCTAGGCTTGAGTTTTATGAAATTGCCATTCTTGATTAGATAAATTATTCTAGTTCTATTTTTCAGTCCATCTTATTAAACATGAAGGATTTCAGGAGATGGGGATAAGTGAATGATTTTTTGGAAGTATTTTGAGCTCCTTGATTCCACTAGTTTTCAATTTATTTAAGCTCTCCCATTATTGGTCCCACCCACTTATTCTCTGATTGATTTTGTACAGCTGCTCTATTTGAACAAGGCAGAGCATTTTCTTTTCTGGCCATATCCTTCATCTTTATCAATGGGTAAGGAGCAACCATCAAAAGCATGAAAGGAGTTTTGGCAAATTACACATTTGTGTGCTCCATCAGAACTGCTACCCACTGAGCATGCTATGCATGAGGTTATATGTTCAACCTCCAGTTCTCTGGTTATAGTTCTCCAGTTGCCCTTGATCTTCTTCTCCACTTGGAATTTCTTCACTGATTTCAGCATCACTCTCAGTACATTCATTTTGAAATAATTTTTTGAATCCTGCAATTTTTAGAGATCCATCATTCAGTTTCATATGTTCAATCAATAAGTTGCCTACACAATGGCATTCACCTTTTCTCATGAAATTCACTTTTAATTCTTTAAAATGACTTTCAACTGATGTGTTACTTTATTGCCTTTACCAATATTGAAATACTGGTATCATTGTGTACTGCTGTCCATAGAGGGAGTTTCTCACACATAGGGAGCAGAGAACAATAAAGTTCAGGTAGGTAATGTAATTTGTCTCTCTAGAATCCTTTTCAACAGCCTGCTTACAGTCTTCAAGTATTAATTTTGCCCATACTTTGAATTTGTTTGAATGGTTTGGTACATTTGTTAAGTTATGCACTGACTCCATTCAAGATTCTGGTGTTAGATCAGCAGGTAAAATAATATAGGGTACACAATCTACACAACCATTTGGTGATAATTTTCTTCAGCCAGTTCTTACAGGTCTCACTTATGGTTGGTGCACTTGTTCTTGAACAAAAGCCTTCTGTTTAACTCAAACTTACAGACAACAATGCACAGATAATGTGATGAGCATGTTCCAATGATGTGCACAAATCAACTGGCCTACAGGTCTGATGTAGAATTATTTTAACCTCCTACCTCTCCCCTTCAATGATGGCCACTGACCTGATTCACGTTTCAAAACATGAGCTACATATACTATATATCTTCTACTACTCCTTCTGATAGATAATCAAGGCATTTGTTGATGTACTCATGAATTGAACTATACCATAGACAAACCATCATTACTCCCTCATCTATGATTATACTTTGTAAAACTATGCATGTTGCACTGAAAAAAACAAGTAAAAAATCAGTGACACATTGGAGTAGAATTTTTGCTCCAGACCTCAGCCATTCTTTAAGCCAAATGTTATAGAATGTGTATTATGCCTTTCAGAGAGCATGCAAACGACATGTATTTGGTTTTCTTTACTTGATTTTATTTTTATTACACCTCATTAAAGGAAAATATAGCCTGGTAATTTCCTGCAGGTCACTGCATTTTCTTAAAAATTCCTCCTGTAGCATCAACAAGCAATGTCAATGTCAGCCAAACATTGGCTTTTGAAGAGTAAAATTTATACAATCTATGTTGATTGGTAGACCAGTAATGGAGAAAAAAATTAATCTACACTTCTAGACCAACATCTTTTATTGAAATTCTATATGGAACACTATATTGTATGGACTGCAGGGATGTAAAAAGATTACTGTGAATGTTTTTTCTTGCTACTGTTTCACTTTTAGGCTTTCTCAAAACCTCTTAAGATGGTAAATATGCAGGCTTCCTGTCAAATAACTCCATGTCCTTAGTGGCCTGTAGTTTTTGGCATTTACTGGTACTCTCATTTTAACAATATTATTGATGACATCAGCTCCTCTCTTCCCTGAAACTTACATTTGAATCCATGGATGTGAGGAACATTGGTATCACCCTGCACAGTGAATGTCAATAGCAGATTTTAATTTTCAGTATGTTCTTGTGAACAGCTTCCATGGAACAAGGACTTGGACTCCTCACACCACTTTTAAAGATAAAAATTTCTCTGCAAGCTCAGCTCCAACCTTTGCTATTTTGAAAACAAGAGTGCATGCTAATTTTTTCATTCCAAATTTCTTCATTAATTAGGTTTGTCCATCTTCCTGGTTGGAGAGTGTGATGTGCTCTTGCTGATAACCACCGATTACTTTCATCTCTTCTTTCACATATGGAATTAGTGGGTTCATGAGTTCCCATTTTTAACTTTGAAACATGTACTATTGTCAATGTCTTGTACAAGTCATTGTAGATGAATAGTCAAAATCACCACTTTAGGTATTATATAGAACTCAGATTGCTTGTACAATATGTATTAGACATTGGTTCCAACTGGTCAATCTTTTAAAGTGAATGTGTACAGTGCTTTTGGAGTCAAACAAAGATTGTTTTTGTGATGCAAATCAAATCATATCCTAGAAGAGGGACCAATGCGACCTGACCATTCTATATAATATCTTCCCACTTTCCATCAAGTATTTTCAACAATGCTTCTTTACTGACCAAAGGCTTTCTAGGCATTCTTTTTTATCTGAAAAGGACACCATATATATTCTAATGTGTTAGAGACAATGAATTGAGAAGGCCTTGGCTAGGGAGTGTTCATGACAGTAGATTGATGTGTTGTGTATTTGCAATATTGTGTGATGCATAATGAATTTATAAATTAAAACATCTAGCATTTGTCTTGTGTTGTTTTGTTAATAAATTTTCAGAAGTGGGATAATACTACTCTTGGTTCAGTTCAAGTTTATTCAAATCAGGTAGATAATACCATTCAATACCATAGGCTATCTTGGTTGATGCCATAGTTTGTAAGCCAAATGTCATTGATATTCAAGTCATACCATATGGAAAATGTTCAAATCTCACATGAATATACTTATTTTGATGTTTGTTCTTCATACACAATCGTAATCGTTTTAATAATATATTTAAAAGTTCAGAAATATTCAATAGATACCACAGACTATTTTAGGTTATGCACTGTACCATATTGTTTGTTCATATAACGTTTTTACATCGTAATCACATCACTAGACTTTGCTAATTATTTTATTGGTAATATTATGAATTCTTATGTAATTTTTGTCTAATTCTGAGTTCAAGATGTCTGATGAAAACCAAATTGAAGGTAATCAGTTACCTGATTGTAGGCATAGCAATAATCTGGCTGATGATGCTGATGATAGATCATCTAATCATAGTGGACCTTTTTGTGGGTTTGAGGGTCAGAAATACACTATGCTAATGCAATTGATTACACAAATGAGTAGTGTCCTGCAAAACCAGCAACAGCAATTGAATCAATTATTACAGAATAGTCCTACTACCAGTCAAAAATCAGATGATGCTGAAAATGCTTCAATTGACAATGCTTCTTAATCGTTTTCCACAGCAACACCTCAATTTAATGTAATGCCCGACCTTTTAAGAAATTTGAAGGAATTTTCAGGCACAGAAACAACTCGTGAAGCTTGAGCATGGCTTCACTCACTAAATAGTGCAGCTGCTATTCATCAATGGACAGATGCAGTAAAGTTAGAAGCAGCAAGAACACAATTGAATAATGCTGCCAAAAATTGGTACATAGAATGTTAACAAGATGTTACAACTTGTGAAGCATTTCAGGAACAATTTTTGTTGGCTTTCATAGGTGAAGAGAGTTTGACTGAAAAATGGACTACTATGCATAACTTACTAGAATGCAGCAGAAGAGTGAGGATATCAGTGAGTACTTCTATGATAAATTAAGATTATTTTCTGCCCTAGACATGACTTTTAAAGAATCAAAGCACCAAATTATAGAGGGATTGTGGTCAAGGATCTGAGTGATCATTTACTGGGTACTGTGCAGAAGGATAAGTATAAACTTTTGAATGGCATACTTACTTACTTTCCATGTCCGGACTTATTTAGATGACCCCTTTCCAAAATTTAGCAGCTAGAATCGCCTTGTCATTTGCTAAAAAGAGGTCCTCCTTATGGCAGGCTACATTCATCTTCTCACAAACTAGTAAATGTTCAGGGGTCTGTGGGAGACCGCAATCACAAATTTCGTCATCGGTGTATCCCCATCTCTTCATGGTGGCTCTACATCTGGAAACACCAGTCCTCAATCTGTTCAGAGTCCTCCATTCCATCAAACGAGAGTGAACAACCAGCCATCAGCTCCTCAACAGCCTTGAAATGGGAGACAATTGGGAGTTCTTCTTCCCATAATGCCATTCTTCTCCTCTCAACTTCTGACTCCAGGGCTTTATGTCTCTTCAGGAAACTACTTTGTGACCTGAGTCGTTGATGAGCAACAGCCTGCTCATACATTGGGTGCCTTGGATCTGACTCCTGTTTCTGTTTTTCCTTCTCTGCAGCTACTTGCCTTCTTATCTGCGGTGGAGCTATTCCTGCAATTGCATATACTTTGTTGGTGGGTGTGGGCCTCAAACAGCCTGTCACCAGTCTAACTGATTCATTAAGGGCCACATCCACCTCTTTAGCATGGCAGGAGGCTTCCCATACTGGGGCGCAGTATTCTCCTGCTGAGAAACAGAGTGACAAGGCTGTAGTTCTTAGGACTTCAGGGTGAGCCCCCCATGATGAGCCTGTCAGTTTTCGGAGGATGTTGTTCCTGGATGCTATTTTGCACTTCAGTCCTCTGCAGTGATACTAGAAACTGAGTGTCCTATCAAGTTTTACTCCCAAGTACTTTGGACATTCTGAATGCTCTAGAGTTGTACCCTTCTATTCGATGTTTAGCTTTCGCTTTGCCTCCCTGTTCCTGAGGTGAAATGCACTAACCAGAGTTTTCTGAGGGTTTGCCTTCAATAGATTCCTCTCAAAGTATGTTGACAGATTATCAAGAGCTCCAGTGAGCCTTCTTTCAACATGAATGGCATGAAAGACTACATTGCAATGGTAAAAGCATGAATGGCAAGAGCTAGGGACCATTCACCCACAAATCAATCAAGACCAACATCAGCAACCAATGCAAGAATGAAATTATTGAATGACAATCATGCTCCTTCAAAATTCCAAAGTTCTAAATTTGAAAATGTACATAGTGACCTTACTCACAAGAAAGCAGCACCATTTTCTAGTTCTCATGCATCCCAAAGCAAGAGAATGAGACTCCATCAACATTTATAAAGAAGCCTGAACTGCAGTGTTACAATTGCCAGAAGTATGGACATATTTCTAGGAATTGTCCAGAAACTAAGAAGCCCCTCCAATGTCTCAAATTTGAGAAAGAGGGACATACATCCAAATATTGTCAAGTTGAGACACAGGCATTAGTAGCTATTGAACAATCCAGAACATATACCAATCCATTCCAGAAAGACGTTTTGGCACATGAATGCATTTTAGGAATGATTTCACTCTGGAGTGCAACATTCACTAATCAGAGCTTCAGCAGCAATCAAGACCAATTAAAAAGTAAATTTGTCAGCTACACCACTCTATGGCATATGAAATATGGACATACCATCTACTCATACCTTGGGAAGGTCAACCTGCTCTGTTTGTATTAATGGTGTTTAAGTTCCTGAAACAGTTGTCCATGTCTTACCAGACCATGCAATTCCTGTAGACATTCTAATTGGCAGAGAGTGGCTCCATGAACCTAGAGTAAATTACTATTGTAAAGGAAATAGTTTCATTATTGAAGAAGTAATCAACCATATTCACAGTATTATTATTGAAGGTCAACATTCAGAAAAATGCATTCTTGTTTTGTAAATGATGATTGTACAGTGCTTACTGAGGAGCATCTACAAATCTGTGAAAGTGCTTCTGCAGAGGAGAAGCAACAAGTAATCAATTTATGTAATGAGTTCAAATGTTGTTTTGTACTAAATCTTAATGAGTTAGGATATACTGATTTGACTGAAATGAAAATACAGGAAGTAGAAGGTAATGAACCATTTGCTAGTAAGCCTTACAAGACAACAGCTAATGAATGAGAAGAAGTAAAAGCTATTTCATCTGATTGAAGAGAACATGAGATTATTGAAGAATCATCTACCGTACCCCATATACAAGCCCAGTATTACTTGTAAATAAGAAGAATGGTGAAAAGGGTCTTTGTGTGGATTATTGTAGATTAAATCATCAAACCATTTGACTTCCATATTTATCCATTACCCAATATAGATTCTCAGTTAGAAACCTTGAATAATGCTCATAGTTTTGCCAATTTTGACTTGACTCATGATTTTCTGCAAATTCCACTTTCAGAGGATACTTGTCCTAAAACTGCCTATGTGACTCCAGATGAAACAGCACAACTTGTCCATAATGCCTTTTGGTCTGACCAATGCACCAGCAGAATTTCAAAGATTGATGAATAGAGCTTTGGGACCTCTCAGAAATACAATTGTTCAATGCTATCTAGATGATCTGCTAGTTCCTGCTAAAGACCAGACAACAATGTTGATAAATTTGTATAAAGCTAAATTAACTTTGAAACCAAGGAAGTGTCAATTTGGAGTTAAAACTGTTGAATTCTTGGGATTTGTGATTTCTGATGGTACTATTCACCTAGGTGAACAGAAAACCTTAGCTATTTCTAAATTTCCAACTCCATACAATGTGCATGAAGTCAGACATTTCCTTGGCCTTACAGGATTTTTACAGCATTTTTTAAAAGGATATGTGGTGCTTACAGTGCCTTTATCAAGTCTGACTAGAAGAGGTTTATCTTTTGACTGGGGTATTAACCAGGAAACAGCCTTTTCAAAGATTAAAAATGTATTGACTACTGAGCCTGTCTTAAAGTTGTTTGATCCAAATCCATACACAGAACTTCATACTGATGCATCATTACTAGGACTTGCAGGAATTCTTTTGCAACAATCATCAGGAAACAAACATCTACATTTAGTTTACTGCATTAGCAAGAAAGTTTCAAGTACTGAACAACATTATCATTCCAGCTGCCTTGAACTTATGGCTATTGTCTGGACATAGATTGCAACCATATTAACTAGGAAGAAAATTCACTATTGTTACAGATTGCCAGTCACTGGTCTACATAAAGTCACTGGTCATGTTCATAAGACTAAAAACCCCAAAAATTGCTTGGTGGGTTGATATGATTCAAGATTTTTGTTTTGAAATTAAGGATAGGAGTGGAGGAAAGATGGTTCATGTTGATGCACTAAGCCACACACCTGTTGAAGAAGCAGATGAACACCAAGATGTAAATTTAGTGACAAATGTTGTATGTGTAGGGCTCACAAAGGAGGAACAAGTTGCAATGATGCAACACAATGATGCAGATTTACAGAAGTTTATTAGTCTTTTCCACCAAGATACTACTTCAAAAGCAGAAGAATCAATGATGGAAAATTTTGCACTGTCTAATGGGATATTATATCACAAAGAAAAGGGAAAATTATTATTTGTTATACAAAAATCTATGAGAAAAAGTATTGTTGTCACTCACCATGACTTATCTAGTCACTTTGGTTTGGACTGCACCATGAGCAAGATCAAAGAAAATTACTGGTTTAGTGGAATGAGAAGATATGTTAAACAGAATTTATTAATTTCGAATTCCTTTAATTGCTATTACTTTATACTGAAGACTTCCGCAATGGCGGATATTGACAACAGCATTGAAAAGCTGATGGGAATCGATGAATGCTACTGTACAAAAATATCAGTCACCACCGGGAATCGAACCACGGACCTCTCAATTGCCGGTTGAGCGCCTTAACCACTAGACCATGGAGACCTTTCTGCACAGGAGCATTCATTTTCAACTTGGCCATATCGGCTCATATCTCACAAGTTAGTTTGAAGTGACTGACAATTGAATAAACTGACAAATATACATAAACAGAATTTATTAATTTCGAATTCCTTTAATTGCTATTACTTTATACTGAAGACTTCCGCAATGGCGGATATTGACAACAGCATTGAAAAGCTGATGGGAATCGATGAATGCTACTGTACAAAAATATCAGTCACCACCGGGAATCGAACCACGAACCATATGGCCAAGTTGAAAATGAATGCTCCTGTGCAGAAAGGTCTCCATGGTCTAGTGGTTAAGGCGCTCAACCGGCAATTGAGAGGTCCGTGGTTCGATTCCCGGTGGTGACTGATATTTTTGTACAGTAGCATTCATCGATTCCCATCAGCTTTTCAATGCTGTTGTCAATATCCGCCATTGCGGAAGTCTTCAGTATAAAGTAATAGCAATTAAAGGAATTCGAAATTAATAAATTCTGTTTATGTATATTTGTCAGTTTATTCAATTGTCAGTCACTTCAAACTAACTTGTAAGATATGTTAAACAGCATATCCATTTGTGCTTTCAGTGCCTTTTGGTTAAGGTTCCCTCAGGTAAAAAGGTGGGATTGCTACATCCAATTGCTCCTGGAAAGCAAACATTTGAAGTTTGCCACATTGACCACAGAGGACCGTTTGAGAAAAAATCTGGATGTTCATGAATCTTAGTAACTGTTGACAATCTTAACAAAGTTTGTTAGACTATTCCCAATGAAGAATACCTCCACAAAATTAGTCATAAAGTCTCTTGAAACACTATTCAATGAAAGAGGTTTACCAAACCTCATAAGTTGTCACATGCAGCTTCTCTCAATTCTACTGGCTCATTGTAATCTTTGGCTGTCTCTAAAACTTCTTGTAGAACTCCCAAATGTAATCTTGGTTTGTAACCATACCGTACAGTTGTTCAAAAGGACTTTTTCCAGTTGTTTTATTTATTGAAGCATTTAGGTTTCTCTCTACCTCTGGTATGGTGTTCACCCAATTTTTATTGGTGTTGAGACTGGTGGCAATAGTAGGTACCAGCACTCTGTTCACACACGTTCAACCCGGCCATTAGCTTGCGGGTGCCTGGGAGAATTCAAAGAGTGTGAAATTCCTTTATTCAAACAAAATTCCTGAAATTTGAAGGAAATGAAGCATGATCCTCTATCACTTAAGATCAAAACAACCTTGTTGTTTTGTTAATACTGTAAATGCGATTCATGAAAAATATGGTTCATTGTAGGCATAAGCGTATCCAGAAATTTTTCAAGGGGGGTCCACTTTACCAGATTTGTCCTCTCACCCACAAACACACAACACTCCCTGACTACCCCCCCCCCCCCCCCCTCCTAACCGGCAATCAAATCCTAAAACTTTTATTCACTTTATTCAGCAGCCATAGTACACCAATTTTAACCTAATTCAATTTATTAATTAAGTATTATACTGTACTACTTATTACACAATACATATACTAATGCTTTTTTAAGACGTTAAAAAGTTGCAAAACCCATTTTGCAATTTCCAAACTCCATGTTTTTAAAAAGAAAACATTTTTTTCGACACCCATACCATGTGAGATGAAAGGTGAAGGGAATAGGTAAAGACAGTACATTAAAAGGGTGCATTCTATGAGCATGAAATGAAGAAACCAAGTACCCTGATGTGTATCTTATTAAGAGGGTACTAGGGAAGAAAGGTAACAAATTGTATGTAAAATGGTTGGGCTTTGATTCGAAATACAATTCATGGATTAATGATAATAGTGTTGTCTGAAAAAATAATTATATTGTCTCTGTATTGAAAAATGAAGTTGAAACAGCACTGATCAAAAGTACCACTGATCAACTTTGATAAGTATTTAAATGAGAAGAACAGAAAGCAACAAATGAGACACAGTGTACTTTTGAATTGTGTGTGAACCATCCAATTTTGGAAAAAGCAATTCCGTTTTTAATTTATTATTTGGAGAAAATGGTGTTAAATCTTTAAATTTATATGTACTTACCAAATCTCACCTGACTTATGAGTCAAGTCCCTGAGATTGGATTCAATTTGTTTCAACATAATGAAGAAATCCCACGCCTGATTGATTTATGAACTATCACAACTACTGTTTGAGGATGAAGTCGATGTTTCTTTAATTATTAATGTTTTCGCTGTTTTTGCGTAAAAGTAATGGATTATACGCAAATATTTTCTTTTTTAAGCCAAAGCAAACTTAAAACGAGAAATCAAAAATCCAATTGAAAAATTAAAAACTAATATTAAAACGGCAGTAATTATTTTATTCACTATAAAAACTTGTATAAATGCACGATTGTATGACATTGTACCAGGACCGAGAACGAAATTATTAATTTTACTTCAACACCGACCGTGATCCACGCAGAAACTGAGCTTCTGGACAGTTCAAAAGCTCAAACGGAAGTCTATGAAATCATTTTGTTATTTTATCATGGAAAAATAATTCACAATGTCAACATTTGCGAGCTATGCTACTATAATAGGTTTTTTTCTATACTAATGACTTTTCCCAGTTTTGTTATGAAATTCTAACCCACTCTTTCTCGATAATGTACCATACATTAAGTTCTCTCCTCTATTGTATAAAGTTAGACTAAACATACTACAATAACAGCCGCCATGCTCAGTTCTCAACACTCCAATATTGTAATATTAATTCCGTCTAGTTTACATTTTGTTCACTCGAATTATTATCACTGGCAGGCTACAGAATTTATTCTCAAGAACCTTTCCTACAGAAAAAAGCATTCTATCTAGTGCTTAGTCATCTCAAATGGGGGGGGGGGGGTCCGGACCCGGGGACCCCCCCCTTGAATACGCCCCTGATTGTAGGCTATAACTATACAGTTTCTCCACGATTCAATAAGCAAACTGACATCATTGCAAAATGAATTTTTGCTAAAAAATTTGAATATTATTAGACCAACTGAACAGTGGCGGCGCTAGGGGTGGGCCAGGGTGGGCCCTGGCCCCCTCAATATTCTCTTGGCCCCCCCAATCAAACTGAAACTATTTAAAAAGGTCATATGATAAATATTATCAAATTATGAATAAAAATATTTGCTTATATAATTATAAATCAATAGCATAGACAATAGAGAAGAAATGTAGGTACTTCACCTGTGCAAATAGCCACTAGCGACTAGCGACTAGCATCATATCCCTACTTCCTCACCCAAATTCACAGTAATTTATATATTCCCGCTCTTCCTTATGGCAAATGGCCACACTGGCCGTCTGTATCTCTGACGTTTCTCATGTTGGTAGGATGGGAAAAGTAATACATCAATACTTCACTATTCACAAGTGGTAGCCTATATTACTTCTGGTGTAATTTAATGTATTCCCCTACTGCATAGATACACCCATACACCCAACTTTTATAAAGTAAATCACGAGAATCACGTACATTGGTTGGTATTGGTCTGCATGTCGCTGGCTGCATACAGTCTGGCCAACACTGTCAGTGGCCAAATATACATAACTTGCAGTGTCTCACTCAAAGTTTGGTTATGCTGTTTGTTTACGTTCATGTGCTTCATTGGTAACCAATCGCCAAATAATCTAAATTTGTGTTTGAAAGTATCCAACACCAACTATGGCAAAGCGTGGTAGCATTAGAGATTTTTTCATTGAAAGTGGTGGTGAAAAAAAGCTTAAACAAAAAGACACAAGTGACAGTGACATGACAATCTATCTGAATCTGCTGGACATTCGGGACAAGACAACGTAGAAACAGTTTGCACAACAGAAACAGTTGTGCCTTTAGAAACAGTAACAGAAAGTGAAATTGTGTTTGAAGATGATTTGGACAATAATAAAACTGGAAATGACTGTGAACAATTTGAAGAAGACATTCCCATGAGTAAAATGTTGTCCTCGTCATTATTATCAGACATTGATCAGGTAGGAATACAATCACCAATTAATGATATTGCTAAAAAACTCTCTGACAGCCCATTTCAGCCTTTTGTGAAACATTTCCCTTTCTGCCAGTTTGGTGATCGAAAACGAAATTTCCAACCTTCATGGTACAAAGATCGACCATGGCTAGAGTACAGTATTTCCCATGATGCTGCTTTCTGCTTTCCATGTAGATTTTTCAAAGCAAATTTCCAAGGACCTGGTATGAGAACAGAGTCTTTGAGCTTTGCTAATGAGGGGTATATCAATTGGAAGAAAGCAATGGAATCAAATTCAGGATTCAAACAGTATGAAAACAGTTTATTACACAAGAAATGTATGGCATCATGGCAAGAATTTAAGGCCTTGAAACAAAAATCTGGTCAAGATGCATCAATATCAACTATAATTGATAAAGTGTAAGCCAAAGAAGTTCAAGAAAATAGAGCATATATTGAAACATTGGCTGATGCATTGAGATTCACAGCTTTGCAAGGAATTGCACAAAGGGGACATCGGGAAACAACAGATAATGACAACAAAGGAAATTTTTTAGAACTTCTAGACCTGTTAGCCAAACATGATGAAATTATTAAAAAGAAGTTAGAGTCTAAAAGAGGCAAATATACCCACCATGACTTTCAAAATGAACTATTTCAAACAATGGTGAACAAAGTTTTGGAAACTATAAAAGAGGAAATGAATCAAGCAATTTATTACACAATTATGGTTGATGAATCTAAAGATCTTTCAAAAACAGAACACCTTTCTATTGTCATACGATTCTATTTGAATGGAGCAATTCATGAACGATTCTTAGGATTTTGTCCTGCTTATAAATTGGATGCCAAAACACTTTTTGGAATTATAAAACAGAAACTTGCAGGTTGTGGAATTGACATCCAAAATTAAGTAGCAAAAACCTACGATGGTGCCTCCGTAATGAGTGGTGCTTGTGCTGGAGTCCAGGCTCTTTTTTCATCTGAAGTACCACAAGCAATTTACACTCACTGTATGAATCACCGATTGAATTTAGTCATAGTTGCGGTTTGTAAAGGGATTAGATCAGCAAACAATTTTTTCAACACCTTACAATCTCTGTACATATTTATGAGTGGTTCAGCAATACACCCTATATTTATACAAGTGCAAAACGATTTAAGAATCAAAGTAACTGAACTAAAGAAACTCAGTGATACTCGTTGGAGGTATTTATATAGAAACGTTACTTGTTGAATTTTGTGGTGAATTTTTTTGTGACATCTAAACACCCCAGGAAACAATAATCCGTTGGAATTTTTTGGGGGTCGCGATTATTTCACATTAAAATTTAAGTTTTCCAGTGGTACTATTTTTCTTAGGCGCAAGAAAATATTTCCATTTGTGAAAATCCGCAGTGTCAAAAATCGTGACTTTCTTCAAGTTTGATAATCAGCTGACTCACTCATTCTAATGAATTGGAAAATTTTAATTGATTTGTATCAGCTGTGTTTCCCTTTTGAATAAAATCGATTTTCCTAACAATGTTTAAAAAAAAATTATTTTAAATAAAATCTGTCCCATATCTTTTGCAATATTCTTAAAATATAAGTCAATTTTTTTTAAATAATTGGTTTTGTAGTTTCTGTGTAAAAGCATAATAAACAAAAAAAAAATCATTTCGCTTTTAATGATTTCCGGTAATTAAGTTAGTTGCATGCGGTTACTTGAAGAAGAAAAAACCTAGTCATTCTTGTACTGGGTGTCGTGGTGAATGAATCTGTTTTGTGTGCTTGCTCAAGGTATTGTTGTGTGGTAATTTATGGCATGTGTGAAGTGTGAAGTGACTTTTCTGGAGTCGATAAGATTCAATGATGAAGACATTTTTAATTTTTTAATTCATCACAAAGTGATGAAAGAAAAAATTTACTGTCCAAACTGTGGAGATGATCTCAACGTGAATCGAGGCACTCTGATGTTTAGATGCCAGAAGAAGGTGGTGCTTGGCAAGAAGGCGGCAAGAATTTGCGGGTTCGCCGGGTCAGCCAGAGTGGGGTCTTTTTTTGAGAACACCAAATTGTCCCTTGACAAATACTTCACACTCATTTCAATTTTACTGAACCTGAAACCACCTAGGCAGACTTTCATCACTGAAGAACTAGGTATCTCCCCCAATACAGTAGTTGATTGGTACTCTTATTGTCGGGAGGTATTTTTGTTCTCCAGTGAGAAAGTCTCAGAAAAGCTAGGTGGTCCAGGGAAGGTAGTTGAAATTGATGAGGCGAAATTCGGGAAGGCAAAGTATAATCGTGGAAGATATGTGAAAGGTCAGTGGGTATTTGGAGGGGTTGAGCGCAACTCCAACAAATCATTTTTTGTGCCAGTTGAGGCCAGGAACAGTGAAACTCTCTTGAATCTGATTCGAGAGTGGATCCTGCCTGGCTCAACCATAATAAGTGATTGTTGGAAAGCATATCAATCCCTCAACAAGGACCTATATGACCACTTCACGGTCAACCACTCGATAACTTTGTCGACCCACAAAGCCAGGCTCATACAAACACCATTGAGAGAGCCTGGCGTGAAGTACGAGGGACAATTCCGAGGTTTGGTGTTAAAGAGACCCATTTCGCTGGCTACCTGGCGGAATTCCAATTCAAGCGCCGCTATAAACGCCAGGAACGCCTACACCACTTCTTTGAGGCAGCAGCGGAGTTGTATGCCCCCTCACATTGAGAGGGATGGACCACAAGGTTGGTGAGTGTTGCTCTTTTATCTATGCATATAACAGTGAATTCATGATACCAAAGGTTAGGCGCGCGGTTAGGCCTTTTGTGAAGTAGTTCAGTCACATCTAGCCTAGGTTAGGTTAGGTTAGGAATTGTTATATTAACAAAATTCAACAAGCAACTTTTCTATATAATTACCAAAATAATAAAGGCATGAGGTGGTTCAGTCACATCTAGCTAGGTTAGGTTAGGTTTGGTTATGCGCGCACTGCGTTTGGGGGCGGTAGTGTTTTTGAAATGTTTTATTCACTTGGTTTACATTGTTTTAAGATTTGGAACTCCTCACACGTTTGCAAATTATGAATTTTTCAAATAAAAATATAAATTTTTATGAAAAATGTTTTTTTTCGAAAATTTCAATTTTTTTGTGAAATAATCGCGACCCCCAAAAAATTCCAACGGATTATTGTTTCCTGGGGTGTGTAGATGTCACAAAAAAAAAATTCACCACAAAATTCAACAAGTAACGTTTCTATATAATTACCCTCGTTGGACATGTCAGTATGCTTCCTGTAGAGCAATAAAATCAACACTGCCAGCCATTTTTGCAACACTCACTAAGATTGGGAGTGAAAACAGCGATAGAGCTGCAGACGCTTCAGGACTTCTTCAAAGGTTAAACTTCTCTTTCCTCTTCCACGTGTCATTCGTGTCATTCTGAAGGATACAAAAATACTTTCAGATTTTTTGCAAAGTGTAAATTGTGATATGGTTCAAGCTACAAACCTGGTGCAAGCTATTGAAGAAAAATTTGTGAACATGTGCCAATCTGAAGAAGATTTTCAAGCTATATGGGATGCCAGCCTGGACGATGGTAAGAAAATTTGTGTTGAAATAGAAATTCCATCTGATATTTCACTTGTAAACAGAAGAAGGCAATTACCCAAATATTTATCTGACTACCTTCATGATCTCTATGATCTAGCCAATGATCTTCCAGTTTCACATTCAGATTTCCGTAACAATGTGTTTAAAAATATCTTGAATGAAGTGAATGAAGAACTAAACAAACGCTTCAGTCAAAATTCTGCAATATTGAGAGGAATGGGTGCTCTTGATCCCAGCAGTGAAAATTTTCTAAATCTCCAACACCTCAATCCGCTAGCAGTCCATTACGCTTGTGACTCTACTTCACTGGAGGCAGAAATTACAATTCTTCGAAATTTATTGAAGAGACAACATGAAGACACTAGAGTGAAGACAGAGAACCTTCCTTCCCTTCTAGCAGTTCTTGAACAATATAAACTAGCTCTACATGAACTTTACAAGCTAGCGAAAATAGCATTAACAATTCCAACATCATCAGCATCTTGTGAGAGGACTTTCTCGTGCATGAAGAGGATAAAGTCCTACTTAAGAACTACAATGAGTGATGAACGGCTGAGCAATCTGGCTGTTTTGGCAATTGAGAGAGAACTCAGCAAAAGTCTTGATCTGGGGAACATTGTCGATGATTTTGCAGTGAACCACAAGAATAGAAGAATTAATCTATTTTAAAAAAGGTAAATGTTTGGCTTTTGTATCGATTTCCACCCTTTTATCAATTCATGACAAAATAGTTATTGAATACTATTGTATAAAAACCAACTCATATTTTACAGTAAATTATTAAAAATTACTCACTCATGAATGCTTGGGGAATGCGTTTCACTCATAAAATTAGCTTTATTGCAGGGGTGCCCACAGGGGGGGGGCTATGACGCAGACTGCGTCATTAATTCTTGGGGGGGGGGGGTTCCAAAAACGTTTTGGGGGGGGTCGTAAGTTGATTGAAACCGTGTTTAACGTGACAACATTAAAAAATATACTAAGAAGTCACCAGATAGAATGTCAATTAATGAAAATATATTTTTTATAATTATTATTATACAATTGAATATGAATTAGCTAAAATAGTTATGTTTAGGATTTGTGCAGGAAGTTATTATTCAAACTTAGCAAGACGCTAAGCGAGTGCTCTGAAAGTGGTTTATACAACTTTACTCTCCTTAACAGTTACTAGTTATTCAGCAGAAAGAGCAATAAGTCGATTTAAAATGATCAAAAACAGACTCAGATCAGCTATGGGAGACTCATGGTTGTCCAATCTAATGGTTCTAGCTGCAGAAAAAGATGTACTTTAGTCTATTTCTAACGAAGAAATAATTGAAAGGTTTTCTGTTTCCTCATCCCATTTCCACTCCACCGTCAGGCATTTATATGTAATCATTCACCTCATTACCCACGCACAAGTCACGGACTCATGTGGGCATCAGCAATAAAAAAAAAAAAAAAAAGACAAAAACTTCTGTGGGGTTTAGAGAGATAGATTTAACAAGCTTAGAAGGTGCCTAGCTAACTTGTAGATGGTCACAGCCTACAAATTAAAAAATTTTGACTTCAAACTGTTGATGTTTTTCATGTATTTTATGATAACTACTTACTAATAAGTAAGAACTGCTTTTGGAAAACTTACTAAATACCAAAAATTCAGTAATTTTTCATAACTATGTCTTTAAAGACAACTATGTCTTAACTTGTAACTATGTCTTTTGTTTTTGAAAGACACTTCTTTCGATTGTGTGTTGTAAATAACTATACATGAAATGTGTGCCTTTTATGTACTTCATCCATACATAAATTCTCTCAAGATACTACATTAAGTAAATAACCTGTTGTTCAACTACTGTCCAATAAATGACTTAGTATTTTGAATTTTTGTGTTTTACAAATGAAGTTATTAACTCATTGTTTTCACTTCCTTTAAAGGAACAACTTTGTAGAATTATTTAACCTTAATGAAATTGGTACACCGAACATAAACTTATAGGTATTTCATTTTTATTGAACATTGTGTATTTGTAATAATATTTTAGTGTTTAAAAGCCATTTAGGTTCAAATTCTTATTTAGCTATTTTGCAATTAAGTTTATTGAGCAGAAGTTCATATATTCATTTTATTGATATTTCTTTTTTACCTTTACAAAAAAATGTTACCTATGTAAAGAATCTCAAGAAATACCGGTATACATACATTTTGTATATTATCAACTGGGTTTGAATTTTTTCAATAGTTATAAAAATCTTCTTTTAGTTTCAGAAAGAATACGGGGGGCTTTTTTCGCATTTTTTGGTGGGGGGGGGGCTTATTTATGGGGGGGGGGGTTGGTGCTAAATTTAGGGGGGGGGGGTGCGTCATGAGGCTTAGGGGGGGTGGGCACCCCTGTTTATTGAGTTAGTATATTTTTGATTTGTTCTTTTTTTAGGAAACAAATGCATTCACAAGAGATTTGCAAAGTAGCTAAAGTGATTTTTAGTAATTTACTACAAGATATTTTTTGTTTGAAAGTATTAATTGATGTTATATATCATGTTCTCAACACCAATGATGAATTGCAGAACTTATTTTATGTGAAAATTGTACAATATTGTCATAAATCAAAATACAGTATATATTTTTCTATTAATAAACTTTGCCTAGACTTAAACTCAACAAGATTTGTTCAATTTTTGAATCACATTATCAACTAGAATAGAATACATTCGATTAGATAGGTATAGGGAATTTTGGCTATAAACTTCTGGCCCTCCCAATGATATCTTGGGCCCACCCTTGGCCCCCCCCATTCATTGGTGGCTACCGCCGCCACTGCAACTGAAGGGGATTGCACATTTTCAAATTACATTAACATCAATAAGTGAATTTTTGTCTAAAATTTGCAACAAACGTTCTTATGGAGAATCAATACAAAATCTCTCATAATTATTAGAAGAGCTCTACTTAAATTAGTTTGTAGTAGTAGTATATAAATAAATATAATTTTATTGTCATTAAGCTCTTTGAACAATAGACAACGTCAAATACAAATAAAATAGATTTACAATATTAATTGTATACACAAATACAAAACAAGCCCTAGAATATATATTCAAACAATACATGTGACTCATCATATGGGTTATGCATAATGCTCACAGCACAACCTAAGCCTCCTGAACAATTACATAAAAAATACAAAAATGATGTAAACATCTCTAAGCAACAATTATTTCACTTTCAAAGAACTCATTAACAGTATAATAAGGATTAATTACAAGCCAATTTAATAACCTGGTCTTAAATTTCTTTCCCGTTTCCATAATTAAATCTGTTGGTAATTTATTGTACATTTTAATGCCAAGTGTATCATAACTTTTAGCTGTTTTAGATAATCTTTGATAGGGAATATCAATCCTCTTACAATTCCTTGTGTTATAACTATGAGTATCAAGTCTTAATTTTAAATTGGATGAGTTTCTTTTAACATGCAATAATACTGTGTATATGTAAAAACTCACTATTGTCATTATTTTAAGCTCAACAAAAAGAGGCTTAGCATGTGATAATCTATTAGAACCTGTCAATACCCTGACTACCTTTTTTTGCAATAATAAAATTCTTCCTGTATATCTACTATTACCCCACAGTAGTATACCATATGTAGCAATACTCTGAAAAAAGGCAAAATAAGCTGACCTCAAATAATTGTCTGGAACATGGTTTTTCAGTTGCCCAATTAGGTAAATCACTCTTGATAGTTTACCAGAGATATAATTAATATGGGCTTCCCAGGTCAAGTATCTGTCAATGAATATACCTAAAAATTTTGCATCACTTGTTAAATTCACATCATCTAACCCATCCCTAAGAGTAAAGTGCATAGTTTGAGTTTTATTTTCATTAAGCATGAATCTGTTAGCCCTGAACCATGTTGCCGCTTGCTTCAGAGAGGACTCAGTCAGAACTTTGAGATTTTGCAGGTCAGAACAATTATTGAGAAATGTTGTGTCATCAGCATAAAGTATTGAACGGCATTTAAGAACAGCAGGAAGGTCATTCATCATCAAAACAAAAAGCAGTGGTCCCAGAACCGAACCCTGTGGGACACCAAATTTTACACATGCTACATCTGATCTCTTGTTTCCAATACACACCACCTGCTTACGTCCCATCAGATAAGTTTCAAACAAACAAAGATCTACTCCACAAACACCATAAAAATTCAATTTGTTCAATAAAAGAGAATGCACTACACAGTCAAAAGCCTTGCTCAGGTCACAGAAGGTCACCTGAGCAAACTCTTTATTTTCAAAAGTTCTTAGAATATCATTGACAAGAGCATCCATAGCTCCTGTAGTAGATCTTCCCTTTACAAATCCATACTGAGCATCACTGATTATATTGTGCTCAACAAGATATTCATATAATTGCTTATGTATTAAGGTCTCAAGTACTTTTGCAAAACATGGCACCAATGAAATAGGACGATAACTACCTGGACTATCTTTAGGCCCCTTCTTGTAAACAGGTACAACCCTGGAGACTTTCAGCACTTCAGGAAAAATTCCATCTCTCAGGCATCTGTTTATACAATATGTAAATGGATTTATAATACATTGAATAATTTGTTTCAATAAATCACTAGAAAATCCATAAATATCAACACTGGCAGAGGCCTTAAAATTGAAAACTATATTAAGTACTTCATGTGGGGATACTTCATGAAATGTAAATCTGGGCTTATCCTGATCGGGAGGAAAAACAAAGTTCTGCTCCAATAAATTCTGTGCTGTCAGATTGGGCTGAACAATCTTGTCATGTACATCCAACACTGAATCCAAGAAAAACTTATTTAACTCATTGGGTGTGAATGGAATTGGATCTACATTTTGTGTTGGAATAACTACATTTTCTACTGGTACTAACCTTGGAATATCAATTGACTGTAAATAGGCCATGGCTAATGTAATGATTATCAACTGTAGCACTATTTATTCACATAAAATTGAAGTGTGTCCTAACCAGGGCCGGCTCAAAAAAAAATCTTTACCCGGACAAGGATCCTTGAGACCCCTACAGGGTTTTGAGAAATCATAAATTAAATAATATATCTATACAAATTACAAATAAAATATAAAAGAAAAATATCACTGTTTAACCGACACATCACCGTTTCTGGAGATCCCAAACAGGTTCAGTTGAGGCCCTAGGGCCTAAAAACATGCTAGGAAACGGTTTCAAACATTTCATGAAAATTCGCCCAAAGTTGATGGACTTTTAAGGACGACTGTTGAATCCGTCTCAAATAAATTCTTCATTACTCTCCGAACTGTTGATTCATTCGGTGCCAAAGTACATCCTGGAGAAGCGCTAAGTCGCCTGACAGTAGCCGCATTTTTGCCAACTGATAAACGAAAATTTACCAGCCATTTAAAAACAGGTGCTCTTTTTTAACCACTCTTTATAAATTACTAGGAGTGGACTAATTCAAATTTCCATACTGCTGAAGTTCAAGACAACCAGTTGTGTGAACTCAGCATAGAGTTGTAGCTATTGCAAATTATGTTATGATATCGTATAAAGTATATTTTGCAAAGCCTCACGAAAGCCGCCTCATGGCTCGAGTTGAAACAGTCGCTGCATAGGAATTATATCACAATTAACCTATGCGACAAGAAACCAAACCGAAACCGTATCGTCCGAATTAGGGTGTTTGCACAGTGGAATCCAATATTCGGTGATAGGTACTCATCATCACTAGATCACACATATGCTTTGGAATGGTGTATAACAGATTGGAGCAGCATGCTCACCACCATTCCACAGCATGTGATTGATTTTATGGTGGTGATTACCATACCATTGAGTATTGGATGCTTGAACCCTTGAGGTGCTTGCACAGTGATATTGAAGCATTATATTTTATTTTCATTAAAAAATAGATTTCATGTTTTCTTATTAATTTCAACAGTAAGCGTCAATGTCTTGATGAATTCTATGATGGTGGTGAGTACAATAAGCAGAGTGCTTGCAAATTGGTGCAAGCAATATTAGATCATAATCAAAATCGTAAAATCACATACCATACATGCTGAATAATTTTGTCATACGCTTTCAAGCCCAATACACACTACCGGTACTCCGCACACTGCTAACCTGCTTTATATCGGAAGCAGGTTAGGGCGTTGGGTAGTTTGTACCCGGCTTGAAAACGAAGTGAAACCCCGCATCGTCTATCATACACAAATAATTACTCCCGTAGATAAAGTAAGTTGGGGCTGGTTGGTAAATAATTTTATTGAGCTTTGCTATTTGAAGTTTCAAAATCGTTCAACTATTATTTCGGCATATAACATGAATATGAATAATTCATATACAGGCAATTCCGGACAAAGCAACGAGCTTTGCTACTATGCAATTCCGGACCTACATTATTCCGGCTTACATTATGAGTCTTTTTAATAGTTTAGTAAGTACAACAAGCCTACGATGAATTGATAACTCTATGCAAAACACTCTGTATATGAACAATCTTGGAATATGGTGTTCATTCGTCACGTTAGGACAATACAAAATGATTAAGACTATGTTGACACAACGAAATTTATCTTCAACAAACGATATCATGCCATTCTCAATCTTAATAAAGACTTCAACTTAATAAACTTTAGACTTGAATAAAATTTGAATACAGAGCAGCTTCATGAACCATACACTAGAAGTATATTAAAGTATCCACATAAGGGTTGTGCCTGTAGGTTGCAAACTTAGAAAAAACCTAGCTCAGAGCCAGCTTGCGCGTAGAATCGCTGTTTCTGTTTCCACTGCGCATGCAATAGCAAAGCATAAAAAATCAAGGTATATAAACTATTATTGGTACCTCTACGCTCTTCCATACGCATTCGACCAAGAAAATTAGCTGCTGCGCACGTACTATACTCAGTTTGCGAGCAATAGAGTGATAATAATTTGGTAACATTACTTTCAATTGGTATGTAGAGAAGAGTAGTCCCTTCTAAACTTGACTATTAAATGCCTCACGCTTTGATGATAAATTTAAGGATGTATTATATGCCTGATGCCTTCTACAGTTTTTTTTTAAATATCTATATTTAAAATGGCATCATCCTCATCACTAACAGAATCAACAAACAACTTTTGCACAGAGATACGAGAGGATATCGAAGGAGAGGATCCAAAGCTGTTTTGAGATTCACTCTTTGAAAAATCTTGAGAATTCTTTTTCTTTTTAATTTGTTCTGGGTTAAATTTTCTACAGTCGACATTGTTCTGAGATGTTGTTCCTTCAGAACAATTCACCTTCCTACAAAAAGATGTTTCAGTTTTGATTGGAGATAGACTAGAAAGAATTTCGTTTTCATCGTCACTATTCATTTGATCGAAAAACAAGCTTTGCGAGGAACTCGATTGAGAATTGAAATCTTTCTTAGAACGCTTATAACTATTATTGGTTATTTTTGTCGATTTAGAATCTCTGCAGCTATCAGCAGTAACTTGAGATGTTCTATCATTGTAAGTGGAAGTTATCTCATGAGCATGAGGCGCTGTTTTAGAATTGTTGTTGGATGAGAAACTTATATCAATATCACTTAATCTATTAATATTATTATTATTACTGATGTTAATCTTATTCTTCGAGTTTTCGCTAAATTTTTCTACAATAGACGGGTTTTCTTCCATTTTAACCAAATTACTAACAAAATCATTATTTTCAGCTGGTGAATTGGACTTATTCTTCCCATCAGACAGTTCTAATCCATTTTTGTTTCGATTTTCAAGTGTTTCCCTTTCTAATGGAGTTTTATCATAAGTTTTATGATTGATAAATTTACCTAGCCGATTTTTAATTTTATTTTCATCATTCAATTGATTAGTCTGTATTTGATTTGGTAGTGGTTTTGGAGCTTTGTTTTCTGTTGGTATCACTTCCTTTGAAGTTATCTTTTCTAATAAATCTTCATTTAATCCATTCAGAGAGAAACTACCAGTATTATTACCAGTTACAATCTTATTTCTACTTTTAGAATGTGGCATAGATATTTCTAAAGCACTTTTAGAATGGTCCCCTCCTTCTCGTTCATTGGTGTTTTTGAGATTGTTCTTGGTACAAACAATTTGCTTGGAGATGAGACAATCAGAAAGAACCAGACCAGTACCGGTACTTGAATCTTCACTATCCGAATTGACAGACAACTTTCTAATTCGTTTAAAATGTTTGGTCGTTTTTCGAGGTTTCTCTTCAGATTCATGCTCGGAGTCTGACGAGCTTCCTAACTCATCTACTTTCTTATCACTGCTGTCAGTGCTTCGCCTTCTTTTTTTGATGATTTTCAAATTCGATTTTGAATCAGCATTCAATAAAGACTCAAGCAAATCATCAACAGAATTATCACTTGAGAGCAAATCAGGCTCATCTTGTTTTTTCTTTACACCTTTTCTATCGTGAGTACGCTCATTTCGGCTACTTTCAGCATGTGATCCATGCTTCGATCTACCCGCTTTCTTACTTTTTGGATTCTTCACAGTTTCTGCCGCTTCATAAACGATGTTATCTTTTCCTTTTCTTATTGAACTGAATACTTTACTCAATTTTTCAGCAATACTTTGAATTGGCTTTGAATCTGGAACATTGTGCGTAGGTTTTGATCCATGCTCGGCTAAAATATCTATATAACTTTTTGATAAAGGATCTGAGATACTTTGATCCAGATCTGGCACTTGTTTTCGTTCACATTCTCGCAGATGTTCATTTTCTAGCTTTTCTATAGCTGCCAATTCTTCTTCCATTATTGAAATTAATCCCAATCTTTTCAGTATCAACTTCACTGGAAACAAGAGAACCTCAATTAGAACTATTATTCATTTTAAACTTTCTATCATACTTCTTTATATTCCTTGTATTGTTCTATCTTATTAAGAATAGATGCAACATGGGTGCTTAAATATAATTCTTATTAATAGTAATTACTACTATGTAGTAACTACTCCGAACAGGTAACTTAGTTTACCTCTGTGGGGTAAACATCATATATGAGATTGTATTTGATGTATGTGTTCAATGTATTTGGTGAATAAATAATTGAGTTATTCCTTTGAGAATATATACTTGGTAGTTGAAGAAACAATTGAGGAAATAATCTCGAACAATAATTTAATTCTAACTACAAAGCATAATTTCAACATTTATGGACAAAGGTAAGTTTAAAGTTTTAATCATTTTAAGCTCTAATCACGGTTTGCATTTGTGCTGTTGTTTGACTGTGGTAGAATAGCGATGGCCCCACAGGAATTCTATGTTTTTGAACCCACAGAAATCCACAGCACCATGAGCAAGAATGGAACTTAAAATTCCTCAATCATCGTTATGGCGAGCTATGAAGCATAATCTGAACATGAAGTCATACAAATTTTGTAATTGCTTATTGCATCACAAAAATGATCGTTCATGTGGCGTTGTTGCCATTTTACTGCAGGCAAACAACATCGACAATGCAACTACGATTACAACTTCTTAGAAATGCTTTAACATTTTCTCTCCTATGAACGTTTGAATTATGTTTCTATCTTTTTTAGTTTGAAATAAATAAATGTTTCTTTTGAATAATATTTTTCTTCTCTTTTAATAACTTTGGACAATGCCAGGTTATTATAAACAAAAACGATGAGATATTACTGTGAAAGTAGAACAATTACAAAAGTTAAAGATCTTGATGTAGAGAATTGGGTAAAAATACTGAAATGCACTTGAAAATACTAAAAATTAATGTTACTCTCTTTTATTTTAAGATAAGTACCTTGCATTTTATATTCCTCAATTGGCTTAGCAGGAAATGATGTATGAAGGGCATTGACATCTCCAATAAGAGCTGATCCTTGCATGCTGGACTCTATAAGCGACGCGCTCACTACAGCATCCTGAACAAGTACTTCTTTACGGAACATCAATCTAGCGTGTGCTTGTGATAGTCTGCAAATCAAAGAAACAATATTTACTACTTATTCATCTGCTCAGAAGGGTGGCAAACGGTAAATTTTTAGTAAGTGAGGGCCAAAAAAGTGGCTCGGGGGGGCCAAATATAGATTTTGGGCATTTTTTATCTAAATAACTAAACTGTTCACATTAATTTATAATTGCGATGAAACTTAAATGGATGCTTGGTGGCCTGCCTGGGAGGGCTTCAGAGTTAGTTCTACTCCACTTACCAATGCGGTTGAGATTCAAAACCATTCAACCATGAAACCTAAAAAAATGGGGCACAAGGGGGGCCCTTCAAAAATTGTTGAATATGTGAATTTGTACTATCTACTGTTTCATATCGTGTGATAGCTCATTCTACCCAGATTACCAATGCGGTTTGAATAAAAAACCTTCAAATCCCCAAAAAAATCGTTTACCGGGCGCCAGGGAGGGGGGAGATGAATATGAACATTTTGATCTATCTTTTGCTTTACATAGTGACAGTGTATTCTACCCAGCTTGCCGAGGCAGAACAAATCCAAACCATGTAACTTCACAAATCTGAAACCCTTGGTAACTTGTTTGCAGGAGTGCCGGGGGCTACTAAATTTGAGAATTTGAACTGTCTACTACATCATAATGTGTGAAACCTCATTCTACTCAGCTTTCCAATGCAATATAAATTCAAAACCGCTTGAAAACCCCCCAAAATTATACGCGGGGGCGTCGGAGGTGAGTAATAAATATAAGAATTTGAGCAACCCACCACTTTATATCGTGTAATGAGTTCATTCCAATCGGCTTGCTGATGCTGTTCAAATTTAAAACTATGTAAAAACCTGGAAAGACGTTCGGGGGGGAGGGTCTTAAATTTAACAATTTGAACTATCTTCTGTATCATGTGATATTTATTCTACTCAGCTTGCTTAGGCTGTTCAAATCAGTCTACCAGATGTTCAATTGAAAAAATATTTTTCGTAGGTACCCCAATTGTGCATTTTTACACTCTTTATTTCCTGCATACCTTGAAAATATGAGAAAAACTTATGTTCATATTTTGGCGCTACAGCATTACTGACATGGGAATATTCTATTCCAAACCATAACTGTCAACAAAATAGACACCACGTAACTCAAAACCCCAAAAAATTAAATTTTAAAAAGTTGGAGGTAAAAAATTTACTTTTTAATGGTAATTTACATCTGTTTTATGTGTGATATCTACTCAGCTCATCAAGGCGTTTAAAATACATAACTTAGACCAAACATTAATTTTTTATGTATCTGACATGCAGTTTTACCTAAATTTGTGTAGATGTGAAAGCACCTTTAGGCTGGGGCTCCACTTGCCGTTATTTATCGCGCTACAAATTGTGGTTGATAAGTCAGATAAATGAGAAGGTAGCGAACAAACGGAGATGGCTCCACTAGCGACTGTCTGCAGCGTGCAACATTTTACAGCGCGCTGCAGAATGAAGCGTCGCGCGGAAATGGAACCTGTCCCATTTTCACGCTACACTTTGCCGCCATTAGATGGCTCTACTAGCTGTAGACTGTAGTAACGCGGCAGTCTGCAGCTGACCAGCATCCAAGGCGCAACGACGCTATTCTGTTTAAAGTTGTATTATTAATTGTTTCAACTAAAGTGAATTCTATTGAGAACAATGGAGTTTGAACTTGATTGCGAGTTTATTATATCAGAAGTAGAGAAAAATGTACAATAAAAATGATGAGAATTATAAAAACAGAAATGCTAGATTTGTAACAAGTAATCAAAGGAGTTTTGAGACATGCAATAAAATTCAAAAAACTTGTCTGAATACTTTCTTAATTTGCGATGCAACGTACGGAACAAGCCTTCATACTTCCTGTTGCTCATTATTGGGTGAATACACCATTTTCTCTTGTGTGACCGGCGTCGTCTATAAACTAAAAGTACACTGAGTACAACACTACGAATATCAACTTGCGGCATGTTCGGTCCCGGGTCACGTCTACCGCTACAATGAGCTGCTAGTGAAGCCACGGCAAGCGAGACGACGCTGCAGATTGCAGTTCGTTTTCTGTTGCCTGTGAAGCCACCCAACTGTCGCGTGCAGCGCCTGCAAATTGCAGCGCGATAAACTACGGCCAGTGGAGCCCCAGCCTTAGGCGGTACGACGTTAACCGGGTCAGCTAGATATATGATATAAATCAGTTGGACGAATCCAAACATTTCACTTTATGAAAAGTGAGAATGAAGAAGATATAAAAATTACTTTATCCCATGTGTCATCAATTTAAAAAATAGAATTTCAAATACTGTACTTCCTTGTGAATAATTGAAAATTCACATTAACTTTGCAATATACTTTCCTGCTTATTCCCGAAAAAATAGATTCAAATTCAAATTCAAATTTATTTATCAAAAACATTTTACAATACAATGAATGGATAATATAATATTATATATAATACAACGATAACAATTTCATGCCTCAAGTTTTTTTAAATATAAAAATGTAATTAATAAATTAATATACCCCACTATAATACTATGTGTTAGGGTTTTTCTACTTCAAATGTTTTCTATATTACTCAAGATATTAGTGTGTAAGTTTTAAAAGTGATTAATTACAATGCATTGAATAAAAGTGAAAAAGAAAATTAGTTGAAAAGTTTAAAATAAGTCATGAAAAAGAACGATAAAAGTAGTTGCTCAACTATTTACAGTCTTACTAAGTTCTCACTAATGTCCACTCCAATGTCTATCAGCCATTGACTAAACTTCTTTTTAAAATGATATGTGTTAACTTCTTCTTTAATATTTGCAGGTATTATGTTGTAAATTTTCGGCCCTAGGTAAATGTAATTTCGTTGTCCAAAAGTTGTGTGCATCCTTGGTACTATTGAATTTGTGTTTCTTTGCCTTGTTTGGTGTATGTGATTTACCAGTCTTAATTCTTCGGTGTTTTTCTTCATTCTTGTGATGATAGCCTGGATGTAGAGTTGCCTCACACTGAGTACTTTACTGTCCTTGAAGAGAATTTTCGTGGGGAATTGATTCTCCTTGAAACCAATTATTTTTAGAATGCGTTTTTGAATTTTATAAAGTGGTTCAATATGGATGAAATGTGTAGCTCCCCAGACAATTATGACGTATCTTAGGATTGATTGGACTAATGAAAAGTAAACGGTTTTTATTGTATCATAGTTTAGGATTTTACGCAGTTGATAAAATTTATATAGAAGTTTCCTAATCCTGGTTACTGATTGATTGATGTGCTTGTCCCACTTGAGTTTGCTGTCCACTATTGTACCTAAATATTTCATCTCGTTGACCTGTTGAATTGAGGGGCAATCACATGTGTTGTTGATCCTTCCACAGTGATGCAATTTGATTGAAGAGTCAGGTGGTCGCGTGCGCTCTGTCAGAGAAAAGGCCAAGAATTTTGTTTTGGTTGCATTTATTGTGAGCAAATTCTCTCTTAACCATTTATTAGCTTTCAACAATTCTTCCTCTGCCAAATGAAAAACCTCCTCCCAGGTGTTTCCCTCGAACAGTAATGCTGTATCGTCAGCAAAGGCAATGACTCTCCCCTCTATCTGCAACGAACATAGCTCATTTGCATATGCCAAATACAAAATTGGCCCCAGTACCGTTCCTTGAGGAATTCCGAATTTCATTGTAGTTTCTGAGCTGAGGTGGTGTTCTATCTTGACTTTCTGATGACGGTCACTGAGGTATGATTTGAACCATTCCAAAGTTACTCCTCTAATTCCCATGGCTTCTAATTTTTTCAGCAGCAAACAGTGATTTACAGTATCGAAAGCCTTTGCCAAATCCAGGAACACTGCTGCACATTTTTTGTTATTTTCTAGCTTATCTATGACAAATTTTGACAATTCTAATACCGCATCCTCTGTACTCTTACCCTCACGAAATCCAAATTGATTTGTGGAAAGTAAATTATTTTTTTCTAAGTAATTCACCAGACGTTTTTTAACTAGTTTTTCCAAAATCTTAGAAATGTTACTAATTAGTGAAATAGGTCTGTAATTGGTGGCATTTGTTTTATCCTCTCCTTTATGCAATGGTCTAACACATATCTCTTTCAAAGCATTTGGGAAAATTCCTTTTGTCAGACTCAAATTGAATATGTGTGTTAGTGGCTTAGCAATATAATCCTTTATGCACTTCAATGTCCTATTATTGAAACCATCAAGTCCTGGGGCACTGTCATTACGCAAAGTACCAATAGCTTCAAGAAGCTCTTCTTCATTTATTGGATGAAAATACATGGACTTTAAAGTTCTTGTAATGGGTTTATGTTGTGTTATGATTTGATCCAGTGATTTATTCAAAGAATTTATTATTTTCTCAGCCATATTTTCTCCAATATTAGTGAAAAAATTATTCATGTGGTTGAGCACAGCTTCTGAATTTTCCTTCAATGTTACAACTGTATCATCTATTTTTATAGCATCCAAATTCATTTTTGTTTTCTGGTTAGAGTCAGTGGCGTCTCTGATTAACTTCCACATTTTTTTATTGTCCTTTCCAGCTTCATCTAATTTTTCTTTATAATATTGTTCCTTTGTTTCATGAATTAAGGTTGTGAGTGTATTCCTATATCGGCGATAGTAGTTGGATAAGTTTATGTCATTTGGATTTTCCTTTCTTCTTTTGTTAAGCAAGTTTCTGGCTCTTATTGCTGTTACTAGCCCTCTGGTGATCCATGGTTTAATAGGTTTGTCCTTCTTCCGCTGCCGATGTTGTTTAGTATTATTTTGTATATGCTGTTTTAAAGTTGATATGAAGGTGTTGTAAGATGTATCCGGATTGTTATTTTCAAAAACATCAATCCATTCCTCATTTTGTAATTCATTTTTCAGGCTATTGATGTCTATCCTCTCATATGTGCTATTTATTTTCTGCATTTCCATTTCATTCGCACTAATTCTTGATTGATGTTGTAATCCTAGTATTGTGGTGAAGTGATCAGTTATTGTTGATTCATAAATTATTGGAAAGAGGTTATCCCTAGAGTTGGTAATAATGTGATCTATACATGAAGATGTTTCTGTTGTAATTCTGGTTGCTCGTTTGATGCAGTGCCTAAGCCCATGTTCACCTAGAAGATCGCAGTAGTCATTATATTGATGATGTGGCCGAGGTTGAAGGGTGTTAATATTCATGTCTCCTGCACATATGATCTGCTGACCTCTTAATCCGTTAAGCACTGATTCCAAGCCCATTAAAAAATCGGAAATATCATTGAAAGAGGGTGATCTGTAGATTGCAAGGATGCTGATTCTCCTTAGTGCTGTTTCCAATCGAATATGTAGGATACTTGCCTGATCAATTCGTAGCTCCACACATTGAACATTCAAACTTTCCTTTACATAAACAACCACTCCATCGTTTTGTAATGAGTTTGAGGTGGAAAACACATTATATCCATGGATAGATTGAGGTGTGAAATCGTTCCTAATCCAGCATTCGGTCAGAATGATAGCATCAAAAACAAAATCCATTTCACATAACTGAACCATCAGATTATCATAGTTCTTCCTGATACTTCTTATATTCTGACAGAAGATGCTTAAATCACATGAATTCAATACTCCATGAAGGTGATGACAGCTGTTGACCACTTCATCATCTATCTCTTCAAAAAGATCGAGTTCCTCAAAATTATCATTCATTGTTGATTATTGATTCAGCTTCCACTGCGCCTGCCTTTTCCTTGTGCCAATGTATGAGATACGCATCATCAAGATTTTGAATTCTTTTTGTGAATGCTAGCATTAAATCATCGTCTCCTGTTGTTATATATCTAAATTTGTGTGTATGTCTACTCAAGGCTACAATTGTATGGTGGATACTTCCCCCAGTGGGTGGGGGTAGTAGAATTGCACCCACAGTATCCCTGCTTGTCGTAAGAGGCGACTAAAAGGGCAACTGTCCATTGACCTCATTATCCTAGAAACCTATCCTTTATCCTGCTCTTCATCCCAGCCCCTTCCTCCACCCTTTCCTCTATCTGTTATAGGCCAACCCAAGGTGTGATGTGAACTGTGCTGATGGGTGGATGGCACTGGGCCTTTTGTACAGTGTCTCAAACGGTGCCTGCAGGACACCAGGCGCCCTCCTGCAGTATGTAGCCTTGCCCGGGCATGCGGGGCTCTGTCCGGGTTGACTCCACTTCCCTAGCTGCTCGTGGGAACCACATGAATTTCCAAAATTCAAAACAACCAGAACCAAACCCCAAGGTAACTCCAGAAGTTGCCTTGCCCTCAAACCCATCAGGATCCGCCCCATCAGGGCAGGTTCCTCAATCTGAAATGGGTGCATCAGGAACACAGGAGGTTCCGTTGCATTCTCATGTAGAGGCTATCAACATTGAGAAGGCTTCTATGGATATCAACATGGACGACATGAGCTCAATCGCATTAGCCCCACTGGAGGGGGAGGATGAGGTTCTCAGAAGTCCAGAAACACCAAAATCCGCCGGTATGCTTGAAGATGCCATAGAGCAACTGAGCAGCTTGCGGGTGAAGAAACCAAACCTCACCACTGCCCAAAGAAGGGCGGCCATTCAGGCAAAACTTCTTGAGAGAGGTGAAGCTTTTGACCCAGCAAAGTTTTGGAGGGGTAAAAAGAAAAAACCTAAGAGACCAGAGATGGGTGAAACTCCAGGCACAAATGTGGGTCTAGAGGCTGGGTCAAGGGTGGCCAAGCGCCCTAGAGGCAACATGGCCACCCCTCCCTCAGCGGAAAGACCTACAAAAAAGGCCAGGAGTGGAACTCACAGAGGTCATGATGTCCAACCCCTTAATCCAGGGACTTCTAGTAAAGGAGTCTCTTACAGGGACATTTGTGCCACCAAAATGGCCATTGTCTTGGAAAGCTATCCTGAGGCTAAGCTTTCAGCAGAGCAAGGAGAAGTCATTCAAGATGCCATTATGGATGAGCTCCAACCCCTAGAGGACGGCTGCACTCCATCATTTGCAGGCACCTACATGGAAAAAGGTGTCTTGATTATATCCTGCATTAACGATGCTACTAAGCATTGGCTGGAGGTACTCATCCCCAGACTCAAACCACTTGGGGAGAAGAAACTCATTGTTGGTCTGAGGAAAGACATTGTGAAGTCAATGAGGGTATTCTTTAGAGCTCATCCAAAGCTTCTGAAAAAGACTCCAGAAAAGGTCCTTGAGATGCTTGACAAGCAAAACCCCACCTTGAAGGTGAAGGAGTGGAAGGTCCTGCCAGCCAAGCCAGACCCAAAAGGTTATGGATTTGTCTGTTTCCTGGATGAGGCCTGCTTCAATGCTGTTAGGTCGGCCAACTCTAGAGTCAACCTAGGACTCTGGCAAGTCTCAATTGTCTCAACAACAATCAAGGACAATGCCCAGGGTCCTCCAGATCAATCTACATCACAGTAAAGCAGCCTCAGCTGCTTTCTGCCAGTTCTTCCTCAGAGAGGGATTTGACCTGGCACTGATCCAGGAACCATGGCTTCACCAAGGAAGGGTTGCAGGCCTGGGCGATACCAAGGGTAGGTTAATTTACTGTACCTCTCTCAAAAATGTCAGAACCTGCATACTTGTGAAGAGAGGTATGGACTGCCTAACACTCACTGAATTCTGTTCTAGAGATCTCACTGCGGTGTCTATAACCTGGAGCAATGAAGGCAAGGAATGGAGCACAATTGCAGGCTCGGTTTACTTGCCTTACGACTCCGGGGACCTTCCTCCATCAAGAGAACTCGAACTTCTGGTGGAGTCATCTTGCGCTGGCGGACAACAACTCCTTTTAGGTTGTGACGCCAATGCTCATCACACAATTGGATGGGGAAGCTCTGACACCAATCCAAGAGGTGAGGCTCTCCTTCAGTTTCTCATATCTAATAATCTTTATGTCTGTAATGCTGGAAACTGTCCGACGTTCGTTACACGAAATCGAAGTGAGGTTATTGACATTACACTTTGCTCAGTAGGACTCCTTAGTGCCATCGACAATTGGCACGTAAGTCATGAGGCCTCTTTGTCTGACCACAGGTACATCTGTTTTAAACTGCAAAGTGAAGGCAGCTCATCCTGCTATCGAGATCCAAGGAGAACAGAATGGTCACTCTATAAGTCTGACCTCCTGTCTCAACTTGGATCATTAGGCAGGAAGGTCACCTGCTTTGCAGACATTGATCAGATTGCTTCCGATCTGCAGAATGCAATCATAAGCTGCTTTCAGGACAATTGACCATTGCGGCGGGGAAAGAGTCGTACTAATACTAAGTGGTGGACTGCTGACCTTGACCGCAGAAGGGCGGTTGTCAGGAAGCTTCATAACCATTGCAAACAGAGCCGTAACTGGGAACCATACCATAGGGCACTCACAGAATACAGCCTTGCAATCAAGAAAGCCAAAGAGAACTCTTGGAGACTGTTTACACAGGAGGTAAATAGTCTTAGGGCAGCAGCAAGACTGCAGCGTGTCTTAGCTTCAAGCCCAATTGGCCTCCTGGGAACTCTGCGGTTACCAGGGGGACAATATACCACTGGAACTGGTGGAAGTCTCAAACTTCTCCTTGAGACTAACTTTCCAGACTGTGTTTTTGAGGGTGCTTGCTCAGGCATGTCCGGCAACAGCAAAATGGGCTCACAGCCAAGAGCTGATCATGGAAGCTGGACTTTAGCCAGACGTATTGTCACACTTTCCAAAGTTAAATGGGCCATCTCCAAGTTTGGCCCATTCAAATCTCCTGGGGGGGACGGTATCATACCGGCTATGTTGCAGCAAGGACCAGAAGCTCTCTTGGTCCTCCTGTGCGAACTCTTCAGAGCAAGTCTGGCTTATGGGTACATCCCTCAAGCCTGGCGCCTCAGTAGGGTGGTCTTCATTCCCAAGAGAGGAAGAGCAGACTACTCAACTGCAAAATCATTTCGCCCCATCAATCTTACATCGTTTCTCTTGAAGACACTGGAGAGACTGGTGGAGAGACATCTAAGAAAGGGAGTGCTTTCAGGTACTCCTCTTCATCGGAATCAGCATACCTATCAGCCTGGTAAGTCCTGTGAAACAGCCCTGCATCAACTTGTGAGCAGGGTGGAGGACAGCCTTGCTGCCAAGGAGATTGCTCTATGCACCTTCATGGACATTGAGGGTGCTTTTGACAATGTTACTTACATGGCCATGGTCCGGGCAGTGCATGGGCGTGGTCTTGAGTCTGCTATATGTAGGTGGATTGAGGCCATGCTCCACTCCAGGCGGATCAGGGCTGATCTTCAAGACAAATCGATGGTGATCATACCTGCAAAAGGCTGTCCGCAGGAAGGTGTGCTTTCTCCTCTACTGTGGAACCTTGTGGTGGATGGTCTCCTCTGTGAACTCACTAGTAGAGGCGTCTTTGTCCAGGGCTATGCAGATGACATAGTCCTCATGGTACAGGGAAGGTTCACAAATATTGTTGCTGATGTCATGAACGTCAACCTTCAATTTGTTAATGACTGGTGTCTTGGAGAGGGACTAAGTATAAATCCCTCAAAGACTGTAGTTGTTCCATTTACAAGGAAAAAGAACCTGGAATCTCTCTCCCGGTTGAAACTTGGACCAACACAGCTCAAAGTATCAGGTATAGTCAAATACCTAGGGCTGACTATTGACTCCAAGCTGACTTGGAACAATCATTTGAATAATATACTGCACAAAGCAAAATGGGCGCTTATGACGTCCAGGAGATTTGCAGGCTCCATGTGGGGGATCAAGCCTCACATAGCGCTGTGGCTGTACAAGGCAGTAATAAGGCCTCAAGTCACATATGGATCACTAGTCTGGTGGACAAAGGTGAACCAGATTACAGCTACAGCCAAACTCACAAGTTTACAAAGGATGGGCACACTCCTAGTCACTGGAGCTTTCAGGAGCAGCCCATCAGCAACTCTTGAAGTTGCTCTTGGCTTGCTGCCCTTGGATATTTTTATCAAGGCAGAAGCACAAAAATCAGCCTATCGATTGAAAGTCGCAGGCCAATGGAGGGAAGGCCTGTCTGGAACAGGCCATTGCACAATCACCAAAGCTGTTGCTCATAGCCCTGTGCTTGAAATGACTTCAGATGTCATGAGTATGGAGATGGTTTTCACTAAACCTTTTTCTGTTAAATTCTGCTCTAGAGAGGAGTGGAGGTCTGAGGAAGGGCCCTATATCAGGAGAGGTAGCCTTGTCTGGTACACAGACGGCTCTCTTATTGAAGGGAAATCTGGCTATGGGGTGTACAGTGAATCACCCAGAACAGAAATCTGTGCAAGTCTGGGACAATACTGTACTATCTTTCAAGCAGAAATTTGGGGCATCATGGCTTGTGCCAATATAGGCATTGCCAGACGCTATTGCGACAAGCATATAGTAATCTTGTCAGATTGTCAGGCAGCCCTCAAGGCTCTTGACTCTAATGAAATCAAGTCAAAATTGGTGTGGGAGTGTCACAAAACACTCAGCAAGCTCGCAACACACAACTCTGTGCATCTTGGTTGGGTACCTGGCCATGTAGGCATAGGTGGCAATGAGTGTGCAGATGGGCTTGCTAAGCAAGGTTCTAGTAGGTCATTCTTTGGCCCAGAGCCAAGCTGTGGCATAAGCAAAACCACTGCCTTCCACACAATAAACAAATGGTCCAGGGACTTACATCACCAGCAATAGCAAGGTCACTCAGGCCAAGCACTTGGCAAAAGGCTGCTAGCAGACACAAGCTCCTACTTCACCAACTGGCTGGTGAGGCTGGGTAGAGGTCAGGTTAAGCAGCTGATTGCTCTGATAACTGGACATGGCCACTTCAGGAAACATCTCCACACAATTGGACTCAGAAATGAAAGTCAGATGTGTAGGCTTTGCAATCAGTCTGAAGAGACTGCCAAGCATATCATACTGGATTGCAAGAGACTCGGGGCAAGGAGAATGGCTCTGTTTGGCTTTAAGCAACCAGGTGATGAATGGGACGTTAGCATAGGGAAGAAACTCCTGGATCTTGTAAAGGGCACAGGTATTGGTTTGCCTAACTAACATACTAGGGACACACAATAAGCTTCGGTTGACGTGTGAGGATCTTTGAATCTTCTGGATCTTTGAATCCGTCCCTTCATAACATAACATAACATAACATGGTGGATACTGTTATAAATTTCCAAATGTTTAGTATTGATTCGCACTAGGACAACATTTTTATGAGTAAGTCCCTGAGCTTCATGAATGGTGTGGATCTTCATAGTACTATCCAATTTATTGTACACTACCTCCTGTAACATTAACTTCTCAGCCTGTGTGTAAGTTAAAAGAAGTGTTTCTGGCTCCAGCTGTAAAAATTCATCACTATAGATTGTCTTTTGTATTGACCTGATCTTTGTATTAGTTGTCTTTATATTATTGTAGTATGTTGAAAGCAAGAAGCACACATCAATTGGACATCTGCGTGTTAATGATACCTTTCTTACTTGTTCACAAAATGAAGAAGGGTGAGACCATTCCGTTGGTAGTTTGCTCCTTTCAATATATGGAATCTTGTTGGAATCACCCAACAGAAATATTTTTGAAGAACCTGATAACTCTGAGATAAATCCTATATAACCTGCATGCATCAAGACCGCCTCGTCTATGAAAACACGATCATATCTTTTCCTAGAACCATTTATTATAAATGATGATACTGTCCTGTAGTTTGTTTTAATTATATCATCATACTTTCCTCCATATATTTTATTAATTTCATTCCTGATTTCACTGATTCCTGCTCTTGTTTGGCATAGGACTAAATCAGAGCCCGGTTTATGCTGGTTTAGAATTGTATAAGTTTTGCCGCAACCTGGTACACCATCTATCCAAGTTATTTGAGGCAATATGCAGGCTGATATATCCACTGTTGATATTTTTTTATATAATTCACTATTTAACATGATCTGCGTATCCCTACTTACAAGTATGTAATTCTGCATTGTTAAAAACCGTTTGCTGTGTGAGCAAAATGGAACGAATGTTCCTCCATTTTCCAAGCTGAATCCCATCCTGTAACTCGTATTAGTAGGCGACAAAAATTGTTTCGATCTATTATCATAAATATTCATTCCATTTGACTTGATTTCATGAATTGAGGAGCATGATTCCAATAAATTATTACTAGTGACACTTTTAAGAACCTTCTTATAAATATCTGCGTTCAATTGGTCATATTGCCTTAAGGCTGTGCAATAGGGTTTTGGTCATATTTTTTTTTCAAAGTCTCTTCGACTGGAGATTATTAGGCTACTGAAATAGAGTCTTTTGCAATAAATAAAAAAAAATTTCATCAATTATTTTCTGAGATATGAGCACTTAAAGTTAATTTTTGGGGGCAACCAGTATCATGAACGGTTGTGAATAGAAAAGTGTAATTTTCAGGATCAATGGAACAAAGTATTGTTTTTGTAATGAGGTATTTAATTTTTCAAAATTTTCATTTAAAAAAAAAATCATTTTTTTTAAACCTTAATTACAGAAAAACTAGATTTCCGATTGAAATACAAAATATGTCATTGAAATATCTGATATGCCTCCTAGTAATAGAGAGATTATTGTAAATCCAAATTAAATCGTTGGGTAGCTAAGTTGCCCCAAAGTTTTCTTGGATTCTCTTCAGTTTTACAGAGTCAACTTCCTCATGCAAATGTGCAAGCACGTTCACTCACACATATGCAAGGACTTGCTATGTTGCCGGTTTGAACCATATTCGTTCATTACTCGCCCTTATCAATGCTCCCTCACGCGCAACATCAGCACTCGCTCTGTCTGCCGGATGTATTTTGTTTACAGTCTTGAATAATTATTATGCGATCGAAAATAATTGCTTTGAATGACATGTCTCCAGTAGCACTCTCACATTTCTTTCCGCTCTCTCACTCTCTTTCACCCTCATTCTTTTTCTCTCAAATAAAAATAATTATGCAAAATTGTTTTGGAAGGAAGGAAACGAATTATTCTTTTTGCGATTGTTCCATATATTGTACCTTACTCTTTTGATTACATTATAGTTTATTGGATAATTTACATAGTGAATGGGATTATATTGTAGGACTTCTATGATAGATAATATATAAAGAGGCTTCCAATGAAAACTGTAGTAGAACTGTAATTGAAGAAGTTGCTCTACAAACAGAAATTTACTACAAATATTATGAGATGAAATAAGTTACTAAAAAATTATGTATAAATATTACAATTGAGTATATTATTATACTCAATATTATAATTGTGTTATACCCTATTATTTAACACAAAAATTAGGCAATGAATAATTATTCAATAATAAAAATAAAAATTCAATAATTAGGATGAAGCCCACATAGGTCTGATACCTGTGAGTGGGTAATGAATTGGATGATGGTGATTGATGAGTTGGACCTACAGTTTTAGGTGGGTTCCGAACAAACGGGAAATGATTTTTACAGCAGAGAACCAATAAGTCTTTTTTGCTGGCCAATCCAATCGGTCACCCTTACATAGAGCGCCCAGGAATACCTGATTTTTGAAAATTGATTGTGAATGAACAATTGAACGGATATATTGATATACATCAATCGAAGTAGAATTCCGTATTCTTCAATTTCAACTTTTGCAAACTTAGAATACCTAGAGTGGATTAAAAAAACTTCCAGCTTTGTACCAATTTTTGTCCATCAAAAGAGTGAACAAAATTTGAGTGGGCTCTTGTGTCAAACAAAGGAAACAAATTTTTCTTCATAGGAAATTCTTGCGATTGTTCCATATACTGCATCTTAATCATAAAATATGATTACATTATTGGAGAGCTTACATTGTGAATGGAACTATATTATAATACTTTTTTGATAGATAACAAAGATACTTTCAATAAAAACTGTCGTGGAACTGTAATTGAAAAAGGTGCTTTACAAACAGAAATTTACTACAAATTATGAGATGAAAAACTTAAAAAAATAAAAATTATTTAAATATTACAATTAAGTTCATTATTTAACACAAAAATTAGGCAATAAATAAAAAAGCATTCAGCAATGTTATCGTCTTTGCTAATACGCTGTGATTATCTTACAACTCATCAATCAACTTATCCTAGCATTACATACCTTTACAATTTTACTCTTAATATAAACACTTATTTTGGTTGGCTAAAAAATCATAAAAACCTAAGCATGTATACATTGAGTGTCGAAAGCTACAGACGAATAATAACGTTATACTTACAACACAATTAAATTTAATAGGCAAAAAATAATAAATCGGTTAACAAAAAATTGGCTATATAGTCAGCTAATTTTAACTGACTGATGAGCGAATAGTTTTTTTGTATTAAGAGCGTGAAGCGCGACTTTATCGCTCGAGCCAAAACATTGGCGAGAAACTATTGCGAGAGCGATAAAGAAGCTTCACGCGCGAATTGCATACAATATTTCTCCTAAAACTGCAGTTCTGGATTCCAACACAATAAAAGCTTGTAGTTTGTAACATCACAGACCATGCGCGGATTTGGTTAGCGTTCGCCATTGTTGAGGTTATGTGAATTTCATGGATTCCGTGATCCACCAGAAGGCATCAAAATCAAAATAGAAGTGTAAAGAAAACAGCTGGAAACGAGCATAAAGTACTTTACCGCTTGCGGAGCAGTAAAGAGGTATTTTACAATTAGTTTTCAGTACGTAAAGAACTACTTTACGAGCAGTTGTAGGAAAAATATTATTAATGTTGCATTGTCCACATTAAATATTGGGGGTTTTCAAGTAAGGAATAGTAACCCCCCCCCCACCATAATCAAATAGTGGGTCCAGGGACCCGGGGAAATTATTATATTTCCACATGGAATGCTTCATATTTTGACCCTACCTTCCCTCTTTGTTTTACAATGTTTGATCTATGTGAAAAATAATTTGGAAAACTTCACTATATAGGGGGTGATACATACTCACAACACAAGAAATAACTTGATTACTCACCGTTACAATTATTCAAACACACAAAAGACTTTTCTTTTTATAAGTGTAAAACTGTTCAATGCCATTCCAGAGAGCTTCAAAATTCTGCCATGTCCAATTTTTAAGCATAGACTGAAACTTTTTTTATGAATAATCCATTATTATATAGGTTTGAGGATTTTTATGTAAGGGCCAAGACTTTGTAGACAATTTATAGACAGCTTTAAATGACACACTGCTATAGATAGGTAGGCTAATTTTGAATGTGATTTTGTGTTTGTATCTGTTTTAACGTTCTAGCAATGTTGTATGAGACAAAATTATTTTGATGTGAAATATGACAATTTGCAATGCTTTTGACGAACTCAGGAGTTGCTGCAATTAAGGTTTATCAGAAACTATTTCAATCAGAAACTATTTTTTATAATCATGAAATTATTAGGTGTATCTTTACTGAATTTTACTTTACTTTAAAAAATTGAGACATAAGTGAAAGACATACAAAAATTGAAAGATATACGTGATTCTTTGGAAATTAATGGAGAGTATAATTGCAAAAAAATAACTAAAGTTATTTCAACTTAAGAAGATAATTAAGGAAATTAGAAAGGATATGATTGTAACCCTGGGTGAATTGAAAAATAAAAAAACAAAATATTGAAAGTCATGACCCAACTAATGCTTTGCTTTGCCAATTGACTTTGAAAATTACAAAAAATATTATAGTATGTTTTGAATATGAGGTAATAAAGTGTTATTTGTAAAAAAGCCTTCTCCAAATTATAAAATTAATTTTATTCTTATATTTTATTAGTTATTTTTCCAAATTTAATAAATTTCCCCAAAATCTAAGATATTTGCCTCGGGCGCCAAAAACTCACGCTATGGCCCCCGTTTTTACTCAATCAGAAACTATTTTTTATAATCATGAAATTATTAGGTGTATCTTTACTGTATGTCTGTTCAAAAAATTGAAAGACACAAAAATTGAAAGACATGTGATTCTTTGGAAATAAATGTATAGAATAACTGAAAAAATAACTAAAATTATTTCAACTTAAGAAGATAATTAAGGAAATTAGAGAGAGGATAATATGATTGGATTAGGAGTAACCCTGGGTGAATTGAAAAATAAAAAACAAAATATTGAAAGTCATGACCCAACTAATGCCAACTCTTTTCAGAAGTGAAATGAGTTTGACCCAACTCTTTTCAGAAGTGAAATGCATTCCTCAAGCATCTCCAATATATGTGAGTAAAACATTATTTAAAAGTGAAATACAGTGTCAGTTTTAATATTAGATTGTTCATTAAGTATTTCGTCATAGAAAACATCACAGATTCCAACTAATGCTTTGCTTTGCCATTATCAACACAAGAAAAAACTCCTTACATTAATGTCATAAAACAAAAATTAGTTTTATTATTGTAGAATTCTGTACAATATTAGGTTAAAAATAAAACACGGCACAAAACAATGTACAAACTACTCATGCCACCCGAAGTGAACAGAGGTCTCAAACTGACCAGGTTATCTAGCCGTCAGACATATCAGATTATTTTTGTGAATGAAAGCTCAGGTATTAGAAAATCTGTTGCTCATGCTTGGAAACTATATTATTTGCTTTACTAGATTATGAGTAGTAGAACGACTCTGCCTCCCTCCCAAGAAGGCCTAGTCAGACCTGGCGAAGAGGGGAGTAGACGTGAGCCGAGAGATCTGGCAACGTTTTAGGGGTATGGAAAGCTAGTTACAAACTAATCCACCAGAGTGATTCAAAACCGGACCAAACTCGATTCGACTCGATTGTAGACTCGTTTGTTTGTTGCCTTGAGTCGGGACTCGAGACTTGATCAGAGTCATGGTAGCTGGCGCACAGCCTTAAAAGGTTCCTTAATTCTATCATACTATTAATATAATTATGTTTTGTAGATCTTTCTGGTAGATTACTGGTTGGACAGAAATTTTCATTAATTTCCACTCGTGGTATGTTCAAAAAATTTAAATTATTCATTCCTCTATAATAAAATACATATTGAATTTTTTTTTGTTGACTTGACTAAATTCAAGAGATCAATACTCGATACATCGCTCATGTTTCCAATTGTATCAATTCCTATTGTTATTGTTTCATTTGATGACGCCCAGCTATCCACAACAAGCAACAACTGTTCTAGTTTGCGAAACAAATTGTTATTATCAGACAGAAGGTACAGATTTAGAATTTTAGATGTCTCGTCGCATTTCATGGTCAAATCCATTTGCTTAGTTTACAGAATCACTGCTGTTAAATGCTCAAAATCAGGTCGCCAAATTGATTTTTTGTTGATTATTGTTGCAATGCCCTCGGAAAGGTTTATTTTATCTTTATTAGAACAACAACCAAAAGCAATGTTTATGTTTGTAAATTGTCCATAATTTATGTAAAGACTTGTCCTACTTTTTGCTTTTTGATCAATTTTTATTTTACTTGATGAATTTAAGATTTCAATCATGTCAATAAAAACCCTATTATTTTTTTCTTTCTTATTTGAATATATTTTTTTAAAAAATCCCATAATTGGTTCTATCGATTAATTGTTGCAGAGCTTTCTCATTGCACGGACATTTAGTATCGTTTACTTTGTGATCTGATTTTTTATTAAGTTTTTTGCAATTGACACAAGTTGGGTGCTTAGACAGATTCGGGCATGCTTTAATGTTATGATTTTCCAAAGCACAGTGACCGCAAATTTATTTTTCTACTTTGCAAAACTTGGTTATATGACCGAAGCTCTGACACTTGAAACATCTTGCTACTGCTATATAATCGTTTACTTTACAAGACGTCCAATCCAGAAATACTCTTTTATTATTAATCAACGCATTCCTAATGTTAGGTTTACATTCCAGAACCCAATGTACCTCTTCTTTATTTCTTGGGCCTAGTTTGAAGAGAGGCCTGCAACCATTTACAAACTCTGATTTTTTTAACATTGTTTTTGCAAAGTTCTTATTGTAGATTTCTTCTGCTAATTCCTCTCGTTTAAGCTCTACTGGTACATCGTACATTATTAACCTCGGATTTTTATTTTGGGGCTCAACTATTTTTAAATTTTCTTGTTCATTAAGGTTTTTAATTGCCTTATTCTCAACTATTTTCTTTTTTTCTAGTTCAGAGTCTAGGATTATCAGTAGTCCTCCTCCTCTTACATTAACAGTCTTCTTAATTCTAATGTTTTCCTTATCATTAATATTCTTTCTTAGTATATTTCTAATCTTATTGCTATTTTCAAGATCATTTGAAACTGGTTGAGTGGGTTTTATCATAACTACATGCTCTTTTGGTTGCAATTTCCGTACATTACTCTCTTCCTTTTTGCTGTTGACATTATTTTCCTAGGCAATTGAACTATCTCTGCAAAACTTTTTGGTTTATCAGTACTCTTCATTGCTTTCACTGTGTCGTTTATATTTTTTAGAGATTCCTTTATTCCGCAATTACTTTTCCCTATTGTTGCTGCCAATTGTGTAATAGTAATTACTCTAGTTTCCAGCCTAATTATATTTTCTGACAACATATTTGCTAATGTCAGGAACCTATCATAATCATTTCTTGTGAGTTTCCTTTTGTCAAATTCAGCTTCAGCCCAGTCTTTCAATTCATTTCTTACTCCTTTCATGCCATTTTTATCCTTTGAAAATTCACCTTGAAAAAAACTGTATGTGTCCATGTTACCTGTTGTTGATGTACTCTTGCTGGTTAAATACCCCGATACCTCAGCTGCTCCAGATGATGGCTGCTCTTCCTCTTCCATCTCCTCGAATTCTGGAATTAGCCCGTCGGGTACTTTGATTGGTGTTCCCATCCGATGCAATCGTCCGGTTCAGTAGTACTCCAATGGCAAAAGTAGAAAAGTAGGCCAACCACAACTAAAACTAACTAACTACACTACTACTACTACTATTACTCCTCACTGTTTACATTCGATGTTTACAGTTCGGCTGCTAGTTCAAGATAAAACAAACCTTAAAAGAATTTCTATTTTTAAAAGTAAAGATTAAAAGAAAAATTGATAATAACCTATAGCGTCAAAAGATATGTTATAATGAGTAATTTCATTCTTATGAAACTGAGCCTAACTTTTATTAGATTGGTAATAGTGATGTGATAGTGGAACGATGGTGAATGTGGTAGATATTCAAAATGAATGAGATTCTAAACATAATCCTGACATCTAAAAAAAATCTTAGCGATAGAACAACACGTTTGACAGTAAATCAACTTAGTCGTGATCATTGTTACAGATAAACGAACGCACAACATAGGCCCTACCTCGTTAAGTCGACTAATAATATTGTCTACTGAGTAATGAAATTGTTCATTAGACAATTACCTGACTAAGCTTTCCAGCAGTCTAACAGTAGTCCTCGCCTTATTTCTTGATTCAGCCTTTCTTTGCGCCTGATAGTAGGAAGTAATAATTGTATTAGCATTTGCTGTAAACATCGGTTCAAACTCCTTTATTACACAGAAATACGCCTGAAGTTTCTCAAGACTCCACAGAGATGTTTTCTGACGAAACATGGATCGGTCAGAAAGTGGATCTTTGTTTTTCAATATGAAAGTTGACACCATCCTGAAATTAAAGAGAGGATAAAAACACAAATAGTTAAATTACTATGCATTTAGAAACACTATTCAATTTTAATTCAGGAGAACTACAACTCTAAGGGATTATCATGCCATATTCACAGTTCAGATCGTGGAAATTTGGGGAAAATTGAACAGCATTGCTCTGGTAGCGCAGTTGATTGCAGCGCTTGTCTGTGATAAGATAAGGTTCTGGCTGGCTTCGTTTTCAGCAGCCTTGGGTTAAATCTCATTCAGCCATGGATGTTTCTCATCATTCAGCCATTCACCTCATCACCCACGCACAAGTATCCGGACTCATGCCGGCTTCATCCACAATAAAAAATATATATAACTAAATTAAATTGAGCAATAAAAATTAGTAAGTTAGCAATAAAATTCATAATGGACATGGAACGAAAAATTCATTTTGCTTGTATGTTTTGACTTTTTTTAGTAGATTCGGATGGAGATACTCCAACTACTATTGCGACAGGCTCAGGTTCGACTGGTTCGCCTGGTATTTTGCATCATCATTACACATACTAGATTTCAAACTTATTTGATCTTCATCATCAACAACAAACAATACTACTTGTAAAGTCGATCTACATAGCTCAGCCCTTTGCTCATCCTTGATAAATTAATAAGCTTTTATTGGTGGTAAGACCTTCACGAAGGCCTCATCGTTTGAGCCATAATATGGAATACGATGGACCCACATATTGAATAAATATTGTTATGGAAGAACGGACAGTAATTTTCAGCATAAATACTGCTGTGTCAATATTGTCTTCCGGTTAACATTAAGCAGCGTGTTGTTTACTATCCCCGTACTCTCCTCGCCTTGCTGTTTATCTGTGACAGCTTTAGAATGTTTACTTAGAAATTTATGGAAAATTGGAGAATGTCTTATCTGTTTACTTTAAAATTATATAGAGAAATCGAGAACCTTCTCATTCTTCCTGGATTATGAAAAATATATAAATAGCAGAAAATTTCGTAAAAGTCAGTCAGCTGTGATTTTATTGTAAAATGCAATAAGTGGCAGAAGTGACAGTTCCCGTTTCCGCTCATACAAACTGTATTACCAGTGAGCGCTAATACAAACTGTGTTATATGAACGTTTGTTGTTCAAGTGATAATCACAGTATATTGTGACTATATTAGTGAGACTTCCTTTACATTTTATACAAGTGGACTCATACTCTTAGCTATTATTCACATACTTGTGCTTGTTCTATGTAAGTTTTAATTGTTCTTTTTAGACATTTCTTCCTGAATTATTGGACAGTTTATTGAACAGTTATTATTTAATATTTGATCGGCCTTTCAACAGTTAGTGATTGATTTTTGTATTAGCTGAATATTATCTATTTATCTGTTCCTGATTGATTTCTTTTGTGTGATACAACTGATTAGTGCTAGTTGTCAGTAATTTGTGTTAATAAAGTGCGAGTGTTAAATTTGAGTTTTGCCAGCGTCATTTTAGAGAGAACCCAGAACAATATTAATAACAATATTTATTATTAATAAGTCAACTATAAGCGTTTGTTGTATTGCATTCAAACTTATTGTGTTACTCGGAAGGCTATATACTAGAATACCACCATCTGCGGTGGTACTATAAACATTAAACAATTCTCATTCCATTGTTATTTTTCCAGGAGCCTGTTACCTGACAATTTATAAAATTATTGTGAAAATAAAAACAAATGGAATTAATATATAAAACTTATTAGTATTACTAGTTACTGCAAAAGCAATAATCGGGGATGATTCACTTTGGCGGAAATAAATCTCCAAACAAATTTTGAGCTTATATTCAATGCTACAAATTATGTCCAAACAACTTGAATATTAAAACGCATATTACAATAAATACTCTATTGTATTTAACTTCCAATTTTTGTAGTAATTATATTGAAGTTTGAAAAACTTACAATTATTTTTTCAATATTTCTAGTAATCGTAGTAAGAAATATTGAAAATTAAGACATAATGTAACCAATTGAAAATAGGAATTCAAAGAAATAAAAATGTATTACTATTAACTCACTTATCCCAGTCAGCATTTCTGGAGTCCAAAAGGATTAGGACCAGGTCAAAACGACTGAGAAGAGGACTAGCCAAGGCCACATTCACACTCATAGGCTGGTCAGGATCGTACTGACCTTTGGGATTCGTTGCAGCTAGCACAGAACACCTTGTGTTCAGTTTGCACACCAGGCCAGCCTTTATATATCATACAAAATACAATAAAAATAATCGATTTGATGTTATTACATCCACTTATTAAAAATATAAACAGCATTTCACCTCCCGTGCATCTTCTCCACATTGGTGATCGTTAGATATTGTGGTATAAGTGACTAGCTTAATAAATAGATGAATAACAAAAACGAGATACTATAATTTCCAGTATAATTATGCCACTATCAATCTCAATCAAACTCCAAAATAATGATTGGAAAATTACTATTTCAAGCAAGTAATCTATTGAAATAAGATGAATAAATTTTTAACGGGAAATAAAAGAAGTTTTATTTCGTTTAATACATACTTGAAAAAATAATTAACGAAAAAAATTGTTCCCACAGTAAATTTAAGATACTTAAAAAAAAAATATGACCAAAATTAGGGGTGCACTGCAATTTTTAAAAATAATAGTACTTAAACAGTGGAGCATCCAATACTCGATGATAATCACCATCACAAAATCAAACACATGCTGTGGAATGGTGGTATTCACGCTACTCCAATCTATCATTAGACCGAGCATCAGTTTGATTATCATCAGTTGTTGGATGCTCCACTGTGCAAGCAGTTTTCAGCAATTCCCCTAAGAAATGAATTCATGTTCAGCTTTCACATAGTTCACATTTTAGTTTTTCGAAAATTAGTAGGCCAAGCTTTTAGTTTTAGGAATGGTTTCAATACTTTGTGTTACTATTTATAAACCCATATAACGATTATGAATCTAATTAATTAACATTAATTCACTGTGAATCGGGTAGATGATGTGAACAATGTGAAAGCTAAGACGGAATATGCGCAGCTGGGTTTTTCATCTCGTTGATTTCATACCAAGCAATGAGCCAATCAGCTAATTTTATAACTCAGGGTGGTTGCACAGTGGATAAATTGATACTTGAGGCTAATCACAATCACAATACGACGAAGTGATTGGTGGTATCACTCTGCTTCCGTCTCTCATACAACATACTACAACATCCCTTTGATTTTGCGACAGTGAGTGTACTCAAGTATAAAATGCTGCACTGTTGAATGTTTCCAAAAAGAATTTGGCAAATTTGGTACCTTGGCAAAAGGTACCAAATTTGCCAAATTCTTTTTGGAAACATTCCTAAATGCCGATTTTTTAATTTTTGGTTGCCTGAAATTGGTAGGGATGCTGCTGAACATCAGTCCACGAATAGGTTCTCAACTGAACATCACTCACAATTATCTGTTAGGCAGATCGCACAAGGGTAGTTTGCCAAGTGTGGTGACGACTACGTTTGGCATGCGTTCATGTGCCTTATTCTTCAGCAGATTTTACATTTTCAGTATCAATTTTTCCAGTAAGATTAGCTGAAAATTTTGAATTGTATACTGTAATAATGAGTAGGTAGTAAACAACTATTAAATTTTCTATTTTGGTCCAAAATTTAACCTACCTTTGCAACACTGATTGTCTGCTGCTCCATTGCCTCATGAATGCTTGTCCTGTCATGTTCTCTGATCGAATTAAACTCATCAATACAACAAATTCCTCCATCTGATAAAACTAGAGCACCAGCTTCGAGCTGCCATTCGCCATTTTCCTGATATCAAGAAAATTACATTTAAATAAACTAATTGAAATAGAACAGAATGGAAAGATTATTGCAAATTCTACTATAAACATTGTATTTGGTACTATTCGACTTTCAACTATTTTGTTATGGAATTCCAAAACATTTACATGAGAATTATTGATAATATATTGATAGTCAACGACGAGAGAGAATGTAAAGTGGTGTTTTAATCTATAAAATAGAAATTTGCATTTAATAATGGTTATATGAGATAAAACAAACAGCATAATAAACAATTGAAAGCGATTTTAACCGGATATTTTAAAAGCTCTTAATTGTATTCAATGAAATGTTATATATTGTTACGGGTTCTATGTCTAAAATAACGCTGGCAACACTTACATTTATCACTCGCACTTTATTAACACAAATAATCACAACACTCACTGTTCAGTAATTTCTTACACAAAAATAAGCAATCGGAAACAGATAAAACGATATTGTTCAACTGATAATGAGTTTTCAATAGACTGTACGAAAATCAATCACTAAATGTCAAAAGGCCGATCTAATATTAAACAATAACTGTACAATAAACTGTCCAATAATACTCGAAAAGAAACGTCGAGGAAGAACAATTATCTTACGTAGCACAAGTCCGTCAATACAGTAATAGATAAAAGAATTATCACTTTTGAACTGTCAAGAGAATTATCACTACAGACAACGAAAGTTCATTGCATGGTTTGTAAAAGCGCCAACGGGATTTCACTGTCTGTATTAACACGAACTGTCACTACTGCCACTTATCAACGTAGAACAATAACTGAACTACTTAACTGTCACACTTGTTTATCATGATGAATTACAAACAAGACTGAACTCATTTACAAGAGTCTTCCTCTAGTTATATAAAATTTCATAATTGAGATATCTCTCGAATTTTCTGTCAACTTCTAAATAAATAAATCAAGGAAACTGGAACTCTCCGCATAAGACTCCATTAATTTCTAATCAAACAACTAGAACATTCTAATAATTACCAAGTAAACACCATAAAAGTGTCAAAAGCAGAGTAATTAATGGCTTAAAAGTAAACATTTACATAGCAGATAACACCGAGAACAATTGTCTCCTCTTTCTTTCTATTCTCTCCAATTTCACATTCGCTACTATATTATAAAAATTAGAATTATTGGAGTTCTACGGAAGAAGATGAATGATTTTGAACACTCCGACATCCACGTGGAAAAAACATTCATGTCAATGTCCAAGATATATAATATTTTGATGGAATGGGTCTTATCTACTAAACTCGAGCATAAAGGATATCGTAGCCCTTAGAATGCTCATTGCTTATCAGTCATTGTCAACTGATTCTGATTCTAGGGCTGCAACAAGGTTAAAATACTCCTAGTGCCCTAGTATTGCGATAAACACATAGTTCTTTCAAGAGGTTGAGTTCCTTCTTACTACATCTGAAAATTGCATCACTTATTACACCACTTGACAAATTAATATAAGAAACAAGACTAAAAGAGTTTTAACGCCAATTTTTATTTTGCCTTCCATGCTATAAATTATACCAAAGATTCTAATTTGATATGTCTCTATTTTGCTAAACGGTAATTTCTCAATTATATTCGAACTTCCGATAAATTTGAAAATCCCAACTATCCATTGTCTCTATGGAATCGGATTTTTGACGTTCTACTGTAATAAGCTTCCGAGTTTTAAGATGAGATGATTCATTCTCAACAGAAACAATACAATAATATGCAGGAAAGCCTAATGCATTAACATAATAAAAATATACAATCTAGCACGCAAGTTTTAATTTTAAGACCGCTAGAGGAAGTCGGAAAAGTAAGGACAGAAACTTCTATTCTATGCAAGTTGAACTAAACAGCTTGTTTTATAGTTGCAGTAATATTCTAAAATATAGCTGTATGAAACCTCACCATTCTCTATTTTAGTCACCCATTGTATTTCTGAGCTCTTTGAAAAGATGTTTTGTACAGTACATGATATTGAATGAGAACATGATAAGGAACACGTTGATGAACATGATGATGAACACGTTGAGGCGTCGCAACTTCAGCTTACTGTCGCTTCAGCGGTCGTGGGTTCGAATCCCGCTCCTCCCTCTGGCATCTATGTGCTATCATTCACCTCATTACCCACGCACAAGTCTCGAACTCATGTGGGCATCATCAGTAATTGAATTTTTTTTTAAATAATGAAAAATAAATAAGTCATTATGTTCACATACAATTAAACATTTCTCTTTCATTTAAGATCTACCATAGAGCTTTAAATGCTAAATGGAAGCCCACAATTATTCCGTCATCAGGTGTAATTCAATTCACTTGTAGAACAAACAATTTAAATAAAATTTTCTAATTCAATATTGTCTGAGTAACGCACTCACCTGTATAGCACTAACAGTTAGGCCAGCCGAGGTGGCACCTACGCCAGTTGTGTGTACAGAGCGTGGACACAGTTTGGAGGCAAAGTTGAGGATGTGTGACTTTCCAGTGCCAGGGTCGCCAACCAATAGCAGATGAGATTCGCCACGCACCCGTCCTCCGCCTTCCCCCTGCCGGGTAACACCTCCTGCCAGCACACACCCAACTGCCAGCTTCACTAAATAAAGACCATACACCTAACAAACGAAACAATGAAAATACGAACGGTTACGCAATACTGGATTAGGACATTTAAATAAATTTAAACTAAACAAGGTGAGACATGATATATTAATGAGAATATATGTGAGAAAGATTCTTGCTAATCTTGAGAATGCCAGAACCGATTCGTCAGAGCTATTATTATGAAATAGTTGGATACATGTGAAATAATGCATAATTTACGACCTTCTCATTCAAGATTTGCAATGAGAAGAACTATTTTAAATGTATGTAGAAGACAGTTCACTTATATCACTGGAAAAGTGGCAAATCTCATCCCTGTTCATTTCTTAAATAACAATAAGAAAAATAAATCATTTGGAAAAATGGTTGATGAATGGATCATTTCTGATAATATAATTGAAAAAATCTTCTAATTCTTAAAAAATCTTATTCTGTGTTGTTTCTATATTTTCTTCTTTACTTTTCATTCTGTTTCTTTAAATCGTAAAAAAAATCTTATCTTCATCTTTGTTTCATTTGATTAAAATCTATGTTATTCTTACGGACTCATACCTGCGCTCAGGGAAACCTTTGCAGGTATTATAATTTTCCTCTGAAGTACTTTTTCCTTGTTTTCCCTATATAAATATTGCTATTGAAATTGTAATTGTGATTTTGTTCAATGTGAATTTGTATTATTTTGAGGATAATAAATTGAATTGAATTCCTGGATTGTTTGTTCCATGACGATCTGCGTTGTTAATATTAACTTTTCATGTGAAATTTAACGACATGCAGTCAAATATTTGTTAAGAATAAGTATAATAACTCACTTAATCTGGCCGAGTACTTTCGAATCTATGAGATCCATATCATATTTTACAAAAACCACAACACGTCTAACCAAAAAACTGACATGATGATCTAGGAACCCGCGCCTCTGAAGATGGATCTCATAGATTCGAAAGTACTCGGCCAGATTAAGTGAGTTATTATACTTATTCTTAACAAATATTTGACTGCATGTCGTTAAATTTCACATGAAAAGTTAAAATTGAATTGAATTGAACATATGGTACCTTCACACTTTTATGACTTCATTTTGACATTACGCGGATGTGAATTTTGTATGACGCATAAAACTTCAGAGCACAAACTACAGGAGGTACCAAATTTTCAGAAGGTAGTAGGCACCTCATAAGAAAAAATAAATTAAAATAAAGTTCGTCGGTCACCCCTGACCTGAGCTGAGGGGGTCACCCTTTTCACCCTATATTGGAGTTATAAGTACGTTTGTGAAGTTGTTTTAATCCCATGGCATATGTTGCTATGGGAATATAAAATAAACAGTCAAATTTTTTTTTTTTTTTTTTGTAGATTACGTCTTGGAGACTCCAGTTAAGGAGTATAAGACAAGTCAGATCAACAATATTATACACTAGATACCATAATTACTTCAATTAGTTGAGGTGAGGCTTAATTTTGATGTGAAAGGAACTCTTGTACACTATAAAAAGCTTTATCAACTAAATATTTCTTCAATTGATTTTTAAATATTTCTATATTTTCAAGACTCTTCAAAAACTGCGGTAGCTTGTTGTAGAATTTCCTACCAATATAACTAGGTTTTTGTTTGAATAAGTTACTATTGTGACTCACCAAGTGATAATCTCCTCGGCTTCTTGTATTATAATCATGTACATCAAGATTTTGGTTAATATCATTCGTTTTTACATATAAAGTAGCTTCATACACATATAAGCAGGGTACAGTTAGGAGACCAAGTCTCTTGAACAACGGCCTACATGAATCTAATCTATTTACTCTTTCTATACACCTAACCGCTTTCTTTTGGATCTTAAACACCCTATCAAGATTTTGTTTTGATGAATTACCCCATACTAAGATAGCATACCTAATATGTGACAGTAAGAGCCCATGGTAAGCTGTAAAAAGTAACTTTTTGTCATTCAATCTAGCGAGCTGTCGCAGGACAAATACCCCAGATGAAATTTTACTACATATTTTCTCAATGTATGGAGTCCAGGTCAATCGTCTATCCAACGTAACTCCTAGAAATGCAATTTTTTCTTCCTGGTCTAATCGATTATCGTTTACAAACACGTTTATAGCCCTATCTTCATTTAAATTATGTTTGTTTTTGAATTGAAGGTATTGGCATTTTTTACTATTTATAGTTAATTTCAACTGGTTTAAAAATTGGACAATGGACTGCACACCTATATGGGCACTTATTTCTAAATTATCTAGAATGGAATTGCTGAAAATGAGTGATGTATCATCAGCAAATAAGAGGGCTCTACCACTAATTAATTCTTTAGGTAAACGGTTGACATATAACAAAAAAAGCAATGGACCTAGTATTGACCCCTGAGGCACTCCAGCTTGCACCTCTAATTTATTAGATTTATTCTTTACTATACTATTACCAACTACTGTAGTTAGTTCTACACATTGTTTTCTCCCAATAAGATATGATTCAAACCATTTCAGTTCAACCCCATTTACACCTACATTTTGCAGTATTTCCAATAAAGTTCTATGATTAACACAATCAAATGCCTTTGACAGATCTAAGAAGATTGCAGTAGCTTTATCACCTGAATCTATTATATCTATTAGTTTTTCAACTAGAGAAACTATGGCTGTTTTTGTTGATCTCCCTTTCTGGAAGCCATGCTGTTCATCACAGATAAAGTTAGCTTCTTGAAGGTGCAGAAGTAACCTATTTAGAACTACTCTTTCAAAAATTTTACTTATTACATTTAAAATACTAATGGGCCTATAGTTTTCTACCTTTTCTCTATCGCCACTTTTGAAGATTGGCAAGATCTTCCCCTCTTTTAAATTATCTGGAAAAACACCTTGTTCTAATGAATGATTGATCAGATGAATCAAAGGGTCTAACAATTGATCTTTACATTCTTTCAGAATTTTACTGGATACCCCATCCATTCCTACAGTTTTTTTATTATTTAAACTATCAATGATATTTGACAACTCGTCTTGGCATACTGGGTGGAATTTTAATTCGTTCTGAATCCCCTCAGTATTCCTCATGTTTGCATCACTAATACCTGTATTAAGAGATTTTTGAAGATCCTTAGCAACCAGTTGATAATATCTGTTAAAGAAATTACAAATGTCTACACTATCATCAATATATTTTTTATTTTCGTTAATTATTCTGGGGACACTAGTATAAGCATCTACATGAGCTACTTGCCTATTTTTGTTTATTACATCCCACACTGCTGTGTTAAAGTACACACTATTATTCAAAATTTCAGCTGTTTTCTTACATTTCGCTCTTTTCACTTTTTTCATATAGTTTTTCTTTAGAGCTTTGTAATTATCTTCACTTAACATATTTCTAGATAGTTTGAATTCATCATATGCATCTTTAACCCTATTTCTTTCTGCAAGGATATCATCAGTTATCCACTCTTCAATCTTGTCTAATTTGTTCTTTACAGGGACTTTTTTAACTGGACAACTCATAGTAATATGAAACCTTAAAATATTAATGAAACTATCATATTTGTCATTTAAACTATTGCTATTGTAAACACTACTCCAGTTTTCTTGTAGCAGATTCTGCTTCAAACAATCGATATTCCCCTGTTCACATTGTTGAATTTCTTTCATTTCTCTACTCTTTTTAATTGATTTATGACCTTGCAACCCCACCTCTAAGATTTGATAGTCATGATCAGATAGTTCCGAGCCGCCTAATCTTGTTTTAGAGTAATCTATATTAGTAAGGATGTTATCAATTATTGTTTGTGATGTTCTTGTGACTCTGGTATATTCATGAACTTTTATTTCCAAGTTATTCATGCATATAATATCCTTTAAATCTTCTGTCATTTTATTCTGTGTTGCAAAGTCTGTATTGAAATCTCCCGCTACAATAACGTTTGTAAAACGAGTAGTAGTAATCTCTAAAAGCCTATTGAATAGTTCACAAAAATTGTTCCATTCCCCATTTGGTGACCTGTAAATACCTAACACCGCTACTTCGAAATTATTGTCGATTTTTACTCTCAAACCAGTAACTTCTAAATCCATTTCCACAGCAAATTTCTCTACATATTCTAAATTAAATGTTTGCATATTCTTAGCATTTTTAGTGAAGATAGCTACTCCCCCACTTCGATGAGATGTCCTGCAATACGACGTTTTCAATGAATAGTTTGGAATATTAAGTTGTGACAATTCATCTTCTTTTAAACCATGCTCTGTGAAAATAGCTATATCAGGAGCCTCTTCTTTAAAAAATACTTCGATTCTATCTATTTTGTTACGAATGTATTGAATATTCTGATGGAACACAGTGAGTACCGGTACTTCCCTATCATCCCTTATTACTTTATCGTTGCTTTTGCATATTGAAGTAGATTTACTTAATCTCTTAGAATCTTGAGAGCCTATCAGATAGCTACAAGAGTTCCTTCCACTAATGCTATCCTGATTTTTTGATCGATTAACGTCTTTTAATACAATTGAAGATATGAATTTATCATCTGAAACTAGTTTCCCTTCCCGGTTTTGAGCCACTTTACTAAAAAAGGTTCGTTAGATGATTGTTTAGGAGAATTATTGACAGTAGATTGCAAACGACTTTCAATCAGCTCTGCCAGCCTATTACAAAATATTACTTTGCCAGATTGATTTAGATGTAGACCATGATTAGTGAAGTTTTGTTTTTTCAGCCTTTCATTTAGAAAACAAATCCCCAACTGCTTAGAATTCTTATTTTTTAGGCTGTTGATTGTATTATGAATTGATTTATTTGTTGACTTAATGGCTTCATTTAGCTCTGGCCTATCAAACCTATACGGAATTGTACTTATTATTACATTAGTTTTTTGGCTGAGTGGCACAATCTCTTTAATTTTTTCATTTATTTCAGGAAGATGTTTTAGATTAGGTTCATTTATATTGTTTGAGCCACCCAGTACTATTAGAAAATCGTTTTTTCCAAAATCTTTAGTTTGTTCCTGTGCTGACTCTACGATAGCGTTTATAGGGGCACTTGGTTTGAAAAAGCTCTGAACTTCATACTTATTTTTTAATCTTTTATTTAGTAGGTCACTACAGTCTCGTCCATGACTGGATGTCAAGAGCAGTACTCTACCTTTCCTATCGTTATTTGCCCTTACTTTAGTTTTGGTTGCTGTTTGCAAAACCTGACTATACGTTTTTGTTTGACCATTTCTATTTATTTTTTCCCCATTTGATTTAGGTTCTACTTTTTTTGTATTGATCAGAGGTTCAGATCTTACATTAGCCAAGTTTATTTTTGATTTTAATATTTCGATTTCCTCTGACATAGACCTACATTGACTCGTGAGATTTAGTATTTCAGTTTTATGGTCTTCCTGCTGCAATTTTACAATAACTTCCAGAGATTTTATGTGATCCACTAACCCTATTCGTTCTTCCTCAGAATTTTTTAGTGATGTTTCTAATTTTGTTTTCAATTTGGTGTGATCACTCAATAGTTTAGCAACCTTTTCTTCTACATCTACAGTAGCTTTAAGAGCTGTTGGAGATTTTTTCGTTAATAATTGCTGAGATCGCGTAGCTATGCTGAGGTTAGGTAAGGTAAAAGTGGACTTTTGAGAAATTAAAAGATTGGATATGGTTTTAAATTTATTAGTGACGGAAAGAGTAGGTACAAACTTTTGGTTTAGTATGATATTTGTCAGAAGGTATTCATGGAAGAGTTGTAGGAACGTTTGTAAAGTTGTCTTAATCCTATAGCATGTGTTGCTATGGCAATGTAAAATAAACAGTCCAGCTAGGCTACTAGTTTTGGTGAAAATTGTGAGATTGTGTTATTGAGTAGCATCAAGGAATTGACTCAGCGATTAGCTCTCATTGTACGGGTTCATATATCAAATTTTGCGTTCTTCTTTTTACCCCTCGTTATCTATTGCAATAAGGTCGGGACAGTGAGAGCGTCCTCTTTGAATTCACCGAAAGGTAGCTTCATTCCGCATTTTTTTTAATAATAAAATTTTTAATATTTTGAGCTCAGTAATCCTAGAAATTTCCAATCAAATCATTGGTAGTGCGCATAGCGCGCAGACAAAGTCTATGTTGTTGCCCGTGTCAACCTAGTACACAGTACAGAGTATTATGGCGATGCCATATCATACGGAAATATGAGCACACTGTTGTCATTTCTTTTATTTTTTCACTTCATCAATCAAATGCTGCTGTTTGAAATAGTGAACGCTTGACTACGCTTGCTCGACTACTCTGCGAATTGGCAGCACTATACCCCATAAGCATAATAATGCAAACTAAGGTATGACATAGCAATGTCATTATAATTATGTAAGTTTTTTTGTTGGCTTGAAGAATTGATCAAAAAGTGTAATCTTTCTGGACTTTCAATTTCTATTTAGAGAAACGTGAGGCCTATACAAGAAATTAGGCCTACTCAGCACAATAATGTTCTAATTGTATATTTTCTTCTAATGCATTTATTTGAACAAGAATATAGAAAGCTGCAATAAATAATAGCAATTTCAATTGAATAACCAATTTTGTTATGACAGTAATTTGAGATGAATAAGACATTCCAAAGACATTGATTCAGTACTGTTTTATACAGTTTAAAAAAATGTTCAATCTTGGAAGTTTAAATTCCTGGATTTCTTGTTCCATGACGAACTGCGTTGTTAATATTAACTTTTTATGTGAATTTAACGACTTGCAGTCAAATATTCATCAAGAATAAGTATAATTTAATTTTGGCCACTGAAAATGGATCTCAAAGATTCGAAAGCGCTCGGCCTGCAGAGTAAGTAAATTATACTTATTCTTAATGAACTTGGAAGTTTATGTTTATTTTCAAAAAATATTAAATTAAGAATCTGAGCTTGCGATTTAAATTAAAAATACTAGCCGGCAGGCTTTCTACAACATGTAGAAAAATGTACAACGTAGAAAAAACTACAAATTGTACAAGTAGCAAAATTCTACAACATGTGATAAATTTTGCTATACAAGAGTGGAGCATCTAATAATCAATGGCAAACATCATAGAAAAGTCGATCACATGCTGTGGAATGGTGCCAGGTATGACAGACTGGTGCAGCCTGAATACAACCATTCCACAGCATGTTTGATTTTGCGATGGTGATTATCACCGGGTATTCGATAATCCTTTGTATAAACATCCTGAAAGCAAAAATAACACGGGTAGAGATTAAATGATCGTTGAGAAGCGAATAGACAGATAATTGAACTTTGTAAGCAGTTGGGAACAGTATTTCAACATAAATGTTACCTGAGGACATATAGAAGCTAGAATCTGGTTTCGGGCGTCGAATGGACAGCTAGCATTTGATTCCCAAAACTCTGAAAAGTTATCTCTTATCTCTCGTGTAATCAACATGGAAGCACGATGGTCGTTGCATACTTGAATGTGATTGGCCAGCAGAACTAGTTCGATGTCAAAGCGGTTGCCAGGAGCAGTTGTTGGCTTCCATCTTCTTAGAAGAATGCCGCTGTTGGACAAATAATAAAGCTTAAAAAAATAATACTTTTTATAGCAATATAGATTTTCAACAAAAATCGCTCATTTGAAAAATTATTTAAAAAATTAATAGAATTCAATTGGCTCAACTTCTGGTGAAACAGGATGGGGCTACATCCAAAACTGCTCGCAGACCTCGAGAAGTCCAACATGATATGTTTTCTAGCCAGTTGATTTCTTTAAGGGGTGACATTAATTGACCAGCCTGTTCGCCGGATTTGAGCCCCTGCGAATTTTTGCTTTGTGTCTGCCTGAAAGATGAAGTTTATGAACATTGGCCTCGAATCAACGGACCAACTGAAAACGGCGATACGAGGAGAAACTACTGCTATCTTTCTCTTTCAAGACATGCTGGTAAAAGTGATGCGAAACGTCGAGGAACGTCTTCGGACGTGTGTCGCCACTTAACGGTTTAATATTTAACAAGTAAAAGAGACCTTCAAACTCAAACTCAAAAATTCTTTATTCCTCATTTCGTTTACAATAACAAAATAAATAATGATTTCTATCAGTTCAACATCAACTTAAAAAATATATACTTATGTTATTTATTTTCAGATGAAACAGTTAATTACTTAACAGAATAAATTCATAAACAGTTCAATAGTAACTTAAATATAGAGATACTCAGACAAAAATATGATACTCAGATTATTTGAATAATATATGGAACTTGAAACCTTACAATGTGCTCTTTTCAAAAATAGAATATATGTTGTTTTATAATTCACAGTGTTTGTTCTATTTACCCTGAAAATGTAGGAGTCCATTCTGCCGCACCCTATAAAACTATTTGTATAACTTGTAACTATTTGTAAAAATTTTGCATAAAATTATTTTACTTTCATAAGAATATTTTGAATAGCATTGAATATAACATTATATTTATGTATAATATTAAGGAATTATTGCATTCCTGATTCCTGTTCAACTAGGCATGCATTTCGACTGTAAAATGGTGAAAGCAAAACAAAAATAGTGATAGTTTACTTACCAATACAATAAAAAAACAATGAATTACTATTACATACCACGTACATCACGGAACCTTTAAAGTGAAATTGAATTTCTCCCCACAGACAACCAACACTATTGTGAGGATGCAAAATTCTTTGAATTGTTAAATTAATTCCTTTTATTAATTCCGCTTATGCATAATTCATCAATACACAATTATTATTTCTCAATTTATACCGTACATTGGTTGGAGCTCTTAGGTTGCATAGTAATTTTACTTTGGTTCTAGTAATTGGTTCTAATAATACGTGAAAGGCGATAATCATTTTATTGCGAAAAAAATTTGCATGAGTAAAATAAATAAATAAAAAATTCCTCAATGTAAATTCCAATGGAAAATAAGAGCTGGGAAGTAATGAAAATATACATTAAACATGATCTTTTCAAACATGAACAGTGAGTGCTTATGAGTGGTGAGTATTCACGTATTTGACTTGAAATGAACGTTTTCTTAACAATTCAATTTATTTTTCAAAAATACGACACAGCTATAAGGTGGTACTCATAATTATAATTATGATATAAGCGACAAAAATTATGACTTACCTAACAACAACATCATCACCTGGCTTACACATGCCAACAAGATCATCCTCCAAGGTCACCCACAATGACCTTGGGATTCTACCCATGCTCAGCATTGTAACTTGTTCCTGAAAAGAGATAATTATTATCAATAAGAATAATCGTTATAAATTATCACTGTACTTTCTTAAATTATAATTGAAACTGCATTTTTTAATACAGTGTTTCTTGAATTATCACTGAAAATACAGCTCTTTTATACTAAGTAGAATTTGATATCTTCAAAAAATTCAGACATTAAATTCAAACCAAAATATAGATTAATTCTTAATTCTAGACAAATTCAAATTTTATAAAAACAAATATGTGTCAAGTTGCCACTAACCAGTATGTACAAGATTTGGGAGTGTTTCTTGTAGAGAAGAACGTAAACAAGGACTAGTACAATAATTAATAGGTACCTGTATTTTAATCTCCTGATAGTCTTTGAAGTTATTATCATCAACAGCCTTTACAACGCTCGGCAATCCCTTGCAACCCTCTGTCATTCGGCAATTCCCTGGCTGTGGTATAACATAGTGCATTTCATACTCCGCCTTTGAAAAAAGAAAAGAATAAGATTCGATTTCAAACAAAATAATTTAAACTTTTTCTTGGTGAACAACTTTATAATTATTTACAATTAATATCACTCATTGGTGTTCATACGGTGCATAAGAGCAATAAAAGGTTTAAATTTTATTTTTGCAGGTTGCAAGCAATAACACCATGGTTTAGGTTTATTCCGGAACATTTTTAACACGGTTCGATACTGTCTTATATTTATTAAAACGTTCAAATCAACAAGAAAGGATCAAGTAATATTCCTTTGAAACTAACATACAAAGATTTGAATCATGTAGTACTTTTGGGCTTAGTGCCTGTTTTGTCTTGATGTCTTAACATTCCATTGTGATTGTATCTTAATGAATATGTCACAAAGCGATTTGTGACATCAGGATTTTTCGAAATTAAATCGATAATTTCGAAAACGGAGTGAGCGACGCTCAACTGAGTAGCAGCGGCAGGGGAAATAGGGGGGTGGTAAGATGGTACTGTACGCGCATCTTTGGCGTGGCGGCGTTCCTGTAATCTACCATCTCCTAATTAATTACTACTCCCCTGCACTTTGCCTACACTTGGGCCTATAAAACGGCCAGTGCCGATTGATTCGGCGGACTTCAACTGCGGCCGACTTGTAGTTCGTTTCTACTCATATTCCAAGTGAGTCCACTCAAGGGCCACTTAACCCAAATACTTAGTCAGGACGACTACCCCTGTCGCTATAGGTCCCCTGTGCTTTCCACCCATTCCTCCAACACCCTACCCGAGCCTTGCGGTTACTGACTGCATACATTCATTCCTTTCTCTCAGAGCGGTTCCAGACCAGCAAAGAGTACCCACCCCCAGACTTAGTGGTTACAGACTGCGATTGTTCTTTCCTACCCCTACAACAACTTCCTTGAAACCTCTGGTGCGGTTGCAGACTGCACTTACCCATTCCTCACCCTTCTTGTCGCAGTTACAGACTTGCAGCGAGCCCCTTGAGCAGTTCCAGACTGCTTATCCACCTCCTACACATCCTCTCGTGCGGTTACAGACATGCAACGAGTCCCCTTGCGGTTTCAGACTGCAAATAACCTTTTCTCTTCCTGCTCGAAGTGGTTACAGACCAGCGAAGAGTACTGCCCCCGAATTTAGTGGTTTCAGACTGCAAACGTTTGGTCCTCTACCCTCACAACCCACCAACTCCTTCACCTTCTCGTCGCGGTTACAGACTCGCAGCGAGCCCCTAGTGCGGTTCCAGACTGCCTATATCCTTTCCTCCATCCTCTCGTAGCAGTTCCAGACACGCCATGAGCACCCTTTGCGGTTGCAGACTGCATACACTCCTTCCTATACCCTTCTCAAAGCAGTTACAGACCAGCGAAGAATACTGCCCCCAAATTGAGTGGTTTCAAACTGTGAACATTCGGTCCTCTACCCTCACAACCCACCAACTCCTTCCTACCCTTCTCATCACGGTTTCAGACACGCAACGAGTACCCTTGTGGTTGCAGACTGCATAAATCCCTTCCTTCATCCTCTTGTGTGGTTACAGACATGCAACGAGCTCCTTTTTGCGGTTCCAGACTGCATATATCCTTTCCTCCATCCTCTCGTCGCGGTTTCAGATGTGCAACGAGTACCCTTGCGGTTGCAGACTGCATACATCCCTTCCTTCATCCTCTCGTGCAGTTAAAGACAAGCAACGAGCTCCTTTTTGCGGTTCTAGACTGCATAATATCCTTTCCTCCATCCTCTCATCGCAGTTTCAGACGCACAATGAGTACCCTTGCGGTTGCAGACTGCACACATCCCTTCCTTCATCCTCTCGTGCGGTTACAGACATGCAACGAGCTCCTTTTTGCGGTTCCAGACTGCATATATCCTTTCCTCCATCCTCTCATCGTGGTTCCAGACATGCAACGAGTACCCTTGCGGTTGCAGACTGCATATATCCTTTCCTTCATCCTCTCATGCGGTTACAGACAAGCAACAAGCTCCTTTTTGCAGTTCCAGACTGCATATATCCTTTCCTCCATCCTCTCATTGTGGTTCCAGACACGCAACGAGTACCCTTGCGGTTGCAGACTGCATATATCCCTTCCTTCATCCTCTCGTGCGGTTACAGACATGCAACGAGCTCCTTTTTGCGGTTCCAGACTGCATATATCCTTTCCTCCATCCTCTTGTCGCGGTTTCAGACATGCAACGAGTACCCTTGTGATTGCAGACTGTACACATCCCTTCCTTCATCCTCTCATGCGGTTACAGACATGCAACGAGCTCCTTTTTGTGGTTCCAGACTGCATATATCCTTTCCTCCATCCTCTTGTTGTGGTTTCAGATGCACAACAAGTACCCTTGCGGTTCCAGACTGCATATAACCCTTCCTTCATCCTCTTGTGCGGTTACAGACTTGCAATGAGTTCCTTTTTGCAGTTGCAGACTGCAAGTATCCTTTCCTACTCCTTCTCAGAGCGGTTTCACACCAGCGAAGAGTGTGGCCCCCGAATTGAGTGGTTGCAGACTGCGAGCGTTCAGTCCTATACCCTCCCAAAACACTTCTCGCATTGAGAGGTGGATCCTCCTAGAGCTCGTAGGTTTCAGACAGCCAAATCTTGTCACCTACACCCACGCCAAGCGGTTCACAGACAGCGATGCGTGTTCCAACCCCATCCAAGGACTCCTCATCCCAAAATAGAACCAACCATTCCTTCCTTACTGGGTGTTAACTTGCCCTGTCCGTGAGCAGAAGCCTCCGGATGAAGGAAGGAAGTAGTAGGCCAGGATAAAGCTGCCAAGGAGCAGGATAAGCCTATGAAGAGTGTGTCCTCTTATACTAACCCCCCCATTTCCCAACTGAGTCTAGTCAATCAGGAGAAAATCCTGGTATCAATCAGGCACTACTCGAGGAGTTGAGGTGTCCTGATGGATTGGCGCCCAACGTGGGCTCAAAAAAGGACCCAAAAAAGGAGCTATCAATAGCTGAATTGAGCGATAAAGGTGAGGACATACAACAGGGAGTGCAGCAAGCATCCCAGGATGAAGATCCTATGGATTATTCATCTGATCCAAAGGTATCTTGGATATATAGACTACGTAAAGAAGAAGAAGCAGTAGGTCTATTAGAAGATTGGGGGTTGCCCAGTAATGGTGTTCTAGTCGAGCTAAGGAAAAGACTTGTTGAACATCATAGAAAGTGGACTGTCTGCAGGGCAGCCCCAGCCGAAGCTAGAGGCAGTGATGTCTATGCAGGAACTCACACTCAAGATATTGGTCAGGACGTGGAGTTCAGTCGGCCCTAAAATTCACTACAAAAGCAGTTAAATCACACAAATCGCTGTGTTGATTAGGGAGCTGTGTGCGACAAGATAAGGAGTTGGAAGCTCTCATATAATGGGCTATCTGATGCTCCTAGTTTTGTGGAGAGATTGAAGGAACTTCAACAAGCGTATGGATATATGGGAGAACAATTGTTAGTTGCCCTCCCTGAGCTGCTAGCGGGAAAAGCTATACTATGGATGCGGAATAATAAGCATCAGTGGCACTCATGGGCCGATTTTTTCGGGATTTTAAAGTTTGTTACTATCCTAGCTCATACGACAATGACTTAGTGAGTCAAATCATGGCCAGAAAGCAGCGAGAAGGAGAGATGGTAGACGATTATGCAGGGGCCCTCCAGATGCTTATGTGTAGGAAAGGTGGATTTTCTAATGCCACAATCCTACTATGGATTTATAAAAATTCATTACCAAGGTATAAGCTATACATATGGTCCAGCAATATAGATTCCTTGGAAGGACTATTGAAGGCCGCTTGCAAATATGAGCAGATAAAAGCTGAAGAAGAATCAGTCACCGTGTGGCTGGGAGAAAAAATAACTCAGAATGAGTTGAAAGCATAGATGGAAAAGGGCCCCATTTGAAGCTATTATGCAAAATAGCAGTTTGTAATGATGGGCCCCTTTTGTCTAATTATAGGAGGGCATTTTGCTTGACAACCGAGTCAAGCAAAGCCGGTTGCCTATAGCCCTTTGGCCACGGGGCGGGTGACACCCTTGCACCTACACAAATCGCTGTGTATTGGTGCCAGTTGTCACTGCTAGGTGGCATGAGAATGCCAAAGGTAGTGATGCCAGAAGAGCATTGGAAGTGGCAATGATTTCCATGAGGCGATCACCTTTTAAGGTGGCTCCTTGAGCATAAGGCGTCCAGCTCTTAAGGTGGTATCTTATGTTATCCTTTCCCCTTACCCCCTACCACTCCCCAGGAAAGACAGGGGTGTCACAAAGCGATTTGTGACATCAGGATTTTTTGAAATTAAATTGATAATTTCAAAAAGGGAGTGAGCGACGCTTGACTGAGTAGCAGCGGTGGGGGAAATAGGGGGGTGGTAAGATGGTACCGTATGCGCATCTTCGGCGTGGCGGCGTTCCTGTAATCTACCACCTCCTAATTAATTACTACTCCTCCACACTTCATCTACACTCAGGCCTATAAAACGGCCAGTGCCGATTGATTCAGCGGACTTCAACTGTGGCTGGCTCGTAGTTCATTTCTACTCATATTCCAAGGGAGTCCACTTGAGGGCCACTTAACCTGAATACTTATTCAGGAAAACTACCCCTGTTGCTATAGGTCCCCTGTGCTTTCCACCCATTCCTCGCACACCCTTCCCCAGCCTTGCGGTTACTGACTGCATACATTCATTCCTTTCTCTCAGAGCAGTTCCAGACCAGCGAAGAGTACCCACCACCAGATTGAGCGGTTGCAGACTGAAAGCGTTCGGTCCTATACCCTCCCAAAACACTTCTCGCATTGAGAGGTGGATCCTCCTAGAGCTCGGCGGTTTCTGACAGCCAAAGCTTGTCACCTACACCCACGCCGAGAGGTTCACAGAAAGCGACGTGTGTTCCAACCCCATCCAAGGACTCCTCGTCCCGAAATAGAACCAACCATTCCTTCCTTACTGGGTGTTAACTCACCCTGTCTGCGAGCAGAAGCCTCCAGATGAAGTAAGGAAGTAGTAGGCCAGGATAAAGCTGCTAAGGAGCAGGATAAGCCTACAAAGAGTGTGTCCTCTTTTCCTAACCCCCCCCCCCCCCACCCCCCCATTTCCCGACTGAGTCTAGTCAATCAGGAGAAAATCCTGGTATCAATCAGGCACTACTTGAGGAGGAGTCGAGGTGTCCTGATAGATTGGCGCCCAACATGGGGCTTGAAAAAGGACCCAAAAAAGGAGCTATCAATAGCTGAAATGAGCGATAAAGGTGAGGACATACAACAGGGAGTGCAGCAAGCATCCCAGGATGAAGATCCTATGGATTATTCATCCGATCCAAAGGTATCTTGGATATATAGACTACATAAAGAAGAAGAAGCAGTAGGTCTATTAGAAGATTGGGGGTTGCCCAGTAATGGTGTTCTAGTCGAGCTAAGGAAAAGACTTGTTGAACATCATAGAAAGCGGACTGTCCACAGGACAGCCCCAGCCGAAGCTAGTGGCAGTGATGTCTGTGCAGGAACTCACAGTCAAGATATTGGTCAGGATGCAGAGTTCAGTTGGCCCGAAAATTCACTACAAAAGCAGTTAAATCACACAAATCGCTCTGTTGATTTGGGAGCTGTGTGCAACAAGATAAGGAGTTGCAAGCTCTCATATAATGGGCTATCTGATGCTCCTAGTTTTGTGGAGAGATTGGAGGAACTCCAACAAGCATATGGATATATGGGAGAACAATTGTTAGTTGCCCTCCCTGAGCTGCTAGTGGGAAAAGCTATACTATGGATGCGGAATAATAAGCATCAGTGGCACTCATGGGCCGATTTTTTGTGGGATTTTAAAGTTTGTTACTATCCTAGCTCATACAGCGATGACTTAGAGAGTCAAATCATGGCCAGAAAGCAGCGAGAAGGAGAGACAGTAGACAATTATGCAGGGGCCCTCCAGATGCTTATGCATAGGAAAGGTGGATTTTCTAATGCCACAATCCTACTACGGATTTATAAAAATTTATTACCAAGGTATAAGCTATATATATGCTCTGGTGATATAGATTCCTTGGAAGGACTATTGAAGGCCGCTTGCGAATATGAGCAGATAAAAGCTGAAGAAGAATCAGTCACCGTCATGCAGCTGGGAGAAAAAATAACTCAGAATGAGTTGAAAGCATAGACAGAAAAGGGCCCCATTCGAAGCTATTACACAAAATAGCAGTTTGTAATGATGGGCCCCTTTTGTCTAATTATAGGAGGGCAGTTTGCTTGACAACCAAGTCAAGCAAAGCCGGCTGCCTATAGCCCTTTGGCCATGGGGTGGGTGACACCCTTGCACCTACACGAATTGCCGGGTATTGGTGCCGGTTGTCACTGCTAGGTGGCATGAGAATGCCAAAGGTAGTGATACCAGAAGGGCATTGGAAGTGGCAACGACTTCCATGATGCGCTCACCTTTTAAGGTGGCTCCTCGAGCATAAGGCGTCCACCTCTTAAGGGGCCCACACACTAGTGAGTCTGGCTCGGTGAGTAAGGCTCAGAAGAAAATCACCACTAATGTGTTGTGAACTTCCCTGAGTCCAGCTCGGCTACTTTTCAAGGTCGGCTGGATTGCGCCCATGTTAATTCTGATCCATATAACTCATCTAATCTGAAAATCTTAAAATTGCAATCAGTATTTTATTTGGAAGGTTTGATTATGCTCTAGAGTATTGGTTTTGCTAAAATTTCATACTTTTTGAAATTCTGTTTTATTAATTAGTATTATTATAAGACATGTTTTTTCTTCTAATTTTTTTCTGATATTAGAGATATAGATTTCAGAGTGTTTAAAGGCATGATTTATGTTTTTTATAACAATTATTTTCCCACCTCTAAGTATCTTCTTATAGATTTATCACATCTACAATTAAATATGCAAAAGTGTAATAGAATTTAAAAGTCTTATAATACAGGATAATTACTAATAAAATTCACTCATATTACATGCTCCTAGGCAGTAAAATTAGCTGTTCTTGTATTATAAGTTCTTGTAAGTTTTATGAAACAGGCCCTAGTTTTGGCTAGAGGCGTCTCAGTGACCATTTTTGCGCCAAAATAATTGTTAGACTTTATACGATAAAATATGTTTGTCTACCTAAATTGAGAACATCGTTTCAGCAGGGTGGACCAGGAGCTGGCAATAAATTAGTCAAGGGTCTCAGAAGGGTGACTAGTTGTATGGATGTCATTTTTGTATTGTTTTTGTAGGTTGTAGACTGAATAATTCTCCTTTCACTCCTATTTTGCTCTCCTATTATCTTTGCGCTCTTACTTCTCCCTCACACACACACACACACATAGACAGAACTTTACTCATACAGATGTCACTGACAGTGTTCGAGACTAGTTTCTTTTCTTTAGAATTTGACAATTAGCGGCAGTCGGTTTTGAAATTCCATTTTACTTTAGCCAACCCTTCAGTCGCAAAAATGAGTTCGCAAGAGGAGGCTGCTGCAGCAGTTATCGTTTTAAACGAATACGGTTTTTTTCGCGCAAAAACCATAAAAACAGACAAACAGGAACCTCAAAAAGAAATTGTTAATGGCTTTTCAAAATCCCTAGCCAGCCCCCAAAGTATAAATAAGTAAAGACTTGTGCAAATAATTTAAATAAGAGGTTCCTCTATTTTTATTATTTGTTTTGAAATTCTACGATCATTCTTAATCACCAGCAGACCTTTTTTAAAATCTTGAGAATGACTAAATATATAAACTTAAATATATAACTCAATTTTACTTATTTTTAGGTCTTGTGAACTGTGCAAATACTTGCTTTCTGACCATCTGCTATGTTATAATGAGGTGCCGAGCCTGGCTCGGCTCAGGAAACGCCCACTAACTTGTGAGTCCCAGCTGAGCTCAGCCGCGCTTGTAGCCCTGTGCGAGTCTGGCTGGGCTTGGCTTGGAAGAAAAGAGCCCACTAACTAGTGATTTTCTCCCGAGTCCGGCTGGTCAAGTCTTACTCGCTAGCCAAACTCGCTAGTGTGTGGGCCCCTTTAAGGTGGTATCTTATGTTATCCTTTCCCCTCCCCCCCTCCCCAGGAAAGACGGGGGTGTCACAAAGCAATTTGTGACGTCAGGATTTTTCTAAATTAAATCGATAATTTCAAAAAGGGAGTGAGCGATGCTTGACTGAGTAGCAGTGGCAGGGGAAATAGGGGGGTGGTAAGATGGTACCATATGCACATCTTTGGTGCAGCGGCGTTCCTGTAATCTACCACCTCTTAATTAATTACTACTCCCCCGCACTTCGCCTATAAAACGGCCAGTGCCAATTGATTTGGCAGACTTCAACTGCGGCTGGCTCGTAGTTCATTTCTACTCGTATTCCAAGTGAGAACACTCAAGGGCCATTTAACCCGAATACTTAGTCAGGACGACTACCCCTGTCACTATAGGTCCCCTGTGCTTTCCACCCATTCCTCCCACACCCTTCCCGAGCCTTGTGGTTACTGACTGCATACATTCATTCCTTTCTCTCAGAGCGGTTCCAGACCAGCGAAGAGTACCCACCCCCAGATTGAGCAGTTGCAGACTGCGAGCGTTCAGTCCTATACCCTCCCAAAACACTTCTCAGATTGAGAGGTGGATCCTCCTAGAGCTCGGCGGTTTCAGACAGCCAAAGCTTGTCACCTACACCCACGCCGAGCGGTTCACAGACAGCAACGCATGTTCCAACCCCGTCCAAGGACTCCTCGTCCCGAAATAGAACCAACCATTCCTTCCTTACCGAGTGTTAACTCACCCTGTCTGCGAGCAGAAGCCTCCGGACGAAGGAAGGAAGTAGTAGGCCAGGATAAAGCTGCTAAGGAGCAGGATAAGCCTATGAAGAGTGTGTCCTCTTTTCCTAACCCCCCCCCCCCCCCATTTCCCGACTGAGTCTAGTCAATCAGGAGAAAATCCTGGTATCAATCAGGCACTACTCGAGGAGGAGTCGAGGTGTCCTGATAAATAAATAAATAAATAGATACTTAATGAATAGATCTCAATGAATAAATAAATAGATACTGTCAAGTGCACTGGTCTTGAAAAGTAAGTTTGAACACTTCTGTCTCCCACATGAAAGCCAGTGAAAGTTGATAACAATCAATATAAATTACTAGTTCTAATAAAAATTATAGTTTAGAATGATTAAGTTAAAATGATTACTTCAGTGAGGAATAGAAGAAAATCACGTTTTGTACAAACAAACTTTTCCTATCAAATGATTGTGTTAAATTATTGTATTTAGATGTTAGATCATCTTCTTTTCAGTCGATTTTTTAAACTATACTTTAAAATTAGATTTAAAGAAGATGAACCCATTGAAACATAAAATAGATTATTTATCTCATTCTGAGATACCTAAGGAAATATAATACCTAAGAACTTTCGAATTACTGCAACACTTCTACATTATTTGCATTACATTTATATGATGCAAGAATACGTTTCATTATATTATTTAATACCACATTTTACTGATAATAACAGTTACCATTCAAAATTTGTATCTAGCTGGATAAGAGACTTTTTTCAAATTATGAAGCCCACATAGGTCTGAGAACTGTGTGTGAGTTATGAGTTGGATGATGACGATTGATGAGTTGGACCTACAGTTTTCAATGGATTCCGAACCACCAAGAAGTGATTTACAGCAGAGAAAAGAGTATTTTTTCTGGTCAATCCAATCGGTCACTCTTACAAAGAGAGCTAAGAATTGCGTATTTTAAAATTACTGACTGAACTGATACCCGCCACGGTTCGCAGCTAACACTTATCTTGCAACTGCAATAGTACCAGTGTTATGCAAAAAGAATGTCAAAGACAGATCCAACAATGTTTCAGTTTCACGCAAGTTTGTCTGAGGGTTTATTATAATAGTGCATAACTATCCTGTAGTTATGCAGTTGTGGTGAATAGTTATAACGATTTTAATTTGAAGATTAGTAATTGTAGAACAGAATAACTTTTTATGCCTTTGAAGTGACGTAGATTTTGACTAGCCCATCCGCTCTTGACTATTGAATACAAGTATTTCAATAGAATGTTAGATTTGTAGAGAGGACCTTGAGTTCAAGTCTTAATAGAGACAGTTGATTAATCAATCAATTCTTTTCAAGAATGGTATCATTTGGAGCAATCTTTTAGGCTTTGAAGCCTTGACTAGAATCTTCAAGTTCTATCTAAGGAATAAGAATAATTATCAAGAGATTATTGAAAAACTTTCTATGATAAGCTGTTGATAGTTGACTAGCTAACTTTCTTGATAAGCTGTTGATAGGTGACTAGATAATTTATGAAATTTTTGTAAACGTTTTACAAAAAAAAAAAAATGAATAATTGCTACCAACAAATAATTGATATGGAGGATCGCAGAAATTTGATAAGTATTCAATTTATTGAAATGGAATGAGTGTATAAATACAATAAATTATTCTAGTGAACATCAAATGTCGTTCGCAAAAGTAGTTCTAAATCGAAGAGATTCAACTATATACAATATAACAAATTATGTAAATATACAAATTATGTAGTGTACATGTATATAACAAATTATGTAAAAAAAAATTATGCAGTGTAAATGTATTGCAATAAATATAAATACCTGCAACGGCTGAGCCTGAGCGCAGGTATTAGCTTAATATATTACCGAAAAATAATAATTCATGTCATAAAAAATATCACTGTAAAAAAGAAAGAAAACATGAAATGGAAAAATGATTATAAGAAGACTACCTCAATAAGAGTGGATTTTTTGCATTTAGGACAGAAGTAGTTTCTTCTATATTCCAGAACTTTCGGAATCATTGTCCTAATCACAGTCCCTGTCACTCTGAGGAAGCTGTTCAAGTCCTCATTACCAGGGAAAACTGACCGATTTAGTTCTGGACACACAGGGAGACCTGGAAATTATTAACGAATACAAATAAAATGTTTGGACAATCTTCAGAATTTGAAATGTAATATACTTCAAATTATGATATTTTTGTTATAAAGTTTTCTTTCTTTTCAATAAAGCTTCGATATGCAAATTACATCTGAAATTTCATCTTTCATCTTTGTTTAAAATACATGGATTTACTAAGAAATAATCAAAACTTCAGCTAATGACAAAAAGTACTTGAAAGTAGTTTTTGTTTTATGTGCAATGCTCAAGATCAGTACCAACAGTTTGAGATTGAAAAAATGTTGAAGAATAAAGGCGTAAGTATGGTCGTTGACTAACGAGATGGCAAGTCTACGCCTTAAAGTGGCATGTTTTTCACGTACAGTAACATCATTATGCTAGTTGATGAATTTTATAAAAACTATAATTTGACCGGGCTTCAAGACTATTTGGCCATCCCTGTGGTGTAGATATTATTGTAACTGGTTTCTTATTATTGCTTCTTCATTACTGTTGGTTTAAAACTCCAGCCCTGACTAGGCGTTTCATAATCCCTGCAAAACACTCAAGCTTATGAGAGATTCATCCGCCACGAAATACTAAAGTACCCAAAATCGATGGATTTCGTTCAGGAAAGCAATAAAGTACAGCAAATAGGTGAGATGTGACCCAGTGTAAGAAAGACTAAACTGTATAGACTATAAAGTATAAACTGTATTGTAGTTAATTATTAATCTAGACAAAATTAAAATCGGATTTAAAGAAAGAACAAGCTTTCCAGCACAACATTTAAAAAAGCCCAAATCTATGTAGGTATACAAATATTTATATGATAGCCTTCTTGTACCAACCTGCAAGTCTGGCATGAACCTTTGTCTTTAAAGTAAGTCCCTCAGATGCAATATTTTCTTCAGAATACTTGTCCAAAATGTTCCGTTGTGCAGCTACGAGGGCCTGATCACACAATGGTAGAACTTCTTTTGGGTTAGATAGGATATCGTCTCCCAACTGAGCACTTGTTTCAAACAATGTAACAAAGCTATAAAAAATCATTAAATTCAGTTAGAAACAAATAATAGGCTGTTGGAAATTTAATAAGGCAAAGTTAGATAAAGTAGTACATCAAACAATCACAGTCCGTAGTGCAAAGGTCAACTCGATGATAATCACCATTGCAGAGAGAGCACATGATGTATCAGGTGTATCACAGAACAACGTGAATACTTCCATTCCTCAGCATGTGTTTGATTTTGCGATGGTGATTATTCGACTATTGGATACTTCACAGCGCAAACCCTCTAAGGATGTTTTGCCACTTCGTTTCCAAGCACAGAGTACGCACATACACACTAACCTGGGTCCTAACAGGCTTTCAATGAAGAGTAGTGTATACTGGCTTAAAAACGAACAACAAACGTAGCACAACATTTTGGGTCCAGATCCTTAGTGGCTTCTAACTGCTACTCATATGGTCTCGGATTTGACTCCCCATCCAGGGCGGACCTCCTTTCATCATTCATCTCATTACCCAAGCGCACGCTTCAGACTCAAGTGCGCATCACAAAGAAAATTCTTTCAATTTAAATTTCTATGATGTATACTTCACTCCATCGCTCCAGCTTAGAACAATTTGAAATTATTTCACTAGGAAAACAGAAAGTTTAGAAAACAATTTTGACTGCACAACTGCACTTAATATCTTTGTGACGCAAAAGAAACTGTAAATAGAAAATCGCATCGCCTTTTTACAATTTTGTAAGGTTGCTTGCATAGTGAAGCATCCAATACGCGTAAAAATCAACATCGTAAAATCAAACAAATGCTGGGAAAGCGTGGCATTCATGCTGCTCCAATCTGTATAACGCCATTCCATATCATGTGCTTGACTTCGCAATGGTGATTATCATCGAATATTGGATGCACCACTGTGCAAGCACCACAAGTAATGGTCCAATATTATTATTAACAAGTTTTAATGAACAGTATCAAAAAACTTACTTGACAGTGATTGAGTAATGAACAGAATCATTCTTTTTCATTAAGAGTTCAATCAGTTCTGAACGGTGCTGAGACTGGACAAACTTACTAAATAGATCTGAAACATGAAACAATCATCCCAATGTAACAGAATATAATAATATTATTAAAAACATAAAATTATATCATACAAGCAATACATAATATATGTATATAAAAATCCTAGGGTGAGATCCCCAAAGGGTGTTGAAATATAAAAATCACAGTAGGCTATTAAATAAATGAAGTAAGAGTAGCATTCCTAAATACACAAAAATAGCTCATGCATTACAAAATTAAATTAATATTAATTGGGCCTTTTTTTTACAGACCAACTAACTTACACACAATAGGATATTCAAAATCAAGAACTTCCAGTCTCAGTTCTAGGAACTTGAATGTCTGATTCATGCTTGGTTGCTTGTTAGCTTATACTTATAGCTTCCAATGTCTATTGGCAAAGTGAAAAGTAAATAACTTTCCACTGTATTGAATTCAATTTGGAAATCCACCAAAGAGAGAAATCCACCATCAGACCTAAGAGAGAGGTCTCTTGTAATCAAATGTGAAGATCATAATTCTGCACTTTTTAGCGAGGGAAGGCATAACTTACATATTCTTCGGCAACTGCGATGACATGTGTAAGCCCCCAGCCTGAGCTTGGAATGGTGACTGGACAACTCTCACTCGTCATACTATGCCGCTAATAGTGATTGCACAGAAAAGCGTAGGCGCTAAAGCATTCTACTCTATAATAATCACTGCCGCAAAATTAAACACATGCTGTGGAATTGTAGTATTCTCGCTGCTCTAATTTTCCTAGAGTGCAAGATAGACTGGAACAGCCTCAGCGATTGAGTCTGATCAATACTATCTTGGCTCCATGGTCTAGCATCGACGCTTCTCTGTGCCACCTTCTCTGAACGCTCCTCCCGTAATCTACTTTGAAGTGTAAGTTCACCACGCATCTAATAGCACAAAATAGCGAGGGGGGAACAAACCGTGTCTCATCACAAAAAAAAACATTCTGAACGTTTTTTCTTCAAAGATTAATGAATGACAGAAATATTTTTTATTCAAGTTGGTCCAACTTTATAATGCATGATGATGATGACATCAAAATATTTGAAACAGTAACTTAAGTCAAAAGGAGTTCAAGTACCAAGGAATCAAAAGTGATCTCTCAATCTGGAAGCCTTTGAACCCATTACTCAGTCACACCAAAATGTAAAAGTTGGACGAGTAACTCAAATAAAAAATGTAAATAGTATAATTTGAATAAATTGACTTATTCAGAGGAGGCTGACGAAGCTTCTTTTCAGAAGTGAAATGCATTCCTCAAGCATCTCCAATATATGTGAGTAGAACATTATTTAAAAGTGAAATACAGTGTCAGTTTTAATAATAAATTGACTTACCTGCGGTATCCATTGCTCTCAGGTTGACTGGAGTAACTTAAAACTGCATGAGCAAATTTATAAAATTTACAGTACAAGGCCCTGTAAATAAGTTGCCGTATTCAATAAGAATTGATAATTGAAGGTCTACAACATCATTGAAAGAGAGTTGGCTTCATGACTATGAAGCCAATAATCCTTCCGTTCTGCATTTTACATGTAAAAGCAAAATAGCATGCCTGATACAAGCATCACGATTCAGAAATCAAGTGGAAAAACTCAATAAGCGAATAATATTACATGAAACTGTTAATGACAATCACCCATATCACAAGAAATCAAACAATAATGAAGAAGTGTGATAAGAACTACAATAAAATCATCATCTACTACTACTACTACTACCTACTGAAATTATTTCCTAGGTTAGAAAACGCAGATATCATGCAGACGCGCGAAATGTTTGAATTTGAAAGCATTCATTTCAGAGAAAGTCGACGCGTCGATAGTCGATACTAAATCTTTATCAACATATAACTTCTATTGCTGACTAATAAAGCCCAACCACAGGTGATCAGAAGGGGACGACGCCAAAAGTGGTCGACGACGGATGTGGTCTAGTTCTATCTTACGCTGACGACAGAGTGGGTCGATTTTTATTTCACGCTGACGACAGAGTGATCCACATTCCTGAGTAGTCCCAGTCTGACGGGTGCATGCAGCGACAGACTTGGTCTATTCTTATTACTTCTCCTCTCGACAGAGTGATCATTTAGGGTTCGCAATATCGATACATACAAAATATTGACAGTTAAATTTCGACCTCAACAACATCAAAAACTTGATTATGAGATTGGCAGCTCTGTCCTCTCCTCTGTGAGTAGGTTTGAGGCTCTATAATAAACACTGGAATAAAGTATAATTTGATGAATGAAGTCTTTTTGGAGCCTCAAGTTTGTGCCATTATTGAGGTGTACAAGACAAGTAACATCAACACTAAAATTATACAATCTTCTACAATAGTTACCATAAATTACTGTACTGTATCAATTAGTTGTGGTGAGGCTCAATTTTTATGTGAAAGTAACTCTTGTACACTATAAAACGTTTCAACTAAATATATTATTTCTATTGTTGTTATGATTCCTATAAATACTATTAAATAATTTTCAGAACTTACATTAGCTTCGTTTATTTTTTAGATTATTTTAATTTCCTCTGACCTACATTGACTTTTGAGAATTAGAATTTCAATTATATGGTCTTCCTGCTGCATTTTTAAAATAACCTCAAGAGATTTTATGAAATTCACAAACCCTATCCAATCTTCCTCAGATTTTTTTAGTGATGATTCTAATTTTGTTTTTAATTAGGTGTGATCACGCAATAGTTTAGCAACTGTTCATGTCTACCATTACTAAATTTTAAGCCAGAGTTTGTTAAGTAGCTCAGTAATTCTTTATTGGCTTACAATATATTGTAAGGTGCAATTCTTTTGATGGTAGTTTTATTTTGGACAATTGATAGTTTAAAAATATATCAGAAATAATATTTTAATAAGTTTTCTGTAATAAAAATTATAAATAACACAACCAATTACAGAAATTGTTATGGCTACTATCAAAAATACCACATTTATGTTTAATTCGAAAATAGCTAGACAAGAGCCTTTTGTCTGTGTTCATGGCTGTGAAAAAAGAATTGATGTTTAAACGACTTTTAATAAAATGATGTAAATAATATTTTTATGATAATCATAATAAAGTATATTTGTTAAGTTGTGCATGAATTGAAATTACTCTCCTCTTGACTGCTAACTACTGTTTCTGGTTGGATACCATTCAATCTTATTATTTATCTACATACGTAATTCTTCTCAATTTTTTATATATATTTTTATTTTGAAACCGATTTTACATTATAATACATCAGTAAGTATCATATGCTCTTTAAATTTCAAGAGTTCAATGTTGTATTTGATATGCTCACTCCACAGTGGCATATTATCCAAAATTCGAAGAGCAAATTAAGAATAAGAATCTTTATTTGCCATTAAAAAATAAAACATTGCAATAGGCTTTGTCAATATATCATAATATAGTTTAAGATGTTGACTCTCAGAAATAATATTTTAATAAGTTTTCTGTAATAAAAATTATAAATAACACAACCAATTACAGAAATTGTTATGGCTACTATCAAAAATACCACATTTATTATACACATTATTATACACATTTATTAGTCACACAAAGAATTTTAAAACAAATGAATAATAGTGTCACTTTCCCTCAAACTGAAATATTTCATACACTAAAATACACCAAATTTGAACAAAAATTAAAATCATATTTTCAAGTCACTAATATCACAATAAATGTATTCATCTGTGATGTTTTCCATGATAAAATACTTAATGAACAATCTGATATTAAAACTGACACTGTATTTCACCTTTAAATAATGTTTTATTCACATATATTGGAGATGCTTGAGGAATGCATTCCACTTCTGAAAAGAAGCTTCGTCAGCCTCCATGTATTCATTCAAATTATAAAATGGCTTTTTTCTTAACCATTTGTTAATTACTGATTTAAAGCTTTTTCTGGTAACATTCTTATTTCAAGAGGAAGTGTATTAAATACGGTATTAAACATGGTATACATAGCTTTTATGAGTCTTTGACAATCTTATATAAGGAGTAAGATCAGAGTTCGTTCTAATATTATAATTATGAAAATTATTATGTTGATCAAAATTGTTTAAATTATTTTCAACTGTTATCAAATTATAATAGAATGTAGGTATAACATAATATTAGGAATAACACTGCAATAAAAATCATTTATGAATGACACGAAGAAGGTAAAACAGGAACAACCATACTAATATGTGGAAATTCACAAAGAATTTTAACCTATGAGAGATACAACCTCCACAAAGAAGTTGTATAAAAGAAACACCTTTTTAACACCATGAACAATACGATTCAAATTTCGAGGCAAAGCCAGGTTATACAGCCAATCTTCTGGCTTGCCGAAGTCTATACCATATCGATTAGTTACATTGAATCGATATAATTACCTCATTCCTTTGTAGACCCACTCTGTCGGGTGCGTGCAGCGACAGAGGAGGTCGATTTCTATTTCTTCACCAAACGACAAAGGTGGTCGGCGACAGAGGTGACCACATTCATAGCTTCCTAAAGACAAGGCCGCGGCAGTGTAGAAGTGGCAACGTCGCAAGGAGGCTGGCTACAAGCCTCCAGTTCCATACAAAACAATGGACTGACAGTACGCGCTCACTTTTTTGGGCTATTTTGAATGCGTTTTCAGACAGTTGAGTGACAGTTTTCTGTGAAACTATGCCTAAGAAATGTGTCGTTCCTGGGTGCAGAAGCAATTACGGTTCCGAAATTAAAACAGAAGGGTTTGTTCCTCGTTTCAAGTTTCCAAAAGATGAACCAAAAAAAAAAAAAAAAAAAAGAAGCGTGGATTCGTGCTATTACTCGTGCTGACTGGACTTCTATAATAATTTTGTAATATTATACACCTTTAATCTTTAATAATTTATAATATTGTTTGATCATAAAATTGTGTATGAAGTATTTATATTTTAAAAGAAAAGAGGCATTGTGGTATTAGTAATCTGGACTTAGCTAGAAAGATAGTTTTAATAATGAGTAATATTGTGATGAACAATTACTTGAAGGCAAGTTATCAATCATAGCTGTCAGAGGAAACTTTAAATTTTGTCATAATTGTAATTTTTTCATATGTAGTTTTTATAATTTTTTCAATTGTAGTTTTTTATAATACAGTATTGTTGTTTGATCGTAAAATTGTGTACACAGTACAACAAAACTAAAATAGGCCTATGCTTATTATACTAGACTATGTTTATTTGTTGAAAAATAAATTTCATTACCAGTATCTGGTAGCTTTATTACTTCTACAGCACTATTACAAAATATTGTCATTCCACTTTACTAAAAACGTCTACTTTTAGTCCAGGAGACAACTAATTTAGTTAGGTATCATTATAACGACTTGCAGTCGATTTTGATTTTGTCATTTTTAAAATTGACTGCAAGTCGTTATAATGGAATGAAATACCTAATTTCAACATCACAGATTGTAATTGATCCAGAAATTCTAGTTTTAAACTAATTTAGGTTTACTGTACGATGGTAACACTCCTTCCCTGTCTACGCGGGACATTACCACTTGTTCGCGGATCCACTTGTTCGCCGACTAGCGCTAGTCAAGCTTGTTTTCTGGCGTGCTACTGTCAGCAGATCATGAATCATCAATCAAATAGCATTTTAAAAGAATAAGAAGAAAATATATAAGAAATATATGAGAAATATATAATAGAATATAAGAAAATAGAATATATAATATAATAGAATATATAAGAAACAAGAATACGAAGGCAGTTGACGAGGCTTGATAACGAACAATGAGGCAGCGAAGCTGGTCAGCCATGTTTGGGAGAAGAAAAAGCGGTAAACTTGAAATACAAACAGTATCATTCTCGACAAGCCATGGCATTTTCGTCGATTATAATTTTCAATCGATTATTTTCGAGTTATTTTCTTAGCAATTATTACTTACACTGAAAACTCCAAATTCATATTGGATGAGCAAGAACATTATTAATTGTAAGGTACCCAAGCAGCCTCTTGTTGTTCTGGTTGTACATCATCACAGTGATTAATTTTAATACTAGGGTGTCACTTGAGAGCATAGCAACTCATCGTATTCTACATGCTAAAACAAACAGAAAATGTCCTTAGAAAAAAACCAATAATTTCCCATTAATGTTTTTTTTTTTTAATTCGTTATTATTAACCCCTCTGGTGAAAATGCAGCCATATAAGAAACGTTGGCCCTTATGTCACTATGGTTGTTTTGTCAACCGCAATTTTTTTTCAAATGCTTATTCTGATAATCATTAAAGGACTTGAAAAAGCATCGAACATTATTAACATAAACTTTGAAAATCTGATCCTTCCATGCTGTAATTCTATAAATAAATTCCACGTTATCCTGGAAAATGATTGAATTATCTGCATAAATGGCATGAATATTGCCATCTAGGTGAAAACTATATCTATTTTGTTCAAGTGTGTATTTGGCACACTATAATTTAGACTACCCTGACCAATTTACAGTTTTCGATTTTCGTCAACCATTGAAAATGACTAGAAATTAATGACTGAATAAAACAATTTTTACTCTCAAAATTGTCCATACTTTATAAATAAATATTCAAATCATTTAATATACCGTAATATAATGATTAAATTAAATTTTTTAAATAGTGTCTCAGTTAGAAAATTGTTATCTGCTCTATGTTTTTGAGCATTATCTTGACTCTTAGTTTCATTAAGTTAATAATATTGCTACAAATGTTGCTATTTGTTTGCAGGTGTAGTAAGAAACAACAAATCTCTTCTAGTACGGATTAAAAAATCCAGTTAATAATAATACGAGAGATTGGTTTCGATTTTCCAAAGACCGAGAAGGAGGTAGGGAGAAGAGGAGTCAGGTTGTCACAAAACTACTGATGTGTAACTGCAACTGTATTATACCGGATGCCAAAAGGAATTCTGATCTTCTAAATGTGTACCTTTCAATCCTGGTAGTACATGTTGTAACGTGACTGGATTCAAAGATGGCTGTTTGTGGACATATTATCAAAGTGAAATTGTAGTTGTGAATAAAATAAGGAAACGATGTGGTAGCTCATGCTTTTTAGAATGTGATAAATGTAAGTTCAAATATGATTCTTCCAAATGTCCATTAAAAATCAGCAAGCTTTTGTAGTAAACTCACTAGAAAAAACGACTGATCTTCTAAATATTGAAGAGCTGAAATGCAAATGTTTGTTATTTCCACACTGTGGCCAAAACAATGAAAATCTTATGCGTATTCGTTATTGCAACTTGGATTATTGTTACTGATGACTACAATAAATTACTTTCAACTTTGTTTGAAATTTTCTCAATTTTGTATAATTTATTGTACTAAAGTATGACATATAGACTATAACTTATAAGTGAATTATTTACTCACATTTTGGTGTAACAGCCATTACGCACTGTTTTAAATGAATTTGCATATTTCAACGCGGAATTTAGTCTACATAACTGTTTCTAAAGATTCACTTCTACAACAGTGCTAAACGGCTGTCACACCAAAAATATGAGTTTATAATTCCACATTAAATATGAGTTACCTGTCACTCAAGTTTTATAATACACAGTGGAACAACTTTGAAGATTCTTTAAATGAGAATTTCATGGGTACTAATATGAGATCATTTTCAAGTGGCTCATAATCTAATTCAACATTTATTTTACAGTATAGAAAATTCAAGTTCAAGGTGACATTTTCCAAGTGCCTTTGCATAGTAGGAAGTTAGCAATTTTGTTGTTTACACACTTGAAAAAATACTTAATTTGTAGATAATGAACTGCTAAATTAGATAAATAAATTACATATTGATAACAAACTAGATTTGATAACAAATCTATTAATTTTTATTATTGAATACTTATATGTGATGTTTTCCATGACGAAATACTTATTAATGAACAATCTAATATTAAAACTGACACTGTATTTCACTTTTAAATAACGTTTTACTCACATATATTGGAGATGGTTGAGGAATGCAATTCACTTCTGCAGGCTGACGAAGCTTCTTTTCAGAGTTGAAATGCATTCCTCAAGCATCTTTAATATATGTGAGTAAAACATTATTTAAAAGTGAAATACAGTGTCAATTTAATATTAAATTATTTTTAGTCCTAAAGAATTAGGGATTGAAGGAGAACACTGAAAAGTATTATAATTTGTATTTATTTTCACATTTAATATTCGCAAAATAAAACACATTCACAGAATTGAAAAAGAGTAAAGGAAAACAAGAATGAAAAGAAAGAGAAGTTGGAGGAGGCGATGTCGAAGAAGAAGAAGAAGAAGGAATGGAGAAGAGGGATTCATTTTCAGAACTGATAAGTACTGATAGGAATAAATATTTTTATGGAGTTTACATTCAGTAATGATCATTCTTTCTATTTATTTTGCAGTAATTAATGAATATGTGCAGATAACATATTCGCATACCTTGCTCATGTTTACATTTCTCACATGATGTATTTCCTGTTGAAACGTCTGTTAAATAAATAATGACGTCTATAAAATATAGAATTTCATTTCTCTAGAAGCTCTTCAGCTCTTCATTTGCAATCGAGTCCAGCGACGACGAAGCGCCGTTCTTTCTCAACTGTGATCCCATCTCAACTGGTAATTTTTTCTTCTGCATCTTAACTCATTTGAATTTTCAAACTAGCATAACCCTTGCATTACTATTCCATGTAGCAGTCTCCACATTGTTCTTTAGTGAAATTCTTGTGCTGTGGTGATTAATATGGTTCGAGCGTTTTGAAGTTGTGCAAGTTTTTGGTTATGTGTACCGTAGTTTTTTTTATTTTTTCAGGGTGACTAGCGACCGGGAAAACTGTGAAAAGTCAGGAAATTTTTAAATTCTGGAAAAGTCAGTGAATATGAAAAAAATATCGGGAAAACTTCGTAGTAATTGTATACCTAATAATAATTATACTAATCATAGAAAACCTCATGTGAAGAGGGTTTCCATACGTCCTCCAATAAGAGGACATGTCCTCCTTTTTCAACGATGTCCTCCTGTCTCTTTTTGTAACCAAAATGTTTTTTAATGAATTTTTAATGATGGTAAGCTTTTTGATCAGTTTCAAGCACTAAAAAGTTTTTTATTAACTAAATGTGATGACGATTTTTCTAACGAACTTGCCAAGTACCAATTCAAGTACTGAGAGACTTTTTTCCTTCATTAATTTAAAGTGGATCGATGAGAGAAACCGATTAGGTGTTGATTCCATTAAAGGAACAGTAATGCTAAAATATAATTTTAAATAAATTATCAGCTCCGATTTTTATAAGTACTTCATATTGAAGAAAGAAATATTTATTAGAAAAATATCCTCTCATGCATGAAAAATATAAAAAATAATTGAAATAATGAATTTTTCAGCAACGATTTAACTGTAAAAATTGACTTAATTAGTTGTTTCGTAATAATTAGATATGTTGCTTGGTATTAATTAAATAAGCTGCTTTGTTTCAAGAATGCCCTCCTTTTTTTCTAAATGTTCTCCTTTTATGGAATTGGATGTCCTCTTTACCAAAATGAATAGTGTCTGGAAACCCTGCACATGAAATGCTCCAATATCGAACTTGAAATCCGTTTTTAGATGGACAACCAGACAAATAAGCAATGTAGGCTAACGAACATAAAATTGTTTTGATTACTCACTAAGGTCTTTTTGTTTTTCATCTATATAAAAGCAAACTACCCCCGATTCACTGACTCATTCATCAGCGTTTCTCGAAAACCACATGGCCAATTACGTTGAAATTTGGTACACATGTCCCGTTGGGGCTCTAGATGCATGCTAAGAAATAATTTTGAAAATTTTTAAAAAATACGGCCAAAAGTGAAAATTTAAAAAATTAGATTTAAGAAATATGGAGATGTGAATTGTATAACTGTGCCCGTATACATGACAACAGATGATCAACAAACAAAAGTGCTGGTTCGATTCACGATTTTGTACGAATTTTAAACCACCCTCTGGGGTCCAGGGGGGACTCTGCCCCCTGGCTATACGGTTAAGGCGATCGAAGCGAGCCTGCCGGCTAGTACTTTATATTGGTCAGGGAAAATTTTATTAAAGATCAGGGGAAAGTCAGGTAAAAGTAAGAGAATTTTTGTAGCTTACTTTGCTAGTCACCCTTATTTTACTAATGATATTTATTATGCTATTTGTATATGTGATTATTTCTTGTAGTTCAGAGTAGTGGAGAATAGAGCTAAGTTTTAAATGCAGATAATATGCTTTCTTGTTAGGTTCATTCTTTTGCTTGTGAAGACGTTTTATGCTGTTTTTTATGAATGAGAATTGAGCCTGTTTTACAGTTTTTTGAGCAGGTATGCTGTTGGCTTTTATAGAAATTCTTGCATATTCAGCTTATTTCTATCCTCAATTAATCATTGTGGATGTGTAAAATCCTAATAGTTGCAGGAATGGCTGGAGTAAACCCTAACGATGAAGAGCTGGGCGCAGCACTTGACCCCAATCAGCAGCTATATGAAGCTGCAGAGCCGCATGAAGCTGCAGAACCGCACGAAGCTGTAGTCCAAGACGAAGATGCGGTCCCGGATCCTCACCTGGACCAACAGCCAGGTCTTGCACATCAACAGCAGCCGAGGCCTTCAAAGATAATCCAGGGAGTGAGACATTCGAGCAAAGTCTTTGCAGATGGCGCAGGATATTATTACTACTCGGAAAGAGTCTGTGGTGGTCATAGGTATGTGATTGATATTTCATTATTATTACTAGGCTATGTAGTATTGTGTGGAACTGATATATATATAAGAATTGTGTGTGTAATTTTAATTCTATTAATTCGTTTAATATATTGAAGTAGTCCCGAACCACATTATTATTCTTATTAATATCTATTTTGATAACGCCAGCCTGACATTTGTTGATACCCTGTTGAATTTCTTTTACAAATTCTTCAAAAACTTCCATGAATTTTATAAATATAGCTAATTAATAAGAAAAAATACTACCAACAATTCACTATGACCCTCTTGTGTATGGATTGGTGGTTGTGTATGGATTGGCGGTAAACGTCAATCGTAAGCGGTTTGTAAACGTAACTATCACACAAGCTTTTGTAGAACTCACTGTCTGGTTCATGTGGACTCCTTTATATATAGCTGTTGTAGTTGTATATTCCAAGAATTGGAGCTGAACAGACACTTCGAGAATTTTCAAGAAACATGATCTTGATCGTTCCAGAAATCTGAAGAAATCAGATTTCATTGTCAATCATTCATTGTCAATAAAAATGTAACCGTTCGTTTGCAATTTGAAACCGACTTCTAATTGAATTATTACTGTTCCTAGTAAAATTCCACTTAAACGTCTGCAGTTCAAATCTCTTTTGCTAACAAAAATAAACTCTGAAAGTTAATTTCATCTTTACATTGGGTTGAAATAATAAATAATTACATTTATTACAATTTTGCCTTATAATATTGTTTGAATTGTTTTAATTTTATAGAAAAAACTATAATTCCTATTTTTTGAAATTTAGTACACTATAAATGTTATTTATATGTATCATTCCTATCATATAACTAGATAATGCTGTTGTTAACTATTATGCTATTCTGAGTTTCTTACAAATTTGTGACAAAATATATTCTCACTACTAATTTATTGCTAAATAGCTGTTTGCAACTGTGATAATAAGGATACGCTAGGCGCCTGCAGGGTCAATGCTGTATTCCTTCTCACTTTTACTAAGATACAGTGATTGATAAGAAATTCTATCTAATATCAAAACCAACACTGTATTTCAATTAAATATGTGATTTACACTCACTTTAACTGGAATACAGTGTCAGTTTTGATATTAGATTGTTCAATTATTTCGTCATGGAAGACCTCACAGAGTAATTCTGTTATATTTTAAAAGTTTATGGGAAATTTGGCGCCGACTTCAAAAGATTACTTGTATGAAATTAAAAATTTTCTCAGTTTAAAGTAAATACTTTATTTTAAACTTTTTTGTACGTGAGTATTTTATCAAACTGAATTTTATCATTTCACTGAAGTCGGTTTCTTTTTTTGTTTTAAAATATGTTATATTTTTAGCTTTTTAGTTGAATTTTCAAACTTTGAAAACATGATAAATTTCTTAAAGCCTACATTATGAAATATTTATCAAATTAGCAAGCCAATAATTAATTCATAACATCCAAACTCAAGTAAGTAAAAATCCACTTATAAAATGTTTCACACTGAACCAGCTTTGGGTAACCAATGTCGTTTACCCGGCATAATTGCATTGCATCATATGATTTCGAAAACCGTCTAGATGTGAAGCGCTCCATATGATACAATGATCAGACTGGTAAACGACACCGGTTATCCGATTGGCGGTTTTGTTTGGAACTATCCTATTCAAACTTGATTGAAATGAAGACATCGAAGAATGCTCCTTTTTGTTCAATATTGGGCTAAGTATTGGGCCGATCCTTGCGAAACTTGGATGGGACCACCGCTGAGCGATGCTCTTTCATTTAAAAAAAAAATTTATCGAAATCGGTTCAATATTGTTCGAATGATTGATGTACAAACATAAAAAAAACAGGTCGAATATAGAACCTTGTTCTTTTTGGACGTCGGTTAAAAAGAGATAAAAAGAGCTCATAGAATTGACTTTTGATAAAAGCCGAAAAATAATGAGTCGTTTCATACAATAAACCGAACAATGAGAAATGTCGGGTTACTTTAATTTGGTTCTGAAGTAAACATTGAAAATTGAATTAATATTTTCTTGGATTAGACAAGATAATTTATTTATTCAATAAAGCATATTTACAAGAAAATACTGTCAAATATCGTCATGAATAACAGAAAATTCTCTACATGATTCATTGAACCTGAGTTCTGCCAGATAGCGAATTGCACTTTTTTGCAATATAAATACTTTTTGGAAATGTAAATCCGCAGTACTAACCCACAGCTACATTCTATATGCCACATGAGAGTAGAACAAAGAAAAATTGATTTATTAGTTTCCAACCAGTTTTTGATCATCTACATTTGTTCTGGTGATGTACTAGTAATAATGTTATCAATTTACCCCTGTTGCAATCTTGAGCAAAAATATAATCTGTTCAATTTCCTTCATCATACTATTTCTGACACTCCGTCTAAACTTCCTAGCCATAGTTGAGGATTTGGTCAAAATAGGATAATGGAAATTATGAAAATGTTGAAAAGTATAATGGAATAACTCTTATTTTTGTTTGTATCTTTCTTGAAGGCAATGAAGTTCCAACTGACACTTGACAAAGCTACTTCCAAGAAAATTGTTTATACAGTAGTTTTGGAAAGTAGTTAGAGCATTAGGAATATAACCCTGAGTATGAGGACATCCCTCTACAATTAATTCAATGAACTGAGCAGTGTGGTCCGAAAGCAATGAATTTATGACATCTACATTTGTTCTGGTTAATTACGTGCTGTTACTAATGTTATCAATTACCGCTTTACTGAATTCTGTTATACTGGTAAGAGCCTCGATATTGCCTTTTAAGTTTAATTGATCCATTATGTTGGATCCTGACCCATACTCTTATTTATCCTGCAATAACAATCAATGAGATTCATAGTTCAGATACTAATACAACTCATAAAAATTAATTGTATATTTATATTAAACTACTACTTAAAACTTATTTTTGTATGATTTTTGTGAAATTCTGTGAATAAAATATAAATAGGTAAATGATCTGTAATTCTGAAAATAAATAGTTATCCTATATTTTTTCTAAATATGGTCTTTATTAAGCCTCTTACAGCACTCCCATTTCCTATTTTTTTTATTTTTTATTAATCATATGTTGAGCATTATAGCTTGTACAACATAAATCATACAATATTCAATATTCCGATCCCCGTGGAATATGTGGTAAAATTATCAGTTCTCATACCTATTATTGAATCAAAACACACGAATTTCGCATTGCTTGCTAATTTCATGTAGTTTGATTCCTTGAAATGGTTATTTCATGAAGTTAGGTGTATTTTTGACATCTTTTTACAAAACGTGTAGAGAAATTGATTCTTATTCAGAAATGACAAGTAACTCAATAATCGAAATAGTGAAAAATATATCTATACTTGGTAAATATCTGATTATAATAAATAATGTACTTGATTATTAATAATATCATATATTACTTATAATATATAATATAATTAAAAATAATACAGGTACTTGCTTCAATAATATATGATTTGATGAAATTTGTGTGTTTTCGGCTATTGAGTTTTCTGTCATTTTTTCATCAGAATACTGCATTTGTTAAGGTGCAAAAAAGGAAAATTCATTGCTTTAATCTTTTTAGAATAATGGTTCCTTAGCTTGATAGGAGGTGGGTAGCATAGAAGTGTGCAACACAATCCATCGACAGATCTTGTGAGAGTACCAATTCATTCATTTATTTATTTATCTATCATCTACGTACATCACCACATTGCAGTAGAATGAAGAGGCAGCAACAAAACGGTTTACTATTCTTTTTTAGGATACAAAACTCTTACTGGTGGTCTAAGCAGCCATAGTTTTCCCATCAAGAGCAGCCAATTCTTGTGTTTCAGAATCATTCAAGGCAAAGCAAAGTTTCAGCGTTTGTGTGGAGTTACATGAACCAGGTGACCCATTAAGGATATGGTTGTACTAGAAAAAATAATACAGAATTAGCTTAGTCTTTCACAAACTCTCTTCCTATTATTTTTGTTTTGAAATATATACCATCAAGATTATGTGACATACAAAGAGAAAGAGTGATTCCATTTAAAAATGTCAAGTTACAGGCTCTTCAGCAACTCCCCTGATAACGGGTTGGAATCTATTTGTGCGTCAAAAGGTAGATAATTAACTATAACTTTTTATAGTAAATTAATAAGAAATCCAAGATAATTAAGCAATAACATTGACTAGGAGATAGAAGATTGAAGTAATGTTCAGTCACAAGCACTCTGGACTGCGTTTGGGAGGGTGGTCAGCGTCAAAATCATAACAATATCTGGATTATTATAACGGTACTTAGCTGGTGGTTTGGAACCCACCTAAAACTGTAGGTCCAATATCCATAACATCATTGCATCCTCAACCACTTTATACACACGCAAAAGTCTCAGATTCATGTGGGTATCACCAGAAAAGTGTAAAACATAAGCATAATTTATTATAAAACAAAACTCACTGAATGTAGCATCAATGTAACATATTAGAAATGAAGTTGGGTGGCATTGCTTTCATATTTAATCCGTCATTTAACGTGTAGGCAGTGTCAACTGAGTCACAAACCCTGTGAATTAAGTCTAAATTAAATGATTGGATGTACAGCAATCTGTATTTTCCAATTTGGAGCTATACAACTATTTTCTTGCTTTAAAAAAATTATCACAATAAAAACTAGACAAGGAAGAAAGATACGCTTCTGTATATTGTATTGTATCTCAGAATAAGTCTACCTTCCGTCCTATCAATTTGCAAGTTAGTACTTTGTTTCACTTGTTGTTATTGTATATGTATTTGTTTCTTATATTGACATAATGAATTTGATAGCTTAAGTAATGTTTCCTTATAATTTTATATTATTAATAGGAGAAGCTATTCATTGTACTTAATATAAATCATTCAGGTTAAGTTATTTCCACTCATTGTAAGTAGGCTACATTATTCATTTTTTCTTCATGTCCTTGTTATTAATAATGAGTTCCACTAACTATATTTATTTATGTATGTAGAGAATAAATATAGGCTGTGTCTGTAAATTTCAAGTAAAATAAAAGCATATTCTATTCTATCACTTACTTTCTACCTTCATTTTTTATATAAACATCAAAACTAGTCAAAGCGTAGATTAAAAAAAAAACAATATTTTTAAGACATATATCATCCTGGAAGAATGGAACTGGTGTTGATCTTTTAGAAACTTGAGTGATTTGGTGAATAGTAAAGATTGGTCCCACCTCTTACACATGGTCTGTGAAGATCTAGCTCTGATTGAGAGCTGGTGCATCTATAAAAAAATATCAGGTTCCCTCACCTGACATTTCGGTTCTAATGCAATGATGAATCATTATAATCCAGCTAATGACAATTTAAATGAGATGTTGATAAATAATCCTTTTGAATTTGGAACAAATTTGAACCAAAATGACAGATGAATGTAACTTACTCTTGGTGTTTGTAGCCTTAGGTGCATCGGGCGCTCCACCATTAGGATTATTTATGACAGACATTCCTGTTTTTGTTCGTCTTTTACAAATCCACAATACACTGATGGGCTCATAATGATGAAGCCTGTAATCAGAAAAAAATAAATATGTCTCGCAAATACCGGGAATTGTGAAAAAGGATCTCTTTCATATGGTAGCCCTGTTAGACACCCAGAAAGGTTAGGGTTAGTTGAGCATCATGTAATGAACATCACTTGTACTTGAACATCACTTCTACTTCTTTTTTTGTGTCAGTGATTATCGACCATTAAATTATAGATACATATATACTTTTGCATCATTCATATATTCTTAACCGAAACCGAAAAGCAAGGAGTTAACCTTTCAAACCTTGGCATCAAAAGATCAAGTCAGATGATTAGCCTTCGTAGGTATATTATAATAATATCGTAAAACTAGAAAAACATGTATATTGAATACAATGGATTACGAAAGTGAAGTCAGTACAATTATAAATTTAAGTTAGAAATAAACTAACTTATAGGTGAGTGGTAATTTTTTTATACTTTTAATAGCATGGAAAATCGTATAAAACCAGAAATTTTAAGAAATCGAACCCATCAGCTATTCTTAAGTTTAGCCGGCTTGAATCCTGCCAGCTCTCAAGAATTGAGAATATGCAAAATTTCATACTTACTAAAGCCTACTGAATCTAAATCAGTTATTTCTCATTGATTTTCAGACGCAATTGTTTTTGGAAAGGCAAAAAACAATAATTTCTTGAATTGAATTCAACTTGAAACTATTGCTTACTTTTTAGGTTAGAATTGTGAATGGTCGATATTTGGTGAAAGACCGATAATTTATGAGTTTACCTAAATCATAATTTAGGTTTGCAGTTATTATTAGATTATTAATGATAGACGATCAAAACAAAGTGTATTTTCTGGGTCCAAAAGTACAATCTTATAAGCAACGTTTAGTAGTTTCCTGGATGTCTATAGTAGTTTATAGCTTATGAAGGAAAATGTGCATGAAGTCGGCAATGGATACATTCTATTTCATAAACATTATTCTTTCATTTGATTTTAGTTGTTTCCGTTCCTGCTACAATTAAGGCGAGACTTGCTTTTGAAGTAACATAGACCATAACTTAGCTAGCGGCTTAGGTGTTCGAATCTTGTTTGTGAAATGGGAGGTCAGTTAAATCTAAATCAGTTATTTCTCATTGATTTTCAGGGGCACAGTTCGATATCCCATCCAGTAAAATAATCGCATGAGTTTCGATACCTGATGGAAGTGTCGATATCGATACTTCTTACTATCGATTGGAATTGTGTTACAGAAATGTTTTGCGTATCAAAGTGTCTGTATAAAACTGCATTTTAACGCATGAATTGATGTCTAGAATCGTATTGTAAACAAAATGTAGTTTGTTATTGTTTACTTTACAATATTATAAATACAAAAATAAAACATTTAATTAAATTTTAATAGAGAATAAATAAATATTTACTCACGTAGGCTGAAATGTGATATGTTCATTTGCAACTGGATCGGTAGTGTTGTAGGTTTAGGTTAAGTTATAATTTCATTCTATTTATACAAAGTAATACATATATGTATATATTTAACTAAGGTATATATTTAACATGGGTATAACATTTTTGTGGCATTGAAGATGATATTTGAATCGTATATGTTTTAGTGCCAATACCTATTGACAGAACTGCTCCGTATCGTTCTCTTGCTTTCTTCCGTATCATTCTGTACCTTTCTCAGCTTTCGTCTGTTTCTATCCTATTACGAAACTATCGTTCAGTAGCATGAGTTTATTATAGAAAATTAATGCATTTTATATAATTAGTAATAAAATCAAGTTTTGTTTTTAAATTTAAACATATCCTAGCCCATCATCATTAATCCTTATAACAAAATAATGATAAAAGTGCCAAATAAGAGCTTACCAATATTTCAACTTTCTATAGTATCATTTTAAAGTATTTTCCATGCTCACCACAAACATCATAATCATTTGAGCATAAACGCCTAATAACAGATGAAAATTGAAGTGATAATTTGATGTTAATGAAATGAAATTACATTTCATGAAACAGAACAAGTTTGTTAAGGTTGAGTTAAAGTAGGTGGAGTAAGGTTGAATTACCAAACTCAACCAACACAACCTAGCTTAACCAAAGGCATCCTAACCCAGCTAGGCTAGGTTAGGTTGGGTTAGGCTAGGTTAGATTGGCTTTGGTTAGTTAGAGGTATTGTAAAGTTCAAGCTAGGTTAGGTTGGCTTTGGTTAGTTATGGGTAAGTTAGGTTGGCTTTGGCTGATTAGGTTTATGAGGTTAGGCTTTGGTTTGGTTAGGCTATTTTGGGTTAGGTGAGGTTGGGTTGAATATGCAAAATATGGGTGGTATCCTGTAGGATGACCTAACAGTTTGATTGACATACTGCTAGTTAACCTAACCTAACCTGGCTAGATGTGACTGAACACGACCTTTTAAATCTACACATGTGCGAACATTTCGCACATGCGCAGAAGCGTAGTCTGTGTGAATGGAATGAAGTGGAATGGAAACTGGAATGGAACTGTATAACCAAACCTTTCCTAACCTGGCTGGATGTGACTGAACCACCTCTGTTTACTAGGTCGGTCAAAACGACAATCGTACAAATGGTGTCCTCCCAATAAAATGGTACGTTGCATTTCAATGACAAATTTACAGAGGTGCTTCAGTCACATCTAGCCAGGTTAGGAAAGGTTTGGTTATGCAGTTCCATTCCACTTCGGTCCATTCACTCAGACTACGCTTCTGCGCATGCGCGAAATGTCATACATGTGTTGATTCATATGGTCGTGACTGAACCACCTCAGACAATACTACAGTCGTACAAATGGTGTCCTCCTGCAAAATACACAAGCATATTGCTAACCATATTATATTTGTTAGGCTTGGTGGGCTTTGCCTGATGTCTGCACAGACAATTTTTGAAAGAAAAACTGTTTAAAATTTTTGGATTTCTTGTTCCATGACGATCTGCGTTGTTAATATTATCTTTTTGTTGTAAATTTAACAACTTGCAGTCAATTGACGACTGAAAATCGTCCTCGAAGTGTAAATGTGTAGTTAAAACGCAACATAACACGTTATCAGCTGTTTTGTATCATTCGGATGATACAGAACAGATGTGTTGATAAGCAAAACAGTATCGATACTTCCATCTGGTATCGAAACTCGTGCGATTATTTCACTGGATGGGATATCGAACTGTGCCCATTTTCAGACGCAATTGTTTTTGGAAAGGCAAAAAACAAGAATTTCTTGAATTGAATTTAACTTGAAACTATTGCTTACTTTTTAGGTTAGAATTGTGAATGGTCGATATTTGGTGAAAGACCGATAATTGATGAGTTTACCTAAATTATCATAAAATTTTATAAAAGCTGGCAAACAAACCATGCACGTTCCACGCCAAATAAATAAAATATATTGACATTCAATGACCGATTTCAAGACGATAGTCTGACCGTACAATGTTAGAGCAAGGTGGTAAAAACTACATACTTAAAACTATACAAATATCATGATCAGCGTCATGAAAAGTTTAGTACTTTAAAGATTACCTTAGTTATAAAAGTACAACAGAACTGGACTAACATCAAACAAAAACTCATAATCTTGAATCGTAATAAAACATAAACATTGGCAATGGTGCAGAAATAATATTGACAACCAGCTGACACAAATTTCTTCACGCATGCGCACAGAATCACGCTTGTATACTGGCTGAGCTAGTGCGAACAAGTGGATCCGCGAACAACTGGTATAGACCCCAATCCAGCGGCAATTAGACTGCAAAATTGCCGTCGGTTGCAGTTGAACTGCCGCTGAGTTGCCTTCGATACCGATTGCACTTCGACTTCATTTTTGACGTCGGGCTGACGCTGGCTTGCAGTTCTGTTGCCGTCGTGTGTGTGTTGACAAGACTGCAAGCCGATGGCAGTACAGCGCCACCTACAATATTACCGGTATATATATTTATTATATTTATCAAATTTGAAATCAGTACTGAAATGGATTTCGAAGAGGAAGCTTTATTGTTGCTTTTATTGCGTCATAGAAAACGTCGTTGTAAAAATAGTTTGTTTTGGGTTCATCCCATAATAGAAGACAAAAGCGAGAGTCAATTTCAATTATTGTTTAGTTCTTTAAGAGAATTTTTTTTAAATATTTTAGAATAAATAAAAGTACTTTTGACTACTCTCCGTGTCAAAAGATTCATCTACATTATCAATAATTATTATTTTTCTGCCATTTTAATAGTGCAGAGTAATAAAGCCTACATAATAATTATTAATAATAACTCACACGAATGACAATTAAACGAAAACCAGTGAAAAAAAAACAGTACAACAATTTAACAATACAGATATAGTGATGATAAATACAGTAGTGCTACTATGCACCACCAGGAGCGCTGAAGATAAAGTTGACGCTGGCTTGCAGTCCCGTTGCCGCCGTGTGTGTGTTGACTCGACTGCAAGCCGATGGCAGTTTTTCAGTCAGCTGGCTGACAATACCGACGGCAACCGGCGGCAGTCGCCCATTGACGGTGGCTTGCAGTTCTGTTGACGTCGCCGTGTGTGCGCTCTATAGCATTAATTTCGTATCTAATCCCATTGAATTGTGTTTTGTGTTACTGTCAGCAACCGACGGCAATTTTGCAGCTGAATTGCCGCTGGATTGCCGTCCGTGTGTTGGGCTGCTCGATTATTTCAATGTAAAAAAAGGCTTGGCGCAAAAAGAACGCAGTTTGCGCTTTGCGGTATTTTCCAGTATATCCAGCAAAACGACTTCGTTTTTTATGAAGCAAATAGAGATGTAAGATGAATGTGATATTCCATCCATTTATGTTGTCAATTAAACCATTGTTATAACCATTATTATGGGATGAACAATTAGACATCGCACTTTCGCTTCTAATATCTATAGTCTAGGCTACAGGCCTATTTAGGGCCAGCTCAAAGAAAAATCTTCACCCGGGCGAGGATCCTTTGAGTCACTGGACTTAAATCACTTCCAAAATTGATCACTTCTTAAATTTTGTTTAAATCCCCCCCCCCCCTTTACTAGGCCAAGTTGAGCGAAGCAAGCCTGCTGACTCCGAGGAAAGTTTTCTAAATACTCTTTATGTTCAGCGTTTGGACCAAAAATTAACAATAAATTTTTGAAAAATTTAACTTCACCAGTTCTCATATACCTATAAGTTAACTATAAGTTTTAGGTTCATTGAATACTTTTAAGATGCATCTTTCGATCAACATACATGCATCTTTCAAAACTTCACCCCACAGGGGGGCGAAAATTGATAATTTTTCAAATATTTAGAACAGGTACGTTAAGGTACAAGCGCGGGAACACCTTATTAGTAAGTAGACTAATATATAGTTAACTGACAATTTAAAAAAATTTAGAAAAAAGTGTCACTCCATTCACATTAGTAAAATAATTATTATTAATTTTATTAAAGATCAGGGGAAAGTCAGGTAAAAGTAAGAGAATTTTTGTAGCTTACTTTGCTAGTCACCCTTATTTTACTAATGATATTTATTATGCTATTGGTATATGTGATTATTTCTTGTAGTTCAGAGTAGTGGAGAATAGAGCTAAGTTTTAAATGCAGATAATATGCTTTCTTGTTAGGTTCATTCTTTTGCTTGTGAAGACGTTTTATGCTGTTTTTTATGAATGAGAATTGAGCCTGTTTTACAGTTTTTTGAGCAGGTATGCTGTTGGCTTTTATAGAAATTCTTGCATATTCAGCTTATTTCTATCCTCAATTAATCATTGTGGATGTGTAAAATCCTAATAGTTGCAGGAATGGCTGGAGTAAACCCTAACGATGAAGAGCTGGGCGCAGCACTTGACCCCAATCAGCAGCTATATGAAGCTGCAGAGCCGCATGAAGCTGCAGAACCGCACGAAGCTGTAGTCCAAGACGAAGATGCGGTCCCGGATCCTCACCTGGACCAACAGCCAGGTCTTGCACATCAACAGCAGCCGAGGCCTTCAAAGATAATCCAGGGAGTGAGACATTCGAGCAAAGTCTTTGCAGATGGCGCAGGATATTATTACTACTCGGAAAGAGTCTGTGGTGGTCATAGGTATGTGATTGATATTTCATTATTATTACTAGGCTATGTAGTATTGTGTGGAACTGATATATATATAAGAATTGTGTGTGTAATTTTAATTCTATTAATTCGTTTAATATATTGAAGTAGTCCCGAACCACATTATTATTCTTATTAATATCTATTTTGATAACGCCAGCCTGACATTTGTTGATACCCTGTTGAATTTCTTTTACAAATTCTTCAAAAACTTCCATGAATTTTATAAATATAGCTAATTAATAAGAAAAAATACTACCAACAATTCACTATGACCCTCTTGTGTATGGATTGGTGGTTGTGTATGGATTGGCGGTAAACGTCAATCGTAAGCGGTTTGTAAACGTAACTATCACACAAGCTTTTGTAGAACTCACTGTCTGGTTCATGTGGACTCCTTTATATATAGCTGTTGTAGTTGTATATTCCAAGAATTGGAGCTGAACAGACACTTCGAGAATTTTCAAGAAACATGATCTTGATCGTTCCAGAAATCTGAAGAAATCAGATTTCATTGTCAATCATTCATTGTCAATAAAAATGTAACCGTTCGTTTGCAATTTGAAACCGACTTCTAATTGAATTATTACTGTTCCTAGTAAAATTCCACTTAAACGTCTGCAGTTCAAATCTCTTTTGCTAACAAAAATAAACTCTGAAAGTTAATTTCATCTTTACATTGGGTTGAAATAATAAATAATTACATTTATTACAATTTTGCCTTATAATATTGTTTGAATTGTTTTAATTTTATAGAAAAAACTATAATTCCTATTTTTTGAAATTTAGTACACTATAAATGTTATTTATATGTATCATTCCTATCATATAACTAGATAATGCTGTTGTTAACTATTATGCTATTCTGAGTTTCTTACAAATTTGTGACAAAATATATTCTCACTACTAATTTATTGCTAAATAGCTGTTTGCAACTGTGATAATAAGGATACGCTAGGCGCCTGCAGGGTCAATGCTGTATTCCTTCTCACTTTTACTAAGATACAGTGATTGATAAGAAATTCTATCTAATATCAAAACCAACACTGTATTTCAATTAAATATGTGATTTACACTCACTTTAACTGGAATACAGTGTCAGTTTTGATATTAGATTGTTCAATTATTTCGTCATGGAAGACCTCACAGAGTAATTCTGTTATATTTTAAAAGTTTATGGGAAATTTGGCGCCGACTTCAAAAGATTACTTGTATGAAATTAAAAATTTTCTCAGTTTAAAGTAAATACTTTATTTTAAACTTTTTTGTACGTGAGTATTTTATCAAACTGAATTTTATCATTTCACTGAAGTCGGTTTCTTTTTTTGTTTTAAAATATGTTATATTTTTAGCTTTTTAGTTGAATTTTCAAACTTTGAAAACATGATAAATTTCTTAAAGCCTACATTATGAAATATTTATCAAATTAGCAAGCCAATAATTAATTCATAACATCCAAACTCAAGTAAGTAAAAATCCACTTATAAAATGTTTCACACTGAACCAGCTTTGGGTAACCAATGTCGTTTACCCGGCATAATTGCATTGCATCATATGATTTCGAAAACCGTCTAGATGTGAAGTGCTCCATATGATACAATGATCAGACTGGTAAACGACACCGGTTATCCGATTGGCGGTTTTGTTTGGAACTATCCTATTCAAACTTGATTGAAATGAAGACATCGAAGAATGCTCCTTTTTGTTCAATATTGGGCTAAGTATTGGGCCGATCCTTGCGAAACTTGGATGGGACCACCGCTGAGCGATGCTCTTTCATTTAAAAAAAAAATTTATCGAAATCGGTTCAATATTGTTCGAATGATTGATGTACAAACATAAAAAAAACAGGTCGAATATAGAACCTTGTTCTTTTTGGACGTCGGTTAAAAAGAGATAAAAAGAGCTCATAGAATTGACTTTTGATAAAAGCCGAAAAATAATGAGTCGTTTCATACAATAAACCGAACAATGAGAAATGTCGGGTTACTTTAATTTGGTTCTGAAGTAAACATTGAAAATTGAATTAATATTTTCTTGGATTAGACAAGATAATTTATTTATTCAATAAAGCATATTTACAAGAAAATACTGTCAAATATCGTCATGAATAACAGAAAATTCTCTACATGATTCATTGAACCTGAGTTCTGCCAGATAGCGAATTGCACTTTTTTGCAATATAAATACTTTTTGGAAATGTAAATCCGCAGTACTAACCCACAGCTACATTCTATATGCCACATGAGAGTAGAACAAAGAAAAATTGATTTATTAGTTTCCAACCAGTTTTTGATCATCTACATTTGTTCTGGTGATGTACTAGTAATAATGTTATCAATTTACCCCTGTTGCAATCTTGAGCAAAAATATAATCTGTTCAATTTCCTTCATCATACTATTTCTGACACTCCGTCTAAACTTCCTAGCCATAGTTGAGGATTTGGTCAAAATAGGATAATGGAAATTATGAAAATGTTGAAAAGTATAATGGAATAACTCTTATTTTTGTTTGTATCTTTCTTGAAGGCAATGAAGTTCCAACTGACACTTGACAAAGCTACTTCCAAGAAAATTGTTTATACAGTAGTTTTGGAAAGTAGTTAGAGCATTAGGAATATAACCCTGAGTATGAGGACATCCCTCTACAATTAATTCAATGAACTGAGCAGTGTGGTCCGAAAGCAATGAATTTATGACATCTACATTTGTTCTGGTTAATTACGTGCTGTTACTAATGTTATCAATTACCGCTTTACTGAATTCTGTTATACTGGTAAGAGCCTCGATATTGCCTTTTAAGTTTAATTGATCCATTATGTTGGATCCTGACCCATACTCTTATTTATCCTGCAATAACAATCAATGAGATTCATAGTTCAGATACTAATACAACTCATAAAAATTAATTGTATATTTATATTAAACTACTACTTAAAACTTATTTTTGTATGATTTTTGTGAAATTCTGTGAATAAAATATAAATAGGTAAATGATCTGTAATTCTGAAAATAAATAGTTATCCTATATTTTTTCTAAATATGGTCTTTATTAAGCCTCTTACAGCACTCCCATTTCCTATTTTTTTTATTTTTTATTAATCATATGTTGAGCATTATAGCTTGTACAACATAAATCATACAATATTCAATATTCCGATCCCCGTGGAATATGTGGTAAAATTATCAGTTCTCATACCTATTATTGAATCAAAACACACGAATTTCGCATTGCTTGCTAATTTCATGTAGTTTGATTCCTTGAAATGGTTATTTCATGAAGTTAGGTGTATTTTTGACATCTTTTTACAAAACGTGTAGAGAAATTGATTCTTATTCAGAAATGACAAGTAACTCAATAATCGAAATAGTGAAAAATATATCTATACTTGGTAAATATCTGATTATAATAAATAATGTACTTGATTATTAATAATATCATATATTACTTATAATATATAATATAATTAAAAATAATACAGGTACTTGCTTCAATAATATATGATTTGATGAAATTTGTGTGTTTTCGGCTATTGAGTTTTCTGTCATTTTTTCATCAGAATACTGCATTTGTTAAGGTGCAAAAAAGGAAAATTCATTGCTTTAATCTTTTTAGAATAATGGTTCCTTAGCTTGATAGGAGGTGGGTAGCATAGAAGTGTGCAACACAATCCATCGACAGATCTTGTGAGAGTACCAATTCATTCATTTATTTATTTATCTATCATCTACGTACATCACCACATTGCAGTAGAATGAAGAGGCAGCAACAAAACGGTTTACTATTCTTTTTTAGGATACAAAACTCTTACTGGTGGTCTAAGCAGCCATAGTTTTCCCATCAAGAGCAGCCAATTCTTGTGTTTCAGAATCATTCAAGGCAAAGCAAAGTTTCAGCGTTTGTGTGGAGTTACATGAACCAGGTGACCCATTAAGGATATGGTTGTACTAGAAAAAATAATACAGAATTAGCTTAGTCTTTCACAAACTCTCTTCCTATTATTTTTGTTTTGAAATATATACCATCAAGATTATGTGACATACAAAGAGAAAGAGTGATTCCATTTAAAAATGTCAAGTTACAGGCTCTTCAGCAACTCCCCTGATAACGGGTTGGAATCTATTTGTGCGTCAAAAGGTAGATAATTAACTATAACTTTTTATAGTAAATTAATAAGAAATCCAAGATAATTAAGCAATAACATTGACTAGGAGATAGAAGATTGAAGTAATGTTCAGTCACAAGCACTCTGGACTGCGTTTGGGAGGGTGGTCAGCGTCAAAATCATAACAATATCTGGATTATTATAACGGTACTTAGCTGGTGGTTTGGAACCCACCTAAAACTGTAGGTCCAATATCCATAACATCATTGCATCCTCAACCACTTTATACACACGCAAAAGTCTCAGATTCATGTGGGTATCACCAGAAAAGTGTAAAACATAAGCATAATTTATTATAAAACAAAACTCACTGAATGTAGCATCAATGTAACATATTAGAAATGAAGTTGGGTGGCATTGCTTTCATATTTAATCCGTCATTTAACGTGTAGGCAGTGTCAACTGAGTCACAAACCCTGTGAATTAAGTCTAAATTAAATGATTGGATGTACAGCAATCTGTATTTTCCAATTTGGAGCTATACAACTATTTTCTTGCTTTAAAAAAATTATCACAATAAAAACTAGACAAGGAAGAAAGATACGCTTCTGTATATTGTATTGTATCTCAGAATAAGTCTACCTTCCGTCCTATCAATTTGCAAGTTAGTACTTTGTTTCACTTGTTGTTATTGTATATGTATTTGTTTCTTATATTGACATAATGAATTTGATAGCTTAAGTAATGTTTCCTTATAATTTTATATTATTAATAGGAGAAGCTATTCATTGTACTTAATATAAATCATTCAGGTTAAGTTATTTCCACTCATTGTAAGTAGGCTACATTATTCATTTTTTCTTCATGTCCTTGTTATTAATAATGAGTTCCACTAACTATATTTATTTATGTATGTAGAGAATAAATATAGGCTGTGTCTGTAAATTTCAAGTAAAATAAAAGCATATTCTATTCTATCACTTACTTTCTACCTTCATTTTTTATATAAACATCAAAACTAGTCAAAGCGTAGATTAAAAAAAAAACAATATTTTTAAGACATATATCATCCTGGAAGAATGGAACTGGTGTTGATCTTTTAGAAACTTGAGTGATTTGGTGAATAGTAAAGATTGGTCCCACCTCTTACACATGGTCTGTGAAGATCTAGCTCTGATTGAGAGCTGGTGCATCTATAAAAAAATATCAGGTTCCCTCACCTGACATTTCGGTTCTAATGCAATGATGAATCATTATAATCCAGCTAATGACAATTTAAATGAGATGTTGATAAATAATCCTTTTGAATTTGGAACAAATTTGAACCAAAATGACAGATGAATGTAACTTACTCTTGGTGTTTGTAGCCTTAGGTGCATCGGGCGCTCCACCATTAGGATTATTTATGACAGACATTCCTGTTTTTGTTCGTCTTTTACAAATCCACAATACACTGATGGGCTCATAATGATGAAGCCTGTAATCAGAAAAAAATAAATATGTCTCGCAAATACCGGGAATTGTGAAAAAGGATCTCTTTCATATGGTAGCCCTGTTAGACACCCAGAAAGGTTAGGGTTAGTTGAGCATCATGTAATGAACATCACTTGTACTTGAACATCACTTCTACTTCTTTTTTTGTGTCAGTGATTATCGACCATTAAATTATAGATACATATATACTTTTGCATCATTCATATATTCTTAACCGAAACCGAAAAGCAAGGAGTTAACCTTTCAAACCTTGGCATCAAAAGATCAAGTCAGATGATTAGCCTTCGTAGGTATATTATAATAATATCGTAAAACTAGAAAAACATGTATATTGAATACAATGGATTACGAAAGTGAAGTCAGTACAATTATAAATTTAAGTTAGAAATAAACTAACTTATAGGTGAGTGGTAATTTTTTTATACTTTTAATAGCATGGAAAATCGTATAAAACCAGAAATTTTAAGAAATCGAACCCATCAGCTATTCTTAAGTTTAGCCGGCTTGAATCCTGCCAGCTCTCAAGAATTGAGAATATGCAAAATTTCATACTTACTAAAGCCTACTGAATCTAAATCAGTTATTTCTCATTGATTTTCAGACGCAATTGTTTTTGGAAAGGCAAAAAACAATAATTTCTTGAATTGAATTCAACTTGAAACTATTGCTTACTTTTTAGGTTAGAATTGTGAATGGTCGATATTTGGTGAAAGACCGATAATTTATGAGTTTACCTAAATCATAATTTAGGTTTGCAGTTATTATTAGATTATTAATGATAGACGATCAAAACAAAGTGTATTTTCTGGGTCCAAAAGTACAATCTTATAAGCAACGTTTAGTAGTTTCCTGGATGTCTATAGTAGTTTATAGCTTATGAAGGAAAATGTGCATGAAGTCGGCAATGGATACATTCTATTTCATAAACATTATTCTTTCATTTGATTTTAGTTGTTTCCGTTCCTGCTACAATTAAGGCGAGACTTGCTTTTGAAGTAACATAGACCATAACTTAGCTAGCGGCTTAGGTGTTCGAATCTTGTTTGTGAAATGGGAGGTCAGTTAAATCTAAATCAGTTATTTCTCATTGATTTTCAGGGGCACAGTTCGATATCCCATCCAGTAAAATAATCGCATGAGTTTCGATACCTGATGGAAGTGTCGATATCGATACTTCTTACTATCGATTGGAATTGTGTTACAGAAATGTTTTGTGTATCAAAGTGTCTGTATAAAACTGCATTTTAACGCATGAATTGATGTCTAGAATCGTATTGTAAACAAAATGTAGTTTATTATTGTTTACTTTACAATATTATAAATACAAAAATAAAACATTTAATTAAATTTTAATAGAGAATAAATAAATATTTACTCACGTAGGCTGAAATGTGATATGTTCATTTGCAACTGGATCGGTAGTGTTGTAGGTTTAGGTTAAGTTATAATTTCATTCTATTTATACAAAGTAATACATATATGTATATATTTAACTAAGGTATATATTTAACATGGGTATAACATTTTTGTGGCATTGAAGATGATATTTGAATCGTATATGTTTTAGTGCCAATACCTATTGACAGAACTGCTCCATATCGTTCTCTTGCTTTCTTCCGTATCATTCTGTACCTTTCTCAGCTTTCGTCTGTTTCTATCCTATTACGAAACTATCGTTCAGTAGCATGAGTTTATTATAGAAAATTAATGCATTTTATATAATTAGTAATAAAATCAAGTTTTGTTTTTAAATTTAAACATATCCTAGCCCATCATCATTAATCCTTATAACAAAATAATGATAAAAGTGCCAAATAAGAGCTTACCAATATTTCAACTTTCTATAGTATCATTTTAAAGTATTTTCCATGCTCACCACAAACATCATAATCATTTGAGCATAAACGCCTAATAACAGATGAAAATTGAAGTGATAATTTGATGTTAATGAAATGAAATTACATTTCATGAAACAGAACAAGTTTGTTAAGGTTGAGTTAAAGTAGGTGGAGTAAGGTTGAATTACCAAACTCAACCAACACAACCTAGCTTAACCAAAGGCATCCTAACCCAGCTAGGCTAGGTTAGGTTGGGTTAGGCTAGGTTAGATTGGCTTTGGTTAGTTAGAGGTATTGTAAAGTTCAAGCTAGGTTAGGTTGGCTTTGGTTAGTTATGGGTAAGTTAGGTTGGCTCTGGCTGATTAGGTTTATGAGGTTAGGCTTTGGTTTGGTTAGGCTATTTTGGGTTAGGTGAGGTTGGGTTGAATATGCAAAATATGGGTGGTATCCTGTAGGACGACCTAACAGTTTGATTGACATACTGCTAGTTAACCTAACCTAACCTGGCTAGATGTGACTGAACACGACCTTTTAAATCTACACATGTGCGAACATTTCGCACATGCGCAGAAGCGTAGTCTGTGTGAATGGAATGAAGTGGAATGGAAACTGGAATGGAACTGTATAACCAAACCTTTCCTAACCTGGCTGGATGTGACTGAACCACCTCTGTTTACTAGGTCGGTCAAAACGACAATCGTACAAATGGTGTCCTCCCAATAAAATGGTACGTTGCATTTCAATGACAAATTTACAGAGGTGCTTCAGTCACATCTAGCCAGGTTAGGAAAGGTTTGGTTATGCAGTTCCATTCCACTTCGGTCCATTCACTCAGACTACGCTTCTGCGCATGCGCGAAATGTCATACATGTGTTGATTCATATGGTCGTGACTGAACCACCTCAGACAATACTACAGTCGTACAAATGGTGTCCTCCTGCAAAATACACAAGCATATTGCTAATCATATTATATTTGTTAGGCTTGGTGGGCTTTGCCTGATGTCTGCACAGACAATTTTTGAAAGAAAAACTGTTTAAAATTTTTGGATTTCTTGTTCCATGACGATCTGCGTTGTTAATATTATCTTTTTGTTGTAAATTTAACAACTTGCAGTCAATTGACGACTGAAAATCGTCCTCGAAGTGTAAATGTGTAGTTAAAACGCAACATAACACGTTATCAGCTGTTTTGTATCATTCGGATGATACAGAACAGATGTGTTGATAAGCAAAACAGTATCGATACTTCCATCTGGTATCGAAACTCATGCGATTATTTCACTGGATGGGATATCGAACTGTGCCCATTTTCAGACGCAATTGTTTTTGGAAAGGCAAAAAACAAGAATTTCTTGAATTGAATTTAACTTGAAACTATTGCTTACTTTTTAGGTTAGAATTGTGAATGGTCGATATTTGGTGAAAGACCGATAATTGATGAGTTTACCTAAATTATCATAAAATTTTATAAAAGCTGGCAAACAAACCATGCACGTTCCACGCCAAATAAATAAAATATATTGACATTCAATGACCGATTTCAAGACGATAGTCTGACCGTACAATGTTAGAGCAAGGTGGTAAAAACTACATACTTAAAACTATACAAATATCATGATCAGCGTCATGAAAAGTTTAGTACTTTAAAGATTACCTTAGTTATAAAAGTACAACAGAACTGGACTAACATCAAACAAAAACTCATAATCTTGAATCGTAATAAAACATAAACATTGGCAATGGTGCAGAAATAATATTGACAACCAGCTGACACAAATTTCTTCACGCATGCGCACAGAATCACGCTTGTATACTGGCTGAGCTAGTGCGAACAAGTGGATCCGCGAACAACTGGTATAGACCCCAATCCAGCGGCAATTAGACTGCAAAATTGCCGTCGGTTGCAGTTGAACTGCCGCTGAGTTGCCTTCGATACCGATTGCACTTCGACTTCATTTTTGACGTCGGGCTGACGCTGGCTTGCAGTTCTGTTGCCGTCGTGTGTGTGTTGACAAGACTGCAAGCCGATGGCAGTACAGCGCCACCTACAATATTACCGGTATATATATTTATTATATTTATCAAATTTGAAATCAGTACTGAAATGGATTTCGAAGAGGAAGCTTTATTGTTGCTTTTATTGCGTCATAGAAAACGTCGTTGTAAAAATAGTTTGTTTTGGGTTCATCCCATAATAGAAGACAAAAGCGAGAGTCAATTTCAATTATTGTTTAGTTCTTTAAGAGAATTTTTTTTAAATATTTTAGAATAAATAAAAGTACTTTTGACTACTCTCCGTGTCAAAAGATTCATCTACATTATCAATAATTATTATTTTTCTGCCATTTTAATAGTGCAGAGTAATAAAGCCTACATAATAATTATTAATAATAACTCACACGAATGACAATTAAACGAAAACCAGTGAAAAAAAAACAGTACAACAATTTAACAATACAGATATAGTGATGATAAATACAGTAGTGCTACTATGCACCACCAGGAGCGCTGAAGATAAAGTTGACGCTGGCTTGCAGTCCCGTTGCCGCCGTGTGTGTGTTGACTCGACTGCAAGCCGATGGCAGTTTTTCAGTCAGCTGGCTGACAATACCGACGGCAACCGGCGGCAGTCGCCCATTGACGGTGGCTTGCAGTTCTGTTGACGTCGCCGTGTGTGCGCTCTATAGCATTAATTTCGTATCTAATCCCATTGAATTGTGTTTTGTGTTACTGTCAGCAACCGACGGCAATTTTGCAGCTGAATTGCCGCTGGATTGCCGTCCGTGTGTTGGGCTGCTCGATTATTTCAATGTAAAAAAAGGCTTGGCGCAAAAAGAACGCAGTTTGCGCTTTGCGGTATTTTCCAGTATATCCAGCAAAACGACTTCGTTTTTTATGAAGCAAATAGAGATGTAAGATGAATGTGATATTCCATCCATTTATGTTGTCAATTAAACCATTGTTATAACCATTATTATGGGATGAACAATTAGACATCGCACTTTCGCTTCTAATATCTATAGTCTAGGCTACAGGCCTATTTAGGGCCAGCTCAAAGAAAAATCTTCACCCGGGCGAGGATCCTTTGAGTCACTGGACTTAAATCACTTCCAAAATTGATCACTTCTTAAATTTTGTTTAAATCCCCCCCCCCCTTTACTAGGCCAAGTTGAGCGAAGCAAGCCTGCTGACTCCGAGGAAAGTTTTCTAAATACTCTTTATGTTCAGCGTTTGGACCAAAAATTAACAATAAATTTTTGAAAAATTTAACTTCACCAGTTCTCATATACCTATAAGTTAACTATAAGTTTTAGGTTCATTGAATACTTTTAAGATGCATCTTTCGATCAACATACATGCATCTTTCAAAACTTCACCCCACAGGGGGGCGAAAATTGATAATTTTTCAAATATTTAGAACAGGTACGTTAAGGTACAAGCGCGGGAACACCTTATTAGTAAGTAGACTAATATATAGTTAACTGACAATTTAAAAAAATTTAGAAAAAAGTGTCACTCCATTCACATTAGTAAAATAATTATTACAATATGCTATTCCCACATCTATTTTGATGCAGTTCCTATCAAAATTAAGAAGAGTAAAATAAACTCAATTTTGTTCAGCATTTAGTGCCCCTAAGTTACAGCACCCCGGAGAGCCGCTTGGGTCGCCCGGGCCTATATTAAGTAAGTTATAAGGTAATATTCATTAAGCTCATTTATTTCTGAGCTTCACAATGATATGCGGTTGAATAGCACAAGCTACGTTCTATTTGTTCCAGGGCTCCAGACCTAATAATATGTTAAAGTCCTGTATTATTTTATGAATAGTTTTACAAGAACTTATAGTAGTATTCATATAACTTGGCAGCATGTAGCAGATGGGACATGCTATATCTTAACCCAACATTCTGCTGCCACGTTATATGAAAACTACAGTACTACGATTTAGGAGCTTGTATTATTCCTCTTAAACAAACAGTAAAATAGTTTCTATCCTCTTCTCGATCCTTACTTTCCAATTTAATTTGATATTTTTGTTGAAGAACAGTTTGAGAAATTTCATTATTGAATAATATTTATGTAGTGTTGAAATTGATTAATTGAATGTATTGTTAGGAAACGCGAGAAAGAAAAGAACATATTTCTGCTCTGCCCATTGTGTCAACAGTACTTCTACTTACATTGATAACAAGCTATTTTTATTTATTCTCCTCCTCTTCTTTTACCATCTTCCTCAATCTCAAATGGCCATATATAGAATGTTTGAGACAACATTATATCTATGTAAGGCCGGCAATAGACGGACTGCTTGAAGCAGTTGGGTTCGACTGCTTGAAGCAGTCGCAGTTGGGCGGATCGCATTTTCAATTTCAAAATGAAGATGACAATACACGGACTGCTTGAGCAGTCGAGTTGCGGTCGGTAACAAAACAGTTCCGCCGTGCTGCCGACTGCAAAAATGCAGTCGGTCGGCAATACACGGACCGCTTCAAGCAGTCCACTCGACTGCTCGCATCACTTCTCATATTTCACTCATTGTGTGTTTTTCGTAGGCTATGCGTTCTGTGAACATGGCACGTTGTTTTCAAAACTAGTTGTACTTTGTCACTAGAGTCTTCTTCAAAGACAAAGATACTGTTTTATTATATTTTTTGATTTTTGCATAATTTTCTCCTAATTGAACTTTGCTCGTTTAAGATTTAATTTACCCCCTAATTTTGAGTAATGTTAAGCTCTAGGAGTTATTTAAAGTGAATCTGTCACTTACAATAAATACTTCAAGATATAATATATTATAATATAATATAATATATTTATATAATATATTTTTGGGTCCGTCCAGTGATTTCACGGAAATCATTATTAAAAAAGGATGTAGTACCGTACTTATAAGGTTCCGGCTCTATCTTTTCATAAAAATATCGTTATTCAATATTTCTAGTAATAACTTTTTATTGTAAATTTAACGACTTGCAGTCAATTTTTATAGGTGGTTAAATAATAATTGTACTCACACTTAGCCGAACGTTTTCGAGTTATGGAAACTCATATTCAAGGCATCCTAGATCGGCGATATTGGTTTGTTGGTTAGATGTTCAATGAATTAAATTTTAATCACACATACTTTTTGACCACATGATACAAAAACCACAATTCTTCTAACCAACATCGCCGATCTAGAATGCCTTGAAGATGAGTTTCCAGAACTCGAAAGCGTTTGGCCAAGTGTGAGTACAATTATTATTTATTCACCTATTATATAAAAACTGATTGCAAGTCATTAAATTTACAATACAAAGTTAATATTAACAACGCAGATTGTTATGGAACAAGAAATCCAAGAATTTCATTCTAGTACTTAGGCTGGTTACTACTATTTGTTCTATGAAATGATAAAGTCAAGAAATATTATATTTTTATTGATTTATAATTATTCGCTATGTAATTCATAATCCTGTGATTTTATATACTGTAATGTTACTATTTCTTGTATTTTTTCATGTCAAGTGGCCATCTTTTTATAACGAGAATAATGTATTCTTATATTAAATTAATTATAATTTATTTTTTGAGGATCCATTTCTCATTCCATCCATTACCAATTTTTCAAACTATTATTAAATTTGTTTTAAACCATATTCAGAAATTTGATTAAATGTGTCTTTCTTCAATTAATTTGTGCACCAATCATTTCTAGAAAATTATTCTCAATAATTTATTGTCTTTATAGTAGGCTCTCCGCAGTCTCAACTCTACTTCGCCTATTCAACAAGGCAGTCACCGACTGCTTGAAGCAGTCCAAAAGCAGTCGGGCCAACTGCAAACCGACTGCTTTTGGACTGATTCAAGCAGTCGGTTTGCAGTCGGGTCTCACTGCAAATCGACTGCACTTTTGCAGTCACTCACGACTGCTTGAAGCAGTCCGTCTATTGCCGGCCTAAATAGAAACATTGAGAAGTCTATGGAAATTTCGATAATTCGCCAGAATGTTCCAGATTATGTTATCAGTTCCCAGAGCTTCCTGGAATACTTTCAAACAGTATATAAAGAGCAGTCCTTGTAAACAGCAGTTCAGTTGTGATTCGAACGTGCTTTAATGTGATGGAGTGAAAAATGACGTAGTGGCAGTATATGATTCTGACTTTCTTTACAGTTTATACAAGTAGGCTACACATAACCGTGCTATTGTGTTATACAATTATGCATAACACCGTGCTATCTTTTGTTAAAGTGACAGGCTGTGCTCAGGCCCGTGCTGGACCCCTTGTTAGGGCGGTGGACGGGCATGGCCAGAGGGCGCCAGCTCAATGCAGGGCGAAGGGGTTCTGGAATATAATAATCATAAAGTGTTAATTGCACATGAGGAAAGTAGCGAAAACAAATATGTTCAAAAATGTAATGTTCTTTGATTGGATTAACAAACAAACCTGAAGTAGTCTTTTTAATTTGGAGCTGGAGTGGCAAATATAATCAATAACGGTGTCCAGTGGCGCACCCATGGGGGAGGGCTTGGGGTGCTTAAGCCCCCACCCCTAGAACCCGAGGTCCTTAAAAAATTGTTGATAATTTTCAAGAAAATTCACTGTAGGTATTACCACTTTTTAAGTAGAATAAAGTTCATAACTAGTGGATTTTTGACGTGGTGGGCTTTGGGGCTCAAGCCTTACCTTACCTTGTTTAAATAGGATAGCGGTTATAACAATATCGTTACACTATTGAGAGGCATATTATGAGTACTATAGGTGGAAATAGAGTTTGTAGCCTGGCAGAATTGAATTAGACCAAGTGAGATAACAAAAATAATTTGCTTCATTCATTTATCGATCTGACAATCATGTAATGTAATACAAGACATCTAGCCTCTAGATCCACCTGAACCTGTAATAAATTTAACGTTACAGTAATAATGTAACTTTTAGGAGGGTGAAGCACAGACAGTTCTGAGACCTGTGCATGAATTGAATTGAATTGAATAACTGCCTTTATTTAAACTTGGGAGGGCGAAGTTAAGGCGCAGTCGGCCCTCTCCACCACTTAACCCTCCCATACAATTATAATTCATAAATACATATCCTAGAAATAAAACAAAACTAAAACAAATCCTTCTACAAGAAGGAAAACAAAACTTGTGCCATCTCTCGAAGAAAGAGAGAAAAAATACTCAAACAATTCCATAAAAAAATTATGAGAAAAAGAGAGAGAGAGAGAGAGAGAGAGAGAGAGAGAAAGCGTGCGAGTAAACGCTATTGTATAAAGAAAATAGATAATATTGCCAACTTGGCCTTAAAGCTTTCTGAATTTATGATGGAATATCTGCAATCTTTCCCCTCTTTATTTCTGTAACAAAGCGTTTCCGGACCTTCATTTATTTTATTTTTTTATCTTCATAAGAAGATGCTTAAGCAGTCTGGCAGAATCTTGAAACACTCTGTACAAATAAGACACATTTTGTTTCTCCATAGCTAATACACTTTAAAAAGTCAAGTAATTAACCCCCACAAGTACTTTATCGGGCAACAATCTTGTAAAAAAAAGCTCAGAAAAATCCCAATTTTACTCTCTCCCCCTCCCAAATAATTTTACCTGGTAGGACGGGTACCCCCCCCCCAAACCAAAAGTCTGGGTGCGCCCCTGACGGTGTCTGGATCTATGGAGTTCAAAATATCAGCTTCTGAGTGCATTTTAACAGTTTTCGTTTTTCGAAGACAATCTGGTTATAATTCTATTACCTTCAATGCTTTGAAAGGAAGAGATTCTTGGGATTTGAATAATTTTGGGGCGAAATAGGCCAGATCCTAGCCGAGGGCGGCCCGCGCGGGTACTGGAAGAATCAAGTTCATTCAGTAGTAGCCTACACCCTACAGTCGCAACACTCAACCCGGCCGCTCGGCTATATCGACGATAAGCCTCGTCGTAAAACTTGCCAGTTTCAGAACAGGAGGGCGCAAAAAATTTCCAGGCTGGAGGGCGCACCGGGATACGTCCCGGTGTCCCGGCGGGCCAGCACGGGCCTGGCTGTGCTTCGTAAGTGTTCCGTTTATATTTATTATTCCTGTTCAACTCATTTTTAGACATTTCTTTTTACGGCATTGAACAGTTATTTATTAAATTATTGATCGGCCTATTTGCAGTTAGTAATAATTAGTTTTTTTACAGTGATATAGTAAATTCATTAGGCTATTAGTTGAACGTTAGTGAACAACTTTTCCTTATTTATTTCACTTGTGTGTTGATATATGACTGATTAGTGTGCGTGTTGTAAGTAATTTGTGTAAATAAAGTGCGAGTGTTAATTTCAAGTGCTGTTAGCATTATTTTAGAGATAGAACCCGTAACAATATATTGTGTAATGTTTCATATGTGGATAAACATTTTTCACTTCTTTCACTTTTTCGACTTATTATTTTAGTGTACAAAAGTTCCAAACAATAATAACAAGCAAAATATTGAGGCCATTTTAAGATTCCGTCATTAAATTTTAATAAATACTGCCTTTTCGCCGGAGATGTTGACATCCTGAGTGTTTTTTGGGTCTTTGACATGACTGTGTAATTCAAATTAAATGCTTAGAACAAAAATTTATTTATGGGTGCAAACATCTTTGTACCCCTCTGTTATCTGTTTTCAAAGCTTTGCCATGTTAGTGGATTAATCGGTTAGAACGCTATTCTCTGATAAGACTCTGACTGCTACTCCTGCGGTCATGAGTTCGACTTCCGTTCAGCCTGACATATTTTATGTAGGTTAATCATTCATTTCATCACCCATTCCCAAATTTCAGACTTATGTGGGCATCATCGAAAAAAACCCAACGGAATTGGCTCTCTTAATTAATAGTCCATGAATGTAATAGCTATATAAGAATAGAACCAGAGTAAGATAGCGTTGATGGGATGGAGTTGGGGAATATATGTAAGAAGGAAATTATAATCTAATATTAAAACTGACATTGTATTTCTATTTGAATTATGATTTTTACTCACTTATACTGGAGGTACTGGAGGGATGCATTTCACTTCTAAAGAGAATAAGCATCAGCCTGCCGCCAACAGGGATCATGTTTTGTTGAGGTCATGGAAAACATCAGAAGGAATTTGTCGTTAATATGGAAAATACTTTTTCTTAATGTTGGGAAAGCATTGATCACTCATCAACCAAAACGATGCAGCTCAGTTGAAAAATTATTCATTTAGGCCAGCAGTGTACCGGCGGCGTATTAAAATAGTGCATGTTGTTATAGCACAGAAGTACCAGCCGTGTAGTACTATATATAACCACCCCATCAAAAAAATATAATCTTCAATATCAATCTACTCCTTTTCGAGGTCGCTGATTAATTACTGGGCTGTTGTTAGACTGGAGAGAATTTAGAAGAGTGAATAATGCTTGCAAGACATCATTTATTTATAAGTGGAATTAATGGGCTAATTTTTCAACTGAAAAGAGATTGAGTAGCACCGACGATATGAGACAGCTGTGGGACAAGTAGTTTTGTCAAACATATATATTGCTCCTCTCCTCTTATTTTTCAAGTCATGAAACAATAAATTACGTGAGTAGGAGAGAGAAAAGTCCAACATTTCGCTATCTTCTATTCTATTTCAATGAATGAAGAATTACGTTATTGCTTTTTAGGAGCCTAGGAGGCCTAATCTTCTTCCTCGACTTCACATTTGTTAAATTTGGAATAGTTTTGAATCAATATGTGATAGCCTAGTGTTCAATAATAAAAATTATTGTAGGCTTGTCATTTTTTCTCCATCTGTTAATTTAAAAGAAGTTTCATAACTTCTATGTAACAAGGATGAATAATTATAACCATAACTTCAAATGAAAGTGAGGCAGTTAATTAACTTACATGGTACTGTTAACATAATAGTTTGCGGAAAGGTGCCTAGTTTATTGAGTTTAGAACAGGAAATAAGTGGAACAAAAATAATTGTTGGGCATTTCTATAGTCAACGTAATACGGATAAGTTTAGCACTTACATTATCATCAAAATAGTCTGCGGTTGCAGTTTTCAAAAGTAAAAGTAATCCTAAAAGTTGAAACATATTCGAAATATAATAAATTAAGATATAATATAATTTTTGATTGTTTGTATTTAACTTTTTATCTTCTCTCTCCTTCCTGCCGACTCATGTCTGCACATGCTATGACAAACACATAATCTAAAACAGAAAAATCCTATATAATGCTAGAAATAGAACTGCCATCAAGCACTCATCAATCAGTAGTCTAATCACTATTCGGCTATAGTTATTTAGAAGACTTTTCCTGTAGAACGCTTGCAGCCGCGCGAACCAGTTTTTTGCGGACCACTCAACTCGTGGAAGGCTATATTGATTATTCTTTAGCGCCCTTTTCTCTCCTTTCCCCCCTTATAATTTGAACCACTACAATAGCAAATACGGCTACGCTAACAACAAATCACAGATGCAAAATAAATTAATTTATATAATAAATTGCCCATAAATTGAAAAATTTAAAGTGAGGCTCTCTAGTGAGCGTCGTTGGTCAACAAAAATTCTCATTTTTCAGGAATGGCCATGATTTTCCCGTTGATAAATGCATTAGTGCGCTAGAAATTTTACAAAATAAGTTTAGCCTAGTGTGCGTTTCAAAGAATTTCATAATATTACTATAATGAGGTAAGACCCTTTCAAAACCCTTTGAAGTTTACATTAATAATGTGAAAGAAGATTTTTAAATTGAGCTGCAAGCAAATTCTTTGAAAAAAGTGTTCAATAATACTAATCATATATATTGCATTTTATGCTAGTCTTCAGGATTTATTCCCAGAAATAAAAAGATTCGCTGCTGGAATGTTCTCAATTTTTGGTAGTAGACCTATAGCCTATCTATATTTGCGAGAAAACTTTTTTAAACATGAAGCACAAGTCTTCAACTAGGTCCAAAGTCACAGTTGAACATTTACACCAACTTCTTAGGTTGACAGAAAAGTTGACATCTAGTATGCAAGCCCAATTTTCTCATTAATTTCGTTCAATTGACGTTATAAATTTGTTATTCAGTTTTGATTTACAAAAAAAAAAAAAAAAAAAAATACCTACAATGACAGTGATATCACACTCTATTTTAGTATTTTTAGTAACATTCTGTTTACATAAGTGTGTTTTATTTAATTATCTCAAATCTTGTTATTACGGTACCTCAAAACTGTAATAAAGGAAGTTGACAGAGTTATCAGGTAAAAACAATTTTTAATCAGGTTTTCAAGCAGAATATTATGAAACTCACTTAAAAGGCAGTTTTTTGGTCACCGTTCGTACTTTGTATTTTATTGAAATCAGTCACTTTAACACTTTAAAAATGGGAAATATAGTATAGAGTTCATGGTTTTTTATATTTGCGGCCCTTACATTAAAAGTAGGTTGAACATGAGGACAGCAGGCACAAAAAGGTTGCCGACCCCTGCTCTAGAACATCTGGTAGGCTGTCCTATTGCAAATAAGGCCATCATACCATACAAGAGAAAATTTATTTATTTATTCATTCAACTATTAGCATATATACAATCAATGGAATTGTAACAAACAAATAATAACCTGATTTATGTGCGTTTTATTATCTGCTTTTCAGTTCAACAGTGTCGAAGAATCAAACAAGGAAAATTTTCATATTAAGAAAGAAATATGAATTCTATAAGCAGTTTACTAGGAATTATACTGACTCATGCTCATGAATTATTTGATAAAATTATTGGTTATTCAGTTAGGGTACGTTCTCTTCCTGATGGCGATCCAAAATTCGAATTTAATTGTATACTGGCGTGGTTCAGCTTCATCGGAATTTGCAAATTATAATATCATTCGTATTACGAGCGATCAATCTCACAAGAAGCAATAATTTAAAATAAACCGGTTCTCTGGTTGCTCTTGGTGAAGACCTGGCAGTCTTATCATGCGCTTCAAAGGCGAAGGAGCCTACTTAGTAGTGATATATTTTGGTTTTGTTGGAAGTGCGTCACTATTTGAAGAAGGTGTGTAGTACATGACAAAATTATATATTACTCATGTAATTTTTATTTTTTATCATATTAATTTATTTTGTTTGTATCTGGATGACAAGAAAAATGAGGATAATAAAGTAATCTGAGCATAAATAAACTGTAATTTCTTTGGAAAATTAAGTGGCAAATATTGCCAGTCAGATATTATGTTGTTTGCGAACGTAACGCTCTTTGAGCGTTATAAAAATATAACTATTAACAAGTGATTTACCATTCAAGTAACTCAAAACTTTATTTTCAGGTGGTAACTTCTTAAATTATCTTTATTATTTTAATTTATCTTTAGAAATTTGCGTGATGATCATGTCAATGACAGTTGCTAGTTACTTAGAGCGATGTGAAATTATTGGCAAATAATATTTCTTTGAGCTGTCAGTACTTTCTATTGAATATAAAAAATGAGTTAGTCTTCATTCAGCTATTAATATATTTAAAAAAAGATTTAGTTTTGTTCTTTTGATAATTCATTACTGCTCTATTCATTCTATGAAATCATCAATTTATAAATATAAATTATTCAGAGTATCAATATCTCTTACCTGTAATACATGAGGCGTCCGGTCGGAGATATGGTAACATAAGGTTTTGGAAAAGGACTGTACGTTCACATTATATCCAATAACCGGCTATATTGTTAATTATTACGAAAAATGAATGCACCGATGTTATTATTATTATTATTATGAAGTAACAAAAGTATGGTATGAATCTACCTATTTAAATTATATTTATTAATTAATTCATTTATTCAATTGGGATATCTGGTTCTGTTCGAATTTTTCTTTAGATACATGTCAACGTTTATGATATAAACAATTTTTGTTTATTTTACTGTTTGGTACAATATGATGATTGGCTTCTAAGGCTACGTGCATAGAGAAGCTGAGAGCAAACCGTAAAAGAGCCTAGTCGAGTCCGCGATAAAAGAGCAAAGAATTACAGTGTTCATAGTGAGAGGTTGAAGCACTGAGCATCAAGGCTATTCATCTCCCCAGTGTCGAAATGTACCGGTATCGCAATAATCACAATCGCGATTGCATTCACAAGTATTTTTTGTTCCACGTAACAAACATCTTCTCTTAAAACATGGTATAAAATTAATAACGATTAATTACACATTTAAACGATTATTAATCGTTTAAAAAGAATTGGAGTGAAGTGGAGCTCATGCAATAAATCTGCAGTTAAATGTAAATGGAAAATGTCACCACCTATTTCGTGATTCAAGAGAACACCCGCTAAGTTCAAAGAATAATAATTTTGGATGAACATGGATACTTTCGATATTTCGATATTACTATGGATATTTCCTAGGCAAAATAGAAAATATGCTGACAAAGAATTGGACAGATTTTATTTTGAACCCTATTACACCTTGTGAACACCTTGCAGTAACTTAAAGGCAGGTAAAAAAATGAAGAAAAAAACAGTTCGAGCACTTGAAAAATATCCATTATGTACTATTTTATTATTAAAGCTGTATGTTTTATAATATAAAATATTAATATGTAATATTATATAATATATATTGTATTTAATATATACCATATTATATATAATATTTTATTAAAATAGTTAATAATAGTAGAAAATAATAATAATAGTGAACAATTCAGTATTTTATTGTATAAAATATATTTTATAATATTATATAATATAGTCTATAATATAATTATATATACCACAATAATAGACAATATTTTATATTATATTGTGGTGATTCCTATCCTTCTGGTCCCACAAGGGTTGCCTCTACCAGCAAATCGACATTCATTTTGAATAAAAACCGATGAAACCCTATTCTAAAGTTTTTAAAAGCGAACGTATGCTGCTGAATGTGGTACGGAACGCAAAAAAATGGCATGACCGGCTGGCGTCGTTGAGTGAGCAAAGCCGAGTAATCAAACTTGTTTTAATTCGCAGCTCTGCTCTTTCCAGACCTCCTCTATGGACTCTCGCGGGATCTTGACGCACTGCTCCACTATGTTCAACTGTATTCTGCATTACCATGATTACAGCACGTGTATGAATTCGAGGCGTTGCTCTATGCGCTAGGTTCTTTGCTCTCGGACGCTCCACTATGCACACGGCCTAAGAGAGAGTGCTCGTAGATACGATCAGGTTCTTCATGAATACAGATTTATCTTTCTTGAAAAAAATAAAGCGTGGTTCGAACTTAAGTTATTTTGAAAAGAATGTTGATTTTGGTAAGACATAATTTTTTTAAGATTACCTCTTTGAAACTCCAATTAATATAAGAAAAGTCAGATTAACAATAAAATTATACAATCTTATACACTAGTTACCATAATTATATCAATTAGTTGAGGTGAGGCCTTATTTTGATGTAAAAGGAACTCTTGTACACTATAAAAAGCTTCATCAACTAAATAATTTTTCAGTTGTTTTTAAAATATTTCTATATTTTGAAGACTCTAAAAACTGCAGTAGCTTGTAGAGTTTCCTACCAATATAACTAGGTTTTTGTTTGAATAAAGCTACTATTGTGACTAAGTGATAATCTCCTTGGCTTCTTGTATTATAATAATTGTGTACGTCAAGATTTTGGTTAATATCACTCTTTTTTATATATGTATATGATTTATACATATATGGTAGCTTCATACACATATATAAGCAGGGTACAGTCGTTAGGAGACCAAGTCTCTTGAACAACGGCCTACATGAATCTAATCTATTTACTCTTTCCACACACCTAACACCTTTCTTTTGGATCTTAAACACCCTATGAAGTTTTTGTTTTGATGAATTTCCCCATACTAAGAGCATACCTATAATATGTGACAGTAAAAGAGCCCATCCATGGTAAGCTGTAAAAAGTAACTTATTTTTGTCAGTTAATCTAGCGAGCTGTCGCAGGACAAATACCCAGATGAAATTTTACATTATATTTTCTCAATGTATGAAGCCAGGTCAATCGTCTATCCAACATAACTCCTAGAAATGCAATGTTAGGTTACACCATATTCACCAAGTAGGCTGTAATCACATGCAGATTACAAGAAAAGGAAATAATAATTGGAAAATATAAATTTATATTCTCTAATATGTGGATGCATATTTCTATATATTAACATATAATACAGTATCCTGTTTCTATCATGTATTAAATTTGATAATATTCCCAAATAGTTTACATTCTCTAATAATTTGTGGCATAATATATTTCTTTGTAGCAACACAAAACAAAAAAACAAATAAAAAGTATTTAAAAGTGAAACAGTGGAAGAATAGACATTTTTAATTAATCTTTATTAATATTAAATGCATAAACCTGATGAACGCTCAAGTACCGTAACTAAGAAGACGAATAGGTCTATTGGAGGAAATACAGGAGACGTGATAAAGTGAAAATAAACATTTGGGCTGACAGTCATGGTAGGGAAATTCGTGAGATGTTGGGGCAAATCTTACCCTCAAACTTCAGCTGCAGCGCATACATTGCTCCGGGAGCGTCTATTGATAAGTTGTGCCAGTCAATAATCAACAATACTCAGTCTGTGGACAATCCTCATCCAGAAAATGAATGGACGATTTTAATAGGAGGAACAAATAGTGTAACAAGTGACTTTACAGATAAACATATTGAAAAGTACTTAGAGTGGTTGGTAAGGATAGTGGAGGAATCTGCACATAGAAATTTAATTATATCTACTATTCCCTACAGGTATGACCTATTTGCTGATTCGAATATTAATTTGATGATTGCTAAACTAAATCGAGCCATCCGAAAAATTCAGTACATTTACAAGGTTAAAATAATTGACCTATGGTTGTTTGAGCCAACCAAACATACTCGGCATGGGTTACATTTGAACAGACTAGGCAAAAACACATTATGTAAATTACTTGCAGGTATCATTAAAGACAACATACAACAATTTCATTCTGATGTATATAGCATCCCTTATGCTCACAACGAAAATGTAATATCAGCTATAAATACCAAACTCTCATCTTCACAGTTAGTTGAGTCATTTGATTTAAACTAAATTGTCATGACAACATTGATAAGAATTATTTATCAAGGCATCTTATTAACCAGAAAAAGGAACTAGATCAGAATATGAGTTTACATAATGCAGCAACAAATGAGTTAGTTTTTGTTACAGATGTAGATAATATAACACTGTTGGAGCAAGAGCCTATAAGCAATGAACAAAGTAGAACAGTTTTAAGTGCACTTGGAGCAGGGAATGTTTCAAATGATTCTTGTAACAGTAATATAAATATTTTCCACCAGAATGTACAAAGTCTATCAAATAAAATAAGTGTATTGGAACAAATCATTGTTGATAATAAGCTAGATGTTTTATGTCTCTCAGAGCATTGGATGACTGATGTTGAGCTAAAAGTAAACTCTAGTCTCAAACATCTAGAATTGGTGACTGGCTACTGCCGCTCAATACGAATTCATGGTGGAGTAGCCATATATTCGAAATATAGTGCATCACAGTACAAAGTATTAAATTATGTAAATAATATTTCTGTAGAGATGGATTGTGAATTGGCAGGTGTAGAATTACTGGATATTAATACTATGGTCATAACAGTTTATCGAAGTACTCAAGGTGATTTTGAAACGTTTTGTAGGGTTATGGAACTAGCTCTTAGTTACTTGAACAAGAAAAACCGAAAGTCAATAGTATGTGGTGACTTCAACCTACATTTCAATACAAATGACAAGAAAGCAGAACACTTTGTTAATTTATGCTCTATGTATGGCTTCAAAATGAGGGTTCATGAACCGACAAGGGGCTCCAACTGTCTCGACAATGTTTTTTCATCCTTCCAAGAAAATTTGAATGTACTAATAAGTAACTGTCATGTTAGCGATCACTTAGGTCAGCTAATCTCATTAAATAGAGATAACTATATTGATTACAAAGAACAGGACCTGTTAGCCACAGACAAGATCTATGAAAAAGTGACAAAAATTAATGATAATAGTATTAATATATTTAGGTGCTACTTACTAAAGGAAAACTGGACAGATATTTTCAATTCTAGTGATGTTAATGCGAATTTTGACAAATTTCTGAATACAGTTCTGTATTATTATGATCTAAGTTTCAACATAACTAGGAAAATTAATTATTCTAATCAAAAAGACAATAGGCATACAAATGAAAAACTTATTTGGTACACTCAAGAATTAAGAGAGCATAAGAATAGGCTGGATTTCCTGTATTTTCTTTCAAAGACTGAATCTGATTATAGGGATATTTATATCAGAGAAAAAAGCTTATACAGACTAAAGATAAGAGAAGCAAAAAAAGAGGCTAACTGGCGTATCATAGAGAGTTCTGAAAATAAGTCTAAAACATTGTGGAACATAGTAAATAAGATTAAATCAAAGAGAAAAGAGCTACCTCAGAAATGTATATCTCCAGACGATTTCAATACCTTTTTTGTAAATGTTGCTGAAGGAATTAAGAAAAAACTGGTTAAAAATGATGGTGTAACATCAGCTAATCTACTGCAAAATAAGAATGTTCTTGAAAGTGTTGAGGAGTTTAGATTTAAGCCTGTTACAGAGAATTGTGTTTTGGAAGTTGTGAAGCATATGTCTCCAAAAAAGAGCAGGGATCATTATGGTCTTTCCAATGCTCTAATCAAGTGTATTATGGATTGTATAGTAACCCCATTCACTGCTCTGATAAACGACTTCATTGCTAATGGAAAGTTTCCCACCTCTCTCAAAATTTCCAAGGTTATACCTGTCTTCAAGAAAGGCAAGCATGAGGAGATTAGCAACTATAGGCCTATTGCTCTGGTTCCAATATTATCTAAAATTATTGAGATTCTTCTTGGAAAGCAATTTTGCATATTTCTTGAGGCTAATGACTTGCTCTGTAAGACACAGTTTGGTTTTCGAAAAGGTCTCTCAACCACACATGCCCTGATTAGATTAGTTGAAGAAATTATTGATTGTTTTGAGGATAAATCTTCTGCTGTTGTCTCATTCTGTGACCTGAGCAAGGCGTTCGATTGTGTGTCACATGACATCCTTCTAGCAAAGTTGAAACACTTACATGTTGAGGGACTTGCTCTTGAGCTATTTTCATCCTATCTGCAGGGCAGAACTCAGTATGTATGTGTGGATGGTGAGAACTCCAGCACCTTACCTGTTAAATGTGGTGTGCCTCAGGGATCTGTCCTTGGTCCACTGCTCTTCTTAATCATGATTGATGATCTTAGCATAAATGTCCCTTCAGAAATTGTCTTGTATGCAGATGACACCACAGTTCTTAATAAGGACACAGATGACACACAGGCTATGGCACTGTCTAAGAATAATCTGAGCATTGTCCAGAGTTGGTTAAATGCTAATGAATTGTTTCTTAATGAAGACAAAACAATGACTGTCACTTTTGGGCTTAAAAATAGATCTTCTACAAATAATACTGGTAATGCTCAAAAATTCCTAGGAATCACTGTAGACTCAACTCTAAGTTGGACACAACACATAACTAGTCTAAAAAATAAGTTGAGCAGCAGTGTGTTTGCCCTTAAACGATTGTGTGGTGAGCTTGGACAAGATGGTCTCCGACAAGCCTATTTTGGCCTTTTCCAATCCCATATTTCATATGGTCTGATAGTCTGGGGTTGCGCCTCACAAGCACAAGACATTTTCATAATGCAGAAAAAGGCTGTCAGAGTTATTGCCAGAGCTGACAATCGTGAGCATTGTAGAAACATTTTTAGAGAACTTGGTATTTTAACACTCTTTTCATTATACATAATGCAGTGTTTGTTGTTTTTAAAAACCAACCCAGATAGAATGCTGATGAGAAGTGCTACACATTCATATGATACAAGATTTAGTCAATCTCTAAATGTTACCCGAAGTAGACTTCATAAAACGGACCAAAGTCCCTCAAATGCATCAATTAAGTTCATGAACAGGCTTCCTATTGAGGTAAGGCAACTTGATCATAGGAAGTTCAAACTTATAATACAAACATTCCTCTTGAGTAACCCCTTTTACTCAGTTAAAGAGTTCTACAACAGAAAATTGACTGTGGAGGATTTTAACATTTAATAATTGACCAATTGATTAAGTGACTATAATGTATTGTTTTTATTTGATGACTTATTTGTATCTAGTTTTATATTGACTTGCCTATGTATCAATGTGTGATATTCTTTTGGGCTAATAAAAATATTCTATTCTATTCTATTCTATTCTATGAACCATAGCCTTGGTCTATGAACCTTGGTTAATAAATGTGCGCAATTGAGCATCACCTTTGCATAGACCATGGGCGCAAACCAATATCCATCTCAATATTCTATGTATCTTTTGGGTCCTATTTATTTGTAATAATTATTCCAAATAGAATTATTTAAAAATTCAATTTTTTTCAACAGGAAAACCATGCACAATCGACTATGATTTTTGTGTAGAACCCAACACCTGCATCTATCGATTCAATGCATCAAATCCTTTCCCGAATTGTGGATTCAATAAGGAGGGTCAGCCCTTAGTTTGTTGCACTAAATATGAAAATCTTATGTTTGGCAAGCCTGGAGTCGCATTGGCCGATGAAAGTTAGTATCAAAAAAAAAAAAAAAAAAAAAAAAAATTGTCAATATAGGATTAATATATCCTCATTAAGTGAGTACGTAGGTTAGTAATCTATCGCTTATATTATTTTACCCCCTGGTATGAGATGTACTAGGCTTAATAAATTGAACAGTGATGAACCTATTGACATTAATTACGATTCTTAAGAGAGTAACAGAGAGTAAGGTGGGTAGTGGATTTATAGAATGGAAATTATCTCGAGGGTTCGAACCGAATGGTAAATGAGGTGATTTTATAACATTGTGTTGAAAAAAATTCATGAAATGTCTGTAGAGAACTTTCATTTTTTAGAGGTAGAGATTCATATTTTTGTCATTGTGACCCATTTCATTTCTGGATTTCTTGTTTGTGTTATGTGAATGTATCATGTTTGGTTGTTTGCAATGTTTTATGAGTACCTATAAAATTTGAAATAAATTGAATTATAATTGAGGTTTCACGTATGGTATTCATTATTGATGTGGGAACAGCGACTGTTGAAAGTTGAAAGGACACTACATCACCAAAATGTACAATATAGTACCAATAGAAAAAAACAGGTCGAATTGAGAACCTCCTCCTGTTTGGAAACGGTTAAAAATGAAAAATATTCTAGGGAAGAGTTGGGGCCTATTATGCCTTCAAGCTCATTAAAAAAAGAAGCTGTTGAACATCTTTATATAAAATAGGCGAACATGTTTTTTTGTGATGACAACTCCTCCGTGGTTTCTCGACGGATTTTGTTCGTTCACGTCTCATTTGAAAGATCTCATCGAGTAGATGTTTGATAAGGTCTTACATTTTGAAAAAGGTAATCGTGGACATGAGGAATGAACGATCAAAGTTTCAATTTTTGCAATTGCTTTAACATAGGGATCGGTGAGCTGAAAATTTTCACATTTCAACTTATGATTTGATGATCAGCTGTTTTGAAACAAAAAGTTTATTTTTCATTGTTCATTCAGAGGGAGAGGGTGGGAGGATAGGATAAAGAGGAAGAGAGAGAGGAAAGAGAGAGAAAAGAAGAAGAAGAAGAAGGGGAAGAAGAAAGAGGAGATGATGATGAAGAAGACGAAGGAGAAGAAGAAAGAGGAGAAAAAGAAGAAGAAAGAGGAGAAAAAGAAGAAGAAGAAGAAGGAGAAGTCGGAGAAGAAGTAGAAGAAGAAGAAGAAGGAGAAGAAGAAGAAAAAGAAGGAGAAAAAGAAGAAGAATAAGAATAAAAAGAAGGAGAAAAAGAAGAAGAAGAAAAAGAAAAAGAGGGAGATTGCCTGAAGATGAATGAGAAAATCATGGACTTGCTTCCAGGTTACTACAAAACATACTTCAGCTATGACAAAATTGTTACTGAAAATGATGTAGAGAGCAGATGAATTACCCTACAGAACTTTTAAACAGTTTGACTGTTAGCGGACTGCCACCACATGAGTTGAAATTAAAGCATAGCCTAATTCTGTGGTGATGTTGGTTCGCAACTTAAATACATCAAGAGCATTGATTAACGGAACACGACTGCGTGTTAAAGGATTGCTTCGAAATTCTATTGATTGCGAGGTTTTAACTGGAACTTCAACTGGACTCCGTGTACTTATTCCATGGGTTATTTTGCAACCTTCTGATACTGTGCTCCCTTTTGCATTAGAACGGACACAATTTCCTATAATACCAGCTTTTGCTATGACCATCAACAAGGCACAAGGCCAGTCAATTGGCAAAGTTGGAGTATTCCTCCCAGAGCCCGTGTTTGGACACGGCCAGCTCTATGTTGCTGCCAGTAGAGCAAGAAGCAAGATCTTTTGCTGGGCTGCGCTTTTTTTGTGGAAGATACTTCGGAGCAGGGTCACCTGAGGAAAGATTATCGTATCTACACAAAGAATATTGTTTATCATGAACTGATTTGAGAAACAAATGAAATTATTGAAAATATGAAAAGTGTACTTATTTAACCAGAGTTTTCAAGCATTTATTCCAGATTCAATGCAAACTAAAAAGCTTTGATGTTTACTGAGAAATGGAGAAAATTAAGGAACTCATAGCATCATATGGGTACCCGCTTAGAAATGGAGCAACTCATACTGTGCTTAAACTTATCATCATAGGCAATGCTGTCGTTCAGTATGTAGAAAATCTACATTTGGAATGTATTTTACAAAGTTTAATAAAGTCGCACATTCGTGCGACCCGGGATAACCTAGTTTTTAGTAAAATATTCGAGAATAACTAATAAATTATTAAGAGAAGTTTTTTCAAAAAATTTTTTTGTTTTATTTCTGCTATTGCCGGGGTGATTGCAACGGCCGACTCATCTACATATTGTTTCTGATAGCTTTACAAAATCTTCTCTATGAGGGAAAGTTTTGTATTGTTTATTGGTCTGAAAGAACAGCTATTTTGTACAATTAAACTTGATTCCTCGTTTTTCAGTGTGCACCAGGTATAAAGAAATGACATGTCCGATAGCTTGGAATGTGGCTGCTTCTATTGGCGGGACACCTTCTAAGCCTCTAGAGCTACCGTTCATGGTGATTATATCATCAATATAATCCAAATGGCTATAAGCAATACATAACTGCCCACGACATTTCAGTAGCTCTCAGTAAAACATTTTGACATTTTTCTTTATTTCTGGCATTTTTCAGTACCAGATACAAAGCAATGACGAGTCCATTACCTCCTAATTATTTTGCTTCGATTGGAGGAACACCGTCTAAACCACTAGAACTACCTTTTATGGTGATTATAATTTGGAAAAAGCATTACCATTAATTTTCGAGTAACTCAAGCAAGGCCTTCTCTAGCCTCCATGACGCAATAAGAGAAGGAAGTACTTAGTACTGTTTGATGTATAGAATTGCTTCTATGTAGCCTATTTATAAAATTATAATATTTTTTAGAGGTCATTTTCAAAATAGGTACCTAGTGCCTCCATCATATTACAATTCAAGATCACCAAACATTTATCAGGATCCAAGAGTTAGTATTGGTAAATATCCCTTCTCTATGCATAGCCCCAAATTAGCCTCTATCCAAATCAAGTATAAAAATAACTTAATGTATAAATATTCAAAGTTTTTCAATGTAATAGCAACAACAACAATAATAACCTTGTTTAGAAAATGTTCTGTGAGCACAAATTAAAACAATATTCTTGGATTTCTTGTTCCATAACTATCTGCGTTGTTAATATTAACTTTTATTGTGAATTCAACGATTAGCAGTCAATATTAATTGAGAATAGATAATATGTCTACTCACTTTTGACCAAACGTTTTCGAGTCATGGAGACTCATCTTCAAATGCGTCCTTGATCGGCATGTCGGTTTTTGGTTAGAAAAATTATTGTGGTTTTTTGTAGAATGTGATCGAAAAAATTCTACAAAAACCACAATTGTCTTTTAACAAAAAAACCGACATGCCCATCAAGGACGCATTTGAAGATGAGTCTCCATGATTCAAAAACGTTCGGCCAAAAGTGAGTAAAAATATTATTTATTCTCAATTAAAATTGACTGCAAGTCGTTGAATTTACCATAAAAAGTTAAGAAGATATGTAAATCATTTTAATGTATCTAATATATAAATTTTCTACTTCTTGTCGAAATTTTCTTTGTTTCACCACCTGATCTACTATTATAAAATGCTAAATTGTGTAAAATCACTTTTCAGTTCTTTCTTCATCTATTTTCCTTCCTTTATAACTTATAACTTTCATTTTCACTGGTTACCATCCCTTTAATTTTCTGTCCTACTTTTTCACTCCTTAGGCCTAGTATTATAATTATTTTTTAAAATTTTTATTATTATTTTAATTATTATTATTATGATTATTGTTATTATTATTATAATTATCATTATTATTAATATTATTATTATTATTATTAAATCACTTAAACTCACTTATGCATTTGTACCCAATAGTGTAGAACCTGACAATGAACGATTAGAGTCCATGACCCAAAAGAGGATGAGTACTAACATAAAATAGCATAAGTACATCAATCATGAATAGAAACAACTTCACTCTAATCTAGAATCCTGTACTTTTTTCTGAACAATTTTACAAAATTTTCTGTCACTATTTAGTGTTCTTTTATATCAAGGTATTTTGATTAAGCAAGTTATAGATTCATCGACTAATATGAGTTGAAGATCTTTCATGCACTGCAAGTTTACCCTGATAGCAGCCACTGATGTAAATAAAATGCTGAATTTTTTTAATTTTATGGTTGGTAGTATAGAATCTTTAATTTTGAACTCTTATCATCAGGACCTTCAATAAACTGAAATTTTATTGAACATTCATTCAAATTTAGTTTTATTCTTTTGCTTTTGGGAACTGTACCGGTAATGCAATTGATTTTGACCATTATATTTTCTAGGCTTTGGTTGGCTATGGTCCTCACGAAGATATTCAGTGGCGGTGTGGAGGATCTCTTATAAGTGAGAGATTTGTACTTTCTGCAGCACATTGTACCCAAACATCAGACTTGTGAGGCCAAACTTATTCAAATAGAATAAAGAACTCTCACAGAAACTTATAAGATTTTCCTCTAAAGATAGTACTGGTAGCATAATATCGAAAGTTAATAAAAGTTTGATTTATTGGATGGTATTATAAAGAGAACATGCATTGATGTAATTCTTAATAACATAAGCAGAAAAAATAGTAATAATTATTACTAGCTATTAAGTTACGTTACATCTATTTACTAGTAATTCACAATTCACTAGGAATTCGGTCTGAATAAGCCAGAGAGGTTTTATAAGATGCCTAGATTTAAAATGTGAATAATAAACCAATTAATTAATAAAAAACAAGCTGAACATCTCGCATTCATTGCAAAACGATGCCACTCCGGTAATTTTACTATTTTTCCAAGAAACAAGATCGATGACAACATCTTTTCTTTTGCACATTTGAACATAAATTTTACTGTTTGTGTCTACGCACAAAAATACTTCTATTTTTCCATAAAAAATCAAATTCGCGTTGAAAAAGGATAATTGAAAAAATTGATGAGTCATAATTACTGTACTTTTAGTTTATATTGTCCTATTGCTTTTATCAAACTTGAGATTTAAGAGAAGTATGTTTTTTAAATAGTAGTTCAACAGCCATTACAACTCTTTAAGGTCTAGAAATTTTTTAAACAGGTTGTTTCACTAGTACTACTATTTTGTTAATGTTGATAAAATGATTAAGAGGAACTTGAAAAATTTTCTTACTCTACATAGCCATCATTGACCGCGTGGCTACGGTACATTATCAGTTCTAGCTCATGCACAGCTAAATGCACAGATATACATTATTCTAGCACTCATATTTTTTATGATATTCTATCACCGACACAACTTTCCTTTCAAGTTTCAATCGAAGGTTTAATCACTCTGTCATTATAAATATAAAAAAACGTTGAGTGTTTTTCAAAATTCGGCAGTTAGGTTTGAGAAAACAGAAATTAATATTAACCATTGAAAATATGCTAATTTATTAATTGAATTGCTATTTTAGAGGATAATATTATCAAATGATGTGATAATGTCCTCTTCATTTGGCTACCTTCAGTAATGCCCTCAATGTAGACTAGTAGGTCAAATTCCTTTTTTCATTTTTCAACCATTCAAAATATTTGGAAGAAATGAATGTCACCGAAGTGTATTATCACTCAGTATACAAATCATTTCTTGGCCAGGGTGTACGCAGTTATTTATTTGTCAGACACGTACTGTTTTTTATTTACAAGATTTATATTTTGCATTATTGTGTTACTTCCTTCTTCTCAGTAGCTTTCCCCCACTATTTGTGATGTTTAGTTCATGAACCTCGTGCAGTGAACAAGAAAACGGATTTGGAGCATACAGCACAGATTCCGCACCAATAAGCTGGTGGCTGTGTATGCAGTGTCTATTACGTGACATTCATTATGTATGTATACTGTATGCTTCAAAACTGTTCTCTTGTTCACTACACGAGGTTTATGACTCATCTGATGGTCACAATGTGTTCACAACTGGTGGGAGAAAAGCTATTGAGAAAGAGAAGTGGCAGCAGCATGTAATGAAAAATATAACATTTCCATGAATGGAAATTGGCAGTATTTGAAAAAAACACGCATACCGTAGTAGGCCTAAGGGTTATAATTAATGAAGAATCTAATATCAAAACTGACACTGTATTTCTATTTAAATTATGATTATTACACACTTGTAATGGAGATATACATCACTGTGCTAAATCACAGAAAAGTTAATGATCCCAATTTTTTATGTAAACAAAAATATTAGTTATTACTAATTATAATGATAATATTCTATGTCGATAACTGTTATTCACATCAATGTTGTGATTTTTTTTAGAGGGCCAGCCAGGTGGGTTAAGCTCGGTGAACTAGACACATCAACTGAAGAAGACGATGCTCAACCAGAAACAATTGAAATAATTGATCGCTACGATCATCCCGACTATGATCCACAACAAGTCTACAACGATATCACACTGTATAAGCTAAGTCGGAAAGTAGTATTCAATAACTATATAAAACCAATCTGCTTGCAAACAAGAACGTTTAAAAATAGACCTCACAATGCTATCGCTGCTGGGTGGGGTCGCCTTGGTTTCGGTAAGTTGATCATTGAAATTCAGTTCATTAAATTTATGTGCTTCAACTTTCTATATTTGACAAAGGCTACCCACTGTGTAAATATGCGAGTATATTTAGTATAGGTGTATGAGTGTATAAGTGCGTGTGTGTATGCAAGCAGTAGGCCTACAGGATCATACGCAGGATGTATGTATAGGCTGTTTTGGAATAGCGTATCGGAATTTGTGTTGAATTTAAGTACGGTATCACACAATTCATAAAAATTCATTTGCTAGAAATCAAGATAATGCATTTTGTTAGTAAGTCAACTAATCTTATCTAATCTCTCTGAGGTTGAGTATTTTAAGGAAATGGATGGATGTGTCCAAACTTCGCTATTTTATGTAGATGCGTCACCATGATTTTCTCTACTCAATTCCATTTGTTCTTCACATAAGACTTAATAATATCTATGTGATGTTGATGATAATACTATTTTAAGTCACCTTTGATGAAATGTTATAAATTTACTTGAATAAAGTACACTAATCTAATCTAATCGTAAACCTTATTAAGGAATCATTCACAATATGTGATTAAAAAACTATAAAAGTAGGCAATGACGTGCCTCTAGTAAAACTTTATGGAAGTTTTTCTTGGAGTGCCATTTTTCAAGAATTTTAATTGTATGAAAGTACCCTGTTAGTGTGGGGTTGCAAATCCCCCAAAAATTATGTGACACGCAAGATCAAGTGAACTTGACAAATGAAATGACAAGTGAAAATTGGCAAATTATAAATATATTGTATTAATAGCACATTATAATAAACTATCTTCAATTGCTGATTCTGAATATTTCTGTTTGCAGTTGGAAAGATTAGTACAAAACTTATGAAGGTTATAGTGGACCTGTTTGACATAGAAAGATGTTCGAAAACATCAGATAAATCGCAGATGCCAAATGGAGTTGATGGAAATTCGATGATTTGTGCTGGTGCCGATGAGGGGGATAGGGATACATGCCCGGTAAGTAGAATTTCATAAGGAAGTTTTGAAATAATTATGTGAATTAAATTCAAAGTTATGTCTTGATTTGGGAGTAGGTTGATGAATATTATTTACTTCACATAAAAAAAATAACACAAACATTTTACCAATAACTATTTCAGCATCACAGAATGATAAGCATTTTATTGTCGCAAGGTAGGCCTACAGTAGGCTACACTGAAGGCAGGAAATAAATAACAAGGAAGTGTCCATCTTTAAGATTCTCACATAAAATTTACATACTACCTACTTTTACAATTTCCATTCGGTAAAAATGTTCTAACATAATGTGGGTTTGACAAACAAAGCCAAAATCTGCTTTTCACTAAATAATCAACAACAAATTATTGAGACTTAAAAATAAATAAAACATCGATCATAAGACTAGAAGGAAATTTATGAAAAGTAGATGACGAGAAGAGGAAGATAAGTTAGAAAAATGCCTAATTCTCACAAAAAATTCAGGTTTAATAGTTTTATATGAGCGGAAAGATATGAAGAAGAGAAGGAAGGAAAAATAGGAGCCAGGGGAGGTGGAATCCATCTTTACAGGGGAGGTGGAATCCATCTTTACAAAAAACAGTCCAACATGAGAAAAAAAGAACGTTTATGTAAACTCCTTCAATACGTTTTATTTTCATGAGAAATAAAATTTTTCCTAATCAAGTCTTCCAATATTAATTATTGTTTAATTAATTTTAATCTAATAAATGTTATGTTGCAGGGTGACTCAGGAGGACCTCTTTTCCAATTTGTAGACGAGAGATTTGTATTGCATCCCTGCCACACACATCTTCAATATGGGATAGTGTCTTTTGGAAATCAATGCGGCTTAGCCGAGTTTCCAGGGGTCTACACGAACGTATTACACTATATTAGGTGGATAGAATCCATTGTTTGGGCACCAAAAGTCGAAAATCCAAATCTTATTTGGGACTGAATTTATATTATTATTGATGTTGTCAATAAAAGAGATGGAAGAGCGCAGCAACTGACGTTTTAATATATTATTTTGGTAGTAAAAATTCATCTCTTCACAAAAATGGTACACCTTGATTAAGCTTTTTAAAGCTACATAGATCAATAGAAAATTGATTAGATAACTCAAGAAGCGCTTGTCTGATATAGCACGTGGCTGCTTCTCCTGTGGTCTAGAGTTCGATTCTCGTTTAGCCTTGGACATAAGGAAATTCTGTGTCAGGTTCATAAGACATTTTTGATACATAGAATGCTTAAGACATTATTATCTATCATATTTATAATTAGAGTGTTTCAAAAGAGAAAAAAATATGTGGCACAAAGTACGACAAATAGGCTGCTTTATTTCATGACAGGATTATATAATTCAACGTACAGGCAAATTACAAAGCAGTTCTCTTTTTGAACTCAAGTTATTTCGGAATATATCACATCATTGAAATACATTCCAATAATTAAAAATACGATTATTATATATTATTGTCTCAGGTCGAATTGACTTTGAGTTGAATTTTGCTAGAAGTTTGATAATTCTCAGCAAATTATCAGTGATTGAGACCAATTCGAATCCACTCTCACTGACTTCTTTTTTCTGATGTTAACAGTAGTTAGCTAATACATTTCAATCCAAAGTTTCCTTCAAATTAACATCCTGCTGATAGTTGGGATCAGGAAGCTCATTTTTACATTTTTCGTTATCCAGTTAACATTGTAAAAGTTTCATCAGAAAAAGTTCAAATGTGAAAAAAAGCAACTTACATTGAACTATTTCTCGAAAAATATTTCACAGCGTTTTCTACTATCACTTCACATCCCCAACAAAGTGTTGCGTGAGTTGTACACTCGTATGCATTACTAATGCTAATTAAGGTAAACAATTGTTCCAGTGGTAACTCTCCGGATGATGCTACGAGCAAACGTCTCTTTGCTTTGTTACCACTACCCCCCCCCCACGCTGCCACACACACACCATCTTATTTCCTTTCTCTTTCTCTTCCTGCTTTGTCACCTGATGAATGCTCTTTCACGCGAAATACACACAATCCAGCCAACTACCATTAGCAGTTTCCTCAATGGCCCAAACTAAGCCAAAGTTATGAGTATGAATGAAGTCTAGTTATAGCGGCAGTACGTGGTGCCTGTGCATGGCTTCAAACTTGCGCAGCTACACAACTCTATTATTTCATTGCTACTCTTCAATCCATTGTTTTACAATTTATTACAGTAGTTGCATTATCATTTGTATAGAGTGGTCGGAAATTAAATGGATATTTTACAAAATGTAATTGAAAAATCCGAAGAAGTAAAACATTCACATAAACTAATAAAGCTGTATTAATGGTTTCAAAATGTCACAGATCAATGTAAAGATTAATACGGAAATTCCTATTGCATACAATATGAGATAAGTTCTACTCAGTCGAGCTGGAAAATTTAACCAAGTCAATGGACTATTTTTTACAGTTTTTAGTGTTTATGTGCAGCAAGTTGTGATCATAGAACTACGATCATCATAGTGTTAAAAGTAAATTCTCATAAAGTTCTAGAAGAAGACGTCTATTTTTACAGAATAAAATATATATATTTCATAGAATTTATAGTGGTAAGAGATGACTACCTATTACCCGACTTGACAAGATATACTCCTTAACTGGAGTCTCCAAGACGTAATCTACAAAATAAAAGGAAAAAAAGGAGAAGTGATAGAAGATAGGCTCTATCGTCTATATTGTTTTGTCCCTATAAATGAGCCTTCATTGAACTACAGTGTCATACTCAGCCTATATTATGACAGACGTTAGAAAATTGTTACAACACGATATTATTATAGGCAGACTCTACGCATAATAACAAAACTCACTCTAACTTACTCTACGCATAATAACAAAACTCATCCATAACACTCCAAACCACATAGTCCACTATATTGCCAACCCAATGTAATCAAAATGTTGAATTTCATCTAGCTCATCAGGTAATATCATTATGATCATTCATTAAACCTAGATATTCGTGAGAATTGAAATAACATTTTGAAGAAAGAAGTCAAAGTTTCAGATGTTTAAAAGATTATCACGAAAAAGCTAAATTCTTGAATTGGAAGACTCCAATTGTCTGACATTTGAAACTGAACTTATTAGCCTATTGTAGTGAAAAACAGGATATTTCGCAATATCAAATGGATACTCATGTATAATTTATCCCACATATATCCTGTAAAACAATGATTTTGGAGTTAGTAAACTGAGTCGAGGCCACCCACGAGTGATGGATACCCCACTAATGAATTCCCCATATTTGACATAAAGATCTTAGAGAGAGGGCTCGCGGGGAATAGAGCTTTCCTTAGCGCTTTTGCAAGCTGCGACAGTCAGTAGTAGTTTTCCAAACTGAGACCGAAGCTACTCGAGAGGACACTGCCGTGCAACTACTGAGGAGGCCTTTCCTAGTTACTAGTGCACCGACATGTAAGTTACAAGTATTCAGTAAACTTCAACTCTCAAATAATCTCGTCCTTGTTTCTTTGATTCCTTTTCTATAATGGTGACACTAATCCAAATGGACAGCACCTTAGGCCGTAAGACTACGCACTACACTATGCATTACGGAATGATTGAGAAATAGCTAACTAGATGTTGAAAAAGGTAGATTTTTTAAAAGCACCAAATTATAGAAATTAAAGCCTACTTAGTCTTCCTGATGATCTGAAGTTTTTTATGTTTATTGCATATTCTATAGAAAGATGAAATCTTTTGCGAAAAAATACAATACTAATACAAGTACAAAACCTTTGATCTACCTTCATATCTTCTCATTTTCATACACTTTTTAAAAAATAAAGTCTTGAAGACTCCAGACATATATATATATATATATATATATATATATATATATATATATATATATATATATATATATATACTGTATATGAAGTTTGAGAAAACATAAATATATAATTAAAATCTCACAAACCATGGTTTCAGCCTGCATCAGCACATCGTTTTCAATCATTGCGTGTAAGAACTATGATAGATTTTTTTTTTAATTTCGTCTCATCATTGTTATTTCAGAAGGTTCAATACTAGGTCCATTGCTTTTTTTGTTATATGTCAACCGTTTACCTAAAGAATTTATTAGTGGTAGAGCCCTCTTATTTGCAGACGATACATCGATCACTCATTTTCAGCAATTCCATTCCAGATAATTTAGAAACAAGTGCCCATATAGGTGTCCAATTCTTAAATCAGTTGAAATTGATAATAAATAGTAAAAAATGCCAATACCTTCAATTCAAAAACAAACATAATTCAAATGAAGATAGGGCTATAAACGTGTTTGTAAACGATAATCAACTAGACCAGGAAGAAAACATTGCATTTCTAGGAGTTTTGTTGGATAGACGATTGAACTGGGCTTCATACATTGAGAAAATAATGTTAAGGGTTGAAATAAGGCTGGCAACACTAAAGTTCACACTTGCACTTTATTTACACAAATCAGTCTATTTACACACACTAATAATTAGTGTAATTATTGTTCGTTCAATTAATAAATAAAAACAGATCAACAAATGACAAGCTAAAACTTATTTTATAGTAATTATTTACAAGAATTAAGGAATAATTAATTACAGGCTGATCGATCACAAAAGAAACTAGAGTCCAATAAACTGTACAATAATGTAGAAAGAAATGATAAAAAGAGCAACTAATCACTTACAAAACACAGTCCAATTCGTTATTTGACAGCCCCAAATAGTATCACTCAACACAACGTCTTTAAACTATTAGTAAACTGCACAAACAGTAAACACTTGTCTCTGCACTTGACACTGGAATCAAGCACTGTTTACTCCACTGGCACTGGATTGTCTCTCTCACGAGATCTGTAACACAATCTGTCACGCAGGTTTGTAAAACTAACTGTCACGCAAGCTTTTGTAAGACTAACTCACTGGTTCACATGGACTCCTTTATATAGCTGTTGTAGTTGTATAATTCCAAGAATTGGCAGCTTCTCGAAGCTTCAAGAATGCTTGGAATATAGACCTTGATTGTTCAGGAAGTCTGAAGAAATCTTGAGAAGTCTCGAGAAATTCAATTGAGTGAGAGAGTTGCAGACTTGAAGAATAAGGGTGACAAATACATGTGAAGAGCAAGAGAATGAAGATCGGATGTCAAAGTCATGTCCAACCATGAAAACAATAGAACAATCTACGTAGAACAAGTGTGTAAATAACTGCTCTATTCGCTTTTGTAACAATAATATGTTGTAAAATCTGGGGTATTTGTCTTGCGACAGCTCGCTATTGAATGATAAAAAGTTACTTTTTACAGCTTACCATGGGCTCTTACTGTCACATATTAGGTGTGCTATCTTAGTATGGGGTAATTCATCAAAAGAAAACCTTGATAGGGTGTTTAAGATTCAAAAGAAAACGGTTAGGTGTATGAAAAGAGTAAATAAATTAGATTCATGTAGGCCGTTGCTCAAGAGACTTGGTATCCTTACTGTACCCTGCTTATGTGATATTAACCTAAATCATGATGTATTATAATACAAGAAGCCGAGGAGATTATCACTTGGTGAATCATAATAGTAGCTTATTCAAACAGAAACCTAGTTATAATGGTAGGAAACTCTACTACTAACAGCTACCGCAGTTTTTAGAATCTTCAAAATATAGAAATATTTTAACAATCTAATATTAAAACTGACACTGTATTTCACTTTTATATATTGTTATACTCATTTATATTGGAGATGCTAGAGGGATGCATTTCACTTCTGAAAAGAAGCTTCGTCAGCCTGCCGCCAGGGGTGATGCTTTGATGAGGTTAGGATGAGCGGCCATTATTTAGTTAAAAATCGCGTTGTATTTGAATTGTGTTTGGTCGTTGAATAAGTTGGTTCTATCTTGTTTATGGTGTTTGAATATTTCATATTGCTCCAGTGTATTTAGTTTGTGGCTTTTTTTGGAATGTGTGTAGAATTTCTAAGTCCGTTTAGATGTTATTGTGAGGGTGTCCAGTGTTGATTAAGTGATCTGCAAATGTTTAGTCAGAGTTGGAATGTAGTGCTTTGATGTGTTCTTTGTATCTTGTGATATGAAACCGACTACACCTTAAACTTCTTAGACCTCATTATCAAAAAACTAAATAGCATGCACAAATTCAAAATCTACAGAAAACTAACTCTCACAGGCACACTCATTCACAACTCATCCAACCATCCACATCAATACAGACTTGCTGCTTTTAAATCCATGATCCATAGACTCTTAAATGTTCCACTATCATAAGCTGACCACAAAGAAGAAATAAATACAATCAAATATTTAGCACAACAAAACGGACACAACACCAATCTAGTAGACAATATCCTGAATAAAATGAAAAATAAAAATCCAAAACCTGCAGACCAAAACAGATTTGTCACATTCACATATTTCAACAAAACATCACACAAAAATAGTCCAAAAATCCAGATTTAACACAGCATTCAGAACAACAAACAACCTGAAACACCAACTCCAACAAAAAACAGCTCACCCAACAGCACAATTCACAAATTCAACAAAACAGGAATATATAAGTTTAAATGCAACACATGACCCAAGTAACTTACTACATAGGACAAACAGGCAGATCATTCAACACAAGATACAAAGAACACATCAATAATAAAACTAATATATCGGTTACCGAAGGTATAAAAAGGTTTGACATGTGAAGAGTAAATGATGTTATAACTAGAAAAAATATATACTTTTTTGTTATGTACGTTTCATTTCATACTTCACAAAGGGGATGGGGCAAACGGGACAAGTTTCCTTGGGCCTCAAGGGACCACATCATTTTTGGGAAATGATAGGAAGTGTCAAAGCAAAAATAAAATAACGGACTCAAAATTATCTCAGCTGAGGGCCTGCAGGACCCCTTATTGCTTCAGTTTAGATCAGAATCCCCAAAACCACCCGAAGGGCTCCAAAATCTCCGGTCTGGGTACGCTACTGTGTCTGAGTACTGCAGTTCACTATCCTCTAGAAATAAAACAGTTTTCATAAAATAAACATATCTTATATTTATCATTATTATTTTTGTGAATGATAACCCAGTTCCATTAGATTTCTTACAAATAAATTTAAAAATTGTTTCGTCCACACTCTTGCTTTGGATTGTTTTGATAATTGTTATCTACACACTCAGTGAGAATAGTACGTTTTTCATGTAGCTGACAAAAGTAAGCTTTAAAATGAAATAGGATAGCCCAATGAGGATTCCTTTTCGATTAATATAGAGTTTTGGAATAGAAAACAAAAATTTGTTTATTAGTCTGTCCTAAGAATAGATAGCGATATATAGTGCAATATCAGGTTGGAAAAACATTTAGTCACTGAATAGTTGAAAAATAAAACGTTTTCATGTCCACATATTAAAGGATATTACTACTCCCTTAAAAATGAAATAGGATAGCCCAATGGGGATTCCTCTTTGATATCCCATAAACCTATGTATCACCGATTGTCCAATGCTAGATTGCTTTCTAATACCATTGATCAGGGATAGTGAAGATACTTGATGGTTCGTCTATGCTAATACGTAGATTTAGAATTTCGAAGAAATATTAATGAATTCATAAAAAGAAGAAAGAAGATTCATTGAATACGATATCAAATCGTTATTACACGTTTTATAGACTATTATTCAATTATTTGAGTGAGTGTAATAAGGCTGTAGATTTGGACGAGTAGACATTCCTCAGTTGTAATTTTTATTAACGCATCAAAAAAGAAAAAACTTGACAGGATGACAGGATTTATAAATAAAACAAAAATGTTGATTTACTGAAGCCAACTCCAGAAGGACTACAATAATTAATTTATGCATTAAGTACCATCAGTCGTTGATTAAATCTTGACAAACATAGGCAATTGCAGGAAAGAAAAGAAAAACGAAAATTAAAATAAACAGAAGACAAGTTGTGGTATTTTGAATATTATGAGTTTTCATTCCTAACACGAAAATTGAGAATTTCTTCACCCACTTTAGAAGAGATGAAATTATCCTTATTAGTATTCAATGGTAGTCCTGCCGCTGACAAATATTGAATTTAATACTCAACAATGCCTCTACCTGTTTCGAATAATTTTCAAAGCTTAGATATTACTATGGAGACAAAAAGACGTTTCCGTGGGTAAAAAACACATTTCAAGAGTGAAGATTTTTTTCTGTGATAAGATCAGTGGCGGATCTAGTGTACCGAGTTAGGGGGGGGGCGATCCACACTACCGCACCACCCCCTTCTCCCCAAAAAAGAGCTTTTTTTTTAAATGGAACAAATAAGTAAAAAAATCATCTGTCCATATTATTGAATAAAAGGCACATTTCTTTATAACACTTAATATATTTCTGTCTATTACAGTAACAAAGTTCCATTGTTGAAAGTACAATATATCAAATTCAAATGCCGAAAATATATATTATGCAATATAATAGATAAAAATGTTAAAATTTGGAAATCTACTCTGTCGTTCTTGTGCTTTCATATCTATCAATAACTTAATGACTTAGTCTAAATCTATGGATATATCATGGTGCGCGTGAAGCAGAGCCGGGCTCATCAATAGGGCTTATCAATCTTTCTTCGCCCATAGTGGACCGTAGCCAAGATTTTAACATTTTCAAAGTCGAAAATGACTTTTCCGCACTCGCCGCACTAACTGGAAGCGTTGCGTAAATTTTTAAAAGGAAATTGGCACACTCATAAATATCGGGATCCCTATGTGATGGGTGTATTATTGAACTGGGTTATTGAATTTATTTTTTTTCAGATTGATTTTATTTGAACTCATAATTGACATTTTGGTTGTAAGACATGATGGTGAGATACGTTCTCACGGACTCGAATGCACTATTATGATTTTGTTATTTCTCTATTTTGGATTGCTGGAAGTCTGTGCTCATGTCTCCACTTCCGTGAGAAACAAAAATTGCAAAATATTGCAATTTTTATGCTCACCGAACTATCTCTCTCTCTGTCGTTTTGGAAGGCTCTCTGTCACTCCGCGTGAGAACGAGAGGATTTTCCACGTGTTTGATGGAGGGGGAAGCGTCTTCCTAGGCGTTTACCCTCGAAGTAAGAGTCGTCGATGATGGACCCCTGAAGAGAGCTGGTGCACGTGTCGCGGTCGTGATTGTTGAAAAGTTGAAATTGGAAAAGTATTAGTTGATAGTTATTTTGCGATAAAGTACTAAGGTTTTGTGAGTGAAACCTAAATTTGAAGTAAAAATTTGGAAAAGTATTAGTTGATAGTTATTTTGCGATAAAGTACTAAAGTTTGTGAGTGAAACCTAAATTTGAAGTAAAGTTTGGGAATTATTGAAATATTAGAAAAGTCATTAATTTTATGAAAGTTATTATTTAGCCGGTGAACGGAAGTCGAATTATTCTACAACTCGTGCAACCGGTAGCGGATATGATCGTCGGTTGCCTAGTGTTGGCATTTGCTGTCGGTGAGTCCGAAATTTCGTATATCATCGTCTAAATCACTTAAATCTTTAAAGTTCCTTGACCGAACCTTGCAATTAAAATTGTTTGTTAATTATTAGATTACCAGTATTGGTGACTGGAGGAATTCGTAGAGATAGGGGAGTACTTTAGAGCACTTACTTCTAGAGGTTGTTTATCTAATTGTGTACTTAATCATGTGTATTTTACCAAACTGCATATGCTTTTGTTAAGCTGAATCTATTGACGTGCCCGAACATTAATTTTCGCAAATTTAATAAGATATTGATTATTATTGTTAGTGCTGGTCTATTATTATCGAAAATTCTGATTTACTGATCCATTAATGATTTAGTTGCATAATTAACGTAGTAAGTCCAAAAGTCTATTATGAATTGATGAAATATTTTTGGAACACCTTGTTTTCTTTGATGTTGGATAATGGATTGATAAATTAATTGATTGCTAATGCAGGGTTTAATGTTTGATTGTGTTAACGAACGACTTAATATTGATTGTTTGGATGGTGTGAATAATAATAATGTTACTGTTACTTGCTATGAAATCTTAAATTGGGTATTGAATCTTACATCTGCTATGGAACATGTATTAACTTAATTATCATTGAGAAAAAGCTCGTATTATCTCCAGTCGCCTAGTCCACTAGTTTTAAGGCTAGTTTTAAGGCTATTAGAGAATATTCTCCTTTTATGTCAGGACCGGTGGACCACGCTACCAAATATTAGGCCCGGTCCTGTTACACCTATACATGATTCAGGATTCTCTATATGAGAAGTTTCTGCTACCACCACGATCCCCAGATGCATGAACAGCTCTCTCAAGCAAGAATAGAATAGAATGGCTGCCTTTATTTATTACCTGGGAGGGCGAAGTTAGAGCGCAGCCGGCCCTCTCTTCCACTTAACCCTCCCCTACAATTCTAATTAAGATAAACATATTAAGTGAACATAATTTTCAAAATAGAAAAACAAAACAAACAGAATAACTGGAAAATAGGAGATTTTAGTCCAGTCAAGTGTCTTAGTCATTGTGAGTCCCAAGTTTTTAACATCAGGGCTATACGGTAATTGTATGTTATTAATAGTGATGTATGGTCCATTTGTTATGTCAAGTGTGTTCAACAGTCTTGAGTAGCCAATAACTATTGCTTTTGATTTAGTTTCGTTTTTTTTTAGTCCACTACAGTACACGAGCCAAATCAGCATTAGTCTCATCCACAGCTGTATCAAAGTCATCCTTCTTACAGTGCTTATATATCTGTAAATCGTCAGCATACAGATGATATCTAGTCGTAAGTAGGGCATTAGTCATGTCATTGATGTAAATGCTAAATAGCAGAGGACCCAAGACTGATCCCTGAGGAACTCCTCTATTTATCTCACGCCACTGTGAAGAGGTGTCGTCCACCCTCACACACTGACACCTGCTCTGCAGATAAGACCGCACCCAGGCCACAGTGGAGTTGGAAAAGCCCAAGTTTCGGAGTTTATACAAAAGAATAGGATGAAATATAGAATCAAATGCCTTACTGAAATCTATTAAAACCAAAATTGTCAACTCCCTGTTATCCATTGCCCTCCAGATATCATCAGTGACCTGCAAAAGAGCCGAGGTGGTGCTGTGCCCACCCCGAAATTCTGATTGAAAGTCACTGATTAATCCAGAGCTGTAAATAAACATGCTCATCTGCAAGTACACAATAATTTCTAAAACCTTAGACAAAACAGATAGTAAACTAATTGGCCTGTAGTCAGAAGGGGAGAGGGGATTATGGATCTTGTTTAGAGGAAGAACTATGGAAAACTTCCACTTGTCAGGGAAAACAGATGTGAGAAGTGATGTGTTGATTAAGTGGGTGAGGAAAGAAAGAATTAAAGGCAAAAGTACTTTAATAAATTTGATTGGAATGCAATCTGCTCCAATGGCATTACTTTTTATTCTACTAATGGCTAAAAAAACGTCTTGTTCAGTAACTGCAGAAAAATAAAAGGTTTCATGTGGATGGCAATCAGGCAGTGAATTATAATGGGCTCGGGCACAGTCCAAACTTACAGGGATGTCAGTGAAAAATCATTCAGGGAATCCAGTGAATGAGAAACAGTCAGTGCCTGCCTCTCCTTGCCAGCCCCAATTCCCCTCAGAGCATGCCACAAAGATGATGATGACCTCTTTGACAAGATCAAGTTACGGTAAAACCCAGCTTTAGCATTTCGGATCACTTGCTTACAGGAGTTTCTCAAACGTTTGTAGTGATTATAATCATTAGGACATTTAGATCGCCTTGCTTTCCTACACCAATGATCTCGATCATGCATAAGCTTGCGTATTTCATCTGTGAGCCATGGAGCAGGATCCCTGGTAACTCTGCGCCTCTTAAGAGGAACAAATTTATCATAAAGAAAAATGATATTATCATTCAATAAATTCAACATAACATTTACATCATTAGTATTAAAAATGCTCAGCCAGTCGAGATTGAGTGCCTCATTAAATAAGTTGGGGAGATCAATATTTTTGTAATCTCTGTAAGAGATTATTTCTGGTGCAGGATTAGGTCTCTTGATGTTATACACAAGGTACATGTCATGCGCTGAGAGACCTGGAAACAGAATTTGCCCATGACTCACAACTGCTTTCTTATCTGCAACTACTATTAAATCTAACAATGTGTCTGAGGTAGGTGTGTTGTGCGTCGCTTGGAGAGGAAGCAGGGTCATGCCATTTGCATAAAACATATTAGTCAGTTGGTTTTTGTCATATGTATCAGGTCCAAGTAGGTTGGTATTAAAGTCTCCCATTACAGCTACATGTTTGTAGGGTACCATCAGTTCCAAGAGCACATCATCAAACTCAGACATATAGCCAATGTGTGGATGCCTGTAGCATAATCCAAACAACATTTTATCATTATTACACTTTACTTCAAAAAACATAAATTCCGGTTTCCCTACACGGGAGTTATCAGAAGAGAACTTATGAACAGGCAGTAGGGAACATCTAACAAATGCAGCAACCCCTCCACCATTCTTGTGCAAGTGATCATTGCGAATGAGAACATAATTATCAAGCGCAACAAGCCTGCTTGAGATAGTAGGTTTAAGCCAAGTCTCAGATATTAGAATTATATTGCAATCGCTATTATTAAAAGCACACCTGAATTCATCAATATGGCAAAGGAGGGATTGCACATTCACATGAGCAACCTTTAGCCGATCCGAAAAAGGTGTGATAGCATGTCGCAGTGAATCGCCGGCACTCAGCGCGGCTGGACTGTCATCCCGCCGGGAGGACATTCTCATAGTCAAAGAGACCATCATGAATCAGCGATGTGGAGAGGGGAAAGGCAACAGCACGGCAAAGGGAGAGCCCAAAAGAGCAAAAATAATTATTTATCACATTCATACCAACATGCACACCAAGATAAAAAAATAAAAAGAAGAATACCATTTTAAAAGAGATTTTATGTCAGAAAGCGTTGTTAGAGATAACGAACTTCCACAGTATGGCCTGAGCTGCTGCTCGGCCCCTAGATAAATATGATTAATTATGCGTAATGGTTTTTTGTGAATTACATTTGAGTGAAAGAACAATTTCAGACGATGAGCAATCTATTGAACGAATGAGAGTAACACAAGAAAAGAGAGAGAGAAAAAAAACACTGATAGAAAGATGATAGCTTAACTATAAAGGAATAAAATAGCTAAGCTTAATAATGGAGAGAAGTTCTGTACAAACAAAATCATTTAGCTCATTAATATCAACATGCGCACAAAGAGAAAAAAAAAGAAAAAGAAGAATAGCATTTAATAATAGATGATAGCCTAAAGAATGAACAGATAATGCAATTTAAAGAAACGATAATAGTGACAAGCGGTAACAGACTATCACTAAACAAAAAGCCTTGTCCATCTTCCATCAACCGATATACTGTTTAAACTGATCTGTTTCAGGAGAAATTATTGTAGGCCTACAGACAGTGGCGCACCCAGGGGGGGGCTTAGGGGGCTTAAGCCCCCCCCCAAGAACCCGAGCTCCTTAAAAAATTGTTAATAATTTTCAAGAAATTTACTATAGAGAGTATGTGCGCAGGCTGATTAGTGTTGGTACATGTCATTTATTCACACTTTTTAAGTAGAATAATGTTCATAATAAGTGGCTTGACATGGGGGGTTTTGAGGCTCAAGCCTTGCCCTCAGGTCCTGAAATCCTTATCAAAATGTTGATACTTTTCAAGCGAATTGACTGTGTAATATGGACTCTAGGCTGTACATTTAAAACTTGTTTAAATCGGATGACAATTAACAATATCGCTATACTATTAACAGGAATACTATGAATGACTACCATAGGTGGAAATAGAGTTTGAAGTCTTGCAGAATTAAATTTGACTAGGTGGCTGGGTAAAGATAATAAAAATAATTCGTTTCACTCATATCAATATGGCATTCATTTAACCAATAAGTACAGGATCTCTAGCCTCTAGAACCTCCTAAACCTGTAATACATTTAACGGTATTAATGTAATTCCTTTCGGAAGGTGGAGCCGAGATAATTCTGAGACCTGTGCATGGGCCCACAAACATTCAGGGCCCACAGTTTTTGGTGAGTTCCGAATCATCGGCAAGTGATTTTATAGCTAAGAACCCTTTTTTTGGTGGCTGATCCATTCGGTCACCCTTACCTTAGGAATTTGCAGCTTGCCTTATGTGACTGAACAGGTACGGTACCTGTTACGGCTCGCGGCTAACAATTTCCTAAAAAAGGTTTACAGGTTTTTGCGAAAAAATTTCAATAAGATTGCATATTCCTTATTCTTATTCTTTATTCCTTCGAAAACGCTTCAATACAGAAATAAATATAGCAGAAGAATGAAGCTATCTTTTTCAATAAGAGATCAATAAATTTGTTCTCATTCCGAAAACTCTAGGCTTCTAGAGTGCTCATTTAGGTGGTAAATTGAATACATTTGATGAGAAATGAACTGAAAACCCAAATGAAACATTAACTACCGTGATTATTGAGTAATCCTATGAAATACACAAAAGAAGGCATTTTTAATATTGAAATGTATGAGCTTGGCTATTAATTGTGAATAAAGCACCCAGAACTTACAAAACCATAATTTAAATTTAATAAAAAGACAGAAGAATAGCAAGTGGAAAGCATATGTGCAAAATCAGTATGCTTTGATTCAATGAAACTCTATAAACTTTGGGACCGTTCTTGACTATTGAGTACATTCATATTTCATTTCAAAAAATGATTTGGCAAGTTTTGAAGGAGAAATTGAACAAAATTTTTGGTTCGTTGGCAATTGAATTGGTTAAACATTAGGACAACGTAAAATAACGTGTTTTTATGATCATTTGAGTTTTTGTAAAATATCCCAAAAATTTAAAGATTTCGTCATCTCGATTCGCTTTAGGACTGGAATTTTTCGTTCTTTTTATTACCAACGCAAAAGTCTGAGAATGGTGTAGACATAAAAATTTATAATAGTAGATGTAGCACGTTTCAGATAATTTTACATTAATTCAATTTAATTCACACCATCTATATGAAGACCTTAGTTATTTCTGAATGGATGCTGGAATAGCTGTAATCTTTCGCCCTATTTATTTCTGTAACAAAGCGTTCCGTACCTACATTGATTCTAATTTTTTTACCCTCATGAGAAGTTGATTAAGCAGTCTGGCAGAATAATTTTGAACTCCTGAAACACTGTACAAAAAATACTCATGATGGACACATTTTGTTTCCCCATTGCTACTCTAATACTAATACTCTTTAAAAAGTCAAGTAATGAATCCCCGCCCCCTCAATAAACTTTATCGGGCAACAATCTTGCAAAAAGTCGTCTGAAAAATCCCAATTTACCCCCCCCCCCCCTCCTCCCCAAAATTTTCCATGGTAGGACGGGTAAGCCCCCCCTAAACCAAAAGTCTGGGTGCGCCCCTGCCTACAGAAAATTCAAATGATAACACATTCATACATACTAAATTATGCCTAGTGATCAAAATAAATCAAAGATTCACCCGAGCACAGAACTCACTCAGATAAAAATTAAAATAATCTGCCATATCAGGAAAAAAAAATAATAATAAATAATTAAAATAATAAACGAAAGTTGATGGAACGCTAACTTCAATTCCTTATCCTCAAATAAATCCTAATAAACTTGTTTCACCATCCAACCAGACACGTCCACTCCAGTCATAAAATCAGTTTATTCATCCACTCTGATTCAGATATAAAATAAAAGAGAAGCAACTTTGCTTCAGAAAACAACTGAAATATGAGTAGGTAAGTAAAGAAAAAAAAATAATTATAGAAAATAATCTGAAAGTAACGTTAACAATTAATTGGCAAATTAGTAGAAAGATCCCAGAGTTTAGAAAGAATAAGATTAATGTCATCATCATTATCTTTAAAAAAAGATAGAAAGAAGGAAAAACTCTAATAAAAAATAAAGCAATAATATAAATGCATAATCCATATGCATGAAAGAGCAAATGAACAAAGTGAATTAAAAAATAAAAATAAATTAAGAAAGCATATTAACAGAAACCATTAGCAGTATTCTTAGATTTGAAGAAGGCTTTTGATACTGTATCACATGATATCCTACTATCCAGACTCAACAACTATGGCATAAGAGGAGTTGCATGGAACCTGTTCAACAGCTACCTGACAAACCGAACACAATGTGTCAGAGTCAATGGATGTGTGAGCAGCAAGCTGATAGTGGAATATGGAGTGCCACAAGGAACAGTACTAGGACCAATTCTCTTTTTGCTTTACATAAATCCATTATGCGATATGGAGATTGATGGATCCATCACCACATTTGCAGATGACACGGTACTACTGTTTTCTGAGCCATCCTGGGGGATGACCTGGAGAAAGGCTGAGATTGGGCTGCAGAGGGTGTCTCACTGGTTGAATGGGAATCTCCTAACCGTCAACGACAACGGTCAATAAGCGAGGTGTCGATGCTCAGATCTAATTTCTCGCGAAATAGGCTCGTGACCACAGCTGTCACATCCTCATCGTTGATCTCAGGCACGCCAAATATCCGCACGTTATTACGCCGCTGATACTGTTCATGGCCGTCAATTTTGCTCTCCAGCGATCTCTGACAAGCAGCCGCCTCCTCGCGTATGACGCTGACCTCCGCGGCAAGGGACTCCATCTTCGCCTCCATCGCCTGAATTCGAGGTTCAAACTCACTTGTAAATCGGGAAGCGATGACGTCAGACAGTCTATAGAATAGTTTATCCGCAACAAGCTCTGCCAACTGGTCCAGATATTCAGTGGAAAGAAGCCCCGAAAAACTATCTTGAACTCCTTTCTTCTCCGCCACTCCGCTTCCTCCTTTGGACGAGGGGCCCACAGGGGCAGAAGTGGGTCGACGATCAGCTGGTGTAGCCGGATTCTTATCGGCAGTCGCCTTATCTCTGGCAGCCTGGCCTTTAGCGTTGCTACGTAGATTCAATGGTGAAGTCGGCATGTTGAATGAATCACACTTTCTTAACCACGTGAACAGTATGGGAAGGATATCAATGAGATTCGACAGCGACAAAGATGATACTCTCGCGCTATTGTATGCCAAAAATCGCACCGGTACAATTAGAAAAACCCACGAAAACTCGAATTAAATCAGGAGCCGAAACAAACCTTGTCAAGCCAATTTCATAGTTCTTATCTCACCTCCAAGAAGAGACGATAAGAAAAAAAGTCACCCACGCACCCCGTAATCAACACGGCATCAACTCTTCCTTCTCTCGCTACACATGGATGAGCCATTGAAGGGAAATATATGGTTAGAAACAGTAGTCATCTATGGTTGACTCAGTGCACTATATTAGAGTCTATTAGAGTCAGTGCACTAATCTATTTATTATTGATAAAGAGATTCGAAGCTTCTTGCCTTTTGGCTTTCAACAAAACTCGATATTCGAGAGCGAAGAAAATCGTTGGGCCCGTCTGACATTATACGGAAATTCGTAAATCTCAGTGAGTAATAGCTCTCTAAATTCTTTACAAAATGATCAGGCAACAGCATTTTCGAGTTTATAATAGTCACTAAGAATGATTGAGGACATTTAACACTTTACAGTAAACGCCCTACATGCTTGAAAGTTAACCTCAAAATACTTAATCCTTAATCGATTACAGTCCCACTCCCCCTGCCCCTCAAATAGATATATTGAATCGATCGTGATCGTTTAAATTTTGAACGAGCGCGCGGTATTCAACTTATGTGTAACACCAACACGTTCTTCTAATATGTATTGTGCGAGTAGGAATCAAATAATTATGTAAGAATAAATTCTCAACCTTTCATAAAATATACAAATTTAGAAAATCTACAATAATAGCAACAATCTTCAAGTTCCCTAAGGGGGGCGATCGCCCCAATCGCCCCCCGCTGGATCCGCCACTGGATAAGATAGCACTTTGTTGAAAGGTGCGTGCGTCTACTATACTTGCAAAATAGTGTCTGACAGTAGGTCTTTTATTTAGATTACTGGAATCTAAAATAAAAAAATTATTAAAACAAAAAAGAAACCGACTCAATGAAATGGTAATCGAAAATTAAATACTCATAACTCACTTACTAAATAAAGTAATCACTTTAAACTGAGAACCTTTTAAATCCAATACAAGTAACCTTTTGAAGTCAGCGCCAAATTTCTCAAGAAGTCCTAAAATATAATTTAGAATTTTTTATAAACTCATAATAAATTTGGTGCCGACTTCAAATAATGGTTACTTGTATTGGATTTGAAATTTTCTCAGTTTTAAGTGAATACTTTATTTTTGTATGGGAGTTGTCAGTATTTAATTTTTGACTACCATTTCATTGAAGTCGATTTCAGTTTTGTTTTATTTTTAGCTTTTTAGTTGAAAACTTTGAAAACATAAGAAATTTCTTATACGTTATGAAATATTTAGCAAATTGACCAATATTACGCATGGAGTAACTAAAAATCTGACTATGAGGAAAGGTAATAAACTAAGTAAAATCCTACAACTCTTTATTGAACACAGACTATTGTATTTAGAAAAATTATAATAGCAGATGGCTTCATAAAAGTGATATGATTTTTGATTCGTGTTTTTAATTCGGTCCCTTTCAGAGTATACCTACACTGAAAAGATAATATCTTTGAAGAATTTTTTTAATTATGTTTTTAAATGAATGATCTTTAGAACATTTTTAACTTATGATTGAAACTATATAAACGTATTCCTACGACTCCATAGCATCAACTAAATTATTCAGAATATCCATATGAACAGAAATATTATATTTTTCATATGACTTCCAAGCCTTATCTTTTGATTTGCATAGTTCACGTGATTGGCCAAAACGGGAGATTGCAGGCTTGTTTCACACATAACCGGCTTTGGGTAACCGATGTCGTTTATCCGACAATTAAAATGCATCATATTATGATTTCTAAATCGGAAAAGTGTAAAGCGCTCCATGGTACAATGATCGGCCTGGTAAACGGCACCTGCTATCCGACTGCCGGTTTTGTGTGAAACACAAGCCGGCAATAGACGGACTGCTTCAAGCAGTCGTAAGTGACTGCAAAAGTGCAGTCCAAAAGCAGTCGGGCTGACTGCAAACCGACTGCACCTGACTGTCTTGTTGAATAGGCGGAGTTGAGTTGAGACTGCGGAGAGCCTTCCATAAAGACAATTATTAATAAAATTACTGAGTATAATTTTCTAGAAATGATTGGAGCACAAATTAATTGATGAAAGACACATTTAATCAAATTCTGAATATGGTTTAAAACAAATTTAATAATAGTTTAAAAAATTGGTAAATGGATGGAATGAGAAATGGATCCTCAAAAAATAAATTATAATTAATTTAATATAAGAATACACTATTCTCGTCATACAATGATAAAAGGCCACTTGACATGAAAAAATACAAGAAATAGTAACATTACAAAATATAAAATCACAGGGTTATTAATTTATTACAGACAGCGAATAATTATAAATTAATAAAAAGATAATATTTCTTGACTTGATCATTTCATAGAACAAATAGTATTAACCAGCCTAAGTACTAGAATTAAATTCTTTGATTTCTTGTTCCATAACGATCTGCGTTGTTAATATTAACTTTTTATTGTAAATTTAACGACTTGCAATCAGTTTTTATAGGTGAATAAATAATAATTGTACTCACACTTGGCCGAGCGCTTTCGAGTTATGGAAACTCATCTTCAAGGCATTCTAGAGCGGCGATGTTAGTTTTTTGGTTAGAAGAATTGTGGTTTTTGTATCGTGTGGTCAAAAATTATGTTAGATTAAAATTTAATTCATTGAGCATCGAACCAACAAACCAATATCGCCGATCTAGGATGCCTTGAATATGAGTTTCCATAACTCGAAAACGTTCGGCTAAGTGTGAGTACAATTATTATTTATTCACAAAAAAAAACTGCAAGTCGATAAAACGAGAAAACTAGAAATATTGAAAAGCGAATTTTTATGAAAAGATAGAGCCGGAACCTTAAGTACGGTCCTTTTTTAATAATGATTTCCATGAAATCATTGGACGGACCCTAAAATATATTTTAGTCCTACACAGGATGATTCAATATCTTGAAGTATTTATTTTAAGTGACCGATTTACTTTCTAGAGCTTAACATTACTCGAAATTAGGGGGTAAACTAAATCTTAAACGAGCAACGAGCAAAGTTCAATTAGGAGAAAATTATGCAAAAATCAAAAAATATAATAAAACAGGATCTTTGTCTTTAAAGAAGACTCTAGTGACAAAGTACAACTAGTTTTGAAACCAACGTGCCATGTTCACAGAACGCATACATAGCCTATTTACTAAACACACCCGCTAATGAGTGAAAGATGAGTGGTGGTGCGAGCAGTCGAGTGGACTGCACTTTTGCAGTCGGCAGCACGGCGGAACTCGACTGCAAATCGACTGCTTGTTCTGTTTACGAACGCAACTCGACTGCTCAAGCAGTCCGTGTAGTGCGATCTTGATTTTAACATTGAAAATGCGATCCGCCCAACTGCGACTGCTTGAAGCAGTCCGTCTATTGTAGGCCTATGAATGCTCCTTTTCGCTTGACAATTTTGGGCTAAAACAATTTACAATATTTTGCTTAAGAATATTGCAATTTAATCTCTAGACTCCAAAAATTTTAAAACATGTGATGGCATTGGCATTGTTGACATGCAATGTAGTCAACCTTACACGTAGTAAAAAAAAACAAGTATCAATAACTCAGTTTCTATCGCAAAGTGTGTAACACACTCTCCTACTCTGAACTTATCATTCTCAATATGATTAGTTTAAACTAATAAATAATAAATAATAATAATAATTCTTTATTTGCCAAAATATAAAAAATACATCAAATCATAATAGACAATGACAAAGCTATTCACAAATAATAAAAACAAAACAATTTCTGTAAGTACTGTATACTCGTATAGAATAAACTTTGTCAATAATATTTTTAGGCGCTGCCTGCAAAACCTAGGTTTGAGTGCTGGCAGCGAGCATCATTAACAACTTTGAAGATACAATACAAATAATTTATTGAAATGAAAGTACATATGGATATGAACTGAAATGAAAATATATGAATAAGATGAACAAATGAATAAAATGGCTAATATGAATAATATGAACCAAATCAAATAATAACATGAAAACAGACTGAATTCAAATGTGTAACAATTACGAAGCATTTTATAGTACAGATGCAGTAGGCATTCTGCGCTTTATACATTGGATGATTGATCCTGAGTTGTGCTACGAAGTAAATATTTATGCTTATTTAGGACTTCACAAAATACAGTAATTAATAAATTAAATTTACTAACAGTTAATTATGGTTGTAATAGTGGTAGTTAACATTACTTTATATGTGTATGGATTGAGATACATTCGATGATTTAATCCATTCTGCCATTTTTTTAATGCTAGTTTTTGTTATTTTATCCGTCAATAAGTTCTCCGGCATTAAATTGATCATTCTATTGCTTGTGTAAGGGAATTGTCTCCGGCATACAGTCAGGTCAGTTCTGTTAATTTGAAAATTAGATTGAATACGAAAATTGTACGTTCTTGTTTGTGGTTCAAATAGGTTTCTGTTTTTAATTATATACACTATAATGTTCTTTACATATAGTTGTTTAACTGTTAGAACTGGGAATTCTTTGAAAATAAGCTGTGTGGGGTACCGTCTGGGTCGACCGAGTGCAGCTTTTATTATGTGCCTTTGTATCAAGGAAATTTTATTGAAATGTGTGTCCAATGCCCCACCCCATACCCTAATTCCATACTGTAATACAGACTGAGCATAAGCAAAGTATATTAAACGCAAGATATCCAAATCCCCCAGACCGTTCAATCTGTAAAATTTGTGGATAATATGTTTCAATTTTTTACAAGTTTTATTTATGTGCGTATTCCACTTTAGTTGAGCATCCAATATCACACCTAAATACTTCGTTTCTCTCACTCTTTCTAATGATTGACATATACAGTCTCCACCTCCCTCCTGTAAGCCTTCCATCTCACTATGTATATAATGGTAGGCGCAGTAGACTGAGTGAATTTTTATCCCATTACGAAATATGTCTGTAGGTATAGACCTTTCAGATGGTGAGAAAATCATGAAAACACTTTTTCTTATATTTAGAGTTAAAGTGTGGTGATCTAGCCACATCTTAACTTTAGCCAGACCAGATTCTGTCAAATTCTTGACCTCTCGCCAGTTAGAAGCTGTAAATATTAGGGCTGTATCGTCGGCAAAGGAGATGGCATGGCATCCACCGATATTGATTTTCAAAAGATCATTGATGTAGATCAAAAATAATATCGGCGAGATGACTGTACCCTGTGGAAGGCCATATTCTGACAATGTCAGTTTACTAGAATTAAGAGTCTGCATTCTTTTATTTAGATAGCTTCTAAAAAGGTTCAACACTGTTCCACGGAAACCTATACTCTCTAATTTGTTCAGAAGGGTGTTGTGTGGAATGGTATCATAGGCCTTTGCCAAGTCCAGATACACTGCCAAGGTTTTTTTATTATTCTGGAAATTATCTGTCACTATTCTAACCAGCTCAGTCATTGCGTCCTCGGTGGATTTGCCCTCCTGGAAACCGTATTGATTACCAGCTATAAATTGATATTTATTTAGATATTTTATTATTCTTATTTTAATAATTTTCTCGAATATTTTAGATAGGTTGCTGATAAGACTGATGGGACGGTAATTCTCAGGAGCTTTTTTGTCACCAGATTTATACAAAGGGATTATTTTTGCAATTTTAAAATGAGATGGGAAATGACCTAATTCAAAACATTTATTGAATATTATTGACAATGGTTCTGCTATGTACTCAGCTATATTTTTCAAGCATATATTTCCTAGCCCATCTATCCCAGGAGAAGAATTAGTTTTTAAATGTTTAATAGTAAGCAATATCTCATTAGAGCTTGTTGGGTGCATGAAAAATGAATTTGGATTGTCAGTCGCTACACAAGATGAATGCTGTAAGTTTTCCAACTGCAATGTAGTCCCAATGTCAATTATTCTCTCTGCGTAAGTTCTTCCTACTTCAGAGAAATATTTATTCAGCACTTCCGGGTCGATGTCGGGTGGTTTATATGAACGTTTTCTGTCTAAAATTTCCTCAATGCAATCCCATGTCTTCCTACTATTACCTTTAGAAAGTGATATTTTATTCCTATAATATTCGAATTTCGTTTCTTTTATAAGTTTATTCAATGTATTTCTGTATGTTTTGTATTTATTCCGTAGTTGTTCATTGAAGGGTTGACTATTCAATTTTTTATGCATTTTGTCTCGTTCCCTAATTGATCTAATCAGCCCTGGAGTGATCCATTTTTTGAGTGGTCTATTCCTGTTTTTAATTTTTATTTGATCAGTGGCGGATTCTATGTAGTTTATTAGCTTACTGTAGAAATTATCAACTTTATTATCCAAATTCATATTTTCATCATTGAAAGAGGTTTCATTCTCCCAGTTTTCATTCTTCAACATGTCAATCAATTTCATGTAGTTTATTTTCCTAGTAAAAATATCTCCAATTCCCTCTGAACCTATGCTACAGTTTCCCAGATGAAAAGTTGTACAAAAATGGTCCGTTATACACGTTTTTTGTATAGAGCTCAGTACATAACTTCCTCTAAAATGAACATTTTTCCAGAATATATGATCTATACATGTTTTTGTGTTACCCGAAATACGAGTAGGTTTATTTATCAGGGATTGCATACCATACATTTGCAGAAGACTGCTATATTCAGTTGATAAATTACTGTTGCTCAAAATATCAATGTTCAAGTCTCCAATAAGAAGTACATTTTCATTTTTATGGATATTAGACATACACACATCTAATTCATTTAAAAAAGTTTCTACATTTGCGGATGGAGATCTATACACTGCAAACAATGTAAAAGGGTGACTAAAAGCTTCTAATCTAATCGCAATAATATCTGCTTCCGAATTTTGACAGTCAAGATAGTGTACATCAATCGATTCTCTCACAAAAATACACAAACCGTTACTTTTATTTAGCTGACCTGGTTTGTCTATAACTGTATAGCCATCTATGCTATAATCAAAACTCTTATCTCCAGTCATCCAAGTTTCCGTTAGAACTATTACATCGTACTTTATCTTACAGTTTTGAAGAACACAAACAAATTCATCAAAGTTTTTACTTAAGCTACGTATATTCATGTGTATAATATTAAGAAAGACAATAGCGCCCACTTCATCTATACAAGAGTGAAGGTCAAAATTAAGAACATCATCGCTCTCAATTGTATCATAGCACTCTAAATCTATTACACCATCAAAGCCATATTCATTATTCATCATTAACGTTAATGGAATAAGAAAGAAGAAGGAAAAATTAGATGATGAGAAAAATTAAGTGAAAAAAGAAAATTGAACTAGCGTGAAATGATTAAAAAAAAAAAAAACGAAAAAAAAAACAGCAATAAAACTTTAAAAAAAGAAAAATAAAGAATAATTTTTTGAGTTGGGAAGACAATCAATATGACCAGCCTACTGCGCAAAAATGAATATTATTTTAGAAACTGAATATTTACTTAAAACTAATTATTATACTCTACTAAGTCCTCATCGCTCATGATTCTTCTGGTGCGAGAACTTTCAGTTTTTTTTATAAATATTTTACAGTCACGAACCCAAACAAAGGCTAGTTTCTTATCTTTCTTAAGATTTTTCGCTTTACCTAGTAGTCCTTTGTAGTAGGGAGAGAGGTGTTCATTCACATACACGTTTGATGGAGGCAGCTTGTTGCACACATCGGTTGATTTGATACCCTTCTTTTCGCGTGCCGCGGTGATCCATTCCATTTTCTTCGACCTAGAATTGAATTTGGCCACGATGGAAGTTGATCCTCTTGCGGTTGGCATCCTATGGACAATGGATAGGTCTTCCTTTTTAAACTCCACCTTCAACGATTTTGCAACGGCATCCATGACGACCAGTAAATTTTCACCCTCGGTTTCGGGAATACCAATGATTTCAACATTATCTTTCCTCGTATACTGCTGTAAATCACGAATTTCTCTTTCCAGCCTCTGAACAAGTTTTTTCCCCTCCAAGTTTTCCCTTTCGAGTTCTACAAATTTTCCTTTTAGAGAATTATGTTCATCTGTAAGTGTGTCGAGATGTGTTTTTATATCATCTGTTTTCTCGTTGATTTTTTCCAATTTCGTGTCTAGATCGTCCAATTTAGAATTGAAGAAGGATTTAAGATCCGTTATTTCCTTTCGTAGACTGTCTATTATATCGGAGGAAAATTTTTTCAAATTAATGTCCGACTGACCTGGATTATTTTTATCCTGCTTGCAGCTTGCACATTTCCACGCAGATCTTGCTTGTGAGTTCATTTTTTTAAACTTTTCGTTGGACTCCAGTCTAGTACACGTGGGATGGAACACTTTTGCACACTCGCTACACTCGATCGAGATATCTTTATCACCGAAATCAATATTACACTTGAAACACTGTGCCATGACGAATAGATTTTCGAGTAAATGTTTGTCCTGAGAATTTATCACGCAGCGGCAAAGGTCACTACCGATTAAAACGGAACGACCGTACTCATCGAAAGCTGAACAGATACTGATAAGTTTATGCGATAAGTTTTCTTCGAAATGTCATGCCATTCGATTGCAAAATAATATTCGCTGTCATAATCCATCACTTTTCCAGTAAGCTTGTCCCCAATCCGAGAAACGACTTTAGAAATAAATTTTTCCTCCTCTTGGTGCTCTACTAGCAGCTTGAAATTACTTTTGGCCGATTGCTTTATTAGAATGAAAGTTCCGCTGTTGAAACTTAACAGATGACTTGGTGTGGCTGTGAGCTTTATTTGACAGCTTGAAGAACGACTTAATATGGTCTCGAATTTTCCATTAGTGACATTCCGTGTGGCTGACTAGACGGACGGATCCAAGTTTATAAAAGTTAAATTGCAAGCTCGCAACTTGCGATTACTTCCTGGCTGACTGAGCCAAGCAGTAGTTCCATCTAATTGGTGTCACTTTCCACTCAAAAGTCATCTGTCCATCATATAACCTTAAAATAAATTAAGACAATGTTTTGAGAGAGATTTATTCAAATTCCTCATGAATTACTGAGTTCTAAATAACATCAAATGAATCTCTCACCTTTTTATTATTGTTACTGCTACTATTTCCAAAATGTATACTCAACAATGAACCTTGTTGCTCTCGCCAGTTAACAATTTAAAAAAATTACTTTTGCAAATCACATTTCAGCATTTCACTAAGCAGCAGAACTACAACAAAACTCCCCAATGGAAACATTTAGCCTATAATGAACACTTTTAAATTAGTTTATGGAAGACTTATTAATGCTTTTACTATTCAGCAATGATTCATTTGAATGTTGATTGTTGTTACTTAAACAAGGTTATTTTTATACACAGAATCGATTTTATTAAATTTACTGGAAGAAATACATGATGTGTCATTTTAAAAATATTATGAATAATTTTAATCTTTGGTTTAACTTTCAGTTATACGGGTCCGGATGTCCCCTTTGCGATAACTTGTGTACTCTACTAGAAGGAATTCACTTTGTCCCATAATGTGCGTTAAAATTGAAGGGTTTATGTCTAGAAACGCTCAAAACTTTAGAAAGATTATTTTTTCAAAATTTACACGGGGTTGGTCCTTTGGTCCAAAAGGGCCCCCCTTTGGTACAAGGGAGTAATGTATTTAGTTGAAACTGTAAAAAGACTATGAGGCAAGTAACTATTATACAACTTTTGTAAAGGTTCAACTATCACAATCAAGCATAGTCTTATCGTCAGGATTTGTCACTCAGTATTGTATTTATTTGAATCTGCTCCCTATCTTTTTTATTGAGGACATTCACATGATAATATACTCATTACAGTATAATAAGTAGTGAAAGTTATAAAAATTATTGAATTCACAGAAAGCAAGTCACAAAGTGTTCTATGTTTCAAGTCTTAAATTATTATAGTAATAAAGTCTTTATCAATGAGTTAAGCATATTTTTTTCAGAATTATTACTTTCAAGGTTTGTTGGTTATTGTAGGGAGGGGGGGGGGAAGAGTGTAATGTAGTCAAGGATCAAGGATAGTAGGCCTACCTTAGGTACTGAAGTATATTATCGTCGATTAACTGGAAGAGAGAGAACTGGAATGAAGAAAATTGACACTTTAAAGCGACTATATCCCAGAAAGTTATTCATTTGGAAATAATTTCTCATGTTAAAATCGAAATTCCAGTAACTTTAATAGTGAACTGAGAAAATGTTGAAAGATAAAATTAATTTAAATAAAAAAAGTGCAAAACTCAATTCCTCGCAGTAGGATCTAGGTCACAGCCTACAAACTAGAATTACGATTGGAAACAAAGTATAAGCTCCTTTAATCGTTCACTGTGATTGGAATTCCATTATTTTCGATAACTTATTTTTTTTGCTCAGTGACGGAATGTACAGAAACAATTCAAAGCGAACCTATCATCATTGTGGTATCGCTCAATTGAATAGCTCCATCGGAATTTTATTGATAAGCTAGCAGCTAAAGTAATGTTTTGAAGCTTCAGGATTATTTTGTGCATGCCCATATCATGATCAAAGCTGGCAGCAGGGAGAAATTCGAAATTTTCCAATCGGAATTATGCAATGAATCTGCTTTAGACTACACAACATTCTAAAAAGGCGACTAGAGGCTTATTTTTTGTATCCATCCTGCTAAAGCCAGCATAATATTATTTTGCAATAGCATAAATTTTTTTGTCAAGAGTTCAAAATATAATTTGGTTCAAGCGCGTATGAGAATTATTATAACTTAATAAAATATATACAGCTCCAGTCACTCTCAATTTAGTGGAAAATCCTACTGATGAGTAGTATTTCGTCATGAAAGCAACCAGAAGAAAAAATAGAAATGGCAATGAGTTATTGAAAAAATTGTAAAGTATTTTTTGAAGCACTGTTTGATTTCACTAACACTACTCTTATGTCAGATTCTAATACAGTATCTGAAACAAAGTTTTATTTGAGATTCCAGTTTTTTTAGCGAATTAGAAAACTTATCTGACAATTTCAATAATTCATCAAATTTTTATAATTCCAAGAAATTGAACACTGTATTCAAATAAACACAAATTTATAAGTATTAATTATATTTTCGAAGATGTTCTTTCAATAGCCCATATTTCTATAGCCTTTCTTTTAGCCTAGATCGATGTGCAGTATGTTAGCAGTAGTTATTTTCTCTATCATTAAGAAATTCAACGACCAAGCGTCTCTCTAACTGCGTTGAATTTTACTGTGACTTGAAAAAGTGTAACAGGAAAACTGATTTGTCTTCTTGTAAGTACGGTAATTAAACTTTTTTTATGAATTCATAACTCTTTTTTCATAGGACAATAAGTATTTCTCTTCTTTCAACTTTTGCAGCCTACTGAATGGATTTATAAACTAGATACTATCCAGTTCTAAGCTCACTCAGAAATATCTTAAGTTATCTTGAGTAAATTAACTGATTTTTCTATATTGTTGGAAATAATTGAATTTTCCAATTATTTATTAAAAATAATTGTGTGGTTGAATGTTAGGAAGAAATTTGTGGATTTTGTTTTGAATATTCCTCAGAAAATTAGAATGTTTCAAAATAAACAATGCAATCGTTGAGTTCGTGTATATTTTAAAGAAAGCATCCTTGTATTCTTTAGTATAAACTGTTCAAAGCACTGATCAAAAAAGGTTACGGTACCGCGAAATTCTGAATTAAGAGGTACAGGTCCATCATTCAAGCTATGTCTGAACTACATTATACAATAAGTTAAATAACGTATGATTAAGGTTTTCAGATGAAATATTTTTTCTTATTATTGGATCGTCTATCGACTTTAAAAATATGAAATTCAACTTTTTTCAATAGGCTAGTGAAAATTTGTACAATATAACGAACATTCTTACTATGCAGGGCTGGTTCAGATGGAAAGTTTGTGAGGTTACCAATTGGAATTTTACAGTTTTTTTCGAGATTCCCCTTTTCGTACCCCTTTTCAAGTGAAGCTTCAACTTTTTTGGGGGAGTTATGACTTGTCCTTGATCCCTTGTTACTAGCCAACGAACCTTTTCTACAGGTTTATCTACCTCTTCACCCTCTTAGCTTATTCTCTTAAAAAAGAAGTGAATCTCACTTGTAGTCTTGTAGCCATGCAATATTGAGATTTCTATCGTAGTTGCGATGCACAATTATTGTGTATCAAGCATTTTTAAAGAGCTTTGGTCACTCATATTGTTAATTGAAATGCACAATTATTTTCTATTAGGTATTTTGAAAGCGTAATTATTTATCTTATCAGATACGTGAAACACAGTGGTAGGCCTACGAGATACACAATTATTCCGTAACATTTTGAAACAATGGTAGCAATAGATTCTTCGATTTAATGAAAGAAGCAAGAGTTCTTAAGCAGCATGATACACAATATTGATTATTTATCAGTCCATATGAATCTTTTCAGATCGAATTTGTCGGCGGCCCAGACGTGTGACTCTATCCAGGGAACATAGGCTTCCACTTTGGTGTAAACACCAGGATATCCCTGGAGACCGCACTGTTTGCCGAAAGAAGTGATTCCCACCTGGGTGCGCAGTTCACAGTCGGGCGATCGATTCAGTCGCGGTGGAAGGAACAATGGACCACCTGAGTCACCCTAGACAATTTCAATAAATAATAATACAATATAAGAAGACCGGAAAACTATAAGATTAATATTTATTTATAAGTAAAATTCATGCATTGAGCGGGGGCGGTCCTAATCCTCTGAGTTTATTTATTTTATTTTATTAGGAGAATTGCTCTCCAATCGGGCATATGCCTATTAGTGTCCATTTTTATTTCACATTCATTAACGAATGATGGTTATCATACAGATTGATGAAGGTTTGAGAAAACTAATGTTTTTAGTTTTAAGTTAGTATTGAATTAGTATATAAGTTAGAGTTAGTTTCAAGTGTATTGTATCAATTTGAGATGATCAGATTGGTTACTATGTTCTGTATTCATTTGATTTTGTTTTGTGATATAAATTGATTTTTGAATTTGAATTGAAAATATTATGAAAGTATGAAAATTATTCAATGCTTTGTTATAGCATCTTGTTAAATGATATGAAATATCTATAATACTTTTACATTTTTTATATTCTAAGAAATTTGACACCTACATAATTGTGTTTACACTTTGCATTTTATTCTATCAATATGATCGTCGAAGGAAGTCGCAAAACTACTTACTATTTTCGGATGCTTTCTATACGGTACTATACACAACAGTGAACAAATTTTTTATTATTTAAAACCTTATTGGTTACTTCAGGTGCTTTAATTATCAACTATTATCAATGAAAGCCTCAAAAACAGTCCTCACAATGTTTATTCATAAATCATTATGCTTTTTCAACTTTATGTCAATACTGTGCACACTATCTTGAAAGCTCAACTTTGATCAAACTTTCATCCACTAGATAACCCGAAGGAAAGTTCAGGAAATTATGAAACGATCAATACATTAATTGATTAGGATCATTAAAACAAAAAATAAAATTTGATTTGAATTTAAATGCTACTAGCTCCCATCTTTCAACTACTAGCCTACATGAAACTACACAAATAATCCAACACCATAACTGATTATTAATTAGTTGGTTATTATTGAACTTGAAATAAGTTATAATTATTCTATAGAATATACGATATTATATCACTACTATATCATGGTTATTATGGCGGAGTAAAAATAATAACGAAATAATACAGTGTAAGTTTTAATTTTAGACTGTTCATCAATTTTTCGTCATAAAAAACATTACTGATTTCATCTCAAATTCATTCCGGTAAAGAACCATTGTAGTTAAAAGGAAATTACAAATAATAAGAATAGTTACCGAGCAAGTATCTTTTCCACCATCCAGCTTGCCAGCGCAGAGCATTGTTACATCATCAAGACCTTCTGGTACTTCTGGATTATTTTCTGCAGTGCCATTACAATCGCCAATATCTAAGCCGTCCAATTCCACCTTCATTAGTGTTGGACTTGTTTTACCGACTGGAAAAATGAAATAATGATCAATAAAACAAATGATGAAAACAGGAGTAACTAGTTTTAAAATTAATATTTTTATTGCAACTGTGACGAGAATGACGTTTGTCAGTGAATTCCAATGTAGTACCTATCACTCCAATAAACTAACTTGAGATATTTAGTCTATAGAATTATTCAAAATGAAGGAAAAGATCTTTTAAATATACAATTAATGAATAATGCCTTTATTGGTGGGGAGACTCATGGATATTTTCAGCTCGCCGTCTGTGGCATGTTTTAGAAAACATTATCTGTAAGTCATTACAGGGTACATTGTACATTTCAGAAATCATATCACGAGTCGATTTAGACTACTATTGGCATCTTTGCATGGAAAATGAAGATCCTAAACATAATTTCATCAGAAAAAAAGGAAAGAAGGCTACACTAAAATAAACGGTACGTCAAATTAGGGCCGTCCACACAATAGACTAATATAAAAAATATATTAAATTTATAATACATCACATATGATATATTTCATTGGTTAAAACTAGGAATATTGAACTTAGATGGTAAATCCAAAAATAGATTAGAAGAGCACATGATCAACCTCATCGTCGATTATTCAGTTCTTGAAATTTTGCAGAAATGTTGGAATTTGGTTTTCATTTCTTGTAGTTATATATGTCCACTTATATATATAATTGTATGCTAAATATATTTTATATGCTACATTTTAAAGACTCGCGGATGGAAAAATATGAATGGTGTATTTCCGGGTACATCCGATTAGAAATATATATATATTTGAAATATTCGAGAAAGATTGAGACAAATTAGGAAGGACATTCTACTGAAGATGTCTATCAAAAATATGGCATTGTCTAATAACTGTGCATACAGCAGTTGTGCTATTGAATTGAAATTAACTATTAGTTATTTGATTAATCGACCATTGAGAATATTATTGACTATATTTAGATTCTAATAATTTTGACTGGAGCGTATTCAATTAGTATGGAGCTGTTGAGATCATTTTTTACTATCTTTAGAGGAAGTTTTGAAAATAATCTGCTGAGAATCTGTGGAGTAGGGTTTCACTTGAAAAACTTTGTACGGTATAGTTCATTCACTCCAAAGCATGAATCCTTTCTCATGAATTGATTTTTGAAAACAGTTTTCACAACATTTTGCGAAGCGCTTTTCATGAATATTAAAGTAATAAGTAAAATACGGAAATTAATTGAAATTCCGATTCACACTCACCGAAGTCTATCCTTCCCCAACCAGCTGCTATTACATCTGTCACCCATCCCACCTTCCCTGGCTCTGGCAAGCAGATAGGCTTTATATAGTCGTTGAACTGAACATTGTTTCTCAAGCGAAGAAGAGCAATGTCATTGTAAACCTCAGACGGTTTGTACTCGGGATGGTTGATGAAAGTTTCAATGTCATATTCAGTAGGCAGAGCATCATCGTCTGTTCTAGCTATATCCAGATCTCCTAGTCTTACAACTGTTGGTGGGCCGCTGGAAAATGATAGTGATTAGCTTATAATAGTATTTTTTTAATAGGGATGTGATAGGCGTGATCCGTAGCAGGTATCTGTTCAGATAATGGTAAGCTACGTGCTAATCTCTTTGTAAGGTTCTCAATGTAAGGGTGACCAATGGGATTGGCCAGCAAAATTACTCTGTTCTCTGCTGTAAAATCACTTCCTGTTGGTTCGGAACGCACCTAAAATTGTAGGTTTAACTCATAAATAGCCATCATTCAACTCATTACCCACGCACAGGTGTCAGACCTATGAAGGCTTTATCCTAAAATAATTATTCAACTTTGGAGTAAAATCATAGAAAAAAATAGTTTTTTCCCAAACATAATAAAAATGAATATAGCATCTTAGGCCTTCGCGTGGCTTTTTGACGCCCGAGGCAAGACTTTAAAAGATTTCAACCCATCACCTACGTGTTACTAAAAATGTTGTAGCCTAACTGTGGAAGTTGATTGTTGGAGTTAAAACTTGTGTTTTGTTCTCGAATTTTGAAGGCTTATTTTGAATTAAACGTCAAAAGTGTTTCATTAGCAGTATTTTTTTAAAACAAATACTATAATCTGTGATGTTTTCCATGACGAAATACTTAATGAACAATCTAATATTAAAACTGACACTGTATTTCACTTTTAAATAATGTTATCTCCAATATATGTGAGTAAAACATTATTTAAAAGTGAAATACAGTGTCAGTTTTAATATTAGAAATACTATAATTTGTAGAATGCAAGTTAATGGTCCTTTCATATCTTCTTACATTTTTTGGTAAAATAAAGCAGGATTTTCCAATATTCGATTTTCATACTGCTATTTTAAAATGAGCTCTTATCACGTTGCTGGGTTTTCAGACAAAGCCAAACAATCTGAATGTCTATAGATGTTCTCGTCAACCTCAAACTCTGATAGAGGAATAAAATTTTCATCCAAGTTATTAGTACGGTATACAAGTTTCCAACACATCTAAAGCAAACTAATATTTCTCTTTGTTCTTTGAGAAATAGTACTTGGTAAGCCGTCGAAAGCAGCTTTTTTTGGGGGTACCAGGTCGCCTACTGACCTCCCCCTTCCGAAAATAAACGGAAGGCTCCAACCCCAGTTTTTTCAAAAGCACGTTTTTGATCGTTTGAAGGATGTATTTGTATTATATATTCTGGAATATTTCTAATATACTCTTATATTACATTCCAATATAAAAATTTTGAGTAACCCAGAACAACTCAGGGAGGTTGCAGATGGTATGGTGTGATTGTGACGTTCCGCTGCCAGGATTGGTAATAAAAAAATCAAAAAAATCCAGTTGAACAGTATTTTGACAGTAAAACTTCTTGCGCTAGCTAACTCTCTCTCTCTTCTTAGCTGAGCTCGCTGTTATTTTTAGGTTTTGAACACTATGAACATATTTTGATTTCATTCACATTTCACGTAAGTCAAAAACTGTGACTGATGTTAGGACGCCTATCAGTGGCCGTGAGAAGGGGCTGCGGGGTTTAAGGAGCGGCTTAGTTTTGGCCGAAATAGCCCCTGTTTTCGGAGAGAATGTTTTTTAGGAGATGCCCTAAAATGCTTACCACCGTCACTAGGTTATTTTTATTAGCAGTTCAATTTGACATACTGAATTTTGAGCTAATTTTTATACTGGGGTATCTAACTTGGGCCTACTCTTCAAACTTGGTAATCTCAAATTGATAAGGTAATGAATCTCAAAAAAATTAGAAAAATCAAGCTACTAGATTAAAAAGTAACATTTATGTTAGAATAATTCTCAATTTTTTATACTCAGTCGCTTTTACCCTGCTTATAAGTTTGAGTATATAACAAAGTATGCATAAGAATTGGAACAATAAATTATTATTCATTTATATTATGAGAATGAGCTTAGACTGTGGCTTCACTTACTATAGGCAAGTAGCTCATGTAGATGCTTATACTAGTGTCCCCAGAATAATTAACGAAAATAACAAATATATTGATGATAGTGTAGACATTTGTAATTTCTTTAACAGATATTATCAACTGGTTGCTAAGGATCTTCAAAAATCTCTTAATACAGGTATTAGTGATGCAAACATGAGGAATACTGAGGGGATTCAGAACGAATTAAAATTCCACCCAGTATCCCAAGACGAGTTGTCAAATATCATTGATAGTTTAAATAATAAAAAAACTGTAGGAATGGATGGGGTATCCAGTAAAATTCTGAAAGAATGTAAAGATCATTTGTTAGACCCTTTGATTCATCTGATCAATCATTGATTAGAACAAGGTGTTTTTCCAGATAACTTAAAAGAGGGGAAGATCTTGCCAATCTTCAAAAGTGGTGATAGAGAAAAGGTAGAAAACTATAGGCCCATTAGTATTTTAAATGTAATGAGTAAAATTTTTGAAAGAGTAGTTCTAAATAGGTTACTTCTGCACCTTCAAGAAGCTAACTTTATCTGTGATGAACAGCATGGCTTCCAGAAAGGGAGATCAACAAAAACAGCCATAGTTTCTCTAGTTGAAAAACTAATAGATATAATAGATTCAGGTGATAAAGCTACTGCAATCTCCTTAGATCTGTCAAAGGCATTTGATTGTGTTAATCATAGAACTTTATTGGAAATACTGCAAAATGTAGGTGTAAATGGGGTTGAACTGAAATGGTTTGAATCATATCTTATTGAGAGAAAACAATGTGTAGAACTAACTACAGTAGTTGGTAATAGTATAGTAAAGAATAAATCTAATAAATTAGAGGTGCAAGCTGGAGTGCCTCAGGGGTCAATACTAGGTCCATTGCTTTTTTTGTTATATGTCAACCGTTTACCTAAAGAATTAATTAGTGGTAGAGCCCTCTTATTTGCTGATGATACATCACTCATTTTCAGCAATTCCATTCTAGATAATTTAGAAATAAGTGCCCATTTAGGTGTGCAGTCCATTGTCCAATTTTTAAATCAGTTGAAATTAACTATAAATAGTAAAAAATACCAATACCTTCAATTCAAAAACAAACATAATTTAAATGAAGATAGGGCTATATACGTGTTTGTAAACGATAATCAATTAGACCAGGAAGAAAAAATTGCATTTCTAGGAGTTATGTTGGATAGACGATTGACCTGGACTCCATACATTGAGAAAATATGTTGTAAAATTTCATCTGGGGTATTTGTCCTGCGACAGCTCACTAGATTCATTGACAAAAAGTTACTTTTTACAGCTTACCATGGGCTCTTACTGTCACATATTAGGTATGCTATCTTAGTATGGGGTAATTCATCAAAACAAAATCTTGATAGGGTGTTTAAGATCCAAAAGAAAGCGGTTAGGTGTATAGAAAGAGTAAATAGATTAGATTCATGTAGGCCGTTGTTCAAGAGACTTGGTCTCCTAACTGTACCCTGCTTATATGTGTATGAAGCTACTTTATATGTAAAAACGAATGATATTAACCAAAATCTTGATGTACATGATTATAATACAAGAAGCCGAGGAGATTATCACTTGGTGAGTCACAATAGTAGCTTATTCAAACAAAAACCTAGTTATATTGGTAGGAAATTCTACAACAAGCTACCGCAGTTTTTGAAGAGTCTTGAAAATATAGAAATATTTAAAAAACAATTGAAGAAATATTTAGTTGATAAAGCTTTTTATAGTGTACAAGAGTTCCTTTCACATCAAAATTAAGCCTCACCTCAACTAATCTAGTGTATAATATTGTTGATCTGACTTGTCTTATACTCCTTAACTGGAGTCTCCAAGACGTAATCTACAAAATAAAAAAAAAAAAATAATCAGAAAATCTCAATATTTTGTCAGTTTCAACAACTGCTCTTCTCATTACTGTATAAAAGCCATAAGTTGAATATTTTTCTCAATGTGAGCAATAAGTTCCTTAATTTCAAAATTTAAAATTACTGATTAATAATGACTATTTATCAGTTCAAGTGAGTAAGTGTCCCAGAGGAGACCGATACTAAATGACACACGGTTCAATCGACATATTTAACAAGTGTATAAAGTAAGTATCGCTGATAAATTATTCATCAGGTTTTTTTTTTGTTTTTGGAAGTGATAGCCGCGAGCCGTGGCAGGTTCAGTCAGAAAAGATATCACGAGCGCCTTCTTTGTACGGGTGACCGATTGGATTGGACAGCAAATAATACTGTTTTCTGCCGTAAAATCATTTCCAGGTGATTCGGAACTCACCTAAAAATGTAGGTTCAACTTATCAATCACGATCATCCAACTCCCTACTCATGCACTTCCCACCTATGAGGGCCTCATCCTCCGAAAAAAAACGGTAAAAAATATTATGATCACAAATACTATATATGTTAATTCATAATCAGAAATCAGTTCTAAGATACAAATAGATTTTGGAATCATTTCAGAATATCAAGAAAAAGTTTCTTTAGTGAGTAAATCTCCAAAGCATTATTAGGCTGGTCACAACATGTTGTATGATTAGTAAGAGATTTGATTCACCTTTGACTGGTAGTGCAATGAGCTGCTGAAAGGACATACCGCGGGCTTATTAGTGAGCCACCACACATCCATTCCAAAGAGTTTTTGTTGCCATATCCAATCAAAGCCTAAAATTGAAAGAAACAAACAGAATTGATGAACGTGGTAAGAGTAAACAGATCCAATGACAAAACTCAATTAATTTTTCATTTTCAAAATTATCATCGGGGAGATGGTGGCAAGCATAGAAAATACTTATCAATGTCCTGATGATGAATCGAGTTAAATTTTTGACAATCCAATTCTATCACTTATTAGAATCGAATAAGAATGCTGATAATTCGAAATTCGCTTTGAATGTTCAGAATATCAAAAATAATACTTGCACTCTGAAGTTGAAAATTTGAGATGATATGGAAGCTCAATTGCTTCAGCATTCAAAATATCATATAGAAATTGAAAATATACTTTACCATAAAATGGAGCTTCTTTTGGAACTGCTTCCTCTCCACCAACAACAAAAATTTTGACTTCTGGACACTTTTCTTTGGTTCCTCGGACGATATCATTGTATTCTTCACATTCTGCAAATTTTTAAGGAAAAAAGGCTCAAATTTTCTCTACTTATGTATCATAGTAATTTTTCTATAATAATTAATAGACTGCATTGTCCAATAATACGGAGTCTGGTGATTCTGACAGCACCAGAATTAAACATTAAATCATATATCAAAGATCACAAATCGTTTGATGTTGCTAAAACATGTTCGAATTGTGAAAGATTTTTTCTCCCAATTCAAGCTCCTAAATACTGCATTCCTTTTGAAAAATTTTCCATAATTTTGCTAGCTAATAATGCATGTTATTCAAATATTTACTTCTCATAACTTCTCTATCTTAATTATTTAGTTCTTTAAATCATTGTTCCCATTCAATGTCTAAAATTAAAAAAATAATGATTTTTGCACCACTTAAATCAATCGAAATCAGAAAATTTAAACCCAATTCTGTGGCTGAAAGAAATACATTCAATAAATTATCAATAAGCATTAGAAGAGGCGCTAATAGGAATTACTTGAGAAGTCGCACTGGATGAAGTAGACCAGGTATGGTAATAAATAGCAAATACAACATTTGAAATTGAATTATTAATATTCTACTATGTTATTCTAATGAATAAGATTCTCATGCACTGCTACACCTGAAAAATGTATTAAAAAACCCGAATATTCTCATAGAATAGCGAAATACAAAATAATATCATGATGTATTTATACTGAAGAAATTCCTGAAAAAAGTAAGTACTTATTATTTTCAACTTTGTTTTTTCAAATTTGGTAGATCAATTCGAGAAAAATCTTTCCAATTACTGCAATAAAAGAGAGTTCTCAAAACTTAAATTATAAAAAGAACTGCCGAAAGTGATTAACATTATTTGGAAATGTTATGTATCGTGGGGAGAACTACAATTACAACACTATCTTGAGACTCAAGAGAATCAAAACAAGGCTACAAGCTTCAACTACTGCGTACTTGAATGGTGGAAGAGTTTGGTTCTTTGGAGGTGGAGACATGTGTCACAAATACAAAGATAATAAATGAAAAATATTGTGTGCAAAACACCAGATTACGACTTCTCAGCTTCTTACAGGTTTCCAATCAATTCAATAGAATAAATAACAATGACTTACTTTTGGCTGATATTGGTTCGGTATTTTTTGGTTTAAGAAACTTTTCTTCCTCATCGTCTTTGACATCAATTTTGGATTTTTTATCTCCCTTTTCCATCTCAGACTGTGAACTTGGGGGTTGGCTGGTACTTGGTGTCTCTGTATCAATTTGAGGAGATTTTTTCCAATTGTTTGAAAACATCGGGAACATTCCGTTGCTTCCTGGATTCATGTTGAAGTGAGGATTCATAGAGTTCATGGGAGTCATAGAGTTCATAGGATTCATAGAGCCCATGGGAGTCATAGAGTTGAAAGGATTCATGAAGTTCATTGGATTCATGTTGAAGTGGGGTCTCATATTATTATGTCCTCCCATTGGCGCCCAATGTTTCGGGCAACATACTATTGGATGCCCGCCGAAAGTGTATCCACATGTTATAGGTGCTCTTCCAAATGGCATTCCTCCCATCTCTGGGCAGTGTCGCATAAGTTTGCAAACACCTTTGAAGTGCACACATCCACACTCAGCTCCTGTTAAAGAATTACACGATATCTTATGTACAGAATGTCCCATGAAAGAGTAAGAACACTAATAATTTCACTGTATTCTATATGCTGAAACAAACAGAAAATATTCCTAGGAAAAATGTCAAGTTCCCATTAATTTCCCCGTTATTCACCATTTGGTTCTTCTTGTCTCATGGTGTTTTTAAAATTTTTTGAGATTAGGCAGTTTTCTTTTGAAATGTGACTTGTATACTACACAATTTGTTTTTACATAATAGAAAAATCAAGATTAATTAAGTTTTTGTGCTTGCTACAATCTAGAAATATGAATAAAAAAACTCTTCCCTGAAAAACATTTTGAGTTTATTATCCTTGAAGCTAAACAAATAATTTTGAAAATCGCATTATAAAATTGTAGTTTTTTTGGTCTCTTTCAATTTCGCATTGTGAGGTAAACGGCCAGAAAACCACACTTTTCTCGCCATATCTCAGTTTATGATTTGCTTCTCGAAATAATTTTTTCAGTATAATTTCAGCCGAATCTTCTGATAATTTCTTTTTTAAAAAGAAATCAGTTCTTGAGGCAAACAAGTTTGAGAATTTCATTTGGCCGCTGTTTTGGAGAATATGAACTTTCATCAATAACGTTATTTTTATTCTGTAGAACATATTTAATTTTTTAATTGTATACCGTATGCAAATTTACATTGGAGAACGTCAATCTGTTCACGATCTAAATCTTATGAACGATAACTTGATGCATATGAATAAGGCTCAACCAGATGAATCTGAAAGCCCGAGTGCTATCTATGAATCTAATTCCAGTTTTTTATGATGGAGAAGCTTGTTTTAAAAATAATATTTTCCTATATAAGTAGGCCTCAGAACCTCTCTTTTTTCATTTTAAATATCCTTTAAATGCAAGCGAATTTTGAAAAGCCTCACACATCGCTGGGGATTCCTCAAAGGAAGATCCATGCAAAATTTCATTGAATTCGGTCCACGCGTTTAGTCGTAAACGCGTTACGGACAGACAGATTGACAAATTATGCAACTCGACTTGAAACAGAGATCTCTCTTTTTTCGGTCAATTATTATTATTATTACCATGAAAAAAATATGCAAAAATGATAAAATACACTAACTATCCAATATGGCTTTCATCAGGGGTGCCCAACCCCCCTAAGCCTCATGACGCACCCCCTCAAATTTAGCACTAGCACCCCCATAAATTAGGCACCCCTCAAGCCTCATGACGCACCCCCCTAAATTTAGCACCAACCCCCCTCCCGCCATAAATTAGGACGCCCCAAAAATGCGAAAAAATAAGCCCCCCGTATTCTTTCTAAAACTAAAAGAAGATTTATATAGCTATTGAAAAAATTCAAACCCAGTCAATAATATACAAAATGTATGTATATTTCCTGGGATTATTTACATAGATAAACATTTTTTTAAAGGTAAAAAGAAATATCAATGAAATGAATATATTAACTTCTGCTCAATAAACTTCATTGCAAAATATCTAAATAAGAATTTGAACCTAAATGGTTTTTAAACAATCAAATTATATATATTATAGGGAAGTGATAGCCGCGAGCCGTAGCAGGTATCTGTTCAATCAGATAGAAAAGCTGCGTTCTCGTAAGTCCTGTTCGTAACGGTGACCGATTAGATTGGCCAGCAAAAAAGACAATGTTCTCTGCTGAAAATCACTTCCCGGTGGTTCGGAACCCACCTAAAACTGTAGGTCCAACTCATCAATCACCATCATCCAACTCATTACCCACGCACAGGTCTCAGACCCATGTGGGCTTCATCCTCAAAAAAAAAAGAAAATATTATTACAAATACACAATGTACCAATTACATTAAGGTTAAATAATTCTACAAAGTTGTTCTTTTAAAGGAAGTGAAAACAATGAGTTGATAACTTCATTTGTAAAAAAAATTCAAATACTAAGTCATTTATGCTAATATTTATTGGACAGTAGTTAAACAACAGGTTATTTACTTAGTGTAGTATCTTGGGAGAATTCATGTATGGATGAAGTATATAAAAAGTACACATTTCGTGTATAGTTATTTCCAACACACAATCGAAAGAAGTATCTTTCAAAAACAAAATAAAAACATAGTTATGAAAAATTACTGAATTTTTAGTATTTACATAGTAAATTTCGCTATAGCAGTTCTTATTTATTAGTGAGTAGTTATCGTAAAATATATGAAAAACATCAACAGTTTGAAGTCAAACATTTTCAATTTGTAGGCTGTGGCTATCTACAAGTTAGCTAGGCACCTTCTAAGCTTGCTAAATCTATCTCTTTAAACCCTACATAGCAGTTTTTGTCTTTCAATTATTTCCTCGTTAGAAATAAACTCAAGTACATTTGTTCTGCAGCTAGAATTATCAGATTGGACAACCATGAGTCTCCCATAGTTGATCTGAGTCTGTTTTTGATAATTTTAACTCGACTCCTTGCTCTTTCCGCTGATCAACTAGTAACTGTTAAGGAGAGTAAAGTTGTATAAACCACTTTCGCTAAGCTAGAATAATAACTTCCTGCACAAATCCTAAAAATAACTATTTTAGCTAATTCATATTCAATACTATAATATTAATTATAAATATGTTGTCATTAATTGACATTCTATCTGATGGTGACTACGTAATATATTTTTGAATGTGGTCACGTTAAACACGGTTTCAATCAATTCTTCAACTCTACCCCCCTAAAACGTTTTTTGGAACCCCACCAAGAATTTCAATGACGCAGTCTGCGTCATAGCCCCCCCCCCCCCCTGTGGGCACCCCTGCTTTCATTATTGATTCTCTAAAGAAACCTAGATTTATTATGTCAATCGATACCCTTCATTTTCTATAGCCTAATCATTATTTATGACAAGTTTATTTCTTAAACACTCGAAATAAAATTTATTAGTCCAAAATATAGAGCTTGAATACTTGTTTTCTGTACTCAAATATGTCATAGTATTTTCTAAAATTTATTCAAAAGGAGACACTTAATTTCGATAGAGCGCTCTCGAAGAGAAATCTAGGATCAATATAAACTAGTAGCACATTTGACTCTCAACACTCTTTATAATATGCTCTTGAGTATAATTATTCCGATTTATTTGCTCTAATAGAGCACGTTTACGGTTTGGACCGACCTTCAATCACTCTAATCAATTTCATAGCCTATGAGTCTTGTATAACTTACCTGTCATAAATTTTTAACGATTTAACGTGAATAACGATAAAAATCATGGATCTGTTCATACTTAGGAATAATATAACCGGTTTCTACTGCAACTATCATCGTTTTCATTCATGTTTTTAATAGGATAGGTTTAGAGAAGATTAAAATTTACTGTCAATACGTAAATGAACAAGTGCCGCTGTCTTCAAGATAAGTGTTATTTTGTTTTTGCTCAAACACCAATACACCTGATAAATAGATAGAGTAATAGTATGAGAGAAAGAATATTTCAAGTCATCAGTTAAAAAGTAGCTCACCTTCATGATGAGAGAGCACCGACGGTAAGAATATAGAAAGAACAATCAGAAGATGTGTACATGCTCTTCGAAACATGTCGAACCTGCGACTGACAAGATTTGGCATATTCTTTCCTGATTGAGAGCTATTCCATTCCTCGGACCTAGTAGGTAGTTATAGTTCCCCACAACAGAGAATCCCCTCCTTAGAAAGTAGCCTTGAGATTAAGATTTGTACATTGAAAAGATGGCTTAGTATTGTAGATCATGCGTGTTAGTGGTAGTGTGTGCGTTCATTTGAACAGGTCAGTGATTCCAGATTGCAAGATAAAGTTAAAGAGTTTCCTTCTTCTTTCAACCAGATTAATTGATCCAATTAAACTCGCGGATACTCATAATTGCATATGAACACCCGATTTAGAAGCACTGACTTTCCTCCTTGTGTGTGACTCACTATTGTTCACGGCTCACGTGCAAACAGTACATCAGAAATTCCAACTAATAATGAAAAGGTAGTCAAAACAAAAATAATGATATTTATTGAGAATTCCCCAATCACTGATTCACATGCAGGGTGATTTTTTTTAAACTGCATGTAATAACTTGAAAGTGTGATCACAGCAGAGGAAGCAGGAAAAATGTATAATAAACATTGGACGATTTATTTCCTTATTTCTGGATCAGAAATGACAAATGTTTTAGTTCTCACTTTTGTTTTCGATTATATTGAATATTTTCGGAAATTAGACGTTATGCAAATTTCTCTTATGATGGGTTGTGATTGGTCACGCGGTGAGCGTGGTGTTCATGCGATCGTGATCATAAGATTTATTGTAACTTACCCGGTGGTTCGGAATCCACCTGGAATTGGAGGTCCCGATAACATGGCTGAAACGGTGAACTGGAACTACTAATATCCGTAAGGGTCTCCCCACCAAAAATCACTCTTATTATCATCATTTATAGAAACAACTTTATGAAATTGAGTTTCTTGAAGTAAAATGACGTGAAACGAATGTAAAGAAGTGGCTTACAAAAGTGGTTACAATTTGAGAATTATTTTTTAAGAGCTTTGTGCTCTTCAAATTTGAGATGGAAACCAAAAGTGATAAATTTTACCTTTTGAAGCTTAAGAAAATTATGTGCTACTTGAAAAAATGAAAATTTTCAAAAAAATTCGGAAATTTTAAAAATGAAAAATTTAGCACAAGGTCAATGAGGTTGAAAACTGAAACCCTCCACAACTTGGAAAAGGAAAGGTTGTTACCCATGTTTTGTTACCCTCCCATTTTCTTGTCTAATTGGTCTATCTACCTACTACTTTGCTCCCCAAGAACAGATTCCTAGAATTTTGAAATTACGCTCACTCCATTAAAAATCCCTTTTTCTCTGACTACTTACTGTGTTTGAAACTTGAGCCGATTGTTCTTATAAGATCTCTCCTACAGTGGCTGCCTTTACCTTTATGAAGAAGTGAAGTATCTTGAAGTTTTCAGTTCAAAGTTTCCATCACGTTTTTCAGTTCTGTTAGAGTAATGCAGCTACTTGGTTGACAACTGAGTTCACCGGTGCAAATACCTGGTCTATTAATTTTGTAATAGGAACAAGGTAAATAAGTCAGTGTCAACGACAGTGATTCCATTTTGTTCAAGATAATGAATAAACATAATACTGTACTCTCTTTGCATTATTTATAAATGGCGTAAACCAGTTGTCAAGGCTATTGAATGATGCGGTGGCTTCAAGCGCCGCTAAAACGTGAGAAGCCAGTAGTTAAGTGAGTTTCAAGATGATCGCCAAGAAAAATCTTTTGTTAATCACAACGCCATTACTGATAATTATCACAGGTTCCAAAGTTTGTTCACAACAATTCAAAGATGGTGAGTGCAATACCTCCATCATTTCTGTATTCTACGTTTTTGAATCAAATAAAGAATATTTTTGAAAATGTTCTAAAATAGTTGAAAAATCAAATAGAATATTTAAACGTGAAGCTTGGCTGCATAATATCCTGTTCGGATTGGTTCTTGCTAACTGCCGGCCAAAAAACGAGGTTTGAAAATACACAGACAGCCTATCAGTTTCAATTTTTGTTGATTGGCTTGCAATTCTATTATATTTTATAGACTAATTCATCTAGATCTATCCAATTGCTATGATGCAAAACTCCACCAATTATTTAACGAACTTTCGGTCCAACATTTTCAACTCTCCGTTTTTTCGGCAGATTATCACTTCTGATTAAAAAAAATTTTTTTATCATAATGACTAATAATATTATAATTATTACTATTCGAATTGACCAAAAAACGTCATTATTAAAAAAAAAATATTTATAATTTAAATAAACACGTAGAACTTATATTTAAAAAAAAAAGATTTAACTTCCCAATAATAATATATTAATATGCAAACTCACATCGAGGATTGATATGACAAATTATTTAATTTTTATTAGTAGCCTAATGATCAGTCTACGTGAATGGACTTCAATATTATTAAGAAAATGCTTGTCACTTAGTATTTGCTGATCGACAACAATCTGGTAGTTTTGAACAGTTGATATGGTATATTTTCACTTTCGACTGACATCCAGAACAAATTCAAAATTAATGAGAAATAAGTTTTTCTAAAGTGACGAAGAATCATTTTTCGGGCCAAAGTCCATCGTCAGAGCCTCCTGATTGATCTTGCAGATTTGACGTTTTCTGTACGTTCGCTACGTAATTTAGTTCAGTACCCAAGTAAAGGATCCGTCAGTGAAATGGAAAGATTTCAGGAGGTCATTATTTTCATGTTGAAGAATTATTTGCTGTTTTTGAAATCTGTTCATACATTAATAGGAAAAAAGTAGAAGTATGTCATTTGATTTTCTAACAGAAATTTTTCTTGATCACCAAATTCACTAATGTCACTCATTTGAAAGCAGTTGGACTACGCACGCTCTATGCTGTACGAACATGCTCTATTAAATATCTCCATTCGGTCAGGCCGAAAAGGATAAGAAGCAGATAAAATTTAAAAAAATCCAAGGCGTTTCCTCATAATTATTTAGAAGTTATAGATAGTTTTACATAAGTTATGATGTCATCAAATTCGGCTGATGCACTAATAGCCTAATTGAGTTACAGTCTAATTCGTGCTCGAGGTAATACAACTCGCAATTTTATTCTCAGAAGTTCCTGAGCTAGAGCTATTTCAATGTTGAAAAATCATCATTTTCCAAGTATAAACCTTTACCTATGTATAATATACTATTCGCTTAGTATCCTTCTAAGTGAAATTGTTAATTATGGTCAGGAACTGACCTGCTTCATTTATGAATTTGAACTGCCTCAATGAGCTGAGAAGAAGGAGCTATCACTTAGTGTGGTGCAATTGACCGTTCATGGGTGGAGGGGGTCCAACGTGGGTACTGAAGGAGGGCCCGACTCCACTCACTGCCATCATTTTGGAATTCCGAAGTTTGGATTCGGACTCAGAGCCTAAAAATACATTTGAATTTGTTGAGAAAACTTCTAAATGTTTTCCTAGTATCACTTAATGAAACTTGGTTACTGGCCTAATAGCGCTATACAGTGGATCAGGTTTTTTGCAATCTTGGAAATATCCGAAAAAATCCATATTGAGCACTTTTTTGAAGAAAATTCAATGATATAGAACTTTTTCCTATAACTTGTATGTTTTGGAGTTAGTATGTAATAGATAAGCGCAATGAAACCTGGAGACGAATCATTTTTTATAAAGGGGGTAAAATACCTGATTTTTGATGATTGATTGTTATACATCAATCGACGTAGTATTTTGCATTCTTTTTGCTCATGGGTATAGTTAAAGCTCTATAAACCATACTATTGAAAGCTGCAAGTGGGATATACGGTGACATGAGTGGTGAGGTATAATTACATCGGTATGAGTTGCTTTTCTAAAAATAGAGAAATTGTGTGCTCCTGTGATATGATCTATTCTTAAAACTAAAACGTTTAAAGCACTATTCTCTTCTAACTCTATGGTAAATTTAATCTTATGGTCTAATCTAAACTATTCAAATAGCTGAGAAAATTATCTAATTGCCTATTATTACCCTTCCACAAACAAATAATATCAACTTTCTGTTGTAAATTTAACGACTTGCTGTCAATTTTAATTGCGAATATTAGTAATATTTCTACTCAATCAGACCAAGTGTTTTCGATTCATGGAGAATCACAATTAAAATTGACTTCCAGTCTTTAAATTTTCCATAAAAAGTCATTATTAACAACGCAGATCATTACGGAACAAGAAATCCAAGAAATAATATCATCTACATCTCTAAACCAATAAACAATTCGATCCTTGAATTGATTATTATTTTCAAAAATTGAACATTCAAGTTTATTCATAAATAATTCAGCTAGTAGTGGTGAAAATGGTGAACCCATCGCTAGCCCATCTTTCTGTTCATAAAATTTATTGTCAAACATGAAATAATTATATTTAGTACATGAATCCTAACAGCTCAGTTCTAATAATAGTATCGTTAATTGTTCCATAATTTCTTTAGCTTTCAGTTGAGGTTTTCTTCAGCTGGTATATTTGTGGAAAGATTAGTTACATCAAAAGAAACAAGTTTATTAGTCGAATGAACAGGAATATTTTTTATTTAATTGACTAATTCCAATGAATTTTGTATACTCAATCTGGTTTGGAATCCCGTCAACGATCTGAAGCTTCTGTTACGGGTTCTATCTCTAAAATAATGCTGTTAACACTTTCAAATCAACACTCGCACTGTATTAATACAAATTACCAACAACTCGCACTAATCAGTTATGCCTTACACAAAAGAAATCAATCAGAAACAGGTAAATCGATAATGTTCAGCTAATGAAGAATTTGCTATCTTACTGCACAAAAATCAATCACTAACTGTTAAAAGACCGATCAAATATTGAATAAAACTGTTCAATAAACTGCCCAATAATTCAAGGAGAAGCGTCTAAAACATACCAGGTAAAACACTACAAGCACTTTCAAGTCACTGTATAAACTGTTGAAGAAGCCTGGATAATAATCTGACACAACATACTGCTGTATCACTTGACATATCAAACGTTCTTATAACACAGTTTGCATTAGCGCTCACTGCTAATCCGGTTTGTATGAGCCGCAACTGTCACTGTCACTTCATCACATAAAGGTTCGAATCACAACTGACTGACGTTGATGAGAGCTTCTGCTTTTTATTCATTTTTCATAATCCAGAAAGAATGAGAAGTTTCTCAATTTCTCTATAAAATTCTAAAGTAGATCATCAAGACTTTTTTATTTAAACAGATTTTGTCCCAATAAACCGCAAGGCGAGGAGAGTATGGGGGAAACAGCAAACAAAACACGCTGCCTATTGCAACCGGAAGATGTAATATAGCAGTAATTACGTTGAAAATCACTGTTCCTTCTTTCTTGCCTTGTCCATAACAATACTATTGGTTGAGGGAGAAAATGTCTCTGATAGGCTGACCTGCATTGAAGGTCTGTCGTTGGCTAAAGGCTAGGATGAGCTAGAAATAAGTTGCCCTTTCCAAAATTAGTTGTTTGCGAGCAAGTTCTCCAGCCCGTTGGGATCACTAGTTTAAATAATTAATAAATCAAAATGTATTTTTCGAATTATTCAGTCGTTATTTTGCAATACAGTAAACTCCCAAGCGTAATGTATTCTCCAGTCATTAAGAACGGCATACAGTGTTAATAAGAGTTTATTTGAGAATCCGGACAATTCGTTAATCTTGATGGGTTCCGGTCCCGACCGATCAGGATTAGCGACGCTCTACTGTAGTGGGCTACTGTACGTCACACATATTCAGTTTTTTTTTTGTATAAAGTTACTTACTTTACTTTACTTTAGCTGGCTCTAAAGTCCTGGGTGGACCTTTGCCTCCTCAACAATCCGCCTCCATCCGTCTCTTTCCTGTGATATCCGCATCCAATTCGCCACTCCTATTACGCGGATATCACCTGTCACATCGTTCAGCCATCTCGTCCTGGGTCTTCCTCTCTTCTCTGTTCCCATCATCCTTTCATTAAGCAGTCGAAGCGGTATTCTTTCCTCGCCCATTCTTACCACATGTCCCAGCCATTCTATCCTTCTTGATTTTATAAATCCTGCAATATTCCCTTCACCAATAGCTTCATCAATCTCTATGTTGTGTCTGGCTCTCCAATTTCCTCCATCACATATTGGTCCCCAGATCCTCCTGAACATTTTCCTCTCAAAGGACCACAGCGCTCTCTCATCCCTGCCCAAAATTGTGCAAGCTTCAGCTCCATATGTTACAACCGGCCTAACTAGAGTCTTATACATCCTCACTTTCGTCTTTCTGGATACCAGTCTGCTCTAAAATATCATTTTTTTTTGTTTAAAATGTCTTGTATTACAGATACCTGTGCACCATTCAATTGTGTTCCAATTAATAATTGCTACTCTGCCACTAAAAGGATAAAAGCTGAAGGTATTTATCCCAAGCTTTGTGGATTTGAGGGTGATGAACCATTGATTTGCTGTGACCCACCTGGAAAGGAAACAAGTCGAAATGCTGACTCGACAAGAACAACCCGTGTCGCAACTACAAGTGAGTGAACTTTGAGCTATTTTTTTATTTGGATATTTCTCATGATATCAGAACAAAATATAAAAAATAACTTATAAACTCAAATTGAAGTCATGTAATAAAATTATTATCAAATTTCAAAATATAGTTTTTGAAATAAATGTATAAGAAATCTCGTAAATTTATTAGTTGAATATATTCTACAATTTATCTCAGCCATTACTTATTACTGCAATAACATTCATTTACTAGGGCGATGTTCTAAATAAATAAAACTGATATCATTGTACAGAAATGCCAGTATGGTTATTATGGAGAGCCTTACCGGCAATGAGGAAGTATGGGTTTGATTCCCGACGCCGTCAAAATATTTTTGTATAATGGTATTCATGAGTGTTTACTTTCAATTATTGGGGGGAACATTTGCAGCGAAGTTGGGGGGAGGGTTGCCTAACGATTGGAGAGTGAGAGAGATCGGTTAGGGGTCCTCTACCGGAGAATTTTGAATGAACTACTTACTTCTTTAAGGAACTCAGTTTTTATAAATAATGAATAGTGTTTAGACAAAGAAAATATCAAATTAAAACAATTAATGGATTTAAAAAATAGGTCTAAATAAATCAAATTTGATTAAATTAACTTCATTTTACTGCATTTATTTTTATAAAGAACGTCCACGATCCCTATTTAAAATTAGAATGACATCAAGGGATAACACCTACTACTTACTGCTGTAATAATGGATGATTTTACTCTACTACTTCTAATAACTGAAATCACTTACACTAGTTTTCAAGCGGCACTTACCAACATAAAAGGATGAGATTTGCCTTTCTTGAGGCTTACTCTCATAGTTATAATACATAGGTATAAACTGCAACCAGAAGCGCGCTAGCCCACTAAATCAATCTCTTTTAGCGTGAAATGAGATAGAACCTTTTTTGCAATCAATAATACTTTCGTAATTACATAGCCTAAGATACTAAAGAGGCTAAAAATACAAAAAAATGTGTTCAAAAGGACTAATCTATTAGTAAATTTGTTCATAACAATATATTACCTGCACTCATTAATTTTATTGTAAAAAAATCCTCTTACTCTCACAGTGTATGGAATTACTGTTATATATATATATATATATATATAAAACAACAATAATTCCACAAAAAGTCAGTATATATATTGTGAGCTATGGCTTGGGGGTGTCCTTTTCGCATTTCTTCAACTCAACTGGCCGGAAGCTGTAGCTTCAAATAATTTTACGAAAATTGCGAAGATAGGTGCACCAACCCAATCCAAAATCACACAAATAAATTTCTGTCTTCACCAAACGGAATTGTGAGAAAAATGCAGAATATCTGTAAATATCATCCACACAATCCAACTCAGCAAAGAAAGACAAAATATAAAAAAATATGATATTTCCAGCTAAGTCCCTCTTGCAAGCGAAGACTGCACGCGGAATATGTAATATTTGCCAATTACACCTCCTCAACAATCCACGCCAGCGAGGTGGAGAAGCTGCAAAATAATCCTGTCACAGACTGTTCAAAAAGGTGGATAAAATATTGAATCAACTCGTATGTCCTTCATCAAGGGCAAATGACTATTTACCAAAATAACCAACTCAACTTGGCGAAGCCGGCTGTCGGATCTCTGAATTAAATCGCTAAAGTATTCTACAACCAGAGTCTGGCAGGAGTTTAAATTATAAATACTAGTTGAAATATTACTATGCTGTTTAATACAAACTCAGACTAAAAATTTGGAATGAAATGATCAGAATAATAAATTATAAATTGAGATAATGTTCATAAATTGAAGTTAAAATTTGAATAATAGGCCTACAGCGAATTTAAATTATGAATTATAAAATGTTTTTCGAGCAGTTACGAGAGTTCGCTTCGGTAGCATTTACAAGTGATATGCCAATTTTAGTAATGCCTCGATTATTAATAATAAAATATTTTCACATACCACTTCACTTTATTTGTTGGGCCCAATTTTACGCGCACTCGATGAGACATTAATTTTTCTAGCACTCGATCGAAGTCGGCATCATTTCTTCAGACATCTTGGAATGGCTGCATATGGTTGATGCGGATTTTAATGTTTGCGAGGTTTTAAAATTTGGCAATCTGGGTCCTCTTGCTTTCGAAGCGACAGGGGTGTTTAACATATAACATAGAAACTGACTAGAATTGATTAATTTGAAACTTTAAAAATTTCCTGTAGAAGAGGTTTAAAAACGGACCTCCTCTGCTTGCCAAAAATCGTCTCATTTCTTGTCCAAGCTCTGAAACCTGGGTTTGGAAAGAAAAAGTGACGTGATGCGGTAATCCGCCAACCACAGCAATTTTAGGTGAATTCCTCCAATTAGAGGGTTGCAACGGTTTTTAAGTTTTACAGTTTAATATGTGACGTAACAAAAAACAAAATTTGGAGGAATTAATAGTTAAATTAAAGAATTAAAAAATTAATAGGTTTTGAATAAGCAAATTCCTCAGTTGTACATAAAAAATAATTACAGAAAGTACAGTTCGAAAAATAATTGAATTTTAACGAAAGAACCGGCAGAGATAAGTTGAAAACAGCTGTTTGATGAGCCGGCTAGTGCAATCATTGGATAAATCTAACCCTTTCTAATAACGTAAACACTTCGGCCTTTGTGTGGCGCTAAACAATGATTTATGGGACAAAGGATGTGTGTCATGACTTTATACAATAAAAAATGAGATAGAAAATAATTTCACGTGAGTACTGAATTTTTTGGATTCAATCCTTGTCTTTATAAATTTCGAGATGCTTTAATAGAGTGGGCTAAGAGGATAGTGGGCTACAGTGAGAGTAAGAGGATATTTTACAATAAAATTAATGAGTAGATTCTTCATATATATATAGCTGGCCCGACGCGCGTTGCTGCGTTCTCATAAAAAATTCTTGATTTTATTATTTGTCAACTCCCACTGAGGTTACACTTCAAATTTCAACCTTCTAGGACTATTAGGGAAGAAGTAAGTCCTAGGGCTCTTCCAGCTGATCAAAGAGGCCTCCTTCGTTGTTTTCTTACACAGTAAGACCTTACTCACCAACTCAATGAAAATTTCAAATTAAACCTTCCACGACTATTAGGGTAGAAGCTAGGTTTTTTATTTTATTATTCGCCACCTCCTTCTGAGAATACATTTCAAATTTCTAGCTGCATTGGTTAACAGATTTTATCAACCCGGCATAATTACATTTCATCATACCCAGTCATATCTTTCCTACATACTGCAAGGCTCCGACTGCACGGTATCCTACATGCAAAGTTTTTGCGTTCCATACAGCGTAAATAACGCCGCTACCATATTATTAAAAACGGTTGACTTCTATCAGCTGTTCCTTTAAACTGTTTGGCCGGCAATTTCAGTAGGTTAGGTGAATGATGATTTGCAAAACACACTAACAGCTTGTCCATCGAAACAACATGTACAGCAGATCGAAAAATTTCAAATTAATTTCCATATGATTAAAAGATCCTAGTAAGCTAGCTAGCCATGTACCTGTGCTTTGCATAGGCGAAATTTAAAAAACACCCCTAAAATTGCGAATTTTGAAAAATCCTCTCTTATTGCACGGTGAAATCCTATAAGGATTGTTCATACGAAATTTCAAGTTCATAGGCCTAGTAGTTTTGGCTCTGCATTGATGAGTGAGTCAGGGTATCATCCTTTTATATATATATATATATATATATATATATATATATATATATATATATATATATATAAAACATGTTGAATAATTCCTCAATACTTCCACGTGTAAGCTTGCTAATCCCAAAGTATTCCTGTGATGATCCCAAAGTATATTTCAGTGGGAGCGTCTGCTATTTATTTACTGGTTGCCTTCATGAGAGCCGTACCGCGTACTGGTGCACTAGAAACTAAGGTGTCTGATTGGTCTATTCAAATTTACAGACATTCATAGACCAGTTTCCGGTGCACCGGTAAGTGGTGCAGCTCTCATGAATGCAACCATTCTAACTGACTCATTTCTTATTCAGTGTGTGAGATGTATCGTCAACAAATATGTCCACGATTTTCTGCGGTCGTTGCCGGAGGCGCGCCTGCATTGCCTAAAGAACTCCCATTTATGGTAAGGGTACTCACATTCATTTATTATTTAACTCTCTTATTCTTTATTCAGTGTGTGAGATGTATCGACAAAAAATATGTTCTCATTTCATCGGAATTCCATACGTTACTGGAGGCACGCCTGCATTGCCTGAAGAGCTCCCATTTATGGTAAGCATGAAGCATCGACAAAAAAGATGTCCTGCTTGCATCAGGAGAAGCACGCCACACATTGGTGGAGGCACGCCATACATTGCTGGAGGCACGCCTGCATTGCCTAAACAACTCACATTTATGGTAAGAATACTCATATTTACTTATATTTGTTATTGAATTTTCTCATTCTTTATTTAGTGTGTGGAGTTTATCAAAGTGGAATATGTTCACGCTTTCCTAAGAAAAAGTGGGAAGGGCGTATATTTGGAGGCGATCCTGCTAAGCCTAAAGAGCTTCCTTTTATGGTAAGATATTTTCAATTTCACCTATTCTCATTCTATTTTCTCATTCGCTTGAAATATGATGACTCAGCCTATATGACTATATGTCTAATGCTGTTCATAAGTCCATTCAATCTCCCTGGCGTTTCTGAAGGAAAATTTCCCATTTACTTGAAGAGCAACTTACTCTTTACTCTCTTTATCCTTTATTAACATACTTTTTATTTATTCTCTTTCCGTACCTGAATAGCGTAGTTAATTTAATTACCTTTAGTTAGTTAATTACCTTTCCGTAGTTAAGCGTTGTTATTTCGTATTAATATCGCGGCTATTGTGTTAATGCTTTTTAAGATATTTATTCTTGTATCTCTTGATTTTCCCCTTTGTATAGGCATTCATTCACCCTTCAAGTCATGTTCTTCTCCGTTTTTCTCCTCTGCTTTGATTACCCTCAACTGGTGACAGTGGGTCTGGGAGACCCAAGGAACTTTTTGTTTTCTTGTAGAGGCAATATGCTTTCTCCCACTTCACGCCACTCTACAGTACTTTCAAGTCAGTGCATCCTGAGAAGCCATGATATATTTTTCATGCGTTTCCAATCTACATTTTTTGTTTATTGACAAAGTTTTGTTTGGGTTTCACAGACCCAACGTCACCAATTACGTTATTTTTTTTGTCAAAGTTGAATTTAACAAAATGTCCTTCTATTTGGAAGGAATATAAAGAAATAATCCAAAATTTCGTGATACTAGAGGAAAGTGAAATCACAGAGCATGTGAGAAATCATATTGTTTGGATTGTAGTAATTTTAAACTGGCTGTTTGCGTGCTGAATGCGGAATAAGCACTTGAAACCATGTATAACTCACTGGTACTCACTGTGTTCCATCAGAATATTCAATACATTCGTAACAAAATAGATAGAATCGAAGTATTTTTTAAAGAAGAGGCTCCTGATATAGCTATTTTCACAGAGCATGGTTTAAAAGAAGATGAATTGTCACAACTTGATATTCCAAACTATTCATTGAAAACGTTGTATTGCAGGACATCTCATCGAAGTGGGGGAGTAGCTATCTTCACTAAAAATGCTAAGAATATGCAAACATTTAATTTAGAATATGTAGAGAAATTTGCTGTGGAAATGGATTTAGAAGTTACTGGTTTGAGAGTAAAAATCGACAATAATTTCGAAGTAGCGGTGTTAGGTATTTACAGGTCACCAAATGGGGAATGGAACAATTTTTGTGAACTATTCAATAGGCTTTTAGAGATTACTACTACTCGTTTTACAAACGTTATTGTAGCGGGAGATTTCAATACAGACTTTGCAACACAGAATAAAATGACAGAAGATTTAAGGGATATTATATACATGAATAACTTGGAAATAAAAGTTCATGAATATACCAGAGTCACAAGAACATCACAAACAATAATTGATAACATCCTTACTAATATAGATTACTCTAAAACAAGATTAGGCGGCTCGGAACTATCTGATCATGACTATCAAATCTTAGAGGTGGGGTTGCAAGGTCATAAATCAATTAGAAAGAGTAGAGTAATGAAAGAAATTCAACAATGTGAACAGGGGAATATCGATTGTTTGAAGCAGAATCTGCTACAAGAAAACTGGAGTAGGGTTTACAATAGCAATAGTTTAAATGACAAATATGATAGTTTCATTAATATTTTAAGGTTTCATATTACTATGAGTTGTCCAGTTAAAAAAGTCCCTGTAAAGAACAAATTAGACAAGATTGAAGAGTGGATAACTGATGATATCCTTGCAGAAAGAAATAGGGTTAAAGATGCATATGATGAATTCAAACTATCTAGAAATATGTTAAGTGAAGATAATTACAAAGCTCTAAAGAAAAATTATACAAGAGAAGTGAAAAGAGTGAAATGTAAGAAACAGCTGAAATTTTGAATAATAGTGTGTACTTTAACACAGCAGTGTGGGATGTAATAAACAAAAATAGGCAAGTAGCTCATGTAGATGCTTATACTAGTGTTCCCAGAATAATTAACGAAAATAACAAATATATTGATGATAGTGTAGACATTTGTAATTTCTTTAACAGATATTATCAACTGGTTGCTAAGGATCTTCAAAAATCTCTTAATACAGGTATTAGTGATGCAAACATGTTTAATACTGAGGGGATTCAGAACGAATTAAAATTCCACCCAGTATGTCAAGACGAGTTGTCAAATATCTTTGATAGTTTAAATAATAAAAAAACTGTAGGAATGGATGGGGTATCCAGTAAAATTCTGAAAGAATGTAAAGATCAATTGTTAGACCCTTTGATTCATCTGATCAATCATTCATTAGAACAAGGTGTTTTTCCAGATAACTTAAAAGAGGGGAAGATCTTGCCAATCTTCAAAAGTTGTGATAGAGAAAAGGTAGAAAACTATAGGCCCATTAGTATTTTAAATGTAATAAGTAAAATTTTTGAAAGAGTAGTTCTTAATAGGTTACTTCTGCACCTTCAAGAAGCTAACTTTATCTGTGATGAACAGCATGGCTTCCAGAAAGGGAGATCAACAAAAACAGCCATAGTTTCTCTAGTTGAAAAACTAATAGATATAATAGATTCAGGGGATAAAGCTACTGCAATCTTCTTAGATCTGTCAAAGGCATTTGATTGTGTTAATCATATAACTTTATTGTAAATACTGCAAAATGTATACTAGGTCCATTGCTTTTTTTGTTATATGTCAACCGTTTACCTAAAGAATTAATTAGTGGTAGAGCCCTCTTATTTGCTGATGATACATCACTCATTTTCAGCAATTCCATTCTAGATCATTTAGAAATAAGTGCCCATATAGGTGTGCAGTCCATTGTCCAATTTTTAAATCAGCTGAAATTAACTATAAATAGTAAAAAATGCCAATACCTTCAATTCAAAAACAAACATACTTTAAATGAAGATAGGGCTATAAACGTGTTTGTAAACGATAATCAATTAGACCAGGAAGAAAAAATTGCATTTCTAGGAGTTATGTTGGATAGACGATTGACCTGGACTCCATACATTGAGAAAATATGTAGTAAAATTTCATCTGAGGTATTTGTCCTGTGACAGCTCGCTAGATTGAATGACAAAAAGTTACTTTTTACAGCTTACCATGGGCTCTTACTGTCACATATTAGGTATGCTATCTTAGTATGGAGTAATTCATCAAAACAAAATCTTGATAGGGTGTTTAAGATCCAAAAGAAAGCGGTTAGGTATATAGAAAGAGTAAATAGATTAGATTCATGTAGGCCGTTGTTCAAGAGACTTGGTCTCCTAACTGTACCCTGCTTATATGTGTATGAAGCTTCTTTATATGTAAAAACGAATGATATTAACCAAAATCTTGATGTACATGATTATAATACAAGAAGCCGAGGAGATTATCACTTGGTGAGTCACAATAGTATCTTATTCAAACAAAAACCTAGTTATATTGGTAGGAAATTCTACAACAAGCTACCGCAGTTTTTGAAGAGTCTTGAAAATATAGAAATATTTAAAAAGCAATTGAAGAAATATTTAGTTGATAAAGCTTTTTATAGTGTACAAGAGTTCCTTTCACATCAAAATTAAGCCTCACCTCAACTAATTGAAGTAATTATGGTATCTAGTGTATAATATTGTTGATCTGACTTGTCTTATACTCCTTAACTGGAGTCTCCAAGACGTAATCTACAAAAAAATAAATAAAAAAAAAAACAACAAAGTTCAAACCTGCACAACATTTTTTATGAACATATATTTTCTTTGTATATTTTTTTACAATCTTCATACATTTAATCCTAATGATCATTCATTTGAAACTACAAAAAAAACTTTTTTCAACCATATTGAATTTTCTACAAACGCCCAGTTTTTTCATTATAAATTTGTACACATATTTCGAAAACTACTTATTAAGATTTTATAATGGGAATATATTCACAATATTTGTTATGCTGCCTCTCCATAGTTGTCTATGATCAAATACACTTGAAAAAACCTCTTATTTGATATTTGTACGTTTTATAAAGATTATCAAAATGGGTCAACCAGATACAACGTCACCAGATATGTTGCAAGCCAGGCACATCACCAGTAGAGGGTTACTATGTCTTTCTTCAGACCAAGTTAACATTTTTGGTTCGTCTGGGAAAACATTATTTTTTTCTTAGTCCTAGACTATTTTGCAAATCTGTCACTGTTATATCCAATCTGTGATGTTTTCCATGACGAAATAAATACTTGATGAACATTCTAATATTTTCTATTTAAATTGTATTTCTATTTAAATTGTGGATACTGGATGGATGCATTTCACTTCTACAGAGAAGTGGCAGGCTCATGAAGCTTCTCTTTGCAAGTGAAATGCATTCCTCCAGTATCTCCAATATAAGTGGTTAAAAATCATAATTTTAATAGAAATTCAGTGTTAGCTTCTATTTTAGATTGGTCTATCCAACTTCTGTATATCCATGTCTTATGCTCGTCGCGTTATGTTATCGGGGTTTGTGCGTATGGATTTTCACAGTTTCACCCATTTATTCATTTCAAGATTAATAATATTTTCTATATATTTAGTCTCTATGTACAACTTTACTTCATATTTTCTAATATCAATTGTAATCTACATATTGCGATGAGCTTTACAATCGGCAATAAAACTTCTATCTCTTTTTATCTTCTCTCTCTATACATCACATCACCTGCTTTACCACTCACCTTGTGGCTACAACCCCATTTAAAATTATGAAAGGCTCACCATGTTTCTCATTGCATCACTTCAAAACTTTGAGCGAGATTGTAGTTCTCCTCATCATGAAATTTAGCAATACTGTAGGCTTATTTGTACTTAACGTATCCTCTGTGTATGGACGGTTGGACGAAAAACCTTCTTCCAGTTGAGGTGTGTTGCTAGGCTATACTAAATTAGAAGTAGTTTTAATTGACCAGAGCAATAACTATAGGAAAGAATAGACTATTATTATCTTATCTTGACTTACATTGTTCTACAAATGTAGTTAGAAATTATATTTTTCTCTATAACTCTTCCATTTTAATCGATCAATAAAACTCAATAGTAGCTTAAAATGACTTATAAGTTTATCTTACATTATATTTGGATGGTGATCATGCATAACCGACCCAACTCCTCCGCCCAAATCTACTGAATAAGGTGCCTCAATCAGAGTTAGTAGAGGAAAGGTAGAAAATGCTCGCGTATGTTATTTCTAATAACAGTGACGATATTTTTAAATTTTTAACACACATTCTTATAGAGGATGAAAACAAAATCTCTTATAATTATTATTATTGGAAAACGTAAAGATTTATTACTAATGTTTCTACTGGGATGTCATTTGGAATACAAATTCACTAAATAGATTGCGATTAATAAAATTTTTATCGATTATATTATAACTAATCTTACATAAAAACTGAGACGGTGTACTACCTTAAAGAAGACAGCACAGTATACACTTCAATTTTGAATCACACTTGAGTTGAAAACTAGAGAATTTTACTAAGCCCAAATTATAGTTATATTGTATTTTCAATGAGGTCTACGCGATTCCAGAGAATAACGATCTTTTACTTTTCTACTCTAGGCTTTCTTACAGATTCGAAGAATTATTCGGCCTAGTAATCTAACTTAATGATGAATCTTGCTTAATATGATTTTTATTCCACTATTTTAAATTATAAACCCTTAGACAAGACCCGTTTCCTATTCTAGGGAGTACACGACAAAATATCTTGTAAAATACTTTGTAAGAATACTTTTTCAAGTGAAATGCAATCAAAATAAGTAAATTCAATATATTGTTGTTATATTATTAGGCTAAATAAGTGTTATTACTCCACGAACGTGTGAGATGAAACTCAATGTGGAGGGCCATTTTTTTTTTCTAAAGTCGTGTAGGCCCAATGAAAAATAAAGTATAATAATAATTTAGGTTTAGTGAACCTTCAGTTCTCGAATCAAGTAAAAATTCCTATGAAAGACAAAATCCAAGAATCAAGAATCAAGAAGGTTTTATTGTCATACACATTTCAGCATTGACAAAAGTTACATACAACGAAGTATAAGTCAACTTAAAAAAAAACAAAACAAAACAAGTTGTTATACTAACATATTCCAATAATTTATGGGCATGATACACAATAAAATTTACAAGATAACATTAACATTTCAGGACAAATCAAAAACAGAATTGATAGAGTGAACACCTTATCTATATATATAAAAATGAATGTCTGTCTGTCTGTATGTATGTATGTATGTATTGTGGGGTCGCATTTTTATGAAATGCTATATGGGTACTAAATTAATTATTAACCACAAAAAAAGTAAAGATTTATGCTAGATGTAGCAGCCTAGTCATACGACTATTTCACCCAGAAATAAAAAGGAATAGATTAAAAATAAATTTTAATAGATTATTAATAAAACAAATTGGATAAATAAATCATAATACGAACCTAATTTACTGTACAATAAGTATTTATTCAATTATCCATAGACATAGTAACAATTAACCAAAAACTTTATTCGATTCATTGTTTACCATACCGTCCATATCAGTAATCTGTCAGCTGTAAATGAACCGGCTTCTGACAAGTTTTATCAACCAAATTATGTTCAAATTATTTTATTTTTTAAAAACTGTATTGTAAACGCTAAGAACCGCTCATTATTTTCCCCATCCATAAAAAATGTATTTGCTATAAATCTCTTATTGTTTTATTTGTTTAGTCCGTGACATGTAGAATTCCAAAGAGGTTTCAACCCCTGTAATTGTGGATGTCACGTGACTTTTCCTATGTAAAAATGTTTATTCAGGGGCTTCGACAGTCCTTGCCATATTTGTCTAGAGGGAGTAGCCCAATAATTTGTGTGGCTAAAAATTTGTCAAATTCAATGTTAAATGTAAAATTCTCAGGCAGGACCACAAAGTACTTAATGTAGAGTTCCTAACGACGATTAATGTCTATTTTTTTAAAATTATTTTAAACATTGTGAAACTCTACGACCTAAGCCCAGCTGAATCGTGAGGTACACGATAGCCACCAAATGAGTAGACAGCAATATTCCACATCACCTTCTCTCGACCTCATGCATCAAAGTGGTGAATATAAAATCATATAAATTAATGGAATTCCATTTGTGCGCGTATTGAAAGTGTCGTCGAAAAATATCCATACTGGACGACTCCTAACTTAAATTACCACTGTACAGGCACGGATCGTCATCCTCGTGGTCAAAAACACCCTTAGTGAGGTGAAATCACGCAAACTATATTCAATTTAAAAAAAAATCGTTCTACAACATTTTAAAAATAATTCTTAAACTTAATAACCATAGATTCAATTTCCAATCATTCATTTTTAATAAATTTAATACTAATTCTAATTCTCTGTTCCATGCTTGGAACATATTTTCTTTTTGTGCCAATAAATTTTCAAGTATTATTTCTTACATTATTCTGTTTTACACCCTGTTTTGACGATTGCTCTGGTCCAACTATTTTACATCACTCATTTGTGGGTCAGGACTTCAATTGTTGAATTTACCTGTTCAAGATTGAGCAAGGGTAGATACAGTAGATACAGATCTTAATATATATCACATAAAGTGGCGTTATCCAAATAATAGCGGCCACTTCACAGGTGATACTGAATTTATTGGTTACATTTTTTATTCTTTCCACTAGCATAAGATTTAGGTACGACCAAAAATCTGCAATTAATCAGTAATATGTCTTTCCAAGGCCTATGAGAAATAATTATAAGGATTACTTGAGGGGCATATTGCTTTTCTTGTATGGTTTGATTCGAATCTGCCAAGTTTTTCGCCTTGATCAAACCTGAAGCTCTACCGCATCCGGATATTTCCAAGGAGGGAATACTTATTTCAAATACTATTTTTAATTATCGATGGCAGAGGAGAATCCAGCCTGACAGTATGTATGTATGTATGTATATGTATGTATGTTCCCTATAGACTTCAAAACTACTTGACAGATTAGCATCAAACTTTGGGAATATGTTGTGTGAATATTGGGGATGGTTTCTGACCATAAAGTTTTAAAGAAGAGCTAATAATTACTATTAATTAATCCATTTTATAGACCTAACCTACTGAACTTGCAGGCCAAACAGCTTAAATGAACAGCTGATAGAAGTCAACAGTTTTTAATCATATGGCAGGCCCCTTAGCGGGGTTATTTACGCTGTCTTTGAACAGCAAAAGACTTATTTGCACTTTGCATGTAGCCGCTACCGTGCAGTCGGAGCCTTGCAATATGTAGAAAACATACGACTGGGTATGATGAAATGCAATTAATTATGCCAGGTTGATGACATCTGTTTACCAATGAAGTGCTAGCTAGAAATTTGAAATGCAGCCTCAGCGGGAGGTGGCGAATAATAAAATAAAAAACTAGCTTCTACACTTATAGTCATAGGAGGTTTAAATTTGAAATGTTTCTTTATTCAGAGGTGGTGATTAAGAAAACAACGAAGCCATTGCCGATCAGCTGGAAGAGCCCTTGGACTAACTCGGGTTGGACTAACTTGGAGGAGATCGAGGTAGCAGTGTGCATACGTTTTCAGAACAGGCTCTGCAAATTTTGAAGAATAGAGTATTAATTCGAATGGATAAATAGTATTTTTGTTTATTATTGTTAGTATTTATAATATCTTAATAATATCCATTATTAATTTGTCTATTATAATTTAAAGTATCTTAAAAAAAAAGTCAAATTCTATTTTCGAGGTTAGGTGTACCGATATTGATAAATTCTCTTGTAATTAAATAGTCTCAAGTTGACAATTGTAATAAATCAAGTAATATTTCATTAAACATTCAACTAAAATCAATTGAAAACAATTTTTAGCTAGGAAAATGAGTCCAAACAAGGCATCTAAATACTTGATACTTGATACTTGATTCTTGAAGTCTTCATCTTTGACCAGCAGGGCTGGATTGATTGCGTCAGGGTGGGCTAGACGATGTCACCCAAATCGTCCTCGAAATACTCCTTCAACGAGTAGTATGCTCTATCAATGAGCCAGGACCTGAGTTTTATTCTGAAGCTGCTGTCATCCAGGCACTTCACTGCAGCTGGCAGCCTATTGAACATCCTGAGGGCCAGGTTGGGAAAACAATCCTTCTTCTTGTTGAATCTGCAGTATGGAAGGTTTAGTGAGATGCCATGTCGGAGATTCCGGCCGTGAAGCTCAGCTCTTGTTGAACACATGTTCAAGTTTTCCTTGACATAATGTAGGCTTATGAAGATGTAATTGCTGTACACTGTGAAAAATTAATAGAAATGGTCAAACAAAAACGTATAGTCAGGTTTTGCAAACAGCAACCAAAAATAAAGTAAGGGCAAATAACGATAGGAAAGATAGAGTACTGCTCTTGACATCCAGTCATGGACGTGACTGTAGTGACCAACTAAATAAAAGATTAAAAAATAAGTATGAAGTTCAGAGCTTTTTCAAACCAAGTGCCCCTATAAACGCAATCGTAGAGTCAGCACAGGAACAAACTAAAGATTTTGGTAAAAACGATTTTCTAATAGTACTGGGTGGCTCAAATAATATAAATGAACCTAATCTGAAACATCTTCCTGAAATAAATGAAAAAATTAAAGAGATTGTGCCACTCAGCCAAAAAACTAATGTAATAATAAGTACAATTCCGTATAGGTTTGATAGGCCAGAGCTAAATAAAGCCATAAAGTCAACAAATAAATCAATTCATAATACAATCAACAGCCTAAAAAATAAGAATTCTAAGCAGTTGGGGATTTGTTTTCTAGATGAAAGGCTGAAAAAACAAAACTTCACTAATCATGGTCTACATCTAAATCAATCTGGCAAAGTAATATTTTGTAATAGGCTGGCAGAGCTGATTGAAAGTCGCTTGCAATCTACTGACAATAATTCTCCTAAACAATCATCTAACGAACCTATTTTAGTAAAGTGGCTCAAAACCGGGAAGGGAAACTAGTTTCAAATGATAAATTCATATCTTCAATTGTATTAAAAGACGTTAATCGATCAAAAAATCAGGATAGCATTAGTGGAAGGAACTCTTGCAGCAACCTGATAGGCTCTCAAGATTCTAAGAGATTAAGTAAATCTACTTCAATATGCAAAAGCAACGATAAAGTAATAAGGGATGATAGGGAAGTACCGGTACTCACTGTGCTCCATCAGAATATTCAATACATTCGTAACAAAATAGATAGAATCGAAGTACTTTTTAAAGAAGAGGCTCCTGATATAGCTATTTTCACAGAGCATGGTTTAAAAGAAGATGAATTGTCACAACTTAATATTCCAAACTATTAATTGAAAACGTCGTATTGCAGGACATCTCATCGAAGTGGGGGAGTAGCTATCTTCACTAAAAATGCTAAGAATATGCAAACATTTAATTTAGAATATGTAGATAAATTTGCTGTGGAAATGGATTTAGAAGTTACTGGTTTGAGAGTAAAAATCGACAATAATTTCGAAGTAGCGGTGTTAGGTATTTACAATGCGGAATAAGCACTTGAAACCATGTATAACTCACTGGTACTCACTGTGTTCCATCAGAATATTCAATACATTTGTAACAAAATAGATAGAATCGAAGTATTTTTTAAAGAAGAGGCTCCTGATATAGCTATTTTCACAGAGCATGGTTTAAAAGAAGATGAATTGTCACAACTTGATATTCCAAACTATTCATTGAAAAAGTTGTATTGCAGGACATCTCATCGAAGTAGGGGAGTAGCTATCTTCACTAAAAATGCTAAGAATATGCAAACATTTAATTTAGAATATGTAGAGAAATTTGCTGTGGAAATGGATTTAGAAGTTACTGGTTTGAGAGTAAAAATCGACAATAATTTCGAAGTAGCGGTGTTAGGTATTTACAGGTCACCAAATGGGGAATGGAACAATTTTTGTGAACTATTCAATAGGCTTTTAGAGATTACTACTACTCGTTTTACAAACGTTATTGTAGCGGGAGATTTCAATACAGACTTTGCAACACAGAATAAAATGACAGAAGATTTAAGGGATATTATATACATGAATAACTTGGAAATAAAAGTTCATGAATATACCAGAGTCACAAGAACATCACAAACAATAATTGATAACATTCTTACTAATATAGATTACTCTAAAACAAGATTAGGCGGCTCGGAACTATCTGATCATGACTATCAAATCTTAGAGGTGGGGTTGCAAGGTTATAAATCAATTAAAAAGAGTAGAGTAATGAAAGAAATTCAACAATGTGAACAGGGGAATATCGATTGTTTGAAGCAGAATCTGCTACAAGAAAACTGGAGTAGGGTTTACAATAGCAATAGTTTGAATAACAAATATGATAGTTTCATTAATATTTTAAGGTTTCATATTACTATGAGTTGTCCAGTTATAAAAGTCCATGTAAAAAACAAATTAGACAAAATTGAAGAGTGGATAACTGATGATATCCTTGCAGAAAGAAATAGGGTTAAAGATGCATATGATGAATTCAAACTATCTAGAAATATGTTAAGTGAAGATAATTACAAAGCTCTAAAGAAAAACTATACAAAAGAAGTGAAAAGAGCGAAATGTAAGAAAACAGCTGAAATTTTGAATAATAGTGTGTACTTTAACACAGCAGTGTGGGATGTAATAAACAAAAATAGGCAAGTAGCTCATGTAGATGCTTATACTAATAATTAACGAAAATGACAAATATATTGATGATAGTGTAGACATTTGTGATTTCTTTAACAGATATTATCAACTGGTTGCTAAGAATCTTCAAAAATCTCTTAATACAGGTATTAGTGACATGAGGAATACTGAGGGGATTCAGAACGAATTAAAATTCCACCCAGTATCCCAAGACGAGTGGTCAAATATCATTGATAGTTTAAATAATAAAAAAACTGTAGGAATGGATGGGGTATCCAGTAAAATTCTGAAAGAATGTAAAGATCAATTGTTAGACCCTCTGATTCATCTGATCAATCATTCATTAGAACAAGGTGTTTCTCCAGATAATTTAAAAGAGGGGAAGATCTTGCCAATCTTCAAAATTGGTGATAGAGAAAAGGTAGAAAACTATAGGCCCATTAGTATTTTAAATGTAACAAGTAAAATTTTTGATAGAGTAGTTCTAAATAGGTTACTTCTGCACCTTCAAGAAGCTAATTTTATCTGTGATGAACAGCATGGCTTCCAGAAAGGGAGATCAACAAAGACAGCCATAGTTTCTCTAGTTGAAAAACTAATAGATATAATAGATTCAGGTGATAAAGCTACTGCAATCTCCTTAGATCTGTCAAAGGCATTTGATTGTGTTAATCATAGAACTTTATTGGAAATACTGCAAAATGTATACTAGGTCCATTGCTTTTTTTGTTATATGTCAACCGTTTACCTAAAGAATTAATGAGTGGTAGAGCCCTCTTATTTGCTGACGATACATCACTCATTTTCAGCAATTCCATTCTAGATAATTTAGAAATAAGTGCCCATATAGGTGTGCAGTCCATTGTCCAATTTTTAAATCAGTTGAAATTAACTATAAATAGTAAAAAATGCCAATACCTTCAATTCAAAAACAAACATAATTTAAATGAAGATAGGGCGATAAACGTGTTTATAAACGATTATCAATTAGTCCGGGAAGAAAAAATTGCATTTCTAGGAGTTATGTTGGATAGACGATTGACCTGGACTCCATGACACGCCATGGACGCCGTGACAGACAGACAGACAGACAGACAGACAGACAGACAGACAGATAGACAGACAGACAGACAGACAGACAGACAGAAAGTGAGATAAGACTATTTTCGGCTTATTTAATGTATAAAACGTAAAAATAACCAAAAAATATACAATTCTGATAAATGTACAGACAAAACTCTAATCTATATAAATAAAATTAGAGTTTTGTCTGTACATTTATCAGAATTGTATATTTTTTGGTTATTTTTACGTTTTATACATTAAATAAGCCAAAAATAATCTTATCTCACTTTCTGTCTGTCTGTCTCTCTGTCTCTCTGTCTGTCTGTCTGTCTGTCATGGCCGCAAAGGCATTTTTCGCGGCCTTCTCCTCAAAAACGAGAGCATCGATCGGAATTTTAGTTATTGAACAGTATTGAAAACATAATTGGCAATGTCTTTAGCTATAAGAAACTAAATTAACTTTTTTTTTAACAGAGTAATAAACGTTTAAAAACCAAGTATTGTGCGATTTTGGATACATTTTATGCGGCCTTCTCCTGAAAAACGAGAGCATCGATCAGGATTAAAGTTATTTATCAGTATTGAAAACCTTTTTGACAATGCCTTTAGCTATAAAAAACTAAATTAACTTTTTTTTTAACAGAATAATAAACGTTTAAAAACCAAGTATTGTGGGATTTTGGATACATTTCTTCTAAGTTTTATTACCACATAAGAAAAAATCACGTAATTTATCATGATATATCAATCAGCTGTTCTCAAAAAATATTCTCTCCGATACCTGTCACTGAATTGTTTACGTTCTAAGTTGTTTACTAAGGTCCCGGCCATGGTCCCGGCCCGTTCACACGATACAGTTTTTGTGCGGTACAGTAAATTTGCTGTATCAGTTATTTTTGCAGTGCTTTCGTTTGCATGTACATGTCATATTGTATGTTCACACAATACTGTTTCGACTGGATCCAGTAAAAAAGCTGTTCTAGCCGATTTCTACATTCGGTTTTGTCTTCGAAAACTGTATCGCTAAAATCAGCTGTACCGCAAAATAACTATCCCTATCCGGTGGCACATATGTATTGTCTCGGTAATGGATATGTTCAAACGATACGCTTATTATGCTGGAAGCAGTCTTCAGATCATCAGCATTGGTCTCCTTCATTGATATTCTTCAGCATTGATCTTCTTATTAGTGAATTCCAGTGTCCAGAAGTGGAAGATATTAATTGTGAAAATTTCATTTCTCTAATATATGAGAGACCCGCCTTGTGGGACAAGACTTAAGATTAATATAAAAATAAAGAGAGAAAAATGTGTGGAATATTGAAACCAGAATTTGCGTACTTTGATCAAAATTTAAGAGAAACCTTCAGTAAGAAACTTATTTGAAAAAATCTTACACAAATAAAAAAAATCCTGGACTGGAATAAATATATAAATCTGAACTGGAAGCTCAATGGAAGAAGGAGAGCACAGCAATAAGCAGCAAAGCCGGACCGTGTGAACATCACAGTACAGTTGACGCCGTACAGTAAAAAAACCATACCACAAAAAAACTGTATCATCTGAACGGGGGGGCCTAAGCTGCTAACAACTTCATGATCGTTGCTATCAAAAAAGCCGAAACATATTATTAGTCTTATTTCTAAACATAATCCGTACGAAGAACGGGCACAATAGCTAGTACACTATAAAAAGCTTTATCAACTAAATATTTCTTCAATTGTTTTTTAAATATTTCTATATTTTCAAGACTCTTCAAAAACTGCGGTAGCTTGTTGTAGAATTTCCTACCAATATAACTAGGTTTTTGTTTGAATAAGATACTATTGTGACTCACCAAGTGATAATCTCCTCGGCTTCTTGTATTATAATCATGTACATCAAGATTTTGGTTAATATCATTCGTTTTTACATATAAAGAAGCTTCATACACATATAAGCAGGGTACAGTTAGGAGACCAAGTCTCTTGAACAACGGCCTACATGAATCTAATCTATTTACTCTTTCTATACACCTAACCGCTTTCTTTTGGATCTTAAACACCCTATCAAGATTTTGTTTTGATGAATTACTCCATACTAAGATAGCATACCTAATATGTGACAGTAAGAGCCCATGGTAAGCTGTAAAAAGTAACTTTTTGTCATTCAATCTAGCGAGCTGTCACAGGACAAATACCTCAGATGAAATTTTACTACATATTTTCTCAATGTATGGAGTCCAGGTCAATCGTCTATCCAACATAACTCTTAGAAATGCAATTTTTTCTTCCCGGTCTAATTGATTATCGTTTATAAACACGTTTATAGCCCTATCTTCATTTAAATTATGTTTGTTTTTGAATTGAAGGTATTGGCATTTTTTACTATTTATAGTTAATTTCAACTGATTTAAAAATTGGACAATGGACTGCACACCTATATGGGCACTTATTTCTAAATTATCTAGAATGGAATTGCTGAAAATGAGTGATGTATCATCAGCAAATAAGAGGGCTCTACCACTAATTAATTCTTTAGGTAAACGGTTGACATATAACAAAAAAAGCAATGGACCTAGTATTGACCCCTGAGACACTCCAGCTTGCACCTCTAATTTATTAGATTTATTCTTTACTATACTATTACCACCTACTGTAGTTAGTTCTACACTTTGTTTTCCCCCAATAAGATATGATTCAAACCATTTCAGTTCAACCCCATTTACACCTACATTTTGCAGTATTTCCAATAAAGTTCTATGATTAACACAATCAAATGCCTTTGACAGATCTAAGAAGATTGCAGTAGCTTTATCACCTGAATCTATTATATCTATTAGTTTTTCAACTAGAGAAACTATGGCTGTTTTTGTTGATCTCCCTTTCTGGAAGCCATGCTGTTCATCACAGATAAAGTTAGCTTCTTGAAGGTGCAGAAGTAACCTATTTAGAACTACTCTTTCAAAAATTTTACTTATTACATTTAAAATACTAATGGGCCTATAGTTTTCTACCTTTTCTCTATCACCACTTTTGAAGATTGGCAAGATCTTCCCCTCTTTTAAGTTATCTGGAACTAAGTCATTTATGCTAATATTTATTAACACAGTGCCTAAACTTTAGTATAAAGCTCAAATTAAGACCCTATTGATTGACCGAGGCCCTCAATTGATTAAATTACATGTTAGCAAAAGATGTAAGTTAGCAAAATCTTGTAGGAAATTAAAGAAGTAGTTTAAATGAAATTTTTCAACTGAACATGAACATTTTCTCAATTCTTTATGTTGAAAATAATTTTAGGATTTGTAATAAATATGGGTTAAATAGCACCAACTCTTTTATTTCCAAAAAATCAGTTTCTTGCTCTCTAGTTATTTCAGTTGCTAAACCAGGTGTTAGACAGGAAATATATAAAATGATCTTTGCATTTGAGTAAACGAACCTAAAGCTCCCAACCATAGATTTGGAATTATTGAAAGCATATACTGTTTAGTAAAGAGATGAAATTTCAGGTTACAAATATGGTGTCATATGTGTGGGTGAAGGAAGGTACTTTATTGTTACGTAAAGAGTGTTCAGGTGTGTAGAGGAAGAAAATTTCCGGCTACATAAATGGTGGTCAGGTAAGAGTAGAAAAGTCGGCCGGTTACAATACATACATACTGTTACAAGAGCAAACAAGCAGTTAATCACGCACTTGTTCTATTTATGTCATTCTATTGTTTTCATGGTTTGACGTGATTTCGACATCCAATCTGCATTCTCTTGCTCTTCACTTGTCTTTGTCACTCCTATTCTTCAAGTCTGCAACTCTCTCACTCAATTGATCTTCTTGTCAATTCTACATTCTTCTAGAACAATCGAGTTCTAGTCCAAGCCTTCTTGAGGATTCTCGAAGTGTCTGGTGAGCTCCAATTCTTGGAGGTATACAACTACAACAGCTATATAAAGGAGTCCACATGAACCAGTTAGTTAGTTTTACAAAAGCTTGAGTGACAGTTACGTTTTACAAACCTGCATGACAGATTGTATTACAGATCTCGTAGAAGAGACAATCCAGTGCCAGTGGAGTAAACAGTGCTTTATTCAGTCTTTAGACAGTGTCAAGTGCAGAGACAAGTGTTTACTGTTTATGCAGCTTACTAATAGTTTAAAGACGTTGTGTTAAGTGATATTATTTGGGACTGTCAAATAACTAATTGGACTGTGTTTTTATAAGTGATAGTTGCTCTTTTCATAATTTCTTTCTGCATTTTTGTACAGTTTATTGGACTCTTGTTTCTTTTATTATTGATCAGCCTGTAATTACTTATTTATTAATTCTTGTAAATAATTACTGAAAATAAGTATTAGCTTGACATTTGATGATCTGTTTTTATATAATTAATTGAACTTATAATTAATTTGTGTAAATAGACTAATTTGTGTAAATAAAATGCAAGTGTAAACTTTAGTGTTGCCAGCCTTATTTTAGCTATTAGAACCCGTAACAATTACATACATACAAACATACAGACAGATATTCATTTTTATATATATAGATTATTATTGAGAAATCTTTTATTTCTTCTAATTTTTTTCTGACATTAGAGATATAGATTTCAGAGCGTTTATAGGCACGATTTATGTTTTTTTATAACAATTTTCTTCCCACCTCTAAGTATCATTCTTATAGATCTATAACATCTACAATTAAGTATGCAAAAGTGTAATAGAGGGCCTGTTCCATGGAATTCAAAAGGTCAGATGAAATATATGATTAATTTCATCTATTTCTCAATTTTTATTTTTTAATTACTTCCATTTCTTTTCATTTGTATCGAAGTAAAATTATTGTTATATTGCAATTTTTTAAATACTGTTATATTTATAATGATAATGTTATAATAATAAATATAAAATGGTCATTGGGCTTACATGCAAAGGGATGTATTATTATTATTATCATTATTATTTTAATAATTATTTATTTATTTTATACACAATTTTCTGTTAGCAGCTATTATTATTGAGATTATTTATAGAATTTTGTTTTTATGTTACTGTAGGTATTTTTTAAAAAAAAAAACAACATTCAAATATTTATTTTTATTGTATTAAAAATAAGCTCTGCACTGCAATATTATCATTTTTTTTTTTCAAATTTTAATATACGGTTTCTTTCTTATTTTTCTGTTTATACATTAGTTTAACTTGGTACCTATTTCAGTCATAGTATTGTCATAGTAATAGTAAATATACAAACTTCAATTAACTTATTTTTACGTCTTGTGAACAGTGCAAATACTTGCTTTCTGACGATCTGCTGAGGTGCCGAGCCTGGATCGGCTCGGGAGACGTCCACTAGCGAGTCCCAGCCGAGCCGAGCCGCGCCAGTAGCCCTGCGCGAGTTCGGCTCGGCTCGGGAGAAAACAGCCCACTAACTAAAGTCGAATTAAAAGTAAAAGAGTATTGGAGACTGGTGGTGCTTCGGTGATTTAGTGATTTTCTCCCAAGCCCTGCTCGCCGAGTCTTACTCGCGAGCCAGACTCGCTAGTGTGTGGGCCCCTTAAGATAGAACATTCTGTACATTTTTCCGCAGTGACGTCACGCCTTCATTTCCCCCACTATTTTAATTATCATGTGTGACCGTTCAACCTACTAGTTGCTACCTACTAGGCTCATTCACATAACTGCTAAAAAATACAATTTCCGTTTTTTGTTAGTCTAAAATTCTATTTAAAAGACTGTTTCAATTCAACGTATATCAGTTTATCAATTCTAATTGAGAATTTCAATAGTTAAAGATGTCTTATTTGTTATTTTTCCAGAAAATAGAAAGCAGTAGATGATAGAAAATCTGAAAAAGATGGCATTTTTATAGCTTATGCTTTTATAAGAATATAATAAGCAGGAGTAATTTGTGATTTAATTATGTGAAATTTGGAAATGATGTTCACTCTAGCCTTAGGCTTCTTAGGCCGTGTGCATAGTGAAGCGTCCGAGAGCAGAGAGCCTAGAGCATAGAGCAAAGCCTCGAATTCAAACACATGCTATAGTAATGTAGCTGTGCATAGTGGAGCAGTGCGTCAAGGTCACGCGAGGAGGTCTTGAAAGAGCAGAGCTGCGAATTATATAACAAGTTTGATTTCTCTGCTTTGCTCGCATATCGATGCCAGCCGGTCCTGCCATTATTCTGCGTTCCGTACCACATTCAGCAGCATACGTTCGCTTTTAAAAACTTTTTAGAATCGGGTTTCATCGGTTTTCAAAATGAATGTTGATTTGCTGATAAGTGGAGTGTTCAAGAGGCAACCTTTGTGGGACCAAAAGAATAGGAATCACCACAATCGCTTCATTCATAAAATATTTCTGTTCGTTATAAATGATTTAACCTGTATAGCCTACTAGAAATGATAAATTAATTTCTTGGATTTCTTGTTCCATATCGATCTGCGTTGTTAATATTAACTCTTTATTGTAAATTCATTACACGAATTGCAGTCAATTTTAATTGAGAATAAAAAATAAATATACTCACATTTTCCCGAACGTTTTCGTGTTCTTGAATCTCATTTTCAAGGCCTTGATTATATACTCACAATTTAAAACTGAGTGCAAGTCGTTAAATTTAACAAAAAGTTGAGATAAATTAATTTTTTTACTTTTTGTTGTCTAAATCTAACGGCTTTTAGTCAATTTTAATTGTGAATAAAAAATATTTGTACCCACTAGTTTATTGATTTCATTATTCTCAAATGTATTATTTATTAGTTGATTTATTATGTTATTATTATTATTATTATTAGTTAATTTATTATTTATTCACAATTAAAATTAACTGCAAGTCGTAAAATTACAATAAAAAGTTTCTATTAACAACGCAGATCGTTATGGAACAAGAAATCCAAGATAAATTAATAAAACAAAATATTATCAATGCCCATAAATGTATCAGGAACACAAACCATCTGTGCTATTGATACATTAATTTATTAACTGTCTGTATCGTTAATAGATTTATCATTCGAAATATTTTGTTTATTCATTTATTAGATGAATATAACTATTGTGGAGGATAATGCAGAGGATATTCCCAATAATCAATAAAATAGGCTTTTAATTAATAAATTTCACGATACATTTCGACATGTAGTTGTGAACGAACTGGACAGTGGGGAGATGAACGGACATGAATGCTCGCTGCTTCAACTCCTCACTATGAACACAGTAGTTCTTTGCTCTTTTATCGCGGACTCTAGGCTCTTTACTCTAGTCTCTTTTACGCTTTGCTCTCAGCTTCACTATGCACCAAAGCCGGGCCGGGCCGGGCCGAGCGGAGGGATGCGATGCCGAGCCGAGCGGAATCTGCTTGCGTTCGCACTGAAGCCAATTGCCGATTCGCTTAAAATACAAAATATTTCGCAACTCACTACGTTGGAAGACCGAACTAAACTGAAAGAAGGCGAATCCGCTTGGCCGAAAACGCTAAAATCGGCCGTAGGGAGGACTGCACAAATCCGCTCGGCACCGCCCGGCATCGCCCGGCGTGGTATTTGAATGCTCCCATCTAAATCCTGCATATCTTGTGCGCAAGCGGATTCCGCACGGCCCGGCCCAGCTTTGTTGTGAAACTCCACTAAGGTCTTATTTGACATTCTGATAGCCTATGAATTATCAGTTTTTACCTTTATTTCAGGCTCACATAGGTTACGGAGAGAAAGGAGAAGAAACATGGCAGTGTGGTGGATCTCTCGTCAGCACACGATACGTTTTATCTGCTGCTCATTGTACAGACGGCTTCAACAAGTGGGTGGAAAATGAATAATTGAATTTATAAAAATAATAATAAATTAATGAAAATCGAAGCAAAAACCATTGAATTTGAGAAAATGCAATAATATCATCAAAAAATCTGAAAATTGAGCACGGGTGATATAATAAAAAATCAGAGTGAAATAATAACAATCAATGGACAAATGCCTGACTCAACAGTGAATCGAACGCAATACTAACAGAAATGGTCAGTTACAACGACTACTAGCTTTGTCTAGGCGACATTGGATATTATTATTAATATTCCCTTCGTTCATAAAATGGTTATCTGGTTCTCAGATTATTGTCAACTTGCAATTATTATACAGAAAGTTCTAGAAATACAGTGATTCTAGAAATCACTTTGATGGCCATGAGCTATTGATGGCCATGAGCTATTATAGGGAAGTGATAGCCGTGAGCCGCAGTGGGTATCTGTTCAATCAGACTATAGATAAGCAACACTCCTAGTGGGCCCTCTCTGTAAAAGTGACCGATTGGATTGGCCAGCAAAAAAAACCTTGCTCTCTGCTGTAAAATCACTTCCCGGTGGTTTGGAACCCACCCGAAACTGTGAGTCCAACTCATCAATTACCAGCATCCAACTCATTACAAACGCACAAGTCTCAGACCTATGTGGGGATCCTCCTTCAAAAAAAAGCAAATGACTATAGTTTACAGAGTTCATTCTCATTCCAGAACTGATTTAATGACACTTGATAATATTTTTTTTTTTTTTTTTTTTTTGAGGATGAAGCCCACATAGGTCTGAGACCTGTGCGTGGGTAATGAGTTGGATGATGGTGATTTATGTGTTGGACCTACAGTTTTAGGTGGGTTCCGAACCACCGGGAAGTGATTTTCAGCAGAGAACAGAGTCTTTTTTGCTGGCCAATCTAATCGGTCACCGTTACAAACAGGACCTACGAGAACGCAGCTTATCTATCTGATTGAACAGATACCTGCTACGGCTCGCGGCTATCACTTCCCTAATATCGATTGTTCTTAGTGGCCATTTCCACGCCGGAGCAATAGCGTCACGATAGGTGATACAATAGAAGATTCGTTAAGCAATATAATACAAATCCGACTTACAAAGTGCATACCTTGCCTGAGCGACAAAACATGACGTGTACAGCTAGTGGCGTAGCCAGGATTAGATTTCGGGGGGGGGGGCTCACCAAGGGGGGGTCTAGGGTATAGGAGGGTCTGGATTTTTTTTAAATTTAGTGGTGTGAAAAGCTAGTCTAGACAACTTGTTGGGCTCTAAAGTTCAAAAGAAAATTTTGAAAAATTACTACCCAAGAACCTAGGTGGCCAGGTTTGAAATGATAAGGTTTGATATACTAATATCTGTGACTATTTTGAGTCAAAACCCTTAAATTGGAACTAACCATACTTAAATTATGTACTGAATCTCAAAATTAATACACAATGATAATAAATTGCATTTCAAGTTATAAAAATACAACTCAAATTTACATGAAGTAAGCATACTTTTTTATAATATACCTTTTTATAAGTTTCATATGATTTATGTCATTATCCTAAAACGCACCCAACCCAAAGTTCATGAAATCGGAATTTTTTGATCAAAGCTCTCTGATTTTATACGATGCATAAAACTTTTTTCTACAAGATGAGTTCATTCAAAAAGGTTATTTATCAATAATTAACAAAGTTAATCCACTTTAAACTTGAAAAATTGCGTTTTATTTAATGTAATATTTTAATAATTATGGTAGTCACAGTTTTCTAACATGTTTTGTTCTATTTCGTAGCTCATTTTAAATCAATATCCATATGGGCACCTAACAAGTTTCTATATGAGTAAATATTGAGGAAATATTTGAACAATGCATTAATCTGACTATAACTGTAGCTATATTCTATTACACAATCAGGGTTTCTGTATTCTGTTTGTTATAATACTACAAAACAGATAGAACCCTTCGGCTTTTATTAGTCCTTATCTATTGATTATTTGAGAATTTTTTTTCTGAGATTTCGGGGGGGGGGGGGGGCATGGGCCCCCTCCTGACTACGCCAATGTGTACAGCTGTACACTAGTGTGATAACTATCGGTGTTGCTCAGCACAAGATCGCACTTGTTTCTTCTCTGATAAACAAACTGTGTTATTTTGTACCGATCACTTATCGAATCACCTGTCGCTCAGATGCGAACGGCCACTAACAATTATTACTAGCTCTTCTACTTCTACTTTATAAATTATCATATTCCTTGATTTTTTTCTTCTTAATTTTTCAGTGGACTTGCCAGTTGGGTCAAACTAGGCGACTTGGATACGTCCACAAATGAGGATGAAGCCAAGCCAGAAATTTTCCGAATTGTTGCAAGGTTCGATCATCCTCAGTACAAGCCAACCGAGAATTATAATGATATTGCACTGTACAGATTGGATAGAGCTGTCCAGTTCAACGATTACATTCATCCCATTTGCTTGCAAACAGTTGACTCATTGGAAGTTACCAAAGCTGAAGTAGCTGGCTGGGGACGAATTGGATTTGGTAGGTGTTGAACGTCAAATTTTTGAAACATTGCATGGGGAAGGATATTCAACACAATGTTACGGGTTATATCTTCAAAATAATGCTGGCAACACTTAAAATTAACACTCGCACTTTATTTACACTAATTATCCACAACACGCACTAATCAGTAATGTCACACAAAATGAAGCAATCAGAAACTGATAAATCGATAATGTTTAGCTAATAAAGAATTTGCAATATTACTGTACAAAAATCAATCAGGGTAGCACACAACTGAGAAAGAACTCTAGGGTAACATTTCTAAAAAAGTTTTTTATTTCCACAGAAGACACAAATGAAGTTTTTTGTAAGTGTCGTTAGAGAATTTTGTAGGGGATACATCCCCTTCAATGAACAATGCAGATGTGCTTTTAAAGACAATTATGCATCACCTTCTGCTCGTTTATACAATAAATTGAAGTATTTTTGTTTTGGCTTGAATTCTTGTAATCATGAGATTCACATTTTTATTCTTTATAATGATGATGCATATTTCAATATGTATTTGTATATATATGAAGAATTTTCGTCAAAATAAAAAATTTCGATTGATTGTTTGCAAGCAAGTCAAAACAATCTGTCTCTAGGATTTGGGAGTATATCTCAGGAACTGCGTTGATTGTATACAAATTTTGATAATGCTGATTTTAATACAATATTGTTTTTCTTTTCCTTGTACCAGGACGTACTCGAAGGGAAACAGATTCCTCTAAAGCAAGAAAAATACCGATATACACTCAATAGAGATCACATAATAATACATCAAAATTTGAGAACTATGAAAATCAGCAGGCCCATAGGCAGAATTATCTTTCAGGTGTTAATGAAACCGGGTTAGTCCTATTCGAGGGCTTGATGGGTGGGTATGGAATAATAAAATATTCCTTGAAACTTCGGGTGGGGGCTGAATCCCCTCAAGTCCCCCACCACTGGCTTAGTGCCTGCTTTTCAGTAATAATATACGATGGACAAATAGTTTCTTCAAAACCTCCTGTAGCTGGTTCAACTAAATGAGTAGAGCTTTTCATTATTTTAGTGCATACACGAAATCGGATTACAAATTTCAACTTTTATTGAAAACATGTTTTTTTTAACTATTCAATCACACTAAATTTTTTAATTAAGATGCGTTTTATAGATCTTTTGACAATTGATAGCCTGTCAATAGCAATCAAATCATCGGGCAACTCACTGAAAAGTGTAAATACAACAACAGTCAGTCTATTTTTCCAATAATAATAATAATGATAATGATAATAATAATAATAATAATAATAATAATAATAATAATAATAGTAATAGTAAAAGTAATAATAATAATAATAATAATAATAATAAGTGTATACAGGCACGATGTAGCGCCGATAAGCAGCACATGCCTACACTCATGCTTATTTCAACCCTTCTTAGTGTTTCATAATCAATAAAAAAATAGTTATCAATCAATGTATTAAATTTGAATGAACCCTTCACCGGTAGAGTATTATACTGTTTGAAAAAATTAGGTATTTTCATATAGATTAAAAATTAATATTTATGCAATATTTTTGTAGTTGAACGGACCAGTAGTAAACTTCAGAAGGTTGGTGTGGATCTGCTGGATTTGTCAGAGTGTTCCAAAACCGCGTCATCAGGCCAACTGCCACGTGGCTTAGATGCTAATGCAATGATATGTGCCGGAGCAGTAGCTGGTGGCAGGGATAGCTGTCAGGTAAACCATCAAAAATAGTTTTATTTTCATAACACTCTCGTTTTCCGTAGGTTTTTTTTGGAGGATGAAGCCCACATAGGTCTGAGACCTGTGCGTGGGTAATGAATTGGATGATGGTGATTGATAAGTTGGACCTACAGTTTTAGGTGGGTTCCGAACCACCGGGAAGTGATTTCACAGCAGAGAACAGAGTCTTTTTTGCTGGCCAATCCAATCGGTCACCTTTACAAAGATGGCTCAGGAGTTTCGTAGCTTATATCTCTGATTGAACTATACCTGCTACGGCACTCGGGTATCACTCCCCGGCTATCACTGACATTCAGATGTTTGCCTTAATTTGATGTTGAAAGTGACGAATCTGTGTAATAAGAGAGTGTAGTGTATGTCAGGCGTCCGGATTTCACAAAAACGGCAACGATTTGGAACACTAAAAAATTAGCACAAAACCTTATTTAAACCCGATTCAGTGCACCTCGAAGTTAGAATTTTTATTTTCCATTCAGACTTTTCCAAATTAATTTTTCTGTTTTTAAATGTGATTAGATGCAAGAAGCTACATAGAACAGCTGATACATTGTACGACACTATGATACAAAAAAGCTCCAAGTCACAAATCAAAGCAACACATTTGTTCCATATCAATATTGTAGCTCTTAATTCCCTTATTGGAATTGTATTGCTATTGGCCGTTGAAATTACTATATCACACGTTTAATTATCTAAACAACCCGTTGCAAAGTACGGGTGAACCACTAGATCTAAATGATTTGACTTGAAATTAAAGAATGTTCCAATACCGTCTTCACATAAATCTTAATACAAGCAGATGACAATTACATTGGATATATGGCAACCGTCGTTGCCCTGGTATGTTCAGCAGATATCCACCACATAAAAATGTAACTTTATTTTATGAAGCTTACGGTCTTACGAATGTCATAGTCGTTGCTGGTATGAATATATTGTCTATGGTGAAATATCTATAAATCAGGGCAAAGATTGGCATCATTTTCAAATAAATTAGAGCATTTATAGAAAACCATATTACGGTCTGTTTTGAGAAGGTGCTGAATAATCAGTATGGGAAATTCTATCATCTTCTTATTTCTTTTAAAACCTGATTTTTCTGCAGCTAACATTCTGTGTTAAGACTAGCTTATTCTGCGCTTTTTACGGTTACTGGGTGTGTATTACCAAGAGCATAACATTCGTAAGAATGCTTCGTCTATGATATTACTCATAACTGGAGTTCTACACAACTGGATGACAACTGTAAGGGTGTCTAGCCACTGCAAGCTGTGTTGAGTTGCACTGCGCTGTGCGACGAATGCTTTTAAAAACCCAAATCAATGATTTTCAGTGAATGCTGGTTTTCAGTCAACTCTAGAAGCTGTGTTGCTGCACTGTGTTGCGCTGTTACAGCCAGGCGTTCATTGAAAACATTGGTTCAGTTTAGAAAACAATTTAGAATTCTATGGGCCTAGAAAGCAATGCGATTTACCTAGCATTAATACTGTACAAAACCGTGGCAAATACTCATTTTGACGTTTTAATTCAGGTTTTGAATTTTCGCAAAAGATGTTGTGTGTGGAGATTGAGGTTATAGTGTGCATCCGGGAGCTACTTTTTAGATAATAGATTATTACGGTAACGATATTTTCCAATAAAATAGAATATTTGACAAATTGATTTTTCTGTAGAGCACAACATGATTCTTATGCTCAAGGGCTGATCCCTCGCTGTAAATAAATAGTTTTGTGGTTCCAGTGAAAATTATTGTAATAACTTTTGCAGGGAGACTCAGGCGGACCACTTTATTCCCGGGTGAGTACTACCGGCTGCCATCTGAAGACTCAATACGGAGTGACGTCTTTTGGATATCAATGTGGCTTGGAAGGCTACCCTGGAGTTTATTCGAAAGTGTCCTATCATCTAGATTGGATAGAGTCTATAGTTTGGCCATCAAAGAACAGTGATGATGTACTTGTGTGGACGAAATGAGATGACTATACCTAATTTTTAATCAAATTCAGTTCATTATCACCATTTTGCATCTTATATTGACTGTGATAGAGTGAGTCGTGCCTCCACATCTAGTATTTCTGTGATGATCACCTTCAAGAGCTTTTCATTTTTGTCCAAGTGCAGCATATTATAGTTATTGTTGAATAGATAATTCAGAAATTAAATAGTAGAGAATGGAAACGCTAATTATTATTATACTTATGAATATATGAATATTTGATTATTTGGAAGTCAAAATTGGAACTAGTCATGATCTGTGAAATAACATTTAAAAATTATAAGTTTAAACTATTAATGTAAAAATGTGACTAATATTGTGAAAACAAAAAAAAAAGCTTGGAAGTTTTAGTGAGATAGTTGAAAATTATCATTCATTTTGATCATTCATTGATCATTCATTTATCATTGAGATAGTTGATCATTCATCACCATCATTGTCAACTGAATTACCTGTATTTTGTCTACTATTTATTAAATTGGTAAAACAATGTAGAAGTTAATACAATTCTACTATGAAGTCCATAAAATTCATAGCTTGCACAAAACTACCAATACAAATAAAGATTATGAGAAAGCGCATATCGACTCAAAATTTCCAACTTATATTATCAACTACAGATACATATTTTGTACTATTCAAATACATATAAATTTAATAAAGATCTATTATTTTCAAAGCTTAAAAAATAAATTTTTTGTAGTGTTTCATGGAATCTCATTTCATTGAATTTACCATTTTTGCATAGATAACTAAACTTACAGTATTTCTGTACCTTATTATTTAGTATTCCATGGTAATAGTGTTCTGTTACTCATTCACAAAGGATCTGAGATGATCGAGAGTAATATTTTCGTCTTTTTACCATGCTATTTCTCAAAGAAAAGTTCAGTATCAAGTATTAATTAATGGGAGGATAATGGAAGGGTAGTAATTCAAATAATATGTAATTCAGCCGTAAATTGCTTTTGAAACGATTTTTTTGTATTTCTGATAGAAATAGTCCTTTTCATGATCACGCTGAAACTAGATAACAAAGCCAAAGTTTCAAAGTCGAAGTTTTCCCTTCACATAGAAGGGGGAAGTACTGATTTTTCCATAGTTTCAATTTGCAAGTTTAATATTATCATTTATTTATTTATTTCAAAAAAGCAAGGAAGACTACAGGCATTGCACCCAAATCATTCTTCACTAATAATAACAAAGCAATTCATCAAATACAATATATGACAATTAACATGCAATAAATTCACAAAACAATATTATGTATAATTAAAGTTGAGAAAACAAAATTCACTAGAAAAATAATAAAATAACTATAGAATAACAATAATTATTAGAGGTAAGTTAAGAATAATATGAGAATAACATAACAAAGGTAAGAAAGATAAAGTTGATAGAAACAATATAGGTTGTTGTAAAATAGTGATAGTGATCAAATGATAATGTAGGCTGCTTATAAGAAGTAAAAATAAAAGAATATAAGTTGTTGAAGAAAAAGGGTAACCAAAGCTATTTATAATGTATATTGTACAGGATTGAAATCTTTGATGGTGAAAGATAAATCGTTATTCAGCCATTGGACCACTCTCACGAAATGTCACTACATTCAATGAGGCAAAACGTCAGCGATTCGCCTTCTCACCCCACTTACAGAACCATGCACATCAACACCCTCACACACATCATTGAACAGCCTCAGGGCTCTATTGAGCGGTGAGCAATAATTATGTAGAGTTCTCGACCTTGGAACATGGAAAGTGTAAACTCTTCTGACATTAAAGCTGGGCACCTGAAAACCAATCCTTGAGAGGAGGGAAGACAAATGAACAGCATCATTCAAAATTGATACAATGAAAAGCAAGGAAAACCTGTCACGCCTTGCCTTTAAAGAATCTATGTGGAACAGAGACCTTAGTCGTTCAGAAGGAAACCCCAGGGGACAAGCCCTTCTGAATTTCATATAAAATAGAAATCGAAGTAGCTTATTCTGAACTTGTTCAATTCTTAGAATATCCTGATGCATGTAGGGACTCCAGACAATAGATCCATACTCAAGAACACTCCTCACCAGGGACTGATACAGGGTCACTACAGTATCAATGTTATTGAAATTTGTAGAGCTCCTCAGAACAAAGCCAAGAAGCCTGTTTGCTCTACCTATGATGTGGTCAATATGTGCTGAGAAAGATAGTGAACCACTGAAAACAACTCCCAAATCCTTACACTCAGTAACCCTCTCCAAGCAGAGACCATCAATCATGTAAGGATGACTAATTGGATTAGCTTTCCTAGAAAAAGTCATACATTTACATTTGTTGATATTAATTTCAAGCTTATTAACCAGGCACCACAATGCAACTCTGTCAATATCAGCCTGCAGGGAACAGCAATCATCTAAGCCCCTTACCTCCCTGAATACTTTAATGTCATCAGCAAATATCAAACATGTGGAGTTGTATATCTGGAGAGGTAACTCATTAATCAGTAGCAAAAATAAGAGAGGTCCAAGATTGCTTCCCTGAGGAACACCCGATGTACTATAGTAAACACCTGAGTCCCTATTTTTAACAGATACAAAATTTTCCCTTTGGAACAGATAACTTCTGAAGAACTCAAGCATCAGTGTACTGGAACCTAGCTGAGATAATCTTTTTAATAACACACAATGGTTAACACAATCAAAGGCTTTGCTGAAATCAGTGTAGATAACATCCACCTCCCCACCCACATCCAACACATTGGAGACATTCACTGTGAATTCCAATAAGTTTGTCACAACTGATATTTTAGGGAGGAAACCATGCTGGTTGTCAGACAGTACAGGACGTGAGTACCACAGAATCCCATCATAGAGAGCCCTTTCAAAAATTTTAGCAAAAACTGACAATATACTGATTGGTCTGTAGTTCATGATATCATCCTTCTTGCCAGATTTAAAGATGGGGAATATTTTTGAGATTTTCCATCTGCTTGGAAATACTCCCATTTTCAATGACAAGTCAAATAAAAACTTCAAAGGCTCAATTAGCAACTCAGCACAACCCTTTACAATGAAAGAGGGAATACCATCTGGCCCAGGGGTTACTCTGGGCTTCAATCTCTTAGGCCGCTATTAGCCGTGAGCAACTGGCTCAGCAACTGGGCAAGCAATCAATTGCTGGTCGAGTAGCGGGGCATTGAATCAAATGGGAGCCATCGGTGAGCAATCGGTTGCCGAAGAGAAAAATGTTGTCTACGCAAGCAACTGTTTCAGTCTCCCTGCCGTCGGGGGGCATTGGAGTATATGGCGCCTATTAGCCGTAGGAAACTAGTTTTGGGCAACTGACTGCGTGTGCATGCGCATCACCAATCTGTCTAACCTAAACAAACCCACTCAGTCTCATCTGTCATTCATGTCTGATGCAGGTCAAGTGTTAACATTGTTTACCATTTAAGTTTTTATTATTAGTGTAGGTAGTTATTATTAACTACTATTATTATATAGTATTATTATAATTTTATAATAATATAATTATATAATAAATATATTCTATAATATATTAATTATTTAATTTTTTTTTATTTAAATAATAAAATAATTATACAATTATTATAATAATGATTATAATTATTATTATTATTTTTCTTATAATTTATGATAATTTTAATAATTTAATTTTTATTTAAATTATTCAAATTGTGTCTGATGCAGGTGTTATCATTGTTTACTATATAAGTTTTTATTATGAGAGTAGGTAGTTATTATTAACTACTATTATTATAATTATAATAATATAATTGAAATATATAATATAATATTGCTCATGGCTAATAGCGGCCTTAATTGCAGACTTGATACTTTCCTTTGTAATTGAAGCTATTTCCAAAGTACCACTTGTAATATCGTGCATAAACTCCGCACTGTCACCCTCATCATAGCAAGAGGTGACAGGTGAAAAAACCGATCCAAAGTATTTAGCAAACCCTGATGGAATTTCATCCCCAACAAAAATTTCATCACGCAGTACCATTCTCTCACAAAAGCCATCAGATTTGCACCTATTGTTCACAAATTTCCAAAAATTCTTGGAGTTATGCCCGAGGTCGGACTCAATATTGACAAAATAATCTCAATAGGCCTCCGAAATCAGAAACTTCAGCTCTCTCCTCAGCCTAACAAATTCATCTCTATGACCAGCTGAAGACTGCCTCTTACATGCACATCTATTTTTCCTTTTCACCATATCAATAATTTCGCGAGTAAACCAAGGCGGATACTTGGTCCTTTCAGTAGAGAATGTCCTGACAGGGATTGTGTCATCAAAACATTCATAGATAGCACCATAAAAACGATCAACAGCCGCATCAATGTCATTCAACCTGTACAAACCACTCCAGTCAAAATCTCTTAAAAAGTTATAAAGTGAAAAATAATCTGCTCTACGAAAATCATAGACTAGAAGTACACCTTCAGGCGATCGCTGTTTCACAGAAGTTCCAGTTAGCACGTTTAAATTCAGGGCTGGATGATGTTCAAGATCTTCTGGAACCAGTGCATGATAATTATGACTAACATTCAACACCGGCAAGCTAGAGAGGACTAGATCTAGGGTACTAAAGTTATAGTTCTTAATATGGTTGAAGGACTTCAAGTTGTAGAAGTTGAGGAAATTTCCTAACTTCTTAGAGGCCACTGAACTATTATGAAAATCAAAACCACAATCCGGCACCTTAGGTAGATTGAAGTCACCCACTACAAGCAATCTATCACCAATCAAATGGACAAAACCCTCAATAGAATCAAAATATTTTTGATAATCGTGAGAATTGGCAGAGATGAAAAAATGAACAACATTTTTATATACAGGACCATCCTTAACAAAAATTCTGATCATCAAGCTCTCAAAACTCCCGCACACAAGAGATGAGTTGATGCTGACCAACTCCTCAGATTGAATCTCCTTACAAACCGCTATCAAAACACCCCCACCACTACAGGAATCACTTCCGGGACAATCCCTGTGATAGACAACATATCTTTCATCAAAGAGCTCACAGCTAGAGAATCCAGAATTAAGGCAAGTCTCTGTCAGAAAAATCAAGCCGTACTCGGACGCAAGGACTGATTGCAACAATAAGTGAGTTTTGGTTCTCAAGCCTCTTACATTTTGATAGTAAACAGTTAGATCATTAGATGTTGTCATCACATCAACATATCATCTATATTCTATATACTTCGAACAAAAATTAATACAGTAGGCCCAAGTCAAGCAACAGAGAATTTGTATTCAGTAAAACAGTATTAATGATGATAATAATGAGCAATTTTGTATTGAGACAAAATAAGCCAAAGAAAAACGAGTAATATAGTAATATTTAAAAAAAAATAATAAGAAACAGTGAAATACTAAAAAATTAGGAAGAGAAAAATTAAAAAAATGGCATAATCAAGCCATGCCTCTGGCAGAAAACAACCACAAGTAAAGCAACAATCCATGATAAAATCATTAATTCCTCAAACAGCCTATAAACTTGATAAACAATATCATAATAAAACAGATTTATATGCCACTGAAAAGGCTGGGAAAAATCAAAAACCTAAACCTAACTCCTTGACAATAAATACAAGTATAAGATTTAAAAAAAAAATAATAATAAATTAAATACAGAGAGAGGCAAATTCAAATACTGTAATACAATCCGTGTACAATCTCCAAAGAAGCAATATACTGTAGAAAAAGTTACAATACCAAAAACGAATAATGAACAACATAGCGATGTGTGAGAGAGAAGAAGATAGTGGCCAGCTGGAAGACAGCCGGCGAAAAAGGAAGATAGTTAATCGGTGAACAGTGTCACAAAGTGATTGTGACGAAGGGGGAAGAAGGGGGAAGCGGCGCTCGCCCTCCAACATCCCCTAGCGATCGCGGAGATTGCGGGAGTACCGACCGCTCATCTGGTTTGCGCCGCCCCCGCTCAGGGCGCATCGTTGCCACTCCCCCCCTCCCTTCTACCCGCAGAGGGGAGTATTTAAGCGGCGGAGTGGCAACTGTTAATCACTTCGTCTCGGGAGCTCTCCCAAAGCAGAACAAAAGTTCGTTCTTGAGGTGAGCTTCCCCTAGGGTACAGCAAACGAGCTGTAACCCTGAACCGTTGCAGCTTGGTGCATCAAGCTGACATCGAGAAGTCGTCCGCCCCTTCCGTCCTCGACCTCGGTGAGCTGTTGCAGACAGCTTGCTTCCTGTGCTTGCCGTTGCAGACAGCAAGCTCCTACCTCGACCTCCTTCATCCCAGGACCCCCCAGTAAGCAGTTTCAGACTGCTTACTTCCTCTGCTCGCCGTTTCAGACAGCGAGTGTCCATCCTCAAGTACAGCAAGCAGTTTCAGACTGCTTGCTTCCTCTGCTCGCCGTTTCAGACAGTGGGTGTCCTTCCTCGACCCCAAGTCAGCAGTTCCAGACTGCTCACTTCCTGCGCTCGCGGTTGCAGACAGCAAGCTCCCATCCTCGACCCCAAGTAAGCAGTTTCAGACTGCTTACGTCCTCTGCTCGCAGTTCCAGACTGCGAGTCCTTACCTACCCTGACACCCTCGGGCTAGCAGTTTCAGACTGCCAGCCGTCATCCGCAGTTACAGACTGCGTACCCAATCCTCACGGTGAGCCGTTGCAGACGGCTTGCTTCCTCCTTGCAGTTCCAGACTGCGAGTCCTTCCCTTCCCCATTACCCTACACCCTTGGGCTAGCAGTTTCAGACTGCCAGCCGTCATCCGCAGTTACAGACTGCGTACCCAATCCTCACGGTGAGCCGTTGCAGACGGCTTGCTTCCTCCTCGCAGTTCCAGACTGCAAGTCCTTCCCTTCCCCATTACCCTACACCCTTGGGCTAGCAGTTTCAGACTGCCAGCCGTCATCCGCAGTTACAGACTGCGTACCCAATCCTCACGGTGAGCCGTTGCAGATGGCTTTCTTCCTCCTCGCAGTTCCAGACTGCGAGTCCTTCCCTTCCCCATTACCCTACACCCTTGGGCTAGCAGTTTCAGACTGCCAGCCGTCATCCGCAGTTACAGACTGCGTACCCACCCTCCACAGGGGAACTGTTTTCGAGGGAGGAATCACCCTACCCTCAGGACGACTTTGGACCGACCTCCTCCGCCCCGACCTACACCGACTGAGTACAGTCCATCAGGAGCAACCCCTGATAAGTCGTCACCCTCTCTCAAGGAGACATCGAGAGAGTTTGTGACAACTTTGGCGCCCAACGTGGGGCTTGAGGTGGTCCAACCCAGAAGCACAATGAGTAATTGTGAAGAAGAACCCCAAGACCCACAGATTGACTCTGATGATTCATCTGGGGCCGGTACTGATGTACGAGTCTCGTGGATATACAGACTGAGAAAAGAGGAGGCTATTGGCCTTGCTGAAGACTGGGGGTTGGTGACTGCTGGCACAGTGGAAGAGCTAAGGAGACGATTAGTTGACCACCATCGTAAAAAGGCCACTGCTCGCCTCCCCAGCCAAAAACCCAATACCAGCCAAGCTGGAGGAGATACAACTCAACCTATATATGCAAGAGTTGAGACAGAGCCACACTCAGAAATTAGAATGTTTGATTCTGGGGTAGTGTGCGACAGAGTTCGAAGCTGGAAACATACTTTCGATGGGACTACCGATGCCCCTAGTTTTTTAGAAAGGCTAGGTGAATTACAAACCGCTTATGGTTACACAGGAGAACAGTTACTGGTTGCTCTGCCCGAACTACTACGAGGAAGACCCACCTTATGGATGCGTAATAATCGGCATCAATGGAACCAATGGTCTCAATTTGTAAAAGACTTCAAGGCCAGGTACTACCCCAGATCTTATGATGAAGACCTGGATAGCCAGATAATTGCTAGGAAGCAATCTGAAGGTGAGTCAGTAGATGACTATGCTGAGGTGCTACAGACCCTCATGCGGCGTCGTGGTGGGTACGACCACACAAGACAGTTAGCTAGAATCTATCAGAACTTACAACCCAGGTATAAGTTGTACATCAGACCAGGCGAGGCTCACACCATTGAGGAGTTGTTGGATATAGCCAGAGGGTATGAGCTGATCAAAGCTGAAGAGCGGTCTATGAGGCAAACCTCTAGAGTCAAGAAACCGGAAGAGCCGTATAAAACACCTTCTCCTAATGCCTCAAACCAGGAACGAAGGTCGAATAATGTGAAGCCTTCTACCCCACCTCCAGAGCCGGTTTGTTGGCTCTGCAAAAAGCCTGGTCATTGGAGGTCATCATGCCCACAGAATGACTTATGCAAAAGCTGTGGAAGGACACAAGTCAACTGCTTCTGTGATAAGGTTCCTAAGAAAGCCAACACAACAGCAGTTGTTAGAGCTGTGAGGTTACTCCCCTTAGAGGCCCAGTCACCCACGGATGCTCGTTTGTTCATAGTGACCCATATTGCAGGAAAAAGATGCAAGGCACTACTGGATACAGGAGCTGAAGCCAACTATATGAGTACAGAGGTCCTCAAGGCTCTAGAAGAAAAAGGGCCTGTCAGAAAAATCCCTTTGAAGCAGGGAGCTATCATGGCCAATGGTACTAGTGCTGAGGTTATAGTACAAGTGGTGACTAACTGCACAATAGACGGTATTAGTCTACCATTGACAGCAACAGTAATGGAAGGGCTGGGACAGGAGTTACTCCTAGGCATACAGTTTATGCAGGACTACAAAGTAACAATTCGTACTCACCCTTTTCAAGTTGAATGGGTTCCTGGTCAAGTGGCACCAAAGAGCTCCCCTTCTTCAACTCGGTCGCAACCCATCCAACCAAAACCAGGAAACGACCTGGCCACCATAATTAAGGACGGGAATAACAAGACACCAGACGCCCGAATCTACACCCGGGTTAATATAGCAGGGAAGAAGCAAAGTGCACTGGTTGAAACGAGAGCACAGTACTCCTATATTTCAAAAGCAGTGTCAGAGAGTATAGGGAGGAGTGACTGTATCCGACCTAGACCAATATCACACAACCCACAATTTGCAAATGGAACGAATATGCAGGTGTTAAAAGAGTTGAAACTACCAACCATAGTGGATGGGAAGAAATGTTGCTCGACGAGAGGACCAGGGCCCTCCACCCAGCACCCGAGCCGGAGGAGAAGAAGGCCCCAGTGCACAAACACCAGCAACATGCCCTCCCCGCGGCACCCAAGCCGGAGGAGAAGAAGGCCCCAGTGCCCAAACACCAGCAACATGCCCTCCCCCCCGGCACTCGAGCCGGAGGAGTGGAAGGCCCCAGCGCCGGAACCTGCTAGGCAAGTTGGCCTAGTACAGGCAATGGAGGTGGAGAACGACCTGCCGGAATCAGTGTGTGAATTCCAAAGGTCACACATTATTTATAAGCCCTACAACCGCCCTGGAAAGCGGAAAAGGGTGGGACGACTGCGGGTGAAAATTGTGGGCCCCGAAGGTCAATTCGTATGGCAAAAGTTTGCCGATTGAGCCTCCAGGAAGAATTTCCTTTCCTCCTTCCCCCCCCCCTCCTTAGTAGGAGTGGGGTGTCACAAAGTGATTGTGACGAAGGGGGAAGAAGGGGGAAGCGGCGCTCGCCCTCCAACATCCCCTAGCGATCGCGGAGATTGCGGGAGTACCGACCGCACATCTGGTTTGCGCCGCCCCCGCTCAGGGCGCATCGTTGCCACTCCCCCCCCTCCCTTCTACCCGCAGAGGGGAGTATTTAAGCGGCGGAGTGGCAACTGTTAATCACTTCGTCTCGGGAGCTCTCCCAAAGCAGAACAAAAGTTCGTTCTTGAGGTGAGCTTCCCCTAGGGTACAGCAAATGAGCTGTAACCCTGAACTGTTGCAGCTTGGTGCATCAAGCTGACATCGAGAAGTCGTCCGCCCCTTCCGTCCTCGACCTCGGTGAGCTGTTGCAGACAGCTTGCTTCCTGTGCTTGCCGTTGCAGACAGCAAGCTCCTACCTCGACCTCCTTCATCCCAGGACCCCCCAGTAAGCAGTTTCAGACTGTTTACTTCCTCTGCTCGCCGTTTCAGACAGCGAGTGTCCATCCTCAAGTACAGCAAGCAGTTTCAGACTGCTTGCTTCCTCTGCTCGCCGTTTCAGACAGCGGGTGTCCTTCCTCGACCCCAAGTCAGCAGTTCCAGACTGCTCACTTCCTGCGCTCGCGGTTGCAGACAACAAGCTCCCATCCTCGACCCCAAGTAAGCAGTTTCAGACTGCTTACGTCCTCTGCTCGCAGTTCCAGACTGCGAGTCCTTACCTACCCTGACACCCTCGGGCTAGCAGTTTCAGACTGCCAGCCGTCATCCGCAATTACAGACTGCGTACCCAATCCTCACGGTGAGCCGTTGCAGACGGCTTGCTTCCTCCTCGCAGTTCCAGACTGCGAGTCCTTCCCTTCCCCATTACCCTACACCCTTGGGCTAGCAGTTTCAGACTGCCAGCCGTCATCCGCAGTTACAGACTGCGTACCCAATCCTCACGGTGAGCCGTTGCAGACGGCTTGCTTCCTCCTCGCAGTTCCAGACTGCGAGTCCTTCCCTTCCCCATTACCCTACACCCTTGGGCTAGCAGTTTCAGACTGCCAGCCGTCATCCGCAGTTACAGACTGCGTACCCAATCCTCACGGTGAGCCGTTGCAGACGGCTTTCTTCCTCCTCGCAGTTCCAGACTGCGAGTCCTTCCCTTCCCCATTACCCTACACCCTTGGGCTAGCAGTTTCAGACTGCCAGCCGTCATCCGCAGTTACAGACTGCGTACCCACCCTCCACAGGGGAACTGTTTTTGAGGGAGGAATCACCCTACCCTCAGGACGACTTTGGACCGACCTCCTCCGCCCCGACCTACACCGACTGAGTACAGTCCATCAGGAGCAACCCCTGATAAGTCGTCACCCTCTCTCAAGGAGACATCGAGAGAGTTTGTGACAACAGCTATAGAATTGTAGCATTTTACAAAGATTCAATTATCAACAAGTACAACTGTAAATCTCAGAAATTACCAAAATGACAATAAACAAAACAGAATAAGCAATAAGGAGAAAGATATCAGTAGATAAGGGGATCAAAGAAAGTAATGATGATAAAGACTATGAGTTGATGAAATCAATATCAGCATCCAAGTGCTCGATGATTCGTAAGTAGAAATGAGTTGAAATGAATTCTGATACGATAATAAGTTTCCTATTCATCTACTTTAGCAATCGACTACTGTAGAAACAAAAGTTACGAGTCAATCAGAGAGTTAATGAAGAAGCTAGAGTGAGACGTTTAGGTAAGTAGTGAACACTACAGGGAGGGGGAAAGAAAATAATACTAACACTATCCCCTCTCAAACACACAAAATGAAAAGAAATTAAATTGAAGAAATTAGTAATTGCATGCATAGACTAAAAAATAACATATGAGAACTAAAAAACTTAGTAAAAAGAAAATAAATGACAACTTGATATAAGCATTCTTAACAAAATAAAAAGAAAGAGTACGAGTAATTGCAGGCAGTTCATCCCAAATAATCTACTAAGAACATGTCTTGTAACAATGAAGGTTTTGAGATCTTTCTCAGTATTTATAATGAAAACCTGACCATTTTGTACAGGGCGAATCCTCACACTCCCTTCTCTGTTCAACTCCCAGCTCACCCAAACATATTTCAGGTCACGTTCCCTTTGGAGTTTTTTCGCCAGATTAAGGATTCCTCTACGCCTTGCAGTTAATGACACATTGACATAAACAGGCCGCTCATCACCCGGTAAGCCAACATGCCGAGTAGATAGTTTCTTCACCTCCCTCTTGCCAGAAATCACCCTGTCGGCAACGTCGCGACGCACAAATTTAGCAACTATACCAGGCGTCAGTTGGTCAGCCCCCATCTTCAGGCGATGACAACAGTCAATTGCCTCGGCCCCTATATCAACTCCAACAGCCTTACACGTCGCAATCACTAAACTCGTTACATTCTCATCGCGCGAAACGGGCACTCCATGTATCTCAAGCGTGTTCTTCCTACCATACTGCTCAAGTGAGTCCAATTTATCAGACAATAGTTCAAAACTTTTTTTCATTTCCAAATTTTCACTTTTCAACGCCAAAATAATATGCTCCGGTGTTTTGATGATTTAACTTTGCTTAGAGAGGACTTCTGAGTTCAAAACAATTTTTTCAAGGCAGGACTGAAGCGTCTGCTTGAGTTTAGCCTGACCACAAAGAATATCATTTCTGAAGTCTGTTAAGGTAATTTGCAAAAATTCAGCTGATATTGATAACGAAGATTCAGTATTAGATACACTACTTTTCACTGGAGTACAGTCAGAACTACTACTTCTATGAACACGGAGCTTGGACACACAGTTCTTACATGCCCAAGAAGAAGATATTAGTAATTCAAGTTCTACCTCACTTAGGTCCTTACCACCACCCACACATTTACCGTGAAGGATTGAGTTACATTGGTTACACACAATTTTGACCTTGGCCGAGCGGTTGATAGAGGTGTTACATCCAGCACAGGCAGTCATTTTGAAAGTTTATGAGGAGAAAAAGATTATTGCGAATATTATGAGGAGAGAGTCAAATAAAGAGAAATATCACAGAAAGTTGAAGCAGTAAGAAATAACAGAGGCACAGCAAGAAAACCGAACTATTGCATCGCACAGATAACAAATCACGATAAGAGAGCTTCAACAAAAACGACATTCCTCAGCGAAAGCTACTGAGCTACTGATCATTATCAGTCTTAACTTGAATGTGTCACTCACAAAAAACTTCAGTAGTTATTATGATAAGATAAGATTTGTTTTATGAAAAATTTCAAAAACATTTACAATTTTTTGACTATGTCACATGGTATCTAACAAAAGTCTTTTACAAGTCATTACTGACACATACATACTAATAATTAACCAGTGAAAGAATATCCCTGCGCGAAGTGGAGCTGTTGCAGGCTCGACTAGCTTTATCGTGCATTCCCACAAACATCGGCTATAAAATAAAAAGTGTTTCCAATTATTTCTGAAATAGTGAATTATGGATGATAAGAGGGTCAGAAATCATTTATGTTCAGTAACAATTTTTCATAAATAAACTTATTTCAGAGATAAATTAGATTTTTGCTGTGATAATGATTTTCATAGAAAACCCATAACGTTTTGTTTACAACTCATTTGTTCAATAACTATTAAACAAATTCGATGATTTCCACAATGAATGTTCTTTGATGCTTCTTTAAACATATTTTATAGGCATTTTCACGAAAAACTTTTTGGTGTTTTTCAATAATGGGTCATTTCTTGCATCGTCTGTGAATTTTAATGGCAAAACATGAAAAAGTTTGTAATTGACAAACCTTCTTATGGTTGGAGTAAACCACACACATGAATCGTATGAAAGAATACCTAAATTTATTTTCTGAGAAAGAATCACTGAAATTGGATAATTGGTTTTCGAATTACATAATGAAATCCAAAGATAGTAAAGAGAGTCTGGCATTATAGATCGGGTAATGAGGATGGGAAGGATAGGATTTTTCTGAGGTCAACCCTATAGGAGTCTACACATCTTCTAGTAGAAATACCTACTTACATTTGGACCTATTGGTTAATGGTTCAGTAATTTCCCGACATTACTGTGTCATCAATAAATAAACGATCGAACCTGGATTTGAACCAGGGTAGACCGTTTGAGTGTCTGAAACTTCAGCACTAAAATACTGTAACAGTTGAGTTGATGAAATTGATCATAATATTTTATACAACTTCTTCCTTATTCCATTGCTTTCCTCATTCACATCTAGATTATGCAAGTAATCTCTTTTCCTTATTCATAAAATAGATTGCATTATACAGTAGTAATCTCTTTCACTTATTTATTGAAATTAATTAATTTTCTTAAAAAATAATTAATAATAAGATGAATAGTAATTAAATAATAGATAATAATTATAAAAAATAATAGTTAATATAAATAATAATAATAATAATAATAATAATAATAATAATAATAATAAGTATAATAGATAATAATCATTATTATAAAAATAAGTATAAATTTATAAAAACTATAAAAATGGATAACAACTGAATGATGAATAGTAATTATTAAAATATTTAAATTATATAATTATAAAAATGAATAATAATTACAAATAATAAAAAATTTGAATTGTGTAATAATTTATTACTGTATTTATTTTCAGAAATTTCAGAACTAATAATAATTTTTTTAATTTGATAAAGTTACTGTTATGATCAAGAAATTATTTTGAAAAAGTTAAAAAAATTGATAGAAAAAATAGTTATAATAATATTACATGAAATAGTTATTTTATAATATAGATTGTGAAATTGAATTATTATTACTTTTTCTGATTGCTATATTTTTATAAAATATATTACATTTTTCTCTATTAAATAGTAAAACTAAAAATCATGATTTCTGAAAATAAAATTAGTTGTAATATTTCTGTAATGTTATGTAAATGTAAAAATATTTTATACAAAATTTAAATATTTTAACTTGATATCATGATAAATTAAGTGATTTGTTCTTATGTGGTAATAAAACTTAGAAGAAATGTATCCAAAATCGCACAATACTTGGTTTTTAAACGTTTATTATTCTGTTAAAAAAAAAAGTTAATTTAGTTTTCTATAGCTAAAGACATTGTCAAAAAGGTCTTCAATACTGATAAATTACTTTAATCCCAATCGATGCTCTCGTTTTTCAGGAGAAGGCCGCGTAAAATGCCTTAGGCTACGTGCATAGTGGAGCTGAGAGCAAAGCATAAAAGAGCCTAGAGTAAGGAGCCTAGAGTCCGCGATAAAAGAGCAAAGAACTACTGTGTTCATAGTGAGGAGTTGAAGCAGCGTTCATCTCCCCACTGTCCAGTTCGTTGACAACTACATGCCGAAATGTATCGTGAAATTTATTAATTAAAAGCATATTTTATTGATTATTGGGAATATCCTCTACAATAGTTATATTCATCTAGTAAATGGATAAACAAAATATTTTGAATGACAAATCTATTAACGATACAGACAGTTAATAAATTAATGTATCAATAGCACAGATGATTTGTGTTCCTGATACATTTATGGGCATTGATAATATTTTGTTTTATTAATTTATCTTGGATTTCTTGTTCCATAACGATCTGCATTGTTAATAGAAACGTTTTATGACTTGCAGTCAATTTTAATTGTGAATAAATAATAAATTAACTAATAATAATCATAAAATAATAAATTAAATAATGAATAAATAATAAGTTTGAGAATAATAAAATCAATAAACTAGTGGGTAGAAATATTATTATTTTATTCACAATTAAAATTGACTAAAAGCCGCTAGACAACAAAAAGTAAAAAAAAATAATCTATCTCAACTTTTTGTTGTAAATTTAACGACTTGCACTCAGTTTTAAATTGTGAATAATATAATCAAGGCCTTGAAAATGAGATTCAATAACTCGAAAATGTGAGTACATTTATTATTTATTCACAATTAAAATTGACTGCAAGTCATGTAATGAATTTACAATAAAAAGTTGATATTAACAACGCAGATCGTTATGGAACAAGAAATTCAAGAAATTAATTTATCATTTCTAGTAGGCTGTACAGGTTAAATCATTTATAACGAACAGAAATATTTTATGAATGATGCGATTGTGGTGATTCCTATTCTTTTGGTCCCATAAAGGTTACCTCTTGAACACTCCACTAATCAGCAAATTTACTTTAAAATTTCACTTTATCAGCAAATCAACATTCATTTTGAAAACCGATGAAACCCGATTCTAAAAAGTTTTTAAAAGCGAGCATATGCTGCTGAATGCGGTACGGAACGCAGAAAAATGGCAGTACCGGCTGGGATCGATAAGCGAGCTGGGATCGATAAGAGAGCTGGGATCGCAGCTCTGCTCTTTCAAGACCTCCTCGCGTGACCTTGACGCACTGCTCCACTATGCACAGCTACATTACTATAGCATGTGTTTGAATTCGAGGCTTTGCTCTATGCTCTAGGCTCTTTGCTCTCGGACACTTCACTATGCACACGGCCTTAAGGCCAACGCACACAGCAACAGACGGACGGATTCAGACAGACGGATGAAAAATCGCTCCCCAGCTTATTAAATGTTGCAACGCACACAGACATCCGTCTGTCTGCGTCTGTTGCAGACGTTTCAGATTCGCTCTGGGGGCGATTTTCAAAACGTCTGGTGCCAGACGTTTCATATCGCGCATGCGCTAACTAAACTTATCGACAGTCCCGCAAGAGGCGCTATAGTTTTGCCTGCTTTCGGTTACATGTGCGTCATTGTGTTTTCTTAATTAATTAATAGATAATTTTATAGGTAATTTTGTTTCAACTGACATCATGGAACAACTAATAGAAGCAGTGAGAATTCACCGTGTCCTATGGGACACACGATTACCTGAGCACCGTGACTCAAATGCCAGAGAAAAGGCTTAGAGTGAGATCGCAACCGGCTTAAAAAAAGAAAGTAAGTACGGTACCTGTTACATATGATAGTTCTTTATTTCAATCCTATATTTGCATAAATAACATAAGAAGTAGATGATAAGTAATATAAAACAGAGCAAGTCTTTGACGAGGGTCCCCGTTCCTTTTCTTCCTAGCCTGCACACATAATTTTAATATTGTAATAAGGTGAAAATCATTCTTACTACAGTAAAAATTTATCACAATGAAGGCAATGTCTCATAAAGTCTTATGCATAAATATAAATGTAATAGCCAATAAGTTAATTCCCAGATCTGTTAGGCCTATTTATATGAAGAAATCTAGTTTGTAAATAGAATCACTCATTAATCTTGATTGACACACTTGCTAATCGAAATAAGATATAAAATGACTTTATAATCATGAGTTGTTTGATTGATGTTAAATAAAGAAATATATTTGATAACACTAGTGCCGATGATTGAAAATACTGGTGCTTCATCGCTAAAAATAACAAAGGTAGTATATGTCATTAGCCACGACTTTTAAACACTCTCCCGTTGCCAAGGTACACTCCCTTGTTCTGAGAAAAAGTGTCTACGAATTCTGCTATAATGTTTAAATTTTTCATCGTCTTCTGTCAAATCTTGCGTAAGGTGATGGTATTCACCATAAATTTTACGTTTTTTATTAATGGGATGAACCCAATGTGACCTGTTAGATAATGAGAATAACAGTAACAAATCGTCATCACTTGAAGAATCATCGTCCTCTAGCCAAGGAATATTTTTTGAAAAGTTTGTGCCACACCACACAACAACATTTGACGCCATCTCACTGAAGACTAGCAGCGGACGATCCCCCATCCGTCTGTGGCTGTGTGCGTTGACCAAAACGTCTGTCTGCATGCAGACGTCTGTCTGAATCCGTCCGTCTGTTGCTGTGTGCGTTGGCCTTTAGGGGCCGTGACAGACAGCCAGACAGACAGAAAATGAGATAAGACTCGTTTCGGCTTCTTTAATGTATAAAACGTAAAAATAACCAAAAATATATAATTCTGATAAATGAACAGACAAAAATCTAATTTTATTTATATAGATATCAATCAGCTGTTCTCAAATATTCTCTCTGATAACTGTCACTGAATTGTTTACGTTCTAAGTTGTTTACTAAGCTGCTAACAACTTCATGATCGTTGCTATCAAAAAAGCCGAAACATATTTAGTCTTATTTCTAACATAATCCGTATGAAGGACGGGTACAATAGGTAGTACTTAATAAGAAAGTAGTGCATCCAGTAGATTCAAATAATTTATTTTTCTCAGATTTAAAAAAAATTATGTATGTTTTATTAACTATTATGAACAATTCATGTGTAGATTAGAAACAGCTTTCCTAAGTAAACATTATCATTTTATGTATATAGTTCAATGTAGCTCAATGTCAATGTAGCAATGTAGCTCAAGAACGGGGTTTGCCTATTGAAAGTACATTGCTTACCTCAGCACCTACCGCAACCGCCACCCACATCGCGTTTTGTGAGCATCTAGCTTTTATTGTGGCTTGAGGTGAATTCGGTTTTGTTCATCCCGGATGAAAAAAGGCTATGTCAATAAATTATTCTGCTTCTTTCTCTGTTGGCTTGGAAGCAGGAAGTAGCTCAGTGATGTTCTGGATAGTATACGCACTCTCCTATACAGTCAGAGCCTGTGTAGTGATGGGAGTGGCATAAAGCTTCAAAATTTGTTTTGGTCAGCTTGTCAACTTTGAAACTGCAGTTCTTCATGGGCTGTTAGCCGCGTGAGAGGAGAAGCAACTGTGGAGTACTAGGTACTATATAGTAGGTATATTGTCAGCTAGTTATACGTGCAGCTCGGTCTATAATATAAGCCGCTCAATAAAGTAGCCTACCTATAATACAAGGTTAGTAGAACGGTCTTAAATGAAAATTCAAAATAATGGGAGTAATTCTTCACCACAGGAAAATTTTCGAATTTCTAACACACGTTCTTACGGAAAATCAACACTAAGTCTTTCATAACGTATATTGATCATTTTCAGGAATATTGATGCTCTGTAAATAAACCACAATTATTACTACAATTTATTCTCATCAATCATAACACCACTTATTCGCATAACACTTTGGCAGACTTACAAAACTTACAGAAGGTTGCACAAAGCTAAATCCACTTCGATATTCAGAAATTTTAACTTTAGTTATAAACTGGAGAACTCCGCTAAGTTTACATGATAATAATTAATCATACTCAATTTTTGATAAGGCCTACACGATTTCAGGAGGCAAAAGGAAACATCATGCAGGCCAAATAAAAAAGTGGAATGAGTCTACGGTAAATTCAAAGGGGACGCTCTTACTGTCCCGATAGTGAAACAGCTGATAACAGATCAATACAAATTTTCCAATTCACTAGAACAGAGAGAAGGCATGCCTCAAAGCCGCGCCCAAACAAGAGTTCTTTATTAGTGAGTCAGCTGATTCTCAGACTTGAAGAACGTCACAATACAGTTTTTTTGCGGTACAGTAAATTTGCTGTATCAGTTATTTTGCAGTGCTTTCCTTTGCATGTACATTTCATATTGTATGTTCACACAATACTGTTTCGACTGGATCCAGTAAAACAGCTGTTCCGGCCGATTTCTACATTCGGTTTTGTCTTCGAAAACTGTATCGCTAAAATCAGCTGTACCGCAAAATTACTGTATCTGTATCCGGTGGCACATGTATTGTAATGGGTATGGTCAAACGATACGCTTATTACGCTGGAAGCAGTCTTCAGATCGTCGGCATTGATCTTCTTCATTGATGTTCAGTCACGACCGCTCAAGACTGCGCTTGGATGGGTGACCGTGCTTCAATGACTTAATGTTATAAGCTTTATTATCATTTACCCGGTGGTTCGGAACCCACCTAAAATAGTAGGTCCACCATGTTCCCCGTAACATGGCTCAAACGGTGAGGTGGAACTACCCGTAAGGGTCCACCATTAAAAGCCATACGCTTATTATTATATTCTTCATTGATATTCTTCAGCATTGATCTTCTTATTAGTGAATTCCAGTGTCCAGAAATGGAAGATATTAATTGTGAAAATCTAATTTCTCTTATATGAAAGACCCGCCTTGTGGGACAAGAATTTAGATTTATATGAAAATAAAGAGAGAAAATGATCAGCGTGGCGAGAGATTTGTGGAATATTGAATCCAGAATTTGCGGACTTTGATCAAAATCAAAGAGAAAACTTCTGTAAGTAACTTATTTAAAAAAATCTTACACAAATGAAAATAAATCCTTTATTTAGCTGGATAACTAAAATCACTTTGATCTCATACTATATTATAATGATCAATAAATTTCTAGAAATTCTATGAAGTGAGATTATTCATTGCTATGAAGTAATATTTATTGTAATGAAAAATTTATTTACAAAGTGATGTTAACGTTGAGATCATAATTATTACATTGATAATTATTAATGTATCGCTTCATATTGCCAAGAAAGTGATCCACATTCAGATACAAAATAATCAGCAAATATTGTTCTAACAGAATTGGCCAAATTTCCTCCTCGAATTGATTGTGCGTTTTGAATATTATTCAAGGTTGTCTTTTCTGGTTGCATGCTTTCAAAATTGAAGCCATCCTTTTCTCTAACAAAATTATGTAGTATTGTGCATTATCAAAATAGCTGTTTTTGTTTTCACATCCAAAGGACGATGAAATAGTCTCCATTTATTAGCTAAGATGCCGAAAGAACACTCCACATATCGTCTTGCCCTACTCAAGCGGTAATTGAATACCTTTTTTTATATCTAAATGTGTCCCTCCGTATGGTCTCAATAAATTTCCATGTAATTGAAAACCTTCATCTCCAACAAGCACGGATGGAACATTAGTTTCTGACACTTCATTTAAAGGCCTGGGTCTTGGTAATTCCAACTTTTTTTCAGTAAATTTCTACCAAAATTTCGTTGTTTTAAATATAGTTGAATCGCAATCTTTACCATACGATCCTACACTCACATATATAAAACGATATTCCGAATCTACAACAGCTAATAATATGATTGACATGTAATCCTTATAATTGAAATACATTGAGCCACTGTTTTCGGGTTTTCTAATTCTCACATGTTTACCACCAACGGCACCAATACAGTTTGGAGAATCTGCTTTCACTTGGAAGCCATTCGCTACTTGTTCCCACTTTTCTGGTGTATCCGGCAATTTCATAAATTCATTTCTCAGATTCTCCCAAATTTCTGTCATTTCTTTCACGATGTTACCAATTGTTGAAACCCCAACTCGATAAGTATAATTTAGCTCCTTGAATGAGCTCACCCACTGGCTAAATATCTGAAATGAAAAATGAATACAGTCAGGTTATTTTTTCCAGGTAAACAAATCGTTAAAAAATGGACACAAATGAGAGACTCATGGTTGAGGTCTATGAAAAAGATATCAGATCAGAAGAGGAGCGGATCATCTGCAAAAACCGCAAAACCTTATGTGTATCAAAAAAGGTGAAGGATCTAGCACCAGTTCATGAGAGTATTGATGATCCAGGTAACAATAATATTTAAAATAATGAAGATGTCGAAAATGTCGATTTTACAAAACCTTCTACTCCTTGTAGGCCCATGGTTAAAAAACACAAACTCAAAGAGGCTAAAGAATTCGATTCAAAGATGGTAAAATTGATTGATTTGCAAATAACCAGCAAATCAAGTGGAGAAAATGAAAATCGTCATTTGTCATTTTTTAAAGGGCTTCTGCCTTCCATGTCGTCACTTGATGATGACCAAACCTCAGAGTTCCAAGCAGGGGTAATTAATTTATTACAAGGAATAAAAAGGAAACCCCTTCTCCAACAACATATGAATTGTGAGTACCAGCCATTTAATACGGTTTATTTCAACCAAGCACGAGAACCTCCACCGCCAGTGACAACTGATCAAATTTTATTTGTGAATTCGCCGGCAAAAACTACTCGCTCTGATTGTTCAAGTCTAGATGTGACGCTCATTTAAAGAGTTCAATAAATTATTTTTGAGTGACTTTCAGACTTTGAGTGACAGAATTTAAAATTTAAAATGAAATTTAATTTTAGAAAATGTTGGGCTGTTTTTTTTAAGACAAGTGACATTCAGAGATGAAATTTTAATTAAAACGTATTTTTGTAATTATTTAATTAATTAGAAATAAAATGAAAATTCACCTTAAGCAAATTGATAATTTTTCTTCTGGACTTATGCTCCTTCTCATAGTCGTATCCTGTTTTCTAGAACCCTCTTTCACTCTTTTCAACAAGTCGTCGAATGTAGACATGGTCATTCTAAAATAATTGAAAAATTTCATTTCGTCTCTTCTCAATTGACATTTGAGCGTTTCAAAACAGCCCAACATGAACCTATCTGCAACAATTGGATGCTCCCAATATCTTCTAGCAATATTCCTATGTTGCTTACGCCGCCGGTGATACCAATACATGAAATTAGCAAAGTGTTCACATCCATCTTGTACGAAGTATCGAACTGAACTGGAAGCGCAATGGAAGAAGGAGGAGAGCACAGCAATAAGCAGCAAAGCCGGACCGTGTGCACATCACAGTATAGTTGACGCCGTACAGTAAAAAAACCGTACCGCGAAAAAACTGTAACGTCTGAATGGGGCTTAAGAAAAATAATAACACTGGAAAAGTTCGATTTTAAAGTCAAATAGTTATATAAACTTATAGGTTTTGCTCTGAACTTTTATGCGTACAGACGGACAGAGCCTACGCAATGCTCTCCCCCTATATACTTCGTACAGTGAAAGCAAAAAATGAAATATTATAATAATACAGGCTCAATATAATGTAGTGAAGCTCTCTAGTTTCAACTCAAGTGAAAAATCCGAATACAAATAAAGTTTGAAGACGATTAAGTTATCGCTTTGTGCATCATGTTGCCTTTTGTACATCACCTCAGTCTTATCTGAGAAAGTTATGATTGTTTATAACAGTTCAATAATTATCAAATAATAATAATTATTACAATTATTGTAATAGTAATAACTAAAACTAATAATAGAAAAATTATAGTATCAATATAATTAATAATTGATAATGATATTAGTATTGATAATTAAAATATTAGTAATAACTAATATTTAATCATTGTCTGTAATAATAATTGATAAATATTGTACTAATCGTAGTTTACTTACAGAGCATCAATATTTTAGGACGGCTAGTAGTAAAGATAGGAATAATCTTGAAGTTCTCCACTTAGAAATTTCCAGCTCAAAAATTTATTACATTCAGGGACTTTAAACAATTTGATGAAGCTGCTTTTACCACCGATGTAGCTCAGGCTCCATGGCATGAGATTAAGAATTTATCCTCAGTTGATGAAATGGTAGAGACTCTTGAAGACTGGATTCTGAAGATCTATGATAAGAATACACCCACTGTGACAAGAAGAATTAGTAGTAAACGACATGTACCTTGGATGACTAATGATATATTACAGTTAATGGGAAAAAGGGATTCAGCTCACAGAAAAGCTAAGAGAACAGGCGACCTGGGTACTTTGAATGAATACAGACGACTAAGAAATAAAGTTAAACAAGAGTTACGTAACTCGAAAATCAGGTACTTGAACTCATTCATGACAGACAATAGACAAAACTCTGCATCACTATGGCATGGAATTAAAGAATTTGGTTTTGCTAAACAGAAATCAAACATCCCTATCGACCTACCACTAGATGGCATAAATGAACATTTTGTTTCACATTCGGCTAAACGTGATGAGACAGCCATTCAAAATCACATCCATGACCTGAACAATCAGTTTATCAACTCAAATATTCCTAAAGCTTCTCAATTTCATTTTCATCCAATCTCTGAATATGATGCTCTTAAATCATTCCAACATATACATAGTAATGCAACTGGGGCAGACAAAATTCCTATGAAATTCATCAAGAAAATTTTATTTGCAGTTTTACCTACCATCGTTTCCATTTTTAATGCATCTCTCCAAAGTGGAAGTTTCCCCAAAAATTGGAAGTGTGCAATGGTTCGTCCATTAAACAAAGTTGCCTCTCCAAATAAAGTTGAAGACTTTAGACCTATTAGCATTCTACCAGCACTATCTAAAGTTCTTGAAAGACTTGTCCATTCTCAGATAGTTGAGTTCCTTGAGAAGAACAGTAAACTACATAACTTTCAGTCAGGGTTTAGAAAATCTCACTCAACTGAGACAGCACTACTGCGTGTCACTGAAGATATCAGGTTGGCTATGGATCAACGAAAATGTACTATTTTAAGTCTATTTGATTTCTCTAAAGCATTTGACACTGTTGATCATAAGATTTTACTCAATAAATTAGCTCTGCTTGGCTTCAGTCATGAAGCCCTAATATGGTTTCAATCTTATCTCATAGGTAGAAAACAATGTGTCACTGTTGGTAATAACAGATCCCAATGGAAAAATGTAATACATGGTGTCCCACAAGGTTCTATCCTTGGTCCCCTTCTTTTCACCCTGTATGCTAATGACCTTTCCTCCGTTATAAAATTTTCCAGTTTCCATACTTACACAGACGACCTACAAATTTACTCCAGCTGTCCAAAATCAAAAATCAATGAAACTATTGATAAGATGAATGAAGATATTGATCATATTATTAAATGGACTAGGGAAAATGGTCTTAAACTCAATTCTGTAAAAACGCAATCTATAATCATTGGTTATTCATGCTTGATAAATAGTATTGACTTGAACCTAACTCACAAAATCACTGTTGATGGCAATGTAATACCATACAGTTCAGTTAAAAACTTGGGTATAACCATGAACTCAACTCTTGACTGGTCGGAGCAAGTTATTAGAACATGTAAGAAGGTTTTTTCAGCAATGCATCCCTTGAAAAAAATGCAAGATATTCTTCCCAGAAGTGTCCGATTGTTACTGGTCAAATCTCTCATCTTTCCACATTTCCTATACTGTAATTCTGTAATGAATGACATGACAGTCATTCTGAATGATAGACTGCAGCGCAGTCAGAACTACTGTCTTCGGTACATCTACTCTCTTAAATGGCATGAACTCAATCCCACATTGCAAGTTCAACTCTCAAACTCCCAGATCAGAGACTATTCAGAATAAACAAACTTGTCAAAAATGGCAAACCGAATTACTTTAAAAACGATTTCAAATTTGTTTCTGAAGGCAGACAGAATAATGTTTCCCATACTAGAACCGGGGATAATACGCTTAGGATACCGAACCACCATACTACAATCTATACTAAATTATTTGTTGTAAGTGCTTGTCGGGCTTGGAACGCACTTCCTAATTCCATTAGGTGCATTGAGAGTCGAGCGTGCTTCACCTCGTCATTGAAGAGGTATCTTTTGGAGAGAATGACTGCATCTTTTCAACCATAGAGCACATGCATGGCAACCTTCATCTTTCATTTTGTAAATAATATCCCATCTGTATTGTTCAGAAAATATTTAAAAAAAAACACAATTTCAATTATGTTCAATCACTTCTATTTTTTTTTCAATTTGTTTATAAATTTTATTCTATTACTACTAATTATATAGTCTCGCAGTTCGAAGTTATCAAGGTTAAGTTTGAATGGACAAATTTTTGTCCAGACTTCGCCCTTATTACGTAAATGCTACACATTAAATCTCATTGTTAATATCCAAAATCTTTCTCATATACAATCTATTGTGTTGTTAATAATATGCTCTTTAATCAGCCACAATTATATTTTGTAAATTTACGTAAATAAAGTAATTTTATCTTATCTTATCTTAAAGTTGAGTTGTTATTTTCAATTACAATAATATTTAATCTTACTTAAGTTATAGATGTATTATTGTAGTAGTGCTAAATCAGCATTATCATAGTTAATAAAAGTTCTCATGGCCTGCGCGCCATGCTTAGTCCGTTCCAGTCTCTCTTCACTGAACGACGGGGCTATGTCCGTCGGGTCAGCAATAAAATTTATCTTTTTAAAAACTTAATTAATTATTTGACAATCCTATCTGGCGCCCGAACAGGGACGGGCGACGAAAATCCGCGATCAAAATCTCGAAATTTTTGGTGAATTTCAATTCTTTACATTCGTTTCCAAAATTGAATCTGCGATCGTAAGTTTCGGGAGTTGTGAAGTTCCGAACGCGATCAAAAAGTGCTATTCTCCACATCATCAACCTGGCCAGTAGACGCTCAAATAGCTCCTACTTGGACTCTTTGCGATTGGACCATAGACCAACTCTGAAAGAGTTGATTGAAGAAGAAGAGGAAGACAACACTGAAGAAGAAGAAGACGAGACTGACGTTCGACTACAGCCAAACGAAAATCCAGGATCCTCCATCATATCTCTCGAAGGCAAGGTTCCAACACAACAACAGCAACAGGTACAACAAATATCAAAATTACTTCCCAAATGTGATCTCGACCTCATTCCAGATTACGATGGCAACCCCATTGAACTTATTTCATTTCTTGAAGTTGTAGAGACTCTTTTTGATGGCTACTGCACCAACAATATTGTTGAGGCTGGAGCAAATCATTTTCGTTTATTATATCAAATTAAGAAAAGACTGCATGACATGGCTAAAATAGTTGTAATCAACAGCTCATGTAAGACAGTGAAGGATGTAATTACTGCCCTGAAAAATAACTTTGCTGATAATCGATCAGTGCATCAACTAACAAGTGAACTTTTAACTCTGAAACCGAATCATAGACAACACCCTCTTTCATTTGTGAATATGTTAGAAGAAAAACGTACCACCATCATATGTAGGCATAGACTGGATGGAGTGCAAGGTGAATTTTTAGAATTCGTCACCAGCCAGTTAGATAAGCAAGTGATCAACGTTCTAGTAGAAGGACTTCCTTATCAATTGGGAGCGCATCTTCAAACACTTAGAATTAAGAATTTGAATGAAGCTAGGCAAGCTATTATAAGTTAAAGTAATGCTGTTCTCAAACATTTGAATTTCACTACCGATGTGTCAAAAATGCATTTTAAAAATAGTTCAAATGAAAAACCTAACCATAATGTTCAGCATAATCAAGCCAACAAATCGCCTTTTAATAATCAAAGCAATCAACCATTCAAACAACAATTTTTTCAACAACAGAATCATCAAAATAACCAGCAATGTCAATTTACGCCCTTTCAATCTCAAGGTTTCAATCAAAAACCTCAACATTTTCAATCACGAAATTTTAATCAACTAAATAGACCACAAAATAATCAAAATCGTAATAATAGCGATGTATCAATGCGAACTGTTTCAAATTTACATAAGCCTAATCATGTTCATTTGACTGAACCAATGACCGAATCAACTGAAGTTTCAGATTTAAACTTCCAAGCACTTGCTGCAAAAGTTGACAAATTAGCTGAAGCTTTTGATAATTTTTTAGAATTAGGCAGATTCAAAATGAATCCGAGGTAATCGAAATGAATTATTGTAATGCTCACGAATTACCATTTTTACTTGTAAATGATTGCAAAATTTTAATTGATACAGGATCGAAATATAATTTTGTTAGAACTGATAATAACACATTTCCATGTATTAATGTTGAAGATTACGAATTTAAAATCAAAACACCTGCTGGCGAAACAACTGGCTCTTTACGTGCTGTTTTAGATTTAAGTTCTGTGCATGCTAATTTAAGTAAAGAATTATTTTTTGTACATGATTTCAGTTCAAATTACGATATTTTATTAGGACATGAGACTCTAAGTAAAATGGGAGCTCAGATTGATTTCCAAACAAATTGTATGATTACTACTGATAAGACATTGAACTTGAATGGCCTAACTCCTGTTAAAATACGAAAAGGTATTAATAATCTTAGACTACCTTTAATAAATAGATCAGACTCTCAATTAGGCATAACAAAAATACCTACCTTAGAACTTAATGAAATTCTTGTAAATATTATTGATAAAAATTTTTGCGAATTAGAATACTTTTCCGATATTGACAAAGAAGTAAATATTGAATGTCTTGAAATAGAAGAGTGTGAATTAATCCAAGATATCTTAAAACTCGAAAATACTTTACTAACTGCCACTCATTTGTTAAAACACAAAATTGAAACAACTGATGACTCTCCTGTTTATACAAAAAATTATCGATATCCTGTAGCTTTCAGAAATGACATTAAAATTGAAGTTCAAAAATTACTAGATGGAAAAATCATCAGACCATCCAACTCACCCTATAATTCCCCTCTTTGGGTAGTACCAAAGAAATTAGATTCTTCTGGTAAACGCAAAGTGCGTCTTGTCTTGGACTATAGAAAATTAAATGAGAAGACAAAGAGTGACAAATTTCCACTTCCAAACATAGAAGATCTTTTTGGAAAAATTGGTAGAGCAACTTATTTCTCTAGTTTAGATTTAGCCTCAGGCTTCCATCAACTTGAAGTTGAAGAAGCTGATATTCCCAAAACTGCTTTCAGCACAGAAGAAGGACATTATGAATTTGTTAGAATGCCATTCGGATTGAAGAACGGTCCTCCCAGCTTCATGCGCGCTATGAACATAATTTTTTGTGACACACCAAATGCTCTAGTCTACATGGACGACATAATAGTATTTTCAGACTCATTCGAAGAACACCTTAAAGACTTAAGACGAGTATTCAGAAAATTAAGACAATACCAGTTGAAAATTCAATTAGACAAAACAAATTTTTGTAATATGGAATTATTATTTTTAGGACACATTGTATCTAAAGACGGAATTCGTCCTAATCCCGCTAAAATCGAAGCTGTTTCAAAATTTCCAATTCCTAAGACTGTCAAAGAAATTAAACAATTTCTTGGTATGACCGGTTTCTACTGAAAACTAATTAAAAACTACGCAAAAATCGCTCAACATCTTACCAGAGCATTGAGAAAAGATGAAAAAATTGATATTAATAATTCTGAATATAAAAAATCGTTCAATAATTTAAAGCAAGCCCTTTGTAATTCTCCTATATTAACGTTTCCTAATTTTGATAAAACTTTTACTCTAACAACCGATGCCTCTAATTATGCTATAGGTAGCGTTTTATCTCAAACAATAAACGGTACTGAACTTCCTGTATCGTATGCATCTCGTACACTCAACAGAGCTGAATGTAATTTACCTACTATAGAAAAAGAACTTCTAAGCATAGTATGGAGCATTAAACATTTTCGTCCATACTTATATGGTAGGAAATTCATAGTCAAAACAGATCATAAACCCCTTGTATGGCTCAGAAATTTGAAAGAACCAAATTCTAAACTTTTGAGATGGAAATTACTCCTCGAAGAATATGACTTCACAGTGGAATATTTGAAAGGAAAATCTAATGTTGTCGCTGACGCATTATCCCGAAATCCAGTTAACGTTTCTGAAGTTTTAAATAATGAGATAGTAGATTTTAACACTTTAACTGAACTTGATTCCCAAGACATAGTTCCCTTAAATTCTCCAGCAAACTCTCTTGATGAACCAATGGATGAACCTATAGACTTAGATAGAGTACTAGCAGAATTTTTCCCAAATCAAGATAATCAAGATAATGAAGAAATAAATCTTCTACAAAATAATGATGAAAATGACTCATTAGTAACGATTCATTCACAAGAATCCTCCGACGATAGAGCTGCTATAGTGACTGATAATTCACCAATCAATAAAGAAAAATACCAAATTGTTTTAAAGCGTGGAAAATTTAGTATCCAATTTATGAAAGTTTTCAATAAAAATCGAGTTAACATTACTGTTTCATCGAAAAACGATATTTCAAGTAATATAGAAAAATTAAAAACATACTTCCAACCTGATCTCACTTATGGAATAATATTTGAAATTCCTAATAAAAAGTTCCAACCCACACCAGACAGTTTACTTAATTTCTTGATCGGAAAATTAAAAGAAGTAAGCCTAACAACCAGATTCAAAATATATCAAACTAAATTGTCAGACGTTACAGACTCTGAGGAACAAAAACTATTAGTTTCTACCTATCACGAAGGAAAAACATTCCACAGAGGAATAAACGAAAATTATCTAAAATTAAGACGAAATTACTATTGGCCCACAATGCATCGTGATGTAACTAATTATGTAAATAATTGTCCGACATGTCTTCGCACTAAATACGATCGTAGACCTGTTAAAATTCAATATCAAGTAACACCAACACCATTGAGACCTTTTGAAAAAAATCCAAGTAGATGTATTTTCATTTGAATCCAATAAAGTTGTAACAACAATTGATTTATTTTCTAAGTTTTTCCAAGCTTTCATAATTGACAGTGTCAATGGCCCGTCAATAACCAAAGCCTTAAAAGAATATATTTCAAAATATCCTATTCCAGAAACCATCTCCATGGATGGAGGAAAAGAATTTGACAATGCTCTAGTTAGACAATTACTAGCATTATATGAAATAACACCACATTATACTTCTGCAGGACACCCTGATAGTCAAGGCTCAATAGAACGAGCACACTCTACACTTGTCGAATTACTCACTGGACTTGGAACTGAAATGCCACAAGCAACCTTTAAAGAAAAATTAGATCTTGCTCTGATAACTTATAATAACTCTCTAAATTCAACCCATCAAATGACTCCTTTAGAATTGACCTTTGGAAAATTTAAACATTTTAATTCATTAGAAAAAACTCCTGTCCAAATAACAAAAGAATTAGCAGATAGATATTTCCAAGAATTGGAAACTTTTCGAGGCTTAGTGAAAAATAAAACAGAAAAAGAAAAGCAACAGAGAACTGAGAAATTGAACAAAAATCGAGAGGAACCACCAAAATACCCAAAATAGATGACGTTAGATTTGTGAGGAGCATTCAAAATAAAAAATATCTCCCTAAATATTTTGAAGCGAAAGAAATTGGTAAAAATATTTATCAATCTTGCAGGAGAACCCTTAAATTGCATCCCAATAGGTTGAAACGACCCAGAAAAATAAAAATGAAACGAATTGTTACAGATGATAATATGGCTTCTGGTACTAATCCCTCTCCTACCCCTGGTACAAGCGTACGAGTTAGTGGATCTGACTAACACCGCCGGAATAATACCAGTGGAAATTGAACGACATATGTATATAAATGATACTTTTACCTTTTTACATTACTCTAATATAACTAGTATTAAGACAGATATCGATAATCTATCCGACTCTATAGATAGGCTACAAAATGTGTCATCTTATCAATTAAAAAAACTTATCATTCCTTTCATGCAATTGCGTGATAATCTCGTTGAAAAAGTAAGTCTATTGTTTCCGAAGTCTTCATCATCTCGTAAAAAGAGAGGACTCTTTAATGGCTTAGGAAATGCTATATCATGGATAACTGGTAACATGGACGCAGATGATAAAAAACACTATGATAAGATAATTGATAGATTAGAATCAAATGAACAAGTACTTATTGAAAATGAAAGGAAAAGCATCGTTGTAAATAATAAATTAGTTGATAAGTTTAATGATGATTTGAAAGTAATTAATGGTAATAATGAAATTATTAAGAATGTAACTTTATTGCAATCTACTGTATTGAATCAAATCCTAGCTGTATTTCTTATTAATCTTAATCTTGAATTAATGGAAATAAAAGTGAACACATTGTTAGATAGTATTGAATTTTGCTACAATTCTAAAATTCATTACTCTATTATTCATATAAAAGACTTTGAAAATATAACAAGTTCCCACAGTGGTAATGTTGCAAGTGACAATATTGAAACATTATGGAAACTCAGCTCAGTTCATTGTACTATCTCACAGAATTTCATAACATACTTTATTTCTGTTCCAAAGAAAAGCGCATTGTTTGAAACCTTCTATATGATAGAATATCCTGTAATTCTCGACAATTATTGTTATAGTATAAGTGTCAGCGAGAAAATTGTTTCCGTATCTGAATCAGGCTTAATAGTATTAGACCAATGTTTACATGACTATGATGCCTCTTATTGTACAACTATACGTTATGTCAATGACTCTTGTATTCTAGATATTTTAGCAAATAATGACTTGACCAATTGTCAAAGATTCACTATTGCGAATCCGACTCCATTCATTCGATATGATGAAGTCTGTAATTGTATTTATGGATATGGTCAATCCCATATCAGAATCAATAATGATAAAATAAATCCGTCAAAAACATTTCTCATTCATTTGAAGCAAGGTGACCAGATGAAAGACCAACGTCTTCCATCCACTTTCAAAACTTCAAAATCTTTTAAGCTTACGAATATTCCTGAGAAAATTGAAATGATTTCAAACGATATAAATAATTTGAAGAAAGTGTCTTTTTTGGAAAAGCAGAATTCCAATTTAAATGATTTATCAATGTCTAATGAAGGAAGTACTCAACATTTGTATTTCTTATTATTTGTTATTTTAATGATTATTTTAGTTGTAATTTTGTTATTTTATTATTGTCGAATTTTAAAGCCTAATTATAATGTATCTTTACCGACTAGTTCTCCGCAAGCCCCCACTACTTTGATTTATGCTATACCTAAACCTTAAGGTCAAACATCGAGGACGATGAAAAATTTTGGGGTGGAGGAGTTATAGATGTATTATTGTAGTAGTGCTAAATCAGCATTATCATAGTTAATAAAAGTTCTCACGGCCTGCGCGCCGTGCTTAGTCCGTTCCAGTCTCTCTTCACTGAACGACGGGGCTATGTCCGTCGGGTCAGCAATAAAATTTATCTTTTTAAAAACTTAATTAATTATTCGACAATCCTATCTTTAGTATATTTGTTCCTGTTTTCTCACCCGCTAAGCAGCAGAAAAAGTTCCTCCTCTTTCCAACACCCACTCTAGCTGAAAAACCAGTTTATTATTTCAAGAGAGTAGTACCTCATATATGCTTCTCTGCATGTTATTGATATCCCTCAGTCTGTTATAAAATGTTTGTCGTGATATTTCTTGCAATAACACAAGTTTTATATTACTTTAGCCTTGGTGTGTTCTCTCAGCAATATGCAGACGGTCAGTGGTCCATTTCCTAGCAATTATTGTTCAATATTTGCATTATTTATTGTGATTTGAGGTGAATTATGATCATTTCGGATAAAAAAAGGCTGTATCAATGGTGTCACTTTCTAAACGTCTCTGTTGAATGATCGCTTGGACGCAGGAAGTAGCTAAGAGGTGTGCTGGATAGTATACACCTGTGCAACCAGACCCCATGTTAAGGTGAGAGTGGACTGTTAACATAGAGCTTCAGAATTAGTTTCAGTGGGCTTGGCATAGATACAACTCTGTTTTGCTCAGTGAGGAATGTAATTGCAGCCTCCTCACTCGTCGTTTGCGTGACAGGCTGTTTGGACCAAAAAACGATGTTGGGGTCTGAAGAGTCACATACAGTCGAAATCGGCTACATAGCAGCCTATACATTGTTCAATTACTTGAAAGAAATTAACATATCGTTCCATTATGTAGCCTACTATTATTTTTTGTACAATTTATCTTTCTAGTGGTTTTTTCTTATTTGATCCATATTATAAATGACAAACCTATCATTAATAAAATGTAAATATCAAGGTAAGTGTGAATGACCAATGATGTTGTTGGTGGAAAGGTGCAGTAGGCGTACAAGTTGTTTCATTCTGGAAAGTTAAGTACCGTAATCTTGATTTTAATCTCTGACATACAGTACTTATAAGAATCTCATATAATATTTAAAGAGTTATTGAATCCTCTTTGAAGGCTAATTGAGACATTTCTGAAGTTTGTAGGTAGTGGAGTGTAAGTTAAGTTGAGTTCAAAAACCAGTTTACTCTTTCAAGAGAGTGTCTTATTATGCTTATTTGCATGTTATTGATTTCCTTTAGTCGGTTCAAAGCTGTTTGTCATGCTACTTCAAGACCACACTAGTTCCAGTTCAATAACATATTTTTTCTGATATTATAAATGATTCATTAAAAAAGTCTCAAGGGCTGATCGAATATATTGTTTATTATTATTTTAAGACCTCTTTATGGAATGGTCTATGTTTATGATTGAGACTATTCTATTTTCTTATCATTATGAAAATTTTTCTATTCCGTAGATCCTTGTCCACCAAATAAATGCTATGAGGTGTCTTTGTGCACTCCAGCGCTTGAGAATATAAAGAAAGGAATTCACCCCAAACTGTGCGGCTTCTCGGTGAAAGATGAACCTCTCACCTGTTGCCAAGAATCATTCTCAGATAATCTCGACTCAGATACTCACACTAAAGATGCTACGAGGGATGAGTCAATATCAGCAAAAAGTGAGCCCTATTTTAGAACAAGAGCTTTTTGATCTTAAATATATTTCAATATTGCTTATAGTTTGAAGTTTATTATCTATCTATTCGAGTGTATTCAAATAAAAGTATTTGCACATTGGACACCAATTTATTACATTCATCAACAAGAAATTTCCCTTTTCAAACTCAGCAGCTAATGATTGCCAATTCATGAATACGTTAAACGAACAATAATGACAAAAAGGAGAAAGATTAACAAATAAATACTTATACAAGTATGCAAGGTAATTAAAAAGACTCTTCTAATTAAACCTTTCAACAGTACACTCTTCCTCTAAACTATAAGACTCTTAACCTTCTAAAAGATACATTTATATAATGACAAAGATAAAACTCAGCTTAAAAAAGTAAAATGTTTTAATTAGGCGGCCCTGGTGGCGCAGTTGATTGAAGCGCTTGTCTGTGATTAGATAAGACTCTGACAGGCTTTGTATTCCTGTAGTTTCGAGTTAGAATCTCCTCCAGTCATTAATACTTTTCATCATTCACCTCATTGCTTATTATCTGGCCTCAAAGCTCATGTGGGCATCATCTGAAAACAAAACGTTGATCGATTGATTTTGTCCTACTCCAATTCAATGTCTCAGGATATTTGTAAAAAAAGTAATAGTTTCTTTTTCTATAATCTCTCATGAATTTCAAATTTAATCTTTTACTGTTGCTTGATTTATTGACTTTGAATATTTTTTGCGTTTATTATTATGCTAATAATTTGTGTTTCGTGACCTGTTTACTAGTGTCTACTCTTTTATCATTGTTATTTCGCATTTGCTTACTCCACCTGAAAGTGTGTCTAGTCAGTGTGTTTAGTCTCAGCTCTGAGTCAATGAAAGCCTCAAACGAAGATGATATTCGTCCTATCAGAGGCCCCCATTCTATTAGTCAATGGTATTAGTTAATGTAGGGTACAGTTCATGAGGGCGCTTTTTATTTTCAGTTTGACCAAGATTGATAATGGCCTGACGATTGACATTATAACGGATGTTTGAATAATGACGCAACCCTGAGATCAAATAATGGTGGAAGTCATGCGTGCAAATTTCAACGAACACGCTGTCATTAGTTGATTCGAGAATCAGAACTGAGTTCAACGATCATATTGGGGGTGAATTTTCTGCACCCCAACCGAATATTTAAGCAACCTTCTATTCAATTTCGACTGTCTGAGTCAATCGTAAATGCACTAGTCGAGCATAACTTTAGTCAGAGCAGTCGTTTCATTGAGACAGATCTATTTTTTTCAAGATTATTTCATTTTTGAGATTCTTAGAACATATCTTGTCTGTTTTCCTATAAGCCTCTTTTCATTACAAAGTTTATATTAAAATTCTTTACAATGTAATTCAATTTTTTATTTGATGAAGTTCACAAATCTTTCAAAGTGCAAAACATAATAATAATTTTCTGGATTAGATTAAAGGCACAGCTACTAAAACAGTCATCGAATCAATACTGCTTGCTGAAAGAAAATTCTTTGTCTGCAAACAGGAAATTTATTGACTTGAAACTCAAGCGACATTGGAAAGGTTATTTAAAGTGAAGTAACAAAGAAAATTGAAAGGAAAGTTACTAAAAATGTGTTGAAGTTAGTATAAATCTATTTTAAAGTTACAGGGCATAAAATTCAACATTTAACTTCCTAACATTAAAACAAGATTGAATTTTAATCATGTTGAATATGATATATATAATACCCCATGAGTTGCGTCATTTTTTGAAACATTCTGTAGTGGTAATAAATTTAGAATTCTCATTTCAATTCTATCAATAATTAATCTATAAAAGCACTGAAGAAAGATTTTCGATTTATTAATATTGACAACAGTAAAAAATTGATATTCAAAAATTACATTAATGCAACTATCAAAAAAAAAAAATCATGCCACTGCCAGGATCTGTGAGCCAGGTCCTTCTCTTTCACGGAGAATGCTCTTACCAACATAATTATTATTGCAATATTCCCACCACACCATTATGGTGTCTCATGTTCTAATAATAAATTTGAAAATATCAGGTCTCATTCATTTTGGATGTCTACCACAATGTACAACCATCAGAAAAATACTTTTATAAAATCAATGTTGTTGGGAATGTTGCAGTGTGTGAGAAATACAGATCAGAGCTATGTCCGGCGTTTGTAGGATTTGTCGTTGGAGGCAAAGAAGTGAAACCCAAAGAGTTACCATTCATGGTAAGTTGGTAAGAATTGTTGTGTGAGTTCATGGGAACCTCACTGCCTACCAGTGCACCGGAAGCTAAGGCGCCTGATTGGTCTATTCAAATTAATAGACGTTCATCGACCAACCAGACGCCTTATTAGTTTCTGGTGTACCAGTAAACTATGAGGATCTTATGAACGCATTGTTAGTCTATTTCAAATAATATTGATTTAATGTCGCTTCCCCACTACTCGATTGAACTGAAAATTATTCCACGCGAAATGTCTACGGGATCGAGGTTATGTGTCTTCACCACTGAGCTAGAATACTATTATAGTTTTATAGTTCAATGGTCGACACAGACAGCCCAAAAGCAATGGTGCATTCACCCCAAAACGTATCAATCTCCCCTTCCACTTTCCCAGAGAATCTTTTCTGATGATGATGATAATAATATCAATCAAAAATATATAAAAAATCAAATATTTTCTATTATAAAAATATATATAGCTTGTAAGCTATTATCTAAAGAATTTAAAAGCTATTCTTTGCGTTTCAATAGTTACCTATAAGTAGTGGGCTACTATTATTAGTATTATTTTTAGCTTCAGAGTTTGTTCAATAGGAACTTGGCAAATCAAGTTTTTGAAATTTGAGAAAATAATGGGTTAGCTATATTTAAAATTGGTACAGTAATAAGATATGCTGAAAATAATATCTCTGTTCTCTCTATGTTTGAAATACCTTATTTCTTCATCATTGTAATGTGAATGGCTTTAGTATTTTGAATTTATTTTTTGAAAAATTATAGAATGAATTCAGTAGGAGTACTATTACCTTCTCGTTCTAGAATCAGATTATACACATAAAACTTCTTGAATTAAATGATTTCATTCAGAAAAAATGTTTTGTAGTAAAATATTTGATTAATTGGATTGATGATATCACAATTCTCCCATGACATAGGTTTTTTAGAAGAGTCTTTCATTGTACTCTTCTGAGTATTGCAAATTTTGTTGCAGGCTCACATAGGCTATGGAGAAGACGGAAGTAATATAGAATGGCAATGTGGAGGCTCTCTTATCAGTCCAAGATATGTTCTATCAGCTGCTCACTGCACTGATGCTTATAGCCTGTATGTATAAAACTATCTTACTATCTTTCTGCTGAATATATTTTAAACACTGGGAGAGTAGTAAATACCAAATAGTTCATAATGCTGCACCTAATTGAGAACAGGAATGCACAGCACGGTTACCAATTGTTTTTGATCACTAAAATAAAATCACTAATGATACTGGGAAGGCCTCTCAGCAGAGCGTTATTCTAGGTCTCGATAACTTACTTAGGGTTGGTTCTGTGAGCCCAACAAATTTTAAGCCTTGCTCCCATCAACCTATTAATTCAAAAACATATTTCGCATTGGGGTACAAACTGGAGGATTTTGAAGGTAGATACCACCCAAAAAGTCTTCTCACTTATCATGAGCTTATAATGTTTTTCAAGTGTTATTTGGTTCTCTTGTTCGTCTCTCAAAATTTATGTTATAAAATTTGTTAATTCTCATCGAATAAATGTTTGGTTCTATAAACTTTATTTCTGTTCTATTTACCATTGAAAGATCAATTACTCAATAATTTATTATTTGGTGTTCACTAGGATCATAAGACAATACTTATTATCTTACCTGATTATTAGGCGAATATAACATTTTGGGGGACCGAGACAACTGATAATAAGTTTTGCATTCCTTGTTCCAGTGTAGTTTTCAAATCATTTGTAAAATTCAACTCCAGAGTTTTGGGATATCAATATGTTTAATAGGCTCAAGCAAATAAAATATTTGATAAAACAAATTTGTGCGTGTAAAAGTTTGCTTTACCACAATTATCCTAATTTTACACAAGCCCCTGATGGGAAAATATGCCCAATTCATGTCTTTGCATTTGGAAAATTAGAACATTGAATTAAAAATATAAGTTAATTAAGTTCACTTGGTGCGAGTTCTTTCGATTTACCCGAAATCTCATTACAGTGGCAGAGCGAGTTGGGTAAGACTGGGAGAGCTAGACACGTCATCCGTAATAGATGATGCTAAGCCAGAAATTTTGAAAATTTCTCTGATACATGATCACCCAAGATACAAGCCTCCTGAGGTCTACAACGATGTAGCACTCTACCGTTTAGAAAAAGATGTCAAGTTCAATGATTACATTCGTCCCATTTGTTTGCATTCAGAGGATGAAATTCTCGCACAAGACAAAGTCTTAGCAGCTGGCTGGGGACGGCTCGGTTTCGGTGAGAAATTTAATACACATTCTAACAGTAATATGTATGGTGTTCTCGTAATATGTATATTGTATGGTTGCTGTACGTTTCTACAATATTGTAGTTTCCTTTTCATTGTTTCATTAAAGCTCATAGCTTTGAACTACTAGGGTCAGTAAGAATTTAATGAGCTCTAGAATTTGTTTCGCAAAATTGTCACTGAATTTATTGAAAATATGTTCTTAAAATGTTTATGAACAGAAATTTCTATAATCAGACATATAACATAATTTTCTTTTTCAAATATCAAGTATCACTGAGGCTGAGCACACAACTTATCATATTTATTTTCTGGATATCTTTGGTTGCTAGCTATTGAGCTTTTGAAGCATCGTCTCTAGTCATAAATGAAAACTTCAAGTATAGAGAATATTTTTTGGAGAGTGAGTTGTATTTCACTCTATGAATATAGTTATACTAAAATGCTTTCCACTCGTATTTCATAAACAATATAACAATAAACAGGATGACTTTGTGACCTCTTACTACTTTGATAGTCTGATATTGAACTATTTCAGGGGACCTATTTCAATACCCTAGATCAGGGTTCAATACTAGGTTCATTGCTTTGTTTGTTATATGTCAACCGTTTACCTAAAGAATTAATTAGTGGTAGAGCCCTCTTATTTTCAGACGATACATCACTCATTTTCAGCAATTCCATTCTAGATAATTTAGAAATAAGTGCCCAAATAGGTGTTCAGTTCATTGTCCAATTTTTAAATCAGTTGAAATTAACTATAAATAGTAAAACATGCCAATACCTTTAATTCAAAAACAAACATAATTTAAATCAAGATAGGGCTATAAAAGTGTTTGTGAAAGATAATCAATTAGACCAGGAAGAAAAAATTGCATATATAGGAGTTTTGTTAGATAGATGATTGACCTGGGCTCCATACATTGAGAAAATTTGTTGTAAAATTTCATCTGGGGTATTTGTCCTGCGACACCTTGCTAGATTAAATGACAAAGAGTTACTTTTTACAGCTTACCATGGGCTCTTACTGTCACGTAGTAGGTATGCTATCTTAGTATGGGGTAATTCATCAAAACAAAATCTTGATAGGGTGTTTAAGATCCAAAAGAAAGCGGTTAGGTGTATAGAAAGAGTAAATAGATTAGATTCATGTAGGCCGTTGTTCAAGAGACTTGGTCTCCTAATTGTACCCTGCTTATATGTGTATGAAGCTACTTTATATGTAAAAACGAATGATATTAACCAAAATCTTAACGTACATGATTATAATACAAGAAGCCGAGGATATTATCACTTGGTGAATCACAATGTAACTTATTCAAATAAAAACCTAGTTATATTGGTAGGAAATCCTACAACAAGCTACCGCAGTTTTTGATGAATCTTGAAAATATAGAAATATTTAAAAAACAATTGAAAAAATATTTAGTTGATAAAGCTTTTTATATTGTACAAGTGTTCCTTTCACATCAAAATTAAGCCTCACCTCAACTAATTGATATAGTAATTTATTATGGTATCTAGTGTATAATATTGTTGATCTGACTTGTCTTATACTCCTTAACTGGAGTCTCCAAGAAGTAATCTACAAAAAAAACTTAGTTTAATAGTAGATTAGTAACTACCGTAGATAGTTGAGGTGCAGAAATAAATAACCCTGAAGATTTCTTAACTCCTGGATAGTTCTAATTGAACTTATTAATGGAGTATAAAATAGAATTTTCCATTTTCGAAAAATCCGTCAAAGAGCTCCAATAGGCCTATTGAAAAGTCTCATGAATTGAATGAAAAGATGTTAGAGCGGTACTCTTCAGCACAAATTAATAGTACAGGTACTTCACTACTTAGGTATCCACGTCTAATAAATATATCTAATAACTCCAAGAGCTTATGGATTGTTGACATCACGGAATGGATTTATTGCTACTTATTGTTTTATACACTTACTGTGTTAGTTAATTACAGAGCCAAATGAGCATGTTATTATGCAAATTATTATTCATTTACAGTGGAAAAAGTGAGTAAAACACTAATGAAAGTTGAGCTCGACGTTATGGACCCATCGAAATGCTCTAAAACTGGAGATGTATCGCAACTGCCAAGAGGTATAGACCGTGCAGCAATGATTTGTGCTGGATCGGACACGGGGGACAAGGATACGTGCTTGGTGAGTACATTGAAAAAAAATGCATTCATCTGAGAAGAGCTAGTTGAAATATGAAAAAATTACTACTGTTATGCAGTGGTAAAGTAGGGCATTAGCTGGAATTAGGCATATTTTTTAACTCCAATGCATTAGGTAATATTTCAGAAACATCGTCCAGTGAATAGTTAACAGATTTTTTTTGAAGATGAAGCCCACTTAGGTCTTAGACCTGGGCGTGGGTAATGAGTTGGATGATGGTGATTGGACCTACAGTTTTAGGTGGGCTCCGAACCACCGGGAAGTGATTTTACAGCAGAGAACAGTGTCTTCTATGCTGGCCAATCTAATCGGTCACTGTTACAAACAGGACCTAGGAGAACGCAGCTTATCTATATCTGATTTAACAGATACCTGCTACGGCTCACGGCTATCACTTCCCTAATTCCATTGTAATGTTGATAATAATTCATTAATGCTAATGATTGTAATGCTAATAAAGGAAAAATATTGGAGAAGTGAGGACCAGGAAGAAGAACGCCAGCCTACTGGCTGAGAAGTCCAAGAACTTGGTTGAACAAAACATCCCTGCAAGATTGCCATAATGATCACCAACATTCTCCACGGATAGGCACATCAAGAAGAAGAATTTAAATAAATATAAGTAACCTCAATGATGTTGAAACAGTGGAACCAATAAAAATGAATAGAATAATAGGAAAATGGAGAGCTAAAGGTTGTGTACCATAATGAGCTTCTTCACCAAGAATTCGTTGAAGGTCTAAACACTACCTGCAAATGTTATCCAGGATGCTATCGATACAACACTGCAAAAGTTTCTCCTGCTTTTTTATAACTCATTGACAATAAAAAAGGATTTCAAATTGGAAAAACTGGAATGATATAATTAATTTTTCAGTCCAACTAGTAACCTACTTTCTATACATTAATTCCATAAAAAATAAGAATAATTTTAATTTGTTGTTGAAGTCACCAAAAACCCTGGAAGAGAATGAAAATTATTCAAAAATTAATCTATCACTTAGCAGTAGGATAATGTGCTAATAGCTAAAGTGGCTAACAAAGAGGTGACGAATTCTTACTATCGACATCGAATGCATGCATTAAATATCTAGAAAAGCATATCAGTTAATATTTCTCAAGATTTCGCATAAATTAATACTTTCAATTAGCATAACAATAAAAATGGCAAAATTTATTGGAACAGAAATTTGCTGTTTCCTTAGGGAGACTCTGGCGGTCCTCTGTTCTCGCTGCCCAAATCAAAGTTTTGCCATCTACGGACCCAGTACGGAGTGACATCTTTCGGATACCAATGCGGGCTAGCTGAGTTTCCAGGAGTTTACACTAGAGTGCTCCATCATTTAAAATGGATTGCCTCAATAGTATGGCCGTTGAACAATACTAATTCAGTGGCAGTATGGACGAAGTGAAGAAGATGCTGTAACCCAAGAGTTTTCAATATAGCCCAATTTTGTCTAATAAAAATGATTTTGTTGATCTAATTGATTATCCACTAAACTTCTTCAAAATAATTTTTTTTTGTGATATCTTTCGTTATAATGTGTGCTCATAAAATCTTGCTAAAGCAAGACCAGAAGAAAGGCTTATTTTAAAAGACTATTTTATTCCCTTATAATAAATCATTCGAATTTCAATCTCTCAATTAATAATAAAAAATGTATATTTCACATTACCCTCTCTTTGTATGTATGAAATATCGATCATGAGTATAAAACATAGACTATATACATATCAATTATCAAAAATGTATATTTCAAATTATTCACTTTTATGGTCTTTAAGGTCTTTAAGGTCTTCAATGGACAAGACTGGGAGAGATGTATTCCTCTGTGTACCTCAACTTCATACCCAATGTTGGATCTCTATTGTGTCACTGATATATATACTTCATTGGAGGTTGTAGGGGGGGTGGGGTCTGGGGGGTACCCCCCCAGACCCAAGGTGGTCAAGATTGAATTCATTAGATGAAAAGTCTCAGTTCAAGAGATTCACACCTCCATTCTTTTTAATCTAAATTATACGAAAAAAAATCAAATATTGTTGGAGGCTTCATTTGAGTTTCAAACAGTAGTTTTTTATTGATATTAAGTTAATAAATTGGGGAAAATGGAATCTTAAATTTGGTTTTTTATTGCTTTCATGGATAGATTTACCATCTCATCAGTCACAAATAGATTAGTCATCAGTTGCCAATTTAATGAAAATATTAGTCATAAATGATATACCCTAGCATTCAGCATTTATACATATTCAACCATATCATCAGTAATCAATGTAACTAATATATCATCAACCACTAATTCCATAAATAAATAGAAAACATGTGGAAATGATAAAGGCATGCATTATAGGTGTATTGGGAATTTAAACTGTAAACATCCTGCTGTCTTGCTAGTGACCAATAATATTATATATCCTAAAATTTAGTATATCATTCCCTCAGTCTTCAATGTAATTAATACATCAGTCATCAGTAATATAATATGCACACACCCTAACATTTTCTGTAAACCTATTTGCCATCTCCTCAGTCATTAATGTACTTAACAGATTATCCAGCAACCAATTCAACATTGTCAACTTGTCAGTCACTTAACATGTAATACCCTATATTTCCCATCTCCTCAACAAACCACATTATCAGTTAAATTAATAGATTAACCTTCACATTAGTCATCAATGTGATTAATAAATTAAGAAGCATGTAGAAATTATGGTTTCATGCATGTTATGGGAGTTTTGAAAAGTTGGACTGAAATAAGTACCCTACCATCTTTGAATTCAATTGAAAGATTTGTAATTTTTAGCTGCTGATGTAGCCTAATTGGTAGATTAACCATCTTATGAGTCTCCAACTAATATCAATACATCCACCACCTCTTGAGCCATCAATTTAATAAATTCATTAATCAATTCATTAGGTAGCATGTGAGACCATCCACTGTTTTCCATCTCCTTGGACATCAATGTATTGATAGATTTGTCATCTTGTCAGTAACCTATTTAATAAATTACATTTTAATCTACCCTAAAATTTTGTACATATATCACCATTTACTAAATCCCCAGCCATCAGTGTAATTAATTGATTAGCCATCAGTCACAAATTCAATTGAAAGATTATCCATCTCATCAGAAACCAATAAAATTAACAGCTCCACCATCAACAATTTAATGAAAAGCTGAGCTGTCTCATCAGTCCCCACCTAAGAATTATAGATTGTTTATCTTCTCAGTTGCTATTTCAACTGAAATATTAGCTCTCTTTTCACTCACCATTAATATTGATACGTAAGAAAAAAATTTAATTTATTTTATCCCCCAATTAAATAAATAAAATTAACACCTATATCTTCATCAGCATTCAATCCATCAGTTACAAATTTGATCAACCAATTTCATCAATACATTACCACCCTTCTCATAAAACACTGGAATAATGAATAGATTGGTCATCTCATCAGTCACCATTTCAATCAGTCCTTAATTTAAACAGAGTATCAACTATCTTGTTGGTCACTAATAAAATATAATATACCCTCTTCCTCACCATGTAATTGATAGATTAGTCATTTTGTCAGTAATCAATGTTAATAAATTACATTTTAATCTACCCCAACATTTACTAAATCCTCAACCAGCAGTGTAATTAATTGATTAACCATCAGTCTCAAATTCAATTAATAGACCTACCATCTCCTCAGTTATCAATGAAATTAATAGAATGAATGGAATGTGGAGAGCCCTCACAATATGGGTGTAATGGGAATTTGAACTTTAACAATGAGTATCCCACCATCTTGTTAGTAACCAATAAAATCGATAGATTAGTCATCTTCTGTTACTAAATCATTTATTTATTCAAAACACAATCAAGTAAAGATATAACAGTCATAGCCCACTAATGCTTTCTTCACAAATTTTCCATGAAAAATCTAAATTTTATGTTATATCCAATTTGAACTGGGAAATTCCACTTTGAATATAACTACTGATTTCTTCCAAAACAAAATTAATTAAAAGCATAGCACCAACACAGCCCAATAGTACAGAGAAATTGGATATATTTGAGTTTTATTCAGATTTAAAAGTTAAAATCAAGAAGTTATAACATACCATATTCATTCAAATTCAATAATTGATCATCTAATCAGTTTCATATTTTTTTTTATCATCAGAAATTACTGTGTGATGCAAGAATTTAAACTACCTTGGTGAGCAGAATTGATCCTATTTCTAAATAAATATCCCGCCATCTTCTCAGGCACCAGTGTAGTTAATCATCTCATCAATTCAATTAATATATCAGTTATCAATAATAAAATATATATGTACACTCAGTATATCACTATTTGCTATATCCCCTGTTACCAGTGTAATTAACCATCTTATCAGTCACCAATAATACATGTATACCCTCAAATCCAGTATAATTCACTATATCTTCTTCGTTAGAATAAGTTGAACTTCCAAATAAATATCTTCTCATCTCATCAGATACCATTGATAGCCATCTCATTAGTCATCATTGAATGGGTTACTCACCATTCTTGTTATAGATTTACTCTCTCATCAGATATTGGTTCAATTGATCTTCTTGTTAGTGACTAATAATATCACATTGAAATTGTCAGTTGTTATTGAAATTAATATATTACCCATCTTATCAGCCACAAATAGTATTAAATTGATATATACCCCATGTTCTCAGTCATCACTGAAATTGATGGTTACTGTCAGTCACCAATAATATTGATATATACCCAAAACATCATCACCATCCAGACCAGATTATGATAGATCCTCATTGTACAGACATTGGATGAGTAGTGGATGAAGAGGATGATTCATAAACCTTCACATTATAATTATAGGCTTTATATTGATATATACTCTATTTCCAACCTTGGTAATTGTCAATTCAATTGAAATATCAGCTATCTTATCAGCCACCAACAATATGGTTATCACTCAAATTAATAGATTTACCATCTCATAATTTACCAATAATTTAATAACATTATCTTCCCACCCACCTGCATCTGATTAAGAGAGTGGTACTCACTGTTTAGGTTGCTAGTGAAGAATTGCAAGCCTTTATATAGTGCTGGCTTGAATTTGAACTGAATAAGATAGGGTTTGTGCAGATTTGCATCTTAATTAAACCTATACCTGAATTTTAGTATATCTCCTCAAACAAAAATTTAATTAATACATCAACCATCGGTTCGATTAGCCCTTTTGTCTGTCACCAGTAATATCACATTGATATATACCCTATTTCTCATCTTATGAAATCATCATTAAAATTAAAATATTAGCCATCTTATCAACCACCAATAATATTGATACATACCCTAACATCATCATTCCTCCCACCCAGACCTGTTTATAATAGATCCCACTGTTCAGATATTAGGTGAGGAGTGGATGAAGATCCATAAGCCTTCACATTATATATACTCTATTTTCAACCTTTTCAATTTGATTGAAATATCTTGTCAGCCACCAATATTGATATATACCTCTCATTGGTTATCATTCAAATTAATAGATTCACCATCTCATCAGTTACCAATAATAGCATTATTATCCCACCAACCCGTGTTTCATTAAGAAAGGTATTCACTGTTCAGGCTACTTGTGAAGACTGAACAAGAAATGTGGTTACAAGCCTTTATATAGTGATGAAGTTTGACAAATGATTTTGAAGTGGCTGGGACACCATTCAATATAATTTAGGTTGAGGGAAGTAGATTTGGTTCATATTCTGTGATTTTTCAACTCTTGATTTTTCTTATAAGCAGTATGTTGTAATGTAGCAATGCATTGTGAAAAAATATCAATTAGCTAGAACTTACCTATGTCATGATAGATCAAATTTGATTTTCAGGTTGAATTATGATAGACAGGGAAGGAGTGTGGAATTTTTTTTAATTACCTTGCAGTATAACTCTCATGGAAATTGGAATTTTCAGGATCTGTTAGATTAAATTGACTTGGATTATATCGCATGGTGTTGCTATATCTATATTGAATCGCCTTGGAAATTTGAACAAGATGGAACCATCTAATAAACTTTATTTTAGGTGGGTTCCGAACCACTGGGTAAGTGATAATAAAGCTAGTACGAGATGGCTAATCAGTTGGTGACTAATCTCTGTTATAACCACCATTAAAACCAACGTTAAAACTACCGTTGAAACCAGCATTAAAATTTTCGAAATAATCACCGTTAAAACCATCGTTAAACTGAGCCAGAATCCTCAGTGCTTTTAGTATAAATGACCACACCCAAAAATGATATTTTTTTTCCAATAAATTATACTATTAAAATTCTATTATTCTCCCCCAATTATAATTGCTAGGTTTGGTTAAGCTAGGAGGTCTAGTTGTGTTGGAAAGAGCGTGGGAAAAAATGTGTGAGCGTGGGAAAATCTTTATTTTCCAATTAATTATCATCGGAAAATGGTGTTCGATACATGAATTTGGAGTGCCTTTAAAAGCCGAACAAGATGGCACCGTCCAATTCAATTTATCTTGAGCGGTTGAAAAGTTCAAATTTTTTCGTGATTTTTAACTCCCGTGAAAATGGGAATTTTCGAGATCGGATAGATTGCGTTCATTCAACTTTGACTTACCTATGATAATTTAGGTCAGGTTTAATTGTGTTGACTTAGGTTAACCTTAAATTTAAGGTTAAAGAAAAACTGAGCCAGAATCGGCACCACTTTTAGCGAGGCGACCACACCCAAAAATTCTATTATTTTTTCCTCAATTAATCGTGATCGGAAAATGGTATTTGATACATGAATTTGAGGTGCCTTGGAAGGTTGAACAAGATGGCGTCTTCAAATTGAAATTCCCTTCACGGGTTAAAAAGTTCAAATTTTTTCGTGATTTTTAGCTCCCGTGAAAATGGGAATTTTGGGGATCGGATAGATTGCGTTGATTTGACTTTGACTTACCTATTTCAGGTTAGGTTAGGTTTGGATGGGTTGACTTAGGTTAACCTTAAATTTCAGGTTAAAAAAAAACTGGCCCAGAACCCTTAGTCTGCCCTACTAATGTAAATCATAATAGAATTAATATGAATGTATCATATTTTCAATTTGTTCAATTTTTAGGCTAATTCGTTTAGTTTTATGAACTCACTACTAGCGCTCAAGCTTGCTTTGCTAGTAGTGCCTATCTAGTACTTTTATTCCTAGTTATAGTTTGAATTATTTATTCTAGTATTTTTCATCAATGACTTTTGTTTCTTCATGTTTTTTCTAATTGTATATTGGCAAATAAATAAATTCAAAAAATCATCCAGCTGATTGAAATTCATCATTATTAAATTATATAAAGTGATATGATCTCAATTTCAATATTTTTCGTAAACGACCATGGAAAACAATGTATTTCATCTATCACAACTATTTTAGTTTAATATAGGACATGTGAGGAATTAAAGGTGAAAGCAACTGTTTATTAGTTAAAAGCATTATGTAGGAAGAATACACCGACTTAATTATACCTATGAATGTAGACCCGAATATAACAAATATAGGGATATAATAGATAGAAGATAACCTTGACTTGAACTTGAGCCAATCTCAATAATTATTATAGAGTGTAAATTTGCTCATGTTTTCACAGAGAACAATCCTGCCTTGATAAAATCTGGAAGCAATAACTAATGAATGTATTGTGGATTTGAACAATAAATTATATGAAGTTATTGACAATTAATCTATGAACAATTTTACAATTGGAAATTTCATAAATTCGAACATCTACGCGAATTAATAGTGCATTCACTATTATTTTTAGTCTACTTATGGCTTTTATTGATGTTAGGGAAAAGTAGCTTCATCTCGCTGTTTGAGCCATATATGTTATAGAGATCATGGTGGATCTACAATTTTAGTTGGGTTCCGAACCCTCTTGTAAGTTATGATAAAGCTCATAACATCAAGTTATAGAAGCTTTGTCTATTAGTTTTGTTCCACTTAATTTTTTTACACATAAGGAGGTTATCTAATGCAATAAGATTTAAATGTTGGATACTCATATTTAAATTTATTAGGATTAGTAAGGAGATATGCTATTAAATTCATTTTATTGACGTCAATAATCGAGCAGTGCTTGATAGCGTTTGAAAAGTCAACCATCTTTCAAAATACATCTACTAAATTGATCTAAATCTCAAATAGATCATTAGCAAGTTGTTGAAACAACTCAATGAAAGCGAATCATTATGTAATTATTCATTTTTTTTAATTAGTCGAATTATTGTAATGCTAAAAAACCCAGCAAACAATCATAAAACCAATTTTATCGATTTCACCCCCACTTCGTCTCCCACCACACTCTAGCCTCCAACCACGAACCAATGATCGTGATATCCAAATGATTGAACCCCCTCCTTCACAAATACTATACAATTTTTTATATTTTATTGTATACCGTGTATCGTCCCTGGCTATATCCCTGGCACTAAGCAGTCGCTTATTCGTCTGACTATACGGACAAGCCGGCTTTATTTGTCACCTGAGCAGGAGGTCTTCCTCGCGTACTCATTTTTCTCTTCTTTTCCTCTTTTCCTCCTCTCTTCCACACCCACTCGTTGAGCTAAAAAACCAGTTTATCCTATAAAGAACGTATCTCGTGCTTATCCACATATGTTGCTGTTCTACGGTCGTCGGTTGGAAAATGTTTGTCATGCTATTTCTTGCAATATCACAGGTATTATATTTTCGCCTTGGTGTGTTCTCTCAGCAGTATGAAGGCGGTTAGTGGTCTATTTTTTATCATTTATCTATTCATCGTTCAATAAATTTTATAAGAAACAAGCAAGCTAATAGAACATGCAATTTTAAATCAATTTTGATGAAACCTTTTGTTTATTTGCTAAATAGTCTGTGTACTGTGTCATTAATATAATGTCAGTATCAAAAAGTGCTTTTAAATCTTATAAAAATCCTACAGAGCTCTCTCATTCTTCTTCAACTTCTGCCTCCAACAATCTCTGGTCAATGCTGCATTCCTCCATCTCCGAACTCCGTCATGGTCCACTCATCAATCCATCTACCATTCTTCCTTATTCCATATATTCTTGGTGTCATTGTCATTCTATCCTGAACTTTCAAGGTGCAATACGCTCCTTGTATTTACTCTGCTCAGTTTAATCTTGATCTATTCCTTTTTTAATAATCTCTCCGAGATATTTTCAAAAACAACCGCAATCATTATTTTCGACCCCTTTCCTCAATTAATATTAGACGTATGTTAATTCTTAATGTTGAATTCTGATCTATATCATTGAATGAGAGACTACAAATTTTCTTCTGGAAAATTCAACTGATTGGAGCTCATCACTTCTTTAGTATATATTTTGATAAAACAAATTTTAAAACAATAAAACATATTTTAAAACAAAAAAAGAAACCGACTTCAGTGAAATGATAAAATACTCACGTACTGAAAAGTTTAAAATAAAATATTTACTATAACTGAGAAAATTTTTAATTTCATACAAGTAATCTTTTGAAGTCGGCGCCAAGTATTTTATAAATTCTTTTTTAGGATGAAGCCCACATATGTCTGAGACCTGTGCGTGGGTAATGAGTTGGATGATGGTGATTGATGAGTTGGACCTACAGTTTTAGGTGGGTTCCGAACCACCGGGAAGTGATTGATAAGAGATTCTGTCTAATATCAAAACTAACACTGTATTTCAATTAAATATGTGATTTACACTCACTTTTACTGAAATACAGTGATTGATAAGAAATTCTCTCTAATATCAAAACTAACAATATATTTCAATTAAATATGTGATTTACACTCACTTTTACTGGAATACAGTGTCAGTTTTGATATTAGATTGTTCAATTATTTCGCCATGGAAGACATCACAGAGTAATTCTGTTATATTTTAAACGTTTATGGGAAATTTGGCGCCGACTTCAAAAGATTACTTGTATGAAATTGAAAATTTTCTCAGTTTAAAGTAAATACTTTATTTTAAACTTTTTATACGTGAGTATTCTATCATTTCACTGAAGTCGGTTTCTTTTTTTTGTTTTAAAATATGTTTTATTTTAAGCTTTTTAGTTGAATTTTCAAACTTTGAAAACATGAGAAATTTCTTAAAGCCTACATTATGAAATATTTATCAAATTAGCAAGCCAATAATTTATTTATAACATCCAAACTTAAGTAACTAAAAATCCACTTATAAGAAAAATTCTACAACGTTTTATTTAATTGAACAATCTAATATCAAAACTGACACTGTATTTCAGTAAAAGTGAGTGTAATTACATATTTAATTGAAATACAGTGTTAGTTTTGATATAAGATAGACTTTTTTATCAATCACTTCCCATTGGTTCGGAACACACCTAAAACTGTAGATCCAAATCATCAATCACCATCATCCAACTCATTACCCACGCACAGGTCTCAGACCTATGTGGGCTTCATCCTCAAAAATAAATTTCATAAAATATTTGGCGCCGACTTTAAAAGATTACTTGTTTGAAATTAAAAAAATTCACTGTTTAAATTAAATACTTTATTTTAAATTTTTTAGTACGTGAGTATTTTTAATGTTTGAGTATCATTTCACTGAAGTCGGTTTCTTTTTTTTTTTGAAATTAACGATCTCAAAAACATTTTTCACTCCAACTCATGATTGAAACTAAATAACCTTATTCCTACGACTCCATAACATCAACTAAATTATGTACAACTAACTATTGTGCCCGTCCTTCGTACGGATTATGTTTAGCAATAAGACTAAATATGTTTCGGCTTTTTTGATAGCAACGATCATGAAGTTGTTAGCAGCTTAGTAAACAACTTAGAACGTAAACAATTCAGTGACAGTTATCGGAGAGAATATTTGAGAACAGCTGATTGATATATCATGATAAATTACGTGATTTGTTCTTATGTGGTAATAAAACCGTATATTGGTCATGTACAAACTAATAATTAACTATAGAAAGTATTGAAGCATAATTATAATACAGAAATTTCAAGAAATACAGTGATTCTAGAAATCACTTTGATGGCCATGAGCTATTGTTATAGGGAAGTGATAGCCGCAAGTCGTAGCAGGTATCTGTTCAATCAAATAGATAAGCTGCGTTCTCTGATGTCCTGTTTGTAACGGTGACCGATTAAATTGGCCAGCATAAAAGACACTGTTCTCTGCTGAAAATCACTTCCCGGTGGTTCGGAACCCACCTAAAACTGTAGGTCCAACTCATAAATCACCATCATCCAACTCATTACCCACGCACAGTTCTAAGACCTATGTGGGCTTCATCCTCAAAAAAAATCTGTTAACTATTCACTGGACGATGTTTCTGAAATATTACCTAATGCATTGGAATTAAATAATATGCCCAATTTCAGCTAATGCCCTACTTTACCACTGCATAACAGTAGTAATTTTTCATATTTCAACTAGCTCTTCTCAGATGAATGCATTTTTTTTTCAATGTACTCACCAAGCACGTATCCTTGTCCCCCATGTCCGATCCAGCACAAATCATTGCTCCACGGTCTATTCCTCTTGGCAAGTGCGATAAAAAAAAAATATATATATATAATAGACAATCAGCCTGGTAAACGACACCGGTTATTCAACTGGCGGTTATGTGTGAAAATTATCCTTCTCGATCAAAATTGAAATGAAGACATCGATGAATGCTCCTTTTTTTCTGGTATTGGGCCGATCCTTGCGAACTTGGATGAGACCACCGCTGAATGATGCTCTTTCATTAAAGAAAAATTCTTCGACATCAGTTCAATAGAATTCGAATACTTCATGTACAAACATAAAAAAGAGGTCGAATTTGGAACCTCCTTCTGTTTTGGATGCCGGTTAAAAAATACTCCATAACCAAAACCTGGTCAATTACAAAGTCTCCTGAAACCTATCATCACCTAATAAAATACATATCTAAAAAACCTCTTGGGGAGGGGCCGTTTGCCACCCCCTACCCGTCGGTGCACCATTATAATCTTGTAGTTCTTGACTTGAACTTAAGTAATTTTTAATTATGATTATTATTAACGAGTAAATTTGTTCCTGTTTTCTCACCTGGCAGGAGAAAAGAGGTCCTCTTCTTTCCCATACTCACTCGTTGAGCTGAAAAACCAGTTTATTCTTTCAAGGGCGTATCTCCTATACTTATCGGTATGTTATTGATATCCTTCAGTTGGTGCCAAAATGTTGGTCGTGTTATTTTTAATAGCACAAGTTTCATATTTTTGTCTCGGTGTGTTCTCTCAGCAGTATGCAGACGGTCAGTGGTCTGTTTTCTAACAATTACTGTGCAATACTTGTAAGAATCAAGCATACTATAACAGCTGGAGCAATTGCATTTTACTAGTGTTGCTCTGTTGCTCCTAACTTATTGAAATTCATCTTTAATGCAATTGTGCTTGGTATCTATATCGAAGTAATTTTCAAACATTGAAATACATTCAACAGAATTCCTACTAATTCGATTTATCAATCAATTAACATCATTCAATTGATTCGGAAGATTGTCTATTAATTTATGTAAAGAATTAGATATCCAGTAACATGGATTGATTCGAATAACATGTATGGAGATTTTGGTACTCATACCAATAAGGTAATTGTGTATTTGATAATATTTTTTTCATTGATTATATTTTTCAAAAATAATGACATCATTTAAAACATTTTAATTTTATTGGAATTGGTTGTTTCCAAAAATGCCTGATCAAAAACGATTCGATTCGGTAGCCAAGAAACATTTATTTGATTAAATAGTAATGAATTGAATAAATAAATAGAACAAGTACAATTACTGTGCAATGAATACGATAACTTTAAGATTAAAACTGATAGAAAATAATATTTGTGCCAGAATTCTTTGTTGTTTAGTTGAGACTTCTATACGGATGTTGGACTAATTTATTCATTCCATAGAAATGTTTGCCCTTTGTAGATCTTTGTCCACCCGATCAGTGCTATCAGGTGTCTTTCTGCACTTCAGCGCTTGAAAAAATTAAGAAAGGAATTCACCCGAAACTCTGCGGCTTCTCGGTGAACGACGAACCTCTCACCTGTTGCGAACTACCATTCTCAGATAATCTTGACACAAAGGATGATTCAATATCAGTGAAAAGTAAGTCTAATTCTGGTACCAGAGGTTTTTATATATTTCAAATGTCCTATTTCTAATATTTCGAATTCAACATGCCTCTTAGCTTACAGTTCAGACTTCACAAGATAAGATTTAAAAATGAAGTTACACTTGACTTGTTACCCGATTTACCGGGTTAATAACGGGGCAAGGATGACAGATAACATAAAACCCCCAGTATATTCAAAACTTTAGACAGCACATATGAATTAGTTATTTTGCTATTGTCTTCCTTTACAAAAAAACTTTTCCATTTTTCCATTTTCAGAAGAGTCCTGTGAATATCCCAAGGAATTTCGTCATCTGTAATTGGATCTGGGTCAGAGAATTAGACGAAAACAGTTTAATCACCCCGGTAAATTGGTATTCAAGTGTACTCGAATGAATTTACTTGTACAAGAGTAATAAGATCATCAAGAAATTCCCCTTTCAATCCCCGCTCAGCTAATCATTTTAAATAATTTTTGCTCATACAATCAATTATTTTCAATAATAACTTGTTAATACTGCTCTCTCAAGTGACTCGCTCGGTCTCATAGAATGAGTTGAACAGAAAATATTAAATTATCAATCAAATACAGAAATATCCTTAAACGGCTGACAATATCAAGTTGACTTTCAGCCGATGGTGTTAATGATATGTAGAATTAATTAATTAAAATTATTGACCGCAATGACCGACTTCATTATCAAGAAAATATTCACTGTTTCAGGTTGAATGAATATTTGATAATTTATTTTTTATATAGTGTCATGTCTCATCGATCTGCTTAATTCCTGTGGCTTGTTTTATAAACCGTCAATATACTAATATTGTTTGCGTCCATCAAAATGTTGATTTGTGTTTGGTTGAATGTTGCCTACTTATTTATCACTGTTATTTCGTATTTGATTGCTTCATGTGTTACCAGTGGTGTGTCCTTTATCAGCTCTCAGCCAATGATATGCCTCCACCATAGAGAAGCTCGTCCTATCAGGGCTCTCATTCTATTAGACTGTAGAATTAGTTCAAGTAGAATATTATAAGAAGCTGCTCTGTATTTTAGTTCGAGTTTGAGAATAGAGTAACTGCCAACACTATAGTATCTAGGAGTTTTGATAATTATTGTATTATTATTATTATTATTAATATTATTGCTATTATTATTATGGTATGACTTTTGTTGGTGAGGAGACCCTTATGGGTTGTTCCATAGCCAGTTCCCAGTTCGCCAGTTCCGATAATAAATTGTGCTTTGACAATACAGAGTTTTACACGATAGAGTTTTACACGATAGAGTTTTACACATTATAGAGTTTTCATGGATATCTGCTACAACACACCACTATCACTAATACAAAGACAAACACTTCTTCGGTAAAATATTGTTGGTAATGTTGCAGTGTGTGAGAAATACAGATCAGATCTATGTCCGTCGTTTCAAATATCTGTCGTTGGAGGCGAAGAAGCGAAACCCAAAGAGCTACCGTTCATGGTGAGAAAATAAAATTATTATTTCAAAAAGTGTTCATTCATATTAAAGCCGCTTTCACACTACATGATTTTTCACGCGACTTTTTCACACAAAAGTCTGTAATCTTGAGGTTATTTGTCAGCCTTCAGAACGAGCCTTGGTTTGAAATTTGGAGTTTGAAGGATTGCTAAAAGAATGAGTTATTGATGAAGGATGCTATTTAAACTGATTCCATATAGGAAGAACCAAGAATTCTGTACGATAATAATTGGAAAATTAATCTTCCATTTTGCGAACGGTAATATTAATTTTATTTATTCATTACCAGTAGATTATCACTTGATGAGTCACAATAGTAGCTTATTCAAACAAAAACCTAGATATATTGGTAGGAAATTCTACAATAAGCTACCGCAGTTTTTAAAGAGTCTTGAAAATATAGAAATATTTAAAAAACAATTGAAAAAATATTTAGTTGATAAAGCTTTTTATATTGTACAAGAGTTCCTTTCACATCAAAATTAAGCCTCACCACAACTAATTGAAAAAGTAATTATGGTATCTAGTGTATAATTGTTGATCTGACTTGTCTTATACTCCTTAACTGGAGTCTCCAAGACGTAATCTACAAAAAAAATATATATACTGCAAACTTGTCTATGTAGCCGATCATCTTTCTATTTTCTACCAATAATATTGTCTTCTCCTCTAATAGTCTACAAGAGTTTTGGAGGTTAGTCAGTTCATGGGTTAAAATCAATGAAATAACAGGAAATAAAGTTACGCTTGAGATTATGACCAGAATGCTCCTATTGACTTTAACTTTTAACAGAGCCTAAGTTTCCAAATTTGGCTTGAGCTATATAAATGTTGTAAAAATCGCATGATTATTGCAGTATCATATTATCAATGACGAAACATTCAAGAGCAGACGGCGTACAGCCTACTTTTTGTATGAATTATTTTATGATAGAAATCGGGGAACATTCAACGTAGCAACGTAACTTTAACTTTTCAAATTAGATAGTTGAAGAAAGAAAATAAATGTTGTGATGAAATAGCTAATTTATTTATTCTTTGAATTGATGAGATCTTGATTATTTCTAACTATGCCACAGGTTTCTGGATAGTGCTGTCGTTCTTAGTACTTTTATCATATTTTGCAAATTCTAATTCCTTCGTGCTGCTTCAAGTTTTTCAAATTCTATTGCAGGCTCACATAGGCTATGGAGAAGACGGAGGTAATATAGAATGGCAATGTGGAGGCTCTCTTATCAGCCCAAGATATGTTCTATCAGCTGCTCACTGCACTGATGCTTATAACCTGTGAGTATAAAAATTACCCTGCATACTCTACAATTGTACTGAGTAATTACAAAAGACGAATGTCCCAATTTTGAAGAGCTCTAATTACAAAACGCAGATATTCCATAATTTTTTCATGAAAAGTCTAGATTTCTATAAATACAATATAAAGTTACCATGAATATTCAATGTGACTGCGAACAAGTTTTCTCGATGGATTTGAAATGGCCTGTAGTATTGTTTTTTCGTAATTATCGACAAATCAGTAATAATTATGGAATAAAGTTTTGTTCCATCAATTTTATTCTCATCCCGGTTACTCTTAGCCATAATTTAATTAACCAATAGATCTTTTGACGCATGTTCTTGCTCTCAAGAAATCAGACAGGAAAATTTCAAGAATTAGTCTTTGGGCCTAATAAGAATAATTTTGATGTAGCCAAAATCTTATTGCAGTGGCAGAGCGAGTTGGGTGAGACTGGGAGAGCTGGACTTGTCGACCGATCAAGATGATGCTCAGCCAGAAATTTTGAAAATTTCTCTGATACATGATCACCCAAGATACAAGCCTCCTGAGGTCTACAACGATATAGCACTCTACCGGTTAGAGAGAGATGTAAACTTTAATGATTACATTCGTCCAATTTGTTTGCATTCAAAGGATGAATCTCAGCCACAAGACAAAGTCATGGCAGCTGGCTGGGGACGGCTTGGTTTCGGTAAGAAATAAAAAAACGATCAATTTGATAATTTTTATTCTAAACTTGTCATTACATAATAATTATACTATATCAGTTAAATTTGATGATGTGATTTGTTGACAAGAAAGGACTTTAAATTCTTGAAAATCTTCCAAAAAACTCTGACGTGATACGATGTCAACAAAGGATTTCAGCATCTTATCTAGTGTTTGTATCATCTCTTGAATCCTATTTACAAGTATTACAAATAGTGGGAGGCTTCAGTATAACACAATTATCCCAATCAATTGAGACCGTACCCCATTCGGATAACCAAAGAATCGGATAATTGTTTTATTAAGGTGTGTTCAGAGGAAAAAGAGATTATTCTCACATAGAACATTTTAAATTGATTAAATGAGAAGAGAGCACTTTCAAATAAAGCATATTTACTTACAAGTGCTTGTATTCCATTATTTGCTGAACATCTCAATCAAAGTAAGCTTTCTTCTCAAGCGTTTCGGATAATCAGAGTTTCGGTAATTGGGATTCTACTGTACTTACATGGGTGCTCCCACTCTGACGTGATACGATGTCAACAAAGAATTTCATCATCTTATCTAGTGTTTGTATCAACTCTTGAATCCTTTTTACAAGTATTACAAGAATTAAAAGTATTACACATTGGGATTTTGCAGATTATAATGCTCTCATTGTTAGAGTTAGATAATAGTGAATAAATTTACAATAACTTACTACAGGCTCATTTTTACTTAATATCCCACACAGCACAAGGATGTCCTCAAGATATCCCAAGAATATCCCACAAGAATATTGAGAATATCCTCAGGACATCCCATCATATCCTAAATGAGCCCCAGGGACATCCTAGGGATAACTGAATGTCCGCCCAAATCCCGTGAAGGATATCCAGGGGATATGCATAGGATATCCTGGGGATGAAATATCCCACCCCAAGATTTTCTAGTGTATATCTTCAGAATATTCCTAAAATATCCCACTTTGAGTTTACAAGGATATCCCAGAAAGAATATCCCAAACAAAACCCAGGGACATCCTAGGGATAAGGGAAAAGCTGTCCAAATCCCACAGAGGAGATCCTGAGGATATGTATGGAATATCCTTTCCCTATCCTATTATTATTAGAGGTGTGATATTAAGCTGGTAAAAACAGTTACTACACTGTTATCTTAATCAACAGCTGAGATTTGATACTTTATTAAGGTAAATAATTAAAGTAAATTGAATAGTTTGTGCATTAGTGACACCCCCATCTAACAGCTACAAAAATCCTAGTGAGAGGTACAAAATTTGGTAACTTTGATCTGTTATTTTAGGCTGAAGGATTCTAGGATCATAGAAAAAGTGTCTTTAAATACTCCAAGAATAGGAAAATTATCAACTTTGTTAGTTAAAATATTTATACTTTAAATATTACAAGGGATATTTAATGAACATTGTGAAATTGCATATCAATTGATACAATGTGATGGTAGTTACCAGAACTTCCGACAGATTGCGGTAGGATAAGGTAGCCTAGTGCGGGGGTGGCTTCACCCCCCAAAAGTATGTTAACCGCTATTATCTCAAAAGAGATGAGTTTTTCGAGACAAAATGTTCAATTCAATCTTAATGAGAATAAAATTCCCTACAAAATGAGTGTTCATACTTAATTATATGATTAGTGGCTCCGAAGTTAGGAGGGAGAGAGAGAGAGAGTGAGAGAGGGAATGAGTGAGTTAGAGAGATTTAGGAGCAAGTGAGTGAAGTGTGAGGGGGTGAGAGGACGAGAGAGAGAGAGAGAGAGAGAGAGAGAGAGAGAAAGTGAGAGAATGACTGAGTGAGGGAGATACAATCATCCCAGCATGTGATATTCTGGGATATCTCCAGGATATATCATCCCAGCATGTGACATCCTGGGATATATCATCCCATTATATAAAATCCTGGGATCTCCCTGGGATATATCATCCCAGCATGTGATATTCTGGGATATCCCCAGGATTTATAATCCCAGTATGTGATATCCTGGGATCTCCCTGGGTTATACCATCCCAGTATGTGATATCCTGGGGTATCCCCAGGATATCATATCCCATATGTAATATCCTTCAGAGATCCCAGTGACATTCCAATATCACGGGATCTTTATGGGACATATGGGAACTGGTCAGGATATCCTGAGGATATTTTGTGCTGTGTGGGATAATAGCTTACATAATTAATGTGCATGAATTTATACAAATTATTATTCATTCACAGTGGAAAAAGTGAGTAAGAAACTAATCAAAGTTGAGCTCGACGTTAAGGACCCATCGAAATGCTCTAAAACTGGAGATGTATCGCAACTGCCAAGAGGTATAGACCGTGGAGCAATGATTTGTGCTGGATCGGACTCGGGGGACAAGGATACATGCTTGGTGAGTGCAATAGAAACAGACATACTCATCTGGGAAGTGGTTGTTGAGATATGAGGGTATCAGGGGCGTATTCAAAGGGGGGGTCCCCGGGTCCGGACCCCCCCCCCCATTTGGGATAAATAAGCACTAGATAGAATGCTTTTTTTCTGTAGGAAAGGTTCTTGAGAATAATTCTATACCAGTGATAATAATTCTCATAAACAAAATTTGATCTAGACGGAATTATTATTACAATATTGGAGTGTTGAGAACTGAGCATGGCGGCTGTTATTGTAGCATGATAGAGGAGAGAACTTTAATGTATGGTACATTATCGAGAAAGAGAGGGTTAGAATGTCATAACAAAACTGGGAGAAGTCATAAAACGTATTATTGTAGCATAGCTCGCAAATGTTGACATTGTGAATTCTTTTTCCATTATAAAATAACAAAATGATTTTACAGACTTCCGTTTGAGCTTTTCAACTGTCCAGAAGTGGACAGCTCAGTTTCTGTGTGGATCACGGTCGGTGTTGAAGTAAAATTAATAATTTCGTTCTCGGTCCTTGTACAATGCCATACAATCGTGCATTCATACAAGTTTTAATAGTGAATAAAATAATTACTGCCGTTTAATATCAGTTTTTAATTTTTCAATTGGATTTTCTATTTCTCGTTTTAAGTTTGTTTTGGCTGAAAAAAAATATTCGCGTTTAATCCATTACTTTTGCGTAAAAACAGCTAAAACATTAATAATTAATGAAACATCGACTTCATCCTCAAACAGTGGTTGTGATAGTTCAGAAATCAATCAGGTGTGGGATTTCTTCATTATGTTGAAACAAATTGAATCCAATCTCAGGGACTTGACTCATAATTTCTTTGAGAAGTTCATACTAGTCTTGCTGGTGAGATTTGGGAAGTACATATAAATGTAAAAATTTAACACCATTTTCAGCAAATAATAAATTAAAAACGGTATTGGTTTTTCCAACATTGGATGGTCCACACATAATTCAAAAGTACACTGTGTCTCATTTGTTGCTTTCTGTTCTTCTCATTTGAATACTTATCAAAGTCAGGCTACTTTGCTTTTTCATTTCATACTCATAGAATGCACCCTTTTAATGTATTGTTGTCTTCTCCTATTCCCTTCACCTTTCATCTCACACGGGTTGCTTGTCGAAAAATATGTTTTTTTTTTTAAAAAACATGGAGTTTGGAAATTGCAAAAAGGGTTTAGCAACTTTCTAACACCTTAAAAAAACATTAGTATATGTATTGTGTAATAAGTAGTACAGTATAATACTTAATTAATAAATTGAATTAGGTTAAAATTGGTGAACTACGGCTACTGTGATACTTGCTGTAGTTACAAATACATGTATGTCACTATACATGTAGATGGAATGAGAAGTCTCAGCAGCAGTAGTTGGAACAGATAGAAAAAGAAAACGATCGAATAATACAAAAAGGAGGAACAAAATAATGATGTCTCATAAATTAATAATAAGCTCAAAAATGATGAACGTCAGAAATGATTTTTAAATTGTGAAACTGGAACTCTTTGATTTAATGTTTGAATAATAGCCTACTCTCTACATCATTACTATAAACATTTAAACTATTCATTGTGTTGAGGGTCACAAATAATGAACTTCTATTAGAAAATGAAAGGTTTTTCAAAAATAAAATAATAGAGATAACTAATAGAATCTATTGCAACATAATTTTTCTACATATATTTGTATTGCTATGTTTAGGGAGACTCTGGTGGTCCTCTATTCTCACTGTCCAAATCAAAGTTTTGCCATCTACGGACCCAGTACGGAGTGACATCTTTCGGATACCAATGCGGGCTAGCTGAGTTTCCAGGAGTCTACACTAGAGTACTCCATCATTTAAAATGGATTGAATCAATAGTATGGCCATTGAACTCTACAAATTCAGTGGCAGTATGGTCGGATTAGAGGGTTCACTGTGATAAACAATTATTAAATTATTTGACAAAAATGATTTTGTTGACCTAAGTAACCATCCCCAACACTCCTTATATTATTCGTGACACAGTGCGTATTAATTGATTCGGTGTATTATTTCATAAAGCAAGATCAGAGAGTGAGTCTGATTTTGAAATGCATAAATTTCTCAACATAAACATTAATTTCATACATTAGAATATTTTGCATTTTATGTGAAATAGTATATTATGTTACTAGGCTGGAAAAAAATGTTTTGCCCATCAAGCATATGATAGTTCATGCAACATGAGACAGCCAAGTGCAAAAACATGAATATGCGAGAACCGGCCGTTTAATGTACGATATTTTTTGTTACACTTGATAGAAAGGCATGCTCCAATCAGCTGGATAATATGTGAGACATTTCAATGTATGTAAGACAATTAAATCTGCTGCTTTTTTTAGTTTCAGAAATTGATGGGCGAATTCCCAGATATAAACCAAAATAATGATAGCCTAGTGCAATCAGCTGGATAATATTAGAGACAGTTATTGAGTCATAGGTATTGAGTAATGTAATGAGTTGATTATATCTAAACATATAATATATATATATAAGGCCCTATTTGTCAGCTGATTTTTCCGATCTAGTACGGAAAAGAGACACTTTTCACATGTGACAAATCTATGGAAAGTAACTACTTTCTATCAAGTGTAACAAATAGTTATTTATGTATTAAGAGCGTGAAGCGCAACTTTATTGCTCGAGCCAAAACATTTACTGCGTGATGCACAGCGGAGCGCAGTAATTTTGTGAGAGCAATAAAGAATCTTCATGCACGAATTACATACAATATTTTCCCTACAACTGCTTGTAAAGTAGTTCTTTATGTACTGAAAACTAATAGTAAAATACCTCTTTACTGCTCCACAAGCGGTAAAGTACTTTACGCTCACCAGCTGTTTTCTTTACGCTTCTGTTTTGGTGTCTTCTCATTGGTAGATCACAGAATCTGTGAAATTCACATAACCTCAACAATGGCGATCGCTAACCAAATCCGCGCATGGTCTGTGATGTTACAAACTACAAGCTTTTATTGTTTTGGGATCCAGAACTGCAGTTGCAGGAAAAATATTGTATGCAATTCGCGCGTGAAGCTTCTTTATTGCTCTCGCAAAATTACTGCGCTCTGCTATGCATTGTGCAGTAAATGTTTTGGCTTGAGCAATAAAGTCGCGCTTCACGCTCTTAATACATAAATAACTATTTCCTACAACTGAAGTTCTGGATTCCAACACAATAAAAGCTTGTAGTTTGTAACATCACTGCCGTGGCGGATTTGGTTAGCATGCGCCATTGTTGAGGTTATGAGAATTTCACAGATTCCATGATCCACCAATGAGGAGACATCAAAATCAAAACAGAAGCGTAAAGAAAACAGGTGGCGAGCGTAAAGTACTTTACCGCTTGTGGAGCAGTAAAGAGGTATTTTACAATTAGTTTTCAGTACGTAAAGAACTACTTTACAAGCAGTTGCAGGAAAAAACGTTTTTCCATTGGCTCACACATATACATTATATGCATTGATATAGCGAACTATTACTCAATACCTATGTCTGAATGTCCTATGACCTGTCTTGAATATTATCCAGCTGAATTTTCCTATCTTATATGGCTATGAGGTCCTGTTTATCAGCTAATTTTTCCTATCTTGTAAGGCTATGGGGCCCTATTTATCAGCTGATTTTTCCAATCTAGTATAGTAAAGAGGCACTTTCCATACGTGACAATCTATGGAAAGTAGTACTTTCTATCAAGTGTAACAAAAAAATATGTGTTGAATAAAATAGGTCCTTTTTTCTTCCTTCTGTTCAATCATATCAATGTCTAGTAGATATTTTTCTAATCATAGAAGATTTTCGTAAGTTTTACAAAAGTGAGTAGTGTATAAATAACAACTGGAATTGACTGAGACTAGCAAAATAAGTATGAACTGGTATTTGTTGAGAAATTAGATATAATAATTGATCCATAGAAAAAATAATATTTTGTTGGATCATGATTTTTTCATTCTCCCTAAAGTAGTAAGAAACTTCGCAGTAGGTCTGAGACAAATTAAAATCAACTAAGAAGAGTAGCTGCACAGAGCTTAGAACGTTTTTTATGAACGTAGGTTGGTCATAGATTTCTTTTGAAGCGTCCTGTACTGGATGTTATGAAAGTATTTAAATTTTTTCCAGTCATGAAAAAAAAAATTCCGTCAACTATTTGTGAAAAATAGTTTGAAGTAGAAAGTTTTCAATTTTGGGGCAATTGATCTTACTCACAAGCTATTTAAATTTTTTGGTAATTTTCTCATATAAAATAGCTAAAAGACACCTGTCGGATAAAATTACATAGTTCTTATTTCGATCAAACAATTAGTTTTTTCAAAATAAATTTTTGAAAATCTCAAAAAATCAGTTTTTCAAAACTTTATGCCAAAAAACTGGTTGTTTGATCAAAATAAAATATCTCATTATATACCCTATGATGTCTCTTAGTTTTGAAAAAATTATCAAAGTTTAAAAATAACTCATAGGTAATATCAATTGCCCCCAATATTTAAAAGTTTAAACCTTCACAAAATAATTCTTTTTATTTTTTATTTATTTTTTTTTTTTTTTTTTGTAGATCACGTCTTGGAGACTCCAGTTAAGGAGTATAAGACAAGTCATGGAAATTTTATTTTCAATACCTTGATAGTATTCAACACAAGAAACTCCCGGGAAAGATAATTATGACCTAAACCCTGCGCACAGCCTTTTAAAGTTCTATGACCTTCTTTAATTCTGTTTGGAAAGTGATGGAAGTAACATTTTCCACAAAAGATGGAAACTAAAAAAATCCAGTGACGTTGGAAGACTCACAATGCTGTTCCAGTAATATTCAAGAATGCTGTTCCAGTAATATTCAAATTTTCAATTAATTTCAGATATTTTCAGTTGTTATTTTCATTGTTCCAGTGACAATAACAGCACTTTCTATAATAATAATTGTTACAGTGACTGCTATCAATTACAATATCGAATAAACGGAATATATGTAATTCCACCTGTATTGAATATAGGTAATGTTTTGGGAATGTGATTTGGTCAATAATTATATCTGGAATTAGTAAAAAATATATGTAAATACTTTCTAGGATTGTGAAATTAATAAAATGTTGTGAGATTATTTTACAATTAAACATTTTATTTAACATATCAAATAATTGCTCTCAATTTGCGAGAATGTTGGCTCTTCATTGTGAGTGATTTTAAAAACATATTAAGTTTGTTTGTTTACCTGTGAGGTCATTCTTACGTATTCCGATTGGAGTTTTGACCTCAGAGAGGTCAAGTTTGGTCATTGAACTCAAGGAAGTACATTCTCATATTCATCCAGAGATGGAAAATTTATGAGAAAGAATCAAGTCACAAATACTTTCTAATCTAGAAACAAATTCAGTTGAATTTTGGAGCTCACTAATAAGGAAAACCTGTGTTGTAGAACGTTATATTATGAATGACTTCGCGAACTTGTATTTTTATGACGAGAGAGCAAGTTCTTAGATTTTTTTGTGCAACCGGTTCTAGAGTTAATAAGCTAAAAAGCAAAAAAGCTGCAGTTCAAGGCTGATCAGACAATGAAAATAAAGTGTGATGATATGAGAGGTACGTCATTGTGATCCTCCATTCCCAGCTTCACCTGTCATGGGGGATTTCTTCTGTCGTCATGGCAAAAAGTTTTGTAACCTACGGTTTACTTTTTATTTGCGGTTTTGCGACAGGCGAATTCACACTTCCAGATCTCACCGAACGTGAGTAGAATTACAAGTTTGTAGTGTATTCATTTATTTTTAATTAATGTAACTTGTACACGGGAAATAATTCGAGTAAATTAAATAATGTGAGAAGTACCAGCGCAAATGGAAAATCTTTATTATTAATTTGAATGTGAGAAATAAAATGTTCAATGTATTCCTCATCCTTCACGCAAATGGAAAATCCATAATTAATATGAATGTAATAAATAAAATGTTCAATGCTATCATATTACTCATACTAAACGCAAATGGAAAATCCTTTATTAATATGAATGTGAGAAATAAAATTTTCAATGTCATCACATTACTCAACACTCACATCAGTTAATAAATAAATTAAAAGTATTCATAGTCATGTGACCCATTGACTATGAATACTTTTCATCTATTTATTAACTGATGTGTGTGTTGAGTATGAGTAATATGATGACATTGAACATTTTATTTCTGTGTGAATCTCCACGTCAAATCAACACACGTTTTTCGGTCACCATCTCAGATTTTGACGAGATTTGGTAACTCATACTAAGTGACGAGACTAACACAAATGCATAATATTAAATTTTTATTACAATCTGTTTACGAGTTGAAGCCATTCGAAATTTAAAAAAAAAAAATTGGAAATCCGACATTTTTTAAATTGCTCTGGCAGCTGCACCAATCAAGCTAGAGAGCTGTAGATGGTATCATTTTGCAGGATTTTTCTTGCTCTTCCTGGTGATATGTAACACAATATGTGCTGTGATTGGAAAATTTAAGCTAACCCCAAAAATATATTCATTCTTTTAATCACGAAAAAACAAATATGACCACTCATTTATCGTCTTTAAAAATTTTATCGGAAATTTTATCGTCTTTATAATAATTGTCTTGAATATAATTATTTTCTGAAAAATCGAGATAATAGCAAAAAACTGAAAAAACTGAAAATGTCATGTGCTTTTTTATATTCTGGGTAGAGCGGCGCTCCCAAGACTCAAAATTCGAATTCAGCGCTCTGAAATACATAATTATAGAATCGTTGAGAAAACAATTTTTATAATTTTGTTTTGGAAGCGCTACTTCTAAACTGGACAAATAAATAGCCTACAGACTTTTATTATAAGAAATTATTTTTTAAAACTATGAACCCATTCTCGTTACATTTTCATATTTTGGCATACGTTTAACAGATTCGCAAAGTATCTATGAAAAAAGTTTGAAAATGTTCAAAGATGAATTTCTTGAAAAAATAAAAAATTAAATATATTTCTGGGGTTAGCTTGAAATCTTCCAATAAGCACACATCGTGTTCCATATCGCTGTGAAGAGCAAGAAAAATCCTGCAGAATGATACCACTTACAGCCCTCTTGCTTGATTTCACCTGCTTCTAAAGCAATTTAAAAATGTCGGATCTTCAATTTTTGGGGATTTTTTGAAATATCGAATGGCTGTAACTCATAAGCAGATTGAAATAAAAATTTAATATTTTGTATTTTTGCTAGTCTCATCACACAGATGAGTTCACCAAATTTTATCACAATCTTAGATGGTGACCGAAAAACATGTGTGGAATGACCCTCAATATATAATAAATGATAAAATATAATTTTAAACTTATGTGAGTCTTATTAATTTAAGAACGTTAAGCTTGTTCCAGGGAAATTATATGCTTGGCAATCGTATCCGGTTCAACGGCAAGGTACAAATACTTTGTATTGCAGGCCGGCTTTTAAACTGACCTTTGATCAGTAACAATAATTACACCACTTGGTCTTTTTTCATCAATTTATATTCCTTACTAAATGGATATATTTTTATTATCAGGACAATTCATTAACTCAAAAAATAAGAAATGGAAAAATCCAAATTGATTGCATACAGTGATCTCATAAGTTATTATGTTTGATGCAGCAAATTTGTACAATAATACCTCTAAATAGAATGGTTGAGTGCTATACAATTCTTTATTTTTGAGAACATATATTGTCAATTTTTAAAAGGAGAAAATATAGGAATACTTCTTAGAACAATAATGATTTCATATTATTAAAAAAAAATTTAGCAATATTTGTGTTTATATATTTTTTCTTTCTATTTTTTTCTGCTAGAAGACTTGTTTAAAAAAAATAAACATTGGATAAACTTTGCGTTACAGATGAAGTTTGTACAACAGAAGGTGATTTTTGTTTACCGCTGAGACAATGCCCTTTTTACACTTCAGATGATTTCAAACAAGAAAATAAGCCCCCGCTATGCGGCTATAATGACACCGAACCCATCGTGTGCTGCACTACAGATTCAACATCAATTTTCATGCACAAAAACAACCAACGTACAGTTGCAGGACAAAGTGAGTTATAATATAATGGGAATGTTAATCGACTCAAGTCTTGATTAAATGCATGATTTAAAGTATGAATACAAATAATGCTTATCCATCAATTTATTGTCCTATAAATAAAATCGATTAGTACTTCGTAGATTAATTAATTCATTCATTCACTATGTTTTCGATCTGCAGATGACTGAGAATTCAGGTTCTTCATTCAGATTGGACCTTTTTTAATGCCCGGCCTGGAAACCTCTTCGAGTAGCTAAAAGTGAAAACAAAAATAACGAAAATAAATGAGGGAAATTCTAGGAATGTGAGAGAAGTTTCTAACCTCCTAGAATAGTTATAATATCGTAATCAGTATTATATATGTTTTCACATATCACACTCGCAACGATTCGTTCTTTAATTCCTCGAATTGCCCCCAATTGACTGAAAATGAACCAATATTATGAACATTAATAAAATAAACTTTCCGTTTATTTGTGGTAATAGTAATAAAACAGTACTTTTATGATATTGGGGTGGAGAGTCTTGAATTACTGCATCAAAACATGATTTACCCAAGCCCAAAATATTTCTTACATAACAATTAATTCTTCTATAGTGAATTTATTCTTGATTTTACAAATTAAAGAGAGTATACTACGATAATCAACTATAAAGACTTAAGCCTACTGTATATTAATCTTCAATTCGTATTGATTGAGTTGTCTTGAAAGATAGAATACATTGAAAAACTTAGATTTAATTTTCCACTTTGACCATCATAGTTATTATTATTATTTGAGATAATAATAGTGGAATTTATTAATGATATTACTTTTGAAATTTGTATTGATTTTTTGTCAATCAATTTGGGTGATCATCTAATTTGCTCAAGATGCCAATAATTGGACTATTGAATGGCAAGCGAATGTCATCTACGTTCACAATATCAATTCTTTGCCAACATAATAATTTAGAATGTGCTCATATGCAATCCGCAATGTTGTTGTATGTGTCATTTGATAATTGATTGAATTGATATCTGGTACCTACACATGTCTGTGATCGAATAGACGGAATTGGAAATATTCTCGGAATTGAATTATTATGTGAACACTATCATTCTGTAAAAAATGTAATGTTTTCCAGAATTACAGTAGTAATTCACTAGTTTCGAACGTGCTTGGGACCAAAGATTGTCAAAAATGGTTTTAAAATGTGATTAATAGTTATTATAGCTCCCCCTACCATGGTATTCACCAAGGTTATTTTTTCCTTATTCAATGATACAGAATGTTCCAGGCGAAACTGATCATACCTCAGATTAAATAAAAAGTTCATATAATCTCAAATTTGGAAAGGCTTTGTTATAGACATAAATCTGGTGGAAGATTTCAGCTCCTGTTCCGCTGAAATAATACATACTGAAAGTTGCAGCAGGTAGTACCTTCAATTTGGTTGTGAATAAATCAATGCTTATGAAATAAGTTGTAAAATGTCAAAACTCGCCAAAAGCACTTTCATAAATTTAGCTCTCATTGAATCAAAATACACACTACACTTCTGCAAGGTCACTTACAGCTGGCCATTCTTGTGGGATTGGATTCAATAAAACTGAACCTATATGAAGTGTCCTACTAAGTTGTGACGAAGCTCTGAACTGACTTAAAGTCGGTTCAGGGCTTCCCACGTAAAATTTGAAGAATGACTGGGCCAGAGGGCCAGTGATCATAAAAGAGCAAATACTAAAGATATCATGCAACAGTTATAAGAGACTGGAGAATCAATAAAGAAAAACAAATTTAGTGACTGAGAAGCAATTATAATAAAATAAAATAAAGGCTAAAAGGTTACATTTTAGAATATAAATTGATTGAATATTCGTTGTTTTAAATTACGTGGAAAAATTATTAAAGTTGATTTACGTTGATTTTTGTTGATTTACGTTGTATCATGATTCGCTGTTTAATTTTCGTTAAGTTCGTTGTTAAGAAAAAGTTCAATAAAGGGTACCCTTTCGCAGATCGATCAGAAGATATAAAAAATGTTCAGCTTACCGAAGTGTTGATAATAGTTTATCACATACCAGTACTGTATGTAGATTATTCCGTAAAATTATAATCACATAATCCTTTTAGTGTATCCTTGAATGTATCCTTTTAATGATCCTTGAATGTATCCTTACATTTTTAAATTATAAAATAAATCAGGAACAAAAACCTGTTGAAAATAATTAACAACAATTAATACATCGAAATTATTACTTACATAAGTTAGTTTAAATCACTAGAAGAGGATTTTCAGTTTTCGAAAACAGACTACGTCATCGAAGATACAAGAAAAGGTTTGATAACAACAAGTTGAGGAAGGCTTAGAGCATGCTTGAAGAGCTTAATTAGAAAGGTGAAAATTACAGCAAATGAAGTTAAAAGGAAGTTAAAATATCAGAATAAAACAAAGTAATATAATTATAATAGTAATGGAAGATAATTATAGTTTTAAAGTAGTAAATTTTGGAAAGGCGTTAACTTATAGGTTATAACAAGAGTTTACAAGATATGAACAGAGTGAAAGAAAAATTAGGCAATAACATTTCAAGAACAAATATAATGAGAGAAAAATGCATATCTAAAACATGAATTAATTATTTGGGATCCACACATTGAAATCCAGAAGCTAATGAGACCTCATTCATCAAATGAGTGAAGACCAAAATACCGTTCATATAATAGAATACATTTCACAAAGTAATGATTCAAACTTACCCTAAACTGGGTTTTACGCTATCTCAGTCATTATGAAAATAGGTAAATAATAATTTAAATCATTATGATTTAAATTTCTTCAAGTTTTCTTTAAGTATGCTTTCGCCATTGTAGCTTGATTAGAAAAGAGAGAAAGGACACTCAGCCCGGCTGTTTCACTGACAATTACCGACAGAGTAGCCAACCTTACATAAAATAAAGTACAGTAGAGTACACTAATACTTAGATATTCAAACTGAATTAAGTTAATTAAGTTAAATTAACTGTTGAATTACTGGATGAGGATTAAAAAATAAAATATTAAATTAATTTTGGTACAAAGTGTATCACTATTTTTTTCGCAGTGTGTGCCAAATATGAAAAGACCATTTGCTCTAAGGATGGCGTCAAAGTTGATGAGGATGATGAAGAGCATTTGAAGAGGATCGAGTACATGGTATGGAAATCAAAACAGTAATTATTGGTGGCACAAGATCAAAGATATGCTAGAACATTACACTATATAATCCCATTATTCATCCAAATCCTATTCCTTGTTACTTTGTTGTCCTCTAAAATAATTTCTTAAGCTATACGTGTTTTGTACAAAAAATTGAATAGAAATAGAGCCTCACTTATTAGAAATACCGTATCAGTTACAATGTTAGAAACCTCAAATAGTTGAAGAACAGATTTCTTAAAAAATTTGGGTGAGTGCATCAAGGGATCTTTTTGAGGATGAAGCCCACCTCTTAGACTTGTGCGTGGGTAATGAGTTGAATGATGGTGATTGATGAGTTGGACCTACAGTTTTTGGTGGGTTTCGAACTACGTAATATTAAACTTTGAGCACTATTGATGCTGAGTGTAATTCATCATATAGAACTAAAGTATTAATTTATTTCTACTAAAAGCTCGGAAACCAACAAAATTAAAAAATAAAACTGAGTACAATAGCGCCAAAGTAGGCCTCAACCTTGTTCTTTTAAAATTGTTATTTTTTCTCAACTTCTCTTTTTTCCACCTAATGGTGGCAAGTACATATTGTAAAAAAATCTGAAATGACAAAAAATTATAATTGCAGGCGATGCTTGGATATAGACAAGGTGGTAACGTGTCTTGGAACTGCAGTGGGACACTTATCAGTCGAAGATATGTTCTCTCGTCAGCAAACTGTGCTAAGCTGAACGGCCTGTAGGTGAACACAATCGCTTTTATTATTATTATTGTTATTCCTATATTCACATTCTATTTGAATGGCTTCATCTCATAGAATACAGGCCTATGTACCAGGTATTCTACAAGCTATTGCGAAAGGAATTTTCTTACAATGTGGTAAGTATTAAGTATGACTGACTTCTGGATTGCTGCTATCAAACACTTCATACCAAGCTCTTTCAGACCACCTGTCAAGGCCCTTGGGACAACTCCAGTCGCTGACATGACCACCGGAACAATTCTGACAGAGTCAAGATGGAATAATGCCTTCAATTCCTCAGCCAAAGCTGCATATTTATTGATCTTTTCAGCTTGAGTTGTTCTCATGTTGTGATTGAGTGGAATTGCCACATCAATCAGGAAGGCACACTTTTTTTGCTTGTCCAAAACCATCACATCTGGTCTGTTGGCCATCACTGTCAAGTCAGTTCTGATTGGCCGGTCCCAGTATATTTTGGCACTATTATTTTCAAGTACTGGAGCTGGAAGATAGACATAGTATGGGCACTCCTCTTCCACAAAACCATACTGTAGGGCTAATTTCTGATGGATGATCTTAGCCACATCATTGTGGCGCTTCAGATATTCTACTCCAACTAATGATGAGCAACCACCAACAATGTGGTCAATTGTTTCTGGGGCAATTTTGCACCTGCGGCATCGATCATCTATGTCATTCTCCTTTAAGATCCGCTTTCTGTACACCTTTGTGGCAATAATCCGGTCCTGGATTGCCACAGTGAACCCCTCTGTTTCAGCAAACAATGAATCATGCTTCAACCACAAGTTTGACAGCAAACTATCAACATGGTCCTGGCTTATTGTTATTATTATTATTATTATTATTTTTATTATTATTATTATTATTATTATTATTATTATTATTATTATTATTATTATTATTATTATTATTATTATTGTTATTATTATTATTATTATTATTATTATTATTATTATTATTATTATTATTATTATTATATAATTTTAGTAGAAACGGTTGATGGGATAAAATACATAGAATACACACTTGTTTAAGATATTAATGAATTATTGCTATCAACTGATAATTAATTAATTGATTAGGTTCGAAAATACCTTTTGAATGCTTGAAATCGCAATGAAGATCTCTGCAGACCGTATTGAATGGACTACATGGAAATCGATGAATGCCATTGAACAAAATGTTTTGACAGCGATGGGAAAATAATCTTGTTTAACATGGCATCAATCAATTAGTGAAATACATTTCGCAATTTGATATTAGTAATATCCCATCGTCACAGCATAAATTAATTATTGCTAGACTTTCCCAATTTTATAAAAATCCATGGATTAATCCTGAAAATACCAGTTATAAATTGAGACATCTATGTTATCATCAATTAATTTTGGACGTTGAATGAATGGAATATGTATTGAATTGTAATTGAATTATAATAGAATTTAAATCTATTGAATTAAATGTATTGTTTAACTACAAGTTCTAAGTAATTGAACTATCGATTTATATTATCCATAAATCAGTAGGGTATAAGCTAAAGGGTATAAGTACATGGAAAAGTACAGCGTTTGTACGCGTTCGTAATACATCGCAATAATTCATGAACTAAAATCACATCTATACATTATAGGTCTGGCAAAAATGTGTTGTATAAATCACTACAAAAAGGTGTAATCTTATTAGTGGTTATCGATACCCATAAAATCAACATTTGGTCTGAGACTAGAGATAAGATTTAAATTTAGATACAAAATGTCAAAAAGGATTCTCTTATTATTCTGATTGATGAAGTGCAGATAAATATGAAATTCAGAAAAAATGTCATGCAATGCAACATGTTTCTGAATAGCAGGCAATGTGGAAAATAGTTGGCATTTGAGAGCTTACTTTTGAAAGAATAGGGCCTACATTGAATAACTTCATAATACATTGTGAAACTTGTTACACAGTTGACAAGAAGCTAAAACAAAACTGTGGATCTGTAATAGAATACAAGCCTACTAATATTCTCTCAGTTCATAAACTGTAACTTATATGGTTTTAAATTTGACACGAAGTGTTACTGTCAAAAGTGTTGGTACCCCTACCTTGTAAATGTTGTGTTAAATGCCTTGACCTTTGGAATATTAGATAAAAGCAATACAGAGTTGGTGAATCAACCTACATACAATTGAACAACTTTATGTATTGAAATAATAATAATATCGTGCGACCTGACTGGCTCAGGTCTGGTGTCTGGTGTCAATGTGATTGAAATAATTGACCGAACGCAGTGAGGTATCAGTTTTAACTCGGCATTTCGTCTGTTCGTTTGTCTGTCTGTTTTACTGTATGTATGTCCTGTTTTTCTGTTTTGGTAGGACATTTTGAGTTGAGGGAAATTGAATGTATGACATTTTTGATAAATTGAGCATTTGCGGATGGTGGTGGGGAAAATTTACTTTAAAAAAAATGTTTTTGTGGATAATTTCTGCTTTTTTCCAATTGGAAGTGGAACTCCATAACAAGAAGGTTGACACTGAATTACTGAAATGCTCTTCAAATATACGTGGTGGGGGAGGGGATACGAGAAAATTGAAAAAATCAGTATATTGAGTTAATTGGCAAATTCTTATTCTCATTAGTTGGACCATAAAAACTCTGGAGGCTTTTATTCGAAAAAAAAAACTTGTGAGAATAATCACCTTCAAAGCTGGGGGCATACATTTAAAATTCACTGGTAAATAAATGGGAGAGATGTTACAAATTTCGACCTCTTTTGTTAATGGATAATTCTTGCTTTTCACGATTGTAGGTTTAAGATTAAATTAAGAGCTGCTAATAATGCATAGAACCCTTTATTAAGGTTATATAATAGGTGATTTCTAGAAAGCGTAAACATTTTTGGATGCTTCAAATATTGATTTTTGCAGATTCTATCATCAATGGGAGATATAGCAATGAAAATTAAGCCGAAAGTGCTTCTGAATTTTCTATTTAAAAATTAACATCCCTTTTCGAGTGAGGGGTGTTGGGCGAGTGAGGTTTACTTTTCACATAACTACTAGAATTCAAATGATCGTCTGTACTCAACTATTGTTAAAACAGTCTGACTTATTTTTTGAACAAAAAAATAAGAATCGTTTGATTGCCTTTCAAATCACAATTAATATTAAAATTACACATTTAAGCATTAAAAATGAAAATCACATTATGATTATTGTTGAAAAATAATCCATAATATTTTCTATTCAGAGGCTTTTCTGTCATGTTGACAAAAATTCTGAAACTTTGACTGATGAGGTGATGTCTAACATCACAATTGAATGTTCAATATTATACAACTATTGCATAAATGATGTTATGTACACAAAAATATTGCTTAATAATATTTCATGCTTATAACTTCAATGTGATCAATTTATTAATTATTCTATGTTGTTTTAGAGGACAACCTATCTTCGCTAAACTAGGGATGGGCGCTAAAAGCTCAATTGCGAGGATTACATTGATATTTGTTCATCCAGAATACAAATACCCAATACTAGATAACGACATTGCCCTGTACAGATTGAACCATGCTGTAGATTTGAACAAAGAAATTGAGCCAGCATGTTTGCACCAGTATACTTCAATTCTTACTACAAACCACCTGCTTGCAAGAAAATGGATAAGTCGTACAGCCAGTAAGTTTCTCTTTAATGCAGACCCTATTTCACTTTTAAAACATTTTTCAAGAAAAGCTGTAAAATAATAATTGTATTTATCCTTCGAATCGATTTTTTATTGGGTATAGATGCATCCACTGTAATTAAGAGAGAGAGTGTCATCTCTCTACTATAATTATTATTTTGTCACAGTTCTCCCACAAAAATTATATACATCACCTGTGAATGATGCACTTTCATTTTTATCTCTTAATAATAACTATTAATATCATTCACTTGCACGAAATTTCTTAGAATGTGTCTTACATCCCAAGTACCTAAGTTTATTTCTGTAATAATGTACCTGTAATAAATAGTTGTTCCTGATGAATGTGATTATTATTATTATCATCAGCATAAAGTTTTCTATGTAGCAGTATTTATAATTGATCTATTATAGAAGGAGTACTTATATTTTGATTACTGAGTAGCACATAATAGCGTAATAGAAGTAAGAAATAATAATAATAATAAGCTCTGTTGTTTCACAGGTGAAGAGTCGCAGCCCCCAAATGATTCAATAAAGATGGACTTACTTTTATTTGAAGATTGCGAAAATGCTTTCAACAAAAGTTACCTTCCTACTGGTTTTCATAAGCAGAGAATGATTTGTGCAGGGCAGAAATCAACAAGTAACAACAAATATTGCTTGGTGAGTTGGGAGAAAAATCTTCTTTGAAGGCAGAGCCTTGCCACAAAAAGCTAACAGCTCTATCAATCTGTCTTATGGCTTTATGAGTTTGGTTCACTAGTCCGAGCTATACAGAGTGTTCAAAATAGAACGAACCGATTTTTATTTATCGGCGTCGCCTTATAGCAGATATGAGATGAACTGAAAAATAATAACAAAGTCCTCAAGTTTTAGTTTAATATTTGTTGCTAAATGATGATCTATCTCTGCAAGTTGACCACCAGCAAGAGCAGCATGACCAGCGTCCAGATGATAATAATAATAATAATAATATATTTTTTTTATTAGTTCAAAATCTCAAATTACAATAAAATTGATATATTTTGCAATTCCTATATCATTAATTCATTCTATAATCATTAATAAAGTGAGATACTAATGAAAGAATTCCATTTCGATTTTCCAGTGGCTACCCCATGAAGCTAAATTTAGCTTATATTGGGATGTTGTTAATTAAATTGTTTAAGCTATTTAATGTTAATGTTATGTGGTGATTGATATATTTTATTGTTTTGCTTTCAATATATAAGTTGATAATAATAATAATAATAATAATATAATGATAATAGTATCAATAATAATAATACAAATAATAAGAATAATAATGAGTTACCTGGCTGACTCAGGTCTGGTGTCAAGAGCTATCAGGTTGCACCTAAATAAGTTCAGGGTCTCTGACGTGACTAAAGGGACCTCTATTCAGATGATAGCTACATTCATAATTATTAACTCCACAACTCACAAAACTCACACAATGGAAATCACAGTTGATTTTTTCAGTTCTTTAGATCAATAGGTTTAAATTTACAGTAGAGAGTACTGTGGGTCGTACGATGCTCTTTACAACAGAGTGAAACGGCCGTCACGCCATAACGTGAGTTAATTTCCACTTGAAAGTGTTTTTCAAGTTTTTATTATTGAGAGGTTGATAAACACCCTCCCCGTCTCTGCCAGGTTCCTTGTTACCCCTTCTTCAAGCGGAGAGTCCATATTTTATTCTTCTTCTATTGGTTCCTATCCGTTTCGGATGTTGGCTATCATGCATGCTATCTTCACTCGACTCACTGCCGCTCAATTCTATGAAACTCATACCAAACCAGGCTCTCAAATTGTGCAGCCATGAAATTTTCTCCTACCGACACTATGACTACCCTGCAGTTTACCCTGCAATATTGTATGCAGTAGAAGGTACCTGTTGTCATTCCTCAAAATATGACCCAAGTATTGGAGTTTCCGAATCTTCGCTGTATTAAACTTATTTTATTATTGTTCATAATTATCATGAATATCTGCTTATTTCATAATAATACAAACTTTTTATATCTACAGTTAAAACCATAGTTTTTTGCTTCAAAACTATGTTAAATTGGAGTTAAAATGGCCTAAAAATGTATGATTCCGCACTTCAATGCTGAAAATTTTCCACGGGAAAGCCCTTGGATTCTCCATCTATTATGTAGCTATAAAGAAAATCATATACTCTGCTGAAAAAATTAAGAAGGTGCTGTGGGAAAAATATCGATCAGCAATGTATCTTTATGCTACTGTTTGTTAATCAGCTTTTAAATCAAATGTGTCAATTTGAACATGAACTGTTTCTTTCATGTTTCAGAACGAACAAGGAGGTCCAGTGACTCTTCCACCGAATCAAATAAACTTGGAATCTGACTGTTTCTTGATACGTCAAGCCGGACTGTGGACACATGCTTTCAAGTGCTATAAAAAAGCATCAATAGGGGTTTTTACAAATGTAGGACATTACATTCCTTGGATTGAATCCATCGTTTGGCCTAGCAATGCAACTAGCTCTTTACAAGTGTGGCAGTAAAAGAGGGTCTTTCGCGAAAAGTTGAGCTTCAATTGAACTTTGGTTTCATTGTTTGGATACGAGGCCAATTCAACCTGAAGTCCAATGAAATGTTTCTACAAATCTTCAATCAACTGGACCAGTATTAGGTCTGCGGTATTCAAAGTTGATGAACAGAGATACTTGCCACTAGATTGAACTGTATTTTCCAAAATATCACTTCCATTTCTTTTCCTCCTTTTCAATGTACTCCACTAAAAATTTGTTCCAAATCGTCTGAAACAGAATTCATCACTTTCAAGAAAAGTCAGTGTTATCATTAATCATTAAAGCTTCAAAGTCTCTGCAAACTCCAGATTTGGGAGTGGAAAGCCTTTTTATTGTAAATTTAATTCACATGATGAAAATATCAGCATTCCTTCATCTACTATACTTCTCTCCTCACTCAAATGTGCGTTTTTTAGCATGGTCCATACTTACATTCCAGCTTCTTTTAATAAGCCCCTTTTCCTCATTATTCTCTCGCATATTATTTTATTATTCAGTTGTTTCTTATGTTTGTTTCAATTTATCGATTATAAGATGTATTCCTGAATAATATTGCATTTGTCATTTCATCCAAAATAATCATTTCATTTTGTAAAAAGATTTAATAGATATAATCAAACCAACTTTTGTTTCATTACTCCAAGTTTATTGTCAGATTAAAATAAAGTATTTTTTCTATTGGACTCTACTTTTTCTACTGATGGAATACAGAAATAATATGTTTTTATTATACCGAAATCAGTTCATAATTAACAACATACCATCTATCATTTGAAGAATATTTTTTACACAAAATATCTCTATTATATTATATTTTTTCAATTATTTATTTCCGTATTTAGTATAAATAGCATATCATGAAATATTACCTTAAAATTAGTTTAAAAACAAAATAATGAAAAGGAAGAGAAACTTGGCACCACCAACAAAAAGAGAAGAAACTATGACCGCTGTTGGGAGTTGCCTATTAATATATTACATCATAGTATCTATTTATAGTTTAACATACAAATAAAAATTGGTTACTGGACAAATAAACAATAAAAAAAAGTATTTGCTTGCATACGACACACCCTCGCGTAAGACGCGCATTTCAAAACGAGAGAAAGTTTTTATAAAAAAAAATTATGTTCAGAGGTCATATTAAAAACATCTTTTAATCACTCATAGCATATTATTTACGGAATTATAAAACATACTTTTAGAACTTCAAAAATAAAACAGACATTATTATTTAGAATGAAACGACGAGCCTGCTACTTAAAACTTTAAAAATTTATTAAATTTATTGAAAAACGATTTTTTTAAAACACGGTTCAAGCTAGAGAACAGGTAGATTATAGGTTCTAATAGCACTATTATCAAAGAAGAAGCTATTACCTAGAATTACCTAGAACTCAACATCGCAATTTTATTTCCAAGTAGTTTATGAACCAGAGCTAATGTCATTCTCCAAGTAAATGCCTACCTATGTATAATACTACCCTTTCAAGTGAAATTCTGAATTTCTCAGGAAGTACCCTCATAAATGAAATTCCACATTTCAAGCCAAATGTAAGAATGTTACATATAAATTTGGACCGCCTTAACGAGCTGAGAAGAATGAGATATAGCACACAGTAGGACGCGATTGACCCTTCGAAGGGGGGAGAGGGTCCGACGTTAGGAATTGAGTGGGGCACCCTCTCCCGCTGACAATATTTTGTTTGATGCCAACTCTAATAATTATGCTGTCCTTGGCCAGGTTAGCACTGGTGTAATCGTTATCTTTAACGTTCTTTCGACCAAACTCTTATGGTCAAGCTCTACCGTACTACCAGTATTATTTTTATACACTGGTTTATGAAGAGTATAGAATGGACAAGGAGAACACTCTATCGAAATTTTTCAAAACAGAGTTGCTTATAATGTCTCTGTTCGTTCATGACTTTCCGTTTAGTTTGGTAGTAATAATTTAATTGATATTCGGAGAACACTTATAATGTAAACACAGGTTTTCCAAATTGAGAGCCAACGTATTTATCTGGCGACGCACCTTGCCGACGCGCCAGTTAGCAACCGGTAGCAGTAGCAACAGGTTCTTGTTGCCGTCTCCGCTTTTCAGTGCGAATTATCGCGAATTATTAGCGTTGCACTGTTCGTTGACGAAAGAGGAAAATGGAAGGGACTCGGTGGCACCGGGGATAGGATAGAACCAGTCTGCAGTCACCAAGTGAACGGCAAGGTCAAGGATTATCATCGTAGATCATCATCATCACTAGGATCGCACGATGCAGTGGCTGCTACTGCTGATCCCATCGGCCATCCTCTTCGCTCGCCAAGCCTCCGCCGCTCACCAACAGTACCAAGGTAAACATACTAGAGGCTAATAAAACAAGCGGCGAATTTAATTGGCCGTCATCTTGTCCAAACTGGCCGTCGCCATATTTGTCCTTGACTGCTTTCATTTGTGACGAGACAGTCGTGGGAGAGTTTGTCTTGGCGTTTGTTTTCCTTGTGACAAGCAACTGCACATAATTATGACCATTGAATCGTTGAAGCTCAATCAAATAAACGGTGAAAAGGGTGGATGAACGTCAAACACATGATAAATAAAATAAATAGCTCGAATAGCGAATACAATGTCTATAAATTTTGTTAAATAACTCAAATTATTAGCTCATTTTCTCAGGTTTATCAACCTATCAGTAAGCAGCATTTCAAGTATCATGGCAATCCATTTAGTTATTCTTGAAAAGTCGTTTGTATTATACTAATTATAAGTATAGATTCATAGATAACTCAGATTACTATTGTTCACTTGTTTGTCAAGGCATCTTTATGATGAATAGATAAATTGTCATTTATTTTTGCTTTCACAATAAGTGATTAAAAATCTCTTGAATAAGTTCTTGCTGTGAGAGAAGTAAAGTGTAAAGGTCCTCTCAATGACTAAACTCTCAGATTAACATTTTAAAACTTTTAATCTCAAACATAATAATGCGAACTGCAATGTTTTGAGCAATAGATAATACTTTTTATGATGTTCTGCAATGACGTTATTTTTCTCTCATTATCCACCTCGTTTCTAAATATTTCTTCTTTTTACATTCATGTGCCATGAGATTTAACATGAGTCATGAGATCAATCATGAGCCATGAGATCAAATATGAGCCATTTATGAAATTAAATGAAAGTCATAAAATCAAACACGAGTCATTCATTCATTTTTGATCATTCTCCTCCAATTTACTAATTAATTGACCTACAGTTTAGACCTATACTTACACTTGGAATTCGATCCACCTCTTAACACAAATATTGAACACAATCAAGGCGATCCCAGCTGCAAAGTGTTAGGGGGGGGGGAGTAAGTGTGATACCTACCCCAGTCTACTGTCTATACAGTTAATTGTACTGGAATTCGAAAAAAAAATATTTATTAGCGCAGTTTTCAAAGCAGAGCAACAGTCTTCCCCCTCACCATCTAGTTCACGCTAATGAAGTTAGTTTTGAGCTACCATATCCATTCTTGTGACTGCAGACAAACTTATCTACTCTAGAGAGTGTGATTAAATAACTTTACCACTTTACACCACTCTCTGGTGCTCTGGTGTAGATAGGTTTGTCATCCGTTATTAATATATCAGATATATCGGCACCGTCACCGTTATTGACCATTTTCCGACGTCCTAACAAGATTCTGTCCGATTATAGGTATGCATTGCAAGCTGCGACTCGACCTCATCTTTTCCATCATCTCACAACAGGTGGTTCAGAATTCAACTAAAATAAATTGAGGGTTCAAAATGCTTTCCATGAACAACGAGGTTGGACTACCGTATAAACAGAAACTTGGAAAACTTGGATGCATGGCATTCTGTCTTCATTTGTGCAGTAGAGAGGTCTTCTCACTATAAAAGTCGTAGTACGCTTATTATAATTATATTATTGCGGGATGCAGGCTATCGAAAATCTCAATTTGTATAAAGATTAAAAACACTATATTGAGGATGGCGTCATGATTTTCGGTGACAATTAATAGTCTGCAGCATTGTTTTTTTTTTTGTAGCTCACATGAGTCCGAGATTTGTGTGTGCGAGTAATGAAGTGAATGCTGATGATATACAGTACAAATCGTATTATGAATAGTGGACCTGAAGATTAAGGAGGGTTCTGAGCCACCAGGTGTGTGATAATAAAGCAGATAACGACATGTTATACTCAATCATGAGCAGTTCGAGCGCTCGTGACTTGACAACCTTTGAAACAGCACTCACCTAGGGACTAATCACTCACAATAAATTCATAATAGATTGTTATTCATACATTATTGTTATAAAGTTGCATCGTTGAATCGCCTGAAATTGAAGGTAAAGTTGTGCGTTGCAGGTGACACATGTGCGTTGGATGGCAGCAAATGCGTGCTGTTCAAGAACTGTGCACTGGCGCAGGGCGAACTGCAAGAGGGCAAGCGACCGCCGCTGTGTGGCTTCGAGGAGGCTGAGCCCGTCGTCTGCTGCACCAACGAGCTAGCCGATCGCTTCGGCGAAAGTGCCAAATCCATCTCAGAGCACAGTACGTACTAATTGACAGAATATAATCTTTTTCTCACTTCTGTTCCCACTCTTGTCAGTGCATGTGGTGAATGGATTAAGCTACCTTTTTCAATCAGGAAACAAGAGAGCCGAGCGGGCTTTACATCTTTATTGAGAAGACATCTTATGGAGAGGATGGCTGCATCTTCCTAGCCCTTGAGAGATCCCATGATCAATATTTCTTAGAGATCCCTAAAAACTAACACTTTATTCTTTACTTCCTCAATCTAACTTTATTTATAATTCCTTAGATAATTCAGAACATCTAATTGTGTTTGATTTCAATTGTTGATGAGTGTATGCTTTAGCTAAATCTATCCATTCTTACTTCTTAACTCTTCTTGTTTCAGTTGCTTGTTTAGTTTTAGCGTTGAATTTCCTTTCCAATTACTTCACGGTTTTTCTCTGAATCATATCAAGTGTCTCTCCATTGCAAATCAATAAGTAATTTTAACTATTAACTTATGTGATTTTATTGCATTGTATTTTATTGCATTGATTTTATTGCAACGTTAATACACGTTGTCTATCTCTTCAATAGACAATGTCACAACTTTGCTAATCACTATTCTGTAAAATATTTTACTGAAATTTAGTTTTTTATTCTGTATAAACTGATTCTAGTAGAGTTCAACAATATGTTGAGTGTAAGTAGGCTATTCTGCCCTAAATCCGTCCTTCTGTGTAAATGCAAAATGCATCACCTGGATATTCCATTTCAATGGATATTCCGCAAATATGCTTATTAATGTCAGTAATGAAACTTACAAAACAGTGTGATAGTAACAGTGGAAACGTATCGGCTTGTATCTATTTTTATCTACCTCTTTCATTAATCTAGGTCATTTACTGTAAGGTTTATAGTCAGTAATCATATGAATTGTGCTACTCAAATAAAGCAATCTGAATCCCCGATTGTATAGTGATTTGGGCCAAAACATAATATATTATGCCAATGCCTGAAAGAGTCATCTACAGCCGAAATCGAATAAACGAATAAACGAATTACATAGTCAGTATAAAACTAGAAGAAGAAGAAGAAGATAAATAAAATGGGATCGCAAATAAATTCATGAGCTTTGAAGTTTTGCAGTTTATTGACAGATAAAAATGTATTTGGCATTTGTGGGACAGAATTTCTCTTGTTTGAGTTTAATGTGAATATCGCGCTCAACACTAACAATCCCTTTTCGTTCTCTTGTACTGTAAAAACCCATTGAACAAAAAATGAAATAATCTATAGAAATCAACTCCTGACCTCCCTGCAACTGACCCCTACTATAAGTTACTGGTTAAGTGACAAGAATGGACGAATCTTTGTCCAAACTTCGCCATTTCATGTCATTGCATCGCTTATATTGTCATTACTGTAGTAAATATCATTAATATCATACAATTGAAATACATAATTCTTTGCACTACGAAAATAGCATTTTCTGAGTTCACTACTGCATATATCTACGTGATGTTGATAATTTTGTTTTTAACCATTCGTATGCAAATTTTTAACATGAATAATCTAATATATAATCCAATATCCAATATAATCTAATATTATCCAAATTCTTCAAATATGAATCTCATTTGAACCAAATAACGTATTCTCTGTATATTTATTCTCTATATATTTAAAATAACTTCAAAGATCGTCTTATTGGAGAGTCACATCTGGATGCCAATTCGAGCTAAAGAAACAAACCAAGCAATTACGGTATTGCAACGATGCAAGGAAGGATGAATTGTGTTCCATGTAGCGTACGCTCTCTAATCGGATTACAATATAACTAAACATGCTGGAGAAGTTACCCTCATCTTGGATCCGATTACAATCACAAATCCAAACACTTTGTTTAAACTGTGTAGTTCAGCGACTGTAGGGTGTTTCAATGTTCAAGGCCCCCGTTAGAATACTAGGCCACAAACACAAAGGTGACTAGGATCTTCAATATTCAGATATTCCAGGTCTTCAACGGAGTTCGTCTACTGATTAGGAATTCATTAGAGGAATTGAAAAACCATTATTAATTAAATGAGGGAATTTTAGCTATGGGATATGAATAATCATCGTTCATGGTGCGTGCTATAAGATCAAACTACACAATATGATTCGTTGTCACAGAGAAAAATGTCTACACGACAACTCGACCGAAAAGAATGCTGCAGCATTCTTGATCTTCGACAACGGATGACTACGAATCTCTTGCATGGTCTTATCTCAATGAAGAAGCGATATATTTCTCTGGTGGTGGATACACCAGTTTCTCCAAAGTGGACCACTTTTCGCAACGGCCAAGAACAAAAAAGAACTGTTGAAATTCAATAGGATCCATTTTTCTTTCCTACTTGAACAGCTTATGAAGTTATCCTATGAAGTGATGATCCCAATAAAAATTATTTAATCGAGAGTAGCTTAGATTGAATACAAAAAGCAAATAACACAATCCAAAGCATAATTTGTGCGGGAAGAAATTGAAAAAGTAAAATTGGAAAAAAAAATGTTTCCAAAAGGCTACTACTTCTCTTCAGGGATTAAAGCTATAACAATCGTTTGTTCCAAAATTATGTTATAATTATTGAATTGTTTCCTTCCATGTGTATCATTAGTCCTATCACTAATCACTAATTTTTTATTAAAGATAAAACATAAAAATTTATATTTGAAAGAGCTATCGCATCAAAATCTAAGCTAAAATCCTTAACAACATGATTTATTAATTTCAAATTTCCTTTTAGTGCGACCTTGAATCCTTCCTGCACCGCAAAAAACTCAGTGATAATTCAAGATTCCAGATTCAAGTCTTTCCAAAATATTAAAGAACTATTATTATTTATTATATCTTCAATCATTTATTTATCAGCATTTTATTTTCTTCCAGTGTGCAATAAATATGAAGAAGAATCATGTGGGAGTGCCGACAACACAGAGAGAACTAATGACCCCATGACATTCATGGTAAGTCACTATAATGTCAACGCTTAATGAGCTGAGTAATGATAGATTTTAGTCATGATATTTCGCTGTTTTAATTGAATGAATCAATAGTAATACATTTGCGTGTCATGTAAAACAAGTCTCACTCATATGGTAATATTGGGTAACCAATGAAATTTGAATAAAGGGGGAGGGGGGAAACACTGCTTGTTTTAGATGTCTAGAATCATTCCCTAGGGGAAATTAAGAAGAAGAAGAAGAAGAAGAAGAAAAAGAAAAAGAAGAAGTGAAACAAACCACTCGAAAATTGTTTTGCACCGTAATAATAGCACAGTCCTGTTATGTAAAGTTTTTCTCATGGAAGATTCTCTAATCGCAGTCCCTATTCTACACATTCTAAACATAGATGGAGGATTTTCCATGAGGGAAGCATCTCCACCATTTTGCAACTAAGTGTTTTACTATTTAAAAACATTAGATACTCAGTGCACTCAGATACTTTATCCTGAAATACTCTAGTATCTTTCCTGTGACTATACTACACAGGCTTCCAGGAAAAAATATTTTCAACTTTGTGTTCGAATAATTATTCTTCTAGTAGTTATAAATTAGATAATGCATGCCCGAGTTTACAACAGATAAATGAAATGAACATGAGGCATAGCAGTATTTCGGTTGTCGCTCCAGCCAGGTTTCCCTGACTATTCGTTTAAAATGTTCAAAAAAGCTAACTTACACTTAAGCCTACTTCACAAATGCCAGTAAGCTTAACAAGTGTCATAAAAATAAAGGATCAAAATCATCAATCAAGCTAAATTCAAGTACTTAAATAAATACAACATCTATAATAATAATGATGCTCAATACAACATCTTCACCATATGATTATGTGTTGAGGCTATCCAATGAACAGCCTAACAAAGAATTCTTATAAAATTGCCACAAATTAATAGATGCTAACTATTTAAGACATAAATTTTCTTCTTATTCAGATTTCTCTGACTGATCTTTGTTGATAGGCAATGATTGGATATGGCCCAAGAAGTAATATCAGTTGGCTCTGTACTGGAACACTTATCAGTAGGAGATACATTCTATCAGCTGCCCACTGTGCTAAAACATCAAGGTTGGTGAGCTTTTTTTCCAAATCTTCCAAGAAATTTCAATATGTTGAAATTATTATAAGCTTAGAAACATACCTGTAGAACAATAGTACTACCTAACGTTAGCCACTTTGGTCTGGTGTCAGAGATATTAGATAAATTATTATGAGATCATTATTCAGAGTTATACGAACCTAAATAAGATATATCTGATACATTATTGTCAAAAGAACTATTATGAAGGAATATTCCAGAAACTACTTGGAGAGTGGAATAATGAATGTAAAACAAACTGTACTTTACAACTGTAAAATGTGATAACTTATTGTCATCAGGGAAAAGAAAACTTTTGTTAAAAAGCTTTGCTATTATCAAGCACAAGTAAGATCAATCCTGTCAATTCTATTGATGTTTTGATTCGCAAAATAATTAAATTCTTTCTTGTTGCAGAGGGACAGCCTCTTGGGTGAGTTTGGGTCATAGCGATCCCAAAGGAAAATCAATTTACAGCATCAAAGTGCATTTTCCGCACTATGATTATCAGCCACCAAAACTATACAACGATATAGCACTATATAGACTGAATAAAGTTGTAGAATTTGGAAGGTACATCAGGCCAATTTGTCTACCTTCACCAGCGGCCAATGACCTTGAATTTTCAAGGATAGCTGTCTCTGTTGGCTGGACAGCTCTATCCGATAAAGGTAAGAAGAACTGAATTTCGTAGTTGTCAATTTAACAGAAAATGTCGAACTCAGACTTTATTTGACGCTCAAATATGCAAGAGCTAAAAATGAAAAAGATATCCTTTTTATACAGAACAGAAGTGTCTGATTGGTTTAAAGTTTACAGTGTATATGCAGCAATGAACCAATCACATTGTTGTCCGCCAACCATCTACTGAGAGACTGAGCTAAGCTCAGTATTTTTATTTCATTGGCCTATTATTCTTAGACTTGTAGTCGAGTTTTTCTCTATATAACAACTAGCTATTGTGCCCGTCCTTCATACGGATTATGTTTAGAAATAAGACTAAATATGTTTCGGCTTTTTTGATAGCAACGATCATGAAGTTGTTAGCAGCTTAGACCGTTCAGACGATACAGTTTTTTTGCGGAACGGTTTTTTTACTGTACGGCGTCAACTGTACTGTGATGTTCACACGGTCCGGCTTTGCTGCTTATTGCTATGCTCTCCTCCTTCTTCCATTGCGCTTCCAGTTCAGTTTTATTTATTCCAGTCCAGGATTTTTTTAATTTGTGTAGGATTTTTTTAAATAAGTTTCTTACTGAAGGTTTCTCTTAAATTTTGATCAGAGTACGCAAATTCTGGTTTCAATATTCCACACATTTTTCTCTCTTTATTTTTATATTAATCTTAATCTTGTCCCACAAGGCGAGTCTCTCATATATTAGAGAAATGAAATTTTCACAATTAATATCTTCCACTTCTGGACACTGGAATTCACTATAATAAGAAGATCAATGCTGAAGAATATCAATGAAGAAGATCAATGATGACGATCTGAAGACTGCTTCCAGCGTAATAAGCGTATCGTTTGAACATATCCATTACCGGTACAATACATGTGCCACCGGATACGGATAGTTATTTTGCGGTACAGCTGATTTTAGCGAAACAGTTTTCGAAGACAAAACCGAATGTAGAGATCGGCTAGAACAGCTTTTTTACTGGATCCAGTCGAAACAGTATTGTGTGAACATACAATATGAAATGTACATGCAAACGAAAGCACTGCAAAATAACTTATACAGCAAATTTACTGTACCGCACAAAAACTGTATAATGTGAACGATAGTAAACAACTTAGAACGTAAGCAATTCAGTGACAGGCGTCGGAGAAAATATTTTTTGAGAACTGCTGATTGATATATCATGATAAATTACGTGATTTGTTCCCATGTGGTAACTAGCAGCTACCCGTCCTTCGACGGATTATGTTTAGAAATAAGACGAAATATGTTTCGGCTTTTTTGATAGCAACGATCATGAAGTTGTTAGCAGCTTAGTAAACAACTTTGAATGTAAACAATTCAGTGACAGTTATCAGAGAGAATATTTGAGAACAGCTGATTGATATATCATGATAAATTACGCGATTTGTTCTTATGTGGTAATAATAGTGCTACCTGGCGAATTCCCAAGAGCCTAGCACAAACCGCACCTTCCTAAAATGTTAATTTTTGTTTTGATAAATTTAAATTAGAAAATTTTGTTTTTTTTCAACAAAGAAATAATTGATGAAACATAAGATGAGCTTTGATTCACCAGTCATATGTTTCCTAAAAGACTGCAATGCTCCGACTACACAAGTCTGCAGACAGCGTAAATAACGCCGCGAAGGGCCCACCATTCAGATTATATTTGAGAACAGCTGATTGATAAATTACGTGATTTGTTCTTATGTGGTAATAAAACTTAGAAGAAATGTATCCAAAATCGTACAATACTTGGTTTTAAAACGACCATGTCATAATGTATACATTACAGTTTCACAATTGATGCCAAAACAGCTGTCTTACCTCAAAATACCTTTATCTTTCCCATAGCCCTTTGTACCCTTCTCAGCCGCTCACTCTCTCATTCTTCCTTCCTTACACACTCCATTCGATTAATAATTTTTTTTAAATCAAGAGAATTTAATCAATTGAAATATTTTTGCTTTTGGATTGTAACCTTGTAACAATTTTCAATGAGTTTCACACGTGATCCTATGATCTCTTCTTCATGTATACTTCTTCTTTCTATGATCCTATATCTCCATTAAGAGCTGTCAGAACACTAGCGTATCAATATCGGGGAGCTGGTAAAATGATCACTATATTTTATGTTGAACAAATTATTCAGGTATTTCCATTTGTCGTTTCAGAGTTCATAAGCTTCAATGACTCCATTCGTCTGGTACCAAATTACCGATGTGGATTAGCTGGAACTCCTGAGGAGCTACCAAACGGACCAAAAGAAAATATTCTGTGTGCTTCTCAAATTGCACCAGATGGTAGCTGTATTGTAAGTTCATTCATAGAAGCTCATCATTAATTCTTCAATATACCTACTGTTATAATCTAAATCTATCAATCCATAATATATTATATTAGTATACTATCTTAGTAAGGAGTAATTCATCAAAACAAAACCTTGACAGGGTGTTCAAGATCCAAAAGAAAGCCGTTAGATGGATGGAAAGATTGTATAGGCCGTTGTTCAAGAGATTTGGTCTCCTAACTGTACCCTGTCTATATGCGTATGAAGCTACTTTATAATTATGTAAGAAAGAGTGATATTTATTGCCCCTAAATGCTCTCAAACTATTCAAAATATTTTCTTATAGACTGAACGTCTATAATCTCTATAGGCCTACTGATCTATACCAAAATTTACTTCTAAGCATATTTCATTCTAGACTGTGTAGTTGAAGGCTACCGCCTTTCTCAAACATTAGATGCTGAAAAATATCAGTTTTAACCCTTCAAACAATACGGATCTCTACAAGGATGTACAAAATTGTTTTGCTTCGTCATTACACATTCTTAGAAATTCAAATTGAAATACGAAATTGAACCTGAAAATCTATTCGACTCGAAAGGTACAGTTTGAGAGATTCAAACATTAGAGGAATAAAGTATCGATATTTATTTGGATAGGACAAATTTACTGGACAAGTTTGGACGTTACATCGGCTTTATTTCTACATTTATACAGCGATTTATTTCTAGTGTTTTTATTGTAGCAGGAAGTTTGGTTCATTGTCAGTTATAAAAATACACTATTATACCAATTATTCACCTTGAGTAGACAAGGAATAGATCATATACCGTAACATTCAACGATTATTTTTTTCTTGAAAAAGCTTTAAAGTTTGAAAAGTTCAACTTTGTGCAACTTTTGTTTGAATGCAATTTAGGTGTTAACTTTGCATAAGTTTCTGCCCAAAAAATAAAATAGATATTATTCTACTCATTTCCTTGTTTTAAAAAGCAAGATTGAATCAATATTCTGAAGAATAAATTTTACTTTTTATCCTCATAACATCTATGTGGAGTTCTACGAACTTCGATATGAAAAATCTTTTCCTCGTAGAGATTATCAAAGCAGTAGATCTATGTCACGTTAGAATAACTTGTTTTGCAAAATAAAAAAAGGCAATAACAGGAAAATGTGTTCACTGGAACAGACCGGTTATTGATGGATAAACCACTCAAGCGGATCCTTTGTGAATGATCAAACCTGAGTCAAAGATTAATAATTTCGAAGGAGAATAAAAATCTCTCAATAGTCTGTTATTACGAGAATTTCTGAAGAAATTTTTAAATTAAAATTCAATTTTCCAATAAGCCTCTGTTTGAATACTGTTTGTTCAATGTTCTCTCCAACTCATTCCTGATTTTATAACAACACTATTCTTTAAAGTTGACGGTATCACGGTAGGCCAGTTTTTCTACAATTTATTTTTGTTTACTCCATATGACTCTATTGAGAATTTGAGTTCTTCAGAAGTTTTGATCTCAAAGCATTTAATCTTCCAATCATCAAGAACACCTAATGTGCTCATGATGGAATAGGCCTACTAATACTATAAAATCTAAAAAAATTACTGTAAAGTCCACTCAAAATTTAATCTCTGGATTCAAGAACGCCTAACCAATGATAGTAGAATGCAAATTATCAAGTCTTATTGGATCTTTAGTTCCGAAGTTTTGATCGGATACCAACTCTATATTCAATGAATTCGTGGATACTCTCTTTTTTTCACAAACAAGCATGCTGTGAAGTTCTCCATGACAGTTTACTTGGTGAACAATATGATATTAAAACTGACACTGTATTTTCTAGATGATTATTATTTTTAATTACTGAAAGTAGGGGGTGAGTTTTGCTTCTGAGAAGCTTCATCAGTCAATATCCCCATCATGAAGCATATTCTGAGAAGCGAAATGCATCACTCCAGATTCAGTGAAAGAAAATTATCAAATAAAAATCTAGTGTCAGTTTTAATATATTTGTGATCTTTCACATTCAACATAATATTCTGTCTTACATGTTCACGTATTATTTGTGAGCCAATTTTTCAAAGTAGATCCTCTTTGAACTTGTAAAATAATTTCCAAAGATGATTTATTGCCTAATCAATATAAATTAACATACGTAAAATATTTTGATTGAGAGAATGACCGTTCTCTTGAATTTGAGTTATTACTGGACACTTAGCCTACTCCTCTCATTATCTTGATTTCCCAGTTCTTGATACCTTAATAGGGTATCAAATAATCAAAATTGTTTCAACACTATAAACATTGAAACAGGCATGTAGGCTTTGTGTACAGGGTGAGACTTATTTGACCCTCACGAAATTATCGAAGATTCTGTTTGGAAACAATAATAGTTAGACTTAGCTTAAATTATTCTAAATTATTAAATTTTGATTATAACTTCATTTACAGAAAGCAAGTCGTGGAGGAGTATTGATTAGCCCGATCACTCCAATTCCCACCGACAACTCACCGCAGTGCTATTTAGAAAAACAGTTAGGACTGCTAGCTGTTGGGCAACGCTGTGGAATCGCCGAATATCCTGGAGTATACATGAATCTCACCTACTTCCAACCATGGATTGAGTCTGTTGTCTGGCCGGAGAATTCAACCTACACCGAAATTATTTGGAACAATTGAATTCCTGATTGAAAAAAGCGTTCATAATTTATTTTTCTAACTGTGATTTATAAGTTTCAATAAAATATTTTAAAACAACAATGAGAAGCTTCTGATTCTCCACCTTGATATTTTGATACATACTAAATAATATATAATCTACTAATTCACGTAAATTTTAAAATATTGCAAAATTTCTATAGGCCTAATGAATAAAACACGATGCTGTCTCAACTATATTTATTATAAATTACGGGATACTAGGTCTGTAGTTTTGAGATTTAGACAGTAATGCCATTCTCAGTCTCGAACAAACTAGAACTGAAATAATTAATTGTAAGCTTCATACATGGACGAATAATATTGACTTGTAGTATAGTAGCCTCTGATAGGACAAAACACTTCAAGTTTAAGGTCTCTCGTTGGCTGATTCTAGACTCACCCAGTGCAACAATGACAGACAAGCGGGTTATTTATGAACAAAAGCAATATTAAAGGCATTTAATAGTGACAGTTAGGATGAAGATATGATTATGGTGTATGGTGCTGTTTAGACCAATCAAGGAGAAGCTTCTTCTGTTCAAATGATCAAATCCATTTCAATTAATTTAATACTACTATAGTACTAGTCCTTCTTATATCAAGAAGTAGGTCAATATCAATTAATCAATATTTTCTGTGACAGGATATTTTTGTGAATTTGATTTTTTTTCAAATTTGTGTTGATTATGTGCCATGTCTTTTACTGCAACGACCTATCTAGTAACAAGCAATGGCCTCCAATGTGGAGGAGTTCGTCCTATGAGAGGGTCCCAGTCTTTAAGCCCATAGTTCTCGTGCCTGGATTATACATAAATATTAGGCCCAAACTACTCTGAAATTTTTGTTTTTTTGGTTTGCTTTCGATTGATAATGGCGTGACTATCAGGAATATAGTTTCTCGTGTTTTTATGATAAATGTGCTTGTGGCAACATCAAGTCTTATTTGATGATTTCCTTCAATTCATCGCCCTACATCATAGAGTGGACGGTTAACTTTAACATCAATTTTAGCAGCCAAAGCAGCAAAAATGATTCTACGCTATTCTATTCTCAAAAACGAGTTATAAAAAACAAAAATTGGACACCTCAAAAAATAATTTCACTATATAAAATTACTGAATCTTCCAGAACTATTATTCCATTATTTTCTTATACTTCGTTGTATAAGTTGTAGGCGAGCATTGTTCATTGAAACTAATCAAAATCCTTGAACAAGAATTTCTCAATAGAATTTCCTTGAGCTTCAGTGTCAAAAATCTTACATTAGGTCTGTTAGCACAGTTAAATTGAACCAAGAATAATTATTATTACTCATCATTCAATTTGACCTTTCTAGCATCTAGTGATGCTGGTTCGTAATTCATACTCGGTCCTTGGGTTAACTTCAAATTATTTTTATGATTTCGTCTGTGGTTTTTATCCGTACACAAACTGTTTTTACTTGAGTGTTCTGCAGATGAAATAACCTCATTCAATAAACATGCAGTGGCTGTTATCTGTCAATGTTACTTCACTATCATATTATGTAGTTTGAACAGAGCTTTTAGTAGCTTTATTCCCGAATGTGATCTCCCATTAGTAAAATTTAAATTGCAATGGTAGAAAGTAATGAATTGGAATGTTGCTATTTAGAATGTTGCTGTTTAGAAAATATGTGATATGAAACCATTTGGTAACATAATATATATAATAATAATAGTTGAAGCACACCTCATCTTGAATGTTCAATTTTTCAGAAACAAACTCCTAAATTGAATTAAAATTCTTTCGGATTTTTTGCTTTGAATGATATTATGTTGTAATAATTTATTATTGTTGTTGTAAAAAATATTGTGTTAGCATATAAAATCATCTTGAAAATTCATATTCAGATTTGGATGAGTAGGCTATGTTTGTGGAAATTTGGAATAATAGTAATAATCGCAAGGCTTTTATCGTAGGTCTCTTACTGGTAGTTCCACCTCACCGTTTGGGCCATGTTATAGGAAATATCCGAAGCACTGGGGTTTCAAATTTTCAAATTTATTGACTCCTTTTACAACTTGTACTATAAATAAATACACAATACTTTCCAAAAAAGTCTTGCTCACAAGACTTGTGTCTGATCGAATTTGGGATAATTATGCTTCTAACATCAAGTAAATGAAGTCACACATCCAAGCGCAGTCTTGAGTGCTTTTGACTGAACATCACGATCGCATAAACACCATGCTCACTGCATGACCAATCATCACCCTGAAATATGCAATGTATACAGCTGATTTTAGTATAATTAGCAACTCTCAGATCCAAGTGTAGGGCTATAGTAACTGAGAAGTTAACTTCATGCGTTATATATTTAAAATAGGTAAGCCAAATGATAAAAAATAACGGATATTTTACCGAATGAACTTCAGAAATTTGGTTGATGCGACTGATAATGAAGAATGAGAAGTTAGGTCTAAGTTTATATAATTGTCTGGAAAACAAAAATTATATTTCTCAACACCGCAAACCTCACGAAAATAATAAGGAGCTTTAGTACACCAGACCAATCTTCAAGAAAATGCTGGACTTTAATAATAGCCAATCCTACCAATGCGCAAAACTGACCTCACTAATGAGGGGTTCACAGGAAAAAGGGAGTATAATCAAAAATGTCATTTTGAGAAAACAGACTTTGAAAGTTTCAACTATCTAATTCAGCATAGAAGTGGGAATAAGAGTTGGGGGAAAGAGGATTGATATGTTGAGATATGCAGACGACATTGCTGTTGTGACTGAAAAAGAAGATGACCTAGCAAACATCCTTAATGAAATGGACAGAGTTCTTCAGGAGCAGTACCATATGAAAATAAATATAAAGAAAACCAAGTTGATGAAATGCAGCACAGATGAAAGACCACAACAAAACCTGCATATAGCAATTGGGGCCAAAGAACTAGAGGAAGTAAAAGAGTTCACATACCTTGGAAGCAAAATTACAGTTGATGGCAGAAGCAGACAAGAAATAATAAGCAGGATACATCAAGCCAAAATAGCATTTAACTTGAAAAGAAACATGCTCACCAACAAGACTATTAATATAGAGATAAGGAAAAGATTCTTGAAGGTATATGTCTGGAGTGTGGCACTATATGGATGTGAATCATGGACATTTGGAGAGAGGGAAAGGAAGAGATTGGAAGCATTTGAAACTTGGTGTTACCGAAGAATTTTGAAAGTCAGCTGGATGGATAGAATGACCAATGAGAAGGTTTTTAGAAGAGATGGAGAAAAGAGACGCTTATGGAACAGCATTCAAACAAGAAGAGACAGACTGATAGGACACATATTACGCCGAGACCATCACATCGTGAAAGACATAATAGAGGGCATGATTGAAGGAAGAAACCCACGTGGAAGACCAAGGCTGTCTTTCTTGCCTCAGATCATAAGAGACATGGGATGTGCATCGTATGTGGACCTCAAGAGAAAGGCGGAGAATAGGATGGAATGGCGAGCTGCTGCAAACCAACCCCAGGGTTGACTACTAAAGAAGAAGAATTCGGCATATAACAAACTATCCCATTTCAACTGCCAGTTGCACCAACATTTTTCATACTATAAAAATAAATGTCATACCACTATATAGTTTGAAACACGTAGATTCAAAAAATGCAAGCTCCGGAAAAAGGGCTCATAGTTTCATATTCCCTTTTTCCTATGAGCCCCTCACTTATAAGTAGAACTGACCTAATCATGAATAAGCTCCGGTAAAAATATCGGACCATTATGCTGCAACTCTTTCACTCTTCATTAGTTCACGTTAAATGAGTTGAAAAAAAATATTGATGAATATCTCAATGTTAACAATAATTATTGTGAATCAAAAAATGAATCGAACAAGCCCAGTTTGATCTGTGAAGCACATATTTTCTAGACGGCGTTTATTTCTGCAGGAGAAGGAATTTAGTTGTACTATGAACAGCATTTTTCTAAAAATATAATTTTATTTTCACATTCAGATAATCTTTATGAACAATTAGAATAAATAGAGAGTAAATAAATATTATTTACAAAGTCTATCCGTACATTGTTATTAAAACAGTAGAAACAATTCATTATGAATCAGCAGCACTCTTGCTTGATCCGGTCCACGGGGAGTACACTACGGATATGGTAGAATTGCGCCCCTGGTCAAAACATGCCTACTGCCAACCCTTGAAGTTCCGAGATCAAACTGCGCTCCTGGTCAGCTAGGCATTTTTTTCTTTATTCGTTCAACTGATCCTTCTACAATAGTTTTAACGGTGAAGTTTAGCAATGATCAAATATTGTTAAGTGGCATACTGAATCATGATCTCATTTCAGGGAAGTTGATATAACAATTTTTATTTTTTATCCTCTCATGATTAAAATATTATGAATATTCTTATTAGCTTATTTATATTTGTAGCAACTGACCAGCATTTCATCCCTTATTACTATGCTAGTCTGTGTTTAAACTATTTTTTTCTCAATCTTATTTTTATTGAGCTATTTGTATTTTTTTAGCATTTTACTTCATACTTCATTCCATTATTAATATTTCAATTTATAAATTAATAATTCAATAATTTGAGTATTGTCTTAGTGTTATGAGTGCTTTCTGGGATCTGCCCACAAATGAATCAATAAATAAATATTTTGCTGAATTCTGTTCGCAACAGACATCCTTTACCATTCCTTTTTTATCCTTGCCCTTGGGGATACTGTAGAACGCAGGGGCAATATATGCAACCTCCAATTCATTTCTTTAACCGATTATTTCTGATATATCTGGCTCACTTATCGGCTCTATTCAGCTCACTTATCATCTTATACGCACAGTATACAGTACAATTTTCTGCATTATATTGTATTGCTTGATTTGCCAGGAAAAAGTTTATCATTATTCATTTTCCATGATAGTTTATTTTCTTTACTCTGGTTAATTTTTTATACTTTACTTCCCATCACTTATTATTATTTATTTTTTTTTCATTATTTCTATTACATTTTATTCAAATTAAGTACAGGTTCATCTTGTTGAGGTGAAAAAGTAAAATAAGTTGCCAGTTCCTTGACACTGACCATGAGCGCAATTCTTAGCATGAACATACTTCCTTTGCATTGAACAGGGCGGGCCATAACTCAACCGTTCTTCAACCTCAGAACCCCAACTAACCAAATGCGCAACCCAAAATCTGCCTGCATCACAAGGTCAAGCTGACGCAATCTTAGTTGAGCTGTTTTCTTCAATCCCAAATGGAAAGATCGTTCGTTCCATTGACTGGCCACACCACGCTCTCAATCCACAAATGGTAGGAGACGACATTGGTGTAGATGGCTGGCTCCAGGCCACACTGCGACCCGAATGACGTGATGCCCACCTGCGACAGAAGGTAGCACGCTTGGTTCACTTGTATCTGAGTTGGCGCATAAAACAGAGGTCCTCCCGAGTCACCCTGTACATAAAACAATATTATGAGTTAACAACACTATATTAAAGAAACAGAAAATATACTTTCAAATCATCTTTTATAAAACGATTCAGATCTAGCATGAATGATAGATTATCAAATTCACGTTTTTATCATATCACTGAACCGATTTCGTGGCACCACAAATAATAATTGTATGTAACAAGAAGTAAAACCACGAAACTATTATATCCCAACTAGAGGGACCAAATCTGTTCCTGTGCTCTAATGGAACGTGGAATATTAACAAATTCTCATCCTTGTTCTATTTTACTATTGGATTTTACAACCTTGATAAAAAGCTAATAATAAGCTATTAGATATATCAAGCTTTAGGAAAAACATTTTCCAATGAAAAAAACAGGTCGAATTGAGAACCGGCTTCTGTTTTGGAAGTCGGTTAAAAACCATGATATTATGATGTTGAAGATCCATCTTGTTTCCACTAATATGTAATATAAACTTAAAAAACACTTTTAAATGGAAATTGACTCACGTTATGGCGTGACGGCCGTTTGTGTACTGTGGGTCGTCTGACGATGCTCTAGACAACAGAGCGAAACGGCCGTCACGCCATAACGTGAGTCAATTTCCATTTAAAAGTGTTTTTTAAGTTTATAATACCATGATATTCTCTGTATATCGAAATATGTGAACTCGTTTATTAATATAACTGATTAACTCCTTTTGCACATGACTTTCAATGTAACTGATTAAATACTCTTTCGCTATCAATTTACCAGGTCACTAGTGGACATGAAGTGACTGTTTTGCCTGCACGTACTAAAGCATTCCTAACAATAAGCAGTAAGCTACTAGTAAGCGATACTTGAAATCAACAAAAATAATGAGATTTGAATGAGACAGAAATCTTGAAATAAATAAGCAATCAATATTTATAGTTGAATCCTGATAGAGCTCTCAACTTGTGCCAAGGTGACAGACGTTTCTGGGGAAATTACTTGTCCTGATCAGTTAATTGATCAATAATTTTTTTCTGATTCAGTTTTTAAAAATATTGGCGATCATATAATTTGGCTTGTGATGGTGTTGAGTCACTTACCAGTACTTCAAGTTGATTGAACAATGTTTCACTTTATTTCTTGTTCTGTTGTAGAACATATAGATCTATACCAATAAGCTAAGAGTCGCAGTACGGATAGACGGCTCACCGTTACGGGCTGCTGTGAGCCGACTCTCAGTAAGCCGATTCAGAGCCGATCCAAGTTTAGCCCTGGTCACTACTGAAGTGTACATTGTATAATATACAATAGTATAAGCAAGTATAATAAACCTATTCTATAAGATAAGTTTTGTCGAAGTTAAATTTGAACAAAAAAGTGAGATTATTCTAGTGATAATTTTAATTATTAATTCTAATAATGCTAGAAAACACAGATTGTTAGTATTTGAGCAGTTAAATTAGTTTTTTCAAATGTGTAATTTCTATTATTATAGAAATTTAGATGTATATTCAACTATTAAAAATTTAATCAATTATAGGAGTTTATGTGAACGGAGCTTGAGACAATTCATAAAGAATTCAATGCATGTTTAAAATATAAAACAAATTTTATTGCTTCTAAGAATTGATGTAAACAGGGCTTGAGGACATTTCATGAAGAATTCAATAAAAAGAGTCGTTTTTAAGACTATAATATTGCATTGAATTTCCACCACTTGTTTCCTCATTATTTTTTTCTCCATTCACTATGTTTATGATCCACGCAGAATACAAAAAGACAATTCCTCATACTTACCGAGCACGTGTCAGCTCCACCTCCTATAGTACCTGCACACATCATATCGTCCGTAAGATTCTTTGGTAGTCGTACATTATTGATGGTCAAATTCGAGCACTTATCTAATGCTAAGAGATCTAATTCAGTTTTCAAGAGCCTCGGACTTTCTCTCTCGACTGAAAAAAAGAAAACAAACATCGAGATAAGATACAATGGATTCAGTTTCAACAGGAGATTAAACCCGATACTTTCCAGATAGCTTTTTTAGGGCCATAATTAAATAAAACTATTAACACTCAAGAAAGACTCAATTGCATCCTCATAGTGTTCAATCCCCTTCACTGGAATGTGAGACTGGCACAATGACGGATTAAAGTGAATGCTTGGAGCATTTGTATGAAGAATCCAATGAAAATGCGTTTTATGTTCGCAATAGTTCATTAAAAGAAATTAATACCTGAAAGGAGAACTATTAGAATTAACGCTTAAGGTCCAACTCGCAGCTCAGCTATTTATATCAGTCATTTATATCCTGTTTGATCCTCGAAGTCATAATCTGGTTAATAATCATGAGAAGCCAGTTCACGGTGGAATCGATAAGTGAAAGTGAGTGAATGACATACAACGACTGTATTGGTGGCGCAATCAGTTATGGAGTTATCTCTAATAGCACTCCGACTGCTTGGCTGCTCGTCCTGCCGCTTCTCCGTCAGGCTTACCTGATTAACCTCATTATCCACGTACAAGCCTCGGACACATGTGGGCATCATCCGACCAAAAAACTGGTGAATACTGTTATTCTATTGTAGGACATTTTCAAGCTTCAAATTCGAGATGAAAAATTGAATGATCGTTGTAACTATACATTTCAGTCATTGAAAAATATGTATTTTGCATACTGACTAGCAATACGACCACTCCATGCATGTGGTTCAGCATGTTTCTCATAACATAGCTCAAATGGCGAATTGGAACTATCCGAGAGAGTCTCCCCACCAATAAAAGCAATATGCTCATTCATTTTTTGTATGAATGACGTAATATAACTCTATCTGAACTTGATTTATAATATCCCTGTGTACGTGCAGGCATACATTTTTGAATTTTAAATCATGCAGTAATTGTCAAGATATTTTCCTTATTGCAAGACGAGAGAAGTAGGCTATAAAAAAAGTATTATGTTGTTCGACCTTCCTTAAACAAATACAAGTCCAGTTCAAAAACTTGTTTCTTTCAACAACAATCTCGAACAATTCTGAATATTGAATTGAAAATCAAGACGAAAATATTTTTGACTTAATATTCTGTTAGTTCATTTTTCAAGAACTAATAGCTTATACGGTAATTAATTGATAGCTATAATTTATTCAAAATTTATCGATAGCTTATACCTCATTACAACACTTAATTTACCTAAAACATGTACTACATAGCACTAATTTTGAGAGTTACAGGTAGCTGATGAGTTCAGAGTGGTTATATGCTGATGAATAGAAGAATATTATGATAGAACATTTCTTTTCAAGATTCTTTTCAAATATTTCATATTAAATTAGTCGAAAATTTATTTATTGAAATTATAAATCAATTTTGAAAAAGAGTTTGTAGTTCTTACTTTTTCGAGGAAATATGTGTTTTCTGTAGAAAAGTTTATATTCCATTCAAATTATTGGTGTAAAAATAGATAGTTTCTTACATACATAGTTTCAGTCAAAACGTTTACCTAACTATTTAGAAAGTTTCGGCTAATTTCTTTGCCAATCCATTGATATTCATAGCCTCTAAAACTGATTGTCCACAATTTCTAATAAGTTCCGTAAAAAATGATTGATTTATTAATGTAACTGCTGAAATATAACAAAAATATAGCAAGAGGGAATAGATTAAATATTATTTAACTAGATTTAGCATGTTCGGTTATTAATATGTTCAATTGATTTGAGGTAAACGAGAGCTCTATTCAGTATAGTCGATGATTAACAAGAACAAGATAATACCACTTTATTGATAATGAGCATATCTTAATAGAAATTAATTTCTTTTATTACTAGATTAATAGAAAATTGATTAATGGAAGCCATACACTTTATTAATTTGGAGGTAGTGATTTGAGATTCATCAATCAAAGATCATCTTAGAAATTGGACTGTAGTAATGATTATTTTCATAATAATTACAATGCATTGTGTAAACTTTTTATCTCGTTAGCCACATACTTTGAAATTTCCATATTTATTATTATTAGGCGCACTAATGAAATTAAAACTGTAATACGGGAACAGTGATAATATTCTACATTCATAATTATTACCAAATTCAAATACAAATACTAGAAAGTAATTTTTAGTGAATTATAAAGAAATGAAAAAAAAATAATGCTAAAGAAATTGGCTTACCGACTCCAACACGGCCCCACCCCGCAGCCACAGCTTTGGTCTCATTTCGAGCAACTATATTTATGCATATTGGCCGAATATATTCGCTGAACACAACATCCTTTTCAAGTCGATACAGTGCTATATCGTTATAGTTTTCTTTGCCATTGTATTCGGGGTGATTAAGATGACCCACTATTTGGTAGTCTATTGGTTTAGCATCGTCGTTCTTAGATTTCCAATCTAGCTCGCCCAGCCGTACCCATTGAGCCTTCCTGGAGAAATAAAATAAATTAATAATGAGTGAAGATAAAATAATAAGAAAATTAAACAAAGTGTAGATTAAAATGTGCTTTGTAGTGATTGAGATAGCTGGTCATGTTGTTATTAGTAACCACTTATTAAATTTATGAAAAGGACCGTCTAAACGGCGAAACCTAGAGCGACACCACTTATTGTAAAGTAGATAATCTAGCTAGGCGAGCTGGGAGATCCATAGGATTACTCTTGCACTTGCAGCTTCTATGATTGAAATAATTCGTGTATCATTCGGTATTCCAGTATAGATTAATTTAGTTTGACAAGATAAATTTGTTCACACTATGTTCCTCTGTGTCTGTTCACCAAGCTAAAATATACAATGAGAACGTTTTGACGCCAATCACTAAAGAGATCTTCAAAGAGCAACTTCTCATCTTTCTATATTTTGAAAATCTTAGATTGGATTGAAATCACATCTTAAAATATTGTCAGTATATCTTACTTTAGATTTTTTGTTTGACCGATGAATCCCACATAGGTCTGAGACTTGAGGATGATAGGGATCGACAAGTAGAACCTACAGTTTTTGGTGGGTTTTAAAACACCGGATTTCAAAGCAGAGAACAGAGTCTTTTATGCTGGCCAATCCAATCGGTCACCCTCACAGAGAGAGCGTTGCTTATCTTATTTAATTGAAAATATACCCACTGCTCACGGCTACCACTTCCCTTTCAATTTCCTGTACAAAGCAATCTGTGGTTTTTCAGTGTCTGCAATCTTGAGACAAGAAATATTTTTAGAGCCGACAAGAATGTTTTTGGGTACTTTCAGGTCGAAATCAGTTTTAATAATGAGGATAATCACCAAAAGTGTTGATCTTAAAAATCAATACTTGATGCCGAATAGACCAATTTTCTGTTCTTAACTACTTTAGGTATATGATATAACAATAACTCAATATAATTTGCTCAGGTCTGGGAAATAATTTTCATGGAGAATCAACTGTAAAATAAAACGAAGAATCAACTACAAAATAATAAGTGATTTTCTTTGCGTAAATAACGGAGAGACAAATAACGTTAGTTTTCACAAAGATATCATTTTATTGCGGAGGAGGAAACGGAGAGCAGATATTTCAATGAAAAATAGAACTTGCAGCACGAGTTGCGAAAACTCATTATCAATAGTCTAAATTCTCTCTAGACTGAACCTTCTCATTTCCGCTGTCACTCATAGAAGTGATACGATATAGAAAGTGCCCCAGTTAAGACCAGCTTTTGAAAACACTCTTCAACCTCGTTTCTATGATATAGAACAATATTGATTTTCTATCAAATGAAATAATCAGATATCTATTGCTGATACACCTTCGTATTGAAATTCTCTAAACCGAGATATTAAAATCAAATAAAAGTGTTTCAAATACAATGAGAACGTTTTGATGCCAATCATCAAAGGGATCAACAACTTTCCATCTTTCTATATTTTGCAAATCTAAGGTTGGATTGAAATCTCAACTTGAAATCTAAGTATGATTTATAAGACAGAGAATTGATGCAATTCATTGAAATATATAGTTGTAAGCTCTTTAATCAATGTTTCCGAGAAAAACGTGGATCTTAATTCAATTTCTAAATAAAGAAATGTATGAATTTAGGTTGGATTTAAATAATATTGGACATACAAGGAAATTCCATTGAAAAGACAGTCGCCCAAGAGTTTAACGGCATATTTACGTTGGGAATGGAAATTGGAAAGTACAAGCTAAAAGAAGTAAGCTTATGATTTTCGCTATTGAATTTTACCAGGAAAGCAGTGATAGGGGAATATTCAGGATTTGGGAGGGATACTCTTTAATGAAGGTTATTTCTGTTGACCAAATAGTTGAATAATAATAATATCTTGTGACCCGGCTGGTTAAGGTCTGGTGTCAGAATTATCAGATCGCACCTTAACACAGTTCAGGACCTCTGACGTGACTTAACGACTGCTTTTTAGACTTTTTAACGTGTCCTCCGAAACATGGGAGTGGCCTCAGTAAAAATCTCTCGGCCAGACGGGGATCGAACTTGAGACCTTTGGGTTAGCAAGCCAGCTGCCTGCAGGACACCGGGCGACCTCCTGCAGTATGTAGCCTTGCCCGGGCATGCGGGGCTCTGTCCGGGTTGACTCCACTTCCCTAGCTGCTCGTGGGAACCACATGAATTTCCAAATACGAACCAGAACCAAACCTCAAGGTAACTCCAGAAGTTGCCTTGCCCTCAAACCTATCAGGTTCCACCCCATCAGGGCAGGTTCCTCGATTTGAATCAACAGTCAAGGACAATGCCCAGGGTCCTTCAGATCAATTTACATCACAGTAAAGCAGCCTCGGCTGCTTTCTGCCAGTTCTTCCTCAAAGAGGGATTTGACCTAGCAAAAGGCTGCTAGCAGACACAAGCTCCTACTTCACCAACTGGCTGGTGAGGCTGGGTAGAGGTCAGGTCAAGCAGTTGATTGCTCTGATAACTGGACATGGCCACTTCAGGAAACATCTCCACACAATTGGACTCAGAAATGAAAGTCAGATGTGTAGGCTTTGCAATCAGTCTGAAGAGACTGCCAAGCACATCATACTGGATTTCGAGAGACTCGGGGCAAGGAGAAGGGCTCTGTTTGGCTGCAAACAACCAGGTGATGAATGGGACGTTAGCATAGGGAAAAAAACTCCTGGATCTTGTAAAGGGCACAGGTATTGGTTTGCCCAACTAACGTACTAGGGACACACAATAAGCTTCGGTTGACGTGTGAGGATCTTTGAATCTTTGGATCTTTGAATCCGTCCCTTCATAACATAATAATAATAATAGCAAGCCAGCACTAACCCACTAGGCAAAGCCACTCTGACCAAATAGTTGAGTCCTCTATAATGCAGGCTACCTTTCCATACCTGTAGTATTATGCAAACTCAGAACAAGGGAAAATGTATCACCAATTTTAAGATGAACGTTTTTTGTTTTCCATAGACATTCTGTGTTATATGTTTTGTATAATTATCCCATTCTCATTTTTCACTTGTGAAATGAGAAATAATAGTTACGCATGTTGCCGGTGCACAACGCGGCATGGTGAACTTGCACCTATGCTTTTCCATTGTACAACTTCCACCCAGCTTTTGTCATTCTATTTTCAAATACATGTGAATCACTAAGACTTCACGAGATTAGTCATACAATACATTGTTATTCATTTATAATTATATATGATCATTATGATATTATATCACTTATATACGGTATTATATTATTAAATTTATATGTCTTAAGCTATAATAATAATTTTAAATGGATAATTTATAATTGGAATTATTATTATTATTATTATTATTTTTTTTTTTTTTTTTTTTTTTTTGAGATGGGAAAAACCTTCATAAGGCACCAGGCAGGTGTGGAATCTGCCCAGTAGTGTGGGATTGTTATTAAAACGACCGCACTAAAAAACCCATCTCTAACCTGCAATACCCCCAATGCGGAACCGCTACTGCATTACTTCACACTGGGTTGCACTTCTTAGCTCTTAAAGCTCTATCCCTTTCATCCACTATTCTCTCTTAATTGTCAAGGCAGCCTTCTGTTTTCTTCTGCCGCAAGACATATGCAACATAAGTGGAAACTCCTTCCCAGTTTCTGGCAGATAACAGCATCTTCTCTATCACAGTGTCTGGTGTAAAATCTCCAAGCATGGTGATGAGACACGCCCGCTGTCCCTGGAAGCATGGGCAGTGGAAGAATGTGTGACTCACATCATCCCACTCAGCACCACAGAGTTCACACTTGGGTGATGATACCTTCCGCATATTATACAGGTATGAACGGAAGTATCCATGTCCAGTAAGGAATTGTGTTAGGTAGAAATTCACTTCCCCATGCTCACAATCCAGCCATGCTTTTAGGTCTTTTATCAGCAGTGCTGTCCACCGACCATTTGTTTCTTCGTTCCAGCGCTGCTGCCATGCTGTCATGGTCTGAACATGGGCTTCAGCAGTGGCTTCAGCTCTACCAACCTCTTCACTCTGGACATAGATTAACCTCTGCTCAAGAGCCAGCAGGTCAATGGGGATTACTCCAGCTACAACCAACACTGCACTTTCTGACACTGTGCGGTATGCACTGGCTATTCTAAGAGCCCCTCTACGCTGCACAGATGCCATTTGAGTCCTATATTTCTTCACCTTCAATGCTTCTGCCCAAATCTCTGCACCATACAGCAATGTGGCTTGTACAGTTGACATCAGAAGTCTTCTTTTACTTGGCATTGGGCCCCAGACATTTGCCATTAGTTGGCTTAATGATGCAGTAACCTTTGCAGCTTTTTTACACACATTTTGGATGTGTGGCCAGAAGGTGAGTTTGCAATCCAAAGTTACCCCCAGGTACTTTGCTGTGGAGCTTGTCTGTACTTTGTGTGACCCAACTGTCATTGGGACTAAGGTATGTATCCTTCTTCTTGTTAAGATGAGGATTTCTGTTTTAGCAGTGGCTAACTCTAGCCCATGATCCAACATCCATTCATTCACTCTCCTCATCACTTGGTTAAGTGTCAGCTGGGCAAACTCCATAGTCCGGCCAGTTATTACAGCAGCAACATCATCTGCATAGGCAATGAGGGATGCTCCATCAGGCATTTGAAGCTGCAGCAATCCATCATATGCTATGTTCCATAGGTCAGGCCCAAGAATTGATCCCTGAGCCACCCCAGCTGTGATATCTCTCTGTTTCCAACCCTCTTCATTGTCATAAATGAGGCTGCGATTACACAGATAATCCCTTAGAATATTCATTAGATATTCTGGTGTTGCAAATCTAGTTTCCAAGGCATCTAACATGGTGCTCCACCTAACAGAATTGAAGGCATTTTTCACATCCAGAGTGACCAAGAGAACTAGTGGTCTTGTGGGATGTGATGGTCTCTGTGCCCTTTCAAATACTTCAATGACTTCCCTGATGGCATCCAAGGTGGAGTGACCCTTTCTGAAACCATGTTGGTGCATTGAGAGGTTCCCACTATTTCTCACTGACTGGAGCAGTAGTGGCTTCAGAAGCCTCTCCAACAGTTTCCCTCCAACATCCAGCATACACAGTGGTCGAGAGGATGAAGGAGAATTAGGGTTTCTCTTTCCTTTACTGATCAAAGCAAGTCTGTCCATTTTCCACTGTTTTGGGAACACTCCATTTTGCAGACATGCATTAAACATCCTTAACAGCACCTGAGGATGAGTGACTTCTGCTTCCTTGAAAGCCTCAACAGGAATGCCATCTGGCCCAGGAGCCTTTTTGCACTTCATAGAAGCAACAGCCTCACTCAGATCATCAACTGTAAACACTGGGATGGACTCATGATCAACCCCTCCTGCTGGCCTGTGCTCAACTGGATGAGTAGGGAAGAGAGCATCAACAATGTGACTCATGCTACTGGCACTCATTTTATTACAGGGGATTAGACCACTCAGTCTCTTTGTTACAATTTTGTAGCCTTCTCCCCATGGGTTCTGATTAACCTCATCACACAGCTTTCTCCAGCACCTTTTCTTGCTGTCCTGGATAGCTTTGACTAGCATTTTCTTAGCAGCCTTATGCAGGGATGACATTTCAAGAGCTTCAGGTCTATTGCATGAGCGCTGAGCCCTCTGCCTCAAGTACAGACATCTCCTGCGCATTTCTGCAATTTCCTCTGACCACCAATATGCCTGCATCCTACCCCTCCATCTGCCCTGACGTGGCATGGAGGCATCTTTTAAAGCAAGCATAGTGATCTCTACCAGGTTTTCTGTTTCCTCTCGGCCTGAGGGCTCTTCCAATACCAAATGCTGGTCCAGCTTAGCCTGCAACACCTCTGCAAATCTTGTCTTATTCATAAGGTTGACCTTGTACCTTGTGGAGCAATACATCTGATTTGCTTCCCTAGTTGGCTGTACTCTGCTGCTCAGCATGAATGAGATATAACTATGATCACTACCAGAGTAGTCCTCAATCACACTCCACTCATGAACTCTATTAAAGAGTGCCTCAGAAGCCAGAGTTACATCTGGGATAGAGCTTCCAAAGCCTGGTCTCTGGTAGGTTGGCATATCCCCTCTATTCAGAATCAGCAAGCCTAGCCTTGAAGCCATCTCCAACAATAACCTACCTCTTGTATTAGTGGTAGGCATGCCCCACTCTTGGGCACGGGCATTAAAGTCTCCTGCTACAATAACTTTGTATGAGGTGTCAAGAATCATGTCCTCCAGTGATTCAAGTTTCTCCTGATATCCTTGAATACTATCATTTGGTGAGAGGTGTATTAGCTGTAAAATATATGAGTGCAATTTTTTCCACAAGTTATTTTTCTTTGAATTAGGATACCTTATCCTTGAGTAAAAATAAAACGATCATTTGTATTTTCTTAATTAGATGGCTTAAAAAAAAAAACTATAGATACATCAAATTTACGTATCAATACCCTTAGCGTCATACTGTGACACGATACCTATCTAGGGTTAATTGGTGAACAGCTACACATATTTGGATCTCTGAGGCATTTATATCTATGACAGAAAATTTCCAGATTTCTATTCATTATACCCAGTCTTTGTTGTGGCACAGAAAAAATAATATATTGGGTTTTTTTGTGTTAATAAAAATCTTGTTCTTTTGAAAATATTCTACAAGCTTATTTAAATCCTTTTGGAGTCTATTACACGAGATTGTTGGATCTTTATTTATGTCCATCACTGCGGTGTCATCTGCATAAAGATAAGGTGTGCTGATTAACTTTAATTCCTTTATATCGTGAATATAAATATTGTATAAAATTGGGCTGATCAAGCTTCCCTGAACTACACCTGAGAACTGTGTCAAATCTTTGCTCACAACATTTCCAATTTTCACTCTGACAGTTCTATCTTTAAAGTAGTTTTGCATTAATGATTCTAATTTTCTAAATTTATAATTTTCTAAGTGGGCTTACCTCCACTCCGTCTTACAATGTTGTGTGCATATATTACATAGGAGTTGACTGCAGCAATATTCATCATATTGTAGAAGATGCAAAGTGGCCATCGCTGGGTCTTTCTGTTGCAGTTCATGTGACCACACATTTGGTCAAACGTGTCCACTGCACCTTTGGTCGCATTATAATTCATTATCATTTCAGTTTTTCCATTTTCATGAATTTTATTATCATTATGCATTGATGATATCACCGTAACTACCTTCTTATCATTAGGTTTGTAAGATACAGCAGTCATTTCGTCCCTGAATAAAAATAGAGAAGTACCAACTTTGCGCTTTTTGTATTTTTTGTCTGTAAACTCAGATGGAAATTCCGGTTTGTTTCTTTTTATTGTTCCTACCACTGTCAACCCCTTCTTGAACAATAAATTTCGAACAAGGGAGATACTGGTAAACCAATTGTCCATGGTAATGTTCCTGTTAGTTTTTTCTATGGATTTCACTAACTCATCAACAAAGAATTCTGCTGCAGGTCTATTTGGAGGTGCCGATCCTTTTCCCAAGTACACACGGGCATCTACCATGTATTTGGTCGAGTTGTCACAGATCATAATGATTTTTATTCCATACTTGTTTGGTTTGGACGGCATATACATCCTGAATGGGCAACGCCCACGAAACCCAACTAATTGTTCATCTACAGCCAAGTATGTGCCGGGCTTGTACAGAGATCTACAGTTTTCTAAAAGAATTTCCCAAATATTTCTCACAGGGGCAAATTTGTCAGTCTTTTTCCGCTCATCTCTAGTACCCCTATCATCAAATCTTAGACAATTTATCAAAAATTTGAAACGCCTCTCACTCATAGTGGCCTTATATCGCTCACCACAGTATGTACTGTCAAACATAATATTTGTGTTCAAATGATTGTCTTTTAGCACAGCCGCTAAAATTATCAAACCAAACAAGGCATACAGCTCTTCTAAGCACAACTCTCTGACTGTGCCATCAGAATTGTTATCATTGTAATTGAGTTTTTGTTTTTGTATTTCTTCATTCGTATGTTGTAGAACTAGTTCAATAAGGTCAGGGTTGAAAAATAATTTGAAGCATGTTGATGGAATATACTTCTCCCTTGCAGGATGACTAGGACCGGGTCGTATGTGTACAACATTTTTTGCAGGGGTTTTCCCTACTGATTCTTCACATTTAGACGCCCAAAGAAACCCATTCTCTGAAACTACAATACCGTCTTCACTATCCATGGTCAGGACCAGTCCATCGTTACTTCTTGGAGGAGGTTGTCTGTGTAGTCGCTTTCTTTGTGTGGTGGTAGGTTGTTGCATAGGCGTAACGAGGGGGGGGGTTTTGGGGGTCGTAGCCCCCCCCATTGCTTGGAAGAAATTAAAAAAAAATGTTAAAAAACAATTGGAAAAAGTAAAAATTAGAAAGGTTATTTATTTAATTTGAAGCTAATGTAAAGGAACCTGTAGCTGACACCTCCTTACTAAATAAATTCATGAATATTATCTATTAACTTTGGAACTATTGTCTGGATTAATACAAACATTTTCAGAATATATCTTTTTTATCCCTTTTTTCTTCATAATTATATTTTTGCATAGTATATATAACTGTCATTAGTTCATAGCAGCAGTATTTTTGTTCTATTTTATAATATATTGTTATTGTCTTTTCTTATTTACTGTATAATTTCTAATGTTGAGAGACAAACCATTCCTCCACACAGGCTATAGCCTAATGAGGAATACACTTAAAAATTTCATTGTACGGTATTATATGTTTTTAATATTTTTATTCAAGTGAATAAAGTATTTGAATTTGAAAAAAATTCATTCAAGTCATTTTCATGGCTAATTGCAATTGGAATAAATTTCGATACAAATTTAATTTTGATTTGATTTTAAAATCACTTGACATCTATACCAATAGCTGACACCCCTATTTTTGTCACCTCCAGTAGCTGATATACGTATCAGGTAAGGAATGAGCTAATTTGATGTCATATAATCAAATGGTAATCATACATATAAAACATAAGATATCAACAATAATTTAAAAAAAAAATTCAGACATGGTCCCTAGTGGCTGACATACCATATCAGCTACTTGTGTATGTGTTGAAAATATACTTAATACGTTGACATCCCCCCAATTAACATAAAATATGAAAATCATCCCCTGATAGGTGAACTCAGGGTATATTCAAGCTCTAGCATTCTAAGCATTAGTTAATTTTAAATAATGATTATTTTGACAGTACTTTGAGATTTTCAAACACTCCTACTTCCATATTTCCTAAAGAATTCCACCTAGAAATAAAGGATTCTTGTCTGAGACAGCTTATACTCAAAGTATTTTTCCCCGTCAAAAATGATGTCTAGCACATGATTCAATGGTACCAGTTTATGCACAAAATACCAGTTTAATTCTCAATGGTTTGAATTTCAAAACTACCCACTATGGCCTTAATAAGAAAAAATATGAAGATGTGTCAGCTGGGCGGGGGGGGGGGGGGGGGGGGTCGTCAGCTTCTGGTTCCTTTACCCTACATGATTATTGTATAATATATATTATATCTATATTCTGTGATTTTTTTGATGAGAGTAAGAGTGGTTGACCGGGTGGGGGGGGTAAACCCCCCCCATAAGTCGACTCTAGTTACGCCACTGGGTTGTTGCTCGTTTTCAATTTCCCTGATTGCCTCAATGTGATCGTTTTCTAGCCGAAGTAAGTCCTCTTCATCAGGAATGTACTCCGGATCTGCATCGCTGTCATGCTCATCTGAAAGCTCATCGTATTCGATGTTGTCCTCTTCTTCCTGACACTCACGTTCGGCATCGGCTTCAGACAGTTCATTTAAAACATTCAAAATATCATCTTCTGTTTGTAAAAGTTCCGCCATTGTTCAATATTGCATACCTCATAAAGGTATTGACACGTAATATATTGACACTGAAGTATACACAAAGGGTATTGACACGTAAGTTTCACGTACGCAAGATGTCGCCTTACAAGAAACCAACTAGCAAGGACACAAAGAAACGAGCTGCGATGTGCCCACGGCCACAGTCACTCAACAACTGACTGCCGAGAGCACTACTGGAAGGAGGAGAGCCTCGTTGGAGGAAGTAAGGAGTGGCGTGCCAAAAATAACCCGTTTCACGTCAATTTTACGTGCAATACCCTTCTAGGGTACAATCCAGAACTGTGAAATACCTCGGATTGCATATGGACAACGATTTGAAATGGGGAAATCATGTCAAACACTTAGTAAGTAAGTTGAGAGTTCAAGCATATCAATACACACGATTTAATACAGCTTTGACAGTTAAAGTCAAAGAGATTATTTATTTCAGTTTAGTAGAATCATTGCTCAGATATGGAATGATTATGTATTCAAATTCACCGAACTATATCCTCAATCCAGTTGAAAACTTAGTAAGAAAAATCAAATTAATATTGTTCCAAGGAAATATCAGCTCACAGATTTTGACATTTGATCAACTCAAAGATTATATGGTGGCACTCAGGTATTGTTTTTCGAATGAATTTAATCGATATTGTGTAACTGGGATAGGTCAATATAATTTTAGAGAAGCAACTCAAAGGTATGAAATGATACGATTCAGCAATAACTATGGAAAGGGAATTCCAGAATACTTTGTGCCAGAGACTTTTAATAGATTGCCCAGAGAAATAAAAAACACGAGGACTTTCAACAACTTAAAAAAGATACTCAAATTGCATTTCAGAGCAGAATAAATAGTTTTATTGAATCATTACCTTGATAGTCTCCTAGGAGGTCAATGCTGTTGTTCTTTATCGTTTACTTACCTTTGATTTTTGAAATTATAGATTAATTATTGATTCAGATATTATGATAACATAAAATAGAATTAATATAATGAAGATCTAAAAAAAAAAAACTACCGAGTTTTAATGATAAGGTTAGTCACTAGGCTAGAATAATGACTACTACAAATAATTATAACTTTAAAACATGAATAAGTAGAAATAGGGTACAAATAAAAAATGAAGAGACTATAAAATTATTTCTTTTATGAATGGAATTCAAACAAGTAATAAGGAGGAAGGAGGTGAAATAATCAGAAATTAGCGTAACCCAAGCGAAAAAAATAAACATGAGCATTCTATAAAATACAAAATGAGGTTATGGTCCGTCAGTGGAAAGTGAACATTGAACAAGTAGATATTAGATTTGATTGAGGCGTTTGAATTGTTGAGTTGATGTTTTCTTTTGTTGGTCTGTGGAGAAAAACTATTATTGTATTGTTATTGTTATATTATGTGTAACCTACAAAAATATAATGATTGTCGTATGAACCAATGTAGTAGAAATAATAAGTGTTAAAAACATCTCCAAAAAGCTTTCATTAGCCTTGGAGAATTATTTAAGACTGATAAAATCTTTATTTTGTAAAAATTTGAGGAAAATAAATTGAAATTGAATTGATATTGATATTATTATTATTATTATTATTATTATTATTATTATTATTATTATTATTATTATTGCTGTTGTTGTTGCTCCATTGGACTGTTACAAAGGATAGCATTGTGAATTAGCCGCGAGCCGTAGCAGGTATCTGTTTAATCAGAGAAGAAATAAGTTGTGTTCTCGTAGGTCCTGTTCGTAACGGTGACCGATTAGATTGGCCAGCAAAATGACACTGTTCTCTGCTGTAAAATCACTTCCCGGTGGTTCGGAACCCACCTAAAACTGTAGGTTCAACTCATCAATCACCATCATCCAACTCGTTACCCACGCACAGGTCTCAGACCTATGTGGGCTTCATCCTCAAAAAAAAGAGAAAAAAAAGTTTTCCTTCAAAGAGAAACTATTAGTGTTAGTAGCAGCATTATCATTTTTATAAGAAGATATTTGCGTCTATGTACTAAAAACTGAGATACTGTACTCACTCTCCATTATTCTCTGTACAATGTGCCGCGCTCAGAACGTATCGTTTGCTTATTAGAGAGCCTCCACATTTCCATTCAATCCTGGGTTTGCCATATCCAATTAGTGCCTACGAACAAAATAATAATCAGAGAAAGACTATGCTTAGTGAATTCATGCAAAAAAATCTCCACAAGGAGCTTGAATGACTATTGCGGAGAGACTAGAGTTCAATTGGAGGTGACAAGTTTCATTCTGCAGGTCCTTTTGAGCAGGTATAAAATAATAGTGATTGTTTGATTTATTATCAATGATCAAAGCAGTTAGGATTTAGTATGATCATTTGTTATTTACAATTCACAGTGATCTATATTTATAAAACTCTTAAGTTGTCAGTTGGATGTAAACCGCGATTGCTATGTATCACAATAATTATTATTCTGAAATCTATGATTGTGACATAACTTGAGTAGAGTGTTTGTAAATGATTCATAGTTAGTGACTTCATGAGTTTGGCTGTGATTTATTGAAGTTTTGTTATCTATCTAGATAATTTGACATCTTGTGAGACCGGACTCTCCTGGTTCCATATTCAACAATAAAAAATTCTGAATTTTCGCTTGAATACGTTTTTAAGGCATGAATCCAATTCAGCTCTTCGTGTCTTAAATTTGAATGCTATCTTCAACTTCCAGGTATTTGGTTCAAATACTGGAATAATTTTAATTGATTATAGAAAATTTTTAAATAAAGTTATTTTACAATAATTCTAATGGAATGAAATTGCATCACTTTGTTTTAATTTCATCATACAACTTAGAAATATAGTATTATTTAATTTCTACAGAATATTCCCATAGTACTTTTCATCGATTTCTTGATCAATGTTTATGTCAATGACCAAGGTTTCTCACTTCGGAACCGTTCAGAAAGCTGTAGCCTATAATAAATCTGATATTCAAAATGGAATCCTTCAGTCTTTGAAAAACAATGAATTGATTTGGGAAAAGTGTGAAAACACCATACTTAAATATTTTTCTCAAGACAGGTATCGATCATGAACTCCTGATTTGGTTTCATAATGTTTTTGGAACAAGGCTAGGTACCTCTCAAACAAAAGAGTGGAGCTATTTCAAAAACTCTTTTATGTAGCAGGACATTTCAAATTTCGAATGCTTTCAAATGGTTTCAAATATGTATGCAATTGAATGTTATAGAATATCCATTTATTTACCATGAATGGAAGCTCTTTTGGCTCAACTGGCGTTCCTTCGACAATATTAAATTCGAAACCAGGACACACTTCAAGATGATACCGTTGGCACACTGTCAACAAAAGCAATAATTATTGAGATAATCTTTATATATTCCTTTTTCTGTTGAATGACCGGAAAAAATATTTTTTACAAATAGATAATTATTATGATCAACGTTCAATATAGGCACACGATAGAAATTGTTGGAGCAGTGAAAAAACTATCAACGAGATAATTATGGAAAATTCAGTTCCTTACTCAGACCAAGTAGTAGTATAGAGGGACTACTTCCTTCTTCTCAGACCTTCTCGAGACAGGAGATATTGTCATCTATCCTCATAAACGGAATCAAGAGATAACTAAAGAAGTTTTTGGAGATTCTTCAGTAGATTGAAGAAAAAAAGTTGTTTAAAATGGAAATGAGAGTTTTCACTACCCTAAAATGCGCTATTTTCATCATCTATGTACACTATTAGATAAAATAAAAAATTAGATTACATCATATTAACATAATTTATTGATATAAATTCACATATTCTGCAAACTTTTATCACGTAGATTGGATTTATATTAATAACTTTGGTTTAATCTGTAACACAATGTATATTCACCAATGAGAATATAAGTGATGGATTCATTTAAAACGACGATGGAGAAAATTCGTACACTCCTGATCACTAACCTTTCAAAAAGGAGTCAGGAAAAATCCTAGTAAAATATAAAATATTGATATTTATGTTTGCAAGTCTTGATAAAACCTCAAGCAACAATCTGATAACACTTTACAACATTTTCACTCACTTTTTTCTGATATAGTTTCATCCGTTTTGAAATCCACTCCAGTCGTTGGACAACATAGTATGGGTCTTTCCTCTTTATCAAAGCTGCATACCTTAGGTCGCAAACCTTGTTTGATTAGATCTGTTACACCTGGGCAGTCCGATATTTTCTTGCAAACTCCACCATCGCCGCAAGGATCATCTATGGAGACAAGACATTTATTTTGGCAAGATTTTGGGAAATACAGGTTAGTCCTTTAACAACATTAAAAAGTCCGAGTGAAACTAAGTGAATGATAACACTAATACTCACCTTAACACTCTATGTCTCTCGCCGACTCTAAATGCAAGATTGTAGGGTGTAAGCTGAGGTATAGAGTGGTCTCGTTAGCATTAGCGTTATCGTTATTATAGATATCATTTTGATCAAACTCTCTAATAATACATTCAGGTTTCCCTTAAACATATAATAATGTCATACGATTGGCTAGGTTTAAATTATTCACTTTGTGAATTACTGCAATAATTCTAATCGTTTTTCTCTAGGAGTGCCGTTTAGCCTCCTTTATAGAGAATCAAATAATTTAATTATCAATTTCTTTTGAATAAAACAGAATGAGCTCTCGTGAAATAAAACAATTTTGGTCTGAAAGCCTGTTATTCCCTTCCAAACCGTATGTACATAAATATATGAATAAATAAATGAGGAATAAGACTTGTTACTACTAATTTCATTATGAAAACAGCAGCTACGGTACTATAGTTCCAAAAGTCATTCATTCTCAATTTCAATCTCAATCATACTGATACTAATTATTGACTGATTGAGATTGAGAATGCGGCGACTGGGGAAGCTACAGTATTTTGTCTGTCTATAATGAAAGTGGTTATGACATCAAATCTTATTCAATATATGAATAACACAATATCGCTATCATTAATAAAAAAATAAAATAAAGATAAAGAAGCCGCATACATTTCACCAGAATTTGTCCTCCGAAATTTTATCGATGCATCCCGAGCCACTTTCATCGATCATGGTACACATACTTCAAGGTTCAGGGGACCATGTGATGACTTCATTATAATTTTTTTGACTAAGTCAGACAAAACTAAATCTACTGTACTTTATTCTGAAAGTTGTTGGGAATGCTAGGAGTGTCGGTCCTACTGGTTGTCACGAAGAGAAGCCACACGAAACTGAATCATAACTTCTAAAATGTTTAGTCAGCCAGGAATGTGGAAAAATTGTGGAAAAGCTCGCCCTAAAAAGATTAATGAAGCTTTGCAATGGCGAACGCCTCTTCCAACTTTTTCATCAACGGTACTAAGCCTGAAGCAATTGGATAATCAAGTTTGCCAGGATGCAGATGATAACGCAGATTCGCCTCCAACTCCTGCTATTAGATTTCATCTGCTGACACTAATATCCCTTTCTGCATGACTCATCCTATGGCGACTAATGCTCTAACATCATTTTAAACTTGTTATTTAATTGTATGTAACTCCCGATATCTGGGAAGTTTCCAGAGAGACATTCTCAAGATATATTCCACCACCTATTCAATGCCTATAAACTTCTGCTTGAATTTCAACATAATAGTATATTTTTGTCATTTTCGAAAGGTTCACCTTTTTTAAGACCAGAAAGCTTTATTGACAAATAGTAAAGCAATATAATTGTTAAGATTGAAAATTGGGTGTTACATGGACTAAGACCAGAACAAAATTTTATCAAATCTCCATTATTATTCCAAAAACGTCTAAATAATGTATTCCAAATTCAAATATTTGTTTTGTGGACAAAGTTGAGACTATATACTTAACCTTACATGTAACTTCATTTGATATGAGATATTTTTCCAACCATAATGATGATTATCATTCTCTATCAGTATATAACTCAACCTAAGCCTTGGCTATGTATAATATGCATACAGAAGCTATCCTGAATGGAGAGCTATATAGGCTCGTATGAAAAACAATTGTTTAAAAACACTAAACTAATCGAAACTGCAGGAATAATGACAATGACAAAATAATAGCCATGATGGAAAAAATATTTTTATCTAGAAACCAAAGCACACAACGTTGCATTCAATAGCAGAAATAAGATTTATTCTAATAGTCGTATAGGCCTGAAATGATTTTTCAATAATAATACTGTGCTAATTTTGTATAAATGTGAAGCATAATTTGTTTTTTTCATTCCATCCAGTAGTTTCCTTATTTTTTGCAGCTTTGAATTCAGAAGGACCGACAATAAACAAAATTGTAAAGACATACATAAGCGAAATTTTTCAATTTCTTGTTGATATTTACAATTTTTGAAAGAAGCAGCTCTCAATGCCCCCCTGCCATCTATGATTTTTCCATCAAAATCACTACTCTTCAATGAAGTCCTTGAAATTCGATTATGATATTTCATGTATTTATAATTCTTAGAAAGTATTTTGAATTATTTCTCACAAAATTGTTGATATTTTTTTTTTTTTTTTTTTTGAGGGAGACAAAAATCATTCAATTATTGTAAAATCATTCAAAGATCCATCTCAATCTATTTTTCATAAACTCCAAACGTAAAAATGGAAAACGCCATTTTCGTAATTAATACATTGAGACAATATCTCTTCGGCTACTATTCAGTCATCTTGCTTTTAAATATGCTTTACATTCTTTACGTGTGTGATTTTATACACAGTTTTCCTCATGTGCGTATTTGCGGACACTCTGTGAGGTAATGATTGTAAAATATTGCTACTCACTTTCGTACAATCGTTGGTTCTCCTGTGTGACTGCCACTGATGCGAGACCGACAAAAACGCATAGAACCAGAAAACAATGCAAAAGCATGGCACAGAATCAACACTGAAACACGCGAAAATCCTTGATATTCGACAGAGATGAGAAAGTCTAATGAGACACGGCAACCGGTTCAACAAGATCGTCGTTGTCGTATTCAGCACTCGTTTAGCAAACGGGTGGGGAGCGGGAGGGCAACAGAGACCTTTAAAGAAATAAGGAAAATAGGATGAGGAAAAGAGGAGGGGAAACAGAGAAGGGATAAACGGACGCAGAAAATATAAGCGAATATGAAGAGACAAATATGATGGAGGCGCAGGCACGCCCTCTTCAGTTTGGCTTCACACCATCTTCTGCTTGTTTCTTTTCCTTATTCATCATTCTCTCTCGGCTATCCTATCTTTACGACTTCGTTTTCTCGGTTTTCTCGTTATTCTGAGTTTATCTCCATGCAGATTGTCAGAAATGTGTAGTCTATTAGTAATCGGTATTAGATATGAAAGATAAGTGGCTATTAGATTCCACTTCTATCAGTTCTTCATTTTGAACGTTCAATACTACTGTACAATACTAATAAAACAATCAGAAGTTGTAATATTTAAGCATAATTTATTACTACTTCATCGGTTCACCCTCGGCCTTAACGTCGTTTATACTTTAATGACAAATTATTTTGTCTCCCTAGAACTTTTTTTTGACAGCGGATAGATTTTAATAGGAGACAATTTAAGCCATTACATGACAAGAAATAGGTCTCAGCTTTTTAGGGTGGTCAAAATTCTGAGGCCACTATGTGGGTTGTCATTTCCAAAAGAAATAAAAATAGGTCGCATAAATATTTTAAGCCAAATAGTTCCAAATAAGTGAAACTTTCAACCAAGATGTTGATTGTTTCGTTCCATATTGCTGTGGCAGTATAATATAGATATAAGTTTAAATACAAATATTTTCTATTGCCATGAACAAATCCATCTATTGACAACGTCATGTAAGCGGAGCAAATTCATTATTCTAAAAGAATTCTATTGAAACTTGATATTTTTTCGGAGGATGAAGCCCACATATGTCTGATACCTGTGCGTGGTAATGAATTGGTGATGGTGATTGATGAGTTGAACCTACAGTTTCAGGTGGGTTCCGAAACACCGGAAAGTGATTTTACAGCAGAGAACAAAATCTTTCTTGCTGGTAAATCCAATCGGTCACCCTCACAAAAATGGCCCAGGAGTTTTGTAACGCTTTTTTTTGTAGATTACGTCTTACAAACTCCAGTTGAGGAGTATAAGACAAGTTACTACTAGTTAGATCAACTAGCCTACTATTTACCATAATTACTATATCAATTAGTTGAATTGAGGCTTAATTCTGATGTGGAAGGAACTCTTGTACAATATGAAAAGCTTTATGAACTTAATATTTTTTCAATTGGGTTTTAAAATAATATTTCTATATTTTAAAGACTCTTTAAAAACTGCGGTGGCTTGTTGTAGAGTTTCCTACCAATATAACTAGGTTTTTTTTCAATAAGCTACTATTGTGACTCACCAAGTGATAATCTCCTTGGCTTCTTGTATTATAATCATGCACGACAAGATTTTGGTTAATATCACTCTTTTTACATATAAAGTAGCTTCATACATGTATAAGCAGGGTACAGTTAGGAGACCAAGTCTCTTGAACAACGGCCTACATGAATCTAATCTATTTACTCTTTCTATACACCTAACCGCTTTCTTTTGGATCGTAAACACCCTATCAAGGTTGTGTTTTGATGAATTACCTCATACTAAGATAGCATACCTAAAATATGACAGTAAGAGCCCATGGTGAGCTGTAAAAAGTAACTTTTTATCATTCAATCTAGCGAGATGTCGCAGGAAAAATACCCCAGATGAAATTTTACAACATATTTTCTCAATGTATGGAGCCCAAGTTAATCGTCTATCCAACAAAACTCCTAGAAATGCAATGTTTTCTTCGTGGTCTAGTTGATTATCGTTTACAAACAGGTTTATAGCCCTATCTTCATTTGAATTATATTTTTTTTAATGAAGGTATTGGCATTTTTTACCATTTATTGTTAATTTCAGCTGATTTAAGAAATGGGCAATGGACTGCACACCTATATGGGCACTTATTTCTGAATTATCTAGGACGGAATTGCTGAAAACGAGTGGTGTATCGTCTGCAAATAAGAGGGCTCTACCTCTAATTGATTCTTTAGGTAAACGGTTGACATATTATTGAACCGTGAGGCACTTCAGCTTGGACCTCTAGTTTATTAGATTTATTCTTCACTATTCCCAACTTCTGTGGTTACTTCTACACATTTTTTTCTCCCAATAAGATATGATTTAAACCATTTCAGTTCAACCCCATATACGCCTACATTTTGCAGTATTTCCATTTAAGTTCTATAATTAATACAATCAAATGCCTTCGATAAATTTAAGAAGATTGCAGTAGCTCTATCACCTGAGTCTATTATATCCATTAGTTTATCAACTAGAGAAACTATGTCTGTCTTTGTTGATCTCCTTATCTGGAAGCCCTGCTGTTAATCACAGATGAAGTTAGCTTCTTGAAGGTGTAGAAGTAACCTATTTAGAACTACCTCTCTTTAAAAATTTCACTAATTACATTTGAAATACTAATGGGCCAATAGTTTTCAACCTTTTCTCTATCACCACTTTTGAAGACTGGCAAGATCTTCGCCTCTTTCAAGTTATCTGGAAAAACACATTGTTCTAACGAATGATTAGATGAATCAAATTGATAACGATTGATCAGATGAATCAAATGGTCAAGCAATTGATCTTTAAATTTTTTCATAATTTTACTGGATACCCCATCCATTCCTACAGTTTTTTTATTATTTAAACTATCAATGATATTTGACAACTCGTCTTGGGATACTGGATGTAATTTTAATTCATTCTGAATCGCCTCAGTATTCCACCTATTCGAATTACTTATACCCGTATTGAGAGATTTTTGAAGACTCTTAGTAACCAGTTGATAATATCTGTTGAAGAAATTACAAATGTTATCGCTATCATCAATATATTTGCTATTTTCGTTAATTATGCTTGGGACACTAGTATAAGCATCAACATGAGCTGCTTGCCTATTTTTGTTTATTACATCCCACACTGTTGTGTTAAAGTACACACTATTAAAAATTTCAAAATTTTTCACATTTGGCCTTTTTTACTTCTTTTGTATAGATTTTCTTTAGAGCTTTGTAATTATCTTCACTTAACATATTTCTAGATATTCGAATTACTTATACCCGTATTGAGAGATTTTTGAAGACTCTTAGTAACCAGTTGATAATATCTGTTGAAGAAATTACAAATGTTATCGCTATATCATCAATATATTTGCTATTTTCGTTAATTATGCTTGGGACACTAGTATAAGCATCAACATGAGCTGCTTGCCTATTTTTGTTTATTACATCCCACACTGTTGTGTTAAAGTACACACTATTAAAAATTTCAAAATTTTTCACATTTGGCCTTTTTTACTTCTTTTGTATAGATTTTCTTTAGAGCTTTGTAATTATCTTCACTTAACATATTTCTAGATAATTTGAATTCATCATATGCATCTTTAACCCTATTTCCTTCTGCAGTTATCCATTCTTCAATTTTGTCTAATTTGTTTTTACATGGACTTTTCTTACTGGACAACTTGTAGTAAAATGAAACCTTGAAATATTAATGAAACTATCGTATTTGCTATCTATACTATTGCTGTTGTGAACCCTACTCCAGTTTTCTTGTAGCAGATTCTGCTTCAAACAATTCATATCCCCCTGTTCACATTGTTGAATGTGAATTTTGTTGAACATTGCTTATCTCTGATTGAACAGATACCTGCCTGCTACGGCAATCGGCTATCACTTTCCAAGATAGCATAACAAGTACAGTACAATGGTACAGAAATAATAAATAGGCTAATATAAACTTGAAAAAAACACTTTTAAATGGAAATTAACTCACGTTATGGCGTGACGGCCGTTTCGCTCTGTTGTCTAGAGCATCGTCAGACGACCCACAGTACACTGACTTAAGGTATGAGTTTGAGGGTTATGTATGTTGGAATGGTGATGGGGTGGGGGGATGAGTAGGCGGGAGGTTTGAAATTGGGATTATTTTGTCAAATAGAGTATGTGAGAAGAAGTTAAGTTGATCATTTAAAATGTTGTCAGGTTGCTGCTTTGCATGTTTGTAAATCTCATATTGTTCTAAAACATTGAGTTTCTGGCTTTTGTGAGTGAAGTGTAGTGTGTCTAAATTAGTGTCAATGTCTGTATAACTGTGGCCTGTTGAAATGATGTGTTCAGCAAAAGTGGAATGTGTGTTTGGGTGTGAGATGGCTCTTGTGTGTTCTTTGAATCTAGTGGTGAATGTCCTGCCAGTTTGTCCTATGTAGAACTTGTTGCAGTCATCACATTTCAATTTGTAAATTCCAGATCTGTTGTACTTGTTTTGAGATGTTGTCTGAGAATGCAGGTGTTTTTTGAGTGAATTAGTTGTTCTGTAAGCTATTTTATATTTGAGTTTCCTGAATGAAGCTGCTATTTTATGAGTTTTGTTGTTGAGGTAAGTAAGTGTGATGAATGTATGGGGGTTGTCATTCTGTTTGTTGCTGGTGTGAGTGATTGGTTTTGTTGATATTCTGTGCAGTAGTTTGTCTATTAGTGTGTGTTTGTAACCATTCTGTTGTGCTATGTATTTTATAGTATTCAATTCTATATTGTAATCTTCTTGTGACATAGGAATGTTTGTTAGTCGGTGGAGCATGTGATTGAAAGCGGCATGTTTATGTTGGGTTGGGTGATTTGATGTGTTATGTATTACTGTATCAGTTGTTGTGGGTTTCCTGTAAATTCTAAATGTTTTGAATGCATGTTCCTGCTTTGTTATAGTGATGTCCAAGAAGTTGATACTATTATTGTGTTCAAGTTCTAAGGTGAATCTTAGTTCTTCTCACATACTCTATTTGACAAAATAATCCCAATTTCAAACCTCCCGCCTACTCATCCCCCCACCCCATCACCATTCCAACATACATAACCCTCAAACTCATACCTTAAGTCAGTGTACTGTGGGTCGTCTGACGATGCTCTAGACAACAGAGCGAAACGGCCGTCACGCCATAACGTGAGTTAATTTCCATTTAAAAGTGTTTTTTTCAAGTTTATATTACATATTAGTGGAAACAAGATGGATCTTCAACATCATAATAAATAGGCTGCTAAAAAATTTTGTCAGGATTTTCAAAGAATTCTTTAATTTTATAAAAAGGATTTTTAACCAACCAAGTGTCTAATTTTTTTAAAGGACTTATGACAGTACTCAACAATGGAGCTGAATAACTTATGAACCTTTTTAAGAATTGCAGAATGACTATTGAGCTGTGATTGACACAATCACATACTACATTATGTAGCTATTTACCTAGCTTAGTCTATCAAATTGAAAACTTATATTGATATTGCTTATTATTTTGTTCATGATTCGCTAAGTAGCCTTAGTCTACTAAGTCATAGTATACTTGGCTGAAATTTTAACAATGGATTATTATTCTTGTTCATACGATGGTAATGCAGAGAGTTGGAGGATAATAGGCCAGATTTAGCCAAGAATCGAACCAGGTCCAACAGCACTAAGTACTAGGCTCTAAAACATGCACACAGTTTGTAGAGGCGTATTAACGATAATGACACAGTTTAGCAGCAAATGTTCATGGCAGAAGTTGTGATTTGCCACTAAACAACATAGTTGGCTGACCAGCAGGTCTCTTGTTGCTAGGAAAAGTAGAGATCCCTGCGGTTGGGGAAGCACATGTAAACGATCAGCTGGGAGTTGTTAGAGGAGTTTCAGGTTGTTAGTGGGTGGAGCAAGTGGGGAGAACGAGAGGTTCAAACAGTGCAGAATGAGCTGGAAAGGTGATTTTGAGTGGAGTTGTTCTTCACTGCAGTTTATTCCAGAGTTGTACAAGACTTTAGTGGGTTGTATGAAAACTAGCGTTTTGAATCCCAACTTCTAGTGAAAGATTATTTCTCAACAGCTTGTTATAATAGCATCGTTGCTTGTAGGCTGAAATCTAGATTTTGGATTTCATGTTATTTCGAATATACTGCATCAACTTGGACTTGACTCCATGTTTAAATTTGGCAATTACTACACCCTCCAGGGACCTGCTCCATAGCAAATTACCTATTACAGCTACAATGTACAAGTAGGACCCTCTCCTAAGATTTTGCAGTGGCTGCGAATGAAATTATTGATGAATTAGTTTTGACTTTACTATAGGTCTCTCTTTTAGAGTTCAGTTTTTCTACATAACGTTCATGCAACTAAATATTAAAGCACAGCTCTAACAAATATTAACTCACAATAAATATTTTCACTTTACACTAAATAGGAACAATAATCTGTTCCAGTACACATTGAGTTTCTTTTTGATGAGTAATCCACTATTTAACTGTATGCGGCGTTATAAGTACAGTAGAACCCCAATCATCCGAATCAAATGGGACCGGACCTCATTCGGAAGACAAAAAAATTGGATAATTGGATTCTTTTAGAGAAAATTGATATTTTAAAGAAGAAGAGCAAGCGCAATGCATTTTTCATTGGTCAAATGGAAAGGCAACACTTCTACAACTTATTTAGCGCATAAGTACTAAAAGTGCAACACATCATTTGTATCTAATAAAAAAAGTCATTATTCACTTCATTTTGCACATTTGACTTAATTTTTTCTCTGAAAACAATTTGAAGAGAACTGGAGAAACAATGTGGATAACTGGAGTTCTACTGCAGGCTATAAGAAGTTCTCAAATCATCAGCCTACATTTAAACTAAGGTGCTGAGGTGCCTCTTGTAATTCACCCTATACAATTAAAATCCATCACAATCCAATAGAAGATTTTTTGAACTCTTATTGAAGATAACAAAAATAATGACACTAACTAGATAATATTTCCGTATTCAGTCAGCAATCTATACAAACAGCATCCCCTACTCAGACCATTGTTTATACATTGAATTAAATTTTATTCAATCAACATTTTTCAATTAAAATGTCTGGGATATACCAAGGGATAAGATGATTGCAGCTACAAAAGTAGAGGATTAGAACTATGCATAAAACACATATTAATTTAAAGGGATGATTGCTGCAGTTACAAAGTAGAGGATTAGAACTATGCATAAAACACAAATAAATTTTCATGAAACAGACTGAAGTGGTTTTATACAAATTCAGGCACGGTTCCAATTTATTTGCCCAGGCGACGTCTACCGAAATTACGTGCACAAAGCACAAACAGCACATGCTGTTGTTTTGATGATCAGTAAATTTAACTGATACAACAACTGTTGTCTCAGTGTGTGTACAAGATTGCAGGAATGTAGCACACAATTCCAATGCTAGAGGGTGAGTGGCATCTGTGACACAGCGTGGCTGGTAGAGGAGTGCGTAATACGTAACAGAAGGCGAAGTGTGTAAAGCGTGAATATTACGCACAGAGAGTGCAGGTGACGGAACTCAGGCCTGAGTCGCACGTATTGGATGCGGCCAGTCGTGCTGTGTAGTACAGCAGCTGATATTAATTGAATCTCGAGCACTGAATTCAGCACAAGACCGACCAATCACCTCCTATCTCTTCCATATCGTCTCCTATCTCTTTTATGTCGTCTCTCATCTTCACATCTTCCATCACCCGCAGACGCTGTCAAGAACGATCTTTCCCGATAGCTGAAAACGAATAAATGGCATTGGACTCTTCCAATTCACGGTTCTGAATTGAATTCTCACTTGAAAATGTGTGAAATATTATTCATCTGCCTCTAGAATGATCAAATACCCCAATAAAATGGGCAAAATCAATTAGCTTGTCAGTTCCTGTCCAATTCATTTCTTGGGAAGTATTCTTCAAGAGCGTTTATTTGGATTCTTTTCCAACATCTTTATTATTTTCTTTCAAAATTAACTACAATATTATGATCAATTTTCTTGAGCGATTTCTTCATTATCTTTCATTTAGGTTCTCCTTCAACGATCTATTTACTCAAGTCCCTTACAAATTAGTAAAACTATCCACTGATCCTTATGGACTATTATTGATATCGATCTGATTTCAGGTTTGATGATAACTGAATGCAATAGTAAGCGTACCAAAATACTTTAGTTCCGCCATTAAATTCACTTCATCACCCATGCAAAAACACAAGCTAAAGTTGGATCCATTGGTGATTGAAAAACATTATAGCTATCAATTTATTCATCTGTGAGCTATTTAATGATAGTAATCTGTGATTAATTCTAAAAAAACACAAAATTTTGTTTTACATACCTAGGGTCCATTTTCTTTATTGTACATGAACATTGTACACTTCGCAGTATAATTATAATGATATAGATCATATATTATTATGATAAATCAAAAATAATTTTCAAGATTAGTCAGCGTACCCAGTTCGACCCAGATTTGATTTCACCACTAAATTCAGTTCATCGGTAGAATATGAAAAGTCTTGTTATAAAACTCAAAATATCACGATCTAGTTTTACAAAAAAAAAGGTCCCAAGAAACTGACTTGTGGTCTAATTTGAGATGAGAAGTTAGTTTTGCTCCGAAGACTGGATGCGAGTGACTGAAAATGATTAAGAACTTTTAGGTTTTTATTCTATTAACTTTGGGTTACAAACAATACTTTAATCAAGATTTCAATTCATAAGATCTATTAATCCCAATTTAGTCATTTTCCATTAAATTTGCACTGTGGAAATATAGAAATTGCTGCAACGTTCTATTCTGTGTGTGTCCTCTGGAAATCAAATCCCGTACCTGATTCTCTGCTGAATGCGTCAAACGACTGTAAAATGACACAGGGTAGCAGTAGTTAGTTATTATGACTGAATCAAACGGGGAAGAAAATAATTGATGAACGGGAAGGCATGACTGGACGCTGGCCGGGAAATTCGTTTCCCTTGGGCTGGGAAATTTGAAAAGCTCTTTGAAGTTGAACGCAGGCGCAGATGTGTTTGGTTTGGAGCGACGCTTCGTTGTGTGTGAACGCCAGTTGGCAGCCTAGCGTAGCGTCGGGGCGTCGCTTGCTGGTGCCGTGCATGGCCATGTGATTGCTCCTCTCTGTCCTACTGCTTACAAACAGGTATGGATCACGATTACGAAAATTATCGCCATCTTGTACCACTTGATTGCTACGCTATGTTCTTCACCACTAGTCTAATATCATCATGTTGTCAACTTCGATTACCTGTCAATAAATACTTTCAATTAGAACACTTTTAGTATAATTTTGAACAATTTTTGGAATACTTTTGTCAGAAAACCGCCACTAGCAGAATTTAGTACTCTTGGAATACTACTGAAGTACTCATCCCTACCTAAGAATCTTAATTTAAAATACCAGTTCTGGGCAACTATCATTACTAGAGGAATCATTATTTATTTTATAAAAATCGATTTATGAATGATATTTTCTTACGATCCCCAGCATATTTAGTCTGCCTCCTCAAATCCAATCAGACATACGAATTACGCAAGTGTGATAGAAAAAAATTAAATTTGTTAATCAGCGTATATTCAGTTCTGTTCTCATTTAAGTTATTTATTTAGTTATTAAGATTGTACTTCAAAACACATTTAAATCCTAATTAAATCAGCTAAATGGAGTTTTAGGCGAAGCGTTTCGCTGCTTCGTTTCCAATCCTACACTGAGCCCTAATCTGCTTTCGATACTATAGTGTGTTGGGTCGGACGATTTAGGGTTCAGTTGGTTTGAAAATGATTGTAGCACATAACGTAGTGCCTAGGAACCCATAAATGTAAATCGAAAATGCATCAATGTTGCCCTATACGACTGTCTCGATTGCAAACAGCACGAATCTTAGAGAAAACAAAATATTTTATATTGAATTGAAAAAAAAACCCTGAAAAACAAAGCACCATTCAACACTATACTTGACACTATAGGAATATTCAAAATATCGTGATTTCACTTAGGCCTAATGTTAATCCCTTTGATAAGAATTTAAAATACATAAATAATCTTAATATGCTGCCCAATACGACTGCCCGGTTGCAATCAGCACGAATCTCAGAGAAAATAAAATTACGGTACATAATGCTGAATGAAAAATTAACCACGATCGAGCGATTTGATATTGACTTCATGGGAATAATTATTATTATTTAAAATTTCATAGTTTAACGTGTGTATGATGATATGCTCAGATACGTAAGCAATTGAAAGATACTATGTGAATAATAAATTTATTGAGAGATGTGCATCAAAAATGACGATTAGTGTTACCCTATTTCAACCAAAAAGTTGCAGGTCTTTCTGCAGCTTGTGGAGATTAAATTGTTTCCAAAAGATGATTTTAAAAATGATTTTTTTTAGTTGGAGCAAGACAACAAAAAATCCAATGCAATAATGTGAATAGGCCTATGCAATAAATATAGCTTCCAACAAAAAAATTCCGTCTACCTATAAAATCCAATACAACCAGTAAACAACAATCAAACTATTTTCTCTTTATCTGCTAGGCTTGAGTTCTGGTACAAGTTTGAAAGTTAAAAAGGCGAAGGAAGAGAATATTAAGACCAATTACATTGCTTCGAACGTAAATGAGAGTTCGAAGAGTCTGTGATTGAAAAAACGTGAGAAATAGATAACTTATAGAGATAATTGGCAGGCGAACAATTACGGTTGATAGAAGTTGTTGATAGATCGTATGTTTCAATCCTGAAGGGCCATTCAAACAGCGAGAGATAAAGCGACACCAATTGCAATAATCCAGAATGTCCACCGGTGTATATTCTAGCCAGACGAATTCACTCTACACTGTTCTCTTCTAGCTGAAATCTTGACTGCTAGATCAGCACCAAGATATGGTTTTTGTCATTAATCTAGCCGCTTGGACCAGCTTCAAGAATTGGATGAAAAAATAGAACAGAAGAATATTTTGAAAAAAATTGAATGAAAATTAATTACTGTCATCTATCTACGAGTATTTACCGTAGCCTACTTCATTTTGGGCCTGTATTAGGCCCTTTATATTAATCAAATGACTTGGTCACCAGACTTTGTCACAAAGCTAATTAGAAACAGAGAGAAAATAGGAGACTAGGCAACAGGAATAGGAAACTTGATCGACATAGGAATTAATGACAAAATGAGTATAGCGCAGCAAGTTGAGTATGATAAGATCCTCATTCTCAGAGTTGAATACTCTATGCATATGCCTCCTCCAAAAGTGTTAAATGTAATTAGTTTTATCGTTAACTTAGTTTTTCTCATATTTTCCAGATTTAACGTATTTTATAAGAGGAATGAAGTCATTGCATTCAAAATTATTCAAAATAATCAACCTTTGTTGAATGATGCAGGACGCACAATGCATCATCCATCCATGTGAATTGAACCTATCACAGCGTATGCACATATAACATCAGGTGGTTGTGACACAAAGTCGATAACAATATTCAAATATCGACAAAATTAACATGAATCAGAGTTGCTTACTTCGTCATGAACCGAACTTTCAAACAGGCTTCACGAACTTTATCGACACAACACTTACAAACGCTGCACTGTTGAAGCTGAAACAAAGTTTCAATTATAAGCATTGCTGCTCTGCGATTCATGGAACACGTTTAGGGGAGGTGAAGAACATCATCTGAAGGTACGATGGCATCATTATATAAGGTTCGAGAACATCAACATCATCATCAAAGGTCTGATTAGACGACGTCAGGTTATGAACCTCAGCCGGAGCTCAATGTATCAAGCGGTCTCATAAATTATTTACAAGCTTCCAACTTGATAATTACCGACACGAGTCTCGTTACACACAAAAGCCAGTTGCAGTTGTAGCTGATGGCTTATTTACACTATATTAGATTAATAATTGGCGGCTTGAAATTACGCAGTGTATCATGTTGAGTGCTCGTGTGATGTAATTCTTGACAGCGTTCGCAAGACAATAACTGTATAAATTCCTATCTGTTGCTGTATACAAAGTCGTATCCAAGATGATTGAATGAAAAGTCTGAGAGATATAACCCCTCCCCACAGCGAGATAGAAGTCCCCTTCCCCTTCCCCGGGGAAATTTTGAAGTATATACTCTCCAAAATGACTTTCTGAGTGATTTTAGGCTCATTTCTAGAGAAACTTAAATCCATTTAGGCTATTTAAACCAACATCATGGATCTGCCATATAGGTGCTTAAACGCAGAAGGTGAATTACTCGGAGGTGCGAAGAAAGATTATTATAAATACATAATCAGCACATCAATCTATATATATAATCATCTATATATATATATATATATATATATATATAATCAATACAATCAGCACATATAATCTATACATAATCAGCAATGCAGCCAGAGTTTGTAATGGAAGTAGACTGTCCAGCATAAAACTCCAGTATTATTATAGTGGGGTTTATAGGCGTATCGAAAGATTTTTCAAGTGGGTTCACTATGCATTGCTCTCTTCCTCATCGTCTCCCTCATATTATATATGATACACTATCCTCAACTTTATTTACGTCCCCACTAACATCAAAACCTACTACAGTAATTCATATGAAAAACATTGATTAATCCATGAATTACGAATTAGTGAATTTAAAAAGCATGTAATGATATTATCTAGATCAGCGGTTTCCAGCCAGTGGGTCGCGAAAGGTGGATCGTTACTGGATCCTAAAACTACCAGAAAACATTTTATAAACTATAAGAAAAGATAAGAAAAATTAAATTGTGTTTTGATTGTATTCTTGGTTCTTGATTTCTGGCATCTGGGGCAGACTACAGAACAACTAAGTCCCTCCCAGATCCCATGTTCAACTAATAATAATAATCGCTATAAGAAGATTAATAACTGTAGAAAACTTATTTTTTATTTGTTTTGAGCACACGCTCATACCAAGGAGTTGATACATTGTACATTGATCAAAACAAAGTAATCAACAAAAACAATATGTAAGAGTACAAAACTACAAGAAGCAAATAGATAAAATAGATGATTTTTCAACTGGCATAATATAATTATGTATAATAACTTTCCGCTTACATATTATTCTGCTGATTAAACACTCTCCAACAACATCACTTCTCTTGACAAGCGCATTTATAGTGTAAATATATATATATACATGTTTAATTATATACAAATATATACATGTTCAATTTCATATTTATTTAAATCAGACAGAAACACCATAACTTTGTCTTCTTGCAAAATGTTATTAATGCAAGGTATAATATACAAGACTCGGTATAATTCATACATAGGGTACTCTAGGAGGAAATGCGCCAAAGACTCCAAAGAGGAACGACAGGAAGGGCAAATCTTCTCGGCATCAAGCTGATATTTTTGTTCATTAGTAATGCTCTCAATTGAGTTATGCATCGAATAATTTTAATTATAAGTCAACTGCTCACCCAAAACTGTGTTAGGGTTAAGTAATTCCTTTTAAAGGGAATCTTTGAGAAGAGAGAGCTAGATTTCGGTCGAAATCCTTTAAATGCCTCAAGTAAGCGTTAAGAATTCGTTATTGTTATTTTGTTATTTATTAAATCTACGGTATCAATTCCATCATCATTCCATATACTTTGATATTGAATAGATGGTAATTCCCTTTGAACTTATGCTATCCAGTTACTTTTAGAGTCTACTCTTAACAACAGACGATAGCAAATATAAGGTAACCGTGACTCAGCCATATTTACAGCCATGATACATAACGCTTGAAGATATAGAACCTGAGTGTTTCTATTCCTAACGTGTAAAGGGCGAAGAGGAGCGAGCTAGCCGGGTCCCCCTGGAAAACGCCCCTCGCCATCGCTATTGGCTCCGATTGGACTCCCCTAAACCTATTCCCCATCACTAAAGAGAAGTTCGAGTACATACTGTGAAAAATATTAATAATTCTCCTACTTATTCACAGAGTTTTCAATTTGTCCCATAACCTATCTTGGGGTACAAAATCGAAAGCGGCCTCATAATCGACAAAAATCGCGTAAACTTTCCTCTTCTTAAATTCCAAATAATACTTAACTATTTTGTCTAGAACAAAGATATATAATACACGATCGTTGTTTCCGAAAACCTGACTGACTTTCCTCCATTAATCCGCTTTGATCCACCCATGCTGCTAATCTCTCTGTTATTATACCAGTGAAAAGGTTAAGTACACAATTTGTTATAGCGATACCTCTACAGTTTCTAGGGTTCAATCTACAACCTTTTTTATACAATAAAAATATCTTGAGAATCGCCCAGTTCAATGGAATAACTCCCGTCTCCATTATAGCATTGAACAACCTGATTAACAGATGTTTACCTTTGGGGGCAAGGTAATAGAAAAATTCATAAGAAATCCCATCGGTTCCAGACGCACTTCCATTCTTCAACCTCCTCAATTTTTTCCTTTCAAGCTCTTCCAAGTCTATCTCCTTGTCAAGAAATGGATGTTTTACATAATTATACATTCTTCATACAGAAGGTCTGTAGTGGCGGTTCGACTGGTCAAAGGGAAAAGATTAATAGATGAAAACTCCATAACGTTGGAGGATTGGGTTGTATTCTTCAAGAATAGAATGCAGACCTACTATTCAGTAGAAAACTTATTCGTAAACTGTCAATAGGAAGATCAATAATTCAATAATAACTGTTTAATGACTTAAGAAGAAATGTCCAATAAACGGTTAATAAACTGAGCACTTACGTAGAACAAGGTCTGTCATGGCTTTTATCAATCACAATTACAGCACTGTATATACTGCCACGAACAAAGAAAGAATGTCTTTTATCACATGTTGATGTCTGAATAATACCTGTCTGACTTGCTCACAAGTATAGCCCTTTATATGAGATTGTATCATTCCAGTAAGTTCTTTATTTTTCTATCAAAACAGATAAGAAATGTCTAGCATAAGCTCGAGCATTCAAGAGATGCATTTGACTTAATGAGAGTAAGAGTGACAAAGAGAGGGGGAAGAGAAACAACTAAGTGCTTGCTTGAGATAAGGCGCTGCCATGCTGGAAGTCACTTCTGGCTCGTCGTTACACTCAATCACAAAACCGCTGCTTTCAACCAATCATGGAACTTGCTAAATTGCTTACAGCCAATCATGACACTAGAATGTATTTTTCATTTTGGAGCCTTCACTCAGCCAATGGTAGTGCTGGCTGCTTGAACCACTTTCAAGACAATAATAGAGTTTTCTTTTCTTAACTGAAGCATTCAATCTAACAATTACCATTGTTTCACTTTCATTAGATGGCAAAGTCATGGTTTGAAATCACAATATCTGAAGTTGAGAATTGCTATTTTTGAAATTACATTATTTGGAAAAAAATCTTGTAAGGAATAGGAGTTGTATTTTATCAGATTGTGATAAATTGTAATTCAGAAGTATTCTTGGTGTGATTCAATTAACATCAATTTGGTTGTAAGGTAACCCAAAAGCACAAAACAAAGTTATTCAACAAATGAAATTCTTCTGAATCTAGATTGTATTGTCCTTGGGTTCTTGGGTATGCTTCTTCTGAGTGATTCTTTCACTCTGAAGAGATTGGGAGATAACACTACGATTGGCACCAGGATTCTAGTTGTCAAGAATATTGAAGCACCGCTTTCTTCAGAACCCTAAATTTGACAAATATCATGCTTCATAAGCGTCGATCTGTAGAAACAATATGGGAAGTACCGCTTTATTAGTTCCAAGTCAATAGCGTGACTGGGGAGGCGAATTGAAAGTTGATGAGTTCAAATAAACTACTCAGTTCAGTTCATGACAGAAAATGTAAGAAAGTAAATAGCAGTTCTTTTGGAATAACGAGCACCCCCATGTTTTACTTAGAGAATAATTATTGTTTGAAGCGAACAAAGACATTCACAGCCGTTACTCATTAAAACTGTAATTTATCTTGTTCAAACTTTGTTCCCCAACAATGCCAACGTGAAAATCAATATTCCAATGCAACCAATATCATTAATGAACTACCCTTGATTAGTTCTCTGTAGAACATTAACTACATGTCATGCCCTGTTATTAATTTTGTTTCTTTTTAGTCTTGAAACAGGGCAACTCCTATACACACATCCCCTTTAATTTCACAATGGAAATTTTCAAGAAATCTTTCAACGAAAAATCAATGCACGACTTGACAGCCACATTCAGTCAATATTAGGTTAAGAATATGTGATGGGAGTCTCTCATATACAAGAGAATTTTCTAGTTCAAAAGTCAGGATCAAAAGATTCAAATACAGTATTAATTTTATAAAGTTTCCTACAGTTTTTGTCTGAAAACTAAAGTCAATTTCAACCGAATTTGGATATCAGATTACAAACTATTTTTCTTATTAAAAGTCTTATGGAAGTCTCCACTTGTTAATTGTATTGTAGTTTGTAAATTGTCATGCAACAGGTCCCTGGTGTTGCTAATCAGTGGTCAAATAAGTATGTTTCAGGCATACGGTTACCACTAAGAAAATGGAAAAATAGAATGATCAAGTATTGTAGGTTTGAAAAAGGCTGGCCCTAAATAAAATGCATAATTTGTTATTGTAGCTCAATCATCAGACTTATTGCCGTAATAAGCAAAGTCTTGCCCTAAAGAAACACTCATTTGATATTGATTATAATTTGAAGGGATTCCACTAATGTAGAACTGAATAAAGCGTTTAGAAAAACACCAAGAAAACGTAGAGGAGTAAAAGTAAGGGAAAGGTGTCTCTCCGAGAGCCCAATATTTCGCAAAACAATTGAACGAGAAACATTAGAACAGATCTTGAGCAGTTTTGCTGTCAGCTATCTCTTACAACTCATCAAGAGTGCCTGGATATCAAAAATTCAATGCTAATAGATAAGCACGCCTATTAACAGAATTTTTGGTGACTTGCCCTTTACGGACTGAGATTCTCATTCATTTGTTCAGTTACTATGTTCTTCTGCTAGCCGGTGTTTTTTTAGTTTCATGAACAAGTAATATTTCGTCGAGTATTTTCAAGAAATTTTATTTTGGAATTACACTAAAAGTCTTCTCTCACTCTTTAATAGAAAGAAACTTCAATGTATTAATAATCGAAATAATGAAGGATTTATAGAAGTGTACCTGATAGAGAACAAATGAAATTGTAGTCGAAATGTGCTGTGAGTAGGGGCATAACCAGAACATTTTTAACGTGAGTCGGTATATCATTAAAGAAAATATTTCGGGGGGGTGTATCACCTCAAACATGATGTCTACTACAATATCACCAACATCAATGCAAAGAATTGACAACATCAAGGTTTACATATTATTTCAAAATTCCACGTGGAACAATCCTCTGAACATCCTGTTTACTGAAGAGAGAGGGCCATTTGCAGGCCACTCTAATGACCACGGGGCAGAAAGTAAATTTGGGAACTCCCTTTTCCAAGTATTTGACCTTTTTGCAAGTTTATGCTTTTATCATCAAAGAAAATATTTCGGGGGTGAATCACCCTGTGGCGCACCCATAAATGACCCAGGGAAGGTGCTGGAAGTGATAACTATTGGAGTTGTCAGTGTGTTTTCTCCCAGGGAAGGGGAGTCATGGGACCTGTTTCCCAACAAAGTTCAAAGTATAAATTATTAATAGTATTAGTTCTTGTGGTTACTGCAAAGTTCTAAAAGTGTAGCTGCAGAGGGGTGCTGCAGACAGTTCCATTAGGCAGTCAATTATAAAATAGTCCCCTGAGTCCTACTTGCTGAAAAATCCTTAAAAAATAATTCCCTCAAAACGAAGCTATTCGTGTTCTTTGGCAAGTTTCACGTAATAACAAAACTGATAAATAAAATAACAAAAGAAAAACAGCTTCATCAATAAATGTTGAAATGTATGAATTATGGATTTCATGCATGCATTCATTAAAAATTGCTCACATTGCTGCATTGTGAAAATTGTCGTGAAAGCTTTGAGTTTTCACAAAACTAAATCCAATTTTCTGGATCCTTTGCTTAAGCAAACCTGCTCCGGGTCAACTTCTATTTCTGTATGGATTTTTGAACTTTCTATTCTATTCAGTCTGTTTTCTTTGATGGTGTCATTGGCAACTGCCTTGCGTCTAATAAGGATAGCAAGTCTCCACTTGAACAATAGCCTACTGAGTTCGCGAATCAGATTAGAGAATATATTTTTAATTTTTTTTTTTTAGGATGAATCCCACATAGGTCTGAGACCTGTGCGTGGATAATGAGTTGAATGATGGTGATTTTTAGGTGGGTTCCGAACCACCGGGAAGTGATTGTACAGCAGAGAACAGCGTCTTTTTGCTGGCCAATCTAATCGGTCACCCTTAAAGTTGAGAATCTTCAAAACTTCGATTTTTTCATTTCAAGTAAGTATTTTATTTAAATCCTTGTATAGAAATTGGCTTAAGCACCCAACGCACCTCCCCCCCCCCCCCCTAGGGTGCGACACTGGTATCTCTAAAAGTGATATCTTCAACAATATCACCAACATCAATGCAAAGAATTGGACAAAATCAAGGCTTACATATTATTTTTAAATTCTACCTGGGACAATCCTTTAATCTGCCTTTAATTGAGGCTAACTAAGTTAAACTAAAATTTAATTAAATTTGAAGCAATCAACATCATTATTTATCATTATCGTAATCTTCAACATTTATGTGTTTTCTTTATCCACTATCACCCGCTATTTCAAATTTATCATTTATGTATTATAATACATCGAAGTGTCATATTATGGAAATGTCTGAGAAATGTCCTACATTCGCGGCGAACAGAATATGACTAATATCGGGATCCGAACAAAACTTGCATATTGCAAAGCGACAGTGAGATATTGCGCCGCCAGCGGAGGAGCTTTATTACTCACAAGTCTCTTGAGACACGACTGGTTCGCACATATACAGTAGACATGAGGATGCAATGGCCATCTAGCGGACAGAGGGATAACTAATAGCACCCAGCCTCCCAGTGGATTCTTATCATCCGCAGCTTCTGAGACCCCAGTGCCAGTGCCGGCGCTAGTGCCCAGCCAACTTGAAACTAAGTAATAATGATGGCCTAATAATTGTTATTCTCGTCGGATGGCGACTAGGCTATAACTGGATGGCACTGATGCATGATATTGGAACATAAGAAATCTGCTAGAATACTGGTTCCTAGAATGTGATTTAGATTCCCAATCTTTGTAAGGTTATTCTGACATCTATAATTAATTAATATCAGCACAAGCAGATATTAATATCAGTTCGAAAAAAACCCAGACAAATCAATTTATCAAAAGTTTCGCTTGAAAATATGCTTTTTGCCCTTACAAAGCTCAGCCTTTCTGGACGTCGAGAAAAGAATGAGAGCTCCAATTCTGGGTCTACCTACACGAAAATCCATTAACTTTCTCTGTAGTGGCGAAGGTGATATTGTGGAAGGTTACCCGTTCTTAATTGTCAACACCCCTTGATTTTTTATTGTTTCTGTTTGGCGGCAGGAGGATCCTCGCTATAGAAGCCGTTGTTTCTCCTTTCTGTACAAGATTTTCATGATTAATGGTTCTCGCACTTCTTTCAGGAAAATCATATTCCAATTTACATCCTTGTCACTTCCTTGTTATTTTTTACTTCATTTGAAGAACTTACAACAGTTGTAATAGTCTGTATCCTTTACTCTTACCGGCTCCAGTCAATCTCAATACTGCATTCATGTTTATGATTTTCCTTGAAATTTGTGAAATTTCGTCAATGAATAAGCAATTCACTCTATTGTTATTTAATGTGAATTGTTGTTATAAAATGTGTAAGAATGGAAAGGAGAAAGACAGAGTTGAGAATCACTTTAGCACGTAGTCTGAGCATCTTTGTGGATCAAAAATTGAAGGATGTGATGGTGCCACCATCAGAGGCATGGAGAGACTCGATATTATAGTGTTACGCAGGTTACCACTATTTTGACAAATCGATGATTCGATAGCAAACATCTTGTTGCCTTCTATTTTGCGAAAAAGAGGGCAAACGTGCTACATTTTTTGAAAAAGCCCATTTCTCCTTTTTTTATGAAAAAGGCTGCAGCAATCGAGGAGAGTAGTGATGTTTTACAGCGGGAAAATTTTGCGGGTTTTGTGAGTTGGAGAAGATGAACATGGGAGAGGAGAGGAGAGGTGATGAATGAAAAGGTGAGGAAAATATAAAGAAAAAAAGGAGAGGGAAGAGAGATTATAAAAGGAGTGGAAGAGAGAAAAATAGATGAGAGATAAGAAGGTTGGGAAAATAAATGGAAGAGAAGAGGCAGCGAGAAACAGAGTAGATTAGAAGAGAAAGAGTGATATTCATTTCTGGACAAAGATGAAACGATTGAGAGAATAAAATAAGCTATTGGAAGATATTATGAAATGGGAAAGAACATGAGAGAGTTTGTGCGCCCACATATTCTTTGGCCAACTACCACTTCACCCCCTACATCACTCTCTTATCGACCCTAGGGCTCTTGATTCGATTAGCGACCTACGAAAAGTCTTTGATTTGATAAAAGTGCTGCTATGTGACTGCCACGGTAACATAGAGTAAACTGCCACGGTAACATAGAGTCAACTGCCACGGAGGCTCTTCAAGGCCTCCCACATTCCTTAAGTTTCCTCATTTACTGTTTTTATGACCCCCTAAGCACCCATACACAAAAAAAACATCTTCAACACAAACACACACACACACAAACATAAATGTCGGTGTCAAATATTGGCCTCTTCCAATATTTGATAGAGCCATCAACTTGAATGAAGGCATACCATTTATTGTTTTTTTCAGAAGCATTTGACTCTAATAGTGTTTACAGTGTCAGTTCAACATGACCTGTAAGTGGCTGAAAATACAGGAAAGTGAGTAATGGACTAAAGACTGGAAAAATGAAATATTTCCTTGTTAACTTCAAAAATGCAAATATAGCCTGTCCTATTGAATAGGAAACTCAATTTATAAAAAGTATACGCTACATTCAATTTGACCAACATAACTTAATAATACAGTTATAAGAATTAAATAAGAAGTCATGAGTAAATTTCTAAATTAATGAAAAATGAACGTTCTTATCTGAATATGTGGAGGAGTCCTTGAGAAATTTTGATTAAGAATTAAGAAAAATGAAAAAGAGGAGGAAAAAGAAAATGAAGCAGAGGAAATAAAACAGAAAAATAATTATGGAAAGCCAACACAACAAAATCTATTTTCAAGGGAATCAATGTTCAAGTTAAAGAGGTCAGAATTATTTAATTTTTTATTTCTATAGAATTTGCTATTTTGAGCTATCCTGATTTTCAAAAGTATCTTCATGAAATCAATACTTGCATGGTTTGAAGTCAAGAGACAAAATATATTACCGTATTTATTATGATTTATTATAATGGACTGAATCTTCTATTAGTGTTACTGTTTTTCGACTAATAAACTATCAAACCCTGCGATATTCCACTATGCGGGCACATTATCCGATTCTGTACAAATTTGATGGTTCTCATTGATCAATTTGAACCAACGTGCCCGGCCCACTCACACAAAAGCCTACTCCACTATTTGAGCAATAGCTATAATTGCGCAATCTGATACTGGACTGATCAATTTACTTAGCTCAGCCTATTTGTACAAGTACACATAATATTCTCAAACAAAATAGGAACATTTTAAGCGAGGTGATCCTAACTGTACACTTATAACTGGATAAAGTCAACTTCATTATTTATGATAAATCGTATAAACTCCAATGTATTTGTATAAATCGTCGCAGTTCTATGAGAAATATGTCTAATCTGAATGAATCAAAACGAAAGAACTGGCAATAATAATTGTCTAGTTACACAGCATAGAAGCTCGTAATACAAAATTCAATCCCATTTTTCGACGTTGTGAAATAATTGCCTGTATGTTAAATTTAATACAATTTGAAATTGTCTTCTGATTTTAGGATTTTTTGTAGGATTACAGTCGATTTTGATATTGTGGAAATACTAATTGCAGACCCACCTTAGTCTAGTAGGAAACAATAGTTAGGATGTAAGGGATAATAATTATTGGCTCACTTAGAAAGACTAGTCAATGGAGCAAGTCATTTCTAGTCTAGTTGAACTCTTTGTCGTGAACGAATTAATTAGCATATTATAGTATTAGAGTCAGGAAGCAATTATTATGTAAAGCATCATGATCAGTTCAAGAAATTCACAAGAGCTGCTAACCCGAACACAAATTATCATGTTAATGCACAAACTTAAATTACGTTAAAGATTTACTATTATTATGATAACCATCTATTGATATTATGATATTACATAGTCGATAAATTAATATGGAACTACTCTATTGGTCAAATGAGATTGCACTCATACCTCATATCACAACATTTCTTTCACGTCTAGTATACATGACCTCAAAATCATTCATATAATTAATACAAGCAGATGGGTTTTAAATTGATTCGTTACGGGTTCAATTATTGAACTTGAAATAATTATTCGAAATTAACGATTTCGGAAACAATGAAATAATAATTTTAGATTCAACTGTCACAAGCTTCTCAACTACAATAATTCAATGCTAGCTACAAGACTGCTGACCTTGAACTTGCTTGAGTAGTAGTAGTTTATTGCTCTTACACAAGAACAGGGTCAATCGGCGATCAATGGATGATTGCTTAGCCCCTGCAAGTCACGGAGTAGGCAACACACCGTACAAAAAATCTTGAAAGCTGTCTTTATTAAATGCAAATTTCCTATGTTTACTCAAATTTATCTTGCTGGAAATAAAATTAAGGCAACAAGCACGTTGATATCCAATTATTATTGGTTGTATGGAAATTTTCATTTTCAAATCGCTCACGATATTCATTGTAAAAAAATATTGTAGACGGGACACTTTTCCATTTCAATTTAATCGAGGAAAGTAATAGGTCTACAATATTAAGTCGAAAATCACTTACAATAATACAAATATTTTTCTATTCGGAGCCCAGAATCTTCAACATTGATAATGAATATCACAATTCCAATCAGTGTGAATAAATAGCCTTAGATTTTGTTTTGTTTTATGGATTTCAACGCATTTAAAGTGACTCGATGTTTGACTCCAACACTGAACCTGTTGATTTCAATCACAAGTCACTCTTGTTCTCTTCAAATGTTTCAAACATTTTTTGATTGAGATTGAAAATGAAACCGCTTATTATATCGATTAGAGCCTATTTGAAAGCTAGTAACAATAAATCATAATATCTCAGACTTGTCAAATCTTGCCAGTGTGCAAGTGGCCTATTCACTGCGAAGTACACTTGTGGCATATTCTAGTGACCTCAGCTCACATTTATCGATCCATTCGTCCAAACATCAAACTCCATTTCAATGGGATTTGTAGTCGATGTTTTCAAGAAATGTATGATCATTTTAGTAGTGTTTATGACAGGTTGATTTATAACGCGCTGTGCAAAACATCCATCAAGTCTGGAAACGGATGGCATTAATTCTAGTAGGGAAAGCAGCTCCTCGCCTGGGGAGTGGCGTATTGTGGGCGATGCCCTATAGGCGAGACAGCAGCAGTCTTTGTACTTCTTACAAGATACATATTTACGATTCTCTTGCGATTTTTGAGAAGCAGGAGGAGAATGTTTGGCAGAGGAACTTCGGTGGTGGGAACGGAATTAGAAATCGAACGTGAACATAAGGGACCATGCACACTGGGCTGGCGTGATAGATGACTGACGTGAAATTTATTATACTCGTATATTTATCTGTATTCTCTTGGATTGCTTTCTATTTTTTTTTTTTTTTCATAAAAAGAGCAACATTGAAAGAAACTTGAAGATATTGCTGTGCCTTTTCGGCGCAAATGGTAACCGGTCCCATTCGAAGTGGTTTCTAGACAAATGTATTGAATGTACGATTTTCGTATTTTTGTGGTGCGAGGGAGTTTTTTGAAAACTTTCTACTTTCATGTTCTATGAACATGTTTTTTCCCTCCATTTTCCTCTCTCACTATAGCCAAATTCAATCTTTCCCTTCCTCCTTACTCTCATGCCTATCTCTTGATATTTCTCTTTCTCTGGCATTTTCATTCTCTAGACTTACATATATCTTTTTCCCTTGTACTTTCACGCTCTTTCTTTCTCTCTTTCTCCTTCTCATTCTTTCTTTCTCTCAAGCTATATGCCTGCATATCTCTCTTCTTGCTGGATCTCCCATACTTTTTCCTTCTACCTTTCACTATTTTCCTTGATCTTCCATTGTCTCTCATTCAATAAATTCTCTTCCTTTCTTCCTTCCTATTTGCTTGATCTCTCTTAATTTCTTTTTTTCCCTTTTCTTCCTTCCATGTCTTTTCCTCTTTCCTTTTCAATAATTAATGTTCTTCCAATCCTTTTCTCCTGTGTATCTTTTTGTCTCTCACGGTTTCTCTTTTTTTACTCAATTTCGATTTATTCCCATGCTCTCATGCGCTCTCTCTGAATACCTCTCCCCAATTTCTCCCTCTTTCTCTTAATTACTGTTTTATTCCATCTCTATTTCAACGTAACTAGAATTTTCTTTAGTTAGATTGATATCATTTGCTGTACATTTGCTACCTATGCGACGGTAATAATGCTATATTTAAAATCATTTAAGAAATTTTGTAAATTTACATAAATAAAGTGTTCTAATCTAATCTTCTCTTGCACTTTCCGTCTGTGCAGTTGTCTCTTGCTCTCTCTTCTTCTCTCACCATCAATCTCTCTCCCCTCCACCACTCTTTCTCACAAAAGCCCTCTCTTTTTCTTCCACGATGCTGTCGAATGAGAAATGAAACGTGAGTGTCAGTTTCTTATTTCTCTCGGAAGAAGGGTGTGAGTTGTTGAAGAAGAACTTGCATTAGACAATATTGCTGACTCGACACACCCTTACGGCGGTAGGTAGGATGGAGGAGGTGCACGGGGTTCACACGGTCCAAAGCCAACGAGAGCGCGGCTTGCTCGTCTATTCTTCAGATCGCCTCGCCTTGCCGGTCCACAGCCGCGGCCCATTAGTAATGCACGAGCAACTTTCTTCCTGACTCTAGACTGTGTGACCCACTCCTGATCCACCCCTTCACAACTCCTTTTCCTACAACACAGGACCAGAACTCTCACACTTGACTCAGCCCCCCTCTAAACACCCCCTACTAGCCCCTTCTCACAAACATCATGCCTCCCACCTTTGGTGTGGGCCTTCTAGCCGCACCCCATTAACTCCCGCTTTCAGGTTAGAGTTGCACTTTCAATGTTATTATAATGTCCGAGGGAGAATTTTTCTTGTTCACTCAAACATCTGGGAAAATCGAGTACATTTTAATGCAGTAGATATGAGCTCAGAATGAATAAAATACAGTAGACGTTCTTGTTCGTTTGGTCGTCGGGCCTCCAAGGGTAGTTCCATCTCGCCATATTCTGAGATTAAGGACCTGGAAATTCGGAACCAGAAATTGATAAGCTGACAACATCAACTATATTATTATATAACACTTTATTGCGAGGAGCTATTGTTATTGTCTTTAAATTACCTTATCAGGAATAATGGTGTGATGGTTAGTGTTTCTGACTCCTCTCGCAATGGTATTCCAATAGATAGCTAATGAAATATTATTCCTTGTTGCAATTTTTTGCAAATCTGGATTTTCACTGCCCGTGTGAGTACAAAACAATAGCAAAAATTATCTAATCATTTTCTGTAAGTTGCATGTACGACTTGACGAATAGCAGAAGCTTTTACACGCAGTTGTTTCAATTCAGATACTACACACCCACAACCACAAAAAAAGCAAAATGGAAACATTCTGAGGAACTGTTGAAAGTGATTGAAACTCATATCTTTAGTGACAACAAAAGTTTTCCATGTCAAGAGTTTCCACCAAAGCGCCTTCCAAGAGAATAGCAGAGCTTTACGAGCTGGAACGTTGTCGTGTTGACATGAGTTAATAACATTATGTGAGTGTCCAATCTCTTGCTGGTGCTAGAAAAATATTGACCTAATATCAAGGATACTATTAAGTGAGGTGTCCAGAGGCCTTTTAATAGACACTAGTCTAGAGGAGGCTTAGCCGTTATAGCATTGCCGGTGCTTCAAAACTTCAAGTCTCAAGCCTACGCCATGTTAAGTCCGACAAGAAGATCTCATCAAGCGTGTTTACGATCGGGCACCTTCAGTCGTAAAAAGGTGATGCCGGCCTCGGCCCTTATACAACGCCATAGTCTTGAAAGATCGAGATTGGAGGCCAACGATATTTAGCACTTGCAAACTTTGAACTTGCTTGAAACGACATTTTCAAGATCGTATATTCTTCAAATGAGATTGAGACTCAAGAGCTCTGGATGAATCGATAAGAATAGAAAATGGTCAAATTGATTGATTTTTATAGCTCATTGCGAGTGGGACAAAACTCAATCAGCTATTAAATTCAATATTTTTTCTATTTTCAATTATTCATCATTATAGGCTGATACCTGTGCTTGGAAAAGGATTTTTCTCATAGAATTCACCAGGGTCAGTCCAGACCTTCAAAATCGTACGCAGAAATGGTACAACTACCAGCAAGAAGGAACAAAAAAAACCAACAACCTGAGATGGAACATACCCAATTGAGGAAGATCGTCCAGCAGTCAAACGTGGTAATAGTCAAACCAAACTTAGTGGCAGGCAGTGAAAAAGAAAGTAGTGCTGAAATTAGAGAATCATTAAAAAAAATATACCAAGAGAAAAATCTCTAAAAATAAAAAAACAGTGAATGTGCGCGGTGGTAGTGTATTATTAGTAATGGATCCAACCGAGGACAAGGATAAAGTTTTAGGAAAGGTATAGTAGAAAATAGTTAGTGTACCTCAATTAAAGAAGCCGATAATAATAGTATATAATGTACCAGTGGAAATGAATGAAAACGATTTATGCATAGATATTTATAATAGGAAATTTTCTAATATTGATAAGGTCAAATTTGACAACGATTTCCGTCCATTGTTAAAGGTAGGTTAAACGAGAGAAAGAGGACCCGCATTGAGTAATTGAGTGCACTCCCGACATTAGGCGGGAAGTTATTAATAAAGGGCGTATTTATGTGGATTGGTAATCCTGTCGAGTTAAAGATTATATTGCAGTCTCGCGCTGTTCCAAATATCAAGGTATTGGACATGTTCCAAAATATTGTAAGAGTAAATCCATTATCTGTGGTCATTGCTCATTGGAAGGTCATGATTTTAAAACCTGCCCAAACAAAACATGCGTAAATTGCAAGAACCACAAAAATGAACACAAACATAGAGTAAATGATACATGCTGTCCTACATATACTAGAGCAATTCAAACGCTTCTTAATAAAACCGATATTGGAAAATAAATTCATTTCAATTGATGAATTGAGTATCATAATACGCTAGAGGTTACAATCCAAAACAGATTTGTCAAGCTAATGCATTTTTCAATATCATTCAACTAAATATTCGCAGCTTACATAAAAATTTCGATCAATTTATTTCATGGTTACAAAATTTTAGTGTGAAATATGATATTGTTGTTTTAACTGAGACACGGGCGTCTGAAGAAGAATTGCTTAGTTATGGAATAAACGGTTACAATCATTTTGGTCAGGCTTGTAAAATTACAAAATGTGACGGCGTTAGCATTTTCATAAAAGAGAACATAAATTGCTAAAGAGTGGCTCTAAATCTTTCTCAAGCCAATGGAATAAGAATTTGAATCGATTTCAAATTTGATAATGTTGATTGTACCCTTATTGCAATATACAGATCTCCTTCCACCGATGTCAATCTGTATACTAATGGTCTTGATGATTATCTGTCCAACATTGAAAGTAATATTATGCTATTGTTATTGGGGATATGAACATCAACATTAATGACAACAGTAAACTCGTGCATGATTACATAGGTTCTCTAAACTTGAATGGTTTTAAATCACTTATCAATAAGGCTACTCGATCCCATCACTCTAGTCGAGTCAGACTTGTATTGATCACATTTTCATGAAACGACCCGACTCAAATAGGTCTGTGATTGGCGCTATACTTATAACTTCAATTACTGATCATTTTTGCACTGTCCTCAACATAGAAATTGAAGATAATAAGCAAAATTCCAATATATTAAAAACTAGAATAAATTATAAAAATCATAAAGCTAAAATTAAACACGAGACTTGGGATTTCATTGAAAATTCTAATAATATTGAGAAATTTACAAATTCTCTTATTTATATGAGATAAAAATAATCATCGATAATCACTCTACGAATGTACCCATAACTCACAAACATAGACCATTAAAACCATGGATTTGCATGTAGAAGAACTTTGCAATGTATAAAAGAAATGATGAATATAAAAGAAGTGAAAAAGGATATTGATATAGAACCAAATAAGCTGAACAAATTTTTTGCTAATGTTGGAAAACAGTATGCAAGTAAAATCAATATAGCTCTATTGAAAATTTTCCTGATTTTATGCCACAACCTAAAAAAGAAAACACCAGCTTCTACTTTTTCCAACTGATCATATTGAGATCCAAAATACTATATACGGATTAAAGAACAACTCAGCACCGGGTATTGACCGAATTGATAGCATTACTCTAAAATCCATTGCTCAATACATATCTAAGCCCCTGGCTAATATAATCAACAAGTGCTTTGAGCAAGGCTATTTTCCCAAACATTCAAAGTTGCCAAGATAAAAGCCCTGTTCAAGTCTGGTGACAAATCAAAACCAGAAAACTATAGTCCAATCAGCCTTTTAAGCAATTTTACAAAAATTATAGAGAAAGTTATTAAAAATAGAGTAATTAATTATATTGGAAAAACAAAGCTAATTAATGAAAATCAATATGGTTTTCAACCAAATAAATGTACTAGAGATGCTATGCTCAAAATTATTAACAATTTGAGCGTTGGCCTTGAAAATGATAGAAACCCCTTACTGTTTTCCTCGATCTTGCCAAAGCATTCGATACAGTGCCTCACCACAAATTACTTGCCAAACTTGAACACTATGGTATAAGGGGAACTCCCCTTCAACTTTTTAGGAGCTATTTAATGGAAAGGATTCAGGTTTTGAGAAATAGTTCCGAAAATATGTCAACTTTTGGGTTGCCTCAGGGACAGTTCTCTCACCACTTCTCTACATCTTGTACGTAAAAGACTTGTTTGGAATAAGCTTTGTGGGTGATTGTTCAATCGTATCTTTTGCGTATGATACAGCTGTCACAGTATCGAGTGATTCTTGGGAATCAACTTACAAAATCACTGAACAGTTTTTTGCATAGGGTAGGAAGATGGTTCAGTCATAACCTGTTAACTGTCAATGCTGTAAAAACCAAATACTTGGATTTCTCTGTAAAAATTAGAGGACTACCCCCAATAAATAATAAACTCAAAATCCATGTTGATACCTGTAATTTTAATAACAGCCATAGCTGTACTTGTGTTATACTGGAAAGACCTCAGTATGTGAAATATCTTGGTGTAATGGTTGATGAGCATCTTAAATGGAATTCGCATATCAATTACCTATTTCCCCAATTAAAGTATTTGATTAATCAATTTTATAAGATAAATTAATCAAAAAACGTAGCAATAATCAGATTAATATACAATGCTTATGCTGAATCTTTACTTCAATATTGTATTGAGGTTTGGGGAGGTGCAATAAACTCTCATATGAAAAAGCTGTTCATCATTCAGAAACATATTATAAGAGCCGCTTTGGGTAGACCTAGACTCTACTCCAGTAGGCTCATTTTCAAGGAACTTCAGGTCTGAACTTTAAGGTAGTTATACATAAACAAATTGTTATTGTTTATAAATTGCAATAGAGATGTATTCAAAATAAGACATTTACAACATAAGACCGTTAACAAATAACATCCTCATACCTAACTGGAATAAGACTATTTGCAGGCACCAAACACATCATATGTGCTGTAAACTATTCAATATCTTACTAGCTGAACTATTATCATTTTATAATAAAAAATCATCTATTTTTAAAATTGTAAAATGAGTCAAAGAAAACATATTCTTTAAAATAGGAAATTTAATCTAGTTTCTTGATCTTTTATGTGTTATTGTATTCATTATCTGTCCTTATTTTTTACTTATGCTTATTTTATTATTTCTTATATTGTAGCTGTAGTTATTTTTACTATTTTACGTTTCCTTGGTCGATCTGGCGCTCAAGCTATGCTTTGCTGGGTCGAAATATGTGTAACTGAATAGTCTAGAATCTTAGTTAATTTCCTTATTTAAATTGATGTATTTTTGTTTAATTGGGAAATGAATCTTATTCTTATTCTTAAATATCATCGCCTGATAACATCAAATTCATGTAGGCTACGTGAAGGGTCCTCTGAATAATATAAGGCTATGCATTTCACTTTAGATATTCACTTGGGTTCTCAACTCATACTTAGCAACATTGGATGTTACAATCGATGAAGACCACACATAGTCTTTTTTTCTACATAGGCATGTCTATGAAAATCAATGTTTCAAGTGTTGTGATTGTAGTAGTTTTTATGATGCACCGTGCTAACTCAATGTAATAGACTTCTTTCAGCTCTGTTCCCTGTGTAAAATGCATAATAATTGAGTACATTTTTGTTACCTCAGTCAGCGATCAGACGTCGCCGTGAAAGGATGTGTTTGCAATTGCTAGAGTGCTTTGATGTTGCATTGTGCGGTTGTTAGCCTAAAAAAGTAGAACAATAGGCAGTAGTGAATTTTGTTAGTTGAGTGTTATTGTCGAGTCAGGCGAAATCCGTAACCGCGAGTGCTCGCGCGCGCGGGCGGGCGTGTACGCGTCTATGAAGTAGTGTTGCAGTGCATTGTGCTGAACAATCATAATAATAATAGTTTCTATTCTACAATAATAGAAAAATTATGTCGGTCAACGAATCGAAATATTCATCAATCGTTCCGAAATCAGATGAAAATGAATTATTATTAAAATTACAGCAAATTGAAAAGGACTTGGAGACACCAACTGAAAAATTCCTGTTCACCACTTGGAGGGAAACTGAATCCAACTTTAGGCAGGCAGAGAGCAGGAATAGAGAACTCAACAAGCAGATAGATCAGTTGCAGAAACGATTAACTGCTCTGGAGGACAAATCAAATGCTAGCAACAATAGGCAAGAAGGTGAAAATGAAGAAGATTATTTCACGGATGAAGATAATTTAGCCAGGGAAACAGAGTGGATACTACAGAAGCGAAGAAAGAGGAAAAGAGAAAATTCAAACTCACCAACAAACAATGAAAAACAGTCAACAAAAACACGGCTGATTCACAGTGAGACGGAACCATTAATTCAACGTACGTCCGCTAAGAAGCCACCGCCCATCATAATATACCAAGTAATAGATTATGAAACGGTTTTCAAGACTTTCAATGGTAAGTTGAAAGATTGTTTTAAAATAAATATGCTTAATAATAATAGCCTGAAATTAAATGTTGATACTCCCGAAAATTACAGGATAGCAACTGAAATATTGAATAATGAGAAATTTAGTTGGTCTTCCTACGAAAATAAGCAGACTAGGCCTATTAGAGTCGTCGCTAAGAAACTGCACAGCTCTTGTAAGCCTGAAAATATTAAACAAGAGTTGTGTGACAGAGGTTTTAAATGTATTGAAGCTGTGAATATTCTAAAATGGAAAACCAAAGTTCCATTGCCAATATTCATGTTGACGTTCAATAGCGATGAGAGTATAACTAAGATTTATGAAATAGATACAATTTTGGGAATGAGAGTCGAAATTGTTCCAATGCGGAAATCCAAACTCATACCACAATGTAACTGTCAGGCATGGGGTCATACAAAAACGTATTGTAAAAGAGAGCCAAAATGTGTAAAATGTGCTGGTTCTCACCTCACTTCTAATTGTGAAAAACCTAGACAGGAGAAGCCAAAATGTTTCAACTGTGGTATGGAGCATCCGGCAAATTATAGAGGTTGTGTTGTAGCGCAAGAGTTACAAGATCTAAGGAACAAAGCTATGCAGTCAAAAAAAGTTTCTTCAGCAGCTCAACCAATACAGAGTAGAGTATCAAATCAAGTACATCATGAGAGAAGTAAACTTGTTGCAAATACTACTTTTGCGGAAAAATTCAAGAATAAACCCACTAAGAAGATTGAAGAAACAAGAGTTATAGAGACAAATTTACAACAGGCAAACAAAAAAGATGTAAGTATCAGTTATCAGCTTCAACAAATCTTAGAGAAGTTGATAAAACAAGAGGATATTAATAAATCTATCCTTGACAGATTGAGTAAATTAGAGAATACAGCGTTTAAGGGAGCGATTCCTAGAAGATATGATGGAAAGTAAGCTTAAGATTATGGCCTGGAACGCCGATGGACTCCAACAACATAAGGATGAACTATTGGCAGTCCTAGTAGAAAGAAAAATAGATGTCTGTCTTGTCTCAGAAACTCATTTTACAAGAGAAACATACTTTAAAATGAGAGGTTTTCAAGTTTATCATTCCATTCATCCCAGCAACTGTGCAAGAGGAGGAAGTGCAGTGATAGTGAAAAAAGAAATCAAACATCATGAGTTCACAACAATCGAAGAAGAAGAGTTTCAAGTAGCTGCAATACAAATTAGTACAGGCTGTGGAGAAATTATAGTTGGATCTGTCTATTCATCCCCACAACACTCACTCAAAAAAGAAGATTATCTCAACCTATTTTCTAATTTTCTGGGGAAATTCATTCTGGGTGGAGACTACAATTCAAAAAATACTTACTGGGGATCTCGTTTGATCACAACCAAAGGAAAGGAACTACAATATGCAATAGAAGAATATAACTGTACAATTCATACCACAGGAAAGCCGACCTACTGGCCAACTGACAACTTAGAGATTCCTGACTTGATAGATTTCTTCATCACTAGGAACATATCAGCAAGTTTCATTGAAGTAAAGGAAGAGCTCGACCTCAATTCAGACCATTCACCAATTATAATGAATATTAGTAGTATTGTTAAAAAGAAGGAAAAGAACCCAATTCTAGTTGGATCTGTCTATTCACCCCCACGACACTCACTCAAAAAAGAAGATTATCTCAACCTATTTTCTAATTTTCCGGGGAAATTCATTCTGGGTGGAGACTACAATTCAAAAAATACTTACTGGGGATCTCGTTTGACCACAACCAAAGGAAAGGAACTACAATATGCAATAGAAGAATATAACTGTACAATTCATACCACAGGAAAGCTGACCTACTGGCCAACTGACAACTTAAAGATTCCTGACTTGATAGATTTCTTCATCACTAGGAACATATCAGCAAGTTTCATTGAAGTAAAGGAAGAGCTCGACCTCAATTCAGACCATTCACCAATTATAATGAATATTATTAGTATTGTTAAAAAGAAGGAAAAGAACCCAATTCTGTTGAGCAGAAATACAGACATTGAGGGGTTCAAACAGCGGCTTGAAAACAGAATAAATTTACATGCATCATTACAATCAATTGACGACTTGGAGAGTGAGGTAATTAAATTTGTTACTGATATTCAACAATCTGCCTGGGAAACTACACCTTTGCCAATGGAAAAAAATGAAGGAAAATGCTATTCTGAAGAAGTGATACAACTGATAGCAAGGAAAAGGAGGATTAGAAAAAAATGGCAGGTAAGTCGGGATCCTAGAGTGAAAACAGAGCTGAACAACATCACCCAAGAGCTGAGAAGGACCATAAAAGAACATAATCAAGAGGAATTGAATTCTTATCTCTGTGATTTGACAAATGATAGAAGCACTGACTACTCAATATGGCGTGCAACAAGAAAATTGAAGAGACCTATTACTCAAATCTCACCTATCAGGAAAGTAGATGGTAGCTGGGCAAGAAGCAACAAAGATAAAGCTGACTTATTTGCTGACTATCTTGAGAACGTTTTCACACCTCATGATGAAATAACAATGGATGCTGATGCCTATGATTCTTATCTTCTAGAAACAGGTTTCATTCCTCTAACAAATGTAAGAGAAGTTGACAATGAAATTAAAAAGTTGAGCAAGAAAAAAACACCAGGCTTTGACTTGATAACGGGAGAAGTTCTACAGCAGCTTCCAAGAAAAGCCATTGTGAAGTTTTGTCATCTCTGCAATGCAGCATTTCGTTTGAAATATGTACCAAGACTCTGGAAAGTTGCTGATGTGATCATGATACCTAAACCTGGAAAATCACCTCATGAACCATCATCATACAGGCCAATTTCATTGCTTCCTGTGATTTCAAAACTATTTGAAAAACTCATACTCAAGAGATTGAAGCCAATCCTGGAAGAAGATGAGCTAATACCTACTCATCAGTTTGGGTTCAGAAATAAGCACAGTACAATAGATCAAGTGCATAGAATAACAATGTCATAGAGAAGACCTTGGAAGAAAAGAAAGTTTGCTCAACAGTTTTCCTGGATGTGGCTCAAGCATTTGATAAAGTATGGCATGAAGGCTTATGTCATAGAATGGATCACTTGTTACCACCAGAATACAGTCAGTTACTGAAATCATATCTTGAAGATGGCCATTTCTGGATCAAACAGGATGATGCATTCTCATGTCTTCGAAAAATTAAGGCTGGAGTACCACAAGGCAGTGTTTTAGGCCCAATTTTGTATATTCTTTATACATCTGACATACCTCAGCCTGAAAATGTCACAGTAGCAACGTTTGCTGATGATACTGCAATTCTATCAGTAGGTGAAACTGTTGAAGGTGCTACAGAGAAATTACAGGTAGCAGTGAACAGAGTGAACATCTGGAAAAAACAATGGCTTATCAAGTTGAATGAGGCAAAGTCAGTCCATGTCAACTTCACAAACAAAAGAGTGCAATATATCCTCTTAACACTCAATGGGAATATAGTTCCACACTCAAACACCGCAAAGTATCTGGGCATGACGCTGGATGTTAAGCTTAGATGGAAAGTGCATGTGAAGAAGAAGAGAGAAGAACTTGGTATCAAATATAAGAAAATATACTGGCTGCTTGGGAGGACATCACAATTGACAACCTACAATAAATTGCTCCTCTACAAGCAGATTCTAAAGCCAGTGTGGACCTATGGAATACAACTATGGGGCTGCACTCGGCCATCCAATATAAACATCATCCAGCGATTCCAGAATAAGGTACTTAGGAATATTGCTGATGCTCCATGGTATGTCAGAAACACTGATCTTCACCGCGACCTAGGAGTGGAGTCAATAGCCAGTGAAATCAATAGATTTGCCAATAAACATGAAGATAGACTGCATCAACACCAGAATGTAGAGGCAATCCAGCTGCTGAACGTCCATGGGATGATACGAAGGCTAAAGCGGAAGAAGCCACACGAATTAGTGTAGTGTGAAGTGCAAAAGCAAAGTTTTTTAATGTGCAAAAGTTAAAAGCAAAAGTGTGTATGAAAGTGTAAAAGTAGAAGTGTGTATGAAAGTGATTTAAAATATTCTTTAAATATTGTTTATTGTTAAATTAGAGGAGGTCAAGCCAATGGGTTAATCCTTTCCATAGTAAATAATTAGCAATTTAGGTTAAAATAAAATAGCTTATTAGTCTCAGACTAGGTGCTAGGATAACTTCAGCAAAAAAAAAAAAAAAAATTTTTGTTACGACTGAAAAATATGTAACTTCTTTGGTATGTTGGTAAATTATTAAAATTTGAAATGATTATCAATGTGTATTGTAAGATGTTCTTGTTTTTACTCAAGCTGTTTTTTAAAATGGATGATTTATCTACTACAGACAAGCATAATAACAATTGCTCTTCAAGTTGTTTTTAACTATTTCTCAATGAAATCAACAAATTATATATTTCGATTTTCCTTTCATCAAGATCTCACTTATATCGAAATCCTTCGCTTATGCGCTAAGTAAAACTACAATAATGCTAATTATGCGCTGAGTCGGAGTAAAACTACAATAACGCTAACTAATAATAACTCGACGATAATATACTGTAAGTATTATATACTTTAAGTCAGCTTGCTGCTTGTTGATGAGTGGTATTGGCTGTTAAGAGCGATCTGGCTGGTATTGGTGATATTGTGATCGTAGCATTCTTCAAATTCTGTTATTGATGATATCTTGGAATTGATATGAAATTTATCGACAGAAATTGATAAGATTGAATAATATCGTTAATAGCCTTGTGAATAGCTGTGATTTTCGTAAGTGAATCACACATTTCTACAGTTTCCAACCATTTCCCGCTTCAGTAATGGTATGCAGATTAAAATGTGCAACGCATGTCACGCAGCAGTCACGCGTTGCACTCAAGAGCAAATAACATGAAAGGCAAACACACTTTTCCGGCACTTTCATGCTCCACTTGCGCGTATCTTCAGACTGTGAGTGCCGAGCATGCTTCGGCACACTCACGTATTTTGGTTTGTTGAGTGAAACAAATTTGAGTCCCGCGGGAGAAGAGGCCCTCCCTGCACCCGCCCTCTACACAGGTTTTGTGAGACATTTTACAGCTCCTGCTGTCGACGCACACGCTGAAAAAGTCATTCTGGCCACGAATTTCCAGCTGCAACTTTCCAATATTAATATCGAGCAGCACTCGTGCTGTTGGTGTGTGAGTGTTGATTCTAATAAAAAATGGAAAACTACAATCATGAGTCATTTTCTTGAAAATATAAAAGCTCACAGCGTTTAATCTAGTAAATGATGTATTAACATGAAATGAAGACTAGAATGAAGGATTTAAGAAGAAAATGTGATTAATAAAATTGAGACTGAGATAAGAATGTGAAGTGAAGGAAAAGTTATGAACAAAGATAATTTTCATCGATCATCACAAAATTGAACTTGAGAAGATTTTGACTAGAAAATATATCTGTTGCAACTAATAATTACACAGAATTAATACACGAAGCTCCATGCTGGCAGTGGAGAAAATCGCTTTCTAATCTAGAAATTGATGTGGCAACACTTGATTCAATGGTTGATTTCATCAGTCAAAAATACTACAGTTGTGATACAATAATGACAACATACAGTAACGAAATAGCAATAACATGCAATAATCAAAATAAAACTTTTCATGGTAATCAGACAGTCAAGTATCTTACTCTTACGAGAAATATGATATGATATGATGTATGTTATATGAGATAGAGTGAATGAACCAAATATGAAGTCCATTAGTTATAAAAAATGAGTGGATCTAGACATACAGATACAGCTACCATATACAGCTAGGTTGCAGCTACCAAGAAGTTTCTGAGACTCAAAGCTTCTGAAGAATATGAGGAGAACAAAATCAAGCAAAGATAGAGTGCATTAGAACAAGAAGAATGGGGGGATTTTGGACTGATAATTTAGATAAGTTGCATCTACACAGAAACGAGAATTATGAATATCACAAGATGAAAATGAGATGGAGGCATATTAAGCAAATAGGCTAGAACCTAATTATTAACGAAAGTTGAAGTCCATCACAAGACGTAGAATCTAGACAAATATCTGTTGTAGCTCACAAGAAGTTTACAGAAACGAAATTTATAAAGTAGCACATTACAAATATTGAGTTGAAGAATAAGAGGTAAATAAATAAAATAAATAATAGATTAAGTCCATTACAAGATGAAGAATGAGTGGATTTAGACGAATATCTGTTGCAGCTTATAAAAGTACACAGACATGTTACTCCATGCGTGTTAGAAGGGGAAAAGCCAATTTAATGGAAGTAAGTGCGCTTGTATATAGAAGGGGTGTAGCAACTAATGTGTAGGTTAAAGGCGGCAAGCTACTAGCAAACAGCCAGGCATTTATTCTGTACAATACTTTATTTGAAGGTAAGTGAGCGGTGCCCCGAGAGGAGGGTTGAGTTTGGGGGCCCCGGGAAGGGGGATAACGGTTGAGGGGGATGTTGGGGCAAGTAGAGCCGTTCAAAGGGGAAAACACGAGCCGGCAGATAACCCACCACTAACATTACGGCCTCCCGGCCCCACAATGAATACAGATGAAGATACAGCCCTTCGCTAATCCCAGCTCCGAGTGAGATAACAGCTACGTTGTGCTTTTACTGAATCCGACGCTGGATCTTGAATACCACCGCCACCTCACTTGCATCACTTGCCATGCTATGAGCTTATACTAAGGAATGGCATGGTTTGTGGGGGGGGGGGGAGTGGGAGAGAGTATGTTGGGGAATGAGCGGGAGTCAATGGAGCTACAATGTTCATTAGCCTCGATGTTCTTTTTCAAATACAGCGTCTACTTTAATCAGCGTAAATCTAGTGGTAATCTGTGTGTGGTATCACAAGCTACGCGCCCCACGTTTTCTTGTTTTTTTTTAATTATTTTTGCACCAAAACTTATAAAAATTATGAGGTTTTAATACTATATAAATAACGTCGTTTATCCAACAAGACCCATTATACAAACAAGGCATTTTTTTTTTTTATTCGCGGAAATTCTCTTCCAATGTATTACATGTAAATACGTTACAAGAATAATAAAGTTATTGAAAAAGTTACTTTAAAATAGAAGTGGAAAAAGACGTCTGCAAATAGACGTACGGACTTCTTACAATGAATGAATTCCTCATTCTGCAAATAGACGGACATTAAAACAAAAATTGAAAGCACTCTCTCTCACTGTATGCACTTGCCGATATGCTTTTTAATCAATCTAGCAAATATTTATGAATGTCATAAATATTTATCTATGTCATAAGACATTAATATAGATATAGTTCAAATATAAATAGTTTATACATTAATTATACTTGAAGTTTGAGGATTGAAGCGAATAGCTTGTTTCAGAATAGAGTACATATTACAATTCCAATTTAAAAATAGAAACCAGAAACTTCTATAAGACTGCAGTAACTACTACAATAATAAATACTACATAATTATATATTTCAGTTTTCCATGGAAAAGCACGAAATTTCAAGTTCTTCAATCATCATTTTTCCTTCCACATTAATTTGTGAAGAAATGCTCTTTATTTTCTAGTAGACCGTGGACTGTGTTCAGAAACTAGAGGAATCAATTTAGTGATGAACCTTAATATAATTGCAACACGGCCGATTTTTTTTTAATTATAGCTTAGAAAAACCTCTCCGAAAAAGATCCTCCGAAAAACCCATTAATCCCACCTTGGCAACATGCACAAACATCAACAATGGCCGCCACCGTGGAGCCCGAAATATCTATTTCAGCCAATATCTCCGAAACGGTTGGGTTTTTTTAAAACAATTTTCTTGGCAAAAATTTTAGCACCTCTCTAGTTGATTAATTCACATATTAACATATTTTCTAAAAAAAAAACGTACGGTACAGCCGCAATTGGCCCCGCCATATTCAGTCAAAATCAGTAATTTTTAAAAAAAGGTTGAAGGTTGAACATTTTGATCTCCGTATCTTGTGAATCATCAATCGTACATTCATAATTCGAAAACCCTCTGGAGATAATTTAGTTTTCTAAAATTTTTAACCAGTTTTACCTTTTTTCTTGAGTATTTTTTTAAGTAGAGCTGTACAAAAGTTTCGTTCATACAAAATTAAATTGAATTATTAATCAGCTTCAAAAGAGCTACAAGTTTTGCCAAATAAAATTTCTCGAAAAACCCAACCGTTTCCGAGATAATGGTTGAAATAGATACCCATGATCCCCATGATGGCGAAATCAATTATTGATTTTTGGGCATGTGGCCAGGGTCGATTAATGGCGATTTTGAGAGAAAGTCTAAGCTATTATTTTTTTACCGGCAATGTTGCTATCATGTTGAGTTTGAATCCAATTTTATCTCTAAATGATTGTACTAATCGTCGATTTGGCAGCTTTTCTCATGACAAATGAGCTAATGGACGTTTCCGTCAGCCAACACGATGAAACGTTCTTGAATTTTCCCATTTGAAACAAAATCATATGGAAATTTACTACTTGTCTTACAGTACCAAAGCCATTCGTCTTTGCGTCTAACGTTTTCATCTCAAATTCAAGCTCAGAGAACAAGCACAAGAAAAATTAGGACTATAAATTAATTTCTTGTTCCTTACACTTCAAGTCCTTGCACTGTATAACACATCCATCATAATGTGAATTATCATAATCATTCACCAATTGAAAAGCTCGTAGTTTTTGGTTACGCTCCTGATTTTATCAATCTAAGAATTTTCCCCACGTTCTTGATACTGTTACGGGTTCTATGTCTAAAATAACGCTGACAACACTTAAATTCATCCCTCGCACTTTATTTACACAAATAATCACAACACTCACTGATCAGTAACGTCTTACAGAAAAAATAAGCAATTAAAAACAGATAAATCGATATTGTTCAACTAATAAAGAGATTCCAATAAACTGTACAAAAATCAATCACTAAAAGTTAGAAGGCCGATCGAATATTAAATAATAACTGTACAAGAAACTGTCCAATAATATTCAGAAAGAAACATCGAAAAAGAACACTTAACTTATGTAGCACTAGTCCGTAATACAATAAACACTATTCAGTAGCTCACTGGTACGAATTAAATAGGAAAAAGAATTATCTCTACAGGCACAGAGAAAGAATTATCACTATATAGGCACAAAATATAGATCTGATACAACTTGTTTATCACAACGAATTTCAAACAAAACTGAACTAATTTACAAATGCGTTCGCCTTAAATAGGTTTCTCAACAATCGAGCAATTTCTACATTTTTCTATCATCTTCTAAATAAATAACTCAAGGAAAAACGAACTTTCCACAATATTCGATAAGACTCCATTAATCTCTAATCAAACAACTAGAACATTCTACAATAATCCAAGTAAACACCATAAAAGTGTCAAAAGCAGAGTAATTAATTGCTTAAAAGTAAACATTTACATAGCAGATAACACCGAGAACCACTGTTTCTTCTTTCTTTCTATTCTCTTCAATTTCATATTCGCTACAATACTAAATAATGTTGACAATAAACTTCAATTTGACGTAGCCAAACACATTAGTCACAGGGGAAATCAATAAGTCCTATACTGTGGAAGCGAATTCCACCAATAATACTCTTTGCAAGATTTAATATTTCCTCCTCGGCTTCCTATTTGGCTCTCCAGATCTGGCTCTACAGTAAATCCTCAATACAAGTCCTCAAACTCTTATTTCTGTACTACTGCCGAGTGGAGTTTTAATCATTATTGTATTGTCGTGTCGTATAGTAATAAAATTACTTATGATAGGTTCGATTGCTCTGCACTAGATGTCAATTATGACAAAGGCTACTTTCACTTGCTACTAGTTTACTAATATTAGATGATTGTGAGCTACTGGATAAATTAACTAGATTTTAAGACAAAAATCTCATTTATCAGCTCAATTCATCAAGTATGCTTCTTCTATAGACGTGATTTTAATCGCTGTATAATATTTTATAATAGAACCATTTCCATAGTATTTGGATTTAATATCGAACATATATTGAAAATACTGTGAAAAACTAGTCTCATCATGTGTTTCGAGTGTTTTGCTTATCTCTATGTTTAGTACTACAGTGTAAATTGTCTTTAGCAACATCGGTTGTTACGACAAACTGTCTATAGCGACCATACATTTTTCCCTTTTTGGTTTATAGTATAGAAGTACATAATATCTGAACAAGATGCTGTATGCCTAATATAACGACATTGTTACGACATAACTAGACAGACTAGAATTTCATGGAAAAATGATTTTTTTCATATCTATAACGACGGCACGCCTACTTAATATATATCATATATATAGGCCTATTATTTACTATTAGTATATTAGTCTATTCGGAGAATTCATTCCCTGGATTACCAATGAAGGATGTTATTATAGAACTTCTGAGTTCTGCAACGTTATACCGATTAGTTAGTGAATGAGTCAGCAAAATGAAGTTCAAAAAGTGGATCTGAATATGTTGTATGACAAACATAAATAATAAACATAAAACATAATCGGCAGTATTGAAAAAATCATGCAAACACAAACAACAAAGGCCTTGTTAGGCCATGTATCGCTTGTTGCGTCCACCGTTTTTGGCCGGTCCCTTCGAGGTCGTTAAAAACGATTTCCACTTATATTATTAGTATTTTATGGACATTTTCATTCTACATAGCTCACTAACTTCTTCAATCTACTTATTTCATAAATGTTGCTTTTCATCATGATAATAGTGTTTTTGAAACAAATTCTGTTTACTAATTTATTGTTGTCTATTCTATGATGTATATTTTCTGATTGTGCCAATTTTAACAGTAGACTATTTTAACAATACTAACTTCGTTACTAGCTCCACCACTAATATCGCTGTGAGATATTATTTGTAAGGTTCAAGATTATTTTATAACATGGAAAGTGCATGTTAATGACATTGGAGGTTGCCTAAAAGCCAACTTTTGGTATGTCATAACAAAGTAGGTACAGGAAGTAGTTCAACAAAGGAGTCTCTTCAGGCTATGTTGTTAAGCATAAAATCTCTCAGATTACACACATGTCGGCCCAAAGCAAAATGAGGTGTTGAATAAAACATAAATAGGTTAATTCTGGAACGAATAATTTATTTATGGTGCCATAAAGAGTTGAAAAGCCCAAAACAAGCTCAAAAGCCGACATAAGCATTTGCCGGTTGTCCTGTTTTATTACACAAGCATAGAGAAATAATTGTAAATTGCAGCTACCACATATGGGTCTATCTCTTCTCTTTATGCTGTTCTCTCCATTCTGACTGTTTCTCTTCACTCCACCTCTTTCTCTTCACTCTCTTGCTCTTTACTTTATCTTTTCCTCTTCACTCTCTTTCTCTTGAATTTATCTCTTTCTCTTTACTTTATCTTTTCCTCTTCACTCTCTTTCTCTTGACTTTATCTCTTTCTTTTTACTCTATCTCCTCCTATTCGCTCTATCTCTTCCTCTTCTCTCTATTTTTTCCACCTTTCTCTTCTTTTTTCTCTATACTCTACTCTCTTCACTATCTATTCTCCACCTCGTTCTCTTCTATCTCTTGCTCTTTACTCAATTACTTCCTCTTTACTCTCTTTCTCTTGACTTTATCTATTTCTCTTCGATCTACTCCCTTCACTCTCTTTCCTTGCCACTCTCCTTACTTTCCTTACTTTGCCACTCTCTCTTCACTTTCTTCCTCTTTAATCTCTTTTCTCTTCACTCTACCTCTTTTTTCTCACTTTGCTTCACTTTGAAGAGGAAGAGATCTTCCTCTTCACTCTGTTCCTTTCTCTTTACTTCCATTCTCTTTAGTCTTGGTACACGGCTAGATTCTCGTTTGAGAGGCTTAAAGCCAACTACACAGCTTGCTCTGCTTGTCCTTTAGATGCGTTCAAAACAACCTTTTGCCCTCCAAGTTCATCAATAATTGAGCAATCAGAGCAACGAAACCCAAGGATTCCAAAAATGCGAGCATGTGTAATACAATAGCCGCGTATGAAACTTATGAAGTTCCAGCTTGAGCTTGAAAGAGGAAATTGATAACAGGTGAACTGAAAACGAATTGGGACGAATCCAAAAACTAGTTCTGCTGGGAGGTAGTTATAACAATCAAAGATGAAAGAATTGTCGCTTGCCACCTCTTAAAAGTTGCAAATTTGAAAATTTCGTGAGAAATATATTCCCTTTATCACCCTAGGTTCGCCACTGCTCAGGTGTTGACACTATAAACTGGATAGAAGAGTTGACAATTATTTTCTAAATTATTTGTAACCCAGATCTCCATATTGTAATGGTCTCCATGCGTGGGAGTGAACGACTCTACAATGAGTATATTTATCAGAAACTAGGTTATCCCGGGTCGCACGAATGTGCGACTTTATTAAACTTTGTAAAATATAATTACATGGCTGGCTATCTCAATAAAAAATATATTTTGCAGTATTGTTGAACAGCCGATCAATATATTTTTCTAACATACCTGTGCTGGCAAAAATTTAATTTTTCAATTCTTTATCAGCTGATAAATATAAAATTTTCTTAACACACCTGTACTAAAGAAATTTTTTAATTTTTCTTCTTTTTCTTTTTCTCCTTCTTTTTTATCTTCTTTTTCTTCTTCTTCATCTTCTTTTTCTTCTTATTCTTTTTCTCCCTCTTCTTCTTCTTATTCTTCTTCTCCTTCTTTTTCTTCTTCTTCTTTTTCTTCTGCTTCTTCCACTTCTTCTTTTTCTTCTCCTTTTTCTTTTTCTTCTTCTTTTTCTTCTTCCTCTTCTTTTTCTCCTTTTTCTTCTTCATCTTCTTTTTGTACCTCTTAATCTTTTTCTTTTTCTTCTTCTTCCAATTCTTCTTCCTCTTCTTCTTTTTCTTCAGCTTCTTCCACTTCTTCTTTTTCTTCTGCTTTTTCCTTTTCTTTTTCTTCTTCTTTTTCTCCTTTTTCTCCTTTTTCTTCTTCCTCTTCTTTTTCTCCTTTTTCTTCTTCGTCTTCTTTTTCTTCTTCTTTTTCTTCTTCTTCCACTTCTTTTTCTTCTTCTTCTTCTTTTTCTTTTTCTCCTTCTCTTTCTTTTTCTTCCTCTTCTTTTTCTACTTCTTTTTCCTCTTCTTTTTATTCCTATTAGTTTTCTACCTCTTCTTCCTTTTCTTCTTCTTCTTCTTCTTCTTTTTCTTCTTCTTCTTCCTCTTCTTTTTCTTTTTCTCCCTCTTCTTCTTTTTCTTCTTCTTCCATTTCCTCTTCCTCTTCTTCTTTTTCTTCTTCTCCTTCTTCTTTTTCTTCTTCTTCTTCCTCTTCTTCTTTTTTTTCTTCTTCTTTTTCTTCTTCTTTTCTTCCTCTTCTTCCTCTTCTTCTTCTTTTTATTCTTTTTATTCTTCTTCCTCTTCCTCTACTTCTTCTCCTTTTTATTCTTCTTCTTCTTCTTTTTCTTTTTCTTCTTCTTCTTCTCCGACTTCTCCTTCTTCCCCTTCTTCTTTTTCTCCTCTTTCTTCTTCTCCTTCGTCTTCTTCATCATCTCCTCTTCCTTCTCTTTCTTCTTCTTCTTTTCTCTCTCTCTTCCTCTTTATCCTATCCTCCCACCCTCCTTTTCTGAATAAACAATGAAAAATAAACTTTTTGTTTCAAAACAGCTTTGATGATCAAATCTTAGTTGAAATGTGAAAATTTTCAGCTCACCGATCCCTATGTTAAAGCAATGACATAAATTGAAACTTTGATCGTTCATTCCTCATGTCCACGATGACGTTTTTCAAAATGTAAGACCTTATCAAACATCTACTCGATGAGATCTTTCAAATGAGACGTGAACGAAAAAAATCGGTCGAGAAACCACGGAGGAGTTGTCATCACAAAAAAACATGTTCGCCTATTTTATATAAAGATATCAAATAGATTCTCCAGGCTAATTGAAAGTATTATAGTTACGAGGGAAGAGAATATTAGACCTTAATTTTGTAGTTCTAATTTGATTATTTCTAGAAATGATGTGGAAAATATTTTGTTGCAGAACCATTCTTATTATATTCAAAAAATATTCTTACAAATCATTCAAGTCTAACGAAATGTATCGGATTATCTTAATGTGATTAATTGGCAAGCTTTTGAATAGTTATGAATAAGTAATGCTTTTTTAAACTAACTTATTATATTAACTTAACGCTAGTTGAATGTTAATGATTATTGTTGCCAACAACAATAATTATTTTTGCCATTATTGTATTAATTTCTGAATCAAACTCAAGAATAAAAAATAATGCAAGTACAGTAAAATCTTTTTTTGAAATATCAACTCTACTAATTATCATAATAATTCTATTATTTCAAATGACATTTCGGTCTTTATCTGTAAAGGATGAATCCATTAGAGGGATGATACGGTTGAAAAGACAACTCGAAAGCGTTATGTAAACTAATTCCGGATGGGGAAGCCAAAATTCTAATTACAGTTTCGTTTTTGCATTAATGAACGAAAGCGATCCTTCGTGACAATCCTATAAGAAAAAAAGGCAGCCGCGGTTGCGGGAGGAGGTGCTGGTAGAAAAGTCTAATGGATTCCCAGTGATTCAGAAAATAAACAATCTACCTAAACGCAAAGAACTGAAGTAATTTTCTCTTCAACTTTAAATTATATTGTAATTTAGAGTGGGAACATAAACATTCCTCAGATAAGAGAAACAGAGCAATGAAAGGTTGGTGGGGAGGGTGACTGGGGATTGAACCTATCTCCTCCACACCCCCCCCCCCCCCCCCCCACCCGTTGGTTATGAGGGGTGAAATTCCACTCCCATTCTACTACCGCCAACAACTTCTTTTCTTTCTTACTTTTTTATACAGCACTTTCTACTCAAATTTAATTCCATTTTTACCCAGTTTCCTCGCCGAGCTTTCGTGACAAAAAGTTTTCCCTGCCAGACTTCCAGTACTTTATACAGTAATTTGGTTTGTTTTTCTTCATTCATCCGACATATTTCTCCCCAACTCTTCTTTTTCACACGTACCCGTTCTCTGTCGCTTCCTCTTTCACTGCCTATCTAGCCATTTATTTATCCCTCACTCACTCACTCCTTCTCTCTCAGGTCTGTCAGACTTGCGCACCCTTTTTACCTCCTGGAGATTCTACGGTTGATTTATCTCTTCATTCCTTTTCTTGTATTTATTCTCTGTTCTTTTTCCTCTTTTTAAATTCTCTCTTTCCAGAGAGGTTGGTTTCAGGTACTGCTCACTGTCTGCCCTCTTTATCATTGTACGATTTTTGTAATTGCAACTGATTGAACAAAAGTTGATTGATTATGTGGACCAATATAAATTATGTAGGCCTTCATAATCGAGAAATCTGTGCATCACGAGTTCATAGTAGTTGTGCTCAACTTGGCTGAGGAAGAAACACCAGATATATTTGGGATGAATGAATATCATTATATTAATGAATATCATATTAACAGTATTATTTTTTGTTTTTCAGGGATATGGCTTTTATGGCAGAGTTCTTATTGATGTCATCGGTATTGGCGAGTGCTCATGGAAGATTAGGTGAGTAAAAGTGATTAAGTACAGAGCTCTTAATGTGCTTTTTGTGACTGCTAAAAATATGGTTTCTTTATTTTGAAGTTTTCTTCAATTAAAATTTCCCATATAAAAAATAATAGAAACGAAAGTATAGCTATTTACCGGAATTTCTGCCTTTATTAATGCCGTCCTGATCAACGCATTTCAACTTGACTTCAAATGAAACTGCCAAAGAATCAGAAATCCAACTTTAGCGATTGTTTAGAAATGACTGCTTTAACATTTTCAGGAGCAGTTTATTCTTAATTTATATTTATATGATCTCATGTTTGCTAATGAGTTTTGTACTGAATTCATAAAATTTCTGGTTTCTCATTTTATAATCTGATGAATTCAATCACATGCCTGTTGAGTTGAGGATGAAAAGAAACCACCTTTCATAATATTACCTCAAACTGAATACCTATTGACTCATTATTATGACTATTCAAATTATAAAATGAATATTGATCATTGGATGTGGTTTATAAGATTTATCGCTCATATTATTATCAAATAATAATTATCGTATTACTATATCTATCATACTATGTACTATGTACTTTCCAACATTGGTATAACAGACCCAATGCTCAAACTTCAATAGTAGAAGTTAAAATAATAATTCTCCTATTTCAATTCATCAAAAGTTTATAAAAGATAATAAACAGTATGGGAATTACATTAACGTGGTTGGAATAGAAGATCCTTGTGCTCCAACCTAAACAATGATTGGCATTATTACTACCACAATGAATTTAACTTTGAAATTTGGGATTTTTGTACACTTTGTGTGTATGACTTCGTCAGCATAGTTATTATTAAGTATGGGAGATATAATTTTCTCAATCCGGATCTAAATATTCAAAATGAGACGTTCTTAATCGATCGAATGCTTCCCATTTCCGAGTACAATGATTCTTGGACCATACTTGAGTCACTTTTGTGGCTCAAAATGAGCTGCATCAATGGAAACCATTCAAAGCATCTCCTGAATAGAATGTTCTTAATGGGCGATTTGTCTCTGGTAATGGCTTATCGTCCAAATTTTCTGAGTACACTCATCTCAATCAAGGCAATTAGTGGTGCCTATCCAAACAACTGCAAAAATAGCACCAAACTTTTTTTATTGCCAGCTCTTTCATTACTGACATTTTTCAACAAATTAGAAGCTTGATTTGCTACACTCTCTTCAAATAAGACAGTTATTGCTCTGTGTTTAGCTCAAGAGTTTCAATTCTAGTTCAACTCTTTCCAGTTTTGACCCTTATTGTCTTCCTATTTGAATCAGGTCCAAATTGTGAGCTTCAGCACTTGGATCAATGCAAAAAGTATTGAAATGTCACCATACTCTCATCACTACTCAGCTCTAGGATACACAAATGATTTCATCCGACAATAAGAAAGCTTAGGGAGTTTACATGGAAGTAGGTCACTTCTAATTCACATGAATAAGCCACAGTAAATTCAGATGGAGAGAAAAAGCGTGTCTTTTTGGACCAAAAAAGCTGCCTCAATTTGTTTCAAACAATTATTGGTTATTGTCATATAACTATTTTTATTGTATAAAATATAAATGGCCTGGCTAAAAACGTAGCATTTGCTGAAATGATCTTGTTCGCTGATTAAACTACTGTCATTATTAGGGGTGAGAAACATCAGGATTTGTCGAGTCGAAATAGGCGTGTAATGGATAAGTTACATAATTAGTTCTATGTTAATGGCCTTCCTCTAAATATTCTTAAAGCTGAGAGAGCTTTTTTCAAACAATGAATTCAGATATATTTTAACCGGTTAAGAATTTAAATTTGGTTTCAGGGATGTCATTGTAGCTTGTTGGTTCAAAGAGGAAATGTATGTGGAAAACAGATTGGAATGGAAAGACGAGTACTTGAACTAAGTGGAAAGTTATCCAAGTACTTGTGTGTTTTAAGGAAATTTCAAGGTGCAGTGAGCCTTTGAAGAATTGTTAACAGTAATAAATGTGCTTACATGTCTCATCAGGTACAGTATTATGTTCTAGGGCCACTACTCGCTATATATGATAAGATACTTAAATTTCAGGAAAAAAAACAGTGAGAATTGTATTTCAACTTGGTTATATGGAGAACTGTAAGGGACATTTCAGGAGATGTTTCAACGGTTCGGTTCCAGCCATTTACGTAATTGAGGTGCCTTACCGTTTTCTTTTCAGACAGAGCTCTATTGTCTCAGGATTTTGTGCGGCACCCTTATGAGATGAGAGGTCGCGGTCTCACGCTGAGGTATCGTGCTCAGAGATTATGTGTTTTGGAGGAGGGATCATTGGAATTTTCAATAGTCTTCCAGTCGATCTGAGAAGGATCTGAGAAGGCTCATTGCTGAAGAATTTGCTCTTGTATCACTGTCTTTATTCTGTTGCCGAACCCCTTAACAATATAAGGACCTAGTTAACACATTAATTCTCTTTGTTTTCTGTACGTTTCTGTTCATCTAAAAATATAGTTTTTTTTTTTATTCAAGTGTTTTAAAATAGTACTTCTGTATTTTCGTGATACATTGTTATGTTTTATTCTTGGTTTCTTGCTTGCTCTCATATCTCTGACGTGTTGTATGTCGGCGGGGTCACGTTGACTTCCAGCCGACTATATATATATTTTTTTTAAGATGAAGCCCACATAGGTCTGAGACCTGTGCGTGGGTGATGAGTTGGATGATGGTGATTGATGAGCTGGACCTACAGTTTTAGGTGGGTTCCGAACCACTAGGAAGTGATTTTACAGCAGAGAGCAATGTCTTTTCTGCTGGCCAATCTAATCGGTCACCGTTACAAAGAGTGCCCAGAAGAACGCAGCTTATCTCTATCTGATTGAACAGATACTCACGGCTTTCACTTCCCTCAAGAAATAGATTAATCTCAATATCATCAATGTCAGTACTCATCTCAAATGAAGTTGCAGATTCCTTCTGGTGAATGACTGTGACAGGAAGTCTGAGGTCATCCGCTGTCACAGACAGCGTTCATAATGAACCTACATCCATGGTTTTCATTTCTTAAAATAGTTTTTATTACGAAATTGGGAAAAATAATCAAGTCAGCCATTGTGTTACAAAAGTTAAAGTGTGATAGCTACCTGAAATGTATGTGGGTGATAAGGTGAATTGATCTACTGTAACAGTAGAAACTCGGCCTTGCAGTCACAGTCAACTTTCATATGAACCTACACTCGTGATTGCATTGGTATAAATAGTGATGATGGAAAAATGACAAAAATCCAAATTAAAATCAAGCGAGCATTTTCTGTGTTACAAAACTTTGTAGTAAAATCGTGCAAGTGTGAATGCAGCATTTGAGTTTGGGTGAATTAGTAGGAAATTGAAAAAAATAATAGCTTACACACATGTGCACGATGTATCAGGTAGAACGGGATTCAGGTGTAACATTTCAGAAACTCTAATGAATAGAATCTATCATTCTGCTTATGTGATGTGCAATGAAATTGTAATTGAATGAGGAAGTGAGAACCATGCTCCTCTGTCAAGATCCCAAGAGAATGGATTTGAACTGTTAATAGGATTGACATTAATTGATTGAATATTGTTTCACTACATTAGTGTATCAATCATGTATCGCCGCCTCTCATCTATGCACTTAGCGATACGATGACTCTGATGCAACCAGCTGATGACAACAGAGAGTTTGAGCAAATCGCCGCCAACTTTTCCCTCTTTCCTTCACCACACCTAACGATAGTTGAAGCAATCTTCACTTCACCCGCGAAATATGAAATCTCAAATGGGCACAGGGCAGATTAAAACATCGAATCACCTGGAAAATATTAATAATGAGCAATCAATTGATTCTTTGTAAAATTGTGTTTATCATAGCTTTTATTTAATTTAAAAAATAATAACAATTTATCAAATTTACTTTTTTTAATAAATTAGTGAGTTGGGGCAGTGATAGCCGTGAGCCGTAGCAGGCATCTCTTCAATCAGATTGTATAAGCATCACTCTCCTGGGCCCTCTTTGTAAGGGTGACCGATTGAATTGACCAGCAAAAAAGACTGTTCTCTACGTTAAAATCACTTCCTGGTGGTTCGGAACCCACCTAAAACTGTGGGTCAAACTCATCAATCACCATCATCCAACTCATTACCCACGCACAGGTCTCAAATCCATGTGAGCTTCATCCTTCAATTTTTTTTATAAAACTCATTTTACTTCGATGTGGTAATACACGGTTAGACCTGTAATGAATTGAAAAATTTGAAGCCTAATCGTGAGAGATATTTGAACCCATTTCATCTGTGACTTACTACTTCTTCACGTATTTTTATCGAATCTGGTCTATAATGAGATTCGAGACATCACAATGGGAATGATTGACATCTTTTTCAAATATAGGAGACATAATAAACTAGCTTGTCCACCATTCTACTTAATAGTCGGTGGATGCTCAAAACTGATCAGCCAAAATGCAAGACTATTGAGTGTTGGAACTGGCTTGATTTAGCGAGCCTCATCGATGATGTAGTTTTGTTGAAACTCTCTAATAATTTAGAGTTTGCGGTCATCACTTGAAAGCATAATGTAAAGTAACACTAGATAGTGTAAATATATTAAGGAGTAACAATATTTGTCAATGGGTTTGCAAACAATGGTTACTGAAAAAGCAAATATTTGTGTTGAATACGTTTGAGCTACACCTGTGAAAAGGTGCATTGATTCATTTTCAGTTTGCATTTTTGGTAGCAGTTCAAAACCCTTCAGGTAAAAAATGCTTTTGAATGCGTTAACAGAATTTACTGACTGTAGACCACACAAAATAGACTGTGTGTCACACAATGTGACAGCACAAAGGTAGCCTTTATTTTCTCCTATAGGAATGTAACTGTTAACATGAATCCCACTTTAACATCCCAATCCTAACAGAACTGAGTAAGCTGACTTGCGGGAATCAAGCAACATAAACCACCAAGTATTTTATCAACCTTGCAGCAAGTACTTTCCACAGATCATAAAATACACCTCTGATTTTATATATATTTAGGCCTAATTCTATGCTTTGCGCTACTTTCACACTGACAATGGAACATATTCAACAATAGCGTTGCACTACTTTCCACCTCACTACTCACGCACTAGTCTCAGGTTCATGTGAGAATACTTTTTCCTTTATTGCTGGTGATGCCCACATGAGTTTGAGACTTGTGTGTGGGTAATGAGGTGAATGATAACACATAGAAGCCAGACGGAGAAGCGGAATTCGAACCCACGACCGCTTAAACGACAGCAAGCTGAAGTTGCGACGCCTCAACCAACTGCGCTAAGCGGCCCGCCAAATACTGACCACTGGATTTTATTTTGTCGAAACTTGTAGGCTAAGATTTGACTTCAAAAACTGGGTTTGCTGTGAGCATCGGTCTGGCGATCAGTGTTATCTTTTCTAAGGAATTTACCTATCTTTAACGCTTAATCCTACGTTTTAACGCCATAAGGAGTAATACAGATGTTGTCAAAACCACTAAATTAATTAAAATTCCAGATACTATGATTTTTACAGTAACATCATTGTCAATCTTTATCAAACTCATCAGTTTGATACCATAGTAAATCAAATGTCAATTAATTTATTGGTTGTGGCAACATCTGTATTATTCTTTATGGATAGTTGCCACAATATTAACATCACCACTACCAATAATACTATATCCCCACAATATCATCAACAATACTAATAAGATTTTTGACGTCTCTTATCATTTTTATAACGTCTTTTCTATCTAAAGAAAAATATTTTAAATATAATACAAGCCATCCCCTTTCTGTAGTTACTGGAGATGAATGTTTGTATGCCAAAACTGTAATAACTTCTAAAATGATAACTTCTATTAGCTATTAGCCGCTACTATTTTATAGATCCGCACTAGTAAACGCTACTCCTACAAATTTACGACCTTTCCAAGTGGGTTACATTTCCATGGCTTCTTATAATATGAGCGAATAAATGTAGATAGTGTGTGCTCTGTGAGGTGGTTTTGGCACTTTTTTTGCTTTGAGTTTGTACAGTGATATGTGCTGAAAATCTATTTGCCACAGGTCATCTATATTTTCGCAAATATTCCAGCTCCAATTTTCCAATTAGTCACGTTGAACTTCAAAAGCACAGAGCTCTTTTTAAAAGTTAGTAAAGCTCAAAGCTGCACACATTTATAATTGGAAACTATATGCTGCTCACGACAGTGGCACCTGGTTTATCTATCACACTATGTCATTCATACACATCCCTCTCACCCACTCTCTCACTCAACCTCACTCACTCTCTCACGTACTCACTATCACATTCACTCTCTCTCTCTCTCTCTCTCACACACACACACACACACACACACACACACACACACACACAATATCCCACTCTTCCCTCCCACTCTCTCTCAATCTCTCTCAATCCCTTTCTATCGTTCTCTCTTTCTTTCTCTCTCCTACCCTCTTTATCACCGACACAAGCTCGTATTTTGTACTAGTACACAAGAAGTGTCATCGCGTCATCGAAGCATCTGATGATGATGATGATGAAGATGACATAGGCAGTATTTGCAGGCGTAACGTGAGTAATGACCGACCACCGAAATACGCGAGCGCGCTTTACCATCACTACATGCCTAGCTTATAACGATCGGCGTGTAGCGGATTACAGGGTGACGCCGTAAGGATTTCACATGGCAAATTAACGTTTGATTAGGTATCGGATTAGGGCAGTGATGCCGCCCGCGAACCGTGCCACCTCCATCCATCCCACAATTATTATTAACGCGCTGGGCCAGTGGGTAGTGACAGTTGTTGGGATG